>CM067845.1:695525534-698025534 GCA_034509565.1 Triticum monococcum
CAATCGTGCTAGCGTCTCTCTAGTGGTTTGCAACAAGAGCATTTTCATGGATTCCACATTTTGGCTCATTCCTTGGTTACACGACCCCATTTATCTTTCTGTGTGTGTGTTTCCGTGTACCATATCTTGCTATTGGTCTACTTGTTGCATTCGCAAATTTGTGAATCTTTTCCAATGTTATTGAAGCTCACTAACAATTGCATCAAATTTTGTGCCACCATCCTAACTGAGCTCCAAAATAAGCTTTTATTTGTGTAGGTGTGAGAACCGACAAGAATTGGTACCAATTGTGCTATTTCCTTGTTACATATTTGAGTGATCATTGATCCATCTTCAACATCGGTCAAGGTACATTTGGTAGAAGTTCTTCTTTTTTCTCCCACTCACATATTTGTTTGGAATGATGGATAGGCCAAGTACTTCTACCAACCCACTCTTCATCGATCAAGACGACGACATATCTTCCTACATCACAAAGAGCCACCTCTTTGGTGCACAACGAGCTTTGCGTCAAGAACAACAAGCAATGAGCGACCGCATCGACAACCTCGCCACCGACTTGCGACTCTCTGAGCAACGTACAAGATACTACTTCGACAACAAACTCGACAAACAAAAACAAGAGAGCAACGCAAGAATGCACGCGATTCATGACTTGTTGGTCAATCGTTCTTCTCCCTCTTCGTCCTACTCAAGATTGAGCCGCTCGAGTCGACACTCTGATGAAACCATCTACGGCTCAAGTACTCCGACATCAAACACTCATTGACGAGCCGCGCGCCAAGACCGTCAAGCAAACCGCAATCCTCTACACGGCAATCCTACACAAGAGCAATTCGACGAGCAAGCACATCGGCATCACCAAAACCAAGCTACTCTCGCACAAGCAGAAGAACGACAACGTCTACGCCAACATGAGGAAGAACGAGCAGGACAACACCAAGACGAACAAGATGCCGAGGCACAACATCAAGAGCAACTACGACGAGAAGCTCGAGCACTTGAGGCGCAATGTGCCCTCAACGAAACAAGTCGCACGATAGCCACACGCAACTGCCATAGGCACGAGCAATAAGAAGCGCTTCTGAAAGGATCGAGAAGAGGTGTCTAGAGGGGGTGATTAGACACTAAGTGCCAAAAGTTGCAGTTTTTAACATTCTTAAGTTTAAGTGGAGTTTAAGAACAAGTTTAACAAACACAATACATATCAAGCAAGCATGCAATGAGTATATGAGCGGCGGAAAGTAAAGCATGCAACTTGCAAGAATGTAAAGAGAAGGGTTTGGAGTATTCAAACGCAATTGGAGACACGGATGTTTTTGTCGTGGTTCCGATAGGTGGTGCTATCGTACATCCATGTTGATGGAGACTTCAACCCACGAAGGGTAACGGTTGCGCGAGTCCATGGAGGGCTCCACCCACGAAGGGTCCACGAAGAAGCAACCTTGGCTATTCCATCATGGCCATCGCCCACGAAGGACTTGCCTCACTAGCGGTAGATCTTCACGAAGTAGGTGATCTCCTTGCCCTTACAAACTCCTTGGTTCAACTCCACAATCTTGTCGGAGGCTCCCAAGTGACACCTAGCCAATCTAGGAGACACCACTCTCCAAGAAGTAACAAATGGTGTGTTGATGATGAACTCCTTGCTCTTGTGCTTCAAATGATAGTCTCCCCAACACTCAACTCTCTCTCACAGGATTTGGATTTGGTGGAAAGAAGTTTTGAGTGGAAAGCAACTTGGGGAAGGCTAGAGATCAAGATTCATATGGTTGGAATGGAATATCTTGACCTCAACACAAGTGTAGGTGGTTCTCTCTCAAAAAATGTGTATTGGAAGTGTAGGTATGTTCTGATGGCTCTCTCCACGAATGAAGAGTGGGTGGAGGGGTATATATAGCCTCCACACAAAATCTAACCGTTACACACAATTTGCCAAACTCGGTGGGACCGAATGGTTAAACTCGGTCGGACCGATTCAGCAAACCTAGTGACCGTTAGGATTTTCGGTGGGACTGAGATGCAACTCGGTAGGACCGATATGGTTAGGGTTAGGGCATAACGTAATCTCGGTGTGACCGATTACACAAACTCGGTGGGATCGATTTTGGTAATAAGCTAACCAGAGAGTTGGTCAGGCAAACTCGGTGAGACCGATTACACAAACTCGGTGGAACCGATTTTGGTAATAAGATAACCAGAGGGTTTGCATTGTAATCTCGGTAGTACCGCTCGCTCATCTCGGTAAGACCGAAACGTTACGAAGGGAAATAGAGAGATGACAATCCCATCTCGGTGAGACCGAGATCCCTATCGGTGAAACCGATTTGCTAGGGTTTGTGGCAGTGGCTATGACATCTGAAACTCGGTGGCGCCGGATAGATAGAATCGGTGGGGCCAAGTTTGACTTTTGGTTTAGGTCATATGTGGATGTGGGAAGGTAGTTGAGGGTTTTGGAGCATATCACTAAGCACTTTGAGCAAGCAAGCCATTAAGCAACACCTCATCCCCTCTTGATAGTGTTGGCTTTTCCTATAGACTAAATGTGATCTTGGATCACTAAAATAGAAAATGTAGAGTCTTGATCTTGAAGCTTGAGCCAATCCTTTGTCCTTAGCATCTTGAAGGGGTTCCACATCCTCTAGTCCATGCCACTCCATTGTTGAACTTATCTGAAACATACTAGGTAAAAGTGTTAGTCCAACAAGAGATATGTTGACATTAATTACCAAAAACACCCAGGGAGCACTTGTGCTTTCAGCTTCGCGATGAAGTTCAAGAGAGGATCTATCAATCTCGAATGCATCATCAAGTTCCACAAGCTCCTCGACAAGAACCCCATGTTCACCAAGAACAACATGAGGTTGACAACCCTCCACGCCAAGAGCAACATGAGGTTGACAATCCTCCCCGACAAGAGCACCATGAGGTTGACAATCCTCCATGCCAAGGGCGTCATCACCTGTCAGGGGTGTTGATCCCACGGACACCTATGGGACCACGGCGGACCGGGCCCCTTTCGGTTCGGCAGGGGGCGGAGAGAGCACGAAGAGTAGATCGAGGCGAGCGCACGAGCAACACAATCAGTTTACCCAGGTTCGGGCCACACGGATGCGTAAAACCCTACTCCTGCTTTGTGTTTGTATTGATTTCTTGCTCGGGAGCGCTGATTGCTACAGTACACACCAGCAGCTAGCTAGACCGAGCGTGAGTGCGTTCTGTTGGCCGACCCCCTCTATGTTGCACATGGGCCTCCTTTTATATGTTTAAGGGGTCACCGACAGGTGGCAATGTAGACAAGGGCAAAAATGGAAAAAGGCGTGGCCGTTGGCACCGCCGCCTACAACAGTGTATCATACCTAACCCTGACGGCAGGGGACAAAGGCATTAAATGCCTGTCTGCGTCGCCTAGATGGTGCAGAAAGGGACCGCCAGGGACGCCACTGCTTGCCACGATGGCAATCTTGCCAGCGCCGCTTGCCACCGTGTACCTCTGGCTGCACAGCCTCCCGCCACGTATGCATGGGAGGGTCCCAGAGCGACACGTTGGTGGATGTGCTGGAGCGCAGGCACAGAGTGGAAGCTTGCCGCGGCAAGTACCTTGCCGCGGTCATTGTCTTGTCGCGTTCGGGAGCTTGTCGCTCACCGGGCCTTGCCGGGTCGCGTGGTGTGTTGCGGCAAGTTCCTTGAGATGCCTTGGTTGGCCTTCCCGGCAAGCTCCTCTTGCCGGGGTCTTGTCTTCTTTCCGGCAAGCTCCTCTTGCCGGGGTCTTGGATACTTTGTTCTTGAATGGCTCCAAAGGAACCACGGAGGACCTTGGCGGTCACCCGGCAAGCCTTGCCGCGGGGCGCTGCGACTGCCCGTGCACAAGTTCGGGATACTAAGGTACCCCTACTTTAGTACACCGACATCACCCTAGACCCCAACACAATGAAGAGCAACTCTACGACAAGCTCAAGTTCACCATGCCCAAGTTCACCGGAAGCAATGATCCCGAAGAGTACCTTTCATGGGCATTGAAGGTCGACAAGATCTTTCGTTTGCAGAACTATGAGGAAGAGAAGAAGATCACCATGGAATCCCTTGAGTTCCAAGACTATGTCCTCATATGGTGGGAACAAGTCATTGAGCGACGAGAAGCAAGAGGTGAACCACCCATCACCACTTGGGATCTAATGAAGGATGTCATGAGAGCACGCTTCGTGCCAACATACTATAGTCGTGACCTCTTCAAGAAACTCCAACTCCTCAAGCAAGGAACAAAGAGCGTTGAAGAATACTACAAACAAATGGAGATTTCCATGATAAGAGCCAATGTCACGGAAGATGATGAGCAAACTATGGCATGTTTCTTGAATGGACTCAATCACCCTATCAAGAAGATCGCCGACTTCCAACCATACTTGAACCTCATCGAGCTAGTGCAACAAGCTACCAAGGCGGAACGTCAAGTGCAAGATGACTTCAAGTATGCCAAATTCCCACCCAAGAGCTACGGCTTCTCCAACAACCAAGCTTCAACGACTCCAACACCTTCTACCTCAACCTAGCCATCTACAAGCAACAACGACAAGTCAAGTTACAAGAAAACTTCAACAACCTCAAGTCGTCCTCCTACTACAAGCAACTTCAAGCCGAGAAATTCATCATCATATACTCCAACCGATGAGACCATCAAGACAAGTTCCTTCAAATGCTTCACTTGCGGCGACCGAGGCCACAAGTCCTTCAAGTGTACCAACAAGCGCACCATGATCCTCAATGACGACGGAACATATGACTCCATGAGTGAAGAGGAAATGGAAGCCCTTGAACAAGTGGCCATGCACTGACAAGTGAACAAAGATGAAGATGATCAAGTCTTCTGTGATGAAGATTCGAGCCCCGCTGAGGGAGTCCTGGATTAGGGGGTCTCCGGACAGCCGGACTATATCCTTTGGCGGACTGTTGGACTATGAAGATACAAGATTGAAGACTTCGTCCCGTGTCCGGATGGGACTCTACTTGGCGTGGAAGGCAAGCTAGGCAATACGGATATACACATCTCCTCCTTTGTAACCGACCTTGTGTAACCCTAGCCTCCTTCGGTGTCTATATAAACCGGAGGGTTTTAGTCCGTAGGACAACATACAATAATACCATAGGCTAGCTTCTAGGGTTTAGCCTCTCTGATCTCGTGGTAGATCAACTCTTGTACTACTCATATTATCAAGAATAATCAAGTAGGACGTAGGGTTTTTCCTCCATCAAGAGGGCCCGAACTTGGGTAAAACACCATGTCCCCTGCCTCCTGTTACCATCCGCCTTAGACGCACAGCTCGGGACCCCCTACCCTGTTGGAAATATGCCCTAGAGGCAATAATAAATTAGTTATTATTATATTATATTTCATTGTTCATGATAATCGTTTATTATCCATGCTAGAATTGTATTGATAGGAAACTCAGATACATGTGTGGATACATAGACAACACCATGTCCCTAGTAAGCCTCTAGTTGACTAGCTCGTTGATCAATAGATGGTTACGGTTTCCTAACCATGGACATTGGATGTCATTTATAATGGGATCACATCATTAGGAGAATGGTGTGATGGACAAGACCCAATCCTAAGCCTAGCACAAGATCGTGTAGTTCGTATGCTAAAGCTTTTCTAATGTCAAGTATCATTTCCTTAGACCATGAGATTGTGTAACTCCCGGATACCGTAGGAGTGCTTTGGGTGTGCCAAACGTCACAACGTAACTGGGTGGCTATGAAGGAGCACTACGGGTATCTCCAAAAGTGTCTGTTGGGTTGGCACGAATCGAGACTGGGATTTTTCACTCCGTGTAAACGGAGAGGTATCTCTGGGCCCACTCGGTAGGACATCATCATAATGGGCACAATGTGACCAAGGAGTTGATCACAGGATGATGTGTTACGGAACAAGTAAAGAGACTTGCCGGTAACGAGATTGAACAAGGTATCGGGATACCGACGATCGAATCTCGGGCAAGTATCGTACTGATAGACAAAGGGAATTGTATACGGGATTGATTGAATCCTTGACATCATGGTTCATCCGATGAGATCATCGTGGAGCATGTGGGAA
This sequence comes from Triticum monococcum, assembly GCA_034509565.1. Taxonomy (NCBI): domain Eukaryota; kingdom Viridiplantae; phylum Streptophyta; class Magnoliopsida; order Poales; family Poaceae; genus Triticum; species Triticum monococcum. The sequence goes on from CM067845.1 coordinate 695,531,629, forward strand.
CCAACATGGGTATCCAGATGTTGGGGAACGTAGTAATTTCGAAAATTTTCCTACGCACACGCAAGATCATGGTGATGCACAACAACGAGAGGGGAGAGTGTTGTCTACGTACCAACGCAGACCGACTGCGGAAGCGATCACACAACGTAGAGGAAGTAGTCGTACGTCTTCTTCTCGATCCGACCGATCCAAGCACCGTTACTCCGGCACCTCCGAGTTCTTAGCACACGTTCAGCTCGATGACGATCCTCGGGCTCCGATCCAGCAAAGCGTCGAGGAAGAGTTCCGTCAGCACAACGGCGTGGTGACGATCTTGATGTACTACCGACACAGGGCTTCGCCTAAGCACTACAACGGTATGATCGAGGTGGAATTTGTTGGCAGGGGGCACCGCACACGGCTAAGGAACGATCTCAAGGATCAACTTGTGTCTTGGGGTGTCCCCTGCCCCCGTATATAAAGGTTGGAGGGAGGGGGGCTGGCCGGCCAAAGAGAGGGAGGCGCAGGAGGAGTCCTACTCCCACCGGGAGTAGGACTCCCCCCTCCAATCCTAGTCCAACTAGGAATCCTTTAAAGGGGAGAGAGAGAGAGAGGTGGCCAGCCCCTCTCCTAGTCCTAATAGGACTAGGGAGAGGGGGGGAGGCGCAGCCCTATGTGGGCTGCCCTCTCACCTTTCCACTAAGGCCCATGTTGGCCCATTTGGCTCCCGGGGGGTTCCGGTAACCCTCCCGGTAATCCGGTAAAATCCCGATTTCACCCGGAACACTTCCGATGTCCAAACATAGGCTTCAAATATATCAATCTTTACGTCTCGACCATTTCGAGACTCCTTGTCATGTCCGTGATCTCATCCGGGACTCCGAAAAACCTTCGGTACATCAAAATGCATAAACTCATAATAACTGTCATCGTAACGTTAAGCGTGCGGACCCTACGGTTCGAGAACAATGTAGACATGACCGAGACACGTCTCCGGTCAATAACCAATAGCGGGACCTGGATGCCCATATTAGCTCCTACATATTCTACGAAGATCTTTATCGGTCATACCGCATAACAACATACGTTGTTCCCTTTGTCATCGGTATGTTACTTGCCCGAGATTCGATCGTCGGTATCCAATACCTAGTTCAATCTCGTTACTGGCAAGTCTCTTTACTCATTCCGTAATACATCATCTCATAACTAACATCTTAGTTATTATGCTTGCAAGGCTTATGTGATGTATATTACCGAGAGGGCCCAGAGATACCTCTCCGACAATCGGAGTGACAAACCCTAATCTCGAAATACGCCAACCCAACATCTACCATTGGAGACACCTGTAGTACTCCTTTATAATCACCCAGTTACGTTGTGACATTTGGTAGTACCCAAAGTGTTCCTCCGGTAAACGGGAGTTGCATAATCTCATAGTTATAGGAACATGTATAAGTCATGAAGAAAGCAATAGCAACATACTAAACGATCGGGTGCTAAGCTAATGGAATGGGTCATGTCAATCAGATCATTCAACTAATGATGTGACCTTGTTAATCAAATAACAACTCTTTGTTCATGGTTAGGAAACATAACCATCTTTGATTAACGAGCTAGTCAAGTAGAGGCATACTAGTGACACTCTGTTTGTCTATGTATTCACACATGTATTATGTTTCCGGTTAATACAATTCTAGCATGAATAATAAACATTTATCATGATATAAGGAAATAAATAATAACTTTATTATTGCCTCTAGGGCATATTTCCTTCAGTCTCCCACTTGCACTAGAGTCAATAATCTAGTTCACATCGCCATGTGATTTAGCAGCAATAGTTCACATCACCATGTGATTAACACCCATAGTTCACATCGTCATGTGACCAACACTCAAAGGGTTTACTAGAGTCAGTAATCTAGTTCACATCTCTATGTGATTAACACCCCAAGAGTACTAAGGTGTGATCATGTTTTGCTTGTGAGATAATTTTAGTCAACGGGTCTGTCATATTCAGATCCGTAAGTATTTTGCAAAATTCTTTGTCTATAATGCTCTGCAAGGAGCTACTCTAGCTAATTGCTCCCACTTTCAATATGTATCCAGATTGAGACTTTAGATTCATCTGGATCAGTGTCAAAAACTTGCATCGACGTAACCCTTTACGACGAACCTTTTTGTCACGTCCATAATCGAGAAACACATCCTTATTTCACTAAGGATAATTCTGACCGCTGTCCAGTGATCTACTCCTAGATCACTATTGTACTCCCTTGCCAAATCAGTGCAGGGTATACAATAGATCTGGTACACAGCATGGCATACTTTATAGAACCTATGAATGAGGCATAGGGAATGACTTTCATTCTCTTTCTATCTTCTGCCGTGGTCGGGCTTTGAGTCTTTACTCAACTTCACACCTTGTAACACAGGCAAGAAACTTTTTCTTTGACTGTTCCGTTTTGAACTACTTCAAAATCTTGTCAAGGTATGTACTTATTGAAAAACTTATCAAGCGTCTTGATCTATCTCTATAGATCTTGAAGCTCAATATGTAAGCAGCTTTACCGAAGTCTTTCTTTGAAAAACTCTTTTCAAACACTCCTTTTATGCTTTACAGAATAATTCTACATTATTTCCGATCAACAATATGTCATTCACATATACTTATCAGAAATGTTATAGTGCTCCCACTCACTTTCTTGTAAATACAGGCTTCACCGCAAGTCTGTACAAAACTATATGCTTTGATCAACTTATCAAAGTGTATATTCCAACTCCGAGATGCTTGCACCAGTCCACAGATGGATCGCTGGTGCTTGCACATTTTGTTAGCACCGTTTGGATTGACAAAACCTTCTAGTTGCATCACATACAACTTTTCTTTAATAAATCCATTAAGGAATGCAGTTTTGTTTGTCCATTTGCCAGATTTCATAAAATGCGGCAATTGCTAACATGATTCGGACAGACTTAATCATAGATACGAGTGAGAAACTCTCATCGTAGTCAACACCTTGACCTTGTCGAAAACCTTTTGCGACAATTCTAGCTTTGTAGATAGTAACACTACTATCAGCGTCCGTCTTCCTCTTGAAGATCCATTTATTCTCAATTGCTTGCCGGTCATCGGGCAAGTCAACCAAAGTCCATACTTTGTTCTCATACATGGATCCCATCTCAGATTTCATGGCCTCAAGCCACTTTGCGGAATCTGGGCTCACCATCGCTTCTTCATAGTTCGTAGGTTCATCATGATCTAGTAGCATGACTTCCAGAATCGGATTACTGTACCACTCTGGTGCGGATCTCACTCTGGTCGATCTACGTGGTTCAGTAGTATCTTGTCCTGAAGTTTCAAGATCATCATCATTAGCTTCCTCACTAATTGGTATAGGTGTCGCAGAAACAGTTTTCTGTGATGTACTATCTTCCAATAAGGGAGCATGTACAGTTACCTCGTCAAGTTCTACTTTCCTCCCACTCACTTCTTTCGAGAGAAACTCCTTCTCTAGAAAATATCCATTATAAGCAACGAATGTCTTGCCTTAGGATCTGTGATAGAAGGTGTACCCAACAGTCTCCTTTTGGGTATCCTATGAAGACGCACTTCTCCGATTTGAGTTTGAGCTTATCAGGATGAAACTTTTTCATATAAGCATCGCAACCCCAAACTTTAAGAAACGACAGCTTAGGTTTCTTGCCAAACCATAGTTCACACGGTTTCGTCTCAACGGATTTATATGGTGCCCTATTTAACGTGAATGCAGCTGTCTCTAATGCATGACCCCAAAAAACGATAGTGGTAAATCGGTAAGAAACATCATATATTGCACTATATCCAATAAAGTACGGTTATGACGTTCGGACACACCATTATGCTGTGGTGTTCCAGGTGGCGTGAGTAGTGAAACTATTTCACATTGTTTTAACTGAAGACCAAACTCGTAACTCAAATACTCTTTTCCACGATCAGATCGTAGAAACTTTTTATTTTCTTGTTACGATGATTTTCCACTTCACTCTGAAATTATATGAACTTTTCAAATGTATCAGACTTCTATTTCATTAAGTAGATATACTCATATCTGCTTAAATCATCTGTGAAGGTCCGAAAATAATGATACCCGCTGCAAGCCTTAAATATTCATCGGACCACATACATCAGTATGTATGATTTCCAACAAATCTGTTGCTTGCTCCATTGTCTCGGAGAATGGTGTTTTAGTCATCTTGCCCAAAAGGCATGGTTCGCAAGCATCAAGTGATTCATAATCAAGTGATTCCAAAATCCCATCAGCATGGAGTTTCTTCATGCGCTTTACACCAATATGACCTAAACGGCAGTGCCACAAATAAGTTGCACTATCATTATTAACTTTGCATCTTTTGGTTTCAATATGTGTATCACTACGATCGAGATCCAACGAACTTGTTTCATTGGGTGTATGACCATCGAAGGTTTTATTCATGTAAACAGAACAACAATTATTCTCTGACTTTAATGAATAACCATATTGCAATAAACATGATCAAATCATATTCATGCTCAACGCAAACACCAAATAATACTTATTTAGGTTCAACACTAATCCCGAAATTATAGGGAGTATGCGATGATGATCATATCAATCTTGGAACTACTTCCAACACACATCGTCACTTTACCCTTAACTAGTCTCTGTTTATTCTGCAACTCCCGTTTCGAGTTACTACTCTTAGCAACTGAACTAGTATCAAATACCGAGGGTTTGCTATAAACACTAGTAAAGTACACATCAATAACATGTATATCAAATATACTTATGTTCACTTTGCCATCCTTCTTATCCGCCAATCACTTGGAGTAGTTCCGCTTCCAGTAACCAGTCCCTTTGCAGTAGAAGCACTTTGTCTCAGGCTTAGGACCAGACTTGGGCTTCTTCACATGAGTAGCAACTTGCTTGCCGTTCTTTTGAAGTTCCCCTTCTTCCCTTTGCCCTTTTCTTGAAACTAGTGATCTTGTCAACCATCAACACTTGATGTTTTTCTTGATTTCTACCTTCGTTGATTTCAGCATCACGAAGAGCTTGGGAGTTGTTTCCGTTATCCCTTGCATATTATAGTTCATCACGAAGTTCTACTAACTTAGTGATGATGACTAGAGAAGTCTGTCAATCACTATCTTATCTAGAAGATTAACTCCCACTTGATTCAAGCGATTGTAGTACCCAGACAATCTGAGCACATGCTCACTAGTTGAGCGATTCTCCTCCATCTTTTAGCTATAGAACTTGCTGGAGACTTCATATTTCTCAACTCGGGTATTTGCTTGAAATATTAACTTCAACTCCTGGAACATCTCATATGGTCCATGACGTTCAAAACGTCTTTGAAGTCCCGATTCTAAGCCGTTAAGCATGGTGCACTAAACTATCAAGTAGTCATCATATTGAGCTAGCCAAACGTTCATAACGTCTGCATCTGCTCCTGCAATAGGTGTGTCACCTGGCGGTGCATCAAGGACATAATTCTTCTGTGCAGCAATGAGGATAAACCTCAAATCACGGATCCAATCCGCATCATTGATACTAACATCTTTCAACACAATTTTCTCTAGGAACATATCAAAATAAACACAGGGAAGCAACAACGCGAGCTATTGATCTACAACATGATTTGCAAAATACTACCAGGACTAAGTTCATGATAAATTTAAGTTCAATTTTATCATATTACTTAAGAACTCCCACTTAGATAGACATCCCTCTAATCCTCTAAGTGATCACGTGATCCAAATCAACTAAACCATAACCGATCATCACGTGAGATGGAGTAGTTTTCAATGGTGAACATCGTCATGTTGATCATATATACTATATGATTCACGCTCGACCTTTCGGTCTCTGTGTTCCGAGGCCATATCTGCATATGCTAGGCTCGTCAAGTTTAACCTGAGTATTCTGCGTGTGCAAAACTGGCTTGCACCCGTTGTAGATGGACGTAGAGCTTATCACACCCGATCATCACGTGGTGTCTGGGCACGACGAACTTTTGCAACGGTGCATACTCAGGGAGAACACTTCTTGATAATTTAGTGAGAGATCATCTTATAATGATACCGTCAATCAAAGCAAGATAAGTTGCATAAAAGGATAAACATCACATGCAATCAATATAAGTGATATGATATGGCCATCATCATCTTGTGCTTGTGATCTCCATCTCCGAAGCACCGTCATGATCACCATCGTCAACGGCGCGCCACCTTGATCTCCATCGTAGCATCGTTGTCATCTTGCCAATCTTATGCTTCCACGACTATCACTACCGCTTAGTAATAAAGTAAAGCATTACATCGCGATTGCATTGCATACAATAAAGCGACAACCATATGGCTCCTGCCAGTTGCCGATAACTCGGTTACAAAACATGATCATCTCATACAATAAAATCAGCATCATGCCTTGACCATATCACATCACAACATGCCCTGCAAAAACAAGTTAGACGTCCTCTACTTTGTTGTTGCAAGTTTTACGTGGCTGCTACGGGCTTAAGTAAGAACTCATCTCACCTACGCATCAAAACCACAACGATAGTTCGTCAAATAGACTCCGTTTTAACCTTCTCAAGGACCGGGCGTAGTCACACTTGGTTCAACTAAAGTTGGAGCGACAGTCTTCCGCAAGCCATCTATGTGCAAAGCACGTCGAGGGAACCGGTCTCGCCTAAGAGTACGCGTAAGGTTGGTCCGGATCGTCTCGTCCAACAATACCGCCGAACCAAAGTATGACATGCTGGTAGGCAGTATGACTTGTATCGCCCACAACTCACTTGTGTTCTACTCGTGCAAATAACATCAAACCATAAAACCTAGGCTCGGATGCCACTGTTGGGGAACGTAGTAATTTCGAAAATTTTCCTACGCACACGCAAGATCATGGTGATGCACAGCAACGAGAGGGGAGAGTGTTGTCTACGTACCAACGCAGACCGACTGCGGAAGCAATCACACAACATAGAGGAAGTAGTCGTACGTCTTCTTCTCGATCCGACCGATCCAAGCACCGTTACTCCGGCACCTCCGAGTTCTTAGCACACGTTCAGCTCGATGACGATCCTCGGGCTCCGATCCAGCAAAGTGTCGAGGAAGAGTTCCGTCAGCACAACGGCGTGGTGACGATCTTGATGTACTACCGACGCAGGGCTTCGCCTAAGCACTACAACGGTATGATCGAGGTGGAATTTGGTGGCAGGGGGCACCGCACACGGCTAAGGAACGATCTCAAGGATCAACTTGTGTCTTGGGGTGTCCCCTGCCCCCGTATATAAAGGTTGGAGGGAGGGGGGCTGGCCGGCCAAAGAGAGGGAGGCGCAGGAGGAGTCCTACTCCCACCGGGAGTAGGACTCCCCCCTCCAATCCTAGTCCAACTAGGAATCCTTTAAAGGGGAGAGAGAGAGAAGTGGCCGGCCCCTCTCCTAGTCCTAATAGGACTAGAGAGAGGGGGGGAGGCGCAGCCCTATGCGGGCTGCCCTCTCACCTTTCCACTAAGGCCCATGTTGGCCCATTTGGCTCCCGGGGGGTTTCGGTAACCCTCCCGGTAATCCGGTAAAATCCCGATTTCACCCGGAACACTTCCGATGTCCAAACATAGGCTTCCAATATATCAATCTTTACGTCTCGACCATTTCGAGACTCCTCGTCATGTCCGTGATCTCATCCGGGACTCCGAACAACCTTCGGTACATCAAAATGCATACACTCATAATAACTGTCATCGTAACGTTAAGCGTGCGGACCCTACGGTTCGAGAACAATGTAGACATGACCGAGACACGTCTCCGGTCAATAACCAATAGCAGGACCTGGATGCCCATATTGGCTCCTACATATTCTATGAAGATTTTTATCGGTCAGACCGCATAACAACATATGTTGTTCCCTTTGTCATCGGTATGTTACTTGCCCGAGATTCGATCGTCGGTATCCAATACCTAGTTCAATCTCGTTACTGGCAAGTCTCTTTACTCGTTCCGTAATACATCATCTCATAACTAACATCTTAGTTATTATGCTTGCAAGGCTTATGTGATGTATATTACCGAGAGGGCCTAGAGATACCTCTCCGACAATCGGAGTGACAAACCCTAATCTCGAAATACGCCAACCCAACATCTACCATTGGAGACACCTGTAGTACTCCTTTATAATCACCCAGTTACGTTGTGACGTTTGGTAGTACCCAAAGTGTTCCTCCGGTAAACGGGAGTTGCATAATCTCATAGTTATAGGAACATGTATAAGTCATGAAGAAAGCAATAGCAACATACTAAACGATCGGGTGCTAAGCTAATGGAATGGGTCATGTCAATCAGATCATTCAACTAATGATGTGACCTTGTTAATCAAATAACAACTCTTTTTTCATGGTTAGGAAACATAACCATCTTTGATTAACGAGCTAGTCAAGTAGAGGCATACTAGTGACACTCTGTTTGTCTATGTATTCACACATGTATTATGTTTCCGGTTAATACAATTCTAGCATGAATAATAAACATTTATCATGATATAAGGAAATAAATAATAACTTTATTATTGCCTCTAGGGCATATTTCCTTCACCAGATCCCACTGTTGGTTATTGACCGGAGAGTTGTCTCGGCCATGTCTGCATGACTCCCGAGCCCGTAGGGTCTACACACTTAAGGTTCGATGACACTAGGGTTATAGGGAATAGATGTACGTGGTTACCGAATGTTGTTCGGAGTCCCAGATGAGATCCCGGATGTCACGAGGAGTTCCGGAATGGTCCGGAGGTAAAGATTTATATATGGGAAGCCATCATACGGTCAACGGAATAATTCGGGGGGTTACCGGTATTGTACCGGGACCACCGAAGGGTTCCGGGGGTCCACTGGGAGGGTCCACCTGGCCCTATGGGCTGTGTGTGGAGAGGGACCAGCCCCTTAGTGGGCTGGGTGCCTCCCCCTAGGGCCCATGTGCCTAGGGTTTGGGGGGGAACCCTAAAGGGGGGGCGCCCCTTGCCTTGGGGGGCAAGGCAACCCCCCTGGCTGCCGCCCCCTCCTCAGATTGGATCTGAGGGGGCCGGCCCCCCTCTCCTTTGCCCCTATATATATGTGGGGGGGGGGGGGTGGGAGGGAAGCCGCACCCAAGTTCTGGCGCAGCCCTCCCCCTCTCCCAAGTCTTCCTCCTCTCCCGCGATGCTTGGCGAAGCCCTGCAGGATTGCCACGCTCCTCCTTCACCACCACGCCGTCGTGCTGCTGCTGGATGGAGTCTTCCCCAACCTCTCCTTCTCCCCTTGCTGGATCAAGGCGTGGGAGACGTCACCGGGCTGCTCGTGTGTTGAACGCGGAGGCGCCGTTGTTCGGCACTTAGATCGGAATCAACCGCGATCTAAATCACTACGAGTACGACTCCTTCATCCGCGTTCTTGCAACGCTTCCGCTTAGCGATCTACAAGGGTATGTAGATGCACTCCCCTTCCCCTTGTTGCTAGATTACTCCATAGATTGATCTTGGTGATGCGTAGAAAATTTTAAATTTCTGCTACGATCCCCAACAATGGCATCATGAGCTAGGTCTATGCGTAGTTTCTATACACGAGCAGAACACAAGTTGTTGTGGGCGTCGATTTTGTCAATTTACTTGCCGTTACTAGTCTTATCTTGATTCGGCGGCATCGTGGGATGAAGCGGCCCGGACCGACCTTACACGTACGCTTACGTGAGACTGGTCCCACCGACTGACATGCACTAGTTGCATAAGGTGGCTAGCGGGTGTCTGGCTCTCCCACTTTAGTCGGATCGGATTCGATGAAAAGGGTCCTTATGAAGGGTAAATAGAAATTGGCATATCACATTGTGGTTTTGGCGTAGGTAAGAAACGTTCTTGCTAGAAACCTATAGCAGCCACGTAAAAATTTGCAACAACAATTAGAGGATGTCTAACTTGTTTTTGCAGCATATGCCTTGTGATGTGATATGGCCAAAAGGATGTGATGAATGATATATGTGATGTATGAGATTGATCATGTTGTTGTAATAGGAATCACGACTTGCATGTCGATGAGTAGAACAACCGGCAGGAGCCATAGGAGTTGTCTTAACTTATTTATGACCCACGTGTCAACTTAAACGTCATCTAATTACTTTACTTTATTGCTAAACTGTTAGCCATAGTAGTAGAAGTAATAGTTGACGAGACGACTTCATGAAGACACGATGATGGAGATCATGATGATGGAGATCATGGTGTCATGCCGGTGACGATGATGATCATGGCGCCCCGAAGATGGAGATCAAAAGGAGCAAAATGATATTGGCCATATCATGTCACTATTTGATTGCATGTGATGTTTATCATGTTTTTACATCTTATTTGCTTAGAACGATGGTAGCTTAAATAAGATGATCCCTCGCAATAATTTCAAGAATTGTGTTCGCCCTAACTGTGCACCGTTGCGAAGGTTCGTTGTTTCGAAGCACCACGTGATGTTCGAGTGTGATAGATTCTAACGTTCGAATACAACGGGTGTAAGCCAGATTTACACACGCAGTACACTTAGGTTGACTTGACGAGCCTAGCATGTAGAGACATGGCCTCGGAACACGGAAGACCGAAAGGTCAAACATGAGTCGTATAGAAGATACGATCAACATGAAGATGTTCACTGATGATGACTAGTCCGTCTCACGTGATGATCGGACACGGCCTAGTTGACTCGGATCATGTATCACTTAGATGACTAGAGGGATGTCTATCTGAGTGGGAGTTCATTAAATAATTTGATTAGATGAACTTAATTATCATGAACATAGTCTAAATTGTCTTTGCAAATATGTTGTAGATAAATAGCTCACGTTGTAGCTCCCTGTTTCAATACATTCCTAGAGAAAGACTAAGTTGAAAGATACTGTAAGCAATGATGCGGACTGGGTCCATAGTCCGAGGAGTGTCCTCACCGCTACATAGAAGACTTACGTCTTTGATGCACCGCTCGATGTGCAAACCCCTAGAACGTCGTCTGTGGATGTTTGAACACTTGACAGACACATCCTGATGACTACTTGATAGTTTAGTGCACCATACTTTACGGCTTAGAATCGGGATTCCAATGACGTTTTGAACGCCATAAGACATATGAGATGTTCCAAGAGCTGAAATTGGGATTTCAGGCTCATGCCCGTGTTGAGAGGTATGAGACCTCTGACAAGTTCTTTTGCCAACAAGATGGAGGAGAATAGCTCAGCTAGTGAGCATGTGCTCAGAATGTCTGGGTGCTACAATCACTTAAATCAAGTGGGAGTTAAACTTCTAGATAAGATAGTGATTGATAGAGTTCTCTAGCCACTATCACTAAGCTACTAGATCTTCGTGATGAACTATGACATGCAAGGGATGGAGTTGATCCCGGAGCTGTTCGCGGTGCTTAAGACCGCAAAAGGTAGAAATCAAGAAGGAGCATCAAGTGTTGATGGTTTAACAAGACCACTGGTTTCAAGAAGGGCAAGAGCTAGAAGGGAAACTTCATGGATGGCAAACTAGTTGCCTCTCCAGTGAAGGAACCCAAGGTTGAACCCAAACCCAAGACTAAGTGCTTCTATTGTAAGGGGAACGGTCACTGGTAGCGGAATTACCCCAAATGCATGGTAGATAAGAAGGCTGGCAACTTCAAAAAAGTATATGCGTGCTATTAATGTGTACCTCACTAGTACTCCTTGTAGCACCTGGGTATTGGATACCGGTTCAGTTACTATTACTGGTGACTTGAAGCAAAAGCTACGGACTAAACGGAGACTGGCTAAGGGTGAGGTGACGATGTGTGTTGGAAGTGTTTCCAAAGTTGATGAGATCACCATCGCACGCTCCATCTGCCTTCGGGATTAGTATTGAACCTAGATAAATGTTATCAGATGTCTATGTTGAGCATGAATATGATTAGATCATGTTCATTGCAATACGGTTATTCATTTAAGTTAGAGAATAATGGTTATTCTGTTTACATGAATAATACCTTTCATGGTCATGCACCCTATGTGAATGGTTCATTGAATCTCGGTCGTGGTAATACACATGTTCACGCCAAAAGATGTAGAGTTAATAATGATATTACCACTTTCTTGTGGCACTGCCGCTTAGGTCATATTAGCGTAAGATGCATGAAGAAACTCCATGTCGATGTATGTTTGGAGTCACTTGATTTTGAATCGCTTGACACATGCGAGCCATGCCTCATGGGCAGGATGACTAAGACCCCGTTTTCAGGTAAAATAAAACGGGCAAGTGACTTGTTGGAAATCATACATGCTGATGCGTGTGATCCAATGAGAATTGAAGCTTGCGGTGATATCGCTATTTTCTCATCTTCACTGACGATTTGAGTAGATATAGGTATATTTACTTAATGAAGCACAAGTCTGAAACGTTTGAAAGGTTCAAGCGATTTCAGAGTGAAGTTAAGAACCATCATAACAAGAAGATCAAATTCCTATGATCTGATCGATGAGAATTTCTGAGTTATGAGTTTGGCAATCTTTAAGACATTGTGGAATTGTTTCATAGTTGAAGCCACCTGGAACACCACTGGGTTATGGTGTGTCCGGACGTCGTAATCGAACCTTATGAGATATGGTGCGATCTATGATGTCTCTTACCGATCTACCGTTTCATTTTTGAGGTTATGCGTTAGAGACAGCTGCATTCACTTTAGATAGGACACCATCTAAGTCCGTTGAGACGACGTCGTGTGAAAATTTCTTTGGAAAGAAACCAAAGTTGTCGTTTCTTAATGTTTGGGGCTGCGATGCTTAAGGCTTCAGCCGGAGAAGCTCAAACCCAAAGCGGACAAACACATCTTCATAGGAAACCCAAAGGTGACAGTTGGGTACACCTTCTATCTCAGATCCGAGGGCAAATTGTTTGTCGCTAAGAACAAGTCCTTTCTCGAGAAGGAGTTTCTCTCGAAAGAATTGAGTGGGAGGAAGATAGAACTTGATGAGGTTGTCGAACCTTTATTTCAACCAGAGAGTGATGCAACACAGAAAGATGTTTTCTGTGGCGCCTACGTCTGTTGAAGAGGAAGTTAATGATAGTAATCATGAAGCTTCAGATCAAGTTGCTATCGAACCTCATAGGTCAACAAGGATATGTACTACTCCTAAGTGGTACGGTAATCCTGTCTTAGATATCATGTTGTTGGACAACAATGAACCTACGAACTATGGAGAAGCGACGGTGGCCTGTATTCTGACAAATGGTTAGAAGCCATGAAATCCGAGATAGGATCCATGTATCAGAACAAAGTATGGACTTTGGTGGACTTGCCTGATGATCGGCAAGCCATTGAGATAAATGGATCTTTAAGAAGAAGACGGATGTGGGCGGTAATGTTACCGTCTATGAAGCTCGACTTGTGGGAAAGAGTCTTTTCACAAGTTCAAGGAGTTGACTACGATGAGAATTTCTCACCCGTAGCGATGCTTAAGTTCGTCGGAATCATGTTAGCATTAGCTATATTTTTCGATTATGAAATCTGATAGATGGATGTCAAAACAAGTTTTCTTACCAGTTTTCGTAAGAAAGAGTTGTATGTGATACAATCAAAGTTTTGTCGATCCTAAGGATGCTAAAAGGTATGCTGGCTCCAGCGATCCTTCTATGGACTAGAGCAAGCATCTCGGAGTCAGAATATATGCTTTGATGGAGTGATCAAAGCTTTTAGGTTTATACAATGTTTGCTAGAAACTTGTATTTACAAGAAAGTGAGTGGGAGCACTACAACATTTCTGATAAGTATATGTGGATGACATATTGTTGATCCGAAATAATGTAGAATTTCTGGAAAGCATAAACGGTTGTTTGAAGAGTGTTTTTCAAAGGAAGACCTGGATAAAGCTGCTTACATATTGGGCATCAAGATCTATAGAGATAGATCAAGACGCCTGATGATACTTTCAAAGAACGCACACCTTGGCATGATTTTGAAGGAGTTCAAAATAGATCAGTCAAAGAAGGGGTTCTTACCTGAGTTGTGTGTGAAGTTGAGTAAGACTCAAAGATTGACCACGGCAGAAGAAAGAGGAAGGATGAAGGTCGTCCCCTATGCTTTTGTCATAGGCTCTGTACGGTATGCCATGCTGAGTACCGCACCAGATGTGTGCCTTGCCACATGTCTGGCAAGAGGGTACAAAGGTGATCTAGGATTGGATCACCAGATAGCAGTCAAAATTATCCTTAGAGGAATAAGGAAATGTTTCTCGGTTATGGAGGTGATAAAGAGTTCGACGTAAAGAGTTACGTCGATGCAAGCTTAACACCTATCCGGATAGCTCTGAGTAGAGATACCGGATACGTGTAATGGAGCAACAATTTGGAATAGCTCCAAGTGGAACGTGGTAGCAGCATCTACGATATGACATAAAGTGTTGCGAAATACATAGGGATCTAAATATTGCAGACCCGTTGACTACAACCTCTCTCACAAGCATAACATGATCAAACCCAGAACTCATTGAGTGTTAATCACATAGTGATGTGAACTAGATTATTCACTCTAGTAAACTCTTTGGATGTTGGTCACATGGCGATGTGACCTGTGGGTGTTAATCACATGGCGACATGAACTAGATTATTGACTCTAGTGCAAGTGGGAGACTGTTGGAAATATGCCCTAGAGGCAATAATAAATTAGTTATTATTATATTATATTTCATTGTTCATGATAATCATTTATTATCCATGCTAGAATTGTATTGATAGGAAACTCAGATACATGTGTGGATACATAGACAACACCATGTCCCTAGTAAGCCTCTAGTTGACTAGCTCGTTGATCAATAGATGGTTACGGTTTCCTGACCATGGACATTGGATGTCATTGATAACGGGATCACATCATTAGGAGAATGATGTGATGGACAAGACCCAATCCTAATACTAGCACAAGATCGTGTAGTTCGTATGCTAAAGCCTTTCTAATGTCAAGTATCATTTCCTTAGACCATGAGATTGTGCAACTCCCAGATACCGTAGGAGTGCTTTGGGTGTGCCAAACGTCACAACATAACTGGGTGGCTATAAAGGTGCACTACAAGTATCTCCGAAAGTGTCTGTTGGGTTGGCACGAATCGAGACTGGGATTTGTCACTCCGCGTAAACGGAGAGGTATCTCTGGGCCCACTCGGTAGGACATCATCATAATGTGCACAATGTGACCAAGGAGTTGATCACAGGATGATGTGTTACGGAACGAGTAAAGAGACTTGCCGGTAACGAGATTGAACAAGGTATCGGGATACCAACGATCGAATCTCGGGCAAGTATCGTACCGATAGACAAAGGGAATTGTATACGGGATTGATTGAATCCTTGACATCGTGGTTCATCCGATGAGATCATCGTGGAGCATGTGGGAACCAACATGGGTATCCAGATCCCGCTGTTGGTTATTGACCGGAGAGTTGTCTCGGCCATGTCTGCATGACTCCCGAGCCCGTAGGGTCTACACACTTAAGGTTCGATGATGCTAGGGTTATAGGGAATAGATGTATGTGGTTACCGAATGTTGTTCGGAGTCCCGGATGAGATCCCGGACGTCACGAGGAGTTCCGGAATGGTCCAGAGGTAAAGATTTACACTACAAGAAATATGTCAACTTATGACCTTCTGTCAGTGACCCTCGAAGAATTGGTCATAAATTTATGACCATTTTAGACCAATTGGTCAAAAGCTGTTCAGGGGGCTCCAAACCCTAAACCATTGCGACCATTTTGGTCAGAAAGGTCGTAATTTCCTTACACGAAATGGTCACAAAGCAAACAGTGCTAGTCCGCTGCCTTATTTCTAGTTGTTAATGACCAATATAGATGGTCATAGCCTTGTAGATTGTGGTGGGTTGTGATGACTAGCGCCATCTCATCAGTTTTGCCTATGTGTCATGTCCATGTGGCAGTTTTTGCCCTAGGTTGTGAAGCAACCTATATTTCTATCATTCCCAAAATTCCCAAAAAAATCTCATAAATTCTTTGGGTCATATCTTCATCAAATATGTAAAAATCCTTCCTTGCCTAGTTCAAAACTAATTCAACAATATTCATTTTCCTATTATGTTCACAACAACACTTTATGAAGGAAGTGCTATTTATATATTCTTGATTGCCCTAGAAATTTTCGGGCACTCTTTCCTATCCAAATCATTACCGCATGACAAAATTCAGCTCCATTTGCCTAGCAAATATTCCTCGGCAAATTTCCAAAGTTTTTGTCCACCTAGAAGCATTGTGAAGTAAGTACCTTTTTTATATCTCTAAATGACATGAAATTTATACAGTTTATTCATATGCCCAAATTATCACCCTCCTCCAAATTGCAGCTCAGTAAAATCATCTATGTGAGCCCAGGTTCAATTTATATTTTATGGCCAAATTGGCACGTTGCAAAGCAAGTGTTATATAGAATCCTCCTATTACCCTCAAACTTTTCAGGCACTCTTTCATACCCAAATCATTGCCACATGACAATATTCAGCTGAATTTTCCTAGTAAATCTTTCTCGGGAAATTTCCAAAGTTTCTACCTCGAGAGAAGCTTTGTGAAGTAAGTACTATCTAGGCTTACCCAAATGATCTGAAAATTGACCAGCGCATGACCATACCTAAGTAACTTACATACACCAATTTTGAGCTCATTTCATTCATCCAATCTCTCTCACTAGTTTTCCCAAGTTTCTGTCCATAGAAGAGCATTGTGAAGGAAGTACTACTGTGGCATGTCCAAATGGTATCAATTTTCTACAATGCTTTCCTATGCCCAAATAACCATCCTCCACAAAATTTCAGCTCACTCCATTCATTATTTTGAGCCCAGCTTCAACATTCATATTTTTGTCCAGCGTGGTACTTTGCAAAGCAAGTACCACCTAGGATCCTCCTTTTAGGCTCAAAATTTGTGAAGACATTCTCCTTAGTAGATGATCATCCTCAGCCAAAACTCACACCCATTGGCCATGTGCATTTCCCGTACCGCTAATCAAACACTTGTCTGCTAATTCATGTTTGAGCATCGATCGGTCTTCTCGTGAGAATCTTATGTTGTAATTTTCTTCCTAGAACCAACCTGGGGAGTGCCCAACCCACTAGACATGCCTAAGCCGCCCAGAACACATGGCAACATTACGGTCACGTGGTGACCATGCGACGGGCATGCGAGTTTACGCGCTCTAGAGTTGGGGCCCTAGGCCACCGCCCAAACCTCGACGTATCGCCACCAAACCATGTATTTATGATTAAATAGGTCCTTATGTAACTAGAAATAATTTTTGGAAAAAATAAATAGCAAACTATGAGGCGGCTGCAGTTCAAATTTGACCCGCTTCCAACTGAATCGGCGGAAATTTGTCTTTTTCACGAGAGGTGGATCAAAATTTTTTACACCCAACCATTTTGTCAATTGTGCATTAAATATGGCCTAGTATTTTATAAAATGATTTGGTCCAATTTTGCAATAATTATTTGGTAGTTCCTTCACAAAAAACCTCCTTTCGGGCACTCGACAAATGGAAAATGGTTTTTTCGTCCAAAGAAAGTGACAACTTCCTTAGTCAACATTGTTTGCCATTCCAATATGCACACTTGTGCACAATATGAGATCATTTGAACAAACTATGCCATGGATGTGGCCAGAAGATTGATCATTTAGCTTGAAAGCCATGGATCTCCACACATGATAGCTCGTTTCTGAGAACACTTTTTTAAAATAATTGCCGTATTACAAGTTTGTTATTTTTCCTAGGAACTTGGCCACCTATAATGACACAATGCGAAGGTTTCCAAATTTTTTGATTTTTTTGAATTTTTTATGCCCATTTCAAAATGCGGTCAAAACGGCGGGAATGACCGTTCCTAGCTAGTGGTTGAATCTTGGAATTTTTTTGGTGTTTCTCTGATTAAATAGATACTTATGTACCTAGAAATGATTTTTGAAAAAAATAAAGAGCAAACTACAAGGTAGCTACAGTTCAAATTTGACCCGCTTCCACCTAAATCGGCGGAAATTTGTCTTTTTCATGAGAGGTGGATCAAAACTTTTAACACCCAACCATTTTGTCAATTGTGCATTAAATATGTCCTAGTATTTTATAAAAATGATTTGGTCCAATTTTGCAACAAATATATGGTAGTTCCTTCACAAAAAAACCTCCTTTTGGGCACTCAAAAAATGGAAAATGGTTTTTTCGTCCAAAGAAAGTGACAACTTCCTTAGGCAACATTGTTTTCCATTCCAATATGCACACTTGTGCACAATATGAGATCATTTGAAGAAACTATGCCATGGATGTGGCCATAAGATTGATCATTTAGTTTGAAAGCCATGGATCTCCACACATGATAGCTCGTTTCTGAGAACTCTTTTTTAAAATAATTGCCGTATTACAAGTTTGTTATTTTTCCTAGGAACTTGGCCACCTATAATGACACAATGCAAAGGTTTCCAATTTTTTTTGACTTTTTTTGAATTTTTTATGCCCGTTTCAAAATGCGGTCAAAATGGCGGGAATGATCGTTCATAGCTAGTGGTTGAATCTTGGAATTTTTTTGGTGTTTCTCTGATTAAATAGATACTTATGTACCTAGAAATGATTTTTGAAAAAATAAAGAGCAAACTACAAGGTAGCTACAGTTCAAATTTGACCCGCCTCCAGCTGAATCGGCGGAAATTTGTCTTTTTCATGAGAGGTGGATCAAAACTTTTTACACCCAACTATTTGGTCATTTGTGCATTAAATATGGCCTAGTATTTTAGAAAAATGATTTGGTCCAATTTTGCAACAATCATTTGGGAGGTCCTTCACAAAAAAACCTCCTTTTGGGCACTCGGAAAATGATTAAAAATTGCTAGAAAGATAAAAAATGCATGCAAATTGGCGATCATCCAAAAAATGTGGTCTAACTTGAGAGAAAAATTTAGTTGTGTAGTTTTGCAAAATATTTTTGATAGCTACTTCACAAAACACCCATAGTTTTAGTACTTAGAAACTATTTTAAACCATAAATTTTCTGAGCCAATCAGGGCTCATCCCACGGATCACCCCCCCTTAGCCGATTTGAACCGTCCGTTCTAGCCGATCTGAACCGTCCACCTCTCAGCAGCCTAATCCAAACCCTAGCAGCCTCTCTCTCCTCCTCTCTGCCACCTCTCTCTTTCCCCTTCTCCCCTATCCAGATCCAACCCAAGCGCCCCGTCCTCCGCCGCCGCCCCGTCCCTTGCCGCTGCCACGACGTCAGATCCTTCCGCCCGCTCGCACCACCCACCTTCGGATCCCTCTGCCCGCCCGCTCCCTTGCTCCCTCTGCGCCTGCGGGGCCGCGCCCCTCGTGCTACTCCCTGACGACGCGCCGACCACTACAACTGCGTCGCCAGCGACACCAGGAAGCGCGTCGAAGGCGTGCTCCTTGGCCGATCCCGGCGATCTGCTGCTCCCAGCACACCACCGCGACCCCGTCACCTCCGCTCCATCCTCCCCTCAGAACAGATCCGGCGCGCATCGACCAGATCGACCGCACCCTCCCCCCGAGCCCCGGCTATGCTGCAGATCGAGCATGGCAGCCATGGAATCGCAGACTGCGGGCTCTGGTGCGTCCCTCCACTCAATCTCCTCATCCTCCTCCTCACAGCCCTCCCTCACTTCCTCACCTCGTCTTCTCTCCCTCCCAGATCCAGGACATTGTCCTCGCTCGAGCACCGGGACACCATGGGCGGGATGGCCTCTTCCTCTCCTGCCCCTTGGAGCCGGCACAGACCAGGGAGAGACGCCAGCGAGGGGGAGGACGCCGGAGCCCACACGCCGTCCAGGCGGCCGCCTTCGGGGGGCGAGCCCACATGCCTCGTGCCCTATGACCTCTCCTTCTCGCCCTTCTCCAAGGTACGGACGTCGATGGAGGTGGTGGTGTCCGGCCCCCAATCTCATCCTCTGGCCAACAAGGGGACCAACAAGCGGCGCCGGCACCAATAAGCGGCGCATCATACAGCAGGTCCTGCCCGCTCCACCTCCCTCAATTCATTTCCTACGCTATTCGACCGAGGGACGCGCGTGCCAGGGGGGCTGGTCGGTTGGAGGCTGATGCCCTTGTGTTTTTCCTGCTGCAGGCCGTCTTCACGGAGCTCTGCAACATGCTAGATCCAGGGAAGCCGGTCTTCACCCCCAAGAAGGGCAAGCCCAATGTCGTCATGTTCGTCGGATTGCAGGGCCAGTCTGACTCACCAACCAACCTCGCCTGCTTGCTCTGTTTATTGTTCTACACCTATTACTGAATGTATATATGTACCACTCTGTGTGTAGCATTTTTCTAACTGTACAATAGCACTCACTCCTCTACTGTCACATAATAGATTAGCCTTGAATTCATCTAGTTTGGATCAAAATAGAACCATTGATTAATACTAGATGATTGTTACTGTAAATTTGGTTATAGATTTCTTTGAACTAGTTTGATTCCTTGTTGATCTACATCTTTTACTTACTCACATGCTTGACTGAATTTGCTACTGTTTTTGTGTACATAGGGATTGCTCTGTTTGCTTCATATTATGGTGTAAATGTCTTGCTAGCTTATTGTGGCAGCCGGCTGGATCATCGCTCATAGTGTCACTCGTATCACGCTACATTGGCTAGGCTTCTACCGGCTGTTCCGATGCCATGCTACACTGGTTGGGCTTCTCTGGACCGGTAAAAAAATTGTGCATCATCTGTGCTACCCTTGTGGTTGGCATCTGAGAGAAAAAATTGTGCACTTTGTTCTTCTTATAAGTTACATTTTTTAAATTCTTCTGCTTTTGTCCTGTTTGCACTTAGCTTCTATTATCCCTCTTTGTTGCACTTGGTCTAAGGGGGATGTAGTGGGCGCGGATAGAGAAATGGTTTACTTGCCAACCCTTTGCAGCGTTTGCCATTTCTTTGGATTAGTGGCAGTGATTTGAACCTTACCCGTGCTTCTGATAAATTCATGAAGGACAAGGGAAAACATGGTTGAATTTCTTAATATGAGACAAAAAGAGACAGTCTTGTCATTCTTTTAGATTCATGTGTTCTGTTTGACCATGGCTATGATGATAAACACTTTCAACAAACATGCCAGTTCTGCTTCTAAAAATTCATGACTGAAAAACCTGTTATACAAGATCTGTTTAGTACTCATGTATTATGGTCGTGGCTTATTTAGTATGTGCTTGCTGTGCCTTGTGTATTGGTGCCTAATTAGCTTCTGTTAGGGGATAATCTACTGGTTATAGCAAGATTTTACTCTTGTGCCGTGGAATAGATGTTTCATGTGTACTGTGATGTACTAGTTGAGCTCTGCTGGCTGTACTAGTTGAGCTCTGCTCCTTCTAACTCATATCAATTTTGCTCCTGCTGCTGTACAAGTGATGCTTGTGTGATTGTTGATGGACAGGAACTAGCAAACTTTGTTGTTTTGCAACTGAATGAACGCAACTTCAGTTTGTATGTCACCCAGCTTGCTGTTGCGGTGGCTGTCGATGCCGGTGAGCCTGCAACATCTCTGATGAGCTGCAGGACCTGGACACCTTAGGTATGCCCTGCTCCTCCTCCTTCCACCCTCATCTCATGTGCGCCAAGTCCATCTATCTCATGTGCATGTAGATCATGATGTACCAGAACCCTGCAACAGAATACTGATGTAATATGCAAAGAACAAATTAAAACCATGTTCTATATCCCGACTTGTTATTTTCTTATCTAGCAAATTGTAGACATGAATCTCTAGTTGACCTATTGTTTCATAGACATATATCTGCATTTCTGCTGCTTTATCATACATTCGATCCATAAATCTGCATTTCTGTGAAATTTTTGCATGAGAGCAAACTGGTGTAGCTAGCTGGACTATGCAACCAAGAATCAGGAAGTAGCATATTCAGTTTTGCTAATAGAAAATAAATATATAAAAAACTTTAAATTTGTCTGTTAGAGATAGCAGTACCGATTGTACCTGTTAAACAAGCATATATTCTTCCTGGAATGTTTGTCTATCAGCTAGTATGATGGCATATTAACAACTTTCTGAGGGTGCTAGAGTCACATACTCTTGGGTTCCATGTTAAAACAAACTAATGGATATATATCTTAGTAATATTAAACAAAGCTATATGGCTTATCTTTTGAGTTTTCCAATGCCATCTAATCACTTTGGCAATGTTCTTTTATGAGTAAAGCATTATTAACGCCTAAAATATTACCAAGCAGGCTTTGTTGTCTTTAGGATGATGAGATTTGTAGGAATCTGCAGATTTACTAAACTGAGGCATTGGGCATTGGAGATTAGGCATTTATGTATAATTTTATTTTTGGATGTGTCCAAAGCAAACATTATTGTCAACTATCAAGTTGATTCTAAAATGTCTCATTAACTTCACTATTCTGTTATTTACTGTTAGATTTACTTCTATTTTGTTCCTAAACATTTTCTTCTGTAAGGTGCAGATGCTGGGCTTTCTTGCTTCTTCGTGAGCATCAGGACAAAGAAGTCGGAGGAAGAGTAGTTCTAGCTCATTGGAGCTAGTTCTGAGAGTAATGAAGCCCTTTATGCTGCTCCTATTTGTATGTGTGTTATATGATGTAGCAGAATCTGTTCATGTGATTGTACACTTGTGGAGCTTGTTATCTGATTGTAAACTTGATGCTATCACATTTGTATGTGTGTTATATGATGTAACACTTTGATGGTTGATAATATTTGAAATATTTTGTGTGTTTTGTGTGCCAATTTAAATACTAGGTATTTATTTACATCAAATTAGAAAATAAAGAATATGGCTCTGACAGCTAGGACCCAGTACCAGAATCTGACAATGGGGACCCACCTAACTAGTGAACTCATTTTATAAAAAAAGAAAACTGAAATTGTTGAGACAAAAAGGCCACGGCCCAAAAATAAAAAGGCTTCAATGTTGGGCTTGGCCCATGAAGTCGACCAAAAATTGACAGGAAAAAATACACTAAAAAGGCCGAATTAATGGGCTCGGCCCATATAAACACCGAATTGGACCGGGCTGAATCTTGTGCCACATCAGCTTGCCACGCTGGATGCCTACGTGGCCTGGGGAGGTTTTTAGTGACCAAAACGCCACAGTAGGAATATTTTGGTCATAAACGTTTACGACCATTCCAGAAGAAAGGTCGCTATAGTCAGTTTACGACGGCCAGCTTTTGACCTTATGTTTTTGGTCACAAAAAGGTCATAAATGGAAATTTGTGACCATTCAGTGACCAATAGTGGTGGTCATAAATTGACATATTTCTTGTAGTGTTATATATGGGAAGTCATCATACGGTCACCGGAATAATTCGGGGGGTTACCGGTATTGTACCGGGACCACCGAAGGGGTTCCAGGGGTCCACCAGGAGGGTCCACCTGGCCTTATGGACTGTGTGTGGAGAGGGACCATCCCCTTAGTGGGCTGGGCGCCTCCCCCTAGGTCCCATGCGCCTAGGGTTTGGGGGGAACCCTAAAGGGGGGCGCCCCCTTGCCTTTGGGGGGCAAGGCAACCCTCTTGGCCGCCGCCCCCTCCTCAGATTGGATCTAAGGGGGCCGGCCCCCCTCTCCCTTGCCCCTATATATATGTGGGGGGTGGGAGGGCAGCCGCACCCAAGTTCTGGCGCAGCCCTCCCCCTCTCCCAAGTCCTCCTCCTCTCCCGCGGTGCTTGGCGAAGCCCTGCAGGATTGCCACACTCCTCCTTCACCACCACGCCATTGTGCTGCTGCTGGATGGAGTTTTCCCCAACCTCTCCTTCTCCCCTTGCTGGATCAAGGCGTGGGAGACGTCACCGGGCTGCACGTGTGTTGAACGCGGAGGCGCCGTTGTTCGGCGCTTAGATCGGAATCAACCGCGATCTGAATCGCTGCGAGTACGACTCCTTCATCCGCGTTCTTGCAACGCTTCCGCTTAGGGGTCTACAAGGGTATGTAGATGCACCCCCCCTTCCCCTCGTTGCTAGATTACTCCATAGATTGATCTTGGTGATGCGTAGAAAATTTTAAATTTCTGCTACGATCCCCAACATACCCGAGATCCGTCGGTTTTGACACCGACATTGGTGCTTTCATTGAGAGTTCCTCTGTGTCGTTATCATTAGGCTTGATGGCTCCTTTAATCATCGATAGCGATGCAGTCCAGGGTGAGACTTTTCTCCCCGGACAGATCTTTGTATTTGGCGACTTCGCACTGTGGGCCAACTCGCTTGGCCATCTGGAGCAGATCGAGAGTTACGCCCCTGGCCACCAGGTCAGGTTTGGAAGCTTAATCCGCGGAGACTTGATCTTCGACGGATTCGAGCCCCTGCCGAGTGCGCCACACGGTCACGATGAGCATGATTTAGCTCTACCATCGGACAGTGTTCAGGAGACCGCTCCGACCCCCAATTCAGAGCCAATTGCGCCATCCATGGACGGGTGGATAGACCCCGCCACGGAGGCCGCACTCTCATCGGCGATCGAGCCGAATATTGACCTTAGCCTTCACGAGAGTTGTGACGCCAAACTGCCGGATTCTTCCCCGGCCACGGACTCCGAACCGCTTGCGCCTGTGCCTATCGAATCTAACTGGGCACCGATCATGGAGTTCACCTCCGCGGATATCTTTCAGCACTCGCCCTTCGGCGACATACTGAACTCATTAAGGTCTCTCTCCCTATCAGGAGAGTCCTGGCCGAACTATGTTCGGCAGGATTGGGATGCAGATGACGAAGAAATTCGCCGCCCACCCACCACCCACTTAGTAGCCACTATCGACAATTTTATCGACATGCTCGACTTCGACTCCTAAGGCATCGACGGTATGGACAACGATGCGGGAGACGAAGAGGAACCCCTGCCCACAGGGCACTGGACGCCCACTTTATCATATGATGTATACATGGTGGACACACCCACAGAAAACGACGACGAGGAACGGAAGGACGCAACGAAGGGTTGTTCCCTCGAGAAGTAGTCAAATTGGTGGCATAAGCGCCGCTCCAAATCCCGCCTCAGCAGAAGCAGCGATCATATAAACCTAACGATAGAGCAAGGCGAGCCAGCGGACGACAAACATGGCATTGAACCATCGTCCGACCATGGCAACACGGAGAATCAAACCGAACAACCCGACTCTGTCGAAGATAACAGTCCGGATAACATCACACCGGACAGGCACCCGGAGCAACAGAATACCCATAAAAGGCTTGTTGCCACTGCGAGGAGTCTGAAAAAGCAGAAGCAAAGGCTCAGGACTGCACAAGACACACTCAGAATCAGATGGAGTGAAGTACTCAACACTGCAACGAAGTACGGCGGTAATCGCCATACCAAGAACTACCCGAAGCGAAATCTGCTACCTGAGTTCGATGAGGAGGCCTTAGATCCCCGGCAATCAAAAAACAAAACGGCCATCCGGTCGGATAGACGTCCTCGTGGCCAACATAGAGCGGCAAACGACGCCGCACATAAGCCAGTACACGACCCATATGAGGGCTTGCATCAAAAGTACGGCGCAACCAGATCCATCTACGGGACACACAAGCATGCTCCAGCATGCAATGCAACACAACAAACATCCCAACACCACGGTACACCCAAATACAGGGGTGCCGCACACCCCCTATGTTTTCACCGATGAGGTGCTGGACCATGAAATTCCAGAGGCATTCAAACCCGTAAACATAGAGGCGTATGACGGAACGACAGACCCTGGGGTCTGGATTGAGGACTACATCCTCCATATCCACATGGCTCAAGGAGACGATCTCCACGCCATCAAGTACTTACCCCTCAAGCTCAAAGGGCCAGCTCGGGACTGGCTTAAAAGCCTCCCCGAAAGCTCCATTGGAAGCCGAGAAGAGCTCGAAGACGCTTTTCGGGCAAATTTTCAAGGGACCTACGTCCGACCACCGGATGCAGACGATTTAAGTCGTATAACTCAACAGCCCAGAGAGTCCGCCCGAAAGCTTTGGAACATGTTTCTCACTAAAAAGAACCAAATAGTCGACTGTCCGGACGCCGAAGCCTTAACAGCTTTCAAGCACAGCGTTTGAGACGAATGGCTCGCCAGACACCTCGGCCAAGAAAAGCTAAGAACAATGGCAGCATTAACAAGCCTCATGACCCGCTTTTGCGCGGGCGAGGACAGCTGGTTAGCCCGGTGCAGCACCAGCGACCCAAGTACATCCGAAGTCAGGGACGAAAACGGGAAACCACGTCGTGGTAAAAAAAGCGCTGAAATAAAGAAGAAAGCCTGAAGAGCACGGCGGTAAACGCCAGATTCAGAAGCTCTCGGCCAGGTCAGCAATAGCTGCCCTCCAAAGGCAATAGAGACGAACTGTCCAGCCTAAACAAGATTCTGGATAAAATATGTCAGATCCACAGCACCCCCGATAAACCTGCAAATCATACCCATAGAGAATGTTGGGTCTTCAAGCAGTCCGGCAAGCTCAACGCCAAACACAAGGGGCAGGATACACCAAGCGAAGATGAGGACGAGCCTCGCAAGCAAAGCCCTGGGGAACAAAAGAAATTCCCACCAGAAGTTAAAACAGTAAACATGTTACACGTGACAAAGGGGAGAAACAAAGCGGCACTCCTAGAGACACATGTCCCAGGGCCTATCACAGTGGAGTTCTGCCACTGGTCGTCCCAACCGATCACCTTCGACCATCGTGATTACTCGGCAAGTATCCGGCATGCAGGATGGGATTCCTTGGTGTTAGACCTGATAATTGACGGATACCACTTCACACGAGTCCTGATGGACGACGGCAGTAGTTTAAACCTGATATATCAGGACACAGTCCGCAAAATGGGGATAGACCCAACAAAAATTAGCCATAGCAATACTACCTTTAAAGGAGTAACGCCAGGCCCAGAATCCCATTGCACGGGCTCCCAGCTACTAGAGGTTATATTCGGCTTCCCCGATAACTTCCGCAGCGAAAATTTAACCTTCCACATCACTCCGTTCCGAAGTGGCTATCAAGCACTACTCGGACGCGAAGCTTTCGCTCGCTTTAACGCAATACCACATTACGCTTCCCTCATGCTTAAGATGCCCGGTCCATGTGGCATCATTACACTAAATGGAAATATTGAGCGCTCCTTGTGCGCGGAAGACCGTGCGGCTGCCTTGGCAGCCGCACACTAAACGACCTCACCAACTAAAACATCTGACAGGTCGTTAAGACCACGGACACGGTTGGACGAGTCTGGCACAGCTATATGTAATTGATACAGGTTTGATGGCTATACCCCTATTACAATACAAGGGGCTCAACACGTGCGCTCAAGTGGCAATCAGGCTCAACTTTACTCATTTTGAACTATATATTGTTTATTTAGTATAACTTACCTTTTGCACGGCAACTTTTCAATTAAGTTCCTCTCTTTTTCAAATGACCATCGTGCTACACCCATCCAGAATACGGCACAACGGAGACACAGGCACAGACGTGCAGCAGGGACCCGTTCCAAGGATTCTTTTTAGATTAAGACCCTGCGTAAACCTTTTTTACTGTCTCTTGTTGATACACATCCCTTGGATTCTCAGTACAATTGAGAAGGATGCTGAAGTATTGGCATGTGGCCACGTCAGAATATTGCACGTACCTGGACACCAGGGGCTTATTACAAAGGGCACTGTTTAGGACCGGTTTACATCATAAAGACCGAATACCTTAGGGAGTGTTTGGCGTCGCGAGTTTGGCCTTATATGCATCAGCTCCGAATCATGTCTTTGGTCAAATGTTGGGTTTGCCCGACTCCTGTGTTTTGCTGCCTTATGTTCCGCTCTATCGGCTAAGGCGGCACCAGGAGAACTACTGCGGTTGTGCCCTGGTTCATCCGAACGAGCACCTCAGTAGAGAAAGCCGAAAACTGACTGTCATGATATAGCGTGAGACTGGTCAACCACTCGATGACCTAGCGGAATCTTCGGGATTCCTCCGCCTTAACGAAGGGCCGTTTCCCGGCCAGGCATGTACGCGCCCCGAATCCGGATGAGCGCGGAGCCACCAGGGGCTATATAGTAGCCCCACTGTCAAACTCCTCTGGCTAAGTGAAAGTGTTAAAGCATTATAGTCCGGTTGCCTCGTTCGCTGCGCTATCACCTCCTTAATGGACCAAGATGTTGGATCAAGTGTGAACATGCGTCTTCTGCGAACACCCCCGCATTATATGCGTGGGGGCTGAAGCCGACGACTGCCATCTTTCAGGTTATATACATAAATGGCCGCACAGGAGGCATCATAGCACTTTCGGGCAAAATTATAAATACAACCTTGATAAATTCAATAAAACATTGTTTGTACAATGGGACTACATGTCACTGGAAAATAATATTCTTCGAGCTCTGCGCCTCTATCGAACAAGCGCCTTCAAGGACTTCTTCAAAGTAGTGCTCGGCAGCCACTCGGCCTATGGCCGAACCCTATGCCGCAACAGTGGTGGCCTCCATTTCCGCCCAGTATGTTTTGACACGGTCAAGAGCCATCCGCGCACGTTCTATGCATGCTGATCTCTTTACAACATCGATGCGTGGCACATCTTCAAGGAATTGTTGCACTAAGCTAAAGTAGCTACTCGGCCTTGGACCTCCCGGCCACAGGTGATCCACAACGGACCTCATGGCAAGTCCGGACAACCTATGGAGCTCGGCCCAACTGGTCAATCGCTCATTCAGCAGCAGCAGACGGACTCAAGCGTGAAACTGTGACCAGAACAGCTTCTCCACTTCGGGACCTTTCTGATCCTTGGAGTACTCGGCGGCATCAGCAGCGCTGGTAGCCAAATCCATGTACGCGTCCACAGAACTCCATAGCCGGTTCAGAGGAGCATACTTCGGATCTCCGAACTTAGTCCGCAACAAGAAGGGCTTCCCAGACATGATATCTGTAGCTTGATTCAGTTCCTCCTTCGTCGCTCTAATTTTGGAGCGGGCTTCCTTGGCAGCCACCCGGGCCTTCTCTAGGTCCGTCGCTTTCGCCCGGTTTTCCTCTTCAAGAAGCCGGTAACGGTCAGCAGCATCTTTTAACTCCACGACCATCTTGGCAATTTTTTCTTTGCTCTCGCAATGTGCGGCCTGTTCGGCCCTTAACTCTTCGACCGCCTGTAAAGCGACTGCATTGCTACTCCTTGCTTGCTCCTTGGCTCGGGCATGCTCCGCCCGAAGGGTCTCCACGGTGGTCGCTCCATCTGCAGTCACAACATATTAAAGATACTAGCATCAGGCTGCTCTTATTATGTGACAATCGCCAGAAAAATCACTGACCCTGCGCCTCGTCAAGCCGCTTGTTGACAAGCACGATGTCGACATCTGCCGCATCTAGCTGTCGCTTTAGTTCGGCATACCCATCAGTCCGGCTAGCCACCGGAGCCTCCACCACCTGCACATAAAGGCAGTCTAGTTATTACCTGGGACTATGATCCTTTGTTTGCCGCTGTTTTCAACGATAACCAGAGTCTCAGGGGCTACTATCTACACAGGGCACATCTAAAAATGTGCGGTACTTTCAAAAATGTACATCATTTCACGTACCTCAAACCCGTCAGTAGACTCATAAACGCTTCATGCAGCCCGCTTTCGGCGGACGAAATCCTTTCAATCACCATACCCATCAATGTGCAGTGCTCTTCTGAGATAGCCGCTTTCTTCAGCAGATCCCTCCGTACATCCGACCGCACACCAGACGGTGCCAGACTCTTTCGATTGCTCTCTTCAAGAGCCGGATACTGAGGACTTCGGGTGGCCATAGGATTACCTTCTGGCCTAGCCGGATCAGGAGAAGCCCTCCGCGATGACACCTCGGGGTCGCCCGCTTCGTAAGGCGGTGTGGCAGGGGGAGGCGTTTCGCTCTCCATCATCTCCGGAAGAAGATCCCCCGAAGACGAGCTCTGCTGAGAAGGGATAAGATCCGAACTGCAAGATAAATGCTTCGATTATTTTCCTCAGAAATAGGGCAAGATATTTTCGTTATTGAATACCCTTTTACTTACAGCTCGGTAGAGGGTTGATCCCCGTGCGGACATTGTGCGGCAAGAGTACCCTCCGAGGAAGGTCCCTTTGGTGGAGATTTCTTCTCCCGTTTGGAAACCTTAGTTTCTGGATCTTCAGAGGTGGACCTCTTCCTTCCTCGGGGAGAGAGAATGTCAGATTCTTCCCCTTGGTTATCCTCTCTCGTGGAGGCGCTCATTCCCTTGATTGGAATAGGTAGCCATGGAGGCCCGGTTTTGCCCTCTTTATTCCCCACTTCATCTTCCTTTGAGGGCACTAGACAAGGTGCTGGCTCGAGCATCTTTTCCAGCACCGGATTATCCAAGCCTTCAGGAAGGGGGGCCGAACACCGGATCATCTTCGCCTTTGTTATCCAGTCCTGGTCAAAGAGCGATTCTTCATAATGATGTCATGATAAATAAAAGGACAGTGTGTTCGGCCATGGGATTACTTACTTGGGGAGCGGGGCGGTTGCAGCTCAGGCCAACGTCCTCGGTAGTGTCCGGACACTCTATTTGGGGTCCGAAGAACGATTTGTACATCTCCTTGTGCGTCATGCCAAGGAAATTCTAAATAGTGCACGGTCCCTCTGGGTTGAATTCCCACATGCAAAGGGGCCGGAGTTTGCAAGGTTGGACTCGACGAACCAGCATAACTTGCATTACCATAACCAGACTGAAATCTCCCTCGAAGAGATCTCGGATACGGCTCTGCAGTATTGGCACATCCTTGGCTGGACCCCAGTTCAGCGCCCTGCTGATCCATGACATCAGCTGTGGTGGAGGGCCCGAGCGAAAGGTGGGGGCAGCTGCCCACTTGGCACTTCGGGGAGCTGTGGCGTAAAACCACTCCCGTTGCCACAATCCAGACACCTCTGGAAATGAACCCTTTGGCCATGGAGCGTCAGCAATTTTGCTTATTAGAGCACCTCCGCACGCTGCGTACTGCCCTCGACCATCTTCGGCTTCACATCAAAGGTCTTGAGCCATAGGCTGAAGTGAGGGGTAATGCGGAGGAAGGCCTCACAAACGACAATAAATGACGAGATGTGAAGAAGGGAATCCGGGGCCAGATCGTGAAAATCCAGCCCGTAATAGAACATGAGACCTGTCGGTGTCAAAACCGGCGGATCTCGGGTAGGGGGTCCCGAACTGTGCGTCTAGGCGGATGGTTACAGGAGACAAGGGACACAATGTTTTTACCCAGGTTCGTGCCCTCTCAATGGAGGTAAAACCCTACTCCTGCTTGAATAATATTGATGATATGGGTAGTACAAGAGTAGATCTACCACGAGATCAAAGAGGCTAAACCCTAGAAGCTAGCCTATGGTATGATTGTTGTTCGTCCTATGGACTAAAACCCTCTGGTTTATATAGACACCGGAGAGGGCTAGGGTTACACAGAGTCGGTTACAGTGGGAGGAGATCTACATATCCGTATTGCCAAGCTTGCCTTCCACGCCAAGGAAAGTCCCATCCGGACACGGGACGAAGTCTTCAATCTTGTATCTTCATAGTCCAAGAGTCCGACCAAAGGTTATAGTCCGGCTATCCGGACACCCCTTAATCCAGGACTCCCTCAGTAGCCCCTGAACCAGGCTTCAATGACGACGAGTCCGGTGAGCAGATTGTCTTCGGCATTGCAAGGCGGGTTCCTCCTCCGAATACTTCATAGAAGATTTTGAACACAAGGATAGTGTTCGACTCTGCAAAATAAGTTCCACATACTGCCATAGAGAGAATAATATTTACACAAGTCTAATCTGCTGACGTATTCCTAGCATGTCATCACGCCACAGCCAAGCCTTTATTTGAACCGTTTTTACTGTCCCACCTCAGCACATTTTGCGAGGCGGTTTCCTTGGCACATCTTGTCGAAGCAGAGATCGTGTCCCCTTTATTTACGGGATTCTCATCAATACGGACGTGGGTAACCCAATCGTGCCCGTTGGTGTGTCTCCTCGATCAAAGGCGAGTCCCAAATGGTCACGGGGAGGGCTCTTGGTATTCAACCTCTTATAAAGAGACCAAGGCCTTACTCCTTTCTTTTGATCTCAATCGAATTCGCCCTTCACCTCGAGTTCCAATACCCAAGGCCCCAGATTTCAGGTGCTTCGGACCTTCGATGATGTCCGGCTCCGACCTTCGAGGCCGATGGACGCCTTCCTCCGTCATGGAGGAAGATGTGCTAAAGCTGAGAGAAGCCAGGTTTTTGACTGGTGAAATCTCGCATAGGCTGCCTGCTCACGGGCAGGTTATTCTTACTCCCAAGCCTGGTGAGAGCATGGTGTTCGTGTCTCACTTCCTCCGAGGGCTAGGCTTCGCGACGGATCCCTTCGTGAGGGGCTCATGTTTTATTATGGGCTGGAATTTGACCACTTAGCCCCGGAGTCCATCCTTCACATCTCATCGTTCATTATCATGTGCGAAGCCTTCCTCCGTATTACTCCTCACTTCGGACTGTGGCTTAAGACCTTTAAAGTAGAGCCGGACATGATTGAGGGACATCACGCGGAGTGCGGAAGCGCTGTTATAAGAAAGAATGCTGCCGCTCCATGGCCCGAGGGCTCTTTTCAAGAGGAGTCCAGCTTATGGCAACAAGAGTGGTTTTATATCATAGCTCCCAGGAGCACCAAGTGGGTGGTGCTGCCTGCTTTCCGCTCGGGTCCCCCGCCACGACTGGCGTCGTGGGTCAATAAGGGGCTAGACTGGGGGTCGGCAAAGGACGTGCCCCTGTTGCAGGGCCGCATCCGAGATCTCCTAGAAAGAGACATCAGTCTGGTCATGGTGACGCAGGTTATGTTAATTCGCCGAGTTCTGCCCTGCAAACGTTGCCCCCTCCGCCTGTGGGAGTTCAACCCGGAGGGACCACGAGTTTTCCAACATTTTCTTGGCATGACACCCGCAGAGATGTACAAATTGTTCTTCGGACCACAAGTAGTGTGTCCGGATTCTACGGAGGACGCAGGTCTGAGCTGCAATCGTCCGGATACTCAAGTAAGTAGCCCTGTGCCCGGACACACCATCCATTCATTTATCACAACATCACCCTTAAAAGAGGTGTCTTTGAAACAGGAGTGGGTAGCGAAGGCGAAGTTAATCAGGTGTCCGGCCCCCCTTCCCAAGACCTCGCCGGATCCCGTGTTAACCAGGATGTTGGAGATCGTGCCTTCGGAAGAAAGCGAAGGGGGGGGGGACAAAGAAGCTGCTGCCTCCCCGAAGGAGGCTGTCTAGAAAGGAGGAATCGAAAATTCCTCTAGTCAGGGGAGGAAGAGGACTGCCTCTGAAGACCCGGAGTCCATGGTCTCAAAGAGGGGGAAGAAATCTTCGCCAGAGGGTCCTGTGCCGGGGGATGCCTCGGCCGTACTATGCCCTCAAGGGGATCAGCCCTCCACCGAGCCGTAAGTAGAGAGGGGAGGTATAAAATGAGAGAAATCCTTGTTTTATTTCTGAGGAAAATAACCGAAATTTTACCTTGTAGTTCGGATCTCAGCCCTTCTCAGTAGAGCTCATCTTCGGGGGATCTTCTTCCGGAGATGATGGAGAGCAGAACGCCTCCCCCTGCCGTTCCGCCTTATGAGGCGGGCGATCCTGAGGTATCGTCGCGGAGGGTTTCTTCGAATCCAGTGGGGCCAGAAGGCAGTCATATGGCCCCCCAAGGCCATCCGTGTCCGGTCTTTGAAAAAGGCCATCGAACAAGTCCGGCACCACCTGGTGCTCGGTCAGATGAACTGAAGGATCTGTTAGGGCGAGCGTCTATCTCAGAGGAACACTTTACGTTGATGGGTACGGTAATTGAAAGGATTTCGTCCGCTGAAAGCGGGTTGCACGAGGTCGTCAGGAGTTTACTGACAGGTTTTGAGGTACGCGAGGTGATGTACCTTTTGACAGTTCCGCATATAAGATGCGCCCTGTGTAGATAGTAGCCCCTGAGACTCTGTGTGTTGTCGAAGACGACAACATGCGGAGGATCATAGTCCCAGGTGTAATTTTGCCGCCTTCCTATGTAGGTGGCGAAGTGTCCGGTGGCCGACCGGACTGATGAATTTCCTGAGCTAACGCGGCAACTTGACGTGGCAGATGCCGACATCGCGCTTGTCAACAAGCGGCTTGACGAGGCACAAGGTATGTAATTTCTCCGGAGACACCTGGTAAGAGGAGCTTGATGTCAGTATCTTACAGCGTGTGCGCTTGATGCAGATGGGGCCGCTGCCATGGAGAACCTTCGGGCGGAACATGCCCGAGCCAAGGAGCAAGCCAGGAGAAGTGACGTGGCTACCGTAAAGGCAATTGAAGAGCTGAAAGTCGAACAGGCTGCTCACTGCCGAAGCAAGAAGGAAATGGCCGAAATGGCTGTGAAGTTAAAGAACGCTGCTGACCGCTGCAAGCTTCTTGAAAAAGAAGATCGGGCGGAGCGGACAGACCTGGAGAAGGCCACTACAGCGGCCAAGGATGCTCGTTCTACGATGAGAGCGATGAATTAGGAGCTGCGTCAGGCCGGAGATATCGCGGCTGGAAAGCCCTTTATGCTGCAGATGAAGTTCGGAGATCCGGAATACGCTCCGTTGGACCGGATGTGGAGTTCGGCGGACGCATATCTGGATTTAGCTGCGAGTGCCACTGATGCGGCCGAACATTTCCGAGATCAGAAAGATAGCGAAGTGGAGAAGCTCTTCTGGTCACAATTCAACAATCCGGAGCGTCCGCTTCCGTTAACCGATCGTTTGGCCGAATGGGCCGAACTGAATAGGTTGTCCGGACTCGCCATGAAGGATGTCGTTAATCATCTGTGGCCAGAAAGGCCAAAGCCGAACAGTTATTTTAGCTTGGTGCAGCAGTTCCTTGGTGCCGTGCCACATATCAATGCGATGAAGAGGTCAGCATGCATAGAGGGTGCGCGGATGGCCCTTGCCCGTGTCAAGACATACTGGGCGGAGATGGAGGCCGCCGCTGTTGCATCCCAAGATTCGGACAGAGGCCGAGTACCTGCTGAGCACTATTTTCAGGAAGTTCTGCAAGGCGCTCGTTTAATAGAGACGCAGTGCTCGAAGGATATTATGTTTGAATAACGTGTATTATTGTAAAACAATATTTTGATGATTGTAGAACTTTTTATACTTGTGCCTGCAAGTATTATAATGCCTCCTGTGCGGCCATTGAGGTATATGTGTATATAATCTGAAAGATGGCAGTCGTCGGCTTCAGCCCCCACGCATATAATGCGGGGGTGTTTGCAAAAGGTGCATTCTCACACTTGATCCAATGTCTTGGTCCATGAAGGAGGTGATAGCGTAGTGAACTAGGCAATCGGACTATAGTGCTTTATCACTTTCACTTAGCCATAGGAGTTTGACAGGGGGGCTACTATATAGCCCCTGGTGGCGCCGCGCTCGCCCGAACTTGGGGCGCGTGTGTGCCTGGCCGGGAAACGGCCCTTCGTTAATACGGAGGAATCCCGAAGACTCCGATAGGTCATTGAGTGGTTGACCAGTCTCACGCTATATCATGACAGTCAGTTTTCGGCTTTCTCTACTGAGG
Organism: Triticum monococcum; assembly: GCA_034509565.1. Classification (NCBI taxonomy): domain Eukaryota; kingdom Viridiplantae; phylum Streptophyta; class Magnoliopsida; order Poales; family Poaceae; genus Triticum; species Triticum monococcum. The sequence continues at coordinate 695,567,180 of CM067845.1, forward strand.
TGCTCGCCTGGCTGAACCGGGGCACAATCGCAGTAGTTCTCCTGGTGCCGCCTTTGCCGATAGAGCGGAACGTAAGGCAGCAAAACACAGGAGCCGGGCAAACCCAACATTTGACCAAAGACATGATTCGGAGCTGATGCATATAAGGCCAAACTCGCGACGCCGAACACTCCCTAAGGTATTCGGTCTTTATAAAAACGGGCTGAGCAGTGCCCATGATAATAAGCCCATGGTGTCCAGGTACATGCGAAATTCTGACGTGGCCACATGCCAAGATGCCAGCCTCCTCCTCGGTTAAACTATGAATCCGGGGGATGTGCATCAACAACAGACAGTGAAAAAGGTTTACGCAGGGTCTTAATCTAAAGAGAATCCTTGGGACGGGTCCCTGCTGCACGTCTGCGCTTGTGTCTCTGTTGCGCCGTGTCCTGGACGGGTGTAGCATGGTGTTCATCTGTAAAAGAGAGGAACTTAGTTGAAAGAAGAACTTAGCTGGTCCTTTTTTGGGACATATTTGTTGTGCCTTATCCCCATTTAGTCTTGTATTTTGTCAGGCACGTTCAATTAGCTAATTATCCTTATGCCATAGCTAACTTGTGCAACCTATTGCCGCTCCACCATGGGTCACATGGCCATTCGTCGTACACCGCTTCACTAGGACTAACGTCGTACTACACATGATGGTATGCATGTTTTCACTATTTCCTCAGTTGGTCTTTTTGCTTAGACACCTAGAATGGCCAAACTAATATTTTTTTTATGTGTACATTATGGAGCACCCAAAAAATTCACAAAGAAGTTGCCCCTTGTTTGGACACCCCGAAGCATGGGCTGGCGCGACTAAGGTTGGGCAAAGAGACCTTCAGGAGAACCGAGTATGAAACCTCACTCGACGATCGCTTATTCTTCAAGCAAGGATGGAAGAAGTTCCTCACAAGACATGACATGAGGTTGGCACTGTTGTACTAATTACATTTAAGACCATCGCAAACAATGAGTTGGAGATTACTGTCATCCTTTCATGTCCTCTGAGAAGTTGAGGATCATGTTGGAGGAGTTCCGGACTTTCATGAGCTATTTAGTTATTTCTCTGTAATTTTTTTGAACCCTGGAGGAGAACTGCATGTGAACTTTATAGATGCAAGAAGAAAAGGGCAAAGGCCCGTACAAAGTTCAATCCCTATTCTGTTTATTTTGTTTCTACTATGTCTACATAATGGTTTTAAAACTATATATGAATGGCTTGTTATGCCAATGGGTTTATCTGAAGCACCCGGTACTTTCATGTGAGTCATGCATTTTGTTCTTCGCCCCTACATTGGAGTATTTGTTGTGGTCTAGTTTGACGATACTCTTGTGTTTAGCAAATCACTCAAAGATCATGTCACCCATCTTAGAACCATGTTGCAAACCCTTAGGAAAGAGCGCCTTTATGCCAATATGGACAAATGCCTTTTTGGTGTTGATAAGCTTGTTTTCTTGGGTTTTGTTGTGTTTTCTAAGGGTGTTCATGTCGATGAATCTAAGATAAATGCTATTAAAACTTGGCCCCAACCAACCAACCTGCAACAACTTAAGTGCATAGTTTTCTTGGTTTAGCCGGTTTCTATCGTAGATTTGTGAAGTATTTTAGCACCATTGCTTCACCTTTGCATGTTTTGAGTAAGAAAAATGCGCCTTTTGTTTGGGGACCATCCCAAGATACCACATTTAATGAACTTAAGAATTTGCTCATTCATGCCCCCGTGCTTGCATTACCCAACTTTGACAAACCTTTCGAAGTTCATTGCGATGCTAGCGGTAATGGCATAGGAGGTGTGTTAACGCAAGAGAAGCGCCCCACACTAGTATAGCGAGCTCCTAAACAAATAGTTTTAACCCCTTGTTGCGACGACATTTGGAACCGTCGCCAAGTGAGTGTGGGCGATAGGGGGGTCCTTCCCACACGACCCAGAAACCGTTGGGGATATGCCCTCCTGGCATGCACGCTTGGCAAAATGAGATCGTGTGCGACCGGCGAGCGCTCAAATACGAAAATACGTACTATAGAGCTAAAAAATACAATTATACGGCAAAAAAAATTTCGTTCGCAAGTACATCCCACACAGTTAGTCCCCGCCAAACGTTTTCGTTCGTATATACATCCCACACAGTCTCTCTAAGGAAAACGTTTCCGTTCACAGGTACATCACAAACATTTTTTCCTGTTAAATCGTTTGCATTATTGAATGTATCACACATGGTCCGTAGAAGAAACTGTGTGGCAAAGGCTCTCCATATCACACAGTTTTTATGTGGTAAATGTTTGCGCAAGGTGGCCTAACGCAAACAGTTTTCAAGAGAAAGTCGTGTGTGATTGTTCATTGATCCAACACGGTTTATTCGTACAAACTGTGTGCGTTTCCTGAGGTCATCGCCCACGGTATTTTTTCAACAACCGTTTGCAATAGCAAAACCCAACCCAATTAGCAGGCTAATTCGCCATTAGCAGTCTAATTATCCGATTATTCATAATCCATTTATTAATCTAATTGACATTTCATATTAAGCACACAATATATTTCATTTTCATAATTGAAATACATTAGAGTACAACATCATATAGCTTCAGCACTCAGCTACCCCATTACACAACTACACCAGGACCAAGTTTCACATGCAACATCCATAACCTTTCGAAATTAGCATCATAGACGGTACATAGACATATGTATCTCATCTGGAAAACTGCTGAAGCACAAGGCGAATATTGAGCCTTCATTGTTGTTGACGGTCTTTGTAACTTTAGGCCAGTGCCTGTGGATGATTGACCGTCCATCCTTCGTCCTCTTCAGGAACACTTCAATATTGAACCGTGGGTGTTGTATGAATACCTTCCTCGCCTCCTGACCATACAGGTGGTTTGAGAGGTAATCATCAGCGAACTACTTTGGAAAGGCCTGAAAACAAGGATGTGCATAAATATCTTCTCTATATTGGAAATGGGGCAAAGGAATAAAAAAGGCAAGGTATAATAGTTAGTACCATCCTGTAGTGAACTGATGTCTTCTTCATTGTGCAGACAAAGATCTTGTTGTTTTTTGTCGCTAATTTCTTTATCCTAACAATCTTTCTGAGTTTCTTAACTTGACTGATATTCATGGACAACTCATTTCCCCATATGCAAAAAGGGTCAAACAGTGGGTCAAAACCTCTGACAGCAGGACCTACATGTGCAAGACTAAATTGTTAAAAAAACTAAATATTAGAATGGTTCCTGCAATTGCACAATAATGTGCTATTAGACAACGGACCATGCACGTGCTAACCTCGATTGTAAACCTCAGTGCTTCCTATTGTTTCCCTGCAACACATATAAGGTAGTTAGTCATCAGGTTAAGTAAGGGTTCGCATGCTATCAGTAAAATGTGTTGATGAAAAATAAGCACATTGCAGATTCATCAGATTAATTCAAGCCACACGGAAAACCCATTTATCCAAACCAAGCATGATTAAGAACTAGGACATATAGCACTTGTATATGTTTCTCATGTATTAAGTGCAGCCAAATTCAATTTATTCCTCACATGCACAACAATACAAATTCTACCCACGACCGTTGGACATCGCATTGCAGAATTGAACCAAGCAGTTAACTAAATACCACAACAAATGAACCAACATTAACTGAGCACCACATTGCACAATATAACATACTCCTAATAGAAGATCAGACAGTTAACCAAACAGTTAACTACAACCAATTGTAGCAATTGTATTTGTTTCTCATGTATTTACTACAACCAAATTCAATTTATTCCTCACATGGTATACAATAACAGAATACACCCACAACTATTGAACATCGCATTACAGAATTGTATCAAATAGTTAACTAAACACCACAAAACAAATGAACCAAATGTTAACTGAGCACCACATTGCACAATGTATAACCAAACCAAGCATGCTTGATAACTTGGAAATATAGCAATTGTATTCGTTTCTCATGTATTTTGCAAAGATAAATTCGATTTATTTCTCACATGGAAGACAATACAAAATTGCAGCCTGAAGAATTGAACATCACATTTGCTGAATTGATCCAAATAGTTAACTGAAGACGACAAATAATGAACAAAACAGTTAATAAGTGAGCACCACACTGCACGACATATAGAACATATACACTAGAGCAACAGATTGCATGGTAAAATTAGATAGCATAGTTCACTAGAATTTGTGAAGGAAAGGCAGGAGCAGCACATGCAACGGGTAAACCGAGCATGCTTAACCGGCGTAGCTAGCAAATGTCAAGGTGCTCATTCAAGATCTAGGGGTCGGCACGAATGGCAGCCATCGCGACCTCATCCGCATGTGTGGCCGCGATTTGCTTCTCCGCTTCCAAATGCTCCTTGAGTTCCTGGCTATACTGCATGCACCATGGCTTAGGCCGGCGCTTATTTGGTGGAGGGGTCGATGATTTGGGTGGAAGGTGTCACGCTCGCGCCGGTGGTCGGGGCATGTGGGATGTGGAAGGACGAGGAGGATGGGGGTCGGGTGTGGATTACCTGCTTGGATAGGCGAGGCTGAGAAACGTGAAGGAGGGTCCCCGACGAGGAGGCGGCGGCACTGCAAGCAAGGAGTGAAGGTTTCAACTTGGAAAAGAAGGCGGAAACAGGGAAAATTTGGCTTTTGGTAAGGGGGAGGGGGCGGGGAGGCAGATATTTTTGCGGAAGCCAAAAATTTGGAATCGCTTCAGCCAAAAAACTGGCGCGCAAAGTGTCATCAAATACGGTCCCTTATTCTGCATCTCACATGGTTGGTTATAATAAACTGTGTGGGATCTACTTGATTTTTCGTCTTGATTTGAATTACATAATGGGGTCACAGCGGCCATGGACGGTGTTTCGATTGCTAGAACTTTTATCTGCAGCGAACATGCAACTATAGGTGTGTCGTCAAAAAAATAGGAATTATTCAGGGTTCGTTTGGACATTTTTATATACTAGTAAGTATGCATGTGCAACGCACGTCTTGCCTAATATTATAACCATACATTCACACATATAACATGTGTTAGAATATTTTAATATAGACTACATATGGATTGAAATGAGTGAACAAACACACTAAAACATGTCTATAACTATATATATATATATATATCCGATTCACAAAACATAGTTTTAAAACCATTATGTAGACATAGTAGAAACAAAATAAACAGAATAGGGATTGAACTTTGTACGGGCCTTTGCCCTTTTCTTCTTGCATCTATAAAGTTCACATGCAGTTCTCCTCTAGGGTTCAAAAAAAATTACAGAGAAATAACTAAATATCTCATGAAAGCCCGGAACTCCTCCAACATGATCCTCAACTTCTCAGAGGACATGAAAGGATGACAGTAATCTCCAACTCATTGTTGGCGATGGTCTTAAATGTAATTAGTACAGCAGTGCCAACCTCATGTCATGTCTTGTGAGGAACTTCTTCCATCCTTGCTTGAAGAATAAGCGATCGTCGAGTGAGGTGTCATACTCGGTTCTCCTGAAGGTCTCTTTGCCCAACCTTAGTCGCGCCAGCCCATTCTTCGGGGTGTCCAAACAATGGGCAACTTCTTTGTGAATTTTTTGGGTGCTCCATAATGTACACACACACAAAATATTAGTTTGTCCATTCCAGGTGTCTAAGCAAAAAGACCAAGTGAGGAAATAGTGAAAACATGCATACCATCATATGTAGTATGACGTTAGTCCTAGTGAAGCGGTGTATGACAAATGGCCATGTGACCCATGGTGGAGCGGCAATAGGTTGCACAAGTTAGCTATGGCATAATGACAATTAGCTAATTGAACATGCATGACAAAATACAAGACTAAATGGGGATAAGGAACAACAAATATGTCCCAAAAAAGGACCAGCTACTCTGCGAGGCGAGTTTCAAAATAATTAACAACTCTAAAACTTTCAGCTAGAATACCGATTAATGGACAGATTATAGCAACACAAAAAATATAATGCAAGTTGTAGGATAGGTGAAGAGAGGAAAGCAGGTATCTAGCTCTGAGCATAAAACTCAGTCACAAATTCCTATGTGTGTCAATCTAGTTTGGAACACCCTACTACTCTGAATTACCGTCAAAGCAAGAGCGCAACTATGTTTTCACAAAAATCTTCTGAAGCTAAAATCTGCTCCTTAGAAAGCGGCAAGTTGCCAGTGGAAACACATATCATAGCTGATCAACAAACACGTCATTTTGTCTACGAATACATTCAAGCATCAATCGAATGACAGATTGACAATAGAGAGAGTGACAACACTGGTAATTGAATAGTCATTTCTCTTGGATCCTTTCAAGCTTATCTGGTTTGACAGTCTAACAAATGAGTAGTTCATCAACATCAGTGATACCAAACCCATATCCTTCTCAGCGTCCTTATGCAAGAATAGGGAGCAAGCCAACTTACCTCATGGAAAGAAAAAATAAAGGACAAGGATGCAAGGCGAGGGGAAGTTCCAGTTGATGTTGATGGAAATGGGCTTGATCTCCTTCAGTGCAGTGGAGATGGCAGTGCCAATCCAATCACGTGCATCATCCATATTGTACACCGATGCCTACAATTTACAGAATGAGATCATATCATTGAAAGAAAAAACAAATAGACTAAAGAAAGAATATAGTAAGGACAGATTGTTTTTGAGGGAATATGACTAAAAACACTGAATGACAAAGAGAAAAATAATAAAACAAGAGGGTCTAAAGACTGATATACAACTAAAATCTCAGGACTGGGAGACTAAAGAGTGATGCATTTGTTGTCCTAACACTTTCGCATTCAGTCAAGGAAGTGTTCTCATATCTAGATACAATAGATGGATTTATTGGGCACTGAGTTCTAGCAACATAATGGCTAACATTTAAAGAAAGTATTGTGTTGAAGTGGATTTTTGGACGCAACATGTGAACACTTATTTACTAAGTTATAACTGTTCACATTTTCACATATAATATTCTTTAAAGAAGTGTTATATATATGTTGATTAGGTACAAACTCCATACCATGTTACTCTTCAGATAATCTTCGGGAAACAACCAAATTTGTAATATCTTGAAATGGTGTACATGCTTGTATGTCAATGGACCTTGCTAAATGGAGTTTCCTCGCCTTCCTTCATATTTTTTTATAGATGATCGATCATGCACAAATTAAATCGAGCTGCTGCATCATAGAGTATATCATAAAAAATGTTGGTACGAAATTACATGGTAGCATATACGATTGGACAGTAAAAGAAACTGAAATGATCTGTAGGCATAAACACAAAAACTTGGTGGTGGGGATTTATGCATAAACATAAACACTTGGTAGTCAAGATTTAGGATTTCTGTCTCCCTCCTACAGGCAACCACCACTACCGAGGTTGCCGTCGCTGGTCTTTCCTCCTCCCCTGCGTGTTGATCTGTAGCGATGGTGTCACTGCCATGACCATCCCTTCCGTAGATCCAACTTGTCATAACCGGGTTCATGCAGATTGAGGTCACCATCACCGGATCCGTGTAGATCGAGGTTGTGTTCACCAGATTCATGCACATCCAACTCTCCATAGGCCTCTTGACAATGGTACAAATTATTGTCCTTTTCTGACTATTTTTATGGAGCACAACATTTAGTTATATCCTTGTTGTCAAAGTGAAACTGCAGATAATGCCTCTTATGTATGCATTCCTAACAACTTAGACTGGCCTTGTTATTCTCCTTGTAAATATAAGGAATCTGTTTAGTCTTGCAAGTTGCTCTTTTCCAACATACAACCGCGCTGTTATGAATATTTACTTGCTTCATACACCATACATTTTTTCGTAGTGCAACAATTTTTTGTGTTGTAACTAACATGTTTGAAACGGAAATTATTGTTTTCCATGCACCCGTTACATTTTTCTCACACTAATAATCTTTTTTGTTGGATGTGAACAAAAAATTGGATAGAATTTAAATATCTACATGAGAACAGTGTCATTGACTACTTCTTTTTCACACTGGATCAATTATTCCTTGTCAGAAAAATTTCAGCATGTATCACTGGTATTGCTGCAGAGTCCATTTCTATCCTGGAAAGCATGCAATCTAAAGGGTAAACATGCATTTCCTTAACTGCCTCGCTCTTGGCCATCTATGAGTTGTGTGCTTGCATTGGATCGAGGCCTCGCACCCCACCTGAAGCAACCCGTGGCTGCTATTTAGGTGATTTCTCTGCATAATTTTTTGTTTATCTAAGCCGTAATTTTTTGGTTGATTCATTCAACTTTATAGTTGCATAAAGGGCACTAACAGATTTCTGCTTGATTGGAATGTTCAAACCATCAAAATAGAGAATGAAAAGCTTTGTAAGCATAAACACAAACGCTTGGTGGCCAGAATACTCTTTTGGGGATATTTATGCTAGATCGGAGGCATGAATCAATAAAAAGAATGCCTATGCACCAACGCAAGGATCCTAGCTCACTCCATGGGATGGTACGGTGGGCGAGATAATTTATAAATTTTCTATGCTTTAAAGGAAAAAATGAATGAAGCTACTAACCTTTCTCTGGCCAGCGGGCTAAGGGCATGCGATCGTGCTCCAGCGGCGGGGAAGAAGGAGCTTGGCTGGCATTAGGGAGCACCACGACAATAGGGAGGCCCATGTCGTGGCACGCCGGAAGCGGGAGGAACGCGTCGCCTTCACGCACGCGCCCTCCACCACACAACCGCCATGGCAGCGCCGGCTCCCGTAGCTTCACCGCCTCGCCCCGTACCCAGCGTCGCATCCCTGGCCGCCCATTGCGTCCTGCACTGCCACCGATGATCGAGGGAGGAAAGGGACCCCGCCGCCGACGACACAGGCCGAGCTCGTTGCGTCCCGCGCCGCTGTCGCCGCTCGATGGAGGAGAGGCACCACGCCGCCCCATTGACGTAGGCCGAGCTCGCTACACCCCGCTCCGCTGCCGCTGCTTGAGGGAGGAAGGGTCGTGCGCCGCTAGGTGTGTGGGTTTTATTTTAGCGAGCATTGTTGTGGCGACGAGCCGACGATAGGTGCGAGGAGGCAGGGGCGAGAAGAGATGAGATCGCAGAGAAGAAAAGAGATGCGGACATGGATTCCAAACAATTGGCATTGGCGATAGCGATCGTGCGATAGAGCGGTTTCGTGCCGCGAGGTCGGCGTGCAGGAAGGAGACAACATGCAGGGGAGCAGATTTCGTTCTGTTTCCTTAGAAAGCGATCATAATTGCATGATTAGAGGGGACGTGGGACTGGTAGGTAGAATATTCCTCTGGTGGAGTACGGTCAGCCACTAAAAATTGCTAAGTCCACACCATGATGTTATTAGATCAATATTGGTTGTTAGATTGAGATATGTGGGACTAATCGTGTGGTGTTGATCGGTCCGTGCGGTGTTGTGGGACAATTTGCTGGCTGCACTTAAGAAAGTTTTTGTTTGATTGTTTAATAGTAGTGGAGATTAACTGGGTTTTCTAGGCATTTTATGTGCATAATTCAAATTTGAACTACATGCACAAGCTCCAGTGCATATAAACTGGTTGAAAAATCAAATATCTGTCCTTGGTTGCATGCTTAGGTCCCATGCAAGAAATGAGAATGAATTTCAAACACCCTGCCATCGTCAGTCGGCCGCACATTTTGAGATACCTGGTTTTCAAATTCTAGTAAATCCAAAACTCATCTGAAATTCATGAAACTTGGCATGCTATCATGGAGCGGCATCAACATGTCGTGGTAAAATTTTTGTCCCATTTAGGGTAGGTTTGGGTATAAGCTTCTCACAAACCAGCGCTTCTCACAACAAGCGTGATGGTTTCGGTAGGGAACGTGCCACCTTTTGGGGACAAAACGATATCCGTTGCCTCTTATTGCTTTCAAACAATTTCGAGTGTCAACATAGAACAACAAGAGTGTTGTGTTCAATTTTGGAATTTTTCGGGGTTCATTTGGACATTTTTATACATTAACTGGGTTTTCCAGGCATTTTATGTGCATAATTCAAATTTGAACTACATGCACATGCTCAAGTGCATATAAACTGGTTGAAAAGTCAAATATGTGTCCTTGGGTGCATGCTTAGGTCCCATGTAAGAAATGGGAATGAATTTCAAACACCCTGCCACCGTCACTCGGCCGCAAACATTGAGATACCTGGTTTTTAAATTTTAGTAAATCCAAAACTCGTCTGAAATTCATGACACTTGGCATGCTATCATGGAGCGGCATCAACATGCCATGGTAAAAAAAATTCAGCTTCCCTAGGTTTAATTCGGTTTCCCCAGTTTAATTCAGTTTTTAAATATAAAACACTCATCGCAAACGTTTTAGTTAGAACATCCGTATGCAAACCGACAGCTTCCCCAGGAAGCCAAGGGAAAATGTGCCGAGTAGGATTTGTGCAGCTCTTGATCGCAAACGTTTTAGATAGAACACCCGTATGCAAAGTGAGAGTAGCGCAGGATTTGTGCATCCCTTCAATGTAAATGGTTGTTTTGGATGACCCGTGTGCAACCACGTACAAACAATTATTGGGTATGTTGCCATTTGTCAAACTGGAAAGATTTACATTTGTTGATCTAGTAACGTTGCCATTTGTCACTCCTTGTAACACTGCGATTTGTCAAAATATGCAGCTAGAAATCATTAGCACTATCTAATTTTGCAACTAAAATTCAGTAATTAAGCATAGATTTCATTCATAGATTAAGTAGCCTTCTTAATTTGTACAAACAATTCAACTCGGCAGCTGAACCGACCAAACTTCTCCCCAATTGTTGCCAACCACGTACTGAAATAGCTAGTTCAACTATATATACTAGCTAATTTTGAGTACGTCGTACAGTTCGACCACACATATATAGTTAGATGAACTGAACAAAATAGCCCTAAATATTACTACTACCACGGAGGGGCTTTGTGCTACTTCCGGTAGCCTCTCCTCTGCCGAGCGTGCTCACCCCCTCAGTAAGAGGCAGAGGGGGAGGAGGAGCCTACCGACGAGCTGGACAAATGCAATATGTTGCCTACCGATGCTGCACATTCAGCGACGCTCGCCAGCTCGAACACCCACTGCTGCTCCAGACAATCCCTCTCGAAGCGGCCGGACTACTCATATATCTCCTGATTCATCGCCTCTGCGTCGGTGTGTGCCATGGCCACGGCTGCGGTAAGGCTCTTTGCGTGCTTGACAAGGCGCTCCTCGTCCTCCCGCAGGAACTCAATGTAGCGCGCAAGGATGCTGACGCACGTGCAGCCCTCCACCTCCGCCTCCCGCCTTTGGGCCGCGGCGGCGGAGCGGGTGATAATCCCGGCGGTCGACGGTGGGCTGGCGGCCACGGCGGCCGACGATGGGGTGGCAGCCACGACCACCACCTCCCGCCTTCGGGCCGTGGTGGCGGAGTGGGTGATGGCCACGGTGGCCGGCAGTGGGGTGGCGGCCACGACGGCCACCTCCCGCCTTCGGGCCGCGGCGGCGGAGCAGGAGATGGCCCTGGCTTTCGACGGTGGTGTGGCAGCAACGGTGGCCGGCAACAGCTGCCGACGAGCAGCGGCGGTGGAGTGTGTGGTGGGTGTTCCACGCACACCCAACAGGGACGCCACGCGCACTACAATACACCGGGGACTGCGCCGCCGCAGCGGTGTAGCCTCCCAGCAGGAGCTGTTCTCTGGTGATGGCGGAGTGGCTGAGCAACGACGATGGACCTGTGCCATTGGCGATTGTGGGAGAAGCAGACGAGATAAGCTACAGGGAGGGAGGGGAAAATGCAACGCAGGACTCTCGCCGGCCGTGAGGGTTTTTATAGCAGGCCAGTAAGCATTGCGATTTTGGGGGATTTCACCGAGTTGGGCGGGAAGTTTGCGAGGGAACCTGCGAGGTTGTGCGGGAACTGGCTCACCGACGATTCATTGGCGCCATCGTTTGGCCAAAAGAATGCCCCCGCGCGCTGCGCAAGCTTGCGTTGTAAGCCGTCTGCGGCAGTGGGGTGACAAGACGTGCGAGAGGACACATTTAATAAAAAAAGTTTGCGATTTAATTACCTACTATACCCCCATCCTGGTTTATAAGTAGGATTTAACTAATAAATACGAATGCATTTCGCCAAAGATTATATCATTGGAGTCGTATTTGAACATAGTTTCCAGCTATACAATTTTTGTAACATGCATTAACACTGTTTCAGTTAAATTTAAGGTTATATACCAGCAAGCGTTTGCCCGCAACACACACGGCTTATTCCATCACAAATAGCTCAGATGGATCAATTGTATGCCACATATCGCACACGGAACTGATGACCCACAAGTATAGGGGATCTATCGTAGTCCTTTTGATAAGTAAGAGTGTCGAACCCAACGAGGAGCAGAAGGAAATGACAAGCAGTTTTCTGTAAGGTATTTTCTGCAAGCACTAAAATTATCGGTAACATATTGTTTTGTGATAAGGTAATTCATAACGGGTAACAAGTAATAAAAGTAAACAAGGTGCAGCAAGGTGGCCCAATTCTTTTTGAAGCAAAGGATAAGCCTAGACAAACTCTTATATAAAGGAAAGCGCTCCCGAGGACCCATGGGAATTATCATCAAGCTAGTTTTCATCATGCTCAAATGATTCGCGTTCGTTACTTTGATAATTTGATATGTGGGTGGACCGGTGCTTGGGTACTGCCCTTCCTTGGACAAGCATCCCACTTATGATTAACCCCTCTTGCAAGCATTCGCAACTACAAAAGAAGTATTAAGGTAAACCTAACCATAGCATGAAACATATGGATCCAAATCAGCCCCTTACGAAGCAACGCATAAACTAGGGCTTAAGCTTCTGTCACTCTAGCAACCCATCACCTACTTATTACTTCCCAATGCCTTCCCCTAGGCCCAAATAATGGTGAAGTGTCATGTAGTCGACGTTCATATAACACCACTAGAGGATAGACAACATACATCTCATACAAATATCGAACGAATACCAAATTCACATGACTACTTATAGCAAGACTTCTCCCATGTCCTCATGAACAAATGTAACTACTCACAAATCATGTTCATATTCATAATCAGAGTGGTATTAATATGCATAAAGGATCTGAACATATGATCTTCCACCAAATAAACCAACTAGCATCAACTACAAGGAGTAATCAACACTACTAGCAACCCACAGGTACCAATCTGAGGTTTTGAGAAAAATATTGGATACAAGATATGAACTAGGGTTTGAGATGAGATGGTGCTGGTGAAGATGTTGATGGAGATTTACCCCCTCCCGATGAGAGGATCGATGGTGATGACGATGGTGATGATTTCCCCCTCCCGGAGGAGTGATTCCCCAGCAGAATAGCTCCGCGTGAGCCCTAGATTGGTTTCGCCAGGTTCCGCCTCAAGACAGCGGTGCTTCATCCCGAAAGCTTCCTTCTTATTTTTTCCAGAGCAAAAGACTTCTTTTAGCAAAAGATGGGCACCGGAGGCCTGCCAAGGGGCCCACGAGGAAGGGGCACGCCCAGGGGGTAGGGCGCGCCCCCCCGACCCTCGTGGATGGTGGGTGGCCCCCTCTGGTGCTTTCTTCACCCAATATTTTTTATATATTCCAAAACTGACTTTCGTGGAGTTTCAGGACTTTTGGAGTTGTGCAGAATAGGTCTCTAATATTTGCTCCTTTTCCAGCCCAGAATTCCAACTGCCGGCATTCTTCCTCTTCGTGTAAACCTTGTAAAATAAGAGAGAATAGGCATAGGTATTGTAACATAATGTGTAATAACAGCCCATAATGCAATAAATATCGATATAAAAGCATGATGCAAAATGAACGTATCGACTCCCCCAAGCTTAGACCTCGCTTGTCCTCAAGCGGAAGCTGATAACAAAAAATATGTCCACATGTTTAGAGATAGAGGTGTCGATAAAATAAAATACGGACATGAGGGCATCATGATCATTCTTATAACAGCAACATATATATATATTGTCATATGATTTCTTATGCTAAAGTAATAATCTATTCACAATGTCAAGTATGAATCAGAAACTTCATTGAAGATTAACAAACTATGATCTCAGTCATTGAAGCAATTACAATTTATCATAACATCAAAAAGAGTCAATATAAGAGCTTTTCATCAAGTCCACATACTCAACTACTCCCTCCGTCCGGGAAATCTTGTCCACGCCTTAGTTCATCTCTAATTTTGCAAAAAAAAAACCTGTACATTTTAAACTGTTGCAAATCGCCCCCCTCAGCTTCTTCCTCCTTCCTCTGCCGCCCGATCCATCCACCTTCTGGCCCCCGCCAGCGAGGCCCTGGCCGCGCTCTCCCTCCGCCCCGCTGACCTGCCCGCGGACTTCACCGCCGCTGTCGGCCACGAGATCACCGAGTAGGATGGCCGCGTCAGGGACAGGAGCAGCACGACCGCGTCCAGGGAGGAGATCGAGGGGCTCGAGCAGGGGATCGAGGGGCTCGAGCACGACCGGCGAGCGAGGCAGCAGCATCGCCTCCAGCGCCGCCTGCATCATCGAGGAGCCCGACCCCGACTGCGGATGCTCCTCCAAGGCGACCACCTTGACGGGCGCCTCCTCCTCGTCACTCTCTTTGCCGGCGCAGGTTCCTCGCACCTATGGCAACCCCAGTCGCCACTCCCCTCTTGCTGACTTCGGCAGGCAGGGCCACACGGGTCTTCCCCAATGGCGTGACCTGTTGCTGCCGATGCCGTCCGTCCACCACTTGCCGCTGTCGTCGCCCGCCACCTACTGCTGCCGCCGTAGCCCGCGTGGACCTGTTGTTGCTGTTAGCGACTGCATCTGCTACTGGTGTCGGTGACTGGATCTGCTGCTGCTGTCAGCGACTGCATCTGCTACTGTTGTTGGCTGTAGGTACTTCTTGAAAAATGGACTGATTGTGGCTGATTGATCTGGATCTGTGTCAATTGCAGTTTCAGTTACAGGGTGAATCGCATTATCATCACACTTATGTAAGCATTGTACATAATTTTTGTGATATCTTTGATGTTCTTTGTGAAATCTTTGCTGTTCCATCAGAGTACTATACCTGAAAATTAGTGAAGTTGATTTACACCAAGAGTACTCCAAAATGTACTGTAAGGAGTTTCTCCTTGTGCTACTGCTGCTCCTCTTGTTCCATCGTCAATGGAGTTAAATGGATGTAAAATTGACAGTTCTTGGTAAAAAAATTGTATCTAGAGGCCACCAAAATTGTAAACTTCTCTGAAACATGAAAATTTTGGACTGATATGAATTTGGCCATGTTTGAGGTGTTTTGACAACTGAATTTGGCCCATGTTTTGACACTAAATTTAAATGATGTAATATGCATATTACAAGAAGTTTCATAAAAAACAGAAGTGCTTGTGAGGATAAGATGTGTTCAGTCAACTTGATGTTTAGAACCTGTCATTTTCTATGTGCTTCTGAGGACAAGCTGTGTTGATCAGTGTTGGGATGCTAACACCACAAGAAAGCATGCATGCCATGTTCAGGCTTCTTTTTCTTAGTGCATATAGAAGTGGCAATGGAGTGCATAGGTTCAGACTTGAGAGCAGTGAGTGAGCGAGTGGCATCAGTTAGTGAGCTCAAAACCAGTTAAGTCAGTAGCGGGATGGAGCAGTGGAGTGTGACATCACTTGATGCACTAATTCAGTCAAAAGCAGAGTGAGAGAGGCAAATTCAGTAACCTACAATGTCCTAGCCCAATCTATATAAAAAGTGACATCAATTTGTGCAAATCCTAGCACAATCTATATCAAAAAATTGACAGCTTCAGAACATCCTAGCACAATCTTTTCATTATCTCTGAATTTCTAAATAGAGTCTACATACTGCAAAAATTTGAGAAAACTACTGAATTATTGTTGTTTAGTCATTGTTTCCACTATTGTTTTCAGTATTTTGTACAAACTGAAAACTGATTGTGTTAGACTAGGAGTACCTGATTGTGTTAGACTAGGAGTATTTGCTTAATTCATCATGGTTTTCTTTTCACACTAGGAGTACATGCTCAAATGAACAAGGAGTACTTTTAATATCTACTTTTCGCTTTCTTGGTTTCTTTGCTTTTTGTCTAGGATTCTTCATGGTTTTCTTGTTATGATTATATGCTAACCATTCATAGACAGCAACACACAACTATGGATTTAAACTTGATGCCGGAGGAGGAGGTGGATGAATCTCAAGAAGAAGAACAAGCTCAACAAGGTGACGCTATGGATTTGAACTTGATGCCAGACGAGGAGGTGGATGAAGCTCAACAAGGTGACGGTATGGATTTGAACTTGATGGCGGATGAGGAGGTGGATGAAGCTCAACAAGAAGAACAAGCTCAACAAGGTGACGGTATGGATTTGAACTTGATGCCAGACGAGGAGGTGAATCTCAACAAGAAGAACAAGCTCAACAAGGTGACAATATGGATTTGAACTTGATGCCGGACGAGGAGGTGGATGAAGCTCAGCAAAAAGAACAAGCTCAACAAGGTGACGCTGTGGATTTGAACTTGATGCCGGAGGAGGAGGTGGATGAAGCTCAACAAGAAGAACAAGCTCAACAAGGTGATGCTATGGATTTGAACTTGATCCTGGAAGAGGATGATGAAGACATTGAATTGAATTGGTTTCCTGAAGAGGCTCAAGAAGATGCAGAAGTAGAAGTAGCTCAAGAAGATGCAGAAGTAGAAGAAGCTTAAGAAGATGCAGAAGTAGAAGAAGCTCAAGAATATGCAGAAGTAGAAGAAGCTCAAGAAGCTGATGCACAAGGCAACCCAAGAGGGAAGGACCTAACAGACAACAAGAGATTTGGTGTTTACTTTGCTCTGCGAGTAATCGAGCTTAGAGATGGATAGGTTCACCTGTATGACAGGGTGCTCATTGCGACTATGCTGAATGTTCATGTGCGAACAATTACAAGAATATGGAATCTAGCCAATGAACAGCTTGCAGCAGGCCAAGAAGTTGATGTTTCAAGCAAGAAGAAGAAGAACAGTGGTAGGAAGAGGAAAGAACTTGATCGGTCGAGAACAACCACAATCCCTTTGAACAAAAGAAGAACAATTCGTTCTCTCACAAGGTGTTTAGGTGTTCCCCGATCAACCCTACATGACAAATTTCAATTGCAAGAGTTGAAATGTATCACGAGCACCATCAAACCCACCCTCAAGCCACAAAACAAGATAGCGAGACTAAAGTTCTGTCTGTCCATGATGGATGAAAGATGGATATCAAGTCCTTGGCCTAGTTTTAAGCCAATGACAAATATGGTCCACATCGACAAGAAATGGTATGACATGACGTGAGTGAAGAGTAGCTACTACGTACTGCCTGGAGAAGAACAACCAAATTGAATTGTGCACAATACACATAGCATTGGGAAGGTAATGTTTCTAATAGCTGTGGCCAAACCTCGCTACAATGAAGATGGGGAGATGACATTTGATGGCAAGCTTGGCATTTGGTCGTTCGTGGTAGAGACCGAGGCACAATGAACAAGCAAGAACATAGATAGGGGACAATAGAGTTGAGACCGGTTAAACTTAGTAGACCTATGTGCAGAGATTACCTGATCAATAAAGTAATCCCTGTCATTCAAGACAAATGGCCTGACGGTGACGAGGTCACAATGATCTTCATTCAACAAGATAATGCAACACCGCATGTCCTCCCTAATGATGCTGGTTTTCTAGAAGCCGTGGCACAGACAGATCTGGATATTCGACTATTGCAACAACCACTAAACAGTCCTGAGCTCAATGTGTTAGATCTTTGTTTCCACTGCTCCCTCCAATCCATAACCGACTGCAGAGCACCTATGAATATCCAGGAATTGGTACAGGGTGTAGAGGAGGAGTTTGAGAACTATGATGCCCATAAGATGTTCAAAAGCTTCATGACGTTGCAAGCAGTCATGGTGGAAGTGATGAAAGATCAACGAGGAAACAACTACAAGATGCCGCATCTGCATAAGGAATGTCTACAGAATGCTGGAGAGGAAATAATTGGTGTATACTGCAGTCCTGAGCTAATTACTGACACTAAAGCCATTTGTAGAACAAGGAAATGAATAGATAGCAAAAGGAAAAAATAAAGGGGAAGGGAAAAAAAAGAAAGGATAGTAGTATGTGATGTGTATGTCTTGTGTATATGTTGTGTATGTCATCTATAGAATTTTTTGGATTAATTTGGAATAATTTGGATTAAGTTGGAATTATTTGATTTATTTGAATTAAGTTGGAATTATTTGAATTAAGTAGGATTTATTGGATTTATTTGAATTAAGTTGGATTTATTGGGTTTATGCAAAATGAAGATCAACCAGGTATTTCAACTCTTATTTGAATTTTTGTTTGCTTTACTTCTCTCCTCTCTCTATCTAACTTGTTGCTGCTAGCTTCAGAAAATTGTTCAACTTCTAATCAGTGCAAGAGCAGCATAGGTGAGTGCAAGAGTAACAAAGTCAGGACATGGTGATATACTCCCATCTCTTGATAAATACAGTAACAAAGTCAAGAATATGTTCAACAATCAGTCGGTCTATGTAAATGCATATTCCAGCATGGTCATATAGCAGCACCACTTCATATAGCAGCAGAACTTAAATGATTCCTAGATGCACTAGTAATAATTTTGTTTAAAACTTAACAAGGTTCAGTAACAATTGAAACAGTAGCTTTAAACAACAGAGAGACAAGATGTAGGGTTTTCAGCTGCTGCCACAACATAAAGTCTACTCCAATACACATAGCAGCACCACATGCCTACTGTAGTGAAAATTTGAAAAAAAATGGCACTTGTGACTACTCCAGTGCTACAATTAGATTACTTTTTTTAGTGGAGAACACAACAGACATCACACCAAATTTGGAATGGGGAAACAATGGGACCTAACTGACCACATGCAGGAGGGGGTGGAGCTGCGCTGGGGAGCGGTGGAGATGTGCACTGTGCTGACCATCGGTGGGACAGCGGCGCCAGCAATGTGAAAATTTTCCGTGATTTAGAATAAGAAATCTTCCTGTAAGAATAACCTTTAGTCAACAACAACTGCTCCCAACTTTGAATTTTGACAGTAAGAATAAGAATGAAAATTCAGCGAGTAATTTAGATTATAGAATAAGAATAAGAACAAGGGCCTCAGGATGTTCATTTGAATTTTTCTGTGTCATGCTTCAGGATGTTCATTTGAATGTTTCTTTAAGGAATGGCCATATAACAGAAGAATTGAGAGAGGGAGTACATGACCTCTCTCAAATAACAAAGCACGTAGGGTTTTTGCCTGTCCGTCGCGCTAATTTGCAAAAAAGCCCCTGCATTTTCATGAAATCAACCCACGGTCCAGATTTAAGTCACACCGAGCTGTTATTTTACAGTTTTTCAAACCCCCATGACATTTTAGGTATTCCATCCGTGGATCATACTTAAGTCAAACAAATGCTTTTCTAAACCATCCATATCTTTTAAACCGTAACTCCGATTTAAACATGTTATATATGAAATTTGATTAGAAAAATATATAGAATATGAATATAAGATTATTTTAACCTGTTAAGTATTTATAAATATTATTTTGGAAGATATTTAATTTAAACAAATGGTTTTCTAAATTATACGTATCTTTTAAACCGTAACTCCGATTTTAATATGTTATATATGAAATTTGATTAGAAAAATGTGTGAAATATGTACATGATGTTAATTTTACCCGTTAAATATTTTTTAGATATTTTTTGGAAGCAAACTTATAACTATAGCGCACGATCCATTTTTTCATACAGGCGGCGATCGGGATTGCAAATAAACACCCACTATAATCATATAGGGAAAAGAAAACATCGAGAACTACACATGCATATCTCTGAATACGTCGCAGGGGAAAACAAACAGATTTCTTATCGCGAGTGTGAGAGAAAGCGAGAGAGAGGGAGAGGGAGGAGAGAGGGAGAGAGAGACATCTTAGGATTAACCACATTCTAACACGTTTTGGTTTGTGTGAACACTAAGGCCACCGCCGGCGAGGGTGAGAAGAAGGATAAGCGGCAACACAAATATGATGCGTCACTAAAATAAAGGAGGTGGACCTATTGTGGTCTTGAGTGATGGTTGTTTGGTTAAGAGTGTGTGTTGTGTTTTTTCTCCCGTTGCAACGCACGGGCTCTTTTGCTAGTAAAATTCAATTAAATTATGGAGATATATCTAACCACTAGCTCTACAAACTAAAAATTATGGAGCTGAAATTATACAGGCGGTCTCATATAGTAAAATTCAGTGAAATTTTAAAAACTAAGAATTATGGAGCTCCATCTGATCATTAATTCAGACTTCGAACACCACAGGCACCATAATTGAGCAGGGAGCAAGGAGCAGGGAGCACCAAAATTGATCTTTAATTCAGACTCCAGACACCACAGGCACCAAAATTGAGTATAGCACAAAACTGAGAATTATGAAGCTCCACTCTGCACGTAACCTATGAAGAGGAGAGAGCCGCCTTCATCTCCACTGGAAAGGAAAGGTGAGATCTTGCGCTTCCCAATTTAAAATTTTGCCGGCGATTCCAACACCTACATCGAGGCGCTGGCAGAGGCCGACGGCGCCGCATTCTGCGCCGCCCACAACTTCCTCTTTCTCCGGCCGGACACCACGCTGGGGATGCTGGAGTGGTACACATTCGACCTCGTCACCGGAAGGGATGAAGAAAGGTGAGTATTTTAGGGAACAAATCGACGGGCAGGGATCGAGGGAGCGGTGGAGCTGTGGGTCGCGGCGGCGCGACATGGTGGAGCTATGGGTCACGGCAAAGCGGCATGGTGTAGCCACGGGTCGCGGCGGCGCAGCGTGGTGGAGCTGTGCGGCGTCGCCGGTGTCGCGGGGGAGCGGTGGAGCTGCACGAGTGAAGCTGTCGAAGGGGACGATGGACTGCGGGTTCGGTCGGAGTTTATTCGAGGTTTTTTTTTGCAAAAACGACATGGGGACAAGATTTCCCGGACGGAGGGGGTATCATTTAGTCTTTCACAATTGCTAACACTCACGCAATACTTATGGGTATGGAGTTTTAATCGGACACAGAGAAAGATAGGGGCTTATATTGTTGCCTCCCAACCCTTTACCTCAAGGGTAATGTCAACAATAATAGTTTATGATAACTTACATCCAATTGGATATATATATATATATATATATATATATATATATATATATATATATATATATATCAGGATCTTTCCAACACAATGTGCTTGCAAAGGATAAAGTGTAAAAAGGAAAGGTGAAGATCACCATGACTCTTGTATAAGACATGAGACAAAAATAAAAGACATGCCCTTCGCAGAGGGAAGCAGAGGTTGTCATGTGCTTTTATGGTTGGATGCACAAAATCTTAATGCGAAATAACATCATTTTATATTGCCACTTGTGATAGGGACCTTTATTATGCAGTCAGTTGCTTTTATTTCTTCCATATCACAAGATCGTATAAAGCTTATTTTCTCCACACTAATAGATCATACATATTTAGAGAGCAATTTTTATTGCATGCAACAATGACAACTTACTTGAAGGATCTTACTCAATCCATAGGTAGGTATGATGGACACTCATGGCAAAACTGGGTTTAAGGATATTTGGAAGCACAAGTAGTATCTCTACTTGGTGCAAGGAATTTGGCTAGCATGAGGGGGAAAGCCAAGCTCAACATGTTGGATGATCCATGACAATATACTTTATTTCGGATATAAGAAAACATAACTCATTACATTGTCTTCCTTGTCCGACATCAACTTTTTAGCATATCATATTTTAATGAGTGCTCACAATCATAAAAGATGTCCAAGATAGTATATTTATATGTGAAAACCTCTCTTTCTTTATTACTTCCTATTAATTGCAATGATGACCAAAACTATGTTTGTCAAATCTCAACAAATTTTATTCATCATACTCTTTTATATGTGAAGTCATTACTCTCCATAAGATAAATATGATCTCTTTATTTATTTTTATTCTTTCTCTTTTTTCTCAAGATCATAGCAAGATAACCAAGACCTTGACTCAAAACTAATCTTTATTATATATAGCTCACGGACTCGATTACATAGAAGGATCATAAAGCAAAACTCGAAACTAGATCATACTAAACTTTATTCCACTAGATCAAGATATAACCAAAAGGATCGAACTAAGAAAAACGGTAAATATAGAAGTGTGATGGTGATACGATACTGGGGCACTCCCCCAAGCTTGGCAGTTGCCAAGGGGAGTGCCCATACTCGATACTCAGTTCTCCTTTGGTGGTAGTGATGATGGAGTTATTGATGATGTAGGCTTGTCGTCCAACATCAAGCGTAGGAGGTGCTCCAACTTACGAATAATGCCCTTGAGTGCGGTGATATGCTCTTGCAACAGAATATTTTCACGACTTAGATACTTGTTCTGCACCCGAACTATTTCAATCATCTTGAAACCTTCAATTTCAGTAGGGGTAAGAAGATTGTAATAAGGTTGAAGGATATCTTCTTCTGACACTACTAGGGAAAAGCCTAGCAGCAGCGCGGGTTTTAGGCCTATTAGTAGCGTGGGGCGATGCGCTACTGATAAGGCGCTATAGCTAACGTATAGCAGTAGCGTGCCTCCGCCCACGCTACTGCTAAATCGACTTAGTAGTAGCGACTTCCTGGAGGAGCGCTACTGGTAATTAGTAGTAGCGCTTCTCCCTGCCCGCACTGCTACTATTATTTCGTATTTTATTTCTTTTTTATTTCGTGTTGTATTCGTACACCTTTACACAAGTTTTCATACAACAGGAATTTAGAAATTGTTTTTACATCATAATGAGTTATTACATCACGGGATGAAAGAACCGTGGACTAGTTTCAAGTGGATGGGCATCCACTTGAAACTAATCCGCATTCTTTCACCCAATGATATAATAAATATCATCATCATATCATTAAAAACTTATCATCATAATATATCATTGTCATATAACACCTCCTCAAGATCATCGTTTTCATCAATGAGACATCACATAGCAAATTGGTCACTAGTCGTAATCACAAGTACTCCTCATCATCAACTCTAACACATTGTATCACATAAGAAACATATTGTACCTCATAGAACCTACTACATTCTCTTAGGACCTACTATATTCTCTAAGGTAAAATAGCAAAAAACAAGATAGCCCCTGACTCTCCATTATGGAGAATGGAGATTATCATGTCTCCAATTCTTGCCTTTCGCTTAATGTTACTTCCAAGAACCTCCTTGCGAATGTCCAAACATTTTTTCCATTCTTTGATTAGCATGTGTTCACCAGTTTTAGAAGTCTGATATGCACAGGTGAGCTCCTTAGATTGACCTGGCTGTATGTTCAGAATTACAAGGTGACCATTTTGATACATCAGATGAGGCACACAATCCATCGGGATTTTCTGTTGAAAAACATAGTAATAACTTCATAGTTAGCAATGATGTACTAGTTTTATAAGTATGCAAAAGATGCACGGATGTCGTAATAGTAAAAAATCTTACCAGGGTATCTCCATAGAAGTTACTGTGGTTCAACACATGCACTAGTGGCACGTATTCACCATAATTTGGAGGAGTTTGATAATAGGTATTGTAATTCTCAAGATAAGTACAATAAGCAATCAGATGGCTTTTCTCCTTATAAGTTAATTCAGAGCCATCAGTCTAGTGGGTTTTGTCTACCATCTTCTGCACATTCTTTGAAGATTCAAAATAAGCTGTCAATGGAAATAAGCTGTCAACTATTTTGAAATAAACAATACAAATTAGTTAATAATTATGTTTGAGAAACTCACATTGCGGTAGAATTGGAAGCGTATCAACAAGGACCCAAATGTCCATATTGTCTTGCTCGATGTCAGGATCACCAAGATCCATGGTGACAATCATACCCTCATAAAAACCATACATTTTGCAAAGTGCTTCCCAATTTTGGCAACCAAAATGGGTTACGCTCGGAGAATTGTACAGATTTACTTCAAAATCGATATCATGATGGGTCCTTAGGTGTATTTTCTTTGTTTGAAAATTTTCATGGTCTTCAAAACCCATCCTATCCAAGACATAGCGTCTTGCATGGCATGGGATAAGCTAGTCGAATTGTAAAAGATGAAAATTAGATGTTGAAATATTTGAAGTCATGCTTAATTATGAAAAACACACTTGTCGTTGTTGCGTACCGTTTCAACATCGAAGGTCTCCTCGAGCTTAATGCTGAAGCGTCGAACTTCGTCCAGCTCAACGAACATGTCGCACATACCTCGATCGTCATGGCACCAGCTGCACTCCCCCGGGAGACTGTCGTCGTCCGAGTACGACATTTCCTACGTTCATAATTCAAAGATTAAACTTGTACAATTAAATATATGTACTAAAAACCTAAATTAGATCATTATTTTTCGAGAAAATCCAGGCCACTCGATATTTCCTACATATTCTAGCACAAGTCATGCCAGAATTCACGAAAAAATCTGGCATGACCTTTGCTAAAAAAGGACATATCGAGCGCCTAAAATTTGCCGGAACGGAAATTAATCAACACTCCGGCAAAACATACGCCACTCGGAGGTGTAAACTGAACATGAACGGCCACTTGGGCAACCACTTATCCTATTTGAGAAAATATGACATGTTCAACTAGTTTTATTAATTCAACTAGTTCTTACTAAATATAAACTTACTACAAATAGAAAAAACTAGTTCTTTCTAAAAATAAAGTAGTTCAACTAGTTATATTAATTATCTTACTAAAAATACATTAGTTCTATTAATTCAACTAGTTCAACTAGTTTATTAACTTACTTACTAAACTAGTTCAACTACAACTAAAGTAGTTCAACTAGTTTATTAATTTACTTACTAAAAATAAATTAGTTGCTTTAACTAAAAAAATAAACTAGTTCTATTAATTTTTGTACTAAAAATAAAATAGTTGTATTAACTCAACTAGTTCAATTAAGCAGTTACTATGAATAAACATAAACTAGTTTTTACTAAAAATAAACTAGTTCAACTATTTATATTAATTTTCTTACTAGTTCTATTAAACACTTACTAAAATTTAACCCTAACTAATTTGATGAACTCTAAAATTTAATCCTAACTAATTCGATGAACTCTAAAACTAATTCCACTTAACAACTACTGCCATAATTAGCATCTAATTTGATGAACCATAACTAATTAGATGAACCCTGAAATTTAACCCAAAGAACCCTAGCTAGGCAGAGGTAGTGGAGGAGGAGGAGGGCGTGCTCACCTCTGGCGCTGGTGGAGTTAGGGAGAGGGGCACGCGACATCGAGGTTGGGGACGGGGTCGGGGCGGCGGGCGCACGGCGGAGGGTGGCGATGTAGGGGGAGGGAGGTTGTCGAGGTCGGGGTCGGGGCGGGGGCGGCGTCGAAGGTGTGCGGAGAGCGACGGGTCGCGAGCGGCGGCCGACGACGATGCAGGGCGGCGACAGCGGAGGAGTGGGGATTTGGGGGAAGTGGTCGTGGGGGGAGAACGAACCGCACGGTTAAGTTAAAAGTAGTAGTAGCGCGTTCCAGGAAGTGTGCTGCTGCTACGGTAGCTATAGCGCGTTTCTTAACAAGCGCTACTCATTTCCTTCGCATTTTTATTTGCTTTCCATTTAATTTTATTTTCATTAGCAGTAGCGCCTTTGTTCGTAAACGCGCTGCTACAAAACAAGTAGCGGTAGCGCGGTTCCACGTAGATCGCTACTACTATGTGTAGCCTATCGGCTAAGCCGTGGGAATTTTAGTAGTAGTGCTTTTGTACTCGGGCGCGCTACTGCTATAACTGTATCTGTAGCGCGGTTTAAAATACCGCGTTGCTGCTAATTAGCACCAGCGTGTGTTTTATCCCGCGCTACTGCTAATGTTCTGTGTATAAGGTTTTCCCTAGTAGTGTTATGTTGCCGGAGCTTGATCCTCCATGGCCTTCTTGATCCTATCATCCTTGTTGATCTCCCCGGGTTCTTCTCTCTTCAGCTCTATCTTCATTAGCCAAGCATCGTCGCCCTCATTGTTGGAGGAGGGGAACGACATGATGCCTGGCCTTGACAACTCTAGCAGAAAACAGCTCGAAAAAAGAGGATATTTGCATGGTACCATGGTCAAAACCTTCAGGAGAATATATAATGGATTTTTACCGACCAAAAGAAGTATCGTGCAAGAAAACGGAGTCTGGAAGGCACACGAGGTGCCCACGAGGCAGGGGGCGTGCCCTCCACCCTCGTGGATGCCTCGTGTCCTTCCCGGACTACTTCTTATTTTCCTATTTTGTTAAATATTCCAAAACGGAGAAAAATTGCTATTAGAACTGTTTTGGAGTCGGTTTACTTACCGTACCACATACCTATTCCTTTTCGGAGTCTGATACATTTTGGAAAGTATCCCTTATGTACTCCTTTGGGGTTACGGTGTCAATAAATTGGTTTCAACGTTTATGGAATTACCTGAGATATAATGTTTGATTCTTTGACCGTTCACCACCCTCGGATTTGTGCCTTCGAAGTTGTTGATTTTTATGGCACCTCCTCGATAACGTAAGGACCTTCCCATTTAGAGATGAGTTTTCCTGCAAAAAATCTTAAATGATAGTTGTATAACAGAACATAATATCCTACATTAAACTCACGCTTTTGTATCCTTTTGTCATGCCATCTTTTAACTTTTTCTTTAAACAGTTTGGCATTCTCATAGGCTTGGGTTCTCCACTCATCAAGTGAGCTTATGTCAAATAGTCTCTTCTCACCAGCAAGTTTGAAATCATAATTGAGCTCTTTAATGGCCCAATATGCCTTATGTTCTAGTTCGAGAGGTAAGTGACATGCTTTTCCATAAACCATTTTATACGGAGACATACCCAGAGGATTCTTATATGCAGTTCTATAGGCCCATAATGCATCATCAATTTTCTTGGACCAATTCTTTCTAGATCTATTAACAGTCTTTTGCAAAATTAATTTAATTTCTCTATTACTCAGTTCTACTTGACCACTAGACTATGGGTGGTATGGAGATGCAATTCTATGATTAACATCATACTTAGCAAGCGTTTTACGAAAAGCATCATGAATAAAATGTGAACCACCATCAGTCATTAAGTATCTAGGGACTCCAAACCTCGGAAAAATAACTTCTTTAAGCATCATAATAGAGGTGTTATGATCAACACTACTAGTTGGAATAGCTTCTACCCACTTAGTAACGTAATCAACAACTAGAATATGTGCATACCCATTAGAGGAGGGAAACGATCCCATATAATCGAAACCCCAAACATCAAATGGTTCAGTAACAAGTGAATACTTCATAGGTATTTCTTGACGTCTACTGCTACCTCTTGAGCACTGCGCTGGTTTTTCCCCGAAGAGGAAGGGATGATGCATCAAAGTAGCGTAAGTATTTCCCTCAGTTTTGAGAACCAAGGTATCAATCCGGTAGGAGGCTACGCGCGAGTCCCTCGTACCTGCACAAAACAAATAAATCCTCGCAACCAACGCGATAAGGGGTTGTCAATCCCTACACGGCCACTTACGAGAGTGAGATCTGATAGATATGATAAGATAATATTTTTGGTATTTTTTATGATAAAGATGCAAATTAAAATAAAAGCAAAGTAAATAGCAAAGTATTGGAAGATTAATATGATGAAGATAGACCCGGGGGCCATAGGTTTCACTAGTGGCTTCTCTCAAGAGCATAAGTATTTTACGATGGGTGAACGAATTACTGTTGAGCAATTGACAGAATTGAGCATAGTTATGAGAATATCTAGGCATGATCATCTATATAGGCATCACGTCCGAGACAAGTAGACCGACTCCTGCCTGCATCTACTACTATTACTCCACTCATCGACCGCTATCCAGCATGCATCTAGAGTATTAAGTTAATGAAAACAAAGTAACGCCTTAAGCAAGATGACATGATGTAGAGGGATAAACTCATGAAATATGATGAAAACCCCATCTTGTTATCCTCGATGGCAACAATACAATACGTGCCTTGCTGCCCCTACTGTCACTGGGAAAGGACACCGCAAGATTGAACCCAAAGCTAAGCACTTCTCCCATTGCAAGAAAGATCAATCTAGTAGGCCAAACCAAACTGATAATTCAAAGAGACTTGCAAAGATAACCAATCATACATAAAAGAATTCAGAGAAAATTCAAATATTGTTCATAGATAGACTTGATCATAAACCCAAAGTTCATCGGTCTCAACAAACACACCGCAAAAAGAAGATTACATCGAATAGATCTCCACAAGAGAGGGGGAGAACATTGTATTGAGATCCAAAAAGAGAGAATAAGCCATCTAGCTACTAACTATGGACCCGTAGGTCTGAGGTGAACTACTCACACTTCATCGGAGGGGCTATGGTGTTGATGTAGAAGCCCTCCATGATCGATGCCCCCTCCGGTGGAGCTCCGGAACAGGCCCCAAGATGGGATCTCGTGGATACAGAAAGTTGCGACGGTGGATTAGGGTTTTGGCCGTATCTGATCGTTTGGGGGTACGTAGGTATATATAGGAGGAAGCAGTACGTCGGTGGAGCAACAAGGGGCCCACGAGGGTGGAGGGTGCGCCTGGGGGGGGGGGGGTAGGCGCGCCCCCTACCTCGTGGCCTCCTCTTTTCTATCTTGACGTAGGGTCCAAGTCTCCTGGGTATTGTTCGTTGAGAAAATCACGTTCCCGAAGGTTTCATTCCGTTTGGACTCCGTTTGATATTCCTTTTCTTCGAAACCCTAAAACAGGCAAAAAACAGCAATTCTAGACTGGGCCTCCGGTTAATAGGTTAGTCCCCAAAATAATATAAAAGTGGATAATAAAGCCCAATAATGTCCAAAACAGTAGATAATATAGCATGGAGCAATCAAAAATTATAGATACGTTGGAGACGTATCATCTACTAATATTACCAATTCTTTGACATTCATCACAAGACAAGACAAACTTATGGGCATCTTTGAAGAGAGTAGGCCAATAAAAACTGGATTGCAATACCTTATGTGCAGTTCTATCTCCAGCATGGTGTCCTTTATAAGCCTCGGAGTGACACTTGCATAGGATCTGTTCCTGTTCATGCCCAGGTACACAACGTCTAATAACACCATCTACTCCTTTATAAAGGTGTGGGTCATCCCAGAAGTAATGTCTTAAATCATAGAAAAACTTTTTCTTTTGCTCGTATGTGAAACTAGGTGATATAAATTTAGCAACAATGTAATTAGCTTAATCATCATACCATGGAGCAGTACGGGAAGCATTTATGACATCTAATTGTTCATCGGGAAAGCTATCATCAACAGGTAGTGGGTCCTCAAGAACATTCTCTAACCTAGATAAGTTGTTTGCAACGGGGTTCTCAGCTCCCTTTCTATCAATAATATGCAAATCAAATTCTTGTAGTAGGAGAACCCATCTAATAAGTCTAGGTTTAGCATCTTCCTTTTCCATAAGATATTTAATAGCAGCATGATCGGTGTGCACAGTTACTTTAGAATCAACAATGTAAGGTCTGAACTTATCACAAGCAAATACAACTGCTAAAATTCCTTTTCAGTAGTGGCATAATTTCTCTGGGCACTGTCTAAAGTTTTACTAGCATATTGGATAAAATTTAATTTCTTATCAACTCTTTGTCCTAGCACAGCACCTACAGCATAATCACTAGCTTCACACATAATTTAAAAGGGTAAATTCCAATCAGGTGGCTGAACAGTAGGTGCAGAAATCAAGGCTTTCTTAAGTATTTCAAATGCTTCTACACAATCATCATCAAAGACAAACGGAACATCTTTTTGTAAGAGATTAGTCAGAGGCCTAGATATTTTTGAGAAGTCTTTAATGAACCTCCTATAAAAACCGGCATGACCAAGGAAACTTCTTATACCTTTAATGTCCTTAGGACAAGACATCTTTTCAATAGCATCAACTTTAGCTTTATCAACTTCAATACCTCTTTCAGAAATTTTATGCCCCAAGAAAATACCTTCATTAACCATAAAGTGGCACTTCTCCCAATTCAAGACAAGATTAGTTTCTTCACATCTCTGCAAAACTCGATCAAGGTTGCTTAAGCAATCATCAAAAGAAGTTCCATATACAAAAAAATCATCCATGAAAACCTCAACAATCTTTTCACAAAAGTGAGAGAATATAGCAGTCATACATCTTTGAAAGGTAGCAGGTGCATTTCATAAACCAAAGGCATACGTCTATAAGCAAAGGTATTGAAAGGGCAAGTGAAGGTGGTCTTTTCTTGATCCTCTTTTGACACAGGTATTTGAGAGAAACCAGAATAACCGTCTAGAAAGCAAAAATGTGTATGTTTAGATAATCTTTCTAGCATTTGATCAATAAAATGTAAAGGGTAACAACCCTTTTTAGTAGCTTTATTTAATTTGCAGAAGTCAATTGCCATTCTATAACCTATAATAATTCTTTGGGGGATCAATTCATCTTTATCATTAGGAAAAATAGTAATGCCTCCCTTCTTAGACAATGGACATGACTTACCCACTGACTATCAGCAACGGGATAAATTATACCTGCCTCCAGAAGCTTTAGTATTTCATTTCTTACCACTTCTTTCATCTTAGGATTTAACCATCGTTGGTGATCAACAACTGGTTTAGCGTCCTTCTCCAATTTTATTTTGTGCTGGCATAGAGTGGGATAATGCCCTTGAGATCATCAAGAGTATATCCAATAGCAGCATGGTACTTCTTCAGAGTTTTCAATAATTTCTCTTCTTCCCGATCTGAAAGGTTAGCACTAATAGTAACAGGATATATCTTCTTTTCATCAAGATAAGCATATTTAAGTGTATCAGGTAATGGTTTAAGCTCAAACACGGGATCACCCTTGGGTGGAGGAGGATCCCCTAGAATTTCAATAGGAAAGTTGTGTTTCAAAATAGGTCCCTGTTTAAAGAATACTTCATCTATTTCCCTTCTTTCATTCATAAACATATCATTTTCATGGTCTAACAAATATTGTTCTAAAGGATCATTAGGAGGCATGGCAATAGAAGCAAGACCAATAATTTCATCTTTACTAGGCAATTCTTTATCATGGGGTTGTCTACAAAATTTAGCAAAATTAAAATCATGAGACATATACCCTAAACCAACAGAAACAATATCCTTTTTGCAGTCTATCTTAGCATTAACAGTATTCAAGAAGGGTCTACCAAATATAATGGGACAAACGTTATCTTGTGGGGAAGGAAGAACAAGAAAATCATTAGGATATTTAATTTTCCCACACAAGACTTCAACATCTCTAACAATCCCAACCGGTGAGATAGTATCTCTGTTGGCAAGCTTAATAGTAACATAAATATCTTCTATCTCAGCAGGTGCAATATCATGCATAATTTATTTATATAAGGTATAAGGTATTGCACTGACACTAGCACCCATATCACATAAGCCATGATAACAATGATTTCCTATTTTAACAGAAACAACAGGCATGCCAACAATAGGTCTATGTTTATCTTTAGTATCGGGTTTGGCAATTCTAGTAGCTTCATCACAGAAGTAAATAACATGCCCATCAATATTATCGACCAAGAGATCTTTAATCATAGCAATACTAGGTTCGAATTTAATTTGCTCAGAGGGTTTGGGTGTTCTAATATTACTTTTGTTGACCAGAGTCGAAGCTTTAGCATGATCCTTTATTCTAACAGGGAAAGGTGGTTTCTCAATATAAGCGGTAGGAACAATAGGATCAACATTATAAATGATAGTCTTTTCTTCAACTTTAATAGGTTCAACTACTTTTACTTCAATGGGAGGATGATATTTAAACCACTTCTCCTTAGGGAGCTCAACATGAGTAGCAAATGATTCACAGAAAGAAGCTACTATCTCGGAGTCAAGTCCATATTTAGTGCTAAATTCACGAAAAACATCGGTATCCATAAAAGATTTAACACAATCAAACTTAGGTGTTATACTTGACTCCTTACCTTCATCGAGTTCCCAATTTTCAGAGTTGCATTTAATTCTTTCCAATAAATCCCATTTGAATTCAATAGTCTTCATCATAAAAGAACCAGTACAAGAAGTATCAAGCAATGAGCGATTATTGAGAGAAAGCCGAGCATAAATTTTTTGAATAATAATTTCTATTGAGAGCTCATGATTGGGGCATGAATATAACATTGACTTAAGCCTCCCCCAAGCTTGAGCGATGCTTTCTCCTTCGTGAGGCCAAAAATTATATATATATAATAACGATCATGGTGAACCAGATGCATAGGATAAAACTTCTGATGAAATTCCAATTTCAATCGGTTGTAGTTCCATGATCCAATATCATCGCATAGCCTAAACCATGTCAATGCCTTTCCCTTCACAGATAAAGGGAATACCTTCTTATTGATAACATCCTCGGGCATACCTGCAAGCTTAAATAATCCACAAACTTCATGCAGATAGATTAGGTGCAAATCAGGATGTAATGTTCCATCTCCTGTAAAAGGATTAGCTAGCAGTTTTTCTATCATAACCGAAGGAATTTCAAAGTAAACATTTTCAGCAGGTTCAGTGGGTTGAGGAGCAAATAATTGCTCTACTAGTCGGGGTGAAGATACCCCGAACAAGCCCCTCAAAGGATTACTTTCCATAGTAACCAGTGACAGTAAATTTCAGCACACTATATAAAGTTTTGCCTACCAAATTCCACTTACCAACGGCGCTTCACTCCCCGGCAATGGCGCCAGAAAAGATTCTTGATGACCCACACGTATAGGGGATCTATCGTAGTCCTTTCAATAAGTAAGAGAGTCGAACCAGACGAGGAGCAAAAGGAAATGACAAGCAGTTTTTAGTAAGGTATTCTCTGCAAGCACTGAAATTATCGGTAACAGATAGTTTTGTGATAAGGTAATTCGTAATGGGTAACAAGTAATAAAAGTAAACAAGGTGCAGCAAGGTGGCCCAATCCTTTTTGTAGAAAAGGACAAGCTTGGACAAACTCTTATATAAAGGAAAGCGCTCTCGAGGACCCATGGGAATTATCGTCAAGCGAGTTTTCATCATGCTCATATAATTCGTGTTCATTACTTTGATAATTTGATATGTGGGTGCACCGGTGCTTGGGTACTGCCCTTCCTTGGACAAGCATCCCACTTATGATTAACCCCTCTTGCAAGCATTCGCAACTACAAAAGAAGTATTAAGATAAACCTAACCATAGCATGAAACATATGGATCCAAATCAGCCCCTTACGAAGCAACGCATAAACTAGGGTTTAAGCTTCTGTCACTCTAGCAACCCATCATCTACTTATTACTTCCCAATGCCTTCCCCTAGGCCCAAATAATGGTGAAGTTTCATGTAGTCAACTTTCACATAACACCACTAGAGGAAAGATAACATACATCTCATCAAAATATCGAACGAATACCAAATTCACATGACTACTTATATCAAGACTTCTCCCATGTCCTCAGGAACAAACATAACTACTCACGAATCATATTCATGTTCATAATTAGAGGGGTATTAATATGCATAAAGGATTTGAACATATGATCTTCCGCCAAATAAACCAACCAGCATCAACTACAAGGAGTAATCAACACTACTAGCAACCCACACGTACCAATATGAGGTTTTGAGACAAAGATTGGATACAAGAGATGAACTAGGGTTTGAGATGAGATGGTGCTGGTGAAGATGTTGATGGAGATTGACCCCCTCCCGATGAGAGGATCGATGGTGATGACGATGGTGATGATTTCCCCCTCCCGGAGGGATGATTCCTCCGCCAGAGCCCTAGATTGGTTTCGCCAGGTTCCGCCTCGAGACGGCGGCGCTTCGTCCCGAAAGCTTCCTTCTTATTTTTTCCAGAGCGAAAGACTTCTTATAGCAAAAGATGGGCACCGGAGGCCTACCAGGGGGCTCACGAGGCATGGGGCGCGCCCAGGGGGTAGGGCACGCCCATGGGGTAGGGCGCGCCCCCACCCTCGTGGATGATGGGTGGCCCCTCTCTAGTGCTTTCTTCGCCCAATATTTTTTATATATTCCAAAACTGACTTTAGTGGAGTTTCAGGACTTTTGGAGTTGTGCAGAATAGGTCTCTAAATTTGCTCCTTTTCCCGCCCAGAATTCCAACTACCGGCATTCTCCCTCTTCGTGTAAACCTTGTAAAATAAGAGAGAATAGGCATAAGTATTGTGACATAATGTGTAATAACATCCCATAGTGCAATAAATATCGATATAAAAGCATGATGCAAAATGGACGTATCAACTCCCCCAAGCTTAGACCTCGCTTGTCCTCAAGCGGAAGCCGATAACGAAAAATATGTCCACATGCTTAAAGATAGAGGTGTCGATAAAATAAAATACGGACATGAGGGCATCATGACCATTCTTATAATAGTAACATATATATATATATATATTGTCATATGATTTCTTATGGTAAAGTAACAATCTATTCACAATGTCAAGTATGAATCAAAAACTTCATTGAAGACTAACAAACTATGATCTCAGTCATTGAAGCAATTGCAATTTATCATAACATCAGAAAGAGTCAATATAAGAGCTTTTGAGCAAGTCCACATACTCAACTATCATTTAGTTTTTCACAATTGCTAACACTCACGCAATACTTATTGGGTATGGAGTTTTAATCGGACACAAAGAAAAATAGGGGCTTATATTGTTGCCTCCCAACCTTTTACCTCAAGGGTAATGTCAACAATAATAATTTATGATAACTTACATCCAATTGGATATATATATATACCAGGATCTTTCCAACACAATGTGCTTGCCAAAGGATAAAGTGTAAAAAGGAAAGCTGAAGATCACCATGACTCTTGTATAAGACATGAGACAAAAATAAAAGTCAGGCCCTTCACAGAGGGAAGCAGAGGTTGTCATGTGCTTATATGGTTGGATGCACAAAATCTTAATGCGAAAGAACGTCACTTTATATTGCCACTTGTGATAGGGACCTTTATTATGCAGTCCGTCGCTTTTATTTCTTCCATATCACAAGATCGTATAAAGCTTATTTTCTCCACACTAATAGATCATACATATTTAGAGAGCAATTTTTATTGCATGCAACAATGACAACTTACTTGAAGGATCTTACTCAATCCATAGATAGGTATGATGGACACTCATGGCAAAACTGGGTTTAAGGATATTCGGAAGCACAAGTAGTATCTCTACTTGGTGCACGGAATTTGGCTAGCATGAGGGAGAAAGGCAAGCTCAACATGTTGGATGATCCATGACAATATACTTTATTTCAGATATAAGAAAACATAACTCATTACATTGTTTTCCTTGTTCGACATCAAATTTTTAGCATATCATATTTTAATGAGTGCTCACAATCATAAAAGATGTCCAAGATAGTATATTTATATGTGAAAACCTGTCTTTCTTTATTAATTCCTATTAATTGCAACGATGACCAAAACTATGTTTGTCAACTCTCAGCAACTTTTATTCATCATACTCTTTTATATGTGAAGTCATTACTCTCCACAAGATAAATATGATCCCTTTATTTCTTTTTATTATTTCTCTTTTTTCTCAAGATCATAGCAAGATAACCAAGCCCTTGACTCAAAACTAATCTTTATTATATATAGCTGTAACACCCTCGATGCGACTATATCTCCCACGTGTCGAGGCATGACTTAGAGGCATAATCGCATTGAAGGCATATGTCGCAAGTTAGGCAATCTTCAAAACATCCCATGTAATATAAATAATAAAAGGGGGATAACATAGTTGGCTTACACTCGCCACATCAATCAAGTACATAAATAGCATTACAACATTCAAACACTCATGGCCCGACTACGGCGCCAAAATAAAAGATAACCCAACAATGCGACACGGTCCCGATCACCCCAACTGGGCACCACTACTGATCATCAGGAAAAGAAACATAGTATCGTTGAGAGTCCTCGTCGAACTCCCACTTGAGCTCAAGCGCGTCACCTGGAGCGGAATCATCAGGCCCTGCATCTGGTGTAATAGTAATCTGTGAGCCATAGGGACTCAGCAATCTCGCACCCTCGCGATCAAGACTATTTAAGCTTAATAGGTAAGGCAAGGTAAATATATGTGGAGCTGCAGCAAGCGAATAGCATATATGGTGGCTATCCTGTTCGCAAAAGAGAGCGAGAAGAGGAGGCAAAGCGCGAACGAGTAACTAGAAGACAATCCTGCGGCAAGCATTACTCCAACACCGTGTCCACTTCCCGGACTCCGCCGAGAAGAGGCCATCACAGTAACTCACACTGTTGATTCATTTTAATTAAGTTAAGGTTCAAGTTATCTACAACCGGACATTAACAAATTCCCATCTGCCCATAACCGCGGGCACGGCTTTCGAAAGTTCAAATCCCTGCAGGGGTGTCCCAACTTAGCCCATCACAAGCTCTCACGGTCAACGAAGGAATAGACCTCCTCCTAGCGGGAAGACCCGATCAGACTCGGAATCCCGGTTACAAGACATTTCGACAATGATAAGACAAATCTAGCAACACCGCCCGCATGTGCCGACAAATCCCGATAGGAGCTGCACATATCTCGTTCTCAGGGAACACTCAGATTGTCTAAACTTCTGGTAGGCCAGCCCAGAGTTGCCCCTGGTGGTCGCCGGCGGCTGACGAGGTGGACCAACACTCAGAGGAGCACTAGCCCGGGGATTTAAAATAATGATGACCCTCAGGAGCGCGACTCCCAAGGGAAAAGAAAAGGCTAGGTGGCGAATGGTAAAACCAATGTTGGGCATTGCTGGAAGAGTTTTATTCAAGACGAACTGTCAAGGGTTCCCATTATTACCCAACCGCGTAAGGAACGCAAAATCCGGGAACATAACCCCGATATGACGGAAACTAGGGCGGCAAGAGTGGAACAAAACACCAGGCATAAGGCCGAGCCTTCCACCCTTTACCAAGTATATAGATGCATTAAGATAACATGGCAATATAATGATATCCGAACAAGTAAATAATGTTCCAACAAGGAACGGTCTCCAATCTCCACCTGCAACTAGCAACGCTATAAGAGGGGCTGAGCAAAGCGGTAACATAGCCAATCAACGGTTTGCTAGGACATGGTGGGTTAGAGGTTTGACATGGAAATTTGGGAGGCTTGAAAGCAAGTGGTAGGCATCGTAGCATTGGCATAGCAAAAGAGCGAGCATCTAGCAAAGCAAAGATAGTAGTGATTTCGAGGGTATGATCATCTTGCCTGAGATCCCGCAAGGAAGAAAAACGAGTCCATGAAGAAGACAAACGGGCATAGACGAATGGGTCCTCACAAACGCGACGTTACCGGAACCAACCCGAAGAAGCAAACACCGGAAAGAAGCACACAACATAGTAAACAACCAACACATGAACATGGCATGAGGCGCAAACAAGTATGATGCATGGAGCTACTCAAAGAGCTTAACAAAAGTCCCTTAGTGACCTTGAGCCAAAAGGGATCATAAAATACATTTGCAAGCATGTGAACATGGCAAAAACATAATCAGTTCTCAGACTTAGTGAAAACTGGAGCATGCTGAAAACAGATATCAAGTAGGCATGTTTACGAGCTCGATGCACTCACTACGGAGCAAGTCATGACAATCTAAGCATACACCATCAAGAATACACAAAATTCAAGCTAGACATGGCAAGAACAATAACATAGCATGCACGGGTCAACTACAACATCCTCGGCAAAATTGCTAACAAGTAGACAATCTGCCCAAATTCACGAAGTAGCAAAAGTAGAGCTCGATTGACTCAAGCTAGGGTGCTCCATAATTGCAAACAAAGACATGGATGGATAGAGCACTACAAGATTAACAAAACATCCTTACTGATCATCCTCAAAAGAGGCATGGATCACTAGGAAACAACATGAACATATGGCAACATGAGATAAACAGGTCAAGGACTTAGTGGAAATGCTAAGTCCCTGAAATCAGCATTACCAAGTGCCTCACTTTGCAAGCTTGTGCTAGTCACCACACACATCACAAAAATACATGGGTTGCACCTCTGGAAAGATGGCAAAACCCTTAACAAAACATATGTAGAGCTCATGGGCATATCATGCACACAATAATCATGGCAAAAATGACAAATTTCTAAATGGAGTAGCAGATCTTGATAAATATCTCAAGTAGCACTCTTCGAACAGCATTTCGGGCATCAAGATGAACTCAAATGAAAATGATGCAATGGAATGAAATGATGTACTCTCTGAGATGAACATTTTGATATGCTATATGTCAAAAACGGAGCTACGGATGCGGAGATATAACATGATGAAGATGGGCACATGAACTAGGGTTTTGGGGCAAAAGTCAACCCTAGAAGTTTTGGATCTGAGATCTGCACTGTAGCGGCGGCGGGTTCTTCGAGGTTTGCCGGAGAGGACGTCGGCGGACTTGCCGGACTAGCCGTGGAGGACGAGGGGGCCGGTCGGAGTCGCGGACGGGCACCGGAGCGAGGTGGCGGCATCGGCCGGCGATGGCGGCGGGAGCAGCGCGGCGGGGCGGCGCCGGAGCGAGGCAGCGGCGGCGGGCGTCGATGGCGGCGCGAAGACCCGGCAAGGCGCGCGGCGGCGCCGGCGAGCCGGAGTGAAGGAGGGCGAAGGCGGGCGGCGGCGGATCCGGATGGGCCTCGGGGTCCTGATGCGGGCTCCAGCGGGCCGTGGCGGAGGAAGCCGACCGGGGACACATGGCGGCGGCGGGCGCGATTTCTGTCCGGCGGCGCCCGGACACGTCCGGCCGCGCGGAGGGAGCGGGGCTGGGGTTAGGGTTGATCCGGAATTTCGGGGGAGATGCCTATTTATACATAGAGGGAGCTAGGAGAGTCCAAATGAGGTGCGGTTTTCGGCCACGCGATCGTGATCAAACGCTCTAGAAGATGGAGAAGGGTTAGGTGGGTATTGGGCCAAATTGGAGGGGTGTTGGGCTGCAACACACACGAGGCCTTTTCGGTCCCTCGGTTAACCGTTGGAGTATCAAACGAAGTCCAAATGATACGAAACTTGACAGGCGGTCTACCGGTAGTAAACCAAGGCCGCTTGGCAAGTCTCGGTCCAATCCGGAAATGTGTAATCCCCACACATGAAAGAAAGGTAGAAATGACCACCGGAGGAGAACAAAGCGCCGGAATGCAAAACGGACAACGGGGAAAATGCTCGGAAGCATGAGATGAACACGTATGCAAATGCAATGCACATGATGACATGATATGAGATGCATGACAACAATAACAACACACGGAGACAAAGACCCGAACCCGAGAAAATAAAATAACTTAAAGCCGGAAACGGCAAGAGTTGGATTACATATTGGGTAAATCATATCCGGGGTGTTACAACACTCCACCACTACGAAAGGATCTCGTCCCGAGATCTAGGACTGAAAGAACGCCTGGTACTCAGAACGGAGGTAATCCTCGCGTTCCCAGGTAGCTTCACGGTCGGAATGGTATGACCACTTGACTTTGAGGAATTTGATTGACTTGTTGCGAGTCTTGCATTCAGTCTCTTCAAGAATAGCAACGGGGTGCTCACGATAGGAGAGATCTTCTTGGAGCTCAATGTCCTCGAAGTTGACGGTGCGGTCAGGAGTCTTGAAGCACTTTTGGAGCTGAGAGACATGGAACACATCATGAACATTTGCAAAGTTTGAAGGAAGCTCGAGTTGATAGGCGAGGTCGCCTCTCTTGCTGACAATCTTGAAAGGTCCCATGTATCTGGGGGCAAGCTTCCCTTTGATACCGAAGCGACGAGTACCTTTCATAGGAGAGACACGGAGGTAAACATGATCTCCGGTCTTGAAAGTCAAATCACGGTGCTTACTGTCATAGTAGCTCTTCTGACGGGATTGGGCTGCTTTGAATTTATCTCGAATGACTTGGCACATTTTCTCTGCCTCTGTGATTAAGTCATTTCCCAAAAGCTGACGTTCACCGGCTTCAGACCAATTGAGAGGGGTACGGCACTTCCTGCCATATAGAATTTCAAATGGGGCCTTGCCTGAACTTAATTAAAATGCATCAACCGCGTGTGTAACCGTGATGGTCTCTTTCCGGTGGAGTCCGGGAAGTGAACACGGTGTTGGAGTTATGCTTGACGTAGGTTGTTCTAGGATCACTTCTTGATCATAGTTTCTCGATCGTGCTTTGCCTTCTCTTCTCGCTCTCATTTGCGTATGTTAGCCACCATATATGCTAGTCGCTTGCTGCAGCTCAACCTCATACCTTTACCTTACCCATAAGCTTAAATAGTCTTGATCGCGAGGGTGCGAGATTGCTGAGTCCCCGTGGCTCACAGATACTTCCAAAACCAGTTTGCAGGTGCCGATGTTACCGAGCAGGTGACGCAACTAGGCTCAGGAGGAGCTCGATGAAGATCTTGTCCTTTGTGTTATTTCGTTCTAGTTGATCAGTAGTGGAGCCCAGTTGGGGTCGATCGGGGACCGTGTCGCATTTGGGGTTCTTCTTTTATTTTGGTTCCGTAGTCGGACCTTGATTGTATCTGGATGATGTAATGCTTTATTCATGTAATTGTGTGAAGTGGCGATTGTAAGCCAACTATGTATATCTTTCCCTTTATGTATTACACGGGTTGTGTGAAGATTACCTCACTTGTGACATTGCTTTCAATGCGGTTATGCCTCTAAGTCGTGCTTCGACACGTGGGAGATATAGCCGCATCGAGGGCGTTACAATAGCTCATGGACTCGATTACATTGAAGGATCATAAAGCAAAACTCAAAACTAGATCATACTAAACTTTATTCTACTAGATCAAGATATAACCAAAAGGATCGAACTAAGAAAAACGGTAAAGATAGAAGTGTGATGGTGATACGATACCAGGGCACTCCCCCAAGCTTGGCAGTTGCCAAGGGGAGTGCCCATACCCGATACTCAGTTCACCTTTGGTGGTAGTGATGATGGAGTTATTGATGATGTAGGCTTCTCGTCCAACATCGAGCGTAGGAGGTTCTCCAACTTATGAATAATGCCCTTGAGTGCGTTGATATGCTCTTGCAACAGAATATTTTCACGAGTTAGATACTTGTTCTGCACCCGAACTATTTCAATCATCTTGAAACCTTCAATTTCAGTAGGGGTAAGAAGATTGTTATGCAACTCCCTGGTCGAACTCACCTCGGCCATCATTGACCCCTACTACAAAAAGATGAAGCAGGATGCCTTGAGAACAAGTGCCATATCCTGGCACGGGGCCTGAATGCGGCAACTAGATGAACCTCACCTCAGGTTCGG
This sequence comes from Triticum monococcum, assembly GCA_034509565.1. Taxonomy (NCBI): domain Eukaryota; kingdom Viridiplantae; phylum Streptophyta; class Magnoliopsida; order Poales; family Poaceae; genus Triticum; species Triticum monococcum. The sequence continues at coordinate 695,608,538 of CM067845.1, forward strand.
GGCCAAGAGCATGTACGCATGCTACGAGATGCACAGGCGGATCATTGACATGAGGAAGTGCCTCGTTACCAAAATCAACGAGCCCGGATCGAGCCACAATTAGAGCAAGCGTCACAAGAAGTAGACGATGATCAGATGATCGTTTATGCTAGTTAATCATGCATGTAATATATGTTTACTTTATTGTTGGTGGGTGGAAATGTCATGTGTGTAGTAGCCACCTATGCAATTATGCATGTAATAGTTTACTTTGATGTGTGCAAATTCGATGGTTGTAGTAGCCACCTATGTAAGTGGATGTTTAATTTGATTATGCAAGCATGTCCTTATAAGTGTGTGTGTGTGTGTCTATATATATATATATATATATATATATATATATATATATATATATATATATATATATATTGTTGTCCTGTATGCAATCCCATCGCACAACACACACGTCTTGTTAAGTTGAACCATTTCCGTTCTCTTATGTCAACGCAAACAGTTCATCTGAGTGAACCACATGCCGTATATCGCATACACCTTGATCTGCCTGACCGTTTATTTTGTGTTGCCTAATCACAAACAGTTCATCCGAGTGAACCGTATGTTGTATATCGCACACACCTTCATCTAGCTGCCCGTTTCTTTTCTTTTGCCTAATCACAAATAGTTCATTCGAGTGAACCGTATATTGTGTATCGCACACGCCTTCATCTGGCTGCCCATTTCTTTTGTTCCTCCTCATCGCAAACAGTTAATTGAACTGAACCGTATGCCCTTCATCGCACACGCAACTAAAATCTGAACCATGTTTGATGCATCCTCCATCGCAAACGTTTTGCACCTATTTTGACGGTTTTCATACACTGCCATTTGCGATTATTGCATCGCACATAGTTTCTCGAAGGGTCTCTGATCGTAGTGTCGCGTTAGCAGCATCCTGCAGTAGTGCCATAGCATACTTTAGTGAGAAACTCTTCGAAGCGCAACTCAATTATCCCATCTATGACAAAGAGCTATATGCTTTAGTGCGAGTTTTGCGTGAATGGGAACATTATCTTCATCCTCATGAATTTATCATTCATACTAATCATGAAATGGTTAAATATCTTAAGGGTCAAACTAAGTTGAAGAAGCGTCATGCTAAATGGAGTGAATTCATTGAGTCTTTTCCATATGTCATCAAGTATATCAAAGTCAAGGAAAATGTTGTGGCGGATGCGCTTTCCCGCATATGCATGCTTGTTACTAAACTTGAATTGAATATCATTGGTTTTGAGAACATAAAAGACTTGTATGCACATGATCCTACTTTTTCTACTCCTTTCCAAATGTTTGACACATACATCTTGGGAACACTATTACATCAAGGATGATTATCTTATGACAGCTAAAAACTTTGCATCCCCTAGTCTTCTCTTTGTTTCTTACTCTTGCCAGAATCTCATGGAGGAGGACTAATGGGACACTTTGGACGCGACAAGGCATTTCCGATGCTCTCCAAGAACTATTTTTGGCCCAAGATGTTCTGCGACGTCTCACGCTTCACCAATCGATGCTCTACATGTCGCAAAGCTAAGTCTAAAGCTCAATCTCATGGCCTTTATATGCCACTCCCATTCCATATCACCCATGGGAAGACATTAGTATGGACTTTGTGCTTGGGTTGCCGAGAACTAGAAATGGCAAAGATTCTGTGTTTGTTGTTGTGGACCGATTCTCTAAAATGGCACATTTCATACCATGCAACAGGATATACGATGCTTCACATGTTGCAAATATTTTTTGTAGGTAAATATTGCGCCTACATGGAGTGCCAAAGACGATTGCCTCAGGAAAGAGGGCAAAAACCAGGCTGTCACAGTATCATATGTTGGGGAACGTAACATGTAATTTCAACAAAAAATCCTACGATCACGCAAGATCTATCTAGGAGATGCATAGCAATGGGAGGGGGAGAGTGTGTCCACTTACCCCCGTAGACCGAAAGCAGAAGCGTTAGTTTAACACGATTGATATAGTCAAACGTCTTCACGGTCCAACCGATCTAGTACCGAACGTACGGCACCTTCGAGTTCAGCACACATTCAGCTCGATGACGTCCCTTGAACTCTTGATCCAGCAGAGGGTCGAGGGAGAGTTCTGTCAGCACGACGGCGTGGTGACGGTGATGGTGATGTGATCCATGCAGGGCTTCGCCTAAGCACTATGATGCTATAACCGGAGGGGTAAACTGTGGAGGGGGGCACTGCACATGGCTAAGAGAACAATTAATGTGCTATGGGGTGCTCCCCTACCCCGTATATAAAGGAGGGGAGGAGGAGGCGGCCGGCTAGGAGGGGTGTGCCATGGGGGGAGTCCTACTAGGACTCCATTCCTAGTAGGATGCCCCCCCCCCCTTTCCTTTCTTACCGGAGGGGAAAAGGAAGGAGAGGGAGAGGGAGAGGGAAAGGGAAAGGGGGGCGCCGCCCCCTCTCCTAGTCCAATTCGGACTTCCATGGGGGGGGCGGTCACCCCTTGCATCCCTCCTCTCTCTACACTAAGGCCCATCTAGGCCCAATACTTCCCCGGCGGGTTCCGGTAACCCCTCGGTACTCCGGTAAAATACCCGAACCACTCGAAACCATTCCGATGTCCGAATACTACCTTAGAATAGATGAATATTTACCTCTCGACCATTTCGAGACTCCTCGTCATGTCCGTGATCTCATCCGGGACTCCGAACAAACTTTGATCACCAAAACACATAACTCATAATACAAATCATTATCGAACGTTAAGCGTGCGGACCCTACGGGTTCGAGAACTATGTATACATGACCAAGACACATCTCCGGTCAATAACCAATAGCGGAACCTGGATGATCATACTGTTTCCTACATATTCTACGAAGATCTCTATCGGTCAAGCCGCAATAACAACATACGTTACTCCCTTTGTCATCAGTATGTTACTTGCCCGAGATTTGATCGTCGGTATCATCATACCTAGTTCAATCTCGTTACTGTCTAGTCTGTTTACTTGTTCCATAATGCATCATCCCGTAACTAACTCATTAGTCACATTGCTTGCAAGGCTTATAGTGATGTGCATTACTGAGAGGGCCCAGAGATACCTCTCCGATACTCGAAGTGACAAATCCTAATCTTGATCTATGCCAACCCAACAAACACCTTCAGAGACACCTGTAGAGCATCTTTATAATCACCCAGTTACGTTGTGACATTTGATAGCACACAAGGTGTTCCTCCGGTATTCGGGAGTTGCATAATCTCATAGTCAGAGGAATATGTATAAGTCATGAAGAAAGCGATAGCAATAAAACTTAACAATCATTATGCTAAGCTAACGGATGGGTGTTTTCCATCACATCATTCTCTAATAATGTGATCCCATTCATCAAATGGGATCACATGTCTATGGTCAGGAAACTTAACCATCTTTGATTAACGAGCTAGTCAAGTAGAGACATACTAGGGACACTCTGTTTTGTCTATGTAGTCACACATGTACTAAATTTCCGGTTAATACAATCCTCGCATGAATAATAAACATTTATCATGATATAAGGAAATATAAATAACAACTTTATTATTGCCTCTAGGGCATATTTCCTTCATCATACACTAAGGATGTGTTTGGTTGCTCGCATTAGGCCCATCCAGGCCCAGGCACGCAGTTTTCGGCATGTTTGGTTGCCTGCCCCCCATCTAAATATTGGCCCACATGAACCTTAAAGCAGTGCTCAGCCAGGCCCACTAGGAATGGTTGAATCGACAGTTTCCAGGAAGCCAAGCTCGAGCGATGCAGGGGAGGGGAATGCCGCATCGCGCAGCTGCGGGTAGGGAGATGGCGGGAGCGATGGCGCATCTCCAAAAAAGCGGCACTATGAATTTGACTGACTGCCCGCCGATTCGGTCGGCGGGTGACTGTCGCGGAAAAACTCCCGCCCCATGTCCCTCCTCGCGATATTTCCCTTCGACGAAGATCCACTTCGATGACGAGGTAAGCGGCGCAACTAGTTCGGCGACCGGATGACGGCGGTGGCAGATCGACTGATCCTCTTCTCCGACGTGCTAGCCACCTCCTCCGCGGCTCCTCCGATGGCGTTTGTAACATCAATCACCCCCTCCTCTCTACTAGTTCTAACTAGATTTGTCACTACAAGAAATATGTCAACTTGTGACCACCACTATTGGTCACTGAATGGTCACAAATTTCCATTTGTGACCTTTTTGTGACCAAAAACATAAGGTCAAAAGCTGGCCGTCATAAACTGACTATAGCGACCTTTCTTCTGGAATGGTCGCAAACGTTTATGACCAAAATAAGCCTATTGTTCTGTTTTGGTCAGTAGCAACCTCCCCAGGCCACGTAGGCATCCGGCATGGCAATCTGACGTGGCACAAGATTCAGCCCGGTCCAATTCGATTTTCTACATGGGCCTAGCCCAACAATTCGGCCTTTTTATTTTTTTTCATGTGAATTTTTGGTCGGCTACATGGGCCACGCCCTACAATTCGGCCTTTTAATTTTCTAGGCCTTGGCCCTTTTGCAAACCATTTCATTAGGCCTTTTTGTAAGGTTTTACAGAAATGCACAATGTTCGAGTCCACTATTAATTGGGCTGTAGCATTTTTAGAGCCCATATATTATTTGGTCCAGTAGAACATTTGGTCTTTTTATTATTCACTGATTTCCAGTTTACACATTTGAACAGCAAACACTCAATAATTCTCTCAATTAAATGATTAAATTCAGAAATCATTCATCCAAATACACACAACAGCACATACAAGTCTGCACGTCCAACCTCAACTAAAACAAGAAAAAACAAATACACATCAACTAAAGTTGTGGTGCGCTTCCATCACAGCAGCAGCAACCTAAGCGACATTAGATCACCAAAAAGGAACAATGCCATCAACATGAGGCGGTAATCCAACTTAACACTTTGTGAGGAGCAGCGCCACCAGGAGGATGCCGATCGCCCACGAGGGCGCTCTAGCCCAGGGGCGACATGTGGGAGCTAGAGATGTCTGGCCAGCCTCTGGTACCTGGCCACAAGTCACATCAGAAATATTCAGAAATCAGTTGAACATAATTGACTACAAAAGAAATTAGAATTGAACATAATTGTCATGCTTGTCTACTTTCAGGAAAGTTAATACATATTTCCATGCTTGTCTACCAAAGAAATTGTATCAACTTAACACTTAGTCATGCATAAGTGTTTCACATCAAAAACATACAGCAGTGCAGACTCAAAATTGTATCAACTTAACACTTAGTCATGCATAAGCGTTTCACACCAAAAACATACAAAATTTGGAGTAGGAAACTGAATCTCTAAATACTCCAGCTGCAAATACTGCTAATACTAATAGGCTAGTAGCAAATACTGTATTTTTGGAGTTTTAACAAATGTTCAGTAATTTATGGAGTACAGCAGCAACATCACATTAAGAAAGTGAGCTAAATCATCACATTTTGAACTCATTACTGAATCTTCTCAGTGAATCAACTAGTACTACAACCAAATTCAGTGAATTAAGCTACTCCATTTTGAAGTACTGCTCGAGTGCTGCTCGAGTGCTCAAACATGCAGAGATACAAGTACTACAGGTTTCTCGAAGGCGTAGAATCGACCTAGCATGTAACAAGAGACATATTAGTACATTTTGTTGGTGAGGCAAGGAAACAGATAGCACTATGTACCGCATCTAGAGAATTATGCCCAGCTCACTTCATTTGGAGTTAATAAACTCGATAAACTGTCACTGGCAGTAAGACACCACTACTACAAGTACAATTGTAGTAGTAGAGGAAGAAGAATATAGTACAGTACTACTACACATGTGTGCTAACTAGTAAGTAATAAGATACACACAAGTAACTAGGTGTAGTAGTAGAAGGGACCTAGATAGTACCCAAGACACATACTGCTAGTAAATTGTTGTTATGGGTGAGACAAGAGAGCAGGTGGTACTCTGTGGTGCTGCTAGGAAGGGAATTATGGCCACTCGGAATAAATTAACAGTGAGTAGTCCATGGAGTGTCACCAGCAGCAAGGTAGCACTACTCTTCTAGTACTCCAGCAAGAAGAATAAAGTACTCGGAATAAATTTGGAACGATGGGAGTATATAATACCCAGGTCAAGCTTGCATGGTCTCTGTTTGTTGTGATCCTGCTTCGTCCCGCACTCGATGTACTCCACGAACCCGGTGGCCTTCCAGTGCGGGATCGCGTACTTCCCCCTCACCTTCGAGCCGTTCATCTGTGACCTGTTCGGCGCCTGCTCGAAGTTCTCGTTCAGCAGCGGGCCTGCAGGTTTGCATTACTGTCAGATCATCTCAGGTTTGTAGTATTCAATAATTGTACTAGAAAAAAGAGGTTGTAACTCGCGACATGGTAAAGCAACGCTGTTACTGTACCAAGACAAGTAACTGGGGCCTCTAGACCTCGCATGATATGATTCTTCAGCAGTAAACTAGCCCGACACGCGTAAGAATGCAGAGGCCCTGACTTGAATCACGGAGCTACTAGCAAGTCGACACTAGCATTGCTGGGAAATGATACACTCATTCTGACAGTAATGCACCCAATTAAACAACAATGTAGTACACATAAAACAAGGTGATCCTATTGTCCTTCAGGCATGCTAACACAACCGGAACAGTACGATATGTGCCACTAGTACTAACAGCTTGAGAAATCCGTAAGAACATCAAGAAGGATAAAGATGCAGTAATTTACTGTCAAAAAGCGGATGCAGTAATTGACTGACGAATGTAGAAACTGTAATTAATCATGCATGGAGGGGCTCTCACCATCTCCGCCCGAAGCAGCAGCTCGAGCAGCCGTGTAGACGAGCAAGAACAGGGCTGGAGGAAGGGGTTGGTGGAATCCGTACCGAGCAGAGGAGGCTTCCATCGCGGTCGTAGTCGTGGACGATATCAGAGACGCGGACGAGATCAGAGAAGCTGTGCCTGACGAGGGGATGAAGATGAGCTTGACGAAGAAGCCGACGAATCCCATGACGATGAACCCAATCGCCGTCTGCGCCGCCAACCTTGGTGAACTCTGCATGCCAAATCAGCGTCAGATCTGGCGAAAGAGGAAAATAAACCAGATCCAGAATGAGGAGAGCGGGCGAGAGCGTCCTTACCCTTGCGGTCGGGCTTTGTAGCAGCGCTTGATGAGGCAGACGCTGTCCTTGACGAACTCGAGAAAGGAGGGACGCCGCCATGGAGAAGGGGGGTCCGACGTGTTACGGCGCAGGTTGAGGTACGGGTGTAGGGTTAGGGAAGGGAGGTGGCTTGGGGTGGCAATGCGGTGGGGAAGGGAGGGGGTCGGGGTGGCGATGCGGCGAGAACACCTCCGCCAGGCACACCGGCGTCAGATCCGCCCACTCCCTCTGCTCCTCCTCCTCCCCCGGCGCCGCCTCGCCGGCCTCGCGTCCGGTCACCATCTCGCCTCCGCTCGCTTTTCTCTTCGATTTGGTGGGCTGGTTGGTTCGATTGGGTGGTGAGCGAAGGGGAGGGGCAAGAGGAGGGGGGCGTGGGGGGGGCCATGAACGACGGCGAGCTCCGCCGGAGGGAGGTGGCGGTGGCGGCGATGGATCTGGAAGGGAGGCGGCGATGGATTGGGTTGCGGGGCTCACGGTGAGGTGAGACGAGGGAGAGATGGTGAGGGGAGGGAGGGACGAGGTCGGCAGCAGTGGGTGAGGAGGACGGCGAGGTCGGCGGTGAATGAGGAGGATGGCGAGGTCGGCGGTGGATCGGGAGGCGGCGGGGTGAGATTGGATCGGGAGGTGGCTGCGGCGGCGAGCAGATGAGGGGAGAAGGGTGCGATGGGGGAAGGGGTGTGATGTGAGCTAGGGTTTGTGCTGCGGTGGGGTGGATGGACGGATGGATGTGGGATGGTGAGATGGATGGATGGATGGATGAGTGCCATGTCATCGATCCGTGGGAATGGTTCTGATTGGTTCGGAAAATCAGTGATTTAAAAGAGTTTCCAAGTACAAAAACTAGAGGGATTTTGTGAAGTAGATATCAAAAATATTTTGCAAAAATGTACCACACAAATTTTCACTAGAGTTAGACCACATTTTATGGATAAGGACCAATTTGTACGCATTTCTAATCTTTCTAGCTATTTTTAATCATTTTTCGAGTGCCCCAAATGATTTTTTTGTGAAGAACTTACCAAATAATTATTGCAAAATTGCACCAAATCATTTTTCAAAAATACTAGGTCATATTTAATGCATAATTGACCAAATGGTTGGGTGTAAAAAGTTTTGATCCACCTCTGGTGAAAAAGACAAATTTCCGCCGATTCAGTTGGAAGCGGGTTAAATCTGAACCGCAGCTACCTCATAGTTTGCTCTTTATTTTAACAAAAAAACATTTCTAGGTACATAAGTATATATTTAATCAGAGAAACACCAAAAAAATATAAGATTCAACCACTAGCTAGGAACGGTCATTCCCGTCGTTTTGACCGCATTTTGAAATGGGCATAAAAAATTCAAAAAAATCAAAAAATTGGGAAACCTTCGCATTGTGTCATTATATGTGGCCAAGTTCTCAGGATAAATAACAAACTTATAATATGACAATTATTTTAAAAAAGTGTTCTCAGAACGAGCTATCACGTGTGGAGATCAATGGCTTTCAAGCCAAATGATCAATCTTATGGCCACATTCATGGCATAGTTTGTTCAAATGATCTCATATTGTGCACAAGGGTGCATATTGGAATGGCAAACAATGTTGCCTAAGGAAGTTTTCATTTTCGTTGGACGAAAAAACCATTTTCCATTTTTCGAGTGCCCAAAAGGAGGTTTTTTTGTGAAGGACCTCCCAAATAATTGTTGCAAAATTGGACCAAATCATTTTTATAAAATACTAGGCCATATTTAATGCACAATTGACAAAATGGTTGGGTGCAAAAAGTTTTGATCCACCTCTCGTGAAAAAGACAAATTTCTGCCGATTCAGCTAGAAGCGGGTCAAATTTGAACTGCAGCTGTCTCATAGTTTGCTATTTATTTTTTTCCAAAAATCATTGCTTGGTACATAAGTACCTATTTAATCAGAGAAACACCAAAAAAATTCCAAGATTCAACCACTAGCTAGGAACGGTCATTCCCGCCGTTTTGACCGCATTTTGAAACGGGCATAAAAAATTCAAAAAAAATCAAAAAATTGGGAAACCTTCGCATTGTGTCATTATATGTGGCCAAGTTCCCAGGAAAAATAACAAACTTGTAATACGACAATTATTTTAAAAAAGTGTTCTCAGAAACGAGCTATCACGTGTGGAGATCAATGGCTTTCAAGCCAAATGATGTATCTTATGGCCACATTCATGGCATAGTTTGTTCAAATGATCTCATGTTGTGCACAAGGGTGCATATTGGAATGGCAAACAATGTTGCCTAAGGAAGTTTTCATTTTCGTTGGACGAAAAAACCATTTTCCATTTTTCGAGTGCCCAAAAGGAGGTTTTTTTGTGAAGGACCTCCCAAATAATTGTTGCAAAATTGGACCAAATCATTTTTATAAAATACTAGGCCATATTTAATGCACAATTGACAAAATGGTTGGGTGCAAAAAGTTTTGATCCACCTCTCGTGAAAAAGACAAATTTCTGCCGATTCAGCTAGAAGCGGGTCAAATTTGAACTGCAGCTGTCTCATAGTTTGCTATTTATTTTTTCCAAAAATCATTGCTTGGTACATAAGTACCTATTTAATCAGAGAAACACCAAAAAAATTCCAAGATTCAACCACTAGCTAGGAACGGTCATTCCCGCCGTTTTGACCGCATTTTGAAACGGGCATAAAAAATTCAAAAAAAAATCAAAAAATTGGGAAACCTTCGCATTGTGTCATTATATGTGGCCAAGTTCCCAGGAAAAATAACAAACTTGTAATACGACAATTATTTTAAAAAAGTGTTCTCAGAAACGAGCTATCACGTGTGGAGATCAATGGCTTTCAAGCCAAATGATCAATCTTATGGCCACATTCATGGCATATTTTGTTCAAATGATCTCATGTTGTGCACAAGGGTGCATATTGGAATGGCAAACAATGTTGCCTAAGGAAGTTTTCATTTTCGTTGGACGAAAAAACCATTTTCCATTTTTCGAGTGCCCAAAAGGAGGTTTTTTTGTGAAGGACCTCCCAAATAATTGTTGCAAAATTGGACCAAATCATTTTTATAAAATACTAGGCCATATTTAATGCACAATTGACAAAATGGTTGGGTGCAAAAAGTTTTGATCCATCTCTCATGAAAAGACAAATTTCTGCCGATTCAGCTAGAAGCGGGTCAAATTTGAACTGCAGCTGTCTCATAGTTTGCTATTTATTTTTTTCCAAAAATCATTGCTTGGTACATAAGTACCTATTTAATCAGAGAAACACCAAAAAAATTCCAAGATTCAACCACTAGCTAGGAACGGTCATTCCCGCCGTTTTGACCGCATTTTGAAACGGGCATAAAAAATTCAAAAAAAATTAAAAAATTGGGAAACCTTCGCATTGTGTCATTATATGTGGCCAAGTTCCCAGGAAAAATAACAAACTTGTAATATGACAATTATTTTAAAAAAGTGTTCTCAGAAACGAGCTATCACGTGTGGAGATCAATGGCTTTCAAGCCAAATGATCAATCTTATGGCCACATTCATGGCATAGTTTGTTCAAATGATCTCATGTTGTGCAAAAGGGTGCATATTGGAATGGCAAACAATGTTGCCTAAGGAAGTTTTCATTTTCGTTGGACGAAAAAACCATTTTCCATTTTTCGAGTGCCCAAAAGGAGGTTTTTTTGTGAAGGACCTCCCAAATAATTGTTGCAAAATTGGACCAAATCATTTTTATAAAATACTAGGCCATATTTAATGCACAATTGACAAAATGGTTGGGTGCAAAAAGTTTTGATCCACCTCTCGTGAAAAAGACAAATTTCTGCTGATTCAGCTGGAAGCGGGTCAAATTTGAACTGCAGCTGTCTCATAGTTTGCTATTTATTTTTTCCAAAAATCATTGCTTGGTACATAAGTACCTATTTAATCAGAGAAACACCAAAAAAATTCCAAGATTCAACCACTAGCTAGGAACGGTCATTCCCACCGTTTTGACCGCATTTTGAAACGGGCATAAAAAATTCAAAAAAAAATCAAAAAATTGGGAAACCTTCGCATTGTGTCATTATATGTGGCCAAGTTCCCAGGAAAAATAACAAACTTGTAATACGACAATTATTTTAAAAAAGTGTTCTCAGAAACGAGCTATCACGTGTGGAGATCAATGGCTTTCAAGCCAAATGATCAATCTTATGGCCACATTCATGGCATATTTTGTTCAAATGATCTCATGTTGTGCACAAGGGTGCATATTGGAATGGCAAACAATGTTGCCTAAGGAAGTTTTCATTTTCGTTGGACGAAAAAACCATTTTCCATTTTTCGAGTGCCCAAAAGGAGGTTTTTTTGTGAAGGACTACCAAATAATTGTTGCAAAATTGGACCAAATCATTTTTCTAAAATACTAGACCATATTTAATGCACAATTGACAAAATGGGTGGGTGTAAAAAGTTTTGATCCACCTCTCATGAAAAAGACAAATTTCCGCCGATTCAGTTGGAAGCGGGTCAAATTTGAACTATAGCTACCTTGTAGTTTGCTCTTTATTTTTTTCAAAAATAATTTCTAGGTACGTAAGTATCTATTTAATCATAGAAACACCAAAAAAATTCCAAGATTCAACCACTAGCTAGGAACGGTCATTCCCTCCGTTTTGACCGCATTTTGAAACGGGCATAAACAATTCAAAAAAATTCAAAAAATTGGGAAACCTTCACATTGTGTCATTATATGTGGCCAAGTTCCTAGGAAAAATAATAAACTTGTAATACGACAATTATTTTAAAAAAGTGTTCTCAGAAACGAGCTATCATGTGTGGAGATCAATGGCTTTCAAGCCAAATGATCAATCTTATAGCCACATCCATGTCATAGTTTGTTCAAATGATCTCATATTGTGCACAAGGGTGCATATTGGAATGGCAAACAATGTTGCCCAAGGAAGTTTTCATTTATGTTGGACGAAAAAATCATTTTCCATTTTTCGAGTGCCCGAAAGGAGGTTTTTTTGTGAAGGAACTACCAAATAATTGTTGCAAAATTGGACCAAATCATTTTTATAAAGTACTAGGCCATATTTAATGCAAAATTGACAAAATGGTTGGGTGTAAAAAGTTTTGATCCACCTCTCGTGAAAAAGACAAATTTCCGCCGATTCAGTTGGAAGCGGGTCAAATTTGAACTGCAGCTGTCTCATAGTTTGCTATTTATTTTTTCCAAAAATCATTTCTAGGTACATAAGTACCTATTTAATCAGAGATACACCAAAAAAATTCCAAGATTCAACCACTAGCTAGGAACGGTCATTCCTGCCGTTTTGACAGCATTTTGAAACGGGCATAAAAATTCAAAAAAAATCAAAAAATTGGGAAACCTTCGCATTGTGTCATTATATGTGGCCAAGTTCCCAGGAAAAATAACAAACTTGTAATACGACAATTATTTTAAAAAAGTGTTCTCAGAAACGAGCTATCACGTGTGGAGATCAATGGATTTCAAGCCAAATGATCAATTTTATGGCCACATTCATGGCATAGTTTGTTCAAATGATCTCATATTATGCACAAGGGTGCATATTGGAATGGCAAACAATGTTGCCTAAGGAAGTTTTCATTTTCGTTGGACGAAAAAACCATTTTCCATTTTTCGAGTGCCCAAAAGGAGGTTTTTTTGTGAAGGAACTAGCAAATAATTGTTGCAAAATTGGACCAAATCATTTTTCTAAAATACTAGGCCATATTTAATGCAGAATTGACAAAATGGTTGGGTGTAAAAAGTTTTGATCCACCTCTCATGAAAAAGACAAATTTCCGCCGATTCAGTTGGAAGCGGGTCAAATTTGAACTATAGCTACCTTGTAATTTGCTCTTTATTTTTTTCAAAAATAATTTCTAGGTACGTAAGTATCTATTTAATCATAGAAACACCAAAAAAATTCCAAGATTCAACCACTAGCTAGGAACGGTCATTCCCTCCGTTTTGACCGCATTTTGAAACGGGCATTAAAATTAAAAAAAATAAAAAATTGGGAAACCTTCGCATTGTGTCATTATATGTGGCCAAGTTCCTAGGAAAAATAATAAACTTGTAATACGGCAATTATTTTGAAAAAGTGTTCTCAGAAACGAGCTATCACGTGTGGAGATCAATGGCTTTCAAGCCAAATGATCAATCTTATGGCCACATCCATGGCATAGTTTGTTCAAACGATCTCATATTGTGCACAAGGGTGCATATTGGAATGGCAAACAATGTTGCCCAAGGAAGTTTTCATTTCGTTGGACGAAAAAACCATTTTCCATTTTTCGAGTGCCCGAAAGGAGGTTTTTTTGTGAATGAACTACCAAATAATTGTTGCAAAATTGGACCAAATCATTTTTATAAAATACTAGGCCATATTTAATGCACAATTGACAAAATGGTTGGGTGTAAATGTTTTTGATCCACCTCTCGTGAAAAAGACAAATTTCCGCCGATTCAGGTGGAAGCGGGTCAAATTTGAACTGCAGCTGCCTCATAGTTTGCTATTTATTTTTTCCAAAAATCATTTCTAGTTACATAAGGACCTATTTAATCATAAATACATGGTTTGTTGGCGATACGTCGAGGTTTGGGCGGTGGCCGAGGGCCCCAACTCTAGAGCGCGTAAACTCGCATGCCCGTCGCGTGGTCACCGCGTGACCGTAATGTTGCCGTGTGTTCTGGGCGGCCTAGGCATGTCTAGTGGGTTGGGCACTCCCCAGGTTGGTTCTAGGAAGAAAATTACAACATAAGATTCTCACGAGGAGACCGATCGATGCTCAAACATGAATTAGCAGCCAAGTGTTTGATTAGCGGTACGGGAAATGCACATGGCCAATGGGCGTGAGTTTTGGCTGAGGATGATCATCTACTAAGGAGAATGTCTTCACAACTTTTTAGCTCAAAAGGAGGATCCTAGGTGGTACTTGCTTTGCAAAGTACCACGCTGGACAAAAATATGAATGTTGAAGCTGGGCTCAAAATAATGAATGCAGTGAGCTGAAATTTTGTGGAGGATGGTTATTTGGGCATAGGAAAGCATTGTAGAAAATTGATACCATTTGGACATGCGAAAGTCGTACTTCCTTCACAATGCTCTTCTATGGACAGAAACTTGGGAAAACTAGTGAGAGAGATTGGATGAATGAAATGAGCTCAAAATTGGTGTAGGTAAGTTACTTAGGTATGGTCATGCTCTGGTAAATTTTCAGATCATTTGGGTAAGCCTAGATAGTACTTACTTCACAAAGCTTCTCTCGAGGTAGAAACTTTGAAAATTTCCCGAGAAAGATTTACTAGGAAAATTGAGCTGAATATTATCATGTGGCAATGATTTGGGTATGGAAGAGTGCCCGAAAAGTTTGAGGGTAATAGGAGGGGTCTATATAACACTTGCTTTGCAATGTGCCAATTTGGCCATAAAATATAAATTGAACCTGGGCTCACATAGATGATTTGACTGAGCTGCAATTTGGAGGAGGTTGATAATTTGGGCACATGAAGGAACTGTATAAATTTCATGTCATTTGGAGATATAAAAAAGGTACTTCCTTCACAATGCTTCTAGGTGGACAAAAACTTTGGAAATTTGCCGAGGAAGATTTGCTAGGAAAATGGAGCTTAATTTTGTCATGCAGTAATAATTTGGATAGGAAAGAGTGCCCAAAAATTCCGAGGGCAATCAAGAATATATAAATAGCACTTCCTTCATAAAGCGTTGTTGTGAACAGAATAGGAAAATGAATATTGTTGAATTAGTTTTTAACTAGGCAAGGAAGGTTTTTTACATATTTGATGAAGATATGCCCCAAAGAATTTATGAGATTTTTTTGGGAATTTTGGGAATGATAGAAATATAGGTTGCTTCACAACCTAGGGCAAAAACTGCCACATGGACATGACACATAGGCAAAACTGATGAGATGGCGCCTAGTCATCACAACCCACCACAATCTACAAGGCTATGACCATCTATATTGGTCATTAACAACTAGAAATAAGGCAGCAGACTAGCACTGTTTGCTTTGTGACCATTTCGTGTAAGGAAATTACGACCTTTCTGACCAAAATGGTCGCAATAGTTTAGGGTTTGGAGCCCCCTGAACAGCTTTTGACCAATTGGTCTAAAATGGTCATAAATTTATGACCAATTCTTCGAGGGTCACTGATAGAAGGTCATAAGTTGACATATTTCTTGTAGTGTGTCGATGTGGTAGGGTTGGATCTTCTAATATGTTTGACTATGATGTTGTTGTAGCTAGTTGTGATGGATTAATTTGAAGCATGCTAGGGGTTGTTTCCATGCCGGCAAGCATTGGTAGCTAGTGGTCATGGATGGATTGGTAGTATGCTTAGATGTGTGGTATGCTATTGTGCAAGTGTTGAACAAGATCATACATGTGTCCATGATTAGTGTTCTATTCTGTTCTGTTGAGCTGTCGCATGCTTTGATGGATTTTGTAGTGTTGGCTTCAACTAAATCATCCATGTGTGCATGTGTTACTGCTAGTTCGATCTGTCCATGTTGTACTGCTAGTTCCTACTGTCTATGTGTAGTGTATTGTGGTGTTGATGATGCTTACGTTTGTAGTACATGCCCACGCAAGAGTTTAGTCAGGCCATCGTGTTGTCCGAGAACCAGTTCCTGTCATCGTATGTCGAGGACTCCCAGCCTCCCATCAACCAGATGCCTCTAAATTCAGATGATTTAGAGGTGCCGCCTACGGTTCCTCCATTTGTGCTGGTTCATTCCAATGTTGCTGCTTAAAAGGAAGCCGCAAAGGAGAAGAAGGATGGCAGGGGGAACAGCATGAAATGGCAGTCGTTCCTTTCCACTTTTGTTCCTAAAAAGATGGTTAGATCATAGCTAGTGGGGTGAGGACTGACAAGGGGTTCAAGGAGGTGCACTTGAACCTTTTTGCAAGGCAGGTGTTAGAGTACTTTGGACAGGAGGTCACCGCGACCCAGGTGTACGACCACCTGAGGAAGTGAAGAGCGAGGTGGATCACCGCGTCCAAGCTCAGAGACCTCAGCGGTGCTTCATGGGATGAGGACACCTGCTCGATCATTTTGGAGGTAGAGCACTACGAAGGCCACATTGCGGTTAGCTCACAAACCGAGCCATTCTAACTAACTACCAGTTTAAGCCTATGAACCATTGTCATACTAACTAACCACTCTGCCCTATTTCTTCTTAGGCTCACCCAAAGCACGCAGAGTTCCTCAATACACCTATCCAGAACTACCACCAGATGCAGCAGATCTTCTCCTTTGGGCTGGCAACCAGCAAGCATGCCATGGGCTCTGGTCAGCCGCTGGGCTCGCCGATGCCCTAGTATCCATACACCCAGGAGTCAGAGACCATCAATGTTGATGCTCCTGAGAAGGATGGTGAGCATGTTCCTGTGGTTGATAGGAAGAGGAAGCGGGCAGGTTTCAAGGAGGAGGAGCTAAGTGTCTTCAGCGGCATGACTCAGGCAGTGAAGGAGGTGGCCACCGCCATCAGGGAGAGCAAGACGGGTGATGTCCACCCTGAGCTCTACGGCGCCGTCATGGAGCAAGATGGCTTCAACCCAGATGCTCTCATGGTGGCTCTCAGCCACCTGCTAGACGACAAAGCCCGGCTATTGGGTTTGTTGCCATGTGATAACCCACAAGTATAGGGGATCGCAACAATTTTTGAGGGTAGAGTATTCAGCCCAAATTTATTGATTCGACACAAGGGGATCCAAAGAATATTCTCAAGTATTAGCATCTGAGTTGTCAATTCAACCACACCTGAAAGACTTAATATTTGCAGCAAAGTATTTAGTAGCAAAGTAGTATGGAAGTAACGGTAACAGTGGCAAAAGTAACAGTAGCAGTTTTGTAGCAATTGTAATAGTGGCAACATAAAAGTAACTTAGCACAAATCAATATGTGAAAAGCTCATAGGAAATGATTCAATTATGGATAATTATGTCGGATGGCATTCATCATGCAACGGTTATAACATAGGGAGTTTCACAGAACTAGCTCCAATTCATCAATATAATGTAGGCCTGTATACCGAATATAGTCATACATGCTTATGGAAAAGAACTTGCATGACATCTTCTGTCCTACCCTCCCATGGCAGCGGGGTCCTATTGGAAACTAAGGGATATTAAGGACTCCTTTTAATATAGTACCAGACAAAAGCATTAGCACTTAGTGAATACATGAACTCCTCAAACTACGGTCATCACCCGGAGTGGTCCCGACTATTGTCACTCTGGGGTTGCTGGATCATAACATGTAGTAGGTGACTATAACTTGCAATATCGGACCAAGAACACAAATATATTCATGAAAACATAAATAGGTTAAGATCTGAAATCATGGCACTCGGGCCCTAGTGACAAGCATTAGACATGGCAAAGTCATAGCAACATCAATCTTAGAACATTGTGGATACTTGATGTCTACTACGCAGCTTTATTCTTGTAGACACATGTTGGGCCTCCAAGCGCAGAGTTTTGTAGGACAGTAGAAATTTTTCCCTCAAGTGGATGACCTAAGGTTTATCAATCCGTGAGAGGTGTAGGATGAAGATGGTCTCTCTCAAACGACCCTGCAATCAAATACAAGAAATCTCTTGTGTCCCCAACACACCCAATATAATGGCAATTTGTATAGGTGCACTCGTTCGGCGAACAGATGGTGATACAAGTGTAATATGGATGGTAGAAATATATTTTTATAACCTGAATAAATAAAAACATCAAGGTAGCAAAGAGTAAACAGGCACAAAAACAGTATTGCAATGCTTGAAAATGAGGCCTAGGGTCCGTACTTTCACTAGTGCAATCTCTCAACAATGCTATTATAATTGGATCATATAACCACCCCTCAAAGTGCGATGAAGAACCACTCCAAAGTTCCTATCTAGCGGAGAACATAAGACGGAATTGTTTGTAGGGTACGAAACCACCTCAAAGCTATTCTTTCCGATCAATCTATCCTAGAGTTCGTACTAAAATAACATGAAGCTATTCTTTCCGATCGATCTAACCAAGAGTTCGTACTAAAATAACACCAAAGCAAATTCATATTCATAATATTCAATCTAACACAAAGAACTTCAAATAGTACCCCAAGATTTCTACCGGAGAAACAAAGACAAGAACTGCATCAACCCCTATGCATAGATTGCTGATGTCTACTACACAATCTTCTTCTTGTAGACGTTGTTGGGCCTCCAAGTGCAGAGGTTTGTAGGACAGTAGAAAATTTCCCTCAAGTGGATGACCTAAGCTTTATCAATCTGTGGGAGGCGTAGATGAAGATGGTCTCTCTCAAACAACCCTTCAACCAAATAACAAAGAGTCTCTTGTGTCCCCAACACACCCAGTAAAATGGTAAATTGTATAGGTGCACTAGTTCAGCAAAGAGATGGTGATACAAGTGCAATATGGATGGTACATATAGGTTTTTGTAATCTGAAAATATAAAAATAGCAAGGTAGCATGTGATAAAAGTGAGCGTAAACGGTATTGCAATGCTAGGAAACAAGGCCTAGGGTTCATACTTTCACTAGGGCAAGTTCTCTCAACAATAATAACATAATTGGATCATATAACAATCCCTCAACATGCAACAAAGAGTCACTCCAAAGTCACTAATAGCGGAGAACAAACGAAGATATTATTGTAGGGTACGAAACCACCTCAAAGTTATCCTTTTTGATCTATCTATTCAAGAGTCCGTAGTAAAATAATACGAAGCTATTCTTTCCGTTCAATCTATCCTAGAGTTCATACTAGAATAACACCTTAAGACACAAATCAACCAAAACCCTAATGTCACCTAGATACCCCAATGTCACCTCAAGTATCCGTGGGTATGATTATATGATATGCATCACACAATCTCAGATTCATCTATTCAACCAACACAAAGAACTTCAAAGAGTGCCCCAAAGTTTCTACCAGAGAGTCAAGACAAAAACGTGTGCCAACCCCTATGCATAAGTTCACGAGGTCACGGTTTTGCACAAGTTGATCACAAAAACATAAATCAAGTAGATCACGTGAATATCCCATTGTCACCACAGATAAGCACATGCAAGACATACATCAAGTGTTCTCAAATCCTTAAAGACTCAATCCGATAAGATAACTTCAAAGAGAAAACTTAATCCATTACACGAGAGTAGAGGGGGAGAAACATCATAAGATCCAACTATAATAGCAAAGCTCGCGATACATCAAGATCATGTTGAATCAAGAACACGAGAGAGAGAGAGAGAGAGAGATCAAACACATAGCTACTGGTACATACCCTCAGCCCCGAGAGTGAACTACTCCCTCCTCGTCATGGAGAGCGTCGGGATGATGAAGATGGCCACCGAAGAGGGATTCCCCCCTCTGGCAGGGTGCCAGAACGAGTCTAGATTTGTTTTCGGTGGCTACAGAGGCTTGCGGCAGCGGAACTCTCGATCTAGGTTTCTTTCTGTAAGTTTGGGCATATATAAGAGGTGTTGGAGTCGGGAACAAGTCAGGGGGTCCCCGAGGCGGCCACAAGATAGGGGGCGTGCCCAGGGGGTAGGGCGCGCCCCCACCATTGTGGTGGCCTCGGTACCACCCTGGTCCATCTCCGGTACTCCGTGGGCTTCTTCTGGTCCAAAAACAATCTCCGTGAAATTTCAGGTCAATTGGACTCCGTTTGGTTTTCCTTTTCTGCGATACTCAGAAACAAGGAAAAAACAAAAACTGGTACTGGGCTCTAGGTTAATAGGTTAGTCCCAAAAATCATATAAAATAGCATATAAATGCATATAAAACATCCAAGGTTGATAATATAATAACATGGAACAATAAAAAAATTATAGAAACGTTGGAGACGTATCAATTACCCTAATGTCACCTCGGGAATCCGCGAGTTGAGTGCTAAAACATATATCAAGTGAATCAATACGATACCCCATTGTCACCACGAGTATTCAATTGCAAGACATATATCAAGTGTTCTCAAATCCATAAAATTATTCAATCCGATAACAACGGAATCTCAATGGGAAAAACTCAATTCATCACAACAAGATAGAGAGGGGAAAACACCATATGATCCGACTATATTAACAAAGCCCGCGATATATCAAGATCGTGACATCTCAAGAACATAAGAGAGAGAGAGAGAGAGAGAGAGAGAGATTAAACACATAGCTACTGGTACAAACCCTCATCCCTGAGGGTGGACTACTCCCTCCTCATCGTGGTGGCCGTCGGTATGATGAAGATGGCCACTGGAGATGATTCCCCCCTCCGGCAGGGTGCCGGAAAGGGTCTATATTGCTTTTCGGTGGCTACAGAGCCTTACGGTGGCGGAACTTACGATCTAGGTTAACCCCGAGGGTTTTTAGAATATTTGTGAATTTATAGGGTAAAGATGGGGTGCGGGAGGCTACCGAGGTGGGCACAACCCACCTAGGCGCGCCTGGGCCCCCAGGCGTGCCCTGGTGGGTTGTGCCCCCTCGAGGCACCCCCAGGTGCTGTTCTGGCCCATCCTGGGTGTTTTGGTCCATAAAAAATCTCCAAAAAGTTTCGCGGTGTTTGGACTCCGTTTGATATTGATTTCCTATGATGTAAAATACAAGCAAAAAATAACAACTGGCACTAGGCACTGAGTCAATAGGTTAGTCCCCAAAAATGATATAAAGTTGCGATAAAATGATTTTAAAACACCCAAGAATGATAATATAACAGCATGAATACTTCATAAATTATAGATACGTTGGAGACGTATCAGCATCTCCAAGCTTAATTCCTACTCGTCCTCGAGTAGGTAAATGATAAAAGAAATAGTTTATGAAGTGTGAATGGTAGAAAAGTGCATAAGTTTGATCAATGACAATTTCAATCACTTTTCCTAGCATCATAACATCAATTCTTTCTTATGAAACTTCTCATGTTAAAGTAGCAACCAATTCACATTTTAAGGTTCAGACAATGAATTCTCTTGAAACTCAACGACCTATGTTCTCGTTCACCAAGCAATTGTGATTCAACTTATTCAATAGAGTTTAGGTAAGAGCTCCACATACTCAACCATCATATGGTCTTCTATGATTGTTAACACTTACCGCATACACATGAGCAAAACGTTTCAACCGGACACATAGAAAGATAGGGGCTTATAATTTCACCTCCCAACGTATTCACCTCAAGGGTGATGTCAACAATAATAACTCATGCTACCCATATCCAACTAGATATATGTGCCTAGATCTTTCCTCACCACATGATGCTTTCCAAAAGAGAAAAATAAAAAGGAATAAAGAGAAGAACTTTGACTCTTTGCATAAAAGTAAATACTGAAAAGTAAAAGGTAGGCCCTTCGCAGAGGGAAGCAGAGGTTGCCATGCACTTATTTTTGTTTGTATGCTCAACCCCTTAGTGCAAAAGAACGTCACGTTATATTGCCCCTTATGATAGCAACCTTTATTATGCAATCTGTTGCTTTTATTCTTTGCCATCACAAGTTTGTACAACGCTCAATTTTTTCTTACACTGAATGATCTAACACTTTTAGAAGCAGTTTTTATTGCCTTATTGCACCAATTACAACTTACTTGAAGGACCTTATTCAATCCCTAGGTAGGTATGGTGGACTATTGGAAATAAGATTTGGATTTAAGGGTTTTTGGATGCACAAGTAGTATCTCTAATTGGTGCGGAATTTTTGGCTAGCAAAGATGGGGGGCAAGCACCACATGTTGAAGGATCTATGACAATATAACTTCTATGTGAATATGAACAAACATAAACCATTATGTTGTCTTCCTTGTCCAACGTCAACAATTTTGGCATATAATATTTTGATGGGGGCTCACAATCACAAAAGATTTCCATGATAGTGTTATATGTGAAATTCTCTTCCTTATACTAATTATTCGAATTGCTTGTATGACCAATATTGTGATTGTCAAGCCTCAAAAGATTTCACTTTCTAAACCCAATGTGAAGCTACCACTAGGCATGATATGATTTCAACTTCATGACATTAAATTTATTCAACAATTTACTCATAGGATATAAGTGAAGCACAAGAGTAATTCCATAGAAAAGAGCTTCGTTGACGGGATGTGAATGCCACTTACTTAGCCTCCCTGGCAACTATTTGAGGACTCTATTTTATTTAAAAACTTTCAGATCTAAGTATTTTATTAAAACAGCAAGCAAAATGAAAATAAAATGACATTCTAAGAATAGCACAACTCATGTGAAGAAGCAAAAACTTACGCTCAACCGATACTAACCGATAATTGTTGAAGAAGAAAGGTGGGATGCCTACTGGGGCATCCCCAAGCTTAGATCCTTGAGACTTATTGAAATATTATCTTGGATGCCTTGGGCATCCCCAAGCTTGAGCTTTTATGTCTCCTTAATTCTTCTCATATCACGGTTTTCCTAAATCTCAAAAGCTTCATCCACACAAAACTCAACAAGGACTCGTGAGATAAGTTATTATAAACCAATGCAAAAACCTTATCATTCTCTATTGTAGCAAATCACTAAAATTATTATTCAACATTTCACACTAAATGCCTCTGCATATTTGATACTCCTATCCTCAAATAGAATCATTAAACAAGCAAACATATGCAAACAATGCAAACATAACAGCAATCTGCCAAAATAGTACAATCTGTAAAGAAGGCAAGAGTATCAATACTTCTTTAACTCCAAACATAATGAAAATTTACCACACTGTATAAATTTATCAGATCTCATTATGCAAAAAAATGCAACATGTTATCACATTATGACTTCTCTAGGGAATTTTTGCAACATCGATAAACTTTCTGTTTTGAAACAGCAACTCATATACTTGCAAGATAAGCATGGTAAAGGCTATCCTTGACACTTTTATTGAAATAAAAGATTAAAAACATTATTCTAACTAAAATCAAGAAAATACTAACAAAATTAAATGATGCTCCAAGTAAAAATCATATCATGTGATGAATGAAAACATGGCTCCAAGTGAGGTTACCGATAATGTTGGAGACGAAAGAGGGGATGCCTTCCAGAGCATCCCCAAACTTAGTTTCTTGGATGTTTCTTGAATATTACCTTGGGGTGACTTGGGAATCCCCAAGCTTAGGGTATTGTCACTCCTTATTCTCCTCATATCGACATCTCACCCAAAACTTGAAAACTTCAATCACACAAAACTTAACGAAACTTTGTGAGATAGGTTAGTATGATAAAGAGCAAACCATTTCACTTTTGGTACTGTCAAAGACAAGATTCATAATTTTTCTCACACAATTAATACTGTAGCATATCATTTCCACAATTTATATTGAGCACTATAAGCCATGGAAACTAGAAAACAAGCAAACTATGCATTGAAAACAGAATCTGTTAAAAACAGAACAGTCTGTAGTAATCTGCACTCCAACCATACTTATTCTACTCCAAAAATTCTTAAAAAATAGGAAATCCTGGGAAATTTGTCTATTAATCTTCTGTAAAAAGAATCAGCATTTTATCGTGCTTCTGTTAAAAATGAGAATTGTTTTCCTGAGCGCAAAAGTTTCTGTTTTTCAGCAAGATCAAATCAACTATCACCGTAAGCCATCCCAAGGTCTTACTTGGCACTTTATTGAAAGGAAAGCAATAAAACATGATTACTACAGTATCCTAATCATGTTAACACACAAAAAAAGTAGGTAAAAGTGTTGGGTTGTCTCCCAACAAGCGATTTTCTTTAATGCCTTTTAGCTAGGCATGATGATTTCAATGATGCTCGCATAAAAGATAAGAATTGAAACACAAAGAGAGCATCATGAAGCATATGACTAGAACATTTAAGTCTAACCCAATTCCTATGCATAGGGATTTTGTGATCAAACAACTTATGGGAACAAGAATCAACTAGCATAGGAAGGCAAAACAAGCATAACTTCAAAAAAATCAACACATAAAGAGGAAACTTGATGTTATTGAAATATATATGAGCATATCTTCCCCTCTCATAATAATTTTCAGTAGCATCATGAATGAATTCAACAAAATAGCTATCACATAAAGCATTCTTTTCATGATACATAAGCATAGAAATTTTCTCACTCTCCACATAAACAAATTTATTCTCATGAATAGTAGTGGGAGCAAACTCAACAAAATAACTATCATGGGATTGAAAATTAAAATCATGATGACAAGTTTCATGGTTATCATTATTCAATATAACATACATGTCATCACCATAATTATAATAAATAGCAACTTTGTTATCATACATGACATCCTCCAAAACAGGGGATTCATCACTAAATAAAGTCATGACCTCTCCAAATCCACTTTCATCAATATAATCATAATAAATAGGAGGCATGCAATCATTATAACAAATTTGCACATCAAATCTTGGGGGACTAAAAATATCATCTTCATCAAACATAGCATCCCCAAGCTTATGGCATTGTATATCATTAGCAGCATGTTTATTCAAAGAATTCATACTAACAACATTGTAATCATGCTCATCATTAATACCAAACATTCTATTGAATTCTTCTTATATCAATTGAGCACAATTTTCCTTTCCATCATTTTCACGAAAGACATTATAAAGATGAATAATATGATGCAACCTCAATTCCATTTTTTGTAGTTTTCTTTTACGAACCAAACTAGTGATAAAACAAGAAACTAAAAGATTAAATTGCAAGATCTAAAGATATACCTTCAAGCACCCACCTCCCCGGCAACGGCGCCAAAAAAGAGCTTGATGTCTACTACGCAACTTTATTCTTGTAGACACGTGTTGGGCCTCCAAGCGTAGAGTATTGTAGGACAGTAGCAATTTTCCCTCAAGTGGATGACCTAAGGTTTATCAATCCGTGAGAGGTGTAGGATGAAGATGGTCTCTCTCAAACGACCCTACAATCAAATACAAAAAATCTCTTATGTCCCCAACACACCCAATACAGTGGCAATTTGTATAGGTGCACTATCGGTGAAGAGATGGTGATACAAGTGTAATATGGATGGTAGAAATATATTTTTATAATCTGAATAAATAAAAACAGCAAGGTAGCAAATAGTAAACGGGCACAAAACGGTATTGCAATGCTTGAAAATGAGGCCTTGGGTCCGTACTTTCACTAGTGCAATCTCTCAATAGTGCTAATATAATTGGATCATATAACCACCCCTTAAAGTGCGATAAAGAATCACTCCAAAGTTCCTATCTAGCGGAGAACATAAGCCAGAATTGTTTGTAGGGTACGAAACCACCTGAAAGCTATTCTTTCCAATCAATCTATCCTAGAGTTCGTACTAAAAATAACACGAAGCTATTCTTTCCTGTCGATCTAACCAAGAGTTCGTACTAAAATAACACCAAAGCAAATTCAGATCTAACCAACACAAAGAACTTCAAAGAGTGCCCCAAGATTTCTATTGGAGAAACAAAGACAAGAACGCGCATCAACCCCTATGCATAGATTACCCCAATGTCACCTCGGGAATCCGCGAGTTGAGTGCCAAAACATATATCAAGTGAATCAATACGATACCCCATTGTCACCACGAGTATTCAATTGCAAGACATATATCAAGTGTTCTCAAATCCATAAAAGTATTCAATCTGATAACAACAAAATCTCAAAGGGAAAAACTCAATTCATCACAACAAGATAGAGAGGGGAAAACACCATATGATCCGACTATATTTACAAAGCCCGCGATACATCAAGATCGTGACATCTCAAGAACATGAGAGAGCGAGAGAGAGATTAAACACATAGCTTTTGGTACAAACCCTCAGCCCCGAGGGTGGACTACTCCCTCCTCATCGCGGTGGCCGCCGGGATAATGAAGATGGCCACCGGAGATGATTCCCCCCTCCGGCAGGGTGGCGAAAAGGGTCTAGATTGGTTTTCGGTGGCTACAGAGCCTTGCGGCGATGGAACTTCTTATCTAGGTTGATACGTCTCCAACGTATCTATAATTTTTGATTGTTTCATGCTATTATATTATCTATTTTGGATGTTTAATGGGCTTTAATATGCACTTTTATATTATTTTTGGGACTAACCTATCAACCGAAGTCCCAGTGTAAATTGTTGTTTTTGCCTATTTCGGTGTTTTGCAGAAAAGGAATATCAAACGGAACGAAGCCTTCGCGAGGATCTTTCTTGGAACAAACGCAACCCAAGAGACTTGGAGTACAAGTCTCGAAGTCCGCGAAGCTTCCACGAGGCAGGGGGGCGAGCCCAGGGGGTAGGCGCGCCCCCCACCCTCATGGGCCCCACGGAGCTCCACCGACGTACTTCTTTCGCCTATATATACCCATGTACCCTAAAAACATCCAGGGGAGCCACGAAACTACTTTTCCACTGTCGCAACCTTCTGTACCCATGAGATCCCATCTGGGGCCTATTCCAGCGATCTGCCGGATGGGGATTCGATCACGGAGGGCTTCTACATCAACACCATAGCCTCTCCGATGATGTGTGTGTATTTTATCACAGACCTTCGAGTCCATACTTATTAGCTAGATGGCTTCGTCTCTCTATTTGGTTCTCAATACAAAGTTCTCCTCAATGTTCTTGGAGATCTATTCGATGTAATACTCTTCTGCGGTGTGTTTGCCGAGATCCGATGAGTTGTGGGTTTATGAATTTGATTATCTATGAATATTATTTGTTTCTTCTCTCAATTCTTATATGCATGATTTGATATCTTTGCAAGTCTCTTCGATTAATCGGTTTAGTTTGGCCTACTATATTGATCTTTCTTGCAATGGGACAAGTGCTTAGCTTTGGGTTCAATCTTCCGGTGTCCTTTCCTAGTGACAGCAGGGGCAGCAAGGCACATATTGTATTGTTGCCATCGAGGATAAAAAGATGGGGTTTATATCATATTTCTTGAGTTTATCCCTCTACATCATGTCATCTTGCTTAATGCGTTACTCCGTTCTTGTGAACTTAATACTCTAGATGCATGCTGGATAGCGGTCGATGTGTGGAGTAATAGTAGTAGATGCAGAATCGTTTCGGTCTACTTGACACGGACGTGATGCCTATATTCATGATCATTGCCCTAGATATCATCATAACTATGCACTTTTCTATCAATTGCTCGGCAGTAATTTGTTCACCCACCGTAATACATGCTATCTTGAGAGAAGCCACTAGTGAAACCTATGGTCCCCGGGTCTACTTTACATCATATAAGTTTCCAATCTATAATTCTAGTTTACTATTTATTTTGCGATCGTTATTTTCCAATCTATACAACAAAAATACCAAAAATATTTATCTTATTATCTTTATCAGATCTCACTTTTGCAAGTGGCCATGAAGGGATTGAAAACCCATTTATCGCGTTGGTTGCAAGGTTCTTGATTGTTTGTGCAGGTACTAGGCGATTTGTGTGTAGTCTCCTACTGGATTGATACCTTGGTTCTCAAAAACTGAGGGAAATACTTATGCTACTTTGCTGCATCACCCTTTCCTCTTCAAGGGAAAAACATGCATACTCAAGAGGTAGCATAGGTTAACCCCGAGGGTTTTCAAAATATTTGTGAATTTATAGGGTAAAGAGGGGGTGTGGGAGGCCACCGAGGTGGGCACAGCCCACCTGGGCACGCCTGGGCCCCCAGGCGCGCCCTGGTGGGTTGTGCCCCCTCGGGGCACCCCCCAGGTGCTGCTCTGGCCCATCTTGGGTGTTCTTGTCCATCAAAAATCTCCAAACTGTTTCACAGTGTTTGGACTCTGTTTGATATTGATTTCCTGTGATGTAAAAAATAAGCAAAAACAGCAACTCGCACAAGGCACTAGGTCAATAGGTTAGTCCCAAAAATGATATAAAGTTTCTATAAAATGATTGTAAAACACCCAAGAATGATAATATAACAGCATGAATACTTCATAAATTATAGATACATTAGAGACGTATCAATAATAGGGATCAAACCCTAACAAAACTAACTCGACTACATGGTAAATCTCATCCAACCCATCACGGTCCAACAAGCCTGCAATGAGATTACTCACGCACGGTGGTGAGCATCATGACATTGGTGATGGAGGATGGTTGATGATTACGATGGGGACGAATTCCCCACTTCGGAGCCCCGAACGGACTCCAGGTCTGTCCTCCCAAGGAAGAACAGGACTTGGCGGCGGCTCCATATCGTAAAACGCGATGAATCCTTCTCTATGATTTTTTCCCCGAAAGTGAATATATGGAGTTGAAGTTGAGGTCGAGGGGGGCCACAAGGTTGGGTGGCGCGCCCCCCACCCTTGTAGCCAAGGTGTGGGCCCCCTTCACTTGATTCTTTCACCAATATTTTTTTATTAATTCCAAAAATGGTCTCCGTGAATTTTCAGGTCATTCTGAGAACTTTTATTTCTGCACAAAAATAACACCATGACGATTCTGCTAAAAACATCGTCAGTCCGGGTTAGTTCCATTCAAATCCTACAAGTTAGAGTCCAAAGCAAGGGCAAAAGAGTTTGGAAAGGTAGATATGACGGAGACGTATTACCATGGAAGACGCCCACTGGATGCTCTAGCTGAGGACCTGGCTGGGCAAGCACTACTACTATTGTTGCTTCTACTGGTGGCGACGGCGAGCATGATCCTCGACGATGATGGCGATGGCGACAAGGACGATGATGATGACGTATATTTTTGCACTTAGGGCTTGAAAACAATCTTATGGTCTGTATAATTTGGTGAGGTGGTATATACTAACCCCCTCATGATGATCCTCGTGGTGATCACGAACTTGCGGTGGTAAGATTACACCCTCTTTTGGATGTGGTGGTAAGATGACACCAAAGTACTGGTAGGTTGAACTTGTTATGTGGTATGATCATGCATGCTTACTAATGCTCTTTTGCTCCATTGCTTTTGTGCTTCATTGCTTTCTCCAAGAGTGCTTCATTGCTTGTTGTTTGTGTGTTCCAATGCTTGTTGCTTTAACTTACTACTCATTTGCACTGTTAGGGAAAGTGGTAGGTGTTCGAAGGGAGGGTTCTAGAGGTTTACAGTTCATGGGAAGCTTGCAACCAACAAGTTTCAGGGTACAGCGACAACAACCATATAGGGTTTAAGACTAGGCAGGCGGCAGAAGATGCTTACCCTAAGTATGTGCGAGAGCAGTCATGCAGCAAGGTTGAGGTTGGCAAGGTGGATCGTCCATTAGGGCTGAAGAACTTCATCATCTTCGTCAAGTTCATCATCATAGCGTTGTGGCATTGGTGTGCTCGGTGTGATCATGTGTAAGGTGTGGTAGTATTGGTAAGCTCATCAAGCAGGATACAAGGTGAGCATAACTCTATGCTCGTATGCAACCAAACAACATGCACTCATCTGAACACATACAATGCGAGCAACCAAACGTGATGCACAGAGACAGTGGCGTCGTGACGATGTTAAGGAGAGGATATGCGGGCAATTAATCAACATACAAATGTTGGTTTTTTGGCTGCGTATGCTCAACCAGACCCAACTGGCACAAGTATGCAAATGGGCAAAAAATGATATGAGCAACCAAATGCATCCTAATATCATATGCATGATTCTAATATATCATACTTCCCACTACGACCAGCCTTATTTTCCTGCAGCTAAATTTCGGAACGACCGTAGCAGCGGCACACCCTGGGTTGCATGATGTGTGCATCTAAAAGTCTTTGACTTGTGCTGCAATGATGCGTGTGAGATTTGATGGCTTCTGAAGCTGTGTCTAGTGTCTAGTGTGCAGTCAACTCTAAACCAAGTCATTTAAGGCATCTCCAGCCGGACCATACAAACATGGCTGCCAGTCACTAACCGGACACAAAATTGTCATCCAGCCGGATATGGAAATTCAATCCAAATGCCCGAGCTGACTGGAAACCTCTATATCCAGCCCATATCTGGAGCAGATATGGAACGCCAAGACATGACCTCCACGTCGGATTCAACCCACTGTTGCCCACCCGACCCCATATATATTCAATCTTGTCCGCACTCCGAAGGAAATCCTAGTCGCATTCCATCCCCCTCCATTCTTCTCCGACCTTCTCCGGTATTGTGGGAAGCGTCTATGAGTCCTTCACCTCCCGATCTAGGGACCGGGAGCTCATCCCACGCAGCCACGAGCAGGAGATGGATGTCCGCATTGCGCTTCGCCGCTCCCGGAAGGAGATGGTTGTCCGCATTGCGCTCCGCCGCTCCCGGAAGGAGATGGTTGTCCGCATTGCACTCCGCCGCTCCCGCGAGGAGATGGCTGTCCGCATTGCACTCCACCGCTCTTGGGAGGAGTCTACCCAATAGCGTCAGACTCCATCCGGCGGGAATCCATTGTGTTTGCCCAAATGGAGCATCGATCTGGAGTGAGGCGCGTACACCGCGCAGCCCTTCGTTGGTGTGCCGAGTTGGAGGTACACAACCACTTCGCGTCCAATGCAAATATGGCACGGCGTGCTCGCCGTGCGAAGGAGCACGCATAGGAGGCTAGGGCAGATGTCCGAAAGGCGGAGTTGCACTCTCCGGTGCCTCTATGGGTGACCGGCAACCCTTGATGCCGCCCAACCGCGTCATGGTGGACGTGTCGGGCTCTAACCACGATGGATCCATTGTCGGTCTCATGTCCACCAACAACGTGCAAGATCCAGGCTTTGACGAGGAAGAGTAGGGCATGGGAGACGTCGGCACCTCAAGTGTCATGAGCCGGTGCGTGTTTCATGTCACTACAAGAAATATGTCAACTTATGACCTTCTGTCAGTGACCCTCAAAGAATTGGTCATAAATTTATGACCATTTTAGACCAATTGGTCAAAAGCTGTTCAGGGGGCTCCAAACCCTAAACCATTGCGACCATTTTGATCAGAAAGGTCATAATTTCCTTACACGAAATGGTCACAAAGCAAACAGTGCTAGTCCACTGCCTTATTTCTAGTTGTTAATGACCAACATAGATGGTCATAGCCTTGTAGATTGTGGTGGGTTGTGATGACTAGGCGCCATCTCATCAGTTTTGCCTATGTGTCATGTCCATGTGGCAGTTTTTGCCCTAGGTTGTGAAGCAACCTATATTTCTATCATTCCCAAAATTCCCAAAAAAATCTCATAAATTCTTTGGGGCATATCTTCATCAAATGTGTAAAAATCCTTCCTTGCCTAGTTCAAAACTAATTCAACAATATTCATTTTCCTATTCTGTTCACAACAACACTTTATGAAGGAAGTGCCATTTATATATTCTTGATTGCCCTCGGAATATTTGGGCACTCTTTCCTATCCAAATCATTACTGCATGACAAAATTCAGGTCCATTTGCCTAGCAAATCTTCTTCGGCAAATTTCCAAAGTTTTTGTCCACCTAGAAGCATTGTGAAGGAAGTACCTTTTTTATATCTCTAAATGACATGAAATTTATACAGTTCCTTCATATGCCCAAATTATCACCCTCCTCCAAATTGCAGCTCAGTCAAATCATCTATGTGAGCCCAGGTTCAATTTATATTTTATGGCCAAATTGGCACGTTGCAAAACAAGTGTTATATAGACCCCTCCTATTACCCTCAAACTTTTCGGGCACTCTTCCATACCCAAATCATTGCCACATGATAATATTCAGCTCAATTTTCCTAGTAAATATTTCTCGGGAAATTTCCAAAAGTTTCTACCTCGAGAGAAGCTTTGTGAAGTAAGTACTAGCTAGGCTTACCCAAATGATCTGAAAATTTACCAGCGCATGACCATACCTAAGTAACTTACCTACACCAATTTTGAGCTCATTTCATTCATCCAATCTCTCTCACTAGTTTTCCCAAGTTTCTGTCCATAGAAGAGCATTGTGAAGGAAGTACTACTTTGTCATGTACAAATGGTATCAATTTTCTACAATGCTTTCCTATGCCCAAATAACCATCCTCCACAAAATTTCAGCTCAATCCATTCATTATTTTGAGCCCAGCTTCAACATTCATATTTTTGTCCAGCATGGTACTTTGCAAAGCAAGTACCACCTAGGATCCTCCTTTTGAGCTCAAAATTTGTGAAGACATTCTACTTAGTAGATGATCATCCTCAGCCAAAACTCACGCCCATTGGCCATTTGCATTTCCCGTACCGCTAATCAAACACTTGGCTGCTAATTCATGTTTGAGCATCAATCGGTCTCCTCGTGAGAATCTTATGTTGTAATTTTCTTCCTAGAACCAACCTGGGGAGTGCCCAACCCACTAGACATGCCTAGGCCACCCAGAACACATGGCAACATTACGGTCACGCGGTGACCACGCGACGGGCATGCGAGTTTACGCGC
Source organism: Triticum monococcum (assembly GCA_034509565.1). Classification (NCBI taxonomy): domain Eukaryota; kingdom Viridiplantae; phylum Streptophyta; class Magnoliopsida; order Poales; family Poaceae; genus Triticum; species Triticum monococcum. The sequence goes on from CM067845.1 coordinate 695,641,017, forward strand.
TCTAGAGTTGGGGCCCTCGGCCACCGCCCAAACATCGACGTATCGCCACCAAACCATGTATTTATGATTAAATAGGTCCTTATGTAACTAGAAATGATTTTTGGAAAAAATAAATAGCAAACTATGAGGCAGCTGTAGTTCAAATTTGACCCGCTTCGAACTGAATCGACGGAAATTTGTCTTTTTCACGAGAGGTGGATCAAAAATTTTTACACCCAACCATTTTATCAATTGTGCATTAAATATGTCCTAGTATTTTATAAAAATGATTTGGTCCAATTTTGCAACAATTATTTGGTAGTTCCTTCACAAAAAACCTCCTTTTGGGCACTCGAAAAATGGAAAATGGTTTTCTCGTCCAACGAAAATGAAACTTTCCTTAGGCAACATTGTTTGCCATTCCAATATGCACCCTTGTGCACAATATGAGATCATTTGAACAAACTATGCCATGAATGTGGCCATAATATTGATCATTTGGCTTGAAAGCCATTGATCTCCACACATGATAGCTCGTTTCTGAGAACACTTTTTTAAAATAATTGCCGTATTACAAGTTTTTTATTTTTCCTGGGAACTTTGCCACATATAATGACACAATGCAAAGGTTTCCCAATTTTTTGATTTTTTTTGAATTTTTTATGCCCGTTTCAAAATGCGGTCAAAACGGCGGGAATGACCGTTCCTAGCTAGTGGTTGAATCTTGGAATTTTTTTGGTGTTTCTCTTATTAAATAGATACTTATGTACCTATAAATGATTTCTAGAAAAAATAAATAATAAACTATGAGGCACCTGCAGTTCAAATTTAACCCGCTTCCAACTGAATCGGCGGAAATTTGTCTTTTTCACGAGAGCTGGATCAAATTTTTTTACACCCAACCATTTTGTCAATTGTGCATTAAATATGGCCTAGTATTTTATAAAAATGATTTGGTCCAATTTTGCAACAATTATTTGGTAGTTCCTTCACAAAAAAACCTCTTTTGGGCACTCGGAAAATGGAAAATGTATTTTCCTTCACAAAAAAACCAGCAGAGGAACTCCTCCGGCAGAGGGGGAGTCCTCCCTTGCTTCCTTGTCCACCACGAAGCACACACAGGCAGGGGAGGAGCCGCGGCGTCCAACCTCCACCGCCGCTCGAAGCCGGCAAATCATCTGACGTGTGAGTGCCTTCTCTCCTTCTCCCTCCTCTGCTTCTTCCTTCTTCCCCCGAACTGATGTGTGATGTGCACGCAGATGCAGTTGAAGGGGCCAGGCCATGGAGAGGCTGCAGGGCGTGGGAGCCGGTGTCTTCCGCCAGAGCTGGGTCTCCTTGCCGGCGACCTTGCCATCACCAGCCTATCTGCAAGTATGATAGCTCGTCCTCCCCCTCTCTTCAAGGAGAGGTGCAGATCTGGAGATTAGCCAATGAGATGTAGTTGCTTAATTTGCAGCTTTTTTGGTACAGTTTTGCAGGGATGGACATATGGATTGAATGGTACCCTCCTGAAATCTACACAGATGTCAGGTACCAAGAACTTAAATAAGAATGTCCCAACTCCTTTTTTCTTTGATTTCTTTTTGCTGAGATCCGTTTGCTGTTCATACTTCAACATTACCAGAGTTTAATGTACTATCTAGCACATGTGTATGTGATGAAAGGAAATTATTGATTACTAAATATACATAGCTGCATGTATATGTATATCTAATTGGATTGTTGACTTAACTTGTGCAGATCTGAGAAAGAAGAAATAGGGCAAAGAAAATCAGGTGCTCCTCTATCTCTCTCTCATTCACATTTTAGTTTCCTAATATGTGGATTTTCTAAACATGATGTGTGCAGATCGGAGAAAGAAGAGATGGAGAACAATTTTAACTGAAGAGTTGAAGAAGACTAAGGTGAATTTTAACCATCTTGCAAACCCAATTAAGTTTGCACTTGCATTTTGATAATATGATTTGTGTTGATGCAAGCAAGAGTCCCCCTGAAGTGCTTGACCACCGGCCGGTTGCAGTGGAGGTCAGCATCACCTAGCTATGGCCATCCTGGGCGCCAAGAGAATTAGCTGAAAAATCTTGCTGAGATCCAGGTCACGGGTCATCCCCATTCAGGTAAGCTTGCTATCTTATCGTTAGATTGCTTGACGGAACTAGGACAACATTTTGTGTAAGCTTGCCTTTCATTTGTGTTTTTCTTTGGTTTTTTTGAAAGCTTCTTTGATGAATTACCCATATGTGGGGACATTGCAGGTGGCTATGAAACTTGTTCCTAACGAAGATAAATTTGTGGAGGTGGCTAGGGGAACATGAGGAGCAAGTTTAGCCTGGCAGGTGCTTCTCAGGTTCGATGGTTTCCAACAAGGGAGCGATATCCATGCTCTGCATCAAGGTCGTAGTGCTTTCTTCATGGGTTCGGCCTTTGCCATTAAGGTGAGGAATGTATATTTATGTTCTATCTAATGTCTCTTGCTCCTACTTCAGTATCGATGATCTCTCTGGACTAATTGTTTGACAATGGCTGTCATGTACTCCCCCCGTTCCTATATATAAGTCTTTTTATAGATTCCAATGCGAACTACAAAGACGAAACTGACTTTTCTAATCTATTCTACACAGATGTTTTCAATCGCTATTTGCTATAGATACTTTTTTGGTTGCATAGGCATACATGGTTCCGTGAGGAGATTACCTACACTCTTCTGTTTTATAGATGCCTAATTAGCTGGGAAGTCATATATGGTCTTATTAGTAGTTTTTGAGTTGTGGGTTTACGCATTTTCCTTGGGAATGTTTGTATGTGTGATCACTTGCTTGCTATAAGTTTTTTACTCCACACCGGGTGATCAATTAGTGTTTGCAATTAGTTTGGCATATATTATCACGTAAAGCCTGCCAGTGAAATAGGGTTATACAAAAACTATCTATGAATAATAATAATAATAATAATAATAATAATAATATCTAAGTGGATCCTTGCAATTCTGCTTTACTACCATAAAATATCCTAGCCGGGTCTGCAAGATTGCGCCCTCTTTTTACTGAGGGCTTGAAAGTGGTAGAGAAGATGAAAAGAAGAAGCATATCTCCCTTTTTTGTGCTTCTTCCCGCGCCCTGTATATGATGTTGCAGATCAAAATAAAGATGTTTTCAATCGGATAAGAAAAGGCAAGGAGCTGTCCGAGTCAGTATGTAGTAATGGGCATCCATGTTTTCTTATACCGGTGATTCTGAAGCAGTTAAATTGATATGATCGCTTCACTCCTCTCCTATACTCCTTTAGTCTATTTATTCCTAGACCATATGTTTTTCTTTTGTTAAAACCTTGAAGTTTTAAGATGTTAGGGTAAATTCTCTCACAAATTATATGCCGTGTTCCTTAAAAATAGTGTACTACTACGTTAGTGGATCACTTGTTTAAGTTCTAGCAGTACCAAGTGTCTCCTAACAACATGTCCACACTATATTGCTTGGTGTGGCAACTTGCTCCTTTTTATTTATTAGTTGTTTAAGGAATTTTGGGGGGGGGGGGCTTTGTTCCTTTTTATTTCTCTCGAACGGGAGCGACTACAATAGAAGGGTCACGGTTGCAAAAATAGAAAAACATGTCTGAGCCATTTGATCCTGGATGAAGGCCCAGATTCTTGTGGGTGGATCAGAAAACACGTGTACTACATTAAGTTTTTGTTTTGTCATCTACGATTTAGCAAACGCACTTGAATTGCATTCTTAATTGTTCAATACATACATTTTTTTGACAATTTACTGTAGAGCAACAGTCCCAGAGTCTTTTTATTCCAGAAATTTTCGCCGAGGCCTGTTTAAATCCGCTCCCGCCGGGAGTCGAACCCAGGACCTGGGGTGCTACTAAGATCACTGCAACTACTAGGCTACAGGCCCGTTCGCTGTTCAATACATACATGATCAGGATTAGAGAACATAGTTCTCCTATTTCTTTCCTTGTAATGTAAACTATATTTTTTCCTTGTATTTGTAGATGCATGATGCTCTGACAAGCAGAAACATCAGGACTACAGACAGATAGAAGAAGCTTTTATCAATGTCTCCCCTTTCTAACAATTGAGAGAATTTCTATGCAAGATAAATTTAACTCTGTTCTTGATCATGAATCCTTACGTGTCTATGCTCAACTGAATCGTGTTTGCCTGGTGTGATCTCTCCCAGAACAAGAATCTTGATGAGCAAGAAGTAGTATAACTGGCGGGAAATGCTATAGCTTTTTTTGTTATGTACCATCAAGATAGTATGGCTTATCATTTTAAATAGCAATGCCTGATGAGTGCCGATCATATTAATCCTTAATACTCTATCTTGCTGGCCGTGTACTAAAAATGGCACTTCCATGTCTAATGAAGATATGTGTGCTTGTGATATGCTCAATCTGGGCAGTCTGATGTTTACTTATGCTTTATAAATACGAGGGAGTGAGGGGAAAGAGCTATAGAAGAATACACCCTGCTATCGCTCCTAATTTTGCGACTTATTTCCATATGTTTTATTTTCAGTTTACATATTTTAATGTACACTCTTTTAATACATGGCTTACACTCGTCCTTTGCGCCATTGGCGCAACGGGTCATCTAGTGTACTTAATGGCTCACCACACCCCCTGATTACATGGTGCTTTTTCTGGCAGCAACAATGCAGGGGTGATGGCAACACCTTTCTCCCTCAAAGGATGGCAAGATTGCAACCAACCATGTCGGTATGGCTACAAACTCACATCTACCTTTTACTAGCTAATGATGAACCATTTACATACCCTGATTACATCTCTTCAACAGGGAAATAGATAAATCCTTCACTTGTTATTGTGTCATCTGCTGATTACTTCTTCTATTAATCGCCTAGTGCTCTTGTTAGTGAGATTCATCTAGTATTTTCTTTGCAAAGCACGGAATGGTTTTGAGTAGTTGATCATTGCTTGATGGAACCTTCATGTCGTTAGCTTGCACTACAGTAACCAGATGCAATCCATTTTTATTAAATGCATTCTGGTTAGGATTTTGTTGTGGCTGTTCTGTTTCCTATAGATCTAGATCTGGTCACTACTGAAATTTCATTCTAGGACTTCATCATGTGATTATTAGTTATTTTTAACCAATGCTATTCCTAGCATGTGTACACTCTAATCTCTAATGATGTTTGTCTTTGTGTTCAGGAGCTCGAGGTCTACAAAATTTGAAGATCGAAACCATATAGCTCTACTCAGCAAAGAGCCGTCTCTTCTGTTTGATTGTAATAGAATGTAAATATTGCAATATTGTAATAGTAGGCATATCTGGGTTGTAATAACTATGTACAGATTGTAGTAGACTTAGTGTTATTTGACGTACTACATCTGTACTGTTCCGTTTGAAATAATGATTATGTATGTGATTTGAAAATGTGTGGAATAGAAACCTGACTTGTGGGATCCACTTATGAAAATAATCTAAGCATTTTTGAATTTTCTGTCAAGTGGGCCGAATGTGTGAGAAGATGACAAGTGGGACCAGCTCCAAAATATAATGGCCCAAACAATGTTAAAAGACCCGGCCCAGAAATAAATAAAAGACTGAAATGGGCTTGGCCTGTGTAACTTACAGAAAAAAATACATTAAAAGGCCGAATTGTTGGGCTAGGCCCATGTAGAAAACCGAATTGGACCGGGCTGAATCTTGTGCCACATCAGCTTGCCACGCTGGATGCCTACGTGGCCTGCGGAGGTTGCTAGTGACCAAAACGCCACAGTGGACATATTTTGGTCATAAACGTTTGCGACCATTCCAGAAGAAAGGTCGCTATAGTCAGTTTACGACGGCCAGCTTTTGACCTTATGTTTTTTGTCACAAAAAGGTCACAAATGGAAATTTGTGACCATTCAGTGACCAATAGTGGTGGTCACAAGTTGACATATTTCTTGTAGTGTGTCCTACTCTATCTCGCCGATGACCGCACCTCCACTCTGAGGAGGGCAGCTGGCCGCCGGCCATGGATACGGCTGGAATAGCAAAAATTTAGAGTTGTTTACATTGCATGTAATCGTATGGATTTAATGACTTATAAATGGGTATCCCGTCGTGAAAATAATTTTTTTTGTCCTGACCGGTCATTGTCCGCGAACATGCCCAGACACGTCTGCGGGCATTTGGGGGGCCAATTTTTGTGAGTTGTGGTTATAGATGCTCTTAGAGCATCTCCAACGGATGCTGGAAAAGACTTCCATCAAGTAAAAGTAATCGTTTAGGGCTGAGCAAAATTTTTGCTTCAACAAATGATGTATATGCAAACGGAGGTGTAAATTTTATTGCGCACCCAAAATATTGTCCCCAACTGTCGTATATTTGCAGTGCCCCTACCTGCTGCCGCAAAGCAAAATTGTAGCCACACAAAGTCAACTACCCTATGGAAGTTTTCCTATCCCGCAACATGACGCAACTCAAAGCCGATTCCGGGTGTATCTCGCCGCCCTGGCGAGTCCGTCATCCACCCCTGCCCAGCCGCCATCCCTCTCTCGCCCATTCCTGCCACTTCGGACGACCATGACCACGATTCCAGGTCGATCTCATCACCATGGTGAGTCCATTGTCTGCCCTCGGCCTAGCCGCCGCATGCTTCTCGACCATTCCCGCCTCTCCAGACATCTAAGATTGTCCTTGTGGCCGCCACCGGTCAATTTGCATCAATGCCGACAGCTTCTCACCCCTTTGGTGCTTGATATGGTTGCTGTAGCACCTGGGCTCGCCCTTGATGTCGAATAGCCATCGCCCTCCCCCAAGTGACCGCCGTGGCCAACGCCAATCCGCTACTCTTCCAAGATCTCGGATGTCAGCCGAAGTGACGACAATTGTTGGGGAACGTAGTAATTTCGAAAATTTTCCTACGCACACGCAAGATCATGGTGATGCACAGCAACGAGGGGGGAGAGTGTTGTCTACGTACCAACGCAGACCGACTGCGGAAGCGGTCACACAACGTAGAGGAAGTAGTCGTACGTCTTCTTCTCGATCCGACCGATCCAAGCACCGTTACTCCGGCACCTCCGAGTTCTTAGCACACGTTCAGCTCGATGACGATCCTCGGGCTCCGATCCAGCAAAGCGTCGAGGAAGAGTTCCGTCAGCACAACGGCGTGGTGACAATCTTGATGTACTACCGACGCAGGGCTTCGCCTAAGCACTACAACGGTATGATCGAGGTGGAATTTGGTGGCAGGGGGCACCGCACACGGCTAAGGAATGATCTCAAGGATCAACTTGTGTGTCTTGGGGTGTCCCCTGCCCCCGTATATAAAGGTTGGAGGGAGGGGGGCTGGCCGGCCAAAGAGAGGGAGGCGCAAGAGGAGTCCTACTCCCACCGGGAGTAGGACTCCCCCCTCCAATCCTAGTCCAACTAGGAATCCTTTAAAGGGGAGAGAGAGAGAGGTGGCCGGCCCCTCTCCTAGTCCTAATAGGACTAGGGAGAGGGGGGAGGCGCAGCCCTCTCACCTTTCCACTAAGGCCCATGTTGGCCCATTTGGCTCCCGGGGGGTTCCGATAACCCTCCCGGTAATCCGGTAAAATCCCGATTTCACCCGGAACACTTCCGATGTCCAAACATAGGCTTCCAATATATCAATCTTTACGTCTCGACCATTTCGAGACTCCTCGTCATGTCCGTGATCTCATCTGGGACTCCGAACAACCTTAGGTACATCAAAATGCATAAACTCATAATAACTGTCATCGTAACGTTAAGCGTGCGGACCCTACGGTTCGAGAACAATGTAGACATGACCGAGACACGTCTCCGGTCAATAACCAATAGCGGGACCTGGATGCCCATATTGGCTCCTACATATTCTACGAAGATCTTTATCGGTCAGACCGCATAACAACATACGTTGTTCCCTTTGTCATCGGTATGTTACTTGCCCGAGATTCGATCGTCGGTATCCAATACCTAGTTCAATCTCGTTACTGGCAAGTCTCTTTACTCGTTCCGTAATACATCATCTCATAACTAACATCTTAGTTATTATGCTTGCAAGGCTTATGTGATGTATATTACCGAGAGGGCCCAGAGATACCTCTCCGACAATCGGAGTGACAAACCCTAATCTCGAAATATGCCAACCCAACATCTACCATTGGAGACACCTGTAGTACTCCTTTATAATCACCCAGTTACGTTGTGACGTTTGGTAGTACCCAAAGTGTTCCTCCGGTAAACGGGAGTTGCATAATCTCATAGTTATAGGAACATGTATAAGTCATGAAGAAAGCAATAGCAACATACTAAACGATCGGGTGCTAAGCTAATGGAATGGGTCATGTCAATCAGATCATTCAACTAATGATGTGACCTCGTTAATCAAATAACAACTCTTTGTTCATGGTTAGGAAACATAACCATCTTTGATTAACGAGCTAGTCAAGTAGAGGCATACTAGTGACACTCTGTTGGTCTATGTATTCACACATGTATTATGTTTCCGGTTAATACAATTCTAGCATGAATAATAAACATTTATCATGATATAAGGAAATAAATAATAACTTTATTATTGCCTCTAGGGCATATTTCCTTCAGTCTCCCACTTGCACTAGAGTCAATAATCTAGATTACACAGTAATGATTCTAACACCCATGGAGCCTTGGTGCTGATCATGTTTTGCTCGTGGAAGAGGCTTAGTCAACGGGTCTGCAACATTCAGATCCGTATGTATCTTGCAAATCTCTATGTCTCCCACCTGGACTAAATCCCGGATGGAGTTGAAGCGTCTCTTGATGTGTTTGGTTCTTTTGTGAAATCTGGATTCCTTTGCCAAGGCAATTGCACCAGTATTGTCACAGAAGATTTTCATTGGACCCGATGCACTAGGTATGACACCTAGATCGGATATGAACTCCTTCATCCAGACTCCTTCGTTCGCTGCTTCCGAAGCAGCTATGTACTCCGCTTCACATGTAGACCCCGCTACGATGCTTTGTTTAGAACTGCACCAACTGACAGCTCCACCGTTTAAAGTAAACACGTATCCGGTTTGCGATTTAGAATCGTCCGGATCAGTGTTAAAGCTTGCATCAACGTAACCTCTTACGGTGAGCTCTTTGTCACCTCCATATACGAGAAATATATCCCTAGTCCTTTTCAGGTATTTCAGGATGTTCTTGACCGCTGTCCAGTGATCCACTCCTGGATTACTTTGGTACCTCCCTGCTAAACTTATAGCAAGGCACACATCAGGTCTGGTACACAGCATTGGATACATGATAGAGCCTATGGCTGAAGCATAGGGAACATCTTTCATTTTCTCTCTATCTTATGCATTGGTCGGGCATTGAGTCTGACTCAACTTCACACCTTGTAACACAGGCAAGAACCCTTTCTTTGCTTGACCCATTTTGAACTTCTTCAAAATCTTGTCAAGGTATGTGCTTTGTCAAAGTCCAATTAAGCGTTTTGATCTATCTCTATAGATCTTTATGCCTAATATGTAAGCAGCTTCCCCGAGGTCTTTCATTGAAAAAAATTTATTCAAGTATCCCTTTATGCTATCCAGCAATTCTATATCATTTCCAATTAGCAATATGTCATCCACATATAATATCAGAAATGCTACAGAGCTCCCACTCACTTTCTTGTAAATACAGGCTTCTCCAAAAGTCTGTATAAAGCCAAATGCTTTGATCACACTATCAAAGCGTTTATTCCAACCCCGAGATGCTTGCACCAGTCCATAAATGGATCGCTGGAGTTTGCACACTTTGTTAGCTCCCTTCGGATCGACAAAACCTTCTGGTTGCATCATATACAACTCTTCTTCCAGAAATCCATTCAGGAATGCAGTTTTGACATCCATTTGCCATATTTCATAATCAAAAAACGCAGCAATTTCTAACATAATTCTGACGGACTTAAGCATCGCTACGGGTGAGAAGGTCTCATCGTAGTCAACCCCTTGAACTTGTCGAAAACCTTTTGCGACAAGTCGAGCTTTATAGACAGTAATATTACCGTCAGCGTCAGTCTTTTTCTTGAAGATCCATTTATTCTCAATTGCTTGCCGATCATCGGGCAAGTCAACCAAAGTCCATACTTTGTTCTCATACATGGATCCCATCTCAGATTTCATGGCCTCAAGCCACTTTGCGGAATCTGGGCTCACCATCGCTTCTTCATAGTTCGTAGGTTCATCATGATCTAGTAGCATGACTTCCAGAACTGGATTACCGTACCACTCTGGTGCGGATCTCACTCTGGTTGATCTACGTGGTTCAGTAGTATCTTGTCCTGAAGCTTCATGATCATCATCATTAGCTTCCTCACTGATTGGTATAGGTGTCGCAGAAACAGTTTTCTGTGATGTACTATTTTCCAATAAGGGAGCAGGTACAGTTACCTCGTCAAGTTCTACTTTCCTCCCACTCACTTCTTTCGAGAGAAACTCCTTCTCTAGAAATGATCCATTCTTAGCAACGAATGTCTTGTCGTCGGATCTGTGATAGAAGGTATACCCAACAGTTTCCTTTGGGTATCCTATGAAGACACATTTCTCCGCTTTGGGTTCGAGCTTATCAGGCTGAAGCTTTTTCACATAAGCATCGCAGCCCCAAACTTTAAGAAACGACAACTTTGGTTTCTTGCCAAACCATAGTTCATAAGGCGTCGTCTCAACGGATTTTGATGGTGCCCTATTTAACGTGAATGCGGCCGTCTCTAAAGCATAACCCCAAAAACGATAGCGGTAAATCAGTAAGAGACATCATAGATCGCACCATATCTAGTAAAGTACGATTACGACGTTCGGACACACCATTACGCTGTGGTGTTCCGGGTGGCGTGAGTTGCGAAACTATTCCACAATTTTTCAAATGTATACCAAACTCATAACTCAAATATTCTCCTCCACGATCAGATCGTAGAAACTTTATTTTCTTGTTACGATGATTTTCAGCTTCACTCCGAAATTCCTTGAACTTTTCAAATGTTTCAGACTTATGTTTCATTAAGTAGATATACCCATATCTGCTTAAATCATCTGTGAAGGTGAGAAAATAACGATATCCGCCACGAGCCTCAATATTCATCGGACCACATACATCGGTATGTATGATTTCCAATAAATCTGTTGCTCTCTCCATAGTACCGGAGAACGGTGTTTTAGTCATCTTGCCTATGAGGCACGGTTCGCAAGTACCAAGTGATTCATAATCAAGTGGTTCCAAAAGCCCATCAGTATGGAGTTTCTTCATGCGCTTTACACCGATATGACCTAAACGGCAGTGCCACAAATAAGTTGCACTATCATTATCAACTCTGCATCTTTTGGCTTCTACATTATGAATATGTGTATCACTACTATCGAGATTCAATAAGAATAGACCACTTTTCAAGGGTGCATGACCATAAAAGATATTACTCATATAAATAGAACAACCATTATTCTCTGATTTAAATGAATAACCGTCTCGCATCAAACAAGATCCAGATATAATGTTCATGCTCAACGCTGGCACCAAATAACAATTATTTAGGTCTAATATTAATCCCGAAGGTAGATGTAGAGGTAGCGTGCCGACCGCGATCACATCGACTTTGGAACCGTTTCCCACGCGCATCGTCACCTCGTCCTTTGCTAGTGTCCGCTTATTCCGAAGTCCCTGTTTCGAGTTGCAAATATTAGCAACAGAACCAGTATCAAATACCCAGGTGCTACTGCGAGCTCTAGTAAGGTACACATCAATAACATGTATATCACATATACCTTTGTTCACCTTGCCATCCTTCTTATCCGCCAAATACTTGGGGCAGTTCCGCTTCCAGTGACCAGTCTGCTTGCAGTAGAAGCACTCAGTTTCAGGCTTAGATCCAGACTTGGGTTTCTTCTCCTGAGCAGCAACTTGCTTGCTGTTCTTCTTGAAGTTTCCCTTCTTCTTCCCTTTGCCCTTTTTCTTGAAACTAGTGGTTTTGCTAACCATCAACACTTGATGCTCCTTCTTGATTTCTACCTCCGCAGCTTTCAGCATTGCGAAGAGCTCGGGAATAGTCTTGTTCATCCCTTGCATATTATAGTTCATCACGAAGCTCTTGTAGCTTGGTGGCAGTGATTGGAGAATTCTGTCAATGACGCAATCATCTGGAAGATTAACTCCCATCTGAATCAAGTGATTATTATACCCAGACATTTTGAGTATATGCTCACTGACAGAACTGTTCTCCTCCATCTTGCAGCTATAGAACTTATTGGAGACTTCATATCTCTCAATTCGGGCATTTGCTTGAAATATTAACTTCAACTCCTGGAACATCTCATATGCTCCATGATGTTCAAAACGTCGTTGAAGTCCCGATTCTAAGCCGTAAAGCATGGCACACTGAACTATCGAGTAGTCATCAGCTTTGCTCTGCCAGACGTTCATAACATCTGGTGTTGCTCCAGCAGCAGGCCTGGCACCCAGCGGTGCTTCCAGGACGTAATTCTTCTGTGCAGCAATGAGGATAATCCTCAGGTTACGGACCCAGTCCGTGTAATTGCTACCATCATCTTTCAACTTTGCTTTCTCAAGGAACGCATTAAAATTCAACGGAACAACAGCACGAGCCATCTATCTACAATCAACATAAACAAGCAAGATACTATCAGGTACTAAGTTCATGATAAGTTTAAGTTCAGTTAATCAAATTACTTAGGAACTCCCACTTAGATAGACATCCCTCTAATCCTCTAAGTGATCACGTGATCCAAATCAACTAAACCATAACTGATCATCACGTGAGATGGAGTAGTTTTCAATGGTGAACATCGTCATGTTGATCATATCTACTATATGATTCACGCTCGACCTTTCGGTCTCTGTGTTCCGAGGCCATATCTGCATATGCTAGGCTCGTCAAGTTTAACCTGAGTATTCTGCGTGTGCAAAACTGGCTTGCACCCGTTTTAGATGGACGTAGAGCTTATCACACCCGATCATCATGTGGTGTCTGGGCACGACGAACTTTGGCAACGGTGCATACTCAGGGAGAACACTTCTTGATAATTTAGTGAGAGATCATCTTATAATGCTACCGTCAATCAAAGCAAGATAAGATGCATAAAAGGATAAACATCACATGCAATCAATATAAGTGATATGATATGGCCATCATCATCTTGTGCTTGTGATCTCCATCTCCGAAGCACCGTCATGATCACCATCGTCACCGGCGCGACACCTTGATCTCCATCGTAGCATCATTGTCGTCTCGCCAATCTTATGCTTCCACGACTATCACTACCGCTTAGTAATAAAGTAAAGCATTACATCGCGATTGCATTGCATACAATAAAGCGACAACCATATGGCTCCTGCCAGTTGCCGATAACTCGGTTACAAAACATGATCATCTCATACAATAAAATCAGCATCATGCCTTGACCATATCACATCACAACATGCCCTGCAAAAACAAGTTAGACGTCCTCTACTTTGTTGTTGCAAGTTTTACGTGGCTGCTACGGGCTTAAGTAAGAACTCATCTCACCTACGCATCAAAACCACAACGATAGTTCGTCAAATAGACTCCGTTTTAACCTTCTCAAGGACCGGGCGTAGTCACACTTGGTTCAACTAAAGTTGGAGAGACAGTCTTCCGCAAGCCATCTATGTGCAAAGCACGTCGAGGGAACCGGTCTCGCGTAAGAGTACGCGTAAGGTTGGTCCGGATCGTCTCGTCCAACAATACCGCCGAACCAAAGTATGACATGCTGGTAGGCAGTATGACTTGTATCGCCCACAACTCACTTGTGTTCTACTCGTGCAAATAACATCAAACCATAAAACCTAGGCTCGGATGCCACTGTTGGGGAACGTAGTAATTTCGAAAATTTTCCTACGCACACGCAAGATCATGATGATGCACAGCAACGAGAGGGGAGAGTGTTGTCTACGTACCAACGCAGACCGACTGCGGAAGCGATCACACAACGTAGAGGAAGTAGTCGTACGTCTTCTTCTCGATCCGACCGATCCAAGCACCGTTACTCCGGCACCTCCGAGTTCTTAGCACACGTTCAGCTCGATGACGATCCTCGAGCTTCGATCCAGCAAAGCGTCGAGGAAGAGTTCCGTCAGCACAACGGCGTGGTGACAATCTTGATGTACTACCGACGCAGGGCTTCGCCTAAGCACTACAACGGTATGATCGAGGTGGAATTTGGTGGCAGGGGGCACCGCACACGGCTAAGGAACGATCTCAAGGATCAACATGTGTGTCTTGGGGTGTCCCCTGCCCCCGTATATAAAGGTTGGAGGGAGGGGGGCTAGCCGGCCAAAGAGAGGGAGGCGCAGGAGGAGTCCTACTCCCACCGGGAGTAGGACTCCCCCCTCCAATCCTAGTCCAACTAGGAATCCGTTAAAGGGGAGAGAGAGAGAGGTGGCCGGCCCCTCTCCTAGTCCTAATAGGACTAGGGAGAGGGAGGAGGCGCAGCCCTATGTGGGCTGCCCTCTCACCTTTCCACTAAGGCCCATGTTGGCCCATTTGGCTCCCGGGGGGTTCCGGTAACCCTCCCGGTAATCCGGTAAAATCCCGATTTCACCCGGAACACTTCCGATGTCCAAACATAGGCTTCCAATATATCAATCTTTACGTCTCGACCATTTCGAGACTCCTTGTCATGTCCGTGATCTCATCCGGGACTCCGAACAACCTTCGGTACATCAAAATGCATAAACTCATAATAACTGTCATCGTAACGTTAAGCGTGCGGACCCTACGGTTCGAGAACAATGTAGACATGACCGAGACACGTCTCCGGTCAATAACCAATAGCGGGACCTGGATGCCCATATTGGCTCCTACATATTCTACGAAGATCTTTATCGGTCAGACCGCATAACAACATACGTTGTTCCCTTTGTCATCGGTATGTTACTTGCCCGAGATTCGATCGTCGGTATCCAATACCTAGTTCAATCTCGTTACTGGCAAGTCTCTTTACTCGTTCCGTAATACATCATCTCATAACTAACATCTTAGTTATTATGCTTGCAAGGCTTATGTGATGTATATTACCGAGAGGGCCCAGAGATACCTCTCCGACAATCGGAGTGACAAACCCTAATCTCGAAATATGCCAACCCAACATCTACCATTGGAGACACCTGTAGTACTCCTTTATAATCACCCAGTTACGTTGTGACGTTTGGTAGTACCCAAAGTGTTCCTCCGGTAAACGGGAGTTGCATAATCTCATAGTTATAGGAACATGTATAAGTCATGAAGAAAGCAATAGCAACATACTAAACGATCGGGTGCTAAGCTAATGGAATGGGTCATGTCAATCAGATCATTCAACTAATGATGTGACCTCGTTAATCAAATAACAACTCTTTGTTCATGGTTAGGAAACATAACCATCTTTGATTAACGAGCTAGTCAAGTAGAGGCATACTAGTGACACTCTGTTGGTCTATGTATTCACACATGTATTATGTTTCCGGTTAATACAATTCTAGCATGAATAAGAAACATTTATCATGATATAAGGAACTAAATAATAACTTTATTATTGCCTCTAGGGCATATTTCCTTCAACAATCGCTCTAACCAAGATTCATGGCTTCTCAGCGGCAGCAGGAGCGCCACGACTGCATTCCTAGCCAGCATAGTGACCGCCTTGGCCCCACGTGCTATGGTGGCCATATTTCATCTTCCGCCTACTAGGTGTTCAGAAAAAACCCTTCTCCGATCATCACTCTTTGCACGATTAGAAAATGGGGAGGCACCACCCATAGAGTTTCAGGTTAACGGCCACGGATTCTCACACAGATCTTCAAAGAGATCTCATCGAGGAGTGGTGGATGTGCAATGGGCAACAAGATCAATAGTTGTGTTTCATATCATTTGTGATGAACTTGAGCATGTCGATTGATGAACTATATAATAATTAGTACTATTTGTGTTTAGTTTGTCTCGAATTCATTTGACATGAGTCTTAATGATCATATCAGTTTTTGTTTCAAGATGTACATGATCGTGGAGTAAAATAAAAGAAGGACAAAGAAAATTAGAGCGCCTGTTTGTATCATCTCTAGCCTGGTGTGTTTTTAAAAGAAAGAAATAAACTACAGCCCTCACTATGCAAAACTTTAGCACGGGAGCAACTCATGCCATGTGTTTCTTTGCAAACCACCGAACCGTGGAGGTGTGGTGGCTGCTCTACATAGAGCCAATCGCGTCTCCCAAATTCCTCAATTTCCTTCTCCAATATCTAAGGGCATTCCAACTCCGACTCTTAAACTGTCTGCATCCATTCGGATCGCGTTATCCAAACAGCAGAAGCCATCCGGACGTACTTTCTTCCGTAAACCGGAGACAAATATGGGGGCTTTGCGAGTGTCCGGACACCACCCACGCATGTTTCTGACCACACTCGCCCATTCAAACCCCGTCCTCCCTCGCCCGTGTGCGTTCCTGCTTGGTGCCAGCTGCCCGCATTCATACTGCTGTAGAGTGCGCTGCTGTACATTGAAGACGGCTCAGGATGGACGCGACCTCTCACTGCCTCCGCCATTGAAGTGGTGCGTCAGCCGAGGGCGCGGCTCGCGACGCGTCTTCGGTGCCCGCACCTATTCAATGTCGGAGATGCGTTACTGAACGCGACGGGTATCTACCACGCCCGTTGAATGCCCCACTCACCCGTATGCCGCCATTAAGCAGGCTCGCCAGCTGAGAAGCCCACTCCGGTGCCACGCATTGACGCACCCGGACGCCTGGCCTCACTGGAATCCACTATTTAAAGGCGGCCATACCCGACTAACTCCACTCCACAACACAAGACGCTCCTCATCCTCCTCCCTTGCACTGTATCTGCAATGACTGCAGGTGACGAAGCTCCGTGGAAGAGTCTTTCCACTGAGATGAAGCATGTGGTGGCCGCCCTTGCCGCCGCCTGGCAGAGCCGCCGTGCCGGCTAGCTCGCTTGAGGTCTCCGATGACGAGGACGGCACCATGATGGAGATGGGCTCCGACGACACCGCCCCGGCTCCCACGCCTCCTGTGCACGCTGGCTTCCCCATGAAACAGGCGCAGATGCACTACAACGCCTCCATGGTGGAGGTGCAGTCTGTGCCACCTTTGTCAGAGTTTCAGCAGGCGCAGGAGGAACATTGATACAACCTGTTTCTCCTGGAGCAGCACCGGCTGGCGGAGGGCTAGATCTACGGTGAGCGCGCGAGCGAGGAGTCCGTGGCGGCTATGGCCGCGGTGAACCCCATCTTCGTCATGGAACAGGATGCCATCTATAATATCATCCGCGCTCAAGCCACCACTCGCCAGGAAGTGGCTGCCGCTGAGGCGCAACTCCAGGCGATCTTGGAGGAGAACAACGCTAGTTGCGTTTCCTACGCGCCGCCAACAAACTATCAGATGGCTTGATGAGACGACGATAGCGCGGGCGCCATCATTTCCATCATGAACCTCACGTCCACCTGCCACAAACAAGGCGCAGACTCCTCCGAAGATGAGTATGGCACGGGAGACGGCAGGGCCTTGTGTCCCATGTGGGCCGGTACGTCTCATGTGTTCTACTCTTCCTCGCCGGAGACCGCAGCTTCACTTCATCGGTCTTATCGCCGGTGCCTATGAAGATGGCGGATGGAGGACGACACAGGTTTGGACGTCGGGCGTCGTCGTTGAAGGATAGGTTTAGGGTCAGGTCATTTTTTGTTCTAAATGTTCAAATTTTAATAAAAATCCACTGTATTTGCATGAATATTGTACGGTTTGTATGAAATCCTCTCATATTTGCATGAATTTTATCCGATTTGTTAAAAAAGAGTTTGCAATATATGCGGGCAGCGTTGGATGGCGGCCTCTCACGTTCATCTCCATGAACTGGTTTCCTCTGTCCATGGATGAATGCAGAAAAAAAATTACGGGTTACCGTTGGAGATGCCTAGCCCTTATATACTCTTGTTCGTGTACCGAGTTTCCCCAATTCCTACTCCTTTGTCCATGTTGTTCTCCGTCAGTGATGGCCACCGAAGCTTGTGGCCTGAGCTCGAGCCCGATCATTGCCCTTGTTATGTACTACATCATCATTCCGCGTGGCTCCCCTTGTTTACATCCATGCATCATCATTCCTAGGATAAGCAGGCGTTTATTACTCGCTTGGCGTCTTGCGGACTTGGAACAACTTGACCTTCTTCCTCGGTTTGCAGAAGTCGGTGTCGTCTCGTCTCGCCGTTGTTCGCCACACATGTTCCTCTCACCACCCTGTTTACGATAACGCGGCTTAGATGTCAGAGCTCACCCTGACGCGATCCATTCGAGCTAGCCACAGCACGCGACGACAGCCTCCTCATTCACCCTGTCGACCCCCCTGTGCTCTGTCGTTTTTCTATGTCCTGTAAGTGGCTGTGTAGTTTTACATTATTATTACTATTATCATGACAACGTGTAGAGTGTTGTTTGGCCTCCGCCTTCCGGAGAAGCTGTCGTGTTATATATGAACGGCGCTGATGGGCTGTTTAGTAAACTTCGTGGTTTGGCTGACTATAAGTGTATTTTGTTGTTGTTCCCATGGATATTGGTGTTTTAGCATTTCGACATGATCCTAGTGACCCCACCGAGCTTCATTTCATATGAAAATTGTCACTGACTCCAGCTCCAGTTTAGTTAGAGTACTAAACCTCCAACTGAACACTTAGTTGTAAACTATCTCAGCCTAACCAACCAAAACACAAGGGCGTAATTAAACTTGTCCATCTCCGGCATGCAGTGGCCCATGCAACATGCGACGTCTCTCATGCATGCACATAATGTGCAATATTTCATGGGATGTAACAACGGATGAGCCAGCGCACCTAACTAGAGAGAATTAGACTCAAAAAGAATATAGAGAAATAGAGCAAGGCTAATAGTAGATCCAGCAACCAGCTATATTAGACTTTCATGTCATTAAGAGACAGCATTATTATAATGTTGTATATTGAGTTGATCGTTTTTTCCTTTTTCCTCCCTCCGCATGGCATAGCTTCAGTCTTCTATGACTTTGTTCTCTGCCCGCGTGATTTTTTGCATATGTGCATTGTTGTTGGCTATATGCATTTTAATTATGCAGAGGCCCGATGTGTTCATTATGGTTGTATCACCGTGATCCTTCATTGTCAATCAATAAAAGACAATCTTTATAGGAAAAAATAGGTTAGTTATATTTATTTTTCTATTTTCTCTTTCTCTTTCTCTCGTTACCCTTTTACCTTGGACCACATGTAGAGATTAGCTCTCTTATGACAGCCCACTCTTTTCCTTTTCTTTGTCCCTCCCCTCCACATAGACAAACATGTCATATAAATAGCCCTATAGTGCCTTATTATAATTACTCATAAAGAGTCGGTGGAATATAGGCGTAAATTTTTGGATTTTTTAACCCTAGTTTTTGGATTTTTCAGACTTACAATGGGGTCTAGGCCTAATATATCATCTCATTCAATGCCAACTAGGAATATAACTGACAATCATATCATGATACTATATATACCATAATAAATTAAGTGCTACTATGAGTCATACAAAATAATAGATGATGGCATCTAAAATACCAATATATGATATTGTGCGGTGTATAGATGGTATAATACACTAATATCATATGCATGATCCCATACCCGTCTATGATTATACTAAACAACTCTTTCAAATAACCGTACCCAATCATGTATACATGGAGAGCGTTTTTTTCTACCATGCAAGCTATATATATAGATAGTCTGTGTTGATTCGTCACTCAATGTGTTGGAGATTCCTCTGGCTGGATTATTCTTATATAGTTATATATACATGAATAAACATCAAGATACAATGGAAAAATAATAAAAGATATCAAACTATATAAAAAATTAAAAAATGTGCTCTCCTTTTCACTGGTACACAATAAATTACTCCGTCCATCCCGAAATGTAAGACGTTTTTGATACTATGGTAGTGTCAAAAAACATCTTGCATTTTGGGACGGTGGGAGTAGAATTTAAAATAAAATAGTGTAATATTTAAGAACAAGACAAACTTCTTTTTTTAACAAAAGAAGCAGTGATACGAAGAGCTAGGTGATGACAGTCGGTGGATGTGCTAGAAAGCCGTCTCTCCTCTGCATACATCATATATACCTTGTCTTACTGTCACATATATCTTTTCCGTACAACTCACTTAGGGGCATCCAGTAATTATTAACAAAATATATTAAAATAATAAAAATGGTATAATTGATTCATAATACTGTGGGGGAATGGGAGTACATACTCACATAGTAATGAATCATTTCGTAACACACATGCGCACGCGCACGTACACACACGACCACTTAAAGAACACAATACAAAGACCATACCATACAACTCTTCCTTCGTATCACAAAGACATGACGTTTTGAATATGGCCTCGGTTAAAATTTTACAGAAGCATGCAAGCACTTTATTGCTGCCTTTGTGGCATCTGTCCCCTAAGTTTTTACAACTATAGGTTACAAGCATTTTATTTCTCTTTGACCCTACCCAAAGTGGTAGTAGTTGGCAAGCCTTGTAAATGTGTACATTGTTCTTTGATTCATTAATACATATTTTTCAATCAAGGCTTCCAATACCATTTTCATCAAAAATAAATAACATTTTGTTATACAGATTAGAAATTGAAAAAAAATCATATGTATAACCTTACCTCAAAAAAATATTGTTAGGATATTTTATTTTCCTTTTTTGTTACATGCTACCTCCATCTTAAAATATAAGATGTTTTTGTAGGCTAAAACATCGTGTTAATATTTTGAGACCGATGTACAGTATAGAAACCTCCAAAACGTCGTGTTTTTGTGATACAGGAGAAGATAACCTGTCACGGATTTAGAAGATCATGTAGCTGACATGCGATTAGTCTCCTGCACACCTGATCCCTGAAACAGCGATGAAATTACTCATTAATCAGCAACCGCGAATCCCCTCAAAAAAAAAGAAAAAAATCAGCACGCGCGGATGAGCGCGTGTGCACGTGCGCGCGCCACTGTTGAGATGCACTTACGCTGGACTTCTTGCAATCGAAAATGCTAAACTCACGGGCTTTTACTGGTTATTACGGGCTCTTTTCAACTAATCAAACTTGCCCCCCCTGATTTTCAGGGGGGTGGGGCCTCTCATCCTGATTTTCATCCAATCAAGAAAACCCACCTCAGCTTCTTCATGAACCCCGTAAAATTAATCCCGTGTATGTAGCATTGCCCTCTTGCAATAGAGGATGGCGTCATGGACGTCCGTGTCAGCCCTGCCGTGGTACCCGACGCTCGACGTGGCCCCGCTCGCCGGGCTCGCCGCCAACGTGAACCTGCTGTGCCTCCCCGCGATAGCCCTGACCTTCCGGTACAGGGGCATCAGGAAACGCAGCACCTTCCATGGCGACGACCCCGCGCGCCGCCTCCCGGCACACAACGCTGCCGGCCGCGGCCTGGCGTGCTTGCTCGTCGCGATGGAGCACGCACTCAGCGAGACTAGCGTGCTCCGCGCCGAGTGGGAGACCGGCGACGAGAAGGCTGACAACCACGGCGCGCTCGGGGCGTCCGCAGAGTGATGATACCGACTGGTGATCACCGTCACCGACTCGTCGCCGTCTTCTTGCGCGCCGGAGCCACCTCCGGGCTCGCAGAGGAGGAGGCGGCTCGCGCTGATCTGCGGCATCATCGGGGACGGCGCGGAATCGTCTACTACCGGCAGGTCGAAGTCGAAGTCACTTGCCGCCGTGGTTAAGTCGATGGAGAAGAGATCGTCGCGGGGGTACAAGTCGATGAAGGAGGACGACGTTGAGATTTGGAAGGAATGACCGACGCCGTGGACGAGGTGGTCCAAGGACGGCGGCGAGTGCAGTGCGCTGTCGTCGAGCCACCCGAAGAAGAAGTCATCGTACTCGGCGAGGTGCTGCAACGACCTGCTACTCTCCATGCGCTCAGGCTCAGCGTGGGAGCTTGACGAGTGGACGGGTGTGGTGGTGCATGATGCATCGGACTGGGGCTGAGCACGGGCATGACACGCATATATGGGCAGCGCAGCGCAAGCAGGTGAGTCGTGTCGTCTGGTGAAAATCCACTTCTTTTTTTCTTTTTTGGATTGGAATCTACTACAGCGCGACGCCATGATCATGCATGCTCGTGGCCGCTAGCCAAATCGAGCGGCGCACACCACGTCGCGCCAGATGCATACTTTTTTTTTTGAGTAAAGCCAGAAGCATAGATTTTTTATTTTTTGAGACAAGCCAGAAGATGGGGGAAGTTCCATCGATAGAGGACCGGCCCAAGTACCTTCCTGCAAGATCGTTCGTTTTTCTTCTCTGCTTCTTCATTAGTTCCTTTTATTTGTTTTGCTATTTTCTCAATCACATTGAAATTATACTAAATACATATTTTCAGAATTTAATTTACATATAAATTTTAAAAGTGTTCCAAATGTATTAGAAAAATGTTAACACATCATAAAAGTCTTGCACACGAGACTTTTAGAAAATGTTGATAGCATTAAAACAATGTTCATGACATTTAAAAAAATAGTCATGTGTTTCAAAAGAATGTTTGTGCCAATTTTTTTAACGAAATTATCATGTAATCCAAAACTATATTTTACACCATTCAAAAATATATGTGGCATTTGAAACTAAACTTCACACGTTTAAAAAAATGTTTGGGACAATTTAAAAATATAGAAAATGTGGAAAATGTCGCATAGTTCAAATAATTAGCTTCATATCATTCAGAAAATATTCAATGTGTGTTTGAAAAAAATTTAACATGTATTTTTGAAAAACTTCATCATGTATTTAGAAAAAGTTCAATATGTATAACAAAAATCTTCTAGGTGTACAAAATTGGAAAACAAATGTATTGAAAAAAGTAGACATATACTAAAAAAAAGGAAAACCAAGAAATCCCAAAGGACACTACTCCCTTCATTCCTAAATATAAGTCTTTCTAGAGATTTCAATAAGAACTACTCCCTCCGTCCGGAAATACTTGTCGGAGGAATGGATGTATCTAGACATATCTTAGTTCTGGATACATTCATTTTTATTCATTTCTTCGACAAGTATTTCCGGACGGAGGGAGTACATACGAATGTATATAGACATAGTTTAGACTGTAGATTCACTCATTTTGCTCCATATGTAGTTCATATTGATGAACTTCTTTGTAAAGACGAGCATTTCAAAATTGTATGAACATTTTCAAGTTTTTTTTGTGAAAAGGACTCAGATTATATTAAAAGTAAGCGGTAGTACAACACACTCCACAAGATAAGGAAATTACAACAAACACTCTGGAGATCCAATCCAGAAACATCGCCGACACGAGATGAGGGCGCGCCGCCGCCGCCATCGCCACTGCTCCCTCCCGGAGCCGGTGATAACCTTGGTCATGCACACGGACTGTTGACGACGGGAAGTCACCATCTTCTGCAGTAGGACCAGCACGCTGGAGAAGAACTGGATCGGCAAAGCGCCAGCACTTGCGCCCGCATGGAGAGCGACGAGCACGTCGAGGCGCCCATGCCAGCGATAATGAACAAATCCAAAATCCACAAACCACGCATATACCCGCACAAACTTCCAAGCTTGACGGCAGCGTCGAAAGGGCCACCGCCGTGACGAAGGGGAAACTAGAAGAACAGAAGGCTTGGCAACACCGGCTCCTCTGTCTCACCGATGCAACCTGGCCAGCCGCACAACCCGATCGCCGGCTTCGAAGATGACGACGAGATGGAGACGGAGCCGGAGCCGGAGAACCCTTATTCGACACGCCTCTGCCACCTCCATCAAGTCGGCTGCACGCGCAACTCTACCCCTACTAACTCTATATACACCAACCGAGCGCAGATCCAAATTCCCTACCCCCTCCCGCCGCCAATGGCGAGCGGAGGAGGCAGGGGCCTGCGACCTTGCCGGTAGGATCGGTGGAAAAGGGAGCACTCCCTTTCGCCTCCTTAGTTGCGAGAGAGAAGGGGCAAAAAGGGGAACTACTGCCCCGGTAATATAGGCACTTGAACATTTTCAAGTTCATGAGCATTTTTTCTAAACATATTTAAATCTTGGAAAAATGGGTACCTGGTTTGTAAGTCTGACTAGCTGCCAGTTTTTTATCCAAAAGCGGGAGGGCTACTTGGGTTGCGCCATCCACGTGTTCGTCCACTATCCATCTCTAAGGATCGCTACGGTGAACAGGCCTCCCTGCCACGCGAGAGCTATATCCTGATCTGTTTTGCAGTTGCCGATCACTAGCTGGGCCGGCCCAATTTGTTTTTCCTGGGAGCGGGTTTTCGGAAGATTCTGTGATCTGTTCAAACGTGGCTTAGAAGCTTAGTATTTTTTTTGCATGTTTTAGTTGCCGGTGTTTATTAGTTTTTCTTTTCATTTTTAAATTTCGGTACTACTCCCTCTATTCCTAAATATAGGTCTTTTTATATACAAATGCTCATTAATTTTCAAATTGTTCACAAATTAAAACAGAAAAATGGAAATAAACGCATACACTTAAAAATGATAAGGAAAATGAAACGAGAAAATAAAATAAAATCAACAAAAACCCATAAAAAACCGGTAAGAATTAAACAGAAAAAAGGGGAAACCACAAAAGACCGCAAACGAAAATCATTGGGAAGAGTTATGGTTTACAGATGAAGCTCCAAATGGCATCATCCCATGGTGGGAGAGGTGCACAATGTAGAGATTATTCATTGCTATGAACAATGAATAGCATTTTCCCACATGGTTCCTTTAAAGATAATGTTCCGGGAAAATTAAGTTGCGGTGGGAACCGGTAAACACGGAGGGAAAAAGTATGTTTTGAAGTTTCAGGCCATGCAGCAAGGCACGCCTAGGAATCACATGAAAACTTCCCGGATTTAGGTAGAAAATGGCAAAAAAAAATTGTGATTTTTTAGAATCTGCTATTTCTACCTGTCTCGGGCCGGATTTAGGCCGGTTTTAGGCAGTTCGGTCAATCTGAGGCCAAACTTTGGTACTGCCTTGCTGGTACTCTCAATCTCAGGCATGCTTTCGTCTGCATGTTTTCTCCATCTTTTGATGCAAGTGCTGCTCGCTACAGCCATGTCTTTTCCACACTCGGCCCCGCCATTGCACCGCCGGCCTCCCCTCTAACAACACCGAGCTATTATAAAAACATGAACCGCGGCTATGGCTACCTCGACAACTCCTCGCCGTGGCTATGGCTATCTCGGCAACTTCTCGCCGCTGTCCGTCGGCACGATACATGCAGCTTCCAGAGGCAAGAGCGTTCGCCAAGGCATGTTCGCAGAAGAAGCGACATACAGAAATTATGAGTCGATGTACGAAACGCCTCCTATCCTATTTGACGTTTGTCGGGTGGTAGGTGCGACATATGCCAACGGGTGGCTTATCATTGTGAGAGCCAATAAAACATCGCCGGTGCCTGCAAACGGGATAAGGCGAAGACATGCACGCCGGCGAATCTTACCCAGCTTCAGGGCTCTCCGAGGAGATAACACCCCTACTGCTGCTCTACGGGGTCTCCGCATGGTTACTAAATGAACAAGTAGCTACACAACGCTCCTCGAGCTGTTTGGGTGGAAGGAGGAAGAAGGGCACAGCTAGCTTGCTTCTTCTCTTTGTGTGGTGTCTAAGTCTAGCTTGAGAGTCCAACCCTTTGCATGGGTGCACCGGGGGGTTTATATAGGCCTATCCTCCGGGGGTACAATGGTAATCCAGCCGGGCGCGGGGCCCAGCTGCCTGTGACTATGCTCGCCGGCTTCTGTGCCGGCTGCTGGGGCCCGCCGACTGCCGGCTCCCTGGTCGACAGGCAGGCCCCACTATCCAGGGCCTGGTCGATGGCTGGTTACTGTTGCTCCGTGCTGTTGACGCAGGCTTGGTCGGGGTAAGCGTGGCTACAGTACCGCCGCCCTGGCGGGCGATTACTGTAGCCCCGCCGTATCTTGTCTCCTTAATGGGCGTCTCCTTTGAGGATGATGGCGAGCCGGCCATGGGGGGCCGGCTCTCCATCAGGCCGACTTCGGAGGAGGTGCGGCCGCCTTCGGCATCTCTCTGCCCGAAGGGGCCCACCGCCTCGGGGGCCACGCTGGTGGCCCGTCGTGGACGGCGTCGGGGCCGCCGTGGCAACAGTGCCGCGCCGGACGGGTCGTGGCCACCCGTACGGTGCACTGTACCAGGCGTGCTCCGGGTTTTGGGGGTGGCAGGCTCTACTGTAGCCACGCCCTGCTTCATCATCGCGGGGTGGACGCGTACACCGCGGGTACGGCCTTGACCGCTTCAACGGAGCCGGCCCCTTGGAGTCGGCCCCGTCGCAGCCGGCTTCTCGCAGTCGGCCCTCCCACAACTTTCTTCGTGAGGGTAAAGGGCGGGCCGCCCCCGAAGCCGGCCGGGAAGATAGCCGGCAAGGGGGGAGGCGGCCCCAGGTCTTGAGTCCTCTTGAGAGCCGGACGGGCTCGTAATTTTTTTTGATGGGCCAGGGGAAGCCGGCTAGGCTACCCATGGCTATTTACTCCGACAGTAGTCCCCGAAGCTGGGCGAGCTTCACGGCGGACGGAGGGACGAGAAGCTTGGTCAGCTTCCTACCCTGAGGAGCCGACCTCGCCGTCGTAGGCCGACTTCGGAGAACTTTCTTGTTTATTAATATGACCGTGGTTGACCCGCGGGCTGGCCGCGGGCCCCACGACGGGCCACGTGGCGGAGAAGTCCTGCCGTCGCACGCGCGCGACGGGACGCCGCCGCAGGCCCGGGCCCGCCACTCCTTGGCCT
Organism: Triticum monococcum; assembly: GCA_034509565.1. Taxonomy (NCBI): domain Eukaryota; kingdom Viridiplantae; phylum Streptophyta; class Magnoliopsida; order Poales; family Poaceae; genus Triticum; species Triticum monococcum. The sequence continues at coordinate 695,667,788 of CM067845.1, forward strand.
CGGCCCGGGCGCAGATCTTCTGTGGCCCGAGGGGACTGCTCGCCTCCCCGCGGCCGTTTCTTCGTGTTTTCAATGCGTGCAATCAACGCGGGGCGTGGGGGAGATGGGCACGATCGATCCCCACGATCCCCCACGCCGCGCCTCCTCGGCTCCGGCGCACGAGCCTACAAGTAGGAGGGGGAGGGGGAGAGACAAAGGCTTGCTCGCTCCCCCGCTCCCCGTCCCTCCTCGTTCTCCTTTCCTTTCTTCTTCCTCCGCGCCCGACGCAGCCTCCCGTCGCAGCCTGCCCACGCCGCCATGTCCATGGCGCTGTCGAGCTCGTGGGACGGGTCCAACGTCCACGCAGATCACATAGAGTTTCTCCGCCGGACCCGGCGCCTGCCCGCCGCCAACCTCGTGCAGGCTCGTCTGGCACCGGAGGCGGAAATCTCGCCGGCGCCAGAGGAAGGCGAGCGCGTCGTCTTCTGTACGCATTTCTTGCGTGGCTTCGGCTTCCCGGCGAGTGGGTTCATGCGCTCCTTCCTCGACTTCTACCGTCTCCAGCCGCATCACCTCACGCCCAACGCGGTGATGCTGCTGTCGGCCTTCGTCTCTCTCCGCGAAGGCTTCTTGGGAGTGCTGCCCACGCTGGAGCTTTGGGCGGAGCTCTTCCAAAACAAACTCGGTACCGTCACCGCCGGCGTGCCCGCCCCCTGCGGGGCCTTCATCGCGATGAAGAGGTCAGGCGAGAACAACCCCTTCCCGCACATCCCTTTAATCCAATCGGTCAAACTCTGGCAAAAATCATATTTCTACGTCAAGAACGTCGCCCCTCAAGGAGACTACGTTAACCTGCCGGCTTACGTAGCCGGCCCACCGGCTGGGAGGCAGCCGTCTTGGGGCTTCCGGTCCAAGTCCTTATCTCCGGCCGGGAACGCCGCCATCGCCCGGCTTCGGGTAATGATCCAGTCGGAAGGCCTGTGCGGAGCCGACTTGGTGGCCGCCTTCGTCGAGCGCCGGATCCTTCCCCTTCAGAGCCGGCCCCACATGTTATGCCAGATGAGCAGCCGCTTCGACCCTTGCCGGCTGAGCACATGGGACATGCCCCATGCCGAGGTAGTGCTTATGGTGAACTACATCGCCAACCTCAAACTCGCCGACGACTGGCAATTTGGCAAGGCGCCGTACTCCCGCGCCCATCCTCCGCCTGTGGTAAGTCCTTCTTTCTGTCATCAACCGGCTTATGCCAGCCGGCCTCTGATCAGGCGGCTCTTCTCCCTCCCTTTTTTATCAGAACCCTCTTCTTCCGCCGCCAGCCGGGGCGGCAGGAGTCGAACGCCGGTATGCCCCGGACCATACGGTAGACGACATCGACGACCCGGATTTGGAGGCGGCCGCCATGGAGGACGCCGCCACGGGGGACGTCGCCGAAGAAATCCCGCGCCACCAGCCGGCAACCGATCGTCACAGCGCGGGCTCGTCCGCCGCGCCGGCTGCCGGTGGTGGAACGTCGAAGCGCCGGGCCGCGCTTCCTCTCTTCGGCAGCCGGCCGAAAAAGACGAGGGCCTCCGCCGCGGCCACGAAGCGAGACGAAGCGGCGGCGAAGGCGACCCGTTTCCGGAAGGCGGTGAAGCGACCTCCAGCGGTTTCCTCGTAAGCCCTTTGGCCGCTTGCGTGCTTGTTTTTGTTGTCTTCTTCTGTTCTAACTCTTCTCCGATTTCTGAGCTGGGCACCGCTTTCCCTCGAGCGAGGCCCAGGCGGCTCTGTGGTCGGGCCGGGTGCTGGATCTTCAGGGCCCCGCCACGTGGACCCCCGCGCCGATCTTGCAGAAGCCACGGAGCGGAACGCCCGCGAGGCGCGAGAAGAGAGGGAGGCGGCGGAGCGGGAGGCCGCCCGGGTGGCGACGGAGCGAGCGGATGCGGCAGCCGAGACTCCATTGGAGCGGGCGACCACGGAGACGGAGGCGGAAGGCATGCATAGCCGGCCTCCGCTGCTCGCCATCCCCCTCCACACCGTGGACCCGGACATCCCGCTGCCCACGGCGGAGGAGATTACCCCCGATCAGCCGTCGGCGCAGAGGGATGAGCTCTTCGAGGTCTTCGCGGAGAGGACGCCGCCGGCGGCACCAGCCGGAGCGGGCGAAGGCGGCCAGTCGTCGGCGGTGCCGGAGGAGCCGGCCCGGGCCGCACCCGAGGCCGGAGCCGGTCTTGAAATTCAGCTGGCGGCGAGCCAGCGCACCAGAGGGAGCACGGCCCCGCCGGACACGCGCCGAGCCGCGGGTGCCAACCAGACGGCAGAAGCCTTGGAGGCGGCCAGTTCCGCCACGTCCGGATGGACTCCCAGCGGAGGAAGTGGCGAGCTGAACGTGGCGGCCCAAGGGGTTCGGAGCCGGCTGCAGGCTCAGGCCGCCCTCCTGCAGCAATTTACTCAGGAGTTTCTGTCGACGCGGTCCGCAATCCGGGTAAGTTTTTTACTTGTCGACCGCTCTGGTCCTCTGATTTTTTCCGTGGGGGCGCGCTAGCGCACCCACTGGGTGTAGTCCCCGAGATCCGGGCCGACTGCAGCGCAGTCGGGTCGGATCTTTCCCGACGACTATCTTAACTCTGTTTTCTGTCTGATCTTTAGGATTATCACAACTCTCGTGCCGCTGCCTTCAACTCCCAGGCTCGGGAGCTGAGCCGGAGGACCGAAGACCTGGCCAGCAGCCGACGTAAGTATATTGCTCTTATCTGTCTCTCGTGGGGGCGCGACAGCGCACCCACTGGGTGTAGTCCCCGAGATCCGGGCCGACTGCAGCGCAGTCAGGTCGGATGTTTCTTGATGACCTTTCCCTTATTGACCTTTCTCTTATTGACCTTTTCTCTTGCTCGTGTAGGGGCCAATGCCGACTTGCGGAGGGAGCTCGGCGAAGTGCAGACCGCTCTTCGTGCCAGGGACGCCGAGTATGCCGACTTGGTTCAGGAGCACGACCGCCTGATCAAGACACTGGCCGACCAGGAGGAAAGCCATAAGGTGGCCCTGCAGAAGGCGCAGGACGGCGAGGCTGCCCTGAAGGCGGAGTTCGAGATCAAGGCGGCGAGCTGGGCTGAGACGCGCCAGGCGCTGGAAGAAGGTTTCGGCCGAATCGAAGATCTGATCGATGGTAAGCTGCCTTTCTTACCCTTCCTCCATCCGCCGGCCGCCTGGAGTTTTGTTCTGACTTGTGCTTGTTACTTTGTGCAGATTACTTTCCCAGCCACTCCGTCCTCGCCACCCAAGCCATCGAGGCCCATCGCGAGGCGCGCCGTCAGGCTGGAGTTGTCATTTCGCCGGATGCAAATCGAACGCTGTCGGAGCAGCTCATTGCCGTCCAAGCGCGACTGTAGCCGGCCCATCGGATGCTCCACCGGCTCCAACGTGCCGGGGCGCAGGTGCTGGCCGCGCTCTGGCCCGGCCAGATGATTCCCCGCACCCCAAGTCGGACCGCCGACTGGCTAGAAGTCGCGGCCGGCCGCTTCGAGGCTTGGAAGGCGTCAGCAGCCCGTCTCGGAGCCGGGCGTGCGTTGGAGTTCGTCCGTGCGTGGTACCCAGGGCTAAGCCTGGACCAGCTGTGGACTTGGCGGTTGGAGGCCGACGCGGAGCTGGAGGAGGTGCGGCCGGCGATCGCGCAGCGCGCCTCGACGATCGCCGAGTGCACCGACACCAGCGTCTTCGCGCCGGAACTCAGTGATGACGGCATCGCCCAGCCGGAGGAGTGGTTTTGGCTGAACCCGGCGGAAGGCGAGGACTCGGCCGAGGAGATTGCCTCCAGCGACGAGGGCGAGGATGACGAGGAAGAAGACGGTGGAGACGCCGAGCCAGCTGATGAGACGACCGACCGCCCTCGAGCCGACCGTGCCTCCAGCAACGAGCCGCGCGGGAGCGCGCCCTCTGCCGGAGGTGGTGATCAGGACGAAGTTGGCCAGCCGGCCGCTTCTTCAGCCGGCACGACCGTCTCCACCGCCCAGCCCGGCTCGTCAGCGGCCCCGCCGGCTTGATCTGCCGTCCCTGTTGTTCCTGCTTTTGCCTTTTTGAATAATTTTTAAGTTTCCGCAATTCCACCCACTGGGGGTGTATCGAACAATGTTGGATGCTGACCACTCTGGGGGTCCTTTGTGTAAATATTATTGTATGCATGTGTTGACTTCCATTCAAGTGCACTTTTTTATCCTTAGGCTTTTTCCTTTGCCGCCTTCCCTCTTTGGGAAGGCAAGTACTCGAGCTTTCTTGGATTTGAAGCAGACTGAATGTAAGCCGGCCGGCCGGCTACTCTGGTAGTCGGTTGGCGGGAGGCGGCAAGCCGGCTTTTGTTATATAAGCCCGTTAGTCCCTACCCGTTTTTCGTGTGCGCACCCTTTCCGGCTTATGACTCTTGCCAGCCGGGCAGTCAGTTCTTCGAACTGCGATTTTGGCAAGAGCCAAGCCTGGGTGTCAGCACATTACTTGTCTGACCGCGGGTAGGGCTCCTAATATAACTCCAGTCGGCTAGTCCCCGGGCCGACTCGTCGAACCCGGTGCCGGACAAAATAAATGAACAGGCGATACCATACGCATGATAACTTTCATTCGTAAAATAAAAGATGGCAGTCCCCGAGTCCTCCTCGGGGAGCCTATTGTTTCGTACTTAATACAAAAGTGGACGTGATACATACTGCATTTTAACTGTAAAATTTCCAAAGAAGATTGGCATTCCATGGTCGTTCCGACTCCTTGCCGGAGTCGTCTCTCTTGCGTGCCTTCGGCTTCTGCGCGTTGATGAGGTAGTAGGAATCGTTGCCTAGAGCTCTGCTGACGACGAAGGGACCCTCCCAGGGGGCTGCGAGCTTGTGCTGGCCGGCTGTTCGCTGGATCAGCCGGAGCACAAGGTCGCCCTCCTGGAAGGATCTTGGTCTGACCTTCCGGCTGTGGTAGCGGCGCAAACCCTGCTGGTAGATGGCAGACCGGCTGAGGGCTAACAGCCGGCCTTCTTCCAGCAGGTCGACGCCGTCTTCTCTTGCTTCTTTGGCTTCCGCTTCCGTGTACATGGTTACCCGAGGCGCGTCGAACTCGATGTCTGTTGGGATGACTGCCTCGGCACCATATACAAGGAAGAAAGGAGTGAAGCCGGTTGATCTGTTTGGGGTAGCACGCAGACTCCATAGGACAGCCGGCAGCTCATCGAGCCAACAGCCGGCTAAACGCTCCAGAGGTACGACCAGTCGGGGCTTGATGCCGGACAGGATGAGGCCATTTGCTCGCTCCACTTGGCCATTTGACTGCGGGTGGGCGACGGACGCAAGGTCTAGCTGGATACCTTGTGCGGTGCAGAACCGTGCCAAGGCACCTTTGGCAAAATTTGTGCCGTTGTCGGTGATGATGCTGTGCGGTACGCCGTACCGGGTTGTTATATCTGCAATGAAAGTCACCGCAGTCGGCCCATTCAGCTTCTTGATCGGCTTCGCCTCAATCCACTTGGTGAATTTGTCCACGGCGATGAGCAAATGCGTCATGCCGCCGCGCGCCGTCTTGAATGGGCCCACCATATCCAGTCCCTAGACGGCAAAGGGCCGGGTAAGGGGAATGGTCTTGAGTGCCGAAGCCGGCATGTGTTGCTTGGAGCTGAAAAGCTGGCAGCCTTTGCAGTGTTTGACTAGCTCTTTGGCATCGTCCAAAGCAGTCGGCCAGAAGAAACCGTGGCGGAAGGCTTTGGTGACAAGTGATCTTGATGCGGCGTGGTGGCCGCACTCTCCTTGGTGTATATCTCTAAGGATTGCAATGCCTTTCTCCTGCTCGACGCATCGCTGTAAGACTCCGGTGACACTGCGCTTGACAAGTTCTCTGTTGACGATTGTGTATGCTCCGGCTCGACGTTGGACTTGTCTCGCTTCGGTTTCGTCAGCCGGCAGATCTTGGTTCACCAAAAAGTTGAGGATGGTTTGGGCCCATGATGGAGCTGCGACTTCCCCTGCCGCCAACGTGGCTACAGCCACCAGGGTGGGTGGGCTGGGTAATGAAGTGCTGGAATCGGCCGCCGCTTGCTGTGCTGAAGAAGTCCCCGGGCCGGCTACCGCAGTCCCCGAGCCGGGTACCGCAGTCCCCGAGCCGGGTGCGGCAGTCCCCGAGCAGGCTACTGCAGTCCCCGAGCCGAGTATTGAAGTCCCCGAGCCGACCGCTTGATTCTTCGAGCCGGACCCGGCCCCATCGGGGTTAGGCGGCACGAAGATGGAGTCGGATTCCGGAGACGGCTTGATGGACGGCTTGAGGAGGCGTTGTACGGTGACGCCGGTTGGTATTGCTTGCCGCGTGGAGCCTATTCGGGCCAGGGCATCTGCTGGCTCGTTGTCGGCTCGCGGTACATGGAGGAATTCGCATCCGTCGAAGTATCCACTGATTTGCTGCACTAGGAAGCGGTAGCTTGCCATGTTTGCGTCCTTGGCGTCCCAGTCGCCAGATGATTGCTGAACCACCAAATCCGAGTCGCCATAGCACAGGATCCGGCGGATGCCGAGTTCCTTGGCAAGCCGGAGCCCGTGTATGAGCGCTTCATACTCGGCTACATTGTTGGAGGCGGCGAAGTGGATCTGCAGCGTGTATCTGAGCCTGTCACCCTTAGGAGAGGTAAGGACGACGCCGGCTCCCAAGCCGGTGCGCATCTTGGATCCGTCAAAGTGCATGCGCCAATGGGTGGAGTCGGGAGTTGGCGGTAAGTACTGGGTCTCGGCCCAGTCGACGAGGAAGTCGGCCAGTGCTTGCGACTTGATGGCGGTGCGGGGTTGGTAGAAGATCGTGTAAGGGGCCAGCTCGATGGCCCACTTAGCCACCCGTCCAGATGCATCCCGGCTGCCTATGATCTCGGCCAGCGGGGCAGTGCATACGACCGTGATAGGATGTTCTTGAAAGTACCGCTTCAGCTTCTTGGCGGTGAAGTACACGCCATAGCACATCTTCTGGTAGTGCGGGTAGTTCTGTTTCGAGGCGGACAGCACCTCGCTCAGGTAATAAACTGGCCTCTGGACCGGCCGGGCTCGGCCTTCTTCGGGGCGTTGGACTACAATGACGGTGCTGACCACCCGGCTAGTGGCGGCAATATAAAGGAGCATGGGCTCTTTCTCAGTCGGCGCCGCCAAGACAGGCGGCGTGGCCAGCATTTTCTTTATCTCGTGGAAAGCTTGGTCGGCCTGGTCATTCCACTCGAAGTGGGTGCTCTTCTTCATGAGGCGGTAGAGAGGGAGAGCTTTCTCTCCAAGCCGGCTGATGAAGCGGTTCAGAGAGGCCAGGCACCCGGTGAACTTCTGGATCTCTCGAAGCTTGGTTGGGATTGCCATCCTCTCGATGGCCTTGATCTTCACAGGGTTGCACTCGATGCCGCGTTCGGAGACCAGAAAGCCTAGGAGCTGGCCGGCTGGCACTCCGAACACGCATTTCTCGGGGTTGAGCTTGATTCGGAACCGACGCAGGTTCTCGAATGTCTCCTTCAGGTCTTCTAGCAGAGTGCCGCGCTTCTCCGTGTTCACCACGATATCATCCACATAGACGCGGGCGTTTTTGCCGAGCTGCGTGAGGAGGCACTTCTGCATGCAACGCTGAAAAGTGGCGTCGGCATTCCTCAAGCCGAACGTCATGGTCAGGTAGCAGAAGGCTCCAAACGGCGTGATGAAGGCGGTCTTCAGTCGGTCATCCGGGTTCAGTTTTATCTGGTGGTATCCCGAATAAGCATCCAAAAAGCTCAACAGCTCGCATCCGGCTGTGGAGTCTATCACTTGGTCAATTCTGGGCAGGGCGAAGGGATCTTTTGGGCAGGCTTTGTTGAGGCTTGTGTAATCTATACACACGCGCCACTTGTTATTCTTTTTCAGCACGAGTACCGGGTTCGCGAGCCACTCGAGGAAGAAAACTTCCATGATGAAGCCGGCTGCAAGAAGCCGGGCTATCTCCTCCCCTACGATCCTTCTCTTCTCCTCTGACAGTCGGCGGAGAGGCTGCTTGACTGGTTTGGCGTCCTCCCGCACATGTAATTTGTGCTCGGCGAAATCCTTTGGAACACCCGGCATGTCCTTGGGGGACCATGCAAAGATATCCCGATTCTCACGGAGGAAATCGACGAGCTCGCCTTCCTATTTGCTGCTTAGGCTCGCCCCAATGACGGCAAACCTCTCGGGGTGCTCGGGGTCGAGCTGTATTTTCTTGGTCTCCTTGGCCGGCTGGAAAGATCCTTGGGCATCATACTCCTTGGAGTCGGCGAGCTGGTTTAGCTGCTTGCTGGCCAGGGCCACGACCCTGTCCAGCGTCTTCTTTTCTTCAGCAATCACGAGGGATTCGGCCAGCCGGCTGCTGGCCGCGGCGCAGTCGGCGGACTTCTTGTAGTTGCCAGTGATGGTGATGATGCCCTTGGAGCTTGGTATCTTCATCTTGAGGTATGCGTAGTGGGGACCGCCATGAACTTGGCCAAGGCGGGTCGGCCAAGCAAGGCGTGGTAAGGGCTCTCCAGGTCCACCACCTCGAACCAGATTGCTTCCCGGCGGAAATGATCCTTGCCCCCAAAGAGTACATCGATCTTGATCTTGCCGATAGGGGCGCAGGACAAACCGGGTACGATGCCGTGAAACACCGTTCGGGTCGGCACAAGTTGTTTTGCCCTGACACCCAACTTCTCCATGGTGTCGTGGTACAGGATGTTGATGCTGCTTCCACCATCGATCAGCACGCGGGAGAAGCGCGCGGCACGCGTGTCCGTCGCAAGGGTGGCCTCCAGGACCAAAGCGTAGGAGCCGGGGGACGGCATCACCTCTGGGTGGTCGGCCCGGCTCCAGTTGATGGATTTCTCTGACCAATGCATGTGGCCGGCTGGGTTGGTGGCGGCCACATTGACTTCTTGTTGCTCTCGGCGCTTGCTGCGCCGGTCTTCGGGCTGGCTCGTAAAGACAACGTAAGATGCTTGCTCGTCGGGGAACTCGTCTTGCACGGCGTCGACCACGGGCCGAGCGGCCTTGGGCGGCGGAGCCGGAGGCGGCGGGCCGGCAGGCGGAGTCGGCGTGAGCCCTTCGCCCTTGGAGATTCGGGCGAGCCAGTTACACTTTCGGGTCGTATGGTTGGACGGCTTCGAGCCGCTATGGAACTTGCACGGGGCGTCAAGGGTTTGTTCGTAGGAGAAGGCCGGCTGCCAAGCCGGCCGGCCGCCCTTGGGCTTCTTGGGCGCGGGCCGCCCCTCGGGGGGCGCATCTTCGACCGTGGCCACCTGCCGGCTAGCGGGAGGCGGTGCAGGGCCTTTGCGCTTCTGATCATTCTGGTGTTGGCGTCGGCCGGAATCTCCAGCCGGTGCTTGGGGCGCCGGATTGAGCACTTTCCCGGTCGCGTCCACCTGGAGCTCGGTCTTCATCGAGGAGTCGGCGGTGGCATACTTGTCGGCGATGTTCAGGAGCTCGTCGAGGGTAGTCGGCTCGTCGCAAAGAAGCTTGTGCTTGAGGAGGGTGCCCTCTCGGCACCCGGCAGTGAAGTATTCGATGGCTTGCACCTCATGCACCCCTTCGCAGGAGTTGCGGAGCTCGGCCCAACGCGTGAGGTAGTCGCGAGTGGACTCGGCTGGGCCCTGTATACACAGGGAGAGCTGTCTGGGCTTGGGAGCCCGCTTGTAGGTGCTGGTGAAGTTGCGAACGAAGCCTTAAGTGAAATCTACCCAGCTGTTGATGCTGAGAGGCTTGAGGCTGTTAAGCCAAGTCCGTGCCGTGCCTTGCAGCATGAGGGGCACGTACTTCACGGCAACGCGCCAATTGCCATTGGCGATGCTGACGGCTTTGGAGTAGTCGGTCAGCCAGTCTTCCGGCTTCACCGAGCCGTTGTACTTGGGTGTGTCTCTTGGGAGCGAGAACCCTTTGGGGAAGGGCTCATCGCGGATGCGGGGGCCAAAGCAAGGCAGCCGACATCGTCTTCTTCTTCCAGCGCCAGGGATCTGGCCAGGCGGTCGATCCGGTGGCGGGCGTCGTTTTCGCCGACTCCTTCGCGGCGACCAAGCCGGCCGCTGAGAGTCGGGTGCGCCACTGGAGGCGGGGTGGGGTATCTCTCTCCACGAGCTCGAGGCGGAGGCGGGGTGCCCCGCCATTCCATGGCCCGGGGGCGGCCGTCCGCATCTTGCTCGATGGAGATTTGGGTCCGGCTTCGGCTGGAAGTCGGCTCTTTCTCGCACCGCGCGCGGGTGTTGCTCGTAGTCGGCGATCGGGAAGTCGCGCCGTGGTCGCGGCGCGGGGGAGGGCTCCCCGCGCAGGCGTCGGCTTCGTGCCGCCGAGCGGCCGCGTCAATTAGTTGCTGTATACGCCGCGTCATGTGGGGGAGGTCTTCGGCCTCCAAGCCATCTAGCTCGTCTACGGCCGCCTGGGCGGCGCACAGGTTCTCGAGCGGAGTGGCGTAGACCGGGCGATCGACTCCAAGCGTGTCGGCGATGATGGCGCCGCGTTGCCTGACAGCGCCAGCCCGGCTTGGGCCAGCCGGAGCCGGCGTGCCGAAGGCGGCGGGGTCAGCTTCGCGCTGGTAGGCCTCGGTGAGGCGTCTTACGGAGGCCAGCCGCCGGCCCTCCGCGAGGAGGGCGAGGCGACGCACCTCCAGTACTTCGTCGTTGGCGTCAGCCGGAAGGGAGGCGGACAAGTCATGGGCCGCCGCGCGCGGGGCGTCGCGGGTGCCCTCGTCAGTCGGGCCGTCGTGGCCGATAACCATCAGCTCCGTAGTGACAGTATCGCGATCGCTGGCCGGAGGGAGCGGGTCGTTGTAGATCGTGACGTTGGTGGGGAAGGTGTCGTAGGATGCCGTGTCGGAGTCGACAGGCATCGGGTCAGTGGAGCCAAGCGACTCCAAATCCGCAGCGGGCTCGCTGGAGACGTGGAGCTGGCCGAGGAGGTTGGCGAGGTGGTCGGTGCCCGCATCGGAGGCAAGCTCGTCGGAGACGCGGGCCTTGTTGAAGAGGTCGGCGAGGCTGCTCGCCGCGCAGATGTTGGTGACGCCATGCAGCGTGTCGTGGCAAGCGCCATCGGGCGAGCCGGGCTGGCTACGCTCGCGGGGGAGGAAAAGGTTTCCCGTCCAGAACAGGTCTCCGGACGACGGTGCACCTGGCCCCACGATGGGCGCCAAATGTCGGGTGGTAGGTGTGACATATGCCAACAGGTGGCTTATCATTGTGGGAGCTAATAAAACATCGCCGGTGCCTGGAAACGGGATAAGGCGAAGACATGCACGCCGGCGAATCTTACCCAGCTTCAGGGCTCTCCAAGGAGATAACACCCCTACTGCTGCTCTACGGGGTCTCCGCATGGTTACTAAATGAACAAGTAGCTACACAACGCTCCTCGAGCTGTTTGGGTGGAAGGAGGAAGAAGGGCATAGCTAGCTTGCTTCTTCTCCTTGTGTGGTGTCTAAGTCTAGCTTGAGAGTCCAACCCTTTGCATGGGTGCACCGGGGGGTTTATATAGGCCTACCCCCCGGGGGTACAATGGTAATCCAGCCGGGCGCGGGGCCCAGCTGCCTGTGACTATGCTCGCCGACTTCTGTGCCGGCTGCTGGGGCCCGCCGACTGGTGGGTCCCGCCGACTGCCGGCTCCCTGGTCGACAGGCAGGCCCCACTATCCAGGGCCTGGTCGATGGCTAGTTATTGTTGCTCCGTGCTGTAGACGCAGGCTTGGTCGGGGTAGGCGTGGCTACAGTACCGCCGCCCTGGCGGACGATTACTGTAGCCCCGCCGTATCTTGTCTCCTTAATGGGCGCCTCCTTCGAGGATGATGGCGAGCCGGCCATGGGGGGCCGGCTCTCCATCTGGCCGACTTCGGAGGAGGTGCGGCCGCCTTCGGCATCTCTCTGCCCGAAGGGGCCCACCGCCTCGGGGGCCACGCTGGTGGCCCGTCGTGGACGGCGTCGGGGCCGCCGTGGCAACAGTGCCGCGCCGGACGGGTCGTGGCCACCCGTACGACGCACTGTACCAGGCGAGCTCCGGGTTTTGGGGGTGGCAGGCTCTACTGTAGCCACGCCCTGCTTCATCATCGCGGGGTGGACGCGTACACCGCGGGTACGGCCTTGACCGCTTCAATGGAGCCGGCCCCTTGGAGTCGGCCCCGTCGCAGCCGGCTTCTCGCAGTCGGCCCTCCCACAACTTTCTTCGTGAGGGTAAAGGGCGGGCCGCCCCCGAAGCCGGCCGGGAAGATAGCCGGCAAGGGGGGAGGCGGCCCCAGGTCTTGAGTCCTCTTGAGAGTCGGACGGGCTCGTAATTTTTTCTGATGGGCCAGGGGAAGCCGGCTAGGCTACCCATGGCTATTTACTCCGACAACGTTTGTGGCCATCAAAACGTCACCGCTTCGCAGAAGGCAGCGTTTAGACGGATGGCTTTTTCAGACCTTTCGTTTAATTTCCTTTTTCCTTTTTAATGCTTTTTCCCCTTTCGTTTTTATGCTTTTTTTCCTTTCTTTTTTCTCTCTGTTTTTCATAAATTTGAATTCTTAAAAATCTTCAAAATTACTCAAATTTTAGAAGATGTTTGCTTCTTTTCAGAAAAAGATTGAAATTCCAAATATTATTCATGTTTTCAAAAATTGTTCGCGTAATCAAAAAAAGTTCACTGTATTGAAAAAAAAGTTCACCATACATTTGGAAATTCTTCACTGTATATAGAAATGTTCATCATGTATAGGAAATTTGTTTAGTGTGTATTCAAAAAAAACTCACCATATATTTATAAAGGTTTAGTGTGTATTTGAAAAATGTTCACCATATACTAAAGACAAATTCAATGTGTAGAGTGCCAACTATTGGGACTGGGACGAAAAGAATGCCATCTGTTATAGTGTATAAATATAATGTAGCAGACACGGAGTTTATAAGCCCGAGCTCAAATGTGTTTGGGTGAACAATAAAACAAAAAAATCATAAAAAACTAAAAACAATTGTGGCAAACATTGACAAAAGTTTCAAATGCTTGCAAAAATTCGTCATGGAATCACATTTCTAGAAGGCGTGGCAAAAAAAATCAGCACTCTGAAAAAATTCTACTTTCAAAAGCATTTTGGAGCACTGAATTTGTTTTTTTTTGCCACGCCTTACAGGAATATGATTCCATGACGAATTTTTGTAAGCACTTGAAAAAATTTAGAATTGTTTTTATTTTACTATTTACCGAGCTCATTTGAGCTCGGGAGTAGGAGGACACTTTCGTGATCTAGCTCATTTTATACCATGAGAGTCGACTGGCGTAGTTGGTTAATGTGGTGGGATTTGCACCTCACATCGTCAAACGCACATATTTTTTGCTGCTTTTCCACAAAAAAAAAAGAAACTCAAGTAAGCCCAGGCCCATGAGACTAGAGCGTTCGCCAAGGCCTGTTCGCAGAAGGAACAGCGTTCAGAAATTGTGACTCGACGTACGAAACACCGTCGATCCTATTTGACATTTGTGACCGTCAAATATGGTCGCTTCGCTAAAGGCAACGTTTAGACTGCCGGCTTTTACTGACCTTGTGTTTCGTTTCCTTTTGTCTTTTTTTCTTCTTAGTTTTTCCTTTCCTTTTCTTCTTTCTGTTTTTTCATAAATTCGAATTCTTCAAAAATGTTCAGAATTTCAAATTTTGTCCTTTTTACACAAAATGTTTGCTTATTTTCAGAAAAATGTCACAATTCCCAAATTTATTCATGTTTTCAGAAATTGTTCACGTAATCAAAAAAGTTCACTGAACAGAAAATAAAAGATTCACAGTACAATTCAATACTCTTGACTGTATATAAAAAATGTTCATCGTGTATAGGAAATTTGCTGAGTGTGCATTTTAATAATCACCATATGTTTAAAAATGTTCACCGTATACTAAAAAAATCTGCGTGTATTTTTAAATTCACCTTTTTCAAATGTTCTTCACATTTTTATAAAAATGTTCTGAAATTTGTTGCCAGTTATTTTTTTAAATTTTATAAAATATTCACCGTATACTACTTTATTGGTGTATACTTAGAAGTCAGCGCTACTTTCAGTCATCAAACACCATCTGGTCGAGTGGCTAGTACATTCATTCGAAATCTGGAGGTCCCGTGTTTGATCCTCCCCTGCGCACCAACTTTTTTGCTTTAGAAAAAAACAGGAATGTAACGTTCAGTGTATATTTATAAACCGGCGCAGCATCTAGTCACCAAACACCATCTGGTCAAGTTGCTACCACGTTCGCCCGAAACCAGAGGGTCATGTGTTCAATCCTTCCTCGCGCCCACACTTTTAGGCTGGTTTTTCAAATAAATAACTCAGGAACGACCTACGGAAATTATGACTCGACGTATGAAACCCAGGCTAGACAAAAAAACTGGAGAAACAATCGTCTCTTTAATATTTGGTATAGATATAGATATAAATATGACCTGGATCTCATTTTCTCATTTTTACGCAAAACTTTTTGTGGAACCCGCATGTAGAAATAGCATCGCTCGTCTCCAAATGTGAAGCACAGTAGGGGGGAGGGCGGCGTCTTTTTGAAAAATACCATAGCTTACAACGACCCGGATCCAATGGAGAATGCCTGTATAGGCGCTAAGGAAATTGAACAAATATTGTAAAATCAGAAATCCATATGAGAGCCCATCGTTTCCAATGGCAGACGCCACAATAGACACTATGAAAACCGTCAGTTTGTCTCAAAAAAAAATGAAAACCGTCAGTTCCGCTGATTATTCTATCATGCGTAATGGGAAATACCGAAGCGCTCAGTTCCTAATCTTGTGCCGATGTCGTACCTGGCGCCGATCGAGAAGGAAATCAATCCTGGCGCTCTCTACAAGCGCCCCCATTGTAGATGCTCATATACTCCAGTATTTTGTGTCCCTGCCCTTATTAATTTTTTATGTACAATCATCATTAATTCTGCGTCAATCCCCTTGTTTACATCCATCATCATTCCTAAATCTAAGATAAGCAGACGTTTATTTCTTGCTTGGCGTTTTGCAGACTTGGAACAACTTACTTTTCTTTCTCGGCTGGCAGAACACACACCCGTCGGCGTCGTCCGTTGTTGGCTATACACGTTCCTCTCACCACCTTATTTACGATAACGCACAACCTTGACACAATCGATTCGAGCTAGCCACAACAGGCGACGACAGCCACCTCACTCACCCTGTCGGCCTCATGTGCTCTGTCTTCTTTTCTTTGTCCTGTAATTAAGTGGCTGTGTAGTCTTTCATTATTATTGCTGACAACGTGTAGGGTGTACTCGACATAAACTCATTGATGGCAGGGACGACGCAGCTCACCATGGCTTCACCGCTATCATCGAGCTGTTGCGCCGGTGGTGACACACTCCATGATTTGGTTGACTGAGTGCATTGAGTATTGAACCTCAGTTCAAAGGTATGTGGAAACTAATCATGTTGGACAGAGTTCCAATGGCAAAGACAGTTGACTAAGACATTTAGTAAGTACTCCCTTCACCCCGAACTAAGAAAAATTAAGACACTTATTTTGGAACAGAGCGAGTAACAAATTGGATAGTAAATGGAGAGATGCTCTATTAATTAGGCGCCAAAAGTGACTTAAATCCTACTCTCGCAGCGCCATGACCATGAGACACGCGGCGCGATCAGACGGTATCTTTCAGGAAATGCCCTCCTGCATTATCATCGCTGCTACTATCATAGTTAATCGGGATTCTCAATCATGTTCCCGTTGTAGAGTTGCTTTCTTACATAGGATCATGCTGATCGATCGATGGCGACGCTAGTTCTCATATCGTATGTATAGTCCCTCACTAGTCTTTTTGAGATGCTCCTGCGTAATTCAACCTGGACATTTTTATTTCTGATAAAGGGTATTTTTTATTGACTCATAATGTAGCATTGATGGATACGATAGCAAATGAAATGTAAGTCATATAAGACCGAAGCTATGCCAAGGTGATGAGAGAAAAAACTGAAGTGATAAAAACAACGATGTGAGTTGGGTTGGTGGGTATAATCTGAGTGACGTCCCAGCTAGTACTCAGCCATCACCTCATTGGAGGCAGGGACGACGCAGCCCGCCATGGCTTCACCACTATCATCGAGCGGTTGCGCCAGTGGTGATACAATCCGTGATTTGGTTGACTGAGTGCATTGAGTATTGAACCTCAGTTCAGAGGTATGTGGAAAATAAATAGGACTCTACCATGTTGGTCAGAGTTTCAATGGCTAAGAAAGTTGACATTTTAGTAAGTACTCCTTCCATCCCGAAATAAAAAAAATTGAGACACTTATTTTGAAACAGAGAGAGTAACAAATTGGATAATAAATGGAGAGATGCACCATTATTAGACGCCAAAAGTGGCTTAAATCCTACTCCCGCGGCGTCATGACCATGAGACAAGCGACGCGATCAGCCGGTATCTTTCAGGAAACGGCCCTCCTGCCTTGTTACTACTGCTACTACCATAGTAAATCAGCAGTCTCGATCCGTGTTCCTGTTGTAGAGTTGCTTTCTTACACAGGATCATGCTGATCGATCGATGGCGATGCTAGTTCTCATATCAAATGTATAGTCCTTCACTAGTCTTTTTTGATACGCTCCTGTGTAATTCGACCTGGACATTTTTTCTGACATGTGCTGTTTTTTATTGACTCATAATGTAACATCGAGGGATACGATAGCAAAGAGCTAAGTCATATAAGACCGAAGCTATGCCAAGATGACGAGGGAAAAAAACTAAAGCGATGAAAACAACGATCTGAGTTGGGTTGGTGGGTGTAACCTGAGTGACTTGCTGTCGAAATAACATTCGTTCTAAAGGTCAGGACATACATGGTTGTTCCCATGCATATTTGGTGTTCAGTATTTTGACATAATCCTTTAGGAAATTTTCCTACTGACCCCACCGAGCTTCATTTCATATGAAAAATTGTCATTGACTCCAACTCCAATTTATTTACGGTACTAAACCTCACCCGTAAAAAAAAGTTCGAATACTAAATCTCCAACTGAGTATCATAGATTGCTATTTTAGATGCCATCATACACTAGTAGAAAAAGGGGCTTTCGTTCGGGCCTGTCCAACCCATTAGTCCTGGTTCTTCCACGAACCGGGGGGGGGGGGGGGGGGGGGGCTCATGGGCATTGGTCCCGGTTCGTATGGACCCATTTGTCCTGGTTCTAGGCACGAACCGGGACCAATGGGCCTCGCTCCTAGCCCACAACCATTGGTCCCGATTCTTGGATTGAACCGGGGCAGAAGGCTGGGCTTTAGTCCCGGTTCCAGCCACGAATCGGGACAAATGAGTTGCCTATATATACCTCGTCGCCGCAGTAGAGCACTCCACAGTGCTATGTTTTTTCTGGCCGGTGAGGGGAGGGCATTTGGGTGCTCTAGCTCATCTCCTATGCACACGAGGTGTTCGATGAAATGCCCGAGCCACGCTAGTTAAGGTTTCTCCTCTCGAAGCTCGACCTCCAAGCTTCATTTCCCCCGAGATTTGTCTAGGTTTAGCGGTCTGTCACGTCCCGTCCCCGTCTTCACCACCGTCGATCGCCCGCGCCGATCTCGTCGCCTGCACCACCGTGGTGAGCCTCTTATCTTCTTCTGAAAGAAAAAAAAATCTTACTTTAGATAGATACTTGTATAATTTTCTTACTTTTATTATTGCTTGTTATTATATAGTGCGATGGTTTTGGTACCCGCCCCCGTCAGCCCTCGTCCTGGCTATGATTCGGATGTGGTATATATTATCTTTTATAACTATTTGGTTCATTTATTGTTTATGACAATTATGCCCATCAAGTTGACATAGATTTTATTTATGTAGGAGGTAGTTGAACCGGAAATTTCAACCGACCCTATTGTCGAGAGGTTAAATTTAGTTGAAGAAGAAAACAATTACTTGAAGGAAAAAATAAAAAAAGTCAGGAGGAGAAGATGATATTTGCATGTTGCGGATGTCGTCGATGATCACAAGATCAAGATGGATGCAATGCGGTTGAAGATAAGAAAGATTAGAAAATATGCCATTCATACCGAGGCTTGGTATCATTATGCCGTTGGATCAATTTTTTACCTTGGTTGTGATTATGATCGCATTTATTGTTGCATCGAAAGGTTTCACATAGTTTCAATGTATGGTTTAACTAGATGCTCTGGAGAGCTATATGTTGTTCAATGAGAACTATGTATGTACTTTGTTTTTAATGTGAATCTGTAATGGTTTTTGACACACATAATGTGATGATGAACTTGTATTATTTTGGTCACTTATCTACCCATATGGCTTTGAATGGTGCATTTTGAACACACAAAAAGTCTTGAGTTCAAATAAGTTCAAAAAAATGAAATCCCTTTGTAACAGATGAGTTTTCGTCCGAACCCCCGATACTTCGAAAGAGATTGTCCATTTTGTACACGAAGTACATCCAGTTTTTGTCGTAACCCTCTCAACTTTTTAGTACATGCTATGTGGGTGAAATGATGATACCATGCCAACTTTCAACCTTTTTAGAGTTCATTTGTAGTGCTTTTCAATTTCAAGGTCATTCAGCTCAAAAATTCAGTAAATGCATGAAAAATAACAAATGAAGTCAGAAAGGGTTGAAAATTGATGATGTGGCTTTGAATGGTGCATTTTGAACACACAAAAAGTCTGGAGTTCAAATAAGTTCAAGAAAATAAAATCCCTTTGTAATAGATGAGTTTCCGTATGAAACCCTTATACTTCGAAAGAGATTGTCTGTTTTGTCCACGAAGTGCATCTAGTTTTTTCCGTAATCCTCTCAAATTTTATGCACATGCTATGTGGGTGAAATGATGATACTATGCCAACTTTCAACATTTTCAGAGTTCATTTGAAATGCTTTTGAATTTCAGCGTCTTATAGCTCAAAAAAATCAGTAAATGCATGAAAATTAACAGATGAAGTCAGAAAGGGTTGAAAATTGATAATGTGGATTTGAATGGTGCATTTTGAACACACAAAAAGTCCGGAGTTGAAATAAGTTCAAAAAAATGAAATCCCTTTGTAACAGATGAGTTTTCGTCCGAACCCCTCATACTTCGAAAGAGATTGTCCATTTTGTACACGAAGTGCATCTAGTTTTTTGCCGTAACCCTCTCAACTATTTAGCACATGCTATATGGGTGAAATTATGATACCATGCCAACTTTCAACCTTTTTAGAGTTCATTTGTAGTGTTTTTCAATTTCAAGGTCATTCAACTCAAAAAATCAGTAAATGCATGAAAAATAATAAATGAAGTCAGAAAGGGTTGAAAATTGATGATGTGGCTTTGAATGGTGCATTTTGAACACACAAAAAGTCTGGAGTTCAAGTAAGTTCAAGAAAATGAAATCCCTTTGTAACAGATGAGTTTCCGTATGAAACCCTTATACTTCGAAAGAGATTGTCTGTTTTATACACGAAGTGCATCTAGTTTTTGCCGTAACCCTCTCAACTTGTATGCACATCCTATGTGGGTGAAATTATGATACCTTGCCAACTTTTAACATTCTCAGAGTTCATCTGTAGTGCTTTTCAATTTTAGGGTCATTTAGTGCAAAAAGAATGAACTAATAGCAAAAATAATAAACTTAAAATAATCAATTATAATATTATGTTATGATCAACTAAAACAAAACTATAATATTCGTCAATAGAAAAAACAATAAACTAAAAAGTTTTTATAAAACTCTAATAGCAAAAGAAATCAACTAAAAAGTTTTTATAAACCTCTAGTATTTTTTAAACTAAAATTATATAAGATTTATGCAACTAAAATTATCAAAGTATTTTCTGTTCAAAACATTAATGGCAAAAAGAATTTTCATAAAGAATTTTTTTGTTAAAAACTTTAATAGAAAACTAAAATAACAAAATCTGTTCTTGATTAAAACAGAGATTTAAAATTACCTAAAAATTACCAAATTTAATATAATGATAAAACATAACAATGTCAAATAGCTAGAAAAAGAATCACTCAAAAATCTATTATTTTTAGTAAACGTATTCACAAACTAGTAATTTACACTAATTTAAAAGAATTCAAATTTGAAAATTAATGGCACTAACAAAAAGTCTATACTTTTAGTGACCCTACAGCAAAAAAATAAAATAAAGAAATAAAGCAAAAAATAAAATAAAATAAATAATGCAAAAAACAAAACAAAAACTAGGAAAAAACACCACCTATTAGGCCACAACGGCCTGAATACGACTAGAAACCCCGTTGGGCCAAGATTCAGGCCCGTAGCTGGCCCAGCAGGTCCACAGGCACAAGTGAGAGATTAGGCCCGAAAGCCTGCAGTTGAGAGGAGCTCGAGAGGGTGGGCGCAGCAGCGCTTATAAACCACTCTCGAGCTCTTTCAACTAGCGAGGTGGGACTAAACTTTTGACGCCGGCAGCAACCGGGACTAAAGGGGGCATTGGTACCACTGGTACTAATGCCCCCCCCTTTAGTCCCGGTTGGTGCCACCAACCGGGACCAAAGGTCGCCGCTTCCCGCCCTTTGGGCTGCTGAAAAGAGGCCTTTGGTCCCGGTTGGTGGCACCAACCGTTACTAAAGGTCGCATTCGTCCCGGTTGGTGTCACGAACCGGGATCAATGCTTTGTCTATATAACTAGCACTTGTGAAATTCTTCATTCAGTTCGTCTTCCCCGCCCCGACAACGCCGCCAAGCTGCCCCTCTGCGCCTCGCCGTCACCGTCGTCGCCCTGCCTCCGATGCCGTCCCATGCTGCCCAGACGTCGTTGCCGCCCCGCGCCCCTGCCTCCTCGTCGCCTGTCGCCGCGCCCCTCACCCGCCCCCTGCCTCATCGTCGCCCGTCGCCGCGCCCCTCACCCGCCCCCTGCCTCATCGTCGCCCGTCGCCGCGCCCCTCACCGTCGCCGCCCCCTGCCTCCTCGTCGCCTGTCGCCCTGCCCCTCACTATCGCCCCCGTGCCCTGCCTCCTCGTCGATCGCCGCCCCCTTAGTGAGCTCTCATATGAATTTTCCTAATTTAGATGTGTAGTTAAGATGTGTAGTTAATTGAGTTTTTGTAATTTGTTCATAAATGAATATGCAAAAGTTAGATTTTTTCCATATATAATGTAGATGTACATGTATGTGTATGTATGTATGGATGGATGTGTAGTTATATTATTTTAGTTTATGTTTAGTTCAGTTTTAAGTTAGGAAAATTTCAGATGTGTAGTTATATTTATTTAGATGTATAGTTAATTTAGATGTTGTAATTTGTTCACAAAAATTGTGCACTTTTGTATAGAAACTTTTTTTTTCATATATGTACGAAAATGTAGAATGAAAACGAAAACAAACATATAAGAAAAAACAAAGGAAAAAATGAAGAAGGAAAAGAAAACCGCCCGGCCCGGCCACCACCGCATTTTCATAAAGTGTTTCGACTCAGTCCACGTCGCACTGGTCGAGCACCCGCGTCGAAGCAAGTCTTTTTTAAGGTAGTTCTTTGTTAAAGTGAGGGGGACGCCGGGAGCACCCCCAGGCCCTCTCGCTCGACCAAAACTCTCGAGGACACCCAAACCCTAGAAAAAAACGATGTCGGTCTCCTACACACTCCCGCCGCGCCCCTACCCGATCGACAAACTCTCTTGAGGCCACCCAAATTTACCAAGTTAAAAGAGCGTTGTTGTCGAGGCCACCCCGAATCCTTGAAGCGTTGTTGAGGCCACCCAAGCCCTTAAAGCGTTGCCGAGGCCACCCCAAACCCTAGAGAAGCGTCGAGGCCAGGCCACTAATATGATTCCTTATTGTGCTTAGCTAGCTAGTTCTACGTTTGCCATTAATATATCCATCTGTCATGTTTGAATAATAATTGCCATGTTTTAAATATTTGCAGAAACTATGGATCCGCACCCCCGAGACGAAGAAACAGAAGCGATGTTGTGGGAGATAATCGCAAACGGAAGTGATGCCGTCTTGTCACTTCTCAACGACACATGCACCGATGGTCTGGAAAGACAGGATGAAGAAGCATGCTACAACGATGATCAAACAATGGAGGAGGAAGGACACCATGATGATGGCTCCGGTGACCGAATGGAGGGGGGAGGACACCGTGATGATGACTCCGGTGACCGAACGGAGTCCGGCCAGGTATATATATATATATATATATATATATATATTAATTAAGCATGTGCTGACTATAGCTGATTGCTGCATTAATTGTTTTTGGTATGTACACATATTAACTCTCTTCTTTTTCTTTTTTTCTAGCCCTCTGGATCGAGCAACACTTCGGTAACGAGATGAGGCCCGAAGAGAAAGTTGCGCGCGGATGAAAGGTACACGATCATCGAAATTGATCGCGTTGGCCAACCGATTGAACCCCTCCGGACCAAGCAAAACTTTAATGCTCAGTGCGGGGTTCTAGTTAGGGACATGATCCCGATCAGCATCGAGCAATGGTTGAAACCTAAGGACAAAGACTCTCAGGTGTCTTATGTCAGCGATAGGCAGAAAGCTTATCTTTGGACCGCGTTGCAGGAAAATTTCACCTTCCCGCCAGAGGAGGATCTAGAGAATCCAGTTAAAAAGCCAATGATCAAGGCTTATGCTCTCAAGAAGATGGCTGAGCTATTCAGGAGGTGGAAGAATGAGCTGAAATCATCGTTTGTCGACCAAGACAAGACTCCAGAATTCATCGGCCGATTTGAGAAGATCAAAGATCAGTGGCCCGCATTTGTCACCAAAAAGAAATTTGAGAGAGCAGCGAAGATGTCAGCGACAAACAAGAAAATTCTGCAAAGAAGAAGCATCACCATCGCATAGGGTCATGTGGCTACTGAAGGAAATATGCCCTAGAGGCAATAATAAAGTTATTATTTATTTCCTTATATCATGATAAAAGTTTATTATTCATGCTAGAATTGTATTAACCGGAAACATAATACATGTTGAATACATAGACAAACAGAGTGTCACTAGTATGCCTCTACTTGACTAGCTCGTTAATCAAGATGGTTATGTTTCCTAACCATGGACAAAGAGTTGTTATTTGATTAACGGGATCACATCATTAGTTGAATGATCTGATTGACATGACCCATTCCATTAGCTTAGCACCCGATCGTTTAGTATGTTGCTATTGCTTTCTTCATGACTTATACATGTTCCTATGACTATGAGATTATGCAACTCCCGTGTGCCGGAGGAACACTTTGTGTGCTACCAAACGTCACAACGTAACTGGGTGATTATAAAGGTGCTCTACAGGTGTCTCCAAAGGTACATGTTGGGTTGGCGTATTTCGAGATTGGGATTTGTCACTCCGATCGTCGGAGAGGTATCTTTGGGCCCTCTCGGTAATGCACATCACTTAAGCCTTGCAAGCATTGCAACTAATGAGTTAGTTGTGGGATGCTGTATTACGGAACGAGTAAAGAGACTTGCCGGTAACGAGATTGAACTAGGTATTGGATACCGACGATCGAATCTCGGGAAAGTAACATACCGATGACAAAGGGAACAACGTATGTTGTTATGCGGTCTGACCGATAAAAGATCTTCGTAGAATATGTAGGAACCAATATGGGCATCCAGGTCCCGCTATTGGTTATTGACCGGAGACGTGTCTCGGTCATGTCTACATTGTTCTCGAACCCGTAGGGTCCGCACGCTTAAGGTTTCGATGACAGTTATATTATGAGTTTATGCGTTTTGATGTACCAAAGGTTGTTCGGAGTCCCGGATGTGATCACAGACATGACGAGGAGTCTCGAAATGGTCGATACATAAAGATTGATATATTGGAAGCCTATGTTTGGATATCGGAAGTGTTCCGGGTGAAATCGGGATTTTACTGGAGTACCGGGAGGTTACCGGAACCCCCCGGGAGGTATATGGGCCTTAGTGGGCCTTAGTGGAAGAGAGAAGAGGTAGCCAGAAGTGGGCCGCGCGCCCCTCCCCCCTTGGTCCGAATAGGACAAGGAGAGGGGGCCGGCCCCCCTTCCTCCTCTCTCTCCTCTTTTCCCCCCTCCGCGAATCCTATTCCAACTAGGAAAGGGGGGGAGTCCTACTCCCAGAGGGAGTAGGACTCCTCCTGGCGCGCCTCTCTTGGCCGGCCGCACCCCCCCTTTGAGCCTTTATATACGGAGGCAGGGGCACCCCCTAGAGGCACAAGTTGATCCACGTGATCATATTCTTAGCCGTGTGCGGTGCCCCCTTCCACCATAGTCCTCGATAATATTGTAGCAGTGCTTAGGCGAAGCCCTGCGACATTAGTACATCAAGATCGTCACCACGCCGTCATGCTGATGGAACTCTTCCCCGACACTTTGCTGGATCAGAGTCCGGCGATCGTTGTCGAGCTGAACGTGTGCTAGAACTCGGAGGTGCCGTAGTTTCGGTGCTTGATCGGTCGGGCCGTGAAGACGTACGACTACATCAACCTAACGCTTCCGTTGTCGATCTACAAGGGTACGTAGATCACACTCTCCCCTCTCGTTGCTATGCATCACCATGATCTTGCGTGTGCGTAGGATTTTTTTTGAAATTACTACGTTCCCCAACAGTGGCATCCGAGCCTATGTTTTATGTGTTGATGTTATATGCACGAGTAGAACACAAGTGAGTTGTGGGCGATATAAGTCATACTGCTTACCAGCATGTCATACTTTGGTTCGGCGGTATTGTTGGACGAAGCGGCCCGGACCGACATTACGCGTACGCTTACGCGAGACCGGTTCTCCCGACGTGCTTTGCACATAGGTGGCTTGCGGGTGACAGTTTCTCCAATTTTAGTTGAACTGAGTGTGGCTACGCCCGGTCCTTGCGAAGGTTAAAACAACACCAACTTGACAAACTATCGTTGTGGTTTTGATGCGTAGGTAAGATTGGTTCTTGCTTAAGCCCATAGCAGCCACGTAAAAATTGCAACAACAAAGTAGAGGACGTCTAACTTGTTTTTGCAGGGCATGTTGTGATGTGATATGGTCAAGAAATGATGCTAAATTTTATTGTATGAGATGATCATGTTTTGTAACCGAGTTATCGGCAACTGGCAGGAGCCATATGGTTGTCGCTTTATTGTATGCAATGCAATCGCACTGTAATGCTTTACTTTATCACTAAGCGGTAGCGATAGTCGTGGAAGCATAAGATTGGCGAGATGACAACGATGCTACGATGGAGATCAAGGTGTCACGCCGGTGATGATGGTGATCACGACGGTGCTTCGGAGATGGAGATCACAAGCACAAGATGATGATGGCCATATCATATCACTTATATTGATTGCATGTGATGTTTATCTTTTATGCATCTTATCTTGCTTTGATTGACGGTAGCATTATAAGATGATCTCTCACTAAAATTATCAAGAAGTGTTCTCCCTGAGTATGCACCGTTGCGAAAGTTCTTCGTGCTGAGACACCACGTGATGATCGGGTGTGATAGGCTCTACGTTCAAATACAATGGGTGCAAAACAGTTGCACACGCGGAATACTCAGGTTATACTTGACGAGCCAAGCATATACAGATATGGCCTCGGAACACGGAGAACGAAAGGTCGAGCGTGAATCATATAGTAGATATGATCAACATAGTGATGTTCACCAATGAAACTACTCCATCTCACGTGATGATCGGACATGGTTTAGTTGATTTGGATCACGTAATCACTTAGAGGATTAGAGGGATGTCTATCTAAGTGGGAGTTCTTTAAGTAATATGATTAATTGAACCTAAAATTATCATGAAGTTAGTACCTGATAGTATCTTGCTTATGTATGTTTGATTGTAGATAGATGGCCCGTGCTGTTGTTCCGTTGAATTTTAATGCATTCCTTGAGAAAGCAAAGTTGAAAGATGATGGTAGCAATTACACGGACTGGGTCCGTAACTTGAGGATTATCCTCATTGCTGCACAGAAGAATTACGTCCTGGAAGCACCGCTGGGTGCCAGGCCTGCTGCTGGAGCAACACCAGATGTTATGAACGTCTGGCAGAGCAAAGCTGATGACTACTCGATAGTTCAGTGTGCCATGCTTTACGGCTTAGAACCGGGACTTCAACGATGTTTTGAACGTCATGGAGCATATGAGATGTTCCAGGAGTTGAAGTTAATATTTCAAGCAAATGCCCGGATTGAGAGATATGAAGTCTCCAATAAGTTCTATAGCTGCAAGATGGAAGAGAACAGTTCTGTCAGTGAGCATATACTCAAAATGTCTGGGTATAATAATCACTTGATTCAAATGGGAGTTAATCTTCCAGATGATTGCGTCATTGACAGAATTCTCCAATCACTGCCACCAAGTTACAAGAGCTTCGTGATGAACTATAATATGCAAGGGATGAATAAGACTATTCTCGAGCTCTTCGCAATGCTGAAAGCTGAGGAGGTAGAAATCAAGAAGGAGCATCTGTTGGGGAACATAGTAATTTCAAAATTTTCCTACTCACACGCAAGATCATGGTGATGCATAGCAACGAGGGGGAGAGCATGATCTACATACCCTTGTAGATCGCAGCGGAAGCGTTGACACAACGTAGAGGAAGTAGTCGTACGTCTTCTTCCCGGTCCGACCGATCCAAGCACCGTTACTCCGGCGCCTCCGAGTTCTTAGCACACGTACAACTCGATGACGATCCCCGGGCTCCGATCCAGCAAAGCTTTGGGGAGGAGTTCCGTCAACACGACGGCGTGGTGACGATCTTGATGTTCTACCGACGTAGGGCTTCGCCTAAGCACTACAACGATATGATCGAGGTGGAATATGGTGGCAGGGGGCACCGCACACGACTAAGGAACGATCTCAGAGATCAACTTGTGTGTCTAGAGGTGCCCCCTACCCCCGTATATAAAGGATCCAAGGGGGAGGGGTTCGGCCGGCCCTATGGTGGCGCAGGAGGAGTCCTACTACTACCGGGAGTAGGACTCCCCCCTTTTCCTAGTCCAAGTAGGATTGGTGGAGAAGAGAGGGAAAGAGGGGGGCGCCGCCCCTCCCTCCTAGTCCAATTCGGACTAGGGGGAGAGGGGGCGCGCGGCCTGCCCTGGCAGCCCCTCCCACTTCTCCACTTTAGGCCCATAAGGCCCATTAACCCCCCGGGGGGGTTCCAGTAACCCCTCGGTGCTCCGGTTTTATCCGATACTCTTCCGGAACCCTTCCGGTGTCCGAATATAGTCATCCAATATATCAATCTTTATGTCTCGACCATTTCGAGACTCCTCGTCATGTCTGTGATCACATCCGGGACTCCGAACTAACTTTGTTACATCAAAATGCATAAACTCATAATAACTGTCATCGTAATGTTAAGCGTGCGGACCCTACGGTTCGAGAACAATGTAGACATGACCGAGACACGTCTCCGGTCAATAACCAATATCGGGACCTGGATGCCCATATTGGCTCCTACATATTCTACGAAGATCTTTTATCGGTCAGACCGCATAACAAGATACGTTGTTCCCTTTGTCATCGGTATGTTACTTGCTCGAGATTCGATCATCGGTATCCAATACCTAGTTCAATCTCGTTACCGGCAGGTCTCTTTACTCGTTCTGTAATACATCATCTCGCAACTAACTCATTAGTCGCAATGCTTGCAAGGCTTATGTGATGTGCATTACCGAGAGGGCCTAGAGATACCTCTCCGACAATCGGAGTGACAAATCCTAATCTCGAAATACGCCAACCCAACATCTACCTTTGGAGACACCTGTATAGCTCCTTTATAATCACCCAGTTACGTTGTGATGTTTGGTAGCACACAAAGTGTTCCTCCGGTAAACGGGAGTTGCATAATCTCATAGTCATAGGAACATGTATAAGTCATGAAGAAAGTAATAGCAACATACTAATCGATCGGGTGCTAAGCTAATGAAATGGGTCATGTCAATCAGATCATTCAACTAATGATGTGACCTCGTTAATCAAATAACAACACCTTGTTTATGGTTAGGAAACATAACCATCTTTGATTAACGAGCTAGTCAAGTAGAGGCATACTAGTGACACTAAGTTTGTCTATGTATTCACACATGTATTATGTTTCCGGTTAATACAATTCTAGCATGAATAATAAACATTTATCATGATATAAGGAAATAAATAATAACTTTATTATTGCCTCTAGGGCATATTTCCTTCAGTCTCCCACTTGCACTAGAGTCAATAATCTAGTTCACCTCGCTATGTGATTAACACCAATAGTTCATATCTTTATGTGATTGGTTCACATCTCCATGTGACTAACACCCAAAGGGTTTACTAGATTCAGTAATCTAGTTCACATCGCTATGTGATTAACACCCAAAGAGTACTAAGGTGTGATCATGTTTTGCTTTGTGAGAGAATCTTAATCAACGGGCCTGCCATATTCAGATCTGTATGTATTTTGCAAAATTCTATGTTTACAATGCTCTGCACGGAGCTACTCTAGCTAATTGCTCCCACTTTCAATATGTATCCAGATTGAGACTTAGAATCATCTGGATCAGTGTCAAAAACTTGCATCGATGTAACCCTTTATGACGAACCTTTTTGCCACGTCCATAATCGAGAAACATATCCTTATTTCACTAAGGATAATTCTGACCGCTGTCCAGTGATCTACTCCTAGATCACTATTGTACTCCCTTGCCAAATCAGTGCAGGGTATACAATAGATCTGGTACACAGCATGGCATACTTTATAGAACCTATGGCCAAGGCATAGGGAATGACTTTCATTCTCTGTCTATCTTCTGCCGTGGTCGGGCTTTGAGTCTTACTCAACTTCACACCTTGTAATACATGCAAGAACTCTTTCTTTGACTGCTCCATTTTGAACTACATCAAAATCTTGTCAAGGTATGTACTCATTGAAAAAAACTTATCAAGCGTCTTGATCTATCTCTATAGATCTTGAAGCTCTATATGTAAGCAGCTTCACCGAAGTCTTTCTTTGAAAAACTCCTTTCAAACACTCCTTTATGCTTTACAGAATAATTCTACATTATTTCCGATCAACAATATGTCATTCACATATACTTATTAGAAATGCTGTAGTGCTCCCACTCACTTTCTTGTAAATACAGGCTTCACCGCAAGTCTGTATAAAACTATATGCTTTGATCAACTTATCAAAGCGTGTATTCCAACTCTGAGATGCTTGCACCAGTTCATAGATGAATCGCTGGATCTTGCATATTTTGTTAGCACCTTTAGGATTGACAAAACCTACTGGTTGCATCATATACAACTCTTCTTTAAGAAATCCATTAAGGAATGCAGTTTTGTTTATCCATTTGCCAGATTTCATAAAATGCGGCAATTGCTAACATGATTCGGACAGACTTAAGCATAGATACGAGTGAGAAACTCTCATTGTAGTCAACACTTTGAACTTGTCGAAAACCTTTTGCGACAATTCTAGCTTTGTAGATAGTAACACTACTATCAACGTCCGTCTTCCTCTTGAGGATCCATTTATTCTCAATTGCTCGCCGATCATCGGGCAAGTCAACCAAAGTCCAAACTTTGTTCTCATACATGGATCATATCTCAGATTTCATGGCCTCAAACCATTTCGCAGAATCTGGGCTCATCATCGCTTTCTCATAGTTTGTAGGTTCGTCATGGTCAAGTAACATGACCTCCAGAACAGGATTACCGTACCACTCTGGTGCGGATCTCACTCTGGTTTACCTACGTGATTCGGTAGTAACTTGATCTGAAGTTTTATGACCATCATCATTAGCTTCCTCACTAATTGGTGTAGTAGTCATAGGAACAGATTTCTGTGATGAACTACTTTCCAATAAGGGAGAAGGTACAATTAGCTTATCAAGTTCTACTTTCCCCCCACTCACTTCTTTTGAGAGAAACTCCTTCTCTGGAAAGGATCCATTCTTAGCTACGAATGTCTTGCCTTCGGATCTGTGATAGAAGGTGTACCCAACAGTTTCCTTTGGGTATCCTATGAAGACGCACTTCTCCGATTTGGGTTTGAGCTTATCAGGTTGAAACTTTTTCACATAAGCATTGCAACCTCAAACTTTTTAAGAAACGACAGCTTAGGTTTCTTGCCAAACCATAGTTCACACGGTGTTGTCTCAACGGATTTAGATGGTGCCCTATTAACGTGAATGCAGCTGTCTCTAATGCATAACCCCAAAACGATAGTGGTAGATCGGTAAGAGACATCATAGATCGCACTATATCTAATAAAGTACGGTTATGATGTTCGGACACACCATTACACTATGGTGTTCCAGGTGGCGTGAGTAGTGAAACTATTTCACATTGTTTTAATTGAAGGCCAAACTCGTAACTCAAATATTTTACCTCTGCGATCATATCGTAGAAACTTTTATTTTCTTGTCACGATGATTTTCCACTTCACTCTGAAATTCTTTGAACTGTTCAAATGTTTCAGACTTATGTTTCATCAAGTAGATATCCCCATATCTGCTCAAATCATCTGTGAAGGTCAGAAAATAATGATACCTGCTGCAAGCCTTAATATTCATCGGACCACATACATCAGTATGTATGATTTCCAACAAATCCGTTGCTTGCTTCATTGTTCCGGAGAACGGCGTTTTAGTCATCTTGCCCATAAGGCATGGTTCGCAAGCATCAAGTGATTCATAATCAAGTGATTCCAAAAGCCCATCAGCATGGAATTTCTTCATGCGCTTTACACCAATATGACTTAAACTGCAGTGCCACAAATAAGTTGCACTATCATTATTAACTTTGCATCTTTTGGTTTCAATATTATGAATATGTGTATTACTACGATCGAGATCCAACGAACTTGTTTCATTGGGTGTATGACCATCGAAGGTTTTATTCATGTAAACAGAACAACAATTATTCTCTGACTTTAATGAATAACCGTATTGCAATAAACATGATCAAATCATATTCATGCTCAACGCAAAAACCAAATAACACTTATTTAGGTTCAACACTAATCCCGAAAGTATAGGGGAGTGTGCGATGATGATCATATCAATCTTGGAACTACTTCCAACACACATCGTCACTTCACCCTTAACTAGTCTCTGTTTACTATGCAACTCCTGTTTCGAGTTACGACTCTTAGCAACTGATCCAGTATCAAATACTGAGGGGTTGCTATAAACACTAGTAAAGTACACATCAATAACATGTATATCAAATATACTTTTGTTCACTTTGCCATCCTTCTTATCCGCCAATCACTTGGGGTAGTTCCGCTTCCAGTGACCAGTCCCTTTGCAGTAGAAGCACTTTAGTCTCAGGCTTAGGACCAGACTTGGGCTTCTTCACATGAGCAGCAACTTGCTTGCTGTTTTTCTTGAAGTTCCCCCTTTTCCCTTTGCCCTTTTCTTGAAACTAGTGATCTTGTCAACCATCAACACTTGATGCTCTTTCTTGAGTTCTACCTTCATCGATTTCATCATCATGAAAAGCTCGGGATTCGTTTTCGTCATCCCTTGCATACTATAGTTCATCACGAAGTTGTATTAACTTGGTGATGGTGACTAGAGAATTCTGTCAATCACTATCTTATCTGGAAGATTAACTCCCACTTGATTCAAGCGATTGTAGTACCCAGACAATCTGAGCACATGCTCACTAGTTGAGCGATTCTCCTCCATCTTTTAGCTATAGAACTTGTTGGAGACTTCATATCTCTCAACTCGGGTATTTGCTTGAAATATTAACTTCAACTCCTAGAACATCTCATATGGTCCATGACGTTCAAAACGTCTTTGAAGTCCCGATTCTAAGCCGTTAAGCATGGTGCACTAAACTATCAAGTAGTCATCATATTTAGCTAGCCAAACGTTCATAACGTCAGCATCTGCTCCTGCAATAGGTCTGTCACCTAGCGGTGCATCAAGGACATAATTCCTCTGTGCAGCAATGAGGATAAACCTTAGATCACGGATCCAATCCGCATCATTGCTACTAACATCTTTCAACACAATTTTCTCTAAGGACATATCAAAATAAACACAGGGAAGCAACAACGCGAGCTATTGATCTACAACATAATTTGCAAAATACTACCAGGACTAAGTTAATGATAAATTTAAGTTCAATTTAATCATATTACTTAAGAACTCCCACTTAGATAGACATCGCTCTAATCCTCTAAGTGATCACATGATCCAAATCAACTAAACCATGTCCGATCATCACGTGAGATGGAGTAGTTTCAATGGTGAACATCACTATGTTGATCATATCTACTATATGATTCACGCTCGACCTTTCGGTCTCCGTGTTCCGAGGCCATGTCTGTATATGCTTGGCTCGTCAAGTATAACCTGAGTATTCCGCGTGTGCAACTGTTTTGCACCCGTTGTATTTGAACGTAGAGCCTATCACACCCGATCATCACGTGGTGTCTCAGCACGAAGAACTTTCGCAACGGTGCATACTCAGGGAGAACACTTCTTGAAAATTAGTGAGAGATCATCTTATAATGCTACCGTCAATCAAAGAAAGATAAGATGCATAAAAGATAAACATCACATGCAATCAATATAAGTGATATGATATGGCCATCATCATCTTGTGCCTGTGATCTCCATCTCCGAAGCACCGTCATGATCACCATCGTCACCGGCGCGACACCTTGATCTCCATCGTAGCATCATTGTCGTCTCGCCAATCTTATGCTTCCATGACTATCGCTACCGCTTAGTGATAAAGTAAAGCATTACATCGTGATTGCATTGCATACAATAAAGCGACAACCATATGGCTCCTGCCAGTTGCCGATAACTCGGTTACAAAACATGATCATCTCATACAATAAAATTTAGCATCATGTCTTGACCATATCACATCACAACATGCCCTGCAAAAACAAGTTAGACGTCCTATACTTTGTTGTTGCAAGTTTTACGTGGCTGCTACGGGCTTAAGCAAGAACCAATCTCACCTACGCATCAAAACCACAACGATAGTTTGTCAAATAGACTCCGTTTTAACCTACGCAAGGACTGGGCGTAGCCACACTCGGTTCAACTAAAGTTGGAGAAACAGTCACTCGCAAGCCACCTGTGTGCAAAGCACGTCGGGAGAACCGGTCTCGCGTAAGCGTACGCGTAATGTCGGTCCGGGCCGCTTCATCCAACAATACTGCCGAACCAAAGTATGACATGCTGGTAGGCAGTATGACTTATATCGCCCACAACTCACTTGTGTTCTACTCGTGCAAATAACATCAAACCATAAAACCTAGGCTCGGATGCCACTGTTGGGGAACGTAGTAATTTCAAAATTTTCCTACGCACACACAAGATCATGGTGATGTATAGCAAGGAGGGGGAGAGCATGATCTACATACCCTTGTAGATCGCAATGGAAGCGTTGACACAACGTAGAGGAAGTAGTCGTACGTCTTCTTCCCGGTCCGACCAATCCAAGCACCGTTACTCCGGCGCCTCCAAGTTCTTAGCACGCGTACATCTCGATGACGATCCCCGGGCTCCGATCTAGCAAAGCTTCGGGGAGGAGTTCCGTCAGCACGACGGCGTGGTGACGATCTTGATGTTCTACCGACGCAGGGCTTCGCCTAAGCACTACAACGATATGATCGAGGTGGAATATGGTGGCAGGGGGCACCGCACACGGCTAAGGAACGATCTCAAAGATCAACTTGTGTGTCTAGAGGTGCCCCCTACCCCCGTATATAAAGGATCCAAGGGGGAGGGGTTCGTCCGGCCCTATGGTGGCGCAGGAGGAGTCCTACTCCTACTGGGAGTAGGACTCCCCCCTTTTCCTAGTCCAAGTAGGATTGGTGGAGAAGAGAGGGAAAGAGGGGGGTGCCGCCCCTCCCTCCCAGTCCAGTTCGGACTAGGGGGAGAGGGGGCGCGCGGCCTGCCCTGGCAGCCCCTCCCACTTCTCCACTTTAGGCCCATAAGGCCCATTAACCCCCCCCCCCCCCCCCGGGGGGGGGGGGGGGTTCCGGTAACCCCCCGGCGCTCCGGTTTTATCCGATACTCTTCCGGAACCCTTCCAGTGTCCGAATATAGTCATCCAATATATCAATCTTTATGTCTCGACCATTTCGAGAATCCTCTTCATGTCCGTGATCACATCCGGGACTCCGAACTAACTTTGTTACATCAAAATGCATAAACTCCTAATAACTGTCATCGTAATGTTAAGCATGCGGACCCTATGGTTCGAGAACAATGTAGACATGACCGAGACACGTCTCCGGTCAATAACCAATATCGGGACCTAGATGCCCATATTGGCTCCTACATATTCTACGAAGATCTTTTATCGGTCAGACCGCATAACAAGATACGTTGTTCCCTTTGTCATCGGTATGTTACTTGCTCGAGATTCGATCATCGGTATCCAATACCTAGTTCAATCTCGTTACCGGCAAGTCTCTTTACTCGTTTTGTAATACATCATCTCGCAACTAACTCATTAGTCGCAATGCTTGCAAGGCTTATGTGATGTGCATTACCGAGAGGGCCTAGAGATACCTCTCCGACAATCGGAGTGACAAATCCTAATCTTGAAATACGCCAACCCAACATCTACCTTTGGAGACACCTGTAGAGCTCCTTTATAATCACCCAGTTACGTTGTGATGTTTGGTAGCACACAAAGTGTTCCTCCGGTAAACGGGAGTTGCATAATCTCATAGTCATAGGAACATGTATAAGTCATGAAGAAAGTAATAGCAACATACTAATCGATCGGGTGCTAAGCTAATGAAATGGGTCATGTCAATCAGATCATTCAACTAATGATGTGACCTCGTTAATCAAATAACAACACCTTGTTTATGGTTAGGAAACATAACCATCTTTGATTAACGAGCTAGTCAAGTAGAGGCATACTAGTGACACTAAGTTTGTCTATGTATTCACACATGTATTATGTTTCCGGTTAATACAATTCTAGCATGAATAATAAACATTTATCATGGTATAAGGAAATAAATAATAACTTTATTATTGCCTCTAGGGCATATTTCCTTCAGCATCAAGTGTTGATGGTCAGCAAGACCACTAGTTTCAAGAAAAAGGGCAAAGGAAAGAAGAAGGGGAACTTCAAGAAGAACATCAAGAAAGTTGCTGCTCAAGAGAAGAAACCCAAGTCTGGACCTAAGCCTGAAACTGAGTGCTTCTACTGCAAGCAGACTGGTCACTGGAAGCGGAACTGCCCCAAGTATTTGGCGGATAAGAAGGATGGCAAGGTGAACAAAGGTATATGTGATATACATGTTATTGATGTGTACCTTACTAATGCTCGCAGTAGCACCTGGGTATTTGATACTGGTTCTGTTGCTAATATTTGCAACTCGAAATAGGTACTACGGATTAAGCGAAGATTAGCTAAGGACGAGGTGACGATGCGCGTGGGAAACGGTTCCAAAGTCGATGTGATCGCGGTCGGCACGCTACCTCTACATCTACCTTCGGGATTAATATTAGACCTAAATAATTGTTATTTGGTGCCAGCATTAAGCATGAACATTATATCTGGATCTTGTTTTATGCGAGACGGTTATTCATTTAAATCAGAGAATAATGGTTGTTCTATTTATATGAGTAATATCTTTTATGGTCATGCACCCTTGAAGAATGGTCTATTCTTATTGAATCTCGATAGTAGTGACACACATATTCATAATGTTGAAGCCAAAAGATGCAGAGTTGATAATGATGGTGCACCTTATTTGTGGCACTGCCATTTAGGTCATATCGGTATAAAGTGCATGAAGAAACTCCATGCTGATGGACTTTAGGAACCACTTGATTATGAATCACTTGGTACTTGCGAACCGTGCCTCATGGGCAAGATGACTAAAACGCGTCGTTCTCCGGAACTATGGAGAGAGCAACAGATTTGTTGGAAATCATACATACAGATGTATGTGGTCCGATGAATATTGAGGCTCGTGGCGGATATCGTTATTTTCTCACCTTCACAGATGACTTAAGTAGATAAGGGTATA
This sequence comes from Triticum monococcum, assembly GCA_034509565.1. Classification (NCBI taxonomy): domain Eukaryota; kingdom Viridiplantae; phylum Streptophyta; class Magnoliopsida; order Poales; family Poaceae; genus Triticum; species Triticum monococcum. The sequence goes on from CM067845.1 coordinate 695,703,656, forward strand.
TCTACTTAATGAAACACAAGTCTGAAACGTTTGAAAAGTTTAAAGAATTTCAGAGTGAAGTTGAAAATCATCGTAACAAGAAAATAAAGTTTCTACGATCTGATCGTGGAGGAGAATATTTGAGTTACGAGTTTGGTGTACATTTAAAAACAATGTGGAATAGTTTCGCAACTCACGCCACCCGGAACACCACAGCGTAATGGTGTGTCCGAACGTCGTAATCGTACTTTACTAGATATGGTGCGATCTATGATGTCTCTTACTGATTTACCGCTATTGTTTTGGGGTTATGCTTTAGAGACGGCCGCATTCACGTTAAATAGGGCACCATCAAAATCCGTTGAGACGACGCCTTATGAACTATGGTTTGGCAAGAAACCAAAGTTGTCATTTCTGAAAGTTTGGGGCTGCGATGCTTATGTGAAAAAGCTTCAACCTGATAAGCTCGAACCCAAATCGGAGAAATGTGTCTTCATAGGATATCCAAAGGAGACTATTGGATACACCTTCTATCACAGATCCGAAGGCAAGACTTTTGTTGCTAAGTTCGGAAACTTTCTGGAGAAGGAGTTTCTCTCGAAAGAAGTGAGTGGGAGGAAAGTAGAACTTGACGAGGTAACTGTACCTGCTCCCTTGTTGGAGAGTAATGCATCACAGAAACCTATTTCTGTGACATCTACACCAATAAGTGAGGAAGCTAATGATAATGATCATGAAACTTCAGAACAAGATACTACTGAACCTCGTAGATCAATCAGAGTGAGATCCGCACCAGAGTGAGATCCGCACCAGAGTGGTACGGTAATACTGTTCTGGAAGTCATGCTACTAGATCATGATGAACCTACGAACTATGAAGAAGCGATGGTGAGCCCAGATTCCGCAAAATGGCTTGAAGCCATGAAATCTGAGATGGGATCCATGTATGAGAACAAAGTGTGGACTTTGGTTGACTTGCCCGATGATCGGCAAGCGACTGAGAATAAATGGATCTTCAAGAAGAAGACTGACGTTGACGGTAATATTACTGTCTACAAAGCTCGACTTGCCGCAAAAGGGTTTCGGCAAGTTCAAGGGATTGACTACGATGAGACCTTCTCACCCGTAGCGATGCTTAAGTCTGTCCGAATCATGTTAGCAATTGCCGCATTTTATGATTATGAAATTTGGCAGATGGATGTCAAAACTGCATTCCTGAATGGGTTTCTGGAAGAAGAGTTGTATATGATGCAACCAGAAGGTTTTGTCGATCCAAAGGGAGCTAACTGTTGGGGAACGTAGTAATTTCAAAAAATTTCCTACGCACACGCAAGATCATGGTGATGCATAGCAACGAGGGGGAGAGTCTGATCTACGTACCCTTGTAGATCGCAATGGAAGCGTTGACACAACGTAGAGGAAGTAGTCGTACGTCTTCTTCCCGATCCGACCGATCCAAGCACTGTTACTCCGGCACCTCAGAGTTCCTAGCACACGTTCAGCTCGATGACGATCCTCGGGCTCCGATCCAGCAAAGCGTCGAGGAAGAGTTCCGTCAGCACGACGGCGTGGTGATGATCTTGATGTACTACTGACGTAGGGCTTTGCCTAAGCACTACAACGATATGATCGATGTGGAATTTGGTGGCAGGGGGCACCGCACACGGCTAACGAACGATCTCAAGGATCAACTTGTGTGTCTAGAGGTGCCCCCTGCCTTGTATATAAAGGTTGCCAGGGGGAGGGCTGGCCGGCCAAGGAGAGGAGGGCGCAGGAGGAGTCCCACTCCTACCGGGAGTAGGACTCCCCCCCCCCCAATCCTATTCCTAATAGGACTCCTCGAGAGAGAGAGAGAGAGGGAGAAGGGGGCCGGCCACCTCTCCTAGTACTAATAGGACTAGGGGAGGGGGGAGGCGCGCAGCCCACCTTGGGCTGCCCCTTTCACCTTTCCACTAAGGCCCAATAAGGCCCATTTGGTTCCCGGGGGGTTCCGGTAACCTCCCGGTACTCCGGTAAAATTCCCGATTTCACCCGGAACACTTCCGATGTCCAAACATAGGCTTCCAATATATCAATCTTTATGTCTCGACCATTTCGAGACTCCTCGTCATGTCCGTGATCACATCCGGGACTCCGAACAACCTTCGGTACATCAAAATGCATAAACTCATAATAACTGTCATCGTAACGTTAAGCGTGCGGACCCTACGGTTCGAGAACAATGTAGACATGACCGAGACACGTCTCCGGTCAATAACCAAAAGTGGGACCTAGATGCCCATATTGGCTCCTACATATTCTACGAAGATCTTTATCGGTCAGACCGCATAACAACATACGTTGTTCCCTTTGTCATCGGTATGTTACTTGCCCGAGATTCGATCGTCGATATCCAATACCTAGTTCAATCTCGTTACTGGCAAGTCTCTTTACTCGTTCCGTAATACATCATCTCACAACTAACATCTGAGTTATAATGCTTGCAAGGCTTATGTGATGTGTATTACCGAGAGGGCCCAGAGATACCTCTCCGATAATTGGAGTGACAAACCCTAATCTCGAAATACGCCAACCCAACATCTACCATTGGAGACACCTGTAGTACTCCTTTATAATCACCCAGTTACGTTGTGACGTTTGGTAGTACCCAAAGTGTTCCTCCGGCAAATGGGAGTTGCATAATCTCATAGTCATAGGAACATGTATAAGTCATGAAGAAAGCAATAGCAACATACTAAACGATCGGGTGCTAAGCTAATGAAATGGGTCATGTCAATCAGATCATTCAACTAATGATGTGACCTCGTTAATCAAATAACAACTCTTTGTTCATGGTTAGGAAACATAACCATCTTTGATTAACGAGCTAGTCAAGTAGAGGCATGCTAGTGACACTCTGTTTGTCTATGTATTCACACATGTATTATGTTTCCGGTTAGTACAATTCTAGCATGGATAATAAACATTTATCATGATATAAGGATGTTCTTGACCGCTGTCCAGTGATCCACTCCTGGATTACTTTGGTACCTCCCTGCTAAACTTATAGCAAGGCACACATCAGGTCTGCCACACAGCATTGCATACATGATAGATCCTACGGCTGAAGCATAGGGAACATCTTTCATTTTCTCTCTATCTTCTGCAGTGGTCGGGCATTGAGTCTGACTCAACTTCACACCTTGTAACACAGGCAAGAACCCTTTCTTTGCTTGATCCATTTTGAACTTCTTCAAAATCTTGTCAAGGTATGTGCTTTGTGAAAGTCCAATTAAGCGTCTTGATCTATCTCTATAGATCTTTATGCCTAATATGTAAGCAGCTTCCCCGAGGTCTTTCATCGAAAAACTTTTATTCAAGTATCCCTTTATGCTATCCAGAAATTCTATATCATTTACAATCAGCAATATGTCATCCACATATAATATCAGAAATGCTATAGAGCTCCCACTCACTTTCTTGTACATGCTTCTCCAAAAGTCTGTATAAAGCCAAATGCTTTGATCACACTATCAAAGCGTTCATTCCAACTCAGAGATGCTTGCACCAGTCCATAAATGGATCGCTGGAGTTTGCACACTTTGTTAGCTCCCTTTGGATCGACAAAACCTTCCGGTTGCATCATATACAACTCTTCTTCCAGAAATCCATTCAGGAATGCAGTTTTGACATCCATCTGCCAAATTTCATAATCATAAAATGCGGCAATTGCTAACATGATTCTGACAGACTTAAGCATCGCTACGGGTGAGAAGGTCTCATCGTAGTCAACCCCTTGAACTTGTCGAAAACCTTTTGCGACAAGTCGAGCTTTATAGACAGTAATATTACCGTCAGTGTCAGTCTTTTTCTTGAAGATCCATTTATTCTCAATTGCTTGCCGATCATCGGGCAAGTCAACCAAAGTCCATACTTTGTTCTCATACATGGATCCCATCTCAGATTTCATGCCTTCAAGCCACTTTGCGGAATCTGGGCTCACCATCGCTTCTTCATAGTTCGTAGGTTCATCATGATCTAGTAGCATGACTTCCAGAATTGGATTATCGTACCACTCTGGTGCGGATCTCACTCTGGTTGATCTACGTGGTTCAGTAGTATCTTGTCCTGAAGTTTCATGATCATCATCATTAGCTTCCTCACTAATTGGTATAGGTGTCGTAGAAACAGTTTTCTGTGATGTACTATTTTCCAATAATGGAGCAGGTACAGTTACCTCGTCAAGTTCTACTTTCCTCCCACTCACTTCTTTCGAGAGAAACTCCTTCTCTAGAAATGATCCATTCTTAGCAAGGAATGTCTTGCCTTCGGATCTGTGATAGAAGGTGTACCCAACAGTCTCCTTTGGGTATCCTATGAAGACACATTTCTCCGCTTTGGGTTCGAGCTTATCAGGTTGAAGCTTTTTCACATAAGCATCGCAGCCCCAAACTTTAAGGAACGACAATTTTGGTTTCTTGCCAAACCATAGTTCATAAGGCGTCGTCTCAACGGATTTTGATGGTGCCCTATTTAACGTGAATGCGGCCGTTTCTAAAGCATAACCCCAAAACGATAGCGGTAAATCAGTAAGAGACATCATAGATCGCACCATATCTAGTAAAGTACGATTACGACGTTCGGACACACCATTACGCTGTGGTGTTCCGGGTGGCGTGAGTTGTGAAACTATTCCACAATTTTTCAAATGTACACCAAACTCGTAACTCAAATATTCTCCTCCATGATCAGATCGTAGAAACTTTAGTTTCTTGTTACGATGATTTTCAACTTCACTCTGAAATTCTTTGAACTTTTCAAATGTTTCAGACTTGTGTTTCATTAAGTAGATATACCCATATCTGTTTAAATCATCTGTGAAGGTGAGAAAATAACGATATCCGCCACGAGCCTCAATATTTATCGGACCACATACATCGGTATGTATGATTTCCAATAAATCTGTTGCTCTCTCCATAGTACCGGAGAATGGTGTTTTAGTCATCTTGCCTATGAGGCACGGTTCGCAAGTACCAAGTGATTCATAATCAAGTGGTTCCAAAAGCCCATTAGTATGGAGTTTCTTCATGCGCTTTACACCGATATGACCTAAACGGCAGTGCCACAAATAAGTTGCACTATCATTATGAACTCTGCATCTTTTGGCTTCTACATTATGAATATGTGTATCACTACTATCGAGATTTAACAAGAATAGACCACTCTTCAAAGGTGCATGACCATAAAAGATATTACTCATATAAATAGAACAACCATTATTCTCTGATTTAAATGAATAACCGTCTCGCATTAAACAAGATCCAGATATAATGTTCATGCTCAACGCTGGCACCAAATAACAATTATTTAGGTCTAATATTAATCCCGAAGGTAGATGTAGAGGTAGCGTGCCGACCGCGATCACATCGACTTTGGAACCGTTTCCCACGCGCATCGTCACCTCGTCCTTTGCTAGTGTCCACTTATTCCGTAGTCCCTGTTTCGAGTTGCAAATATTAGCAACAGAACCAGTATCAAATACCCAGGTGCTACTGCGAGCTCTAGTAAGGTACACATCAATAACATGTATATCACATATACCTTTGTTCACCTTGCCATCCTTCTTATCTGCCAAATACTTGGGGCAGTTCCGCTTCCAGTGACCAGTCTGCTTGCAGTAGAAGCACTCAGTTTCAGGCTTAGGTCCAGACTTGGGTTTCTTCTCTTGAGCAGCAACTTGCTTGCTGTTCTTCTTGAAGTTCCCGTTCTTCTTCCCTTTGCCCTTTTTCTTGAAACTAGTGGTCTTGTTGACCATCAACACTTGATGCTCCTTCTTGATTTCTACCTCCGCAGCTTTCAGCATTGCGAAGAGCTCGGGAATAGTCTTGTTCATCCCTTGCATATTATAGTTCATCACGAAGCTCTTGTAGCTTGGTGGCAGTGATTGGAGAATTCTGTCAATGACGCAATCATCTGGAAGATTAACTCCCATCTGAATCAAGTGATTATTATACCCAGACATTTTGAGTATATGCTCACTGACAGAACTGTTCTCCTCCATCTTGCAGCTATAGAACTTATTGGAGACTTCATATCTCTCAATTCGGGCATTTGCTTGAAATATTAACTTCAACTCCTGGAACATCTCATATGCTCCATGACGTTCAAAACGTCGTTGAAGTCCCGATTCTAAGCCGTAAAGCACGGCACACTGAACTATCGAGTAGTCATCAGCTTTGCTCTCCCAGACGTTCATAACATCTGGTGTTGCTCCAGCAGCAGGCCTGGCACCCAGCGGTGCTTCCAGGACGTAATTCTTCTGTGCAGCAATGAGGATAATCCTTAGGTTACGGACCCAGTCCATGTGAAAGTGCATTATATCGACTAGAGGGGGGTGAATAGGTGATTTTTATGAACGTCTTCAAAACGTGGAAGTTATGAAGACAAACAGAGTGGACAAGCCTATCACTATGCAGCGGAAGTTAGATTACACAGCGCAAGCCATAGTCAAGTATACAATATAGTGAAAGCACAGTGACCAACAGCTTTAGTGTAATGAGGATCAGATTGGAAGAAGTTATGAAGTCAAACGGATCATACAGTCAAGTTGTGAAGACAGAAGATAAAGCAAGCATGCAATAGCTTCACAATGTGTACTGGTAAGTAAAGGGAGGTGAAGATGAAACCAGTGACACGTTGAAGACAATGATATGTTGGACCAGTTCCAGTTGCTGTGACAACTGTACGTCTGGTTGGAGCGGCTAGGTATTTAAACCAAAGGACACACAGTCCCGGACACCCAGTCCTGAACACGCAGCTCAGGACACCCAGTCCTCACCGTTTTCTCCTTGAGCTAAGGTCACACAGACCTCGCCCAATCACTCTGGTAAGTCTTCAAGGTAGACTCCCAAACCTTCACAGACTTCGTTCACCGGCAATCCACAATTTCTCTTGGATGCTCAGAACGCGACGCCTAACCGTCTGGAGGATGCACAGTCCTCAAGTGTAATAAGTCTTCAAATCACTCCGACAAGAAGACTTAAGTGATGCCCAATTACTCTGGCTCTGGGTGGTTAGGGCTTTTCTCCTCACTAAGGATTTTCTCTCAAAGGCTTCGAGGTGGGTTGCTCTCAAATGACAAAAGCCGTGCACTGAAATCTGAGCAGCCAACCGTTTATGGTTGTGGGGGTGGACGATTTATAGCCACTTGGCAACCCGACCTGATTTGTCCGAAATGACCCTGGGTCACTAAGGAACTGACACGTGTACTAACGGTCGGATTTCGAACTCTCACGGCAACTTTACTTGGGCTGCAAGTAAAGCTGACTTGTCTGACTCTGGACAAGATTTTCTCTCATTGTCTTCACTCGAAGACATAGGATTTGAATTAGGCATCACTTCAGTCATCCTGACTGGTTCTCTTGGACCCCACTTAACAGTACGGTGGTTCCTATGACACAACATGAATAAAGTAAAACTACGAAGGATCTAAGTCTTCGAGTTCCATAGGCTTCATGGGGAGTCTTCATATGTCATTGTCTTCGACATGAATGTCTTCATGAACCACCATTGTCTTCAATGTCTTCGTACATTTTTAGGGGTCATCTCTGGTAACTAAACCGAATCAATGAGGGACTTCTACCTGTGTTATCCTGCAATTCTCACAAACACATTAGTCCCTCAACTAGGTTTGTCGTCAATACTCCAAAACCAACTAGGGGTGGCACTAGATGCACTTACAATCTCCCCCTTTTTGGTGATTGATGACAAACTAGTTGAAGTTTTCAACGGGGAATATAATTTGTGAAATTGTAAAGGAATTGTCTTCATAAGCTGCAAGGGTTCCCCCTGAAGATGTGCATATAAGTGATTTGCTTCTGGAACGCAAATGCACATAGCAGGTTGTATTTGTGGGAATCCACTTCAACTTATGATGATAATCCATCATGTATGTAAAGATATATGAAGATAATGATATGCATAATGAAAAATGGACGTCTGCGAAATGATATAAGTGCGGAAATTATCGTCGTACATGCGAAATTTATCTTCGCAAAAACACAGTGGCAAACATAGTAGCAGACGACCATCAAGTTTAAGTGTTACAACTCAAAGAACCAAATGTAGCAAAACGAGAGTTATAAGCACGAAGCAAAATGCAAAATATAAAGCACCCGCCAATATTATTGACCCGCTTGAAGACTATGAACATCATATGCTTCTCCCCCTTTTGTCAGTGATGACCAAAAAGGTTTGAAGACATAGAGTTTTCTACGCGTTCCCAGGCGCAGCAGGGTCGGTGGAGGCATTTGGTGGAGCTGGCAAGCTTGGTGCAGTGACGACGCGCGCTGAAGAAGGTGGTGGTGATGTAGCGTCGTCTTCTTCCTCAATGATTTTTCCAGTCACTGTGGCAGCAGAGGAAGAGAACTCTGATTCTTCAAGCGACGTAGTTCCACGCAACACAGCTCTTCTGGGGGGTGTGGAGTCAAACTTGAATCTCTCTTTGAAGCCATCCTCTTGCAGTTCAGCTTCAGTGCACATCATGGTGAGGCCTTTCCAAGTGCGGCGACAGGTGTCATGTGCGACAAAGTCATTCTTTGTGGCCAGATTCCTGATGCGACTGACATCTTGCATGATACTGCGCATCTGCCGTTTGAGCCAGTCGTGATGACTATCTTGCTTTTGGTGTAGAGCCACAAGAAGTTCACGGTCAGTGAGCGTACGAGCGCGTTTCTTGGGTCTCTGTGCAGCTGTGCTGTCAGTGGCTTCAGTTGATGCAGGGGCACGTGTGGTGCCAGCCATTGGATAGACTCTGGAAATGGCTTCAACACCTTCATCATGCTGAGTGAAGCTCTGTTGTTCTGCATTCTGAAGACTTAATGGCTGCTTGGCAGGCTCAGGATAAATCGCTTCAGCAGAGGTGTCCACATCAGGTAAGAAGATTCTGTGGTTGCGAGCAGAGGGTTGATAGGATATAGCAGAGTGGAGCTTGATGAGCCTCATAACCCATGGAGCATAAATCTTCAGACCAAAGAGATCTGAGCCAGACACTGCAAGTTGACGTATAAAGAGATCCTAGGCATTGAAGCATTTGCCATGCAGGATGCAGAAGATGAGAGTCTTCAGGGCACCTTCAACATTGGCATATCGAGAGTGCCCCTTAATGGGCCATAGAGTCCGCCTGACGATGTGATAGATAGTTCTGGGCAGGTACTCTAAGTCTTCAACGAAGAACTCGGTTGGGTAAGGTGCGTCAGGAAGCAATGGCTTCATCATTGAGAGCATCTGAGTCATATTTGGCTCAGGTCGCTGAAATATGCTCTGAACTGCTTCAGCATGGAGTTGGCAGCCTTCTTCGAAGAGTTTGCCAGGAGTGGGTAGGCCGGTGAGCTCAATGATATCAAATGCATTGGCTTCATGATGGACATTGCCGGTCATCCACTCCAGGACCCAAGTCTTCGGATCTCTGTTGTAGCCTTTGATGTGCAGTGTGGCATAGAACTGGAGCAGAAGCTCTTCATTCCAGTGCTCTTCATCTGTGACAAACGGCAGCAGGCCAACTTGCTTGAAGCAGTCCAGTGCTTCTTCCAGACCAGGCAGACCAGCAATAGCTTCAACCTCAAGGCGCTGGTGTGGAAAGATACGGCCTTGGTTGTAGAGGACGCAGGAGTAGTAGCTGCGCTGTGGGTAGCTCCAGAACCTATGTGACACAATCCGTTCCCTTGAGTAAGGGTTCTTGGAGCGGTTGAAGAAGGTGTTATCTGCCCTGAAGCTATTGACATTAAAGGAGCCAGGAGCTGTTGCAGGACCTGGGAACCTTGGCAGTCGTGGGATTGGCTTCTGTACCTGGGGCCTGTGCGCAACATGATAGTTGAACTGTGGACCGGCAGCAGACTCAGGCACAGAAGGGTCAGAGGCAGTAGCTTCAGTATCTCTTGAAGCTGTTGGTTGGTCGGGCTCCACAAATGCTTCAGTATTGGGTGTGGCAGCCGCAATGGTGTCAGCCTCATCACGTGTAGTGAGAGGGATGGATTCAGGTACGTTCTCCTTGAGAACTTCTTCTTGTTGGTGCGGGGGAGATGGAGCTTGAGGTTCTTCGTGCTCTTCTTCATGTTCTTCGGCTGATGCAGTCGGAATGTCGTCAGCAGTCTGAGCCCTTGGCCCTTTGCGAAGCCTACGGAATGCAGCCGACGCTGGTGGAGTTGCAGTGGGCTGGGGCTCATTCTCTTCCTCCTACGGGCGATCTGCCCATGATGCATCTTGGGTGATTGGCGTCAAGGGACGACCAATGCTGATCATTTCGCTCGTTTCGAGTTGAGGAAGGACTGCATCACCTTGCACATTGTCTTGGAGACCAATGTCTTCAGCAGCGTTGGGGCCGGCTGCTGGAATGTCTTCAGCGTGCGGAGCCTCTATGAAAGCAGGCTCATGCATGGTCAGCTGACGATCTTCGTTCGGAAAGCGGACGGAGAGGGGTTCGACTATCAGGGGCTCTGTGGGAGCAGCCCGAGACTTCTTGGTCTTGCGTTTCTTGATGGTGGGGTCTGAAGGAGAGGCTTCAGGGTGTTTCCTCTTCCTTGCTTCAGCTTCGGCTGTCCTTGTCTTCTTAAGCTCTGAAGCGGTTGAGCGGTGCTTTGGCTTCGAGCTAGGCTTGGCAGTGTGGAAGACAATCGGAACAGCTTCTTGTCGTGGGGCCTCTTGTTCAGCCACAGTGGGCTTCTTCTTTTTCTTAGCGGCCATCCTGGGGTCGATGCCGGGACGCCCAAGTGCCTTTCGCTTCTCGGCCTCATTGTAGGCCTGCACACAGAGATCAGCCAAATTCTTCATGCGCTCACGCGAACCCTAAGCCTCTGCACGTTTCTGCATAAAGTTTTCCTTCAACTCGTGCAGCATGACTTTGAAGTCTTTGACTTCTTGGACGCTGAGCGTGGCCATGTTCTGCTTCAACTGAGCCTTTTCAAAATCTATCTTCTGCTTCAGTTCCACTATGCGTTGGGCAATTGCGAGTTCTGAAGCAATAGCTCCTTGGAAGGCTACGCTGAGGCCAATGGGCAGCTGCAGATCATCGAAGCTGATGTTGGGTGTATCAAACCACTCATCAATGAAGTTGTGGATGATTGCTGCATTGAACAGAGGCAGATTGTTGAAGATTTCAGCCTCCTCCTTGCTCTTGATGAGCTGCTCAAGAGCGTCATCGGCAAGATCTTCGTCACTTGACAGATCAATGGCCTCGTAGCGAAGAACGGCAGCGGCAGTGAGCTCTTTGCTAATGTGTGGCTGAGGCTTCTTGGCTTCTTGGGGCTTGGAGACTCGTGATAAGTCTTTAGACTGCACACTTGCTTCAGGAGGTGCAGTGGCCAATGGCTTCGCTCTGGAGATCTTGGGAGAAGCGGCTGTCTTGGAAGCTTTTGACTTCTTCTTCATCTCCTTCGGCTCCGGGGCAGCAGGAGCGTCATCAGACTCAGTGTCTACTGGAGGGTCGTTCACGGCAGTCCCTTGGACTAGAATACGAGTGATGAGGCCTTCGAGATTGGCATACGGCCCGATGACATTGGGATTTGCGTCGCGTGTGCCATCTGCCCTTGGTTTTGAGGGACCAGGGTTGAAGTCCAACCCAAACGCCTTCTTGTTTTGCTTCACAGAGTTCTGAGCAAATTGGAAGTTGCGCTTGAACAAAGTGTCATCGCGACACTAGAGAAGGGATGACGGATGTGCGTCAGCTGGCTGTTGTCCCCTGACCATGCATGGAAAGAAGCCTTGAGCAACGGCTTCGTCTCTGGTTCAGGGTACAAGGTTTTTGTACAGTGCGTCTCCCCATGGTCTCTTGATGACGCACTTTTCTGCATATTCCTTGGTTACGAAGCGGTATTGGAACCACTATTCTGCCCAATATCTTCGAATCCATTGGATTCGTGTCTTGCGCTGACCATAGCTCTCTTCAGGGTCAGTTTGGTACATTTCTGCCAAATCCTCAGGTAGATCCTTAGACGTTTCACCACGTCTCTGTCTGCCTCCCTTCCTCGCTGGTTTTTCTGCTGCCATGAAGCTTAACTTGGAAGGCTTCAGATTCAAAGTCTTCAAAGGCTTCCTTTTGCTTGACCAACAGGAACTTGCTGCGGGTGCATTGATGTGACGCTGTAGGAACTCTGCAAATGAATGCAGACTATGAGAACCAAAAGATTCTCCCACGGACATGTACCTATGACAGCATTAAGGTGCGAGGGAAGGGGAAGAGGTCATATGCATTCTCAGAAGATTTTGAAGACAAATCAGTTTAGAAGATATTGACCTCATCATGCAAAGACATTCACTTTATAGAAAAGAAGTTGGTTCCAGATTTGTACTAACCTATAGATCAGTACAGGTGAGGAATCTAACTACTTCATGAAGAACAAGTGAATATACTAGGCAAGTTATGAGTTGCAGATGAGAGAATGGAAACCTCTTTTGGCAGAAAGTGATGGAGCTATAGGATCAAAAGAGGCTGTTAAAAAGACTTGTTATTTACCAGACTTGGAACTGCTAGACGAGGTGAGAGTTGAGGCCGAGCAGTTCGATCCTCTGTGCCCTAACTTGGCGACGGAAGACACCTACGGCGACGGCGGAGAGACGGATGTCCGCAGCCAGCGTGAGAACGGCGTCGGAGAGGTTGCAGCAGTGAAGCACTTCGTCGCCGGCGTCGTTGAGAGTTAGCGGTGGTGCTAGGGTTCGTGCGAGGGTGGAAGAAGAGATAATGACCGCAGTGAAACGTGTATTTATAGGGATATGGGCAGCACTGCGCTATTACTCAGGTGCCCCTGGCGATTCGCATCTGATCAGTACGTGGCCAGCATGCGGAATTGTGGGGGCAGTTTCACCCCACGCACGCCTTGTTTGTCGGGAGCCGTTCCTACTTCTCCGGATTTCTTGTTGATGGAATAACATTGAAAGCTGTTTTAAAGTTTGTCTCTGTGTCTTCATCTGACAAGGATGCAGTGAAGACATTCGACAGTTTCAATAGAATGCATATGACTTGGAGAGATAGAGTTTGAGGTAGGAAGCATGGAGAGGTTAGGGTCCGATCACATTCACTTAGTTCAAAAGATTCAATCAAGAAGACATAGCTATAAGTGAATGCTGTAGAGGACAGAACACTAGTACATATATAATCAACACAGTGAAGATAATCATGAAGGCATGTTGAGATTGAAGCCAAACCAAATGTGAAGACTTAGCAAATGTAATGCCATGAGTGAAACACTTCAAGCAGAAAATTTGGTGGTGGCGTTACCCACCGTATAGGAAGTATTAGACCCAGACACGGCGCACAATTATCGTGGCGCTCCGAAGTCAAATTCCACGTTAATGTATTCACACTTAGAATGTATGTCTTCATTGATTGAAGATATACTTTACTTCGTGTGTTGCACATCTAAGTCATCATCATGCGTAAGTGTTAGGATGTGTGCCTGATCACAGGACATTTGAGGATTCCAAGATATTTAGCTCACATCGTAACTTGCAAAATCTCTTCTCATCCAAGGGCTTGGTGAAGATATCTGCCAATTGCTCTTCAGTGTTGACGTGTATGATATCAATGTCTTCCTTTGCAACATGATCTCTGAGAAAATGATGACGAATTTCAATGTGCTTTGTCTTCGAGTGCTGAACTGGGTTGTTGGCGATCTTGATGGCGCTTTCGTTGTCGCAGTAGAGTGGCACTTGCTTCAGATGAATGCCATAATCCTTGAGGGTTTGCTTCATCCATAGAAGCTGAGCGCAGCAGGATCCAGCAGCAATGTATTCAGATTCAGCAGTGGAGAGAGATACATAGTTCTGCTTCTTTGAAGACCAACAGACAAGTGATCGGCCCAGAAAGTGACATGTGCCTGATGTGGACTTCTGATCAACCTTGTCACCAGCGTAATCAGCATCCGAAAATCCAACCAGATCAAACTCTGAGCCCTTTGGATACCATAACCCTAGAGTTGGGGTGTGAGCCAAATATCGAAGAATTCGCTTCACAGCTAAGTGATGCGACTCCTTTGGTGCCGCTTGGAACCGAGCACACATGCAAACACTAAGCATAATATCTGGCCTAGATGCACATAAATAAAGCAAAGAACCAATCATGGAGCGGTATACCGTTTGATCGAACTCTTTACCATTGTCGTCAGGACCCAGATGATGTTTGGCTAGCATTGGTGTTGTGAAGCCTTTGCAGTCTTGCATACCGAACTTCTTCAGGCAATCTTTGAGATATTTCTCTTGAGATATGAAGATGCCATTGCGTTGTTGCCGTATCTGAAGACCGAGGAAGAATTTCAGCTCCCCCAGCATAGACATCTGATATTGCTCTTGAATCATATATCCGAACTCCTCACTGTACTTCTGATTGGTGCAGCCGAAGATAATGTCATTCACATATATTTGGCACACAAACAGTTCACCATCATATGTCTTCGTGAAGAGAGTGGGATCCAGGGAACCAGGTATGAAGCCTTTGCTCTTCAGGAAGTATTTGAGTGTATCATACCAGGCCCGAGGGGCTTGTTTGAGGCCATATAGTGCCTTTTTGAGCTTGTAAACCATGTCAGGATGTTTTGGATCTTCAAACCCAGGTGGTTGTGCAACATACACTTCTTCTTCAATTTTTCCATTGAGGAAGGCACTCTTTACATCCATTTGATACAGAATTATGTTGTGATGATTTGCATAGGCCAGCAGTATACGGATGGCTTCAAGTATGGCAACAGGAGCAAATGTTTCATCGAAGTTAATGCCTTCCATTTGAGTATATCCTTGAGCAACGAGACGAGCCTTGTTTCTGATGACTTGGCCATGCTCATCTTGCTTGTTGCGGTATATCCATTTGGTGCCTATTATGTTATGCTTCCGTGGATCAGGACGCTTAACCAACTCCCATACATTGTTCAGCTCAAATTGTTGAAGCTCTTCTTGCATAGCTTGAATCCATTCAGGTTCCATAAAGGCTTCATCAATTTTCTTGGGTTCTGTGATTGAAACGAATGCGAAGTGTCCGCAGAAGTTTGCCAGTTGAGTTGCCCTTGAACGAGTCAGTGGACCAGGTGCATTGATGCTATCAATTATTCTATCAATCTGCACTTCATTGGCAACACGAGGATGTAGGGGTCGAAGACTTTGCTCTTGCTGATCTATGTTGTCATGGGGAGGAATGTCTTCAGGCTGAGCATTGTCTTCATGTGGATCAAGTGCTGAGATGATAAGTTCTTGTTCAGGACGAGCTTCAGAAGGTATAATTTCTCCAGTTCCCATTAGCTTGATTGATTCACTGGCTAGAACTTCATCTAGCACATCTGGTAGTTGCTCTCTTTGTGACCCATTGGTCTCATCGAACCGCACATCCACTGTTTCAACCACTTTGTAGTGAAAGAGATTGAAGACTCTGTAGGAGTGTGAATCCTTTCCATATCCAAGCATGAAGCCCTCATGTGCTTTTGGAGCAAATTTTGAGGTGTGGTGAGGGTCCTTGATCCAGCATCTTGATCCAAATACTTTGAAGTAACTGACATTTGGCTTCTTGCCAGTCAGAAGTTCATAAGATGTCTTGTTCAGCAGCTTGTGAAGATATACACGGTTGATAGTATGGCATGCAGTGTCAATGGCTTCAGTCCAGAGTTTTCTTGGTGTCTTGTACTCATCTAACATTGTTCTGGCCATCTCAATGAGTGTTCTGTTCTTGCGTTCGACGATGCCATTCTATTGTGGCGTGTATGGAGCTGAGAATTCATGAGTGATGCCCAATGTATCAAGATATGTGTCAAGGCCAGTGTTCTTGAATTCTGTGCCATTGTCACTTCTGATGTGCTTTATCTTGGCGACATAATTGTTCATAGCCCGATTTGCGAAGCGTCTGAAGACATCCTGCACTTCAGTCTTGTAAAGGATTATGTGCACCCAAGTATATCTAGAGTAATCATCAACAATGACGAAGCCATAGAGGCAAGCAGTAGTGGAAAAAGTTGAGTAGTGAGTGGGACCGAAGAGATCCATGTGAAGCAGTTCGAAGGGTTGAGTAGTGGTCATGATTGTCTTCGAAGGATGTTTTGCCCTTGTCATCTTCCCAGCTTCACAGGCACCGCATAAGTGATCTTTCTTGAACTTGACGCCCTCGATGCCTATGACATGCTTCTTCTTCACAAAGGTGTGGAGGTTCCTCATGCCAGCATGCCCAAGTCTTCGATGCCAAAGCCAGCATTCTGAAGCCTTTGCGAGAAGACAAACTACAAGCTGTGGCCCTGCTGAGAAATCTACCACGTACAAATCATCTTTTCGATACCCTTCAAACACTAGAGACTTGTCAGATTCTATTAGTACCAGACAACAATATTTTCCAAAGATTACAATCATGTTCAAATCGCAAAGCATTGAGACAGACATTAAGTTGAAGCCAAGGGATTCAACAAACATGACTTTATCCATGTGTTGATCCTTTGAGATTGCAACTCTACCTAAACCCAGTACCTTACTTTTACCAGTGTTAGCGAATATGATGTGGCTCTTGTCAGATGGACGTAAGGTTGAGTCCATAAAGAGACTTCTTTTGCCAGTCATGTGATTTGTACACCCATTGTCAATAATCCATTCTGAAGACTCTGAAGTCACTGGTGTCATACCCTACAGTGCAGTTAGGGGGATAGGCTTCACGAAGAGTGTTGTGAAGCAAAAACAGTTGACGAACCAGTGGATTATGAAAACTTAGATCCAGGTTAGGACAAGTAGGGAGAGTAGCATGCGATTCAGGTATGAAATACATAGTGATGCCATTCGGGCATTTGATCTTGCGCCCCACAAGATTTTTAAGGTCCCCAGCAATAGCGTCAGAAGATTTTGGTTTTGTGCTGGAGACCTTTCCCTGCAAAAGAGAGTTAAGCTTTCTTAACCACCCACATCTTCAAGGGTGGCTTAGAAGCAATAAGTCTAAGTGCAGCATCTGAAAATTTTGGCTTTGGAGCCCTAGCAAACAGTCTAGCAGGTGGGCAATAGTACTCATAAGAATAGGCAGAATAGTTTTTGGTCATATGAGAATGACGGTTTGAAGAACCGCTCTCATATGCCTGAGCATGGTTTCCCTGCAAAACATTTGTGTTAGTGCGACTCATCAGGCATGGTTTCCCTGCAAAACATTTGTGTTAGTGCGACTCAAATGAGTCCTCTGCCTGTATGAAGCCTTTGGACCATATGAAGCCTTTGATCTGAGGTTTGTCTTCTTCATGTGAGGTGTCATGAGGACATTTACAGGAAGATTCTCAAGGCATGTTTTTGGAACCCAGATCTTCTTCATAGGCGGTCCATTCCTGCAGTTAGTACCAATGTACCCGGCAAATTCTTCACCATTCTGATTCTTAAACAGTTTATAGTTTGCATCAAAGGATTCATCAATGATAATTGGATTAGCACAAGTGAAGCCAGATAGATTGGATGGATCTGCTGAGGATTCCTTTGCAGCAACCCATGTGGTTTTGGGGTACTGCTCAGGTTTCCAGTAAGAGCCATCTGCATTAATTTTCCTCACGAACCCAACACCCTCTTTCCTAGGGTTTCGGTTCAGAATCTGCTTCTTGAGGACATCACATAATGTCTGATGTCCTTTGAGACTTTTGTACATCCCTGTTTCAAGCAATGTCTTCAACCTAGCATTCTCATCAGCAATAGCAGTGGTATCCTCAGCAGAGGGGTTAGTTACCACTTCAACAGTTGAAGATATTGCAACAGCAGTAGCAGTGGAACATTCAGCTACAGAAATAGCATTATCACGCTCAATGCATTTAAGGCATGTTGGTTCAAATCCTTCCTGAGCAGAACTGATCTGTTCGGCTCGAAGTGACTCGTTTTCCTTTTGAAGATCTTCATGATCCGCTCTCAACTTCTCAAGATCTTGCTTCTTTTGAAGATAATCATAGGAAAGCTTTTCATGAGTAGTTGAGAGAGTCTCAAGACGATCTTCGAGTTCCTGATACTTAACATGAAGATTTTTTATGTCTTCAATTAAGGATTCAGAACGAGTCATTTCAGCACCCAACAGATCATCGCTTCTGTCTAACAGTTTTTGAATATGTTCCATGGCCTTTTGTTGTTCAGTTGCAATTTTAGCAAGTGTTTTGTAACTGGGTTTTGAATCACAATCAGAGTCATTGTCACTGGATGTTTGATAGTGAGTAGTGCGTGTGTTTACCTTGGCACCACGTGCCATGAAGCAGTAGGTAGGAGTAGAGTCGTCCTTGTCATTTGCATCGGTGTTGGTGATGGAGTCATTGTCTTCAGTGTTGAAGATGGACTTGGCGACATAGGCTGTAGCCAGACTCGCAATGCCTGAATCAGACTCCTCCTCAGACTCCACCTCTGCCTCCTCAGAGGTGGACTCCTCCTCTGAATCCATTTCCTTGCCAACAAACGCATGAGCCTTGCCAGATGAACTCTTCTTGTGTGATGAAGACTTTGAGGAAGACTTGGACGAAGACTTTGAGTATTTCTTCGTCTTCTTATCGTTAGAGTCATATTCCTTGCTCTTCTTCTTCTTTCTGTTCTCATTGTCCCACTGTGGACAATCAGAGATGAAGTGTCCAGTTTTCTTGCACTTGTGACATGTTTTCTTCTTGTAGTCATGAGCAGAAGTTTCATCATTCCTTGAGCTTGATCGTGAAGACTTTCTGAAGCCTTTCTTCTTGGTGAATTTCTGGAACTTCTTCACTAGCATTGCAAGTTCCCTTCCAATGTCTTCAGGATCATCCGAACTGCTGTTAGATTCTTCTTCAGATGAGGACACAGCTTTTGCCTTCAAGGCACGAGTTCGCCCATAGTTTGGACCGTAGATATCTCTTTTCTCAGAAAGCTGAAACTCATGTGTGTTGAGCCTCTCAAGTATGTCAGACGGATCGAGTGTCTTGAAGTCTGGACGTTCTTGAATCATCAGGGCTAGGATGTCAAATGAACTGTCAAGTGATCTTAGCAGCATCTTGACGATTTCATGTTTGGTGATCTCAGTGGCGCCGAGGGCTTGAAGCTCATTTGTGATGTCAGTGAGCCGGTCAAATGTGTGCTGGACATTCTCATTGTCATTTCGCTTGAAGCGGTTGAAGAGATTGCGAAGAACACTGATTCTCTGATCTCTCTGGGTTGAGATGCCTTCATTGACCTTGGAGAGCCAGTCCCAAACCAGCTTGGATGTCTTCAAGGCACTCACACGGCCGTACTGTCCCTTGGTCAGATGACCACAGATAATATTCTTGGCAGTGGAGTCCAGTTGAGTGAACTTCTTGACATCAGCAGCAGTGACACCTTCTCTAGCCTTGGGAACGCCGTTTTTGACGACATACCATAGGTCGACGTCAATGGCTTCAAGATGCATGCGCATCTTATTCTTCCAGTAGGGATATTCAGTTCCATCGAAGACGGGGCACGCAGCGGAGACTTTAATTATCCCTGCAGTCGACATAGCTAAAACTCCAGGTGGTTAAACCGAATCACACAGAACAAGGGACCACCTTGCTCTGATACCAATTGAAAGTGCGTTATATCGACTAGAGGGGGGGTGAATAGGCGATTTTTATGAAAGTCTTCAAAACGTGGAAGTTATGAAGACAAACAGAGTGGACAAGCCTATCACTATGCAGCGGAAGTTAGATTACACAGCGCAAGCCATAGTCAAGTATACAATATAGTGAAAGCACAGTGACCAACAGCTTCAGTGTAATGAGGATCAGGTTGGAAG
Organism: Triticum monococcum; assembly: GCA_034509565.1. NCBI lineage: Eukaryota > Viridiplantae > Streptophyta > Magnoliopsida > Poales > Poaceae > Triticum > Triticum monococcum. Next base: position 695,723,345 of record CM067845.1, read on the forward strand.
AAGTTATGAAGCCAAAAAGATCATACAGTCAAGTTGTGAAGACAGAAGATAAAGGAAGCATGCAATAGCTTCACAATGTGTACTGGTAAGTAAAGGGGGGTGAAGATGAAACCAGTGACACGTTGAAGACAATGATATGTTGGACCAGTTCCAGTTGCTGTGACAACTGTACGTCTGGTTGGAGCGGCTAGGTATTTAAACCAAAGGACACACAGTCCCGGACACCCAGTCCTGAACACGCAGCTCAGGACACCCAGTCCTCACCATTTTCTCCTTGAGCTAAGGTCACACAGACCTCGCCCAATCACTCTGGTAAGTCTTCAAGGTAGACTCCCAAACCTTCACAGACTTCGTTCACCGGCAATCCACAATTTCTCTTGGATGCTCAGAACAGGACGCCTAACCGACTGGAGGATTCACAGTCCTCAAGTGTAATAAGTCTTCAGATCACTCAGACAAGAAGACTTAAGTGATGCCCAATTACTCTGGCTCTGGGTGGTTAGGGCTTTTCTCCTCACTAAGGATTTTCTCTCAAAGGCTTCGAGGTGGGTTGCTCTCAAATGACAAAAGCCGTGCACTGAAATCTGAGCAGCCAACAGTTTATGTTTGTGGGGGTGGACTATTTATAGCCACTTGGCAACCCGACCTGATTTGTCCGAAATGACCCTGGGTCACTAAGGAACTGACACGTGTACTAACGGTCGGATTTCGAACTCTCACGGCAACTTTACTTGGGCTGCAAGTAAAGCTGACTTGTCTGACTCTGGACAAGATTTTCTCTCATTGTCTTCACTCGAAGACATAGGATTTGAATTAGGCATCACTTCAGTCATCCTGACTGGTTCTCTTGGACCCCACTTAACAGTACGGTGGTTCCTATGACACAACATGAATAAAGTAAAACTACGAAGGATCTAAGTCTTCGAGTTCCATAGGCTTCATGGGGAGTCTTCATATTGTTGGGGAACGCAGTAATTTCAAAAAGTTTCCTACGCACACGTAAGATCATGGTGATGCACAGCAACGAGAGGGGAGAGTGTTGTCTAGGTACCAACGCAGACCGACTGCGGAAGCGATCACACAACGTAGAGGAAGTAGTCGTACGTCTTCTTCCCGATCCGACCGATCCAAGCACCGTTACTCCGGCACCTCTGAGTTCTTAGCACACGTACAGCTCGATGACGTTCCTCGGGCTCCGATCCAGCAAAGCGTCGAGGAAGAGTTCCGTCAGCACGACGGCGTGATGACGATCTTGATGTACTACCGACGCAGGGCTTCGCCTAAGCACTAGAACGGTACGATCGAGGTGGAATTTGGTGGCAGGGGGCACCGCACACGGCTAAGGAACGATCTCAAGGATCAAGTTGTGTGTCTTGGGGTGCCCCCTGCCCCCGTATATAAAGGTTGGGGGAGGGGGAGCCGGCCGGCCAAGGGAGAGGAGGCGCAGGGGAGTCCTACTCCCACCGGGAGTAGGACTCCTCCCCCCAATCCTAATCCTATTAGGACTCCCGGGGGGAAAAAGAGAGAGAAGGGGGACCGGCCCCTATCCTAGTCCTACTAGGACTTGGGGAAGGGGGGCGCCGGCCAGCTTGTGGGTTTTTCCCTTTTTCTCTTTTTCCACTAACGCCCAATAGGCCCATTAGTCTCCCGGGGGGTTCCGGTAACCCTCCCGGTATTCCGGTAAAATCCCGATTTCACCCGGAACACTTCCTATGTCCAAACATAGGCTTCCAATATATCAATCTTTACGTCTCGACCATTTCGAGACTCCTTGTCATGTCCGTGATCTCATCCGGGACTCCGAACAACCTTCGGTACATCAAAATGCATAAACTCATAATAACTGTCATCGTAACGTTAAGCGTGCGGACCCTACGGTTCGAGAACAATGTAGACATGACCGAGACACGTCTCCGGTCAATAACCAATAGCGGGACCTGGATGCCCATATTGGCTCCTACATATTCTACGAAGATCTTTATCGGTCAGACCGCATAACAACATACGTTGTTCCCTTTGTCATCGGTATGTTACTTGCCCGAGATTCAATCGTCGGTATCCAATACCTAGTTCAATCTCGTTACCGGCAAGTCTCTTTACTCGTTCCGTAATACATCATCTCACAACTAACATATTAGTTGCAGTGCTTGCAAGGCTTATGTGATGTGCATTACCGAGAGGGCCCAGAGATACCTCTCCGACAATCGGAGTGACAAACCCTAATCTCGAAATACGCCAACCCAACATCTACCATTGGAGACACCTGTAGTACTCCTTTATAATCACCCAGTTACGTTGTGACGTTTGGTAGTACCCAAAGTGTTCCTCCGGTAAACGGGAGTTGCATAATCTCATAGTTATAGGAACATGTATAAGTCATGAAGAAAGCAATAGCAACATACTAAACGATCGGATGCTAAGCTAATGGAATGGGTCATGTCAATCAGATCATTCTACTAATGATGTGACCTCGTTAATCAAATAACAACTCTTTTGTTCATGGTTAGGAAACATAACCATCTTTGATTAACGAGCTAGTCAAGTAGAGGCATACTAGTGACACTCTGTTGGTCTATGTATTCACACATGTATTATGTTTCCGGTTAATACAATTCTAGCATGAATAATAAACATTTATCATGATGTAAGGAAATAAATAATAACTTTATTATTGCCTCTAGGGCATATTTCCTTCAGTCTCCCACTTGCACTAGAGTCAATAATCTAGATTACACTGTAATGATTCTAACACCCATGGAGCCTTGGTGCTGATCATGTTTTGCTCGTGGAAGAGGCTTAGTCAACGGGTCTGCAACATTCAGATCCGTATGTATCTTGCAAATCTCTATGTCTCCCACCTGGACTAAATCCCGGATGGAGTTGAAGCGTCTCTTGATGTGTTTGGTCCTCTTGTGAAATCTGGATTCCTTTGCCAAGGCAATTGCACCAGTATTGTCACAGAAGATTTTCATTGGACCCGATGCACTAGGTATGACACCTAGATCGGATATGAACTCCTTCATCCAGACTCCTTCATTTGCTGCTTCCGAAGCAGCTATGTATTCCGCTTCACATGTAGATCCCGCTACGACGCTTTGTTTAGAACTGCACCAATTGACAGCTCCACCGTTTAAAGTAAACACGTATCCGGTTTGCGATTTAGAATCGTCCGGATCAGTGTCAAAGCTTGCGTCAACGTAACCTCTTACGGTGAGCTCTTTGTCACCTCCATATACAAGAAACATATCCTTTGTCCTTTTCAGGTATTTCAGGATGTTCTTGACCGCTGTCCAGTGATCCATTCCTGGATTACTTTGGTACCTGCATGCTAAAGTTATAGCAAGGCACACATCAGGTCTGGTACACAGCATTGCATACATGGTAGAGCCTATGGCTGAAGCATAGGGAACATCTTTCATTTTCTCTCTATCTTCTGCATTGGTCGGGCATTGAGTCTTACTCAACTTCATACCTTGTAACACAGGCAAGAACCCTTTCTTTGCTTGATCCATTTTGAACTTCTTCAAAATCTTGTCAAGGTATGTGCTTTGTGAAAGTCCAATTAAGCGTTTTGATCTATCTCTATAGATCTTTATGCCTAATATGTAAGCAGCTTCCCCAAGGTCTTTCATCGAAAAACTTTTATTCAAGTATCCCTTTATGCTATCCAGAAATTCTATATCATTTCCAATCAGCAATATGTCATCCACATATAATATTAGAAATGCTACAGAGCTCCCACTCACTTTCTTGTAAATACAGGCTTCTCCAAAAGTCTGTATAAAGCCAAATGCTTTGATCACACTATCAAAGCGTTTATTCCAACTCCGAGATGCTTGCACCAGTCCATAAATGGATCACTGGAGTTTGCATACTTTGTTAGCTCCCTTTGGATCGACAAAACCTTCCGGTTGTATCATATACAACTCTTCTTCCAGAAATCCATTCAGGAATGCAGTTTTGACATCCATCTGCCATATTTCATAATCATAAAATGCGGCAATTGCTAACATTATTCTGACGGACTTAAGCATCGCTACGGGTGAGAATGTCTCATCGTAGTCAACACCTTGAACTTGCCGAAAACCTTTCGCGACAAGTCGAGCTTTATAGACAGTAATATTACCATCAGCGTCAGTCTTTTTCTTGAAGATCCATTTATTCTCAATTGCTTGCCGATCATCAGGCAAGTCAACCAAAGTCCAAACTTTGTTTTCATACATGGATCCCATCTCAGATTTCATGGCCTCAAGCCACTTTGCGGAATCTGGGCTCACCATCGCTTCTTCATAGTTCGTAGGTTCGTCATGATCTAGCATCATGACTTCCAGAACTGGATTACCGTACCACTCTGGTGCGGATCTCACTCTGGTTGATCTACGTGGTTCAGTAGTATCTTGTTCTGAAGCTTCATGATCATCATCATTAGCTTCCTCACTGATTGGTATAGGTGTCGCAGAAACAGTTTTCTGTGATGTACTGTTTTCCAATAAGGGAGCAGGTACAGTTACCTCGTCAAGTTCTACTTTCCTCCCACTCACTTCTTTCGAGAGAAACTCCTTCTCTAGAAAGTTTCCGAACTTGGCAACAAAAGTCTTGCCTTCGGATCTGTGATAGAAGGTGTATCCAATAGTTTCCTTTGGATATCTTATGAAGACACACTTCTCCGATTTGGGTTCGAGCTTATCAGGTTGAAGCTTTTTCACATAAGCATCGCAGCCCCAAACTTTAAGAAACGACAACTTTGGTTTCTTGCCAAACCATAGTTCATAATGTGTCGTCTCAACGGATTTTGATGGTGCCCTGTTTAACGTGAATGCGGCCGTCTCTAAAGCATAACCCCAAAACGATAGCGGTAAATCAGTAAGAGACATCATAGATCGCACCATATCTAGTAAAGTACGATTATGACGTTCGGACACACCATTACGTTGTGGTGTTCCGGGTGGCGTGAGTTGCGAAACTATTCCACAATTTTTCAAATGTACACCAAACTCGTAACTCAAATATTCTCCTCCACGATCAGATCGTAGAAACTTTATTTTCTTGTTACGATGATTTTCAACTTCACTCTAAAATTCTTTGAACTTTTCAAATGTTTCAGACTTATGTTTCATTAAGTAGATATACCCATATCTGCTTAAATCATCTGTGAAGGTGAGAAAATAACGATATCCGCCACGAGCCTCAATATTCATCGGACCACATACATCGGTATGTATGATTTCCAATAAATCTGTTGCTCTCTCCATAGTACCGGAGAACGGTGTTTTAGTCATCTTGCCTATGAGGCACGGTTCGCAAGTACCAAGTGATTCATAATCAAGTGGTTCCAAAAGCCCATCAGTATGGAGTTTCTTCATGCGCTTTACACCGATATGACCTAAACGGCAGTGGCACAAGTAAGTTGCACTATCATTATTAACTTTGCATCTTTTGGCTTCTACATTATGAATATGTGTATCACTATCTTCGAGATTCAACAAGAATAGACCACTCTTCAAAGGTGCATGACCATAAAAGATATTATTCATATAAATAGAACAACCATTATTCTATGATTTAAATGAATAACCGTCTCACATTAAACAAGATCCAGATATAATGTTCATGCTCAACGCTGGCACCAAATAACAATTATTTAGGTCTAATATTAATCCCGAAGGTAGATGTAGAGGTAGCGTGCCGACCGCGATCACATCGACTTTGGAACCGTTTCCCACGCGCATCATCACCTCGTCCTTTGCTAGCGTCCGCTTATTCTGTAGTCCCTGTTTCGAGTTGCAAATATTAGCAACAGAAGCAGTATCAAATACCCAGGTGCTACTGCGAGCTCTAGTAAGGTACACATCAATAACATGTATATCACATATACCTTTGCTCACTTTGCCATCCTTCTTATCCGCCAAATACTTGGGGCAGTTCCGCTTCCAGTGACCAGTCTGCTTGCAGTAGAAGCACTCAGTTTCAGGCTTAGGTCCAGACTTGGGTTTCTTCTCCTGAGCAGCAACTTGCTTGCTGTTCTTCTTGAAGTTTCCCTTCTTCTTCCCTTTGCCCTTTTTCTTGAAACTAGTGGTTTTGCTAACCATCAACACTTGATGCTCCTTCTTGATTTCTACCTCCGCAGCTTTCAGCATCGCGAAGAGCTCGGGAATAGTCTTGTTCATCCCTTGCATATTATAGTTCATCACGAAGCTCTTGTAGCTTGGTGGCAGTGATTGGAGAATTCTGTCAATGACGCAGTCATCTGGAAGATTAACTCCCATCTGAATCAAGTGATTATTATACCCAGACATCTTGAGTATATGCTCACTGACAGAACTGTTCTCCTCCATCTTGCAGCTATAGAACTTATTGGAGACTTCATATCTCTCAATTCGGGCATTTGCTTGAAATATTAACTTCAGCTCCTGGAACATCTCATATGCTCCATGACGTTCGAAACGTCGTTGAAGTCCCGATTCTAAGCCGTAAAGCATGGCACACTGAATTATCGAGTAGTCATCAGCTTTGCTCTGCCACACGTTCATAACATCTTGCGTTGCTCCAGCAGCAGGCCTGTCACCCAGCGGTGCTTCCAGGACGTAATTCTTCTGTGCAGCAATGAGGATAATCCTCAGGTTACGGATCCAGTCCGTGTAATTGCTACCATCATCTTTCAACTTTGCTTTCTCAAGGAACGCATTAAAATTCAACGGAACAATAGCACGAGCCATCTATCTACAAGCAACATAAACAAGCAAGATACTTTCAGGTACTAAGTTCATGATAAGTTTAAGTTCAGTTAATCAAATTACTTAGGAACTCCCACTTAGATAGACATCCCTCTAATCCTCTAAGTGATCACGTGATCCAAATCAACTAAACCATAACCGATCATCATGTGAGATGGAGTAGTTTTCAATGGTGAACATCGTTATGTTGATCATATCTACTATATGATTCACGCTCGACCTTTCGGTCCCCGTGTTCCGAGGCCATATCTGTATATGCTTGGCTCGTCAAGTATAACCCGAGTATTCTGCGTGTGCAACTGTTTTGCACCTGTTGTATTTGGATGTAGAGCTTATCACACCCGATCATCACGTGGTGTCTGGGCACGACGAACTTTGGCAACGGTGCATACTCGGGGAGAACACTTCTTGATAATTTAGTGAGAGATCATCTTATAATGCTACCGTCAATCAAAGCAAGATAAGATGCATAAAAGGATAAACATCACATGCAATCAATATAAGTGATATGATATGGCCATCATCATCTTGTGCTTGTGATCTCCATCTCCGAAGCACCGTCATGATCACCATCGTCACCGGCGCGACACCTTGATCTCCATCGTAGCATCGTTGTCGTCTCGCCAATCTTATGCTTCCACGACTATCACTACCGTTTAGTAATAAAGTAAAGCATTACATCACGATTGCATTGCATACATTAAAGCGACAACCATATGGCTCCTGCCAGTTGCCGATAACTCGGTTACAAAACATGATCATCTCATACAATAAAATCAGCATCATGCCTTGACAATATCACATCACAACATACCCTGCAAAAACAAGTTAGACGTCCTCTACTTTGTTGTTGCAAGTTTTACGTGGCTGCTACGGGCTTAAGTAAGAACTCATCTCACCTACGCATCAAAACCACAACGATAGTTCGTCAAATAGACTCCGTTTTAACCTTCTCAAGGACCGGGCGTAGTCACACTTGGTTCAACTAAAGTTGGAGAGGCAGTCTTCCGCAAGCCATCTGTGTGCAAAGCACGTCGAGGGAACCGGTCTCGCGTAAGAGTACACGTAAGGTTGGTCCGGATCGTCTCACCCAACAATACCGCCGAACCAAAGTATGACATGCTGGTAGGCAGTATGACTTGTATCGCCCACAACTCACTTGTGTTCTACTCGTGCATATAACATCAAACCATAAAACCTAGGCTCGGATGCCACTGTTGGGGAACGCAGTAATTTCAAAAAATTTCCTACGCACACGCAAGATCATGGTGATGCACAGCAATGAGAGGGGAGAGTGTTGTCTACGTACCAACGCAGACCGACTGCGGAAGCGATCACACAACATAGAGGAAGTAGTCGTACGTCTTCTTCCCGATCCGACCGATCCAAGCACCGTTACTCCGGCACACGTACAGCTCGATGACGTTCCTCGGGCTCCGATCCGGCAAAGCGTCAAGGAAGAGTTCCGTCAGCACGACGGCGTGATGACGATCTTGATGTACTACCGACGCAGGGCTTCGCCTAAGCACTACAATGGTACGATCGAGGTGGAATTTGGTGGCAGAGGCACCGCACACGGCTAAGGAACGATCTCAAGGATCAAGTTGTGTGTCTTGGGGTGCCCCCTGCCCCCGTATATAAAGGTTGGGGGAGGGGGAGCCGGCCGGCCAAGGGAGAGGAGGCACAGGGGAGTCCTACTCCCACCGGGAGTAGGACTCCTCCCCCCAATCCTAATCCTATTAGGACTCCCGGGGGGAAAAAGAGAGAGAAGGGGGGCCGGCCCCTATCCTAGTCCTACTAGGACTTGGGGAAGGGGGGCGCCGGCCAGCTTGTGGGTTTTTCCCTTTTTCTCTTTTTCCACTAAGGCCCAATAGGCCCATTAGTCTCCCGGGGGGTTCCGGTAATCCTCCCGGTATTCCGGTAAAATCCCGATTTCACCCGGAACACTTCCTATGTCCAAACATAGGCTTCCAATATATCAATCTTTACGTCTCGACCATTTCGAGACTCCTCGTCATGTCCGTGATCTCATCCGGGACTCCGAACAACCTTCGGTACATCAAAATGCATAAACTCATAATAACTGTCATCGTAACGTTAAGCGTGCGGACCCTACGGTTCGAGAACAATGTAGACATGACCGAGACACGTCTCCGGTCAATAACCAATAGCGGGACCTGGATGCCCATATTGGCTCCTACATATTCTACGAAGATCTTTATCGGTCAGACCGCATAACAACATACGTTGTTCCCTTTGTCATCGGTATGTTACTTGCCCGAGATTCGATCGTCGGTATCCAATACCTAGTTCAATCTCGTTACCGGCAAGTCTCTTTACTTGTTCCGTAATACATCATCTCACAACTAACATATTAGTTGCAGTGCTTGCAAGGCTTATGTGATGTGCATTACCGAGAGGGCCCAGAGATACCTCTCCGACAATCGGAGTGACAAACCCTAATCTCGAAATACGCCAACCCAACATCTACCATTGGAGACACCTGTAGTACTCCTTTATAATCACCCAGTTACGTTGTGACGTTTGGTAGTACCCAAAGTGTTCCTCCGGTAAACGGGAGTTGCATAATCTCATAGTTATAGGAACACGTATAAGTCATGAAGAAAGCAATAGCAACATACTAAACGATCGGATGCTAAGCTAATGGAATGGGTCATGTCAATCAGATCATTCTACTAATGATGTGACCTCGTTAATCAAAGAACAACTCTTTTGTTCATGGTTAGGAAACATAACCATCTTTGATTAACGAGCTAGTCAAGTAGAGGCATACTAGTGACACTCTGTTGGTCTGTGTATTCACACATGTATTATGTTTCCGGTTAATACAATTCTACCATGAATAATAAACATTTATCATGATGTAAGGAAATAAATAATAACTTTATTATTGCCTCTAGGGCATATTTCCTTCACATATGTCATTGTCTTCGACATGAATGTCTTCATGAACCACCATTGTCTTCAATGTCTTCGTACATTTTTAGGGGTCATCTCTGGTAACTAAACCGAATCAATGAGGGACTTCTACCTGTGTTATCCTGCAATTCTCACAAACACATTAGTCCCTCAACTAGGTTTGTCGTCAATACTCCAAAACCAACTAGGGGTGGCACTAGATGCACTTACACCGTGTAATTGCTACCATCATCTTTCAACTTTGCTTTCTCAAGGAACGCATTAAAATTCAACGGAACAACAGCACGAGCCATCTATCTACAATCAACATAAACAAGCAAGATACTATCAGGTACTAAGTTCATGATAAGTTTAAGTTCAGTTAATCAAATTACTTAAGAACTCCCACTTAGATAGACATCCCTCTAATCCTCTAAGTGATCACGTGATCCAAATCAACTAAACCATAACCGATCATCACGTGAGATGGAGTAGTTTTCAATGGTGAACATCGTTATGTTGATCATATCTACTATATGATTCATGCTCGACCTTTTGGTCTCTGTGTTCGGAGGCCATATCTGCATATGCTAGGCTCGTCAAGTTTAACCTGAGTATTCTGCGTGTGCAAAACTGGCTTGCACCCGTTGTAGATGGACGTAGAGCTTATCACACCCGATCATCACGTGGTGTCTGGGCACGACGAACTTTGGCAATAGTGCATACTCAGGGAGAACACTTCTTGATAATTTAGTGAGAGATCATCTTATAATGCTAATGTCAATCAAAGCAAGATAAGATGCATAAAAGGATAAACATCACATGCAATCAATATAAGTGATATGATATGGCCATCATCATCTTGTGCTTGTGATCTCCATCTCCGAAGCACCGTCATGATCACCATCGTCACCGGCACGACACCTTGATCTCCATCGTAGCATCGTTGTCGTCTCGCCAATCTTATGCTTCCACGACTATCACTACCGCTTAGTAATAAAGTAAAGCATTACATCGCGATTGCATTGCATACAATAAAGCGACAACCATATGGCTCCTGCCAGTTGCCGATAACTTGGTTACAAAACATGATCATCTCATACAATAAAAATTAGCATCATGCCTTGACCATATCACATCACATCATGCCCTGCAAAAACAAGTTAGACGTCCTCTACTTTGTTGTTGCATGTTTTACGTGGCTGCTACGGGCTTAAGCAAGAACTCATCTCACCTACGCATCAAAACCACAACGATAGTTTGTCAAATAGACTCCGTTTTAACCTTCTCAAGGACCGGGCGTAGCCACACTCGGTTCAACTAAAGTTGGAGAGACAGTCGCCCGCAAGCCATCTATGTGCAAAGCACGTCGAGGGAACCGGTCTCGCGTAAGCGTACGCGTAAGGTTGGTCCGGGTCGTCTCGTCCAACAATACCGCCAAACCAAAGTATGACATGCTGGTAGGCAGTATGACTTGTATCGCCCACAACTCACTTGTGTTCTAGTCGTGCAAATAACATCAAACCATAAAACCTAGGCTCGCATGCCACTGTTGGGGAACGTAGTAATTTCAAAATTTTCCTACGCACACGCAAGATCATGGTGATGCATAGCAACAAGGGGGAGAGTCTGATCTACGTACCCTTGTAGATCGCAACGGAAGCGTTGACACAACGTAGAGGAAGTAGTCGTACGTCTTCTTCCCGATCCGACCGATCCAAGCACCGTTACTCCGGCACCTCCGAGTTCTTAGCACACGTTCAGCTCGATGACGATCCTCGGGCTCCGATCCAGCAAAGCATCGAGGAAGAGTTCCGTCAGCACGACGGCGTGGTGACGATCTTGATGTACTACCGACGTAGGGCTTGGCACTACAACGATATGATCGATGTGGAATTTGGTGGCAGGGGCACCGCACACGGCTAAGGAACGATCTCAAGGATCAACTTGTGTGTCTAGAGGTTCCCCCTGCCTCCGTATATAAAGGTTGCCAGGGGGAGGGCTGGCCGGCCAAGGAGAGGAGGGCGCAGGAGGAGTCCCACTCCTACCGGGAGTAGGACTCCCCCCCCCCCAATCCTATTCCTAATAGGACTCCTCGAGAGAGAGAGAGAGGGAGAAGGGGGCCGACCACCTCTCCTAGTCCTAATAGGACTAGGGGAGGGGGGAGGCGCGCAGCCCACCTTGGGCTGCCCCTTTCACCTTTCCACTAAGGCCCAATAAGGCCCATTTGGTTCCCGGGGGGTTCCGGTAACCTCCCGGTACTCCGGTAAAATTCCCGATTTCACCCGGAACACTTCCGATGTCCAAACATAGGCTTCCAATATATCAATCTTTATGTCTCGACCATTTCGAGACTCCTCGTCATGTCCGTGATCACATCCGGGACTCCGAACAACCTTCGGTACATCAAAATGCATAAACTCAAAATAACTGTCATCGTAACGTTAAGCGTGCGGACCCTACGGTTCGAGAACAATGTAGACATGACCGAGACACGTCTCCGGTCAATAACCAATAGCGTGACCTGGATGCCCATATTGGCTCCTACATATTCTACGAAGATCTTTATCGGTCAGACCGCATAACAACATACGTTGTTCCCTTTGTCATCGGTATGTTACTTGCCCGAGATTCGATCGTCGGTATCCAATACCTAGTTCAATCTCGTTACTGGCAAGTCTCTTTACTCGTTCCATAATATATCATCTCACAACTAACATCTTAGTTATAATGCTTGCAAGGCTTATGTGAGGTGTATTACCGAGAGGGCCCAGAGATACCTCTCCGACAATCGGAGTGACAAACCCTAATCTCGAAATATGCCAACCCAACATCTACCATTGGAGACACCTGTAGTACTCCTTTATAATCACCCAGTTACGTTGTGACGTTTGGTAGTACCCAAAGTGTTCCTCCGGCAAACGGGAGTTGCATAATCTCATAGTCATAGGAACATGTATAAGTCATGAAGAAAGCAATAGCAACATACTAAACGATCGGGTGCTAATCTAATGAAATGGGTCATGTCAATCAGATCATTCAACTAATGATGTGACCTCGTTAATCAAATAACAACTCTTTGTTCATGGTTAGGAAACATAACCATCTTTGATTAACGAGCTAGTCAAGTAGAGGCAAACTAGTGACACTCTGTTTGTCTATGTATTCACACATGTATTATGTTTCCGGTTAATACAATTCTAGCATGAATAATAAACATTTATCATGATATAAGGAAATAAATAATAACTTTATTATTGCCTCTAGGGCATATTTCCTTCAAGAAGATCATGCGACACGAAGTGAGGAACTTCTTTGAAGGGGTGAAAGCAAAGAAACATCCACCTCCAGAGGAGAAGGTAGATCCGGTGAAAGCGAAGCGCACTCTGGAAGCCCTGAAGAAACCACCAAAGTCTCCGCCAAAAGGCAACTATGAGCGCATTATTGAAAGGTCATTTATCGAAGCGGAGCGGTCAGGAAGTACTGTCAGTGATCAAAGGTTAGCGAAACGACAAACTGAGAAAAAAATTGCCCAGCTAGGCGAACGAGCGAACCAATCGTTCCCCTCGCTCAAGGTGTCTAGCGATATCGTCGCTAACGATTCGAGGATGGTGCCCGGTTATAACAATATTGATGATTACCTGCCCGACGATGTACATTATGAATTCTTGGAGGTGAAAGAACACAGATACGAGTACGGGAAGCCTCTCGTCAAATATGAAAGGTCTGTAACAACGATGATGCGAAGATTCCATGATTGGTACATGAAAACCTGCAGAGATTCTGGGGGAGGAATACTTTGACGCTGAGAGTTAAAGAGGAGCATGACCTCGTTGGAACTAATCTGTTGAATGTTCCATCTGAGGAGTTCTTCCAGTTTTTCAATCAGAGGGCCCTCGATAAATTAACAGTCGCTTGCTACTGTCTGTAAGTACTACTTCTGTCATTAAGTCTCTATATATAGGTCAGCTCATTCATTGCATGTATTTATAATTATCCTCACTATATTATGCAGATTGAAGATCGCCAAATTGAAGAAAAGACAAATCGGTGATATTGGGTTCATTAACACAAATATCATAGATGCATTTTCGGTTGAATTTAAGAAAAAAGAAACCAAGGCCAACTTTCTACGATCGTTGGTATTAAATCAAAACAAATCTATAATACCCTTTCCTTACAACTTCAAGTGAGTGTTACTTTCTTGTGCATATTCGGTTTCCCTTATTAGTCGAGGTTATAGTAATGTAATTGATGAGTTATGCATGCGTGCGCAGGTTCCACTATATTCTCCTAGAGATTAAGCTCGAGTAGGGACTAGTAACCATCTTAGACTCGAGACGAAAAGATCCCAACGAGTATGTGGACATGACTGAAATTCTCGAGAAGTAAGTTAAATCGATCATTATTGCACCATATCGGCAACTTTGTTCAGTTCCTGATATCAAGTAATTGTTTTCTTTGTCTGGCAGGGTTTGGAAAAAATTCACCTTAAAAGCTCCGGGACTGCCGAAGAAGCTGGAATTTAAACACCCAAAAGTAAGTACTACTAGCATGTTCCGCGCATCTCCTAGTGATTCAAGTGCTAGTTTCATCAATACTATTTTAGCATGCTTGCTTATCAGTTTGATTGACCTCTATTTCTTGTAAATTGGTTTTGGCAGGAAGCCGGGAATAATTACTGTGGATACTACGTTTGCGAGTCCATCCGCCACACGACCCATGACCGGGGCTACACTAAAAATAGTATGAAGTGTGTAAGCAATAATATTCAGAATTTAACTTTAATTACCATCTTTTGTGTTGAGTTTCATTCATTCATATATATGTATTGACCCTCTTCTTCAAATTAGATGTTTCGGATGCGGGATGAACTCCTAGCACCAGATCACATGCGAGGAATTCAAGAGGAATTGGCGGCATTCTTTCTTGACCACGTGATCGATAAAGACGGATGTAAGGTCATATTTATCCCTAAGGTGTTTTGGTGATTGATGACAATGCTTTTGCGGACTAATCGTGTGCCTTGAGTTTCCCAGTCGTTTCATCGCTAGGCACAAGACGGTTTGTTGCCCATCAAAGACTATTGAAGACGGCGTTTTTCTACGTTTCTTTTTGGTGGTTTTGAGTCGAAAGAAAGCCGTACTATTAAGAGGGGGTCCACGTTGGAAAGGTTCGGGTGGAATCATCACGTACACGTTTTCTTCCTTGTCTCCACCTTTCCCCTGCACTTTGGAGCATGCTCCGTTTTTCCCCTATGCAAGTGTCCTGGCTGCTGATGTTGGGCTTGTGGTAGTACTGCTCCCCGGAGCGGTAGTACCGCAGGCACCTGTGGTAGTACCGTACTTCAGCGCGGTAGTACCGCAGGAGCCGATGGTAGTACCGCTCCTCTGGAGCCGTAGTATCGTGGCCCCCAGGCCAAGTGCCGCTGATTTGTGCTAGTAGGGGCGGATGTAATTTTTTACATCCACGCCTCTACGGTAGTACCGCACCTCGTGCGCGGTAGTACCTCGCGCGGCCTGGTTCAGCTGCCATGCGGTAGTACCGCTCCCCAGCGGTAGTTTCGTGTTAGATTTTTGCATCTTCTCGTTTCCAGCGGAAGTAGGCACGGATATATTTTTATTCATCCGCGCCCTTCCCAGGCTAGGACTTTCCTGCCTTGCGGTAGTACCGCAAGGGGGAGCGGTAGTACCACACGTGCGGAAGTACCGTTCTCAGTCAGGCCTGTTCTAGTCCCTGTCGTTGCCGCGGTAGTACCATGGCCCCTCACGGTAGTACTACATGGCCTTGCGGTAGTACCGCTTTTCAGGAGCGGTAGTACCGCATGGCCTCGCGGTAGTACCGCTTGTCAGGAGCGGTAGTACCGCAAGTCGCGGGCGGGTTAAGTGGATAACGGTTGGATTTTGTCCATAGCTATAAAAGGGGTGTCTTCTTCCTCTAGTTGACCACCTCTTCCAACCCTAAGCTCCATTTTCGCCCGATCTCACTCCCTAGCCAATTAAACTTGTTGATTTGCTCGGGAGTGGTTGAGAAGGCCCCGATCTACACTTCCACCAATAGAAATTTGATTCCCCCCACTAATCCCTTGCAGATCTTGTTACTCTTGGGTGTTTGAGCACCCTAGACGGTTCAGGTCACCGCGGAGCCATAGTCCATTGTGGTGAAGCTTCGTGGTGTCGTTAGGAGCCTCCAATTGAGTTGTGGAGATTGCCCAAACCTTGTTTGTAAAGGTTCGGTCGCCGCCTCCAAGGGCACCAATAGTGGAATCACGGCATCTCGCATTGTGTGAGGGCATGAGGAGAATACGGTGGCCCTAATGGCTTCTTGGGGAGCATTGTGCCTCCAGACCGCTCCAACGGAGACGTACTTCCCCTCAAAAGGGAAGGAACTTTGGTAACACATCCTCGTCTCCACCGGCTCCACTCTTGGTTATCTCGTGCCTTTACTTGTGCAAGCTTATTTGTGATATATCTCTTGCTTGCTTGTGTACTTATCTTTGTTGCATTTCTAGACAACCTACTTTGATGCACAGTTTAAATTGTTAAAGAAAAGCTAAAAATTGTTAGTTGCCTATTCACCCCCCTCTAGTCAACTATATCGATCCTTTCAATTGGTATCATAGCCTCGTCTCTTTTTTAAGGACTTTACCGTCCGAAGAGTATGGTTGACGTTGTAGAAGGTGAGGAGGAGCACTCCGGTGCAAATCCGATATGTTCTACGGGAGATGGGGGTACCGCGGTCTCTCGTGAGGAGTTCAATGTGGCGTTGGACACATTGAAAACCTCCATGATGACCGAGGTCAAAGGCATGTTTAATGAATTCTTAGAAGGGCTTAAACTTTCCACCGCACCATTGAAAGTGGGTGATCCCGCCAACAAGGTGATGGATGCTACCTCCGACAAGGGGGAAGCTACTAGCGAGAAAGCCCTTCCTTCTAGTGGTAAAAGTGGCACCGGCATCTTTGCCCATGTGGAACCTCCACTTGTCTATGGTGGACCTCTCCCTTCCACTCATTTGAATCATGCCGGCCCGGCCCCTGAGATTGAGAAGAATGTAGAATTTGATTCTTGGGTCTATCGTTTTAAGCGTCATTTAAATCATGTGAACACTAACCTTTGGAGAATCATTGAAGAAGGTTTCTATCCGCATGACCGAAGCAACTTCACTCCTAGAGAAGCCGTGGATAATCAATTCAATGAGAATGCTCTCTTCATCATTCAAGAAGCAATCCCACCCGAAGACCTTCCTCATCTCCGGTCATACTCCTTGGCCAAAGATGCTTGGCACCAAGTGGTTTCCCTCTACCGGGAAGCGCAAGCATTCAATGCTCCAACTATGAAGTAGTGCAAGATGAAGCCGATGAGTTTGCAATGAAAGAAGATGAAGAACCTCGTGAGCTCTATTGGAGGGTAACTAAACTCGCGGTCTCTCTCCGAGATCATGGAAGCAAGGACACGGATGACAATTGGATCAAACGCAAATTCCTCAAGGCAATGATGCCGTACCACAAAGCCATGTCCTTCGTCATTCGTCAAAGGCCGAACTTCCACACCTTGTCCTCAAGTGATGTATTGGATGAGTTCGTTGCTATGAGCATCTTGGACAAGACCGCCGACAATGCGGTACTTCGCTCTCAAAGAGTAAAGAAACCCAACCTTGCTCTAAAGGCCAAGGTTAGTATGGATGAAGAG
Source organism: Triticum monococcum (assembly GCA_034509565.1). Classification (NCBI taxonomy): domain Eukaryota; kingdom Viridiplantae; phylum Streptophyta; class Magnoliopsida; order Poales; family Poaceae; genus Triticum; species Triticum monococcum. The sequence goes on from CM067845.1 coordinate 695,740,689, forward strand.
GATGAAGAGGAAGAAGAGGAGAGCAACCTCGAAGATACGAAGTATGCCTATCATGAACACATGGCCCTTGCTTCAAGGCAATTTTGGACCAAGAAGAACTCAAGGCCCAACTTCAACAAGAACAATTCAAGTGGCGCAAAGGGCAAGCAACGAGTGAGGACTTGTTTCAGTTGTGGCAATGTAAGCCACTTTGTTGCGGAATGCCCTTATGAGAAGAGGGAAGACAATGGTGGCAAGCTCATCCGAAAGGACAAGGCCAAGTCATTCCCCAACAAGAGCAACTTCACCAAGAAGACTCCTCCCAAGGCATTGGTGGTACAATAAGAGTACAATGAGGATGATGAAGATGGTGAGTCGGTTGCCATGGCCTCTGTTGCCATTGCAACGACTCCACGGGTGTCTCTCTTCGACTCACCCAATGAGAGCATCACCGCCAAGTGCCTCATGGCTAAAGCCACCAACAAGGTAACCCCCAACATCAAAACTACCATCATTAATCATCCTTCTTCAACGGATAGCATTGATGAACATGAGGGAACTAATGTGGAGGTGAATGAGTTTGAGGCCTTTATGCGTAAACTCAAGGGTAAATCCAAGAAGCACTTTGTTGCTCTCTTGGAACAACTTGGTGAAGCCAATGACATGATCGAGGCTCATGAAGATACCATCTCTAAAATGGAGGGGCATAGTTGTGACTATGCCAATGAGATTTCGGATCTTTCCAATGCTCTTGAGGAAGAGTGTGGTCTTCCTTTGGCTCTTGAGGAGTCTCACAACGATGATCATGCTAAATTAAAGAAAGATCTTGATCATGCTCTTGTTGTTTCTCGTGTGCTAAACTCCGAGAAGGAAAAGCTTGGCGTTGATCTTGCTAGACTCAAAGAGGAGTTTGACATTCTCGACAAGGCTCACAAAGTCTTGAAGGGTGTTCATGCTATCCTCAAGGAGTCTCATGATCAACTCCAAGTAAAGCTAACCAAGGAGAAAGCCACATTTCCTCGTATGGTATTAATTGATAATGCAAATGCTACTAACCCTTGTTGTGAGCATGTGCATCTTATTGAGGAGAATGTTAAGTTGAAGGAGCAACTTGAGAAAGGCCTTGTGTCATGCATACAATGTGATAAGAACCTAAACGACCTTTTGAGAAATCAAAAGGAAGTTGTGCCCAAGGAGGGGATTGGGTTCGCACCCAACCCCAAGAACAAGAAGAAGGATAACAAGACCAAACGACCTCCTCCTCTCAAGCACACTTTTTGTGAAGGAGGGAGAGAGTGCTTCCAAGGAGAAGAATAATAATGTGAAGGGTAGTGGTGTCAAAAATGGCAATGCCACCCCTCCCAACAAAGCCGGCGACTTTAATCCTTCTTATGTGTTATGTTGTGCTAGTGATGGGCATGTCTATGCCAAATTTGTTGGTTCTCCTCATGAGTAAATTGAATGGTCTATTTGGGTTCCTAAGACCCTTTTTACTAACATCAAAGGATCCATTACAAAATGGGTACCTAGAACCAAGCATTGATCTCTTTTAGGTGTTTGCTTCCGGTGGGGGATCATGGTTGCTCGATAGTGGAGCTACAAATCATATGACCGGAAGCAAGGACTTGGTTGTGGATGTGCACAAGATTCCATCTATGCCCACCAATGTCGAGTGGGGTGATGCCTCATCTTCTAAGGTATTGGGACTTGGCAAGGTTGTCATCTCTCATGATCTCATGATCGAGAAGGTCATGCTTGTTGAGTCCCTTGCATACAATTTACTTTCCGTTCGTCAACTTGAAATCATGGGCTTTGCCACTTTATTTGAGGTTGATACCATGGCCCTCTTGTGGAGCAAGACTCTTAAAGTAGCCTTTGTTGGGCATGTCGAGAACGGTCTATATGTGATTAACTTTTCAGAGCGACCCACTAAGACCGCGACATGCCTAATGGCTAAAGTTGATGTGGGATGGATTTGGCATCGCCGTTTAGCCCATGTCAATATGAGATCTCTGCAAAGTCTTCTCAAGGGGGACCATGTCCGTGGACTAATGAATGTTAGTTTTGCTAAAGATCATGCTTGCGGTGCTTGTATCGAAGGAAAGCTTCATGATAAGGCTCACCCTCCCACGGCTATCATTTACTCAAAGAGGCCTTTGGAGCTCCTTCACTTGGATCTCTTTGGGCCTCCATCCTTTGATAGTCTTGGGGGTAGGAAGTATTGCTTGGTGATTGTGGATGACTACTCAAGATATACTTGAGTGTATTTCTTCAAGAGGAAGAGTGAGACCCAACAAACTGTCATTGACTTTGCAAATGAAGCACAACATCAACACAATGCAAAGATCTTGACAATAAGAAGTGACAACGGCACCGAGTTCAAGAACTACACCTTGGATGAGTTTCTTAGTGATGAGGGGATCAAGCATCAATATTCCGCACCCTACACCCCTTAACAAAACGGTGTTGCGGAGAGGAAGAACCGGACATTGATGGATGCGGCAAGGACCATGATGGTGGAGTTCAAGTCTCCATACAACTTTTGGGCCGAAGTCATCAACACCGCGTGCCATGCATCCAATCGGCTCTACCTCCGCAAGGGCTTGAACAAGACTCCATATGAGATACTCACTGGCAACAAGCCCAACCTCAAGTACTTTCGGGTGTTCGGGTGTAAGTGTTTCATTCTCAAGAAAGGTGTTCGGTTGTCTAAATTTGAGGCTAGAGTTTATGAGGGCATATTTTTTGGTTATGCTACAAACTCTCATGCTTACCGTGTCCTCAATAAATCCACGGGACTTATTGAGGAGATGTGTAACGTGGAGTTTGATGAGAATAACGGCTCCCAAGTGGAGCAAAGTGGCACTTGTGATGTAGGTGATGAAATTCCTCCTCAAGCCATAAGAAGAATGGGTGTTGGTTTTATCCTACCCATTGAGGAACCCCTTGTGGCCGAAGGAGAAGGACAATTCTCCACTCAAGTGGAGCCATCACCAACCCAAGGCCCACATGCTTCCGAAGAACAAAGTGAAGGCCCTCATCCTCATGAACAAGACCAAGGGCAAGATCATGCTCAAGACGGTGTTGACACACCAAGTGATGCCCAAGGTCAAGTTCTCTCCTCCGAGCAAGTTCAAGATCAAGAACAAGCTCAAGACGTTGCTCAAGATGATCAAGTGACCTCTCCTCAACTCACCACCGAGGAGGAATTGGAGCGTCGTGCCGCCAAGATTGCTTCCAAGCTCTCCACCCAGGGTCATCTCATGAAGAATGTACTTGGAAGCATTCAAAAGGGGGTAAGCACTCGTAGACAATTGGCAAACTATTGTGAACATCACGCGTTTGTCTCTTGTGTTGAACCCCAAAAGGTATATGAAGCACTCAAAGATCCGGATTGGCTTAATGCCATGCATGAAGAACTCAACAACTTCGAGTATAACAAGGTGTGGAGATTGGTGCCAAGGCCAACGGGGAACCACAATGTCATTGGAACCAAGTGTATATTTAAGAATAAGCAAGATGCTCATGGGACCATCATTCGCAACAAGGCAAGATTGGTGGCACAAGGCTACTCCCAAGTCGAGGGTATCGACTATGGTGAAACCTTTGCTCCCATTGCTCGCCTTGAATCCATTCGTTTGTTGATTGCTTATGTTTCTCATCACAACTTTAAGTTGCAACAAATGGATGCGAAGAGTGCTTTTCTTAATGGTCCTATTAATGAGTTGGTCTATGTCAAGCAACCCCCCGGGTTCGAGGATCCCTACTTTCCGGTCATGTGTATCAACTCGATAAGGCACTCTATGGGCTTAAACAAGCCCCACGTGCATGGTATGACCACCTTACCGAGTTGTTACAATATCGTGGGTTTGAAGTTGGGCTAATCGACCCCACTCTTTTTACTAAGAAGGTTAAAGGGGAGTTGTTTGTATGCCAACTATATGTTGATGACATTATCTTTGGTTCCCCTAACAAAGCTTTCAATGAGGAATTCACCGCTCTCATGACCTCAAAGTTCAAGATGTATTCCATGGGAGAGTTGAAGTTCTTTCTAGGGTTCTAAGTGAAGCAAATAAGAGAAGGAACATTCATCAACCAAGCCAAATACACTCAAGACATGCTCAAGAGATTCAAGCTAAGTGATGTCAAGTCGGCTTCCACTCCAATGCCCACCAAGTGCCAACTCGACATAGATCCCAATGTTAAAGCGGTGGATCAAAAGGTATATCGCTCCATGATTGGATCCTTGCTTTACCTTTGTGCATCTAGACCGGATATAATGTTGAGTGTGGGAATTTGTGCATGGTTTCAAGCCGCACCTAAGGAAAGTCACTATGTGGCGGTCAAGCGAATCTTTCGATATTTGGCTCATACCCCAAACTTTGGCTTATGGTACCCAAGAGGAGCAAACTTCAAGCTTGTAGGGTATTTGGACTCCGATTGGGCGGGAGACAAGGTGGATAGGAAGTCCACTTCTGGAGGGTGCCAATTCCTTGGTTGCTCTCTAGTAAGTTGGTCTTCCAAAAATCAAAGTTGTGTGTCTCTCTCGTCCACCGAAGCGGAGTATGTAGCGGCCGGTAGTTGTTGTGCACAACTCTTATGGATGGTCATTTGTGACAAAGTGCCTCTTTGGTGTGACAATGAAAGTGCCATCAAGATTTCTCTCAACCCGGTGCAACACTTCAAGACGAAGCATATTGAGATTCGGTATCACTTCATCCGGGATCACATTAGGCGAGGGGAGATCGAGCTCAACTACGTCAACACTCATGATAACCTTGCAGATATTTTCATGAAGCCGTTGGATGAAGCAAGATTTCGCGAGTTAAGGCATGAGCTAAATATCATTGATTCGAGCAATGTTGCTTGAACCCTTGCACAACCCACCATACTCAACTTGTTCTCTTGTTTAGATGTAGGCATGGACATAGGGGGAGTGTTGTTCTCTCAATGAACTCTCCCTCCCCCCATTATGCATAAATTGATCAAATCTTTCACATTAGCCATTTTTGATGGTACTTGTGCTTCAAAGACGAGTTTTGGTCATGGGCCCAAGGATAATTCTTTGCGGTGCCATACCAATTGACTCAAACATAGGTGGCTCCGGCCACCGCCCTCTCTTTGGAGAGGTTATGTCTCGTGGTAGTCTCTTGTTGTCGTTTTGCCCCTTCTTCTGTTCGTGTTTGAGCTTGTTGTGTGGTGTCTTGTTCGTTTGAAGTTTCCTTGCGAAGAACTCTCTTTTCTTGTATTTGGAAAATGCTTCTTCTTGAGCTCATGGTACTACCGCGGCCTGCCACAGTACTACCATGCGTGGAGAGTATGGTACTACCGGCCCAGCACGACCCTACTGCCTGGGAGAGCGGTACAACCGCTTTGGTGCGGTTCTTCCGCCCAAGCGGTACTACCGCGATGATACGCGGTACTACCGCGCTGTCGGAGGCGCGTGGGGGATAAGGACGGGAAAAGGGGGAGAGGGGGTTCTAACTCCCCCATACCCATTCGTCAGTTTTCCCCACTTCATCTCTATCTCTCTCTCTCTCTCTCTCTCTCGCTCAAGAACGGGGCCGGAGTCCCTCGCCGGATCTCCGTCTCCGGCTGCTCTCCTTGGATTCCGACCGGTGGGATTGTTCCCCGCCACTTCCTCTTGCCATGGACCAAGGTTTTCCCCCAAATCCCTCTCTTTCTAGTTGGTTCTCTTGTCTCTAGGTTTTTGGGGAGATGCATGTGTTCTTGAGATTTTAGGCCAAATCTTTGCAAGAGAAGGTTGTAGGAGAGTAGTGTTGCGTAGAAATATTACTTGATATATTTCCCCGTAGTAGATTTGGTCAACCGTAGTACCGCCGTGTTTTTGCGGTTTTTCTCAGATTCAAATGTTCAGATCTGACGCCATGCAGTACTACCGCCCGTCTGGGCGATACTACCTCTTGTCCAGTACTACCGCCTGTTCTGGACGGTGCTACCGCACGTGCTACGGCACTAAAACTCTACTACCGCTCCGAGCCCCGGTACTACCGTGTTCTCACGCGGTACTACCGTGCCTCGGAGCAGTACTAAAATTTTAGTACCGCCCGACCTGGCGGCCCTACCGTTGTTGTCCCATCTTCCTCGTGGCATTTATCCCGTATGCTTTCTACCTGTTTCCCTTGCTTTGCCGAGGTCTTTGCATTGATTCTTCTCGCTCTTTGTGTGTGCTTTCTCATGTTTCTTAGGTGGTGGCTCTCGCCGTTCCAATCCCAGTCATGTCACTGGCTCCAAGCGACTGCGCAATCCTCAAGATGAAGCACCAGAGGGCTCCAGTGCCCCCAAGCGCAATGTCAAGACCACTGCTAGCAAGAACAAGGAACCCGCTAAGGGCATGGACGAGATTCCCCTCGCTGAGTACATCGAACGCTGGAAGATCAACCCTCATGTGCATGCTCGTGCTATCCTCAGAGGCAGTGAATTGTTTTGGAACAAGCAGCAGACTCTCGTTTATCTGGATGTAATCAAGAACAAGCAATACACCTACGTGGGTGTCAAGTGGATAGACATGCATCACTTGAGGAAGGAAAAGTTTCGTGACTACTTTGGAGAAGCTCTGGACTTGGTGGAGCAGTTCGGTATTGAACATGTGATCTCTTTCCACCTTGACTATGACCCTGAGCTTATCTGTCAGTTCTTTGCCTCAGTTTACTTCCACCTTAGGGAGGAGCGGAGGATGACCTGGATGACCAATGGTCGTCAGTTGACTGCTACCTGGAAGGAGTTCATGGATCTGCTCCAAGTTCCTGATGACGGGCTCACCACACCCGTGGGTGTTCGCCCCCATGCCAATCCTGAGTCTGCTAGCAAGAACAAGTTACAGCCGTTCTATGTTGAGAAGGTGCTTCCCAGTGGCAAGTCGACATGGGTGCTGAACTCCTTTCTGGATATCATGCATCGCATCTTCTGCAACTCACTGTTCCCTCGCGTTGGCGACGAGGACAAGGTTCATGCCTATCTGGTGGATATGATGCTCCTGTGCGAGGAGGCACGAGTGTCTCAGACTCAGCCACTTGATGTCTCACACATCATGTGGTGTGAGCTTCGGTTTGCGGTGTTCACCCGCAAGGTACCTATCTATGGACCATACCTGTTTCTATTGATCTCCAAGACTTGGGAGAAGATGTACCCTAGTGACGAGTTCCTTACTCCAGACTGGATTCGGCATGAGCCCATCAGTCTCCGTGTCAAGCCCAACTGGGCCAACACTACTACTCGTGCTGAGGCATCTGCTGCTAGGAGGGCTGTTGATGAGGAGGAGGCTGGTGCAGAGGATGTTGCTGAGGACCGTGCTGCTAGGTCTTCCCAACCTTCCTCTGAGCCCTCGTGGGCCAAGAAGTTGAAGGACAAGATGAAGACTCTTTCCTGCATGCAAGCAAAGGGGCAGTACATGACTCACGTGGCATCTAAGGAGAGTCGCCGCCGTGACAAGAAGGTTATGAGGCTCTTTGGAGAGGACGTCTCTGGCGGTTCTGAGGATGCCATCACGCAAGAGGCTGCATGGATGGCGAAGAAAGGCTTCAAGTGGACTAGTTCTGAGGAGGACATCGAGGAGACCGTCCCCGCCGCCGAGTCTGACGAGGAGCACAAGGAGAATTGGGATGATTTCTCTGCCTGAGCCACCCCTTGTGTGTAGGTGTCCTCTCTGCCTTTTTGGCGTCTCGATGCCAAAGAGGGAGAGAGTGTAGGGATTTGCGTGCTTGCGAGTCGTGTGTCGTGTTTGGTGTGTTCGCTTTGTCGTTTGGACCTCGTTTGCTTTGGTTTGGTTTGCGCCTTTGAGACTTATCCTTCATATGGTGTAAGACATATGCACTCTATCCTATCTTAGTGACATTATGATTGTGCTACTTATGTTATGCTCTTATTTGCTATCTTGTCTAGTGTTAGCATTACTATTGCAAGATATGCCTTGTCTCTAAAATATAGGAGGAGTTTTGATCCTAGTATGTGTGCCGTGCAGTCCAAAGCACCCATCTAGTTTGCACACATCTAGGGGGAGCCCGTCTATATTCTAGAGAGTAGGGGTTTGCGTTTTCTCAATATTATTTCCCTTGTGCAAATCCCGTATTGTCATCAATCCACCAAAAAGGTGAGATTGTAAGGGCATATTTACCCCTAAGGTGTTTTGGTGATTGATGACAATGCTTTTGCGGACTAATCGTGTGCCTTGAGTTTCCCAGACGTTTCATCGCTAGGCACAAGACGGATTGGTGCCCCTCGAAGACTATTGAAGACGGCGTTTTTCTACGTTTCTTTTTGGTGGTTTTGAGTCGAAAGAAAGCCGTACTATTAAGAGGGGGTCCGCGTTGGAAAGGTTCGGGTGGAATCATCACGTACACGTTTTCTTCCTTGTCTCCACCTTTCCCCTGCACTTTGGAGCATGCTCCGTTTTTCCCCTATGCAAGTGTCCTGGCTGCTGATGTTGGGCTTGCGGTAGTACTGCTCCCCGGAGCGGTAGTACCGCAGGCACCTGCGGTAGTAGCGTACTTCAGCGCGGTAGTACCGCAGGAGCTGACAGTAGTACCGCTCCTCTGGAGTCGTAGTACCGTGGCCCCCAGGCCAAGTGCTGCTGATTTGCAGTAGTAGGGGCGGATGTAATTTTTTACATCCGCGCCTCCGCGGTAGTACCGCACCTCGTGCGCGGTAGTACCGCGCGCGGCCTGGTTCAGCTGCCATGCGGTAGTACCGCTCCCCAGCGGTAGTTCCATGTCGAATTTTTGCATCTTCTCGTTTCCAGCGGAAGTAGGCACAGATGTATTTTTATTCATCCGCGCCCTTCCCAGGCTAGGACTTTCCTGCCTTGCTGTAGTACCACAAGGGGGAGTGGTAGTACCGCGCGTGCGGAAGTACCGTTCTCAGTCAGGCCTGTTCTAGTCCCTGCCGTTGCCGCGGTAGTACCGTGGCCCCTCATGGTAGTACCGCATGGCCTTGCTGTAGTACCGCTTTTCAGGAGCGGTAGTACTGCATGGCCTCGCAGTAGTACCGCTTGTCAGGAGCGGTAGTACCGCATGTCGCGGGCTGGTTAAGTGGATAACGGTTGGATTTTGTCCATAGCTGTAAAAGGGGTGTCTTCTTCCTCTAGTTGACCACCTCTTCCAACCCTAAGCTCCATTGTTGCTCCAAGCTCCATTTTCGCCCGATCTCACTCCCTAGCCAATCAAACTTGTTGATTTGCTCGAGAGTGGTTGAGAAGGCCCCGATCTACACTTCCACCAAGAGAAATTTGATTCCCCCCACTAATCCCTTGCAGATCTTGTTACTCTTGGGTCATTGTTACTGTTGGGGAACGTAGTAATTTCAAAAAACTTCCTACGCACACGCAAGATCATGGTGATGCATAGCAACAAGAGGGGAGAGTGTGATCTACGTACCCTCGTAGATCGACAACGGAAGCGTTTGGTTGATGTAGTCGTACGTCTCCACGGCCCGACCGATCAAGTACCGAAACTACGGCACCTCCGAGTTCTAGCACACGTTCAGCTCGATGACGATCCCCGGACTCCAATCCAGCAAAGTGTCGGGGAAGAGTTCCGTCAGCACGACGGCGTGGTGACGATCTTGATGTACTACTATCGCTGGGCTTCGCCTAAGCACCGCTACAATATTATCGAGGACTATGGTGGAAGGGGGCACCGCACACGGCTAAGAATATGATCACGTGGATCAACTTGTGTCTCTAGGGGGTGCCCCTGCCTCCGTATATAAAGGTTCAAAGGGGGGGTGCGGCCGGCCTAGAGGTGGCACGCCAGGAGGAGTCCCACTCCCTCCGGGAGTAGGACTCCCCCCCCCAATCCTAGTTGGAATAGGATTCGCGAGGTGGGAAAAGAGGGAGAGAGAAGGAGGGGGGCGCCGGCCCCCTCTCTCCTTCTCCTATTCGGACTAGGGGGGAGTGGCGCGCGGCCCAGCCCTGGCCGCCTCTCCTCTTCTTCCACTATGGCCCACTAAGGCCCATATAGCTCCCGGGGGGTTCTGGTAACCTCCCGGTACTCAGGTAAAATCCCGATTTCACCCGGAACAATTCCGATATCCAAACATAGGCTTCCAATATATCAATCTTTATGTCTCGACCATTTCGAGACTCCTCGTCATGTCCGTGATCTCATCCGGGACTCCGAACAACCTTCGGTACATCAAAATGCATAAACTCATAATATAACTGTCATCGTAACCTTAAGCGTGCGGACCCTACGGGTTCGAGAACAATGTAGACATGACCGAGACATGTCTCCGGTCAATAACCAATAGCGGAACCTGGATGCTCATATTGGTTCCTACATATTCTACGAAGATCTTTTATCGGTCAGACCGCATAACAACATACGTTGTTCCCTTTGTCATCGGTATGTTACTTGCCCGAGATTCGATCGTCGGTATCCAATACCAAGTTCAATCTCGTTACTGGCAAGTCTCTTTACTCGTTCCGTAATACATCATCCCGCAACTAACTCATTAGTTGCAATGCTTGCAAGGCTTAAGTGATGTGCATTACCGAGAGGGCCCAGAGATACCTCTCCGACGATCGGAGTGACAAATCCTAATCTCGAAATACGTCAACCCAACATGTACCTTTGGAGACACCTGTAGAGCACCTTTATAATCACCCAGTTACGTTGTGACGTTTGGTAGCACACAAAGTGTTCCTCCGGCACACGGGAGTTACATAATCTCATAGTTATAGGAACATGTATAAGTCATGAAGAAAGCAATAGCAACATACTAAACGATCGGATGCTAAGCTAATGGAATGGGTCATGTCAATCAGATCATTCAACTAATGATGTGATCCCGTTAATCAAATGACAACTTTTTGTCTATGGTTAGGAAACATAGCCATCTTTGATTAACGAGCTAGTCAAGTAGAGGCATACTAGTGACACTCTGTTTGTCTATGTATTCACACATGTATTATGATTCCGATTAATACAATTCTAGCATGAACAATAAACTTTTATCATGATATAAGGAAATAAATAATAACTTTATTATTGCCTCTAGGGCATATTTCCTTCAGTCTCCCACTTGCACTGGAGTCAATAATCTAGATTACACAGTAATGATTCTAACACCCATGGAGCTTTGGTGCTGATCATGTTTTGCTCGTGGAAGAGGCTTAGTCAACGGGTCTACTACATTCAGCTCCGTATGTATCTTGCAAATCTCTATGTGTCCCACCTGGACTAGATCCCGGATGGAATTGAAGTGTCTTTTGATGTGCTTGGTTCTTTTGTGAAATCTGGATTCCTTCGCCAAGGCAATTGCACCAGTATTGTCACAAAAGATTTTCATTGGACCCGATGCACTAGGTATGACACCTAGATCGGATATGAACTCCTTCATCCAGACTCCTTCGTTTGCTGCTTCCGAAGCAGCTATGTACTCCGCTTCACATGTAGATCCCGCCACGAGACTTTGTTTAGAACTGCACCAACTGACAGCTCCACCGTTTAATGTAAACATGTATCCGGTTTGCGATTTAGAATCATCCGGATCAGTGTTCAAGCTTGCATCAACGTAACCGTTTACGATGAGCTCTTTGTCACCTCCATATAAGAGAAACATATCCTTAGTCCTTTTCAGGTATTTCAGGATGTTCTTGACCGCTGTCCAGTGATTCACTCCTGGATTACTTTGGTATCTCCCTGCTAAACTTATAGCAAGGCACACATCAGGTCTGGTACACAGCATTGCATACATGATAGAGCCTATGGCTGAAGCATAGGGAACATCTTTCATTTTCTCTCTATCTTCTGCAGTGGTCGGGCATTGAGTCTGACTCAACTTCACACCTTGTAGCACAGGCAAGAACCCTTTCTTTGCTTGATCCATTTTGAACTTCTTCAAAATCTTGTCAAGGTATGTGCTTTGTGAAAGTCCAATTAAGCATCTTGATCTATCTCTATAGATTTTTATGCCTAATATGTAAGCAGCTTCACCGAGGTCTTTCATTGAAAAACTCTTATTCAAGTATCCCTTTATGCTATCCAGAAATTCTATATCATTTCCAATCAGTAATATGTCATCCACATATAATATCAGAAATGCTACAGAGCTCCCACTCACTTTCTTGTAAATACAGGCTTCTCCGAAAGTCTGTATAAAACCAAATGCTTTGATGACACTATCAAAGCGTTTATTCCAACTCCGAGAGGCTTGCACCAGTCCATAAATGGATCGTTGGAGCTTGCACACTTTGTTAGCTCCCTTTGGATCGACAAAACCTTCCGGTTGCATCATATACAACTCTTCTTCCAGAAATCCATTCAGGAATGCAGCTTTGACATCCATCTGCCAAATTTCATAATCATAAAATGCGGCAATTGCTAACATGATTCGGACAGACTTAAGCATTGCTACGGGTGAGAAGGTCTCATCATAGTCAACCCCTTGAACTTGTCAAAAACCTTTTGCGACAAGTCGAGCTTTGTAGACAGTAATATTACCGTCAGCGTCAGTTTTCTTCTTAAAGATCCATTAATTCTCAATTGCTTGCCGATCAACGGGCAAGTCAACCAAAGTCCATACTTTGTTCTCATACATGGATCCCATCTCAGATTTCATGGCTTCAAGCCATTTTGCGGAATCTGGGCTCACCATCGCTTCTTCATAGTTTGTAGGTTCATCATGATCTAGTAGCATGATTTCCAGAACAGGATTACCGTACCACTCGGGCGCGGATCTTACTCTGGTTGATCTACGAGGTTCAGTAGTATCTTGTTCTGAAGTTTTATGATCATTATCATTAGCTTCCTCACTAATTGGTGTAGGTGTCGCAGAAACAGGTTTCTGTGATGTACTACTTTCCAATAAGGGACCAGGTACAGTTACCTCGTCAAGTTCTACATTCCTCCCACTCACTTCTTTCGAGAGAAACTCCTTCTCTAGAAAGGATCCATTCTTAGCAACGAATGTCTTGCCCTCGGATCTGTGATAGAAGGTGTACCCAACAGTCTCCTTTGGGTATCCTATGAAGACACATTTCTCCGATTTGGGTTCGAGCTTATCAGGTTGAAGCTTTTTCACATAAGCATCGCAACCCCAAACTTTAAGAAACGACAACTTTGATTTCTTGCCAAACCATAGTTCATAAGGCGTCGTCTCAACGGATTTTGATGGTGCCCTATTTAACGTGAATGCGGCCGTCTCTAAAGCATAACCCCAAAACGATAGCGGTAAATCAGTAAGAGACATCATAGATCGCACCATATCTAGTAAAGTACGATTACGACGTTCGGACACACCATTACGCTGTGGTGTTCCGGGTGGCGTGAGTTGCGAAACTATTCCGCATTGTTTCAAATGTACACCAAACTCGTAACTCAAATATTCTCCTCCACGATCAGATCATAGAAACTTTATTTTCTTGTTACGATGATTTTCAACTTCACTCTGAAATTCTTTGAACTTTTCAAATGTTTCAGACTTATGTTTCATTAAGTAGATATACCCATATCTGCTTAAGTCATCTGTGAAGGTGAGAAAATAACGATATCCGCCACGAGCCTCAATATTCATCGGACCACATACATCTGTATCTATGATTTCCAACAAATCTGTTGCTCTCTCCATAGTACCGGAGAATGGTGTTTTAGTCATCTTTCCCATGAGGCACGGTTCGCAAGTACCAAGTGATTCACAATCAAGTGGTTCCAAAAGTCCATCAGTATGGAGTTTCTTCATGCGCTTTATACCGATATGACCTAAACGGCAGTGCCACAAATAAGTTGCACTATCATTATGAACTCTGCATCTTTTGGCTTCAACATTATGAATATGTGTGTTACTACTATCAAGATCCATCAAAAATAGACCACTCTTCAAAGGTGCATGACCATAAAATATATTACTCATATAAATAGAACAACCATAATTCTCTGATTTAAATGAATAATCGTCTCGCATTAAACAAGATCCAGATATAATGTTCATGCTCAACACTGGCACCAAATAACAATTATTTAGGTCTAATACTAATCCCGAAGGTAGATGTAGACGTAGCGTGCCGACCGCGATCACATCGACTTTGGAACCATTTCCCACGCGCATCGTCACCTCGTCCTTTGCCAGTGTTCGCTTAATCCGTAGTCCCTGTTTCGAGTTGCAAATATTAGCAACAGAACCAGTATCAAATACCCAGGTGCTACTGCGAGCTCTCGTAAGGTACACATCAATAACATGTATATCACATATACCTTTGTTCACCTTGCCATCCTTCTTATCCGCCAAATACTTGGGGCAGTTCCGCTTCCAGTGACCAGTCTGCTTGCAGTAGAAGCACTCAGTTTCAGGCTTAGGTCCAGACTTGGGTTTCTTCTCTTGATCAGCAACTTGCTTGCTGTTCTTCTTGAATTTCCCCTTCTTCTTCCCTTTGCCCTTTTTCTTGAAACTAGTGGTCTTGTTGACCATCAACACTTGATGCTCCTTTTTGATTTTTACCTCTGATGCTTTCAGCATTGCGAAGAGCTCGGGAATAGTCTTATTCATCCCTTGCATATTATAGTTCATCACGAAGCTCTTGTAGCTTGGTGGTAGTGATTGGAGAATTCTGTCAATGACGCAATCATCTGGAAGATTAACTCCCATCTGAATCAAGTGATTATTATACCCAGACATTTTGAGTATATGCTCACTGACAGAACTGTTCTCCTCCATCTTGCAGCTATAGAAATTATTGCAGACTTCATATCTCTCAATCCGGGCATTTGCTTGAAATATTAACTTCAACTCCTGGAACATCTCATATGCTCCATGACGTTCAAAACGTCGTTAAAGTCCCGATTCTAAGCCGTAAAGCATGGCACACTAAACTATTGAGTAGTTATCAGCTTTGCTCTGCCAGACGTTCATAACATATGGTGTTGCTCCAGCAGCAGGCCTGGCACCCAGCGTTGCTTCCAGGACGTAATTCTTTTGTGCAGCAATGAGGATAATCCTCAAGTTACGGACCCGGTCCGTGTAATTGCTACCATCATCTTTCAACTTTGCTTTCTGAAGGAACGCATTAAAATTCAACGGAACAACAGCACGGGCCATCTATCTACAATCAAACATACATAAGCAAGATACTATCAGGTACTAAGTTCATGATAAATTTAAGTTCAATTAATCAAATTACTTAAAGAACTCCCACTTAGATAGACATCCCTCTAATCCTCTAAGTGATCACGTGATCCAAATCAACTAAACCATAACCGATCCTCTTAGTAGGACTCCCTCCCCCCCCCCCCCAATCCTAGTTGGAATAGGATTCGCGAGGTGGGAAAAGAGGGAGAAAGAAGGAGGGGGGCGCTGGCCCCCTCTCTCCTTGTCCTATTCAGACTAGGGGGAGGGGCGCGCGGCCCAGCCCTGGCCGCCTCTCCTCTTCTTCCACTATGACCCACTAAGGCCCATATAGCTCCCGGGGGTTCCGGTAATCTCCCGGTACTCCGGTAAAATCCCGATTTCACCCGGAACAATTCAAATATCCAAACATAGGCTTCCAATATATCAATATTTATGTCTCGACCATTTCGAGACTCTTCGTCATGTCCGTGATCTCATCCGGGACTCCGAACAACCTTCGGTACATCAAAATGCATAAATTCATAATATAACTGTCATCGTAACCTTAAGCGTGCGGACCCTACGGGTTCGAGAACAATGTAGACATGACCGAGACATGTCTTTGGTCAATAACCAATAGCGGAACCTGGATGCTCATATTGGTTCCTACATATTCTACGAAGATCTTTTATCGGTCAGACCGCATAACAGCATACATTGTTCCCTTTGTCATCGGTATGTTACTTGCCCGAGATTCGATCGTCGGTATCCAATACCTAGTTCAATCTTGTTACCGGCAAGTCTCTTTACTCGTTTCGTAATACATCATCCTGCAACTAACTCATTAGTTGCAATGCTTGCAAGGCTTAAGTGATGTGCATTACCGAGAGGGCCCAGAGATACCTCTCCGATGATCGGAGTGATAAATCCTAATCTTGAAATACGTCAACCCAACATGTACCTTTGGATACACCTGTAGAGCACCTTTATAATCACCCAGTTATGTTGTGACGTTTGGTAGCACACAAAATGTTCCTCCGGCACACGGGAGTTACATAATCTCATAGTTATAGGAACATGTATAAGTCATGAAGAAAGCAATAGCAACATACTAAACGATCGGATGCTAAGCTAAT
This sequence comes from Triticum monococcum, assembly GCA_034509565.1. Taxonomy (NCBI): domain Eukaryota; kingdom Viridiplantae; phylum Streptophyta; class Magnoliopsida; order Poales; family Poaceae; genus Triticum; species Triticum monococcum. The sequence continues at coordinate 695,756,864 of CM067845.1, forward strand.
GGAATGGGTCATGTCAATCAGATCATTCAACTAATGATGTGACCCCGTTAATCAAATGACAACTTTTTCTCTATGGTTAGGAAACATAACCATCTTTGATTAACGAGCTAGTCAAGTAGAGGCATACTAGTGACACTCTGTTTGTCTATGTATTCACACATGTATTATGTTTCCGGTTAATACAATTCTAGCATGAACAATAAACTTTTATCATGATATAAGGAAATAAATAATAACTTTATTATTGCCTCTAGGGCATATTTCCTTCATTGAGCACCCTAGACGGTTGAGGTCACCGCGGAGCCATAATCCATTGTGGTGAAGCTTCGTGGTGTCGTTGGGAGCCTCCAATTGAGTTGTGGAGATTGCCCCAACCTTATTTGTAAAGGTTCGGTCGCCGCCTCCAAGGGCACCAATAGTGGAATCACGGCATCTCGCATTGTGTGAGGGCATGAGGAGAATACGGTGGTCCTAGTGGCTTCTCGGGGAGCATTGTGCCTCCACACCGCTCCAACGGAGACGTACTTCCCCTCAAAAGGGAAGGAACTTCGGTAACACATCCTCGTCTCCACCGGCTCCACTCTTGGTTATCTCGTGCCTTTACTTGTGCAAGCTTATTTGTGATATATCTCTTGCTTGCTTGTGTACTTATCTTTGTTGTATCATATAGGTTGCTCACTTAGTTGCATTTCTAGACAACCTACTTTGATGCAAAGTTTAAATTGTTAAAGAAAAGCTAAAAATTGTTAGTTGCCTATTCACCCCCCCTCTAGTCAACTATATCGATCCTTTCAACGGAGAATACTATGTGGACCCTGTCTTCATATATAATTAGGGGATTATATCGTAAGAGATCTTATATTGTATATATGTAGCCAGTAGCGTCGGATAGATATACGGAAACTTGTTGTTCGGCCAATCTCTCGGAGAAGGAGAGGTTGATATCACTTCTCTCTGTATGCATATGTTCATGACGATCTTCTGTTTCCTTCATTTTTGCTTACTAGCTAGCGTGTCGAGTGCTCTCTATACGTATAGTATGTAGCATCGACCAAGCACGGAGATAAGAGAGGACACTTCTCTCTATTAATTAATTAGCTACCTAACACAGTATATGAAACACCTTAATTAACCATACAAAACCCCCAAATCCCCCCCCCCTTCAGAAAAAAAACAAAAACCCTAGCCCCTGAACAGCTGACGCGTGGATGCCTATTGGTCCCGGTTGGTGCCACCAACTGGGACAAAAGGGCCTCCTGCCTGGGCTTGCCGCACCGGCCATGTGGAGGACCATCTGTCCCGGTTCGTGTAAGAACAGGGACTAAAGGCCAAGGGCATTAGTAACGACCTTTTAGTCCCGGTTCCCAAACCGAGACAAAAGGCCCTTACGAATCGGGACAAATGGCCCTTTTTCTACTAGTGATAGATTGCTATTTTAGATGCCATCATAGATTGCTATTTTAGTACAAAGTTAGTATAAACTTGAATCACTTATTTTATAAACGGAGGGAGTATGTCTCATAATAGCGCTTAATTTATTACTCCCTCCGTTCCATGTGTTATATAGACTAGCAAAAGACTCCGTGCGTTGCGACGGGAGAGAAAATATAACACGCGCTCTTAACTCAACAATCATCACTCAAGACCACAATACGTCCATCTCCTTTATTTTTGTGAGGCATCATATTTGTGTTGCCGCTTATCCTCCTTCTCACGCTCGCCGGCGATGGCCTCGGTGTTCACATAAAACAACAAAAAACGTGTGTTGAATATGATTAATCCTAAGGCGTCTCTATCTCCCTCTTTCTCTCCCCCTCTCTCTCGCGATGAGAAATCTGTTGTTTTCCCCTGCAACATTTTTCAGAGGTATGCATGTGTAGTTATCAATGTTTTCTTTTCCGTATATGGTTATAGTTGAGTGTCTATTTGCAATCCGGATCGCCGCCGGTATGAAAAAAAAGGACTCCTGCGCTATAAATTTTAAGTTTGCTTCCATAACAATATTTTAAAAATATTTAACAGGTAAAATTAACATCATATTTAGATTCCACACATTTTTTAATAAAATTTCATATATAATATGTTAAAATCGAAGTTACAGTTTAAAAGATACAGATAATTTAGAAAATCATTTTTTTACTCAAATATATTCCAAAATAATATTTAAAAATACTTAACAGGTAAAAATAATCTCATATTCATATTCTACATATTTTTCTAATCAAATTTCATATATAACATGTTCAAATCGGAGTTACGGTTTAAAAGATATAGATGATTTTAAAAAGCATTTGTTTGACTTAAATATGATCCGCGGATGAATTATCTAAAACATTAGGGGGTTTTTAGAAAAATGTAAAATAATGGTTTGGGTGTGACTTAAATTCGGACGGCGGGTTGATTTCAAGAAAAGACAAGGACTTTTGTGTAAAATACGGAAATAACGATTTGTTTTAACTTAAAAGAGGATTGCGGGTTGAATTCTCTGACATAGAGGGACTTTTCTGAAAAATATCATGACGGACGAAAGAAACACAATTTGCTTTATTATGTGTTAGTTATATAGATATACGTTGTTTCTAGCATGCATGCTATATAGATAGCCTATGTTCATTGGTCGCTCAATGTGTTGGAAATTCATGTGTCTGGATTTTGCTTATATGTATGAACTAACTTGAAAATACGCTGAAAAATAATAAAAGAGATGGAACTACAGAAAAATATTAATAAGTGGGCTCTCCTTTTGCTGGTATACAATAAAATAGAATTTAAAATCAAGAAAAAATCCAACATTATGTAATGATTTAGAACAAGAAAAACTTCGACAAAACAAGAAGATGTATACATCATATGTGCCGTGTCTTATTGTCACGTATATCTTTTCATATAACTCAATTAGGGGTATCCAATAACTATTAATTAAAGTATTAAAAAGTAGTATAACAATTCATCTACGTAGTACTCTGAGGAGTGAGTACATTCTGAGGTAGCATAGAACCATTTTCGAAACACGCGTGCACACATACACACACAACATAAAGACCATATCATACTCAAGAGTACTACGTAGATGAACAGAATACTACGTAGGTGTATATTTAAGCTGTCACAGATTTAGAAAATCATTCCATAAAAAAGATTTAGAAAATCACGTATTCTCTCCGTCTGACGTAGCTGACATGCGATTAGTGTCCTACACACCTGACCCCTGAAACAGAGATGAAATTACTCATGAATCAGCAAGCGTGAATGAGCGCGCGTGCACGTGCGTGCGCTACACTGTAGAGATGCACTTATGCTGGACTTGTTGCAATAGAGGATGGCGTCATGGACGTCTGTGTCGGCCCTGCCGTGGTACGCGACGCTCGGCGGGGCCCCGCACGCCAACGTGAACCTGCTGTGCCTCCGCGCGATCGCTCTGACCTTCCGGTACAGTGGCATCACGAACCGCAGCACCTTCCAGGGCGACGACCCCGCGCGGCGCCTCCCGGCACACAGCGTTGTCGGCCGCGGCCTTGCGTGCTTGCTGGTCGCGGTGGAGCACGGGCTCCGCGGGACTGGCGTGCTCGGCGACGAGAAGGCCGACGACCACGGCGCACTCGGGACGTCCGCGGTGTGATGCTGACTCGTCACCGGGCCGTCGCCGTCTTCTTCCGCGCAGGAGCCGCCTCCGGGATCGCAGGGTAGGAGGCGCCCGTCGTGAAAGATCCGGCTCGCGCTGGTCTGCAGCATGGGGGACGGCGGGGCATAGTCTACTACCGGTGGCGGTGGGTGCAGGTCGAAATCGAAGTCACTCCTCGCTGTGCTGCATAAGTCGATGGAGAAGAGATCGTCGGGGTACAAGTCGATGAAGGAGGGCGACGTTGAGATTCGGAAGGAATGACCGACGCTGTGGACGAGGCGGCCGCAGGACTCGTCGAAGAAGAAGCTGTCGTACTCGGCGAGGTGCGGCAACGACCTGCTGCTATTAGCCTCCATGCGCTGTGGATTCGTAGGAGCTTGACGAGTGGGCGGGTGTGGTGGTGCAGGATCGGATGCATGATGCATCGAGCGGAGCACGGGCATGACACGCATATATGGGCCGCGCAGCGCGCAGGTTGGCCTCGTGTCGTTTCGTGCAAATGTCCATGTTACCCCTACCTTTTCCGCGCGCGCTCTCCATCTCTCTTTCTGTTTGTTGAGAAATAAAAACATGTGATCAATTGTATGGAAGAAATGTCTCTCAGAAGATGTCTGTTGAAGAAAAGATGACTCTTTAATACACCTTTTCAGCATATATATATAAATGGGTCTTCCATATTACAATAAATCGAAGAGAATCATTTGTGTCTCTTCTTTGTCTCATTTACTTTGATACACAATACGTTATCAACACTTGGCTCTCCGTTGAAAGAAAAAGGCCATGAGAGACGGCCGAACATCGGCAGCGTTTGCCTACAGGATCCAGCGCATCGTCGTCACTATGGATGGATACAAATCGATCCATGGCTTCTCGCCCGTCTTGCTGCTCCACCCCATAACGCGAACGTACTTCCGTCGGCAACGACGAACTTGGCTGGCTCACGACGCGGCCGATGGATTCCACTAGGACGTCCTCGGCAAAGACGGCCATGCATGCATGCCGATCAGGAGAATGCTAACTTGATTTTCATTTTGAAATTAGCATCAATGATCTACTAATTGTGTGTCTCTCCAGAACCGACGGAACAATCCGGCCAAGCGGTTATCAATCCACGGTGAGATTTGTATTATCTTCTTGTGATCAATCCATTGATTTCTCTTGTACGCACGGCACATGCACTCATAGGATCGATTCCAACCAAGCGCTTGCTACAAGAAGAGAAGCGAACGCCGAGCGGGCGCTTGTGCCAACTTTCCGGCAGCAGGGCTGGTTCTGAGATTTTAGGGGCCTGGGGCAAGATTAAAACTCAGGGCCTTTGAGATAGACATCATAACAGTAATAATGAATATACATGTACATAAAAAATTATCTATAACAATGTATCGAAAACCAAAATGTATATCAAATAATTTATAATTATTACCTTAAAATTTTCATCTAAATTCCTCCATGCAAAGTGACTTATGATGGGGTCGATGTCTATCTCATCCAATAATTTCTTCTCGATGCAATAATGTTGCCAAACCATTTAACCTGATCTCTCGAGTCATTGTTGACCTCAGATAGTTCTTCAGTAATTTCAACTTTGAAAAGCTTATTTCAGCCACTATGATAGTCACAAACACAGTAAATGAGATGTGATAAGCAATTGAGATATTAGGAGAATTATCAACTTTTGTTGACATGCTCGAAAATCTCCATAGCAAACATTACCGCGTATCTCATATTCTTCATTTAGAAATAAGATAATATACCTCAAAATCACATGAACCATCAAGAGAGAAAGTTTCTGCAAATTTTGTGAGTGCCTGAGCTCAATAAAAATCTGAATATATCTTTAGACACCATGAGTTCTTTAAATCTATCTTTGAAAGAAGTGATCGCCATATCAACCAAAAAACAATTTAACTTGGAAGGTCTTCTCAGCTTCCAGAATTTCTTGTTGGCAATCACTTCCGTCAAATTGTTTCTTCCACGTAGCACGACGTTTTATACTAAAAACAATGGCTCTATACTCATTTCAGTTGTAATACCTTTGGTAATTATTAAACTAGCAGAAAACTCCTCATCTTTGTACTTCTAAAAATATTATGTTATACCTTGTATTTTCTTCACTTTCCTTTTATTGCTACCAGATGCGTATTGTTTTGCGGCAACAAGATAAGACACAATGCTAAAAAAATGCATTACTAGTTCAACAACGCCGCAATGCTGGCCATGAACCCAGGAAATCACAATATGATTATATATGAATCTATAATACCTAAATAGATCATTCCCACTAAACTAATTCTCTTGACATGCAATCTATCCATGTCAACGGTCCCACTACCTTATCATCTTTGCTGATGTTATTTTTTTTACAAAAGGATTCAACCGCGGCCTAGCGTTCCTGTCTTCACGTATGGCATCGTTCTTTTTTTTTTACTTGAGGATTCTCCGTACAAACGAAACTTGATTTTCCTCTCCCTCTTCGCCTTCTTTACTCAACATTAAATCCCAGTACTGTCTCTTCTCCTTCTTCGTGGATGGTAACAGACGCAGGCCTCCCCAACGAAGCCCCTCGGTTCATCTCCCTTGGGCTTCATCCCTATAAATCCTTCCACAGCCTACCTCCAGCGGCAACGGCGGCTTCCAGGACCTCCCTGCTCCACTGCGGTGCCCTTTCTTCCTCCCTCAAAGTCATCGTCAGCGTCTCTCTGAGCCATCGAGGACACTGGCACCACGAGAAGCAATACCTCCAGGTGCATCTCGTGGGCGAGCAACGCGGCATCCTCACCAACCCTCTCGCGGGCACCGCGGCCTGAGCCCTGCTCAACGTCACCTCCGCAAGTTTCTCCCACTAGGATAACCTACTACGGCCCCTAACTGATGCAAGCCGCTGCCAGCAGGCTGCAGACAGCGACGGCGGGGGATCAACTCCTACGACTCAGCGGCCCACGAATCATCAGCCGGCTTTATCTTAATTAATAGAGAAGCAGCGCATGTGGCCGCCCTCCCGACGGCCTCACCACCACCATTGACAATGACAATTAAGATCACGTAAAGCTGGACCAGGAGCTGGAAAGGGTAGATGACGAGTTCCTGGCCATGCTCGACCTGATATATGAAGAAACTATTGGGGTAAGAAGAGGCTACAGATTTGCTTCGTCGCGCAGTATGAATCAATACCTGAAATTCCATTTTTCTAGAACTGTGTTGTATGGACAGGTGAGTGCATCCCTACTTTATTCATGCTGGTAAAATGGTACGCAATTTTTGGATTCAGTAAAATATATTTCCACCACAAGAGATGGATAGATAAGTAGATATATATCTCATATATATTCTTGCAGGTAGGCTCTTTGACTACTAAGCTGATGCTTTAACTAAGTGTATGTGTGTGTACATTCATTTTCAGTGTTTTTTGACTGTATATACTTGCAATGCTAATATAATTATTTTTGTCCGATATATATACTTGCAGGTAGGTTCTTTGACTATTAAGCTGATTGTTTATCTCTTCGGCGCAACCAACAAATATTTGCATATATCGGAATGAATCCGTGGCTACTTCAGAAACTGTTCAACTATGCAACTTTTCGTTACTTCTTTCCATTGAATATATTGTGCTTTCACCCCTGTTGTATGTGTGTACATTAATTTTCGGTGTGAAACTATCAGATCACTTTAACCCTTTTTGTTGCATATTTTTGCAAGAAATTATTAGAACCAAAATGTTGTAACTGTATCTTGCGAGCCCCCAATTTTCTACGTGTAAAATTTAGTTATACCATTTAAACACTAAAAGTTTAAATTCATCATAGAACTTTATTCAAGCAATGTCTTGCCTGGTTTCATGCCTTTTTTCCAAGTTCCATCATTGCCTTCTTTCTTTGTTATATACATGCCTCCAAAAGAGTGAGCAAATATCCCGCAGCAACGCGTGGGGTATCATCTAGTATATGATATACCTCGGACAGTCAAATTGGGGATGGATGAAAAGCAAAGAGGGGATACCACGGGCCCCCGGGGAATTGAAATCGGTGACGAGCAGCTGACGATCTGAAGTAGGACGGGAATTAGGATCAGAAGGAAAGGGAAAAAGAGCATCAGGCGTGCAATCACGAACAGAGAGGAAGCGTCGGCGGCCTGGGAGTCGCTGCGTCAATGCAAGATGGAATAGGAAGGGATCAATCACTCTTTTCTTTTTATACAATAATACGTGATGGAAGAAGGAAGGAAAATCCTCAACAAAAAAAGGAAGGAACTATCGCTGCCTTCGTGCCCCGCTGACTGCGCTGCTTTTTTTTAGATAACCTTGCAAAGCCTTTATTTAACCCGTCATAATGTTTACAGGGGCGAAGATAAGATTTCCAGGCTGACTACGCTGCTGCTTTCCATACGAGCCTATGCCTGCGCGCTGCTTGAGGCCCAACTGGCCAGCGGCCAGCCTGATAGAGAGTTTTTCTGTTGTGGAAATATCAAATACGCTGGGCCATAACCTACCTAGACTTTGGGCCCCCCCCCCCCCCCCCCCCCCCCAGGGCCGGCCTCAACGGCTGCTGACTCCGAGCGACGGCGGACCTAGGCGGCGATCCTGTTGTACCGACACCCGTGGCGACGATTTCGAACGACCGTGACTCTTTGCAGAGACGTCTCCCGACGTGGCCGGCTGCCTTGACGCCTTGTTCCCAGCGGCATCTGCCGCTAATGGTGGTGGCAGCCAATCGGACTGCACAGCGCTTCCCGGACCTTGGTTCAACGGCGTGGCCAAGAACGGTGGCTCGAGGCGAGGCCTGGCCAGCGGTAACGTTCCACCACGGTGTCGTTGCAGTGTGACCCAGCGGCTGCCTGTGCGAGTAGGCTGCCCGGCACAATGGCGGTTGCACAGCGATCAGCAGCGGCGGTTGGATCGGGTCTGGATCCCGATTGAGCGAGAGGGCTCGTAACCACCACCTACGCTGTGTGACTGCTGCCTAGTGTGTCACTCCGCACCAGGCAAATAGGCCAAATGGGTTTCCAAGTGGGTAGAAACCCACGTTTCCATTTCATGCCAAGAAAAAAAAGGAAAAGTAATATGTGGTCAGTAGCATGGGTTGCCTGCACAGATTTCACCCTTGAACATGTTCTTTTCTTTTCTGCTTCAGCTTATAGCTGTGCAGTTTATTGTTATTTGCGTTTTATGTCTTTTGGGCTTCAGAGCAAATACACAAGATAGACCATCGGGTCTTGCTGAATTGCATAATAGTTGATTATGCATCATTTTAAATCATGTAAAATGACTGTTTGAGGCCTCAGGTCCTCATATATGTTGCACAAGTATGTTTATACTTCTGCATTTACTTGTATTACATTAGTAATACGGTTGCACAACAATATGTTGATTTCATTATTCTCATAGAATATGGAACTTGCTTGCAAATTTGGGAAACATAAGGTATTGAAGTGTATGAAACTGCCTGACTATGTCAAATTTACATTTGTCACAAGGAATTGACAAATGGTACCTACTGCTTAATTGCAGATTATCCAATGTTATTGTGAAGTCTATATTATGTCATTCCGGCATAATGACTACCTTCAATTTTACACACAACTTATGGATTGCATTATGGCAACGAATTAATATCGTTCACAACTATGAGGTCTACACCACCATGTGGTGATTACCTTCAATGTGTTTTTTTTTAATTAACACAAGGTTGTGAGAAGCTCCATAAGAGTGAGGTCTACACTACTTAGTGATTATCTCCATGTGTTTAGAGTAAAAATGAAGGCACAACACTTATGACATAGCCATTATGAGGCCTACACCGTTGGTGCCTACCCTCATGATGGTTTTCCAAATACTTGTCAATTTCATAGCATTTGTCATTGGTTGTGACTATAGTGTCACATACTCCATCGGGAGAGGAATCCAAGGCATCAGTGGCATTTATGCTACACATTGTGCTATGAAGAGAATTATGCAAAGTACTTGCATATTTTGGTGATTACCTTCCATGCATACACAACTTATGAGACACATCATAGCTGTGAATTAAGTTTCAGGCACAACTGAGAGGTTCACGTCATTTTATGGTGATTACCTTCATGTGTTATAAATAACATAAGGTCGTGGAGGCTATGACCAATGAGAACTGTCCATAAAAGTGAGGCGCCACTAGGTGGTCGGCTACCTCTATGCGTTTTAAGGAAATTAAAGGCTTGTCCCATTTGAAGTGCCTTTAATTTGAAGATCTACACCACACTATGGTGTTCTTCTGGAAGGCTTGCACTTTGGGTTAGTAACAATCACCATGACCATGATTATGCTTAGCCATAGCATTTTCATCCTACATAATTTACTGAAGGTAAATTAATGCACGAGTATTTCATGCACCATATGGCTGACCTTTTTAAAAGGAAATGCGATGAGATGACATTTGGTGGGAGTAAGTATTTAACATGGGTCATGGACATTAAAGATTTTGTTGACCCGGGGCCTTGTTGCCACGGAAACTCCACCTGCGGAATATGTCATGGCTATTTATAAATAGCTAAGAATATGCATATTTGCATTTATGTGCCATTGCAATGGCTCGGTTCTCAAACTGAGTATGTAATGGATGATGAATATCCATTTTCCCTTTGAGCCTTCATTGAGGTGAGATATATTGTTATAAGCATCGCATGAATAATTATTCATTCGTTGTCAGGACTTTGTGTCCATTGAGCCTTATAATTCTGTTGTCTATAAATCAACACCATGTTGAGATTATGTGATAAGGTGGCTTCAGATGCATATCTGACTATAAGTCCTTACTACACTTTACGTTCTCCAAGGATGGTAAACAGAAATATCATCTTTGTTTCGGGTTGCAATGACTTAAATTCATGCTAGTGCTCTTAGTACTAAGCAATAGTGGTTAGAAACCACAAGGAATTGAATGTAAAGTAAAGAAAAAATGACAAGCAGAAATGGAGTGTATATCTCAAAAGGTAATGGATCATTTAATCTAAATGATCATAATGACAATTTTCAAGTTTGTCAAAGTGGTGGTTGTACGAAATATCGTACCAATGATTACCAGTAGGTCAAGTATTGGGTTAATCATACCACCGGCTCTCTCTAGGCAAATGAGTTTAATGGGATAAGTTTGAAGTTCTACTTCAAAAGGAAATAGCAAGAAAATATTCTGGCATGGTAGAAGGAGAATGGACTCCTCTATATTGATGATATGCTTGTAGAATGATATTCTGAAGATATTTTGGAGATCTCGTGTAGTCTCCTAGTTATCCCTAAATATCATTGGCCTATAATTGTATCACTACATATAGTATAAATTGCAGCATCTTGTCCCTCGGACATGATAGTTGAGATAATTGAGTGTATGAATTAGTTCATACTCAATCTTGTTGCATACATAATAATTTTTCCTCCTTTATCATCATGATATTGGACGATTAGAGAAATTATTTGACAATTATGTTGGCCACAACTTGACAAGTTGCAATATTCCCAACAATCATCAGATTGTTCTGTGCACTACATGTGACATTGGGGAATTAATTTTAAGGCACTCTCACCTTAAATTTGAAATGAGTCAGCCAATATTCTTAATTGCATTCAAGAATATGTTTGGACTATTCAACCATTATCTGGGTTATATAGGTACTTCATGGTGTTCATAGATGCATCTAGAAGATGGTCTTAGATGTGTATCATTCAGACAAAACCATGTGTTTTACTGAATTAATTGCTCAAATTGACGAACTAAGAGCACATTATCCTAACGTATTGGTTCCTACATATTCTACGAAGATCTTCATATTGGTTCCTACATATTCTACGAAGATCTTTATCGGTCAAACCGCATAACAATATACGTTGTTCCCTTTGTCATCGTTATGTTACTTGCCCGAGATTCGATCGTCGGTATCTCAATACCTAGTTCAATCTCGTTACCAGCAAGTCTCTCTACTCGTTCCGTAATGCTACATCCCGTAACTAACTCATTAGCTACATTGCTTGTAAGGCTTATAGTGATGTACATTACCGAGAGGGCCCAGAGATACCTCTTCGACAATCGGAGTGACAAATCCTAATCTTGATACATGCCAACTCAACAAACACCATCGGAGACACCTGTACAGCACCTTTATAATCACCCAGTTATGTTGTGACGGTTGATAGCACACAAAATGTTCCTCCGATACTCGGGAGTTGCATGATCTCACAGAAATAGGAACATGTATAGTTATGGAGAAAGCAATAGCAACAAACTAAATGATCATCGTGCTAAGCTAACAGAGGTTCAAGTCAATCACATCATTCTCTAATGATGTGATCCCGTTAATCAAATGACAACTCATGTCTATGATTAGGAAACATAACCATCATTGATTCAACGAGCTAGTCAAATAGAGGCAAACTAGTGACACTCTGTTTGTCTATGTATTCACACATGTACTAAGTTTCCGGTTAATACAATTCTAGCATGAATAATAAACATTTATCATGATATAAGGAAATATAAATAACAACTTTATTATTGCCTCTAGGGCATATTTCCTCCAATCTCCCACTTGCACTAGAGTCATTAATCTAGATTACATAGTAATGATTCTAACACCCATGGAGTCTTGGTGTTGATCATGTTTTGCTCGTGAGAGAGGCTTAGTCAACGGGTATGCAATATTCAGATCTGTATGTATCTTGCAAATCTCTATGTCTCCCTCCTTGACCTGATCGCGGATGAAATTGAAGCGTTTCTTGATGTGCTTGGTTCTCTTGTGAAATCTGGATTCCTTTGCCAAGGCAATTGCTTCAATATTGTCACAAAAGATTTTCATTGGACCCGATGCACTAGGTATGACACCTAGATCGGATATGAACTTCTTCATCCAGACTCCCTCTTTTGATGCTTCCGGAGCAGCTATGTATTCCGCCTCACACATAGATCCCCCCACGACGCTCTGTTTGGAACTACACCAACTGACAGCTCCACCATTTAATAAAAACATGTATCTGGTTTGTGACTTAGAGTCATCCGGATCAGTGTCAAAGCTTGCATCGACATAACTGTTTACGACGAGCTCTTTGTCACCTCCATATACGAGAAACACATCCTTAGTCCTTTTCAGGTATTTCAGGATGTTCTTGACCGCTGTCCAGTGATCCACTCCTGGATTACTTTGGTACCTCCCTGCTAAACTTATAGCAAGGCACACTTCAGGTCTGTTACACAATATTGCATACATGATAGAGCCTATGGCTGAAGCATAGGGAACACCTTTCATTTTCTCTCTATCTTCTGTAGTGGTCGGGCATTGAGTCTGACTCACCTTGTAATACAGGCAAGAACCCTTTCTTTGCCTGATCCATTTTGAACTTCTTCAAAACATTATCAAGGTATATGCTTTGTGAAAGTCCAATTAAGCAGCTTCACTGAGGTCTTTCATTGAAAAAATCTTATTCAAGTATCCTTTTATGCTATTCAGAAATCCAGTATCATTTCCGATCAACAATATGTCATCTACATATAATATCAGAAATGCTACGGAGCTCCCACTCACTTTCTTGTAAATACAGGCTTCTCCAAAAGTCTGTATAAAACCATATGCTTTGATCACACTATCAAAGAGTATATTCCAACTCCGAGAGGCTTGCACCAGTCCATAAATGGATCGCTGGAGCTTGCACACTTTGTTAGCACCTTTTGGATCGACAAAATTCCGGTTGCATCATATACAACTCTTATTTAAGATATCCATTAAGGAATGCAGTTTTGACATCCATTTGCCAAATTTCATAATCATAAAATGCGGCAATTGCTAACATGATTCGGACGGACTTAAGCATCGCTATGGGTGAGAAGGTCTCATCGTAGTCAACTCCTTGAACTTGTCGAAAACCTTTCGCAACAAGTCGAGCTTTGTAGACAGTAACATCACCGTCAGCATCAGTCTTCTTCTTGAAGATCCATTTATTCTCTATGGCCTGCCGATCATCGGGTAAGTCAACCAAAGTCCATACTTTGTTCTCATACATGGATCCCATCTCAGATTTCATGGCTTCAAGCCATTTTGCGGAATCTGGGCTCATCATCGCTTCCTCATAGTTCGTAGGTTCGTCATGATCAAGTAACATGACTTCCATAATAGGATTACCGTACCACTCTGGTGCGGATCTTACTCTGGTTGACCTACGAGGTTCGGTAGTAACTTGATCAGAAGTTTCATGATCATCATCATTAGCTTCCTCACTTATTAGTGTAGGAATCACTGGAACTGATTTCAGTGATGAACTACTTTCCAATAAGGGAGAAGGTACAATTACCTCGTCAAGTTCTACTTTCCTCCCACTCACTTCTTTCGAGAGGAACTCCTTCTCTAGAAAGGATCCATTCTTAGCAACGAATATCTTGCGTTCGGATATGTGATCGAAGGTGTACCTGACAGTCTCCTTTGGGTATCCTATGGAGACACATTTCTCTGAATTGGGTTCGAGCTTATCAGGTTGAAGCTTTTTCACATAAGCATCGCAGCCCCAAACTTTAAGAAACGACAACTTGGGTTTCTTGCCAAACCACAGTTCATAAAGCGTCGTCTCGACGGATTTAGATGGTGCCCTATTTAACGTGAATGCAGCTGTCTCTAAAATGTAACCCCAAAACGATAGCGGTAAATCAGCGAGAGACATCATAGATAGCACCATATCTAGTAAAGTACGATTACGATGTTCGGACACACCATTATGCTGTGGTGTTCCAGGTGGCGTGAGCTGCGAAACTATTCCACATTGTTTCAAATGAAGTCCAAACTCATAACTCAAATATTCACCTCCATGATCAGAACGTAGAAACTTGATTTTCTTGTTACGATGATTTTCCACTTCACTCTGAAATTCTTTGAACTTTTTAAATGTTTCAGACTTATGTTCATTAAGTAGATATACTCATATCTGCTCAAATCATTTGTGAAGGTGAGAAAATAACAATATCCGCCGCGAGCTTCAATGTTCATTGGACCACATACATCAGTATGTACGAGTTCCAATAACTCTGTTGCTCGCTCTATTGTTCTGAAGAACGGAGTTTTAGTCATCTTGCCCATGAGGCATGGTTCGCATGTACCAAGTGATTCCAGAAGTCCATCAGAATGAAGTTTCTTCATGTGCTTTACACCAATATGACCTAAACGGCAGTGCCACAAATAAGTTACACTATCATTATCAACTCTGCATCTTTTGGCCTCAATACTATGAACATGTGTATCACTACTACCAAGATTTAGTACAAATAGACCACTCATCAAGGGTGCATGACCATAAAAGATATTACTCATATAAATAGAACAACCATTATTCTCTGATTTAAATGAATAACCGTCTCGCATCAAACAAGATCCAGATATAATGTTCTTGCTCAACGCTGGCACCAAATAATATTTATTTAGGTCTAAAACTAATCCCGAAGGTAGATGTAGAGGTAGCATGCCGACGGCGATCACATTGACTTTGGAACCATTTCCCACGCGCGTCATCACCTCGTCCTTAGCCAATCTTCGCTTAATCCGTAGCCCCTGTTTTGAGTTGCAAATGTTAGCAACTGAACCAGTATCAAATACCCAGGCACTACTGCGAGCATTAGTAAGGTACACATCAATAACATGTATATCAAATATAGCTTTCACTTTGCCATCCTTCTTCTCCGCCAAATACTTGGGCAGTTCTGCTTCCAGTGACCAGTTCCTTTGCAGTAAAGCATGGTACACTGAACTATCGAGTAGTCATCAGCTTTGCTCTGCCATGTGTTCATAACATCTGGCGTTGCTCCTGCAGCGGGTTTGTTATCTAGCGGTGCTTCCAGAACTTAATTCTTCTGTGCAGCAATGAGGATAATCCTCAAGTTACGGACCCAGTCCGTGTAGTTTCTACCATCATCTTTCAACTATCTTTCTCTAGGAAAGCATTAAAATTCAACGGAACAACAGCACGGGCCATCTATCTACAACAACATAGACATGCAAAATACTATCAGGTACTAAGTTCATGATAAATTAAAGTTCAATTAATCAAATTACTTAAGAACTCCCACTTAGATAGACATCTCTCTAATCATTTAAGTGATCACGTGATCCATATCAACTAAACCATGTCTGATCATCACGTGAGATGGAGTAGTTTTCAATGGTGAACATCACTATGTTGATCATATCTACTATATGATTCACGCTCGACCTTTCGGTCTCCAGTGTTCCGAGGCCATATCTGCATATGCTAGGCTCGTCAAGTTTAACCCGAGTATTCTGCGTGTGCAAAACTGGCTTGCACCCATTGTATGTGAACGTAGAGCTTATCACACCCGATCATCATGTGGTGTCTCGGCACAACGAACTGTAGCAACGGTGCATACTCAGGGAGAACACTTATACCTTGAAATTTAGTGAGAGTGAAGGAAATATGCCCTAGAGGCAATAATAAAGTTATTATTTATTTCCTTATATCATGATAAATGTTTATTATTCATGCTAGAATTGTATTAACCAGAAACATAATACATGTGTGAATACATAGACAAACAGAGTGTCACTAGTATGCCTCTACTTGACTAGCTCGTTAATCAAAGATGGTTATGTTTCCTAACCATGGACAAAAGAGTTGTTATTTGATTAACGAGGTCACATCATTAGTTGAATGATCTGATTGACATGACCCATTCCATTATCTTAGCACCCGATCGTTTGGTATGTTGCTGTTGCTATTCTTCGTGACTTATACATATTCCTATGACTATGAGATTATGCAACTCCCGTTTACCGGAGGAACACTTTGGGTGCTACCAAACGTCACAACGTAACTGGGTGATTATAAAGGAGTACTACAGGTGTCTCCAAAGGTAGATGTTGGGTTGGCGTATTTCGAGATTAGGATTTGTCACTCCGATTGTCGGAAAGGTATCTCTGGGCCCTTTCGGTAATGCACATCACTTAAGCCTTGCAAGCATTGCAACTAATGAGTTAGTTGCGGGATGATGTATTACGGAACGAGTAAAGAGACTTGCCGGTAACGAGATTGAACTAGGTATTGGATACCGACGATCGAATCTCGGGAAAGTAACATACCGATGACAAAGGGAACAACGTATGTTGTTATACGGTCTGACCGATAAAGATCTTCGTAGAATATGTAGGAGCCAATATGGGCATCCAGGTCCCGCTATTGGTTATTGACCGGAGACGTGTCTCGGTCATGTCTACATTGTTCTCGAACCGTAGGGTCCGCACGCTTAAGGTTTCGATGACAGTTATATTATGAGTTTATGAGTTTTGATGTACCGAAGGAGTTCGGAGTCCCGGATGAGATCAGGGACATGACGAGGAGTCTCGAAATGGTCGAGACGTAAAGATCGATATATTGGACGACTATATTCGGACATCGGAAAGGTTCCGAGTGATTCGGGTATTTTTCGGAGTACCGGGTAGTTACGGGAGAAGTAATGGGCCTTGATAGGCTTTAGTGGGAAGAGGAAAAAGGCTGCTGTGCCCCCCCTCCCCTTTGGTCCGAATTGGACTAGGGAAAAGGGGGCCGGCCACCTCTCCTTCTCCTCCTATTCCTTCTCCCTTCCTCTCCTCTTGGTGGACTCCTACTAGGACTTGGAGTCCTAGTAGGACTCCCTATCCTGGCCGCACCTTTGCCTTGGTCGGCCTCCTCCTCCTCCGTCCTTTATATACAAGGGCAGGGGGCACCCCATAGACACACAAGTTGATCCTTGAGATCGTTCCTTAGCCGTGTGCGGTGCCCCCTGCCACCAAATTCCACCTCGATCATACCGTTGTAGTGCTTAGGCGAAGCCCTGCGTCGGCAGTACATCAAGATCATCACCACGCCGTCGTGCTGACGGAACTCTTCCTCGACGCTTTGCTGGATCGGAGCCCGAGGATCGTCATCGAGCTGAACGTGTGCTAAGAACTCGGAGGTGCCGGAGTAACGGTGCTTGGATCGGTCGGATAGGGAAGACGTACGACTACTTCCTCTACATTGTGTGTTCGCTTCCGCAGTCGGTCTGCGTTGGTACGTAGACAACACTCTCCCCTCTCGTTGCTATGCATCACCATGATCTTGCGTGTGCGTAGGAAATTTTTTTAAATTACTATGTTCCCCAACAGTGGCATCCGAGCCTAGGTTTTATGGATTGATGTTATATGCACGAGTAGAACACAAGTGAGTTGTGGGCGATACAAGTCATACTGCCTACCAGCATGTCATACTTTGGTTCGGCGGTATTGTTGGACGAGACGACCCGGACCAACCTTACGCGTACGCTTACGCGAGACTGGTTCCCTCGACGTGCTTTGCACATAGATGGCTTGCGGGCGACTGTCTCTCCAACTTTAGTTGAACCGAGTGTGGCTACGGCCGGTCCTTGAGAAGGTTAAAACGGAGTCTATTTGACAAACTATCGTTGTGGTTTTGATGCGTAGGTAAGATGAGTTCTTGCTTAAGCCCGTAGCAGCCACGTAAAACTTGCAACAACAAAGTAGAGGACGTCTAACTTGTTTTTGCAGGGCAAGTTGTGATGTGATATGGTCAAGGCATGATGCTAAATTTTATTGTATGAGATGATCATGTTTTGTAACCGAGTTATCGGCAACTGGCAGGAGCCATATGGTTGTCGCTTTATTGTATGCAATGCAATCGCGATGTAATGCTTTACTTTATTACTAAGCGGTAGTGATAGTCGTGGAAGCATAAGATTGGCGAGACGACAACGATGCTACGATGGAGATCAAGGTGTCGCGCCGATGACGATGGTGATCATGACGGTGCTTCAGAGATGGAGATCACAAGCACAAGATGATGATGGCCATATCATATCACTTATATTGATTGCATGTGATGTTTATCCTTTTATGCATCTTATCTTGCTTTGATTGACGATAGCATTATAAGATGATCTCTCACTAAATTATCAAGAAGTGTTCTCCCTGAGTATGCACTGTTGCCAAAGTTCGTCGTGCCCAGACACCACGTGATGATCGGGTGTGATAAGCTCTACGTCCATCTACAACGGGTGCAAGCCAGTTTTGCACACGCAGAATACTCAGGTTAAACTTGATGAGCCTAGCATATGCAGATATGGCCTCGGAACACGGAGACCGAAAGGTCGAGCGTGAATCATATAGTAGATATGATCAACATAACAATGTTCACCATTGAAAACTACTCCATCTCACGTGATGATCGGTTATGGTTTAGTTGATTTGGATCACGTGATCACTTAGAGGATTAGAGGGATGTCTATCTAAGTGGGAGTTCTTAAGTAATATGATTAAAATTGAACTTAAATTTATCATGAACTTACTCCTGGTAGTATTTTGCAAATCATGTTGTAGATCAATAGCTCGCGTTGTTGCTTCCCTGTGTTTATATTCCTAGAGAAAATTGTGTTGAAAGATGTTAGTAGCAATGATGCGGATTGGATCCGTGATCTGAGGTTTATCCTCATTGCTGCACAGAAGAATTATGTCCTTGATGCACCGCTAGGTGACAGACCTATTGAAGGAGCAGATGCAGACGTTATGAACGTTTGGCTAGCTCAATATGATGACTACTTGATAGTTTAGTGCACCATGCTTAACAGCTTAGAATCGGGACTTCAAAGACGTTTTGAACGTCATGGACCATATGAGATGTTCTAGGAGTTGAAGTTAATATTTCAAGAAAATACCCGAGTTGAGAGATATGAAGTCTCCAACAAGTTCTATAGCTAAAAGATGGAGGAGAATTGCTCAACTAGTGAGCATGTGCTCAGATTGTCTGGGTACTACAATTGCTTGAATCAAGTGGGAGTTAATCTTCCAGATAAGATAGTGATTGACAGAATTCTCTAGTCACCATCATCAAGTTAGTAGAACTTCGTGATGAACTATAATATGCAAGGGATAACGGAAACAAACCCCAAGCTCTTCGTGATGCTGAAATCAACGAAGGTAGAAATCAAGAAAAACATCAAGAGTTGATGGTTGACAAGACCACTAGTTTCAAGAAAAGGGCAGAGGGTAGAAGGGGAACTTCAAAAAGAACAGCAAGCGAGTTGCTGCTCAAGTGAAGAAGCCCAAGTCTGGACCTAAGCCTGAGACTGAGTGCTTCTACTGCAAAGGGACTGGTCACTGGAAGCGGAACTACCCCAAGTAATTGGCGGATAAGAAGGATGGCAAAGTGAACATAAGTATATTTGATATACATGTTATTGATGTG
Organism: Triticum monococcum; assembly: GCA_034509565.1. NCBI lineage: Eukaryota > Viridiplantae > Streptophyta > Magnoliopsida > Poales > Poaceae > Triticum > Triticum monococcum. Next base: position 695,776,711 of record CM067845.1, read on the forward strand.
TACTTTACTAGTGTTTATAGCAAACCCTCAGTATTTGATACTAGTTCAGTTGCTAAGATTAGTAACTCGAAACGGGTGTTGCAGAATAAACAGAGACTAGTTAAGGGTGAAGTGACGATGTGTGTTGGAAGTGGTTCCAAGATTGATATGATCATCATCGCACACTCCCTATAATTTCGGGATTAGTGTTGAACCTAAATAAGTGTTATTTGGTGTTTGCGTTGAGCATGAATATGATTTGATCATGTTTATTGCAATACGGTTATTCATTAAATTCAGAGAATAATTGTTGATATGTTTACATGAATAAAACCTTCATGGTCATACACCCAATGAAACAAGTTCATTGGATCTCGATCGTAGTGATACACATATTCATGATATTGAAACCAAAAGATGCAAAGTTAATAATGATAGTGCAACTTATTTGTGGCACTGCCGTTTAGGTCATATTGGTGTAAAGCGCATGAAGAAACTACATGCTGATGGGCTTTTTGAATCACTTGATTATGGATCAATTGATGCTTGCGAACCATGTCTCATGTGCAAGATGACTAAGACTCTGTTCTTCGGAACAATGGAGCGAGCAACAGATTTGTTGGAAATCATACATACTGATGTATGTGGTCCGATGAATATTAAGGCTCGCGACAGGTATCATTATTTTCTGATCTTCACAGATGATTTTTACATATATGAGTATATCTACTTGATGAAACATAAGTCTGAAACATTTGAAAAGTTCAAAGAATTTCAGAGTGAAGTGAAAAATCATCGTAACAAGAAAATAAAGTTTCTATGATCTGATCGTAGAGAAGAGTATTTGAGTTACGAGTTTGGCCTTCAGTTAAAAACAATGTGAAATAGTTTCACTACTCACGCCACAAGGAACACCATAGTGTAATGGTGTGTCCGAACGTCATAACCGTACTTTATTAGATATAGTGCGATCTATGATGTCTCTTACCGATCTACCACTATCGTTTTGGGGTTATGCATTAGAGACAGCTGCATTCATGTTAAAAAAGGGCACCATCTAAGTCCGTTGAGACGACACAATCTGAACTGTGGTTTAGCAAGAAACCAAAGTAGTCGTTTCTTAAAGTTTGAAGTTGCGATGCTTATATGAAAAAGTTTCATCTCGATAAGCTCAAACTCAAATCGGAAATATATGTCTTCATAGGATACCCAAAGAAGACTGTTGGGTACACCTTCTATCACAGATCCGAAGGCAAGACATTCGTTGCTAATAATGGATCATTTCTAGAGAAGGAGTTTCTCTCGAAAGAAGTGAGTGGGAGGAAAGTAGAACTTGACGAGGTAACTGTACCTGCTCCCTTATTGGAAAATAGTACATCACAGAAAACTGTTTCTGCGACACCTATACCAATTAGTGAGGAAGCTAATGATGATGATAATGAAACTTCAGGACAAGATACTACTGAACCTCGTAGATCAACCAGAGTGAGATCCGCACCAGAGTGGTACGGTAATCCAATTTTGGAAGTCATGCTACTAGATCATAATGAACCTACGAACTATGAAGAAGCGATGGTGAGCCCAGATTCCGCAAAGTGGCTTGAAGCCATGAAATCTGAGATGGGATCCATGTATGAGAACAAAGTATGGACTTTGATGGATTTGCCCGTTGATCGGCAAGCCATAGAAAATAAACGGATCTTCAAGAGGAAGACGGACGCTGATAGTAGTGTTACTATCTACAAAGCTAGAATTGTCGCAAAAGGTTTTCGACAAGTTCAAGGTGTTGACTACGATGAGAGCTTCTCACTCGTATCTATGCTTGAGTCTATCCGAATCATGTTAGTAGTTGCCGCATTTTATGAAATCTGGCAAATGGATAAACAAAACTGCATTCCTTATTGGATTTATTAAAGAAGAGTTGTATACGATGCAACTAGTAGGTTTTGTCAATCCTAAAGGTGCTAACTGTTGGGGAACGTAGCAGAAATTCAAAATTTTCCTACGTGTCACCAAGATCTATCTATGGAGAGACTAGCAACGAGGGGAGGAGAGTGCATCTACATACCCTTGTAGATCGCTAAGAGGAAGCGTTCAAGTGAACGGGGTTGATGGAGTCGTACTCGTCGCGATTCAAATCACCGATGACCAAGTGCCGAACGGACGGCACCTCCGCGTTCAACACACGTACAGCCCGATGACGTCTCCCACGCCTTGATCCAGCAAGGAGAGAGGGAGAGGTTGAGGAAGACTTCATCCAACAGCAGCACAACGGCGTGGTGGTGGTGGAGGAGCGTGGCTATCCTGCAGGGCTTCGCCAAGCACTACAGAAGAGGAGGAAGAATAGACGCAGGGCTGCACCAACGAGATTGAATCGCGTGTGTGTTGGGCAGCCCCCTAGGCCTCATATATATAGGGGAAGGGGAGGGGCTGCGCCCCCTCTAGGGTTTCCCACCCCAAAGGGGGGCGGCAGCCCTAGATGGCCAAGGGGTGGCGGCCAAGGGAGGGGAGAAGGGGGAGGCGCCCCTAGGGTGGGCCTTAAGGCCCATCTGGACCTAGGGTTTGCCTCTTCCCACTTCCCCTGCGCCTTGGGCCTTGGTGGGAGGCGCACCAGCCCACTAAGGGGCTGGTCCCTCACCACTCTTGGCCCATGCAACCTTCTGGGGTTGGTGGCCCCACTTGGTGGACCCCCGGGACCCTCCCGGTGGTCCCGGTACGTTACCGATAAACCCCGAAACTTTTCCGGTGACCAAAACAGGACTTCCCATATATAAATCTTTACCTCCGGACCATTCCGGAACTCCTCGTGACGTCCGGGATCTCATCCGGGACTCCGAACAACATTCGGTAACCACATACAAACTTCCTTTATAACCCTAGCGTCATCGAACCTTAAGTGTGTAGACCCTACGGGTTCGGGAGACATGCAGACATGACCGAGACGTTCTCCGGTCAATAACCAACAGCGGGATCTGGATACCCATGTTGGCTCCCACATGTTCCACGATGATCTCATCGGATGAACCACGATGTCAAGGACTTAATCAATCCCGTATACAATTCCCTTTGTCTATCGGTACGATACTTGCCCGAGATTCGATCGTCGGTATCCCGATACCTTGTTCAATCTCGTTACCGGCAAGTCTCTTTACTCGTTCTGTAACACATCATCCCGTGATCAACTCCTTGATCACATTGTGCACATTATGATGATGTCCTACCGAGTGGGCCCAGAGATACCTCTCCGCTTACACGGAGTGACAAATCCCAGTCTCGATTCGAGCCAACCCAACAGACACTTTCGGAGATACCTGTAATGTACCTTTATAGCCACCCAGTTACGTTGTGACGTTTGGCACACCCAAAGCATTCCTACGGTATCCGGGAGTTGCACAATCTCATGGTCTAAGGAAATGATACTTGACATTAGCAAAGCTTTAGCATACGAACTACACGATCTAGTGCTATGCTTAGGATTGGGTCTTGTCCATCACATCATTCTCCTAATGATGTGATCCCGTTATCAACTACATCCAATGTCCATGGTCAGGAAACCGTAACCATCTATTGATCAACGAGCTAGTCAACTAGAGGCTTACTAGGGACATGGTGTTGTCTATGTATCCACACATGTATCTGAGTTTCCTATCAATACAATTATAGCATGGATAATAAACGATTATCATGAACAAGGAAATATAATAATAAGTAATTTATTATTGCCTCTAGGGCATATTTCCAACAGTCTCCCACTTGCACTAGAGTCAATAATCTAGTTCACATTGCCATGTGATTAACACTCAAGGTCACATCCCCATGTGACTAACATCCAAAGAGTTTACTAGAGTCAATAATCTAGTTCACATCACTATGTGATTAGCACTCAATGAGTTCTGGGTTTGATCATGTTGCTTGTGAGAGAGGTTTTAGTCAACGGGTCTGAACCTTTCAGATCCGTGTGTGCTTTACAAATCTCTATGTCATCTCCTAGATGTAGCTACCACATTCTATTCGGAGCTATTCCAAATAACTGTTCTACTTGGAGCTATTCTAAATTGTTGCTCCATTATACGTATCCGGTATCTCTACTCAGAGCTATCCGGATAGGTGTTAAGCTTGCATCGACGTAACTCTTTACGACGAACTCTTTTACCACCTCCATAATTGAGAAAATTCCTTAGTCCACTAGTTACTAAGGATAACTTTGACCGCTGTCCTGTGATCCATTCTTGGATCACTCTTGTACCCCTTGACTGACTCATGGCAAGGCACACTTCAGGTGCGGTACACAGCATAGCATACTGTAGAGCCTATGTCTTAAGCATAGGGGACGACCTTCGTCCTTTCTCTCTATTCTGCCAAGGTCGAGCTTTAAGCATTAACTTCATACCTTACAACTCAGGCAAGAACTCCTTCTTTGACTGATCCATCTTGAACACCTTCAAGATCATGTCAAGGTATGTGCTCATTTGAAAGTACCATTAAGCGTTTTGATCTATCCTTATAGATCTTGATGCTCAATGTTCAAGTAGCTTAATCCAGGTTTTCCATTGAAAAACACTTTCCAAACAACCCTACATGCTTTCCAGAAATTCTACGTCATTTTTGATCAACAATATGTCAACAACATATATTCATCAGAAATTCTATAGTGCTCCCACTCACTTCTTTGGAAATACAAGTATCTCATAAACTTTGTATACACCAAAATCTTTGATCATCTCATCAAAGCATAGATTCCAACTCCGAGATGCTTACTCCAGTCCTTAGAAGGATTGCTGGAGCTTTGCATACTTATTAGCATATTTCAGGATTGACAAAACCTTCCGGTTGTATCACATACAACCTTTCCTCACAAATCGTCGAGGAAACAATGTTTTGACATCCTATCTGCAAGATTTCATAAATAGTGCAATAACTGCTAATATAATTCCAACAGACTTTTAGCATCGCTACAGGTGAGAAAGTCTCATCGTAGTCAACTCCTTGAACTTATCGAAAACATCTTAACGACAAGTCGAGCTTTCTTAATGGTGACATTTACCATCATTGTCCGTCTTCCTTTTAAAATCCATCTATACTCAACAGCCTCACGACCATCGAGCTGTTCTGTCAAAGTCTACACTTTGTTTCCATACATGGATCCTCTCTCGGATTTTATGGCCTCGAGCCATCTATCGGAATCCAGGCCCACCACCGCTTCTCCATAGCTCGTAGGTTCATTGTTGTCTAGCAACATGACTTCCAAGACAGGATTACATACCACTCTGAAGTAGTACGCATCCTTGTCATCCCACGAGGTTTGGTAGTGACTTGATCTGAAGTTTCATGATCACTATCATAAGCTTCCACTTCAATTGGTGTAGGTGCCACAGGAACAACTCCCTGTGCCCTTCCACACACTAGTTGAAGAGATGGTTCAATAACCTCATCTAGTCTCCACCATCCTCCCACTCAATTCCTTCGAGAGAAACTTTTCCTCGAAAAAGGACCCGATTCTAGAAACAATCCCTTATTGCTTTCGGATCTGAGACAGGAGGTATACCCAACTGTTTTGGGTGTCCTATGAAGATGCATTTATCCGCTTTGGGTTCGAGCTTATCAGCCTGAAACTTTTTCACATAAGCGTCGTAGCCCCAAACCTTTTAAGAAATGACAGCTTAGGTTTCTCTAAACCATAGTTCATATGGTGTCATCTTATCAGAATTACGTGGTGCCCTATTTAAAGTGAATGTGGTTGTCTCTAATGCCTAACCCATAAACTATCGTGGTAATTCGATGAGAGACATCATGGTATGCATCATATCCAATAGGGTGCAGTTATGATGTTCGGACAAACCATCACACTATGGTGTTCCAGGCTGTATCAGTTGTGAAACAATTTCCACAATGTCTTAATTCTATGCCAAACTCGTAATTCAGATATTCATCTCTATGATCATATCATAGATACTTTATCCTCTTGTCACGACGATCTTTCAACTTCACCCTGAAATTACTTGAACCTTTCAATAATTCAGACTCGTGATTCATCAAGTAAATATACTCAACATCTACTCAAATCATCTGTGAAGTAAGAACATAACGATATCCACTACATGCCTCAGCACTCATTGGACTGCACATATCAAAATGTATTACTTCCAACAAGTTGCTTTCCAGTTCCATTTTACTGAAACCGAGGCTTTCAGTCATCTTGCCCATGTGGTATGATTTGCATGTCTCAAGTGATTCAAAATCAAGTGAGTTCAAATGGTCCATTTGCATGGAGTTTCTTCATGCATATACACCAATAGACATGGTCTGCATGTCTCAAACTTTTCAAAAACGAGTGAGCCCAAAGATCCATCAACATGGAGTTTCCTCATGCGTTTTATACCGATATGACTTACGTGGCAGTGCCACAAGTAGGTGGTACTATCATTACTATCTTTTGGCATGAACATGTGTATCACTACGATCGAGATTCAATAAACCATTCATTTTAGGTGTAAGACCATTGAAGGTATTATTCAAATAAACAGAGTAACCATTATTCTTCTTAAATGAATAACTGTATCACGATAGTCATAATCCAATCATGTCTATGCTCAACGCAAACACCAGTCTCGATGGTAGAGGGAGCGTGCGATGCTTGATCATATCAACATTGGAAACACTTCCAACACATATCGTCAGCTCACCTTTAGCTAGTCTCCGTTTATTCCGTAGTTTTTATTTCGAGTTACTAACACTTAGCAACCGAACCGGTATCTAATACCCTGGTGCTACTAGGAGTACTAGTAAAGTACACATCAACATAATGTATATCCAATATACTTCTATCTACCTTGCCAGCCTTCTCATCTACCAAGTATCTAGGGTAATTCTGCTCCAGTGGTTGTTCCTCTTATTACAGAAGCACTTAGTCTCGGGTTTGGGTTTAACCTTGGGTTTCTTCACTAGAGCAGCAACTGAATTGCCGTTTCATGAAGTATCCCTTCTTGCCCTTGCCTTCTTGAAACTAGTGGTTTCACTAACCATCAACAATTGATGCTCCTTCTTGATTTCTACTTTCGTGGTGTCAAACATCGCGAATATCTCAAGGAGCATCATTTATGTCCCTGATATATCATAGTTCATCACGAAGCTCTAGCAGCTTGGTGGTAATGACTTCGGAGAAACATCACTATCTCATCTAGAAGATCAACTCCCACTTGATTCAAATGATTGTTGTATTCAGACAATCTGAGCACAAGCTCAACAATTGAGCTTTTCTCCCTTAGTATGTAGGCTAGAAGAACCGTCGGAGGTCTTATACCTCTTGACATGGGCACGAGCCTGAAATCCCAATTTCAGCCCTCGAAACATCTCATATGTTTCGCGACGTTTCAAAACACGTCTTTGGTGCCTCAACTCTAAACCATTTAACATTACCGAACTATCATGTAGTCATCAAAACGTGTATGTCAGATGTTCGCAACATCCATAGACCACGTTCGAGGTTCAGCACACTGAGCGGTGCATTAAGGACATAAGCCTTTTACTGTCTGCATAATTGCTACTATCAACTTTCAACTAATTTTTCTCTAGGAACATATCTAAATAGTAGAACTATAGCGTGAGCTACGACATAATTTGCAAAATCCTTTTGACTATGTTTAGGATAATTAAGTTCATCTTATTAACTCCCACTTAGATAGACATCCCTCTAGTCATCTAAGTGATTGCATGATCCGAGTCAACTAGGCCGTGTCCAATCATCACGTGAGACGGACTAGTCAACGTCGGTGAACATCTTCATGTTGATCGTATCTTCTATACGACTCATGCTCGACCTTTCGGTCTTCTGTGTTCCGAGGCCATGTCTATACACATGCTAGGCTCGTCAAGTTAACCCTAAGTGTTTTGCATGTGTAAAACTGTCTTACACCCGTTGTATGTGAACGTAAGGATCTATCACACCCGATCATCACGTGGTGCTTCGAAACGACGAACTGTAGCAACGGTGCACAGTTAGGGGAGAACACTTCTTGAAATTTTTATGAGGGATCATCTTATTTACTACCGTCGTTCTAAGCAAATAAGATGTATAAACATGATAAACATCACATGCAATCAAATAGTGACAAGATATGGCCAATATCACTTTGCTCCTTTTGATCTCCATCTTCGGGGCTCCACGATCATCATCGTCACCGGCATGACACCATGATCTCCATCATCATGATCTCCATCATCATGATCTCCATCATCGTGTCTTCATGAAGTTGCCTCGCCAACTATTACTTCTACTACTATGGCTAACGGTTAGCAATAAAGTAAAGTAATTACATGACGTTTAAGTTGACACGCAGGTCATAAATAAATAAAGACAACTCCTATGGCTCCTGCCGGTTGTCATACTCATCGACATGCAAGTCGTGATTCCTATTACAAGAACATGATCATCTCATACATCACATATATCATTCATCACATCCTTTTGGCCATATCACATCACATAGCATACCCTGCAAAAACAAGTTAGACGTCCTCTAATTGTTGTTTGCATGTTCTACGTGGCTGTTATGGGTTTCTAGCAAGAACGTTTCTTACCTACGCAAAGACCACAACGTGATATGCCAATTGCTATTTACCCTTCATAAGGACCCTTTTCATCGAATCCGATCCGACTAAAGTGGGAGAGACAGACACCCGCTAGCCACCTTATGCAACTAGTGCATGTCGGTCGGTGGAACCAGTCTCACGTAAGAGTACGTGTAAGGTCGGTCCGGGCCGCTTCATCCCACGATGCCGCCGAATCAAGATAAGACTAGTAACGGCAAGCATATTGAACAAAATCAACGCCCACAACTACTTTGTGTTCTACTCGTGCATAGAATCTACGCAATAGACCTAGCTCATGATGCCACTGTTGGGGAACGTAGCAGAAATTCAAAATTTTCCTACGTGTCACCAAGATCTATCTATGGAGAGACTAGCAATGAGGGGAGGAGAGTGCATCTACATACCCTTGTAGATCGCTAAGCGGAAGCGTTCAAGTGAACGGGGTTGATGGAGTCGTACTCGTCGCGATTCAAATCACCGATGACCAAGTGCCGAACGGACGGCACCTCCGCGTTCAACACACGTACAGCCCGGTGACGTCTCCCACGCCTTGATCCAGCAAGGAGAGAGGGAGAGGTTGAGGAAGACTTCATCCAACAGCAGCACAACGGCGTGGTGGTGGTGGAGGAGCGTGGCTATCCTGCAGGGCTTCGCCAAGCACTACAGAAGAGGAGGAAGAATAGACGCAGGGCTGCACCAACGAGATTGAATCGCGTGTGTGTTGGGCAGCCCCCTAGGCCTCATATATATAGGGGAAGGGGAGGGGCTGCGCCCCCTCTAGGGTTTCCCACCCCAAAGGGGGGCGGCAGCCCTAGATGGCCAAGGGGTGGCGGCCAAGGGAGGGGAGAAGGGGGAGGCGCCCCTAGGGTGGGCCTTAAGGCCCATCTGGACCTAGGGTTTGCCTCTTCCCACTTCCCCTGCGCCTTGGGCCTTGGTGGGAGGCGCACCAGCCCACTAAGGGGCTGGTCCCTCACCACTCTTGGCCCATGCAACCTTCTGGGGTTGGTGGCCCCACTTGGTGGACCCCCGGGACCCTCCCGGTGGTCCCGGTACGTTACCGATAAACCCCGAAACTTTTCCGGTGACCAAAACAGGACTTCCCATATATAAATCTTTACCTCCGGACCATTCCGGAACTCCTCGTGACGTCCGGGATCTCATCCGGGACTCCGAACAACATTCGGTAACCACATACAAACTTCCTTTATAACCCTAGCGTCATCGAACCTTAAGTGTGTAGACCCTACGGGTTCGGGAGACATGCAGACATGACCGAGACGTTCTCCGGTCAATAACCAACAGCGGGATCTGGATACCCATGTTGGCTCCCACATGTTCCACGATGATCTCATCGGATGAACCACGATGTCAAGGACTTAATCAATCCCGTATACAATTCCCTTTGTCTATCGGTACGATACTTGCCCGAGATTCGATCGTCGGTATCCCGATACCTTGTTCAATCTCGTTACCGGCAAGTCTCTTTACTCGTTCTGTAACACATCATCCCGTGATCAACTCCTTGATCACATTGTGCACATTATGATGATGTCCTACCGAGTGGGCCCAGAGATACCTCTCCGCTTACACGGAGTGACAAATCCCAGTCTCGATTCGAGCCAACCCAACAGACACTTTCGGAGATACCTGTAATGTACCTTTATAGCCACCCAGTTACGTTGTGACGTTTGGCACACCCAAAGCATTCCTACGGTATCCGGGAGTTGCACAATCTCATGGTCTAAGGAAATGATACTTGACATTAGCAAAGCTTTAGCATACGAACTACACGATCTAGTGCTATGCTTAGGATTGGGTCTTGTCCATCACATCATTCTCCTAATGATGTGATCCCGTTATCAACTACATCCAATGTCCATGGTCAAGAAACCGTAACCATCTATTGATCAACGAGCTAGTCAACTAGAGGCTTACTAGGGACATGGTGTTGTCTATGTATCCACACATGTATCTGAGTTTCCTATCAATACAATTATAGCATGGATAATAAACGATTATCATGAACAAGGAAATATAATAATAAGTAATTTATTATTGCCTCTAGGGCATATTTCCAACACTAACGAAATATGCAAGCTCCAGCGATTCATCTATGGACTGGTGCAAGCATCTCAGAGTTGGAATACACGCTTTGATAAGTTGATCAAAGCATATAGTTTTATACAGACTTGCGGTGAAGCCTGTATTTACAAGAAAGTGAGTGGGAGCACTACAACATTTCTGATAAAGTATATGTGAATGACATATTGTTGATCGGAAATAATGTAGAATTATTTTGTAAAGCATAAAGGAGTGTTTGAAAGGAGTTTTTCAAAGAAAGACTTCGGTGAAGCTGCTTACATATTGAGCTTCAAGATCTATAGAGATAGATCAAGATGCTTGATAAGTTTTTTCAATGAGTACATACCTTGACAAGATTTTGAAGTAGTTCAAAATGGAGCAGTCAAAGAAAGAGTTCTTGCCTGTATTACAAGGTGTGAAGTTGAGTAAGACTCAAAGCCCGACCACGGCAGAAGATAGAAAGAGAATGAAAGTCATTCCCTATGCCTTGGCCATAGGTTCTATAAAGTATGTCATGCTGTATACCAGATCTATTGTATACCCTGCATTGATTTGGCAAGGGAGTACAATAGTGATCTAGGAGTAGATCACTGGACAGCGGTCAGAATTATCCTTAGTGAAATAAGGATATGTTTCTCGATTATGGACGTGACAAAAAGGTTCGTCGTAAAGGGTTACGTCGATGCAAGTTTTTGACACTGATCCAGATGAATCTAAAGTCTCAATCTGGATACATATTGAAAGTGGGAGCAATTAGCTAAAGTAGCTCCGTGTAGAGCATTGTAGACATAGAACTTGCAAAATACTTACGGATCTGAATGTGACAGACCCGTTGACTAAAATTATCTCACAAGCAAAACATGATCACACCTTAGTACTCTTTGGGTGTTAATCACATAGAGATGTGAACTAGATTACTGACTCTAGTAAACCTTTTGAGTGTTGGTCACATGACGATGTGAACTATGGGTGTTAATCACATGGTGATGTGAACTATTGCTGTTAAATCACATGGCGATGTGAACTAGATTATTGACTCTAGTGCAAGTGGGAGACTGAAGGAAATATGCCCTAGAGGCAATAATAAAGTTATTATTTATTTCCTTATATCATGATAAATGTTTATTATTCATGCTAGAATTGTATTAACCGGAAACATAATACATGTGTGAATACATAGACAAACAGAGTGTCACTAGTATGCCTCTACTTGACTAGCTCGTTAATCAAAGATGGTTATGTTTCCTAACCAAGGAAAAAAGAGTTGTTATTTGATTAACGAGGTCACATCATTAGTTGAATGATCTGATTGACATGACCCATTCCATTAGCTTAGCACCCGATCGTTTGGTATGTTGCTGTTGCTATTCTTCGTGACTGATACATGTTCCTATGACTATGAGATTATGCAACTCCCGTTTACCGGAGGAACACTTTGGGTGCTACCAAACGTCACAACGTAACTGGGTGATTATAAAGGAGTACTACAGGTGTCTCCAAAGGTAGATGTTGGGTTGGCGTATTTCGAGATTAGGATTTGTCACTCCGATTGTCGGAAAGGTATCTCTGGGCCCTCTCGGTAATGCACATCACTTAAGCCTTGCAAGCATTGCAACTAATGAGTTAGTTGCGGGATGATGTATTATGGAACGAGTAATGAGACTTGCCGGTAACGAGATTGAACTAGGTATTGGATACCGACGATCGAATCTCGGGCAAGTAACATACGGATGACAAAGGGAACAACGTATATTGTTATGCGGTCTGACCGATAAAGATCTTCGTAGAATATGTAGGAGCCAATATGGGCATCCAGGTCCCGCTATTGGTTATTGACCGGAGACGTGTCTCGGTCATGTCTACATTGTTCTCGAACCGTAGGGTCCGCACGCTTAAGGTTTCGATGACAGTTATATTATGAGTTTATGAGTTTTGATGTACCGAAGGAGTTCGGAGTCCCGGATGAGATCTGGGACATGATGAGGAGTCTCGAAATGGTCGAGATGTAAAGATCGATATATTGGACGACTATATTCGGACATCGGAAAGGTTCCGAGTGATTCGGGTATTTTTCGGAGTACCAGGTAGTTACGGGAGAAGTAATGGGCCTTGATGGGCTTTAGTGGGAAGAGGAAAAAGGCTGCTGCGCCCCCCCTCCCCTTTCGTCCGAATTGGACTAGGGAAAAGGGGGCCGGCCACCTCTCCTTCTCCTCCTATTCCTTCTCCCTTCCTCTCCTCTTGGTGGACTCCTACTAGGACTTGGAGTCCTAGTAGGACTCCCTATCCTGGCCGCACCTTTGCCTTGGCCGGCCTCCTCCTCCTCCGTCCTTTATATACAAGGGCAGGGGGCACCCCATAGACACACAAGTTGATCCTTGAGATCGTTCCTTAGCCGTGTGCGGTGCCCCCTGCCACCAAATTTCACCTCGATCATACCGTTGTAGTGCTTAGGCGAAGCCCTGCGTCGGTAGTACATCAAGATCGTCACCACGCCATCGTGCTGACGGAACTCTTCCTCGACGCTTTGCTGGATTGAAGCCCGAGGATCGTCATCGAGCTGAACGTGTGCTAAGAACTCGGAGGTGCCGGAGTAATGGTGCTTGGATCGGTCGGATCGGGAAGACGTACGACTACTTCCTCTACGTTGTGTGATCGCTTCCGCAGTCGGTCTGCGTTGGTACGTAGACAACACTCTCCCCTCTCGTTGCTATGCATCACCATGATCTTGCGTGTGCGTAGGAATTTTTTTTAAATTACTACGTTCCCTAACAGAGAGATCATCTTATAATGCTACCGCCGAACTAAGCAAAATAAGATGCATAAAGAATAAACATCACATGAAATTAATATAAGTGATATGATATGGCCATCATCATCTTGTGCCTTTGATCTCCATCTCCAAAGCACCGTCATGATCACCATCATCACCGGCTTGACACCTTGATCTCCATAAACAGCGTTGTCGTCTCGCCAACTACTGCTTCTACGACTATCGCTATCGCTTAGTGATAAAGTAAATAAATTACATGACGATTGCATTTCATACAATAAAGCGACAATCATATGGCTCCTGCAAGTTGCCGATAACTGTGTTACAAAACATGATCATCTCATACAATAAAATTTGGCATCATGTCTTGACCATATCACATCACAACATGCCCTGCAAAAACAAGTTAGACGTCCTCTACTTTGTTTTTGCAAGTTTTAGGTGGCTGCTACGGGCTTGAGCAAGAACCGTTCTTACCTACGCATCAAAAACCACAACGCGGTATAGTGATTGCTTTTGATCTTTAGAAAGAACCATGTTCATTGAATGTGGTTCAACTAAAGCTGGAGAAGCAGACACCCAGTAGCCACCTGTGTGCGAAGCACATAGGTAGAACCAATCTCGCGTAAGCGTACGCGTAATGTCGGTCTAGGCCGCTTCATCCAACAATGCCGCTGAATAAAGAATCAACTAGTGACGGCAAGCAATATGTATATACCCACTCTCACAACTCCTTTGTGTTCTACTCGTGCATATAACATCTACGCATAAACCTGGCTCGGACGCCATTGTTGGGGAACGCAGTAATTTCAAAAAAAATCCTACACACACGCAAGATCATGGTGATGCATAGCAACGAGAGGGAAGAGTATCGTCTACGTACCCTCGTAGACCATAAGCGGAAGCGTTATGACAACGAGGTTGATGTAGTCGTACATCTTCACGATCGACCGATCTAGCACCGAAAGTACGACACCTCCGCGATCTGCACACGTTCGGCTCGGTGACATCCCGCGAACTCATGAACCAGTAGAGCTTCAAGGGAGATTTTCGTCAGCACTACGACGTGATGATGGTGATGATCATGCTACCGAAACAGGGCTTCGCCTAAGCACTGCTACGATATGGCCGAGGTGAATTATGGTGGAGGGGGGCACCGCACATGGCTAAAAGATCAATGATCAACTTGTGTGTCTATGGGGTGCCCCCCTCCCCGTATATAAAGGAGTGGAGGAGGGGAGGGGCCGGCCCTCTCCACTACTAGGAAAATGCCTGTTAGTGGCGCACCTGTTTTTGGCCATTAATGGCGCACTATAGGTGTGCCACTATCATCACGCCATTAGTAACTAATACTAATGGCGCACCCCTGGTGCGTCATTAGTATACCAGACAGTAGTGGCGCACCAGGCAGTGCACCATTAGTAAGTCACACGGTGCGCCATTAGTATGCCTCCCAGGGGGCCATATTTACCTTGTGCTCTGGGTTACTAATGACGCACTAACAGATAATGCGCCACTAGTATTTTTTATAGCAGTGCGCCACTAATGTGCTATATGGTGCGCCACTAGTATGAATATTAGGAATTATTTTTTTCTTTTCTGATATTTGCACAGGTTACAAAATATGTTACTGGACATAATATAGACAGCACCACACAGCAACAACAGATTTATCGAATATAATAGAAGATTAGTCTCCGAATACAATTCATCATATTAGTCTTTGAATTCAAAAGACCGAACAAAGTTAGAACATTACAAGTCTCGAGACGCGAGTAGCGAGTTTGTCTTCACATTACAAGTCGATATCGACCATCTAAAGTACCATCACATAGAAGAGAGTTGCGGTCATCACGATGAGCATCATCGTGATGAAACTGGTCTTCATCTGGTTCCTCCTCCGCTCCCTCCTCTCTCCCACTAGATAGCGCGCGTATCTAGCTTCCGCCTCCGCCCTAGTGGTGTACCCTTTGTAACTGTTACCGCCGAAACGGTAAACCTGTCTCCGACACTCCTCCCAATCGTCGTAGACTTCGGGAACCTTACCCTTGTACACGACATACGACGGCATCTCTATGCACTAGCCAAACAAAACGTTAGTAGCAATTCACAGACAATACATAAGCAATATATAAGTATGCAACAAAAGGATCGAAAGAGAAAAGCAAGACATTAATAGCACGATTCATGGTCCTACTAATGAATAGCATCGATTACATATAAGTTGAACAACTGTCCAAACCAAAGAGACATAGAAGTTCATTAAAGTTTAATTACAACATGAGGTAATCGATATTTCAGAACTACACATAGCATCACTAATTTCAACTCGAATCAGGGACCGGAGCGTGGATGAAGCTGCCGTCTATCGTGATGGTCATGAAATCGTGGGCGTTGTCAGCCTGCATTTGTAGCATTGTGTCTATCTCACTGTGGGACGGTTGATATCTGAGGTAGAACTACCCCGAGGTATGAAGGACATCTTGATGGATGATTTCCGCAAACTCCGATTGGATGCAAAAAAATTCTTGTCTGATGTCCGCGTCCTGGATTGCCGACAAGCTTGCGGCCCAATCTTTGAGATTATTTGGTAGCACAAGGTGATTATGGTCTCGTACGATCGCTCGCATGTGATGAGGGCGTAGTAGGCATCCTTCTGACTGCCAGGCGGCTGCTTGACACAGGGGAACATCGTTTTGTGGGCGAACACGTGCTTGTCGTACCTACGAATTGGCCTGCTGAAGGTGCCTCCAGATCTGGCGTAGCCGGGGAGAACATCATCAAGAACTTTCTTGATATTTGTTTAGTCTTTCTTCGACTGACGGTCCGAGTCGAAATACGTGGCCATGGAATATTTTAGGCTTAAGAGGGTGAGTGTGCAATGTGTGTCACTGCACAAAAAACGGAATGTTAGAAAAAAAGAACGATCGAAATCTAAGAAATCATATGTTACGGGACGGTGAGGGGATGACTTACTCAGGAAAGTAAGGCACGAGGACGTTATCCTTATCTGGGTTTGCTAGAATGATGCCTTCGAGGTATGAACTCGCGACTTGCCGGTCCCCAGCGCTTCCCAAGATCTTGGCACGCATGTAGAAGGGGTCGACTATCACGATGCATGGGGTCTTGTCTCTAATGATCCGCATCTCCATACTCAGCAAAAATAGCCAAACGAAGGTGTAGTGCAGCGGATGAAGGTTAAACATAGAGAAGATGTCATCAAACCGCAGGACGATCATACCCCCGATGGCACTATCCACAAAGCCCTTGCCCTCTGGCACCTTGGCCACGAAAACCGGGTATGCCACATCATTCTCTCGGAGACGCCGCTTCTCCAAAGAAAGAACACTGTCATGCAGACTCTGCATAGCACCGGTTGCAGCATTGATCAGATTAGTCGGTAGCATCGGCCTACCCGCCACATGCACCCTCCTCGAGATATCCTTAGGTGAAGGTGGCCCGTCCTGAGCACGGATTGTACTCGGTGTCGGCTGGCTCGCACCCTTGTTACTCTTTGTTTTTCGTCCCTTCTTCTTCTGCTGTAATGGGATCGAGTTCTGCTCACAGACATCCTTCTTGAGTGTGTTGGGGCTGATAATATTTCACACCTCGGCTATCTGAGGCTCGGTGAAGGCGGCAGCTAGAGGCGTCTCCTGAGAATTGAACGCCATACGACGCTTGTTGCAACTAGGTTTCTCCAGGGTACCAGCTAGATCGTCTTTTGCAGGGTTGGGTTCTTGAGAAGGAGGCCCTAAGAATTCATCACCGTACCCATGTTCATTGAAGTACTTATCGACGTTGGTAAATGTACCGTCGTTGTCATCGTCGGCGTCGTCCGGATCCTGTGCCATATCCATGTCCGGCATGTCCGGTAGCGTTGCGAGGGTCTTGCCATGGCTTGGCGCCAGCACGACTGACGGTGTTGTCTGTGGGGTGGTGTCCCCCGCCCCCAAACGAATCTGGCTCTTCGACCAAAGAATGGGCCAGTTTACGCAGACACTGAGGGTCATCACATCATCTTCGTCGGCCCCATGGCATCGATACGGAGGTAACATGTCGTCGAAGCCCGGCAGCACCCTAACCAATTGAACCCTATAAACGGTAGGTGGCATCTGATTACCGTGGAACACGCGGCTGCCCGGTTGAACGATTCTGCCCTTGGAGACATTGACCAACTCGTTGTTCATGAAGTGCAGGAGAGTGCACGGAACATCGGCGGCACCCTGCGAAAACATGTAGGGCGTCAAGGATGCCCAGTCAAAGGCAAGAAGATGAAGTCATCGGCCGAGAGGCTTAATTAGTTACCGTGATGGCGTCGAGCTCGACTAATGTCGAGGCACCGCCAACGGCAGGCGTGCAAGTGACGGAGGGGCGCTTGCTGCCGAACTGCCGACCGACGTATTCTTCCCACACACGGGTGTATTAAGCTGCAATTCCGGCGCCGCCGCGGGAGACACCAATGCCGCCTCCGCTGGAGACACCAATGGCGCCGCTGGCACGTTACGCGAGTTGCTGCCTATGAAGCTGGGAATCGGGGGCGGCCCTTGTTGGCCACCCGCAATCCATGCCTGCAGACCAGAAACCAAGGTAGGCATAATGGCGGTGATCGTCGCTCCCAGTTGGTCTCACACTTGCTCTTCGATGATCTCCGGAATCCGCGCCATTTGTGCCTTGAGTTGTTGAACCTCGCACTCCTGGCTTTCCGAGCTGGTCTTTCTCTCCTTTCGCCCAGTGGTATAGTACTCCGACCATTTCTTGGACAAGCCTTTGCCGGCCACACGACCAGCTGACGTCGGCTTACTGACCTTATCCTTGTTTTTCATTACGTTCAACGCCCTATTTAAAGGGGTGTCGAAAGGGGAGCTCTGAGACGACCCCGCGCTACTGCTTTCAGTGTCCTGCGGAAGGAACGTGAACCATTTAGAAATTTGGCTTCATTAATTAGAATGCAACCATATGGAGCTAATTACACGGGGTGTATTCCTTACCAGAACACGGTCAAGTGCCTTGGTCTTCGGATCCGTGGTAAGCTCCTTGGTTACTGGGTCAATCTTGTACCGGGCCCTGACATAGTTCCTGGTCTGCTTGTCACGGTATTTCTCAAAGAGGGGCGGTTGGCCTTGCTCGGCACGCTCCGCGTCCTCCTTGTCCCATATAGGTTCCGCCACTCTGTAACCGTCGGGACCGAGTTTGTGGACCCCTAAGTTCAAGTCCCGCATCTCTTTCCCCCCATTGACTTGATTCCGCAGATGTGTTGCTCTCGCACTTGATCTTGAACTCCCGGTAGTCATCTTCGCTGATCGAAGGATTTCTTCTTGATCTTCTCATAACTATCACCTTTTTCAATCATGCTCTTCACCGAGGCTCTCCAAGTAGCTAGGGCCGTGCTCATCTTCGTGAGGGCGGCACTGTTCACTTTATTCCCTGAGAGGCGTGTGTTTGCGAAGTCATCGGGGAACTTGTATCGTTCGTGCAGCTTCGTGAAGAGGAGGTTGCGCAAATTCCCTCGGTCATGATGCCTTAGGTTCTCGGTGTTGATCGAGACAGTGCTCCGGAGAATGCACCCGAGCTGTCCCGCATACCCCTTGACTATTTTTGGGGGCGCCGTTGGATGCCCCTCGGAGGACACTTCAGTAAATTCCTCCTTGATGGTGCCAAGCACGTACGGGCGCCGGTCCTTCCGTTGCCTCTTCGGTTGGCTGCCATCTGTGTGTGTGCTGCCATCATCAGTGGTGGCATCCTCGGCGGCACCATCAGTGGTGTCATCCCCGACGCCACTAGGGGTTGTGTAGTTAGGATCGGTGTCGGGGGCGCCGTCCTCATAGCAGTGAGGTTCTTCCTCCATCTCCTGGGACAGCTCCCAGAATGCCTTGCCCGAACCGCCGGCCTCATCGTTGTTGGCCATGTTTCGCTCTAAATAGGACAAAAGTTTGGTCAAAAAGTTCATTATTGTCAAGGAACAAGATCTCATCATTTAGGGTTTGTGAGGAATTATCATGGTCTCATCATTTAGGCTTTGTCGACACCGAGGCATCCTAAAAGCTAAGCTTTTATCATTTAGGGTTCGTCGACGCCGAGGCACCCTAAAAGCCTAAGCTTTCATCATTTAGGTTTTTATCGACACCGAGGCACCCTAAAAGCCAAGGTTTTATCATTTAGGGTTTGTCGACGCTGAGGCACCCTAAATGCTAAGTTAAGTTTTCATCATTTAGGGTTTATCGATGCCGAGGCACCCTAGGTTGACTGATATATATGGGTACTCTAAATGGCAGATCGCATCGGCAGCACCGCCTACTCGAGTGCTTACGAAAAGAGCGTTGGTGCTTCCGATCATGCTACCCCCTCACAGCCAGAGAAACAGAGAAGGCAACTTGCAGGTTAAACTATCCCAAATAGAGCATTATATCACAGGAACACACATATGTATATATATCACACATACTTGAGTTAACACAGACTACAAAATGAAACAAGTTCACAAGGTTGGATACACATATATGGTGACAGATAGAGTAATAACTATGAGTTGACATCACACTTCTATATGTATAACACAAGCGGCAGTTGATCCTACTTAATTAAGTACTAAGATACCCCGGCCTATGCATTAGTCGCAAGTACCCCATATATCCTATTTTTAGCAAAGTCATGCTAAAATTCATGGAAAATTTCAGCATGACCTTTGATGAAAATAGGACATATGGAGTACCCGAATTTGCCGAAACGGAAGTTAATCAACATTCCGGCAAACTCAAGGGCCTCTCGGGGTACCTGCAAAATCATTACGACGCGATGGTCTGAGACAAAACCCAGCAAACTCCTTCCCTTCACTCGGGGTATAGCAATATATCTTCTAGCCATGAAACCCTACCGTGACTCTCCTTTCTTCCTCTTGCCGAAGAGAAGTTGGCTGCATAGGATGGTCCAACTCAGATCAGCCTGCAGAAGTTCATTGTATAATTCTGTTTAGTTCCAAGCATATACGAGTACTCTTCAGAGTCGGCACAAAGATGGAAGCAAACTAATAGCACAAACTGAATAGCAAATCGGCTACTGAAACTATACTGAAACCATGCTGAAACTTTACTGAAACTACTCCTTGCAAGCAAACTGAAACTACTCCTTGGAAGCAAATTGTCTTGGAAGGAGTATTGTGTGCACAAATCTACTCCAGCTAGTTGCTTTCACTTAGAGATTGTTAGGTAGCCGATAGCACAAACAGCATGAGTCATTCTTCAGACCGTTACAAATAGAAACAATGGCAACCAAGGTTAAAAACCAACAATCCTATATATTGAAATCTTTTGGTTGTTTATTGTTCTAGCTTGGAAGTTGTACCTACCACTGTTTTCTGGAGATTACATTCTTAACGGAGGGCTATGGTTGTGCACTCAAAAGTTGTTGGAAAGAAAATACCCTGTATTTTAGTGCATTATAGTACACAAAAGTAGGCAAAGTTCCTGTGAAAATATAGATGCAAGGAAAAATAAGCAGCCAAATAAGAAGTTGTGTACTTCAGAGGATGTAAATGTATAGTTCCTAGAAAAATATGCACTCAAACAAACTAGCAATGTTGTTGTAATTACTTAAAAGCTTATGTGACAGCTTCAGTAAAATTAAGAAACAGAGAGTGCTTGGAAGGAGTATTGTGCACAAAGTGAATTTGTGGCACACAAAACTTGAGAAAATGACACCTAACACCGAAACTACAAACAGAACTGAAGAAAAATGGCAGGGCAGAGCCAGCATCATCTATTGTCTGGTGATCCCTCCTATATGCCTGATGGGTCACCGCGATGCGAAAAACTCACAACCATTTTCATTAGCAGCACAGGTAAGATGGCAAGCCCCTGTTGCCCAGATCAAACTGAAATGCATCTGTATGCCTAATTGAAGAGATTTAATGTCGTGAAAGTGATTCATGCCTATACTAGTGTGAAACTATGCCAAAAACAGCATACAACAAAATAGGTTCAAATGTAAGATGGCCTTGAGTTGGTTAATTTGATTGGGGATTGATCAATACAAGCATAGAAGCTCAAATCAGAATACTAGCATCTCTGCGAATAAAGCTGTCACATTATCCAAATATAAGAGTATTCAACTAGTTAATGCTACATGCATGGCCCTCTCTCTCCCCCATTTCATTGGTTTGCCAACTTCATGATGTCCTTTACCTAAAACATATATGTTAATAGGAAAATATATACCTACAATTTATAGTTTAATTCCCAAAAAACTTATATATATATATATATATATATATATATATATATATATATATATATAGGAGTAGGATTTTCTACAAGTGCTTGCCACAAGACAGAATGGATTTCCTAAAAGAATGGGCCTCTTAATAGATTTTATTTTATTTTATCAACAAATAAAAATAACGAATCAAACTGGTCATTTCATTTTACTTCCCAGGTGAATTAGTACTGATTGTATCAGTGCTAAAGTTGGAAGCTTGTGATGTCAATCTGGTGTATTTCTTCAGAGAAAAGTATTCTTTACCTACATGCATCAAGCTAAGGCTATTTTGCAAAAATCTGCGATGTCAGTTGACACCACAAAGATGTGTGTAGCCTCACCACTGCTACTGGATTTCTGTCCTTGACAAATCTACTACTGATTTCTAGCAGTTGTATTTCGATCGGTAACTAATACTCCCTTCATTTTAAAATAGATGACTCAACTTTATACTAACTTTAGTATAGAATTAGTATAAAATTGAATCATTTATTTTGAAACGGAGGGAGTACTTTCCTAATTATTTTTTAGCTAACTATCGTCAGAATGAACTAAGTACGTAAAATTTTATGTGGAACCCGCATGTGGAAATAGAATCGCTCGTCTCCAAATGTGAAGCACAGTAGGGGAGAGGGGGGCGTCTTTTTGAAAAATACCATAGCTTACAACGACCCGGATCCAATGGAGAATGCCTGTATATATGCGCTAAGGAAATTGCACAAATATTGTAAAATCAGAAATCCATATGAGAGCCCATCGTTTCCAATGGCAGACGCCACAATAGACGCTATGAAAACCGTCAGTTCTGCTGATTATTCTATCACGCGTGATGGAAAAATACTCAGTTCCTAATCTTGCGCCCATGCCGTACCTAGCACCAGGATTCTACGGCTAAGCGCATCTCCAGCCGCGTCCCCAACAGGCCCCCCATGCCACTTTTTCGGCGCCGGCGTCAAAAAAACGGCCCAGTCGCGTCCTCAGGACGCCGAAAATCGCCGGTTCGGACCTTTTTTCCGCCCGACGGTCACAGGCCGAACCCGGCGCGCTGGGGAGCCGTTGGGGGCTCCGGCGCTAGGGAAAAGCACGCCTGGCCCACACCGCCAGGGGAAAAGTCAAGGTTTTCATCCCCGACTCGTCTCGCACCCCCCGCGCCCTCGGCCACCACTAGCTGTATCCCGGCGACGGCCGCCGCCCGACTCCGCTAGATAGCCATTCCCCGCCGGAAAATAGCAGCGCTTCGCCGCGGCAGCCCCTCCCGCAACAGCTGGGCGTTTCCGGTCGCAGTTTCCGGCCGCGGAGGCACGGTTTAACGGCGGGTTCACGGCCACCGAGCGCAAGGTGTTCGGCGATTTGCCCGTCTCGGTGATGGACTCGGACGAGGAGGAAGAGCTCGCCGCGCTGCTGGAGGAGGAAGCCGCGGCCGACGTCCAGGAAGAAGAGCATCTGATGGTGCTCGCCGCCCTCGCCCAGCTGCTGGCGAGCAGTTAAAAGCCGCGGCGAGGTGGCTCGGCGCCGGGGCGGGTGAAAGCAAAGAATCGGCATCGTCTGCAAGGCTACTGCATGCTCTACTCCGACTACTTCGCCGATGCTTCACTTCATGGCGAGAGAACATTTCAGCGCCGTTATCGGATGAGCCAAAAGCTCTTCCTCAGGATTGTGAATTCCATCCGGGAGTTCGACAACTACTTCAAGTACAAGATGGATTGCCACTAGTAGAAAAAGGGTCAAATGTGAAGCACATTAGTGCCGGTTTGAATTTGAGCCGGCACTAATGTGACCATTAGTGCCGATTCCAACGGCTAGGCGGGCGGGCATCATTAGTACCGGCTCGTGGGTAACCTTTAGTACCGGTTCATGCCACGAACCGGTACTAATGAGGCTGTGTCAGGCTATGGTCAGTCTGGGGCCCCAGCGAATACCTTTAGTACCGGTTCATGCCATGAACCGGTACTAGAGTTTCTTTGTAAGCTGATTTTTAGTCTCACCTCGCCAAGAGAGAGGCAGTATGAGCGGTTTACAAGTCGTGAGTGCACACACAATGACGAAGAGTTGTAATGTTCACCTACATGTTGATTAGCTTCAAGCCTTGCGGAATAGCATAGATTGCACTGAGCTATGTGCAGTGCAGTCTACACTATTCCGAATGGCTTGAAGCAAATTAACCAGCATTGCACCTCTTTTTTATTTTTAATAAATTATTTGAACTCCGGGCTTCTTTTGTGTTCAGTATGCATCATTCAAAGCGACGACATCAATTTCCAACATGTTCTGACATCATTTACCTAATTGTTTTTCGGCCATTTACCTAATTGTTTTAGAGAGCTAAATGACCGTGAAATTGAAAATCACTACAAAATAAATCCTGAAAATGTTGAAACTTGGCATGGTATCATCATATCACCCGTATAGCATGCGCAAAAGAGTAGAGAGGGTCACGTCGAAAACTGGACGCACTTCGTGTACAAACTGGACATACTCTTTCGGAGTATCAGGGTTTCAGACGAGAACTCATCTGTTACACGGCCACTTCAATGTTTTTAAACTTATTTAAACTCCGGACTTCTTTTGTGTTTACTATGCAGCATTCAAAGCGACGTCATCAATTTCCAACATGTTCTGACATCATTTGTTGTTTTTCGGCCATTTACCTAATTGTTTAGAGAGCTAAATGACCGTGAAATTGAAAATCACTACAAAATGAATCCTGAAAATGTTGAAACTTGGCATGGTATCATCATATCACCCGCATAGCACGCGCGAAAGAGTAGAGAGGGTCACGGCAAAAACTGGACGCACTTCGTGTACAAACTGGACAAACTCTTTCGGAGTATCAGGGTTTCGGACGAGAACTCATCTGTTACACGGCCACTTCAATGTTTTTAAACTTATTTAAACTCCTGAGTTCTTTTGTGTTTACTATGCAGCATTCAAAGCGACGTCATCAATTTCCAACATGTTCTGACATCATTTGTTGTTTTTCGGCCATTTACCTAATTGTTTAGAGAGCTAAATGACCGTGAAATTGAAAATCACTACAAAATGAATCCTGAAAATGTTGAAACTTGGCATGGTATCATCATATCACCCGCATAGCATGCGCGAAAGAGTAGAGAGGGTCACGGCAAAAACTGGATGCACTTCGTGTACAAACTGGACAAACTCTTTCGGAGTATCAGAGTTTCGGACGAGAACTCATCTGTTACACGGCCAACTTCAATGTTTTTTAAACTTATTTGAACTCCGGACTTCTTTTGTGTTCAGTATGCAGCATTCAAAGCAACGTCATCAATTTCCAACATGTTCTGACATCATTTGTTGTTTTTCGGCCATTTACCTAATTGTTTTAGAGAGCTAAATGACCGTGAAATTGAAAATCACTACAAAATGAATCCTGAAAATGTTGAAACTTGGCATGGTATCATCATATCACCCGCATAGCATGCGCGAAAGAGTAGAGAGGGTCACGGCAAAAACTGGACGCACTTCGTGTACAAACTGGACATACTCTTTCGGAGTATCAGGGTTTCGGACGAGAACTCATCTGTTACACGGCCACTTCAATGTTTTTTAAACTTATTTGAACTCCGGACTTCTTTTGTGTTTACTATGCAGCATTCAAAGTGACGTCATCAATTTCCAACATGTTCTGACATCATTTCTTGTTTTTCGGCCACTTACCTAATTGTTTAGAGAGCTA
Organism: Triticum monococcum; assembly: GCA_034509565.1. Taxonomy (NCBI): domain Eukaryota; kingdom Viridiplantae; phylum Streptophyta; class Magnoliopsida; order Poales; family Poaceae; genus Triticum; species Triticum monococcum. The sequence continues at coordinate 695,802,078 of CM067845.1, forward strand.
AATGACCGTGAAATTGAAAATCACTACAAAATGAATTCTGAAAATGTTGAAACTTGGCACGGTATCATCATATCACCCGCATAGTATGCGCGAAAGAGTAGAGAGGGTCACGGCAAAAACTGGACGCATTTCGTGTATAAACTGGACAAACTCTTTCGGAGTATCAGGGTTTCGGACGAGAACTCATCTATTACACGGCCAACTTCAATGTTTTTTAAACTTATTTAAACTCCGGACGTCTTTTGTGTTTACTATGCAGAATTCAAAGTGACGTCATCAATTTCCAACATGTTCTGACATCATTTGTTGTTTTTCGGCCATTTACCTAATTGTTTAGAGAGCTAAATGACCGTGAAATTGAAAATCACTACAAAATGAATCCTGAAAATGTTGAAACTTGGCATGGTATCATCATATCACCCGCATAGCATGCGCGAAAGAGTAGAAAGGGTCACGGCAAAAACTGGACGCACTTCGGGTACAAACTGGACATACTCTTTCGGAGTATCAGGGTTTCGGACGAGAACTCATCTGTTACATGGCCACTTCAATGTTTTTTAAACTTATTTGAACTCCGAACTTCTTTTGTGTTTACTATGCAACATTCAAAGCGACGTCATCAATTTCCAACATGTTCTGACATCATTTGTTGTTTTTCGATCATTTACCTAATTGTTTAGAGAGCTAAATGACCGTAAAATTGAAAATCACTACAAAATGAATCCTGAAAATGTTGAAACTTGGCATGGTATCATCATATCACCCGCATAGCATGCGCGAAAGAGTAGAGAGGGTCACGGCAAAAACTGGACGCACTTCGTGTACAAACTGGACATACTTTTTCGGAGTATCAGGGTTTCGGACGAGAACTCATCTGTTACACGGCCAACTTCAATGTTTTTAAACTTATTTGAACTCCGGACTTCTTCTGTGTTCAGTATGCAGCATTCAAAGCGACGTCATCAATTTTCAACATGTTCTGACATCATTTGTTGTTTTTCGGTCATTTACCTAATTGTTCAGTATGCGGCATTCAATTTCCAAAAAAAAAGAAGAAAAGAAATAATGCAGAAAATAAAAAAACTATACCAAAAAAATACTCAAAAATAAATAGAAGAAAATAAATAATGCAGAAAAGAAAAAACTATATAAAAAACTACTCAAAAATAAATAGAAGAAAATAAATAATGCAGAAAAGAAAAAACTATATAAAAAATTTGTTGGCGCGCTGCTCAGTGGGCCTGCGAGACGTAGGGTGTGCAAATGCAGGCTCAGAAGGGCCAGCAGGCTTACAGGGCAGCGCGCCCTAATTAATTAGGCCCAGAAGCCTGCTATATAGAGGAGTTCGAAGAGATAGCCGCGGCTGGGTTTATAAACCAGTGCAGCTGGCCTTCGCCCGGCGAGGTGGGACTAAACTTTGGGGTGGCAGCGCGAGGCCTTTAGTACCGGTTGGTGGCTCCAACCAGTACTAAAGACCACCCTTTAGTACCGGTTGGAACCACCAACCGGTACTAAAGGCCTGCTCTTCCCGCCTCTTGGCCTAGCCAAAGTTGGCCTTTAGTACCGGTTGGTGGCTCCAACCGGTACTAAAGGCTCACCCTATATATACAGCACTTACGAAATTTCAGTTACATCTCCCCACTTCTTTCGTCAACCTCTCGCGCGCCGCTCCCGTCGTCGCCCGTCGTCGTCGTCGTCGTCCCGCGCCGTGGTCCCGTCGTCGTCCCGCGCCGCCGTCCGTACGTATCTCGCTCTCTCCTCGCGCGTACCCGGCCGCCGCGCCGCCGTCCGTCCCCGCCGCCGTCCTGAACGCCGGCGCCCCCGCCCCGTACGCCGCCGCCCCCGCTCGTACGTACGGGGCGGCGGCGTACGGGGCCGCACACACACACACACACACACATATACCACACACGCATACACACACACACATACACACATACGTACACACATATATGTATACACACATATACACACACGCATTTTTTTACTTATTTTCTGTTTTTTAGAAAAGTTAATTAGATGATCGAATGTTAGATTAATGTCGCATGTTAGATGAATTAGCTAGCTAGATAGAAAAATTGCCGAACTAGAGATTAGAACTAGTTCAATAATTAATATAACAAGTTTATTTTTAGTAAGAAAATTTAGGTATATGAGATTAGAACTAGTTCAATAATTAATATAAGTAGTTTATTTTTAATAAGAAAATTTAGGTATATGAGATTAGAACTAGTTCAATAATTAATATAACTAGTTTATTTTTAGTAAGAAAATTTAGGTATATGAGATTTGAACTAGTTCAATAATTAATATAACTAGTTTATTTTTAGTAAGAAAATTTAGGTATATGAGATTTGAACTAGTTCAATAATTAATATAACTAGTTTATTTTTAGTAAGAAAATTTAGGTATCTGAGATTTGATGATCTAATTAAAATATTATTTGTTAATGAGTTTTTCTGTTTATTTAATTTTTTTATATATTTTGAGTTTATATAAATGTTAGAAATGTTAGTACTCAAAACGTGCGACCAATGGTGATCGTATTGAACTACGGTCACATCTATAATCGAAAGATGGTAAGATTTTAAATATTTGTCCTTAATTAGTGCATCTTTTGCATACATTATTTTTGAAGCTAAACTTTCATTGCTTAGTATATTAATTACTATACGATGTTCTTCAACAGGGACTTCCGATGACAGTTGTGCCTTAGTGGATCGAGACAAAAGGTCGCATGTCAATGGTTAGCTTATGACCAAGATTTCCTACATTGCACATGAGTGCATTCAGGATTTCTGAAAGCGAAGAATGCTTAATAGTGAAAGATTGGAGCAAAATTGTTAACGATCGCAGAGAAGTACTAGGGGGCAGCAAGGAGAAGCGCAACCCAAGATTAGGAGACAGATTCATCTGCATGCTCCAGTATGATGAATTAGGAGAGCTATACATGTTCTATGCTATTCTACCTGAGAGGGAGCAGCAGGATTAGTAGCTACTAGTTCATGCTCTTAATTAGTACTTGTCTCATGTTCGTGTCCTAAACTTCGATGTTGGTGATGATTATGTTGAACTTGATGATATCTTTGCTTCTGTTACCAAGTGAATGTTTCCTATTTAAGCTAGCCAGCGTTGATGATGATTAGATAGCTAGCGGTAATGACTATGATGATTAAATAGTGGTAATTAGACGACTATGATGATTTTTAGCTAGCTAGAGTTTATTTATTTATTAATATGCGATGATGATGATGATGATGACGACGACTACAACTCATTATAACGTAAAACAATCCTAAATTAAATTGATAACACAAATTTAATTGAAAAATACAAAATAAAACAAAAACCCACAACCATTTAGTACCGGTTGGTGTTACCAACCGGTACTAAAGGGCTCCCGGTCCCCAGAGCTGGCTCGTGCCACGTGGTTTCCCTTTAGCACCGGTTCGTGCTGAACCGGTACTAAAGGGGGGGCCTTTAGTGCCCAAACTTTAGTGCCGGTTCCTAAACCGGCACTAAAGGGCCTTACAAACCGGTGCTATTGCCCGGTTCTGCACTAGTGTGCACTGGCGCTCTTGGATTCACCTCCATCCAGAAGTGCACGACAGCGATGAGGATGCTTGCATATGGAGCTCCCAGTGATTCACTCGACAACTATGGGCGCATGGCCGAGTCCACCAGCATAGAGTGTTTCTACAAGTTCTGTCGGGCAGTGGTGGCAGTGTTTGGGCCACAATACTTGAGAACACCCAATGCGGAAGACACTGCTCGGATTCTAGCCCAGAATGCAGCAAGAGGATTTCCTGGGATGCTTGGAAGCATCGACTGCATGCATTGGAAATGGAAGAACTGCCCATTTGGTTGGCAGGGGATGTACAAAGGCGCCAAAGGCGGTTGCAGTGTGGTGCTTGAGGCGGTAGCCACACGGGACCTCTGGATTTGGCACTCCTTCTTTGGTATGCCAGGAACTCACAATGACATCAACGTGCTGCAGTGCTCTCCTGTTTTTGCCAAGCTCGTTGAGGGCCATTCTCCTCCGGTGAACTTCGAGATCAATGGGCACCAATACAACAAGGGGTACTATCTAGCTGACGGCATCTATCCGAGATGGTCGACATTTGTGAAGACGATCTCAAACCCTGTGGCAGGAGGCAAGAACGCCTGGTTTGCAAAGCTTCGGGAGGCTTGTAGGAAGGATGTCGAGCGGGCATTTGGTGTGCTCCAATCTCGATTTGCTGTTGTTCGGTACCCCGCTCAGACCTGGTCGAAAGATCAAATGTGGGAGATCATGACTTGCTGTGTCATCTTGCACAACATGATCATCAAGAGCGAGCAAGAAGACCCAGTGTTTGACACTGAACCATACTACAGGCAGGGTCCTCTAACCGAAGTTGATCACCAGCGACCGGCAACTTGGACTGCCTATCTCAGTATGCGTCAGGAGATCCGAGACCCACAGGTGCATCATCAACTGCAGAAAGATCTGATTGAGCACCTATGGAGGCTCAAGGGGGACGCCTCGTGATGAAATACGAGTTTTTATTTGTTGAACAATATAATTTGTATTGAACTATTTGTTGTTGTAGTATTTTGTTGAAGTATTTGATTTTTCTGTGATGAAATATGTGATAAGAAATAATTGTGTTGATTATTGAACGCCGAGACACGGCGAAACCACGCCGAATATGGGCCTATTCTCGCCCATATGGGTCGTTTATTCGCGGAAATTGGGCTACAAAGTGGGCCAATTTCGGCGCCTGGGGCGACGACTGGGTGCAAAACCGCCCCCAGCGCCAAATGCATCGCCGGCTCGCCCCCAGGGGCGATTTTTATGCGTCCTGGGGGGGCCAACGGCTGGAGATGCCCTAACCGCCGATCAAGGAGGAAATCAATCGTGGCGGTCTCTACACCCCCCATTGTGCTGGAATTTAGTCTATTTTGAGTCGCTCAACAACTATTTCATAAATTCCTAATAAATCCTAGAGGCCCACTTAGCCAATTTGTGCAAGGTAGGGGATACTACTAAAGTTTAGTCCCACATTGCTAGTTTAGTGGGAGTTGGACCTCCTTATAAGGGAGGTTCTTTCCCCAGTTGTACGAGTATGAGAACAAGAGGGATATCCACGCGCGCTCCTCCTCCGCTGCCCGCCTTGCCACGCCACGCCACGCCACACCTTGTCACGACGGGTTGCGGGAATGAGCCGAGCCGATATCTAAATTTTTGCCACGCACTACGGGTATACGAAAGGTCACACGGAAGCTGAAAAGATTTTTGCGAAAGTGGAGTTCGAATGCGAACGGTGCAGCCCTTCGGCTGCTGGCTGTTTGCTTCGTCTCTATCTCGTCGTTGCCCTCTCGCCTCCTTCTCTTGCGCCTATAAAAGGGAGGTCGCTCCTCCCAGAGAGATGTACCAGAAGCTCTTCCTCCTCTCGCCACAAGTTCCTGAGCACTACGCTGCTACTACGATCTTCCCCATCCCGGCTTGCGGCGTGCACCGCAGGTCAGGACAGTTGGCCTCCGAAGCCGCACCTTTTGAGTCCTGTATGGGAGAAGGGTGATAAGGTTTTTGGGGAGCGCTCAGCGCGACTAATGGCTGCTTCATCACGGATGATCCATTCACCGACGACTGCTTCCCCCACGACGACTTCTTCCCCGACGTCCACGACCTCCTCGACGACATGGCAGGCGAGGACACCGACCCCAAGTCCAGCACTTCTGCTGGTGTTGTCCCGTACGTGTTCTTGCTCTTTTTATTAGATGTCATGACACAGTTCTTTGCTCTACTTTCCGTCCTACATGTGTTAAGTTCTACTTCATATATGCAACTTCATCTAGTGTCTATTCTAGATGTGTTTAGTTCAAGTTCATATATGCAGATGCTCTTTACCTTCTCTCTGTCCGAACGCATGACTTGTTTTATCTCTACTATATTAGTCATGCTTTATCTAGTATTTCTGTTAATAAAATCATTCGGTAAATTGCTCATATTTTCAACAATCCAAAACCTTATTATAGGCAATTTACCCCGAGTGGTTTTGCTGCTTCCATGAGACCTCCTATGTTTGAGGGTATCCACTATAAGAGGTGGCGCGTGAGAGCAGTCTTATAGTTTCAAACTATGAGTTGCTATGACGCCACTCTCGGCAAACCTGAAAGAGAGCTTGATGCTCAACAGGCACAAGCTTTTCAGAAAATGGATACTCTGTTTAAGGCTGCTCTCTTGAGTGTTCTTGGTGAGAACATAGTTGATGCTTATGTGTCAATTGATAATGGAAAAGATATGTGGGATGCACTCGAGGCCAAGTTTGGGGTCTCTGATGCTGGCACTGAGTTGTACATCATGGAGCAATTCTATGATTACAGGATGACTGAAGAGCGCTCCGTGGTTGAGCAAGCTCATGAGATACAGTCATTTGCTAGAGAACTTGAGCACTTCAGTTGTATGCTACCGGACAAGTTTGTTGCCGGAGGTATCATCACTAAGCTTCCTCCTTCATGGAGGAACTTTCCTACCTTGCTGAAGCATAAGAGGCAGGAGTTTTCCGTCCCGGATCTCATTGGCACTCTTGATGTGGAAGAAAAGGCGAGAGCAAAGGACACACGTGCTCGAGGTATTGAGGGAGGATCTAGTGCCAATGTGGTACAGAAGCAGAACTTCCAGCCCCACAAGTTCAAGAACAAGGGCAAGTTTCATGGAAAAGCAAAGTTTGATGGGAAGAACAAGGCTGTGCAACACACGAACTTCAAGAAGAAGAATGGCAAGAAGAAAGGTGTTTGTCATGTGTGTGGGGATCCTGATCATTGGGCTCCTAGTTGCCCTAATCGCTATGACAAGCGTCATCCTGGGAAAGGCGGCAAGACCGCTAATGTTGTCATTGGAGACACTGACATGAAGGATGCTGGGTATGGTATATTTCCCACTATTCTTTCAGTATGTCATTCTCCTGATTGGTTGATAGACACGGGTGCTAATGTGCATGTATGCGGTGATATTTCCATGTTTTCGTCTTATCAGACTGTAGGGACTTCAACCGTGCTGATGGGCAACGGTTCAAGTGCTTCTGTTCGTGGTGTTGGCACGGTCGATCTGAAGTTTACTTCGGGGAAGATCGTGCGGCTGAAGAACGTGCATTATGTTCCATCCGTCAATAAAAATCTTGTTAGCGGATCTCTTCTGTGTAGAAATGGCTACAAGCTTGTCTTTGAGTCGAATAAATTTGTAATATCCAAGTATGGAACCTTTGTTGGTAAAGGCTATGAGTCAGGAGGCTTGTTTCGTTTATCCTTATCAAACGTCTGCAATAAAGTTGTTAATCATATTTGCAACAATAGTGAATCCAATGTGTGGCATTCACGTCTTTGTCATGTTAACTTTGGTTGCATGTCGCGACTAGCGAAGTTGAACTTAATCCCTAGTTTCATCACCGTCAAGGGATCTAAGTGTCAAGTGTGTGTGCAAGCTAAGCAACCTCGTAAGTCTCACACGACTGCGGAAATAAGAAATCTTGCACCATTAGAGCTCATACATTCAGATCTATGTGAAATGAATGGTGTGTTGACAAAAGGTGGAAAAAATATTTCATGACGTTAATTGATGACTCCACTAGATACTGCCGTGTGTATCTTTTGAAATCTAAGGATGAGGCTTTGAACTTTTTCAACATCTATAAAGCTGAAGTGGAAAACCAACTTGATCGAAAAATCAAGAGGCTTAGGTCCGACCGTGGTGGAGAGTATTTTTCCAATGAACTTGATGCTTTTTGTGTGGAACATGGTATAATCCATGAGAGGACGCCTCCCTATTCACCTTAGTCAAATGGGGTGGCCGAAAGAAAGAACCATACTCTAACTGATTTGGTTAACGCCATGTTAGACACATCGGGTCTCTCCAAGGCATGGTGGGGGGAGGCGATATTGACGGCATGTCATGTCCTAAACCGAGTTCCCACAAAGAACAAAGAGATAACTCCATTCGAGGAATGGGAGAAGAAAAGGTTAAAACTCTCTTATCTACGAACATGGGGTTGTTTGGCGAAAGTCAATGTTTCAACTCCAAAGAAGCGGAAGTTTGGACCAAAGACTGTGGATTGTGTTTTCCTGGGATATGTTTTTCATAGCATTGGCTATAGATTCTTGGTTGTAAAATCTGAGGTACCTGACATGCATGTCGGTACGATCATGGAGTCGAATGATGCGACTTTCTTTGAAGATATCTTTCCCATGAAGGATATGGCTACCTCATTTAATCAGGAGATGCCTAGTTCATCGAATCAGGTGTTGGGGAACGCAGTAATTTCGAAAAATTTCCTATGCACACGCAAGATCATGGTGATGCACAGCAACGAGAGGGGAGAGTGTTGTCTACGTACCAACGCAGACCGACTGCGGAAGCGATCACACAACGTAGAGGAAGTAGTCGTACGTCTTCTTCCCGATCCGACCGATCCAAGCACCGTTACTCCGGCACCTCCGAGTTCTTAGCACACGTTCAGCTCGATGACGTTCCTCGGGCTCCGATCCAGCAAAGTGTCGAGGAAGAGTTCCGTCAGCACGACGGCGTGATGACGATCTTGATGTACTACCGACGCAGGGCTTCGCCTAAGCACTGTAACGGTATGATCGAGGTGGAATTTGGTGGCAGGGGGCACCGCACACGGCTAAGGAACGATCTCAAGGATCAACTTGTGTGTCTTGGGGTGTCCCCTGCCCCCGTATATAAAGGTTGGAGGAGGGGGAGCCGGCCAGCCAGGGAGAGGGAGGCGCAGGGGAGTCCTACTCCCACCGGGAGTAGGACTCCTCCCTCCAATCCTATTCCAATTAGGACTCTCGGGGGAAAAGGAGAGAGAAGGGGGGCCGGCCCCTTATCCTAGTCCTACTAGGACTTGGGGAAAGGGGGGGCGCCGGCCAGCTATGGGCTTATCCCTTTTCTCTTTTTCCACTAAGGCCCAATAGGCCCATTAGTCTCCCGGGGGGTTCCGGTAACCTTCCCGGTATTCCGGTAAAATCCCGATTTCACCCGGAACACTTCCTATGTCCAAACATAGGCTTCCAATATATCAATCTTTACGTCTCGACCATTTCGAGACTCCTCGTCATGTCCGTGATCTCATCCGGGACTCCGAACAACCTTCGGTACATCAAAATGCATAAACTCATAATAACTGTCATCGTAACGTTAAGCGTGCGGACCCTACGGTTCGAGAACAATGTAGACATGACCGAGACACGTCTCCGGTCAATAACCAATAGCGGGACCTGGATGCCCATATTGGCTCCTACATATTCTACGAAGATCTTTATCGGTCAGACCGCATAACAACATACGTTGTTCCCTTTGTCATCGGTATGTTACTTGCCCGAGATTCGATCGTCGGTATCCAATACCTAGTTCAATCTCATTACTGGCAAGTCTCTTTACTCGTTCCGTAATACATCATCTCACAACTAACATATTAGTTGCAGTGCTTGCAAGGCTTATGTGATGTGCATTACCGAGAGGGCCCAGAGATACCTCTCCGACAATCGGAGTGACAAACCCTAATCTCGAAATACGCCAACCCAACATCTACCATTGGAGACACCTGTAGTACTCCTTTATAATCACCCAGTTACGTTGTGACGTTTGGTAGTACCCAAAGTGTTCCTCCGGTAAACGGGAGTTGCATAATCTCATAGTTATAGGAACATGTATAAGTCATGAAGAAAGCAATAGCAACATACTAAACGATCGGGTGCTAAGCTAATGGAATGGGTCATGTCAATCAGATCATTCAACTAATGATGTGACCTCGTTAATCAAATAACAACTCTTTGTTCATGGTTAGGAAACATAACCATCTTTGATTAACGAGCTAGTCAAGTAGAGGCATACTAGTGACACTCTGTTGGTCTATGTATTCACACATGTATTATGTTTCCAGTTAATACAATTCTAGCATGAATAATAAACATTTATCATGATATAAGGAAATAAATAATAACTTTATTATTGCCTCTAGGGCATATTTCCTTCAGTCTCCCACTTGCACTAGAGTCAATAATCTAGATTACACTGTAATGATTCTAACACCCATGGAGCCTTGGTGCTGATCATGTTTTGCTCGTGGAAGAGGCTTAGTCAACGGGTCTGCAATGTTCAGATCCGTATGTATCTTGCAAATCTCTATGTCTCCCACCTGGATTAAATCCCGGATGGAGTTGAAGCGTCTCTTGATGTGTTTGGTTCTTTTGTGAAATCTGGATTCCTTTGCCAAGGCAATTGCACCAGTATTGTCATAGAAGATTTTCATTGGACCCGATGCACTAGGTATGACACCCAGATCGGATATGAACTCCTTCATCCAGACTCCTTCGTTTGCTGCTTCCGAAGCAGCTATGTACTCCGCTTCACATGTAGATCCCGCTACGACGCTTTGTTTAGAACTGCACCAACTGACAGCTCCACCGTTTAAAGTAAACACGTATCCGGTTTGCGATTTAGAATCGTCCGGATCAGTGTCAAAGCTTGCATCAACGTAACCTCTTACGGTGAGCTCTTTGTCACCTCCATATACGAGAAACATATCCTTAGTCCTTTTCAGGTATTTCAGGATGTTCTTGACCGCTGTCCAGTGATCCATTCCTGGATTACTTTGGTACCTCCCTGCTAAGCTTATAGCAAGGCACACATCAGGTCTGGTACACAGCATTGCATACATGATAGAGCCTATGGCTGAAGCATAGGGAACATCTTTCATTTTCTCTCTATCTTCTGCAGTGGTCGGGCATTGAGTCTTACTCAACTTCATACCTTGTAACACAGGCAAGAACCCTTTCTTTGCTTGGTCCATTTTGAACTTCTTCAAAATCTTGTCAAGGTATGTGCTCTGTGAAAGTCCAATTAAGCGTTTTGATCTATCTCTATAGATCTTTATGCCTAATATGTAAGCAGCTTCCCCGAGGTCTTTCATCGAAAAACTTTTATTCAAGTATCCCTTTATGCTATCTAGAAATTCTATATCATTTCCAATCAGCAATATGTCATCCACATATAATATTAGAAATGCTACAGAGCTCCCACTCACTTTCTTGTAAATACAGGCTTCTCCAAAAGTCTGTATAAAGCCAAATGCTTTGATCACACTATCAAAGCGTTTATTCCAACTCCGAGATGCTTGCACCAGTCCATAAATGGATCACTGGAGTTTGCATACTTTGTTAGCTCCCTTTGGATCGACAAAACCTTCTGGTTGTATCATATACAACTCTTCTTCCAGAAATCCATTCAGGAATGCAGTTTTGACATCCATCTGCCAAATTTCATAATCATAAAATGCGGCAATTGCTAACATAATTCTGACGGACTTAAGCATCGCTACGGGTGAGAAGGTCTCATCGTAGTCAACTCCTTGAACTTGTCGAAAACCTTTCGCGACAAGTCGAGCTTTGTAGACAGTAATATTACCATCAGTGTCAGTCTTTTTCTTGAAGATCCATTTATTCTCAATTGCTTGCCGATCATCGGGCAAGTCAACCAAAGTCCATACTTTGTTTTCATACATGGATCCCATCTCAGATTTCATGGCCTCAAGCCACTTTGTGGAATCTGGGCTCACCATCGCTTCTTCATAGTTCGTAGGTTCATCATGATCTAGCATCATGACTTCCAGAACTGGATTACCGTACCACTCTGGTGCGGATCTCACTCTGGTTGATCTACGTGGTTCAGTAGTATCTTGTTCTGAAGCTTCATGATCATCATCATTAGCTTCCTCACTGTTTGGTATAGGTGTCGCAGAAACAGTTTTCTGTGATGTACTATTTTCCAATAAGGGTGCAGGTACAGTTACCTCGTCAAGTTCTACTTTCCTCCCACTCACTTCTTTCGAGAGAAACTCCTTCTCTAGAAAGTTTCCGAATTTAGCAACAAAAGTCTTGCCTTCGGATCTGTGATAGAAGGTGTATCCAATAGTTTCCTTTGGATATCCTATGAAGACACATTTCTCCGATTTGGGTTCGAGCTTATCAGGTTGAAGCTTTTTCACATAAGCATCGCAGCCCCAAACTTTAAGAAACGACAACTTTGGTTTCTTGCCAAACCATAGTTCATAAGGTGTCGTCTCAACGGATTTTGATGGTGCCCTATTTAACGTGAATGCGGCCGTCTCTAAAGCATAACCCCAAAACGATAGCGGTAAATCAGTAAGAGACATCATAGATCGCACCATATCTAGTAAAGTACGATTACGACGTTCGGACACACCATTACGTTGTGGTGTTCCGGGTGGCGTGAGTTGCGAAACTATTCCACAATTTTTCAAATGTACACCAAACTCGTAACTCAAATATTCTCCTCCACGATCAGATCGTAGGAACTTTATTTTCTTGTTACGATGATTTTCAACCTTACTCTGAAATTCTTTGAACTTTTCAAATGTTTCAGACTTATGTTTCATTAAGTAGATATACCCATATCTGCTTAAATCATCTGTGAAGGTGAGAAAATAACGATATCCGCCACGAGCCTCAATATTCATCGGACCACATACATCGGTATGTATGATTTCCAATAAATCTGTTGCTCTCTCCATAGTACCGGAGAACGGTGTTTTAGTCATCTTGCCTATGAGGCACGGTTCGCAAGTACCAAGTGATTCATAATCAAGTGGTTCCAAAAGCCCATCAGTATGGAGTTTCTTCATGCGCTTTACACCGATATGACCTAAACGGCAGTGCCACAAATAAGTTGCACTATCATTATTAACTTTGCATCTTTTGGCGATTCAACAAGAATAGACCACTCTTCAAAGGTGCATGACCATAAAAGATATTACTCATATAAATAGAACAACCATTATTCTCTAATTTAAATGAATAACCGTCTCGCATTAAACAAGATCCAGATATAATGTTCATGCTCAACGCTGGCACCAAATAACAATTATTTAGGTCTAATATTAATCCCGAAGGTAGATGTAGAGGTAGCGTGCCGACTGCGATCACATCGACTTTGGAACCGTTTCCCACGCGCATCGTCACCTCGTCCTTTGCTAGCGTCCGCTTATTCCGTAGTCCCTGTTTCGAGTTGCAAATATTAGCAACAGAACCAGTATCAAATACCCAGGTGCTACTGCGAGCTCTAGTAAGGTACACATCAATAACATGTATATCACATATACCTTTGCTCACTTTGCCATCCTTCTTATCCGCCAAATACTTGGGGAAGTTCCGCTTCCAGTGACCAGTCTGCTTGCAGTAAAAGCACTCAGTTTCAGGCTTAGGTCCAGACTTGGGTTTCTTCTCCTGAGCAGCAACTTGCTTGCTGTTCTTCTTGAAGTTTCCCTTCTTCTTCCCTTTGCCCTTTTTCTTGAAACTAGTGGTTTTGCTAACCATCAACACTTGATGCTCCTTCTTGATTTCTACCTCCGCAGCTTTCAGCATTGCGAAGAGCTCGGGAATAGTCTTGTTCATCCCTTGCATATTATAGTTCATCACGAAGCTCTTGTAGCTTGGTGGCAGTGATTGGAGAATTCTGTCAATGACGCAGTCATCTGGAAGATTAACTCCCATCTGAATCAAGTGATTATTATACCCCAGACATTTTGAGTATATGCTCACTGACAGAACTGTTCTCCTCCATCTTGCAGCTATAGAACTTATTGGAGACTTCATATCTCTCAATTCGGGCATTTGCTTGAAATATTAACTTCAACTCCTGGAACATCTCATATGCTCCATGACGTTCAAAACGTCGTTGAAGTCCCGATTCTAAGCCGTAAAGCATGGCACACTGAACTATCGAGTAGTCATCAGCTTTGCTCTGCCAGACGTTCATAACATCTGGCGTTGCTCCAGCAGCAGGCCTGTCACCTAGCGGTGCTTCCAGGACGTAATTCTTTTGTGCAGCAATGAGGATGATCCTCAGGTTACGGACCCAGTCCGTGTAATTGCTACCATCATCTTTCAACTTTGCTTTCTCAAGGAACGCATTAAAATTCAACGGAACAATAGCACGAGCCATCTATCTACAATCAACATAAACAAGCAAGATACTATCAGGTACTAAGTTCATGATAAGTTTAAGTTCAGTTAATCAAATTACTTAGGAACTCCCACTTAGATAGACATCCCTCTAATCTTCTAAGTGATCACGTGATCCAAATCAACTAAACCATAACCGATCATCACGTGAGATGGAGTAGTTTTCAATGGTGAACATCGTTATGTTGATCATATCTACTATATGATTCACGCTCGACCTTTCGGTCTCCGTGTTCCGAGGCCATATCTGTATATGCTTGGCTCGTCAAGTATAACCTGAGTATTCGGCGTGTGCAACTGTTTTGCACCCGTTGTATTTGGACGTAGAGCTTATCACACCCGATCATCACGTGGTGTCTGGGCACGACGAACTTTGGCAACGGTGCATACTCAGGGAGAACACTTCTTGATAATTTTAGTGAGAGATCATCTTATAATGCTACCGTCAATCAAAGCAAGATAAGATGCATAAAAAGGGATAAACATCACATGCAATCAATATAAGTGATATGATATGGCCATCATCATCTTGTGCTTGTGATCTCCATCTCCGAAGCACCGTCATGATCACCATCGTCACCGGCGCGACACCTTGATCTCCATCGTAGCATCGTTGTTGTCTCGCCAATATTATGCTTCCACGACTATCACTACCGTTTAGTAATAAAGTAAAGCATTACATCGCGATTGCATTGCATACAATAAAGCGACAACCATATGGCTCCTGCCAGTTGCCGATAACTCGGTTACAAAACATGATCATCTCATACAATAAAATCAGCATCATGCCTTGACCATATCACATCACAACATACCATGCAAAAACAAGTTAGACGTCCTCTACTTTGTTGTTGCAAGTTTTACGTGGCTGCTACGGGCTTAAGTAAGAACTCATCTCACCTACGCATCAAAACCACAACGATAGTTCGTCAAATAGACTCCGTTTTAACCTTCTCAAGGACCGGGCGTAGTCACACTTGGTTCAACTAAAGTTGGAGAGACAGTCTTCCGCAAGCCATCTATGTGCAAAGCACGTCGAGGGAACCGATCTCGCGTAAGAGTACGCGTAAGGTTGGTCCGGATCGTCTCACCCAACAATACCGCCGAACCAAAGTATGACATGCTGGTAGGCAGTATGACTTGTATCGCCCACAACTCACTTGTGTTCTACTCGTGCAAATAACATCAAACCATAAAACCTAGGCTCGGATGCCACTGTTGGGGAACGCAGTAATTTCGAAAATTTTCCTACGCACACGCAAGATCATGGTGATGCACAGCAACGAGAGGGGAGAGTGTTGTCTACGTACCAACGCAGACCGACTGCGGAAGCGATCACACAACGTAGAGGAAGTAGTCGTACGTCTTCTTCCCGATCCGACCGATCCAAGCACCGTTACTCCGGCACCTCCGAGTTCTTAGCACACGTTCAGCTCGATGACGTTCCTCGGGCTCCGATCCAGCAAAGCGTCGAGGAAGAGTTCCGTCAGCACGACGGCGTGATGACGATCTTGATGTACTACCGACGCAGGGCTTCGCCTAAGCACTGTAACGGTATGATCGAGGTGGAATTTGGTGGCAGGGGGCACCGCACACGGCTAAGGAACGATCTCAAGGATCAACTTGTGTGTCTTGGGGAGTCCCCTGCCCCCGTATATAAAGGTTGGAGGAGGGGGAGCCGGCCGGCCAGGGAGAGGGAGGCGCAGGGGAGTCCTACTCCCACCGGGAGTAGGACTCCTCCCTCCAATCCTATTTCAATTAGGACTCTCGGGGGAAAAGGAGAGAGAAAGGGGGCCGGCCCCTTATCCTAGTCCTACTAGGACTTGGGGAAAGGGGGGCGCCGGCCAGCTATGGGCTTATCCCTTTTCTCTTTTTCCACTAAGGCCCAATAGGCCCATTAGTCTCCCGGGGGGTTCCGGTAACCTTCCCGGTATTCCGGTAAAATCCCGATTTCACCCGGAACACTTCCTATGTCCAAACATAGGCTTCCAATATATCAATCTTTACGTCTCGACCATTTCGAGACTCCTCGTCATGTCCGTGATCTCATCCGGGACTCCGAACAACCTTCGGAACATCAAAATGCATAAACTCATAATAACTGTCATCGTAACGTTAAGCGTGCGGACCCTACGGTTCGAGAACAATGTAGACATGACCGAGACACGTCTCCGGTCAATAACCAATAGCGGTACCTGGATGCCCATATTGGCTCCTACATATTCTACGAAGATCTTTATCGGTCAGACCGCATAACAACATACGTTGTTCCCTTTGTCATCGGTATGTTACTTGCCCGAGATTCGATCGTCGGTATCCAATACCTAGTTCAATCTCGTTACTGGCAAGTCTCTTTACTCGTTCCGTAATACATCATCTCACAACTAACATATTAGTTGCAGTGCTTGCAAGGCTTATGTGATGTGCATTACCGAGAGGGCCCAGAGATACCTCTCCGACAATCGGAGTGACAAACCCTAATCTCGAAATACGCCAACCCAACATCTACCATTGGAGACACCTGTAGTACTCCTTTATAATCACCCAGTTACGTTGTGACGTTTGGTAGTACCCAAAGTGTTCCTCCGGTAAACGGGAGTTGCATAATCTCATAGTTATAGGAACATGTATAAGTCATGAAGAAAGCAATAGCAACATACTAAACGATCGGGTGCTAAGCTAATGGAATGGGTCATGTCAATCAGATCATTCAACTAATGATGTGACCTCGTTAATCAAATAACAACTCTTTGTTCATGGTTAGGAAACATAACCATCTTTGATTAACGAGCTAGTCAAGTAGAGGCATACTAGTGACACTCTGTTGGTCTATGTATTCACACATGTATTATATTTCCAGTTAATACAATTCTAGCATGAATAATAAACATTTATCATGATATAAGGAAATAAATAATAACTTTATTATTGCCTCTAGGGCATATTTCCTTCATCAGGAACAAGTTACAATTACCAAACCTGTCGTTTCGATGGAAAACTCTGAAAGTCCTGTGGAGGAAAACAATGAAGTTCCTACTAGGAGCAAGAGACAGAGGACTGCAAAGTCCTTTGGTGATGATTTTCTTGTGTATCTCATAGATGACACTCCCAGTTCTATTTCAGAGGCTTATGCATATGAAGTGCTGACTACTGGAAGGAAACGGTTCGTAGCGAGATGGATTCCATCTTAGCGAATGAAACTTGGGAGATAACTGATCGTCCTTATGGGTGCAAACCTATAGGATGTAAATGGGTATTCAAGAAGAAGCTTAGGCATGATGGTACTATTGAAAAGTACAAGGCTCGGCTCGTGGCTAAGGGTTATACCCAAAAGGAAGGTGAAGACTTCTTTGATACTTACTCACCTGTGGCTCGACTGACCACTATTCGAGTTCTACTTTCACTAGCTGCCTCGCATGGTCTTTTCGTTCATCAAATGGATGTTAAAACTGCTTTCCCAAATGGAGAGTTGGACGTGGAAATTTATATGGAACAACCAGATGGGTTTGTACTAGATGGTCAGGAAGGGAAAGTGTGCAAGTTGCTGAAGTCTTTGTATGGACTTAAGCAAGCACCCAAACAGTGGCATGAGAAGTTTGAAAGAACTTTAACAGCTGCAGGCTTTGTTGTGAACGAAGCTGACAAATGTGTGTACTATCGCCATGGTGGGGGCGAGGGAGTTATCCTGTGCTTGTATGTTGATGACATACTGATTTTCGGAACAAATCTGAATGTTATTAAGGAGGTCAAGGATTTCCTATCTCGTTGTTTTGAGATGAAGGATTTAGGAGTGGCTGATGTCATTCTAAACATCAAGTTGTTGAGAGACAATGATGGTGGGATTACATTGCTTCAATCTCACTATGTGGAAAAGATCTTGAGTCGCTTTGGCTATAGTGACTGCAAGCCCTCTCCAACACAATATGATGTGAGTGTGTTACTTCGAAAGAATCAAAGAATTGCTAGAGATCAATTGAAATATTCTCAGATTATTGGCTCGCTTATGTACTTAGCAAGTGCTACAAGACCTGGCATCTCTTTTGCTGTTAGCAAACTGAGTCGGTTTGTCTCAAAACCAGGAGATGTGCATTGGAAATCTCTAGAGAGATTTTTGCGTTATTTGAAAGGCACTGCAAATTATGAAATTCACTACAACGGGCATCCAAAGGTGCTTGAAGGGTATAGTGACTCAAACTGGATCTCAGATGCTGATAAGATAAAGGCCACGAGCGGTTATGTATTTACTCATAGAGGTGGCACTGTTTCTTGGAAGTCTTGCAAGCAGACCATCTTAACGAGGTCAACAATTAAAGCAGAACTCACAGCACTAGATACAGCTACGGTTGAAGCGGATTGGCTTCGCCGGCTCTTGAATGACTTGCCGGTTGTTGAGAAACCTGTACCGGGTGTCCTTATGAACTGTGACAATCAAACTGTGGTCACGAAAGTGAGCAGCTCAAAGGATAACATGAAGTCATCAAGACACGTTCAGAGAAGGTTAAAGTCTGTCAGGAAAATGAAAAACTCCGGAGTTATTGCGTTGGATTATATCCAAACATCTAAAAATCTGGCAGATCCTTTTACCAAGGGTCTATCACGTAATGCGATAGATAATGAATCGAGGGAGATGGGTATGAGACCCTCAATATGAGTTGTTCATAGTGGTAATCTATTCTTTGTGATCGGAGATCCCGCGAATTAGATGTGGAAGACAAGCTGTTGGTCAACTGAGAGGAGAGTATCCTTACTATTCACAATACCACTCCATGAAGATGCAATACTCTCCTAATCTGCATGGCAGGTTGATGTATATCTTAATGTGTTCTAGGTGGCTTATTTAAGCAGAGATGTTATCCTGCAGAACATCTTTTGGAGAACACGTCTATATGAGTCTGATTGTCAAACGTCGCAATTTATGAGAGTAGAGTTCTCTCTAGTAATCTCATGAAAGGTCACGGAGTATGACGCATAAGCTCCACCCGCGGGGAAGACCCACGATAGCCACGTATCGGTCAAGGCTTTATGTGAAGCTAGATTCACAGAAAACTTGCAGTTCAAGGCCCAATCCACTGTTGAAGTTGCTTACTAGTGTAGCATAGAGTTCCAGATGGAAGTTCAACTTAACAGTCTCTACTGCAGTACCGGTATATAAAACAGTGTTTTAAACCAAAGGCAAATTTCTGTGTGCCTCTGTGATCTGGTAGAGGATTGCTGAAATTTAGTCTATTTTGGGCAGCCCAATAACTATTTCAAAAATTCCTAATAAATCCTAGAGGCCCACTTAGCCCATTTGTGCAAGACAAGGGATACTACTAAAGTTTAGTCTCACATTGCTAGTTTAGTGGGAGTTGGACCTTCTTATAAGGGAGGTTCTTTCCCCACTTGTACGAGCATGAGAACAAGAGGGATATCCACGCGCGCTCCTCCTCCGCCGCCCGCCTCGCCATGCCTCGTCACGACGCGCCGCGGGTTGCGGGAATGAGCCGAGCCGATATCTAAATTTTTGTCACGCACTATGGGTATACGAAAGATCACACGGAAGCTGAAAATATTTTTGCGAAAGTGGAGTTCGAATGCGAACGGTGCGGCCCTTCGGCTGCTGGCTGTTCGCTTCGTCTCTGTCTCTTCGTTTCGCCTCCCGTCGTTGCCCTCTCGCCTCCTTCTCTTGCGCCTATAAAAGGGAGGTCGCTCCTCCCAGAGAGATGCACCAGAAGCTCTTCCTCCTCTCGCCACAAGTTCCTGAGCACTGCGCTGCTGCTACGATCTTCCCCATCCCGGCTTGCGGCGTGCACGGCAGGTCGGGACAGTAGGCCTCCGAAGTCACACCTTTTGAGTCCTGTACGGGAGAAGGGTGATAAGGTTTTTGAGGAGCGCTCAACGCGACTACTGGCTGCTTCATCACGGACGATCCGGTCGCCGACGACTACTTCCCCGACGACGACTACTTCCCCGACGACGACTTCTTCCCCGACGTCCACGACCTCCTCGACGACATGGCAGGCGAGGACACCGACCCCAAGTCCAGCACTTCTACTGCTGCTGTCCCGTACGTGTTCTTGCTCTTTCTGTTAGATGTCATGACACAGTTCTTTGCTCTACTTTCCGTCCTACATGTGTTAAGTTCTACTTCATATATGCAACTTCATCTAGTGTCTGTTCTAGATGTGTTTAGTTCAAGTTCATATATGCAAATGTTCTTTACCTTCTCTCTGTCCGAACGCATGACTTGTATTATCTCTACTATATTAGTCATGACAAGTTCATATCTGTCCGAACGCTTTATCTAGTATTTCTATTAATAAAATCATTCGGTAAATTGCTTATATTTCCAACACATTGTAGATGCTCATATACTCCAGTATTTTGTGTCCCTGACCTTATTATACTTTTATGTACAATCATCATTCCTAAATCTAAGATAAGCAGACGTTTATTTCTTGCTTGGCGTTTTGCAGACGTGGAACAACTTACTTTTCTTTCTCGGCTTGCAGAATACACACCCGTCGGCGTCGTCCGTTGTTGGCTTATACACGTTCCTCTCACCAACCTATTTACGATAACGCACAACCTTGACACGATCGATTCGAGCTAACCACAACAAGCGACGACAGCCACCTCATTCACCCTGTCGGCCTCCTGTGCCCTGTCTTCTTTTCTTTGTCTTGTAATTAATTGGCTGTGTAGTCTTTCATTATTATTGCTGACAACGTGTCGGGTGCACTCGACATGACCTCATCGAAGGCAGGGACGACACAGCTTGCCATGGCTTCACCACTATCATCGAGCTGTTGCGCCGGTGGTGACACACTCCGTGATTTGGTTGACTGAGTGCATTGAGTATTGAACCTCAGTTCAAAGGTATGTGGAAACTAATCCTATTGAACAGAGTTTCAATGGCAAAGAAAGTTGACTAAGACATTTAGTAAGTACTCCCTTCGTCTTAAAATAAGAAAAATTGAGACGCTTATTTTGAGACAGAAGGAGTAACAAATTGGATAGTAAATGGAGAGATGCTCCATTAATTAGGCGTCAAAAGTGGCTTAAATCCTACTCCCGCGGCGCCATGACCATGTGACACGCGGCGCGATCAGCCGATATCTTTCAGGAGACGGCCCTCCTGCCTTGTCACTACTGCTACTATCATAAAAAAATCAGGATTATCGATCGTGTTTCTGTTGTAGAGTTGTTTTCTTACACAGGATCATGTTTGATTGATCGATGGCGATGCTAGTTCTCATATCATATGTATAGTCCCTCACTAGTCCTTTTTGAGATGCTCCTCTATGTAATTTGACCTGGACTTTTTTTTCCGATATAGGTTTTTTTATTGACTCATAATGTAGCATCGATGGATACGATGACAAAGGTCATATAAGACCGAAGCTATGCCAAGGTGACGAGGGAAAAAAAACTGAAGCGATAAGAACAACGATCTGAGTTGGATTGGTGGGTATAATCTGAGATCCCATCTAGTACTCAGCCATTGGAGGCAGGGACGATGCAACTCGCCATGGCTTCACCACTATCATCGAGCGGTTGCGCCGATGGTGATACAGTCCGTCATTTGGTTGACTGAGTGCATTGAGTAGTGAACCTCAACTCGCCATGACTCTACCATGTTGGACAGAGTTTCAAAGGCTAAAAAAGTTGACCAAGACATTTAGTAAGTACTCCCTCCATCCCGAAATAGGAAAAACTAGCGGTGTTATCCGCACATTTGCGCGGCTAGAAGTTCTGCTTTCCATTATAAACATATGTAATCCACAAATGCTATGGCAATTTGCCATTCTCTAATTGGCAAAGGTTAGAGCTTGTTACTTTTGATTTGTGTCATTTTCTTTTGCATTTCAGTGTTGTTTTAAGAAAAAGTAATGATTCATTACATATTGATGTGAAATTATCCTTTTTGGATACAACATATTATTCTATTGCGTCTTATAGTTATATATTATATTATTTTTACCATAAGTATTTTCCCATGTGGCCAAAGGTTATTGAATATATTTTTGTCATCATGATGACACTAAAATTTCATCTAAACCATAGAAAAGGACACAAAAAAACGTATGTCTCAAGAAAACATGATAAAAATTTAGTTGCTTTTCCTTGTCCATATGTATTGTTTTTTCCAGACACATCCATCTTTGATTAGCCACATCCAAGCAAAGCCACATAATTCCATAACAATTTTCATATTTCTCTCCTCTACTTCTCTTCATCGAACACTATTTCCCCCATAGCCAAATTTTGTTCAAGATGCCATGTGAGCATCGATATATTATTTAAGCTCTCTAGAAAACAATTCTAGTTGGAATGTGCATCTTGTCTTGAGTTAATAGGATCAAAGTCTTGCAAAAAATCTATTTGTTGAATGTATTATTATTTCTATGGATGTCATCTTGTGACAGAAACTTACTGATGGCATTGTGGTTATTGTCCTACCACTGGAAACCATTTCACTGAAAATTAAATGCCTAAACATTATGTTGTCTTCTTCTATGCCTATGTGTAACTACTGTGTGGGTGCGCTCGTACGTGTGTGTTGAAATTGTGGTTTCCTTACTATATCTCTCGATCTTCCATGGGTGTTTCCAGATGGATGTAAGAATATTCTCTTCGTCGAATAGTCTATGTAGCCTAACAATCGAAGATTGAGTAACTATTTTTGTATGTTCATAAAAACTTGCTATTAAAATGTTCCATCCTTTAAAAAAATTCATAGGTTCTATTTTGCGTCCATGATGCTCTGCATCCACATATATTTAACAGGCTAGGATTGGATTACTAATTTACTTGGATGTTAACTTTACAGGTTGTATTTTATACTTACAGCTAAATTTTATATGCTAAAATATGATTTATTATTTATTATTTTGAACTTCACATGTAAGTCAGTTTATTGTTTGTCCATCTAATAAGATAAGTTTCTAACATTATTATTTTCACAAAACCGACTCAAATCTTGATCAGACGTGATTAGTTGGCATTAGATTTTAGGATAGAATGAAAAGTTGGTTTGCTTCTCTATTTATTGGCACAACTCCAATATGTAAATCTTTGTTGTCGTGTATGGGGTGTTCTGATGAGCTTCAATTATTGGTTGGCTTTGCCAAGTTTGTATGCCCATCCATTAGACACGTGTAAACCTATGTGGCTATCACTCGTGCGTGCATATGTTTTTTTTGTGTGGCCGTCGTGCAAAGATATGGAGTACTCC
The DNA here is from genome assembly GCA_034509565.1 of Triticum monococcum. Taxonomy (NCBI): domain Eukaryota; kingdom Viridiplantae; phylum Streptophyta; class Magnoliopsida; order Poales; family Poaceae; genus Triticum; species Triticum monococcum. The sequence goes on from CM067845.1 coordinate 695,825,317, forward strand.
CTCCGTTCGGAAAAACGTGTCTCTTAAATGGATATATCTTTTCTCCTTTTAGAAAAGGAGGATGACCCCCGGCCTCTGCATCTGGGAGAGGCATACGACCACTTTATTGATTATTCCCGCGGACCTTACAAAATATTACGAACAATATACCTGAATCCACCATCTTGGTAACATATGCCGCTACTCCTGTCCATATAATGAAGGGATGCTAGCTGGGCCACTACCCAAACTACTTACCTAAGCCTAACATCAAAAGCCGGAAGCCCCAGCCGAGCCACATACCGGGTCTGGGGCACAATCCGGTCAGACGCACTCGTGTGTCGTCGCCACCATCATTCACAGGTCCATCTTCAGATCATATTGAGGCTTCTATCTTGTCTGGCCACTCTGCCATCGACGTCACCATGACGCCAGACAACTACCTCCTCCTGCGCGAGTCCATCTCCGCGCATCAGACGCCGAGCCTCCACAGCGCCATGCCGCCGATCTCCGCCGCCATCAATGTGTGAGATGAAGTACCGCTCCACCATCCCCCTAGCCATCACTTGCTCCAAAACGATGCCCTCGGGAGGGAAAGCGATAAAACGCCATCATCATCCGATCCGGAAGACCCAGATCTAGGGTTTCCCCCGGAGCATCCCGAGCCTGATGACGCAGACTGCAACGACGATGCCTCGACAAGGGAACGACATCTAAGACGCCATCATCATCCGCCATGACCGTAGTCGGCGCGATTTTCATCGGTAGTTGGCTCCATGAGACGTGCGCCACCGACGTCGCTGGTCCCTTCAACTGGAGTAAACTCCAAAACGATGCCCTGAAGAGGGACTATGATGCAAAATCGCCGTCATCGCTCGATCCCAAGGAGATCTAAGGTTTCCCACGGAGATACCCGCACTGTCAAGGATCAGACAAGGGTAGAACCCCGGCGAATCCGCCCAGCTGCCGACGAGTCGCACCCGCCATCGTGCCGATGGTAGACCAGCGATCAAGGCCCATGCTTGGGCATAGATCCAGCCGCGCCGCCGCGAACCGATCCGGTCACGCCGCCGCCGTCCCTGACGACCGCGATGCACCAGATCGCAAGGCCTCCTGCCGCGGCGGAGCGAAGTCGCCGAGGCGCCGCCACCACCCGCGGTGACGTCCGGCCCGCCGCCACGCTCCGGCTCGGAGGAGCCGGCCCGCGCCAGCCCCACGCGAGCGAGAGGGCCCGAGTCCCCGCCGCCGCCGGCGACGACCAGGCTTTGCCTGGCCGCGCCCTTGGGCGGCGGCGAGGGAGGAGGAGGAATGGGGGAGGGCCGGCCGACGGGATCTGGGGGCCTCCCGGCCGCCCACGCGGGGGGCGACTCGGGAGGAATTTATGTGCACCTAGGCTTACTATGGAGCTCTTTTTTATGGGGGAGAATTTCACTTCCGTGGCCTCTGCACCAACTAGGGATGCATACGGCCATTTTTAGTATGAGTACCAAGATAAACATGGTCCTTGGTTTTTTTTTAAATGAGTATCAAATTTTTTTTTTATGAGTGGTTCCACCACACACCAAACTTGATTCTCAATAAACGGGGGGAAAACCCTTGTGCATCACCTATCAATTTTAGGAATTAAACTCGGGCTGTCAGGCTCTTTTTGTGTATAGATATATCTATGCTAGATACATCTATTTGAAGGACAAGCTTTTCTGGACGGAAAAAGGATGTGTCGAGAGGCTAAACGTTGTAGTATATGAATCTTTAAAGGTCAGAGTATGTATTAAAAAATACATAGAGATAGAGAAGATCCGACAAAGAGGCTGAGTTGGACGCGACGAACTTAGCCTAGCATGAAGAGCCGACGCGTGAGCAGCAGCAGCCCGCAAGAGAAGCGGCATGGTACTACATCGACGAACTTGAACTCAGAACGGCGTTGTTGAGATGTCCGTGCATCTGTGATCTGTCAACCATTGTGCCGGTGGCGTCTCTATGGTGACAGGATGCAAGCTGCTCCCTGCAACTTTTCTGGGAGAAGCCAAACAAAACAGTGCGTTTTTTGGGCTGCCTACAGGCCAGGTCTGCCTTTGCAGTCGTATGCTTCTTCTCTTTTTAATGTATACGTATTGGTTTTGTACGCATCAATGGTAGACTCAGTTTTACGTGCTAACGCTCGACTTGTTTTTTTCTGTGAAGAAAATGCTCAACTTGCTTGTACGTGATTTATATTGTGTATAGCTTTCTGATTTTTCAACTCCGCTGTTATAACTACAATCAACGAATAATATAATTTTCATTTCAAAAAAACGAATAATATATTTTTAACCTATGTGAATATATCTGGTGGCTTCTGTGGTACACGCATGGTAGTACCTAGCCTTATCTTCTCTTCCTTAACCTGCCTAATCACACGTCATGTTCTATTAGGTAGGATATCTAAATTATATGAAATCTTAGAATCAAATTAAATCATGCGTAAAAATACTTGGCACTACCTCTGCTTGTCCACTTCTTTTTTTATTGAGTGCATTTAAGCATTCTATTCATATTTATATAGCAGAAACTGTAATGTGATATTTGTTAATTTAGTTATAAAATTCGTCTCATAAGACATACTGTTCTAATTTTCCACCACGCGTTGTCTGTTTTCCTTTTATTACTATTCAGTTTTTGCTTTTATTCGCCTACAATAATAAAAATTATTTTTGCCCTTTATCATTTGATTTTACCAAAAAATAGTTTGGCCCAATGCTTCAATCACTGTACTCATAGATATATCAAAAAAGACTTTGGTTTCTATTATAGATCTGTAAAAAAGACCTTGTTCTACGCCATACAAAGCTGCATGAATTATGCCGCTCATCTATTTAGAATAGTCGTTGTTTTGGAATTGGACTCTTTAGGGCATCTTCAGCCGCACCCTCGGGAAGGGCTCCCCAGGCGATTTTTTTGCGCCGGCGTCAAAAAAACGGCCCAGTCGCGCCCCCAGGAGCCCGATTTTCGCCGGCTTGGGCCGAAAACAGCGCCGGCGGATCCAGGCCGAACCCGGCGCGCTTGGGGGCGCCGGGGCGAGCTGTTTTGCCGCGAAAAAGACGCGGGCCAGCCGCGTCAGCGACTCGGCGCCTCGTCTTCCCCCAACGGCCTCGGTTCCCGCGGGGAATCAATGGCAAGGCTGCCGCCGGTCAGCCGCCGACGCCTCCCCTCCCTCGCACGCGTACACACGGGCGCGGCCCAGCTATAAAAGCCGGCGGCCTCCACTCACCAGCACCCACACCAGCCCCGCCCCTCGCCGCCGTCTAGCCCCTCCTCCCCCTACCTTTCCCGAGCGCCGCCGCCGCCCAGCCCCTCCCTCTACCTCTCCCGAGCCCGCCCAGCCCCCGCCTTTCGCCATGGCAGAACGCTTCCCCGGAGATACGGCGGCGGCCAACGGCTTTGGCCGCTGTTCGCTCCGCGAACAGGAGTCCTGGCTCCTGTTCCAGGCGAACATCCCGACGCCACCGGACATGCGCGCCGGGCCGACGGGGTGGAGGCTCAGCGCCGGGGGAGTTCCCATTCCCCCGTTGCCCGACGCCGTGGCGAAGCCGAGGTACTTCGCCGAGGAGGTCGACATCGTGCGCGCGTCCCTCCCCGTCGCCGAGCTCTCCCTCCCCCAGTACGCCGCCGACAACCACGCGGCCTGGGCGGCGTATTTCGAGCGCCGCCAACAGCAGCGCTTGGCGTCCACCAACGGCGCGCCGGTGGTCGGCGGCCGGCAGAACAGCGAGGGGCGCCACCTCTGGTGGGGCGTCCCCGGCCGCACACTCGAGGGCGTGCTCACGTACCTCGAGGGCGGCAACGACCCGCCATTGGCGTACCCCCCGGCGAGGGTGGCCGCCCCAGCGCAGCACCGACACGCCGGACCATGGGCTCCAAGGAGGTTCGGCGCCTCCTCTTCTTCCTCCTCTTCCCGTCCTTCTTCGCACTCCTCCGGCTCTCCGGCGCTGCTCGGCGTCAAGGCCGAGCCCGCGGCGGAGACGCCGCTCGGCCGGCGCACTCGCAGCGCCGGCATCATCATCAACGAGGGCGGCCGGCGCGCCCCCTCGTCGGCTCCTCCGCGCTTCGTCAAGCCAAAGACGGAGCCCGGGCTGGCACCGGTGAAGACGGAGCCGGGGCTGGCGCTAGTGAAGACGGAGCCGGGGCTGGCGCCGGTGAAGGCGGAGTTCGACGACGACGACGCGGCCCTCGAATGGGCACGCCAGGACTCCATTGCGATGGAGAAGGCGCGCCGCGAGAAGGAGAAGGAGCGCCAGCGCGCCGCCCTATGCCGCTTCGAGGAGCGCCGACGCGGCCGCGAGGAAGGCGGGGTCGTCGTCTTGTGCGACAGCGACGACGACGACTACGCGCCGCCGCCTGTTTGCCATGGAGACGCCGGGCAGGGGTCCAGCAGGAGCACCCGCGTCAAGGAGGAGAAGACCGACGACGACGACGGCGGCGACGGCGGCGACGACTTCAGCCCGTTTCTCTTTTTTTAGATTAGGTTAATGTAATGTTTGGCCGAATTTCGCCGAAATTTGTAATGTTTGGCCGAAATTTAACTAGCTTTTATCATAACTTCGCCGAACGGTTCTGTTTTTTTTTTTAAGATATGCGCCTGGGGACGGCCCTGGAGACCGACTCGCCCTCAGTGCCGTTTTTTTCGCCGGCTCACCCTCAGACGACGCTTTTAGACGTCCCCTGGGGAGCCAACAGTTGGAGATGCCCTTAACTCATATGTTTTCTAGGCTAGCTGAAAAGTGGGAACGTATGTCCTTTCAAAAGAAAAAAGAAAAGTGGGAACGTATGTTACATAGCCTGGTCTTTCCTTTTTTGAACAGGTGGCCGTGTAAGATTTGGACTCCAATCATCACGGCTGGTTGAAAATGGTATGCGATACAGAGACATGCGTACATCTTTCCAGCAAATCACCACCGTTCTTTCGTGTCTTTTTCCTAGTGTTACATCTGAGCCGTTCGTTTTTTATTATTTTAATAATATAATAAATTGAGACACTTATTTTGAAAATGAGGAAGTAACAAATTAGATAATAAATAGAGAGATGCTCCATTAATTAGGCGCCAAAAGTGGCTTAAATCCTACTCTCGTGGCGCCATGACCATGAGACACGCGACGCGACTAGCCGGTATCTTTTAGGAAACGGCCCTCCTACCTTGTCACAAAAAATCAGGATTCTCGATCGTGTTTCTGTTGTAGAGTTGCTTCCTTACATAGGATCATGTTCATCGATCGATGGCGACGCTAGTTCTCATATCATATGTATAGTCCCTTACTAGTCCTTTTTGAGACGCTTCCTAGACATTTTTTTTCTGATATAGGTTGTTTTTTATTGACTCATAATGTAGCATCGATGGATACAATAGCAAAGAGCTAAGTCACATAAGACCGAAGCTATGCCAAGGTGACGATGGAAAAAATTGAAGCGATAAAAACAACTATCTGAGTTGGATTGGTGAGTATAATCTGAGATCCCATCTAGTACTCAGCCATGACCTCATTGGAGGCAGGGACGACGCAGCTCGCCATGGCTTCACCACTATCATCGAGCGGTTGCGCCGGTGGTGATACAGTCTGTGATTTGGTTGACTGAGTGCATTGAGTAGTGAACCTCAGTTCAGAGGTATGTGGAAAATAAATAGGACTCTACCATGTTGGACAGAGTTCCAATGGCTAAGAAAGTTGACTAAGACATTTAGTAAGTACTTCCTCCATCACAAATTAAGAAAAATTGAGACACTTATCTTAGGACAGAGAGAGTAACAAATTGGATAATAAAGGGAGAGTGGCTTAAATCCTACTCTCGCAGCGCCATGACCATGAGACACGCGACACGATTAGCTGGTATCTTTCTGGAAACGACCCTCCTGCCTTGTCACTACTGCTACTATCATAGTAAATCAGCATTCTCGATCTTGTTCCTGTTGTAGAGTTGCTTTCTTACACAGGATCATACTGATGATCGATGGCAACGCTAGTTCTCATATCATATGTATAGTCCCTCACTAGTCTTTTTTGAGTCGCTCCTGTGTAATTCGACCTAGACATTTTTTTTCTGACATAGGGTATTTTTATTGACTCATAATGTAGCACCGAGGGATACGATAGCAAAGAGCTAAGTCATATAAGACCGAAGCTATGCCAAGGTGACGAGGGGAAAAAAACTGAAGCGGTGAAAACAACGATCTGAGTTGGGTTGGTGGGTATAATCTGAGTGACTCGCTGTCGAAATAGCATTCGTTCTGAAGGTCAGGACATACATGGTTGTTCCCATGGACATTCGGTGTTCAGTATTAATTTTGACATAATCCTTTAGAAAATTTTCCTACTGACCCCACTGAGCTTCATTTCATATGAAAAATTGCCATTGACTCCAACTCCATTTATTTACAGTACTAAACCTCACCCGCAAAAAAAAGTTCGAATACTAAATCTCCAACTGAGCACAAATTAGTTTTAAACTATCTCAGCCTAACCAATCACAATACATGGGCGTAATTAAACTTGTCCATCTCCGGCATGCAGTGGACCATGCAACATGCAACGTCTCTCATGCATGCACATAATAAATGTGCAATATTTCATGGGGTGTAACAATGGAGGAGCCAGCGCACCTAACTAGAGAGAATTAGACTGAAACAGAAAATAGAGAGAATTAGAGCAAAGCTAATAGCATCCAGCAACCATCTATATAAGACTGTCATGTCATTAAGAGACAACGTTATTAATCACTTCTATAACATGGTTGATTATAATGTTGGGTATTAGGTTAGTTATTTTTCTATTTTCTCTTTCTCTTTCTCTAATTACACTTTTTACCTAGGACCACGTGTAGAGATTGGCTCTCGCATGAGAGTCCACTCTTTTCCTTTTCCTTGTGTCTCCACTTCACATAGTAAGTGTCATGTAAGCACCCTTATAGCCCTGGCCCTTATTATAATTACTCCCTCTAGTCATTTTTATTCTGCATATAAGTTTTGTCTAAAGTCAAAGCATCTCTACTTTGACCAAGCTAATAGAAATATGTATCAACATTTATAATGCCAAATCAATATTGTTAGATTCATTATGAAATCTAGTTTCATGGAATATATATTTGGTATGGTAGATGTTGATATTTTTTAGTATATATTTGGTCAAACTTTGCAAAGTCTGACTTGACCCAAATCTAATACGCGGAGTAAAAAGAACCGGAGGGAGTACTTGTAAAGAGTTAGGTGGAATATGGCATTACATTTTTGGACTTTTTTTATACTTGTAGCCGGGTTTAGGTCTCTCACAGTGGAGCATCATAGCCTAGTAGATCACCCCATGCAATGCAAACTAAGAATAGTACTGACATGAAATAATATTAAACAAGGAAAGAGAGCATACTGGTACCATATCATGATGCCATATATGTCATAATAAATTAAGCGCTACTATGAGACATACAAAATAATAAATGATGGCATCTAAAATAGCAATCTATGATACTATGCATTATCGGGATGGTATTATACACTAATATCATATGCATGATAACAACGTATGATACTCCCCATTGTGGTCAGCCTTAAATTTCTTTGCAATGGCCTTGTAGCTATTACATGTTACTTATTAACAGGAGCATTTTTTATTTTATATATATATATATATATGACAATTTATATCCCATATATGATTGTACTAAACAACTCATTCAAATAGCGGTACCCAAACATGTAGAGCGATTTTTCTAGCATGCATGCTATATAGATAGCCTATATATGTTGATTTGTCGCTCAATGTGTTGGAGATTCATGTGTTTGTATTTTGCTTATATATATGAAGAATTAACATGAAGATACGCTGAAAAACAATAAAAGAGATGGAACTATAGAAAAATAATAATAAGTGGGCTCTCCTTTTGCTGGTATACAATAAAATAGAATTTAAAGTCAAGAAAAATTCCAACATAACATTATGTAATGTTTTAGAACAAGACAAACTTCGACGAAACAAGAAGATGTGATACACAGAGCTAGGCGAAGACAGACGGTGGACGTACATGCTAGAAAACCATTTCTCTTCTGCAAACATCATATGTGCCGTGTCTTATTGTCACATATATCTTTTCATATAACTCAAGTAGGGGTATCCAATAAGTATTAAAAAGTAGTAAAACAATTCATCTACGTGGTACCGCGAGGAGTGAGAGTACATTCTTAGGTAGTATAGAATCATTTTTGAAACACGCGTGCACACATACACACACAACCGTTTAAAGAACGCAACATAAAGACCATACCATACTCCATTTGTATCACAAAAGCATGACGTTTTGAACATGGCCTCGGTTTCCAATATCATTTTAATTGTTCAGATTTTGTGTGTGTGTGTGTGTGTGTGTGTGTGTGTGTGTGTGTGTGTGTGTGTGTGTGTGTGTGTGTGTGTGTGTGTGTGTGTGTTGGGGAACCCATCGTACAATCTTACCTCAAAGAAAATATGTTTAGAATATTATATTTCTCTTTTTTTTGTTACATATGGTTTTCGTGAAAACATGGCATTATATTGTAATATATAATATGTCCAGAACGTCATGTTTTCGTGATACAGAAGGTGTATATTTAAGCTGTCACGGATTTAGAAAGTCATCCCATTAAAAAATTAGAAAATCATGTACTACCTCCGACTCAAAATGTAAGACGGACTAAGCGTGAAAAACGTTTTATGTTCTGAGACGGAGGGAGTGGCTGACATGCGATTAGTCTCCTACACACCTGATCCCTGAAACAGAGGGAAATTACTCATCAATCAGCAAGCGTGAATGAGCGCGTGTGCACGGGCGTGCGCTACTGTAGAGATGCACTTACGCTGGACTTGTTGCAATAGAGGATGGCGTCATGGACGTCCGTGTCGGCCCTGCCGTGGTACACGACGCTCGACGTGGCCCCGCGCGCCAACGTGAACCTGCTGTGCCTCCGCGCGATCGCCCTGACCTTCCGGTACAGTGGCATCACGAACCGCAGCACCTTCCGGGGCGACGACGCCGCGCGGCGCCTCCCGGCACACGACGTCGACCGCGACCTGGCGTGCTTGCCCGTGGCGTTGGAGCCCGGGCTCAGCGTGCTCCGCGCCGAGTGGGAGGCCGGCGACGAGAAGGCCGACGACCACGGCGCGCTTAGGACGTCCGCGGTGTGACGCTGACTGTCTTGCGCGCCGGAACCGTCGCCGGGCTCGCAGGGGAGGAGGCAGCCGTCGTGGAAGATCCGGCTCGCGCTGATCTGCAGCATCGGGGACGGGACACCGTCGTCTACTACCGGCGGGTCGAAGTCGAAGTCACTCGTCGCCGTGTTTAAGCCGATAGAGAAGAGATCGTCGTCGGGGTACAAGTCGATGAAGGAGGACGACGTTGAGAGTCGGAAGGAATGACCGACGCCGTCGATGAGGCGGTCGAAGGACGGCGACGACTGCTCGGCGCTGTCGAGCCACCCGAAGAAGAAGCTGTCGTACTCGGCGAGGTGCCGCAACGACCTGCTACCCTCCATGGGCTGTGCGTAGGAGCTTTGACGAGAGTGGACGGGTGTGGTGGTGCAGGATGGATGCATCATATGCATCGAGCCGAGCACGGGCATGACACGCATTTATGGGCGGCGTGGCGGCAGGTGACTCGTCTCGTCTCGTGTCGTTTGGTGCAAATCCACTTTTTTTTCCAGTAAAATTTGTTTTTTGGGGGTTTTGATAAAATTTGGTGCAAATCGAGCAATCAAGGAAGCGTGGGTAGCTTCAGATCTTCGTGTCTGTTTCAGCCCATATGTAAATTCGCATTGCCCCAACAAAATGTTCATCATATATTAAGAAAATGTTAACTACTCCCTCCGTCCGAAAATACTTGTCATCAAAATAAATAAAAGGGGATGTATCTAGATGTATTTTAGTTCTAGATACACCCCTTTTTGTCCATTTTGATGACAAGTTTATATGTTAAAAAAACACCGTGTGTTATAAAAATGTTCATCAATGTGTATTTAAAATTTTTTAGCGTATGCTAAGAATTATTGCATGTATACTGAAAATGTCCAGCGTATTTTACAAAAAAGTTCACTGTATTAAAAAATTGACCATATATTAAAACATGTCTAGTGTGTACTTTGCAAAATGTTCACCCCATATTGTAGAGATGTTTGTAGTACCAAAAACTATAAAAAAGAAAAGGGGGAAAAGGAATAAAGTAAAGTAAAATCATCAACAAAAAATGGGTTTGCTACAGTGAAACGATTTACTGAGGTGAAACTGTGAAATATCAGGTGCTCCCAGCCTTGCGGTGCTCCCTTGCCCCAATTTTAAAAAAATGTAACAAAATTTCTGGAAAAATTTGCATGTGTTCATAAGGAATATGACTACAACCCCTAAAACTCTAAATGCACGTTGAGAAACAAAATAGACAAATTCAGATGTGAATAGTGTCAATGTTGCTTTTGTCCTTTTTTTACACTATTCATGCTAGATTTCACCTTTTTTTTCTCAGTGTGCATTTGGAGTTTGGACCAGAAATTTTTAGAGGTAGTAGTCACATTACTTGTGAACACTTACCATTTTTTCCATTTTTTAATATTTAAAATTGATGTTGTGAAATTGAAGCATGGGGAGCACCCTAGGTCGGGAGCACATGATATTTCCCCAAGTTGAACCCTCTAGAAACGGGTTCACTACCGTTATAATGAATGCTCTCGCGCCGGCCCATTGTACTCGCACAATGTGCTTCGCTTCCACTATTTCCCACCAGCGGGCATCAAATAGGAGCTCTACCTCATAACCGCTCACGCGATTCCTATTCGCGCATGTCACTCCCGATTCACTTGCATAGTAGGCCAGCCCATATGGAATTCCTTTTGCGCCATTTTTCTCAGATTCATGAAGATTTTGAATCCAGGATCAATATTTAATCTGCAATCAAATGCCTGAACAATCATGTGCCTGATCAATCTGCAATCAAATGCCTGATCAATGTTTAATCTGCAATCAAATGCCTGAACAATCCAGGATTCGTGAACATTTTCTCAGATTCATGAAGATTTTGTGGGCAGTTGTTTTTAATTCATGAATGTTTTCTCACAATTATTCAAAATCTTGATTATTTATTCAATTTCTAACAATACTGAATTTAGGAATATTTTTTCAAATTTTTGAACTGTTCTCACATTCGCATATTTCTTCAAATTTACTTAAAATAAATAAAAATCATTCGAAAAACAAACCAGGCAAAACCGCATTCAGTCAGAAGAGATGGCCCCTTAAATGGACTGGCCGACAGGAGCGTCGCAGGGCCGCCGGATCGAAGAGATATTTCTCGCTTTAAGCGAGACGATAGGTTTGTCTCGCTGAAGCTTTCCCTGCTCTGATATTGTATTGGACCGGCCTATTAAGGCGCGCATATAGTATGTAAAAAGAGAAAAAGTGCCGCGTCCTACTTAAGGCTATTCGAGCCGTTTTATTTTTTATTTATTTTACTTTTATCGTGTTTTTTTCTCCATTTTTCTTTCATTCTTTTTTGCATTTTTTCTTTGTTTTATTGTCTTTTTTCTTCCTCTTTTTATATATGTTTTTTCTTATGTTTGTTTTTGTTTTAACTCTACATTTTTGTATATGTTAAAAAATATTTTTAAATAAGTGATCACAATTTTTGTACATACATTCAACATTGTAGGAATGCTTATTCAACATTTTTCAAATACACATTCAACATTTTAATTCTTATTTAACATGTTTCAAATACTTGTTCAACATATTTCAAATACTCAGTTCGACATTTTTTATTACTTATTCAACATTTTCCATATACATGTTGAATATTTTTTAAATACTCATTCAACCTTTTCTAATACTTTTCAAACTTTTCAGGATACTCGTTCAACATTTTTCAAATACTCATTCAACATCTATTAATACTTATTCAACATTGTTTTTCATGTACTTGTTCAAGATTTGTCAAACATGTTTTTGAAGAGTTTTTCAAATATGGATAATATTTTATAGTATAAAGAAAAAAAAGGAAAAAAGACAAGAACAGAAAATATAAACAGACGAACAAGAAGCAGTTGTGGCCTCCCACGCAGATGGGCAGGCCAGTCTGGGGCACCGCGACGTGAGGCTTCCCCCTTATCTCGCTTAAAGTGAGACATAGGGGCGCCCTTTAACAGTCGCTTTAGGTTTTAAATAGGCCCCAACCCGTGTGCCGTAGGAGATTCCATGGAGGTCCTATTCATCACTCTTAGCGTTAATTAGTAATGTATAACATTCCTTCTCTGAAAAACCAACTACCGGTTTTTGATAGATTGAAAATTTTTAATATTGGAAAATTATTTTAAAAACTATTTTTCTAAAAAAATATTAGTATATACATGTGTTCTTGATTTTTTTTCAAACTGTGAATGAATTAGAAGATAATTTTTTAAAATAAACCCAAAATGAAAAGAAAAAATATAAGAAGCCCACAGAAAGACTGCGAATTTGACAGAAAATGAAGAAAAATCATAAAATTTCGTAAATGAAAATTTGTGGTAACCACCTATCGTTTAGTAATGAAGCTCCCAAGAGGTGTCAACCCATGTAGGGAGAAGTGGGCAATTTTAGTTCGTTGCTATGATCAATGAATACGATTTTTGAAATGGTTGGTTCTAAAGAGAATAGTATCCCTTGGAAATCAAGTTAGGGTTGAAACCGGTAAATACTGAGTAGAAAACTATGCTTTGAAGTTAAAAAAAATCTAAAAAACGATATGTTAAGAAGGTGGTATTCAATTAGCAAGTTAAATTGTAAATTCAAAAATAAATTTATTTATCAGGAATGAAAATAACAAATTCAACCATAAATAGTGTCGAACAGTAAATGCCACTACTCACTGTTGAGGTTTTTTTCACAACTTGTAAATGAATATGTGCTTGAACTTGCAATTTTCACATGCTGATAGAACATTAACTTATTAACGTATCATATTTTTAAAGAAATTTTAGAAACTTTCAAACATGATTTCCATAGAGTTTTAAATGTGATTTGGTTTCCATAGGGTATTCTCTATTGGATTAGGAGAGGACGGTGGTTGGAAGTCCCATGCGAGCTCATGAGATACCGTTTGGCAAAGAGGTGTTTGGCAAATACAACCCTTGTGGCCTTGATGCATGAAGAAATTCTACATGTCCAAAGTTGGCATGCTATTAAGTTGGTACAATACCTACCATATTTTTTTTACTTTTGTATAAATCTTATTTTTATATTGTAATGTTATCATACATCAGTTTGATAATGGAAAGAAGTTCATGCATTGTTGTTCATGTACCTCGGAAAAACTGTTCATAATGAAATAGTGTGTATGTATTTCTTGAAAACATTTTGTTTTCTGGAAAGCAAAAGAAAAATTTATAAATAATTAAGACCAAACATAAATAACTGTGAAGGAAAAAAGATAAAACGAAAATCAAAATGAGAAAAATACTACTGGGTTTTCGCCTATCTGCCAATGACGCCTGGTTTGCAAAGACCCTTTTTAGAGTGGTGAGTGCTTGATGCACTCATAAATCTACCAGTGGTATCTAATAAGCATGATAACGAGCCATAGATAGTTTCTACACAACGGAAATAGACTACAACACATGAGCATTTTTGTACTTTAATGAAACCTTCTTGTATCTATCCTCCTCTCGTTCGAAAGGTCTCGCTGCCATGGCCACACCGTGGGGCTTTTGTTATTGGCCAAATCAGAGTTGTCTATGCCATAGAGGCCGGGAAGACGGCGGGGCCATGATGGATGGATCCGGGCTTGCCGAATCTAGCGGCAGCGGGACTCTAGCCAGGTCCATCATTAGCAATCCCGATTTAATTTTCTATATGTTGCGCATGTTCTTTTGACATGCTAGAAACTTCTTTTTTTCGGGGTAAAGGGAGTTTTTATTGCAATGTTACAGTGTTACAATCAAGAGGCCATAGGTCCTCAATACATGGTGGAACCGAGTGCAACCACACAGCCGTGGTTCTCTTAGAGCGGCTATAGGTGGTCAAACGATCTGCAACATTATTCTGACTACGGTGGATCTTCTGAGATAAAAACTCCCTTGAACACATGAGCTCCTGGATCTCCTGGACTAAATGCCCAACAGCTGACTGAACAAGACTAGCACTTGTAAGAGTCGAGAGGGCTTGTATTGAATCCGACTGAACCACAACTGGTAGTGAGGAATGTTGTATTGCAATGCCATGCTTGCATCAAAGCATGTATCTCCGCTTCCAAAGCATCATTGCAATTGAAGATATAACGATATGCTGCGAACAACACACCCCCCATACTATCACGAAGCACCATACCTGCCGAGGCCGTTCCATCTGCTCCAAATGATCCATCAACAGACAAGGCAATGTAGCCCGTCGGAGGCGGAGGCCAGGGCACCGTAGGTAAGATAGGCGTGGCTACAGCCACCGGTTCAATGTCGACTAGCATTTTCCCTTTGATGATTTCCTCGGTTTTGAATCTTCCTGCAAGTTTGATTGATTTATAGTAGCTATCGAGAAAGTCCACAGTAACAGCCTCCGTTGCAGAAATTTTTTGCAACGAGACCTCAGTTGCAGAAAAAGTTACAACAAAACCGTAGTTGTAATTTATTTATTTTTTGCAACAAAACGAACCGTTGCAAAAAATTCTGCAACAAGACCTGTATTGCAGAAATAATTCTACAAAAAGATATGTGTTGCAGTACTGAAGACGCGCTCAACTCACTTGATGCGGTAAATCCGACTCGCGAGCCGGCTGATATTTTAAAGATATCAGTCGGCGGACGCGTAGCATTCCCCTTTTGATATATACCATAGAAAAATACTGCGGTGATGTTACTACAAAAGCAAATAAAAAAGATTTAACCGAAATGTGGCGGTGGCGCGCGGAGACGCCAATGGCGCTGTTGTTGTTGTCTTCGTCCAGCCAACGCCTTTAGCACGGCCCTTTTGCTAATGCTAAGCGCCTAGGCCTGACAGCGATCGAGCGATGGATGATCGCTACGTGTTGCAAGAATAAAATCCTGGCAGTGGCAGCCCATCGTTGTTGAGGGAAGAAGAAGAAGGAGGAGGTACTACGTAGACGCGGTAGACACCGAGTTGTCCAGGCAGGCAGGCTGCGAGGTGCGAGCGACATGAGACGGACATGGCCGCGCGACGCCAAGGCGCGCATTAACACCGGGATTTGTCCCGTGCGGGCCGGGCGCAGCCGGCCGGTTCTCGCCGTCGCCGTGTTGCGCCCCCGCTGCTCATGGGCTTCACGTGGGACTGACGTCGACCAGCACACCCGTACGTCCGGTCCGGGGACCAGACCGGAGCAGCCTACGTATGATGATCGATGTGTACGTGCTCAGGCTACCACGTCCACGTACGTCGCTGTTCAGCCTGGTAGGCTTGTACCCGGCCCGGGCACCGTTTCCATTCCTAGCTAGCTAGCCAGCAACTTGTTGTGAATGAATCCAATGCACGCAAGACCCACTTGAAGTAAGTAAGTAACTTGGCATCTCTATATCCTTCTACTTTTACTATGTGGCCTCTGGGGTTGCCAGAAGACTCACACGCACCCCTCGATCGACCTCACTCTTCGTCTTCCTCCAGCTCGATCTAGCTCTGTGTTTACCTTCGAGCCGCGGCTAGCTGTTGGGCTGGGGAGCGCCCTGGGAACGTCCATCAGGGCCCCCGTGGCATCGGGCGACACGACACGAGGCCACAACGGAGGCGTACCCGGCGTGGCGCGCTCGACCGCGTCCCCGTCGGCCACGGCCACCATCACCATGTGAGATGGAACGAGCGAGCGACACACCACATGGCCCCGGCCGTGCCCCAGCGCCCGCACATGTAGGCCCGTCCCATCTTTGCACGCGTGCATGCCCGGGGCGGGCCACGGCCGCGACCCCAGCGCGCTCCGGCGAGAGCGTACGTGCATGGCGACAAACTAGCTCCGCTTTCGTCTCGTCCAAATGGGAAGAAAGAAAGGCTTGGACGGGCTCGCCGCCGTCGCCGTCCGACGCTCAAAGCTTGTCGCCCAAATGCGAGTGCAGCCTGGCCACGACGTTAAGTCGCGACAACCAGCCCTGCCCGATCGATCCAGACGTACTGCTGCATGCCTTTCCGGACGTACTGGTCCCGGCCGGCCGATCCATCCATACATCCAATTACAATTAATCCGCGTGCGTTTGAATTTCAAAACATCCGACCGTTCCACCATTCAGCAGGCCTATGGCTACTGTATCATGTAGTAGAGGCGTACTACAAGATACTGTACCTGTACGTGGTGTACACCCTGCACTGCACTGCACACGCATGCATGTGCATATACGTGGCTCCGACGCATAGTTGAATGTGGGTACGGAGTACCGAAGACAAGGCAGCATTCAGTAGGCATGGGTTCAGGTGGGCTGCCTGATTGATCAACCGACGCAGACGTACTCCCTCCGGTCATTTTTACTCTATATATTAGATTTGTCTGAAGTCAATCTCATCCAATTTTAACCAAGTTTATATAAAAAATTATAAACATTCATATAACAACATCAATATCATTAGATTTATCTTGGAATATATTTTTATATTATATTTATTAAATATTATAGATGCTAATAATTTTTAATATAAATTTGATCAAACTTAGCAAAGTTTAACTTTCGGCAAATTCAATGTGCAGAGTAAAAAGGACCGGAGGGAGTACGTTTGCATTGCTCCGGCGACCGAGGACCAATGCGGAAGGGAATGCAATATGGTTACACACGCACGTACCATGGCCTCCAATTATTCCTAAAATCTAAAAAGCGGCCGGCCACCAACTAACAGAAATGGGCGGCCCGGCTTACATATGTGTCTTTTTTGTCAGCTAGTGGATATTATTGTTAGCATTAGATGCGTACAGACTAGTCTGGGAAATAGATTCATGCACATTTATTTTAGCATCTTAAATTTTTAAAAAGTCATATCTTTTAAACCACATGTCGGAATTCAGATCCGTTTTTACCGTTGGATTCATTGTGGCGAGATCTTTGAAACTAGATCCGGCATGGATATGTTTCGATAAAAAAAATTGATGCCAACTTTGATGCTATATGGTGCAACTAAAATACTGCATTGTGCAACTTTAGTACTATATGGTGTAACTTTTTTTAAACCAACTTTGGAGCTACATGATCTAATTTCATATGAGGTTGCAACCTACCAACCATAACAACTTGATGTGCAACTAGTCTACTACCCTGACCAACTATCTAATAGTGGATTGCAAGCCTTGTCCCTACTTTGGGCCTCCTTTGACCCATCCATCACCGAGCTCCGCACCATGGCTGTTGTCCTCCTCCGCAAACTCCTCTCTCAGACGTCATCCTCCGACTCTGGCCCCTCCTCTTCCCTGAGAGCCTGACCGTGCTCAAGTTCAACCTCCTCAACGCGTCCGACAGTGCCGCAGCAGACCTGACGGAGCTTGATATAATCAGGAGTGTCTTATATTTAGCTACTTTGTGCTCAGTTGGCTTGTAATATAGTCTAATTGCACACATATTGATGTTTAGTTGACTTGTAATGTAGTCTAGTTACACACACATTGATGTTTAGTTGGCTTATAATGTAGTCTAGTTGCACACACATTGATGTTTAGTTGGCAGGAAGACTAGTTGCACAGACATATGCGCAATTGACGTGGCAATGTAGTCTAGTTGCACACACATTAATGTTTAGTTGGCAGGATTATTGACACACATATGCTCAGTTGGCGCGGCAATGTAGTTTAGTTGCACACACATTGATGTTTAGTTGGCAGAAGGACTATTGGCATACACATATGCTCAGTTGGCGCGACATGTAGTCTAGTTACACACATATTGATATTTAGTTGGCAGAAAGATTAGTTCGTCGAAACATCTCCATGTGGGATCTACTTTTAAAAAGCACGTCGCGAGGGCTTTAACGATGAAAACGGATGTGAATTTCGACACACGGATTGAAAGTTATGGCTTTTTAAAATTTTAAAATCATAAAATAAATGCAAACAAACACGTGTGCATGCATATAGAAGATGCATATGCTGACATTTAATACGTAGCAGGAAAAAGAACTATTAGATGACTATTCTAATTAAAAAGTGAGACAAAAAAATACCTCAAATAGCGGGCCACTCGCTAAGCATCCCGGGCGGCCGTGCGCCCGCTAGATGCGTCCCCAATTATTTGACGCCGATTGTACGTAGGTCTTATGTTTGTCTATTCATTCCATGGCGAGTCGCAATCCAAACAATTGCTTAGCTGCGTCCATAATTTGCCATATCCTATCAGAGCCAATAATAGATGGCAGTGCCGGTGCTTGGACGCCCCAAAAGGGGTCGAAATCCTACTCTTTGCATCCACGACCGGCGACCACGGGAGACGCCACCAGCCGGCTCTCTTTTCACTCTTTCAAGTAGACAAGAAACATTATGCCCCCCCCCCCCCCCCCCCCCCCCTCCCCCGCAAAAAAAAAGAGACAAGAAACATTTTGCATATGCGTCTCGTGTGTGCGCGCGCGCGCATGACAGCGTGCACTTGCACTGCCACTTTTTATTGTTACCACAGCTATCATTCCACAGTCCCGCATCTAATCTAATGCATCCTATCTAGTAGTACGTTGCATCCGCCGGTACGTGGACGTGGAGTTGCTTTCCTCCACTCCACGGATCATCTCATCCTACTGCTGCTGCTGCTGCTGGCTGACGCGGTAGATCATCGTGTAGACGTACGTATAGTCCCTCTCCCATTCTCGACATAACATTCATGTGCAGCTCGACAGGCACAACACGTAGCCAAACGTATCCGTGTCCTCTTATTTCTCTTGGCTGGTGGGAAATACGAGCCGCGGGATCGCGATCCGAGTAACTTTTAATTTTTGTGGCCATGCCATGACATGGCATGATGCATGGGTGGAGTTTTTGGTCAAATTTGTTTATGCTTTTGTATATATGGACAGAGATGGATGACAAGTACAACTCTGTTGTTTAATTTCTTCTCCTTAATAGGATATTAATATTAGTGCTGAGAACAATAATTTTGCTATTTTTAAGTGCCTGAATGGGCACTGTATGCTGTCCCTACTTACGCGTGCGGATTGCCCGATCTGTTCAGGTCCATTTCTGTTACACTGCTGGACCCGCTAGCTAACAAAGCAACACAAATATGTTAACCATTTCTACTTAATTATCAATATAAGCCAAAGGTAACACGCTAAACGAGCACTAGGTCAACACTATAGAGACATTTGGGCTTGGGATATAGTACACCATGTTGATGCTCGCAATCCCTCGAATATGTTAATCAGAACACAATATGTTCCTAAAAAGCACATAATTCGAGTCCACACATTGCATTCCCTTGGTCCCGTAGATTAGATTAATCCGAACATTATGAACGTGATCATATATAAATCTTCAGATAAAAAAGATCGCATAACTCGAGCCGACAAATTATATTCATTTTTTGTTTGTTTGTAAAAAGACTAATTATATTTGCATAATCATCATGACTAATTATATTTGGGCTGCGCCGCCTCGTCATTGGGCGCTGCCCGGTGTGCTTGCTCGTCACGCTGGAGCACGTGCTCAGCGAAGCGGCGTGCTCTGCACCGAGTGAAACAGCGGCAACGACGGAGGCAACAACCCCGACACGTCGTCCATGACGCTACAGGCCACCGAGCCGCGGCCATCTTGTTGCGCAGAGGCACCGGAGCAGCCGCACGGCTCGCAGGGGAGGAGGCGGCCGCCGAGGGAGATCTAGCTCGCGCTGACCAGCTGCCCGAGGGAGGCGGCGCCTCCTCCGAGCACCAGGACGCCGAAGTCAAAGTCGCTTGTCGTTGTTGTGGTCCATCGCATGGAGAAGAGCTCTGCGGGGTCCTCCATATCGATGAAGGAGGACCTGGAGCTCCCGAGGGCGTCGACGGTGAGGTGGTCGAAGGAGGGCGGCGCCTGCTTGAGCCAGCCGTAGGAGAAGTTGTCACCGAGGTTCTTCACCAAGCCGCTCACCTTCATGAGCCGCGTGCGTGTGTGAGTGACGACCCTTGAGGCCTTGACGCATGAAGAGATTCTACACGGGCCACACATGGCATGCCAATAAGCTAGTACAATACCTACCTTTTTTCTTTTTCTTTTTCTTCATAAATCTTAAAAAATCTTATCAGCTTGATAATGGAAAGAAGTTCATGCATTGTTGTTCATTTACCTCAGAGAAAATGTTCATAATGAAATAATGGATGTGTTCCTCTTATAAGCATTTTTATATTTTCTAGAAAGTGGAAGAAAATTAAAAATAGTTAAAACAAGCATAAATGGTGAGAAAAACAAAATATAAGGGGAAAAGGAAAGTGAAAAATAAAAAATAAAAATAAAAATGGGTTTTCGCCTACCCACCAATGACGACTGATTAGTAAGACTCTTTTTGAAGTGGTGTGTGCTTGAAGCACTCATAAATCAACAGTGTTATCTGGGTCAATGGTTGTTACATGGTGGAACAAGACTAGCATTGCGCCGGATTTTTACTTCAATGTGGCTTTCTTGTATTTCTCCTTGCTGGTTCACAAGGTGCTACCAAAGCTCCCTACCATGGCACTATGGAGATTGCGTTGGAGGTCAAACCAGAGTTGTCTATGCCATAGAGGTCGGGAAGATGAAGGTGTTGTGATGGATGGGTCCAGGCCTACCTCATATGGCGACATACGGTGGGACTCTAACATGCCAGGTTCATCATCGGGGACCCTAATTTTGACGCTACATACGCTCTTTCGACATGCTAGAAGCTCTATGTGTGAGTTTTCCTACAAACACGTGGGCAACATGCTACAAGGATTTTGGAGGTCTCGTGCACATGTTGCGAATCGTTTTCTGCAATCAATGGTTAATATGCAACAATTCTTTTGTTAAAGTATTGACCCATCCTATAGCATCAAGCGGATACAACGCAAAATTAGTGTACACCTGACCTATGTATGACCAAGGTTGTCCTTTTCCTAATGCTCAGCCTGATAACGATGGAGCGATGGATGATTTTTTCAGAAACACAGGGAGGGCTTCCCCTGTTCCATTGGTCAATGAAACCATCAAGTCATATATCAGCTCACTAAGAGGAGCAGTTCAACACGAAAAATAAGACATCTGGAAACTACAAAGTCTAGCGAGATAGAATGAAACTAGGTAGGAGTAGCAGGGGCAACACAAGCCGAAAAAAACTAGAGAGGCCATGGGGGGAACATCAGCAAATACATGGTGGTCGCCCAGGTAGCCCTCCTGGTCTTCATCGGCGGCGCAGCAAAAGCCTGGGGAGACCAGCAGCTTGTTAGTGTGGACATGGGGCAGGTCACCGCAGTTTTGTTCCTTGTATCCCTCTTCTTGATCGGCCGTAGGTAGCAGTTTCCTCCGTTAGAGATCTTGAACTTGCTCTAGGGGTTGCCAGGCGGTAGAGCATAATCGTGGATCGATGGAAACATCTTTAGCCACTTGCAATTAACATGGGTTTCTATATAAATAAACATCAACAAATTGGAGAGGGCTTTCCTTTGGTCTAGTTCAGATAAGACGACCGGTGCCAAATGTAAAGTGAATTGAAAGGTGGTTTGTCGCCCCAAGGAGTACGGAGGCCTTGGGGTTCTAGACACTGACAAGTTTGCTCGGGCTTTACGCCTTAGGTGGCCATGGTATGAATGGAAGGAGCCAAACAAGCTTTGGGTGGGGCTTGGGAACCCTTGCACGGAGGAGGACATAGACTTCTTCTATGCCTCAACGACCATCATTTTGGGAAACGGTGCCAAAACACCTTTTTGGAATTTCCCATAACTTCTTGGGCGGAAACCGAAGGACATTACCCCTTTGATTTATGAGGCCTCCACGCGCAAGAACTGAAAGGTGCGTGAGGCCCTCCATGGAGATGCTTGGATTCTTAAAATCGGTCGCAACACCATTGTCTCCGGTGCCCACATCCTCCAATTCTTCACGTTATGGATGCTTGTGCATGACCTACACTTGGATCAACAAACTGACGATGACATTATTTGGAAACACGCCAACGACGAGTCCTACTCCGCGGCCATCGCCTACAAGGCTTAGTTTCTTGGACTGACTCTTTCGCCCATGGACTTTATGATCTGGAAGGCTTGGGCCCCTTCTAAGATCAAGTTTTTTGCTTGGTTGGCTATCCAAGACCGGATTTGGACAGCCGACATATTGGAGCGGTGCGGTTGGCAAAACTGTGGTCTTTGCCCGCTTTGCAAACGTGTTGGCAGACGGGTGCACACCTCTTCTACAAATGCCGCTACACCATAAGGCTATGGAACTCAGTCATCCTTGAATTTGGTCTAGCGCACATGGACACCTCCTCTTGGCATGTGGATGGATCCGTTTTGGATTGGTGAGAAAAGCAAACCTGCTTGCAAAATCCAAACCGACGAGCCCTGGCCTCACTTACAATGCTAGTCTCTTGGACGATCTGGAACGAGCGTAATGCTCGGGTCTTCCGACACAAGAGCGCACCGCCTCCGGTCCTTCTCCGTGCTATCATCAACGACGTCAAGCTTTGGGTTATCGCCGGAGCTAAAAAACTGGGGTGTATTCTTGTGCGCGAGTAGTTGCCATGCCGGGCATACGGGTCATTTGTAACACTCTATAACACTTCTCTCTTATTTAATGAATGAGCCAAATCTTTTACCTCCGTTTTGAAAAAAATTACTTCCAAGGCTTCCAAGAAGGCCTTCAGCCTCTCTCTGCTTTGGTCCGGAGACAAAAACGCCCAATACCTGATTGTTCTCAGATTCAGCCTCAAAACATGAGTAGTAGAGATTCATTTGGTGTTGTCAGAAATCATAGAATTTCTAAATTTCCACAAGCACCAAACTACCGCAGAGCTGACAACAATTAAAGCAGAGCTTTTATTATTAGAGATCCAGAATCGTGCAGTGGATTCAAAGCCATCACCCACAGTGATTCCAAAGTGATTTTTCACAAAAGACCAAGGGGTTGTTTGGTTTAAGATTAACATTGCCAAAATTTGCCACATCTAAGGTTAGGCAAATTTGACCAAGTTAGGTGTGTGTTTGGTTTAAGGTACATCTTAGACAAGCCACACTAGGGTCCCACGTTACATACACTCAAAAAGTGTGATAAGATTCTCTTAGGCTTGTCAACTTGTGGCTCTCATTTTGAAGAGCTAAACCTTAGAAAAGTTTGCCAATATTATTGTATGAAAAAGTGTGGTACTTCTAGGCCTAGAACCAAACAGCCCGCAAATGTTTTTAGCAACCACACAATAAAGAATAAATGAGAAACAGACTCGTCGTCGAGACAGAAAACATAATTCATGGTTTTAAGAGCAACTCCAACGGGCCGACCCAAACGGACGGCGTTTTTGTCCGCCTTTTATCCGTTTGGTCGGCCGTCCGTCCGCCGTCCGCCCTCTTTTAGTTTTGGGTCGGCAGTGCGTCCAACGGGCCGACCCATTTTCATGACCGCACGCGTTTAACATCGTGCCGTCGCCCTGATTTTGACGTTTCAGCACGCGGGAAAGGTTCGCGCGCGCTGGTTTTGGCGCTCCAGCGCGCGGGAAAGGTTCGCGCGCGCGCCGCGGCTGGCGCTCGCTATAAAAGAAGGCGCTCGCTATAAAAGAAGGCGCTCGCTATAAAAGAAGGCGCTCGCTCCACACTCTGTCAGCCGCCCACTCTCGCCGCCTCTGCGCCACCATGTCGATCCGCCGCCTACGTCTCGCCCTCGGCACCTTCGACACTGCAGAGGAGGCGGCCCGCGCGCACGACGCGGCGGCGTGGCGCCTCCTGAGGCCTCGTCGGGATATGAAGTTTCCCAACGTGTCGAGCCAGCGGGCGCAGGATCTGGCGTCTCTCCCGCGGCTTTTCACCGACGAGGATCGTCGTGTCCACCGGAGGCGGCAACGTCGCCTCGCCATCGCAGAGAAGGACGTGGAAGCCTTGGTGTTGTGGCGTGGAGGCTACCCGCAGGACATCGTCGACGAGCGCCAGTTCTACAAGCAATTGAGATCGGAGAGGGACGCGAGAAGGAGGGAGTGAGCCACCTATCGGGAGGACAAGCGTTCGTGGAAGCAGGCAGCTCAATTGAAATTGAAGCTACAAGAAACGGCGGGTTGGGACTTTGAAGACGAGGCGTATGCTGACGCCTACATTCAGACATCGGAGGAGGACATTACCGAGTCGGAGTCAGAAATCGACGAGTAGTGATCTTTTTTTTATTTGTGTACGCTAGGATTATCTATGTATCCATTTTTATTTGAAAAAATGGCCGGGAGCGTCGGCGACGTAGCAGGCGGGCGAGGGTGTGAATCCAATGTGTCACCGACCAGCGGGCCCGATGAGGAAAGAGGGCGAGCGCGTGCGCGTGCACATCCGCGCCGATGCAAATCCGGCTCAAAAATGGGCCTGAAATAGGTCACCCGCGGACGAAAAACGGACGCGCGTCCATTTAGGTCGGCGTGTTGGGCCGCCACTTTTATCCGCGCGACCCAAACAGACGCGCGCGGACGAAATGAATGGCCCCATTAAAGTTGCTCTACTGGCGTGTCTCTTTCTAAGGTTGTCCTCTAGTCATCAACCTGTTGTGAGAGAGCAACCAGCGATGGATGATGGCTACGGTGCTGCAAGAATAAAATCCTGGCAGCGGGAGCCCATCGCTGTTGCGTTAGTGGACTGCGATCTGAGCAGGCTGCGAGCGACATGAGGCGGACGCCAAGCCGCGCAGCTTTGTCCCCGTGTGCAGTGCAGGCGTGGAGCCACGTACTGCCTCGCGGCCGGTTGATGGCCTTCAGCCCTTCACGTGGGACTGAGGTCGACCGGCACACCCGGTCCGCGCGTACGCCCGGGCACCAGACCGGAGCGTATAAATACGATCGATATGTACCTGCTGAGACTGCTGACACGTGCTACGTCGCCGTTCAGTAGACCTTTACGTACCGGCCCGGCCACTGTTCCCATTCCTAGCAAAGCTAGCAAGCCAGCAACTTGTTCTGAATGAATCCAATGCTTGGCATCCTTCTACTTTTACTATTCGTCTTCCTCTCATTCTCGGTTTGCCAAGTTC
Organism: Triticum monococcum; assembly: GCA_034509565.1. Lineage (NCBI taxonomy): Eukaryota > Viridiplantae > Streptophyta > Magnoliopsida > Poales > Poaceae > Triticum > Triticum monococcum. The sequence goes on from CM067845.1 coordinate 695,850,389, forward strand.
CGAAGAGCCACAGCTGGGCCGGGGAGCGCCATGGGAGCGTTCATCAGAGCCCCCCGCATCGCGCGACACGGAGCCACAACGGAGCAGTACCCAGCGTAGCGCGCTCGGCCGCGTCCCGTCGGCCATGGCAGCATGTGAAATGGAACAACGCCGGCTGGCCCCGGCCGCGCCCCAACGGCCGCGCAAGTAGGCCCGTCTCGTCTTTGCACGCGTGCGTGCATGGCCTGCCCGGCCCGCACCGCACCACGTCCTCCGCCTCCCTCCGCTCCGGCGAGAGCGTAGTACGTGCATGGCGACAAACTACGTAGCACACACTGTACGCCTTTCTTCCGAATTGTCAAGGTTCGGACGGGCTCGCCGCCGTCGCTGTTGGACGCGGGCAACCTGTCGGCCAAATGCGAATGCAGCCTGGCCACGACGTTACGTCCAGCCATCCAGCCCTGCCCGATCCATCCATCCATCTAGAGCTAGTTTTAGCACGTACCCGCTGCATGCTTTCCTGCCAGCCGACCCATCGGTCCAATTATTAATCCGTGCGCGTTTGAATTTCAAAACATGCGACCGTTCCACCATCCATCAGCAACCCTGCAGCTCATTATTTTAGCGTACGGCACTGTATCACGTGTCACGTACACGCGCAGGAACAAGTCCTCCCTTTGTCCACGAGTATTTTCCAGTTCAATCACGTAGACGCGCACGAACAAGATACTATGGGGCTATTTGGTTCTAGTCTTGCATTGTCATATTTTGCTACACATTTTTATCAAGCTTGTCTAAGATTAGTTCATCAAAATGAGAGTTATAAGTTGGCAAGCCTAAATTAATCTTGCCACACTTATTTGTATGTATGTCATGTGGGGCTTTAATGTGACTTGTCTAAGGTGTGGCTTGAACCAAACACTCACCTAAGTTGATCAAACTTGTCTAATTTTAAGTGTGATAACTTGTGGCAAAGTTAGTCACAATTCAAACAGCTCGTACCTTGTAATCTCCACTGCACACACACATGCATACACGTGGCTTTGATGCATAATTGAATGTGCCTACGGAGCAACCGGCAACGACCAATCAGAATGCAATATGATTTTTAGTTTTTAAAAAAACTTTTGATCTATTCATTTTTAATCATAATAATACAACGAACACCGGAAATAAAACTTACAGTCAGATTCATAGCCCACCTAGCGACGACTATAAACACCGAAGCGAGCCGAAGGCACACCGTCATCATCGCCCCTCATTCGCCGGAGCCGGACAAAACTTGTTGTAGTACTCGGTCGGAAACTCATCGTGCTAAAGCCCCATAGGACCAACGCACCAGAACGGCAACTGCCACCAATGAAGAGACGCATAGATCCAAAGGATCCAACTTGAAGATGCATAAACATAGACGAACGAAAACCAGATCCATTAAAGACAACCACCAACCAAATCCTGCAAGATTCGTCGGAGACACATCTCCATACGTCGGAGACGCACCTACGAAACGGTGGCTAGGAGGGGAGAACCTTATTCCATCTTCAGGGAGTCGGCGGCGTCTCGCCTTCCAGAGCGGGACACAAACCCTAACTAAACTCAAGGAAACATCTGAAAATAAAGCCCTCCCACCGGCAAGAACCGGGATCCACCACGCCTCCATGGCCCTAAGGCCACCGGAGACGAGGCGGGCCAGCAGCAGCGCCGGCGGGAGGCAAAGGAACCCTAAGATTTTTTTAGGAGAGGTGGCGGCGGATGCAAAATGCAACTTCTTTTAAACGGTCACCGGGGGGAAGACTCCCCACCATAATATATTTCAAAAAGAAATTTATCCAATTTATAAGAAAAATCGGATCGAAAACTAAACATGATGGACCAGTTTATAAGGAAAACCAGGCTAGAAAACCGCACAAGCAACGAAGCCTCGTTGTCCACACAACACAAGGCTACGGTCGCACCAACACACACCCTCGAGTCCGGAGCCGCAGCTCTGACTACCTCCGCTTGCATGCGATCCACAACGCCGCACGACACGGAAGCCCAATAGCCCTAGCTACACGAGACATACCAGCCAGACCGACCCTTCTGATCGCGTCGACCGGGTCGATACACTCGCTACCCTCGCAGCTGCAAGTCGCCACCCAAGCCATGCCAAACGACGGACCTGCCCCATAGAGCCATTGTTACATCGTTGTCCGAGGCCGCCACCTCGGCGCCCATCGATTATCTGGAGCCGGCGGCCCAACATCCACCGCCTAAGACCACAACGTGATCCAACACTACTGCCACAGAGCTGCCACCACGGGCAGATCTTGAGCCAAACAACAGATCCGAGCAGCAGTACCCCCGCCCCTAGTCAACACAACCACCCCCGTGGATGATGCAGGCCACCTCCTTCAGCTACATGGGCATCGCGCGGACGCCTGGAGGCAGAGGAATGTGCAGCTTGGATCCAGGCGTGGGGGCCAGATTTGCTTGGGCGGGGGGGAGGGGGGACCCACGGACGGGAAGCAACCATGGCGAACGGGACAGGCGACGACCACGACCCATCCCAGCAGCCTGAGCACGAGCAGAGCACCACCGAGCGCGGTCGTCGCTTCCGCCCAATGGACCACCGTCGTCCGACCAGCACTCTCCTCAAAGCGAGCCCTCCCCGAGCCTCCTTTGGCAGGGGATGGCTGCCGCCGTCCAATGGCAGGGTGGCGCCGCCATTGCGGCTAGGTCGACGGCAGCGGCGGAGGAGAGGGGGCGTTGCAGGGTGCCCTGCCAGCGGCGCCTAGTGATAAAGCCATGTACCTAGGGTAGGGGCACGGACCTGTCCTAACAGCCCTACCCAAGGACATCCATAGAAGAAGTCACCTTTCGATCGACTTGAAGATACCCACTTGACGGGTTCAAGACACTCGACCAGGAAGCTATCACTCGACCATGAAGCCAACCACTCGACTGCCAGGAGATCTAAAGTCAGTCCGCAGGCAAACGGTCGGTCATTAAGTAGCCTTTACGGTCATTATAGCACTTTATTAGAGGCGTTACCAGTAACGCCCAACCTTAATGTACCTTAAACCCTGCATTACTGAGGGCGGGAGAGGGCTGGCGAACTCTATATAAGCCACCCCCTCCTTAGTATCTAAGGGTTCGCACCCCTGTCATTCTCACACATATAATCCAGTCGACCGCCTCCGGGCCCCGAGACGTAGGGCTTTTACTTCCTCCGAGAAGGGCCTGAACTCGTACATCTTCGTGTGCTTACAGCTCCTACATAGCTAAGATCTAGCCTCTCCATACTTACCCCCTACATCACTGTCAGACTTAAAACCACGACAGTTGGCGCCAACCTTGGGGCCGGAATCTTGGCGCTTGATTGTAGGAGTTGCAATTTTTCCGATCTCCTTGATCATGGTTTCATGCGGAGTTTTGGTGGAGGGCCGCGAGATCCGTCTCGGCGCGCTCACGTTCATCGCCGACGACTCCGCCTGGCTTCAAGAGGCTCCGCTCGACATCGACATGCTCCCCGTCTGCGGGGTGACGCACTTTCGGGCATGTGTTCGCGGCGTCCTACTGCGGCAGCCATCGACCCAGTATCGGTCGGCTCCCGTGTCATCTCCCCGCCTCGTTTCTTGCCGGCGCAAGTGCTCTGGTCGATCGAGACTTCAGAGGTGGGTGAGGCATGCGGTGGCTCGCCAATCGGCCACCCCACAAGTCACGGCAATCGAGCCCGACGAATCTCTCTACGGCCTGTTTGACCTGTCGACTGGCTCCGCAGAGACCGCATCCGAGTGTGACAGCAGTGATCCTGCGGCGGAGGTCCTGGCAATTGATGGGACACGCAGCCCTCCCGGTTTTACTCGTACCAACGGAGGGGCAGGTGGGGGCGACCCGTCGCATCCCCACGAAGAATATCTCCCTGAGCCTCCCACGTCGCCGCAGCGAGAGGAGCTTCGCCGCCGGAACATGGATGCACTCCATACTCCTATCGTTGGAGAAACCCCCGAGGCCCGAGCCTTAGAGGACGCGCGCTTGGCTAACTTGGCCGAGCGCACTCGACTGGAGAATCTCCAGCGAGCACTCGACGAGCAAGCGCGTCGGCGGGCTCCCAAGTCCAGTCGACGTCAGCTCTTCTCACCTACGCAGGTATATCAAACTCCCGTTCAGAATTTGGCAGCCGCGGCCCGAATAGCAGAATCAATTCAGCCCTCCCAGTCAGAAGCTGGCAGAGGCTTGTTGCAAATCAGAGCGTTGCTCCGGGCAGCGGGAAACCAGAATTCCGCTATCTCTCAGTCACGGAATAGGATCCACAGTCGATCCGTTGCAGCAGATACAGTGCAGTCGGCTCACAGCCCAAGATCGCCCCCGAGGCGTGAGGGATGTGGAGACCGACCAGATCAGTACAGAAGAAACGAGCAGTATGATCATCGATTCGATCGTGATGATCGACGTCGAGTGCCAACCCCTCCCCCGAGGAGTGGGTCGTATGCGCCTCGACAGCAGGATGACAGATGCCCTCATAGTGTTGGACGGAGGATCCCAGTCGACCCCAGGGAACTAGGCTTTGACGCGAGATCCATCCTCGTTCAAGGTTTGGTCAACAGGAACAGGGCTCATAGAGAAGGACATGACAGAGATGCTCCTACCAGCAGTAGGGTACATGTTTCAGGGCCAGAATGTTTCAGTCCAGCCATCAGGGCCGCAGTGATTCCTCCCAACTTCCGGTTGGCGACTGGAGTCAGCAAGTTCACCGGCGAGTCTAAGCCTGACACTTGGCTCAAAGACTACCGAGTGGCTGTCCAGATTGGCGGCGGCAATGATGAGGTGGCTATGAAGCATTTGCCTCTCCTGTTAGAGGGCTCAGCCAGAGCGTGGCTGAATCAGTTAGCACCCAGCAGTATCTATACTTGGGAGGATCTCTCTCGAGTGTTTGTCACGACCTTTGAAGGAACATGCAAGCGACCGGCAGGCCTTACAGAATTGCGGTCTTGCATGCAGAAACCGAGTGAAACTCTGAGGGATTACATCCAGAGGTGGATCACTTTGCATCACACAGTTGAGAATGTACCAGATCACCAAGCAGTTTGTGCCTTTAAAGAAGGCGTCAAGAACAGAGAGTTGAACCTGAAGTTCGGTCGGACCGGAGAAATGTCTCTGAATCGGATGATGGAAATTGCCACCAAATACGCTAACGGAGAAGATGAAGATCGACTCCGGAGTGGCAAGCAGAAAGCAGACGCCCAGGAAACCGGAGGCAATTCCAGTCGGAAGCAGAAGCGGAAGGCCGGGCCAGTCGCTCCTGGGGAGGCCCTGGCCGTAACCCAGGGGAAATTCAAGGGAAAACCCAAGGGGCCCTGGAACCCCAAGAAAGTAAAAGATCAAGACGAAAATGACGTTTTGGATCTGCCGTGTCACATTCACACCAAGAAAGATGAGGAGGGTAAACTCATTTACCCAAAGCATACCACTCGACAGTGTCGGCTCCTAATCCAGCAGTTCCAGGGCAAGCATTCCAAAGACAAGGAAAAAGAGTCGGACAAGGTTGAGGATAAGGAAGATAGTGACGACGGGTACCCCCAAGTCAATTCCACCTTGATGATTTTTGCTGATGTCGAAAGCAAAAGTCGACTGAAAGTCATTAACCGTGAAGTGAATATGGTTGCCCCGGCAACAACCAACTACCTGAAGTGGTCTCAGACTGCCATCACGTTCGACCAGTCCGATCACCCTGCGCACATTGCCACCCCTGGGAGGCAAGCTCTGGTGGTCGACCCAGTTGTCGAAGGCACTCGACTGACCAAAGTCCTGATGGATGGTGGCAACGGCCTGAACATACTATATGCAGAAACGCTGAAAGGGATGGGCATCCCGATGTCCAGGCTCAGTGCCAATAACATGAGTTTCCATGGAGTCATTCCTGGAAAGAAAGCCGAGTCACTCGGCCAGATTGCTCTTGATGTGGTTTTCGGTGATTCAAAGAATTACCGGAAGGAAAAGTTGACATTTGAGGTTGTGGACTTCCAAAGTGCTTATCATGCTATTCTGGGCCGGCCAGCTTATGCACGCTTCATGGCTCGACCGTGCTATATGTATCTCAAGTTGAAGATGCCCGGCCCCAGAGGTGTGATCACCATTACAGGCAATCGGAAGAAAGCAGAGGAGTGTTTTCAGAAAGGATCAAAGATCGCTGATGCTCAGATGTCAGTAGTCGAGCTGCAAGAGTATCAGAAGACTGCTGATCCGAGTGAATTGCCGCGAGCCGAAAAGCCAGCTTCAGAATCAGCTTTTCAGTCGTCCGGTGAAACTAAGATAGTTCACATTCACCCGACCGACCCCAATGCTGCTCCGACTCACATCTCAACGACGCTCGACTCCAAATAGGAAGAAGCGCTCATCCAGTTCCTCCGTGAGAACTGGGACATCTTCGCATGGAAGCCTTCTGACATGCCTGGAGTTCCCAGGGGGCTGGCTGAGCACCGTCTACGAGTCGACCCGAAGTTCAAGCCTGTGAAAGAACATCTTTGATGGTCCGCCGTCCAGAAGAGGAAAGCTATTGGCGAGGAGGTGGCTCGGCTCTAAGCAGCGGAGTTCATCCGAGAGATTTACCACTCCGAGTGGCTTGCCAATGTTGTCATGGTCCCCAAGAAGGACAAGTCACTTCGCATGTGCATTGACTTTAAACATATCAATCAGGCCTGCCCGAAAGATCATTTCCCTCTCCCCCGCATCGACCAGATAGTCGACTTGACCGCGGGGTGTGAGCGTTTGTCTTTTCTAGACGCTTATTCAGGGTACCATCAGATCCGTCTGTATGGACCCGACGAGATCAAAACGGCTTTCATCACCCCATTCGGGTGCTTCTGTTATGTCACCATGCCCTTCGGCCTCAAGAATGCTGGAGCCACGTTCATGAGGATGATTCAGAAGTGTTTGCTCACTCAGATCACTCGGAATGTGGAAGCGTACATGGATGATATTGTGGTTAAGTCACGGAAAGGTTCCGACCTACTGACTGACCTTGCCGAAACCTTTGCTAACCTCAGGAGATATGATATCAAGCTCAATCCATCAAAGTGCACATTCGGAGTTCCAGGTGGAAAGTTACTCGGTTTTCTCGTTTCCGAACGAGGAATCGACGCCAATCCCGAGAAAGTTGGCACCATACTCCAGATGAAGCGCCCCGTGCGTGTGCACGATGTCCAGAAGCTTACAGGTTGCTTGGCCGCTCTAAGTCGATTCATTTCTCGTCTCGGTGAAAAGGCGTTGCCTCTTTACCGACTGATGAAGAAGTCTGACAAGTTCGAGTGGACTCCAGAAGCTGATGCAGCATTTGCAGAGCTCAAAGCTCTGCTCTCCACCCAGCCGGTGCTTGCTGCCCCAATCAGTAAAGAGCCTCTGCTGCTTTACATTGCGGCCACGGGACAAGTTGTCAGTACAGTACTTCCGGTCGAGCGGGAAGTAGAAGGAAAGGCCTTCAGAGTTTAGCGCCCAGTATATTATGTGTCTGAAGTTTTGACTCCTTCGAAGCAAAGATATCCCCATTACCAGAAGCTTGTATATGGGATTTACATGACCACGAAAAAGGTTGCACATTACTTCTCTGACCATTCCATTACAGTCGTCAGCGACGCTCCACTATCAGAGATTTTACACAACAGAGATGCAGCTGGTCGAGTGGCGAAGTGGGCTATCAAATTTGAAGCAAAGAAGGCTATCAAGTCCCAAGCAATTGCAGATTTCGTCCCCGAGTGGATAGAATAGCAGCTTCCGACTCAAGTTCACTCGGAGCATTGGACCATGTTCTTCGACAGATCTAAGATGCTGAATGGCTCCGGTGCTGGGGTAGTATTGGTCTCCCCCGAGGAGATAAGCTCAGATATGTTCTCCAGATTCACTTTGATTCCTCCAATAATGAAGCAGAATATGAAGCACTCTTGTATGGGTTGCGCATGGCCATTTCACTCGGCGTCTGGCGCCTCATGATCTATGGCGACTCAGATTTGGTGGTTAATCAGGTGATGAAGGAGTGGGACGTCAGAAGCCCAGCTATGACTGGCTACTGCAACGCAGTAAGAAAGCTAGAAAAGAAATTCAAGGGGTTAGAGCTTCATCACATCCCCCGACTGAAAAATCAAGCAGCTGATGATCTGGCAAAGATAGGCTCTAAGAGAGAAGCCATTCCCAGCAATGTGTTTTTGGAGCACATCCGCTCGCCGTCAGTCCAGGAGGATCCTTTTACAGAAGAAGCCCCGCAACCGAAAAGTGCCACAGATCCGACTGAAGTCGAAATTCCTGCTGTGGTCGACCTAGTCATGGAGGTCTTGGCAATCATTCCCGACTGGACGATACCATACATCGCATATATTTTGAGGAAAGAACTTCCAGAGGAGGAAGAAGAAGCTCGACAGATTGTCCGTCGATCTAAAACTTTCACAGTCATAAAAGGACAGTTGTATAGAGAAAGCGCAATTGGAATCGGTCAGAAGTGCATAACGCCAGAAGAAGGTCCGATAATCCTTGATGATATCCACTCGGGGACCTGTGGTCACCATGCGTCCTCTCGGACCATTGTGGCCAAAGCATACCGAGCAGGTTTTTACTGGCCCAGGGCAAACGAAATGGCGAAAGAGATAGTCGACAAATGTGAAGGCTACCAGTTCTACTCCAACATGTCGCACAAGCCAGCATCAGCTCTGAGGACCATTCCACTCGTCTGGCCCTTCGCTGTTGGGGGACTGGACATGGTTGGTCAATTGAGAACAGGTAGGAGCGGATTCACACATGTGCTTGTGGCAGTCGACAAGTTCACCAAATGGATTGAAGCCAAGCCTATCAAAAATCTTGATGCTAGCACTGCTATCAGTTTCATCAGAGAGTTGATATTCAGATATGGAGTCCCGCATAGCATCATCACTAACAATGGGTCAAACTTCGATTCAGACAAGTTCAGAGCTTTTTGCGCCTCTCAAGGCACACGAGTCGACTACGCGTCGGTCGCGCATCCCCAGTCGAATGGACAAGCTGAAAGAGCAAATGGTCTGATTCTCAAAGGACTGAAGCCTCGACTCATGCGTGATCTCAAGCACGCAGCAGGCGCTTGGGTCGACGAGCTTCCGTCAGTTTTGTGGGGATTGAGGACCACCCCGAACCGGTCGACTGGAAGAACGCCGTTCTTTCTGGTTTACGGAGCCAAAGCTGTCCTGCCGAGTGATCTACTTCACAATGCTGAAGGAAATATGCCCTAGAGGCAATAATAAAGTTATTATTTATTTCCTTATATCATGATAAATGTTTATTATTCATGCTAGAATTGTATTAACCGGAAACATAATACATGTGTGAATACATAGACAAACAGAGTGTCACTAGTATGCCTCTACTTGACTAGCTCGTTAATCAAAGATGGTTATGTTTCCTAACCATGAACAAATTGTTGTTATTTGATTAACGAGGTCACATCATTAGTTGAATGATCTGATTGACATGACCCATTTCATTAGCTTAGCACCCGATCGTTTAGTATGTTGCTGTTGCTATTCTTCATGACTTATACATGTTCCTATGACTATGAGATTATGCAACTCCCGTTTACCGGAGGAACACTTTGGGTGCTACCAAACGTCACAACGTAACTGGGTGATTATAAAGGAGTACTACAGGTGTCTCCAAAGGTAGATGTTGGGTTGGCGTATTTCGAGATTAGGATTTGTCACTCCGAATGTCGGAGAGGTATCTCTGGGCCCTCTCGGTAATGCACATCACATAAGCCTTGCAAGCACTGCAACTAATATGTTAGTTGTGAGATGATGTATTACAGAACAAGTAAAGAGACTTGCCGGTAACGAGATTGAACTAGGTATTGGATACCGACGATCGAATCTCGGGCAAGTAACATACCGATGACAAAGGGAACAACGTATGTTGTTATGCGGTCTGACCGATAAAGATCTTCGTAGAATATGTAGGAGCCAATATGGGCATCCAGGTCCCGCTATTGGTTATTGACCGGAGACGTGTCTCGGTCATGTCTACATTGTTCTCGAACCGTAGGGTCCGCACGCTTAAGGTTTCGATGATAGTTATATTATGAGTTTATGAGTATTGATGTACCGAAGGAGTTCGGAGTCCCGGATGAGATCGGGGACATGACGAGGAGTCTCGAAATGGTCGAGATGTAAAGATCGATATATTGGACGACTATATTCGGACATCGGAAAGGTTCCGAGTGATTCGGGTATTTTTCGGAGTACCGGGTAGTTACGGGAGAAGTAATGGGCCTTGATGGGCTTTAGTGGGAAGAGGAAAAGGCTGCTGCGCCCCCCCCCCCTCCCCTTTGGTACGAATTGGACTAGGGAAAAGGGGGCCGGCCACCTCTCCTTCTCCTCCTATTCCTTCTCCCTTCCTCCCCTCTTGGTGGACTCCTACTAGGACTTGGAGTCCTAGTAGGACTCCCTATCCTGGCTGCACCTTTGCCTTGGCTGGCCTCCTCCTCCTCCATCCTTTATATACAAGGGCAGGGGGCACCCCATAGACACACAAGTTGATCCTTGAGATCGTTCCTTAGCCGTGTGCGGTGCCCCCTGCCACCAAATTCCACCTCGATCATACCGTTACAGTGCTTAGGCGAAGCCCTGCGTCGGTAGTACATCAAGATCGTCACCACGCCGTCGTGCTGACGGAACTCTTCCTCGACGCTTTGCTGGATCGGAGCCCGAGGATCGTCATCGAGCTGAACGTGTGCTAAGAACTCGGAGGTGCCGGAGTAACGGTGCTTGGATCGGTCGGATCGTGAAGAAGACGTACGACTACTTCCTCTACGTTGTGTGATCGCTTCCGCAGTCGGTCTGCGTTGGTACGTAGACAACACTCTCCCCCTCGTTGCTATGCATCACCATGATCTTGTGTGTGTGTAGGAAAATTTTCGAAATTACTACGTTCCCCAACAAATGCCCCCAGAGTCGAGCTTTATAACGAAGACGAAGCAGAGCAAGCCCGGCAAGACGCATTCGACCTCCTAGAGGAGGAGAGGGAAATGGCTATGATCAGATCGACCATCTATCAGCAAGACTTGCGTCAATTCCATGCCAGAAATGTGTAGAGCCGAGCCTTCCAAGAAGGAGATTTTGTCCTCCGAGTGGATCAACAGAAACCACACAAACTTGCTCCTACTTGGGAAGGCCCCTTCATCGTCACCAGAGTCCTCCACAATGGAGCATATCATCTCTACAACGTTGATCGCCGGATCGACGAGCCACGAGCTTGGAATGCGGAACTACTCCGCCCATTTTACACTTGAATTCTCACTCGGATGAGATGTAATAAGAAAAACTTCCGTAGTTTATTTTTATCAAAGACAAGAGTGTCCCAGTTCTTCCTGTAATTGCTGTCACTTTTGTCTGCGTACGAAATCCCCTAGTGGGTAGCTTAGCTGCGAATCCGTTTCGCCTAAGTTTGCAAAAAAAATCCTACCGAATGGTGAGCCAGACTCCCACTCGGGGGCTTAGCTGCAGCCCAGTGCTCGCCTAAGTATATGAAAATCCTACCGAGTGGTGAGCCAGACTCCCACTCGGGGGCTTAGCTGCAGCCCAGTGCTCGCCTAAGTGTTTGAAAATCCTACCGGGTGGTGAGCCAGACTCCCACTCGGGGGCTTAGCTGCAGCCCAGTGCTCGCCTAAGTGTTTGAAAATCCTACTGGGTGGTGAGCCAGACTCCCACTCGGAGGCTTAGCTGCAGCTCAGTGCTCGCCTAAGTGTTCAAAAATCCTACCGAGTAGAGAGAAAACCTCCCACTCGGGGGCTTAGCTGCAGTCCAAGTACTCGCCTAAGTATATAAAAATCCTACCGAGTGGAGAGCAAACCTCCCACTCGGAGGCTTAGCTGCAGCTCAGTGCTCGCCTAAGTGTTCAAAAATCCTACCGAGTGGAGAGCAAACCTCCCACTCGGGGGCTTAGCTGCAGTCCAAGTACTCGCCTAAGTATATAAAAATCCTACCGAGTGGAGAGCAAACCTCCCACTCGGGGGCTTAGCTGCAGTCCAAGTACTTGCCTAAGTATATAAAAATCCTACCGAGTGGAGAGCAAACCTCCCACTCGGAGGCTTAGCTGCAGCTCAGTGCTCGCCTAAGTGTTCAAAAATCCTACCGAGTGGAGAGCAAACCTCTCACTCGGGGGCTTAGCTGCAGTCCAAGTACTCGCCTAAGTATATAAAAATCCTACCGAGTGGAGAGCAAACCTCCCACTCGGAGGCTTAGCTGCAGCTCAGTGCTCGCCTAAGTGTTCAAAAATCCTACCGAGTGGAGAGCAAACCTCCCACTCGGGGGCTTAGCTGCAGTCCAAGTACTCGCCTAAGTATATAAAAATCCTACCGAGTGGAGAGCAAACCTCCCACTCGGAGGCTTAGCTGCAGCTCAGTGCTCGCCTAAGTATGTAAAAATCCTACCGAGTGGAGAGCAAACCTCCCACTCGGAGGCTTAGCTGCAGCTCAGTGCTTGCCTAAGTGTTCAAAAATCCTACCAAGTGGAGAGCAAACCTCCCATTCGGAGGCTTAGCTGCAGCTCAGTGCTCGCCTAAGTGTTCAAATATCCCACCGAGTGGAAAGCAAACCTCCCACTCGGGGGCTTAGCTGCAGCCCAGTGCTCGCCTAAGTTTGGAACACGTCCCAATCCACAAGGACGGCAAGATGCGAATCGACTGTTACCTTTTCCTTCGGAGCTGCACCACAAATACGAAGTTATTTCGAGTGAAGACCAAGTTCCACTCGACAGATAATTCCCGAAGATATTCAACGATAAATCAAGTTCGGATGAAACCCAAAGGTCCAAGACCTCAGATCCAAGTACTCGAGCCCTCGGCTCGACAGAGTTTAACGGTTACAGAATCCACTCGGCATTCCGAGGCAAATTTAAAGTGAAGCATAAAAGTTTTTTACTCCTCCGGCAGAGGACTGGAAGGGGCAACGAACTCGTCCAAGTCGATCCCGTCTGCAATACGGGTGGCAGCGGCAATGAAAGTTTCCATGAAGTCTTGAAAGTTAAGCTTCCTGGTGTTGGCAACTTGGATGGCTGCCAACTTCTCCTCTCGCACCTCCTTGCAGTGGACGCGGACGAGGGATAAAGCGACATCGGCACCACACCTTGCGGAGGATTTCTTCCAGTCTGTCACTCGACCAGGAACGTCGTTCAGTCGAGTCATCAGAGACTCGAGATCATTTGAAAGCGTCGCCCTGGGCCAGAGAGACGTGTCGATCCGCGACACCGCAACTTTCAGCCGAGCCAGATAGTCAACCACGCTGGCAATACGAGACTCCAGACGGAGCACGTTCATTGTAGCCTCATCCTTCACAAGAGAGTTAGCAGGGTCCAAGCCTGGCTCCACTCGACTGGTCTCCTCTTCAAAGTTCTGACAGAATTCTGCAAACACGATTCAAGAATAAGACAGTGGCTTTACTCGAGTTTGGTAACTGCAAGACAGCTAGATCGGAGTAGTTACCTTCGAGCATGACGAACAGCTTCTTGGCGAGTCCACCGAGATAAACCTCCAGATCGTTTACCTTCCCCGCCAGCTCACCTGCCTGGTCACTCAGAGTCATCTTGTCTTTCTTCAGACGGCTGGCCTCTTGATTAGCCACGTCGAGAGCGCTTTTTAGCCTGGAGTTTTCCTTTTCAAGAGTATCAACCGAAGCCAGCTTTTCTTCAGCAAGCTTCATTTTGCTCAAAGCCTCCTTCTGTGCCTCTGCAAGATCTTGATCCTTCTTCTTCAGAGCTTCTTCCAGTTTATCTGCAGCACGTCGAGTGAAATCAACATCAAGAATGGACAGGAAAGAAAAGTCACTCGTCAAGAATGGAGAACCTCACCAGCCATACCTTTTGCTTCTTCTTGCGCCTTCTTCAAGTTCTCTTGAGCAAGCTTCAAGTCAAGGTTGAGCTGGATCTGCTTATTCTCCAACTCAGTATAGCGAGCTACAAGTTCGCAGGATTTCTGCAAAACAAAAATCAGTCGACAGACGTCCAGGATAAGTTGCTTCCGAGTAACTAAGAGATAATGATGGCGTTTCTAAGACTACAGCCGAATCAAAAAACATTCGACAGTAGTCTCGGGGACTACACCCAGTGGGTGCACTCAGCATGCCCCCACTGGTTTTTGAAAAAAAACCGACTGCTAGCAGTCGACCGGATACAATTCCATTTGGCACGGCCTGACCAGACCGAGTGAAGAAGTACAACTACAGCAACACAATGTACAGACTACAGTCGACTGCCAGCAGCTCACCGTAGTCTCGGGGATTACACCCAGTGGGTGCACTCAGCGTGCCCCCACTCGTCCAAGAATTGGCAGACACACCCAGTGGGTGTACAGATGTAAAGATCTTCAGAAAAGAGATCCTTCTAACAGCATACCGTAACAGACCAAGTGTTGAGTCGACTGACCTGGACGTTGCTCTGAAGAGCCGAACTTGCGTCATAGGCTGCTTGGCTGGCCTCCCGAGCCACTTTCACTTGTTCCATCATGATCCCCGCCTAACGTATAGCCTCTTTCGCGGCACTCGCTTGGTCCTCAGGGGCGGAGTACGTGGCAAAAAGTGAAGGAGGATTGGCGGTCGACGCCGAAGGCCGCACGCTCGTCAGAGGATCGGCGAAAGTCACAGAAGCCCGAGTGGTGTCACCACCATCCCGAGCCAAGGCCTCAGACGCCGGAGCAGATTGGGAGGTCTTACCAGCCAACGCCCGCCTGTTCCTTCTCACTCTCAGCGGCTCGTCGTCGTCGTCATCCGGGAGGCTAATAACATGAGGAGGAGCTACAAGAAAGAATTCAATCGACCAGGGTTGCAATAAATATCCAGTCGACTCAAGGCAGAACATCACTAATCGTACCAGGGTTGGAGGTAACAGCATCCTCCATCTCTTGATCGTCATCCTTGGCTGAGAGCTCAGAAGTAGCAGCGCTGCAAATCTCGAAAATCAGTCAGTTGACTCAATGAATCGACCAAGGATCTGTCCACGGTCGACAAAGGAGATCAAGTTCTATTATTACCCAGAAATGGTGGGGACGGTCATCTTCATCTTGGGTAGAGCCATAGGCGGCTTGGACGGCGTCGCGCGTGGGTGCTTGGGAGCCTTTTCGGCCGACGGAGGAGAAGAGGTCCGAGGGCGTTTCGTCGACTGCCCAACAAGAGCAGTCGACTTACCACGTTCCCGCGCCGGGTCGTGTGTAAGCTTGGATCGCCTCTCCGAGCGGGGGGGTTCAACTTCTTCCTCCTCCTCTTCGCTGGAGTCGACGTCGTCGTCTCCCTCTCCTTCGCCATCAAATTCCCACTCGGCTTGTTCATCTCCACTCTCACCGCCGCTCGCCTCCCCTTCTTTAGTCGGCTCCTGCACCCCGTTGGGTGTCGAGTACATCTAGTAGTTGCCTGGAAAACAACAGACGAGATCAAAGTCAATCGACAAATTCAAAGAAGACCAATGAAGAAAACAAGATCTCAGTCAGGAGCATAAGGTCAGACCTGGTCCACTTCGTATGTATTGTCGAGTGGAGGAACCCTCCTGGCTCCTCGGGGGTTGTCTTTGTTCCCTGTGATGCTCGACAGCCATCCTTCTAGCATCTCATCGGTGACCTCCTCCGAGTGGATCCGAGTGGTGTCTTCAAGACCCGAGTACAGCCACATCGGGTGGTCGCGAGCCTGGAGCGGTTGGATGCTCCTCTGAAGGAAGACCTCCAGCAAGTCCATGCCAGTCACGCCGTCGCGGACAAGCTAAACCACTCGACCAACCAACACTTTGACTTGGGCCTTTTCTTCCGGCGTCACTTTCAGAAAAGCGGGTTTTTGAGCTCGTTCTAGAGAGAAAGGGGGAAGCCCAGTCGACTGTCCTGGAGTCGCCTGGTCTTTGCAGTAAAACCAGGTCGACTGCCAACCACAGACCGACTCAGGGAAAGTGATGGATGGAAAACAACTTTTTCCCCTCGTCTGGATCGCCAGACCCCCGCACAACTAGATCACCTGCGTCCTTTCGTCACTCGACTTGGCCTTTTTGACCGATTGGGAACGGCAAGTGAAGATGTGCTTAAAGAGTCCCCAATGGGGGCGGCAACCCAAGAAACCCTTACACAAGGAAATGAAAGCAGCCAGATACACGATAGAGTTGGGAGTGAAGTGATGGAGCTGCACTCCAAAGAAGTTTAGAAAGCTCCGGAAAAAAGGATGAGGAGGCAGAGAAAACCCGCGATCGATATGGGCGGTGAGGAGCACACACTCACCATCAAGAGGTTGGGGCTCGACTTCCCTCCCCGGGAGACGCGCAGCTCCATAAGGGATGACTCCACCCTCAACCATATCGTCGAGATCTTCCTGCCGAATCACCGTCGGCATCCAGTCACCCTGGATCCAGCCTCGGGGCAGAGAAGTCCTTGAAGAAGATCCGCCCCGAGCGGACCTCTTCCCTTTCCCCTGCGCTGACGCCTTCTTCGCACGCTCCAGAGTGGACGTCTTGTCCTTCACCATCGTCGCCGGCAAAGCTCGAACGGGCCTGTGGCGCTAGGGTGAGAGCGGAGGTGGCGGAGAACTTTGTGGAGGGAGAAGAGAAGGAGAGAGCACAATGTTTGGAAACCCCGAGCCGGTGGCTTATAAGAGGCCGCTTCCGAGTGGCTGACCGGTAGGCCCAGGCTATCCCATCAAATCCCGCAGCAGACGTGCGCGCGGTACGTGGCGAAAAAGGTGGTGCGGGGATCGAGGAGTTTCCGCCTTATCACGTCCGATTACTGCGGCCACTCCCGTCCCGCGCGCTTCCCGAAATTCAAATCTCGCGAAATCCGCGGGTTGCAGAACAATTTGTCAGACAGAAGATCCTTTCACATCGTCATTCGGAACTCCACAAGCAAGGAAACTCACTCGAGGAAAGACTTGGAATGGATCAAGGCGACTGAAAGAGGTTGATGACGTCATCCGTGACGATTGACCCAAAACAAGGCACTCACGTAGCACAAAGAACCAGTCGGGAAGGTCACCAACTCTTTCCCCACTCTAACCTCGATCCATTCGGGGGCTAATGATGAAGCCATGTACCTAGGGTAGGGGCACGGACCTGTCCTAACAGCCTTACCCAAGGACATCCATAGAAGAAGTCACCTTTCAATCGATTTGAAGATACCCACTCGACGGGTTCAAGACACTCGACCAGGAAGCTATCACTCGACCACGAAGCCAACCACTCGACTGCCAGGAGATCTAAAGTCACTCCGCAGGCAAACGGTCGGTCATTAAGTAGCCTTTACGGTCATTATAGCACTTTATTAGAGGCGTTATCAGTAACGCCCAACCTTAATGTACCTTAAACCCTGTATTACTGAGGGCAGGAGAGGGCTGGCGAACTCTATATAAGCCACCCCCTACTCAGTATCAAGGGTTCGCACCCCTGTCATTCTCACACATATAATCCAGTCGACCGCCTCCGGACCCCGAGACGTAGGGCTTTTACTTCCTCCGAGAAGAGCCTGAACTCGTACATCTTCGTGTGCTTACAGCTCCTGCATAGCTAAGATCTAGCCTCTCCATACTTACCCTTCTACATCACTGTCAGACTTAGAACCACGATACCTAGTCTCCCCCCCCCCCCCCCCCCCCCCCCCGCGCGACCGCTGGTTAACGCCAATCGTAGGTCTTATGCTTGTTTACTCATTCCACCACGAGTCGCAATCCAAACAACTGCTTACTAGCTGTGTCCATAATTTGCCCTGTCGAATGTCGATCCTATTATAGCCACGAGAGTTACATGAATGAAACCAATAATAGACAGCGGTGGCAATGCTTGGATGCCCCAAAAGGGCCCGAAATCTGACTCTTGCACGACTGGTGGCCACGGGAGACGCCACCAGCCGGCTTTTCTTTCTTTCTTTCTTTCAATTAGACAGGAAACATTTTGCATATATATGCACCGTCGTACGTGTCTGTGCGTGACAACATGCACGAGCACTGCCACTTTATTATTCTTTATTACCGCAACTATCATTCCACAGTCCGGTGTCCATCTACGTTGCATACGTAGCTTTCTTGCACAGATTGATCATCCTGCCTGCTGCTGCTGGCTGACGCGGTAGATCATCGTGTGTAGACGTCCGTATTGTCCCTCTCCCCTTCTCGACATAACATTCCTGTGCACTTCGACAGGGACAAGACGTAGCCAACCGTATCCGTCTCCTCTCTAGTTTCTCTTGGCTGGTGGGAAATACGAGCCACGGGATCGCGATCCATGTACGTAAATTTTAATTTTTGTGGCCATGCCATGACATGGATGATAGTAGATGGGTGGAGTTTTCTAATTGAGTTTTTGGTCAAATTTATCTATGCTTTTATTGAGAGAGATGGATCACAAGTAGTACAACTCTACTATTTCTTCTGCTTAGGATATTAGTGCTGAGAAGGGCGCCCAATAATTCGAGTATTTTGTGTCTAGATTGATTCATACAGTGTTATGTCCCTGCGCATGCTCCATTTTTGTTAATCTGACTCTGACCCCTCCCAAATCAACACAAATATGTTAACCATTTCCACTTATCAATAGGTGCCAAAGGCAGCACGCTAAACGAGCACTAGGTCAACAGTATAAAACATTTCCTTGCAGGGGCTTGGGATATAGTACACCATGTTGATGCTCGCAATCCCTCCAATATGTTAATCACAACACAATATGTTGCTGAAAAGGACATAATTCGAGCCCACGAATTGCATTCCCTTGGTCGAGCCGTAGATTAGATTAATCCAAACATTTTGAACGTGATTCTATATAAATCTTCAGATCAAAAGAGGTCGCATAACTCGAGCCGACAGATTATATTCTTTTTTGCTCGTTTGTTTGCGAAAAGACTAATAACATTCGCTTAATCACCATGATTAAATAACGCAAGAAATGATGTCCGTACGCAGATACTTCCTCCGTCTTAAAATAAGTGTCTCAACATAAGAAAGACAAATGGAAATGGAGCCCATCCATGAGACACAACATTCATACACGGGTTAATAAACATACATCTATAACACTGTCATATATATATACACAGACCATGGCATTTGAAGAACACGAACAAAAATGAAAACCGGATACGAACTCGAGCTGAGACGGCACAACACAACACAAGGTCATGTAAAGCTCTCGCGGATTAAGAAACTCATGCGCTGGGTGAGCTGCGGCTGATCGATCTCCTTCATGGCAGCGCATCTTTTCCCTGAAACCAGACATCAAATTAATCAAAGATGTTAATTAGGAGAACATGTCGATAGTAAACAATCAGCACATGACGATAGTTTGATCTGAGAAGCTGCACTTACGCTGGACTTCTTGCAGTAGAGGATGGCGTCGTGGACGGCCGTGTCGGCATTGCCGTGGCACCACTCGACGGCGCTCGACGTGGACCCGCGCGACGGGCTCCCCGCCGGCGCCACCCTGCAGTGCGCGTGCCTCGCCCTCGCCTTCCGGTACAGCGGCATCAGGAACCGCACGTACCTCAGCAGCACCTTCCAGGGCGACGACCCGCCGCGCCGCCTCGTCATCGGCCGCTGCCCGGCGTGCTTGCTGGTCGCGCTGGAGCACGCGCTCAGCGACAGCGGCGTGCTCTGCGCCGAGTGGAACAGCGGCGACGACGGAGGCGACAACCTCGGCACGGCGTCCGTGGCGCGACGGGCCACCGAGCCGCAGCCATCTTGTTGCGCAGAGGCGCCGGAGCAGCCGCCCGGCTCGCAGGGGAGGAGGCGGCCGCCGCGGAAGATCTGGCTGGCGCTGACCAGCCGCGCGGGGGACGCGGCGCCTCCGTCGCCTGGAACCGGGAGGCCGAAGTCAAAGTCGGCCGCCGCCGTCGTGGTCCACCGCATGGAGAAGAGCTCGGAGGGGTCCTCCATGTCGATGAAGGAGGACCTGGAGCCGCCGAAGGAATACTGACCGGCGTCGGCGGTGAGGCGGTCGAAGGAGGGCGGCGCCTGGTTGAGCCAGCCGTAGGAGAAGCTGTCGCCGAGGTCGTGCGCCGAGCCGCTCACCTCCATGATAAGCCGCGCGTGCCTGCGTACGTACGAGCTTTGTAGGTGGAGGAGGGTACGTGTGGTGCGCAGGGTGCAGCACGCGCGCTGTCTTGAGTCTGAGGAGATGAAGCTTGGCACGGGACGGCATGGCGCAGATATAGTCGCACCGCGCAGGCCACTCGCCCGCCCCACCGCCACCGCGCAGGCCAATTCGGTGGGTGCAAATGCCCATGTTGCCCCTGCCCCCAACGCCTTTGTCCTCTCTCTCTCTCATATTTTTTTTCGTGCTTTTTTTTGCGATTATTTCTTTTTCGTGCTTTGGGCTGCTGATAACGTGGATCGGAAATATGGATGCTCCAACAATTAATATGAATTTGTGAATCAAGTGTGAGCTGCTCGTCGAACAAAGAGGTCAGACTGTTGAAGCGACCGACTGCGGTCTTCTCTTCGGTTATGGGAAAAATAGGCAGCAGCAGCCGCGTACGTACGGCGAGGGAGCGAAGGGTGGCTGGTCATTTCCTAGCTACCAAAGCAAAGCATCCAACGGAAAATGACAAGCACCCGATGGAACAAACCCTCGAACCCGATGGATGTGGTCTCCGTCAAAGACAAACTTATGTTGCCACGCGACCAAGACGAAGCGCTTATAATACGGAGGGGTTAGTCGGGTGGTTGGGATAACCGTGACAAAACCCAGCGATCGATGCATCGACGACGTTGCCGCACGGGCACCCGTCCGTAGCACAAGTAGAGCTAGATTAGAGTAGGACTTTGGCAGTGAGTTTGTCACGTACCCTAGCTCGCGACTCCACAAACGTGTCATCAACTGGACACGGGAGAGCAGCATCCATCCATCCATCCATGGGCCAAAAACCAATCTTGGATTCCACCGGGGAAAAGAAAAGAAAAGAAAAGAAAAGAAAAGAAAAGAGCGGCCGAGACAGGCTGATGCGGCCCTCACGTTGGGAGATCTCCAAAAGCTGCTCCGAATTCGGCATACGCCGCGCCTCATCATCATGTCACATCCCAACTCGCTTTGCAAATTAAGCGGCATTTGAGCATTTCATTTCCTAGCAACCCCATGGCCATGGGGGCAGGAGGCGTGTCGCGCAACCGGGGGAGGCTAGGGCTAGGCGCTGTCGAGGAGGACAAAATACGGTTCTCCAATCAAGAACCCTGTCCTGGCCGAAGAGGGGTTTGAGGCCCTAAACCAGGGGAAAGTGTCTGCCTCAACGCATGCAACAACAGCGGCAACGACGCCGGGACATGCTAATTCGCTGGCTGTGTTCTTCCAATCTAGGCCCAGGTTCCGGTTCCGCTCGTGCGCTTGTCCCGGCGTGGCGACAGCTTCAGTGTTCATGCCGCTCTCTCCAGTTGTATACTGCTACTCCTAGTAGTACAGGTCCTAAACAGTGACAGCATTTGGGAGAGGTCTTGGGTTTGGTTTATATGTCTAAAATGTTTGCAGTGCTATTCGCAAAATAAAAACCAAAAAAATGTTTAAGTGGTGACAGGAGAGCTGCTTTCTGATACAGTATATCATCCAGTTTGTGGATGGAGGAAAAGAATATACTGTGGTCCGGGGAGAGGCCTCATCAGCAGATCATGGCGAGACAAGGGGAAAAGCAAAGCAGACGAGATGGATTCAACTATGTGGCGTGGTGGATCCGGCCATCCACCTACACCTACATGGCTATATCTAGGACATTGCGTCTTCAATATGCATCACCAATCGATTTTTATCGTCTCATGGTTGCAAATTGCCAAAGGAAATATTCACCCTCGGCGTCTCCGCTCCGTTGGGGCATCAAATGGGACGCAGCCACTAGCTAGACAAAGAATCTCAGCACCTCAGCGGTGGCCAGCTGGTGAATGAGAATCACCCCGAGCTTTTCGAAAGCGCATTTCATTCTTACTAACGGTCGGGCATCCTGGCTGCAACTAGAAAAATGGAATGCCTGCAAAGTGTATCCCCCTCCTCCTTCTATCGACGAAACAAACAGATCTTCGCAAAAATCTCTTAAACAGCGTTTTCTACAGGCAAGCATCTATAATGGACCGAAACGCGGAAATGATTCGACAATAATGCCGTTCTGTGCTCCACAAGTATATGCTTCTGTGCAAGACCATGGCCACCAAAAAATGCAAGACCCAAAAAACACCGTCGACACATATGAACATCAAAAGATTCAGTGATATAACAAAGAGCAGCTACTTTGCAAATCTTGGAGGCATATTTGGTAAAAAAAAAGGAACGGGCGGAGGGAAACGGACCACGAGTGTTTTTTCCCCTACGCTGCATTTCACCACAAATCTCGTTTCTAGTGCTAAGCAGCACATTGGACAGAGCAACCACACATGAGCAAGTGTCGAGCATCATACCTTTTAACATGACACATCCTGGTAATCCTTTTGTGGAACATTGGGGTACAGTTTGCCCCCACCCAGGTCATGGCTTTCTAGGAGAAGTTGTCATTCATATGCCGTCTCTTTACTCAAAGCACCTTTGCATCATAATCCTGGGAATGTGTATGGCCTTGGAGGGAGAGCGCACATACATTGAACCCGTGTCGACATTCCTTTCTGAACAGTGAGCCATTACCAAAACATCAACCTCCAAAGTAAGGAAATCAAACGCATTATACAGCTAGACAGAAAGGAACTATACATTTTTGCAAGATTATTTGCATAGTTGAGGTACTGGAGGAGCTGAGAAAGACGAACCATATGGGAGTAGATATAAGAAAGCCAGGCTCAAGTCAAGTTACTTTTCACCAAATAAATTTCACTTTAGAAACCAGACGGGCGAATGAAGCTAACCGTCTCTAGCCGATCACCAACAGGTAACAGAAAGCCTTGTTATTGTGATACATTTGATAATCGATTTTAATGCCTTCGAAATGTAAATGTCACATTGCTCTACTAACTCTACAGCTTCCATTTAATCTTCAGATAGTAAAGTTCGACATTCGACCGTAATCAGCACGCTTTGTCAACTAATGGTTGTTAACTGCTACAACTACTCATTCATATGGGTCATGCAACTAAATTATGCTTTGCGTGCCTTTTGAAATAAGCAGGGATGTCATGCGCAAGCTTGGTATCTCGTAAAACCAAGTCAAACTAATCTTTCAACAAACTATTTAATAGCTAAACGGCTTCACATGACTGCAACCCTACAAGATTGCTACAGCCAAATGATACTAATGAAACCATAAAAAACAGCACGACCACGACAGATTTCCTCTTAAATGGTTTCCATTTGAGAAGGTACGAAAAGGACTCTTCCGAAATTTATTTATTTTTATTTCTGAAGATACAGAAATTAGTGGCTAAACTGAAGTTCAAAACTACAGCAAAGCAGGCCAGTTTATTATCAGATAGAAGCCTGTAATTCCTGTTTATACACTAAAACAATACTATTACAGATAGGTACAAACAGTGTCTTGAAGTCTCTTAAAGGTCATGATATATGAGCTCAGCTCAGTTGTGACTACTAAGATACACAGAGTAACAATCAGTATGCCCAGTGTTTACCATAACACTAAAATTGACAAATATAATGTCGACGCAATTCATAGGCATGTCTAATGGGGAATGATGGGTTGAGCCAGTTGGGAGTGATGGGCCATTTATGTTTAGATGGGCAGATTGAATTTATATTCTGAACCCAAAATAAATGGATAAATCTAAGGTTCTTCATATCTGTTAGTTTTCCTGGAGGCTTGTTATTGGGTTGAGATGAGGCCAACTGGCCAGCCCATCAAAGCAGGCAATACAGGTAGGTCAACATAAATTTCAGAGATGTCTGGAGAAGTCAGCAGAGTCAAGTAGTCAGAAAAGGGAACACACCATAATTTTTGAGTGTGCAAGGTCACTCAGAGAAGGTTCCTTTTTAAAAGCAACAAGATTCTAATAACACCGTAGGTGCGTGCAAAAATGTCTACAATTCAAACTCTTCCTATAGGAGAATCAGAAACAAGAGGTAACATCAAGATTTAGAGCTGCAGCTGCTCGACCACTATGGTTAAAATGATCTTCAGGAGTTCGAGAAGGCACATATAATGCTCAAGAAAAGAAGCAGGGTAAGGCAACTAAACATATACCCTGCACAGTTACAGGAAAGAAGTCTCATAGTAAGTGCTACCACAACAGCAGAGCAAAACAGAATACTGAAGATTTCAATGCAGCTTTGGAGAAGCGCTCTCCAAAGTGACAAGATCAGAAAATTATATTTAATACCGTTTCCCTGACATCTACTGGACCCAAAATAAATGGATAAATCTAAGATTCTCCATATCTGTTAATTTTCTGGAGGAAAGTCGTTGGGTTGAGATGAGGCCAACTGGCCAACCCGTCGAAGCAGGCAATACAGGGAGCTCAACATGAATTTCAGAGATATTTGGAGAAGTCAGCAGGGTCAAATGGTCAGAAAGGAAATACACCACAAATTTTGAGTATGTAAGACCATTCACAAGAGGTTCCTCTTGAAGCAACAAGATTCCAATAATACCGTAGGTGCGTGGAGAATGTCAACAATTCAAGCTCTTACTACAGGAGAATCAGAAACAAGAAGTGACACCAAGATCACTATGGATTAAAATGGTCTTCAGGAGTTTGAGAAGGCACATGTGTTGCTTAAAAAAGAAGCAGAGTGAGACAACTAACCATAGGCCCCGCACAGTTTCACAAAAGAAGTCTTATAGTAAGTGTTACCACAACAGTAGAGCAAAACAGAACTATTGAAGATTTCAATGGAACTTCGAAACAAGCTCTCGCCAAAGTGACAGGATCAGAAAATTCTATTTTCCTGACATCGAGTACTACTTTAAAAAATATAAGATCTACTAGTGCTAATACACTCAAGCTTCTATTTTGACTAGTTTGGTGAACAAAACCATACAAACGCAAAAATGCATCAGACTGACCAAAAATACTGGATAAGATTCACAACATTCAAATAATACTGTCGATGCATCAGACTGACCAAAAATACATCGAGTACTACTCTGAAGCATGGTATTCGATAGAGATGAGGTCAACTGGCCAACCCATCAAAGTAGGCAATAGAGAGGGTGCAACATAAATTTCAGAGATGTTTGGAAAAGTCAGCAGGGTCAAGTACCAGAAATGTCAAAAAGGAACATACCACAAATTTTGTGTGTGCTAGTGCTAGATGATTCACAACATTCAAATAATACTGTCGATGTGTGCAAAATGTCAACAATGTAAATTTTGAATGCAAGACAAACAGAAAAAGATGTAACATCAATATTTAAAGCTTCTCAGTCACCATGGATTAGAATGATTTCAGGAATTCGAGAAGGGGCAGATATACTCAACAAAAGAAGCAGAAGACAAATATCCATATACCCGCACCCGGTACAGTTCCGCGAAAGAAGCATCATGATAAAAGCCAACGACAACCGTATAGCAAAACAGAACTACTGAAGATTTCAATGATACTTTAATGGAGTGCTATCCAAAAGGATGGCATCAGAAAATTAGCCTCATGCTGGTGCCGTTTCTCTGAAATCAATCAATGTTTTTTTAATTAAAGATCTACTGGTGCTAATACATTCTCATTTGATTAGCCTCATGCATGAAACTGTATGTATGAACACAGAAATGAATTAGAGAATAAAACTAGGATAAGTAATCCACTACTTTTATAGTTTTACTTCACACTAGTACGGATGAAGTGACACAAAGCTTTTGGCGTTCTCTGTGACAAGAGAGTGCCACAAAAGCTAAAAGGCAGGTTCTATAGGACGTCGATTTGACCCACAATGTTGTATGGCGCTGAGTTTCGGCTGACTAAAAGGTGACATGTTCAACAGTTAGGTGTAGCGGAGATGCGCATGTTGAGATGGATGTGTGGCCACACAAGAAAAGATCGGGTCCAGAATGATGATATACGGGATAGAGTTGGGATAGCACCTATTGAAGAGAAGCTTGCCCAACATCATCTGAGATGGTTTGGGCATATTCAGGGCAGGCCTCTAGAAGCTCCAGTGCATAGCAGACGGCTAAAACATGCTGATAATGTCAAGGGAGGCCGGGGTAGATATCACCAAAGAACTAGCCATGGACAGGGGTGCGTGGAAGTTAGCTATCCACGTGCCAGAACCATGAGTTGGTTTTGAGCTCTTATGGGTTTCAGCTCTAGCCTACCCTAACTTGTTTGGGACTAAAGGCATTGTTGTAGTACTTTGTTAGTGCTAGACAGATAAAAATACTACACTAAACAAATGCAAACACACTGAAATAATAGGTAGAGTAGGACACTGAGACTAAATCCACCATGCAATCAAATGTAATTCAACTAACTAAATTTATGCACGTGGTTACGAAGCTAGTCCAGACTAAAGAATGTGCTTACTTATGAAGTAATGAGGTAGCAATATGATTTTCTTTCCAAATATCGGTGGAACTGCAAGAAAAGTTACAACTATCTGTTAATTAGTTTAAACAAAAAGATTGCTCCTTGTGAAACTAAATCAGGCAACAATCTTAAGATATGTTTTGACATAGCAATTCCAGCAATTTCAGTTGAACAAATTATTTCACAAGAATTATTCTTGTAGTTCCTTTTTAATAAAGCAACTAAATTCAAATTAAACCATCTGTGAATGCAAAATGTCAACGATGAAAACTCTTAATACAAGAGAATCAGAAACAAGAGGTAGCATCAAGATTTAGATCTGCATCTACTCAATCACTATGAATTAAACTGATCTCAGGAGTTTGAGAAGGCACATATAATGATATAGTGCATACGAAAAGAAGCAGAGTGAGACAAGTAACTATATACCCTGCACAGTTTCGTGAAAGAAGTCTTATAATAACTAATAAGAGCTACCACAACACTAGAGCAAAAAAGAACTAGTGAAGATTTCAATGAAACCTCAAAGAAGTGCTCTCCAAAATGAAGGGGTCAGAAAATTCTATTAATACCGCTTACCTGACATCTACTAGTTTTTCTAAAATCTAAGATCTACTGGTGCTAATGCATTCAAGCTTCTCATTTTATTAGTCTGCACAAACACAAAGACAAACACACAAAAACAATAATAGGCAAAGTATGAGAGTGAAATTCCCAAGGCATCATAATCTGGTAGGCACTGAGACTAAATCCACCACGCGGTCAGACATAAATTCAAGTATTCAACTAGCTAATTTTGTGGGACATGGTTACGCAAATAGTCCAGACTACAGATGTGCTTACTGATGACATGACTACAAGGAACACTGCAGCTACTTCTTAATTGGTTTGAACCAACAGATTCCCCCTCACAACAACTAATCATTCTTCAGTTGTAAGAAATATTTTGCTTGCAGTAATATCTTCAATATAACTAATCATTTCACACAAATGATTCTCCTAAGTGGATAATGGAATTATAGTACCATACTACCATGATACAAAAAATAGAGACATCACAGACAGGTATTGGATCATATTTCAATTACTGGATAGAGGTAAGCAAAGTAGTAGCAATACAAACACATCTTAATTCTTAAGTACACACAGTAGTTGTGTTCTGCACTGGCCAAAGCTCAAAGAATTGAAACTTCAACCATGGAAGGCGTAGAAATGTAGAACTAGAAAACTACGATACTTACAAACGAAGCACAAGATTAGGCCATCAGATACAGATAACAGACACAACTTGAAGCTTCTCAAATCTCATGCTGCTTAATAGTCTGTCTTGGTGGGCACAAGCTGATATGCTTTAGCCAACTTCCCCTCACCAGAATCCATTGACTGGCTGAACCAAAGCGTTCCATTGTTTTTCAGCTCGGTCCTCAACCTCAGCACCAGCATGACCAAAACCAAAAACAGCCCGGCGAAGACTAAACCACACAGCAGTGAGCGAGCGAATTCCCCAAACCCCTTACTTACCAGGTACCCCATGTCGAGAACAACAGGGAAATCCCCATCCATGCCGCCACCCGTTTTGTTCATCCTCATTATCTCGAGCCCATTCAGGAAACCACTCGCTTCTCCAGGCCGGCTCATCTTGGAGCCACCAATGGTCAGTTTCAGCATCCCTTCATCCTCAACATCCACAACATAGTCGATGTAATACGGATAGGCCAAGTATCCAGTGGTGCTGGAAATGTCAAAATCCTTCACTGCGAGATGACCATTGACATAGATACTGAAGTAGAGCTGATACAGTGCCTTGCTCACAATGTCACAGAAGTGCATGCGCACAAGGTACCGGTTGCGAGCGGGCACAGTGAAATCCCATGTCAGATTGCCGTCGGACCTCACCGACCTCGCCGAGTTGTAGACGTTGTCCGGAGCCACCTCTCGGGTCATCAACCTGCTGTCCTTGGGATAAGCAATCCGGCCACCGAATGACCATGCCTTGCTGCTGGATGAGTCCTTGTTGACGAGGAAGCCCTCGTCGTTGACCCATGTCCGCCACAGCGTATCGTTGAACGGGGTGACCTTGCGGCCGGCGACGTTGACCCGGTAGAGCGTCTCGAAGACCTGCGACGAGAGCCCGTCGGTGCGGTTGACGCCGTCAGCGGCGACGAGGGTGGCGATGTCGCCGACGAGCTCCTCGGGCGCCGAGAAGAGCTCGATGGCGTTGACGAAGGCGGCAGATCCGGCCTCGGGGACGAAGGTGAGGACGAGGACGTCGGCGTCGACGGGGAGCAGGAAGTCCTTGACGACGGGGGACGAGGCGGTGAAGTTGTGGAGGAGGAGGAAGCCCCCGGCGCCGACGTGGAAGCGCGCGGAGGCGAGGGCGGGGCTGAAGGGGTAGAAGTGGAGGCGCAGGACGTGGCGCCCGCGGCGGCGCACGGCGAGGTCGTAGGAGGCGTGGCAGGAGAAGACGCGCGCGGCGGCGTGGAGAGGGGAGGGCGGCGCGGGCGCGGGCGCAGCGGGGGCGGCGGACGGGAGGGCGGGGGCGGCGGAGCGGAGGGTCATGGACGCGCAGCCGGAGTCCGGGACGAAGCGGCGGCCGTCGGGGAGGACGGCCGGGGCCGTCGCGCCGCAGGCGATGAGGTGGTTGTCCGCCGGGGCGAAGCGGGACGCGGCGGGCCCGGCGAGGAGCGCGAGGAGCAGCAGGGCGGCGAGGCGGGCGGGGCCCGGCGAGGAGGCCATGGCGGCGGGGGCGGATTCGCGTGGGGATTTGGGGGTCGGGGAAGGGGGAGAGGATGGTGGGGACTGGGGAGGAATGGAGGCGGAAAATGGCGATGGGGAACAGCTCAGAGTTGGACCTGGAATCAATTCGGCCGGTCGCCAAGCGCGTGGAAGACGGGTAATGGAGTTCGGCCGGTGGGGTGGTGGTGGGTGGGGCACACGAACGCGGCGGTGTATCGCCGTGTCGGCTGGTTTTTACACGCTGGCCACCGAGCAGCCGAAATCGCTAGTGAAGGAGTATTTTTTTTTAAATATTACTAGTAAACATGCCGGTGCGTTGTAACGGACCCGATAAATACGGATCAAAACCTTCACAATTCAACGTATTCTATTTTAACATGGTGTCCCACCCGTGTTACCACTTGTCTTAGTCCCTCATCTGACACCGTGTCACCACTTATCTTAGTCCCTCACCACCGCAGTGTTCTCTAATCACAACATGACTGGACTTCGTCAATCCCATCCATTGCATGACACACATGTCATTAATGTGCAATCACAATGGAATGTTTTAGACATTAAAAACTAATCTTGTCGAGCTGGACATGAGGATCGCTCTCTGCAAGCTATTCCCTACACTTGGTCTCACGCATCCCGCTACAGTGACAACATGGAGGCCGTCGAGGAAAGTAGCACCCTGAGTAGGGTGTCATTGGCGGCCATCGCAGTGCTTCACTACCGTGAGCGGGATCAAGGACATGGGTTGCCGAGGGTCACTCAAAGTCTGATCCGTTGTGCATTGTTGATGGGTGCCAACGGCCGAACCGGGGATTGGTCATCACACTCTAGCACGCGGCTTTCATGAGCCCCTTCCTACACCGACTTGTAATTATGAAAATTTATAATGACGGTGGGCTTCGTCCCAGTCTCATCTAGCAGAAGACCCGTGTGTTGCTATAGGCAAAAGGTGAAAAATACCTCCGCATGCATCATCGAAAGCGTCAAAATCATCTACTTTTTGCCTCTTTGTTGACCATTATGCGGTTCACCGATCTAAGCTCCATCCTGCGGAGACACGATGTTGAGTGAGAGGATGCATCAATGTCGACGGTCGGGCATGCACCTCTTGCAAAAGTGAATTGGAAGTAGATGGCATGCAAGGGTAGGTTGACGACAATAACTGGCAGAAATTTCGAATATAGAGCAAGGATAAATAGACAATCAAGTCATGGTCTCCTTTTCTCTCTTATTACTAACTAACTAATTCAAAAAAATTTACATTTATCAAAAAAACATCTTAAGAAACAAATACCCTTTCCTATTGATTTTAGCTCTAAAGCTTTTTGCTGCCTCAAACTCACTGACCTATATTGAACCATTCAATATATAGCACATCCTTTTTGGGGGAGCGGATATATACTCCTAGAGTTCGTGCCTCCATTTTTCTTTGGTTCTCATTGACTGATAACTACACATCAAGTGCACCTTGATTCTGGTAGCAACTGGCTGCGCACTCCCACACTCGCTTTTTTATTATAGGGCCAAGATGATACAACCGAAAATAATTCAAGCCCTATATCTGCACAACAAGATGTAACAGAACATCCTTTCATTTCATTGATCAAAGCATATTTGTAATCACTCAATTCATAGTTTTGAAAATGTCAATGGCAGGACTGACACGTCCAACAATCATACATATGTTGTCAACTCTCCGCTTCGATGGCGGTGGCTAGGTCAACCTAGGTGCTAGGTGAGGAGACCATCATACGCAGTGTCAGTTCCTAGAGGGCATCCGAGGAAGCCGGAGAGGCTTGCCTCAGGCAGGAGCCTAGAGACGTCGTCCCATGCCCGGCAACGCCAGCCACTGCAGCACCTTGCTTGACAACTCAGCATTCTTTAAACAGCCTGAAATAATTCGTAGTGTCATTAAAGACTGAAGTAAAGTTTGATTTAAAAGTTTCTTCAGTGCTATATTTACCACTGGTATGAGGAAACCTTAGCAATAAATTAATATGGTCGGTAAGATACATATGGTTTTTCAGTAAGAAACTAAGAATTCACCCTTCTAAAGCACGAAACTTGCAGATTGCCACCCATCTTCAGTCACACTTGAGACCAGAGAGACTGAAATTGAAGGCGCTGGAATAGACCTCATCTTCCTGGAGGTAAGAGTTATTCAAGAGCTCACTTGCAGGAAGTCTTTCATCTACAGGAGCTAGACAGATTTCTATGAAATTCTACTTGTGTTCCTGACTCTAAGTTATACCTACTGAAGTATTTTAGCAGTAAACATTATGTTAGCGTCAGACTTACATAGTTGCTTTCGAAGAGCAAAAAGTTTAACGCAACTGTATTAGCAGGTCAAAAGTAACACCCATTAATTCCATAATCCTAAATCTCAAGAAAAGACTCAAAAAAAAAGAAATAACATGTAATAAACTGTTACCAGGAGTCCAGCATCGAGGACATCGCCTTTTGAAGAACAAATGCCAAGTGTATGTGAGCTAAATATACTTATACAGATCTAGGGGATACGATGAGACTATGCTTCCAAGCACAGAAAGAAGTACATGATCGGCAATGACACAAACAAATCTGCACATAGTAAATAACCTGATACAGTATAGACTATACACCAAGGGAAACCGGAACAAAGCAATTCACAAAATGTACAAACTTTACTCTACAGACTCTGCAGGCTATAAAATCAGAACATATATACTCAGGTGCAGGTTCTTCAAAATAACTTCAATTGATTGCACCTTTCTCAGATCAAATACAAATAGTAGCTGCATTTGTGTAGAACAAAGAATGAAGCATTCATAGCTTAGCTGCCCTTTGCTTCAGTTAAACAATATGTGCTAGCTTGCTTGATGGTTGTGCCCAAAAAATCGAGAGTGAACAACTCTGAACCTGGCTCTAGCTAAAAGAACAAAATCATTGGCTTAGGTAAGCTTTACTCAAGTTGCTTGATGGTTGTGCCCGAAAAATTCAGTCAATAACTCTGAACCTGACTCTGGCTAAATTACAGACATTGTGACATGAATAGCAACCCGAGTAAAGCTTACCTAAAAGAATAACATCACAGAGGCCTCTCACCAAGGACCCAGGAAGCATGCGTAAAACTGATGCTCCTTTCCATAGGAGAAATATAAGTGAACTGACAATCAACTATTCTAGTCATCCATGTTTATATGTTTTGTCAAATAGTTAAATCGGCCATTGATAAAGGATGATTGAAATTTGTTGAGACACCAAGAGATAACGGGTCTATTCCAATTGGTCTCGATGGCAGAAAGTTTTTGCATCGGCTGCTTCAAGCCGATCCATTTAAAGAGAAGGTAAAAACTGCAGGTGATGGGATCGAGTTTTCAAGTAAAGAATTTGTTGAAAAGCATACTGAACATAATATTGAGGGCAGAAATTCCATCGAAGCTACAATGAAGACGCCAAGGACTGGGGGGCAGTAAGCAAATCCAATGATCAGTGAAAGCAAACCAAAAGAAAACAAAGGCTGAAATAAGCGCAAGTGTAAGAGATCAAAAATCACCTTCGCTGAACTATTGGATAAATATCAAAAGAAGAGTGAAGAGAAGAATGCTTATCGGCCAAATCATGCAAAGAAACCAAGATCACCCCCAAGGCGCAAATATGAGGATCGGTATTGGCAAAGTGATAATTTTAATGCAACATATTCATATCCTTATTTTTGGCCGCCAATGCCAATGCCGTGGATGCCTCCCTATGTTCATATAGATCCATATTCATCATGGGACAGGTATGATACAAGGGCACATTCTCCATCTTATTTTAGACCATCTCACCAATATTATGCATCTCCGAGAAGATAAACATTTGAACAATCACATGTTAAAGACCGTTTCAATCATAACAAATCGGTCCAGAGCTCAAGGAAGAAGAAAGAGGCGGTAAAGCAAGTTTACCGCGTGAAAAGAGATGGTCGTAAGTGTGGTATTTCAGATTTGATCTCAAATAGCAAAGAGCCAATTAAAGTGTTGACATTGGCTACAAAAGGCAAAGAAGTGAAGCAATCAATTGATAAAAATCAGAGTGCCAAATCTGAAGAAAAGAGGTTGAGGGTGCACAAGGCCCAAAACGAGTTGCCATTGGTTGAAACAAAATCACAGCCGACATGCTCACTCGGCTTATCATATTGGCAAAAGAAGAAATTACAAAATCTTAGTGCACAAGAGTTGAGAAAAGAAGAACATGGCATGGGTTCCCAAGAAGATCAATCAAGACAAAAATGATGTGCATGCTTCTATTGCAAAAGGTACAATAAAAGTGAAGAAGGAAAAGAATGAAAGCAAAGGTGCGCATCACAACATCAAAATCATCGGTTAGCACATCATCCATTTTCTTCAACCATGCCGTTGATGCCTTTGCCATGGAATTCATCCCTAGGTATGATCAATTACCCTCCATGGATTTATTTCGATCCATGGATGCAACATAATTTTCTATATCATGAGAGAGTATTACCAAATCACTGTACATTTGGTTAGTTACATCCTTGTTGCTAATACAAAGGGGCCGAAATGTTTTGTTGCTATTTCATTTGTTTATTTCAGCTATACATACTTTGGTGGGTGAATTCTACATGGACCTCATAGTAATGGCCGACATTTATCTATCGCCCTAAGAATATATCTAACAATGGCCGGTGTGGTATTCTAAGATCATCCTTAGTTTGAGTAGATATTGAGATAAGTGCTTACAAAGGAATTTGCCAAATTGATGCCATTGAAGATATTATGCATAGACCAATTCACCAAAATTGCAAAGTGAACTTATGTTTTGATTGGGTGTGCTTTAGCTTATTAGTTTTCAGAACTTCCGTAAGGCCAAATCATGGTTGATTTTATTATTGAGCATCATATTGACATCATGCATAATATTGATTTTAGCTTGATCTCTCTAGTATCATGGAGATTATATATTGATGGTTAAATTTTTAGCAATGGCCAAGGTGTTGGTGTTGTTTTATATATCTCCTTATGGTGCTATTTTGTGAAGCCTCATGCCGCTTAAAATATTTTTGCACAATGATCAAAGCCGAATATGCATTGTCATTCGGATTGGAGCTTTGCCTTGTTATAGGTGCTATACATATTGAGGCTTCCGGTGATTTGTTATTAGTAGTGAAACAAATATCCAAGGGTTATCAATGTTTTGACGAATCACTTATAGTTTATCTTTTGGTATGTCTAGATACAAGATTTACCTTAGGTTGCTTTAAAATTGTTCATATATCTAGACATGACAATTCAAAAGAGTTGGCACAGCAAGCATCCGTCTACAATGTCCATCATGGTATATTGCACATCTATCAATAGCCGATGCTTATTCTTGACAACATAGGTAAGGCCGAATTGGAGCTCACCACCTCGGCCACTAATGAAACTTTTATGCAGGCAAAGCAAGGATTGGAGGAAGTTCATTCTTGATTATCTGCAAAATCCTAGCGAAAGGATGAATAATATGGTTCGGAGGATGGCTTTGAGATACATATCTATGGAACCTTATCATTGAATTGTTATATAAATTGAGAAGTTTTCACCCAAGTTGCATCAAGAGGTTCAAATAAGCAACGACCGATATATGACTATCGTCCTAAGCAAAGACATGGCCGATAAATAACTATCACCCTTAGCATAAACATGGCCAATACATAATTATCGCCTTGAGAAATATGAATGGACGATGAAGTGTTGTCATCGTCCTTAGAACAAATACATTGCAAATTATTTTTTGGCACGCAAGTTTGCCAAAAAACAGGGGGGCATGTGTTGACACCAGATTTTGGCACGACCAAGAACTTAATTAAGATGACTTCAAATGGAGAGTGCTCAAAGTAAGAAAGTTCCGTATCGTCAAAAAGAGAAACTTTGATGTTTGGGCCATCGCTATCCGATCTCATCTCGAAGGCCGAAGTTGTGTTCGAAATACCGAGATTTTGTATTCAGAACAATATTCGGCTGATTACACCCTTAAGACTGCCTCGTATGGAAAAATGATCTACACGGATTGTCTTCGTCTCGTCGAAAAGATCGATTTCGATATACAAATCATCCCAATCCGAGTTCGTATGCAAAAGTTAGAGCTATCAGAGTGCAGCCCTGTCATGAGGCGTGATGTTGCGCGCCCCACCAGACCTATGTCTGATGGGTAGCGCGAGCAAACATGTGTTTTGCGTGACCGTTTTGGCCCATAAAATGGCCTCAGATAAAAAAGCATTCAGCATGAAAGTTATTCGTCTCGTTGAAACAGTCAAGATTGCTTTAGGACTCGTTTCCATCCGAGGTCGTTTACCACCACAAAAAAGACCCGTAAGGTGCAGCCAGTTTAAACCGAACCGTTTTGGAAAGTTCGGACAAAACCAATCCGAATTGGACTAGGGTTTTGGACGTGAATTAAAGCCTTTTCCTTGCACGGGAAGTCCAGCCGCCTCTTATATACCTAAGGGGTGACGGCCGATTGAACAACACACAATCGATGAAATCATCGACCACTTTTTATCTTTTATCTTTTCTCCTTAACCCTAGTTCTTCTTCTTCCTCGTTCTTCGTCTGTTCTTCTTGTTGCAGGGCGGCGAACCTCGAGGCCCTAGGGCGATCAGGTCGACCTAGGGCAGCCCATAGCCGCTGCGCGCCCTGACGGGGTCCCTCCCGGGCGTGTGGGGTTTCGGGTCCTCAAAAGCACCCGATTGCTTGCGTACCGCGCTTCCGGCCGGGTCTCCTTTGACGTGAGCTGTGGTGCATCACCCCCGGCGTCGAGGGTACACGGTGACGTGTTCGTGTGCGAACACACTTTTTGGCGACTCCGCTGGGGACGAAGCTTTGAACGGTCTCCGGCCCGTTCTTGATACGAAGAGATCGTCATCTAGGGTTTGCAATCTACAAAGGTAACATGAATACCCAATTCACTTATGTAGATGCAAATAATGCATATGTTGTTGCTAGATCATTTAATGAGCATAATGTATCAGCTAGCCCTAGCTTTATCAATCATGCATCTAATTATGTGCAAGAGCCGATGCAACAAAATCTCCATGCTTCTACCTCATAATTTTAGCAACATGGAACATATGTATACGAACTCCCATGCATCGGCAGCTCCACAAATCCATATGCCGATGAACAACATGATGAGTTCTATTAATCAAGTTGAAACATTTCACATAGGAACTTATGATAGTATGCAACAAAGTGTTTCACCTTTTTATTCATCGGCAACTAGCTCGCAATATGTTGATCAAAACATGCCGGTGGATACGAGAATTGGCCATGCTATTACTAGTTATCCGGCCAATTACCCTCAATCATCATATGCTACACCTCATGCTACTAATTGTTTGGCACCATATGCAACTATGAGTATTCATAATTCGGCTTCGCACCTTCACGCTAATAGCAGAATAAGTGAAAATTCTACAGGATCACATGTGTCTTCACCTAGTATCGTAGCATACAATGTTTCCCCTGCAAAATTACAGAATTTTGGTGACATATCGTTATCAAAAGAGTCTAAAAATGTCGGGGGGCAGTTCTATCCAGATTGGGTGATTAAGAAAAATCTTACGTTTTTTTGGGATGAATGCAATGTTGTTCTACATGAATTAATAAAAGAGGGAAAGCCTATTAATTCTGCTGCAATTCAAGCTAGATTATGTCAAAAAGAGAAAGCATTGGGTGTGGATAGAATTATCAAAAAAGATGGTGATTCGGATAACAAAGTTAATTCGGCTATTGAAAAGACCGAATCAAATATTACGTATGACGAATCTATTCTAGAAAAACAGGATGACAAGGTGTTGGGGAGCTATTCGACAGAGGAACAACCTATCGTTCAAGTAACGCAACCATCATGCTGTCCCAACGTGTTTGAAAAGATATGTCTAGCAAGTGATTTACATATCTTCCGATTTGGTCGCAACTTTATTGTTGATGCTTCTATAAGAGAAATTCTCATAAGTAATTTTGAAAGACCCATGACGAAGAGAAATTTACTTGTTAGCAATAAGACTGTTATAGAACATATCGGTCGATCTATTGTGCCATTTTCCTTCTGGACTGACAGCCAGGAGCCACTAGTCATAGTATTTAAATAATCATTTTTTGCATCATACAAATCATATTTCGTTATTACAAGTGGACCCATGCCACATCACTTAAATATGATGCCATGTCAGCACATTATACGTTTATAAATGTGTTTAGCACCTTATTTGCATGCGCCAACCAAGTTTTAGAACCAGTTCAATATATTTTTCAACTTCAGACACTAAATCGAATATGCAGGGCAAGTTCAAGTACCACCGATGTAATTACCTAAAAAATACGGATGGAGCCCCAAGAGCACAACGCGTTTGTGGCGGCTGTGAGCTTTGTATATGGTTTCTTCTCGTGCCTTCCCTGGACTCTTTCCTAATCTCTTTTTTTTTCGTCCCTTTCTATCTACACAACAATAGTTTGATCGGCGAATCAACCTGTGGTTGAGTTGATTTGGTGGACAGTGGTATCCCCAATCCACCAGGGTTCAAATCCTGATGCTCACATTATTTCTGGATTTATTTCAGGATTTCCGGCGATGCGCTTTCAGTGGGAGGAGACGTTCCCGTCGACGACGAGGCGCCTACGGTGACTTCGTAAATCTCAAGATGATATGCCGGCTCAGTCTCTCGGAG
The DNA here is from genome assembly GCA_034509565.1 of Triticum monococcum. Classification (NCBI taxonomy): domain Eukaryota; kingdom Viridiplantae; phylum Streptophyta; class Magnoliopsida; order Poales; family Poaceae; genus Triticum; species Triticum monococcum. Next base: position 695,888,159 of record CM067845.1, read on the forward strand.
GTGCTCATAAGGATAGGGTGTACGTGTGTACGTTCATAGAGGTGAGTGTATGCGCGTATATATGAACGCTTGTGTCTGTACTGATGCTAAAAAAAAATAGTTCGATCGGAGATAAAATCTATATAAAAAAGATGCACATCGATGTCATAGTTTCACTATCGATTCGTAGTTTCGTCAACCTTAGAGGCGAGATGTCCTTCGGGGCAGCCATGGCATCCTGTGTGGACAGGAGCAGAGGAAGAAGAAGCAGGGGAGAGAGAGAGGAGAACGGGAGGAGGGGACGAGCCCAGGAACGGAGACGCGTCGTAGGGGCACGCTGGCCGTGCACGCAAGGAGGAGCGGCTGCTCGGATGTGAGACCAAATCGCCGTGGCGCTCTCTCACGCGGCGGTGCTCGAGGAGTGGCACTGGAAGTTGATCCAGGACAGTCACGAAGTGGCGACGCCGCGACGGTGACCACGGGCATCCACTCCATCCAGAGCGCCATGTGCCGGGCAATGCAGCGGTAGATGTACTCCGTCATCGGGCTGCTCTCCATGCTGCAGCACGCCGCCGCCGATGGCATGCGCCCCGTGTAGAGGCTCGTCGTGGACGCCATCGCCCGGACAAGCGCTCTCTCGCTGGCGCTGGCGAACGACGCCGAAGCGGAGACGCTAACGATGAGTCGTGTGCCGTTCGGGCTCCACGCGCTGGTCAGGGAGGCCATGGCCGTCGCGCGATGCATGTCCGACTGCAGCGACGTTGAAATCACGTAACACTCAGAGAATTTCCGTACCTCGCTGCGGCCTGAGGGTCCTCGAGAAGCACGCTATAGCCTATAGCGGCAACGATGGATGACGTGTTTGAGGTGGCGCTCCGGATCGGCGAGCTAGGGAACGACGGTTAGCTGCTCGTGCTCGCGTTTTGCTGAGCTACGGCCTGATTTGTTGCTCGTAGGACACGCGGTCCGGCGGATGCGCGAGGCCATGGAGGACGGGAGCGGCGGCGGCAACGTCCACCGCAGTCACCGGGTATGGAGCCACGGCCCCCACGCGAGCCAGGAAAGCGGGGACAGTTCCATCGAGTCCGACGGTGGCGTGGCGAACTAGTTGATTGCCACGTCGCCATCGTCCACCTCATCCCCGGCCTACATTGATGTTGCCATCGCCAGCACACTGTCAAGAACTCTACTGTAACTTAGTGTGTCGTGTGTAGGTGACTAGGTGTTAAATCATTAATCACGTGGCTTGTATGCAACCAAACACCGCGCATTTGCATCTGCCTTACCAATGCACACAACCAAATGGTAGGCAAATAATGCTCCCCTAATGCAGACAGCCTATATGCAGGCAACCAAACTAAGTACAGATAATTATTTTTTATCTGTATATGCTCAATTAGGATCAACTATGATAAGTATGCAAAGAGGCAAAAAATGATGCAGGTAACCAAGCACATCCTAAATTTCATAGTGTTTGCTACTTCTTAGTGCATCTCCAATACGTAGATGATGTATTTTACATCATCAAATGTGGTTGAAGTAAAATATACATCATCAAAAAAATGTTATTTACATAAAGAAAATCTAACTCCAACAGATAATGTAAAATGAGGCAGCTGCACGACAGTCGCTTCAATAGATAACGTAAAATAAGACAACCACACGACAACTACTCCAAAACTGAACCTACTGTTGTCTCTGAAATAACTGCCAAACCTGAATTTTACTGTCAAAATGTTCGAAACTGAAACTAAATTAAACTAAATCGAGTTTTCATCAAAAGAGACCACCTGCCAGATTGAAATGACAAAAAAGGCCACCTCTAACTCAGAGTGACAAAAAAGATCCCCTCACCATTGCGGCAGGCGCGCCGGGCGACACGTGGCGCCTGCCGCCATGAGACGAGGCGGTCGGCCCCGCCGCCAGTCTGCCAGGCGGCCAGTCGCTGCCACTGGATTCCAGACCGGGACCGAAACGGAAACGGGAATTATGGGCCATGCCGCCAGCATATGAGGCGGCCTGCACTGTAGCTCGACAGCGACGAGCTTTTTCCGCTGCAAAGGGTGGGCCATGCCGCCACGGCTTGTGGCGGCCGCCCTGCGCGCTGGCCAGCCTACGTCCATTCTCTTTCCGGCGCCTCCTTTTTCTTCTCAGTTTTTTATCGAGAAAAGTTTGGGCAGCACCTGCGTCGTACGCTTATGAAGTAAAATGAACTTGCTTGTTACATGGCCACACGCATGCATCAAATCGCATGCATAAACACCAATTAACTGCATATGAGGCTGTCGGCGAGCGTGCAGTGCGGCCACGGCCGCCACAAGCCATGGCGCATGTCCCACCCTTTGCAGCGTCAGCAGCGCGGCCGGCTCTGCGGCGCTACTGTGCAGGCCGCCTCATATGCTGGCGGCATGGCCCACCATTCCCATTTCCGTTTCGATCCCGGCCCGGAATCCTGTGGCAGCGACTGGCCGCCTGGCAGACTGGCGGCAGGGCCGGCCACCTCACGCCGTGGCGGCCGGAGCCACGTGTCGCCCGGCGCGCCTGCCGCCATGGTGAAAGGGGTCTTTTTTTGTCACCTATAGATGATCTTTTTTATCAAATCAATCTGGTAAATGGTCTCTTTTGATGAAAAATCAACTAAATCAAGCGGCTAGTACTAAATTGAAGCGGCTAAACTAAATTGAATAAGAGCGTCCAAAACTGAACCTAACCTAAACTAAACTGAATGTGAACCTAAACAAGATCCCCACTATCTGAAAATTCAGAAAACACAGAACAAAGTGCACATTGATGCCCATCGTATCCAAGGCTATGTACAACAACTTCCCATCGTATGTACATAGCACTTGTTCCTGATGTACAATAACTTCCTGTCCTAAATAATTCCTTTATTTTATTTTTTTAAAAAGAGGATGACTTCCGGCCTCTGCATCTGGGAGATGCATGCGGCCATTTTATTGATTATTTTTTAGGACCTTATAAAATAGTACAACAATATGCCTGAATCCGCCATCTTGACAACATCTGCCGCTACTCCAATCCATATGATGAAGAGATGCAAGCTGGACCAAATACCCGGACCTCTCACACTGGTAGAAAAAGGGCCTATAGTCCCGGTTCGTAAAGGCCTTCAGTCCCGGTTCAATCCAGAACCGGGACTAAAGGGCGCGGCCACGTGGAGCTCCACCTTTAGTCCCGGTTGGTAACACCAACCGGGACTAAAGGAAATTTTATGATTTTTTTTAAAAAAATTTGAATTTTTTTTTGAATTTCAAAATTTTGAATTATTTTAACCTCTAGTCTGTAATCACCACCCCTTATCACTTCTCAATTTATCCTCTAATCACCCCTCATCATTCCAAATCATCTAACTTTCCGAACGGTCATCCATCCTCCCACTCTCCCAGCCTGAGCACGCTTAACTTCCGGGTTCTATTCTCCTTCGTTCCAAGTCTGCACTTGTTGTTTTCCTGACAATACTAAGATGTCAATCCTATTAACCTTCAGAAATTTTGCTTGAGCATGAAGTGACATATTTCATAGTTTTATTTTGAAACTATTGTTTTAAAAAACAATAATTATTTAGTAACACTAATATTTCTTGAATAATTAGTTTGACCATAGTTTGACCACAGTTTGACCAGATTTGACCAAAATTGAAATAACTGAAATAATTATTTAGTAACACTAATATTCTAGAATAATTAGTTTGACCATTGTTTGACCACAGTTTGCCCACTGTTTGAATTTTTTTCACTCTAGATCTTAAAAGCCCCGTAACTTTTTTCTAATCGGTTTTTGAGGATTTTGAAAATGTTTAACGTTCCCCCTGTTAAATTTGGATGTAACTTTTCGAGTAGATGATTTTTCATATAAAAAACTTTTTCATCTGAGTTAGTATGCAAAAGTTATGCCCATTTTTACAAATTTGAGAGAGATTTTGCAAATAAAGTCAAAATTCACATTTGCAAATTTTCCCAACAACTAGACCACATATCACATGAGAAACTTATTTTCTTTTATTTTTTTGACATTTCCATCATTTTCTTTTATTTTTTTAAGACTGAAAAGGCGATCCACCGGGGGGGGGGGGGGGGGTAGAGTTTGAAAATGGGACCTTTAGTACCGGTTCGTGGCACGAACCGGGACTAAAGGTCTCAACCCCATTAGTCCCGGTAGTCCCGGTTCGTGCCTCAAACCGGGACTAAATGTCTAATCTTTAGTCCCGGTTTGAGGCACGATCCGGGACTAAAGGTCATCGCACCCTTTAGTCCCGGTTCATGTCTTAAACCGGGACTAAAGGGCCCGAGTGAACCGGGACTAATGCCTTAGCCGCACGAACCGGGACCAATGCTCACATTAGTCTCGGTTCTAGACTGAACCGGGACTAATGGGCTGACCCGGCCTGGACCAAAGCCCTGTTTTCTACTAGTGATCACCTAAGCCTAACATCTAAAGCAGGAGGCCCCGACCGAGCCACATACTGGGTCGGGGTCACAAACCGGTCCGACGCACTCACATGTGTCGTCGCTGCCATCTTTCACTGGTCCATCTTCAGAGCAGATTGAGGTGCCAACCTTAGGAGGTATCTCCGCCATCGACGCCACCATGACGCCAAACGACAACCTCTACCTACGCGAGTCCATCTCCAAGCAACAGACGCAGATCCATGCTAGGATAGGGCCACACTACCGCCGTCGCCCACCATCCACAAGCGCCACCCATCCCAAGGTTCCCAAAGCGGCGCCTTCAAAAAGCGAACGGCGTCGTGAGCGCCGTCACTGCCCAACAAAGTTAGGGCTTTCGCCCGGGAGACCTAGGGGAAGGAGAAGTGAGGGGATCAGTCCATACCGACGTCTCCAAGAAGGGGAACGACGCCCTCAGGCGTCGCCGTCGACGCGGCCGGCCATGGCCGACCAGGGATTTCGCCCGAACTAAATCCCCGCCCCAGCAGCGCCTCATGTACAGAATCGGCGACCCGAAGCGCGGCCCGACGAGGATGGCCCGCACGCCGAACAGGGGAGGAGGGGAGGCACCAGATCACGCGCACCGGCCACCGCAGAAACCGCCGCCGGCCGCCAACAATCACCGGATCCCGCCGCCCCCGCGATCGGGACGTCAGATCCACCGCCTGCATGGCTGCTAGCCGGCCGTGCCTTGTCAATGAAGCCGCCGCTCCAGATCCGCAGTTCCCCACGCAGAGGCAGGGCAACCGAGGCCCCGCCGCCACCATCCTTGGCGCCCCGGGCTTGCCCGGCGGCTGCGAGGAAGGGAAGAGGAGGAGGAGGGGCGGCTAGGGAGGAGGAGGGAGGATGGGAGGGAGGAGGAGGAGGGGCGGCTAGGGCTGCAGGGTCGTAGATGTATCCTCTGGGATCAACGCATCTCCACTGCTATCATCCTAAATAATTCCTGATGTACAACTATTCCAACAGTCCATATACCTGATGAACTCATCGTATCCAAGGCTATGTACAACAACTTCCCGTCCTAAATAAGGATTTTACACGAGGACATTCTCATTGGGGAGAAAGCGGCTCATTTTCTTGGAGATCAAGATCGCCCAGTATTCATGGTGCAGTGCCACCGGGTTTTGACTTCGTCCAAGATTTTCCTACAGAAACCATTCTATTTGGATTTGGAGTTCTTTGTTGAGTATCGTGATTGTTTAGGAAATGTAGGATCGCGTAATATTTATTCTATCTTGTCTTGTACTCTAGTATAGTAAGGTTATGTTCTCACTATATATATATATGCCAGTGTAATCATATGTGTAGTCACTCACCTGATGGCAACATTCTCTCCACTTGTGTAATCACATGCAATACTTCATGACAAAGTTCGAGATGATGTACCACTGATGATCATGGATATGTGCAACTTGTAAGACGCAGAGTGCTTTTGCTCATGAAATCAAGAGTGTACATTTAACCAAAACACCCGGCCACCAGTCGGCCACCATGCTTCGTGCCTAGAAAATCTGCACTTCTGGCCAACCATGTATTGCACAACAACTCATCCTTCATCATCGAGTACCTAGGCATCGTGTTTGCTTCAAAGAAACAAAAAGAAATGTCAAAAAAGGCTCAATGACATTTGGCTGAACACTTGCTCGGCATTGTGTCCGGCCTGGACGGCGTCGGCAGGGGCGGAGGTGCATGCGGACGATCCATGGTGGACAACCGCGTAGTAAGAGGTGAGCGAGCAGGCGCATGGGGTAGGGGGAGACGTTCAGCAAGGCCTGGACGGCGACCGAAGTGGGAGGTTGACGTCGTCGGCTATGAGGGTGCAAATACAGAGAAGGAGGAAGGGACGGAGTGGGAGAAAAGTGGTTCACGAGAGGGGATTTGATTGGACCTGCGTTGTCGGAGTCGCACGTAGTGGAGGTTTAGACTCGGAAAAGTGGTATGCGCTGAAGTATTAATATACAAGGAAAATGGATTATGTGAACCAACTTGTGGCCGGATGGTTAGGTATCACGGTTCAAGTCCTAGGCTTGACATTGTTGCTCGCATTAGTCCTGGATTTATTTCAAGCTTCCGACGATGTTCGTTGAATGGGAGTAGTCGTTACCATTGATTGCAAGGCGTCTATGCGACTTCGTAAAATCTCAAGATGTTATGCCGGTCGTATCTCGAAGATGCTCACACCGTTTATAGGGGTGATTTTATGTCGTGTCTAATCCTGCCTTGCCCTCGTCCGGGTGAGAGAGTCCGTTTCCTCTCGTGGTAGGTAGCCCCGTCCGGCGGCGCCGATGCTAATACCTTCAATCGCCCCTTGTTGGCTTCACATCCAATTCAAGATAGCAGTGCGGGATCCCCTCGCCGCGCGCCCTATTCTGTGTATACAGATCCATTGAGAGGCGCCCTTGATTCCTGTCTGTTGTATCATGGGGTTGCTAGCTCTGAAGATGCTCATGTCCAGGCAGCGGGGCAAGCATCTTGGCGGCCAGATTCAACCCCGTAGTAAGTCGTCGCTTAGCTCCTTCTCGGCTTCTCCGGAAGCCAGACAGACAATATTTTTACTTGACCTTAAAATCTTACTTTGGTGGACAGCAGGATCGTTCCTGTTTCCTGTTCTTCTGTTTTGCGTACTCACTTTGAGACTCTGCAACCGAGCTCCCATTAGTTGATATTCTCTCCGTTCCGTAATTATTTTCATGGTTTTAGTTCAACAATAATGATGGAACCGATGGAATATGAATTAATTAACGTGGGTGTGGCTAGCTCTCGTCTAGATAAAAATTAACTAAGTCTCATCTACAAAATAGAAATAAAAATCCGTACGAATCTTCTCATAAAATCAAATGACATACGAGTTAGATGGAACTTTGTTAAGACGAGAATGGACAAATCCGTTAACTATATCAATTATTGAAGATTTGGGAGGTAAAAGATTCAATGATACTTCATCTGTAAACTAATATAAAAGCGTTTAGATCACTATTTTAGTATTCTAAACGCTCTTATATTAGTTTATGGAGGCAGTACTTCTCTACCATATTTCCTGAGGACCCATCAGTATCCATTCAAACCAGAATAGTCCCTAGGTTTCATAGCATCTAAATGTGAACCAAGGGATGGTGGCTAGGAAAGGGTATGGGTATCACTGGCCGATGGGCTTTACGTTCTGTTGAAATGAACAAAATTGATGGAATTTCGGGAATATTGCAGTCTTGTGGTTTTTGAAGTTGCTACAGTCCTTTCACAAAACTTAGGTAAATAGATTTATGTTTCTGCTTGATTTGGTGTTTTCAATGTTTTTGAAGTTGCTAGTGTCCTTTTCACAAAACTTAGATAAGGGAAGCAAACTAGATTTCTGCGTGTGCTTGAGTTTGTTGTTTTTTATGGTAATGTCTATATTACTAATACCCATGCATGATTTGTTGCAGATAGATTGGTTACTTCAGTGGTTAAAAGAAAGATCTCTTCATGCCAACACAATATCAATCAAGGTTGCAAGAGAGTGGCATTTTCAGGGGCAGACCTTCCAGAGGTACGGCATACTACAATGCTGATAATACTAGTAATTAGAGTAAAACACGACTATGACTATTCTAGCCTCAAAGTGCACAAATTGATATGGACTGATCTTGTAGTGCTGCAATCTCCTGCAGTACGTACTACAACATTAGTTGCTTTGCTCAGTTCTAACTATTCCAGCTCAGAACAAAACTCTCTGTCAAGAGATGAGGGTGAGTTGCTTTGCTATTTTTGTTCGATACATTTTAGCAAGGTAAGAAAGAGAGGTGAGACACATGGATAGACCACCACTAATCCTCACCCTCAATTGAACAAGTTTTAGAACAAATTATTGGTTAATAGGCTTCAGAGCAGCGGCGAGTCTAGTAGGGGGCCTTCAACAGGCTTGAGCCTACCCTCCAGCAAAACAAAAGCTCACCAGTCCATCTAGAGCCCGTTCGCTGTAGCAAAACATACGAGCAATATCTCTCTGTTCGTAACTTTGCACCCAGCCAGCCGTGATGCGTCCAACAGAAGTGCAGAATAATAGTCGCAACCTCGCAGGACTGCAGCCCTCAACAGAGGAGTGCACCGACAGTATGGTAGAGGAGCGCGCCGGCAGTAGGGTAGTGGAACGCGGCGGCAGTACCGCAGTAGGGAATTGGAGCGTGCTGGCCGGCCCACAAAGGAGGGAGAAGGCCACAACCTGGGTAGCTCCACAGCTGGGCGCATCCCCGCTTTGGCCACTGGAGGGCCAACCCGCAAGATGTTGGTCTAATTCTTGATTTATTTCGTTAAATTAGTAACACTAATGGCTAGCTCATGAAATGTTAAATAGTTTACTGTTGAATACAGCTTGTTTGCCTATTTACAAAAATAAAGATACTATGAGTATTCTACGAGAAAGAGATATCCACAAGCATAATTTTCAGTAATAATTCTAGTGTTGGGCACTTGGGTATACTTTTCTTTATTTTGGTTTGGAGCCGTTCAACAATATGGCAGTATGAAGCAACACTGATATCATTGTTTTTGCCTTCTTTTGCTGTTTTATTGTTGCTTCTCTCATACTAATGTATTGGTATGTGAATTCCTAGTACATGACACTATTTTCTATGATGATGCTAATTTAGTTTAGCCATCGTTAATTTTGAGTCCACCCTCCATTTCCTTTCTGGATTCGCCACTGCTTCAGAGTAGGATTCTACAAGTGGTTCATAGAAATCAACACGACCTTTTGAAATCTCACACAATACAAGAGTGTCTGGCTTGGGCATTCGAGTACATTCCCTTATTTGGGCTTACCACTTGGTACAACACGTCCTATAATTCAAGATTTTGTGACCCTTGGTGGACTGTGTGGAAAGAAGATTAAACGTCTGCTCCCGCTTTTTGACATCTGGTGGCTCTCTAATTATGTTAATTCAGTTATGTCAGCGCTCCCTACATTTTACATAGGCTCTCTTAAGATTTAGAAAAGGACGATCCAGTCAATGGACAGAGCAAGACACAACTGTCTTTGCGCCAAAGGGAGGATGGCATTGATCAAAAACCCAAATCCTTGGCTATATGGGATATAGTTTGCATGCCAGCAGCTTTTTAAGTTTTACATTTGTGCTAACATTTCTTGGCCGCAGCTGGTTAGGCATGCATATTATCAGAATTTTGTTCCCCACGGCTCATTTTGGTGGCGGGACATTTGTTCTTTTGCTTGGCACTTTCGGGCTATTACCGCACTTGATCCAAGAACTGGCATGACTATACTTCCGTGTGAAGATAAGTGGCATTCTGGAGCTTCACCTCCCGAGATTTTTATAATTTTCTGTTGAGCACAATATATTCCTTGCCCAGGCTGTTCAAACAAAAGATATAACAACTTTGTTCATTCTGCCCCTGTCTGAGCAAGAGTTTGAGGAGCTTTAGGTTGTCTCTGCCCATTCAGATGACTGTTCAGGATGGTCTGTCAGATTCTTGGACGTGCTGTTTAAAACTTCAAATGCTGGGCGTTTTACTCCATCTAGCTACAAATTCCTATTTGCTGGTTTGGAGGTTGACCCAATCTTCTCTAAATTATGGAAAAGCAAATGTATGACCAAGCTGAAGGTGTTTGCTTGGTTATTTTTAATGGATCGGCTCAATAGTAGGGGTCTAATGCTTCGGAAACATTAGCATTTGGAGCCTGGTCCCAATTGTGTGCGCTGCTCTGAGGGAATTATTGAAACAAGGAACCATATCTTCTTTGAGTGTTCTTTTGTAGCTAGGTGCTGGAATTTTGCAGAAGTCACTTGGCTCCCAGGTCTTTCTCTGTTCCATTCTTTCCATGCAACGAAAGCTTCCTTTCAGAGCTCATGTTTCATTGAGATCAGTACTTGTGTTGCTTGGAATATCTAGAAAGAAAGAAATGGTTTGATTTTTAGCAAACAAGACCAATATGTTCTTCTTGGAAAGCTAGGTTCCTATCTGAATACAACCTCACTGCTCATCGTTTCAAGCAAACCGAGAAGCAAAAGTTTGAAACTTGGATCTATAGCCTCTGGCCTTGGCTCTTTTTTCTTTTGTTGCTCCTCGGGGTTTCTAGCTATCTAGTTCCCCACTGAATTGTTACCCTTGTTAACCTACATGTAACCTTTCTGTTTTATGTACTATATTTATTAATAGAAATTACCCTTGGGGGTTCCCCCAGGATTTCATGGTAAAAAGAACGCAATAGAGCATCTCTGCCTTGGCGGTTGTGCCTTCCATCCCACAGCTGGATTTGCTTACTTGAGAAAGCTGCGGCTGTTTTGGGTGCATATTACGGTGGATGAATTAGAATGCCTTATTTCCAAATCTCCAGCTTTGGAGCACTTGGCACTCAAGTATTGCTATACGATCACTTACCTGAAGATACCTAGCCTGCTACAGCATCTCAGCTACCGGATGGTGGCTGCATGCGCTAATCTGCAGACAATAGAGTGTAAAGCTCCAAATCTCTCCACTTTTTACTTCAGTGGTCGACAAGTTGAACTTCTGTTTGGATGTTCAGTTCAAGTGAAGACCATGGAAATGCGTTGTTCTACTCAGTGTAACACCATTTATAATGCTTGTGCCAACCTGCCATCCATTGTGCCAAATATTGAAACTCTCAGCATATCTTCTGTTAGTGAGGTAAACTGCGGAACTTTTGATTATCATATATACCTTGAAATGTTACTAATGTGAGGCGTATTCTTGAAGGTGGTCAATACACCAATCGTGCCTGTAAAATTCCTCCACCTCAAGTATCTGTCTATTTCTCTTGAAGGAAATGGGGCTTTTTCCCCAGACTATGATTACTTTTCTCTGGTTTCTTTGCTGGATGCTTGTCCTGTCTTGGAAACTTTCAACTTGTTTGTAAGTCGCTCTTTCATCTTGAATCATATCTACTGTCTAGTATCTTCGGTGGTACGATCCAAGTATCTTGGTTTTTCACATTGTCAGGGACACTGATATTGAACATTGCGCATGCAGGTGTCACAGGATCGCATGAAACACGATTCGGTTCTTGGAGACCCGTCGTCACGTCTTAGGCAGATGCCTGAATACCGCCACGACAACATTAAGAATGTGAAGATTATTGGGTTTTGCTCTGCGAAGAGCATGGTCGAGCTGGCATGCCATATTCTCGAGAATGCAACATCACTCGAGTGCCTCACTTTGGACATGATACGTGCTGTTTTTAGTATTGACAGACACATTCACAAAACCGGTGAATGTGGCCACATAGGCAGGCATATGATCAGAGAAGCACGTAAGGCGCTCTTGGCTGTCAAAAGATATATTGTGGGAATAGTTCCCTCCACAGTCAAGTTAAATGTCCTGGAGCCTTGCAAGCTATGCCATGCTTTGGCTGTTTAGCTGTGGTAATATCATAATTTTGTAAATTACATTGTGGACCGAACACTGTTGCATGAGTTGCGACTTGCAGAAACACCCATGTAGAAGCATAGGGGCAAGCAATTATGGTATTTTGATATATGAGAGAAGATATCAGAAACTATTTAGTATTATAGTTGTTGATATATTTTCTTATAAAACTTGGTCAAAACTTACAGCATTTGACTCGAGACAAAAGTTATAGGCCTTCTCTGGGGAGACAAGGGAGTATCATGTAACTGAGATGTGCTATGCAGTTATCCCAAGAATCTTGTTTATCTTTGTCCATGAAATTATTGTTTTTGATCTTTATTTTTATTTTCACATATGCTGTGATTTGGTTCTTGTATTTTGTGTAATCAGCTTGACATGTGTTGTGCTTGAGGTATACTGTGATGATGTTTGATGAAAACCAGAAATTTTGGCTCTGGTATTTGCCTGATGAGAAAACAATCAAATAAAAAGCAGAAGCCTAAAAATGGGGATAGTACATGGAACTACAAATTATTATAGACAATTACACATGTTTGAGAGCCGTGTGGCATCAATAATGGTGCCCAGATCAGCAGGGTTCATTTTACATCGCCTCCAAATCAGTGCTGAATCGTCTCCCTTGCTGATTCAGAGAACATCTACTCTAGTGGTACAGATTGCAGAAACGGTGGCTGGATCATCGCCCCTCGCCGCGGGCGTTGAGCTGGGAGAAGACCTGGCTGTCGGCAAGGTCGGTCATGCTCAGGACCGTCTCGTCCGCGTCGGTCATCATCAGCAGGCTTGTATATTTACCTAGGATGTGTAACATGTATGCAATATTCATCATCAGCAGGCTTGTATATTTATCTAGGATGTGTAACATGTATGCAATATTTTGAACCAACTTCCTCTATCTTGAAAAGTAACAGCCAAAAATATTTATTGAGTTCCGCCTCAATGTCTCCAACATCATCTATTCAAGAATGGAGGGACCGTAGTTATGTATGTCGAATCAATTAAATTAGAAATCACAATAGAGAGTTCTCGCCAAAAAAAAATCACAATAGAGAGAATTTAAATATATACGTATATGCAACCAGGAAAAAAAAAGTTTTGCGAGTTTGTGTTAAAAAAGTTGTTCACGGACAATTAAACGGGCCAAAAATTTAGTACATGCCAAAGTCTGGCCGGATGGCCGCGCAAACAAATAATCCTGCCTTGCTTTGCCCTGTTTTTTTTTTGAAGGGTTGCTTTGCCCTGTTGCGGGGGTGGGAGTCCGTTTCCTCTCGTGGTGGGGTGGGTAGCCCCGTCAGGCGGCGCCGACGCTATTTCCTCGGCCGCGCCTTGTTGGCTTCGCCTCGAATTCGAATTAGAGATAGAAGCGCGGGATCCCCTCCCCGCGCGCCCTATTCTGTGTGGACAGATCCATTGGCATATACGGAGTAGAAGAGGAACAGAGGTTGAGCCCTTTTTGGCGCGCTCGATTTCTCGCTTTCGTATCATGGGGTTGCTAGCTCTGAAGCTGCTCATGTCCAAAGCAGCGGCCAGATTCAAGCCCGCAGTAAGTCGTCTCTTAGCCCCTTCTCGGCTTATTTGTTTGCGGTTTCTGTCCCGGAGGAAAAAAAAACCGATCTTTTGGGGATTAGTTACTTTTGGGGATGAACCAAAACGCTCCTTTTTGGTAAGATAAGAGGAAGTTTTTGGAGGCAATCAAGGAAAAGGCCCCTGGCATGGACGGTTATAACACCTCCTTTTAGTTGCAGTGATGATCTGATACAGGAGATCGGCGACATCGTAAACCACCAGATCTCCTCCCTTCCCATTAAGTATTAGGGATTACCACTAAGCACGAAGAAACACAGAAAGGAAGATTTTCATGGTTTGATTGACAAGCTAAGAGACAAGTTGCCTGCTTGGACTACTTGACTTTTATACATCAGAATGATGCATGCAGCCATATTATGAACTAAAGTGCGGAAAAGAGCCTTCTTAGGGTAGGGGACTGATGTTGTTCATGGTGTTCATTGGCAAATGGATTAATGGATTCACAATTGAAGAACTTGCTACGGAGATTTTCCACTTGGTTCATCCAGAAACCAGAGTGAAGAGAACGGTCATTGATGCCATGACCAATGGCAGATGGATTAAGGATATCAAGAAACCAATCAATGTACTTTTCTTTGTGCAGGCGCTTGCATTGTGGGATATCCTCTCTCAAGTTCATCTTAACCGTACCTGAATGCTACTGACTCTTGGAATTGGAAGTGGGAGGCCAAGGAAGTTTTCTCCGCAAAGTCTGTTTACAAGGCGTTTTTAGCACTTCGATCACTAACCTATCGGCTGATGCAATCTGGTAGTCTTGGGCTCCACTTAAATGCAATTTTTTCTTATAGTTAGTCGTTCGTGGAAGGATATGGACGACAGAACCTCCCTCATAACAAGCTATGTTTCTTCTACTCTTCTGTGATATGGTTCAGGAAAACATCCATCACATGTTCATGGAGTGCGCAGTCGTGAACTCTGCATTGGGCTGATCTGCAGGAGGTCATCCCACAAATGGATTCAAATTTGATCATGCTTATCACCTGTAGCATCTAGTGGCATTCGGCAGATCTAGGCTGCAAGGTGATAAGATAATTTTTTTGAAAAGAATTGATCTAGCAGTGGAAGGGAAGAGTTTTTTATAATATCTTCAAACCAATACAGCACATCGTTGATCTGATCAAAGCTTTGGGCGGTGGCTAGCCCGTGATGTTTTCCTTTGTACCGAAAAAGGCTTTCGCCCCGCTTTATATATAAAGCAAACCGCCCAAGCAACAGAGAACACAAAAGTTCACACCACACACACACACAGAACGAAAGTACGAGGGTCTTGCTCCTTCTGTTTTGTGGTTGTTTCTGCATTGTCGTTGGTCTTGTCAGGTCCTTTGCTGGTCGTTTTCATTTTGGTAAAAGGTTGTATTCGGCTTTGTCAGGTCGCCCGTAACCGTTCTATAGCTTCAACTTCTCCTTTCTTAACATATCCTACATGCAGTTCTCCTGTATGGTTCGGAAAAATTATGTTGATCAAAGTCTGAAAGCCTGACAGACAATGTCTTTTACTTGACCTTAAAATCTTACTTTGGTGGACAGCAAGATTGATCCCTTTTTTTCTTTCTGTTTTGCGTAGTCACTCAGGGACTCTCCAACCGAGCTCCCGTTGGTTCAGAATGAATTAATTATTGAAGATTTGGAGAGGCAAAAGATTCAATGATACTTCTCTACCATAGATCCTGAGCCAGGAGTATCCATTCAAACCAGACTTGTCCCTAGGCTTCATGTGGTAGCATTCAAATGTAAACTGAGCGATGGGGGCCAGGAAAGGGTAGTGGTATCACTGTCTGATGGGTTCTACATTCCTTTGAATTGAACAGAATTGATGGGACTTCTGGAATATTGCAGTCTTGTGATTTTTGAAGTTTCTAGTGTCCTTTCACAAAACTTAGATAAGGGAAGCAAACTAGTAGATCTCTGTGTGTGCTTGAGTTTGGTGTTTTTGAAGCTGCTAGTGTCCTTGTGCAAAACTTAAATAAGGGAAGCAAACTAGATTTCTGTGTGCTTGAGTTTGTTCTTTTCGATGGTAATGTCTATATTATTATTAATATCAATGCATGATGTGTCGCAGATAGATCGGTAGCTTCAGCAGCTAAAAGAAAGATCTCTTCATGCCAACACAGTAACCTTCAAGGTTGCAAGAGAATGGCATTTTCAGGGCCAGACCTTCCAGAGGTACAGCATACTAAAATGTTGATAATACTCGTAGTTAAAGTAAAACATGACTATGACTGTTCTAGCCTCAAAGTGCACAAATTGAGCTATGCTAACTAAATAAACAAAATATGGACTGATCTTGCAGTGCCGCAATCCCCTTCAGTCCTACTACAACATTAGTTGCTTTGCTCAGTTCTAACTATTTTATCTTAGAATAAAATCACTATAAGAGTTACTCTGTAATACAGGGCTGTACCCGAGAAATCGGACGACCTTATAGCTATTAAAGAGCAATGATTGAAAAAATGTTCTGTATATCTAGCTAAGTATCATGCTTCACTATGAAATAAATTTTATAAAGAAACATCGTGCACATGCTCACCCCCATTGAAATAACCACTTGTCTCTACAACTCCCCTTGTGAACTTTTCTCCAATGTTTGCGTGTACAGGACATCTGGCGCCATATACATTCCCTGCTGCCGCTGCGAGATGCTGCCCGTGTTGCCAGCGTATCTCATGCATTTTTACGTTCTTGGAAGTGCCATCCTAACCTCACCTTCAGTAGGAAAGCACTGGGCCTGAATGGAATTCCATGTCAAAACGATGTAATTGCAAGGGATCTCACGATGAAAGTTGATCACATTCTGAAAAAACACTCAGGCAAAGGAGTTAAGAAATTCAGGATCGAATTATACATTATAGTTGATCCCTGTTATCTTAATAGCTGGCTCCAGATTGCCACTAAACTACGGATTGAGGAACTCGCCGTTGTTCTACTTTCAACCTACAATGCAAACTGCTATGATTTCCCGTGTGCACTTTTTGTTGATGATGGGTGTAGAAACACGATAGAGCATCTCTGCCTTGGTGGTTGTGCCTTCCATCCGACGGCTGGATTTGGTAACTTGAGAAGGCTCCAGCTATTTTGGGTTCGTATTACGGTGGATGAATTAGGATGCCTAATTTTCAATTCTTCTGCTTTGGAGCACTTGACACTAAAGTATTGCAATACGATCACTTACCTGAAGATACCTAGCCTGCTACAGCATCTCAGCTACCTGATGGTGTCTGAATGCACTAAACTGCAGTTGATAGAGTGCAAAGCTCCAAATCTCTCCACCTTTTATTTCAATGGTGGACAAGTTAAACTTCTGTTTGGAGATTCAGTTCAAGTGAAGACCATGGGAATGTGTTGTTTTGCTCCGTGTAACACCATCTACAATGCTCGTGCCAACCTGCCATCCATTGTGCCCAATATTGAAACTCTTAGCATATCTTCTGTTAGTGAGGTATACTACAAAACTTTTGATTATCAGATATAACTTGGAATGTTACTAATGTGAATTATATTCTTGAAGGTCATTAATACACCAATTGTGCCTGTCAAATTCCTCCACCTCAAGTATTTGTCTATTTCTCTTGAAGCCGAACATGGGGCTTTCCCCCCAGTCTACGATTACTTCTCTCTGGTTTCTTTTCTGGATGCTTGTCCTGTCTTGGAAACTTTCCACTTGGCTGTAAGTCACGTTTTCATCTCAAAAGATATCTAGTCTAGTATCTTCGGTTGTATCATCAATCCAAATATCTTCTTGGTTTTTACATTATCAGTCGATGGTCATATTAATTTTGATCCTATGCAGGTGTCGCAGACTCGCATGAAGCATGATTCGGTTTTCGGAGACCCGTCACATCTTAGGCAGAGGCGAGAATACCGCCATGAGAACATCAAGACTGTCAAGATCTCTGGGTTTTGCTCTGCAAAGAGCATGGTTGAGCTGACATGTCATATTCTTGAGAATGCAACATCACTAGAGTGTCTTATGTTGGACACGATAGATGATGTTGACGATATTGGTAGGCACGTTCATGAAACCGGTGAGTGTAACCCCATTGGTAGGCATATGATCAAAGAAGCCCGTGAGGCTCTCTTGGCAATTGAAAGGTATATTATGAAAAAAGTTCCCTCCACAGTAAAGTTAAATGTTCTAGAGCCTTGCAGGCGATGCCATGCTTTTGCTGCTTAGATGTGGCAATATCATAATTTAGTAGATTATACATTGTGGACCAAATGTTGTTGCATGATGCAATATTTCACTGTGACAATGCCATAATTGAATTTATTGTTTATTACTCCCTCGGTTCCATAGTTGTCGTTAATTTAGTACAACTTTGTACTAAATCAGCGACAACTAATATGAAACGGAGATAGTACTTTTTAGTTACAACTTACGGCGCTATTGGTTCCTTTGGTTTTTCTATTTTAAATGGGTTGTGTTAAGGTACTATCATGCTGTTGATGAGAATAGGAAGATCTGGGTTTTTAATTGCTTGGTGAAAAGAAAAGTTGTGGCATTTTAATAAACTCTAAAAATAAATATTGCTGGTCCATAGTTCACTCCCACATGTGCAGGTAGAAATCTTCAGAAAATTTAGAACATTAAAAGTAAGCCTTGAGTTTAGTGTGATGAGTCACTGTTGTGTATCCGTGCATTGCCCAAATCAGTGTTTTTTTTTCAGGTGTTCACATTAAACGGCCGATACAGTCTTCTCACGAAGCACATTCCACACTGAAAAGGCTCCACTTGGATTTTTTTGGAAAAAATTCCCATTTATTCAAAAAATGTTAACACTTTCTGAAAAATAAACATGTTTTGATTTTTGATGAACAAAATTTGATTTTTGGATGAACATTCTTTGCATTTAATGAACAAAATTTAAGTTCAATGAACATATTTTGAATTCACTGAACATTAAGAAAATCATAAACATTTTTTGTAGCTTGTCAGTTTCTTCAGAGGTAGGCATTTTTATCCGTGTAAGATCGATAGTGTAGCTTGTCAGTTTCTTCATAGGTAGGCATTTTTATTCAAAAAACTGCCACTTCGCATCTTGCGTCGCAAATAAAACTGCCAGGAGCGCATTTGTAGGCTAGCTAGTGATCGATCAGTAACTTGTAAACACTGAGCGAATAGAAATAAGTAACTGTTAATGCATCTCAATGATTCACAGATCATATACAAATATGTAGCTCCAAAAGCAAAGATCAGCCACTTCGGATCTTGCGTCGCAACTAAAACTAACTAGTACGATTCCCATACATAAGATCAACATGTTAATGCATCTCAATGACTCACAGATCATATACAAATATGTAGCTCCAAAAGCAAAGATCTAGAAAAAACATCTATTCTTCCTACTAACATGGATGCTTCTCTTGGCCAACATTCAGTACAGACTGAAATACAAATTTGTTTGTTAAGTCTACAATTCCTCTTGTAAACATAAGTGGTTTCATCAACAGCTGGAACCATGAGAATGAACCAGCCATGATGGAGGAACATCCACTGCAATATGATTTGGTCTTCTCTCGATCACACGGCGAGACTATTTTCGGAATACAAACTTTAACTTAGGCAAAATGATGCTCATTGTATAATCAGACCAAAGCAATGAAGCACCTAGTGTTGGCCAATAAATAGTACAGTACTACTTTTCTGCAGTCCATGAAGTGACTATCCAATCTTTCTGTGTCTATTTTCAAATGGCACTGTGTGCAGTGACTATACTATTCTCTTGTGCAGTTCAACCAAAATTGCGGGCACTTTGTTGGTTTGCCAAATAGCAACAGGCAGACATCTCTGTCTGCACAAATATCAAGCAGCTAGTAAACATATACCACACCTTGTATTTTCGGTTTAAACATGTCTCTTCCGCTTAGCATCTGTCATGTTCTGCACTGGACAATCTGATACAGTTATGTTTTGCCCTGAAAAATTTCATACTGAATTGATTTGCTGGTTCAGAGCAGAAATATAGCGCCTATTCTTCATCAGACCAAGGATATCCATGTTCGCAGTGATGTAAGAGGTGAAATCGATACAACCAAAATTGAGCATCCAATCATTGAATCCTGTCCTCCACCTCCAATGTAGGTCCACCCTGCCAATAAATTCACATGCAAACCACTAGTATTACTATCTAATGACAGTACAAAAAGAGTAGCAAGATAGTAGCAAACCATGTACCTTCGTAATGAACAGCTCATAGTGCCACCAATTGGATATAAAGGTTGGGAAAAAACATGCTCCTAATGTTGAACCAGTTGGACTTTTTGTGCAGTTCCACTAAAATCGAGCATCCCTGTTTGCATATATATTGAAAGTGTGATTACTCTAAAAGTGGCACTAGTTGAAGCATAGACTCGCAAATATAAGCATTCGAATTTCTTAATGGGAAAAGGTAGCAAGACTGTTTCTAACCACCTGTTTGAAGGAATAAATAAAGCAACAACGGCTGATGTGAGGAAGGCATACATAGTTTTTTTGGAAAAGTGAGCCATTCCTGACCTTTCCTCTTCTTTTAAGCAAATTTTGTGCAGTTCTACTAAAATAAAATGCCATCACCGCCTTGACAATTCAGTGACACTGTACAAAAGGAAATGACTTAACATTACATCATGATGTCAGGTATGTAGTCGACAGGCATTAGAGACAAACATACAAACCTCCTCAAGAGAACAGCCGGAGGAGGAGGTGTCCACTCTTGACCTTTCCTCTTGTCTTCATAATTGTCTCTGCAGTTTAACCAAAATAAAATGACATCAGCGCCTTGGCATTTTGGTGACACTGTACAGAAAATTAACTTATCTCATGAAAGTGAGGTATGTAATCTATAAGCATTAACAGTGCAAAAATCTGACGGGAGTAACAAGCTTCATCGTTGGTGTACTGGCTGTGCAACAACATTAGAATGCCTTATAGCTGAAAAATCTTTAATACATCCACAATCAACAGCTAACCCTGAAATAATCCAGTGACATTAAATGGCATTGCTTAAATTTATGGGTGGCATTAGACTGAGAGCGGCATTAGTTAAATGTGGCATCACTTTAGCAGTAGCATTGCTTGACTTGACTGCTGGCGTTATACTAACAGCAAAAAAGTGGCAATAAGAGCATGGGAGGCACCAGTACGATGTACCTCCACGGACGCAGAGTGGTGAGGGAGGTATGGTTGCCCAGAGCAACAAATATCCAGGCAGCATATGTGGATTACGGTCCCATTTTTGTTCTTTTTAGCCACCTTTTTCCTATGCGAGGACAACAAACCGATCGACCTGGTCATTCCCTATTGCGTTGTCATGCCTTTCTACCCTTCTTCAACCAAGAGACACGAGACTCGTTCCTTAGCTACTGATTTTCCCCTTTTCAACCTAGATGCGGGTTCGATGCCTACTCTCTTGGACAGTACAGTCTCCCTTCCTTTCCTTATCAACCCAGACATGGATTAGTCTACATGAAGTAGGGTTTCCTTTAATAGTGCAAATTATGGTTTTCGTCTGCGTGGCCAGCAGAGTAGAGGATAGCAAATTGGGAAGATGGTGGAGTGGAAAAAGATCCACATGCAATGACGTAGCAGATGGGGCAATAAAACAAGGTTATGGTTCGAAAAGAGGTAGCATGCCTGAGGGTCGGCGGGAAGTGGCTTCGCTCGTGGTCGTCGTCCTCCGCACACACTACGGCAACGAGCTTGGGGACGGAGGCCATCCCGCGCGGGCGCTAGGTCTGAGAGGACGGCCTTGTCGTCAGTGCGTGACCTCGCTTGCCGACGACGAGTGCGTCAACGCTGCACGTCCTTTTCTTCCCCGGCGGATCTGTGACCACCGGTGAGGAGGGAGAGAGGGGCCATCTTTTTTAGATCTGGAGAGAGGGTGGTAGTGTGAGAAGCAAGTGGGCAGCCCTTAGCAAGAAAGCGTTGAAGCTCCAGCCTATATATATCTTTTTTATACTACTAGTACTGGAGGTGGGGTAGTGGTAGAGTAGTTTATATTTTCTCTGTGTACAATACCAGTTAGTCGTGCTTAAAAACGGATCGGCACGCCATTAAAAAAATAAAGGTCGATAACTAATGCGGCACCTCGGGCCAACGCGGCCAGATCGCATTTTGTACGAGAAATTACACACCATGTTTCGTTGACATGTGGTCCCGTTCCAACATATCAGTGAGACGACGGCGAGTAGTAGGAGTATTTCCGAACGGACATGTAGGCCGGGGCGCCTCTTTGTGAACCGTGGCAAACTCGCAACCGTCCACCGACTCTTCGCCTTTCCCTCTCGATTTGGAATTGCTGTCGCACGCTCTTCCTCTCCCTCCTCCATTTTCCTTCAGCCCTTCACCCTTTCTTCTGCCATTGTTCGATCGTCTTCTCCATGGAGGGAACAGGCCGGAAACGACCTCGTTATTCTTGCCCCGATCTGAAAGATGACGTGGTGGAGGAACTCATTGATCGGTGCGACGTCATCACCTTGGCTAGCATGGCAGGTTCGTTCCAGCCCATTCTCGACTCAACTAATAACATCATTGCAAGGAACCCAAGGGTCAAGGAGCGGTTTGATCTCCCCTATCTTCTTTGTCGTGACCCTGCTCGCTGGCGAGCGGATGACGGAGACCTCGCCTTGTGCAAGTTGATGCCGCTTGATAATGATATGTGTGATGTCAAGATGCCATCGCTTAAGGGTAAGTCCTGGGCTAGCGCAAATGGAGATTGGGTTGTTTATATTGGGTACAATTGCGAGTGGGAACTTGTGAATGTGTACACTCGTCAGCGGATTCCACTTTCAAAAATCTCCGAGTGCCCTGAGGTTGAGCACACAGATGATCTACGTACATTCAAATACGATCATGGTGACTGTCGTGTACTGAAGATAGCAATTTGTCGAGTTCCCAACCGCTCTTGGAATTACAAAAACTATGATGTTGTTGCTATCATCGACAAGCTAGTTGCCGTCCTTCGTGGTTCGACTGGATGGATATTACTCAAAAATCAGTTTCTATACACGGATGTGTACTGTGATGCAATTGAATACAAGGATCTTGTGTTTGCTGCCACCTCTCGTGGCACTGTTTTTGCATGGGATCCTTGTTTTTTCGGTACGTTTGTCTTCCACCGTAATTATAATTGTTTCATCCACATGCATGCGGGTTAGCAACTTTCCCTTTACTAATTAACCTTCTTCTTGTGTTTCTAAGGTCCTGTGGACATCCCACCACCTATACTTGAAGATTTTTATAACCAAGGGGGAGATGACGATGGTGATGATCACGAGCATGAGGACGAGCAGCGCCGATATACTCTGTGGCGCCTGGCAACTAATTCCGATGGATCACCTCTTCTTGTGTGTATACAGCCCACTGATGATGTTACTGCTAAGGAAGCAGGTGTAGTCTCCCATGGTCGCACTCTCCGGACCTATTCCAACACCCGTTGCATGGTATTCGGGATGGATACTAGTGTGCTAGCGCCAACTCCTTCTCCCTGGCACAGAATTGATATTCTTGGAAAAAACTCGCTCTTCCTTGGATGAAACTATCCGATGATGGTGAAAGGCGATCCAACCGCTGTTGACACATTTATGAGAAGCAACTGTGTCTATACCTCGGACATTTGCGTGGTTCCCTATCCTGGTACTGATATAGTAGGCCGCTTCAGCCTGGATGATCAGTCCTGCGTTGGTCTCCAGATCGACAATGCATGGCCCGTCCCAGAGAATCACTTGTGGTTCAAAGCAAGCGTTTCCAACGCCGAGGAATGGTTGAGTTGAAGTTCATTTCATTGCTTGTTATTTGTTGTATGGTGAAAACTTTAGTATTTATAATGTATCCTCGTTGTCGATGTGGGTTGATGATCTGTTGTTCTATGTAATAAAATGATATACCTGTGATAAACTTACTACATTTATGAATGGCTTTCGAGTCGCTTCTCTGAGTGAGTGGTGCGATGAGGCAAAAAAATATTTTCCGAATACATAATTGTACGTGCATTGCAACAGGTTATCGGATGAGGCCAATCAACAATAGTAGTACACTATTTGTACTAGCTTCACATGCTTCGCGCGTCGGGCGGGTGTTTTTACTGTAGCCATATGTTAATGTGTTCGTTGTACGTAACCAGCACCTCAAATCCTCGATACTAGTATACTATATAGTAGGAGTAAGTAGTAGGAGTAGTAGGGTGGCATGGGCTAGAACAAGCATTCACGTCCAGGAGTACGGCACACGCCACCACCATGACATCCATCTGACACCATATTATTTCTTGGAGTCCGTGCGAGAGCAATCTCTTCAACCTCGTCGTTTCTCTAACTTCAGCCATCGCGCGGCGGGCGAGGTGGGGGTTTGCCGATAGTTGGTTTCCTTAACTGCGGTCCCACTTGTAAGGCCAACTCCAACGCACGACCCCAAACGGACCTCCATTTTGCACGAACTCCAACGATAATTTTGACTACTCCTATAGTAAGTTGGATTAGTGCCTTCTCGATGCATTCATTGTTGATCTGTGGAGGCTCGATCTTGCGTGCTTCTTTCTTCTTCGAGTGTAAAGAAGTAGACGTTGCTTCCTCGCATCTAGTCTCATGTCCAGCCTCTATTCTATACTAGCTAAAAGTGATAGAACATCTACTAAATTGCGCTCTATCAATATATGGATGTACTCTTCTTCCCAATACAAAAACTTGCATCCATTCTACTCCCTCCGTTGCACAATACTACATGCCTTCTATTTGTCAAAATATATATGTATCTAGACATGTCTTAGTATATAGGTACATCCATTTTTGGACAAATGGAAGTCAAGTATTTTGGAACGGAGGGAGTACACAATAAAAATTTTAAGTTAGCACAACTAGTCTAATCCGAGAGCAGAACCGAAGATTTGGTCGGGTTCTTCCTCCTTTTTCCGACACGTGGGACATCCAGCATCCAGGTCGTGTCATGAAAGAAAATAGAGTGGTAGTTGAAGCCACGAGATGTGCATCTTGGGTTAAACTGTAAATAGAATCTTACTCCAAAAGCGGCCACTGAAGATCTTTATTGGATTTGTTTTTCATCACCAGCACGTCGAGGTGAAAGATGTGCAGGTTCAGTGGGTCCTCTTGCGTTTTCACTGACATGTGGGGCCGCATGTGAGCAAACAGATGATGGGCTCCGCGCGTCCGCTGGCCGGCTGAGAAGAGAGATAGAGGAGGGCTGAGCACGGACTGCAGGAAATTTGTTCTACGTACCTCGATATAGGCTCGATATAGTGGGGTGGCATGGGCCATAACTAGCATTCACGTCTAGCAGTACGGCACACGCCACCCACACGAGTCCCATCCGACACCAATTTTCTTGGAGTCCCTGCTACAGCCATCTCTTCTCCCTCATGTCCTCTTTTCTCAGCCATCACGCGGTGGGCGGGGTGGGGGTTTGCCGATAGTCGGTTTGCTCAACTGTGGTCTCACTTGTAAGTGAAAATGCAACACCACACGCATTCCCGCTTGAGCGGCGTGCCGGACCAACCGTGTGGGGGTGCGACGCGAACACGGCAGGCTTTTTCCTTTTGAACTCGTAACTTGTAAAATTTGATTCTGCTCCATGGCGCGACCGATAGATAGAAAATAACGATTTTGCCTAGAGTAATGAGAAGTTTGCTTCTGGCGCCGTTCATGCATGGGGTATGTATGAAATTATGAAGTTGATGCGAAAGGTAAGATAATTACTGTAGTATCATATACTACTACATGGATTTGACGGAAGGATAAAAATACATACGGATCCATCAACATTCAACGACATCCTCACGCCCTAGTGCGCCGGGTCACCAACCGACATGTGAGGAGCAGCGGCGTTGGCGGCGAGCTCAACGTGCTTCTGAACAGTGCTGTCCAAGGTTGCCCTGCGCTCCAAGAAGGCCAGCGTCCTATCGTCCTCCTCTTGCATGTACTAGTCCTTGTGGACGATTTGCGCGTAGACGTGGGTGATTATGTCGATGGTGTCTTGCTGCGCCAAGCGCTACGCGGCGAGCGCGGCCTCGAGGTGGACATTCTCCGGCGCGATGGCGGGCAGTCGCAGGGCCACCAGTGCGTCGAAGAGGTTGTTACCATAGTGGCCGTTGAGGGTGGCGGGCATCATAGAGCCTGGGCGCGTCGGCTGGAGGCTTACGTCAAAGTCGTCCGCAAGCTTCTTGACGACGGTGAACTTGTCGAGGAAACCGACGAGGACCTCGTCGAACAAGGATGCGAAGCTGTCGTCCAAGCGGCCCCTCGCCCTGGTGGCCTCAAGCAATACTACCTGCCGGGCCACAGGCCGGCGTCGTGGACCATCTGGCACAGCCGGCTGATGCTCGCGCTCATCGCCTCCATGGGTCTAGCGTAGCTTCTAGTCAACTGATCTTGCGATTCGAGTGATCACTCAGCCCTTGGTTAGCGTGCATAGGTGCGTAGGATTTCGTACTACTCCTCGGCCCTCTACTGCACCTGCCTTTGCCTGTATGATAGGTGGGCCAGCCACCCCCTGCGGCCATGTGTCATTCACCCAAAGGCAGTTGCCATAAGTCAATGAAGCTGCGTCCCCCTCCGTGCCGGTGTAGTATAGTCATCTCACCGGACCTCTAGTTGGGGCCAAACGAGAGAAGTTTGACGTTTGCTGGTTTATTGGTCCCCTTTGCATTTTGCGCCAAGTTTTGACCTTTGATTTAACTAATAAAATGTTAATGCATGTAAACAAAAATGTTGTGTAAGTCACCTTACGAAAACCAAATAATCCCAAAATACTTAGGCACGATGCATTAACTCCCTCCTTGTTTCTTATTTCGTGACATATCAACCAATGAGAGATGTGGGCCGTGCATGCTTTCAATGACTTGAGACTAGTACCAAACATGTCATGCAGTGTTTAGTTCATTGCATGTAATCCTATTACAGTACTCTAGTTAGCAAAAAAACATTAAGTTCTCTCGCCGATAGGAATAAAACACCATGTATTTATTTACAGAGGGAGTAGTACATTTTTGGTAACATGCATTACTAGATATTGCTAGTCAATACTAAAATCCAGATGGACGTGGAAGTACTCCTAAATCCAGACGGTGGTGCTACTAGTACTAGTAGTAGTACTACCAATGTAGTAGTAGGAGTACTAGCACTGTACTACCCGTTGGTCAAATTATTACGTGCTGCTCCTCACAGTGAAGTGACAAGACCCTGCGCCAGAGATGACACCTGAGTATAGGCGCCATGTTCGGCATACCATAGTCAGCGTCACCGTATGCAGTCACTATCATCATGGCTGTAGAGCTAGCCTGCTTACAACTAACCCTATTCGACATAATTTCCCATGTGTAGATGCCCGTGCATTGCACGGAACACCAAGATTGGGGGTGGACGGCTCCGGCAGCAGCCATCGCGCCAGATTTTTCCACGGCCTTCTACTCCTAGATGTGGTGGGGAGGAGATGAGGCTGATTGTGAGAGACAAGGAGTTGTTTGTAAATAGGGAACACGTGCGGGCATCTTTTTGCAAAAATGGAGAAGCTTGGTTTGTATGCGTCAGATCTAGATCCGACGGCTATTGGTGAAAGATGGGAGGCACAACATCATCACCAACTCAGGACCTGTTTGATTCGCAGGATTTCGAAAATGCAGGAATAGGACACGGCAATATTACAAGTTTCAAACTGATATTACAAATATTAGGAGTAATGATGCACCTACAAAGAGGGAATTACTAGGAAGCTTACGTAAGAACTTTCGTTACTTTAGGTGGATGCAGCATTATCGTACAAACTAAAATCCACCGCCCTGACAAGTCACTAATGGGCAAATAAGTTTTCGAGTCTCTGGCCACTTGATGTTTCAAAAACAAATTCAGCTTCTGCGGAGACTTTGTCATTTAGGCTTAGACGCTTGCGGTGATCAGCACACCATTCATTGTTGCGCCAGAGAACGCTAAACCTCATTACCTTGACCACACTTGCCTCCGAAACAAAGAACCTGGCCAATTTAATCTCAGATGTGCTGCCTCGGTAGTCGATCAAATCAATTTCTGTAAGATGGAGATCAAGGCATTCGATGAGGTTGTTATAGTGCAACACATTTTTCACTTTCGGGTCTTTTTTTATCTGCAAAAGAAGAGAACATATTAGAGCAGCTGGCTGCATAAGATTGATGTGTCATCAAGAGGTACCAATATCATTCGCTCATACGATAGGGTTGGCTGGCTAGTGATATTTTCTCACTCTCTCTCTCTCTCTCTCTCTCTCTCTCTGTTTCCTCTCATTTAACTAGGAGCACGTGAAGAGCTTGGGCATTTGTTTCCTTCCACTATGTGGCCGATGCCATATTTCGCAAAAGTATGCCACATAATACGCATCGATGTCAAATCAAAAGATTTTGGCACCGCTCTCGCGATGTGAGAGAGTTGGCACCGCTGTGCACACAGACCCACATGTATAAACAAATCAATCAAACCAACTACACCATCCTCTCACTCTCCCAAACAAGTGTTTTTTTATTGCCTCAGTCCTCTCTCTCTCTCCCACGCAGTGTTTTTTCATTGCGTGAGTTAATTTGGCACCGGAGCAAAGTAGGTGATCCAGATTGGGACACCAGGTGAGCAATGGAGGGGCATCGATGTCAAATGCATCACAAGTGAATTGGCATATGTTTTGGCCTACATAGCCCACTTTTGTAATACTACCTCATATTTAGTATAAAATTTTGACCATAGATTTACCTAAGAAAATGCCAATGCATGTCACTAAAAATTACACCATTTGAAATTATGTTCAAATACAAATCCAACGATATAGTTCTTAGTGACATGCATTAACATTTTGTCAGTTAAATCTATGGTCAAATTTGGATACTACAAAATTGGAAGACTAAACCAGGACGGAGGTAGTACTTGCTCTTAGGGTAACCATAAGTTACTTTCCACTATGACTAGCCTAGGCTACTATAGTAGTACAACATAAAAACGATGCAGGTGATCATGTGAGAAAAAAAATACTAAAAACATTTCTTTCGGTGCAGTGCGTAGATGCAGTTTTGAACACTACACTTGTCATCGTAATTTGGGAAAATTACGAAAAAATTGAGCTACATTATGATAACCGTTTACTTATAGGAAAGAAGTTTCACCTCGATGAGTAGCTTCTCCGTGCATGGAAAGCATGTAAGGAATCCAACAACTTGATCCAGATTGGGGCCGATAGATTTTAGTGCTAAGATCTTCACTGTGCGCATGGACTGGGTCAAGCTTGTGGGAATCATTTTCTGGAAGACGGTCGTAAATACATCAAGAAGAAATTTAAAAATCTGAATTTCAAGAAGACGGAGAAGAAGATGAGTGCTATACCTGAACGATTACGGATCCAATAAAGAGTTCGGAGAATTTGGCAGACGAGTACACCACCGCTGTCAATTTCGGCGCGTCAATGACCCTAATTTTTGTTGGACCTTCTAGATCCGATACAAGCAATCTCTCAAGGAAAGGCGCATTCTCAATGACCATAACGTGGAACAGCTGGAGTGATCTCTTCCCAATTGATGTCTTGTTGCGGGGCCAGCAAGACACATAAATCCATCGGAGATTCGTCGAGGCGATGTGGAGGCTAATGAACCCGTGGATCTGCTCAAGACGAAGGTACTCGAGCGCAGTACAGCTGCGGAGCAGGTGCTCCATAGCCATCTTCGAGATGACAACGTCGAAGAGGTCGAGCTGCTTGAGTTGAGGGAGAAGAAGAGCGGCCGCGACATTAATCTGGGGAAGATGGCAGGAGCTGAAGCTAGCGCGGCACACCGTTGGCGTGAGGCAGAGCATGGACGATGGCAGAGAGCGACATCGTCCAGCTTCAAAGCTGAGCTCCTCGAGCTGATCTAGGGCGGGGGATAAGAACCACTCGTCGAACTTGGGTTGGACCTTGCAGTTGGTACTGAACATGCGGATGTCAAGGCGTTTGGCTGGCCCAGGTTGCGATGAAAGGATCTTGGAGACTGCGACCATGCGTTTGTAATCCCCGCCGCAGAGGCAGCTGTCGACAGTGAAGTTGAGGGGGACGCAATGCCAGAGGGGGCGCCACCGCCGGGAGAGCAGGGCGGTCCGCACGGCAGATTTGGTGGGGAGGAGGCCGATGATGACGAGCAGCGTGTCGTCGGGGAGGCTGCTGATGAAGTCCAGGCTCGCCGGATGCGGTTTTGGCTCGAGCCGCCTCCGCTTGTTTGCTGCCTCGCCGTCCATCTCAACCGGCGGCGACGTCGGTGTACACGTGTGCTGGCGTGTGTTGTGTGATGGGTGTGCGCGAGTGCGTCCTTCTGTGCATGCCGCCGCGCAGTGGTGAATTGTGCGCGAGTGCGTCCTTCCCGCGCAAGAAGTTTGTCCTCAATGCGCCCTCAATTTACTAGCGTGCGGGGTGCTACCCCGAGTGGTTTCTGTTGGGGAACGTAGTAATTTCGAAAATTTTCCTACGCACACGCAAGATCATGGTGATGCATAGCAACGAGAGGGGAGAGTGTTGTCTACGTACCAATGCAGACCGACTGCGGAAGCGATCACACAACATAGAGGAAGTAGTCGTACGTCTTCTTCCCGATCCGACCGATCCAAGCACCGTTACTCCGGCACCTCCGAGTTCTTAGCACACGTTCAGCTCGATGACGATCCTCGGGCTCCGATCCAGCAAAGCGTCGAGGAAGAGTTCCGTCAGCACGACGGCGTGGTGACGATCTTGATGTACTACCGACGCAGGGCTTCGCCTAAGCTCTACAACGATATGACCGAGGTGGAATTTGGTGGCAGGGGGCACCGCACACGGCTAAGGAACGATCTCAAGGATCAACTTGTGTGTCTTGGGGTGCCCCCTGCCCCCGTATATAAAGGTTGGAGGAGGGGAGCCAGCCGGCCAAGGGAGAGGAGGCGTAGGGGAGTCCTACTCCCACCGGGAGTAGGACTCCTCCCCCCAATCCTAATCCTATTAGGACTCCCGGGGGGAAAAGGAGAGAGAAGGGGGGCCGGCCCCTATCCTAGTCCTACTAGGACTTTGGGAAGGGGGGCGCCGGCCAGCTTGTGGGCTTTCCCTTTTTCTCCTTTTCCACTAAGGCCCAATAGGCCCATTAGTCTCCCGGGGGGTTCCGGTAACCCTCCCGGTATTCCGGTAAAATCCCGATTTCACCCGGAACACTTCCGATGTCCAAACATAGGCTTCCAATATATCAATCTTTACGTATCGACCATTTCGAGACTCCTCGTCATGTCCGTGATCTCATCCGGGACTCCGAACAACCTTCGGTACATCAAAATGCATAAACTCATAATAACTGTCATCGTAACGTTAAGCGTGCGGACCCTACGGTTCGAGAACAATGTAGACATGACCGAGACACGTCTCCAGTCAATAACCAATAGCGGGACCTGGATGCCCATATTGGCTCCTACATATTCTACGAAGATCTTTACCGGTCAGACCGCATAACAACATACGTTGTTCCCTTTGTCATCGGTATGTTACTTGCCCGAGATTCGATCGTCGGTATCCAATACCTAGTTCAATCTCGTTACCGGCAAGTCTCTTTACTCGTTCCGTAATACATCATCTCACAACTAACATATTAGTTGCAGTGCTTGCAAGGCTTATGTGATGTGCATTACCGAGAGGGCCCAGAGATACCTCTCCGACAATCGGAGTGACAAACCCTAATCTCGAAATACGCCAACCCAACATCTACCATTGGAGACACCTGTAGTACTCCTTTATAATCACCCAGTTACGTTGTGACGTTTGGTAGTACCCAAAGTGTTCCTCCGGTAAACGGGAGTTGCATAATCTCATAGTTATAGGAACATGTATAAGTCATGAAGAAAACAATAGCAACATACCAAACGATCGGATGCTAAGCTAATGGAATGAGTCATGTCAATCAGATCATTCTACTAATGATGTGACCTCGTTAATCAAATAACAACTCTTTGTTTATGGTTAGGAAACATAACCATCTTTGATTAACGAGCTAGTCAAGTAGAGGCATACTAGTGACACTCTGTTGGTCTATGTATTCACACATGTATTATGTTTCCGGTTAATACAATTCTAGCATGAATAATAAACATTTATCATGATATGAGGAAATAAATAATAACTTTATTATTGCCTCTAGGGCATATTTCCTTCAGTCTCCCACTTGCACTAGAGTCAATAATCTAGATTACACAGTAATGATTCTAACACCCATGGAGCCTTGGTGCTGATCATGTTTTGCTCGTGGAAGAGGCTTAGTCAACGGGTCTGCTACATTCAGATCCGTATGTATCTTGCAAATCTCTATGTCTCCCACCTGGACTAAATCCCGGATGGAGTTGAAGCGTCTTTTGATGTGCTTGGTTCTTTTGTGAAATCTGGATTCCTTTGCCAAGGCAATTGCACCAGTATTGTCACAGAAGATTTTCATTGGACCCGATGCACTAGGTATGACACCTAGATCGGATATGAACTCCTTCATCCAGACTCCTTCGTTTGCTGCTTCCGAAGCAGCTATGTACTCCGCTTCACATGTAGATCCCGCTACGACGCTTTGTTTAGAACTGCACCAACTGACAGCTCCACCGTTTAAAGTAAACACGTATCCGGTTTGCGATTTAGAATCGTCCGGATCAGTGTCAAAGCTTGCATCAACGTAACCTCTTACGGTGAGCTCTTTGTCACTTCCATATACGAGAAACATATCCTTAGTCCTTTTCAGGTATTTTAGGATGTTCTTGACCGCTGTCCAGTGATCCATTCCTGGATTACTTTGGTACCTCCCTGCTAAACTTATAGCAAGGCACACATCAGGTCTGGTACACAGCATTGCATACATGATAGAGCCTATGGCTGAAGCATAGGGAACATCTTTCATTTTCTCTCTATCTTCTGCAGTGGTCGGGCATTGAGTCTGACTCAACTTCACACCTTGTAACACAGGCAAGAACCCATTCTTTGCTTGATCCATTTTGAACTTCTTCAAAATCTTGTCAAGGTATGTGCTCTGTGAAAGTCCAATTAAGCGTTTTGATCTATCTCTATAGATCTTTATGCCTAATATGAAAGCAGCTTCTCCGAGGTCTTTCATCGAAAAACTTTTATTCAAGTATCCCTTTATGCTATCCAGAAATTCTATATCATTTCCAATCAGCAATATGTCATCCACATATAATATTAGAAATGCTACAGAGCTCCCACTCACTTTCTTGTAAATACAGGCTTCTCCAAAAGTCTGTATAAAGCCAAATGCTCTGATCACACTATCAAAGCGTTTATTCCAACTCCGAGATGCTTGCACCAGTCCATAAATGGATCGCTGGAGTTTGCATACTTTGTTAGCTCCTTTTGGATCGACAAAACCTTCTGGTTGTATCATATACAACTCTTCTTCCAGAAATCCATTCAGGAATGCAGTTTTGACATCCATCTGCCATATTTCATAATCATAAAATGCGGCAATTGCTAACATAATTCTGACAGACTTAAGCATCGCTACGGGTGAGAAGGTCTCATCGTAGTCAACTCCTTGAACTTGCCGAAAACCTTTCGCGACAAGTCGAGCTTTATAGACAGTAATATTACCGTCAGCGTCAGTCTTTTTCTTGAAGATCCATTTGTTCTCAATTGCTTGCCGATCATCGGGCAAGTCAACCAAAGTCCATACTTTTGTTTTCATACATGGATCCCATCTTAGATTTCATGGCCTCTAGCCACTTTGCGGAATCTGGGCTCACCATCGCTTCTTCATAGTTCGTAGGTTCATCATGATCTAGCATCATGACTTCCAGAACTGGATTACCGTACCACTCTGGTGCGGATCTCACTCTGGTTTGATCTACGTGGTTCAGTAGTATCTTGTTCTGAAGCTTCATGATCATTATCATTAGCTTCCTCACTGATTGGTACAGGTGTCGCAGAAACAGTTTTCTGTGATGTACTATTTTCCAATAAGGGAGCAGGTACAGTTACCTCGTCAAGTTCTACTTTCCTCCCACTCACTTCTTTCGAGAGAAACTCCTTCTCTAGAAAGTTTCCGAACTTAGCAACAAAAGTCTTGCCTTCGGATCTGTGATAGAAGGTATATCCAATAGTTTCCTTTGGATATCCTATGAAGAAACACTTCTCCGATTTGGGTTCGAGCTTATCAGGTTGAAGCTTTTTCACATAAGCATCGCAGCCCCAAACTTTAAGAAACGACAACTTTGGTTTCTTGCCAAACCATAGTTCATAAGGTGTCGTCTCAACGGATTTTGATGGTGCCCTGTTTAACGTGAATGCGGCCGTCTCTAAAGCATAACCCCAAAACGATAGCGGTAAATCAGTAAGAGACATCATAGATCGCACCATATCTAGTAAAGTACGATTACGACGTTCGGACACACCATTACATTGTGGTGTTCCGGGTGGCGTGAGTTGCGAAACTATTCCACAATTTTTCAAATGTACACCAAACTCGTAACTCAAATATTCTCCTCCACGATCAGATCGTAGAAACTTTATTTTCTTGTTACGATGATTTTCAACTTCACTCTGAAATTCTTTGAACTTTTCAAATGTTTCAGACTTATGTTTCATTAAGTAGATATACCCATATCTGCTTAAATCATCTGTGAAGGTGAGAAAATAACGATATCCGCCACGAGCCTCAATGTTCATCGGACCACATACATCGGTATGTATGATTTCCAATAAATCTGTTGCTCTCTCCATAGTACCGGAGAACGGTGTTTTAGTCATCTTGCCTATGAGGCACGGTTTGCAAGTACCAAGTGATTCATAATCAAGTGGTTCCAAAAGCCCATCAGTATGGAGTTTCTTCATGCGCTTTACACCGATATGACCTAAACGGCAGTGCCACAAGTAAGTTGCACTATCATTATTAACTTTGCATCTTTTGGCTTCTACATTATGAATATGTGTATCACTATCTTCGAGATTCAACAAGAATAGACCACTCTTCAAGGGTGCATGACCATAAAAGATATTATTCATATAAATAGAACAACCATTATTCTCTGATTTAAATGAATAACCGTCTCGCATTAAACAAGATCCAGATATAATGTTCATGCTCAACGCTGGCACCAAATAACAATTATTTAGGTCTAATATTAATCCTGAAGGTAGATGTAGAGGTAGCGTGCCGACTGCGATCACATCGACTTTGGAACCGTTTCCCATGCGCATCGTCACCTCGTCCTTTGCTAGTGTCCGCTTATTCTGTAGTCCCTGTTTCGAGTTGCAAATATTAGCAACAGAACCAGTATCAAATACCCAGGTGCTACTGCGAGCTCTAGTAAGGTACACATCAATAACATGTATATCACATATACCTTTGCTCACTTTACCATCCTTCTTATCCGCCAAATACTTGGGGCAGTTCCGCTTCCAGTGACCAGTCTGCTTGCAGTAGAAGCACTCAGTTTCAGGCTTAGGTCCAGACTTGGGTTTCTTCTCCTGAGCAGCAACTTGCTTGCTGTTCTTCTTGAAGTTTCCCTTCTTCTTCCCTTTGCCCTTTTTCTTGAAACTAGTGGTTTTGCTAACCATCAACACTTGATGCTCCTTCTTGATTTCTACCTCCGCAGCTTTCAGCATTGCGAAGAGCTCGGGAATAGTCTTGTTCATCCCTTGCATATTATAGTTCATCACGAAGCTCTTGTAGCTTGGTGGCAGTGATTGGAGAATTCTGTCAATGACGCAGTCATCTGGAAGATTAACTCCCATCTGAATCAAGTGATTATTATACCCAGACATCTTGAGTATATGCTCACTGACAGAACTGTTCTCCTCCATCTTACAGCTATAGAACTTATTGGAGACTTCATATCTCTCAATTCGGGCATTTGCTTGAAATATTAACTTCAACTCCTGGAACATCTCATATGCTCCATGACGTTCAAAACGTCGTTGAAGTCCCGATTCTAAGCCGTAAAGCATGGCACACTGAACTATCGAGTAGTCATCAGCTTTGCTCTGCCAGACGTTCATAACATCTGGCGTTGCTCCAGCAGCAGGCCTGTCACCCAGCGGTGCTTCCAGGACGTAATTCTTCTGTGCAGCAATGAGGATGATCCTCAGGTTACGGACCCAGTCCGTGTAATTGCTACCATCATCTTTCAACTTTGCTTTCTCAAGGAACGCATTAAAATTCAACGGAACAATAGCACGAGCCATCTATCTACAATCAACATAAACAAGCAAGATACTATCAGGTACTAAGTTCATGATAAGTTTAAGTTCAGTTAATCAAATTACTTAGGAACTCCCACTTAGATAGACATCCCTCTAATCCTCTAAGTGATCACGTGATCCAAATCAACTAAACCATAACCGATCATCACGTGAGATGGAGTAGTTTTCAATGGTGAACATCGTTATGTTGATCATATCTACTATATGATTCACGCTCGACCTTTCGGTCTCCGTGTTCCGAGGCCATATCTGTATATGCTTGGCTCGTCAAGTATAACCCGAGTATTCTGCGTGTGCAACTGTTTTGCACCCGTTGTATTTGGACGTAGAGCTTATCACACCCGATCATCACGTGGTGTCTGGGCACGACGAACTTTGGCAACGGTGCATACTCGGGGAGAACACTTCTTGATAATTTAGTGAGAGATCATCTTATAATGCTACCGTCAATCAAAGCAAGATAAGATGCATAAAAGGATAAACATCACATGCAATCAATATAAGTGATATGATATGGCCATCATCATCTTGTGCTTGTGATCTCCATCTCCGAAGCACCGTCATGATCACCATCGTCACCGGCGCGACACCTTGATCTCCATCGTAGCATCGTTGTCGTCTCGCCAATCTTATGCTTCCACGACTATCACTACCGTTTAGTAATAAAGTAAAGCATTACATCGCGATTGCATAGCATACAATAAAGCGACAACCATATGGCTCCTGCCAGTTGCCGATAACTCGGTTACAAAACATGATCATCTCATACAATAAAATCAGCATCATGCCTTGACCATATCACATCACAACATACCCTGCAAAAACAAGTTAGACGTCCTCTACTTTGTTGTTGCAAGTTTTACGTGGCTGCTACGGGCTTAAGTAAGAACTCATCTCACCTACGCATCAAAACCACAACGATAGTTCGTCAAATAGACTCCGTTTTAACCTTCTCAAGGACCGGGCGTAGTCACACTTGGTTCAACTAAAGTTGGAGAGGCAGTCTTCCGCAAGCCATCTGTGTGCAAAGCACGTCGAGGGAACCGGTCTCGCGTAAGAGTACGCGTAAGGTTGGTCTGGATCGTCTCACCCAACAATACCGCCGAACCAAAGTATGACATGCTGGTAGGCAGTATGACTTGTATCGCCCCCAACTCACTTGTGTTCTACTCATGCATATAACATCAAACCATAAAACCTAGGCTCGGATGCCACTGTTGGGGAACGTAGTAATTTCGAAAAATTTCCTACGCACACGCAAGATCATGGTGATGCATAGCAACGAGAGGGGAGAGTGTTGTCTACGTACCAACGCAGACCGACTGCGGAAGCGATCACACAACATAGAGGAAGTAGTCGTACGTCTTCTTCCCGATCCGACCGATCCAAGCACCGTTACTCCGGCACCTCTGAGTTCTTAGCACACGTTCAGCTCGATGACGATCCTCGGGCTCCGATCCAGCAAAGCGTCGAGGAAGAGTTCCGTCAGCACGACGGCGTGGTGACGATCTTGATGTACTACCGACGCAGGGCTTCGCCTAAGCTCTACAACGATATGACCGAGGTGGAATTTGGTGGCAGGGGGCACCACACACGGCTAAGGAACGATCTCAAGGATCAACTTGTGTGTCTTGGGGTGCCCCCTGCCCCCGTATATAAAGGTTGGAGGAGGGGAGCCGGCCGGCCAAGGGAGAGGAGGCGCAGGGGAGTCCTACTCCCGGACTCCTCCCCCCAATCCTAATCCTATTAGGACTCCCGGGGGGAAAAGGAGAGAGAAGGGGGGCCGGCCCCTATCCTAGTCCTACTAGGACTTTGGGAAGGGGGGCGCCGGCCAGCTTGTGGGCTTTCCCCTTTTCTCCTTTTCCACTAAGGCCCAATAGGCCCATTAGTCTCCCGGGGGGTTCCGGTAACCCTCCCGGTATTCCGGTAAAATCCCGATTTCACCCGGAACACTTCCGATGTCCAAACATAGGCTTCCAATATATCAATCTTTACGTCTCGACCATTTCGAGACTCCTCGTCATGTCTGTGATCTCATCCGGGACTCCGAACAACCTTCGGTACATCAAAATGCATAAACTCATAATAACTGTCATCGTAACGTTAAGCGTGCGGACCCTACGGTTCGAGAACAATGTAGACATGACCGAGACACATCTCCGGTCAATAACCAATAGCGGGACCTGGATGCCCATATTGGCTCCTACATATTCTACGAAGATCTTTATCGGTCAGACCGCATAACAACATACGTTGTTCCCTTTGTCATCGGTATGTTACTTGCCCGAGATTCGATCGTCGGTATCCAATACCTAGTTCAATCTCGTTACCGGCAAGTCTCTTTACTCGTTCCGTAATACATCATCTCACAACTAACATATTAGTTGCAGTGCTTGCAAGGCTTATGTGATGTGCATTACCGAGAGGGCCCAGAGATACCTCTCCGACAATCGGAGTGACAAACCCTAATCTCGAAATACGCCAACCCAACATCTACCATTGGAGACACCTGTAGTACTCCTTTATAATCACCCAGTTACGTTGTGACGTTTGGTAGTACCCAAAGTGTTCCTCCGGTAAACGGGAGTTGCATAATCTCATAGTTATAGGAACATGTATAAGTCATGAAGAAAACAATAGCAACATACCAAACGATCGGATGCTAAGCTAATGGAATGGGTCATGTCAATCAGATCATTCTACTAATGATGTGACCTCGTTAATCAAATAACAACTCTTTGTTTATGGTTAGGAAACACAACCATCTTTGATTAACGAGCTAGTCAAGTAGAGGCATACTAGTGACACTCTGTTGGTCTATGTATTCACACATGTATTATGTTTCCGGTTAATACAATTCTAGCATGAATAATAAACATTTATCATGATATGAGGAAATAAATAATAACTTTATTATTGCCTCTAGGGCATATTTCCTTCAGTTTCAACTTTGTTTACTTCACCGCGTGTCAGATGGGCCTCTAGTTTACTTATTTTCACCCACTGCCACATGGGCCAGCACACGAAGATACAGAACACGAGCTGACAAGGCAGCATGTGGATTGGTTGACCGGTCAACTAAACAATATACGGAGCTATACGCTGACAAAGTGAGCGTATAATCCATCGGTATAGAGAGTTCGAGTGAGAGGGGAGGCCCGTGAGAGATAGCAGAGAGAGAGAAAGAGCTACTCCCTCCATTCGATAATGTAGTTCCAACATTTTTTTAAGTCAAACTTTTGAAACTTTGACCAAGTTTATAAAGAAATTACTTATATCTACAATACCAAAGATAAATGATAGTATGAAGTAAGTACATGTTGTGATGAATCTAATGATCGTTCCAGATGTAAATGTTTTTCTCCACATATACCTGGTCAAACTTTTCTGAGGTTTGACTTTTCAAAACATCCATATGCTTATGGACGTGACAGAGTCCCTAACAAGAGAGAGAGAGAGAGAGAGAGAGAGAGAGTGAGTGAAAAAAGTGTGTGTGTGTGTGTGTGAAAGAGACATGGACAACACACGATAAAAGTAGAGAAAAAGCGTACATGTCTTATGCAAACATATCACACATGCATCTTCGACAACGGAGGCAAGGTGAGGAGATAGTGTGTGGTTGTTTGGAACCGAGAGAGCAAGACCCCTAGCACGTGGCCAAGAGGGGTCTAACAAACAAGGGAGAGAGGTCGAGAGAGACGTACGGAGAGAATGCAGACATGGGGAGGAGAGAGTGTATGTTTGTCATAGAGAGATCCCCTAGAGATCGTGATGGGACTACATGGGTGGGAGATCGAGTGACAAGGTGTGTGCGCGATAGAAGATGCCCCGAGAGATATTGAGATAGACGTATGGATGGAAGGAGACAATACGTGTGTTCTTGATGGCTAGTAAGAGATAATCATACTTAGGATTGAGGGGGGGGGGGGAGTGCTTGCGCCTATGATGGATTGAGGGATTATGGTACTTAGGGGGGTGCGTGTCACATGGAGAGAGAACAAGGGCGAAGAGTGTTGGATGGGTCTATATGTATAGCGCGAGCGAGACATGTGTATGTGTGAACCAGGGAGATATAAGGCCAGTTTGGCTTGCGTCTTGAGCATCTTTTGCCTGGCCTGGGGTTGTGGCTGGATTTCATGCACGCTTGTTTGGTTCCTACCCTGTGAAAAAGAAAGCCCGCCTGGCCTGGGTTCCCTTGCACTTTAATTAGCCTGGCTGAACTCCAGACACTGCAAGTAGCCTGGCCCAGGCGACCGATTTCGAACGCCTGGTCATGTGGCCATGAGGCTAACAGCAACATGCACTACTGGAATCAGCTACTTTGCCATCTGCCAGCTCTTTGCCGTCAGCTAGCGGACGGTAAAGAAGCTCTTTGCCATCAGCTACCAAAAAGCAGACGTCAAAGAACTGGCTGATGGCAAAGACCTAATTTGCCACCAGCCAGTTCTTTGCCGTCGGCTAGCAGACGGCAAAGATTCTTTGCCGTCGGCTAGCGGACGACAAAGAGGGAGGGGGCCCCACTGATGAGCTGCTTAAAAAAACCTAACAGCCCCCCTCTTTGCCGTCTGCTAGCGGACGGCAAAGAGCAAAAAAGCGGACGACAAAGGGGGGCGGACGGCAAAGAGGGAGGGCCCCACTAACGTTAACGGCCGCGCCCACCCCGCCCCCCTCTCTCTCTCTCTCCCCAGTACTCGCCGCCGCCCCGTCGCCCCACCACCCCGCCGCCGCCCCAGCGCCCCCGCCTCGTCGCCCCACCACCCCGACGCCGCCCCGGCGCTCCCCGCCCCGTCGCCCCCGCCGCCTTGCCGTCTAGGCGCCGCCACGCCCTGGCATCCCCGCGCCCCGCCGCCCCGGCCGGGCCCGGCCCCGTCGCCACTGCCGCCCGGCGCCGCCGCCCCAGGTTGCCCCCTCCTCCGCCGCCCCAGGCCGCCCCGCCCCCCTCCTCCACCCAGGTGAGCTCTTTGCCTCCTCTTTTTTTCTTCCTTTTTTTTTTTCTGTTTTTTAGTTTTAGGTTTATGTTTAGATTTAGTTTTAGTTTTAGGTTTAGTTTTAGGTTTATAGGTTTAGTTTTAGTTTAGTTTTAGGTTTAGATTTAGTTTTTTTTTTCCTTTTTTTTGTTTTTTTAGTTTTAGGTTGAGGTTTAGTTTAGTTTTAGGAAAGAAGAAGAAGAGAAAAAGAGGAGAGGAGAAGAAGAAGAAGAGGAGGAGAAGAAGAAGAAGAGGAGGAGGAGAAGAAGAAGAGGAGGAGGAGAAGAAAAAAGAAGAAGAGGAAGAAGAAGAAGAAAAAAGAGGAGAGGAGGAGAAGAAGAAGAGGAAAAAGGAAAGGAGGAAGAAGAAGAAGAAGAAGAAGAAGAAGAAGAAGAAGAAGGAAAAAAAGGAAGAAAAGGAAGAAGAGGAAGAAGAAGAAAAGGAAAAAAACCCGACCCGACACGGTACCCAGACCCCAACCCGGCACCCCGACACGACACCCCGACCCCGAGACCCCGACCCCGACACCCCGACCCTGACCCCGAGACCCCGACCCCGACACCCCGACCCCGACCCCGACACCCCGACCCCGAGCCTGACCCGACACCCCGACCCCGACCTCGACACCCCGACCCCGAGCCTGACCCGACACCCCGACCCGAGCCTGACCCGACACCCTGACCCCGACACCACACCCCGACCCCAAAACAGCACCCCGACACCGACACGGCACTACCCCGACATCGACACGACACCCCGACCCCCCGACCCCAAAATAGCACCCCGACCCCAACACCGACACGACACCCCGACCCCCGACACCTCCCGAAAAGGTGTTCTTTGGCCTTCCAGAGGCCGACGGGGTCATATATTTGTGAATTATTAGTTAGGTCATATATTTGTCGATTTTGTTATGAAAAACATCATATATAATTATGTTGATCATGTAGTTTTAAATGTGCAGTTGTTTCATCGCTGCGAGGTTTGGTGTTCGACGACCTCGCCGTGCGTTTGACGAGCTCTGCCCCTTCGTTCATGGGTGAGCACGAATGACAAGTCCTCCTCCCCCATTAATTATTTGATCTATTCCGATGAAACTTGATAGCTAGCTATATATGTGTCTTGAATCATCAGTATGCGTAACCAATATGTGTCCCTCGTTCGAAAGCGTCATAGTTATAAATATGCATGCATTTGCATATTTATAACCTTGATTCTTTCGAATTGTCCAACGCTATCCATGGACAGCCCGAGTATGTGTAGATTGGGTTCGTTTTCCCATATGCTATGCTCCGGATCCGACGCATAAATTTCGTCAGTGCCTCCCCTGTTGTTCTCCGGGTACACATCCTCTCTATTTATTGCAGAGACGTGTATCAGGAGAACAGCGGGGAGGTGCTGCCGAAATTTTGCGTCGGATCCGGAGCATAGCATGGGAATATGAACCCAATCTACACATACACGGGTGGGATTAGGACCTATCATTACCTATTAGAGTGTAGGTTGCATGGACGTAATAAAATTGACAAAGTAGATCAACTGATGAATATATACATGGTGAATTGCAGATATAATTGTTGTGTGTCCAGTAGCTCTGAAAGTCAAGATGAGTGACCGTGCGTGGATGTATACCGGTCACACTGGTCAGAACAAATGGAGCACTGAATGGTTCACAAAAACCAAGGGGTTTGTGCAAGCCGCATTTGCAAATGGCCAAAAGAAAACCTGGTGCCCCTGTTTCCGGTGCGGCAATTGGGAAAAGAAGACAGAGGTTGAAATGGGCAAACACCTGCAGAAGAGTGGTTTTACGCCCGATTATACGGTGTGGACATTTCATGGTGAGTCTGCCCAACGTGACCGAGCTGAGGTGGATCGTCGTCGCACCGACAAGCATGGTACCGGGATGGAAAACATGGTGCAAGACTATGATGATGCTCGGGATTCGGACGAGGAGATGGAGGAATCTGCAAAGGCCTTCAATGAAATGTTGGAGTCTTCAAAACGTCCGCTCCACGAGCACACTGAGCTTTGTCAGTTGGATGCCATCTCACAAGTAATGGCTCTGAAGGCTCAGTTCAACTTGGGCAGAGAATGCTATGACGCAATTATGACAGTATTTGGACGCTTTCTACCCAAAGGCCATGTAATGCCTACAAACCTGTACCAGTCGGACAAAATCCTCTGTGCACTGAAGATGCCCTATGAGAAGATACATGCTTGTGAGAAAGGATGTGCCTTATTTAGGCTTGACTATGCGGACTTGAACTATTGTCCCATTTGCAAGTCTTCCAAGTATATTGTGGTAGACAACGGTATGGGTGAGAAGACACAGACCAAAATCCCCGTTATTGTTCTTCGGTATATGCCAATCGTACCAAGACTTCAACGTCTTTTCATGGTCGAAGAGACGGCCAGACATATGACATGGCACAAAACAGGCAAAAGAACCGAACTAGATGCAGATGGGAATCTGATGATGGTACACACATCGGATGGTGTTGCGTGGAAAAAGTTTGATGAATTACATGCTGACAAAGTGGCAGATCCGAGGCATCCTTGAGTCGGCATCAGCACGGATGGGTTCAGTGTGTTTGGTATGATGGCAGCCCAATACAGTTGTTGGCCCGTATTTGTCTTTCCACTCAATCTCCCCCCCGGACAGATTATGCAAAGAAAGAACATTTTCCTGACGTTGATAATTCCAGGACCCAACTATCCGGGGAAAAATATGAATGTGTACATGCAGCCGCTTAAGGACGAATTGCAAGAAGCCTGGGATAATGGGTTCAAGACATACGACGCCTTTAGCAAACGAAACTTCATAATGCGTGTCTGGTACATGTACTCGACGCATGACTTGCCGGCGCATGCGCTATTCATTGGCTGGTGTGTGCATGGAAGGTTCCCATGCCCCACATGCAAGGGAGCTCTTGAGTTTCGTTGGCTTCAGGCCGGTCGCAGGTTTTCTTGCTTCGACATGCATAGATAGTTCCTGGATCCTTGCCATAAGTTCAGGAAAGACAAGAAGAACTTCAGCAGGGGTAGAGTTGTCAAAAACTCTGCACCACCTGCATTGACAGGCCAACAGACCCTGGATCAGTTAAACGCTCTCGAGCCAGATCCACAACGTCCAGGGTACTTCAAGGGGTATAATACTAAGCACACGTGGACTCACAAAACATGCTTATGGGATCTGCCTTACTTCAAAGACCTCCTTTGCCCACACAACATCGACGTGATGCACACTGAGAAGAATATCGCCGAGGCACTTTTTGGTACATTGTTCGGCATAGATGGGAAGTCAAAGGATAATAGTAAGGCTAGAGTCGATCTGGAGGCGCTATGTGATAGGCCGTTACAAAACATGAAAGAACCGAAAGGAAAGCAGAACTGGACGAAGCCAAAGGCATGGTTCAATCTTGGAAGGCCAGCTATGAGGGAAATTATCTTGTGGGTGCAACAGCAGTTGATGTTCCCCGATGGGTATGGAGCGAATCTAAAGAGGGGAGCAAATCTTGATAAACTGAAGATATTTGGTCTCAAGAGTCATGATTGGCACATATGGATTGAGCAGGTAATGCCGGTGATGTTGTGTGGCTTCATCCCTGAGGATGAATGGCTAATACAGGCAGAACTCAGCTATTTCTTCCGTGTTCTTTGTGCGAAAGAACTATCGCCTGGCGTGCTAGAAGAAATGGAAGAGTTGGCACCGGAGTTGATCTGCAAGTTAGAGAAGATCTTTCCACCGGGCTTCTTTAATC
Organism: Triticum monococcum; assembly: GCA_034509565.1. Taxonomy (NCBI): domain Eukaryota; kingdom Viridiplantae; phylum Streptophyta; class Magnoliopsida; order Poales; family Poaceae; genus Triticum; species Triticum monococcum. The sequence goes on from CM067845.1 coordinate 695,932,464, forward strand.
CAATGCAGCATTTGATTTTGCATCTCCCGACCGAGGCAAGATTGGGGGCGCCTATGCAAAATCGTTGGTGCTACCCAACTGAGAGGATGCAGAAGACGCTTCGAGAAAAATGTAAAAATAAACGTAGAATTGAAGCATCGATGGCTGAGGCATTCATCATAGAGGAGGCGACAAACTTCGTAATAGCGCACTACGAAGCCAAAAATCGTCATTTGCATAATCCGAAGCCTCGGTACAATGCTAACGACCCTAAAAAGGGTGGATCCAACCTCAACCTATTCAAAGGGAATCTCGCACCAGCTAGTGTTTCACATCCAGTATCTTTGGATAACGAAGAATGGCGGACCATTTCGTTGTATATCTTCACAACCTGATAGAAGTGCGGCCGTACATCGAGTAAGTTCTCGGTACATTGTTTCACAACTTCTATTTCCTTTGAACTGCTCTTATTCCTGGATATGTCATACAGTCGATACGTCGCCATATTCTCGTATGGAGTGGAGATCCAAAAGGATTCCGTCGAAGAGTATGAGCTTCTCGCAAAGCAAGGAGGCGGCTATCCCGGTTTCATCTCTTGGTTCAAACAAACGGTAATTTCTATTAGACAATTTCATTTCATTCGCTAATTTGTGCGTAATGCAACAATCCTTTCATATTAAACTTGTAGGCTAATTCAGAGTCTATGGACGCCAAATTGAGACAAGTCGCTAATGGTTTTGACTGTAAGGTCCATTCATTTGACAAGTACGACATCAACGGGTATCGCTTTTGTACCTATGGCAAAGAGCTATCTATGGCCGACCGAAAGTCTACAAATTGTTGTGTATCTGCTATCGGCGAAGGAGGTACCGAGTATTATGGGAAAGTTGAAGCAATTTATGAACTTCTGTTCTATGGTGAAAACCCACCGAATGTCGAAGTCTTCAAATGTTATTGGTTTCAGCCGAAGGAGACTAGAAGGACTCATGAACATATAGGGCTAGTTGAAATCAACCAAAGCACCCATTTAGATGTTTCTTATGTCTATACTACGGCTCAATAGGCGACCCAAGTATTCTATCTACCGTGGGCCTGCCAAACTAATCCAAATCTGAAAGGTTGGGATGTCGTTTATGAAGTGCCACCACGTGCTAGACTTTCTCCCCCAAAGGAAGAGGATTATGAACCTCACATTAACCCAAACACATATGAAGGGGAATTCTTCCAAGAGACACGTCTTTCCAAAAAGAGTTTCAAGAACCGCTATACTTCACCCAAAACATTGAAGTAGACAGCGACAATGAATCCGACATCACCCCAGAGGAGGAACAAGAAGAGCCGGAACAAGAAGAGGTTACTGCTGCGGATGACCTGTCAATGCTTGACCGATTACGTCAAGGTGGCCTTGCACATGTTGATGCCAATGAACCCTATGAGCCCATCATTGATTATAGTGATGATGATGATTATGCATTTATTGATGATACTGATCGAGATTATTAGTAGTGTCAGGTATTCAATTTTTTTTATGTTGTACTTGATGATGATACACTTAAGTGATATACATATTATTATTCATGTCGGTACTTTTTTTATGTTGTACTAATTTCGTTTATTCTTTGTCATGGCAGGTGTTGAAAGATGGTGGGCGCTGGTCGGGAGCGCGCCGAGGCCCCTTCTTCGTCGGCGCGTGGTGCGAGGTCTTCCATTCCACACGCACCTCTCCGCCGAGCGTTGCTGGACAGTATGGCGACACCGCCGGGCCCTTCTTCGTCGACCGCGGTGCCCAGCAGGGGACGAGGTAAGAAGAAGAGAGGAGGTGGAGCACGTGGTCGCTGGAGAGGAGGTAGGGTGACTCTTACGATGCCTTCCTCGCCGCCACCCCCAGCTGTTTCACCCGAGCACGTGACTACTAGGGTGGACTCATCTGAGGAGGAGGCTGCACGGACTCCAGTCCACGAGCCTCCGGTCCACGGGTCTTCGGCCCACGAGCCTCGGGTCGACGGGCCTTCGGCCCACGAGGCCCTGGAGGAGCACACGTATGGATGGGGTACCTGGTCGGGTCAGCCTGAGGAGCCGAGTGGCCACGCTGATGATGGCGGGGAGCCGAGTGGCCATGCTGATGATGGCGGGGAGCTGACTGATGAGGAGGGGGAGGAGGGGGGCAACGTCTACCAGCGTGGTGCTACACGGCTCCCGTCCGTGCCGGCGATCCGCGAGCATAGGTGGTTGATTTTTCCTGATGGGGAGAGGTAAGTGCATTTAATCTTTTTGTACCTTCTGCATTCACGTTTCTTCAAATAACTGATGTGTTGGCCTTGTCATGCTGCAGGGGTTGGGACCACCATGAAAGTGTCCGCCGGCCCAACTCCGTCCTTGGAGTTCTGATTTGGCAAAACTTCCCGGGGTTTGTCACCTTGCCTGGTGAGGGTCGGCTTCCCGAGGTTGGATTGACTTGGGAGCACTACTTGGCTGCCCCGGCCCCGCCGGGTGAGATTATCGACGGTGTCTTGTGCAAGATGAGGGCAGACGTCGTGATCAGAAAGTTCTGGGTAATTGCTCCTTTACACAATTAAAAATCTTCGACTAGCTAGTTATTAATTGTACTAATAAATATTGTCTCATTTGATTGCAGACATTCTATAGGTGTGAGGAGGGATACGAGGAGGAGGCGGATCATGTTATCCACAAGGAGTGCAAGCGCCTACTTCAGAACTTACGGCATGAGGTTCGGGTGCAGGCTGTTCGAGACTACTACGCCGGGCGTGGTATCAAGAAGCCCAAGCAGGAGTACCGCGATAAGTTCTTGAGTAAGGAGAAGTACATGAAGGTAATTCTTAAGGCCTTGTACTTACTTCCTTCATTTAGTAATTCATAGCCGTAGCGCTCAAGTTTCTATTTGCTAACTTAGGCCCCTCCGAGATGGTGTGCGGATCGGATGGATTGTTGGGAGGTGTTGGTCAATGCGTGGTGCTTAAAAGAATGGCTGGCCACCCACAAAGGGGCCAAGGACAAACGTGCCCAAATGGAAGGTGTGCCACACCACCAAGGCAGCTCCAACTTATTTCAGTATGGGCAGAACTGGGTATGTGGTTTGCTTCATGATTCATGCAATTCATTCATCATGCTAGCTTTAGCCCTTTAATTACTAATTTACTTTGTTTCTCTCTTTCAGGCACGCTCAATAAGGCGGATAAGGTGCCAGAGGTGTACAACCTGTATGCCATGGCCCACACTGGCCCTTACAAGAAAGTCAAGGCATTCTCTGCATCTGACCTCGATGATCCAAAGAACTTCACCAACATCTCCGCCCACGACAAGCTCGTGCAATATAGAGATCAGGGGAAGGCGAGGAAAGGGGAGGACTTTAACCCGAGCCAGGGTCCCATTGATACAGAGTTGCTGATGATATCTGGTGGCGGGAGGTCCCATGGCTCCATAGCCATGGGAGATGGACTTATCCGTTGTCCTAGCACTCTCCCGGAGATCAAGGCGCGCCAGTCGAGCTCCGCTCCTGAGATAAGGCCTCGTGAACGGCCAGTCCAACTCGCCTTCAAGGTTAGTTATACATACTCAGCTATCTTTCTCCATTACATTGTGTGCGCTTCCATCAGTGATTACAAATGGTCATGTGAGTGGTGTTGCAGGCTGCTATACAGAGTGAGAGAGATAGAACGGAGAAACTTCTGGCGGAGGCGGCGGGAGTTGGAGGAGAGGACGACAAAGATGTTGGAGGAGGAGAGGGCACGGAATGACATGCAGGCAAGGGCCATGTACGAGCTCCTTGTGGTAAGTTTCTTCTGCAGATTACTTGCTAGTCTTAACATTTGAGTCTCATTACTAACTAGTATGACTCTGTTGTGAAAACCAAATGTGCAGTCTGTGTGCGAGAAGTCCGGTCAGACCGCTCCGCCGATGCCAGTGATTGCTCCTGGGAGCACGGTGAGTTTAATTTGAATGGACATTACTTGCTAGTCTTAACATTTGAGTGTCATAATGCTAACGGGACATTGGAAATGATCTTTGGTGCAGCTTAACTCCAGAAACGCATCGCACTATCCTTCTCCGGCTACCGGCGCGAGCCAGCCCGCTCCTACACCTCTGTGATCACGGTAAGTTTCTCTAGTGTTTTGCTTAACAAATTCATAAAGACCTAGACTTAGCTTTATTTCCTCCAATATGCTTACCATAATGACCTAGAGTTAGCTTCTTTTCCTCCAAAATGACTTAATAAGCTTACTGACCTCATAAACCATCCATTCTACCTAAGTTAGCTCTAAAATGACTCATTTTACCTTAGTTAGCTTACAAGTGATCCAGTTTATCCAAGTTAGCTCTAAAATGACCCATTTTATGTAGATTAGCTCCTAAATGATCCATTTTACCTACGTTAGCTTTAAATGACCCATTTCACCTAGGTTAGCTCCAAAATGACCCATTTCACCTAGGTTAGCTCCAAAATGACCCATTTCACCTAAGTTAGCTCAAAAAGATCCATTTTACCTTAGTTAGCTCAAAAACGTGGCATTTCACCTTAGTTAGCTCATAAACGACCCATTACAACTAAGTTAGCTCCAAAATGATCAATTTCACCTAGGTTAGCTCATAAACGACCCATTTCACCTAGGTTACCTCATAAACGACCCATTTCACCTAGGTTAGCTCATAAACGACCCATTTCACCTAACTTAGCTCCAAAATGATCCATTTCACCTATGATAGCTCATAAACTACCCATTTCACCGAGGTTAGCTCATAAATGATACATTTCACCTAAATTAGCTAATAAATGGCATATACTTCTTCTTCTAGTCTTCTTCTTCTATTCTTTTTCTTCTAGTCTAATTCTTCTTCTAGTCTTCTTTTTCTAACTTTCTTATTTGTCATTTTGCAGGTTTCATTCACTTCACGAAAGCCAGCTTCCTATGATGGATTGCTTGCTTTTTCCTGTTTTTTCCTTTGATGCACTTCTTGTATTCTGCTCGCTTGCTATGATGAAACTTTGAATATTGTAATATGTATGGATCGATGGAACTATGTGCAACCTACTATGTATGTATGGATGGATATATATGTGCTGGATATTTATTATGTTGGATATATATGTGCTGGATATTTATGTGATGGATATATATGTGCTGTGATATATTTGTTGTGATAATTGTTGGATATAAGAAAAACAGAATAAAAAAGAGGCAGTGTAGGCTCTTTGCCGTCCGCGGCAGACGGCAAAGACCCCTTTGCCTTCGGTGGCAGACGGCAAAGGGGGCATGTGGCGCCCACCTGTGCTTCCTGGGGGATGGACCATTTGGCCAATTTGCCTACCGTGGCGGATGACAAAGCTAAGCTGATGGCAACGACTTTGCCTTTGCCGTCCGCCGGGCGGACGGCAAAAAAAAGCAGGCGCTGATTTATTGCTGACATCATCTGGCGGACGGCAAAGAGGCGCTCAAATTTGCCGTCCGCTGGCGGACGGCAAAGGCCGTCGTTAGCCGCCTAACAGAGTAATGCTGGCGGACGTGCAACATTTTGCCGTCCGCCCTCTCTGCCGTCCGCCATAAAAAGCAGACGGCAAAGGACCTGTTTGCCGACCCTATCTTTGCCGTCACTGTTTGCCGTCCGCCGCGGACGGCAAAGTGCTTTGCCGTCAGCCGTCCGCCATGGCAGACGGCAAAGTACTGGATTCCTGTAGTGATGGATGAATATTAGCATTAAACAATTGATGCATGGATTGATTGATGGGACGTTGATGCTTTGCCTGGCCCAGGCATGAACCAAACGCTTCAGCACCACACAAGCCTGGCCAGGCAGAAATATTTTACATCTCACGTCCACACCAGGCAATACTGGCCATCAAGGCATGAGGGTCAGGTCACGAACCAAACCAATAAAGTTTGAGAGAGATTGAGGAGCCCCGATAAGGCTGAGTGGTGCGTCAGATAGCTGAGAGGGGGAAAGAGATATTCCATCCGCTCGATAATGCAGTGCATGTAAATTTTTTAGAAGTCAAACTTTGGAAACTTTGATCAGGTTTACGCAAATGTTATTTATATCTAAAATACCAAAGATACATCATACAAAACTACATCTCATGGTGAATCTAATGGTATATGTTTGCCGTACTAGATGTAATTCTTTTTCTCCACGTACATGGTCAAACTTTGTGATGTTTGACTTTTCAATAAATCTGTATGCTATGGACCGAGGAGAGTGCCTCAGTCGAGATAGATCAAGTGCGTGTGAAGGAGAATGAGTAAGTGTGCAAAAAGAGTATGCGTGTGAAAGAGAAAGTGACAACAAACGATAAATTAGAAAGAGAGAGTGTTTTTTCATTTCTTATACGAACATATCACGCATGCATCTCCGAGATGGAAAAGCGAGGCGAGGAGATACACGAAGATAGTGTGTGATTGTTTGCAACGGAGAGAGACACCCCTGTAGCACATGTCCAATAGAGGTGTGGCCAACAAGGAACAAAGGTCGAGAGGGACACATGGATGGCATGGACGCATGGGGAGGGAGAGAGGGTGTGTTTGTGATAGAGAGATCCCGTCGAGATCGTGAGTGTCGGTGTACTAAAGTAGGGGTACCTTAGTATCCCGAACTTGTGCACGGGCAGTCACAGCATCCCGCGGCAAGGCTTGCCGGGCGACCGCCAAGACCCTCCGTGGTTCCTTTGGAGCCATTCAAGAACAAAGTATCCAAGGCCCCGACAAGAGGAGCTTGCCGGGAAGGAGACAAGACCCCGGCAAGAGGAGCTTGCCGGGAAGACCAACCAAGACGCCTCGAGAAGCTTGCTGCGACGCGCTGCGCGTCCCGGCAAGACCCGGTGAGCGACAAGCTCCCGGACGCGACAAGACAACATCCGCGGCAAGGTGCTTGCCGCGGCAAGCTACTACTCCGCAGCCCGCGCTCCAGCTCACCCACAAACGTGTCGCTCTGGGACCGTCCCTCGCATACGTGGCGGGAGGCTGTGCAGCCAGGGGCATGCGGTGGCAAGCAGGCGCTGACAAGATAGCCATCGTGGCAAACGGTGGCGCCCCTGACGGTCCCTTTCCGCCCCGTCTAGGCGACACAGACAGGCATTTAATGCCTTTGTCCCCTGCCGTCAGGGTTAGGTATGATACAACTGTAGTAAGCGGTGGCGCCAACTACCACCTCTTTTACCTTTTTACCCTCATCTCTGTTGCCACCTGTCGGTGACCCCTTAGACATATAAAAGGAGGCCCATGCGCAACAGGGGGGGAGGAGGATCATTCTCACGCTTGGTCTCGCTAGCCACCCAAGTGTACTGTAGCACTCGTTGCTCCCGAGCAAGAACACAATACAAATCAAAGCATGAGTAGGGTTTTACGCATCCGTGCGGCCCGAACCTGGGTAAACTGATCGCGTCGTTCATGCATTCGCCTCGATCTTCTCTTCGTGCACTCTCCGCCCCCCTGCCGAACCGAAAGGGGCCCCGGTCCGCCGTGGTCCCATAGGTGTCCGTGGGATCAGCACCCCCGACGGTGAGGGGACTATATGGGTGGGAGATCGAGGGAGTGTGTGCGCGATAGAAAGATGCCCCGAGAGAAATCGAGATAGACCATGCACATGTTTGTGATGGAGACTAAGATTAGCTAGTCATATACATATAGGGGGGGGCTGCGTGTGCCTACAATTGAGTGAGAGACCATCATACTTGGCTAGCTGGGCATGAGATTGTGTGTGTGCGCGTGTGAGGTGGAGAGAGAACGAGGGGGAGAGATATAGTTTTAGATGGGACTATCGAGTGCGAGTGAGATATGCATGTGTATGTGTGACCCAGGTGGATGGAGAGTTTGAGAGAGGGGGGAAAGAGCTCCGAGACGACATAGTGGTGCGTGAGAGAGTTACAGGCAAAGAGCCAAGGAATCTGTGGCGCGCCAGGTAGGGGTGCGTCGAGGTTGTGTGAACCTGATCCGGCGTTCGCACGAGCCGAACTTTCGTCATCTTCATCAACATGCCACCGAAGAAGAAGATTTCGGAGGCAGCTGCTCCGTCTGCGCCGAGCCCACCATCGCCGGAGCGAACGGCTGGTGGAGTAGGCGCCGGCGGAAGAGCGGGCGCCGACGAGGGGACTATGGCGCTGCCAGGTCCAAGGACAAGACCGTGCTGCACATCGGCGGCGCGGTCGGCTCCCACAACGACCGAGCGCACTCCAAGACCTCGGCGTCCGTACACGCTCCGCGCCCGTCCCAGGAGGCGCGGGACCAGCAGCGTCATGGTACTCACGGTACCATACGATTGCTGGGCCAAGACCAAGCTGGCGGATCCCGGAGCGCTCAAGACCAGCATGCGCACCAGCATGCTGGCACGAGCAGGGCACGGTCGCCTGGACGAGGTACCGCTCCTTCTAACGCAGTTAGAAGTCCGAGCATATCTCGCTCCTCGCACCGTTCGCTGCCGCCGCTCGCCACTCCGGCGGAAGCGTTGGCACGTGCCCAACTGCTCCTAGATTACCCTCCAGCGCCAGAGAAGATCGATGACTGGAGGGCCACTATCTAGAGCCTCATCGGCTTCGCCAACAGTGACAACCCATGGCAGCCGAGCGTATCGCTGCCGCGGCAAGTCAGCCAGGCGCGAGCCGGTGGCGACAAGACCGGCGAGGGTGCAACCACTGCGCACTCTCCGCCTTGAAGGCCAAGATCGCCGACTCGCCGGATTCACCTCAACAGCGACTCTACCACGTCATCAGATCCGCGAGCTCATCGCGATCAGCGCCAAGTTCTTCATGAGAGACAGCAAGAAGACGCTCGAACACGCATCGAGCGCCGAAGAGAAGCGCGGCGTCAATCAGACCTGCGCGCTGGGCCTTTTGTTGACATGCATGCGCCTAGAGAACCAGGCCACTTGCCGTATGCGGTAGGTTGCCCTGCGTTTACCCGCGAGCTGCGGCAAGTCCAGTGGCCCAGTCAGAAGCATTTCAAGCCAGACGTACCGGAGAAGTACGACGGCAAGTCGCACCCGTCAGAGTTCCTCAGCATCTACACCATTGCGGTGCAAGCTGCCAGGGGGCGAGACGACAAGGTCCTTGCCAACTACTTCCCGCTGGTGCTCAAGCCCGAAGTCAGGTCCTGGCTCATGCACTTGCCGGACAACTCCATATCCTCTTGGGTGGACTTGTGCCATCAGTTTGTCGGCGCCTTTACGGGCGGCCACAAACCACATGGCCAAGAGAGTGACCTCCACCTGCTTGCCCAGAAGGAAGGAGAGCCCCTGCGCAAGTATATCCAGAGATTCAGCCGTGTGTAGCGCAACATCCCAGACATCCACCCTGCCACGGTTATCAGCGCGTTCCATCAGAACGTGCGTAATCGCAGGATGCGGGAGGAAATGGCGATGAGCAGGATCAGAGACGTCAGTGAGCTATACACCCTGGCCGACAAGTGCGCATGCGCTGAGGAAGGGAGGAAACTCCTCGGAGAGACTACTGGAACAGGGGGATCTAACAGTGAGGATGCCGCCCCAGCAAGGAAAAACCGGAGGCGCAACAGGAAGAAGAACGGCAAGGAGGTACTAGTCGTTGAGCAGTCCGGCAATGATGGTGGCGCCAAGCAAGCCCAAGTTGGCAGCTCCGGCAAGGAGGTTGCCGCGTGCACCAATTGCCAGGCTGTGGCAGCCGCCGACAAGCAGGACGGCTCCGACAAGCAGTACTGCAAGATCCACCGCACCAAAGGCCATGATCTCCAGAGATACAAGAAGGTTGAACAACTTGTCCAGCAACAAAAAGCTGAGTATGAGTGGCGCGACAAGGAGAGGGCCCAAGGAGGCGGTGGAGAGGCCGGCAAGAAGCGCGCTGGCCAGGGAGGACGCCGCGGCAAGGCCAAACAGCGGCAAGGAGACAGGCCTCCCCATGGCCGCGACAAGGATGAAGACGAAGACGAAGATGAAGACATGGATGATGTTGAGAACAGTGGGCAGGAGTTTCAGAAAGCTACAGAAGTTTTGTGTGTTGACGGTGGTGCTTCTCTGCATACTTCCCACCACCAACTTAAACTGTGGCTGCGGGAAGTTAATGCGGCAGAGCCACCTGTCGAATCACGCAAGCTTCTAAAATGGTCCAGCACGCCTATCATCTTTGACATCGAGGACCACCCTGATCGCACAACTGCGGTCGGGTGCTTGCCGTTGTTGGTTTCGCCAACAATCCGCAACCTCAAAGTCACTAAGATGCTAGTTGACGGCTGGGCCGGCTTAAATCTGATCTCCTCCACTGTGCTCCAGAAACTCCAGATCCCGGACGGCGAGCTCGAAGAGACCGGTACATTCCAAGGAATTAACCCGGGAAGGAGCAAGCCGAAAGGGAAGGTGACGTTGCCGGTGACATTTGGCAGTGAGCTGAATTTCAGAATGGAGAGGGTCACTTTTGACGTTGCTGATTTCCCATTGCCTTACAATGGGATACTTGGCCGTCCAACGCTCGCCAAGTTCATGGCAGCCTCTCACTATGCATACAACATGCTCAAGATGCCAGGCCCGATAAGCGTCATCTCTGTCCCTGGCAACAAGAAGGATGCCCTTATCTGTGCCGACAAGATCTACCGGGAAGCAGCTTCTGCGACAGACCGCAAGGCACTTGCCGCTGAAGCTCCCGGGGGGGGGGGGGGAAGAAGAAGACCAAGCCCGGCAAGAGCTCTGATGCCCACTCCGGCAAGCGCACCTCCTCGGAGTGCTGCGCTGCCGTCGAGGACGCACCATCGAGCTCCACCGGCAAGTGTAAGAAGGCAATGGCAGCTCCACCACATACCAAGAAGGTGTCCGCCAAGGAGGACAGCACTGGTGGTACCTTCACCATCAGTGCCACGCTTGACCCTAAATAGGAAAGCGTGCTCGTTACTTTCCTGCGGGCGAATGTTGACGTGTTTGCCTTGGCAACCGTCTGATATCCCCGGTGTTCCCAGGAAGGTAATTGAGCACCATCTTGCCGTTTGTCCTCATGCGCGGCCCGTCAAGCAGAAGGTCAGGAAACAGGCAGTGGAGCGCCAAGAATTCATAGCAGAAGAAATAAAGAAATTGGAAGCAGCAGGCCTTATCAGAGGAGTGCTCCATCCCATGTGGCTAGCAACCTGTGGTAGTGCGCAAGGCAAATGGAAAATGGAGGCTTTGTATTGACTTTACTGATGTTAATAAAGCTTGTCCCAAAGATCCATTTCCCTTGCCGCGCATTGACCAGATTGTTGACTCCACCGCCGGATGTGATCTGCTTTCGTTTCTTGATGCATATTCAGGATACCATCAGATCTTAATGGCAGAAGAGGATGAGGAGAAAACCGCTTTCATTACTCCATGTGGCACGTACTATTTCGTACGGATGCCTTTCGGATTAAAGAATGCTGGTTCAACTTTTGCCAGAGTAGTCCATATCGCTTTGAAGCCACAGATACACAGAAATGTAGAAGCTTACATGGATGATATAGTGGTCAAGAGCAAGGACAGGGCAACTCTGATCCAAGATTTAGAAGAGACTTTTGCAAATCTGCGCAAGATCAACCTCAAGCTCAACCCCGAGAAGTGTGTGTTTGGAGTCCCTTCCGGCAAGCTTCTCGGGTTCTTTGTGTCTCAACGGAGAATTGAAGCTAATCCCGACAAGATCAAGGCCATTGAGCAGATCGAAGCACCAAAGCGCGTCAAGGATGTACGGAAGCTTGCCGGCTGCGTGGCTGCTCTCAGCAGGTTTATCTCTCGGTCTGCTGAGCGCGCCCTGCCATTTTTCAAAATTTTGAAAAGGGCAGGTCCCATGAAATGGACTCCGGAAGCGGAGGCTGCGCTGCAGGACTTGAAGAGATACCTGTCCTCCACTCCAACACTTGTCGCACCTAAACCACAAGAGAAGTTGCTGCTGTACATAGCGGCAACCAATCAAGTGGTTAGTGCTGCGTTAGTAGCGGAGAGGGAGGCAGATGACGAGCCAGCAACCGCGGCAAGCACATCTAGAGACAAGCAGGGGGCTTCCCCGACAAGCTCTGGTCCCGACAAGCAAGGGTCTGCACAGATGCAAGAGGAGATACAGAAGAAGATGGTGCAGCGCCCAGTTTACTTTGTCAGTTCCCTTTTGCAGGGGGCTAGGTCGAGGTACTCTGGTGTGCAGAAGTTGCTTTTCGGTCTTCTCATGGCCTCGAGAAAGCTGCGCCATTACTTCCAAGTGCATGAGATCACAGTTGTCACTCGCTTTCCGCTGAAGAGGATATTGCAAAATCCAGAAGCAACAGGCAGGATTGTCGAGTGGGCACTGGAACTATCAAGCTTTGGCCTCAAATTTGAGAGTACATCAACGATCCAAAGCAGAGCATTGGCAGAGTTCATAACAGAGTGGATGCCATCTCTAGATGAAGAAATTCCGGAGACGAGCATCCCCGCCCAGGAAGCAAACAAAGAGTGGCTTATGTACTTTGACGGTGCCTTCTCGCTGCAAGGCGCCGGTGCCGGGTGCTGCTTATCGCACCCACCGGAGAGCACCTCAAGTACATAGTCCAGATGCACTTTCCCAAGGAGCAAGCGACAAACAATACTGCAGAGTATGAAGGTTTGCTTGCCGGTCTCAGGATCGCGGCAGAACTTGGGATCAAGAAGCTTATTGTCAGGGGTGACTCGCAGCTTGTCGTCCGCCAAGTGAACAAGAATTACCGGAGTCCTTTAATGGAAGCTTACGTCGACGAAGTGAGAAAGCTAGAAGAGCACTTTGACAGCCTGCAAATGGAGCACGTCCCAAGAGCTCAGAATGACGTTGCCGATGGCCTGTCAAAGTGCGCTGCACTTAAATTACCTGTGGAACCAGGGATTTTTGTGCTCAAGCTGACTCAGCCGTCCGTAACACCACCAACTGGACAGAGCAAGAAGAGGAAGTTGGTTTCTGGCGACTATTTTCCGGCAGAGCTTCCCGAAGCCGCCGCCAAGAAAGTCCCCAAGATCAACACCAACAGTGCTAAGGAGCAGTCTACTCCGGCAAGCCCCAGGGTTGGTTCCGTTGAAGCAGACGCTCCCGACAAGTCTTGCTCCGGCAAGCTTGCCGGGGAACGTCGAGCTCCGGCAGAGCCACAGGTTCTTGCCGAGGAAGCAGATTTTCCCGCAGCAGCAACATCGCCTTTAGTCTTTGTTGTCGAGCCACAGGCTCCAACATGCGCGTAGCAGATTGTCCGTTTCCTTCAGACAAGAGAACTTCCTGAAGAGCAAGAAGAAGCAGAAAGAGTAGCCCGGCAGTCTAGTATGTACCAGTTTGTCGACAACACACTGTGCAGAAGAAGACTCAACGGTGTGAAATTGAAGTGTATTCCCCGGGAAGATGGACAGAAGCTGTTGGCAGAGATACATGGAGGCATATGTGGTCACCACATTGGCGCAAGAGCCCTTGTCGGAAAAGCATTCCGGCAAGGCTTCTTCTGGCCGACAGCCCTCCAGGATGCAACTGCACAAGTAACCAAGTGTGAAGCGTGCCAGTTCCATTCCAAGCAGATACACCAGCCAGCTCAAGCTCTCCAGACGATCCCTTTATCCTGGCCATTTTCGGTCTGGGGGCTCGATATCCTCGGCCCCTTTCCCCGAGGTGTCGGGGGCTTTGAGTACTTGTACATTGCAATCGACAAGTTCACAAAGTGGCCGGAAGTGGAACCAGTGAGGAGGGTGACAGCACAGTCAGCAGTCAAGTTCTTCAGGTTGATTGTTTGCCGTTTTGGGATCCCTAACAGGATAATCACTGACAACGGTACACAATTTACGAGCCGCACCTTCATGCAGTACGTCCAAGATCTTGGCGCCAAGGTCTGCTTCGCTTCTGTTGCTCACCCGAGAAGCAACGGTCAAGCTGAAAGGGCAAATGATGAAGTGCTACGCGGGATCAAGACCAGAACTTTCGACAGGCTGCACAAGTGCGGAAGAAACTGGATCGAGGAGCTGCCGGTGGTTCTTTGGTCGATCAGGACGACGCCAAATCGAGCCACTGGCCAGACACCCTTCGCTCTAGTCTATGGAGCGGAGGCAGTTATCCCCACGAAACTCGTATACGGGTCACCTTGAGTGCTCGCTTATGATGAGCTTGAGCAAGAGCAGCTGCGGCAAGATGACGCGCTGCTCCTTGAGGAAGATCGTCTTCAGGCTGCTGTGCGAGCCGCTCGCTACTAGCAAGCTTTGCACCGCTATCATAGCCGCAAAGTTAACGCCAGAAGTCTCGAGGAAGGCGACCTTGTTCTTCGGCGCGTTCAGTCCGCCAAGAATTCCAACAAGTTGACGCCGAAGTGGGAAGGCCCTTACCGGGTGAAACGAGTCACTAGGCCTGGCGCTGTCCGCCTTGAGACCGAAGATGGCATTCCGGTGAGCAACTCCTGGAATATCGAGCATCTTCGTAAGTTTTACCCGTAAGGCGCGATTGTCGGACCCTGTCCGGCAACCACCCTTTTGTACAAGTCTTGCCGCTGTTGCATGTAATCCTTTGTAGAAAGCCAGGCGCAGACCCTGAGCACAAGTAAATGAAGCGCTGGCGCCCTGAGTTATAGCATGCATGCTAGATCGAGTCTCGTCCTTGGTTAGGGTTGATAGTGCTTAACAGCGGCTAACCCCTAACTTAGAGGTCGAGTGTGCGTCCCTTTGCCTTTCTTTCGTTTCCCTTGGTTCGCAGGGCTCGCATATCCTTGCCGGACCGCCTGAGGACGAAAAGGAGAAGAAGGACGTACCGGCATCTGGACCCCGGCAAGCCAGTGTTGCCGGGGGCTGCAAGTACCAAGATTCACCCACAGCAAGCCAGAGTTGCTGGGGGCTGCAATCTCAGATAAGTCTTTCATCCCTCATCATGCATTCTCTTATGGACTGGGGAATACGAAACCTCGTTTCTTCCTGAAAACTACCGTGCTCCCTTAACTCTAGGCCCTGGGGCTCGTTCCTGGGGCCAAGTTTGGTCGTAGTCGCGGTAGCAAAGGGAGGAAACGAGGGGCCGCACCCGCCTCGTCCCTGCCTCCGCCAAAAGCGTGAGAAAGGTCGAGCGACGTGGGAAGACGGCAGGGCCTGTTGCCGGGAGAAGAAATGTCTATCTGAAAGATACCAAGGATTTGCTCCTTGACGTGGGTTCTACCCACGAGACAAATGACCCGGCAAGCATCCCCTTTTCATTAAAAAACATTCCACTCAGGTACAGTCCATAGAGGATGAAAAACATGAAAGAGAGGATTAGAACTTTTAAATGCAACTAAGGCCCGAAGGCTTACAAATTAAAAAGATAAGATGCCTGTAATCCCTTTCTTGTCCCTCTCTTCAGGAGGTAGGTCAAGGAGGTGGAAAGAGCAAAAGGGGCGCCCAGGCGAGCTACGGGTGCCAGAAGACACCAAGAGAACATCCCGGGGGCCGTCCGAAGGATGGACGGTGATGGCGGCGCCGGAAGCAGGGCTCGAAGACGAGGCGGCAGGACGTCAGCACGCTGTCGAGGACACGGGAAGAGCAGGGAGCTGGGGCCGACCTGCTGCCTCGACCCGCGATGGCCCGGTTTTCCGCCTCCACCGTCCGCGACCCCAAGCGCATGGGAGCCGCGTGGCAGGCGTGCAGAACCGAGGCGACGGATGGGGCAGCCTCTCCCCACCCCGTGATCGTGGGGAGTGGACACCTCGAAAACCGCCCACAATCTCTCCCACGACGCCGCGTTCGACGCGTGCCATGCGGGGAGGGCGTGGTGGATGCGGAGTGAGTTATGGCGTAACCCAGGCCGCGCGTGCCCGTGCACTGTTTTGGGCCTGGCCCAACAGCGCTCGGCACCGTGTATGGCCCAGGCCCGGGGGCTCCTGTCGGTGTACTAAAGTAGGGGTACCTTAGTATCCCGAACTTGTGCACGGGCAGTCGCAGCATCCCGCGGCAAGGCTTGCCGGGTGACCGCCAAGACCCTCCGTGGTTCCTTTGGAGCCATTCAAGAACAAAGTATCCAAGGCCCCGGCAAGAGGAGCTTGCTGGGAAGGAGACAAGACCCTGGCAAGAGGAGCTTGCCGAGAAGACCAACCAAGACGCCTCGAGAAGCTTGCTGTGACGCGCTGCGCGTCCCGGCAAGACCCGGTGAGCGATAAGCTCCCGGACGCGACAAGACAACATCCGCGGCAAGGCGCTTGCCGCGGCAAGCTACTACTCCGCAGCCCGCGCTCCAGCTCACCCACCAACGTGTCGCTCTGGGACCGTCCCTGGCATACATGGCGGGAGGCTGTGCAGCCAGGGGCATGCGGTGGCAAGCAGGCGCTGACAAGATAGCCATCGTGGCAAACGGTGGCGCCCCTGACGGTCCCTTTCCGCCCCGTCTAGGCGACACAGATAGGCATTTAATACCTTTGTCCCCTGCCGTCAGGGTTAGGTATGATACAACTGTAGTAAGCGGTGGCGCCAACTACCACCTCTTTTACCTTTTGACCCTCATCTCTGTTGCCACCTGTCGGTGACCCCTTAGACATATAAAAGGAGGCCCATGCGCAACAGGGGGGGAGGAGGATCATTCTCACGCTCGGTCTCGCTAGCCACCCAAGTGTACTGTAGCACTCGTTGCTCCCGAGCAAGAACACAATACAAATCAAAGCATGAGTAGGGTTTTACACATCCGTGCGGCCCGAACCTGGGTAAACTGATCGCGTCGTTCATGCATTCGCCTCGATCTGCTCTTCGTGCACTCTCCGCCCCCCTGCCGAACCGAAAGGGGCCCCGGTCCGCCGTGGTCCCATAGGTGTCCGTGGGATCAGCACCCCCGACGGTGAGGGGACTATATGGGTGGGAGATCGAGGGAGTGTGTGCGCGATAGAAAGATGCCCCGAGAGAAATCGAGATAGACCATGCACATGTTTGTGATGGAGACTAAGATTAGCTAGTCATATACATATAGGGGGGGGGCTGCGTGTGCCTACAATTGAGTGAGAGACCATCATACTTGGCTAGCTGGGCATGAGATTGTGTGTGTGCGCGTGTGAGGTGGAGAGAGAATGAGGGGGAGAGATATAGTTTTAGATGGGACTATCGAGTGCGAGTGAGATATGCATGTGTATGTGTGACCCAGGTGGATGGAGAGTTTGAGAGAGGGGGGAAAGAGCTCCGAGACGACATAGTGGTGCGTGAGAGAGTTACAGGCAAAGAGCCAAGGAATCTGTGTGCGTACGATGAGTGCACCCAAGATATCTAGCTTGGACTAGCTAGAGTATCATACATTGTGTGCGAGAGAGACCTATAGATGGTGTATATATGCATGCGAACTAGAAAGACCCCCCCCCCCCCCCACACACACAAAGAGAGAGAGATGGAGATAAAGGGAGAGGGACCAACAAGGTTTTTGTGTCGGATGCGTGTGACAGAATTGAAGATTGTCGACGAGAGAGAGAGAGAGAGAGAGAGAGAAAACAGGAGTCCGGGAGAGGGAGAGGTCGCGTTTTATGCATCAAAGACTGATATAAACCATGTTTCGATATAAACTTGCATTCAAATATTTAAATTGGAGAACATGTTGTCTGCATCCACACATGAACGGATATATCCGTATATCAAACAAGTTCATTAATTTAACTTTCAACATGTTCATGGAGTACTATAATACTATACAACATGCTACTCGATTGAGGTGTTCAATTTTGGATTTAGTTCACTATTTTGACCTACTGAACGAGCTATTTCATTGAACCGAGATATTTCATTTTGGGTTTGATTCGCGTTTTTCAGTGGGTCAACTATTTGTCTTATAGTAAATCGCTAGCAACGAGCATGTAAAAACACATTACTCCCGAGCATCATCTCTCCATCTAAAAAAGAAGTGGCAAGCTAATATTTCAAAATTTGATACGAATAGACTTGGTAAGGTAGACGTGGATGCTCGTTCTCCCAAAATTTGAAGGAACCGTTAAACATCCTCTCTGCTCGGTGGAATTCGCCCGAGCAAATAAATGGGAGACGCGAAATTATCATCCTATGTGGGACACGCATCAATTGGCCCGTTGTACATTGAGGGTAGGTTCGTAACTTCATCCAAGCGCGCCTTCTCCTCGGCCGAAATGACATGTGCCGAATAATTCATAAACCATGGTCGGCAAAACACGCTCTCCTCGCCCGAAATAGCTCGCGCCCACTATTTCAAAACATGCTCTCCTCGCCCGAAATCGCTCGCGCCCACTATAGTTCAAAACACGCCCTCCTCGCCCGAAATCGCTCCCGCCCACTATTTGGGGAGAAGTAAAGTTACTCTACTATCCCCGACCCTCAGTACACAGACCCAAGCCGAGAAGCCTATAGGCAAGGGTAGAACTGTAACTCCCCCTCACATTTCAGACAAATGCGTCCGTAAGACATGGTTCGACTCCCCTCTCAATTCCCCCCGCCCGCACCCATTCATACCTCGTGGGCGCCAAATCACCTTCTCCCCGGGAGGCTCCCTTCTCCCGAGCCGCGAAACCTCAGCCCCACCTCCATGGCGCCCCCACCGCACCAATTTCATAGCCGCCCTCCTCCCTAATGCCGGAGACGCTGTCCATTTGCCATTGTGCACTGGGCCGTGTGCCTCTTACTCCGTGCTGCTGGTGCTGCCTCGACAACGGCCGCGTGAACTGTACCGGAGCCGATTCACCCCCGCCATTGTTTACGGCGCCGGAGCGGCTCCAACTTCGGATCTGTCCAGAGTCCTGGCGCTGCTTCGGCGTAGCCGTCGACCGTCGCGACATCGCTCTTTCCCTACCGCCGGTCGCCACCGCAACCGCGCCGGCCTCACCGACTCGACAGCTGGACCTGCCTACTTCACCATGCCGCAAGATAGGTCACACCCTCATCTCAAATCAATTTATTTAGGCGTTAGTTGTATGAATTTTTATTCTGGGCCAATCGATTTGCAATGGGAAGCAGCTGTGACGCCCGGATAATTAGGCTACAGTAATCACACGTTAATGATGCCACATCACCACGATTACTGTTGTTAATCTCGCGTTAGTGCAGAACCGATCCAAATTCAAATTCGAATTAAAGTCAAGCAATAAAAGTTTTCGATACTCCAAACTAAAATGTTCTTATTGTGACAAATAAATCATAGATAGTATTGGTGGAGAAATAACATTTTTATAAAATAATTAGTTACTCTAAAGTGATTAAAGCAGCAACACAAACAATTAAGTGAATACCTTTTTCAATTAATAAAATTCTAAACTAATTTATTTCGGGGTAAAACATTTATGGCGGTGGGTGGTTCTCAGACATTAATTTAAGAGTTGTTATCATTTTTTTTAAACTAAAAATAATGTGTATCTAAAATAAAACAAAACAGAAAAATAAAAATAAAAAAAGTAAAGTAAACAGAACAAAAAGAAAGAAAGGGAAAAGCCCCCCTGAACTGGGCTGACTGGCCCAGCTGGCCACCGCGCCCCCTCATGGGCCTCAGCCCACCTGGCAGCCCAGCAGGCCGGCCCACTCCCCCTGTCGTCTTCCCCCTCCCCCACTGTGCGGGCGACCGCGCGCGCACGTCGCTGCCGAACCACCTCGCCGGCCACGCCGCTACAGGCGCCGCGGAGAGGATAAGGGCGACGCCTCGAGCCCTCCCCTCACCTACCGCCACATCCACTCCCCCTGGACGCCTCACCTTTTCCCCCTTCTCCCTTCCTCGCTCACTATCCGCGTACTGACCCGAGCGCGCCCGCGGCCATCCTCCGTCGTTAACGCGGCCACCGGAGTCGTCTCGTCCTCCTGACCTGTCCACCAGCACCGTCGGCATCTTCGCCCTCTCCCCCGGCCTCGCATCCAAGCCGGAGGCCACTACATCGCCCAGATCGAGCCGACGACCGATGTGGATCGCCGGAGCTCCTCCGCTCTGTCCGTCGCCAACTCCGTCAGCCCGCTGCGCTCCTAAGCATCCAAAGGCCACCGTGAGCCGCATCATAAGCTGCCGCACCGAACCCCTCTCTTTCTCCTCTCTCCCCGCGCCCGCAATCGTCGTTCTTATTCATGCCCGAACCGCCGCCGCGCCGTTCGTCGCTGTCGTCTCGGTCGACGTTGAGCTCGACCGAGTTCTCCGTCGTGCTCCTCGACGCCGTAGGGACCCGTGACGCCCTCTAGTTCGTGCAACCGCCCTCTCTAGCGCCATTTCCATACACGCCCGAAAGCCACCGCCGCCTTGCTCGACGCCGGCGATGATTCCGGTCGAGTTCGACCCCGCCACCACCACAGTTCGACTCGTTGTCGTCTGCTCGTTCGAACGGGCCCGGCCGCGCTCGAAACGGCCGTCTGTAGAAGAAATCCGATCACCTCCCGTGGCCTCCGCCGCGTTCTGGCGTCGCCGCCGGCGAGTCGCCGGCCCCGCTGAGCTGGCGCCGCGTGGGACCCACACACGGTCGCTGACGAGTGGCCCCCCTGTGCCCTTTTGACCGCGTTGACCCAAGTCAACGCGGGGCCCTGTTCATCCCTCTCGCTGACGTGTGGGTCCCCCAGTGGTTAGGCTAATTAGTCACGTTTCAAATTAAAATCTAATTAGTTAAACTCTAATCAGGCACTGACACTGGGGCCCACACCTTTAACTATCTCTGCTAAATTAGTTTTATTCCACTGTTAAAATAACAGAGGCTGACAAGTGGGTCCCACTGGACCCACATGTTAGGTCTGACCCGGTCAGCCGTTTGTTGACCTGCTGATGTCACCATGACATCATGCTGACGTCATATATCTTTTCTGTAAATAAATAAATCCAGAAAATGGTTTAATCTTTGTAAATTAATAGAAATTAATCCGTAACTCGGATGAAAATGTTTTCTATATGAAAGTTGCTCAGAAAAATCCAACGAATCCGAATACGCGGTCCGTTCATCTGTCACATGCCTCTAGCATGCTGAACATGGGACATTCCCCCTCCGGTCATCTGTCTAACATAGGTCCGGAACCGGGAAAACATTCCCGGTTGAATTCCCCCTTCACCTTTATCGTTTAGCCATACGTTAGGTCACACCCGACACAGCATATTGCCACGTTATGCTTTGTGATGCTATGTTTGCTTTATATTTACCGTTTCTTCCCCCTCTTCTCTTCGGTAGACCCCGCGACTGATGCCGCCCCTGTGATCGACTACGTCGACGATGACCCCTCTCTCTTGCCAGAGCAACCAGGCAAGCCCCCCCTTTGATCACCATATATCGCCTACTCTTCTCTATACTGCTTGCATTAGAGTAGTGTAGCATGTTACTGCTTTCCGTTATTCCTATCCTGATGCATAGCCTGTCCTTGCTACTACTGTTGCTACCATTACCTGCTATCCTACTGCTTAGTATAGGATGCTAGTTTATCATCAGTGGCCCTACATTCTTGTCCGTCTGCCATGCTATACTATCGGGCCATGATCACTCAGGAGGTGATCACGGGTATATACTATATACCTTATACATGATACATGTGGTGACTAAAGACGGGACGGCTCGTAGGAGCACCCGCGAGTGGATCTTTGAGGCGGAGCGACAAGGCAGGTTCCGACCACCTAGGAGAGAGATGGGCCTGGCCCTGTTCGGCGTTCGCGGACACTTAACACGCTTAACGAGATCTGGGTATTTGATCTGAGTCTGGCCATTTGGTCTATACGCACTAACCATCTACGCGGGAGTAGTTATGGGTATCCCGGCGTCGTGGTATCAGCCGAAGCCTTCGTGACGTCAGCGACTGAGTGGCGCGCGCCGGATTGGAACGTAAGCCTGCTCTTGTATTAAGGGGGCTAGTTCTGCTTCCGTCCGCGTTCGCAACGTGCAGGTGTGCTAAGGGCGATGGGCCCAGACCCCTGTGCGCTTAGGTTTAGACCGGCGTCCTGACCTCTCTGTTGTGCCTAGGTAGGGCTGCGACGTGTTGATCTTCCGAGGCCGGGCATGACCCAGGAAAGTGTGTCCGGCCAAATGGGATCGAGCGTGTTGGGGTATGTGGTGCACCCCTGCAGGGAAGTTTATCTATTCGAATAGCCGTGTCCCTCGGTAAAAGGACGACCCGGAGTTGTACCTTGACCTTATGACAACTAGAACCGGATACTTAATAAAACACACCCTTCCAAGTGCCAGATACAACAGGTGATCGCTCTCTCACAGGGCGACGAGGGGAGGATCATCGGTTAGGATTATGCTATGCGGTGCTACTTGGAGGACTTCAGTCTACTCTCTTCTACATGCTGCAAGACGAAGGCTGCCAGAAGCGTAGTCTTTGAAAGGACTAGCTATCCCCCTCTTATTCCGGCTTTCTGCAGTTCAGTCCACATATGATACCCTTATTCCATTTGATACCAATGCATGCATATGTAGTGTAGCTCCTTGCTTGCGAGTACTTTGGATGAGTACTCACGGTTGCTTTCTCCTTCTTTTCCCTCTATTCCTTCTACCTGGTTGTCGCAACCAGATGTTGGAGCCCAGGATCCAGACGCCACCGTCGATGATGACTCCTACTACACCGGAGGTGCCTACTACTATGTGCTGCCCGCTGATGACGACCAGGAGTAGTTTAGGAGGATCCCAGGCAGGAGGCCTGCGCCTCTTTCGATCTGTATCCCAGTTTGTGCTAGCCTTCTTAAGGCAAACTTGTTTAACTTATGTCTGTACTCAGATATTGTTGCTTCCGCTGACTCGTCTATGATCGAGCTCTTGTATTCGGGCCTTCGAGGCCCCTGGCTTGTAATATGATGCTTGTATGACTTATTTTATTTGTAGAGTTGTGTTGTGATATCTTCCCGTGAGTCCCTGATCTTGATCGTACACGTTTGCGTGTATGATTAGTGTACGATTAAATCGGGGGCGTCACAAGTTGGTATCAGAGCCGACTGCCTGTAGGAATCCCCCTTCCAACTCTTTGGCCGAAGTCGAGTCTAGACATTACAAAACTTTTACTAACATGGCTGTGCGGCTTACGGGCCCACGTCACCATTTGGATGGTATTAGGATCTTTTATTCCTCGCCTTTACTCTAGGACCCTGATCTCTCTTCTAATTGGGTTAAATGGTTTTGCTAACTCTAACTCTAGGTTCTCGTAAATACTTTCTTCCGGAGAGCCCCTTCATTCCAGATGATGGCCTGCTTCACCAGAAGATTCCGAAGATACTCTTTGCTATTCCTCTCGAGACTTTGTGCCCATCACTTTTGCTATTCCCGACCACCGATAAATCCTTATGGATAACTACTTACACTTGCCATTCATACGATCATCCCCCATTGATCTTGTTATTACAAGATACCCCGAAGTCTTCTCTATTGTTCCGAGGATACTTTGAGCCTACTGCCTAGCAGTTCCTTGCCACATGAATACCCCTTCAATTAAATCCTCGCACTTGTCGAGTATCCACTCATCCCCAGTTGTTCATGTGTTTCACAATGGTCTTCGAAATACTATTCGATCCTCCAAAAATCCTTAGTAGCTTATTGCTCTGCAATACTTGCCTGCTTGTATTATGGATGCTTTCCATATGTCTGACAATATTTGTTAGTATCCTTAGGCATCGTCTTTTTGATCCTATTGATTCCACATGAGTGCGAATGCACACAATCATCAGTTGATCCTTTCAAATTATCTTTCCGGCTCAGACGTTATTTTAAAACATGAGCTGGATCTCGACCAATCAAATTGCTGTCGATTGTACCCTTAAGGCTATTCAACTTATCCATCCCTGATCAGAGCATTGCTTCTGATCCCTTGTCTTGGAATTGATAATTCCTTTGCATTTGAGCCTTGAATTAGTCAGTTGTTTCTAAAGTCGGATCTCCTTGCATTGTTTCTCCCTCTGATTGAGTATCGATGCTCACACCAGATCCCTTGAGGACCACCAGATCATTTGCTGGATTTTATCCGACAGCGTCCTTCATATTCAATAAGTCTGTGAGCCTTTCCTCGGATACATAATACCTTTGGTAAATTGTATCCTCTGCTTTCTCAAACATGCTCTACTATCGAGCCGGTGTTATTTATTCCTGAAACTTGTGGTATATATTTCTAAGAAGCCCCTATGGGTTGAACATATGCCTTCTCTAAACTGTGTGAACTCGAAAGCTTTCACGAGTCATACACCTCTGGTATTTTGCCAGATAAAATTTCAAACACTACAACTTCTTCGAAAGTGAGAAGTGAATGAAAGGTTATGCATTGGAGAAGTGGAGTCGACCTTGAACTTGTGTTCATGCCCATGGACACGATGTAGATCTTATCGTTAAAGCTTCTCTTAAATTAAATTATTCCTTTGGTATAAGTTCATCTTATATCTGGGATCTGACCTTTTGCAATCGTGGTTCCGACCATGTTCTCCTTTAAATACCATTTCGCGTGCAAGTTTAAGCGCTTGTCTTTTCTAGAGCAATACCCCTGGCCAACCTCTACTTTGACCTGTCATCGAGTATTACCCCCCTCTGGTATCTCGAGATTATCACGGAACTGCATAACTTCTTATGAGTTCTTCTTCAGGTATTATTTGACTTTCGCTGCATCATCATTTGAATTGATGTCATCGCCAACCGATTACATCTTCATGAAATTTCTCGACAAATGTGTCATGGTCATCATCAACATCCTGAGCTCTTCCAAGATATATATCGAATTCTTGATGAGAAATACCATCCTCGCCCCTCAATGGTTTGTATTATCACCGACCACTTTATTGCCTTCCGTTCAACACAAACTTATTCGTGTTTTGTGTTATACCTTGAGATCCTTGCTATCCAGCAATTGTTCTTCTCTACCTTGAAGTATTACTATCTTTTATGTCAAGGATGTTGTGAGACTTGCTCCACCTCATAACAAATTCTTGATACGGTGATACTTATCGTCGTATCCCTTTGTTTCTTGGTCCCCGTGTTGATTCTAACCGGGATGCAGTGAACGGAACTGCTGTGATTCTGCACTTCTAGCAACCCTAATGCTTCGATATTAATGATCGATAATTCATTCTTAGACTATTGATCACTGAATCACCATTCTAACATTTGATCATGCTACCTAAGGCCATATTTTGGGCACACTTTTCAACTAATGTATAATTGTGTATGTTTTTCCTTGAGCATACATCATTATATCATTTGAACTGACAAATGATATTTCCTTGTTCACATAATTGTGGAAATCAATCCTTTGGAAATCTCGATGATTTGTCGCTGAGCCTATCAGCCACATCCTCGTCTTCTCCTTGGTTTAATGATGAACTCTTGTTTCAGAGCTCACTTCGATAGATCATTTCTGAGAATCTCACAATGTCTTCTCGTCAAATTGTGTTGCACCTTTTCTTCTCAGGCATCCAAATGTCTGAGGTATCCTGACACCAATTAGATCTGAATCTCGGTCAGATATGATGGTTGGAACATTTTTCCAAGAGTTATAACACTGGTCTTTTATGACTCGGTAAGGGATGGCATGCCCAGCACACCTGGCCGGATGACCTGCTGTTATAGTTTCCTTTTTAGCAAGGTTATTCATTCTTCCATGAGGAAATTGTAAGGCTTATTCTACGAGTTTTCCTGATGGATCATTTGTGTATCTTAAGTCTGATCCTTACCTGATGACCATGTCAATACTATCTCGAAGCATATCAGTGGTACTCTGATTTTCAACAAGAACATTTGAAGCCCAATGCTAAATGTTACCTGCTCAATTATCCAAACACCGTTGCATGAGTAATGTCATGAAATTTCTTTCCCCTTTCCTAAAGAGTTTTTATTATATCCTGCCGAGGATATCATGCTCTGCTTGTCCTTGGGGAGGATATACCCCTGATATATGTGTTTAAACACTTTTTCCTTTCCATTGTTCTGTTTAATCTGATAATCACATTTCCCTTTCCATTGTTTTGTTTAACCTTCTTGAGGTTTATATGATCTAAGCAGTAATAAGTCATTGCTTTTGTAAGCACCTCGGTGTACAACCTATCAGTAAGACCCTGTTTCTACTGTTGATGACATTCC
Source organism: Triticum monococcum (assembly GCA_034509565.1). Classification (NCBI taxonomy): domain Eukaryota; kingdom Viridiplantae; phylum Streptophyta; class Magnoliopsida; order Poales; family Poaceae; genus Triticum; species Triticum monococcum. Next base: position 695,958,326 of record CM067845.1, read on the forward strand.
GGTAACCGCTGATGGACAAGAACTTTGCCTATTGGTCCGCCTCGTTCAAACAAGCAGGAAAATGGTTCTCCTTGTCCCTCGCCCTTGGTGCCGATGTTGTTGCCGACATAATCGACATACTATCCTTTGACTTGACTTGCTATCATGACCGTGCAAGATGTCAACGCCTTTCCTACTTTTAACCACATGGTGGACCCATAACCCACAGTTCCAAGGATCGAAACCTGACTCTCCTGTACACCCATGTTGCCAAAGTTATTCCTCGCACTTGGTTTCATATGTAATTCATGGGTCATCTTCCTAGTAATCTACTTTGGTATCAGACGCAATACTTATTCTCGTTGCTCTGGACCCCTTTCACACCATGTTCAGGCATCGAACGATTGCCTACCCGCTTAAACTTCTCATGGTACCTCCTTACTGTGCTCTCGATTTTTTTTCTTCTAAAGTTTAGTTCGAGAGTTACTTTCCGCCACCTTCCCCCGATGTTAGCTACCAGGTAGTTAACCTTGCAAGGTTCGTTTTCCCAGAACATACCCACCCTTTATTCTTTCGTAAGTATGATGGGGTACGGGAGGAAAGGATGTTGACTTCATCATGATGACCTGAAGTAGAGAAATGAAGACATCAACGTAATGGATCGACCTCTTCGAGAAGCGCAACCAAGACCAAGAAGATTCATTAGAATTTAGTAACCAGAACTTTTCCCCTTACCCCCCTCTTAAATCTCGGGACGAGATTTCTTGTAGTGGAGGAGAATTGTGACGCCCGGATAATTAGGCTACAGTAATCACACGTTAATGATGCCACATCACCACGATTACTGTTGTTAATCTCGCGTTAGTGCAGAACCGATCCAAATTCAAATTCGAATTAAAGTCAAGCAATAAAAGTTTTCGATACTCAAAACTAAAATGTTCTTATTGTGACAAATAAATCATAGATAGTATTGGTGGAGAAATAACATTTTTATAAAATAATTAGTTACTCTAAAGTGATTAAAACAGCAACAAAAACAATTAAGTGAATACCTTTTTCAATTAATAAAATTCTAAACTAATTTATTTCGGGGTAAAACATTTATGGCGGTGGGTGGTTCTCAGACATTAATTTAAGAGTTGTTATCATTTTTTTTAAACTAAAAATAATGTGTATCTAAAATAAAACAGAACAGAAAAATAAAAATAAAAAAAGAAAAGTAAACAGAACAAAAAGAAAGAAAGGGAAAAGCCCCCCTAAACTGGGCTGACTGGCCCAGCTGGCCACCGCGCCCCCTCATGGGCCTCAGCCCACCTGGCAGCCCAGCAGGCCGGCCCACTCCCCCTGTCGTCTTCCCCCTCCCCCACTGTGCGGGCGACCACGCGCGCACGTCGCTGCCGAACCACCTCGCCGGCCACGCCGCTACAGGCGTCGCGGAGAGGATAAGGGCGACGCCTCGAGCCCTCCCCTCACCTACCGCCACATCCACTCCCCCTGGACGCCTCACCTTTTCCCCCTTCTCCCTTCCTCGCTCACTCTCTACGTACTGACACGAGCGCGCCCGCGGCCATCCTCCGTCGTTAACGCGGCCACCAGAGTCGTCTCGTCCTCCTGACCTGTCCACCAGCACCGTCGGCATCTTCGCCCTCTCCCCCGGCCTCGCATCCAAGCCGGAGGCCACTACATTGCCCGGATCGAGCCGACGACCGATGTGGATCGCCGGAGCTCCTCCGCTCTGTCCGTCGCCAACTCCGTCGGCCCGCTGCGCTCCTAAGCATCCAAAGGCCATCGTGAGCCGCATCGTAAGCTGCCGCACCGAACCCCTCTCTTTCTCCTCTCTCCCCGCGCTCGCAATCGTCGTTCTTATTCATGCCCGAACCGCCGCCGCGCCGTTCATCGCCGTCGTCTCGGTCGATGTTGAGCTCGACCGAGTTCTCCGTCGTGCTCCTCGACGCCGTAGGGACCCGTGACGCCCTCTAGTTCGTGCAACCGCCCTCTCTAGCGCCGTGTCCATACACGCCCGAAAGCCACCGCCGCCTTGCTCGACGCCAGCGATGATTCCGGTCGAGTCCGACCCCGCCACCACCACAGTTCGACTCGTTGTCGTCTGCTCGTTCGAACGGGCCCGGCCGCGCTCGAAACGGCCGTCTGTAGAAGAAATCCGATCACCTCCTGTGGCCTCCGCCACGTTCTGGCGTCGCCGCCGGCGAGTCGCCGGCCCCGCTGAGCTGGCGCTGCGTGGGACCCACCCACGGTCGCTGACGAGTGGCCCCCCCTGCGCCCTTTTGACCGCGTTGACCCAAGTCAACGCGGGGCCCTGTTCATCCCTCTCGCTGACGTGTGGGTCCCCCAGTGGTTAGGCTAATTAGTCACGTTTCAAATTAAAATCTAATTAGTTAAACTCTAATCAGGCACTGACACTGGGGCCCACACCTTTAACTATCTCTGCTAAATTAGCTTTATTCCACTGTTAAAATAACAGAGGCTGACAAGTGGGTCCCACTGGACCCACATGTTAGGTTTGACCCGGTCAGCCGTCTGTTGACCTGCTGATGTCACTGTGACATCATGCTGACGTCATATATCTTTTCTGTAAATAAATAAATCCAGAAAATGGTTTAATCTTTGTAAATTAATAGAAATTAATCCGTAACTCGGATGAAAATGTTTTCTATATGAAAGTTGCTCAGAAAAATCCAACGAATCCGAATACGCGGTCCGTTCATCTGTCACATGCCTCTAGCATGCTGAACATGGGACATTCCCCCTCCGGTCATCTGTCTAACATAGGTCCGGAACCGGGAAAACATTCCCGGTTGAATTCCCCCTTCACCTTTATCGTTTAGCCATACGTTAGGTCACACCTGACACAGCATATGGCCATGTTATGCTTTGTGATGCTATGTTTGCTTTATATTTAATGTTTCTTCCCCCTCTTCTCTTCGGTAGACCCCACGACTGATGCCGCCCCTGTGATCGACTACGTCGACGATGACCCCTCTCTCTTGCCAGAGCAACCAGGCAAGCCCCCCCTTTGATCACCATATATCGCCTACTCTTCTCTATACTGCTTGCATTAGAGTAGTGTAGCATGTTACTGCTTTCCGTTATTCCTATCCTGATGCATAGCCTGTCCTTGCTACTACTGTTGTTACCATTACCTGCTATCCTACTACTTAGTATAGGATGCTAGTTTATCATCAGTGGCCCTACATTCTTGTCCGTCTGCCATGCTATACTATCGGGCCATGATCACTCGGGAGGTGATCACGGGTATATACTATATACCTTATACATGATACATGTGGTGACTAAAGACGGGACGGCTCGTAGGAGCACCCGCGAGTGGATCTTTGAGGCGGAGCGACAGGGCAGGTTCCGACCACCTAGGAGAGAGGTGGGCCTGGCCCTGTTCGGCGTTCGCGGACAATTAACATGCTTAACGAGATCTGGGTATTTGATCTGAGTCTGGCCATTTGGTCTATACGCACTAACCATCTACGCGGGAGTAGTTATGGGTATCCCGGCGTCGTGGTATCAGCCGAAGCCTTCGTGACATCAGCGACTGAGTGGCGCGCGCCGGATTGGAACATAAGCCTGCTCTTGTATTAAGGGGGCTAGTTCTGCTTCCGGCCACGTTCGCAACGTGCAGGTGTGCTAAGGGCGATGGGCCCAGACCCCTGTGCGCTTAGGTTTAGACCGGCGTGCTGACCTCTCTGTTGTGCCTAGGTAGGGCTACGACGTGTTGATCTTCCGAGGCCGGGCATGACCCAGGAAAGTGTGTCCAGCCAAATGGGATCGAGCGTGTTGGGGTATGTGGTGCACCCCTGCAGGGAAGTTTATCTATTCGAATAGCCGTGTCCCTCGGTAAAAGGACGACCCGGAGTTGTACCTTGACCTTATGACAACTAGAACCGGATACTTAATAAAACACACCCTTCCAAGTGCCAGATACAACCGGTGATCGCTCTCTCACAGGGCGACGAGGGGAGGATCATCGGTTAGGATTATGCTATGCGGTGCTACTTGGAGGACTTCAGTCTACTCTCTTCTACATGCTGCAAGACGAAGGCTGCCAGAAGCGTAGTCTTCGAAAGGAGTAGCTATCCCCCTCTTATTCCGGCTTTCTGCAGTTCAGTCCACATATGATACCCTTATTCCATTTGATACCAATGCATGCATATGTAGTGTAGCTCCTTGCTTGCGAGTACTTTGGATGAGTACTCACGGTTGCTTTCTCCTTCTTTTCCCTCTATTCCTTCTACCTGGTTGTCGCAACCAGATGTTGGAGCCCAGGATCCAGACGCCACCATCGACGACAACTCCTACTACACCGGAGGTGCCTACTACTATGTGCTGCCCGCTGATGACGACCAGGAGTAGTTTAGGAGGATCCCAGGCAGGAGGCCTGCGCCTCTTTCGATCTGTATCCCAGTTTGTGCTAGCCTTCTTAAGGCAAACTTGTTTAACTTATGTCTGTACTCAGATATTGTTGCTTCCGCTGACTCGTCTATGATCGAGCTCTTGTATTCGGGCCTTCGAGGCCCCTGGCTTGTAATATGATGCTTGTATGACTTATTTTATTTGTAGAGTTGTGTTGTGATATCTTCCCGTGAGTCCCTGATCTTGATCGTACACGTTTGCGTGTATGATTAGTGTACGATTAAATCGGGGGCGTCACAGCAGCACCCCTTGAGGCGGCAAAGCTCCTAGGCTGCCGGTTGGCTGGTGCCTAACGTAAGGGTGCGGTGCCGCAAGTTCGCCGCGGAAGCATCGCTTAGATGGCTATCTTTTAGAGTTGCGTGGGTTGAAGGTACTGCCGCCGCCGGATCTGGATGACGGGGAGTCTTTGTGGATTGGCCCGGGGGCGGCGCAACCACGACAGTGCGGTGGGGCGGGGAGCAGGGTTTTGGCCGGGGCCACGGACAGTGGAGGCAGGCTGCTCTGTTGTTGGTCGCTGGCTCTTCGGGGAAGATTCCGAACAGTGTCAGCCGGGAGGCACAAGACGGCCAGCCATTCGGCGTAGATCGGACAGTACCAAAATAAAATAAAATCGTGTGACCCAAATTTAGTCTTCAGTCAACAGACGTGTGACCACTCTCGTACGTTGCTATTGATCTCTTAGTGTATTTCTTCAGATCAAAGAGATAAGTCGTTCTTAACATTATGCATTATCTGCATCTTCAGACACACCGTCTTCCGACTCACCGCAGCTGCTCCAACAAGGGACGCATACACCAGAAGGGAGCTATAGTCCCCACTCAACAGTTCCCTGCATCGAATGCGCGTGCCCGACATGCACAGCCACAACAACAGCAGGGCCATCGACAAGTCAGTACATGATGCTCACTCCTATGGATGGTAGCCCGATAGGTTGTACCCTCATCTTACTTGTGTGCAACATTTATGGCTTTGTTATTCATCTAAGCATGGAAAATAGATCATCACATTTCACTATATATTCATGCTGATCTCTTACGGGTCTTGTTCAGGAGTTAACGTTGTTCCATAGTTCAGCTAAGATACTTGTTCTTTAGGTAACACTGTTCCATAGTTATCATCCATCAGCCAATTCTATCCCACAGGCTGGTGATTATAGTATTATACCACTTCTAGTATTTCCTATGTTGTTCTTTAATACTTTTGTGTGCCATCTAGTTAATCTCGAGTACAAATGATACATATTCTGTAGCTTTCATCTGTGTTCTCTCTTTAGTTTATGAGACATGTTGCTGCTAGTTAACCCCAGTCCTACTATTTATGTCGTCTCCTACAGGCACTCATTACATAAATCTAACTACTATTTGTCTTCAATGCATGTTAGATATAATTGCACACACTGATATATCCACAAGAACCTCACGGAGCAATGTAAAGGCCAATAAACTTGATGTCAATGATACCCAATCTGATGGAACATGTAAAGGCAGTTCTTCAGAAGACTTGCAGAAAGATGATGAATCCTCTTCACCCCACAAGGTCCTTGCTCTAACTTGGCCTATGATATGGGTACAACATGCATATAATGTCCTGGTGTGTATCTACTCTGTTGCAATGCCATGTGCTTAGCCTGCTGATCATGCATGTAAATATGTCATGCCTTCCTGTTTTACATTCCGCTAGCATACAGTTTTACATTCAACTAGTGTTTTTTTGTTGTGTTGTCCTGTCGTATCCCTAGCTCTTACACCATACTCCCTCCGTCTGGATTACATGTTGCCGAAATGGATAAAAAAGGATGTATCTAGAACTGAAATACACCTAGACCCATCCATTTTTTTCCGGATGGAGGGAATACATGTCAATATGTCATGCCTTTCTATTCTTCAGTACCTATTCCATCTCTCTACTACTACATGTTTTATAATTAAAGCACCATTCTTCTATACAAGGCATGCAAGGGGAAGACGACTATGTTAGAATCTGAAGGGTTACAAACAAGGCCTTTGCAAAAGATCCAAACGCCAGGAGATAATAATCCAACTCCAGTTTTTATAGATACTGCTCCAGCACAGAGAAACCCAACTCCTACTGATAATAAGCAGATTCCAGTGGCCAAAGAACTAGTCCGCTCCAGTCCAGCAAAAATATGTCAACTCAATTCTAAGAAGTGTGTGCGTATCCTTGCATCATGAAATTTTATAGCATGCTAATCATATTTTCTACATGTTTCTTACCCATCTCTCTTTTAGAAAATAAGCTTAACAGATAGAAGATTTTCTGCAATGGTATCATTTATGAGGAAAGATTCTTGCAGGAATTCTCTGTCCTCCAATGTAGATGTAAGTACCTGTTGTATATCACTATAGTTTTACATCAGCATGTATTTTGTTAATCGGCGTGAATCCAAGCTTTATCCGATCTAAATTTAGTTGTAGCAAAATGTATGATTAAAGGCCACAATGTTGATTTTTGCAAGGAAAATTGGCTGGTAGTTTTGCATCCTGAGCTGCATGAGTGTGCTATCTCATATCAGTGGGTTTGAATACTTTGGTTCTGCAGTGGGTTTTTTAGTGTTTTTTTACTGCGTTGTCCTATTGTATCCCTAGCTCTTACATCATACTCCCTCCGTCCGGATTAAATGTCGCAGAAATGGATAAAACTGGATGTATCTAGAACTGAAATACGCCTAGACCCATCCATTTATTTCTGGATGGAGTGAATACATGTCAATATGTCATGCCTTTCTATTCTTCAGTACCTATTCCATCTTTGTTGTAGCATGTTTTATAACCGAATCACCATTCTTCTATATAAGGTATGCAAGGGGAAGACGGCTATGTTAGAATCTGAAGGGTTACAAACCAGGTCTTTGCAAAAGATCCAAACGCCAGGAGATAATAAACCAACTCCATTTTTCATAGATACTGCTCCAGCACAGAGAAACCCAACTCCCACTAATAATAAGCAGATTCCAGTGGCCAAAGAACTAGTCTGCTCCAGTCCAGCAAAAGAATGTCAACTCCATTCTAAGAAGCATGTGCGTATCCTCGCATCATGAAATTTTATAGCATTCTGATCATATTTTCTACATGTTTCTTACCCGTCTCTCTTTTAGAAAATAAGGTTAAACGATACAAGACTTCCTCCATTGGGATCGTATTCGAGGAAAATATCTTGCGGGAATTCTCTGTGCTCCAGTGCTGATGTAAGTACCTCTTGTATATCACTATATTTTTACATCAGCATGTATTTTGTTAATCGGCGTGAATCTAACCTTTATCTGATCTAAACTTAGTTGTAGCAAAATGTTAAAGGCGCCAATGTTGATTTTTGTAAGGAAAACTGCCTGGTAGTTTTGCGTACTGAGCTGCATGAATGTGCTATCTCATATCACACACATTACTGAATTGTAGTGCTTCTCTGGTTGCCCATTCATTCATTGTGTCAATGTTGCTTTCGTATTACCTTACCTGGCTGATGATAGCTGTGCCATATTGTGTTAATTTGGTGTAGGATAGTTGCCCAAACATTCGTTGTGTCAATGTTGCTTTTCTATTATCTGACTTGGCCAATGATAGCAATGCTAGTGTGTTAATTTTGTGCAGGCTGCTGAAGATAAGAAGACAAACTCTGAAAACAACAAGGGAACCCCATTGTTTCTTTCCAGTTAATCTAGACCAGGTAATATGGCAATAACTCATGATTAATCTGTTTGGTTCCCGTCCTAATTTACGTTATGATGTAGTGGTCAAGACACTCTCCACTATCAATAATACAAGCCTGCCAAAATCGCCATCTGAATCTGTTCAGTATCCTCTGTCTCGAATGCAACGTAATAAATGTATGTTTGTGAACCAATTAATGGCTGAAGCAATGATGGAAATGGTGGATGAATCAGAGGTGCAGAATCGTGCGACACAACAAATGATCAATATTTTCAGAGACAGTGTGGCAAAGCAGCAAGAACTTGCCCACATGCTTATGGGCGTCATCTGTGCTGAGGTTACAGATTGTGACGTTGTAGATGGTTAGGTTCTGCTCATTTATTTGCACTGGCATCAATCTTTGATTGCCCAGTGGATGTAATTTCCTGTAATATATTCTGGATGTGCAACGTTATTCCCTGTATGCCGTACCTTTGCTCGTCGTAATGGGCTCAAATTATCTAATTTGGCCTAAAGACATGAACGGACTTTAGTGGGCCCATTGAGTTAATGGGCCATTACTAGGCCGAAAGTTAATGGTCGGCCCTCTTACCTCCTGGGTCGTTAACAGGCCGACATCGAAGTGGGCAACAGGTGGCCCCAATTTATTTCATGGGCCGTTAACAGGCCATTACTAAGTTTGGGCTACATATGGCCCAACTATACTGTAGGCCTTTAGCAGGCCGAAAGAGACAGCGGGCTTGTATTGGACCATGAAGAGCATGGGCCGCTAAGGCCGAAAGTCAGGTCGTATTGTAAACGGCCCAACTGTGTTGTGGGCCTTTAGCAGGCCGAAAGAGAAACTGGGCTGGTATTGGACCATGAAGGGCATGGGCCGTTAAGGGGGCAAAACTAAGGTCCGACTACAAATGGCCCAACTCATTTATGGTCCGTTAACAGGCCGAAAGGCACAAAGGGCCAAGAATTGGCCCAACACTTAAATGGGTCGCTAAAAGGCCAAAACTCAGGTCTGACTACAATTGGCCCAACTGATTTATGGGCCGTCAACAGGCTGAAAGTGACACCGGGCCAGAAATTGGCCCAACACTTAAATGGGCCACTAAAAGGCCGAAACTCAGGTCAGACTACAAATGGCATCAGATTTATGGGCCGTCAACAGGCTGAAAGACACACCGGGCCGGAAATTAGCCCAACATTTAAATGGGTCGCTAAAAGGCCGAAAGATGTACATCCTGAAAATTGGCCCATCCATTAAATGGGCCGTTAACAGGCCGAAATCTCATCGAGCCGATATTGAGCCCAAGTATATAGCGAGCTGTTAACAGGCTCGAACTGACGATGGGCTGCAATGGTGTCAAATCTTTAACGGGCCGAATTGGCACATCTCGTATGGGCCGTGGGCTTAAATGGACCTGACACAAGTAGGCCTTATATGGCCCGGCCTGCTAATTTTTACTGGGCCGACCTTTTTCACCGGAATGGGCCACTGTTGGGCCGTGCCACATGTCGACATATCATAGGCGCCTATCTGACCCACTGACGAGCTGGCACGTGTTTCGTCCGGCCAATAAGAATTTTACACGTGGAAATTTCCCATTGGTCGAGGCTGTTAACGGGTTATCGGATCCAAAACCCGACCCGATAGCTTAACGGCGTTCTGTTATGGTGGATGCTACGTGTCGGTCACCCTTGATGAAAGCACTTCTGTGACGCGCGATTTATCATCATGGAAGTGGACACTTCCGTGATGATAATTTTGGTAATGTCATGGAACAGTTCTACGATAATTTTGGTATATGCATGACAAAAAAGCGACCTACTGTGACAAACACGTATCATCACGGAAGTGTAATTTTTTTGTAGTGCGACGTGCTTCGCACACAGGTGGCTAGTGGGTGTCAGTTTCTCCAACTTTAGTTGAATCAGATTCAATGAACAGGTTTATTTTTGAAGATCAAAAAGCAATCACTATACCGCGTTCTGGTTTTTGATGCGTAGGTAAGAACAGTTCTTGCTCAGCCTGTAGTAGCCACGTAAAACTTGCAACAACAAAGTAGAGGACGTCTAACTTGTTTTTGCAGGGCATGTTGTGATGTGAGATGGTCAAGACATGATGCTAAATTTTATTGTATGCGATGATCATGTTTTGTAATAGAGTTATCGGCAACTGGTAGGAGCCATATGGTTGTCGCTTTATTGTATGAAATGCAATCACCATGTAATTGCTTTACTTTATCACTAAGTGGTAGCGATAGTCGTAGAAGAAATAGTTGGCGAGACGACAACGATGCTTCGATGGAGATCAAGGTGTCAAGCCGGTGATGATGGTGATCATGACGGTGCTTTGGATATGGAGATCAAAGGCACAAGATGATGATGGCCATATCATATCACTTATGTTGATTGCATGTGATGTTTATCCTTTATGCATCTTATTTTGCTTAGTTCGACGGTAGCATTATAAGATGATCTCTCACTAAATTGCAAGGTATAAGTGTTCTCCCTGAGTATGCACCGTTGCTACAGTTCGTCGTGCCGAGACACCACGTGATGGTCGGGTGTGATAAGCTCTACAGTCACATACAATAGGTGCAAGCTAGTTTTGCACATGCGGAATACTCGGGTTAAACTTGATGAGCCTAGCTGTCGGTGTCAAAACCGGCGGATCTCGGGTAGGGGGTCCCGAACTGTGCGTCTAAGGTGGATGGGAACAGGAAGCAGGGGACACGATGTTTTAACCAGGTTCAGGCCCTCTTGATGGAGGTAATACCCTACATCCTGCTTGACTGTTCTTCATGATATGAGTATTACAAGAGTTGATCTACCACGAGATCGTAGAGGCTAAACCCTAGAAGCTAGCCAATGGTATGATTGTCTGTTGTCCTACGGACTAAACCCTCCGGTTTATATAGACACCGGAGGGGGCTAGGGTTACAAAAGGTCGGTTACAAGGGAGGAGATTTACATATCCATATTGCCTAGCTTGCCTTCCACGCCAAGTAGAGTCCCATTGATAACCCACAAGCATAAGGGATCGCAACAACTTTCGAGGGTAGAGTATTCAACCCAAATTTATTGATTCGACACAAGGGGAGCCAAAGAATATTCTCAAGTATTAGCAGCTGAGTTGTCAATTCAACCACACCTAGAAACTTAGTATCTGCAGCAAAGTGTTTAGTAGAAAAGTAATATGATAGTGATAGTAACGGTAACAAAAGAGTAATGAAGCAAGGTAATGTTTTTGGGATTTTGTAGTGATTGTAATAATAGCAGCGGGAAAGTAAATAAGCGTAAACCAGTATATGGAAAGCTCGTAGGCATCGGATCAATGATGGATAATTATGCCGGATGCGGTTCATCATGTAACAGTCATAACATAGGGTGACACAGAACTAGCTCCAATTCATCAATGTAATGTAGGCATGTATTCCGAATATAGTCATATGTGCTTATGGAAAAGAACTTGCATGACATCTTTTGCACTACCCTCCCGTGGCAGCGGGGTCCTTACGGAAACTAAGGGATATTAAGGCCTCCTTTTAATAGAGAACCGGAACAAAGCATTAGCACATAGTGAATACATGAACTGCTCAAACTATGGTCATCACCGGTAAGTATCCCGATTATTGTCACTTCGGGGTTAACGGATCATAACACATAATAGGTGATTATAGACTTGCAAGATAGGATCAATAACTCTCATATATTGATGAAAACATAATAGGTTCAGATCTGAAATCATGGCACTCAGGCCCTGGTGACAAGCATTAAGCATAGCAAAGTCATAGCAACATCAATCTCAGAACATAGTGGATACTAGGGATCAAACCCTAACAAAACTAACTCGATTACATGATAAAGCTCATCCAACCCATCACCGTCCAGCAAGCCTATGATGGAATTACTCACACATGGCGATGAGCATCATGAAATTGGTGGTGGAGGATGGTTGATGATGACGACAGCGACGAACCCCCCTCTCCGGAGCCCCGAACGGACTCCAGATCAGCCCTCCCGAGAGGTTTTAGAGCTTGGCAGCGGCTCCGTATCGTAAAATGCGATGAAATCTTCTCTTCTATTTTTCTCTCCCCGAAAGCAGTTATATAGAGTTGGCGTTGGAGTCGGGAGGTCTCCAGGGGGCCCACGAGGTAGGGGGGCGCCCTAGGGGGGGCGCCCCCCACCCTCGTGGCAAGGGTGTGGGCCCCCTAGTCTTCATCTTTGGCGATGATTATTTATTATTTATTGTAAGATATCCGTGGAGTTTTAGGTCATTCCGAGAACTTTTTTTCTGCACATAAAACAACATCATGGCAATTCTGCTGAAAACAGCGTCAGTCCGTGTTAGTTTCATTCAAATCATACAAGTTAGAGTCCAAAACAAGGGCAAAAGTGTTTGGAAAAGTAGATACGACGGAGACGTATCAACTCCCCCAAGCTTAAACCCTTGCTTCTCCTCAAGCAATTCAGTTGACAAACTGAAAGAAATAAAGAAAAACTTTTACAAAATCTGCTTGCTCTTGTTGTTATAAATATGTAAAGCCAGCATTCAAGTTTTCAGCAAAGATTATAACTAACCACATTCGCAATAACGCATAGGTCTCAAGTTTACTCATATCAATAGCATAATCAACTAGCGAGCCTTAATAATAAAACTCGGATGACAACACTTTCTCAAAACAATCATAATATGATATAACAAGATGGTATCTTGCTAGCCCTTTTTGAGACCGCAAAACATAAATGCAGAGCACCTTTAAAGATCAAGGACTGACTAGACATTGTAATTCATGGTAAAAGAGATCCAATCATAGTCACACCCAATATAAATTAACAGTAATGAATGCAAATGACAGCGGTGCTCTCCAACTGGTGCTTTTTAATAAGAGGATGATGACTCAGCATAAAAGTAAATAGATAGGCCCTTCGCAGAGGGAAGCAGCGATTTGTAGAGGTGCCAGAGCTCGGTTTTGAAATAGAGATGAATAATATTTTGGGCGGTATACTTTCATTGTCAACATAACAACCAAGAGATGGAGATATCTTCCATGCTACACACATTATAGGTGGTTCCCAAACAGAATGGTAAAGTTTATACTCCCCCTCCACCAACAATCATCAATCCATGGCCTGCTCGAAACAACGAGTGCCTCCAACATACATCAGGTCCCAACGGGAGTTTTGTTTTGCAATTATTTTTATTTAGTTTGCATAAAGCATGGGACTGGGCATCCCGGTGACCAGCCATTTTCTCGTGAGTGAGGAGCGCAGTCCACTCCTCTTGAGAATAACCCGCCTAACATGGAAATACAGACAGCCCTAGTTGATACATGAGCTATTCGAGCATACAAAACAGGATATTTATTTGAAGGTTTAGAGTTTGGCACATACAAATTTACTTGGAACGGCAGGTAGATACCGCATATAGGAAGGTATAGTGGACTCATCTGGAATAACTTTGGGGTTTAAGGGATTCGATGCACAAGCAGTATTCCCGCTTAGTACAGGTGAAGGCTAGAAAAAGACTGGGAAGCGACCAAGTAGAGAGCGACAACAGCCATGTACATGCATTAAAATTAATAAACATTGGATGCAAGCATGAGTAGGATATAATCCACCATGAACATAAATATCGTGAAGGCTATGTTGATTTGTTTCAACTACATGCGTGAACATGTGCCAAGTCAAGTCACTTAAATCATTCAGAGGAGGATACCACCCTATCATACCACATCATAACCATTTTAATATCAAGTTGGCATGAAAGGTAAACCATTATAACTCATAGCTAATCAAGCATGGCACAAGCAACTATGATCTCTAATTGTCATTGCAAACATGTTTATTCATAACAAGCTGAATCAAGAACGATAAACTCATCATATTTACAAAAACAAAACAGGTCGAGTTCGTACCAGCTTTTCTCATCTCAGTCAGTCCATCATATATCATCATAATTGCCTTTCACTTGCACGACCGAACGATGTGAATAATAATAAGAGTGCACGTGCATTGGACTAAGCTAGAATCTGTGAGACTTCAATAAACAGGAGAAGACAAAGCAATATGGGCTCTTTTGTCAGATAAACAATAATGCATATAAAAGCCACTTCAACAATTTAATCATGGTCTTCTCCTAGTGACCCCCAAAGAAAAGAAAAGAAATAAAACTATTTACACAGGAAAGCTCCCAACAAGCAAAAGAAGAACGGGAAATATTTTTTGGTTTTCTTTTTAATTACTACTACAAGCATGGAAAGTAAATTAATACTAGTTTTTTGTTTTTCTTAAGGTTTATTAAACACACAAGAAGAAAGCATAAAAAGGAAAATAAACTAGCATGGATGTCGGGGGTGCTGATCCCACGGACACCTATGGGACCACGGCGGACCGGGGCCCCTTTTGGTTCGGCAGGGGGACGGAGAGTGCGCAAAGAGCAGATCGAGGTGAACGCATGAGCGACGCGATCAGTTTACCTAGGTTCGGGCCGCACGGATGCGTAAAACCCTACTCCTGCTTTGGTTTGTATTTGCGTTCTTGCTCGGGAGCGATGAACGCTACAGTACACTTGAATGGCTAGCGAGACCGAGCGTGAGAATGGTCGTCCTCCCCCCTGTTGCGCATGGGCCTCCTTTTATATGTCAAAGGGGTCACCGACAGGTGGCAACAGAGATGAGGGTAAAAAGGTAAAAGAGGTGGTGGTTGGCGCCACCGCTTACTACAGCTGTATCATACCTAACCCTAACGGCAGGGGACAAAGGCATTAAATGCCTGTCTGTGTCGCCTAGACGGTGCAGAAAGGGACCGCTAGGGACGCCATTGCATGCCATGATGGCTATCTTGCTAGCGCCACTTGCCACTGTGTACCTCTAGCTGCACAGCCTTCCGCCACGTACGCCTGGAAGGGTCCCAGAGCGACACGTTGGCGGATGTGCTGGAGCGCAGGTACAGGATGGAAGTTTGTCGCGGCAAGTGCCTTGCCGCGGTTAATATCTTGCCGCATCCAGGAGCTTGTCGCTCACTGGGTCTTGCCGAGACACGTGGTGTGCTGCGGCGAATTCCTTGATATGTCTTGATTGGCCTCCCCGGCAAGCTCCTCTTACCGGGGTCTTTGTGCTTCGAGTGTCCTTCCCGGCAAGCTCCTCTTGCCGGGGCCTTGCGCCTTGGCTCGAATACTTTGTTCTTGAATGGCTCCAAAGGAACCATGAAGGACCTTGGCGGTCACCCGGCAAGCCTTGCCGCGGGACGCTGCAACTGCCCGTGCACAAGTTCGGGATACTAAGGTACCCCTACTTTAGTACACCGACAGGAGCCCCCGGGCCTGGGCCATACACGATGCCGAGCGCTGTTGGGCCAGGCCCAAAACAGTGCACGGGCACGCGCGGGCTAGGTTACGCCGTAGCTCACTCCGCATCCACCGCGCCCTCTCCGCAAGACACGCGTCGAACGCGGCATCGTGGGAGAGATCGTGGGTGGTTTCTTTATTAGGAAAGGCGGAACGTCCGCCACCTCCCCCTTTATAAGCAAAGGGAAGCAGGGGTAGTGCGCCCACTCGCCCCCATTCTGCTCCAATCTTGAAAAACTCCGCCCCGCCTCCGTCTTCCCAAAGCACACAGAGCGCAGCGCCCTGCCCCCCGCATTGCCTCCAGCACCACCATGCCGTCGACCTCCTCCACTGCTTCCGCCATGGCTCCGAAGGGCGACAAGGGGAAGGCCGTGAAGTCGACCGAGGCGCAGCGGCTCGCGGCACTGCGGAAGGAGCGAGCCATCCCCCCCCCCCCCAAGCTCGGCGCGAAGGAGCTGCGGGAGTACTATTATCTCTTTTGGGCGACGGAGACGCGAGCTCACCCGCGGACCAAGGTGCTCCCAGCCGCTGCTCACGCGACGGCTCTGGACGGGTACCCCTTCTTTGCCGTTTTCTTCTACTACGGGCTCTGCCCGCCTTTTTCCGAGTTCTTCTGTGATATCATGAACACATACAATCTCTTCCTCCTTGACTTCACTCCCAACGCCGTCCTCACCATGGCAGTTTTCGCGCACCTTTGCGAGAACTTTGTCGGAGTCCACCCTAGCGTAGCCCTTTTTCGCCACTTTTTCATTCCCCGGGTAGAGAGAGGAGAGCCCTTGTCCGGCAGAATTTCCTGGGTCTCTAGGACCAGCAAGAAGGATTCCTATTTGGAGGGCGAATTCCGCGGAAAGTGGGAGGAATGGAGGGCTGATTGGTGCTGGATTGTCGAGGAGAGCCCGCAGCCATTCACTGCCCGGTGTCAAGTAGCAGTAGTGCGCGGCAGTGACTGGAGCGACGTGCCCCCGGAGGACAGCAGGCTGAAGATTGCCGTCACCAGGATCCAGCGCCTCAGGCTTGCCGGACTCACTGTAGGGGCCGTTGGCGCATACTTTCTTCATCGCCGCATCGCTCCCCTGCAGGAACGGAGGAGGCCTGCCTGGGAGTTCAAGAACGCGGCAGACATCATGAGGCTGCGCCCAGGCCTCAACTACAATTTCACTGTCCTTGAGCTCAACGGAATACTGCAGGAGCTCTTCAAGTACGATCCAGATCACCCCGAGGTCTTCAGGTTGCCGCAGGGCGTCGTCCCTTTGTGCAACAATTCGGCGCTCGACTGCATCAGGGCGATGATGCCACTGTGCGATTCACACGGAATCATGCCGACTTGGCAAGAGCCAGAGGACGAGGTTGTGCAGCAATTCTTCGATGACTTGGTGGAAGTGCCAATCCGCGCCGACGAGAAGGACGGCCTCATCCGCGACACCACCGAGGCGGAGCTGGCGTACATCGCCACCAGGTTGGAAGAGGCGGCGGCAGCTGCCGCGGCGGGCGAGTTTGGCTTCACCTTGGAGGAGGCAGCGGCAGCAGAGGCGGCAAACCGCGCCGAGCGAGAGGAAGTCTCCGGCAAGAAGATCTTGCCGGCAAGGAAGATCTTGTCGGGCGTGGTGCCGGGCCAAGCGAGCCTGTCGAGGATGTGAGCAGGTCGTTGGAGATTGGATCCTCTTCCACTTCGTCCTCAGACAGCACACCGCCAGCAGCGGCTCCGCCTCCACCAAGAAGGCGTCTCCGTAAGGTCGGGGATGCAACAAGGCGGCAGGCGCATCGACAGTCGCCGCGCCGCGCGACACGCTCCACCGCGGCAAGCACTGTTGCCGCGGGAGCGCCCCACGCTGCCGCAACAACTGGAGCGGGGTCTTCTTGGACTGCCGCTTCTGCTCCCGCCAAGCGACCAAGGGAGCCTACTCCTCCACCTTCCCGCGCCAGATGCGGGCCGGATTTTGACTTCTCCGCGTTTAGCTCCGACGAGGAAGAAGAAGAAGAGTGAGTTTCTCTTATCGTACTTGTAATTCTTTGATTTTTGCTGTTTTTGTCTTGTCTTGTTTCTCACTTGCCTTTCCCTGTATCTGTTCCTTTTTAGGACTCTGGCGCAGAGAGCGGCAAAGAGAGCCAAGGCGCCGGTGATCGTCATCGAGGACGAACCCACTGCGTCAACAGGGGACGTGCCTGAGACGAACCCGTCGGACCCGGCGGCTAATCTTCAGAGCAGCCCCCAGCGTAAGTGTCTTGTTCGTTTTCTGCTGTCGGGCGCGTACGAAGATCCTTGCTTGCTGATGCTTGTTTGTTGACTTGTGCAGGAGCAGAGCAGCCTCACCAGGAGAGCCTGGAGACTGCCCCTGAAGCACCAAGGGAAAGCCCTCCGGCGAGGGAGAGATCTCCGGCAAGGGAGACCTCTCCGGCGAGGGAGGAGACTCCGGCTAGGGAGGAGTCCCCGGCAAGGGAGGAGCCCCCGGCAAGGGAGGAGCGCCCGGCAAGGGAGGGATCTCCGGCAAGGGACTGTGTCGGCGATCCCCGGCAACGGAGACCGCAGCTGCAGACCCTGGCACGGGTAACTTCCTTGCTTCCAAACTCCCCTTGGTTCTTCGTCTTCTTGATCTTTCTCTTGGATTTTTCTCGAATTTTGCTTGAATTTTCTCCCCTCTTCTGGCCGTCAGATCCATCTACCGCAGAGCCGATGGAGACTGAAGTCGCCGCCGAGGAAGCAGCCGGTGCCGGCGAGGAGGCCGCCAGGGCTGCCGCCGCGGAGGCGGGCGGGGAGTTCGGCGGTCGTACTGACGACTCGGAGGCCGCAGGAGCGCCAGGCGCTGCTCCGACCACCGACTCCTCCGCCGCAGCCACCGCGCCAGGCTCCGATGAGCCCCAGCCTGGCGTCTACCTGAAGGCCGGCGAGGACATCTTCATTAACCTTCCCTGGGCGTCGAGTTCCAGGGCGCCGATCGAGGGGGAGATGCTGGACGGAGAGGTGCTTGCCTCCGCCGGGCTGAAGCTGGTCGACGCGCCAAGCAGCAGCAGCGGCGAACCTAAAGAAGAACGCCTGCTGCGGAAGCTAGTGGCGCTCTACCACGCCCGGCAGGCCAAGCTGGAGTCCCGTGAAGCGCTCGTTGCGAAGGCCGGCGCCGATATCGAGAAGTGCGCGGAGGAGCTCCGGGGCGCCAACCAGGAAGCTCTTCGCTCCCTGGCAAAGGAGCGAGAAGATCTTGCCGAAGCGCAGCAGGCCTTCCTCCTCGAGAAGGCCAACGCCGAAGAGCACCAACGCCTTGCTGCGGAGAAATTGTCTTTGCAAGAGGGTGTCTTGACGCAGCGGAAGGTCCACCTCGACAGCTACGAGGAGGAACTTGCCGCGCGCGAGCGAGCAGTTGGC
This sequence comes from Triticum monococcum, assembly GCA_034509565.1. Lineage (NCBI taxonomy): Eukaryota > Viridiplantae > Streptophyta > Magnoliopsida > Poales > Poaceae > Triticum > Triticum monococcum. The sequence goes on from CM067845.1 coordinate 695,977,116, forward strand.
GGAGCCCTCAAGCAGGCCGAAGACGCCGCCGCAGCTGCCGAGGTCGCCAAGACTGAGCTGGAGCTGAAGGTAGCGCAGCTGGAGGCGAGCCTCAAGACGAGCGGCGACGAGCTTGCCGCGCTCAAGCTTGAGCGGGAGAAGGACGCCAACAGCTATTCGGAGCTGCAGGCCCTTTTCGCCGAGAAGGGCAAGGAACTGGACGCCGCCAAGAACTCCAACGCTGATCTTGAAGTAAAGCTGGCGGCTCTGACGAAATCTCTGGACGGCGCCAAGGGGCAGGAGGCGGCCTTGAGGGAAGAAGTCGAGGCCGGCAAGGTGCTGCTGGCGAACGCTGCTGCCGCCCAGAAGACCTTGTCGGAGAACGTGGAGCACTGGACGGAGGGTCTGGTGAACGTCGCCGCAGACGTCGACAAGGAGTTGGCGCAATTGGGGATGGTGGATCTCGGGTACTCCTCTGATGAGAATCTCCAACCCAGCGCCAAGCTGACTTTGTTCTTCAAGGGCGTGGCGACGGCGCTCCAGCGACTCCGGGAGCAGATCCCAAAGCAGCTTGCCGACGAGTCGCGCAAGATTTGCACGGGAGCTCTCCAGAAGGTGCTGATGAAGGTGGCCTTCCGTAACCCAGGCCTCCGCCTCACCAACGTCCTCCGAAGCTTGCTGCCAGATGCTGATCTGGAGGGGCTCAAGGCCCTTGTCGCACCCATTGTGGACAGGGTGAGCGGAATCAGGAGGGTCGAAGGCGACCGCGTAGACTAGGCCATTTATCTTTTTCTTTCCTTGTCGCTGTCAATCATGTTATGAAAAACAGTCTGTTAGAGCTGCGACAAGTTATTTTGTAATATACTCTATCCTGGGTAGTAATTGCTATGTTATTTCCTTTACTTGACTCTTTCCTTTGTATGTTTTTACCCTACGCTTTTAGGGAACTTGCTGGCACAGGCACCTTTGCCGCGAGCGCTGAGTGCGGAACGTCAGCAACCTGTTGGCGGTGCCGCAGCCGGCAAAAACCTTGTCGCGGCTAGTCGCAGCTCACTTAAGTTGTTGAGCGGACTCGAAACAACAGTAAGGGCGCAACTAGCTACGAGTTGGTTCCTCCGCGCACAGGTTTTCCATACAAAGCACGGTCATTCAAGGAAAATAACTTAAAATTTTAAAGGAAATTTGATTGCTCAGACTTTGGCAACTTATCTTTTCTGTTATATGCTCCCGTCAAGGCAAAACCTTCTTGAACGACGCCTGGTCCATACTGTATCTTCTCCCTTCCCCCCGGCAAACTTGTGCGCGAGGGAACCTCCTTTTCCTTGCGAAAAAGAAAGAAGACGAGGTAACAGTATGGAGCCTTATGGCTCATTATTGCTTACCGGGAGTAAGTGCTGCACAAAATGTCAGATAATACATGCAAAATTTAAAAAGCATGAAATATACAAGGTGTGCTGAGCACATAATCTTTATGCACGGGATCTGCGCCCGGCTTTGTACAAAGGATTACATGCAACAGCGGCAAGACTTGTACAAAAGGTGGTTCCCGGAACGGATTCCGGCAACCGCGCCCTATGGGTAAAACTTGTCAAGATGCTCAATATTCCAGGAGTTGCTCACTGGTACGCCATCTTCGGTCTCCAGGCAGACTGCGCCAGGCCTAGTGACTCGTTTCACCCGGTAAGGGCCTTCCCACTTCGGCGTCAACTTGTTGGAATTCTTGGCGGATTGAATGCGCCGAAGAACAAGGTCGCCTTCCTCGAGACTTCTGGCGTTAACTTTGCGGCTATGGTAGCGGCGCAAAGCTTGCTGGTAGCGAGCGGCTCGCACAGCAGCCTGAAGACGGTCTTCCTCAAGGAGCAACGCGTCGTCTTGTCGCAGCTGCTCTTGCTCAAGCTCGTCGTAAGCGAGCACTCGAGGCGACCCGTATACGAGTTCCGTGGGGAGAACTGCCTCCGCTCCATAGACTAGAGCGAAGGGTGTCTGGCCAGTGGCTCGATTTGGCGTCGTCCTGATCGACCAAAGAACCACCGGCAGCTCCTCGATCCAGTTTCTTCCGCACTTGTGCAGCCTATCGAAAGTTCTGGTCTTGAGCCCGCGCAGCACTTCAGCATTTACCCTCTCCGCTTGACCGTTGCTTCTGGGGTGAGCAACAGAAGTGAAGCAGACCTTGGCGCCAAGATCTTGGACGTACTGCATGATGGTGCGGCTCGTAAATTGTGTACCATTGTCGGTGATTATCCTGTTAGGGATCCCGAAACGGCAAACAATCGACCTGAAGAACTTGACTGCTGACTGTGCTATCACCTTCCTCACTGGTTCCACTTCCGGCCACTTTGTGAACTTGTTGATTGCAACGTACAAGTACTCAAAGCCCCCGACAGCTCGGGGAAAGGGGCCAAGGATATCGAGCCCCCAGACCGAAAATGGCCAGGATAAAGGGATCGTCTGGAGAGCTTGAGCTGGCTGGTGTATTTGCTTGGAATGGAACTGGCACGCTTCACACTTGGTTACTTGTGCAGTTGCATCCTGGAGGGCTGTCGGCCAGAAGAAGCCTTGCCGGAATGCTTTTCCGACAAGGGCTCTTGCGCCAATGTGGTGACCACATATGCCTCCATGTATCTCTGCCAGCAGCTTCTGTCCATCTTCCCGGGGAATACACTTCAATTTCACACCGTTGAGTCTTCTTCTGCACAGTGTGTTATCGACAAACTGGTACATACTAGACTGCCGGGCTACTCTTTCTGCTTCTTCCTGCTCTTCGGGAAGTTCTCCTGTCTGAAGGAAACGGACAATCTGTTGCGCCCATGTTGAAGCCTACGGCTCGACAACAAGGACTAAAGGCAATTCTGCTGCTGCGGGAACATTTGCTTCTGCGGCAAGAGCCTGCGGCTCTGCCGGAGCTTGACATTCCCCGGCAAGCTTGCCGGAGCAAAACTTGTCGGGAGTGTCTGCTTCGACGGAACAAACCCTGGGGTTTGCCGGAGCAGACTGCTCCTCAGCATTCTTGGTGTTGACCTTGGGGACCTTTTTGGCGACGGCTTCGGGAAGCTCTGCCGGAAAGTAGTCGCCAGAAATCAACTTCCTCTTCTTGCTCTGTCCAGTTGGTGGTGTTACAGACGGCTGAGTCAGCTTGAGCACAAAAATCCCTGGTTCCACAGGTAATTTAAGTGCAGCGCACTTTGACAGGCCATCGGCAACGTCATTCTGAGCTCGTGGTACGTGCTCCATCTGTAGGCCGTCAAAGTGCTCTTCTAGCTTTCTCACTTCGTCGACGTAAGCTTCCATTAATGGACTCTGGTAATTCTTGTTTACTTGGCGGACGACAAGCTGTGAGTCACCCCTGACTATGAGCTTTTTAATTCCAAGTTCTGCCACGATCCTGAGACCGGCAAGCAAGCCTTCATACTCTGCAGTGTTGTTTGTCGCTTGCTCCGTGGGAAAGTGCATCTGGACTACGTACTTGAGGTGCTCTCCGATGGGTGCGACAAGCAGCACACCCGCGCCGGCGCCTTGCAGCGAGAAGGCACCGTCAAAGTACATGAGCCACTCTTTGTTTGCTTCCTTGACGGGGATGCTCGTCTCTGGGGTTTCTTCATCTGGTGTTGGCATCCACTCTGCTATGAATTCTGCCAATGCTCTGCTTTGGATTGTTGATGTACTCTCAAATTTGAGGCCAAAGCTTGACAGTTCCAGTGCCCACTCGACAATCCTGCCTGTTGCTTCTGGGTTCTGCAGTATCCTCTTCAGCGGAAAGCGAGTGACAACTGTTATCTCATGTGCTTGAAAGTAATGGCGCAGCTTTCTCGAGGCCATGAGAAGGCCGAAAAGCAACTTCTGCACACCAGAGTACCTTGACCTAGCCCCCTGCAAAAGGGAACTGACAAAGTAAACTGGGCGCTGCACAATCTTCTTCTGTATCTCCTCTTGCATCTGCGTAGATCCATGCTTGTCGGGACCAGAGCTTGTCGGGGAAGCCCCCTGCTTGTCGTTGGATGTGCTTGCCATGGTTGCTGGCTCGTCATCTGTCTCCCTCTCCGCTACTAACGCAGCACTAACCACTTGATTGGTTGCCGCTATGTACAGCAACAAGTTCTCTTGTGGCTTAGGTGCGACAAGTGTTGGAGTGGAGGACAGGTATCTCTTCAAGTCTTGCAGCGCAGCCTCCGCTTCAGGAGTCCATTTCATTGGACCTGCCTTTTTCAAAATTTTGAAAAACGGCAGGGCGCGCTCAGCAGACCGAGAAATAAACCTGCTGAGGGCAGCCACGCAATCGGCAAGCTTCCGTACATCCTTGACGCGCTTGGTGCTTCGATCTGCTCAATGGCCTTGATCTTGTCGGGATTGGCTTCGATTCCCCGCTGAGACACAAAGAACCCGAGAAGCTTGCCGGAAGGGACTCCAAACACACACTTCTTGGGGTTGAGCTTGAGGTTGATCTTGCGCAGATTTGCGAAAGTCTCTTCTAAATCTTGGATCAGAGTTGCCCTGTCCTTGCTCTTGACCACTATATCATCCATGTAGGCCTCTACATTTCTGTGTATCTGTGGCTTCAAAGCGACATGGACTACTCTGGAAAATGTTGAACCAGCATTCTTTAATCCGAAAGGCATCCGTACGAAACAGTACATGCCACATGGAGTAATGAATGCGGTTTTCTCCTCATCCTCTTCTGCCACGAAGATCTGATGGTATCCTGAATATGCGTCAAGAAATGAAATCAAATCACATCCGGCTGTGGAATCAACAATCTGGTCAATGCGCGGCAAGGGAAATGGGTCTTTGGGACAAGCCTTATTATCATCAGTAAAGTCAATACAGAGCCTCCATTTTCCATTTGCCTTGCGCATGACTACAGGATTGGCTAGCCACGTGGGATGGAGCACTCCTCTGACAAGGCCTGTTGCTTCCAACTTCTTGATTTCTTCTGCTATGAATTCTTGGCGCTCCACTGCTTGTTTCCTGACCTTCTGCTTGACGGGCCGCGCATGAGGACAAACGGTAAGGTGGTGCTCAATTACTTTCCTAGGAACACCGGGGATGTCAGACGGCTGCCATGCAAACACGTCGACATTCGCCCACAGGAAAGCAATGAGCGCGCTTTCCTATTTAGGGTCAAGCGTGGCACTGATGGTGAATGTACCACCAGTGCCGTCCTTCTTGGCGGACACCTTCTTTGTATGTGGTGGAGCTGCCATTGCCTTCTTACACTTGCCGGTGGAGCTCGATGGTGCGTCCTCGACGGCAGCGCAGCACTCCGAGGAGGTGCGCTTGCCGGAGTGGGCATCAGAGCTTTTGCCGGACTTGGGCTTCTTCTTCCCCTGGGAGCTTCAGCGGCAAGTGTGTTGCGATCTGTTGCGGCTGTTGCTTCCCGGTAGATCTTGTCGGCGCAGATAAGGGCATCCTTCTTGTCTCCAGGGACAGAGATGACGCTTATCGGGCCTGGCATCTTGAGCAAGTTGTACGCATAGTGAGAGGCTGCCATGAACTTGGCCAGTGCTGGACGGCCAAGTATGCCATTGTAGGGCAATGGGAAATCGGCAACGTCAAAAGTGACCCTCTCAGTCCTGAAGTTCATTTCGCTGCCAAATGTTACCGGCAACGTGACTTTCCCCTTTGGCTTGCTCCTTCCCGGGTTGATTCCTTGGAATGTGCCGGTCTCTTCGAGCTCGCTGTCAGGGATCTGGAGTTTCTGGAGCACAGCGGGGGAGATCAAGTTCAAGCCGGCCCCGCCGTCAACTAACATCTTAGTGACTTTGAGGTTGCGTATTGTTGGCGAAACCAACAACGGCAAGCACCCGACCGCAGTTGTGCGATCAGGGTGGTCCTCGATATCAAAGATGATAGGCGTGCTGGACCATTTTAGAAGCTTGCGCGATTCGACAGGTGGTTCTGCCGCATTAACTTCACGCGCCCACTGTTTGAGTTGGCGGTGTGAAGTACGCAGAGAAGCACCGCCGTCAACGCACAAAACTTTTGTGGCTTTCTGGAACTCCTGCTCACTGTTCTCAACATCATCCATGTCTTCGTCATCGTCTTCATCTTCATCCTTGTCGCGGCCGCGGGGAGGTCTGTCTCCTTGCCGCTGTTTGGCCTTGCCGCGGCGTCCTCCCCGGCCAGCGCGCTTCTTGCCGACCTCTCCACCGCCTCCTTGGGCTCTTTCCTTGTCGCGCCGCTCGTACTCAGCTTTTTGTTGCTGGACAAGCTGCTCGACCTTCTTGCAGCTCTGGAGATCATGGCCCTTGGTGCGGTAGATCTTGCAGTACTGCTTGTCGGAGCCGTCCTGCTTGTCGGCGGCCGCCATAGCTTGGCAGTTGGTGCATGCGGCAACCTCCTTGCCGGAGCTACCAACCATAGCTTGCTTGGCGCCACCGTCGTTGCCGGACTGCTCAACGGCCAGTACCTCTTTGCCTTTCTTCTTCCTGTTGCGCCTCCGGTTTTTCTTTGCCAGGGCGGCATCTTCGCTGTCAGATCCTCCTGCCCTAGTATTCTATCCGGGGAGTTTCCTCCCTTCTTCAGCGCGTGCACACTTGTCGGCCAGGGCGTACAGCTCGCTGACGTCTCTGATTCTGCTCATCGCCATCTCCTCCCGCATCCTACGATTACACACGTTTTGATGGAATGCGCTGATAACCGCGACAGGGTGGATGTCTGGGATGTTGCGCTGTACACGGCTAAATCTCTGGATATACTTGCGCAGGGGCTCTCCTTCCTTCTGGGCAAGCAGGTGGAGGTCACTTTCTTGGCCATGTGGTTTGTGGCCGCCCGTAAAGGCGCCGACAAACTGATGGCACAAGTCCGCCCAAGAGGATATGGAGTTGTCCGGCAAGTGCATGAGCCAGGACCTGACTTCGGGCTTGAGCACCAGCGGGAAGTAGTTGGCAAGGACCTTGTCGTCTTGCCCCCCAGCAGCTTGCACCGCAATGTTGTAGATGCTGAGGAACTCTGACGGGTGCGACTTGCCGTCGTACTTCTCCGGTACGTCTGGCTTGAAGTTCTTCTGGCTGGGCCACTGGACTTGCCGCAGCTCACGGGTAAACGCAGGGCAACCTACCGCGTACGGCAAGTCACCTGGTTCCCCTGGCGCATGCGTATCAACAGAAGGTCCAGCGCGCAGGTCTGATTGACGCCACGCTTCCCTTCGGCGCTTGATGCGAGTACGAGCGTCTTCTTGTTGTCGTTCATGGAGAACTTGGCGCTGATCGCGACGAGCTCGCGGATCTGATGACGCGGTGGAGTCGCTGTCGTGGTGGATCCGGGGAATCGGCGATCTTGGCCTTCGAGGCGGGGAGTGCATAGTGGTTGCACCCTCCCCGGTCTTGTCGCCACCGGCTCGCGCCTGACTGACTTGCCGCGGCTGCGATGCGCTCGGCTGCCGTGGGTTGTCGCCGTTGGCGAAGCCGATGAGACTCTGGATAGTGGCCCTCCAGTCGTCGATCTTGTCTGCCGTTGGAGGGTAATCTAAGAGCAGTTGTACTCGCGCCAAAGCTTCCGCCGGAGTGGTGGGCGGCGGCGGGGAACGGTGCGAGGAACAGGATATGCTCGGACTTCTAACTACGTTAGAAGGAGCAGTATCTCGTCCAAGCGACTGTGCCACGCTCGCGCCAGCATGTTGGCGTGCGTGCTGGTCTTGAGCACTCCGGGATCCGCCAGCTTGATCTTGGCCCAGCAGACGTATGGTACCATGGGTACCATGACGCTGCTGGTCCCGCGCCTCCTGGGACGGGCGCGGTGCGTGTACGGACGCCGAGGTCTTGGAGTGCGCCCGGTCGTTGTGGGAGCCGACCGCGCCGCCGATGTGCAACGCAGTCTTGTCCTTGGACCTGGCAGCAGCATGAGCCTCCTTGTCGGCGCCCGCTCTTGCGCCGGCGCCCATTCCACCAGCCGTTCGCTCCGGCGGTGGTGGGCTCGACGCAGACGGAGCAGCTGCCTCCGAAATCTTCTTCTTCGGTGGCATGTTGATGAAGATGTCGAAGATCCGGCTCGTGCGAATGTCGGATCAGGTTCACACAGCCTCGACGCACCCCCTACCTGGCGCGCCAAAGATGTCGGGGGTGCTGATCCCACGGACACCTATGGGACCGCGACGGACCGGGGCCCCTTTCGGTTCGGCAGGGGGGCGGAGAGTGCGCGAAGAGCAGATCGAGGCGAACGCACGAGCGACACGATCAGTTTACCCAGGTTCGGGCCGCACGGATGCGTAAAACCCTACTCCTGCTTTGGTTTGTATTTGTGTTCTTGCTCGGGAGCGATGAACGCTACAGTACACTTGAATGGCTAGCGAGACCGAGCGTGAGAATGGTCGTCCTCCCCCCTGTTGCGCATGGGCCTCCTTTTATATGTCAAAGGGCTCACCGACAGATGGCAACAGAGATGAGGGTAAAAAGGTAAAAGAGGTGGTGGTTGGCACCGCCGCTTACTACAGTTGTGTCATACCTAACCCTGACGGCAGGGGACAAAGGCATTAAATGCATGTCTGTGTCGCCTAGACGGTGCAGAAAGGGACCGCTAGGGACGCCATTGCATGCCACGATGGCTATCTTGCTAGCGCCACTTGCCACCGTGTACCTCTAGCTGCACAGCCTTCCGCCAGGTACGCCTGGAATGGTCCCATAGCGACACGTTGGCGGATGTGCTGGAGCGCAGGTACAGGATGGAAGTTTGCCGCGGCAAGTGCCTTGCCGCGGTTATTATCTTGCCGTGTCCAGGAGCTTGTCGCTCACTGGGTCTTGCCGGGACACGTGGTGTGCTGCGGCGAATTCCTTGATATGTCTTGATTGGCCTCCCCGGCAAGCTCCTCTTGCCGGGGTGTTTGTGCTTCGAGTGGCCTTCCCGGCAAGCTCCTCTTGCCGGGGCCTTGCGCCTTGACTCGAATACTTTGTTCTTGAATGGCTCCAAAGGAACCACGGAGGACCTTGGCGGTCACCCGGCAAGCCTTGCCGCGGGACGCTGCGACTGCCCGTGCACAAGTTCGGGATACTAAGGTACCCCTACTTTAGTACACCGACAATGGATGATACAATGAAAAAGTATGAACACCGACATCTAGAAATGAGTGTGTGTGAACATAAATGTAATGTCGGTGGGAAATACGTACTCCCCCAAGCTTAGGCTTTAGGCCTAAGTTGGTCTATGGCCACGGCTGGCCTGGCGGATATCCATAATAATAGTTGCTGGGGTCATATTGCGATGAGGAAGAAGAAGGCTCCGATTGCCACTGGCTGGCAATCATCTCCGGATCCCACTGATAGTTAGACTGTCCTGAAGGATCAAATTGTGGTTCCGGTTCTGGCTCCTCGACTGGTGCAGGGTTCCGGTAGGCGTGGATAGCCGTCAACGGAACAAGGTACGTGCCTACAGTCAAATCAAACAAAGAAGGAGCAGGCAAGGTAATAGTCTCAGGATGATGTTTATTAAAGAACAATTGATATTTAAGCTCTCCTGCCCTATTCTTAATAATAAAATCATGTGCCACCATACTTTTATAATCTAGATAAACACGAGGCAGCACTTTTTCTTCCTTCTCAGCATGCCTAATAGGTAAGTTAAAATGTGCAGCGAGGCGTGAGGCACAGATGCCTCCAAAGATGGGGCCTTTGGTACGGTTCATACTTAACCGTCTAGCAATAATGTCGCCCATACTAAAAGTATTATCACTGTATAGACCATGGAGCAGAGTAATTATATCAGGGATACTAAGGTTTCCACAGTTTCCGCGTCCAATTAAGCAACGACTAGCAAATAATGCAAAGTAACGTAAAACAGGAAAATGTATGCTAGTGATTCGTGCATCAGAAACCTTCCTAGTTTCTCCTACAGTGATAGTATTAATAAACCCCTCCACATCATCATGATGTGGTTCTTCTATCTTGCCCTCAAAAGGGACTAAACAAATCCGACAAAAATCATAAAGTGACATCTCCTTATGCTCATCATATAAATGAAACTCCACCGTAGGTGGCGAGTTCCTAGAATGGAAATGAAAGTTTTGCACAAAGGTATTTGTGAGTAAGAGATACTGATCGCATTGGTCATGGAGGAAAGTGGTGTGAGGCCTGCATTATGAGCCAATTCATGAAAATCTTCATAAATCCCGGCTGCTCTCAAGAAATCATCAAAAGGCCACTCACACGCCCGAATCTCCGCGGTGCACGACAAATTATACTTAGGCTTCGGTGCCTTTTCCTTCGAGCTTTGGCTCGATAAGCCCCTCAATAATCTCCTCATCATTTTCTGAAAAATTCTGAAATTTTTAGTAACTTCAAAATAAAAGTAAACCAAACTCAATAATATTGATAGCAACCACTCCTACAAGTGCCTAGGGCCTATATCATGCATCAAAACTACTTTTGACCATATAAATTTGACATGCAAGCTCAAGAATAAGGTCACCTAAGCAGCAAAAATTGCAATGAATAAAGCACTAGAACAAAAACTAATTGGACCAATGGAGGAGTCACATACCAAGGAACAATATCCCAAAGCAGTTTTGTGAGAGGTGCTTTGAGCAAGGAGATCGAAAATTATAGCAAAGAGGGCTGGAACTCGTGCTTGAGTTGGCTTTTCGTGTTTGTGGGAGGAAGAAGAAGAGGATAGGTACAGGAATAAGTGGAGGAGGGCCACCGTGGGCCCACGAGGTAGGGGGCGCGCCCTCCACCCTCGTGGCAAGGTGGTTGGCCCCCCTGGTGTGTTCTTTGTTCCATAAATCCTAAAATATTCTAGAAAGAATCATATTTAATTTTCAGGGCATTTGGAGAACTTTTATTCAAGGTATTTTTATATTGCACGGATAATCAGATAACAGACAGAAAATTATTTATTTTTTACTTTATTTCAACTAAATAACAGAAAGTATAGAGAGGGTACAGAAGGTTGTGCCTCTAGTTTCATCCATCTCATGCTCATCAAAAGGAATCCACTAACAAGGTTGATCAAGTCTTGTTAATGAACTCATTCCGAATAACATGGAACTGGAGAAATTTCGAATAACACTATGTTACCTCAACGGGGATATGCACATCCCCAATAATAAGAATATCATATTTCTTCTTGACAGTAGGAAGAGGAAATTCAAAACCTCCAAATATAATCGATGGAATTTTTCCAATAGAGTTGATACTATGAACTTGAGGTTGTTTCCTTGGAAAGTGTACCGTATGCTCATTACCATTAACATGAAAAGTGACATTGCCTTTAGTGCAAGCAATAACAGCCCATGCAGTATTCAAAAAGGGTCTGCCAAGAATAATAGACATACTATCGTCCTCGGGAATATCAAGAATAACAAAGTCCGTTAAAATAGTAACGTTTGCAACTACAACAGGCACATCCTCACAAATACCGACAGGTATAGTGGTTGATTTATCAGCCATTTGCAAAGATATTTCAGTAGGTTTCAACTTATTCAAGTCAAGTCTACGATATAAAGAGAGAGGCATAACACTAACATCGGCTCCAAGATCACATAAAGCTGTTTTAACATAGTTTCTTTTAATGGAGCATGGTATAGTAGGTACTTCGGGATCTCCAAGTTTCCTTGGTATTCCACCTTTAAAGGTATAATTAGCAAGCATGGTGGAAATTTCAGCTTCCGGTATCTTTCTCTTATTTGTAATAATATCTTTCATGTACTTAGCATAAGGATTTGTTTTGAGTATATCAGTTAATTGCATATGTAAAAAGATAGGTATAATCATTTCAGCAAAGCGCTCAAAATCCTCATCATCCTTTTTCTTGGATGGTTTGGGAGGAAAAGGCATGGGTTTCTGAACCCAAGGTTCTCTTTCTTTACCATGTTTCCTAGCAACAAAGTCTTTCTTTATCATAACGTTGATTCTTTGATTGTGGGTTATCAAGATCAACAGCAGGTTCAATTTCTACATCATTATCATTACTAGGTTGAGCATTATTATGAACATCATCGTTAACATTTTCATTAGGTTCATGTTCATTGCCAGATTGTGTTTCAGCATCAGACATAGAGATATCATTTGGATTATCAGGTGGTTCAGCAATAGGTTCACTAGAAGTTTGCACAGTTCTATCATTTTTCTTTTTCTTCTTTTTAGAAGAACTAGGTGCATCAATATTATTTCTCTGAGAATCTTGCTCAATTCTCTTAGGGTGGCCTTCAGGATACAAAGGTTCCTGAATCATTCTACCAGTTCTAGTAGCCACTTTAACAGCATAATTATTTTTCTTACTATTCATCTCATTGAGAAATTCTTTTTGAGCTTTAAGTACTTGTTCTACTTGAGTGGTAACCATAGAAGCATGTTTGCTAACAAGTTTAAGTTCACCTCTAATATTAGCCATATAATCACCCAAGTATTTAATCATATCAGCATCTTGTTTTAATTGTCTACCAAAATAAGCATTGAAGTCTTCTTACTTAAACATAAAATTATCAAACTCATCCAAGCATTGACTAGCAATTTTAGTAGGAGGGATTTTAGCTTTATCATATCTATAGAGAGAATTTACCTTTACTACTTGTGTCGGGTTATTGAGGTCTGGAGGTTCTTCAATAAATAAAGGATTAAGATCATATGTTTCTTCAATAGGCGGTACATCAAGACCATGTATTTCTTCAATAGGAGGTAAATTCTTAACATCTTCAGCTTTAATACCTTTTTCTTTCATAGATTTCTTTGCCTCTTGCATATCTTCGGGACTGAGAAATAGAACACCTCTCTTCTTCGGAGTTGGTTTAGGAATAGGATCATTAATTGGAGCAGGAGCTGGCTCAGGAGGTGCCCAATTATTTTCATTTGTCAACATATTATTCAATAAGATTTCAGCTTCATCCGGTGTTCTTTCCCTGAAAAGAGAACCAGCACAACTATCCAGGTAATCTCTGGAAGCATCGGTTAGTCCATTATAAAAGATATCAAGTATTTCATTTTTCTTAAGAGGATGATCAGGCAAAGCATTAAGTAACTTGAGAAGCCTCCCCCAAGCTTGTGGGAGACTCTCTTATTTAATTTGCACAAAGTTGTATATTGCCTTTAAAGCAGCTTGTTTCTTATGAGCAGGGAAATATTTAGCAGAGAAGTAATAGATCATATCCTGGGGACTACGCACACAACCAGGATCAAGAGAATTAAACCATATCTTAGCATCACCCTTTAATGAGAACGGAAATATTTTAAGGATATAAAAGTAGCGAGATCTCTCATCATTAGTGAATAGGGTGGCTATATCATTTAATTTAGTAAGATGTGCCACAACAGTTTCAGATTCGTAGCCATGAAAAGGATCAGATTCAACCAAAGTAATTATATTAGGATCAACACAGAATTCATAGTCCTTATCAGCAACATAGATAGGTGAAGTAGCAAAAGCAGGGTCAGGTTTCATCCTAGCATTTAGAGATTGCTTATTCCATTCAACCACAAGGGGAGCCAAAGAATATTCTCAAGTATTAGCAGCTGAGTTGTCAATTCAACCACACCTAGAAACTTAGTATCTGCAGCAAAGTGTTTAGTAGAAAAGTAATATGATAGTGATAGTAATGGTAACAAAAGAGTAATGAAGCAAGGTAATGTTTTTGGTATTTTGTAGTGATTGTAATAATAGCAGCGGGAAAGTAAATAAGCGTAAACCAGTATATGGAAAGCTCGTAGGCATCGGATCAATGATGGATAATTATGCCGGATGCGGTTCATCATGTAACAGTCATAACATAGGGTGACACAGAACTAGCTCCAATTCATCAATGTAATGTAGGCATGTATTTCGAATATAGTCATACGTGCTTATGGAAAAGAACTTGCATGACATCTTTTGTCCTACCCTCCTGTGGCAGCGGGGTCCTTACGGAAACTAAGGGATATTAAGGCCTCCTTTTAATAGAGAACCAAAACAAAGCATTAGCACATAGTGAATACATGAACTCCTCAAACTACGGTCATCACCGGTAAGTATCCCGATTATTGTCACTTCGGGGTTAACAGATCATAACACATAATAGGTGACTATAGACTTGCAAGATAGGATCAAGAACTCTCATATCTTGATGAAAACATAATAGGTTCAGATCTGAAATCATGGCACTCGGGCACTAGTGACAAGCGTTAAGCATAGCAAAGTCATAGCAACATCAATCTCAGAACATAGTGGATACTAGGGATCAAACCCTAACAAAACTAACTCGATTACATGATAAATCTCATCCAACCCATCACCGTCCAGCAAGCCTATGATGGAATTACTCATGCACGGCAGTGAGCATCATGAAATTGGTGATGGAGGATGGTTGATGATGACGACGACGACGAATCCCCCTCTCTGGGCCCCGAACGAACTCCAGATCAGCCCTCCCGAGAGGTTTTAGGGCTTGGCAGCAGCTCGGTATTGTAAAACGCGATGAAATCTTCTCTTCTATTTTTTTCTCCCCAAAAGCAGTTATATAGAGTTGGAGTTGGAGTCAGGAGGTCTCCAGGGGGCCCATGAGGTAGGGGGCGCGCCCTAAGGGGGGCGCCCCCACCCTCGTGGCAAGGGTGTGGGCCCCCTGGTCTTCATCTTTGGTGAGGATTTTTTATTATTTATTCTAAGATATTCCCTGGAGTTTCAGGTCATTCCGAGAACTTTTGTTTTCTGCACATAAAACAACATCATGGCAATTCTGCTGAAAACAGCGCCAGTCCGGGTTAGTTCCATTCAAATCATACAAGTTAGAGTCCAAACAAGGGAAAAAGTGTTTGGAAAAGTAGATACGATGGAGACGTATCACCCATCCGGACATGGGACGAACTCTTTAATCTTGTATCTTCATAGTCCAACAGTCCGGCCAAAGGATATAGTCCGGCTATCCGGAGACCCCCTAATCCAGGACTCCCTCAGTAGCCCCCGAACCAGGCTTCAATGACGTCCGGCTCCCATAAATGTTGGACTTCGTTGCTTCTGCGCCCAATAAGGGCTATCTTCCACGTGTTGAGCGAATGTGAGGAGCCAGGGCGTTTTCACATTCGTCCCCCTAGCCAAGTAAACAAATCTTCTATTAAAGGGATGGGGATTCTTAGATCCAATGCACACCATCTTCCCACAACGATAATCCATCGGAGCGCGCTTGGAAAAATCCATTCCATCATGGCCAGCCACTGCAGCTCCTTCTCTCGCTCCCGTAGCCCGAAGCCCGGCGATTGGGAGAAGTGTTCCGTCCCGCACAGCTGATTAGTAGAGTTGCAGACCCAGGGATTTCTCCCTCCGGCGTATATGGTCACAATCTGAGCCGGGCTCGCCACTTATAATGGCGGGGAGCAAGCAGAGAGCTTCCCCAATCCCTCCAAGGGGGAGCGGGTATGCCTTGTCTCTCACTTATTAAGGGGGCTCAGATTTCCAATTCATCCGTTCCTCCGCGGACTCCTGGAGTTTTACGGCCTCCAGTTGCATAATTTCACCCCTGCTTCCATATTACACATCGCTGGCTATGTTGCCATTTGCGAGTTGTTTTTGGGCTGCGAGGCTCATTTCGAGCTATGGAAAAGGCTATTCTGCCGTGTGCCCCGCACACAGAAGGGGTCACTTTATCAAGTGGGCGGAGCCGAAATATGGCGCATCGCCGAGACTGGATACCCGTCCGATACTCCAAAGAAGACGTCCGAAGACTGGCCTTCGGAGTGGTTTTACATGGAGGACGTCCCTCTTCCAGACCCTGTTCGGCGGGGTCTTCCTGAGTTCGACAATTCTCCTCTGAAGAAAGGTCAAAGTTGGCGCCCACGGAGCCCCCAGGAGGAAGATAACAGAGAAGTCCTTTATCTGATGAACCGGATAAAAGCGCTGGCTCAATCAGGGTTGACAATAATCAAGGTTATGTCATAATGCGGGGGGTGCAACCACTTCAATATCGAGGGCACCCCCTGTGGTGTTTTAACGGGGAAAATGATGCCACCCATTGCGGGCGCAAGGGACCGGACTCACCTGCTACTTTAGCAAAAGTTCTGTCTGAGTTATTCAAGGGAGAGGAAGAGGAGTTCATCCACATTAAACCACGGGACAGATTCTCCATGTACAACCCTCCAAGCTGGGTGAGTTGTACCCTTTTTACTCTCAACCTTCCTGCATTCTTCGTCGTAGGTGCTCACCTTGCCATTTCACGGCAGGAACTGCGAAAAGCGAAACGGGAGGTCAACAGCCCAGCTCCACAACCAGAGGACCCTGGCCGGGCCCTCGATCCCGGACTTGAAGAGGATCGGGACATATTCGTGGAGCTGATAGACAGGCAATTCTATCAATTGAGCTGCGATGACGCCATGGTGGCCATAACAGCCGACTATCCGGGATTACTTCCTACGTTGCACGTAAGAAAAACCAAAGTCCCAACTCCCAAAAAAGGATCCCCTTTTATGCACTTCACCTACCGTACATGCATGGTGTATTACAGGGAAGGCCTTCGGGACGCCATGCCGAACCTGCAGCAACTCGCCAACAAGAGGCGCCGAAGCCGGGTAGGCAAAAAAGGAAGGCGGTCAGGACGGAGACGCGAACACTGAGGTATAACACAAAACCTCATTCTGTGGTTGTCATCTTGCTTAAAATATAATGACATCCGTGTTTCCTAGAAAAAACGCCCGCCGGACTATATCCGAAGAGGCTGCCGATCATGCCTCGACCAGTCGGGCTCCAGGGCCGGACATAGAGGCGGAAGCTAACGCGAGGCAGACACCGGATGTTCCTCCTATAGAGGATGCGGACAGATTATCCGCTACAAATTCTGAAGTGGAGTGCGCCATGAATCACAGGCATCGTCGGGCCGTACTCCGTGACGCTTATTTCTCGCCGGAGGCATTTGATGCCTTCAATTCTAGAGACACGTACATCCGTGCTTCTCAAAATGGCCTAGCCAGAGCCACGGATTAGTATGTGAGGGATATATGGGTAAGTAAATTTGACGATTATATGTATTAGTAGCCCCTGAGACTTGAAACAGTTGACACAACTGATTTAAGGATCATTTATTTGAGTAGGTTCTTACGGAGAAGAATTCCCAATTGTCTCAAGAGCTGGAAGAGTGCAAGGCCCAGCTAGGGGCCGCTGTTGCCGCGTTGAAGGAGTCCGAGAAGGATCCCTCTGGTAACACTTGTTTCCATTGCAAAGAATATGGGTACCAGGTAGTATGCGGCATGTATGCAAATCTAACAATAGATGTTGCAGGTGGCCCCGGAGTGAATCCAGAGACCGTGGCGGTGGATGCGGCACGTGATGATCGACAGCGAAATGCTGGCGAGCACGCGCTTACGTGATTCACAGGAGAAAAATGATCTCCAAGACGCCAATATCCGGCTGGGCGTGGAACTGAAAGATGTCCGAGCCCAGCTTGCGGACTCCGTGAAGGAGAATAAACGGCTTCGGCACGGCATTTTTAGTAAGTGCTTGAACAAACTTTTAAAGGAGTTTAGAGAAGAAGCTGGCTAATAGAGTTATGTCTGCAGGTTTGCTGACGGGTCATCCCGCAGAGGAGATGCCTGCGTCTTCGGGTGATCTTCTACCAGAGCTCTCACAACTGCACGAACAAGTTCGGCAGGTGATGCAGGGTATTGCCCAAGCCTTGTGGCCATCCGCGTCTCCACCCGGAGGCATGGGGGAGCTTATAGAGAAGCTCAAGGGAGCGCGGCAGCGCTTCCGATTATGGAAGATATCAGCCTGCCAACAAGGTGCAAGGGAAGCCTGGGCTATGGTGAAGACGCGCTATACCACAGCGGACCCGAACCACATGGCCGAGGTCGGACCTGTGGGGCCTGATGGGAAAGAGATCCCCGTCAGTTTAGTGTATGATCAAGTAGAATTAGCCGCAAGGTATTCCCAATAGGATTGTAGGCTAGACAGCCTGTTGGATGGTACAGAAGAAGAATTCAATCAGTCTTAGGGATTGTGTAATTCAGGTGACATATGTAATGTCCCTAGCCGGATTGTAAATCATTTGTCATGGTGGACCTTTTCGCTTTGACCTCTCGACCCGATAGTCCGAGTGTATCCAAATACCCGCTCGGTAAAAACCGGGGTATGCATGGAGACCAGGCGTAGGGGTCATAATTGCTTGAACAGACAAGTACCCAACTAGTTATGTTATATTACATGGGTAGTAAGAAACATCTTCCAGGGAGAATAGTTCCATTAAGTGTTCCTTTCCCTGGGTACGCATGCCCTAATGTGCATGTCAGAACTGCGAAAAGAGACACAAGATATAACCATCTGGGGGCATGTTTCAAATTAGATAAAAGTCATCTTTTATTCACCGACCGAATATTCCCTTAAGAACGATCGCTTTCGGCTTCACCCAGTCTGAGGTACACATCCGGCTGAGCCGGCAGTAACAATCGCAGAGGTGCTCCCCTTATGTCCTAGCCGAATTAACGGGAATGTAGGGCATAAATACAAGAGCCAGGCAACCCAGCTTGGCCAAACTTAGGTCATATCGATGCATATAATGGCGAAAAAGGTACATGTGGAAGAATAACACATGTATGGGACGTAAAGCCCAGGAAAATAGTTAGATTAAGCTTCTGTATAAGAAGCCCCCAGGTATAATGAGTGCGGTTAGCGCGTCAAGATTGTGTAACCAGGACACAAGTATGGCCTTTAAGGGCCTTGAAGAGAGTAAAAAGGTAGAAAGGGAGAAAACATAGATATGCAAAAAATTGATGGAGGTGAGGAGACTAACATAGAGTCCGGCGCTAGGCGTAGAATCTTCGGAGTCTGGCTTCATTCCATGTGTTTGGCTCGAGTCGATTATCCGATGCATCCCGCAGATGGTACGCTCCACCGGTCATAACCTGTTCAATAATGAACGGACCCTCCCATTTGGGCTTGAGCTTGTTCTTTTTCTTCTCCGGCAGGCGTAAAACTAGTTCGCCAACATTATAGGTTTAGGCCCGTACTTCTCTGCTTTGATACCTTCGAGCCTATTGCTGATAGAATGCGGAATGGGCCTTTACCATGTCGCGCTCCTCCTCCAGGGCGTCCAAACTGTCCTGCCGATCGAGATCGGCCTCTTTTTCTTCGTACATGCGCACTCGAGGTGAGTCATGAATTATGTCGCAAGGCAGAACCACCTCTGCGCCGTACACCATAAATAACGGTGTGTATCCGGTAGTGCGATTCGGCGTGGTCCACAGCCCCCATAGTATGGAGTCGAGCTCCTCTACCCAGTGCGTGTTTGACTCCTTTAAGGACCACACTAATCTGGGTTTAATGCCGCTCATGATAAGACCATTCGCTCGATCGACTTGACCGTTAGTTTGCGGGTGATAGACAGAAGCATAATCGAGCTTGATGCCCATGTTGCTGCACCAAAGTTTCACCTTGTCGGCTGTAAAGTTCGTGCCGTTGTCAGTGATGATCCTGTGGAGGACGCCATAACGGTGTACGACCCCGGATATGAAGTCTATCACCGGTCCGGATTCAGCCGTTTTGACAGGTTTGGCTTCTATCCATTTGGTGAATTTATCCACCATGACCAGTAAGTATTTTTTCTTATGGGTTCGCCCTTTAAGGGGTCCGACCATATCAAGCCCCCAGACTGCAAAGGGACAAGTAATGGGGATTGTTTGGAGAGCGGTAGGCGGCATATGGCTTTGGTTTGCAAATAGCTGGCAACCAACGCAATGCTGGACCAGATGCTGCGCATCTGCCCGGGCCGTCGGCCAATAGAAACCTGTACGGAAGGCCTTGCTTACAAGGGCCCGGGCTGCGGCGTGATGGCCGCCGAGTCCGGCATGGATTTCTGCCAAAAGCTTCCGCCCTTCCTCTTCGGAGATGCACCTTTGAAGGACTCCGGTAGTGCTTTTCTTATAAAGCTCTTCCTCGTGGACCTTGTAGGCTTTAGATCGCCGCACTATGCAGCGTGCCTCATTTTGGTCCTCAGGTAGTTCCTGCCTGGTTAGGTAGGCCAGGAATGGTTCTGTCCACGGGGCGATGACGGCCATTATTACGTGGGCTGAAGGTGTTATTTCTATGGCAGAGCCTCCGATTGTGTCAGAATGTTCGGTATCTGGGGTTGTGGCCGGGTCCGGACTATTGTTGCCTACCACGGATGGTTCGAACAGTTTTTCCAGGAATATGTTCGGTGGGACAGGGTCGCGTTTAGCGCCAATACGGGCGAGGATGTCCGCTGCCTGGTTGTTTTCCCGAGCCACGTGGTGGAATTCAAGCCCCTCGAACCGAGCCGACATTTTGAGGACGGTGTTGCGATATGCCGCCATTTTCGGATCCTTGGCATCGAAGTCTCCATTTATTTGGGATATTGCGAGGTTCGAGTCCCCACGCACCTCCACGTGTTGAATGCCCATGGAGACTGCCATCCAGAGACCATGTAATAGGGCCTCATATTCGGCTGCGTTATTGGAGTCTGTATATAGTATTTGGAGTACGTATTGCACTGTATGTCCGGTGGGGGACGTCAGGACGACGCCAGCCCCCAAACCAGCCAGCATCTTAGAGAGCCGTCGAAGTGCATGATCCAATTGGAGTATGCGACGTACTCTTTAGGGAGTTCGGCTTCTGTCCATTCGGCTACGAAATCGACCAGTACTTGCGACTTAATGGCTCGCCGTGGTTTATATGTTATGTCGAACGGGAGGAGCTCGATAGCCCATTTGGTGATCCGGCCCGTGGCATCGCGGTTGTTTATTATGTCGTTGAGTGGTACTTCGGAGGCCACCGTAATTGAACACTCTTGAAAGTAGTGTCGTAATTTCCGGGATGCCATGAATACCGCGTATGCAATCTTTTGAGAATGTGGGTACCGCGATTTGCATGGAGTGAGGACAGTGGATACATAATATACCGGCTTTTGAAGTGGGAATTTATGTCCGTCCATCACTCTTTCGACGACGAGCACTGCGCTTACAACTTGATGAGTTGCTGCTATATATAATAGCATTGGTTCGCCAACATCTAGCGCGGCCAAGATTGGGTTGGTGGCCATGATGGCTCTTATTTCGTCTAGTCCGGTCATGGCTGCGTCCGTCCACTTGAAGTGTTCGGTGCACCGAAGAAGGCGATAAAGGGGGAGTGCCTTTTCTCCTAGTCGGGAGATAAAGCGGCTTAAAGCCGCCACACATCCAGTTAACTTCTGGATTTGCTTGAGGTCAGTTGGGATAGCCAACTGTGACAGGGCCCGGATTTTGGCCGGATTTGCTTCAATTCCTCTGCTGGAGACTATAAAGCCCAGGAGCTTTCTGGCGGGTACACCAAAAACGCACTTTTCCGGATTGAGCTTAATGTCGTATGTCCGGAGATTGTCGAACGTGAGCCTCAAGTCATCTATTAGGGAGTCGACGTGTCTGGTTTTAATGACCACATCGTCAACGTATGCCTCGACTATTTTGCCGATCTGTTTTTCCAGACACGTCTGAATCATGCCCTGATACGTTGCGCCGGCGTTTTTGAGCCCGAAGGGCA
The DNA here is from genome assembly GCA_034509565.1 of Triticum monococcum. Taxonomy (NCBI): domain Eukaryota; kingdom Viridiplantae; phylum Streptophyta; class Magnoliopsida; order Poales; family Poaceae; genus Triticum; species Triticum monococcum. Next base: position 695,998,497 of record CM067845.1, read on the forward strand.
TTGTGTTAAAACAGAAGGGGCCGTATGGAGTGATGAATGCCATTGCGGCTTGGTCGGACTCCGCCATCTTAATTTGGTGGTAACCGGAGTATGCATCGAGGAAGCACAATGAGTCGTGTCCTGCGGTAGCGTTAATAATTTGATCGATGCGAGCGAGGGGGAAGGGATCCTTTGGGCAAGCCTTATTAAGGTCCTTGAAGTCGACACATAGGCGCCAGGATTTGTCCTTCTTTGGCACCATCACCAGGTTTGCTAGCCAATCCGGATGCTTTATTTCTCTAATGAATCTGGCCTCCAGTAATTTGGCTAGATCCTCTCCGTTGGCTTGTCGCTTAGGTTCGGAGAAACGCCGAAGAGTCTGCTTGACCGGCCTGAATCCTTTTAGAATGTTAAGGCTATGCTCGGCCAGCCTGCGTGGGATTCCTGGCATGTCTGAAGGATGCCAGGCGAATATGTCCCAATTCACGCAGGAACTCCCATAGTGCGACGTCTACGGCGGGGTTTAGCTGTGCTCCAATGGATGCTGTTTTTGTGGGGTCCGTTGGATGGACTTGGAATTTGACTATTTCATCTACTGTTTTAAAGGAGATGGACTTGGACCTTTTGTCTAGTATCACGTCGTCCATGTCCAATGTGGAGCGCAGCGCGGTTAATTCCTCCGCCGCAAGGGCTTCGGATAATGCCTCGAGGGCTAGTGCGGTTGTTTTGTTCTCGGCGCGGAGTGCTATGTCCGGATCACTAGCTAGAGTGATGATTCCATTGGGTCCGGGCATTTTGAGATTCATGTACCCGTAATGGGGTATGGCTTGAAAAATCGTGAATGCCTCCCGCCCTAGAAGGGCGTGGTATCCGCTGCTAAACGGGGCCACTTGGAATGTGATTTCTTCGGACCTGTAATTCTCCGAAGTGCCGAATACCACATCTAGTGTGATTTTCCCAGTGCAACGTGCCTCCCGACTGGGGATGATTCCTCGGAAGGTCCTGGTGCTTTGCTCAATATGGTTGCTGTCTATTTCCATTTTTTGAAGAGTCTCCTCATAAATAAGGTTTAATCCGCTGCCGCTGTCCATGAGCACTTTAGTGAGCCGAAAGCCGTCCATGATTGGACTGAGGACCAAAGCGGCTGGTGCTCGGGCTGTTCGGAAATTAAGTTCGTCACTGGTATTGAAAGTAATGGCCGTGTCGCTCCATGGGTTTATTGCTGCAACGTGGCAGACTTCGGCGAGGCTGCGGAGTGCTCGCTTACGCCTATTATTTGAGGCGAAGGTCTCGAAGGCTTTTAATACTGTATTGTTATCGTCGGGAGGGTGTTCTTGGGTGTTTTGGATGAGGAGACCCTCACCGCTCTTGGCCACCTGCCGGAGTACCCAACATGCTCTAAGGCTATGTGTTGATATGGTATCCGCTGTACTATGAATTTTGCAGGGCCCGTTAAGCCATCCCTCCAATACGGTTCCATGCCCTGTAGTGTGTTTTTGCTTCTTTGTAATTGAGTCGGGCGACTTATGAGAGTGCACCCTTTTAGTTCGGACTGGGGGTTTCGTCAGAGCCAGATTGTCCCAAAATTGTGTCTGGGTTTTCCAGGTGCTTTCCATCGCACAGTACTTTCGTACTATGGCCGCCAAGTCAGCGAAGTGTGCTATGTCACGACGACTTATGGCGTTGAGGATCCCCTTGTCCGTGCAATTGTTGCAAAAGAACGAAATTGCGTCTTCCTCGCGACAGTCCTTGTCCTTGTTTATTACAAGGAGGAATCTGGCCCAATAGTGATGTACTGTCTCTTGGGGCGCTTGCCTATTGTGGGAAAGATCGTTTGTATCTGGGTGGGTGGGTGGATTTAAGTCCGGACCTAGACCCAATCTGAGATCTCGGGGCAGGGGAGTTTCCGATCTTGGAAGCTCGGGCCCTGGGATGTTGCTCCGCGAGTTCGGTATGCGACCTGATTCTAGGTTCAGGGTTAGGGCGATGTCCTCCCATGAGCGGGTATCCGGCTCGGAGAGCTCGGAAATCTGGACATAGTTCGTCCTCAAGATAGAGGGAGAACCACCGCGTTGCTCCTCCACCACCGCTATTTGATGGGTGACCGGCGGAGAGTTAATCTCCCTTTGGTCAGGTTTAAGCCCGATCCGATCGTAGTCCGTAGCGACTCCCAGAGCAGCGATGCGATCCAAGAGCTCGTTCAAAGAGAACAGCTCCATTGGATCCATCTGCTCGGTGACTTTTGAGCCGATGTGGAGGCTATTTTCGATGACCCAAGAAGTCATCGTCGGTGCAATGGCCGAGCGGGCGGTCATGAGGAAGCCACCTAGTCGGAGAGTTTGGCCTACAGCTAGGGCTCCCCCAGAAGTGATGTTATCCTTGACAACGAGACGAGCCATCCCCGCTTATGATGACGGCACATTGGAACTCTCAATGAAAGCACCAATGTCGGTGTCAAAACCGGCGGATCTCGGGTAGGGGGTCCCGAACTGTGTGTCTAAGGTGGATGGTAACAGGAAGCAGGGGACACGATGTTTTACCCAGGTTCGGGCCCTCTTGATGGAGGTAATACCCTACGTCCTTCTTGATTGTTCTTGATGATATGAGTATTACAAGAGTTGATCTACCACGAGATCGTAGAGGCTAAACCCTAGAAGCTAGCCTATGGTATGATTGTCTGTTGTCCTATGGACTAAACCCTCCAGTTTATATAGACACCGGAGGGGGCTAGGGTTACACAAGGTCGGTTACAAGGGAGGAGATTTACATATCCGTATTGCCTAGATTGCCTTCCACGCCAAGTAGAGTCCCATCCGGACATGGGACGAAGTCTTCAATCTTGTATCTTCATAGTCCAACAGTCCGGCCAAAGGATATAGTTTGGCTATCCGGAGACCCACTAATCCAGGACTCCCTCACTAGCATATGCAGATATGGCCTTGGAACACTGAGACCAAAAGGTCGAGCATGAATCATATAGTAGATATGATCAACATAGTGATGTTCACCATTGAAAACTACTCCATCTCACGTGATGATCGGACATGGTTTAGTTGATATGAATCACGTCACACTTAGATGATTAGAGGGATGTCTCTCTAAGTGGGAGTTCTTAAGTAATATGATTAATTGAACTTTAATTTATCATGAACTTAGTACCTGATAGTATTTTGCATGTCTATGTTGTTGTAGATAGATGGCCCGTGCTATTGTTCCGTTGAATTTTAATGCGTTCCTAGAGAAAGCTAAGTTGAAAAATGATGGTAGCAATTACACAAACTGGGTCCGTAACTTGAGGATTATCCTCATTGTTGCACAGAAGAATTACATCCTAGAAGCACCGCTAGGTTACAAACCAGCTGTAGGAGCAACACCAGATGTTATAAACGTCTGGCAGAGCAAAGCTGATGACTACTCGGTAGTTTAGTGTGCCATGCTTTGTGGCTTAGAACCGGGACTTCAACGATGTTTTGAACATCATGGAGCATATGAGATGTTCCAGTAGTTGAAGTTAATATTTCAAGCAAATGCCCGGATTTAGAGATGTGAAGTCTCCAATAAGTTCTACAGCTGCAAAATGGAGGAGAATAGTTCTGTCAGTGAACATATACTCAGAATGTCCGGGTACCACAACAACTTGACTCAGCTGGGAGTTAATCTTCCCGACGATAGTGTCATTGGCAGAGTTCTTCAATCACTGCCACCAAGCTACAAGATCTTCGTGATGAACTATAATATGCAAGGGATGGATAAGACAATTCTCGAGCTCTTCGCAATGCTAAAGGCTGCAGAGGTAGAAATCAAGAAGGAGCAGCAAGTGTTGATGGTCAACAGGACCACCAGTTTCAAGAGAAAGGGTAAAGGGAAGAAGGGGAACTTCAAGAAGAATGACAAGCAAGTTGCTTCTCAAGTGAAGAAGCCCAAGTGTGGACCTAAGCCTGAGACTGAGTGCTTCTACTTCAAAGGGACTGGTCACTGGAAGCGGAACTGCCCCAAGTATTTGGCGAATAAGAAGGATGTCAAAGTGCAAGGTATATTTGATATACATGTTATTGATGTGTACCTTACTAATGCTCGTAGTAGCGCCTGGGTATTTGATATTGGTTTTGTTGCTCATATTTGCAACTCAAAACAGGGGCTATGGATTAAATGAAGATTGGCTAAGGACGAGGTGACGATGCGCGTGGGAAATGGTCCCAAAGTCGATGTGATCGTCGTCGGCATGCTACCTCTTTATCTACCGTCGGGATTAGTTTTAGACCTAAATAATTGTTATTTGGTGCCAAAGTTAAGCATGAACATTATATCTGGATCTTGTTTAATGCGAGACAATTATTCATTTAAATCAGAGAATAATGGTTGTTCTATTTATATGAGTAATATCTTTTATGGTCAAGCACCCGTGATGAGTGGTCTATTTTTGTTGAATCTCGATTGTAGTGATACACATATTCATAATATTGAAGCCAAAAGATGCAAAGTTAATAATGATAGTGCAACTTATTTGTGGCACTGTCGTTTAGGTCATATTGGTGTAAAGCGCATGAAGAAACTCCATGCTGATGGGATTTTGGAATCACTTGATGCTTGCGAACCATGCCTCATGGGCAAGATGACTAAGACTCTATTCTCTGGAACAATGGAGTGAGCAACTAACTTATTGGAAATAATACATACTGATGTATGCGGTCCGATGAGTGTTGAGGCTCGCGACAGGTATTGTTATTTTCTAACCTTCACAGATGATTTGAGCAGATATGGGTATATCGACTTAATGAAACATAAGTCTGAAACATTTGAAAAGTTCAAATAATTTCAGAGTGAAGTGGAAAATCATCGTAACAAGAAAATAAAGTTTCTATGATCTGATCGTGGAAGAGAATATTTGAGTTATGAGTTTGGTCTTCATTTGAAACAGCGTGGAATAGTTTCGCAACTCACGCCACCTGGAACACCAGATCGTAATGGTGTGTCCGAACGTCGTAACCGCACTTTATTAGATATGGTGCGATCTATGATGTCTCTTACTTATTTACCACTATCATTTTGGGGTTATGCTTTAGAGACGGCTGCATTCACGTTAAATAGGGCACCATCGAAATCCGTTAAGACGACACCTTATGAACTGTGGTTTGGCAAGAAACCCAAGTCGTCGCTTCTTCAAGTTTGGGGTTGCGATGTGCTACCTCTTGAGCACTTGCGTTGGTTTTCCCTTGAAGAGGAAAGGGTGGTGCAGCAGACTAGCGTAAGTATTTCCCTCGGTTTTTGAGAACCAAGGTATCAATCCAGTAGGAGGCTACGCGCGAGTCCCTCGCACCTGCACAAAACAAATAAATCCTCGCAACCAACGCGATAAGGTGTTGTCAATCCCTACACGGTCACTTACGCGAGTGAGATCTGATAGATATGATAAGATAATATTTTTGCTATTTTTATGATAAAGATGCAAAGTAAAATAAAAGGCAATGAAAATAACTAAGTATTGGAAGATTAATATGATGAAGATAGACCCGGGGGCTATAGGTTTCACTTGTGGCTTCTCTCAAGAGCATAAGTATTTACGGTGGGTGAACGAATTACTGTTGAGCAATTGACAGAATTGAGCATAATTATGAGAATATCTAGGTATGATCATGTATATAGGCATCACGCCCGAGACAAGTAGACCGACTCCTGCCTGCATCTACTACTATTACTCCACACATCGACCGCTATCCAGCATCCATCTAGAGTATTAAGTTCATAAGAACAAAGTAACGCCTTAAGCAAGATGACAAGATGTAGAGGGATAAATTCATGCAATATGATAAAAAAACCATCTTGTTATCCTCGATGGCAACAATGCAATACGTGCCTTGCTGCCCCTACTATCACTGGGAAAGGACACCGCAAGATTGAACCCCAAGCTAAGCACTTCTCCCATTGCAAGAAAGATAAATCTAGTAGGCCAAACCAAACTGATAATTTGAAGAGACTTGCAAAGATAACCAATCATACATAAAAGAATTCAGAGAAGATTCAAATATTGTTCATAGATAAAGTTGATCATAAACCCACAATTCATCGGTCTCAACAAACACACCGCAAAAGAATATTACATCAAATAGATCTCCACAAGATAGGGGGAGAACTTTGTATTGAGATCCAAAAAGAGAGAAGAAGCCATCTAGCTAATAACTATGGACTCGTAGGTCTGATGTAAACTACTCACACTTCATCGGAGAGGCTATGGTGTTGATGTAGAAGCCCTCCGTGATCGATGCCCCCTCCGACGGAGCTCCGGAACAGGCCCCAAGATGGGATCTCGTGGATACGGAAAGTTACGGCGGTGGAATTAGGGTTTTGGCTCCGTATCTGATTGTTTGGGGGTACGTATGTATATATAGGAGGAAGAAGTACGTCGGTGGAGCAACAGGGGGCCCACAAGGGTGGAGGGCCCGCCTGGGGGGGTGGGCGCGCCCCCTACCTCGTGGCTTCCCTATTGCTTGCTTGACGTAGGGTCCAAGTCTCCTGGATCATGTTCGGTGAGAAAATCATGTTCCCGAAGGTTTCATTCCCTTTGGACTCCATCTGGTATTCCTTTTCTTCGAAACCCTAAAATAGGCAAAAAAAACAGCAATTCTGGGCTGGACCTCCGGTTAATAGGTTAGTCCCAAAAATAATATAAAAGTGGATAATAAAGCCCAATAATGTCCAAAATAGTAGATAACATAGCATGGAGCAATCAAAAATTATAGATACGTTGGAGACATATCAAGCATCCCCAAGCTTAATTCCTCCTCGTCCTCGAGTAGGTAAATGATAAAAACAGAATTTTTGATGTGGAATGCTACTAAGCATAATTTCAATGTAATTCTTCTTAATTGTGGAATGAATATTCAGATCTGAAAGATTCAAGACAAAAGTTATCCCTACAAAATCATACTAACTAAGCAATTATGTCTTCTCAAAATAACATGGCCAAAGAAAGTTATCCCTACAAAATCATATAGTCTGGCTATGTTCCATCTTCACCACACAAAGTATTCAAATCATGCACAACCCCGATGACAAGCCAAGCAATTGTTTCATACTTTTAATGTTCTCAAACTTTTTCAATCTTCACGCAATACATGAGCGTGAGCCATGGACATAGCACTATAGGTGGAATAGAATAGTGGTTGTGGAGAAGAAAAAATGGAGAAGATAGTCTCACATCAACTAGGCGTATCAATGGGCTATGGAGATGCCCATCAATAGATATCAATGTGAGTGAGTAGGGATTGCCATGCAACGGATGCACTAGAGCTATAAATGTATGAAAGCTCAGCAAAAGAAACTAAGTGGGTGTGCATCCAACTCGCTTGCTCACGAAGACCTAGGGCATTTTGAGGAAGCACAAGCCAAGTTCTATAATGAAAAATTCCCACTAGTATATGAAAGTGACAACATAGGAGACTCTCTATCATGAAGATCATGGTGCTACTTTGAAGCACAAGTGTGGTAAAAGGATAGTAGCATTGTTCCTTCTCTCTTTTCTCTCATTTTTTATTTGGGCCTTTTCTCTCTTTTTTTATGGCCTCTTTTTTTCGTCCGGAGTCTCATCCTGACTTATGGGGGAATCATAGTCTCCATCATCCTTTCCTCACTGGGACAATGCTCTAATAATGATGATCATCACACTTTTATTTACTTACAACTCAACAATTACAACTCGATTCTTAGAACAAAATATGACTCTATATGAATGCCTCCGGCAGTGTACCGGGATATGCAATGACTCATGAGTGACATGTATGAAAGAATTATGAACGGTGGCTTTGCCACAAATACGATGTCAACTACATGATCATGCAAAGCAATATGGCAATGATGGAGCGTGTCATGATAAACGGAACGGTGGAAAGTTGCATGGCAATATATCTCGGAATGGCTATCGAAATGCCATGATAGGTAGGTATGGTGGCTGTTTTGAGGAAGGTATATGGTGGGTGTATGATACCGGCGAAAGGTGCGCGGTATTAGAGAGGCTATCAATGGTGGAAGGGTGAGAGTGCGTATGATCCATGGACTCAACATTAGTCATAAAGAACTCACATACTTATTGCGAAAATCTACAAGTTATCAAAGCAAAGTATTACGCGCATGCTCCTAGGGGGATAGATTGGTAGGAAAAGACCATCGCTCGTCCCCGACCGCCACTCATAAGGAAGACAATCAATAAATACATCATGCTCCGACTTCTTAACATAACGGTTCACCATACGTGCATGCTATGGGAATCACAAACTTCAACACAAGCATATCTCGAATTCACAACTACTCAACTAGCACGACTCTAATATCACCATGTCCATATCTCAAAACAATTATCAAGTTTCAAACTTCTCGTAGTATTCAACACACTCATAAGAATTTTTTTATTAATCTTGAATACCTAGCATATTAGGATTATTTAAGCAAATTACCATGCTATTTAAGACTCTCAAAATAATCTAAGTGAAGCATGAGAGATCAATAGTTTCTATAAAACAAATCCACCACCGTGCTCTAAAAGATATAAGTGAAGTACTAGAGCAAAACTATATAACTCAAAAGATATAAGCGAAGCACATAGATTATTCTAATAATTTCCGAATCATGTGTGTGTCTCTCAAAAGGTGTGTACAGAAAAGATGATTGTGGTAAACTAAAAAAATAAGGACTCAAATCATACAAGACGCTCCAAGCAAAACACATATCATGTGGTGAATAAAAATATAGCTCCAAGTAAAGTTACCGATAGAAGTAGACGAAAGAGGGGATGCCTTCCGGGGCATCCCCAAGCTTTGACTTTTAGGTATCCTTAGATTATCTTGTGGGTGCCATGGGCATCCCCAATCTCAGGCTCTTGCCACTCCTTGTTCCATAATCCATCAAATCTTTACCCAAAACTTAAAAACTTCACAACACAAAACTTAAAGAAGAAAATCTCGTGAGCTCCGTTAGCGAAAGAAAATAAAAGAACTCTTCAAGGTACTGTAATGAACTCATTCTTTATTTATATTGGTGTTAAACCTACTGTATTCCAACCTATCTATGGTTTATAAACTATTTTACTAGCCATAGATTCATCAAAATAAGCGAACAACACACAAAAAACAGAATCTGTCAAAAACAGAATAGTCTGTAGTAATCTGTAGCTAGCGCAAGATCTGGAACCACACAAATTCTAAAATAAATTGATGGACGTGTGGAATTTATCTATTAATCATCTGCAAAAAGAATTAACTAAATATCACTTTCCAAATAAAAATGGCACCAGTTCTCATGAGCGCTAAAGTTTCTGTTTTTTTACAGCAAGATTAACAAGACTTTCCCCCAAGTCTTCCCAACGGTTCTACTTGGCACAAACACTAATTAAGCACAAAAAACACAACCAAAAAAGAGGCTAGATAAATTATTTATTACCACACAGGAGCAAAAAGCAAGGAATAAAAATAAAATTGGGTTGCCTCCCAACAAGCGCTATCGTTTAACGCCCCTAGCTAGGCATAAAAGGCAAGGGTAGATCTAGGGATTGCCATAATAGTAAGATAGATCATTAAAACTCATTTCATATTCTCTACATTCGGCACAAAGTTTTCTTTGAGGCAAGCAAAAATAATCAATAGGGCTAAATTTAATGGGACAAAAGTCCCCAAGATCAACTTTAGGAGGTATAGGTTCCTCCTTCGGCCCTTCGTATTGCACAACCAATTCATCATTATAAGCATTCTTTTGACAGAACTTTGTGAGCCTATACTCAAGAGAGTATCCTAGCTCATTATTTCGAATAGAAAAATCATTATTAAGTTCAGAAAGTCTATCAATTAGAACATTGGTGGGAACCTTTTTCCAAGGTTTTCATTAAAAGCAACATAATCTAGAGATTGAAAACACATTATTTCCTCTTGATCAAATAGGATAGTTTATATGGGAGGACGGCCAGCGTCCACCCTATAATGCACAAAGATTTCTTTGGCCTCTCATATTATAAATCTGAATTCATGAGCCAAAAATATAGTAGCGGCACGCTTGACAGAAGAATGCTCAATATTAGAAAATTCTAGGAAAATCCTTTGTATGCACGGGTGCATGTGCATAAATTGCCTTTCAAGTTCAACTACAAGCATGGCAATAGCGTCCGCAAGACTACTAGTTCCATGAAGGATAGAACTACCCATAGAAGGTAAAGCACCGACACAAGTAAAGAAATCTTGGATAACTCCTTTTCCAATAATATTACCACTACCAATATGGAATTTTTTTTGTATGTAAGATAGGGGGTTCTTCAGCAGGAGCATCAGAATTTTTCATGATATTATTATTGTCCATATCGACAATAATTTCCCCAATTTCAGACATAACGGCAGAAAGTGCAACGGGCAAAGAGAGGCAAATAGAGAAAGAGAGGGAGGATAGAGAGAGAGGGCGAATAAAAAGGCAAGGGTGAAGTGGGGGAGAGGAAAACGAGAGGCAAATGGCAAATAATATAATGCGGGAGATAAGGGTATGTGATGGGTACTTGGTATGTTGACTTTTGCGTAGACCTCCCCGGCAACGGCGCCAGAAATCGTTCTTGCTACCTCTTGAGCACTTGCGTTGGTTTTCCCTTGAAGAGAAAAGGGTGGTGCAGCAGAGTAGCGTAAGTATTTCCCTCAGTTTTTGAGAACCAAGGTATCAATCCAGTAGGAGGCTACGCGCGAGTCCCTCTCACCTGCACAAAACAAATAAATCCTCACAACCAATGCGATAAGGGGTTGTCAATCCCTACACGGTCACTTACAAGAGTGAGATCTGATAGATATGATAAGATAATATTTTTGGTATTTTTTTTGATAAAGATGCAAATTAAAATAAAAGGCAATGAAAACAACTAAGTATTGGAAGATTAATATGATGAATATAGACCCGGGGGCCATAGGTTTCACTAGTGGCTTCTCTCAAGAGCATAAGTATTTTACAGTGGGTGAATGAATTACTATTGAGCAATTGACAGAATTGAGCATAATTATGATAATATCTAGGTATGATCATGTATATAGGCATCACGTCCGAGACAAGTAGACCGACTCCTGCCTGCATCTACTTGTATTACTCCACACATCGACTGCTATCCAGCATGCATCTAGAGTATTAAGTTCATAAGAACAGAGTAACGCCTGCAAGATGACAAGATGTAGAGGGATAAATTCATGCAATATGATAAAAACACCATCTTGTTATCCTTGATGGCAACAATACAATCCGTGCCTTGCTGCCCCTACTGTCACTAGGAAAGGACACCGCAAGATTGAACTCAAAGCTAAGCACTTCTCTCATTGCAAGAAAGATCAATCTAGTAGGCCAAACCAAACTGATAATTCGAAGAGACTTGCAAAGATAACCAATCATACATAAAAGAATTCAGAGAAGATTCAAATATTGTTCATAGATAAACTTGATCATAAACCCACAATTCATCGGTCTCAACAAACACACCGCAAAAGAAGATTACATCGAATAGATCTCCACAAGAGAGGGGGAGAACTTTGTATTGAGATCCAAAAAGAGAGAAGAAGCCATCTAGCTAATAACTATGGACCCGTAGGTCTGAAATAAACAACTCACACATCATCGGAGAGGCTATGGTGTTGATGTAGAAGTCGTACATGATCGATGCCCCCTCCGGGGGAGCTCTAGAACAGGCCCCAAGATGGGATCTCGTGGATACAGAAAGTTACGGCGGTGGAATTAGGGTTTTGGCTCCGTATCTGATTGTTTCGGGGTACGTATGTATATATAGGAGGAAGAAGTATGTCGGTGGAGCAACAGGGGGCCCACGAGGGTGGAGGGCGCGCCTGGGGGGGGTAGGCGTGCCCCCTACCTCGCCGCTTCCCTGTTGGTTGCTTGACATAGGGTCCAAGTCTCCTGGATCATGTTCGGTGAGAAAATCACGTTCCCGAAGGATTCATTCCGTTTGGACTCCGTTTGATATTCCTTTTCTTCGAAGCCCTAAGATAGGCAAAAAACAGCAATTCTAGGTTGGGCCTCCGATTAATAGGTTAGTCCGAAAAATAATATAAAAGTGGATAATAAAGCCCAATAATGTCCAAAATAGTAGATAATATAGCATGGAGCAATCAAAAATTATAGATACGTTGGAGACGTATCACGATGCTTATGTGAAAAAGCTTCAACCTGATAAGCTCGAACCCAAATCGGAGAAATGTGTCTTCATAGGATACCCAAAGGAAACTGTTGGGTACACCTTCTATCACAGATCTGAAGACAAGATATTTGTTGCTAAGAATGGATCCTTTCTAGAGAAGGAGTTTCTCTCGAAAGAAGTGAGTGGGAGGAAAGTAGAACTTGACGAGGTAATTGTACCTACTCCCTTATTGGAAAGTAGTTCACCACAGAAATCAGTTCCAGTGATTCCTAGACCAGTAAGTGAGGAAGCTAATGATGATGATCATGAAACTTCTGATCAAGTTACTACTGAACCTCGTAGGTCAAACGGAGTAAGATCCGCACCAGAGTGGTATGGTAATCATGTTCTGGAAGTCATGTTACTTGACCATGATGAACCTACGAACAATGAGGAAGTGATGATGAGCCCAGATTCCGCAAAATGGCTTGAGGCCATGAAATCTGAGATGGGATCCATGTATGAGAACAAAGTGTGGACTTTGGTTGACTTTCCTGATGATCGGCAAGCCATAGAGAATAAATTGATCTTCAAGAAGAAGACCGACGCTGGCGGTAATGTTACTATCTACAAAGCTCGACTTGTTGCAAAAGGTATTCGACAAGTTCAAGGAGTTGACTACGATGAGACCTTCTCACCCGTAGCGATGCTTAAGTCCGTCCGAATCATGTTAGCAATTGCCGCATTTTATGATTATGAAATTTGGCAAATGGATGTAAAAACTGCATTCCTTAATGGATATCTTAAAGAAGAGTTGTATATGATGCAACCAGAAGGTTTTGTCGATCCAAAAGGTGCTAACAAAGTGTGCAAGCTTCAGCGATCCATTTATGGACTGGTGCAAGCCTCTCGGAGTTGGAATATACGCTTTGATAGTGTGATAAAAGCATATGGTTTTATACAAACTTTTGGAGAAGCCTGTATTTACAAGAAAGTGAGTGGGAGCTCTGTAGCATTTCTGATATTATATGTGGGTGACATATTGTTGATCGGAAATGATACTGAATTTCTGAATAGCATAAAAGGATACTTGAATAAGAATTTTTCAATAAAAGACCTCGGTGAAGCTGCTTATATATTGGGCATCAAGATCTATAGAGATAGATCAAGACGCTTAATTGGACTTTCACAAAGCACATACCTTGATAAAGTTTTGAAGAAGTTCAAAATGGATCAAGCAAAGAAAGGGTTCTTGCCTGTGTTACAAGGTGTGAAGTTGAGTCAGACTCAATGCCTGACCACTGGAGAAGATAGAGAGAAAATGAAAGCCATTCCCTATGCTTCAGCCATAGGTTCTATCATGTATGCAATGCTGTGTACCAGACTTGATGTGTGCCTTACTATTAGTTTAGCAGGGAGGTAGCAAAGTAATCCAGGAGTGGATCACTGGACAGCGGTCAAGAACATCTTGAAATACCTGAAAGGACTAAGGATATGTTTCTCGTTTATGGAGGTGACAAAGAGCTCGCCATAAACGGTTACGACAATGCAAGCTTTGGCACTGATCCGGATGACTCTAAGTCACAAACCGGATACATATTTTTATTGAATGGTGGATCTGTCAGTTGGTGCAGTTCCCAGCAGAGCGTCGTGGCAGAATCTACATGTGAAGCGGAGTACATAGCTGCTTTGGAAGCAGCAAATGAAGGAGTCTGGATGAAGGAGTTCATATCCGATCTATGTGTCATACCTAGTGCATCGGGTCCAATGAAAATCTTTTGTGACAACACTGGTGCAATTGCCTTGGTAAAGGAATCTAGCTTTCACAAGAGAACCAAGCACATCAAAAGACGCTTCAATTCCATCCGCGATCAAGTCAAGGAGGGAGACATAGAGATTTGCAAGATAGATAAGGATTTGAATGTAGCAAACCCATTGACTAAGCCTCTCTCACGAGCAAAACATGATCAGCACCAAGACTCCATGGGTGTTAGAATAATTATTATGTAATCTAGATTATTGACTCTGTGCAAGTCGGAGACTGAAGGAAATATGCCCTAGAGGCAATAATAAAGTTATTATTTATATTTCCTTATATCATGATAAATGTTTATTATTCATGCTAGAATTGTATTATCCGGAAACTTAGTACATGTGTGAATACATAGACAAAATGAGTGTCACTAGTATGCCTCTACTTGACTAGCTCGTTAATCAAAGATGGTTAAGTTTCCTAGCCATGGACAAGTGTTGTCATTTGATGAACGGGATCACATCATTAGAGAATGATGTGATTGACGTGACCCATCCGTTAGCTTAGCACGATGATCGTTTAGTTTGTTGCTATTGCTTTCTTCATAACTTATACATGTTCCTATGACTATGAGATTATGCAACTCCCGAATAGCAGATGAACACTTAGTGTGCTATCAAACGTCACAGCGTAGCTGGGAGACTATAAAGATGCTCTACAGGTGTCCCCGATGGTGTTTGTTTAGTTGGCATAGATCAAGATTAGGATTTGTCACTCCGTGTATCAGAGAGGTATCTCTGGGCCCTCTCGGTAATGCACATCACTATAAGCCTTGCAAGCAATGTGACTAATGAGTTAGTTACGGGATGTTGCATTACGGAACGAGTAAAAAGACTTTCTAGTAATGAGATTGAACTAGGTATTGAGATACCGACGATTGAATCTCATGCAAGTAACATACTGATGACAAAGAGAACTGTTGGGGAACATAGTAATTTCAAAAAAAATCCTACGCACACGCAAGATCATGGTGATGCACAGCAACGAGAGGGGAGAGTGTTGTCTATGTACCCTCATAGACTGGAAGCGGAAGCGTTATAACAACGTGGTTGATGTAGTCGTACGTCTTCACAGCCCGACCGATTAAGCACCGAAACTACGGCACCTCCGAGTTTTTGCACACGTTCAGCTCGATCCAGCAAAGTGTCGGGGATGAGTTCCGTCAGCACGATGGCGTGGTGACGATCTTGATGTTCTACCATCGCAGGGCTTCGCCTAAGCACCGCTACAATATTATCGAGGATTATGGTGGAGGGGGGCACCGCACATGGCTAAGAGATCAATGATCAATTGTTGTGTCTCTGGGGTGCCCCCTGCCCCCGTATATAAAGGAGTGGAGGAGGGGCCGGCCAAGGAGGGTGGCACGCCCAAGGGGGGAGTCCAACTCCCACCAGGAGTAGGACTCCCCTTTTTTCCTATTAGGAGTAGGAGAGGGAAGGAAGAGGAAGGAGGGAGGAAGGAAAGGGGGGCCGGCCCCCCTCCCAATTCGGATTGGGCTTGGGGGGGCGCCCCCTCCCTTGCTCCTTTCCCCTCCTTTCCACTAAGGCCCAATAAGGCCCATATACCTCCCGGGGGGTTCCGATAACCTCCCGGTGATCCGGTATTGTCCCAATCTTACCTGGAACCTTTTCGGTGTCCAAATATAGTCGTCCAATATATCGATCTTTATGTCTTGACCATTTCGAGGCTCCTTGTCAAGTCCATGATCACATCCGGGACTCCGAACAACCTTCGGTACATCAAAATATATAAACTCATAATGAAACTGTCATCGTAACGTTAAGCATGCGGACCCTACGGGTTCGAGAACAATGTAGACATGACCGAGAGACGTCTCCGGTCAATAACCAATAGCGGAACCTGGATGCTCATATTGGCTCCTACATATTCTACGAAGATCTTTATCGGTCAAACCGCATAACAACATACGTTGTTCCCTTTGTCATCGGTATGTTACTTGCCCGAGATTCGATCGTCGGTATCTCAATACCTAGTTCAATCTCGTTACCGGCAAGTCTCTTTACTCGTTCCGTAATACATCATCTTGCAACTAACTTATTAGTTGCATTGCTTGCAAGGCTTAAGTGATGTGTATTACCGAGAGGGCCCAGAGATACCTCTCCGACAATCGGAGCGACAAATCCTAATCTCGAAATACGCCAACCCAACATGTACCTTTGGAGACACCTGTAGAACACCTTTATAATCACCCAGTTACGTTGTGACGTTTGGTAGCACACAAAGTGTTCCTCCGGTAAACGGGAGTTGCATAATCTCATAGTCATAGGAACATGTATAAGTCATGAAGAAAGCAATAGCCACATACTAAACGATCGGGTGCTAAGCTAATGGAATGGGTCATGTCAATCACATCATTCTCCTAATGATGTGATCCCGTTAATCAAATGACAACTCATGTCTATGGTTAGGAAACATAACCATCTTCGATTAACGAGCTAGTCAAGTAGAGGCATACTAGTGACACTTTGTTTGTCTATGTATTCACACAAGTATTACGTTTCCGGTTAATACAATTCAAGCATGAATAATAAACATTTATCATGATATAAGGAAATAAATAATAACTTTATTATTGCCTCTAGGGCATATTTCCTTCAATCTCCCACTTGCACTAGAGTCAATAATCCAGATTACACAGTAATGATTCTAACACCCACGGAGCCTTGGTGCTGATCATGTTTTGCTCGTGGAAGAGGCTTAGTCAATGGGTCTGCTACATTCAGATCCGTATGTATCTTGCAAATCTCTATGTCTCCCACCTGGACTAGATCCCGGATGGAATTGAAGCGTCTCTTGATGTGCTTGGTTCTCTTGTGAAATCTGGATTCCTTTGCCAAGGCAATTGCACCAGTACTGTCACAAAAGATTTTCATTGGACACAATGCACTAGGTATGACACCTAGATCGGATATGAACTCCTTGATCCGGACTCCTTCATTTGCTGCTTCCGAAGCAGCTATGTACTCCGCTTCACATGTAGATCCCGCCACGATGCTTTGTTTAGAACTGCACCAACTGACAGCTCCACCGTTTAATGTAAATACGTATCCGGTTTGCGATTTAGAATCGTCCGGATCAGTGTCAAAGCTTGCATCAACGTAACCATTTACGATGATCTCTTTGTCACCTCCATATACGAGAAACATATCCTTAGTCCTTTTCAGGTATTTTAGGATGTTCTTGACCGTTGTCCAGTGATCCACTCCTGGATTACTTTGGTACCTCCCTGCTAGACTTATAGCAAGGCACACATCAGGTCTGGTACACAGCATTGCATACATGATAGAGCCTATGGCCGAAGCATAGGGAACATCTTTCATTTTCTCTCTATCTTCTGCAGTGGTCGAGCATTGAGTTTTACTCTACTTCACACCTTGTAACACAGGCAATCCTTTCTTTGCTTGATCCATTGTCACACCCTCCATTTTGTAACTCTTCATTTGCATTAATAAAGCATGAAGATTTGGACCAACAAAAACTTTTGCATTATTTGGCTCTTATTTGGAGTTGGTTTTCTCTCTGTGTTTTTCAAGTGCTCTTTAAAGTCAACACAACTCCATCTTCTATACTTAATCCCCTTGCCCCAAACTTCTGCCCAATGATCATGCCATGTGTATAGTACAAAATAGAATTTTCTTAAAAAAATAATTTGGCCAAATAGTATTTTCAAAAATTAGTTTTCCAAAAACCCCTGTATTGAGGTTTGCATTGCAAGTACCTGATTTGGGGTGTGAAAAATATTTCAAAAAGTATATTTGAAACCTATTAGGTATAGGGCTCCCATAAACCACAAAAATATAATTTTAAAAGTTATTTTCCTATTTTATTTAAAGGATTTTTCTTAAGGCCAAAAATAGTCTTTAATAGGTTAAAATTATTTTAATGTTTCAAAAATATTTGAGAAAATTTAGGGAAACTCAGTGGACATATATTTTCCATATATATGAGTTTAAACACATGGTCATGTTCAAAATATTGGACAAAACCTCCCAAAACCATTTCTACCCATTTCAAGGATTTGAAATATTTCTACAGGAAATATTTCCATAAAAATCCAGCAAGTCACAAATGCATATTGTGATCACCTTGCAAAGCCTCATGTCAATTAAAGCCATTTTGGCTCACCAAAATGCCCTAAACCCCTCTCTGACCAGAATCAAATTTGAACAAGTTTGAACTACCAACTTTCTCTCCTTGACCCCAACTTTTGTGAGCATGTTCATATGACCAAATGAGGCCACTAAACCAAGTGTTGCATCAAGGAGAAGTGATTTGCTCAACTAGATCTACACAAGTCCATTTCTGCTCATTTCTAGGGTTTACAAAAGTTGCATTGGCAACTTTGCCCAAATATGCTCCAAATTGGTGGAAGGCCCTAATTTTATGTGTCATTTCACCCTGTGGAGTATCATGGCTATTGGAGTTCATTTTCTTGCCCAAACCAACAACAAACACCTTCTGCCATTTTACAAAAGCCACTGTTTTGACCCCTTCCACTATTCTTCATGAGCTCAACTTTTTACCAGAGCTCTATCTAGTCACCTTATACCACCAGTAGAAATGGCAAGACCTCAGATCAATTATTTGGGGGTGAAACCCTCACTTTCTCTCTCTGGACAGCCCCATTTCCACTCTTCTTCTTCCTCTCTCCTCACCCCAGTGGCCATCCAGAGCATCCAATGCCCCTCCCTACTTCTTTACTCCTCCCTAGAGCTACCATACATGCTTGGTCGTGCCCACCTTGCCAAAAAAAATGGCATGCCAGCCATTTGCACGCTCTGGAGCGCGCTACAGTGCGCTCCCGCACTGTAGCCGCCCCCTTCCAACCGCCTCCGGCCACCAAGGGCCTCCCTCTCGTGTCCCCCGAGGTCACCTCGACGTCCGCAACACGCTACGCTGTCGCCCCCCTCCTCTCTCTCCCTCTCCGGCTCTCCTCGCGTGCGGACAGAGCGCCGCCCGAGCGCGCCAGTCGCTGGCCGCGCCAGGGACCCGCTTTGCTGCATTTCCCACTCCCTCTCTTCTCCCCCCTGGGCGTAGTCGACCCCCACGAACACCCTAGACACGGCGCAGCACCCTTCCGAGGCCCGTAGCGATGAGCACGAGCTCGCCGGCACACGAGCCCACGGTGGACCGCCGTTCGCCTATTTAAGGGCCTCCCGAGCCCTTCTCTCCTCACCACTCGCTCTCTGCACCACCAAAACCTACCCCTGCACCCCCAGTTCCTCTCCAGAGCCGCCCGAGCTCGAGATCGAGCTCGAGCTCCGCCGCTTCGGCTCGCCGGAGTCCGCGAGGTACAGGCCTCCCTCGCTCCTCCTCTACCCCGATCTGAAACCGCCTCCTCCCGACCTCGCCGTGCCCTGCATCATCGCCGGTGAGCTCGCCAGCCGCCTGGACTCGGGGTTAGGGATGACAGGCGGGCCTGTCAGCCTCTCCCCTCCATCGCCCCTCTCTCTCTCGCTGACGCCTGGGCCCCGCCCGTCAGGTTTAAACCTGGCGCGCACGCGTGCACCAGTGTGCTGGGCCGCCTCCCTGGCCGGGCCTGCTGCGATGCGGCTATTCTGGCCCAGCAGGCACAGTGCTCCTCCCCCTTTTTCTTCTTCTGGAAACTTGCAAAAATTCCAGAGGATTAAATATTAATCCAAATGCAATAATTCCAACTCCCATATTTTTCTAAAAATCCCACCTATTTAATGGTGTAACTTTCATAAATATCCAGCAAACTTTTCTGCACTGTTCAAATTTAAATTCAAATTTGAGCATTTATATTCCCCTCTAAAAATCCATTTCTCCTATTATACAACTCCAAATCCAAAACTAGGATTTTCCCCTTCTTAGTTTTCCACCTAGTATTTTACAAAAATAAGTTGACATTTTTCTGAGCACTTTGGTTTTTCTGTTTGATTATTGCCTTATTTTTCTCATTATTATTTTGCGACGATAGATTGCGTTGCTAACGAAGGAGTTGGACCAGAAGACTTTGAAGACCCAGAAGACTTTGTTGAGCCAGGCAAGCAGCCCTTTGACCATGTCTATGAAACCCTTTTTATGCATTTCATATAGCACTTTATTATCATTGCATCGGAATCATGATGAGAGGGTAGCCACTTTGGTGGGATGCCTACATTTCCTCCTTGTTGATACTTGCATTGTGCATGACCCTACCTCCTTATGAGGGTTATGCCGGTGGGAATAGATAGGATGCTAAAGTAGTGCTACGCAAAAAGGGACGGGTATATGCATGGTGATGGAGGCAAAGTATTTTGAAAGGACTTTTCAAAAACCCCGTCGGGTGCCACTTATGCCCGAGGGAGATGACGAGTTGGGTAACCACTTGATGACGAAGTGGTGTACCGAGGCAAGTGTGTGTGTGTTGCTTTTAAAAACGGATTGGTTTAAGTTGCGACCGTTATTCCAACCTTACATGCGCAACCACTCTACCGTTATATGGGAAAGGGCATTATTGATTACCTAGGCTGATACTAGCTTGGAGCCCGCATTACTAGTGACGGGGGAGAGTTGGTGCTCTCTCTCGGGATGGGTCGTGCCAGGTAGGGCGGCCAAGAACATTTTTATGGGGCACCGGACACACCGTTGGTACCCCGTGCCAGTGGTATGTGATGGGAGCAAGGCTCCACAATTTTTAAGTTGTGAAATGATGGGCACGGGGGTTACTACCAATCGAGTGGACTGCATGTTAGTGTCGTCTAGGGAAAGATAGTGATCGGGTGCTTACCCCGGGTACTTGAGGTACCGCGGGTCGTGGATGACACGGAAGTTCCCCGGATCTTGTGGGTAAAGTGTGCAACCTCTGCAGAGTGTAAAACTATTCGAATAGCCGTGTCCACGGTCAAGGACAGTTGGGTAACCGCTCTTGGCCTACGTCCACGTGTTTACAAACCAGTGTGTGTTTGGATAAGTGGGAAGAACTACTTGGGTCAAGTCAAAGGACTTGACATGATTGAGTTGGGTTGGTGCCCACTCTTTTTATGTTGATATCTGTAACCTGTCCTCATGGTTACTTGAATTCTCCTGATGCATGTCTTACGAGTTGTTGAACATGTCATTGCACTCAAAAACTAGCTTTCCGCCAAATTTACCTATATCATGCATTATTGTACCTTGAACCAAAACATGGGTTGCTTGCGAGTACATTCAAAGTACTCATTGGCTTGCCACTAGTTATTTAATTGGCCAGGCATGGAAGAACAGGAGTTCGAAGAAGAGTTCTTTGAAGACGAACATGCGAACTAGGACGTTTCCCAGTCAGAATGCCTGTAGGGTTAAGGCAGATGGCATGGGTTCTACTTATCGACGAAGATTTCCGCTGCTTGTGTTTCATTTGATGATCAGCCCTTAAGGCTTTATCAATGTAAGACTTGACCATAATGGTCATAATTTGTGTAAGACGGTATGTGTGGATGTAAGACTCTTGTTATTCAGCTTCTGTGTGTTCAGTGAGCATTGATCTCTGGGATCACTGTACACGTGCATTCGGTGATCACGACTTATGAGTCGGGGTCCCCACAGAGCTGGTATCAGAGCCATCCTGACTGTAGGAAGCCTTAGTTAGCATGGGCGTTAGTTAGCTTGAGACCATCTAAACTTCTCTTCTTTTCTAAAGCTTACCCACCCCAAGATATATTTCCCTTATTGACCTCTCCCATTCAACCTTTGTAGATGGCTGCCGTACCTGAAGACTTCCTGTCCACAGGATTTCCCGTGCTTCTCGAGGATAGCCTCAAGAAGTGCCAGTACCACCGAGCCCCCATTTTCACCTACCATGAGCATTGGATCAATGACACCAAGACGGAGTATCATGTGGAAGTGATCGTGAAGGCCAATGACTCTCCAACAAGCTGGTTTTTTGAGGGACCCCAGATGGCAACACTAGTTCTTGCCGTCGAGACGGCAACCCTCAAGGCTCTCACCCGCCTCCGAGACCTTCTTCCGGAGATGGCAGACGAGTTGGCAACCCGTTTCTTGCCTTATCGGAAGGAAGGTGAGGATGAGAGCAGTGCACCAGCTCCACCATTAGAAGAAGGACTTCCACTCCGATTCCAGACCTACTTCAGCCTTTGTGCCGATAGTTTGGCACAACACTTGGCCTTTGAATCAATGGAACTCCGAAAGGAACTTCATGAGACCAAGGCGCTTCTTCTTCAAGCACAAGGGAAGACGGATAGGATCAAGAAGGAAGGTGCTCCCCCTGGACAACCTGCAATCGCATACAGAGGCGCAAGACTCCCAAAGGATGGAGAACCACCACAGCAACACCGCATGAGTGCAAAGGAATACCGCAAGCTCTTCGCACCACCGGCAAAGCAACGCCGTGTTGAGCTCCTCCACTCCCCCACCCCTTCAAGTGAAGAGGGAAGTCAGGCCACCGATGACGAGGACGAAGACCCAGAAGAGCCAGACTACACGACCGAGCAATCCACCACTTAGGCATCATTCGCAACCCGGATATGCCCGTTAGTAACCCCTACAGTAGGATAGGTCATGTACCCCTATGCGAAGTCGAGTCCTTGTAATGGTTCATATGAAACCATGTAGTATTGTGATTGCTTTTGATGTGTTTGATGGACGTCGTACTTTCCTTCGGGAACTTTTAAGCGACTACATCACCCATTTGGATTTTAATGAATATGTTTGGCCTTTTGGCCCTTGCATGAAAACAATTAGTGTCATACCAACCCCCTTACTAGGCGTCCCATCTATATTGCTTTTGTCATCTTTCCCAATCATGAGACCTTGACCGCTCCAACAGGATGCCTGTTGTAACTCGTACTGGTACCTCTACCCAGCAGCCAGAAGCCGGAGAAGGAGCCAGTCAGGACCAAACCCAAGGACAAGCTCCACCACCGCCACCACCTCCAAGCATGGACATGGCTCAGCTTCTCCAAGCCTTCCTAGAGGAACGCCAAGCCAACACCGCAGCCCTCCAGATGGTTGCTCAAGCTGTCAACCGCCAGCCGGCGGGAAACGGCAATGGACGTTCCACGTTGGTGGAGTTCAAGAAACATGCACCACCCACCTTCATCGAGACTGCTGAACCCCTAGATGCAGACGACTGGGTCCGCACCATTGAGGATCTGCTGGAACTAGTCAGATGCACTGAGGACCGTGAGAAGGTGGCATATGCTGCTCACTGTCTCGGGGGAACTGGTAGAGCTTGGTGGGATGGATTCAAGGCCATGCATGTTGAGCGAATCATCACTTGGAATGACTTCAAGGCAGAATTCCGCAAGGCCCACATTCCCTCTGGAATCATGGCCATCAAGAAGCGTGAGTTCCGAGCCCTGAAGCAAGGTAGTAGCACTATCAAGGAGTACATGCAGAAGTTCAGTGTTCTCTCAAGGTATGCCCCTGAAGACGTCAGCACTGATGCTGCGAAAAGGGAGCGCTTCATGGAAGGCCTTAACCAGACTCTGCAGTACTCGCTTGTTGTGTGTGACTGCCCGACCGTTCCTGATCTGGTGAACAAGGCAGTCATGCTTGAGGACAAACGACGTGCTTAGGATGATACCCGTAAGCGCAAGATGATCAGCAAGGGTAGCTCCAGCAACCAGAAGCCTCGCCCGTGGCAGCCAGCCCCGGTCAAGCCAACCTATCAGCAGCCAAGAGCTCCTGCACCCCACACCAACTATCCACCTCAGCGGTATGCCAACCCCAGGCCAGCTTACAACAACCCCAATAACAATGCCGGCAAGAGCAGCAACCCCAATCAAGTCACTTGCTTCGGATGTGGTCAGGCAAGACACTACTCCAAGAATTGCCCCAACAAGAAGCCCGACGCCCCGCGCCCCAATGCGCAGAACCCAGGACCAGGCCGTGGAATGCCACCAAGGAACCAAGCTCCCCGCAACCTGCCCAATAACGGCAAGGGTCGTGTGAATCATGTCACTGCAGAAGAAGCCCATGAAGACCCGGACATCGTGCTGGGTACGTTCCTTGTCAACTCAACACCTGCAACTGTCTTGTTTGATTCTAGAGCCACGCATTCATTTGTCACCCAAAAGTTTGCATTAAAAAGTGGCATGACTCCTACGCCCCTGAATAACCCTATGGTGGTACAAACCCCCGGAGCAGAGATGAGAGCCAAGATAGGATGTAAAGGAGTCGGGATTGTCATTAATGGGGTAGACTTCCTAGCAGACCTCATCATCTTAAGATCACAGGGCTTGGATGTGATCTTAGGAATGAATTGGCTCATCAAGCACCAAGGCTTGCTAGATTGTGCCAACCGGACTGTCACTGTAACCAATGACCAAGGAGTCGAAGTTATATTTGCCTCCAACCCCTCCTTTGCTCAAGCCACCGAAGTCAACTCTCTGTCAGAAGTTGGATTGAAGCAAGTGCTGGTAGTATGCGAATACCCCGATGTCTTTCCTGATGAGCTACCGGGAATGCCTCCTGACCGAGACATTGAGTTCATCATCGAGCTCATACCCGGAGCAGGACCCATCTATAAGAAGCCTTATAGAATGGGATCGGAAGAGTTAGCAGAATTGAAGAAGCAACTGGAAGAGCAGTTGAGGAAGGGATTTATCCGCCCTAGTGCCTCCCCTTGGGGATCACCTGTTCTGTTTGTGGCAAAGAAGGACGGTACCATCCGCTTATGCATTGACTACCGCTCCCTCAATTAAGTTACAATCAAGAACAAGTATCCACTTCCCAAGATTGAAGATCTGTTTGATCAACTCAATGGGGCCAAGGTGTTCTCCAAGATTGACCTCAGATCTGGGTACTACCAGCTGAAAATCAGACCCCAAGATATTCCGAAGACGGCATTTGTAACCAGATATGGCTTGTATGAGTGCACGGTCATGTCCTTTGGATTGACCAATGCCCCAGCTTACTTCATGTATCTCATGAATAAGGTCTTCATGGAATATTTGGACAAGTTTGTCGTTGTCTTCATTGATGACATTCTTGTCTTCTCGAAGACGGAAGAAGAGCACGAGCAACACTTGAGGATGGTCCTAGACAAGCTTCGAGAGCACCAACTGTATGCCAAGTTCAGCAAGTGCAAATTTTGGCTGTGCGAAGCTGGATTCTTGGGTGATGTTTTAACTGAAGAAGGATTGTCGGTCGATCCCACTAAGATTGAAGCCGTGATTGAATGGCAATCCCCAAGCAATGTGAAAGAAGTCAGAAGCTTCCTCGGACTCACGGGATATTACCGCAAGTTCATTGAAGGATTCTCAAGCATTGCACGACCCATGACTCAGCTCTTGAAGAAGGACAAGAAGTTTGAATGGACGCCGAAGTGTGAAGAAAGCTTCCAGGAGCTGAAGAAGAGATTGACCACCGCCCCAGTTCTGGCCACACCAGATATACACAAGGAGTTTGTGATATATTGTGATGCGTCAAGAACCGGACTGGGAGGTGTTCTGATGCAAGAAGGCTGAGTCGTAGCTTACCTTTCAAGGCAACTATGGTCTCATGAAGAGAACTATGCTACTCATGACCTTGAGTTGGCAGCTGTAGTTCATGCCCTGAAAACATGGCGACATTACCTCCTAGGGAAGCAGTGTGAGATATACACGGATCACAAAAGTCTGAAGTATATTTTCACTCAGAAGGAATTGAACATGAGGAAGACAAGGTGGCTAGAGTTGATCAAGGATTATGACCTCAGTGTTCAATACCACCCTGGAAAGGCTAATGTGGTAGCAGATGCATTAAGCAGGAAGGCTTGTTCCTTGAATGCTATGCTTAAGGAAAGGCTACCCGCCTTGTATGAAGAACTTGAAAGCTTCGGGTTGGAATTGGTTGCACCAGGATTCTTAGCCAACCTTGAAGTCAAGCCTACCGTGATGGATGATATTAAGGAAGCTCAGAGGGGACACGAAAGTATTGAAGGCATCAAGAGGAAGATCAAGGCAGGCAAGGCCCCAGGATTCTCAGAGGATGAGCAAGGAATCGTGTGGTTTGGGAATCGCATTTGTGTACCCAACAAGATTGACCTCAAGAAGTTGATCTTGCAAGAAGCTCATGACACCCCATATTCTATCCACCCTGGAGGAACCAAGATGTATCAAGACCTGAAGGAAAGATTCTGGTGGCATGGCATGAAGAGAGAGATAGCCACCTTCGTCGCTAAGTGTGACATATGCTAAAGGGTCAAAGCTGAACATGAGCGGCCCGCTGGATTATTACAGCCTCTCAAGGTGCCTGAATGGAAATGGGATAAAGTCGGAATGGACTTCATCACTGGATTACCCAGGTCAAATAAGGGACATGACTCCATCTGGGTCATAGTCGACCATTTGACCAAAGTAGCCCATTTCATTCTTGTCAAAACGACTTACAAGGGAAACCAGCTAGCCAGCCTCTACATCAACAGAATCGTAAGTCTTCATGGTGTTCCCAAGGAGATTGTGTCAGATCGAGGAACCCAATTTACCTCAAGATTCTGGAAGAAGTTCCAAGAGGCCATGGGGACCAAGTTGTCCTTCAGCACTGCTTTCCACCCATAGACTGGTGGTCAGACAGAACGAGTGAATCAGATACTCGAAGACATGCTCCGAGCCTGTGTCTTCGCATATGGAGCTAGGTGGGAAGATTGACTCCCTTTCGCTGAGTTCTCCTACAACAACAGTTATCAGTCAAGCCTCCAGATGGCACCATTTGAGGTGTTGTATGGGCGCAAGTGCCGCACACCCCTCAATTGGTCAGAAACGTGAGAAGGACTGGTCTTTGGGCCCGATATCCTCCGTGAAGCAGAAGAGCAAGTCCAGCTTGTCAAAGAGCGTTTGAAGACTGCCAAGTCAAGGAAGAAGAGCTACGCTGACTCTCGTCGGAGAGACATGACCTTCCGAGTTGGAGACCATGTCTATCTCCGGGTCACACCTCTCAAGGGAACCCAGCACTTCCATGTCAAAGGAAAACTCGCACCAAGATACATCGGCCCCTTCAAGATCACGGACCGACGAGGAGAAGTGGCTTACCAGTTGGAACTGCCACCTGAACTATCCGATGTGCACAACGTATTCCACGTGTCACAACTCCGGAAGTGTCTCCAAGTCCCAGGCAAGCCTAATCTTTACAAGGACGTCGGTCACCAAGCCAATGACCTTCAGCCTAATTTGACTTACCGTGAGAGGCCCATCTGCATTTTGGATGAGGCTGAGCGACGCACTCGAAGCCGCACTATCAAGTACTTCAAGGTCCAGTGGAGCAACCACACTGAAGCAGAAGCAACCTGGGAACGTGAAGACTACCTTAGATCCGAGTTTCTGTATCTCTTTAAAGCCTAGTTTAGGAATCTCGGGGTCGAGATTCTTGTAAGGGGGGTAGGTCTATCACACCCTGCATTTTGTAACTCTTCATTTGCATTAATAAAGCATGAAAATTTGGACCAACAAAAACTTTTGCATTATTTGGCTCTTATTTGGAGTTGGTTTTCTCTGTGTTTTTCAAGTGCTCTTTAAAGTCAACACAACTCCATCTTCTATACTTAATCCCCTTGCCCCAAACTTCTGCCCAATGATCATGCCATGTGTATAGTACAAAATAGAATTTTCTTACAAAAATAATTTGGCCAAATAGTATTTTCAAAAATTAGTTTTCCAAAAACCCCTGGATTGAGGTTTGCATTGCAAGTACCTGATTTGGGGTATGAAAAATATTTCAAAAAGTATATTTGAAACCTATTAGGTATAGGGCTCCCATAAACCAAAAAAATATAATTTTAAAAGTTATTTTACAATTTTATTTAAAGGATTTTTCTTAAGGCCAGAAATGGTCTTTAATAGGTTAAAATTATTTTAATGTTTCAAAAATATTTGAGAAAATTTAGGGAAACTCAGTGGACATATATTTCCCACATATATGAGTTTAAACACATGGTCCTGTTCAAAATATTGGACAAAACCTCCCAAAACCATTTCTGCCCATTTCAAGGATTTGAAATATTTCTACAGGAAATATTTCCATAAAAATCCAAGAAAAATCCAGCAAGTCACAAATGCATATTGTGATCACCTTGCAAAGCCTCATGTCAATTAAAGCCATTTTGGCTCACCAAAATGCCCCAAACCCCTCTCTGACCAGAATCAAATTTGAACAAGTTTGAACTACCAACTTTCTCTCCTTGACCCCAACTTTTATGAGCATGTTCATATGACCAAATGAGGCCACTACACCAAGTGGTGCATCAAGGAGAAGTGATTTGCTCAACTAGATCTACACAAGTCCATTTCTGCTCATTTCTAGGGTTTACAAAAGTTGCATTGGCAACTTTGCCCAAATAAGCTCCAAATTCGTGGAAGGCCCTAATTATATGTGTCATTTCACCCTGTGGAGTATCATGGCTATTGGAGTTCATTTTCTTGCCCAAACCAACAACAAACACCTTCTGCCATTTTACAAAAGCCACTGTTTTGACCCCTTCCACTATTCTTCATGAGCTCAACTTTTTACCAGAGCTTAATCTAGTCACCTTATACCTCCAGTAGAAATGGCAAGAC
Organism: Triticum monococcum; assembly: GCA_034509565.1. Taxonomy (NCBI): domain Eukaryota; kingdom Viridiplantae; phylum Streptophyta; class Magnoliopsida; order Poales; family Poaceae; genus Triticum; species Triticum monococcum. The sequence continues at coordinate 696,026,914 of CM067845.1, forward strand.
CTCAGATCAATTATTTGGGGGTGAAACCCTCACTTTCTCTCTCTGGACAGCCCCATTTCCACTCTTCTTCTTCCTCTCTCCTCACCCCAGTGGCCATCCAGAGCATCCAATGCCCCTCCCTACTTCTTTACTCCTCCCTAGAGCTACCAGACATGCTTGGCCGTGCCCACCTTGCCAAAAAAATGGCATGCCCGCCATTTGCATGCTCTGGAGCGCGCTACAGTGCGCTCTCGCACTGTAGCCGCCCCCTTCCAACCGCCTCCGGCCACCAAGGGCCTCCCCCTCGTGTCCCCCGAGGTCACCTCGACGTCCGCAACACGATACGCTCTTCGGCTCTCCTCGCGTGCGGACAGAGCGCCGCCCGAGCGCGCCAGTCGCTGGCCGCGGCAGGGACCCGCTTTGCCGCATTTCCCGCTCCCTTTCTTCTCCCCCTGGGCGTAGTCGACCCCCACGAACACCCTAGACACGGCGCAACACCCTCCCGAGGCCCGTAGCGATGAGCACGAGCTCGCCGGCGCACGAGCCTACGGTGGACCGCCGTTCGCCTATTTAAGGGCCTCCCCGAGCCCTTCTCTCCTCACCACTCGCTCTCTGCACCACCAAAACCTGCCCCTGCACCCCCAGTTCCTCTCCAGAGCCGCCCGAGCTCGAGATCGAGCTCGAGCTCCGCCGCATCGGCTCGCCAGAGTCCGCGAGGTACAGGCCTCCCCCGCTCCTCCTCTGCCCCGATCTGAAACCGCCTCCTCCCACTGATCATTTCCCATCTCTCCGCCGCCTCGTTTGCAGCCAGAGTCGACCGGAACGACCACCACCCGAAGCTCCTCCGCCGCAAGATCTCGTCGCCGGCGAACCAGGCCACTCCGGTGATGTCCACCACCTCCACCCGAACGGCGACACGACGTTGAGCCCAGCCGTGCCCTCGCCCGACCTCGCCGGGCCCTGCATCATCGCCGGTGAGCTCGCCAGCCGCCTGGACTCGGGGTTAGGGATGGCAGGCGGGCCCCGCCTGTCAGCCTCTCCCCTCCATCGCCCCTCTCTCTCTCGCTGACGCCTGGGCCCCGCCCGTCAGGTTAAACCTGGCGCGCGCGCGTGCACCAGTGCACTGGGCCGCCTCCATGGCCGGGCCTGCTGCGCTGCGGCTGTTCTGGCCCAGCAGGCACAGTGCTCCTCCCCCTTTTTCTTTTTCTGGAAACTTGCAAAAATTCCACAGGATTAAATATTAATCCAAATGCAATAATTCCAACTCCCATATTTTTCTAAAAATCCCACCTATTTAATGGTGTAACTTTCATAAATATCCAGCAAACTTTTCTACACTGGTCAAATTTAAATTCAAATTTGAGCATTTATATTCCCCTCCAAAAATCCATTTCTCCTATTATACAACTCCAAATCCAAAACTAGGATTTTTCCCCTTCTTAGTTTTCCACCTAGTATTTTACAAAAATAAGTTGACATTTTTCTGAGCACTTTGGTTTTTCTGTTTTATTATTGCCTTATTTTTCTCGTTATTATTTTGTGACGATAGATTGCATTGCTGACGAAGGAGTTGGACCAGAAGACTTTGAAGACCCAGAAAACTTTGTTGAGCCAGGCAAGCAGCCCTTTGACCATGTCTATGAAACCCTTTTTATGCATTTCATATAGCACTTTATTATTGTTGCATCGGAATCATGATGAGAGGGTAGCCACTTTGGTGGGATGCCTACATTTCCTCCTTGTTGATACTTGCATTGTGCATGACCCTACCTCCTTATGAGGATTATGCCGGTGGGAATAGATAGGATGCTAAAGTAGTGCCATGCAAAAAGGGACGGGTATATGCATGGTGATGGAGGCAATGTATTCTGAAAGGGCTTTTCGAAAACCCCGTCGGGTGCCACTTATGCCCGAGGGAGATGATGAGTTGGGTAACCACTTGATGACAAAGTGGTGTACCGAGGCAAGTGTGTGTGTGTGTGTGTGTGTGTTGTTTTTAAAAACGGATTGGTTTAAGTTGCGACCGTTATTCCAACCTTACATGCGCAACCACTCTACCCTTATATGGGAAAGGGCATTATTGATTACCTAGGCTAATACTAGCTTGGAGCCTGCATTACTAGTGACAGGGGATAGTTGGTGCTCTCTCTCGGGACGGGGTCGTGCCAGGTAGGGCGGCCAAGAACATTTTTATGGGGCACCGGACACACCGTTGGTACCCAGTGCCAGTGGTATGTGATGGGAGCAAGGCTCCACAATTTTTAAGTTGTGAAATGATGGGCACGGGGGTCACTACCAATCGAGTGGACTCCATGTTAGTGTCGTCTAGGGAAAGATAGTGATCGGGTGCTTACCCCGGGTACTTGAGGTACCGCGGGTCGTGGATGACACGGAAGTTCCCCGAATCTTGTGGGTAAAGTGTGCAACCTCTGCAGAGTGTAAAACTATTCGAATAGCCGTGTCCACGGTCAAGGACAGTTGGGTAACTGCTCTTGGGCTATGTCCACGTGTTTACAAACCAGTGTGTGTTTGGATAAGTGGGAAGAACTACTTGGGTCAAGTCAAAGGACTTGACATGATTGAGTTGGGTTGGTGCCCACTCTTTTTATGTTGATATCTGTAACCTGTCCTCATGGTTACTTGAATTCTCTTGATGCATGTCTTACGAGTTGTTGACGAGATTTCCGCTGCTTGTGTTTCATTTAATGATCAGCCCTTAAGGCTTTATCAATGTAAGACTTGACCATAATGATCATAATTTGTGTAAGACGGTATGTGTGGATGTACGACTCTTGTTATTCAGCTTCTGTGTGTTCAGTGAGCATTGATCTCTGGGATCACTTTACACGTGCATTCGGTGATCACGACTTATGAGTCGGGGTCCCCACATCCATTTTGAACTTCTTCAAAACTTTGTCAAGGTATGTGCTTTGTGAAAGTCCAATTAAGCGTCTTGATCTATCTCTATAGATCTTAATGCCCAATATGTAAGCAGCTTCACCGAGGTCTTTCATTGAAAAACTCTTATTCAAGTATCCCTTTATGCTATCCAGAAAGTCTATATCATTTCCGATTAGCAATATGTCATCCACATATAATATCAGAAATGCTACAAAGCTCCCACTCACTTTCTTGTAAATACAGGCTTCTCCAAAAGTCTGTACAAAACCAAATGCTTTGATCACACTATCAAAGCATTTATTCCAACTCCGAGATGCTTGCGCCAGTCCATAAATGGATCGCTGGAGCTTGCACACTTTGTTAGCTCCTTTTGGATCGACAAAACCTTCCGACTGCATCATATACAACTCTTCTTCCAGAAATCCATTCAGCAATGCAGTTTTGACATCCATCTGCCAAATTTCATAATCATAAAATGCGGCAATTGCTAACATGATTCGGACAAACTTAAGCATCGCTATGGGTGAGAAGGTCTCATCGTAGTCAATTCCTTGAACTTGTCGAAAACCTTTTGCAACAAGTCGAGCTTTGTAGACAGTAACATTACCATCAGCGTCAGTCTTCTTCTTGAAGATCCATTTATTTTCAATTGCTTGCCGATCATTGGGCAAGTCAACCAAAGTCCACACTTTGTTCTCATACATGGTTCCCATCTCAGATTTCATGGCTTCAAGCCATTTTGCAGAATCTGGGCTCACCATTGCTTCTTCATAGTTCGTAGGTTCATCATGATCTAGTAGCATGACTTCCAGAACAGGATTACCATACCACTCTGGTGTGGATCTTACTCTGGTTGATCTACGAGGTTCAGTAGTAACTTGTTCTGAAGTTTCATGATCATCATCATTAGCTTCCTCACTAATTGGTGTAGGTGTCACAGAAACCGGTTTCTGTGATGTACTACTTTCCAATAAGGGAGCAGGTACAGTTACCTCACCAAGTTCTACTTTCCTCCCACTCACTTCTTTCGATAGAAACTCCTTCTCTAGAAAGGATCCATTCTTAGCAACAAATGTCTTGCCTTTGGATCTGTGATAGAAGGTGTACCCAACAGTCTCCTTCGGGTATCCTATGAAGACACATTTCTCCGATTTGGGTTCAAGCTTATCAGGTTGAAGCCTTTTCACATAAGCATCGCAGCCCCAAACTTTCAGAAATGACAACTTTGGTTTCTTGCCAAACCATAGTTCATAAGGCGTCGTCTCAACGGATTTTGATGGTGCCCTATTTAACGTGAATGCGGCCGTCTCTAAAGCATAACCCCAAAACGATAGCGGTAAATCTATAAGAGACATCATAGATCGCACCATATCAAGTAAAGTACGATCACGACGTTCGGACACACCATTACGCTGTGGTGTTCCGGGTGGCGTGAGTTCCGAAACTATTCCACATTGTTTCAAATGTAAACCAAACTTGTAACTCAAATATTCTCCTCCACGATCAGATCATAGAAACTTTATTTTCTTGTTACGATCATTTTCAACTTCACTCTGAAATTCTTTGAACTTTTCAAATGTTTCAGACGTATGGTTCATTAAGTATATATACCCATATCTGCTTAAATCATGTATGAAGGTGAGAAAATAACGATATCCGCCACGAGCTTCAACATTCATTGGACCACATACATCTGTATGTATGATTTCCAACAAATCTATTGCTCTCTCCATAGTACCAGAGAACGGCGTTTTAGTCATCTTGCCCATGAGGCACGGTTCGCAAGTACCAAGTGATTCATAATCAAGTGGTTCCAAAAGTCTATCAGTATGGAGTTTTTTCATGCGCTTTACACCGATATGACCTAAATGGCAGTGCCACAAATAATTTGCACTATCATTATCAACTCTGCATCTTTTGGCCTCAACATTATGAATATGTGTATCACTACTATCGAGATTCATCAAAAATAGACCACTCTTCAAGGGTGCACAACCATAAAATATATTACTCATATAAATAGAACAACCATTATTCTCTAATTTAAATGAATAACCGTCTTGCATCAAACAAGATCCAGATATAATGTTCATGCTCAACGCTGGCACCAAATAACAATTATTTAGGTCTAATACTAATCCCGATGGTAGATGTAGAGATAGCGTGCCGACCGCGATCACATCGACTTTGGAACCATTTCCCACGCGCATCGTCACCTCGTCCTTCGCTAGTGTTCGCTTAATCCGTAGTCCCTGTTTCGAGTTGCAAATATTAGCAACAGAACCAGTATCAAATACCCAGGTGCTACTGTGAGCTCTAGTAAGGTACACGTCAATAACATGTATATCACATATACCTTTGTTCACCTTGCCATCCTTCTTATCCGCCAAATACTTGGGGCAGTTCTGCTTCCAGTGACCAGTCTGCTTGCAGTAGAAGCACTCAGTTTCAGGCTTAGGTCCAGACTTGGGTTTCTTCTCCTGAGCAGCAACTTGCTTGCTGTTCTTATTGAAGTTCCCCTTCTTCTTCCCTTTGCCCTTTTTCTTGAAACTAGTGGTCTTGTTGACTATCAACATTTGATGCTCCTTCTTGATTTCTACCTCCGCAGCTTTTAGCATTGCGAAGAGCTCGGGAATTGTCTTATCCATCCCTTGCATATTATAGTTCATCACGAAGCTCTTGTAGCTAGGTGGAAGTGATTGGAGAATTCTGTCAATGACGCAATCATCCGGAAGATTAACTCCCGGTTGAATCAAGTGATTATTATACCTAGACATTTTGAGTATATGCTCACCGACAGAACTATTCTCCTCCATCTTGTAGTTATAGAACTTATTGGAGACTTCATATCTCTCAATTTGGGCATTTGCTTGAAATATTAGCTTCAACTCCTGGAACATCTCATATGCTCCATGACGTTCAAAACATCGTTGAAGACCCGGTTCTAAGCCGTAAAGCATGGCACATTGAACTATCGAGTAGTCATCAGCTTTGCTCTGCCAAACGTTCTTAACGTCGTTAGTTGCATCAGCAGCAGGCCTGGCACCCAGCGGTGCTTCCAGGACGTAATTCTTCTGTGCAGCAATGAGGATAATCCTCAAGTTACGGACCCAGTCCATATAATTGCTACCATCATCTTTCAACTTTGCTTTCTCAAGGAACGCATTAAAATTCAACGGAACAACAGCACGGGCCATCTATCTACAATCAAACATAAACAAGCAAGATACTATCAGGTACTAAGTTCATGATAAATTTAAGTTCAATTAATCATATTACTTAAGAACTCCCACTTAGAAAGACATCCCTCTAATCTTCTAAGTGATCACGTGATCCAAATCAACTAAACCATAACCGATCATCACGTGAAATGCAGTAGTTTTCAATGGTGAACATCACTATGTTGATCATATCTACTATATGATTCACGCTCGACCTTTCGGTCTCAGTGTTCCGAGGCCATATCTGCATATGCTAGGCTCGTCAAGTTTAACCTGAGTATTCTGCGTGTGCAAAACTGGCTTGCACCCGTTGTAGGTGGATGTAGAGCTTATCACACCCGATCATCACGTGGTGTCTGGGCACGACGAACTTTGGCAACGGTGCATACTCAGGGAGAACACTTTTATCTTAAGATTTAGTGAGAGATCATCTTATAATGCAACCGTCAATCAAATCAAGATAAGATGCATAAAATATAAACATCACATACAATCAATATAAGTGATATGATATGGCCATCATCATCTTGTGCTTGTGATCTCCATCTCCGAAGGATCGTCATGATCACCACCGTCACCGGCGCGACACCTTGATCTCCATCGTAGCATCGTTGTCGTCTCGCCAATCTTATGCTTCTACGACTATCGCTACCGCTTAGTGATAAAGTAAAGCATTACAGGGCGATTGCATTGCATACAATAAAGCGACAACCATATGGCTCCTGCGAGTTGCCGATAACTTGGTTACAAAACATGATCATCTCATACAATAAAATTTAGCATCATGCCTTGACCATATCACATCACAACATGCCCTGCAAAAACAAATTACACGTCCTCTACTTTGTTTGTTGCAAGTTTTACGTGGCTGCTACGGGCTTAGCAAGAACCAATCTTACCTACGCATCAAAAACCACAATGATAGTTTGTCAAGTTGGTGATGTTTTAACCTTCGCAAGGACCGGGCGTAGCCACACTCGGTTCAACTAAAGTTGGAGAAACTGACACCCGCCAGCCACCTGTGTGCAAAGCACGTCGGTAGAACCAGTCTCGCGTAAGCGTACGCGTAATGTCGGTCGGGGCCGCTTCATCCAACAATACCGCCGAACCAAAGTATGACATGCTGGTAAGCAGTATGACACCGGAAGTGTTCAGGAGAAGTTTGGGATAAAACCGGAGTGCCGGAGGGTTATCGGAACCCCTGGGGGAACTAATGGGACTCGATGGGCCTTAGTGAAGAGAGAGAGGGGCGGCCAGGGCAGGCCGCACGCCCCCTCCCCCTTGAGTCCAAATTGGACTAGGAAGGGGGGCGGCGCCCCCCTTTTTCCTTTCCCCTCTCCCTCTCGTTCCTTCCCCCTCTCTCCCTTTTGGTGGAAACCTACTAGGACTTGGAGTCCTAGTAGAATTCCCTTCTTGGGAGCGCGCCAAGGAGGGCCATCCAGCCTCCCCCTCCCTCCTTTATATACATGGGGAGGGGGGCACCCTAGAACACACAAGTTGATTGTTTAGCCGTGTGCGGTGCCCCCTCCACAGATTTCCACCTCGGTCATATCGTTGTAGAGCTTATGCGAAGCCCTGCGTCGGTAACTTCATCATCATCGTCATCATGCCGTCGTGCTGATGAAACTCTCCCTTGACCTCAACTGGATCTAGAGTTCATGGGACTTCACCGAGTTGAACGTGTGCAGATTGCGGAGGTGTCGTACATTCGGTGCTAGGATCATGAAGACGTACGACTACATCAACCGCGTTGTCATAACGCTTCTGCTTACGGTCTACGAGGGTACGTGGACAACACTCTCCCCTCTCGCTGCTATGCATCACCTAGATGGATCTTACGTGTGCGTAGGAATTTTTTTGAAATTACTGCGTTCCCCAACAAAGTTTAGTCCCACATGACTAGTTGATAGAGATGTACAGCAACTTATAAGGTGAGCTCTTTTCCCACTAGTATGAGTTGGTGTGAAGGAAGGAGAGGTGTTCCACACGCGCGCTCCTCCGCCGCCCACCTCGCCACGCCTTGCCTCGTCACGACACGCGCGCACCGCGTGTTGCGAGAAATAATAAATACGTTTTATTGTAGAGATGGAAACGTCTGAAATTAAACATGTTTATTATGGAAGATGAAACATATGTAATTAAACGTGTTTATTGCTGGACCATTCTCCTACCCGACTGGCTATATATATGAGGCATCGCATCTCAGCCATATACACAACACTTCACACCTCCACTGCTCCCTGGTCCTGCCGGGAGAGCAGGCCTCCGAAACCCTGCTTCTCTAGACCCTGTACGGGAGAGAGGCGATTAGGTTTTTGGGGAGCGTCTCCTACGTGATTACTCGCCTCTGTTCGACTACTTCCTCTACGTCGACTACTTCCGCGTCACCTTCGTCTTCACCATGAGCACTGACGCCGATCGCGCGGCTGCCGAGAAGGCCGTTGCTGCCGCTACGGCCGACTGGCCTACTGGAGGGTATAAAACATTTACCCCGCTCCTGTTTATTTTCATGTGTGCAGTACTAGTGGTTTGCGTAGATGTTTCTACTATCTGCCTAGTACGTGCGTACATCATCAAAATTCAGTATGTCATTAGCACAGCTTATGTCATGTTTATGATTTATTATTGGATTAAATTAATCAAACAATTGCTTAATCTCTTAACATCCCGCAGTGCCGTCGTGTCCGCTCAAGCAAAAGGTAGTTGAGTCCCTAGGTAGCACCGCACTGGAATCAGTGCGAGTGCATACAAAGCAGCGGCAAAAGCCAGCTCCCTAGCAGCAGCGAATCATCACGAATAAAGAAATAAAAGGCGCAGATTCTCACTCATGAAAATCAGCATCGTCCGCGCGTGGTAATTATCGTCGTCTACCACAACAAAGGATGTCAAGCATGCAGCAACAGCAACAGTGAGGCCGCCTCACGCAGTGGCGGCGTGGCCCGCCGCCTGGGCCCGCGCGCAGCAGGAGCTATCGGCGTGGGAGCGGCAACAGCAGCGCTGGGCGCCTCGTCTAGTGGTGGCAGGGCCCACCTGGCCCGGCCCGTTTCGTCCTGGTGTGAGGCACTGTGCGAGAGACGTTTTACCCCGGCGGCCACCTCTAGACGTGGTGGTAGGGCCCGCCGCCTCCAAGCGTGACGGCAGGGGTCACGTGTCTCCTGTCGTGCCTGCCTGTTGGAAATATGCCCTAGAGGCAATAATAAAAGCATTATTATTATATTTCCTTGTTCATGATAATTGTCTTTATTCATGCTATAATTGTGTTATCCGGAAATCGTAATACATGTGTGAATAATAGACACCAACATGTCCCTAGTAAGCCTCTAGTTGACTAGCTCGTTGATCAACAGATAGTCATGGTTTCCTAACTATGGACATTGGATGTCATTGATAACGAGATCACATCATTAGGAGAATGATGTGATGGACAAGACCCAATCCTAAACATAGCGTAAAGATCGTATAGTTCGTTTGCTAGAGTTTTTCCAATGTCAAGTATCCTTTCCTTAGACCATGAGATCGTGTAACTCCCGGATACCGTAGGAGTGCTTTGGGTATACCAAACGTCACAACGTAACTGGGTGACTATAAAGGTATAATACGGGTATCTCCGAAAGTGTCTGTTGGGTTGACACGGATCAAGACTGGGATTTGTCACTCTGTATGACGGAGAGGTATCACTCGGCCCACTCGGTAATGCATCATCATTATGAGCTCAAAGTGACCAAGTGTCTGGTCACGAGATCATGCATTACGGTACGAGTAAAGTGACTTGCCGGTAACGAGATTGAACGAGGTATTGGGATACCGACGATCGAATCTCGGGCAAGTAACATACCGATTGACAAAGGGAATTGTATATGGGGTTGCTTGAATCCTCGACATCGTGGTTCATCCGATGAGATCATCAAGGAGCATGTGGGAGCCAACATGGATATCCAGATCCCGCTGTTGGTTATTGACCGGAGAGTCGTCTTGGTCATGTCTACATGTCTCCCGAACCGGTAGGGTCTACACACTTAAGGTTCGGTGACGCTAGGGTTGTAGGGATTGAAGGAAATATGCCCTAGAGGCAATAATAAAGTTATTATTTATTTCCTTATATCATGATAAATGTTTATTATTCATGCTAGAATTGTATTAACCAGAAACATAATACATGTGTGAATACATAGACAAACTTAGTGTCACTAGTATGCCTCTACTTGACTAGCTCGTTAATCAAAGATGGTTATGTTTCCTAACCATGAACAAGGTGTTGTTATTTGATTAACGAGGTCACATCATTGGTTGAACAAGGTGTTGTCTTGATTTTTATATGACCTGCGTGTCATTGAGAAACGCCATGTAAATTACTTTACTTTATTGCTAAACGTGTTAGCCATAGTAGTAGAAGTAATAGTTGGCGAGCAACTTCATGGAGACACGATGATGGAGATCATGATGATGGAGATCATGGTGTCAAGCCGGTGACAAGATGATCATGGAGCCCCAAGATGGAGATCAAAGGAGCTATGTGATATTGGCCATATCATGTCACTATTATTATTTGATTGCATGTGATGTTTATCATGTTTTGCATCTTGTTTACTTAGAATGACGGTAGTAAATAAAATGATCCCTCATAATAATTTCAAGAAAGTGTTCCCCCTAACTGTGCGCCGTTGTGACAGTTCGTTGTTTCAAAGCACCACGTGATGATCGGGTGTTAGATTCCGACGTTCACATACAACGGGTGTAAGACAGATTTACACATGCAAACACTTAGGTTGACTTGACGAGCCTGGCATGTACAGACATGGCCTCGGAACACAGAAGACCGAAAGGTCGAGCATGAGTCGTATAGAAGATACGATCAACATGAAGATGTTCACCGATGTTGATTAGTCCGTCTCACGTGATGATCGGACACGGCCTAGTTGACTCGGATTATGTTATACTTAGATGACTGGAGGGATGTTTATCTAAGTGGGAGTTCATTGAGTAATTTGATTAGATGAACTTAATTATCATGAACTTGGTCTAAAATTTTACAATATGTCTTGTAGATCAAATGGCCAACGTAGTCCTCAACTTCAACGCGTTCCTAGAGAAAACCAAGCTGAAAGACGATGGCAGCAATTACACGGACTGGGTCCGGAACCTGAGGATCATCCTCATAGCTGCCAAGAAAGATTATGTCTTACAAGCACCACTAGGTGACCCACCCGTCCCACAGAACCAAGACGTTATGAACGCTTGGCAGGCACGTGCTGATGACTACTCCCTCGTTCAGTGTGGCATGCTTTACAGCTTAGAGCTGGGGCTCCAAAAGCGTTTTGAGAGACATGGAGCATATGAGATGTTCGAAGAGCTGAAAATGGTTTTCCAAGCTCATGCCCGGGTCGAGAGATATGAGGTCTCCGACAAGTTCTTCAGCTGTAAGATGGAGGAAAATAGTTCTGTCAGTGAGCACATACTCACTATGTCTGGGTTGCATAACCACTTGACTCAGCTGGGAGTTAATCTCCCGGATGATGCGGTCATTGACAGAATCCTCCAGTCGCTTCCACCAAGCTACAAGAGCTTTGTGATGAACTTCAATATGCAGGGGATGGAAAAGACAATTCCTGAAGTATTTGCTATGCTGAAATCAACAGAGGTAGAAGTCAAAAAGGAACATCAAGTGTTGATGGTGAATAAAACCACTAAGTTCAAGAAAGGCAAGGGTAAGAAGAACTTCAAGAAGGACGGCAAGGGAGTTGCCGCGCCCGGTAAGCAAGCTGCCGGGAAGAAGCCAAAGAATGGACCCGAGCCCGAGACTGAGTGCTTTTATTGCAAAGGAAGTGGTCACTGGAAGCGGAACTGCCCCAAATACTTAGCGGACAAGAAGGCCGGCAAAACAAAAGGTATATGTGATATACATGTAATAGATGTGTACCTTACCAGTATTCGTAGTAGCTCCTGGGTATTCGATACCGGTGTAGTTGCTCACATTTGTAACTCAAAGCAGGAGCTGCGGAATAAGCGGAGACTGGCAAAGGACGAGGTGACGATGCGCGTCGGGAATGGTTCCAAGGTCAATGTGATCGCCGTCGGCACGCTACCTCTACATTTACCTTCGGGATTAGTTTTAAACCTTAATAATTGTTATTTAGTGCCAGTTTTGAGCATGAACATTGTATCGGGATCTCGTTTAATTCGAGATGGCTACTCATTTAAATCCGAGAATAATGGTTGTTCTATTTATATGAGAGATATGTTTTATGGTCATGCTCCAATGGTGAATGGTTTATTCTTAATGAATCTCAAGCGTAATGCTACACATGTTCATAGTGTGAATACCAAAAGATGTAAGGTTGATAATGATAGTCCCACATTGTCGGAGTAATGGGACACGGATACCCCGAAGACGGCAAGAAGATATTTCAAGACATCGGGGCTAGCAAAGCCCCTCAGTCCGACTGCGCCAACCAGCCGGTTGCCGACTGCAGCCCGACCCGACACCGACAAGACACCGACGGGGCGACCGTACCGCGACGTCATCTACAGTATACCGTGTCCCCTGGGTACTGATTTATAAAGTACCCCGGGGGACAAGCATGACATGTACCATGCCACTAGCCATGCCTACATGGCTTGGCATGTAAGCTACCCAAGGTAGCTTACAACCAAAGCCACTACCACCCATGCTACTAGCTAGCTAGCAACCATGCCTACATGGCTTACATCCTAAGCTAACTCCCACTATATATATGAGATCCATCCTTCCATCCAGGGGGAATGGACTCACTCTCCCACACACTCACGCATGTATGCCCAGGCACATGCGGCCACACACACACCTATGCTCATATCCATATACGAGATCAGGCTTTTACGGCACTGATCTCAGATACAGCTCCAGGAGCACTTTGTACTGCCCGATGTACACCCCAGATAGATACACTCAGACATGCAGCAGTAGGAGTATTATCTCTACGGAGAGCTCCGAAGCTGGGTAAACCACCGCGTGCTACTCGCATACCCGCTTCCGGTCCTATCAGCCGCAGTCCTACCCACACACTAAGCCCTTGTGGCATCTGTCGACTCGCAAGCCCCCCGTGAGAAATACCACGACAGTTGGCGCCCACCGTGGGGCGGTACTACTACTATGCTACCGCGCTGCTGCTAGTTTCGCAGTCCGGGCGGGACCATCTTCACCATCACCGCCGCGGCGTCGCGCCGTCTCTCCGGTAGCGCTCAGGGGCTCGACTTCGACCCGCCCTCGGAGCGGCCGTGCGGGACGGCGCGCCCTCGCTGTCGGCTTCGTCATCTTCGTCATCACCAACACAGCGTCGGCCGTCCGTCCACGCGCACACCCCGCGCGGTGCCTCATTTCGGTCGGTCGTGTCCATCCACGCGCGGCTTGCATCTGCTCCTCTCCGCGCTGCGCCTTGCTCAGGCCGGAATGCGCTTTCGCTCCTCCATATATCATCCACACTAGCTGGCTAGAGGAAAGTCAGCCCTAGTCAAACCATTAGTCAAACCATGGTCAAACACTATCCATACACTACCCAGACAATGGTTATACATTAACCAGATACTAGTTGGGTGAAGTCCGTACACCAAGCTCGAGCTCGGCTCCACTCGTGGCCGCTGCTCTGCCCCGGCCTGCTGCCGCCGCCAACCGCTACCGCGTCGCCGTGCCCGCAATGTCCAGCCCCGCCTGGCTCCCTGCTCGCAGTGGCCCTGCCTTCGCTTCGTCGCGACCGGCTCCGGCCCGGCGCTCCGCCTTGCTCCGCGCGCGCCAACGCCAGCTGCTGCTCCGGGCCGGCTTCCTCCGCGCCTGCGCATCTCCGAGCTAAGGCCCCGGCGACACCCCTTCTGCTCCGCACCGTCCGCGCGGCCTGCCTGCGCCTCCTCCGCGCCCGTTGCCGCCCGCACCGGCTGCAGCCACATCCTGGCCCGGCCGCCTTCCGCGACCCGCTCGCCGACTGCTCCGCTCCGCGTCGGTGCCGGCTGCTCCGTCCATGGGACCGCGTCGCCCTGGGCCGACTGCCGCTCCACGCCTCTGGACCTCGCCGACTCGCCCGGCCGGCTCCGCCTTCGACCGGCTGCGGCCGCCTCCTCCCGCGCGCCCCGACCACCTCCGCGTCGGCTGCGTCCCGCGGCGGCCTTCTCCGCCGACCTCCGCGCTCGGCTGCGCTCCTCCGGCTTCGTGCCCGTGCCCCGGCACCCGGCTACTCCGTCCCCGCGTCGTCTGGTCGTGCGCATCTCGCCCCGCCTCGTCGCCGCGCGGGCTGGCCGGCTCCCGCGCGCTGGCCGTCTCCCGCTCGCGCCCGACCGCCACCCCGCGCTGCCGGGTCCCCGACGCGGCCGGCCTCGCTTGCCCAAGGCTGCCTCGCCGCCCCGCGGCCGGTTCCGCCTGCTCCCCGCGGGCAGGCCCCTCCTCCGCATCCGTCGTCCGCACCCGCTCCTGCCGCATGCTTCCCCGAGCCGGCTTCCCTGTGCCACATCCGGCTTCCCGCGCCCCCGCGCCGGCCTCTGGAGCCCCTGGTTGAGTCGCCCTCCGGTCTCCCCCGCACCTCGCTGGACGCCGACTCCTGCACCGCGCCGACTCCACGCGTGCTCCCGTTTCCGGCCTGCCGCCTTCTACGGGCTCCTCCTCCGCGGTGCCGTCTGTGCCGACTGCCCCGCCCACGCGTGCCGGCCTCCACGACCTGCCTCCCGCGTAGCCCGGTCCGGATCCGCCCGGCCGGCTTCGCACAGGTCACGGCTCCCGTGCCGACTCCTCCATGCCGGCTCGCCTACTCTGCCCCGACCGGCTCCCCCAACTCGGTCGCCTCTGCTGCCGGCCTCCACGCCCGGCCCCGGCCGCTTGCCGTCTCCACCCCGAGCCGGACGGCCGGCTCCGCCGCTTGCCGGCTCCGTCGCCTGCCAGCCTCGCCCTCCACCCGGCCGGCCTGGCCGGCTCCCCCGCCCCCTAGTTGCATGCCCCCCGCATCGTCGTCCGCCTACTGGCCCCTGGCCGCCTCCGTCTCACGCGCGCACCGAGCCCCTCCGTCGCGCCCGGCTCCCGTTGCATCGCGCCTGCCCGGCCTCCCCAGCGGCCGGCTTTGCCTCCATCTGGCCCCGAGCACCGTGCCGGCTTCGGCTCGCCCCACCACTGCCGATGGAGTCTTTTTGTTTTCTGCTACGTTCCCCAACACTGCCGCCATGGCCGATGGAGTCTTTTTTGTCAATTTCGTTCGGAGGAGGTCTCTTTTGGCAATTCCGGTGGACAGAGGGTCTCTTTCGACAAAAACTACACAGGACAAGCAGTGCTCATGAATCCTAATAGCAATGTCTGATTCAATGGCTGACTCATCGAGTGAGACTAAAATGACGGTAGTACACTAAGATTTAGCAGTCCCCTTTATACCCAAGCCTCTATTCCAGGCAAGGTTTTTGCCCCAACATTCATCCACTTGGATGAAAGTGACCCATGGTGAATTTTGGGCTTGGCACATGGTATTATTTTGGTAAATGGTTGTGTACAAACGCTTTTGTGGATTCGGTGTTTAGTTTTAAATTTTTTGAACTTGTGTGCTGAATTCTTGGGTGCGGTTGGCGATTTTGCCGCTCTATGGTGAAAAACGGTGCCGCTTCCATCACCTGATCTGGAGGGTTCTTGCGTTTTTTGATCGGTGCTGCTTTCATGTTTTGATCTAGAATCTGCTTTTTGTTTCTGGTTTGCGCCGTTGTAGTCGTTTGATCTCGAAACCTCGCCACATACCACCATCGCTTACGTCCTGGGGGTTATAAATAGATCGTCCTTCTTGTCATATCATTGTGCTAGGTTTTCTTTGGGTTAGCATATACTGTTTCTATGGCATTATCCTTCTTCCTGTCGTAATGGACCGCGGCGTCCTGCTCGGCCTCCTCCATCGCGGGGAGCTCTGGTTGGCCGGTGTGGTGGTTCGGGTTGTCTTGCTGCGTCGGTCGTTGTCCCGGCTCGGCTCATATGTATGGAGCATGCTTCGTCCTCTGATGATCGGTCGTTGCCGCCGTCGTGCCCTAGCTGTCGGCAACTCGCTGCTGCTGCCTCGGGCCTCCTAATCTCCCTTGACCTTCTTTGCGGTGCTGGTGGGCCTGGTGAGGATCAGCGACAGCTTCGGCTCCGGCATCGCCCTGAGTCCGTCCAACCGATCGTCTGCGACCGACGGTGACTACGTTGAAGATGTTGTCGATTGGTTACGGGCTGCGCATAAACCGGGTGTCCCGGCGGCCGGCGCTTGCATATCCCCTTGGCGGGGCCATGGTCTCCGCTCGGACATAGTAGGACGCCCTATTCGGGGAGCATAGATCCTGCGGCAACAACCTCTATGATAATGATGACGGCATCACCACCTCCGGATAACGATCACTTGCCAGTGCGAGCGGTGTGACAGTGGCGAGGGCGGATGCTCCTGGTGCAGCAGACAGCAGGTTGCTCTGTGGCGCCGACAAGGGGTTAGGTTGCAGCGTCGGGGCGGAGGGGAGGCAGTGCAGCAGACAGTAGGATGGTCTCGAAGGCGGCCACACTGCGCAGGAGCGACTGGAACCGGAGTGGTCCGTTGTTAGCCAGGATCGGCTGTTGTTGATAATGTTGCGGGCATGTGGATGAGTATGTGGATCTCAACGTGAAACATCCATCAGCAAGGCACGGCCTGGCGTTGCGCACTGCACTGCTATGTGATGCTGTTGAACATGAAGTGCACTCAAACCGCGATGCATGCCATCCTCGTTGTATCCCCTTGCATGGTCCGACGAGGTTTCGCGTATGTCCAGGTTCGTGTGATCATCTCTCTCTCTCTCTCTCATATTTTTTTGTGCAGCTCAATAGTGAGGGAGATTTGCAAGTGGTCAAAATTCTGGTGCTATCATTGCTATGTAATAAGACAAGGTTTCTCCTGATCCTCTTTCTTCTTGATAATCCATATAGGGATTGCTTCTGTTGATTATTTTGAAGCCTTTTCTTGTAGACTAAAGGTTCAGAGATGGCCACTAACTGATTGGTGTTATTTAGCTTCAGGTTCATTTTTGTGTTCTTAAGGTATAGTATCCCTTCCATCATTGCTGCAAACATTTACTATCTGTCCTTGGTGCAGGAATTTACAACCGTTAAACCCACGACGGTTTCGGTGTGGGATATATTCTTCATGGTCCCGTGTCATTTGCTGCATCTGTTGTTAATTTGATGATATGGTTTTTGGGATGACCATGATTTACTCCCTTCTAATATTTTTTCTATGCAAGCATCAAGACTAAATAATATGGGTTTACCCCCTTATCATATTTGTTGTATGTAGGCATCAATACTAGAGATATGGTTTTAACCCCTTCTCATATTTATTTTTTTGAACGACCCCTTCTCATATTTATTGTATGGATGCATCAAGCTATGATGAATTTGGATGACATACTATTAACTTACATAATAAGACCCTTACGGGGTGAAAAGCCGGAAGCAATTGCAAGGCATTAACAATCTGTTTTTTTACTGAAGCTGAACAAATGCCCCATATACAAGCTCTATCATGTTAACTACTGATGTGAACTTCATCAGCTATCATTTCATTACAAACACAAAACCAATGGGCAGTCAAACAAGGATGCCTTGAGTTGCCAAGGAATCAGAAATTTATCATGCAATATCAATATGTATTCTCTTTATGTACAATTAATGTACTGACTCTTTTCATTCAATAAATTTTTTCTTTATGAAAGATTATAGCATTTGTACCAATATAATTTTTTTACATACACCATAATATAAAATTTGAAGTGAACACGTAAAAAGTGAATGAAATAATTAAATAATTGGTATATGAAGTTTAATATTATTATACATAGAATTTCTCACATAAAGTATCAATAGGCGCGGCGTGCCAGCGCACGGGCATGAAAATTCAACATGGCTCGCTAGCAAGTAAGTACCCAACATAATGAATTTGCAAGACAAACAATGACCTTGGCGATAATATGCAATGATTTTTCCGACGCGGCACTTCTTCGCATGTACCCCGACGTCCTGAGAGAGATGATCCCATCATTACATACAAAGGAGCTAAGACACCCGTTGGACAGGTAGAGGGATTTGCAAAAGCTCTTGACTACTTCATTACAAACTATCTTACAGGGGCTACACTAGGATGATTTAACTCAACTAGGCCATCCGCAATCATTTACTTTCATGGAGTTGCATCATTGTATATAGTATGTTCCATAGAATGATCTCTATAATGTGTCAATAAGTAGACCTTATTAGTAGCTTGTACACTTCCATTCATCAGTATTTATCATACATGGCTGCAATAAATGTACTCATTTCCCACCTTTTAGAACTCTTTCTGGGCTTTAGTTATGCGATTTTGTCATTAAAAATATAACAATGGCCTTTATGATCCGTATAAATATAATGCATCACCAGGCGCGGCATGCCGCCGCGCGGGCTATGCTAGTTAAAACAAAAGGCAGAAGCCTAAAAATGACGATAGTACATGGAACTGCAAATTATTATGGACAATTACACATGTTTGAGAGCTGTGGAGGAGCACCAACAATGGTGCCCAGATGAGGGTTCATTTTATCAATCGTCGCCTCCATATCAATGCTGAATCGTGTTGAAATCTGTTTGATTCAGAGAACATCTTCTACTCTAGTGGTACAGACAGATTGCACAAGAGATTGGTGCAGGAAGTGGTGGATGGATGGATCATCGCCCCTCGCCACGGGCGTTCAGCTGGGAGAAGACCTGGCTATCGGCGAGGTCGGTCATGCTCAGGCCCGTCTCGTCCGCGTCGTCCATCATCAGCAGGCTGGTGGACGACGGCACCCACCGCGGCACGACCACGTCGGCGGGGAGCTGCGTGGCGACGGCGCCGCTGTCCTCGAAGGCGTCCCTGTTGACGTGCGTCTCCTGCAGCTGCAGGCAGTACTCGAGGTTCCACAGCACGTCGCCCATGGACGGCCGGTCCGCGCCGTAGTCGGCCAGGCACCTCTCGGCCGTCTCGGCGAACTTGCGCAGCGAGTTGTCGTTCACCTCGCCGGCGATCCTGGCGTCGGCGATCTTGTCGAGCTTCCCCTCCCCGTGCATCCTGACGGCCCACTCGGCGATGTTGATCTGGTCGCGGTCCAGGCTCTGGTCGATGACCGGGCGCGCGCAGAGCACCTCGAAGAGCACCACGCCGAAGGAGTAGACGTCGGAGCGGTCCGTGAGCTGCTGCGTCTTGAAGTACTCGGGGTCGAGGTACCCGAAGCTGCCCTTGACGGCCGTGCTGACGTGCGTCTCCCCCAGCGACGGCCCGATGCGCGAGAGACCGAAGTCGGCCACCTTGGCGATGATCGCGCCGCCGCCGGTGCTGCCGCCGCCGTCGGTGCCGAGGAGGATGTTGGTGGACTTGACGTCGCGGTGGATGATGTTCTCGGAGTAGCCGCTGTGCAGGTAGTGCAGGCCCCTGGCGGCGCCGATGCAGATCTCGAGCCGCTGCTTCCACGAGAGCGCCGGCTCGTCGTCGGAGCCGCCGTATAGGTGGCTCCGCAGCGTGCCCTTCTCCATGTACTCGTACACCAGGATCATCTCCGCCTGCTCGTTGCAGTAGCCGATGAGCGACACCAGGTGGCGGTGCCGGATGCCGGACAGCACCACGATCTCCGTGTGGAACTCCGGCAGGCCCTGCTTGGAGGCGCGCATGGCGCGCTTCACGGCCACGGGCGTGCCGTCCGCGAGCGCGCCCTTGTACACGTTGCCGAACCCGCCGACGCCGATGAGGTTGCGTTCGTGGAAGTTGTCCGTAGCGGCCTTGAGCTCCGCCAGCGCGATGTGCAGCTTGGTGCTCACCCTCTGCATCCTGGCGGTCGTGCCCTCGCTGGACCGGTTCATCGACTCATCGGCCCAGCCGGAGATGCCTTCCTGCGTGTACGGTGACCACGGCAGCTGCGTGCTCTCCTTGTCCTCCGTCGACCCCGGCGGCGCCACCTGCCTCCGCTTCCTCCGCCGCACGACGAAAAAGCAGAGCACCGCGGAAGCAAGGACGGCAGCGCCGAGCACCGTCGCGAGCACGATTATGACGATTCTCTTCGTCCGGCCGTGCGACCCCGTCGAGCTCAGATTAACGGTTTGCAGCTTCATGATCTCCAGGCCGTTCAGTATGCCGCCTTTGCTGCTTTTCGTCGACCTGCCGATGCTGACGGTGAGGTTCCCGGCTCTCGGCGCCATGGCCGCGTAGTCGATGTAGAAGGCCTCGTTCGACTGCCTCGCCCGAGCACTCGGCGTGAGGTCTGGAGTGCCAATGGCTTGCGCGACGTAGACGTTGAAGACGATGACAGTGCCGACGACGGAGCTGACCACCTCGTAGTCGCAGAAGTGGAGGCGGACGAGGTAGCGGGACCCCTGCTCCGCCGGGAACGTCCACGTGACGTTGAAGTTGAAGCCCGGGGTTGTCGCCTGCAGGAGGTCCGTCACGTTCGCTGCGCGCTGCGTCTTGTACACCACGTCCGGCGCCACCTCCTGTGTGTAACCGTTGGACGGGGCGTAGATGATCGGGCTGGGGGTATTGTTCACCACCGACTGCCCGGGCGCGCCGAAGAGGTAGGGGTCGTCGGGAAGCCACGTCCGCCACAGCGTGTCGTTCCCGTTGGTCAGCAGGGGCCCGCCGACGTTGAGGCGGTACACCGTCTCCAGCGCGTCCAGCGGCCACTCGGGCAGGTCATTGCTCCCCACAGGGTCCACCGGCACCGCCGTGTTGTTCCACAGCAGCTCCGGCGGGGCCGAGAACAGCTCGACGGCGTTGACGAACGCGGAGGAGCCGGCGTCCGGGGCGAAACTGATGGTGAAGTCGCCGCCGGAGGCTCCGCGCGGGACGAAGAACTCCTTGACGACGCCGTCGGCCGGCGGCGAGAAGGCGGGCAGCAGGGCGTAGGCGTCGAGGACCGAGACGGCGAAGCGCGCGGAGGAAAGGCTGGTGGAGGAGGAGGAGGCGGGGACGAACGGGAAAAAGTGGAGGCGCAGGACGAGGAACGACGACCCGTCCGCCGTGGCAGGGTAGGTGAGGCGGTAGGAGAAGGCCGAGCTGTCGGCGCGCGCGGCGGCGTACAGAGGGGAGGCCGCGTTGGAGCTGGCACTCGCAGACACCGCGGCGGCGCCCCCCTGCGAGAGGTAGCCGTCGTCCCGCACGAAGGTGCGCGCGGGGTTGTCGGACGGGAAGGGCACGTCGGCTCCAGCGCCGCACGCGAGGAAGATCTTGAAGTCCGGGGAGAAAACGGCGAGGGCGGTGTACGGGAGGGCCGTGGCGAGGAGGAGGAGGAGGAGGAGGGGTGGTACGACGTGGACGGCCATTCAGCTCAGGCGGTATTGGTGGAGCCGTGGCCGGGCGTGCGGGTGGTGGGAGATGAGGCGATCATGGGGATAAGCACGAGTGCGGCGGGCGGTGGTGGTGGTGGAGGGAACACGGCGGGAAGGTGCAGAGTGGTGTGTTGACTCGGGCAGCGGGAAGGTGGACTTGGACTTGGAATGAATTGGCAAGTGGGGCCAGCGACAAGGATGGGATTGGGAATGGGATTGGTGTGCCCGTGTGTGTTTGGCAGCGCGTGCTGGACCGGAGTGATTGGGGCATCGGGCCACTGGAAATTCAGGTTAATTCCTCCACTCGTCATCGTCAAGTGGCACCAATTCATTCAGCTGAAAAGTACGTTGTTTTCCTGGATATTTTTCTCCCTCCTGGATGATCGATTGCTCTATATGGTCGATGTTACTTTTTGAAGGAAATGCTTCATGAAATCAATTCGTTTTTCTTGATGAATTGGTCTCTTTTTTGTACCAGTTTATTAATATCTGCTAGAACGATAGAATCCATAGTGTCTGTTTTGTAGTATTCCCACAGAAAGCAAAAAAACAAAACCACGAAAACGAAATGATTGATGGTGATCAAGAAGCAAAAAACGAAGAATGTCGTCGAGCGTGCGACTCATCGTGCCGCCTCCTGCAACGCCAAGCCAGAGGAAAAAAGAAAAACCCGCCTACATGGCACATCTACTTAGCACGAAATTGGAGAAAAATGCAATGGCGTAAAATGTGGCACAACTTTGATCAATTGGGGTATAAATTGCAAATTTTCTCAAAATGGGGTAAAATATGTCACAAAGCTAATATACTTCATATTTTATCCAATTGCAGAAACTTACTGAATATTATCATGTATCTTAATGCATAATCCAAAGCTGCCACTAGTGAGACCATGCATCATTTTTTATCTTTAGAAATTAACATGTGCATATGGTCTTATACACCATTAATGGCGCATGAGACTTTTTATATCTTAATTGCATGGTTCCTTGTCTGAGATTACTTCCATTCCATGGCTCTCACGAATCAATAAACATACACTTATCTTAGTAAGAGGGCTTGAAATCAGGTGCTTGTAATTATTTATATTATTTTACTTTTGGAATCATGCAAAGCAAAGAGGTCCACAATCTTGTTATTAATGAATGAATGTAATGTGAGTGAAACATCTTGTCGTGGAAACATCTATCTTCAAAAGTTGCAACTCTTGGCGAACCAAAGGTCGTGTGCTGCTTTGGATTATATATGCTCAACTGGTTAGGCATCATGCATCTGTGTGCTTGTCACACAAACTAATCGAGGGCCCTCTTGGTTCAAAGCATTTGCACATCTTCCACCCTAACTCTATTTTGCCAATTAACTTCGGTGAAGATCAACAATGGTCGTTCGACCGCCTTTGGAAAGATGCATGGCTGATTGATCTGTATCTTGCTAATTGCTGCCCCGCTCTATTCTCTCACTCCACGTAACAACACTTCAATCATCAGGGTTTGGGAGGTGACGATCTGTTCCTAGACCAAAATCCTAGGATTTACACCGTAACACTCACTGAACTTAATGTCCTGCGCACATTTTTTTTGTTGTTTCCTTGAACTCGCAGGAAAACGACTGCTGCACTAGTCACCTCGATAAAAGATCCCTCTTAGCAGGATCGGCATATGCTGCAATTTTCGTGAAAAAACTGTTGGACGCCTTCTCATCGGCCACTTGGAGGAATTATGCCCTAAACTGACGGAAACTATTCATTTGACTTGCTTTCAAAGGCAGCCTTTCCTTGATGTTGTATTTAATACTTGTATGATGTCTTCTTCTGTTGCCTTCAAAGAAAAGTTCAGGCCCACGTACGTAAACAAAACATTTTCATAGGTTGAAACTGTTAGAAGTTCACCATTTGTCGGTTGTTTGATTCACGAGATTGAATCCCAAAGGAATTTATTCAAGAGTTCCTTTGAACTATGTTTTATGAGCAACTTCGCATACACTCGAACATCTTGTAAAGATATCTCTGGTCTTTTATAGTTTGATCAAACAGACTTCAGCGGAGACATAACCTCGCAAGAATGGGCAAGATATAATGTCCTGCGAATCAAAATGGTCCATAAACCCTCTATTGATGAATGAATGAATGAATTAAACATGAGTGAAAACTCTTGTCGTGGAAAAATCTGTCTTCAATATCCTTGGTATGCAAAACAGACGCAACCTTTGAACTAACTTTTTTTTCCAGGGTAGCCTTTGAACTAACGTTGCTGTCCTTGAAACTTTATTTCACATTTACCCGCAGAAAAAACTGTATTTCTCATTTTCTTGTGAAGGATATGCCGATTATCCGAGGAATAAAGTATATTTGCTGTCCAGAATAAAAAGGGTTGTCCTTGAATCTAAGGTTGGGCTGGCTCAGCTTGTGCTGATAACACTAGACTAAATTTCACATGATGGGCCTGGTTTGTGCCATCTAGTAGTAAGCCACAATATATCTACGTTTGCATGCTCCCGTAAAATGAACGAGAACAAGGTGCATGCTCCCGTACTCCCTCCCATTGCATCAATCTTACACCCGACCTGAAGCTATATCTACGTTTCTTTCGTCCGAAGCTCCCATCCGAGCCGCCGATGGGAGCTGCACGGATGCTCGATCCGACCTGCTTGCCCGGTCTACCATACCAAATCAAGTTGATAATCTTGGCAGCTCGCTTGCATTTTGCTGTGTCCTGTCGTCCTAGCTCCCCTGCGCAAACAGACGAAAATTAGATGCATGAAGGCAAGTTCTACGGCAGTACTCATATCGCAGGGAGCTATGGGTTAACTTACCTAGCTGGGTGGCTAAATTCGAGCAAACTCGCCGTCCCGGCAGACACCCACGTCGACGGCCATGGTCCGATCCAGCTTCGTCCCGTTCTTGGGCGACGACACCACCCTGCAGCAGTTCCTCCTCGGAGACTGCACGCACGCACGCACGCACACGAGCGCTGGTTCGATCAGCACCACCAACAAAAACCATGCCATGCCACGAAGGACATGCATGCGTAGTAGGAGTACGTACCCGTTTCCAGAGGTCGGGGTCGGGCTTCTTGACGATGACGACGCGGTCGAGCAGGCCGGCGGGGTCGGGGATGCGCCACCGGCAGGTGACGTTGGGCGCGGGGGTGTGCCGCTCGTACTCGGTCACGGTGGTCTCGAGCGTGGCGTTTGTGCGGCGGCGCCGGACCCGCCGCTCCATGCGCGAGCGCCGCATGTAGTACACCTGCGGGCGCTGGCAGTGGTTGCGCGCCACGGGCCGCGTGTTGAAGGAGTAGGCCGTGTAGTCGGCGCGCTTGTACCAGTTGAGGAAGGTGCGCATGGGCGTCTCCATCTCGCGCGGCGACACCACCCCGCGCACCACCACCACCGCGAACCCCCACGACACGGACACCGTCCACTGCTTCTCGCGGTCGTAGCACACCGACTGCTGCGCCACGGCGGCCGGGTCGAGCCGCGCGGGCCCGTCGAAGAGCCGCCGCAGCGCCGCCGTGCGGGACCGCGCCGCGGGGAAGACGGGCTGCAGGAAGTCGAAGTGGTGCAGCGTCACGAGCGGCACCACCGGGTGGGAGCCCAGCAGGCCGAGCACGTCCCCCCAGATGTCGCACTGGTGGAAGCCCAGGTGGCGGGTGAGCGGCACGCCCAGCTCCGACATGCAGGCGTGGATGCGGTCGTCGCTGCCGTAGAGCGCCGGGTAGCGGTGCATGCAGCCGTCCTGCATGCGCGCCAGCTGCGCCGCCAGCGCGCGGCTGATGGCGAAGCCGCCGCCGCCGAAGGCCATGCCGTAGGAGAAGATGAGGTTCTGGATGTGGCTCTCGGAGGGGTTCCCGATGTAGTAGGGCTGCGTGTGGTCGTATCGGGACAGCACGTCCACCAGGTTGTCCGGGAAGAAGACGGTGTCGTCGTCGCCCATGACGAACCACCGCACGCCGGGGAGCCCCAGCCGGTAGCTCTCGGAGACGATGCGGGAGATGCGCAGCGCGGAGCGGCTGCCGGCGCCGTGCGTGTAGGGGAACTCGGACGTGTCGGCGCTGATCTTGAGGGCGGGGAGGCCCGTGGAGGAGTTCCGGGAGTAGTACTCCGGCACCGGCTTGTCCAGCCACACGAAGCCGCGCATCTTCCCCGGCCGCCACCACACCCGGATGTACTCCCGCCGGCTCTTCCACATGGACGACGACGCGCCGATGCCGAACAGGATGTGCCGCAGCCCCGTCGGCGCCGCGTCCGCCGACGGGCTCGGCTTCCGCACGCGCCGCTCCATCGGCGCCGGCGAACGCGGCATCATATTATTCGACGACGAAAACGAAGAAGCGTTGCGGCCGGCAGCCGCGTCCGCCGCGAGACGAGCGACGGCATTGCTGGCGTCGTCGGCCGGCGGGCAGGAGCCGGAGAAGAGCGGGGAGAGGGCGAGGGCGACGACGTAGACGGCGAGGACGGGGAGGAGCACGTAGAGGAGGAGGCCGTAGAGGAAGAAGGAGGCCTTGGACTTGGGCATGACCTTGCCGCCGGCGCCGGAGGGCATGACCACGATGGTGTACGTCCTTGCAGTGCTCGACCGATGGCACCGATCGGCTCCTAGCTCCTCCTTTCGTCCCGGAGCGAACAATGTCTGTCAGCGCGTCGACGGCATGGCCAGGGTTGGTCGACGAGTGGCTGGCTGGGAGTGCGCGCAGCGAGCGATCACCGGTGGTGTCGCGGTTTAATATAGCTCAGCGTTTCGCGCGCGTTCGTTTGTTTGCCGCCTTGGTTGGTTTGGTTTCAGTCTATGTGTTGGTGGGGAAATGGGAGAGTGGGGATGGCAGGTGGGTGCGCGGCGATCAGGCCGTGGCTGGGATGGAAATGGATCCCGGGCGCGGGGGGCGCCTTGATCCCTTCTCTTGTGCATGTATGGCAATGGCATGGTCAATCACCACTCACCACATCGCATTTGTAGGAGGAGCGGCCATGTGTGTCATTCGGTTTTAGCTGGCCTCGTCTCCTGTCCGTGGAGTACTTCATCTTCGATATAGTACTGTACAGTTTTTTGTTTTTGAGAAAATTATAATTTGTTTTTGAGAAAATTGTAATGTGTTAAGAACAAACATGTGGTTAGATGATCGGGAGGGTGGTTGTACCCCGGGCCCATTAGGGATCACGTCAGGTTTGGCACATGTGTGTCTCATAAAAGGCCGAATATTTTTTCGGTGGGAGGTGTTATTTCTATTGATAGGGAGGTTTGTGACGACTTTATCAATTTCAAGACCAGATGACTCAGCCTCTTGTAGATGCTCATAGGAGTCAGATGATCGTGCATATGTTCATAGCGATAAGTGTAGGTGCGTGCATATACGATTTGTTTCTCATAAAAAAATATTGTGTCCCTAAGGTTGTGCTTGTACGCAAATTCTTCCTGTAAATCTTTGCGCCCCCCGCGGGACAAATGAGAAGAAAGTCAATCTCCTTTCGCCAAGTGCAACCAGCCTTCCGGTGCCTTCCTCCGGCGGTGAAAACCTCTTGGTCGTCGGTAATGAGGGAGGTCGCCGGATCTTGCGTGTGCGGACCCGTGTAGATGTAGGCTTAGGCCCTAGTACCTCGGGTTTTTGGTCGCTTGATGTTTGGCTCTGGCACCGGCAGCGACAATGCTGAATAAGATTGCTCCAGTTCTTTCCTTGTTGTGTGTTGTACTCTATGGGCTGTGATCTTGGTGATGTTTGTTTGCGAGCACGGGTGTGGCGACGTTGGTATCCCCGTAGTGGACTTCCCGTTGCAACGAAGTTCACTCTCGCATCGTCATGGAGCATAGGAGGTTGCTCGGGAGCAGGTGTCGATAGTGGATTACGTTTGCGGCAGTTGGAAGATGGTGGATTCGTGGTTGAAAGCCGGCGGATCACCTTTGCTCCTCCGACGTCGCCGCACATGGGTGCCAATTTGGAGTTTGATGGCATGTTTGGGGTGTTGCCCTGACCAGATTCGTTCAATAGTCTCAATTTGGGCGAGCTACTTTCGAGATCCAAAAAGTTGTATATCAGTGGCGAGCTTCAGTGAAGAGGTGCCCTGTCCCTTTTTTCTTCGGTGGTCGTTGTGGTGGTGCCAGTGCGGATGACGGACGTTGGCATCAGGCTCAAGGGATCATTTTGTCTTGATTGCAGTTTTTTCAACTTGGTTGAGTATCTTTTGGGCTAAACCAAGGGTTCTGTTCTTTTTTCAGCTTTCTCAAGTCGGTGTCTATGAGGCTCTTACCCTACTTTTTATTATATTAGTAAGACCCATATCACATTTAAAAAACTACATGTACATCTCTGCATAGATTTGGGAGAGCTGCTATACCTCACATATTTATTTATTATTCTCTTTCTACTTTTCATTTTCTTACATATTTGTATTAATATATTTAGAAGTACCCCAATTGTTTTTAATTACTTCTATATAATTGGGTTAAATTATTTTGCTTATGTAATTATGAAATTCCTTGGACATTCTGGGGAATAATTGTGCGATTAAAAAGTGTACACACATTCTGAAAAACATTCATAAAATTTTACGAAATGTTCAAATATTTATAAAAAAGCTGCTCTTGTGCTAGACTTTTTATGTCTTTCATAAAATGATCACGTATTAGAAATGTTCGTATGCATTTTCACAAATATTATGCACATTTGGAAACATATTCATGTCATTTTCAAATATATCTACGCATTTTATTTTCATATTTTAGAAGATAGAACTATTATATATATTTTTAATGCTTAGGTCTTAGAAAAATTTAATTTAAAAATAATCTTTGAGCACTATTGTAAAAATGCTCATGGGCTTTTATAACCAGAGAAGTCGAAATATGAAAATAAACAAGGAAAAATATAATAAAAATGAAAAGGGAAATGGAAAAGGAAAAAACAAGAAAACGGGAAGAACAAGAAAAATAAATTTTGGAAAACCGAACAAATATGAAATGAAAAAAAGGAAAAGGAAAAACTGAAAAAGGAAAATAGGGTTATAGGCTCCACACGTTGCGCTTCGCTAATATCAACTAGCTGTGGGCAAATCAAACTTTTTTTTTAGGGTTGTGGGCAAATGTGTCTCAAATCACTAATTAAGTGATGCCCAAGAAGGTGACCTTTGCCGGAGCTTTCCAAGAGAAGGCAACCCCTTACTAACTTACTCCCTCCTATTTCTAGCTTATTGCGACAAGATATCTACCATCACTAGCCGATCATTATTATGTCCGGCTCATGAGGGTGATATTTTTTTGCTTTAGTTACCCATCTGTTTCGTTCCATTTGTCGTGTTTTCCTTTTTTTTCTCTGTTTTTATTTTATTTTTATTTTTTATGTTAGCTATCAATTTCTAAGTTACTGATTTTTTTTCAATTGTAATGCATATTCATTCTTTACATTTTGTGTTTTTTTAATATTTTATTTTTAATGCATTTGAATTTTAAACGTCACAGCAGTAAAATAAAGAAACATAATTGGTTTAAATTCGTGTATATTCTTTTAAACAGTGGATACTTTTTTTTTTGCGCAAAGTGGATACTTTATTGAAGTAAGGAAAATTTTCGAAAATTTGTCAAACATTTTTGTAAAATTAATGTAGGATTTTTCGAATTCACTTATATGTTTTTAACAATGATCATGAATTGTTCTCCAAATATTCAAACTATTTCTAGAAAAGTTATCAATATTTTTTAAACCAGACGTGTGTTTTCGTGAACATATTGATACATTATCAATATTTTCGAGAACATATCGCTAGCTTCGGCCGAGTTAACTTTGTCCGACTGATTACTTCAGAAGTGCTACTGCAAGGGCACGGCTATGTCTCGTTTTAGCGAGACCGAAGCGGAGCTCGCCTACAGGGAGCCGGTAGTGGGCCAGTCTAGTAACCACGGGTTTCATCATGCTGATCTCACACAAGTATTTATTATTATATTTTTTGTTTATATTATAAAATAAACTAGATACATATATTATGGAAAAAATATTATTAAGGTGTTCAACACACATCTAAAAAAATTCCATGCAGTGTAAAAAATATTTTCTTAACTTTTAGGAAATATCTGTAGCATTCAAAAATGTACTGATCTTCCAAAAACGTTCATGTGTTTCATACAAATGTACATGACATGTTATACAATGCACAAAATGTTTCTTGCCATTCAAAAGCACCTCGCATTTTTCAAAATTTCCATGCATTTTGAGAATATGTTCGTGATATTAAAAATGTGTATACAATGTAAAAAATGTGTAGATACTTTTATTAAATGTTCCATATCATTTAGATATTTTTTAACACGTATTCGAAACATTGTTTACACTCTATTGCTTGTGAGAATTGAATTGGTCCACATAACTGGTGTACAATAATTCAACCTAAAATTGAAACATCTCATGATTCCAATTTTGTTGTTTGGCTTCTTTTTGAGGGGGAAATTTTGTTATTTGCTTACCAATTGGATTTTCTTGGTGGAATCCATTTTCTACATACCAATCCTAGCTCTAATTAGGACGCATTGTTTTTTATTTGACCAATGAGTTAGGACATATCAATACAATGATATGCAACAATGCGTATTCGGGATAGTTAGGACGCATTGCCGGTTGCTTCTCACATTGGATTTATTTTGTACTTGCCCGGTTGAGATATTGTTGTTTGGGATGATTCAGTTTGAAATGTACATAAAGAAAATAACCCTCTATCTCAAACTATGCAATATGGTGAGTGTCTGTGCTTGTATGTTAGTGTGTTTCTAAAGAAAGTATGAAGTAATGGTTGCTCCTGAACGATCAACTCAAACTAGAGATGCTACCATTAATTTGATTATTTAGCCAGGCTGATTTATCAAGTTAGGTGGTATTTTTTATGGAAAATAGTTAGTTAGTTAACGATGAAGGGGCATGTTCAGGACTCGGTAAATAAAAAAAATTATGTGCGCTAAATGGATTATCTTTTTGAGAAATCTCGCCATATTTATTCATCCAAAACCATGGTCATAGGTACAAGATTTGGGTCATGAGGATTGCCCAACCACGCATGCCTACCTATGCCTAGGTTACAAGCAAACTTGGCAAGATTATGAGCCTCAAAATTAAAGTTCCTACGCTCGAAAATAAAGGAACTAGAATTGAAACTATTACAACAGCTTAATATTTCATGTACTATAGCCGCATTTGGACCTCCTGCCCCCCTTGTGATATCATTCACCGCTTGTTGGCAATCCGATGCAACACAAATATGTTGAACGGCCAGATCACCTGCTAACGATAATGCCTCACGACATGCAAAGGTCGCCAGGATTAAAGGGTCATTGATCCCTCGGAAGACCACACCCGAAGATCCCAAGTATTGGCCCGTTTGATCTCTGCACAATGCCGCGACTGCTCCTCCACGTTGTGATCTTACAATAGCAGCATCTACATTAATCTTCACAGAACCATTGGGTGGTGGTAGCTAAATGGATATAGTGAAGTACAATAATCACACAACATACGCGTTAATTGGGGACATGTTGGAATTCATGGGTTGTAGGACTTGGCCCAAACTAATTTTGGCCCATGCGAATATCTGAAAAATGGTGGGAACTAAAATGAGTGGAAGATGTGACATTTTAGTCCCATACCGCCTAGAGAAAATGATTTGGAGCAACATATAAGGGCACCTCACATGGGGGGAAATATCTGGTGCACCGGAGCTTGTGGTGCTACCGGTGCACCGGACTCATATTGTGCTTTTAAAATGTTCAAAAAATTCTGGAAAAGAATTAGCATAGTCATACAACATTAATGTAGGTTGTAACAAATTTTCAAGTCAAAATTCTAAACATAACTCGGAAAACTAAAATGATAAATTCAACACTGAATAGTACACAACATAACTTGGGCTTTAGATTTGGCCCATTATCACACTGGTGTCAAATTTGTTATTTTTGTATCTGAAAAAACATTTCAAATTTTTATCCAAAATTTTGTGACATCATACATTGATGTTGTGTTAACATGGTAGAAATTTTTTCAGATTTTTAAAAATATTCTATGGCATCCGGTGCACCGGTAGCACCACAAGTGCGGGTGCACCGGATACATTCCCCCTCACATGGTCCCCTTTGGATGCGGGAACAAGAAAAAACTATGCTAAATGTACCCACACGCACACACACATGCGCTCACTTGCGTCCCACGTGTAATCACGCGTGACTTACGACCACATTGTGGGTTCTTTTATGGGTTGTGTTTTTATCTTTACCACTCGTGTCTATCTAACGCATGATTTAAGGAGGGTGGTTCTTGTCATATAGGAAGTTGTTTTGCCTGGGAGTT
This sequence comes from Triticum monococcum, assembly GCA_034509565.1. NCBI lineage: Eukaryota > Viridiplantae > Streptophyta > Magnoliopsida > Poales > Poaceae > Triticum > Triticum monococcum. The sequence goes on from CM067845.1 coordinate 696,058,647, forward strand.
ATTGATTCGACCCTATGAAAAGGAGGCATCCCTCTAAGAGTCACTAATCAAAACACTACCCTTCTGTTCCCTTTTGCGTCCGATGCCATTGAGTTTCGCCGCTCCTCTCCCTGTCGTGTAGTAGGGCGAGGAAACATCATCGGACATGCCCCAATGATCAGCGACCTGCATAGGTAGCCGGGTGCTAACATTTCTGGGAAGTGCTCATACGACCGCTTCGCTCTTCTTCATCGACGTTGTCTACATCCACTACTTCCGTGATTTCGTCTTCATCGACTACTTCCTCGACTCACCGTTGTTATCTTCATCAGCACACCATGATAGTTTTCCGTCCATATATATGTCGATTTGATTTCGAGGTTATTATCTATATATGGAATAAGGGTTTACCGCGTTTGTAGATGTCATGCTAATTTTCATTCATTCATATGTATATACCGAGTAAATTCGGAATAATATTAATGGTAGTCATCACATTGTTTCCAACATGAGAATCTTGGATATTTAGTTCCAAGATGAATGACAGCATCGATGAAGGACAACTGTTTTGTTTCTCTCCCGGTGGTGGTGACGCCAGAACTTTGCCGATTACATGAAAGTGACCACCCACCCGACCAAATCATGGCAGGTTTGCACAAAATCCACAATTATGATCCCAACAAACATTTCAAGTATTGTTTTTGTAGGCTTGATGACTGCCTTTTTGCCGTGCCATGGCAAGCAACTGAATACATATATTCACCAGGATCCACGCAGCCTAGGTGCATGCGCTCAGCTGGTTCTTCAACCGTCGACTTTTCATTTGCTTACCTGTACAGATTTCTTTGTTGGAAGTTTGTACTTGGACTGCTACTGCGCACGCATGAAAACGATAGCTATAGGCATGCATCACTGTGTTGAAGAACATTGAGCGTAAGGAGAATGCATGGCCTGACGCTAGCTGCACGTACGTAGATGTGTTTATGGGAGGGGGTGTACTGAACTAGCATGCCGTCTGGATACAAGCAGTGCAGCTTAGGTTAAGCTTGTGACTTGTGTGAATAAGGACGATAAGGAGACCAACTCTACCCATTCGACCCCTTCAACCTTGACTAAATAGCATAAAACTACTATAGTTGAGCTAGGGTTCCAGAAAACTATCACTTCTCAAAATTTCCTAAAAGCTACCACAAATTTGGTTTCTTATTTTTAAAACCTATCATGTCGCACTAATGACTATGTCGGTCAGGTTGACCGTTGACAGGTGGCCCTGCTTTATAGATAAAGCAGTAACCGAATAAAATACACGGCCGAACGATACAAGATGATGACTGATGAGGTAGCCCTCATACAATGTTGATCCCAAGATAATCGGATAATGCAACATGGAACTACGCTACCGACAAAGAACATAGGAAGAAGAGCACAACTCCATGCTACGCCCTACAACACATAAGTTCCACGACAACCTCCTCAGGAGGGAGAATGGCGCCAAGCGTCACCGCTGTCGAGTCTAGAGAAGACAAGGGTTTTCATCCGGAACCCTGACACCGAGATGAGCACCACAGCGATGTCTTTAGGAAGAAAGCGGCGCCCGCGAGTGTCGTCGGCAGAGGCACCAAAGCGCAGAGCTTTCGCTCAGCAGCTCCTCCATGCCACCACAAGGTCACCAGGACAAGCATGACATGTCCAGATCCCTAGGTTCAAATCGAGGCGTAGCCACTGCCAAAGACAAAGGGCACGCCCGAGCCACCCGTTGCTACACCTCTCGCCGTCCACACAGCCAATAGGGAAAGCCACCACCACCGACATGATGCACGTCGGAGAACCAACCATGCGGACCATCGTCTGGAGCCACCGCCTCGGCATCCATGTCCGAGACACCACTACTCGTCGACATCATGATGCAACAACCACGGAAGGAAGTATAAAAGTGGTCTCCTTTCACTCCTAAACAGGCGACATTGTTGTCCACCAGCGACGTCATTGTCGCGTCATCCTCAGCTCCGAGTTAATCATGACTCAGCCTCACGGGCATCCCCGTGCCTTGTCGTCGCTTGCCGTTGCACCCGTCTTGGCCTCGAGCCCGCGGCAAAATCGACGGATCCAAATTGCACTTTTCAGGCTACTGGTTTAAAATTAGAACAACGTACGTACTGCATTTAGTATTTGACTAAATAGCATAAAACTACTATACTCGGGGTTAGGGTTCCGAAAAACTACCGCTTTTCAAAATTCCTTAAAAGCTACCACAAAATTGGTTTTTTATTTCAAAAACCTACCATGTTGCACGAATGACTATGTCGGTCAGGTTGACCATTAGCTTCAACCACTGATAGGTGGCCCCGTTTTATAAATAAGGCAACAACCGAATAAAGTACACGGCCGAACGATACAAGATGGTGACTGATGACGTAGCCGTCATACAATGTCGATCCCAAAATAACCGGATCACGCAGAACACACACGACTACGCTACCGACAAAGAACATAGAAAGAAAAGTACAATGCCACGCTACGCCCTACAACACATAAATTCCACGACAACGCCCTCAGGAGGGAGAATGGCGCCAAGCGTCACCGCTGCCGAGTCTAGAGCAGACAAGGGTTTTCACCCGGAACCCTGACACCGAGATGAGCACCACAACAACATCTTCAGGAAGAAAGAGACGCCCGCGAGCGTTGCCGTCGTCGGCGTCAAAGCGTAGAGCTTTCGCTCAGCAGCTCCTCCGTGCTACCACGAGGTCACTAGGAGAAGCGCTACGTGTCCAGATCCCCAGGTCCGAATCGAGGCATAGCCACTGCCAAAGACAAAGGCCACGCCCAAGCCACCCGCCGCTACACCTCTCGCCGTCCACACGGCCAAGAGGGAAAGCCGCCACCACTGACTTGGTGCCCGCCGGAGAGCCAACCATACGGACCGCCATACGGAGTCACCGCCTCAGCATCCATGTCCGAGACACCACTACTCGTCGACATCATGATGCATCAACCATGGAAGGAAGAGTAAAAGGGGCCTCCTTTCACTCCTAGCCAGGCGACGTTGTTGTCCACCCGCGACGTCGTGGTCGCATCGTCCCCAGCTCCGAGCCAATCATGACTCAGCCTCACTGGCATCCCCGTGCCTTGTCGTCACTCGCCGTTGCGCCCGTCTTGGCCTCCCATGCTCCATCCTGTTTCTAAAAAGAACATCACCTTCCTTTTTTGTTAGATACCGCTCCGTTAGGTACTAATGCTTCTACCTATCACCCAGAGGGTGAGTTTGAGAGCTGTGTTTTTTTCCCAACGTTAATAGCATTCCACGAGAAAAGTCATCTATTGATGTTGTCAGCGGAGTCCCTCGTCCATCCATGTATGAATAGCGAGCCTTGGGCAAAATCGACGGATCCAAATTGCACTTTTCAGGCTACTGGTTTAAAATTAGAACGACGTATGTACTGCATTTAGTATTTTTCACGCAAACTAATAAATACAAACCCGGTTTAAAATTAGAACGGCATGCGTAGTACATTTAGTCTCATCGTGTACGCAGCTATATATGATCGCATGAGTATATATTGTACTAGAACAAATCGGAGTAGCGTCACTAGGGCATAAGCAGAAGAGATCGCTAAGCATATATAACCAATCAATCTCGGGCCAATCATCCACCAATTTGATCAATCGACCTACAAATAATAAGCTGCGAGTCTCCAGTCCCCTAGACAATCATCCGGCCGGCCGATCGATACATCGACAGGCCACCTGCTGCCCGGCCGCTTCCAAACTACGCGTACGATCAGTAGCACCGGCCGGCTACGTACGTACTCACCGCCCCTCTAATTAATGTGCAACATACCATTCCGGCAAGGTCACCCTAGGCCGGGGACGGCAGCCGTGTCGTGCCCCGATCGACCGTGAGGAGAGCTGCGTGCGTATCAGGCAACAAAAAAGATCGACCACCAAAAGCAATGTCGCGCATGCAGAAGCGTGCGTGCAGGTAAACTGGTACAGGTCCACCCCACCCCCCCCTGCCGGCGCCGTTGCGGCACCGCAGTCTCTGCCTCCTCGCCGTGGATGGCATTCGTGCAACCAGCAATTGCCACCGGGCCAGCCGTCGCGCGCAGACGACCGGCAGATCAGCCGGCCAGGTCACGGAGCAGGTGAAACCCGGCGCTCATCCCCCGGTAGTGCTGGTCCTGCACGCCGTGGGACGACCCCTCGGCGGCGCCATCCATGCCGAACTGGATGTTCTGGCCATGGCCGCCGGACGGATGCAAGCCCACGCCGTCCATCTGCTCGCCCGGGAACAGGAACCCGCCCGCGCCGTGCTGCGCGGACGACGGCGCGCCAAACGCGATGTTCACGCCGCCGCCGCCGTGCGTGTCGTGCTGCTGCAGCCCCAGCGTGAGCGACACGCCGCCCCCGAAGCCCTGGCCCTGCCCGCCGTACGCGTCGAAGTCAAGTGGGTGGGCGGCGTCCATGACGCCGAAGCTCTCCATCCGCGCCGGGACGCCGGCGATGTTGACGACGGAGGCGAGCGAGCCGGCGTCGTGCCCAACATGCAGCTGCGCCCGCGTCGGCTTCCGGTCATCAGCCCCGACGCGCTCGCCTTCGTCGGCCGCGGCCGCGCCCTGCTGCCCCTGCGCGTCGGAGGCGTGGCTCCCGCTGCTGCTAGGGTTGTTAGGGTTTATCAGGCCGCCATCGTCCTGCTGCTCGCCCTTCATCTCCTCCACGTACATCTCCTCCACCATGGGCTTCCACAGCCGCACCCTCGCGTTGATGAACCAGTTGGACACCTGCATGCAGCGCGCGCATGTCATTGTAGCGAGAGGTGCAAGTGTAACCAAGAACCAAGAATCTCCGTCCGGCCAGCGCTAGCGGACGCGGCGAGACCCTGACATGGCAACCGATCGAGGTGCGACGATGGAGATGGACCATCCACACGGAGTGCACGGGTAGCTCGTGTGCGTACCTGGCTCCGTGAGAGGCCCGTCTGGCGAGCCAGGATGTGCTTGTCCACGTCGCTCGGATACCTGCAGGGATACACACATTTTTGTACGATCACATGATCACAAAATGTTACGAAAGCATGCGCTACTAAGAAACAACACAAATCAAGTAAAGTAGTAATCTAAACGATTTTATATTTCTTTACAGAGGGAGTATATTAGTGCTAATCGGTTAGAACTGATGTTTATGCTTTGTCCACTCAAACACACTTCCATGGTTAATTTACACATCACACACTAAGAAATGCGTCACATATCCAACTAGCCATGATAAACTAAGCCACCTAGCCATCCTTTTCTCACAAAAGACTTTTTGTGCTTACGTGCGTGCATACAAAATCACTCACGAGCTAGCTAGGTACACGTAGTTCATCAACTAATTAACATGCATGATGAAAACCGGCCAATTAGTTTATGTTTCCAATCGGAATTAATAAGCCAACACCATAGTCCCTAAGGATCGATCGTACGTACACACACACATGACATTGGGTATATGCTTGACAGCTTGAGTATATGTAGCATCCATTGGCTAATAGGCCAACATGGCCATTTGAGCAGGTGATGCCAACATAATTGTGGTCCTGGTGAATAGTATGCCATACGATAGAATATAAACTTTAGATGAAGAAAACTCTATTAAGAACTAATTGATATCCAATTCAATGATTTTCCAGCTTAACATTATGCAAAATTCAATTTTGCTCAATGTACATTGCATCTATTTACATGGTCTATGATATGCCTATATACTGCAGCCTCCGTCCCAAAATAAATGACATGGTTTTAGTTTAAATTTGAACTAAAACCACACCACTTATTTTGAGGCAGAGGGAGTAGTTATCTATGTTATTGAAAGAAAATAAAATCACTTTGTTAATTGATGAAGCAACTGTTGGATTAATGCATGGCATGTAAAGATGAAAGTACCACTACTTACGGGTCGAGGGATGGTTTCTCTAATAAAAATCGGAGGAGAAACCCTCTTTTGCTCAAAAAAACTTACGGGTTGAGGAAGTGCTCAAAGAGCCATGCCCGGAGGATGGTGACCGCGCGCTCTGGCAGGCCGCGCTGTGGCCGCCACGGGTGGCTGTCCATCATCATGCCGCTGTTCTGGTGCATCGCCTTCTGCTGCCGGATGCACTGGTCCAGCACCTTGAGCCGTGGCGTGTCGCCTCGTGTCATCCCCGGCGGCGACACGTCCTTCTCCCCGAGCGCCTTCCGCACTGCCTGCAGCTGCGCCACGATCCCGTCCCTCAAGCTTCGGAAGTGCCGTGAGATGGTCCGTGCCGCTACCGCCGTGTACCCCGATGCCGCCCGCTCCCCCGCCACCGCCTCGAACCCGCCCGCCAGCCCTCTCATCTGCTCGCAGTACCTCCTGTACCGCCGGTCCACCTGCGATACACCAATGCAGTAAATTAAGATGGAAAATGTAACATTGAATTACACGGTAACAATGAACTGCCGATGCGGTAACTTGTGCGAATCAGTTGACCAATGCAGTAAATTGGTTAGTTAAGATGGGCTATGTAACAGTGAATTAGAGGGTAACGGTTAACTGCCAGTGCTGTGCCGTGACTTGTGCGATGGAGCTGCATGCTAGCTAGTAGAACTCAGCTGCAACCACTGGAGCTAGCTCTTTCCGTGGCAGTGGCAGTGGCAGTGCAGTGTGGTAAACAGTAAGAAATGCTTGCATTGAATTCACCGAGGGAGATGGGCAAAGTGGTGGTGCTGCACTGCAGCGGTATGCAGAGAAAGCTTGCAGTCGCAGAGTCATGGCAGGGCAGGCAGGGTGTGGGTGTGGGGGAGACGAGGGCGTTGCCGTTGCATGGCCATGACCGCCGGGGCTATCTATCTAGCAGGGGACCCGGGCTATGCGAGGCAAGGGAATAGAGGTTTCCGAAAGCGAAGGGTGTGGCCCAAGAATAGCTCCCCATGGCTGCCCTAGCCGCAGGTGCACCCTTCCGGCAACCATGATGGAACTCCTGCTCCTGCTCCTGCTACGACGACCTTTCCTGCAATCCCAGATTCCCTTTTACTTCGATCTAATGCAGCACTGCAGTGCGCTGCACTGCCTGCTAATTAGTAATCAATCAAGCAACTGCTTGTGGTGGAGCCATGGAGCTGTGCTTGGATGATGATTGGATTGCTATAGCTATAGCTCGATCGAAGCTCGCTGCTCACCTCCTCCAGCATGACGTAGAGCCTGTCCTTGAGCCTCTTGAGCTCCAGCGCCTCCATGGCCTGGATCTGCGGCGACGGGGTCCAGCCCGACGTCGACGACGAGGAGGCCTCACCGCCGGCGCCGTCTTCTTGCTGCTGCGTCTGCGCCGGCTTGGCGCGCTTGGGGGTGATGTCCACGGGGAGGCTGCAGTAGCCCTGCAGGAGCTGCTGCGCCGGGAGGAGGAACCGGGAACTGCGGAGGGGCCACGCCGCGGTGTGCCCGTGCGCGTACGTCGCCGCGTCATGCTCGTGTGGCATCATCCACGCCGCCGCGGACGCCTCGTGCTGCTGCTGCTGAGACGAGCCGCCGAGATGGTGATGGTGCTGCTGCTGGTGCAGCTGCGCGACTTCCTCCGGCCGGCACAGCGACAAGGCCAGCGGCGCCTGGCTCGGCTGGTGATGCTGATGATGTTGCTGCTGCTGCTGCTCGAGGAAGAAGCGCATGGTGGAGCCATCGTGGCCGTCTCCTCCTCCGTCGCCTGGCTCGGACATCGCGGCGGCGTGCAGGCCGCGCATGCCGAGAAGCTCCATCCCGGACTGCAAGCCGTACAGCTCCGGCGCACCCTCATCCATCGCGGGCATGAGCGACGCCGCCGCCGCGTCGGCCGCCGAGAAGTAGTCGGCGAAGCCCAGGCTCGGATCGTGCGCCATCCTCCCGAGTTACACGCCACCAAAAGGTCCACCCAGCTCGATGGAACGACTGAAGCAAATTACACCACCAACCCAATCAGCAGAGCAAGAGCAAACGAGACAAAAGGGCAGGAACACCAATCGAAAGAGATGAGCTCACTTTGCGCAAAGCAACCAGCTAGAGATACATATAGCTCGGACGACCAAATCTTTCTATAAAACAAGAACAGAAGGGCACGCAAATTGATTAGTCACTCCCCTATCGCCACTGATCTATCAAGCTAGCTAGTCAACAAGGCTATCTATCAGCTAGGACTGAGCACAAATACTGCTACTACACACATCACACAGAGCTAGCTACTCCCTATGTGCTATAGCAAGGTAGACGAAGAGGAGGAAAGCAACGAGGTCAAAAAAAGATGCGTTGCAGGTAGCAATCCAATCCAACTATCCAAGACAAGAGACAATCCCGGGCCCTTTACCAAATCACACTAGCAGACTATACCTCACAGGCTCTCGCATGAATCTCGCTTTGGTCCGGAGGGGAGAAAAAACAGGATGAAAAGCCAGCAGCAGATTGGGGAGGACGCGCGCAGTGGTCTTAAAGAAGCCAACCAGAGCAAAGATCTCATGGGGAAAAAGCAAGCGAGCGAGAGAGAGAGGAAACGGGAAAAAGGTGTGGGGCGGGGCACGGAAAGCATACATGGCTACGGCTCCCTTCGTCGTCGTCGGCTGGACCGGCCGGGGTTTGGGTGTGTGGTGGTGGTCTGGTGGTTGCCCCGTCAAGCTTTCGCCTCGCCCTGCCGCTCGCTAGCTGCTGCTTCCTCTTCTACTTGCTTCTTCTGATATGATATGAGATTCTCTCTCGGCCTCGGCCTCTCTCTGCTGCCACTGCTGCCGTATCTCAAAAATATCTGGATGTATGTATTTGCTAGTGTGCAAACGTACGTGCTAGCTACCAGGTTTTGGAAGATGGAAATAATCTTCTTGTGTGTGTGTGTGTGTGTGGATGGATGTGAGATTAGTTAGACCGGCCTCTTTCGGTGCACAGTGTATGTATACGTGTGGCTTAAACTCCTCCGATCGACCAAGTGCACAGGACTCGGGTGATCTAGGGTTATTTTTGGTACTTCCTCCGATTTGAATTAACTGACGCAGACTCATTTTACATTGTCTATACAGGCTGCTTCAGTTAATTCGAACAGGAGGGAGTAGCATTTTTTTTAGAAAAAGGAGGATGACCCCCGGCCTCTGCATCTGGGAGATACATACGGCCACTTTATTGATTATTCACGAGGACCTTACAAAGTATTACAACAAAATGCCTGAATCCGCCATCTTGGCAACATATGCCATTACTCTTATCCATATGATGAAGGGGTGCTACCTGGGCCAAATACCCGGTCTACTCACCTAAGCTTATCATCAAAAGCCAGAAGCCCCAGCCGAACCACATACCGGGTCTGGGGCATAAACTGGTCTGACGCACTCACATGTGTCGTCGCCGCCATCTTCCACAGGTCTGTCTTCAGAGCAGATATTGAGGCTTCTAGCTTGTCGGTCCACGCCGCCATCGACGCCACCTTGACGCCAGACAACTACCTCCACCTGCGCGAGTCCATCACCGCGCATCGGGCGCCGAGTCTCCACTGCACCACGCCGCCGAGATCCGCCGTCATCAATGTGAAGGATGAAGTACCGCTCCACCAAAAAAGGCGCCCGCTGGTCTCTCGAACCCGTGTACACCTCCAAGAATGACGCCCCCAAGGAGGAAACGACACCAACGCGCCGCCGTCATCCGATCAACTGATCTAGGGTTTCCCCCGGAGGTAGCGGATAGAGGTCTAGAGCTTCTCCACGGCGATGCCTTCAATAAGGTAATGACACCACAGGGTGCCACCAACGCCGGTCTTGGCATCAAGCCGAGCACAAGGTTTTCACCCGGATCCGCTCGAAGAACCTTCATCACGTACTGTGTGCACGGGTCGCCACCGATCTGAGCCGCCGCACATGGAGCAGGCCGCACCGGCCAGATCAAATCTGTCCGGAGGGCACAACCCGCATGGTGCCGACCCAACCACCAGGCCCTCCATGCCGCCACCGCCGATCCGAGGTCAGATGTTGTGTCGCCGCAGACCCGGCCGCCGCCACCGAACGCCGCCACGCAGCCCGTGGCAGGGCCGGCTGCCGCACCCCACCATCGCCGCCCTTGGCCGAGGCAGCCGTCGCGCCGCCGCCGGAAGGCAGGCCCGCCGCGCCGCCAGGCCAGATCGGCTGTGCCACCCACGCTGCGGGGCTCCGCACCACCCGCACGGCGCAGACAAGAGGGAAGACCCCCGCCACCGCCATCAGCCCCGGGCTATAGCCGGCGGCGTCCTTCGGCGGCGGCGGTAGGAGGGGAGGACGGATGGGGACCCCCGGCGGCTAGGGTTTTAGATCCCGCCCGAGTCGCCCGAGCAGGAGGGAGTAGCATATGTGAGGGTAATCATGTCTGCTCATGCTGTGTTCTTCATTTTCCTGCCTACGTTCGTGTAATGGGGACTTATTTCCTTTATCTAATGGACTTCCTTTTGGACAACGTATGCTTTCTTCTAGTGGACTACATGTTGCTATGAGGATGGGAGCACTTTTTGCATACATAAATAGCTAGCTCTAGGATGTGATACATGTGTTGAAGTTGATCGATGTCCCCGTAGCGGGGGATGCAGCAGATGATTCTACATTTCTACGCATGGAAAATGATGGTTCCTTTCATGTATAGGAAGTATATGTGGTTTTTGCATGTCCCGGATGAAACAACCGAAAGGGGTGGAAATGTACTACTACTTCCTAAACTATATTAATTGACCTGATGGGGAGTATTATATGCTAGTATCATACATATGATACTAGTTATGATAGTAATGTATAATATTATCTTATTAATGCATAGTATATAATATTTTATTTATTCCCATGCATGACACATAGTAGCATAGCATTTATTATGCTACAGTATCATCATACTAGATATTCAACCTCCTCTTTCTTCATTTAATACTATGCCACATCAACAAAATTGGCTAGTTAGTATGCATGATACTAACTATAATACTATCATTACGACCAGCCTTAGTGCAACTTCATATTAATTGTCACACATAGTGTACTAAAGTGTGCGACAATTAATATGGATTGAAGGAGTGCAAAATATAGTGGTGTCGGAAATGCATGTTGGGGCTCGAGCACCATGGTGTTCATTTTTTTGCAAAATTCAAAATCATATTTAAAGTTTCAAAAAGAACCAAAAAAATTCTCATGAACCGAGGGATGTATACTACATCTCTGTAAATTTTCATGATGAAAGCTACAAAAAATAATAATGTATTTCTAGCACGTGCACCATTCATTATAAAAGTCCATAATTTATTTGCATCTCACAAAAAAGAGTATTTCATCATGAATGTATAATACATTCCCGTAAAATTTCATGTTGAAATATGAAATTTTACAGGCATGTATTATACATATGTATGTTCATCTGTATTTTCAAAAAAAATCAAGAACTTCAAAATACACATCATTTTCGAATTTTTCGAATAACATTATGTTGACTACAAAATTTGCAGATGCTTCGAAATTGTCTATTTGCCATAACTTTTTTCGCTGATCTCCACTTCACCGATTGATTGAAGGCTGGTAGGAGAAGCTTAGCTGAAATGTTTATAGGCTACAAAAATGATTGACTGTTTATTTCGATCCCCACAAAATATTCCTTAAGTAGGTCCTGGCGCCAAGTGGGAAAAGAGTGGTCCACACCTTTCAACTAATTGCAATTAAAACAGCCTACTGAAAAGACCGCTGGGACCGTGCCTATCGGTGGGACCAATTGCATGCGACTTTCTTGGTTTCCTTTTTTCCCATACGCTTCTATTTTCTGCCTTTCTTTTTAGAAAACTTCATTTTTTTTCTTACTTCGTATGGAGTACCTTAGGACTAATCATTTATCCATATTTACATTAGCTAATTGCGCATATGTAACATGGCATATAATCCATATACTGGATTGTTGGTGATGTTACAAAATGGACATCGATAACTGTCACACGTGTGGCAGGAAAAAAGCCGCACCACACGTCTTTAAGGATCCGGTTTGCCTGCTCCCTCTCCATGCTCCCATCCGTGCTCCCATCTCATCCTACAGTTGTCTTTTTTTTTTCTTTTTTCTTTCTAATCTAATCATCTCCCCCCTGATTTTAAGGGGATGGGGTCAGGCCTTATTTTGCTCCAATCAAATTAAGCCACGTATGCGGGAGCATGAATGGGAGCATGGGAAGGAAACAGGCAATTCTAGTATATCACACCAAAATCAAGCTTAAGAGAGTAGATTGCCATTCGTCTATCCTTAGGAGTTGTTGGCCTGCTACTACAAATTCTCAATCGGTTTTGCTTATGAGCATATCGATCTCCTCAAGACATCAATCGATGATCCCAAAATAATCAAAAGGTCAAGCTAGACAAATCGTTAATACATTTCGAGCTAGGCGAGGCAGATCACAAGCCCATTGGAGTTCTTCTCACATTAGCAATCAATATTTTTGTCAAGAGGCAAGGGTGTACGGCTAGCGGAGGCAGGCCAACGATGGACGAAGGGAGGCAGCATGGGGATGATGGAGAGGCACTCCAGTGTGCGACGGAGGACCTGGTAGTGGTCGGTGGCTAGCCGCACACGTCCTGGAGGAGGAAGGCCTACATATGCGCCCATGATAATTTGAATTCACGTGAAAGGGTAAATCCACCCACACTGGTCTAGTGGAAAATAATCAAGTTGGCTTCGTGCCAAACTCTGAGCAAACCATATTAACCATTGAATCAACTTAATACTACACATTAAATCCAATAATCTGATGTACCGCAAACTCTCTTTGTCTAGGAGTTGAAACAAGGGCCATAATATCGTGTACATGTACATTTCGCACACCATCACCCACATACATTAGATCTGACCCCTCTGAGGTCCACCTGTGGAAGTGAAGTGAATAGTTGGGGCTCCTCCATGACGGTGAAGTGGACCATGGTCGCTACAGGTGTAATGTGAGCAGGTAACCCCCGTCCAGGTTTCTTGGTCCCTTCCATATTTTACGTTAAATTTTAACCATAGACTCAAAAAAAATATACCATTGGATTTTTATTTGAACACAGTTTCTCATAATATTATTTTTGTTATGTATAATTTATATTTTACTAGCTAAAATCATGGTCAAAATAGGATCCTAAATACGAGGGAAGTAATAAACCAAGATAGAGGTAATAGTTAACATCGTCATCACCAACAACTAGTCACTTACGGGATACAATCCCGTCACATGTAACGGATGTCTTGTCGGGATTCTCTGTTTTTTAGAAGAAGAAGCGTTTTTCTAATACAAGGGCAAGTATATATGATTGTCCTCGTAAAATTAGTTCTTTATGATCTTGGATAAAAAACAGATTAAGGTCCACCTCCAATCTTCTCAATCTCCAGTAGTTTAGTCGATCTACCCCGTCACTCTCTCCACAAACCTTTTGCCCGTAGTGCCATCAAATCATATCATATCACGCCATTCCTCTCTCAGGCTCATACAAAAACTCCGCTTTCCGGTAGCCTACGCGACCTCCCTGGCCCGACCCTCCATCGAATTCACGTCATGAGCCCGTCAGCATTCCCCTCTCTCTCTCTCTCTCTCTCTCTCTCTAACACGATGATTTTTTTATTTTTGAAACAAACATGATGATTTTTAGAAGAACACGGTGAGATTTTTATCTGGCGGTCACTGTACATACCGTTAGCCCTCTGTCTTGCTGCACATGTCCTCTTGTGCTTGTACGTACGCTCTGCAGCTCCCACGGCCATGAGCCGGTGGGCCCTGCCCTTGCCTTGTTGTCTACACTGGGTTTCGTTGTCCCGAACGAACAGTTGGTGCGACAGGTGCCCAAGATGGTACTGTGCGCACGTACAGTGCGCGGCCTCTACCACTCACTGTGCATGTACTTCGACGTGAAAGGAAAGGATGGTACGCACTGTGCTCGTGGATATATGCGGGCGTACGTGTACCACGGCCACGTTGCCTGGAACACGACGGATTGTCTTTGCTACAGTAGCCACCACCGCTAGCCGACTACAGTAGTACTGTACTTCCTTTCTTCCACAGTAGTACTAGAGGAGTACCTACTGGCAAGGCGATCCCGTGAGCGCACGTACGTACGTACGTACAAGGTATGCCAAGTCACGGTGATCAGTAGTACTACTACGGTGGTATTCCAGCAGAGAGGAGTCTTCGGTCTCCCACCATTTTTCTCGTAAATCACCGGCACTTATAGCTGGGCGTCTCAAATCTGTCTTTAACGCCCGAATGGACGGTTGGTCACAAAAATTCGACTCAAACAAACATTCGGGCTAACCGGCATCTTTCATATTCAGTCTAAATGTAGGGCGGATATGAGGTATTTAGACACGTCCGCATCATCAGACTAACAATGGGATCACATACAGAATTGTCCCGAAACCTAATAGTCATTTTCCGCCGCTACATGGGGCCGCTCCAGCGGCCATGTAGTGCCCTAGCCCGGCTATTTAAGCCAACTATCGGCACCGAAACTTTACCCATCTACGCAGCGAGCCAACAATCGGTAGTGTCCAACAAGACGGGAGGAGACTCGATGTCGATCAGTCGATCGATGGAAGCACGCACGCACGCACGGCCTGGAATGGGCGCCGAAGCTTTTGCCGCCTGCCTATGATTGTGTTCCCGGGTCATGCATGAACCGGAGAGTGCGACGCGAAGTGGAGCGCGCGCCGGGTCGCACGTTTACACGCGCGCGCGCGTCGTTTTCCCGCCAATTAACCGGGCGACTCCCAGCGCGCACAAGCTATCGCGTTGCGCGTTGGAACGGAGCCCATCGGCCGGAGATTCGGCTGAAATGTGCGGGCGTCAGTCTCGGCTGAAATGTATGCACGAATGCTGCTGCTTGCTGTGGCAAGCAAAGTCGTCGTAATTAAGCCGGACGCCGCCGTCGTCGGAGTGGACGGGCCGTCGCTAGCTGCCGCAACTTGATCAAAGCTGTCGCCGCGATCTGTGTCTCCACTCCATGGCTGTACTACGTGTCTTGGAGACCTGGTCGATCAGATCAGGGCGACTGGACAATCACCGCCGGTTTTACTGCTGCTACAGCGACGTACGGCGGCAGGCCATCACCTCATCTGTCTGGCTGTCCATCCCTGAGTTTCGCGCTTGATGGCTTGATCCAAGACCGCGGCGACGTAGACACGTACTCCCTCTGTTCCGAATTATTTATTGTAGATATGAATGTATCTAAATGTATTTTAATTTTAGATACATCCATTTTTATGACGAGTAATTTGGAACGGAGGGAGTAGTACGTAGTACGTGCGTGCACCTCATGACCTTTCTGCACAACGAGCCCACGGCGGGTGCACCTCCACGTCGGCGCCGCGCCGCGCCGACGGCGAAGGATGGGTGCATCCATGACCCGTCGCCCAAGCCCGTCCTGACATGATCCCTGCAGCTCCACAGCTCCTGTTCCACGCACTAGCCAACTGAAATTCGCCCTAGAAACGAGCTGCTCCTACCCCTAATTATCTGACGATACGATGAAACACGCTGTTCACCGCGTGCCGCTCGAACCACACGGCCGGCCCGATCGATCCAGTTTCCGCGGTGCACGTTTGGGTACGTCGACGACGGGCGAGGCGTCGCCGTCCGTCCGTCGGCGAGGCCGCGGCGGCAGGGGCAGCGGCCCAGTTCACCCGGCGCAGGAGCAGCGAAAGCGGCCGCACATGCCGGCCCACATGACGCGTGCGCCGTGCACGGGGAACACGCGACGGGACGCCCCTTTCGCGCGTGTACTACTGCATCCTGGATGGATGGACGGATGGATGGCAGATGCTCGGATTTGATTGGGGAGGATGTGCTTGTACTGTGCCCCGCCTTGATGATCGTCAACTGCTGCCTCAGCCACAAGACGGGACAGCAGCCAATGGGGGAGCGGTTGGTGGTGGTCTGGTGCGTGCGGATGCACTTTGGTGGTCACGCTTCTCGCCGCTCCTCCGACATGTCTGCCTGCCGACGGGATATTTGATGCTCTATTCTTTGTTTCTATCTTCGTAGATTTTAGCTACGAGAGATCTCTGTGTTGCATATTAGCATGGCGTACTTCTCATGTTTTGAATGGCTAAGCACAGTGTAGAGATGAAAAAACTTGCATTATTTCTAAAACATGTGAATCCAATGACGACTTTTGTGGATCCACCCATATAGGTGGGTTGGTGGCGGCTAGTGTTGTAAATATAAGAGCTTGAATACTCCTTGTAAATTACCAAAGAAACATGACAAGTGTTGAGACTACTATACGGAAACTGACTAAACAATGTTAGCTCGATGACCCTTGGGGGTGAACGTTCAGTGGCATCGGATACCCGCCCGCCACTGATTGGGGTCAGATGTGGAAGTGGAGGAAGTAGAGATGAAGAATGAAGAAGAGAGGAGATTTTATTGCGGGGCCATCCTAAAACTTGTAGTCGCCAGACATAAACACTGATACCCTTGGGCTTTAGAGAGATGGGGTTGACTGGGGAACTGTCATGCATGCTGCCAGTGGCGGCAAGTTGAGGTCATTGGCGGTAATACGAGTAGGAAGGGGCGAGTCTATAAGATGATGATCGAGTGGGAGAAGAGGGAGCCAATCAAACAAGAAAGGGGCCTTGGGGCGTTGTTTGCACCCAAATTAGTCAATGGAAAGATTGGTCATGACCCTAAGTTTGTATGAAGTACAGTTAAATCCAAATAGGTTCTGGTGTTCAAAAGGGGACATTAAAGTATACTCGTCAAACATGCGGGGAGCATTTCTTTATTGTTGGTTGAATTGAAATTGCTTCCTTTCATATTTGTGTGAAATTTCTTCCTGGAGTATCAGTGTGAATTATCTCCTTGTGCATTTAATATTGTCTTAGTCATTGACCTTTCTCCTTGCCAATTTTTTTAAACCCCACCCATATATTAATTAACTAACAAGATTCTTACAATCGATCATTACATAGTTTGCCACGCAGCGCGAAACACTATTACAAGAAGCACCATGCGTGCTATCAAAACTAAATTTCGCAACCTTATGCGCCACCCTGTTAGCCTGACCTTTCTCCTCGCCATTTTTTTGACTTGTTGATCAAATGGCCAACACCCAACATAAAATCCTTTCCATTCTCCCATACATCTCCTTTGAGTACGATGGAGTGATTGCACATACTGAAAAGGTTAAGGCAAATGACATTTGGATAAACTGTATGATTCAGTCTCGGATTATGATAGTTACAAAATAAAGTTTGAGGACATAACACATGAAGTTACTCTTAATTGACGTTAGGCTGGTGGAAGTGATTCTTTCTTCATCTATACAGAGTTTCAGGAGTGTATTTTTCATGCTTTCGTGCCAGGACAGTTCCTTTCTTCATACGCTAGTACGTCATATCAGCTAGCGTGTCTGCTTTTTAGAGAGAAGTTAGCCTGTTTTTTGAGGATAGAGAGAAAGCTAGGCTTATCTGGTGTTCTGCGTCCACATTATTTACTCTCTATTTTTCCAGAAAAATAGTTATGGGATGCTATGGCCGAAACCTTTTTTTTCTAAAGACGATCGAAACTATGATTGATTGACACGGATTGATATGTATCACTCATTGCGACTGTTTAGACTCCGATCACCCACTATCATAGGAACATGGACCGGCCCTTTAGGAACTAAAGTGAAGCAAGCCCTGAACCAATGGAGAGGTGACGACTAGTTTTAGGAATTGTCTTGAAGGTTCGTGACCAATTTTGGAACCATCTACAAGGTCCCTAAACTATGCTTTTTTGCTTTTACTGGTTTTCCTTTTTCTTGTTTTTCTGTTATTATGTGTTCTTTTTTCCTTTTCCTATTTTTTAAATCACAAACTAAAACAACGAAAAATATCTAAATATATTTAAATCAAAATATTTATTCATTTAGAAAAACAAGATTCCATTTTTTTCATGATTTCTCCATAAATGTTTTCGTGTTTTTAGAAAAGTGTTTGGAAATTTACAATGTTCAGAATTTATAAATTTGCTCCCAGTAACAAGAAATATTCATAGATTTTCAAAAAAAATCACAAATTTCAAACGATGCTGAAATAATTTAAAAATAGTGTGTTCATTTTAAAAATTGTTGATTGACGATTTTTTTTTATTTCAACAAACTTTTTTGAATTCGGGAACTTTTCCAAAATTTTGAACATCTTTTATCAACAATTTTTTTCATTTGAAGGAAAAAATTGAATTCACGATTTTTTTCCAAATTCGTGGTCAATTTTAAAATTTCTAAACACTTTCCTGAATATTTTTCCTATTTGCGCAAATTTTTGAATTTGTAATATTTTTAAGTAACTCCTGCACACTTTTAAAATTGTCGAATGTTTAATTGGATTCGTACACTATTTATAGTTTTCATGGACTTTTTTTGTTCTTCATGAAATACAATCTGATGAAAATACACAAAAGCCCCATAGATTTTTGCTTGAGAGATACAGATTTATTTTTTGTTGTTCGGGAAAAAATGCCTGATGAAAAAACACAAAGGCCATGCATATACTTGTTTCAGCGATACAGATTTTTCTGTTGCTGTTTGTGAAATAAAAAGCCTGATGAAAAAACACAAAGGCCATGCATATACTTGTTTCAGCGATACAGATTTTTCTGTTGCTGTTCGTGAAAAAAAAAGCCTGATGAAAAAACACAAGTCTTTTTGTTTGAGCGATATATACACGCTATGATCGCTAGGGCTGGCACCATAATGGCTTGTCCTATAGCCAAGCATTCCAGGCGAGGGGATATATACATTGACCCTTTTTAATGTCGGATGATCTTATATAATTGTATGATGATTTTTTTAATATACGTTGAACAGTTTTTCAACATAGAGTTAACTTTTTTTATAAAATACATATTGAACAATTTCATAAAATATTTTTTCTTCAATTTTTACAATCTAGCTCCTAAAAAACAACATTCGGTTTTTTTGGTGAGAAACTCAATACAAACTGAAGAGAGAAAACCCCGCTCATGGGCAGATTGGGCTGGCCCATTTGCCCTTTATTCAGCGAAGTCTTCTCTATTTGTCGCGTGCAGGCGGCGAATAGGATGAGCCACTTCTCTATTGCCCACACTGTCTGGTAGGAATCTCCCGAAGGGATATACCCCTCAGTTAGTTCCTCCCCATTCCTATGATCACCGGGCAATCAAACTTAGGCTAGCACACGTTTGGATACGCGGGCCATTCAGGCTTGCGCTACCACATTTGGGCTTTCCTATTATTTAAGGGAAGTTGGTAAGTTGCCTCAGCTCCTCCTCGGTTTTTTCCTTCGCACGCGTCATCTCCGCTTGGTTTTCTATATCTTTTTTGGTAATCTCAACCGATGCCAAACAAAAACCAATATACATATATAGTAAGTTGAAATAATCTGAACCAAATCGGTGTACTTTCTTTTCTTTCTTGTACTCATCCCCTTAAAAAATAACATGAATTAATTTATGAAAAAATGCATCTGACATTGGACGGAAGGATCACGTTAATTATGAAAAGTACACTTTTTTTCTTCTAATTTCAAGTAGTACAACATGTAATATTGAATTACTAAAATATGTTTGCCTTTGTTGCAATGACGGCCCCCGAGGAGCACATCATCCAGATGGGTTCGCTAAAGAAAAAGAACACTATCCAGATCGGTTTAGCAGCCATCCTCTCGTGATATGCTGGCCTTTTCCCAGGCTGAAAAGTATCCCAGATTTCCAGAAGCAACAAATCAAAGTCCTCTTTCTTTTCTCAATTTTTTTCCTTCAAAGTCTTCCATTTCCCATTTGTCAAGGTCTAGATCGTTGGGCAAATCGGAAAGCTCCTCTCAAGTCACTTTTACCAACTATTATCCCGTGCGTCATTACTTGACTCGCTGGCCTGAAGTTTCTACGGCAGGAAAAACGTGTTTGAAATTCTTCCCGGCGCCCAGATTAATTTTACCAGTCCGCCAAATTTCGTTCTTTTGACAATTCACAGTTTCAGTCAGAGTGTCAGACATGGTGACGTCCAGCGATTGAAACTAAAACAGAGAGGAGGAGAAGAAGAAGATGAAAAAACAGCAATCGCATCTGCCGCGCGGCTCATCCTTTTTGCAGGAGGCCGAAGCACAAATGTCCCACCATATTTACAGCTGAGCTCCACACTATGTCCACTTGGGAGAGAGAGACGTTGGTGCGGGTAACATATACACATGGCGCGTCGTGTCGATCGATGGATCAATCGGAGTGTACACAAACTACTGCTCGAGCCAAAAATTTGAGACCGGAGGAGGAAGCAGAGACCCCTGCCGTCGCCTCTCCAGAAGGTGTCATACAATGCATTGCTTCAGCGACTTGGGCGTGTGGGTTCCCTTTAACCTCACCTGCAAAACAACAAACAATCGGAGTTAATTTACTAGTAACCCGACAAGTAGCGAGACAGTAACAAAACAGTTGTAACTTTTGTTCGTTTTCACGACAGCTAAAATTTGACGAAGTCGAGGAGATTCTTCCGCTACGAACATCACGCCAAAAGAGCCATCGGTCGAGCTGTGTTTTCGACGGAAGCGAAGAAGGTTCATCGCACTCCGCGACAGTGACACGCCGGGTTTTGGTTGCGGTTGTGAAGTCATTTTTAGCCCATTGTGCATGCACCGATGGCCGCAGCGACCATCCATCCAGAAATCTCTACAAGTCGGCCCGCACTGTCCAGATCAGTCGACCATGCACCGTCCACGTGTGGCGAAACGTGTCTTAGCAGCTGCTGGACCGTGTCTCCGTCCGGTTTTCGTGCGGGTTTTGAGCAGGGCTGGCGCTGTTTGAATTTGACTCTCTCCGTCTGTCCGTCCGTCCTTAGAGCACCCGGAGTCAGCTAGATAGGAGCAACCACACTACTCACTAATCAAAATTTGATGGTACAGCTAATGTGGTGCAGCACTGACCAGCTGGGTTAATCTATGCGCCCGGTAGCAGGCGCAAGTAGACTAATTCAGAAATTCAGGCTCAGGTCAATGTCTGATGAGTGACGCCAAATTATGAAATTCAGAAATTGCTGGGTCCTCTCCTCCCATCCGCCCGTTGCACGAGCTGTCGTGTTGCTCGGTACAGTTGCGCCGGCTGGGGAAAGTAGTACAGTAGATTCCGCGGCGCGCCTCGGATTACACTACACACTACGTACGCTGGCGCGTTGCACACAAAGTGTCAAAGTTGGATCAGCTGTCAGGCCGAAAGTGCCGGGATGAATTATACTATACACGCAGAGAAGCGCCTGGATTGTGCTGCGGAATCTTGAAAATTAAAATTCTTTCCTGCGAGCTTGCATGGCGAATTGCAAAGCTCGAGTTCATCTGAATTTTAGTTGTTTGTTTGTTTGGCGTGTGTGACGGTGGCTGCTACTGAAAAAACTGGTCATGGCGACGGTGGTTAATGCGATTGAGAATTTGTGTGGGAGGGGATGAGAGGCAGGGGACTCACTGCTTCGATGTCGATTCTGTAGACGACGTGCAGCCGGCGCTTCTCCCGGCTGCTGGCCCGGTATGCCATGGCGAGGTGCGCGGCGGCGAGCGCGAGCGACATGAGGAACATGGCCTCCACGGCGACGAGCTGGCCCTTGCCGTGCAGGTCGAGGCCGGCGGCGCCGTCGGCCGGCACGCCGAAGACGGCGACGGCCTTGGCGAGGACGTAGAAGAGGGAGCCGACGCTGCAGGCCGCCGCCACCCACAGGTAGGCCGCGCCGCCGCCGCACGCCGTGTAGGCGCCTGCACGAAATCAGCCGAACGATTAGTAAACTCAGAGAGGAACAAAATCTGGAGTCGATTCGAGATGAGGAAATTGACAGCGCGGAGGGGCAGGGCAGGGCGCTCACAGAGGATGAGGAGGGAGCGGGCGGCGGAGACGGCGGGGAGGTCGACGAGGGAGGAGCGGAAGTGGAAGCCCCTGGCCTGGTCGAGGAGGGTGTGTGCGGAGGAGGCGCGGAGGAAGTTTGAGAGGAGCGCGGGCGGGAGGAGCAGGTCGAGGAGGACGACGAGGAGCGGCGGCGCGCAGACGAGGAGCAGCGAGGCGAGCATGGAGACGAGGAAGAAGGCGGTCTTGGCCCAGCGCCAGGGCCGCGCCCACAGCCCCTCCCCGTGCGCCAGCGGCAGCGGCAGCTTCTTCTCCATGCCGGCCGATCGGTCAGGCGCCGTGCTGCGCTAGGAGTGGCAGATCGAGTCCGGCCGGGCAGCAGTCGACGGTGGATGACGGTCTGGTGGGAGTGGTGGCGACGACTCGGGGCGCGGCGGGTGTGAGGGGGCAGTGGGTTCGGTCGGAGCCGAGGTTTTAAGCGTCGAGGGGGGCGGCGGGGCGGAGGAGTTTTTCTTGTGCCTGCGTGGGTGCTGCTGCTGGGGTCGGCGATGGATGATGGTTGTGGGAGGGTTTGACCGCGTAGCGCAGGCCGCAGGGCCTACTCCTCCTATTCCTACTCCACGGCAGCAGCCTCGGGCCCGGGGCGCGCCGGGAGCCGCCACGGGTGGCGACGCGTCAGCAGATGCGCCTGCGTCTCAGCGCGCCTGGAGAAGCTTCCGCCCCCGCCCCCGCCCCCGCCCCGCCCAGTTAATTACGTGGGACGAGGGCAGGTTGCGTGATGAAAGATTATCTGTCTCAGATATTTCTCTTTCAAACGAATGAAAAAACTGTCCCCGATATGGACTGGAGGTTTGTAGTAAGTAGTGCGTTTCAAATTACGAATACTATCTTTCTTGCCGAGGAAGTTGTGCTGATGTTTTAGTGCCGTACGTACGTTACGGGTTTTTGACTGGAACGCCGCGTCATCATCCGTCCTCAACTTTGCCAACACAGGAAGAGGCGAGCGATTCCATCTAGAAGCATACTTATTCGGCAGATAAATCACACCTGTCGTGTCTGTCCGCCAAGTGTCAAATCGACCATAAAAGACAGAGAATGACACGCTCCAGACGCGTGGAAAGGCAAAACCTATGTTTCTGAAAGAGAAAAACATGATAAAAACACAAGTGTGGTGTCATGTTTTGACGACGATAAGAACAGTGTACGTGAATCTTCGGCTGAGGTGCAGTGCACCACATGGGCGCCATGTGGTGCGACATCCCATCCCTCGGCCGAACCCCCATCGAATCCACGTGACCGAGGCCGCGCACATTCGGGCAAATGGACCGGCCGCGCGCGCGCTCACATGCCGTGATTTGCGCTCCCCCGACATGTGGTGCGTGGAGCTGCAGCGGCGGCATGACCAACCGTTAACGGCCGGCCGGCCCTGCCTGCCAATCATCTCATAAACAAAGCGTGCGTGAGTGCTGACCGGTCTTCCCTGGCGCGCTGCCGAGAGAGATTCATCCGCCGTGGCCGTGGATTAGTACGAGCGGCCAGCGACCGGCACGACCAGAGAGTCGAACTACTTTTCCTCCTTCATTCCGGTCCAAATTTTGACGAGGGTTTTCAGTTCTAGGAGTTGACCGGAGCACTTGGGGACATGCAAAAACGATCGGCTCGGAAGCAGCATCTGCCGTGGATACACACTCGTGCGTTTTTTTTCTTTTTCTTTTTTTGAAAAAGAGGTTATCCTCCGGCATCTTCATCAGAACGATGCATATGGCCATACACACATTTGTACGTGCATGAGGCAGATTGATCGAGGTGTTTCCCCGGGTGATGTGCAGAGATTTTATTCCAGGGATTGATCGGTCGAAACGCAGCAACTACGGGTTACTTCTTTTCTTGCTCACAGTTGCTTGTGCCTGCGTTTTCTCCCTCGTAATAATGAACCGGCTTCTCTCCGTTGACCTGACAGCTGATTTGAGAGGATCCGGCTGAGGACGTCACCCCGATTGTCCCCTGCCCCTTTGACTATCCACCACCACAAGGGAGAAGCGCGCAAGGAATAGAAGTTTCCTCCCGCTGATGATCACGCCACACCAGAGTTTTTTTTTTTTTTGATGGAATGTAGATTCAACGGGCGCGATCAGTCCTCTGTCATCCATCCGTTTGACGTGAGACTTTCGTACCGTGTTTTAACTTTAAAAACTACTGGTTGCACTCTCTCACTGTAGTTGGTCTTCGCTTCACGCATCGCCTCTCCTCCTTTTAATTTCCCTGGTCAGGAATTTCGGGCCAGATGGATGAATTCACATGCAGCCAGGTGCGTCCTTGAATCCCCTCGCAAAACTTAAAAAAAAGTGTGTCTTTGAATCTACGACTAATCAACGATGAATCATGCACGCCGTGAACGCATGTGAAACGGATAAAAAGCGCGGAGGCAGGCAAGTGCTCTCACCGGTCACCAGTCACCACTGCCGCTGCGGTTGCACATGCCCGATTTGGAGTTGCAGTTGGTGTTGGTGCGTGCGTGCGTCCGGTCTAGATGGATAGCCATGACGTCTGTCAGATAAATGCTCCAAATCTCGTGCATGGTCCAGCGTGAGCTGCTTCATCATGCCGCGAGCCTGCAAGTTGGAGAGAACAATCGATCGACGGAGTGGAGGCCCCATGCTGCATCCTTGGTAGCCACGACAGACAGACAAAAGTGGACACTCCATGTGCATCCCGATCGGCCATGCATCAACTCATGTTGCGTACTACTACTCCCAATTGGACGTGTGGCTAAGTTATTTTACAGGCCAGCAAATCAAGGATATCTTGAGAAGAAAAAACTAAAAATGATGATTATTATTACAGCGGGGCTAAGGACTAGATCTAGATAGATGTCCCCTCATTGCGAGGCCAAATGGAGGGCGACGAGTGGATAAGGCAACGACCACGTCACCGCCACCTGAAATCCCTGAGCTGTTCTACAATTCTAGTTTAATTATAGTGCGCCCTGCATCACGTACGCCTTTATTTGTATATATATACATCTGCTCCTTTTCTCTATCCGTTCGGAAAAATCTGCTCCTCTTTTGACATCTCCTCTCGCTCTCTTCCCCTCCTCATGGGCTGCTCCACTGGATGGATTTATCAAATCAGACCCTCTCTCCCTGGCTGCAGCATGCAAGCGTTAAGAAGCTTCTTTTGGGTGTGTAAAGCACTTGCTTTTAGTCCTTCTAGGCCGTGATTAGGATCGATCAGAATCCGCTTCTTATCCACACTGTTCTCACCGGATCGGCAGCTTGGGAGATCCGCTGATCCACGTGGCCGCTTAGTCGACGGCAAGTCGGCAAACCGAATTAACGGCCTGGATTCTGTTCGGCGCCATCATCCCAGACTCCCCCTGCAGCCACGTTCGTCGATCACATGGCCTGATGGCCATGTCGATCCTGCCAAGATGGCAAGACGCTCTGCCGGAACATATTTACCCTGGCGGCCGGGCCGGCAGATAGTTATCGAACCAGACAACAACCAAGTGAATGATGTAGTGTGCTACTATCAGCTGATCTCAGGGGCTAGTGCCTAGCGGCAACGTTATTTCTGTATATTTCAAGTGTGCGAGTGACATCAGTGCGATGCAGGGGCGGCCGGAGTAGTTTAACTTTAACGGGCAGCCGTTGGAGGGTTAGGTCAGGATGTACGCCGGCCCGCGCGATTTCCTGGTAAGCCTGACCTCACCGTCGACGGCGACCGCTGCGATGGTGTTGCACTCAACCGACTTTGTGACGGGGAGCGGAAGGGAACGTGCGGCGGCGAGGAAGAGGACGACCCTCGACTTGCTGGGGAAGGAAGGCAGGAAGGCAGGCAGGCAACTTGGTTTCTCCTTGGGCAGGAAGCAAAGCATTCGCTCCGTCCGTCGCTCTTGCCGCGCAATTCGTATCGTGCTACGTGCGGTTTGCGCGTTCGGCGTCGTCGTGTCGGGTCGTGTCGTGTCGCGTCGGTTCTGCCGATAGCACAGGGGAGGGGAGGGGAGGCGCATGGTCTGAACCGAACCCAGGTTGGGTTGCTCACGCGGTGCGGAGACGGGCGAGCGTGCCGTCCGAGTGACTGGGGAAAAACTTTCTCATCAAGAAGAAGGAAGAAGAAAAGAAGCGTGACGAAACGGCACGTCGTCCACGGCGCGTTACGTGCTAAAGCAGGTTGTTCTCTTCCGATGAAAACAAGCACAGCACCTGGCAGTTTTTTTTTTGAGCTGTACGTAGCAGTTTGGGAGGAATCCATGGCGTCAGCTTGCGTGCAGCTTTTATTTTCTAACAAAAATAAGAGTTGATAACACTATTGATACATAAACTTACACCCGAAGGAACAGAATCATACAAAATCTAAAAAAACAAAGAAGTGGTCCTTAAACTTATCTAACACAACGTTTTAGTACAATTCCGTTAAATCTGACGCACGCCGTCTATTTTCTGTTAGCTGCAGCACTGACCAGCTAAAGCGCACGCAAGTGATAACCGGCAAACCCAAAAACCCGCAAAAAAGAAATGGCAAACCCAAAAGACTTTCTGTTTGCAAATTTAGGTAAACTCCGTGTTAACTCCTACTGCAGGACGGAGAACACAAGTAGTAAAAGGGAAAAAAAGTACTACATTGTTTTCTGGCGCGTTACCAAAACAACAAGCGTCACTTAATTTGCAAAGCAGAGACATCTATTTTTGTTGTAAATGACTAGCAAAAAGGCACGTGCGTTGCAACAGGAGAAAAATACCACACGCTCTTAGTTTACAAAAAATGATTTATAATCTGAGAATTTGTAGCTACGGCCCAAATAAAGATGGTCTTAACCTATAAAATCATAGTTTTAATATTCTACGGGTGTTCTATTTCGACACGGCTTGCATTTAGATTTAATCCGTACAAAAAACGGGCAAGTGATCATGCATTTATTCATGTCATGTTCGGAATGGGGTGTTGTTACATGCGAGTAAAGAAAAAACGACAAAGCAAATGATAACACATTAGCACACTACGGAGACATGTGTGCATTAGTGGCAGTTTTCATTTTAAGAATCACCAACTTAGCTTAGCACTATGATCGTTTAGTTTATTGCTATTGCTTTCTTCATGACTTATACATGTTCCTATGACCATGAGATTATGCAACTCCCAAATACCGGAGGAACACTCAGTGTGCTATCAAATGTCACAACGTAACTGGGTGATTATAAAGATGCTCTACAGGTGTCTACGATGGTGTTTATTGAGTTGGCATAGATCGAGATTAAGATTTGTCACTCCGATTGTCGGAGAGGTATCTCTGGGCCCTCTCGGTAATGCACATCACTATAAGCCTTGCCAGTAATGTGACTAATGAGTTAGTTAAGGAATGATGCATTACGGAACGAGTAAAGAGACTTGTCGGTAACGAGATTGAACTAGGTATGAGGATACCAACGATCGAATCTCGGGCAAGTAACATACCGATGACAAAGGGAACAACGTATGTTGTTATGCGGTTTGACAAATAAAGATCTTCATAGAATATGTAGGAGCCAATATGAGCATCCAGATTCCGCTATTGGTTATTGACCGGAGATGTGTCTCGGTCATGTCTACATAGTTCTCGAACCCGTAGGTTCCACACGCTTAACGTTCGGTGACGATTTGTATTATGAGTTATGTGATTTGATGTACCGAAGGTTGTTCGGAGTCCCGGATGGGATCATGGACATGACGAGGAGTCTCGAAATTGTTGAGACGTAAAGATCGATATATTGGAAGGCTATATTCGGACATCGGAAAAGTTCAAAGTGATTCGGGTATTTTTCGAAGTACCGGAGAGTTACGGGAATTCGCCGAAGGAAGTAGTGGGCCTTAGTGGACCGTATGGGAAAGGAGAGAAGGGCCTCAAGGGGTGGCCGCGCGCCCCCCATGGTCTGGTCCGAATTGGACTAGGGAGGGGCGACGCCCTCCTCTTTCCTTCTCACTCTCCTCTCCTTCCTTCTTCTCCAACATGGACTAGGAAAGGGGGAAACCTACTCCTACTAGGAGTAGGAATCCCCCCTTTGGGCGCGCCCCTTAAGGTCGGCCCTCCTCCTCCCCCTCCTTTATATACGGGGGAGGGGCACCCATAGACACACAAGTTGATTGTTTAGCCGTGTGCGGTGCCCCCCTCCACAGAATTCCACCTCGGTCATATCGTTGTAGTGCTTAGGCGAAGCTCTGCGTTGGTAACTTCATCATCACCGTCATCACGCCGTCGTGCTGAGGAAACTCTCCCTCGGCCTCAATTGGATCAATAGTATGAGGGACGTCACCGAGCTGAACGTGTGCAGATCGCGGAGGTGCCGTGCGTTCGGTACTTGATAGGTTGGATCGCGAAGACGTTCGACTACATCAACTGTGTTTCATAACGCTTCTGCTTTCGGTCTACGAGGGTACGTAGACAATTATATACGGGTGCAGGGGGCACCCCAAAAAAACAACAATTGATCATTGATCTCTTAGCCGTGTGCGGTGCCCCCTTCCACCATAATCTTCGATAATATTGTAGCGGTGCTTAGGCGAAGCCCTGCGACGGTAGACCATCAGGATCGTCACCACGCCGTCGTGCTGACGGAACTCTTCCCCGACATTCTGCTGGATCGGAGTCCGGGGATCGTCATCGAGCTGAACGTGTGCTAGAACTCGGAGGTGCCGTAGTTTCGGTGCTTGATCGTTCGGGCCGTGAAGACGTACGACTACATCAACCGCGTTGTCATAACGCTTCCGCTATCGGTCTACGAGGGTACGTAGACAACACTCTACCCTCTCGTTGCTATGCATCACCATGATCTTGCGTGTGCGTAGAATTTTTTTGAAATTACTACGTTCCCCAACATATAGGCCATCAAAGACCATAGAAGTTGGATCTGCCTTGCTATCATACTCTTCCAACAAAAGTTCCATCTCCTTGAATAGCCACGGTCCTCCATGGACTACCTTCTTCCAGTCGCCGAGGCAAAACATCTGAAAAACAAAAAGGTTCTCGCCCGCTTCCCTGTACTTCAGAACATGAGCCAGACTCCAGACCGACTTCTAAGTTTCAAACATCGCCGATGAGCTAAAGGGGCGTATTTGTTGGAAATATGCCCTAGAGGCAATAATAAAAGCATTATTATTATATTTCCTTGTTCATGATAATTGTCTTTATTCATGCTATAATTGTGTTATCCGGAAATCGTAATACATGTGTGAATAACAGACACCAACATATCCCTAGTAAGCCTCTAGTTGACTAGCTCGTTGATCAACAGATAGTCATGGTTTCCTGGCTATGGACATTGGATGTCATTGATAACGAGATCACATCATTAGGAGAATGATGTGATGGACAAGACCCAATCCTAAACATAGCATAAAGATCGTATAGTTCGTTTGCTAGAGTTTTTCCAATGTCAAGTATCTTTTCCTTAGACCATGAGATCGTGTAACTCCCGGATACCGTAGGAGTGCTTTGGGTATACCAAACATCACAACGTAACTGGATGACTATAAAGGTATACTACGGGTATCTCCGAAAGTGTCTGTTGGGTTGACACGGATCAAGACTGGGATTTGTCACTCCGTATGACGGAGAGGTATCACTGGGCCCACTCGGTAATGCATCATCATAATGAGCTCAAAGTGACCAAGTGTCTGGTCACGGGATCATGCATTACGGTACGAGTAAAGTGACTTGCCGGTAACGAGATTGAACGAGGTATTGGGATACCGACGATCGAATCTCGGGCAAGTAACATATCGATTGACAAAGGGAATTGCATACGGGGTTGATTGAATCCTCGACATCGTGGTTCATCCGATGAGATCATCGTGGAACATGTGGGAGCCAACATGGGTATCCAGATCCCGCTGTTGGTTATTGACCGGAGAGTCGTCTCGGTCATGTCTACTTGTCTCCTGAACCCGTAGGGTCTACACACTTAAGGTTCGGTGACGCTAGGGTTGTGAAGATATGTATATGCAGTAACCCGAATGTTGTTCGGAGTCCCGGATGAGATCCCGGACGTCACGAGGAGTTCCGGAATGGTCCGGAGGTAAAGAATTATATATAGGAAGTGCTGTTTCGGCCATTGGGACAAGTTTCGGGGTCACCAGTATTATACCGGGACCACCGGAAGGGTCCCGGGGGTCCACCGGGTGGGGCCACCTATCCCGGGGGGCCCCATGGGCTAAAGTGGGACGAAACCCAGCCCAAAGTGGGTTGGGGCGCCACTCCCCTAGGGCCCATGCGGCTAGGGTTGGGGGAAACCCTAAAGGGGGCGCCCCCTTGCTTGGGGGGCAAGCCCCACCCCTTGGCCGCCGCCCCCCTAGGAGATCCCATCTCCTAGGGCCGGCGCCCCCCTAGCACCCCTATATATAGTGGGGGGAGAGGAGGGACTTGATACACCAGCCCTTGGCGCCTCCCTCTCTCCCCGTTACATCTCTCTCTCGTAGTATAGGCGGAGCCCTGCTACTGTGACGCCCTGCATCCACCACCATGCCGTCGTGCTGCTGGATCTTCATCAACCTCTCCTTCTCCCTTGCTGGATCAAGAAGGAGGAGACGTCATCCGCTCCGTACGTGTGTTGAACGCGGAGGTGCCGTCTGTTCAGCGCTTGGTCATCGGTGATTTGGATCACGTCGTGTTCGACTACTTCATCCCCGTTCTTTGAATGCTTCCGCTCGCGATCTACAAAGGTATGTAGATGCATCCGATGACTCGTTGCTAGATGAACTCATAGATGGATCTTGGTGAAACCGTAGGAAATTTTTTTGTTTTCTGCAACGTTCCCCAACAGTATTGTGTTCAGCTTTCCGATAGCGAGCCATTTAGCATCAGCTTCAAACTTCTTCACCTCTTCTTCTCCCACGATCACATCATCCAATTCCTCATCGCGGATGAGCTAAAGGGGCGTACTGTGTTCAGCTTTCCGATAGCGAGCCATCTAGCATCAGCTTCAAATTTCTTCACCTCTTCTTCTCCCACGATCACATCATCCAATTCCTCATCGCCGATGAGCTAAAAGGGCGTATTGTGTTCAGCTTTCCGATAGCGAGCCATCTAGCATCAGGTTCAAACTTCTTCACCTCTTCTTCTCCCACGACTACATCATCCAATTCCTCATCTTTCAGATCAAGGTATTGCATCATCTCCTCCAGATTCTTCCCACTCCATCCAGCCGCAGATGCATATTTCTTAAATACATGAAGAGTTGTTAAAAGTTGTGTGCAACCTCGCTTGTAGGGCATTTCCTAAACGGCGAGGATCGAACCAGCGACATCCCTGTCGAGCAAAGCATCGCTAACCATCAACCAACTCGCTTATATGTGAACTACCATCTTTTTCCTCTATTTATTATCTATTCTTTCCTCTTTTCCTTTTTCCTTTTTTCGTTTTTGTTTTTTGTTCTTCCTAGTTTGATGTTTTTGCTTGAAATTCGTGATTTTTTTCTTAAAAATCAATGAACTTTTTTCAAATTCGATGAACTCTTTTCCAAATTCGATGAACCTTTTTCAAATCCGATGAACTTTTTTCCAAATCCGATGAACTTTTTTCAAATTCGATGAACTCTTTTTCCAATTTCGATGAACTTTTTTCAAATTTGATGAACTTTTTTCAAATCCGATGACCTTTTTCCAAATCCGATAAACATTTTTCGAATTCAATGAACTCTTTTCCAAATTCGATGGACTTTTTTCAAATTTGATGAACTTTTTTCAAATCCGATGAACATTTTTTCCAAATTCAATGAACTTTTTCAAATTTGATGAACTTTTCTTGAAAAACTATTAACTTTTTTTCAGTTTCGAATGAATATTTTTCTAATTCGATGATTTTTTTTCAAATTCTTTGAACTATTTTTCAAGTTTGATGAACATTAAATGAAAATGCATTTTTTTTTGATTTTGATGAACGCTTTTCAAAACCAATAAAAGTTTTTTCAAATTTGATGAACCTTTTCAGGTTTGTGTAATTTTCCTCCAAAATGAAGAACAATTTTCAAAATCCATGAACTATTTCAATGTCATGATCTTTTTCCAAAAAAATCATTATTTATTATGCCTTTGCCGATGTCACTAATCACAACTTACATGATAGGTTGAGTGGCTAGCAGACCCGTACCTAAAGTGGGTGGTTGTATGTTGTAGACCTTGAGATGTCTTTTTCCGATTTTTTTTTCGCGAGCTTTTGTGTTCGCTGCTGAGCGTGATTCGTGGGCCGGCCCAACTGGGAGCCGTAGCGAGCGTCAGGGAAAGTTCGGGCGCCTTTTTTTTGAGGTAAAAACCCTCTCATATATATTAACCCAGAATGTTCAGGGGGATAGTTACAAGGTCATGTGGGGTGCCAAACCACACATGGCGACCAAAATCAAGGGAAATAACATATCTAGCTAGCAGATGAGCCTCGAAATTACTCTTCCTACTCTGAAAACGGAACCTGCAGGCCTCAAACTCACCTTTTCTAGCCCGAATCTCTTTGATAATAGCTCCGTTTTTTCCTCCAGACTCTTCTTCAATTTCTTTTACCACGGGCTGGCAGTCCGAAGCAATGAAAAGATGGTGTTCACCTAAATCCAGAGCCAGAGATAAAGCCTCCCTGCATGCCAATGTTTCAAGCGTTGGAGGATCTGTTAAAGGATAGACCATTGCCGATGCTCCCAAAAACAGACCCCTCTCATCCCTGCATAAAGCAGCAGCCAAACCCCTCCCCTAGTGGGAAGAAACAGCAGCATCAACATTTATTTTTGAGAACCCCGCCGGAGGAGGATCCCATGGATCGCGGACACTGCGAGCAATTACTGAACTTGTTTGGGTGTGTCTCCTTGGAGTCTCAATCAGAGCTAGATCATCGATGAACCTCTGAATAAACAGATGAGTTGACATAGGGGATTGGAACTCCGCCTCGTGGATAGCCTTTCGTCGCGCAAACCAGATCGCCCAAAGAGTGACTGTCATTTGCAGGAATTCCACATGTGACAATGACGCTTTCAGAGAAAACAGCCAGTTCCTGGCGTGGCCCTCATTTGTATGCACCATGTGCTCTACCATATCCGAATCAGCCAAGGCCCAAACACATCTGAAGGGCGAGCATTCCAATAGTGCATGCTTCCAAGAATCTTCCATGCCGCACAAGCTGCACCTCGGATTATTAGCCATTTTCCGTTGTGCTCTGACATCGTTCGTTGGCAAAGAATGAAGAGCGAGTCTCCATAAAAATAATTTGAGCTTGGCTGGGACTTGGGTACCCCAAAGAGCGACCCAGTCCTTTGCAGTCTGTTCATTAGTTGAAGATCCCGTTGCCTCCTCCAACCAGCTACCTCTAGTAAATTTCGTGTGAACCAACATTTTGTATGCAGAGCGAACTGTAAAAATGCCTTTTTTCTCCTTGCTCCAGGACCAAAAATCCTGAATCTGTCGTGTACATAAAGGTATCTGTAGGATACTTTCACCGTCCATTGGCAAAAAAGTATCTCGGATTAGCTCCTCCTTCCAGCTAGCAGCCGTGTGATCGATTAGCTCACTAACCAGAATAGGCCCTGAGATCGGTGGTGAAGTAATTGGCCTCATCGTTGTATCTCTCGGGAGCCAATTGTGCTGCCATATATCAGTGCTTGACACATTACCAATTCTGCATATAAACCCTTGGGCAAGTACATCTCTTCCTTCAAGCACAGATCGCCATATCTGTGAAGGATGACTTCCCAGAGATGCATCTAAAATCGATGATTGCGGGAAGTATACACTTTTCAAAATTCTAGCACTTAGTGTATTTGGGTCCTGAAGCACCCTCCAAGCTTGTCTAGCTAAAAGTGCTAAATTGAATAGTTCCAGGGCACGAAAACCCAGACCTCCCATGAATCTTTGTCTAGACATTACGTCCCAAGATACCCATGCAACCTTTCGAACTCCGTTCTTGCTTCCCCACCAGAATTTGCGGATGATCGAATTGATGTGTTCACAAAGGCCCCTTGGGAGTTTAACGCACGACATTGAGTATACCGGAATAGCTTGAACGGCAGACTTGATCAACACCTCTTTGCCTCCAACTGATAACAACTTTTCAAGCCACCCCTGTACTTTTAAGAGAGAATTCCTTATTTGGCCCTTTCTTAAAATATGCTTCCCTATTTGGCCCTAAGAATATTTTTCTTCCCCATATGATCCTTAAAGTAAAATTGTTCCTTACGTAACATTCCTGTCAATTTTAGTTATTAACGGTGTTAAGTGTAGCATGAAAAGATAGTCTTACCCCTGGTACACTATGTGACCAATTTTTTTGATTTTGCACACAACAACTGAAGAACAAACTCCTATATTACTACAAATCATTATTGTTCACGAATAGACCGAAGCCAATCAACTCTAAAATGAAAGTCTAAATAAAATAAAATACCACATGTCCAGCACATGCATTCAGGACTCAGGAGCACACACACGGAGAACACATGCTATGTGCTCACCACCACGCAACTGTTATAGGCGCGCTATGGCACGGCAATCTTGCCCTGCCCATATATGCTAGCTGCACCGTCGATGCCTAGGCCACCCACTCAAGCACATGGCTGTAGCTGTTTCACACTGCTGTGTGCTGACCGTCGCGCGTGCCCACACGGCCACACCGGCTGTGTTCTGCTGTTGTCTGTGCAGCCGGCAACGTGCCACCGTCGCGTCCATCAATGGCCGCTGTGTGCAGCTCGCCGAGTTTGCCGAGACTGCCGGGCGCGTACATGCTGGTCGTAGCTGTCGTGCGAGGTGGCTGCGTACCGCCGTTGCCTATTGACCTGAACCGCCACGGGAGGGTCCCT
The DNA here is from genome assembly GCA_034509565.1 of Triticum monococcum. Classification (NCBI taxonomy): domain Eukaryota; kingdom Viridiplantae; phylum Streptophyta; class Magnoliopsida; order Poales; family Poaceae; genus Triticum; species Triticum monococcum. The sequence continues at coordinate 696,093,216 of CM067845.1, forward strand.
ATGCGTATCGACGCTCACTCAAGTGTCAAGTCAACCTGATGCGTATCGAGGCCGAGTCCACTGTATGGCCATGGCTCTCCCCTATCGCGCATAGGGCGCTCACCGCAGCAACTCCTCCGTCGCTTCGGTCATATTCACTTGTGCCTTCTCAGCATGCAAACACCAGGGGTAAGAAAGACTTTTCATGTGGCACATAACGGTGTTAGTGGCTAAACCTGACGAAAATGCCATGTAGGAAACAAAATAAAGTTTGGATGTTAAAATGGGAAGAAAAACCTTTTTAAGGCAAAAAAAGAATCAAATTTTAAGAAAGGGCCAAATAAAAGATTCTCTCTTCTTCTAGACTCTCAAGATACCCAGGCGCCCGATAGGAGCTCCCGCTTTGTAGTCCACCAGAGAAGATGTACGGCCTGTCCATACGAGCCCGGCCCGTGTGATCAGGCCCAACTTTCGAGCGGAACAATTGTTTATTTCGCGACGCGGCCTTCAGTTCTGAACATCGTACGGCTGGGCCCGTTGACCAGGCGGAACGACCCTGGGTGGGCCCACCAACCATGTGGGCGGACGACGGGACCCACACCCGCACTGTTCTTTTCCTCCGCCCAAGGGAATGGATTGACGCGGAGCGCACTACTCATTCCCCACCCGCCGTCGACTCCAGCCTAGACGCGTCGTCCCCTCCCCCTTCCCCGGCCCCGCCCCCGCCCGCCAGATCTCCTCCGCAGTCCCCACCGGAGCCCTCCCCCGCGCGCGCCGGCAGGCGGAAGCAAGCAGGCGAGCGCGGCGATGGCGTCGTCGCAGGCGAATCTGGACAAGATGCAGCTCCGCCAGAGCTACCGCAACCTCTGGCACACCGACCTCCCCAACGCCATCCAGGCCGACTTCCCGTGTAAGTAAAATTTCGCAGGCGCCGCCGCCGTCGCCGTCTCTCTCTCTCTCTCTCTCTCTCTCTCGTCGATTCCTGCTGGCTCGATCCTGTCTCTGACCCGCGCTCTTCTGCCCCCCTGCAGACTGCTGCCTGTCGCTCTGGTGGTAAGCGATCCTCGACACCGAACCCCGTGCCATCCATTTCAGGGTTTTTGGACCCCCTTCTCCGCTAGATCTGCGACGAATTGCTCGTGTTTTTCGCGAACTGGGTTAGGGTTTATGGGGATTTCGACGAGTACGCGCTCCCTGTTTGTTCTACATTGGGTTGTTTCGTTACCAGCGATCATGGAAATGCCTAGATTCGTAGTACTAGGTGGCAGTTATGTGCTATTTCGTAGTACGAACGACGACCTCTTGTATGGTGGTAAGCGATCCCTGACCCGAACGCCGTGCTTCCCGTCTCATGGTTCTTGAGCCACCCTTTTCTGCTTGATCTGGGATGAATTGTCCGTGTTTTCGTGAACTGGGCTGGGTTTAAGGGAATTTTGGCAGAATACACGATAACTCTGTTTGTTCTGCATTGTGTTGTTGACGTTACTAGCGATCATGAAGATGCCTAGATTCGTACTTACTAGCAGTTACCAGTTGACGGCCAATTGCTTCTCAGAACCAGGCAGGACTGGATATTCTGTGACCGGTTTGGGCCTCTGAAATCGAGCCAGATTTCAGGTGCTATGAATAAAACATTTCCGAGATGAACCTACGCCAAAGCATGCATGTGAAAATCAGCGGTCCTCTTATCATTTCAGGCTGCCTGTGGTAGTGTGCTCTCAGTTCTTTTGCATTCAGAAGAATCCTAATCAAGTAGAGTTCATATTCGTAAAGTAGTAAGACTCAGAATGTTACATTTGTCATTCTTTGAAACACATTGCAATTAGAACAGTCGGTGATACATGAGAGTTGCAACAGCATGGAAAGTGAAGTTATTCTTGCACAGGGACTAAAACTGAAGTATGAGAGTCAATTACCACCTCAACTGCATTAATTTTTCCTCTGCAGCTGCAATGTGATTTACAAATTTGGAGGTCAATTTAACTGGATCTGCTAGTTTACATTCAAATAAGACCCAGTAGTTACTACTAGTCCACACGACACCAAATGAATTTTGCCAAAGGATATTGATATAGTATTTCCTTTAGTGTTGGTTTCTTGGTGAACAATGTTCATTTCCTGTCCAATGTATGTTTGTAAATTTATTATTGATTTTCTAGTCAAGCAATCGTATTGGGAAGTTTATCTTCACTGTAGAGTATCTAATCAAGCAATCATATTGGGAAGTTTATCTTCGTTGTAATTTCTAATCAAGCAATCATGTTAGGAAGTTTTATCTTGTGGCAGACCCAGCATTTTGCAAATGCAGTGGGTTCTAAAAATGAAATGCTCAAGTAGATTCTCAATATTTACAGTGATGCTATAGTTTGTGGAACAATATAATGTGGTGGCATTGGGTTCATAGATTTAGCATTTTGCAGCATATAGATTTTTATTTACTTTCTAATCTGCTACATCTCCTCTATTTGCTGTTCAGTGGACCATGCGTATCATACATGCTTCGTAAAAGGGCTCTCTACAATGACATGTCAAGGTAGTGTCAATTATATTATGTTCTAATTGTCACGGTTAGAAGCGTCGCTTTTTTTACAACCCCCTTGATCCCCTCCGTGCTTCTGTGTGTTTTAGGTATACGTGCTGTGCTGGCTATATGCCATGTAGTGGCAAGTGTGGTGAAAGCAAATGCCCAGAATTCTGTCTTGCAACTGAGGTACATGGCCCATTTTATGTGCTTTTGCCCTGAAGTTTCTTCTCACTATACCTCTCTTAGCTGATGATTTTGATGTGGTTGGATCCATATAGACGTACCAGTTCCCTCTTACTGTACCTGTCCTAACTTATGATCTTGATGCGGTTGGATTACATATTGACATGTCTAATAGTTTTCATGTGGATCTGATAATAGATAACTCCTTCAATTGGTTATTTGATTAGCAGTATTCTGTACCGATTGTGCGGAGTTTTTGTATTTCTAGGCTCAGCTAACTTAGTTATTTCGTTGCATGTCTGGTAGTTTCAAACACTGTGCAGTATGCCTATGTCTTCCGTCTCATTGTATTTCTTTTGGCATGAAAGAACTCTCAAAGAACAATGACTAGATCAATTAGCTTGAGATGGGTCAAATAAGCAGGCTTTGATTTTTTTCAACCAATTAGCTTGAGATGATCCATAAGCTAGCTTTGATTTATTTGATCAACTAGACCACCGTTATCGAACAGAACAATACACATTTGATCTTAAATGATGTTAAGTGCAATTTTTCATAGTTAAACTTCTAATGATACCGCTGCCCTTCTGATTTAGCTTATATTTGGGTTCATTGAATTTATATGATCTTTGCAGGTGTTTCTGTGCTTTGGTAATTCAGTTGCTTCAACCCGCTTCTTGCTTCAAGACGAATTCAACATACAGACAACCAAGTGTGATAACTGCATCATTGTACTGTCACTGCCCTCCTATGTTACAGATTTCTTTCTGTGGTTCCTGTTTACAATTCTCTACTGAATACCACCTTTTACTACAGGGTTTCATGTTCTGCCTTCAACAAGTTGCTTGCATCTTCTCAATAGTTGCTGCTATTGTTGGTAGTGAGGAGCTTTCAGAGGCTTCCCAGATCCTTTCCTGCCTGTCTGATATGGTCTACTGCTCGTAAGGCTCTTATACCTCTGATCTTTTCTCTTCTCCACAATAAGCCTGCAATGTTGATAATCTTTTGCCACAATCCTTGCAGGGTTTGCGCCTGTATGCAGGTAAATATACGTCCATATCTGCTCGTGACCTAATGAATCGCCCTGCTTAACCCATATGTATCCATTTTATGACATTGAATTGCAAATGCAGACACAGCACAAGGTTGAAATGGACAAGAGGGATGGGAAGTTCGGGCCACAACCCATGCAAGTGCCTCCAATGCAGCAGATGTCACGCATTGATCAGCCTGTCCCTGCACCCGCTGGCTATGCACCACAACCAGCATACGGCCAGCCTTATGGTGCCTACCCACCTCCTCCAGCTCAGGGTTACCCACCGCCGCCAGCTCAAGGCTACCCACCGGCAGGTTACCCGCCAGCAGGTTACCCCCAGGCCCAGGGCAGTTCATACCCTCCACCTGGTTCGTATCCCCCACCTGGTTCCTACCCCCCTCCGCAGGGCTACTACGGAAAGTAAAGTACGTGCAGCGATCGGAGTGGTATTCGTTGGTGAGGCAACACAAGTATGGTGAACATGTAAACAGTAGGACTATTGTAGTGATATATAGGTGATGTTAAGGTACTCGTAGATATTGGTCTGGGTGCTGAATTGGGAACCGCATTTGGGTCTCCTCTGGGTGGTGAACTGTCTATGGATTTCTTCTGGGTGGTCATTGGTCAACTATGAACTGCATCGCATCTGTAGTTCCTCTGGGTGTTAAAACTGTGAACTCTTCGCATTCCGAGTATGTTGTTCTCTGAATAAATATGAGCGGTGGTGTGTTACTAAGCTGTGCTTGCAGTGTTGGAAGGTTTCAACTAATTTGGTGATGTCATTCTAGGTGGAGATTTTTGCTTGTTTCTAGTATGCGGTCAGCAATTCGAACCAGAATGCTGTGTGTGAACTAGGCTTTACCCTGATATTTGACCCCGGGCTTTGGCTTTTGGCTCTTGCACCAGTAAGGCCTACAGTTTGCATAACTATAATCTGCACGATAGCTGCCTAGATGATGAGGATGCACAATATATATGTGTGTATGTGGTTGAGACCTACTCCCTCCGTCCGGAAATACTTGTCCTCAAAATGAATAGAAAGAAATGTATCTAGAACTAAAATACATCTAAATACATTTTCTTTTATTCATTTTGATAACAAGTATTTTCGAACGGAGGGAGTAGAAGGCTTCTTTATACGCTGGAAAAGTCTGGGACTTTGTCTTGTGGCGGTGGTTAGGCCCAATTATCCAATTAATTTTCAGTCGTCCAATTCAAGTTTGGTGTACCTAATTTGATACAACAAGGCCCGCAAGGCACTGGAGATTCCGTTCCTGCATCAAGACGCGTACGTACACCGTTGAATGTTATCACCGATTGTAGATGTAGCAACCTTTGAAAGTTGAAACAAAACAGCTATGGACAGTACTGTACATACATAGAGAGACTTGATAAAAGCAGAGGTGCGCATCTCTTTTTCATTGGTCATTCGAGACGCCGTAGAAGGGCATGGAATGATCAATATACATATATGCACAAGAATGAATTTTTGGAGACGTATGTACGTTCACCCACAACAAAAAAACCACAAGAAGATTTTTTTTCCTTTTGAGTATATAATATCAGCTCAACAATTGCAACGCGTATGCCAGTGGTCAGACTAGTAGCGTGTACGTATGTCATTAAGGTGTCACCTCTGACTAATAACTAGATATACAATTGAATCGAGATCTTCTTATTTCTCTGTGTGTGTTTGTGTCACCGAGATCTTTCGTGTGATTAGGCGTCAGGTATATATATGCATGTATATACTTTGCAGCTCTGAACCTAGCTACCTGCACATACATATCAAAGCCAAGAACGAAAAATCAGAACATTATATGGTAGAGGCCAGAGGTTGCGCTCTAACTGATGGATCAGAAGTTGAGTTGATTGAGAAATCATCGATCGGGAGCGAATGAATCTTGATTTTTAGATGATGATATCGGTTGGCTCACCTTTTACGCTTTGATTTGAGGGTTGATGTCTGGGAGTTGTTGTGCCAGTTGCGCTTCCTCTGATTGATGAACCAGTTGTTGATTTGCTTCAGCTGCAGGCCAGTCTCTTCAACGAGCTTGGCCTTATCGTCTTCCTGTACAAACAAAACAAAACGCATTCCACGCAACTATTATTGACTTACTCAAGCACATATACACAACATTAGAAACAAAACAAAGTAAACATCATGCAATTGAGATATGATAATTTAAAACCACGGACATAACATCAGACAAGGAATGGGATTGTATGAAGCATGCACACCATGCAAGCTGTCTGGTGGAACAAGTTTTGGTGCAAGCTAAGCTCAATCAACAAGTTGGAGAACAGCTAAGGATGCATGGCAACTGCTTAGCTAGCTAGCTAGCAGCAGCAGTGGATGGCTAGTTGCATTCTTGCATGCATGCATGATAGGTACGGTGCACTCACCGTGGGGTAGGGCCACTTGGCGTGTTCCTGCCACCATTGCTTCAGTATGGTGGTGGTGTCCCCAGGCAACTTCCCGGCCCTCCTCTTCCGGAGTATCTCCTCCCTCACGTCTCCAATCCTTGACTTGAAACCCTGCAACCACGAATTTAACACTGATCAAGCTTGGCATGGGAGTTAAGCACTTCCCTCTCAACAGTCTTCAATGCACAACTATGAGTCTATGACCCTTAGTTTTCAGTCGGTGCGTAAGCGACATTTTGAATGGTAATATTATGAAAGTATTTTCATGACAAATTTGGTGCTAGTATCTTCACATGAGAAATCTAAACGATTTTGTATATATATCAAATTATCAATACTATGCATTAGAAAATAATAATAGGTTGCATGTATTCTGCTAAGACATGGTACTTGATCTAGTTTTGGAAGGTGGTAAACATTCAAATTTTGTAGCAAATATTCAGTTTCTAGAACACAATTCACAATACCTGTTTGAGTTCAATTTTGAGCTCCTGCCTAACCCTCTCCATGAGGGAACGCTCCGTGTCCGTGGGTACCAGAGGGCCGAAGCCCATCATGTCGTGTCCATTCGAGCTCATATCCATCGGCGCCGCCTCCATGATCATCGGCGGCCCCTCATCCTCGTCCTCGGACATTGTCGCCCCCGTCCCTTCCTCCAACGACGCACCTGATCCATACATCCACATGGCAAAGGTTAACAATGAAACTCAGATAGGGCAAACTACATAATTACAATGTAATTTAGATAAATCATAAATTGGAAAACTATAGCTAATTAATTAACCTTGATGAGCGACTATAGCTAATTAAGGGGGGCATGGATGCATCAAATCGTTATCGCGACACATGAACCGAATCAAGCTAGACAAGCGTACCAGCCATGAGCATGGGCTACATGAAGCACGAAAGCTAAGCGCCAAATTAAAGGCTTGCTGATTTGACGCATGATCTTATACGCGTTTGGAATTTTGCAGATGGTCGCTGTGTGCAACAGTTCGACGTACTACAGCGCTAGAAAGATCGAGGGAAAAAAAACGCTAGCCAGGAAACTACTCATGCATCAACAGATTAATCAAGTGGAGTAGAGACACATGCATGCATGTGGATGCTTCCCATGCAACTTCAGGTTTTACGTGAAGCGCTGGAGATGGAAGAAGCAAGATAGAGCCGACATGAATATATGGTGCCAAAACCTGAGCGTGGCTTGAGTTAGAAACAAAAGCTAGTAGTAGTAAAACTTTGTCAAACCATTAATTATTAAAGTTTGCATGAATGCTAAGCTATGTGTACAGCCACTTCAGCGCATATATTTCTCCATGCTAGCTAGTTAGCTTTATATATGAGATACCGCACTTGTCAAAAGAGCTAGTGCAATGAATATAATTGAAGGGCAATCCACATATTTCTCATAATAAGGGCGCGGCCGCGAAGGGTATGGTCATGTCATGTCATGGGACACCTTTTGTCTCTAGGATCATGTGATACTCAAGTAAGAGCCCATAGCTAGCTAGTTAGACAAGAGTCACCTGTTCCATCGACAATCTTTTGAGAAAAAAATTACTTCACTTTTGTGTTTGCTCATACCAAGGTATCAACTTTTGTTCGTTGAGATTGAGATACGGTGCAAATTCGGAGTATATGGTTGAGCTCAATTGGGTGGGAGAGTGAACGTATATTTCCACCACCCATAGTTTTTAAGTTCACCTTGCTTAAATTTGGGTGTCTATTTCTACCTTGTAAGCTGAATACACAGTTTCTACTGCATGTTCCAGTAAAAGCTAGTAATATGGAGCATGCTATGAAATTGTAATGCATGCACGTAAGGAGCAAAATGGAGGGCCTTGGGATCAGGGCTTTCAATTCCAGTTGGAAAATACGGAAACAGGCCTTTCCGGTAGGGAGCAGAAAGAAAAATACCAGCCACCTGAATTTTATGGTTTTGGCAAACTTTCCTCGAATTCAACAAATTTTGATCAAAAATTGAAAATTTTCAAATGCTTTTGGGGTGAAAATAACCGCCCCCCTAAGATTTCTGGATTTTTCCGAAAACCGGTCATTCCGGTCTCTAGCCAAAAAAAACAAAAAAAATATCGCTTGGGATTATGTATAAACAACATGAACAATATTGCCCCTTCTTACCTACCAAGGAGCGTGAGAGGGGGTGCCAAGAGAAAATTTCACATTGTTACCGAAGTCTTCCATGTTATAAGTTTGATATTTAGTTATTTTTTTCACCAGTTACTAGATTTCATTTACCAATATTAACCTGAGATACCGTGACCCCTTGGTTTTCCTCTTATAATGAAATATCGAGTGTAATTTTGCTTCCTGGTCATAGAGAACTCGCCGTGGTGTGGAAGGAGGAGGAAGGGATTCTCCAGAGAGGAGAAAGGATGGGGAGGAAGAAGTGGGACGGGGGATCTTGATGTGTCACTGGCACTCCCGGTGTTAATTGGCAGTTGGACGGGTATACCCTCGAGATTAGAATGGATCATCTGATCGGGGTTAGGAGAAGATAATTGGTGGTTCATGGAGGAGGATTTAATGGCCATATGAGGCATAAGAGGCTGGGGGTGATGGTAGACGGGGTGCAAAAATGGGGAGGTGCGGCGAGGAAGATTAGGCGGGTAGGACCGCAGGGCTATGGGTGACTCGGTAGATATTGGGAGTAGGGCTCGAACATCATGCTTCAGTGATGTCCTTCTTGTTAACTTTACCTAGCATGCCTAAACACAAGGCTTGCGCCATTCTATATCTGAAAAAAAAATTATGCTCAAAGAAGAGGAATTTGGAGTTTGTTAGGGTTTTAACCGGCCGGGCTGCTGGGCTTTTCCACTCGGGCCTCCGTCGTACTAGGGCGCAACCCAGTCCTGGTAAACCCCGGCCCAAATGTATTCTCCCTCACCTGCAACCTTATCTCATAGTGATACATAGAGAGTATGTATATATAATAAAGTTTGTTTATGTTTGGTACATGCTCAACCGACGCACCTGCTCGAAGAGGGGAAGTCTTAGAAGGAAAGGCATAACAGCTTTGAGATTTTCGACGTGAAGAGGACATGACAACAACTACGGTTTTCCTTTTACCTTTGAGACATGACAACAACTAAATACTAAATTCACTAACTAACAAGCAAAGGGTGTATAAAATTGCACCAAAGCATGACCCGATGATAGCACTTTCTTTTTAGTCCAAAAGTGAAACAGAAACGGAAAGAGAGGAATATAATACAGACATGGATGTCGTATAGAAATGAAATTTCCAGGTAGGTAGAGAAGGGAATCCTTTTTACCAGTTAGGTCCTGCAGGGACTGCTCGATCTCCCGGCACGCCATGACGGCCTCCACGGCGTGCACCCGGACGTGCTGCTGCAGCTGCTCCCTGAACGAGCACAGCAGCATCAGGTACTGCGCCTGCACAAACACAGACACAACACCCAGCGTCAACGACGACGTGCATGCACGCACGCACGCACATGAGGATGAGCACGACGCATCAGTCGATCCATGGCGGAAAGAAGTGGTAGGTAGGTAGCGCGTACGAGGAAGGAGTCGAGCTCCTGCTTGTCGTGCGGGGAGAGGAAGGGGCGGTGGTGGGCGGCGTAGGAGTGGAGGAGGCCGCTGGACTGCGCGAGCTGCGCGTCGATGAGCGGGAGGTGGTCGATGGGGGTGGCCACGCGCAGGCACCCGACGTGCGCCGCCACCAGCTGCTCGCACAGCGGGTGCACCGCCATCTCCCCCTTGAGCAGCTGCCGCTCCTCCGCCTCGGCCGCCGACGCCGCCGCGACCGCCACCGCCGCCGCGGACGACGAGGAGCACTCCCCTCCGCCTCCACCCCCACCCCCGAAGCTCATCTCCATGCCTCCTCCCTGGTCACCGACGCCTTGCATGGGCCGACCGATCTCCTGTTCGCCGGCTAGATAGAGGAGGGCCAGAGGAGCTTTTCTTGGGCCGGTAGGTGTATGCGTGCGCGTGTGACGGTGGCGTCGTCGGGTATGTATAGTCAGGCAGCAGGTAGCTAGCGGAGAGCTAACAAGCGCGCCAATTAAGCTAGCTAGCAGCAGCTGTACAATGGAGAGAAGAGGGAGGAGAGGGGGATTTAATGAGGAGAGTTGGTTAGCAAGGACACAAAGGAGATGGTGAGGGGTCTTTTCGAGGCTTCCTAAGGTGGCGGTAACCGCAAAAGAAAGTGAGCCGGGCCGTATCACCTCAACCAAGTACTGTACCCCTCCTCCTCCTCCTAGCTAAACTAGCATGCAAGGACACCAATAAATTTATACTCTATTATGGCGAGAGAGAGAGAGAGAGAGAGAGAGAGAGAGAGAGAGAGAGAGAGAGAGAGAGAGATTGGGGTTTAAGGTATGAGAGAGATCGAGGAGGGTAGGGGAAAAGGTAGGGTCGTGATAAGGCTGGTAAGAGAGATGGGATAGAAGGTGGGGAAGGAGGGTGAGGGTTTGGAATAAAGAAAGGTGCCTACCAAATTGCACCATTGTGGTCTCTCCCTGGTGTTCCAAGGGGGGAGAACCCACACCCCAAGAACTACTACCTCAAGTAGCAACTTAATTGCATCTATTGGCCAGCATGGATCATGTGTCCAATTGTTTTTTCAACCGTTTTCCTTGAAGCATACTCCAGCATGGTGTATGTAGACAACCAACTTTACTTTGGACTATATATGGGATACATACAATTACCACTCAAGTACTACCTACTGGTGATGATGTAAACAACGTTCTAGAAATCATGCAGTAAAAAATATCTTACTTCTGTGGTAAAAGATTACTAAATTTGGTGAAACAGTGTCAGGAGTTTACATCACTTTTACAGCTTAACTTTGACTTTGAGATGGCTTTAAATAGTTAAAAAAAATACGACACATTTGACCCATCACTAGTGACCAAGAAAATATCGACCCATTTGGGAGTAAAAAGTGATGACACTTTGAAACTCAATATATCTAAGAAGACATTTCATAATCTCTTGGTTTTAATTGTTTACGAATATTCAAGTTAAATAATTGCAAAATTAAATTGCACATTATATTTGATAAATTTAATTGGAGTATGTGGACATATCTGAACATTATATTTCGATAACAGAGAAAATAAAAATTAGGTGTTAATGTGTCTGGAGCTAAAGTGAGGTATATGAAAGTGTAACTCAATATATTGCCGATGTAGTACTAAAAGTGGTGTGTTACATCCTCCTTTAATTATAAGGGATTTCTGCCCTCAGGGGGCTTGCCACTGACAAATGTGGTCTCCGTAGAGAAGAGCCAATGGGTACTGTGGCTTGGCACACTATGGAAGTCTCTTAACTTCCATATGTAGCCTCTTTCCCCCATATGTAGCACCTCTTTTAAACTATCACTCTCTTAACTTCAACATTCTAAGTCAAATAGTGACAACTTTGTTTCCTCATGCATCTGCATCGAAATAATCAACATAAGCCAAAATAAACACAAGGCTAACAAGTTCGTGCCCCTTGGCGCCAAAAATTGAGTGACTACATAGCACATCCACCGGCCTCAAGCATTAGATCATATATTTTTACACAAATAAACAACCATCCATGTTAGAACATAAATATTTGGCGATCACTTGAAGCACCGGGAACAATAACCACGTCACCTTGTCTTTCAGCCGTTGAAACATAGACCGAAATTACAAGTCAATAGACAAGAATATAGCCTAGAAATGATTAGTTAACTCAGTATGTACACAGTGCTTGCTACGGAGCGTGGAGTGTGAAATTTTGGTTTCCATATGCAACCACTTGGAGATGGTAGCTTGAACTACAACCAGTTTGGATGACGGTCTAATAATATGATTTATGAGGAATTAATTGTAGCATGCAATCCCTATCGTGGTTATTGTAACCTCATGTAGTTGTGGCTCTCATTTACTTTATCTTTCTCTATTAACTTTATTCAACACTATTATGGCTGTGTACATCACCTGATGTAGAGGCTACGGTTTACCCTCTCATGCATTTCCGTGATCTTTTTTAGCTATTTCCTTTTTTTCAAACAAAGTATCATTTTGACATAGGCAAAACATCATCATGCCTACTGACCTAGAAGGGTTATATCACAACCCCCCTTTCCCCTGAAGACGAATACCGAAGCAATCTCTTTGTTTGAATATATGAGTTGAAGTTGCAATTACGCATAGAATCCATGCACCCATCTAAAATGACAAGATCAATCAGTTTTGCCCTATTATGGCTGTGCATCACTTTTTTTATGTTAATTTCCTTTTGTCGGACATAATGGATCATTTTGACATCAAAGCATCACACCTGCTGGCCTCCAACCTCCAAGACAACAAAATCCCCTTTTCCCCCGAATAGGAGTACCAAGCAATCTCTTTGTTAATTCGAATACGAAATGAAGTTGCAATCACGCATAGAATCCATGCACCCATCTAAAATAAGCTGCTTAATATAATAACTAATTAACTAGCTAATCCTGGTCTCCCTCTAATTTGGTACGTGCATAATTAGGGTTAGGAGTTGGTTTCAAGAAAAAGGAAGGAAATACTTTTGGTAGTGTTTGGGAGTATCGGTTGGCCTCTCTCTACCAACCTTGCGGTTGGCGTCGGGAATGGCCGGCCAGCTTCTTCTGCCGGCCGGCTGCTGTTGGTCGTCTCCCCCATTATTGGGTTTAGGTTTACACTGTTGCTTCCAATGCTGCTTACCGCTTAAGCACCCACATTAGCAGCGAGATCAGCGACGCTAATCAGGCAATCCTATCGGGTTAGCGGCGGTCGGAGGATTAATCGATGGCAGCTGTTTGTATATGGACTAGACAACACGGTATGGTCCATGGCCGTGGGCCGGGTTCTCTGTAGCTTTGTCGTCGTCATATCTTAACAGACGGATAATGACATATATGCTGCCTGCTGTTTAGGGTTTCTGTAATAATAACTTTAAATATATGGCGTCTGGTACGGCGGCGTAGCTCCGTTTCCTTACGCGTGCTACTGCCATGATTGTCAACTTCTATTTTCTATTGATGAATCGACCAGCTAGCATGGCAGCAGCATTTCAGGGGTGCACTTTTTGTATGATTTGGTATTGGTTTGTGCGTGAACTGTTCTTTGTGGGGATAGAATCTTGTATATTATTTGATTTTGTGACAATGTAGAGTTAATCTATTCTCCTAGTGATCCATAAAACACGATAAAACATCAATCATCATGTTTACTTTTAACGAAGAAGCGAATGGGACCTTCTACTTTTAACAAGTTCTCTGCTGCCTTTTCATATTTGCTTTTCTTTCATCCAACGGGCCATAATCATCACATTCTTATCATCCGCGGATCCTAACCTGTTAGCCTCCATGCCATCCGTGTATCCGAACTGCCCTCTAACTTGGCCTGTCGGATTCTCTATTGCTAGTTGCCACCAGCTCTACACCATCGCCTCGGTGTGACCCAACCATCATCATCTCCGGCACTACTGCCGCTTCTACCCATCCCTTCTATCCCTACGGAGCACAATTTTCTTCTCCGATGTAGGTGCCCTACCCCGCGTTTGCAAACCTTCCACCTCTGCACGTTTGTGGCCCGTTGCCACCCTCGTCTCGGTCCAATCTCGCCTCCGGCGACACTGCCCCGAGTTGCCTCTGCCTTTTCTTTGACAAGAACCAATTGGAGCTTCAAAGAAAATGCAAACATATAAAGGATACTCCGTCCATCTGGGTTTACCTGGCCCAAACTCATATGCCAATACTATGTTATTTCATCCTTAATTGCATAAATTTGCCCTGCTTAAATTTCTGTAGAGGCACACCTTACTCTTGCATCATTATACGCTCATTTACAAGGTGGAAAATGAATAAATGACTTCTCGGGAAGGAATAGAGAATGGTTCAGGCCTTTTACTTCTGTAAAATGATAATTCGTTTCGAAATGTAAGGTGTATTATTTCTCAGAAAAATCAAAGTTCTCTATGCTTGACCAAGTTTATAGAGCAAAATACCAATAGTTACAATACCAAATCAGTATCTTAGATTCATCCTGAAGTAAATATTCGAATTTGAGATAGCTAAATATTTCAGAATAAATTCAAATTTTATTTATTTGATTTTATAAATGTTGAAATATTTCTCCATACACTTGATCAAGCGTAGCTAAGTGAGAGGGGACATGTTAAAATTGCTCTTAACTTTTTGTAAAACTAGCTAGTTAAGCGAGTCCTCCACCTCCACGGGATCCTGAAATTCGGCTCTCCGCGCAAAAAATTGGTTCCCCAAGCGATTCTGGGATCTCTCAATCCTTTCAGGACGACTGCTCAGATCCGATCATTTTCTACGGCGGTGGCCGGCGGCCGGGGCCCGGGTAACTGGCTCTGGCTAGCTAGCAAGCTAGTTAGCGCAGCTAATTAATCAGTAGGTTTTAGTGTGGTCACCGGTGGAATGGAGCTCAAGTGGATGCGTGGGTATCGGGCTGTACTTTTGGCCACCTTGGCGACGCCCATTCGGTCCGGTCGGCCGCGAGAAGATGGGGCCGGCCGCGGCCGCGGCCATGGCGCCATGCACCAAGCTGAGCGTGCGCGCGACGGTGAGGGGGGACCACACAGGTCGACCGGCGTACGGTTGCGGTCAAGCGACCTTAATTGAAGTCCCACACGTTTATAATGCCCGGCCGGCCGGGACGACGGATGTGGATGATTCCATCGGTCGATAACCCGGTTGTTGGTCGTGCTGATCGATTAATGGCGTGTAGGCCAGTGCTAATTAGCCTCTCGCTGCTGAGTGCTGACCGACGGATGGCCTACTCATTCGAGCTTGCTAGCTCGCTTGACCCATTAACTACGCCTAAACTACTGTTTGCACGACCCGATTAATCATTTGGCAAACAATTTGAACTAATTGGCAATTAAAATTAAAATTCTTTTGTCCTGATGAAAAATTGCAAATGAGTAGTCTGTTGTCCGTTTGCGTTTCAAAGGTGCTCCGTGTGTTGGTTTTTAGAGCATCTACGACCGGACACCCCATACCCGCCCCGAACATCCAGACAGACTGCTTGATCAGTGCTCAGACGTTTTTCGGCCGCCCAAGTCGGCTACTCATAGCCGGACCAAATGCCCGGACTGACCGGCACTCCTCATATCCGGCCCAAATCTGAGGCGGATATATGAACGCCCACATAGAAACCTATCCCATCCGATGAACCCTAGTCAAACCTCAGTCCACACTTGTCTTCTTTGCATTCCATGTTTCCTCCGCTTCCTCCCAAACCTTCCCCCTCCCCTGCCATGGCCAACTCCGGTGAGGGCTTCGGCAACGAACCTGATACCATCGACTGGGACGGTCTCGTGAAGGAGGAGACAAACATGCCAGCGGGCGCGCTTTGTCCCCGTCAACCCGGAGGAGGCACTCCTCCGCGAGGTCATGCAGCTGCTGCTGACCACGGCGGAGACCTACGCGCGGCGCCTTCGGCGCAAGAACGCGAAGGCGCTTCGCCTCGGCCTCAAGGCGCACGAGTGCCTCGCCCGGGAAAGGGAGACAAGGCGGCCCGCTACGCGAAGGAGCGACAATGCCTCCTCCGCTGCCTCTACGAGTACATTTCATCCGCATCGAAGAGAGGCACCACCAATCGACAACGACGTCGACGACCCTCCCCCCGCCGACGCGTACATGGAGGAGATGGACCGCCGTGCCAGGCTACAAGGGCAAGGGCCCGGCCAAGAAGTGGTGAACCTCGGCCGCTCGCCATGCATGTTTAGATTTTTGTTGTTTTAGGTTCAATTTGAACTAGCTCGTCCCTTTTGGATGAATAAATTGCATGTCCGATGTCCGCAACTGCTAAGTTTTTATGCTGTTTATATGGCACCAAATTAGGTGTTTCTGGTGGTAGATGCTCTTAGAAGTCATATTTAAGTTTTGATAGGTTAAAACATTCGGGCTTGTTTCTGGGACGCCTTTTTTCGCATCATGGTGGCGTGCACAAATAAAATGAAGGCCCTACGAATGTGCACATAATTTACATGCTACCATAAGGAGTTTTTGTATTTCAGGGAGTGGATACCTGGTGGAAAAGTGGGGAATACTATGGACAATACTGGGAAACTATTTTTTAATGCGAGGATGTGTTTCATCAAGATTCAAAATTTTGAACCTATGAAATATTTATAAATATCTCTAAATTCTAAAATATCCATCCTGAAGGAACCATGAAAGCTGTAAATACATATTGAAATTATAAATATTCAAAAAATATCGGATGCTAACTTGAAATTAGAAGCTATAGTAGAGACAATAATTGTTGACTTTTACATTTTATTTTCTTTTGATTCAAAAATCCTCAGTTTTGCAACCGATTAAATTTCCAAAATAAAAAATTGCTTAATATGAAAAATATATGCTTCGTGCGGAATGAGTTGACGCTCAAGTGGAGGTATCTAAAATTGAAATATTTTGTATAGACACATCTGTTTGAGCGTCAACTGATTCTGGACGGAGGGAATATTTGAAAGATATAACACTAGAATATATATGTTTCTGTAGTAATTATACAAATCTGAAAAATTAAATGTTTTTGTATATATTACTCTTTTTTGGTGATGTATTTAATTTTAAAATGATGCAGTTTCAAAACTATGTAAAAGTTTAAATACATAGAAAATAATTAGGAATAACCAAAATTTCGTACATAAATAGATTTTCAACACTGAAATATTTATTGGAAAATAAACATGAAACCAATGGTATGAAGGAAATATGCCCTAGAGGCAATAATAAAGTTATTATTTATTTTCTTATATCATGATAAATGTTTATTATTCATGCTAGAATTGTATTAACCGGAAACATAATACATGTGTGAATACATAGACAAACAGAGTGTCACTAGTATGCCTCTACTTGACTAGCTCGTTAATCAAAGATGGTTATGTTTCCTAACCATGAACAAAGAGTTGTTATTTGATTAACGAGGTCACATCATTAGTTGAATGATCTGATTGACATGACCCATTCCATTAGCTTAGCACCCGATCGTTTAGTATGTTGCTATTGTTTTCTTCATGACTTATACATGTTCCTATAACTATGAGATTATGCAACTCCCGTTTACCGGAGGAACACTTTGGGTACTACCAAACGTCACATCGTAACTGGGTGATTATAAAGGAGTACTACAGGTGTCTCCAATGGTAGATGTTGGGTTGGCGTATTTCGAGATTAGGGTTTGTCACTCCGAGTGTCGGAGAGGTATCTCTGGGCCCTCTCGGTAATACACATCACATAAGCCTTGCAAGCATTATAACTAAGATGTTAGTTGTGAGATGATGTATTACAGAACGAGTAAAGAGACTTGCCAGTAACGAGATTGAACTAGGTATTGGATACCGACGATCGAATCTCGGGCAAGTAACATACCGATGACAAAGGGAACAACGTATGTTGTTATGCGGTCTGACCGATAAAGATCTTCGTAGAATATGTAGGAGCCAATATGGGCATCCAGGTCCCGCTATTGGTTATTGACCGGAGACGTGTCTCGGTCATGTCTACATTGTTCTCGAACCGTAGGGTCCGCACGCTTAAGGTTTCGATGACAGTTGTATTATGAGTTTATGAGTTTTGATGTACCGAAGGAGTTCAGAGTCCCGGATGAGATCGGGGACATGACGAGGAGTCTCGAAATGGTCGAGACGTAAAGATCGATATATTGGACGACTATATTCGGACATCGGAAAGGTTCCGAGTGATTCGGGTATTTTTCGGAGTACCGGGTAGTTACGGGAGAAGTAATGGGCCTTGATGGGCTTTAGTGGGAAGAGGAAACGGCTGCTGCGCCCCCCTCCCCTTTGGTCCGAATTGGACTAGGGAAAAGGGGTCCGGCCACCTCTCCTTCTCCTCCTATTCCTTCTCCCTTCCTCCCCTCTTGATGGACTCCTACTAGGACTTGGAGTCCTAGTAGGACTCCCATCCTGGCCGCACCTTATGCCTTGGCCGGCCTCCTCCTCCTTTATCCTTTATATATAGGGGCAGGGGGCACCCCATAGACACACAAGTTGATCATTGTTGATCGTTCCTTAGCCGTGTGCGGTGCCCCCTGCCACCAAATTCCACCTCGGTCATATCGTTGTAGAGCTTAGGCGAAGCCCTGCGTCGGTAGTACATCAAGATCGTCACCACGCCGTCGTGCTGACGGAACTCTTCCTCGACGCTTTGCTGGATCGGAGCCCGAGGATCGTCATCGAGCTGAACGTGTGCTAAGAACTCGGAGGTGCCGGAGTAACGGTGCTTGGATCGGTCGGATCGGGAAGAAGACGTACGACTACTTCCTCTACGTTATGTGATCGCTTCCGCAGTCGGTCTGCGTTGGTACGTAGACAACACTCTCCCCCTCGTTGCTATGCATCACCATGATCTTGCGTGTGCGTAGGAATTTTTTTGAAATTACTACGTTCCCCAACAGTGGCATCCGAGCCAGGTTTTATGGTTTGATGTTATTTGCACGAGTAGAACACAAGTGAGTTGTGGGCGATACAAGTCATACTGCCTACCAGCATGTCATACTTTGGTTCGGCGGTATTGTTGGACGAGACGACCCGGACCAACCTTACGCGTACGCTTACGCAAGACCGGTTCCCTCGACGTGCTTTGCACATAGATGGCTTGCGGGCGACTGTCTCTCCAACTTTAGTTGAACCAAGTGTGGCTACGCCCGGTCCTTGAGAAGGTTAAAACGGAGTCTATTTGACAAACTATCGTTGTGGTTTTGATGCGTAGGTGAGATGAGTTCTTGCTTAAGCCCGTAGCAGCCACGTAAAACTTGCAACAACAAAGTAGAGGACGTCTAACTTGTTTTTGCAGGGCATGCTGTGATGTGATATGGTCAAGGCATGATGCTAAATTTTATTGTATGAGATGATCATGTTTTGTAACCAAGTTATCGGCAACTGGCAGGAGCCATATGGTTGTCGCTTTATTGTATGCAATGCAATCACGATGTAATGCTTTACTTTATTACTAAGCGGTAGTGATAGTCGTGGAAGCATAAGATTGGCGAGACGACAACGATGCTATGATGGAGATCAAGGTGTCGTGCCGGTGACGATGGTGATCATGACGGTGCTTCGGAGATGGAGATCACAAGCACAAGATGATGATGGCCATATCATATCACTTATATTGATTGCATGTGATGTTTATCCTTTTATGCATCTTATCTTGCTTTGATTGACGGTAGCATTATAAGATGATCTCTCACTAAATTATCAAGAAGTGTTCTCCCTGAGTATGCACCGTTGCCAAAGTTCGTCGTGCCCAGACACCACGTGATGATCGGGTGTGATAAGCTCTACGTCCATCTACAACGGGTGCAAGCCAGTTTTGCACACGCAGAATACTCAGGTTAAACTTGACGAGCCTAGCATATGCAGATATGGCCTCGGAACACAGAGACCGAAAGGTCGAGCGTGAATCATATAGTAGATATGATCAACATAATGATGTTCACCATTGAAAACTACTCCATCTCACGTGATGATCGGTTATGGTTTAGTTGATTTGGATCACGTGATCACTTAGAGGATTAGAGGGATGTCTATCTAAGTGGGAGTTCCTAAGTAATATGATTAAATTGAACTTAAATTTATCATGAACTTAGTCCTGGTAGTATTTTGCAAATCATGTTGTAGATCAATAGCTCGCGTTGTTGCTTCCTTGTGTTTATTTTGATATGTTCCTAGAGAAAATTGTGTTGAAAAATGTTAGTAGCAATGATGCGGATTGGATCCGTGATCTGAGGTTTATCCTCATTGCTGCACAGAAGAATTATGTCCTTGATGCACCGCTAGGTGACAGACCTATTGCAGAAGCAGATGCAGACGTTATGAACGTTTGGCTAGCTCAATATGATGACTACTTGATAGTTTAGTGCACCATACTTAACAGCTTAGAATCGGGACTTCAAAGACGTTTTGAACGTCATGGACCATATGAGATGTTCCAGGAGTTGAAGTTAATATTTCAAGCAAATACCCGAGTTGAGAGATATGAAGTCTCCAACAAGTTCTATAGCTAAAAGATGGAGGAGAATCGCTCAACTAGTGAGCATGTGCTCGGATTGTCTAGGTACTACAATCGCTTGAATCAAGTGGGAGTTAATCTTCCAGATAAGATAGTGATTGACAGAATTCTCTAGTCACCATCACTAAGTTAGTAGAACTTCGTGATGAACTATAATATGCAAGGGATAACGGAAACAAACCCCAAGCTCTTCGTGATGCTGAAATCAACGAAGGTAGAAATCAAGAAAAACATCAAGTGTTGATGGTTGACAAGATCACTAGTTTCAAGAAAAGGGCAAAGGGAAGAAGGGGAACTTCAAGAAGAACGGCAAGCAAGTTGCTGCTCAAGTGAAGAAGCCCAAGTCTGATCCTAAGCCTGAGACTAAGTGCTTCTACTGCAAAGGGACTGGTCACTGGAAGCGGAACTACCCCAAGTGATTGGCGGATAAGAAGGATGGCAAAGTGAACATAAGTATATTTGATATACATGTTATTGATGTGTACTTTACTAGTGTTTATAGCAACCCCTCAGTATTTGATGCTAGTTCAGTTGCTAAGAGTAGTAACTCGAAACGGGAGTTGCAGAATGAACAGAGACTAGTTAAGGGTAAAGTGACGATGTGTGTTGGAAGTGGTTCCAAGATTGATATGATCATCATCGCACACTCCCTATACTTTCGGGATTAGTGTTGAACCTAAATAAGTGTTATTTGGTATTTGCGTTGAGCATGAATATGATTTGATCATGTTTATTGTAATACGGTTATTCATTTAAGTAAAAGAATAAATTGTTGTTCTGTTTACATGAATAAAACCTTATATGGTTACACACCCAATGAAAACAGCTCATTGGATCTCGATCTTAATAATACACATATTCATAATATTGAAACCAAAAGATGCGAAGTTAATAATGATAATGCAACTTATTTGTGGCACTGCCGTTTAGGTCATATTGGTGTAAAGCGCATGAAGAAACTCCTTGCTGATGGGATTTTGGAATCACTTGATTATGAATCACTTGATGCTTGCGAACCATGCCTTATGGGCAAGATGACTAAAACGCTGTTCTCCGGAACAATGAAGCAAGCAACCGATTTGTTGGAAATCATACATACTGATGTATGTGGTCCGATGAATATTAAGGCTTACAGCAGGTATCATTATTTTCTGACCTTCACAAGATGATTTGAGCAGATATGGGGATATCTACTTGATGAAACATAAGTCTGAAACATTTGAACAGTTCAAAGAATTTCAGAGTGAAGTGGAAAATCATTGTGACAAGAAAATAAAAGTTTCTACGATATGATCGCAGAGGTAAAATATTTGAGTTACGAGTTTGGTCTTCAGTTAAAACAATGTGAAATAGTTTCACTACGCACGCCACCTGGAACACCACAGCATAATGGTGTGTCCGAACGTCATAACCGTACTTTATTGGATATAGTACAATCTATGATGTACCTTACCGATCTACCACTATCGTTTTGGGGTTATGCATTAGAGACAGCTGCATTCACGTTAAATAGGGCACCATCTAAATCCGTTGAAACGACACCGTGTGAACTATGGTTTGGCAAGAAACCTAAGCTGTCGTTTCTTAAAGTTTGGAGTTGCGATGCTTATGTGAAAAAGTTTCATCTCGATAAGCTCAAACTCAAATCGGAGAAATATGTCTTCATAGGATACTCAAAGGAGACAGTTGGGTACACCTTCTATCACAGATCCGAAGGCAAGACATTCGTTGCTAAGAATGGATCCTTTCTAGAGAAGGAGTTTCTCTCGAAAGAAGTGAGTGGGAGGAAAGTAGAAAACTAAGGTAATTGTACCTTCTCCCTTATTGGAAAATAGTTCATCACAGAAATCTGTTCCTGTGACTACTACACCAATTAGTGAGGAAGCTAATGATGATGATCATGTAACTTCAGATCAAGTTACTACCGAATCTCGTAGGTAAACCAGAGTGAGATCCGCACCAGAGTGGTACGGTAATCCTGTTTGGAGGTCATGTTACTTGACCATGACGAACCTACGAACTATGAGGAAGCGATGATGAGCCCAAATTCCGAGAAATGGCTTGAGGCCATGAAATCTGAGATGGGATCCATGTATGAGAACAAAGTGTGGACTTTGGTTGACTTGCCCGATGATCGGCAAGACATAGAAAATAAATGGATCTTCAAGAGGAAGACGGACGCTGATAGTAGTGTTACTATCTACAAAGCTAGAATTGTCGCAAAAGGTTTTCGACAAGTTTAAGGTGTTGACTACGATGAGAGCTTCTCACTCGTATCTATGCTTGAGTCTGTCCGAATCATGTTAGTAATTGCCGCATTTTATGAAATCTGGCAAATGGATAAACAAAACTGCATTCCTTAATGGATTTATTAAAGAAGAGTTGTATATGATGCAACCAGAAGGTTTTGTCAATCCGAAAGGTGCTAACAAAATATCCAAGCTCCAGCGATTCATCTATGGACTGGTGCAAGCATCTCAGAGTTGGAATACACGCTTTGATAAGTTGATCAAAACATATAGTTTTATACAGACTTGCGGTGAAGCCTGTATTTACAAGAAAGTGAGTGGGAGCACTACAGCATTTCTGATAAAGTATATGTGAATGACATATTGTTGATCGGAAATAATGTAGAATTATTCTGTAAAGCATAAAGGAGTGTTTGAAAGGAATTTTTCAAAGAAAGACTTCGGTGAAGCTGCTTACATATTGAGCATCAAGATCTATAGAGATAGATCAAGATGCTTGATAAGTTTTTTGAATAAATACATACCTTGACAAGATTTTGAAGTAGTTCAGAATGGAGCAGTCAAAGAAAGAGTTCTTGCCTGTATTACAAGGTGTGAAGTTGAGTAAGACTCAAAGCCCGACCACGGCAGAAGATAGAAAGAGAATGAACGTCATTCCCTATGCCTTGGCCATAGGTTCTATAAAGTATGTCGTGCTGTATACCAGATCTATTGTATACCCTGCACTGATTTGGCAAGGGAGTACAATAGTGATCTAGGAGTAGATCACTGGACAGCGGTCAGAATTATCCTTAGTGAAATAAGGATATGTTTCTCGATTATGGACGTGACAAAAGGTTCGTCGTAAAGGGTTACGCCGATGCAAGTTTTGACACTAATCTAGATGACTCTAAGTCTCAATCTGGATACATATTGAAAGTGGGAGCAATTAGCTAGAGTAGCTCTACGCAGAGCATTGTTGACATAGAAATTTGCAAAATACTTACGGATCTGAATGTGACAGACCCGTTGACTAAAATTATCTCACAAGCAAAACATGATCACACCTTAGTACTCTTTGGGTGTTAATCACATAGATATGTGAACTAGATTACTGACTCTAGTAAAATCTTTGAGTGTTGGTCACATGACGATGTGAACTATGGGTGTTAATCACATGGTGATGTGAACTATTGCTGTTAAATCACATGGCGATGTGAACTAGATTATTGACTCTAGTGCAAGTGGGAGACTGAAGGAAATATGCCCTAGAGGCAATAATAAAGTTATTATTTATTTTCTTATATCATGATAAATGTTTATTATTCATGTTAGAATTGTATTAACCGGAAACATAATACATGTGTGAATACATAGACAAACAGAGTGTCACTAGTATGCCTCTACTTGACTAGCTCGTTAATCAAAGATGGTTATGTTTCCTAACCATGAACAAAGAGTTGTTATTTGATTAACGAGGTCACATCATTAGTTGAATGATCTGATTGACATGACCCATTCCATTAGCTTAGCACCCGATCGTTTAGTATGTTGCTATTGCTTTCTTCATGACTTATACATGTTCCTATAACTATGAGATTATGCAACTCCCGTTTACCGGAGGAACACTTTGGGTACTACCAAACGTCACATCGTAACTGGGTGATTATAAAGGAGTACTACAGGTGTCTCCAATGGTAGATGTTGGGTTGGCGTATTTCGAGATTAGGGTTTGTCACTCCGAGTGTCGGAGAGGTATCTCTGGGCCCTCTCGGTAATACACATCACATAAGCCTTGCAAGCATTATAACTAAGATGTTAGTTGTGAGATGATGTATTACGGAACGAGTAAAGAGACTTTCCAGTAACGAGATTGAACTAGGTATTGGATACCGACGATCGAATCTCGGGCAAGTAACATACCGATGACAAAGGGAACAACGTATGTTGTTATGCGGTCTGACCAATAAAGATCTTCGTAGAATATGTAGGAGCCAATATGGGCATCCAGGTCCCGCTATTGGTTATTGACCGGAGACGTGTCTCGGTCATGTCTACATTGTTCTCGAACCGTAGGGTCCGCACGCTTAAGGTTTCGATGACAGTTGTATTATGAGTTTATGAGTTTTGATGTACCGAAGGAGTTCGGAGTCCCGGATGAGATCGGGGACATGACGAGGAGTCTCGAAATGGTCGAGACGTAAAGATCGATATATTGGATGACTATATTCGGACATCGGAAAGGTTCCGAGTGATTCGGGTTTTTTTCGGAGTACCGGGTAGTTACGGGAGAAGTAATGGGCCTTGATGGGCTTTAGTGGGAAGAGGAAAAGGCTGCTGCGCCCCCCCTCCCCTTTGGTCCGAATTGGACTAGGGAAAAGGGGGCCGGCCACCTCTCCTTCTCCTCCTATTCCTTCTCCCTTCCTCCCCTCTTGATGGACTCCTACTAGGACTTGGAGTCCTAGTAGGACTCCCATCCTGGCCGCACCTTATGCCTTGGCCGGCCTCCTCCTCCTTCATCCTTTATATACAGGGGCAGGGGGCACCCCATAGACACACAAGTTGATCATTGTTGATCGTTCCTTAGCCGTGTGCGGTGCCCCCTGCCACCAAATTCCACCTCGGTCATATCGTTGTAGAGCTTAGGCGAAGCCCTGCGTCGGTAGTACATCAAGATCGTCACCACGCCGTCGTGCTGGCGGAACTCTTCCTCGACGCTTTGCTGGATCGGAGCCCGAGGATCGTCATCGAGCTGAACGTGTGCTAAGAACTCGGAGGTGCCGGAGTAACGGTGCTTGGATCGGTCGGATCGAGAAGAAGACGTACGACTACTTCCTCTACGTTATGTGATCGCTTGCGCAGTCGGTCTGCGTTGGTACGTAGACAACACTCTCCCCCTCGTTGCTATGCATCACCATGATCTTGCGTGTGCGTAGGAAATTTTTTGAAATTACTACGTTCCCCAACATGGTATACCTAAATAAAAGTTTGAACATCCCAAAATCATTTGGTGCTGATTTGGAAATCGAATTTATAATTGAGATGAATATTGTTCATTATTTATTTCCCATTTACTTGTTAATTATACCATAAATTTTTAAATAGTTTAAATTTTGAAGAAATTAAAATTTTCACTTTTCTATAATACCAAAAGTATCAAATGCAAAATATACAATGTTAATTCTTTTGTTATAGTATAATAATGTCTAATGAAATAAAAGGTTTCATATCGATGATGTATTTTAATACAAAAATGGTAAGATACTAAAACAATGAAAATTTTATTAATTGGTAAATACTCCCCCTGTCCCATAACATAAGATTTTTAATGCTCGCTCCGTCCGTAAATACTTGTCGAAGAAATTAATGTATCTAGACTTATTTTATCCATTTCTGCGACAAGTAATTCTGGATGGAGGGAGTATATGAGTATATTGGTTGTAGTAGCATCTTACTCCCTCCGTTCGGAATTACTTGTCTCGGAAATGGATGTATCTGGAACTAAAATACATCTAGATACATCCATTTCCGCGACAAGTAATTCCGAACGGAGGGAGTATATTAGGGACAAAGAGAGTATTTTTTAATATCTGTATTTTATAAACTATGAACTTTGTATTTATTTCTCTATATTGAAAAACAATCGCAGATTTTTTTTGTTTCGCCCCTCCCCCCCTGCGAATGTAATTGTTTGACTTTGAAAATATTAAATGGTTAAGTTTATAAGTTATTAAAATTAAAATTTGCGCCATCTTAAAACCTGATGAAACAAAGCTTTTGTATCGATTATTATTATCTTTGACAATGTATTTAAATATAAAATGCTAAGATATTAGAACTACATGATTTTAAAATATGTGGGAAATATTCTTTATTATCCAAGATGTTGAAGTAGTGAAAAGTATGGCGATTCTCTTTGTTGAGATTTTTTTTAAAACAGCATAAAAAAATTGTAATACCAAATCAAATATCGAATATCCAAAAATGGTGCAATACCAGTTTGAAATAAGATCAATCACTTCTATTTTGTTTTCCTTTTACTTCTCAATTTTTAAAACACAATGTATCATTTTGATTTTTGAAAGAATTTAAATTGATAACTTCATAGAATGTGTACACATCGGTGGTTTGTTTTATCTATATAAAAGCTGGACAAATGCCTGTTTCGAGAGATAATAAACTTCCATTGAGCTTGTTTGGCAAGCGGAAGATAATAATTGTTATAGAAGCAGCAGCAGCAGCAGAGGAGCCCTGCTGTATATGAACTGCATCAGAAGGAAGATCGTACCTAGGTGCTAAAAAAAACTACAGCTGTTGAATCAGAACGGAGGAAAAGCAGTGCCTGCCCTACAAGCGTACTCTGACAGACGAAAGCACTCTCTGCCTTTGCATTGCAACCATTGAGCAGTAGTCGTCGTCCTTTGCGGCACTGTACGCGATTCGACGCCACCACTGTTTTTCAGGTAGCGTAGTCCTGCTACTACTGTACCATATAGGACGCCCTAGGTGACCCTGTGACAGGAGCCGCCGATCGGACGAAATCCATCCGCCGGTCCGGCAAGTACAATTAACTAACAGCGATCTGATATTATCCCCGGCTGTGGCGGGGGCGCGTCCGGCTCAGTAGGGCTACCCTACGGCGGAACGGAGGAATGGCCGCGCGCGCAGCCGCCGAGGCGGTGGTTGGTCTTGGTCTGGCACCGCGCGCACGGGCTCCGGCACGGTGGTTAGGAGGTGTCTGGGTCACACCATATGAAATCCATCCGCTCGTGGAGTTCCGCGACAGCGACGCCGCAGCCGCGCCCGTCTGTCGTGTCGAGGGAGTGTCCCGTCGGTGCCACGCTCGCTCTCCAGCACCCTCTCTCGCCGGACGCTCGCCGTCGCCGGCCAACTTTTCTGACGGAACACGCAGCTCCATCTATCCACTACCGCTGCTCGCCCAAAGAGCCGGAGGCCAACGCTGGTGATCAGCAGATTTTCGACGCCCACGTACCAACTTGTTCTAATGAACTGTGGCCAGCTACGTACAATACAAGATCGTATTCGTACTCCTACATGATAGGCGCGGTACAAGTGTTCCAATCCATGGCTGTCAGATCACTCATTCCCGCGCGAAAGCCGCGCGTATGCATCGCACACACGCGTCCACGTCGCGCGCGCCGCCGTACCAGAGGCCAGAGCATCTCTCTCTAGCTGATTGCAAAGCAGTCAGCCATGCCAATCATA
The DNA here is from genome assembly GCA_034509565.1 of Triticum monococcum. NCBI lineage: Eukaryota > Viridiplantae > Streptophyta > Magnoliopsida > Poales > Poaceae > Triticum > Triticum monococcum. Next base: position 696,120,866 of record CM067845.1, read on the forward strand.
TGGAGCAGTACTATACTGTACTATCTTAGAAGTTGGAACGATGCTTTCGTGTCGACAATTGTGGCCTTGCTAATCATCATCCGTTCCATGGACGGAATCCTGCTATGAATTTGTGACTGCAGAATGCAGATTGGTGTCGGGCAATCACCATCCTTTCTGTGGCCTGAGTTCTGAACCTGCTTTCAAAAGTAGAGAATCTGAAACCCAGAACGCTGCTGCAGTTTCATCCTCGCAAGGCTTTGGCGTTGACGACTACCCCTGCGTGCGTGGTTTCAGCAATCATTTACGTGACTGGCTGTTACACTGACCGACACCGCCTTCCTCCTATCTGTCATGTTTTCTGCAGCGACACTTTCAGAAAATGGTTTCTCGCCGGCCGAAAGCGTGTTCCCCATAATAGATGAGCAAAGCAGATCACATACATACTTGCCGATGGCATTTGTATATCAACAGCTAGGCAGAGAAAGTTTTATGCGCCAATACGTTACCTTAAAGAACAGTTGAGAGGTGCAGCACTTCACCAAAACTCTCACTCAAATATGCCACCACTACATCTACAGGGAGATACTGTATATAAATGGCGACACGAGTGGAGTGGTGTGGTCCGGTCGCCACATCCAATTAGTTGGTGTGTACGCTTCCAATCCACACGCGCCAAATTTGAAAAAGCATCAGAAAAGGCGGTAGCTACACCTTGGAGCAAGATGTGTGTGTGTGTGTGTGTGTGTGTGTGTGTGTGTGTGTGTGTGTGTGTGTGTGTGTGTGTGTGAAAGCTTATTTTCAAGTCCTGGAAATGGACAGTGCGTACGTAGGTTAGGAGGACCTGAAGCTTTACGGAAAGCATAGTGCTTCAGCAAAGTGAAAGCCCAAAGAGACAATGGAGAGGGACGCGGCGTATACCGACCTCCATCTCCATTTGTTAGGGCGTCCGTGCTTGCTAGCTAGCTCATGATGTGGTGCTACCTAGCTAGAAAGATTGTTGTGGTACTGCAGGGTTACTTGCAGGTTCCTTCACCAAATGATCAGATGATCATAGAGTTGACACTTTGACAAATTGCACCATATTGTGTTGAGTGTGGACTCTTTCCCTCACTCTAGGAACCTATTACTATATGCACCATGTTGTGTTGAGTGTGGACTTTAGGAACCTATTCTCATATCGTAGTACTAATTAACTTCATCCCAAAGATTCCAGGGCAACATTATCAACCGAGTGGACACGTAGGCATGCAACTAAGTGTACATTAATTTGCAGACTCACTGCAACAATATGATATGCACGCGTATAATTTTAATTAGTTAGCTACCATCTGAAGCAAGCCCTGGTCCTTAAGTTTACGGATCAATTTATTAACTTGTGTGTGGACCGACGTATATAGCATTGTATTTGAAGCTATGTGTCAAAAAGACGACGATGAGCAGCAGAAAATGACGTAGGAGAAAAATGATTCGGTTGGAGAGAGAGAGAGAGAGAGAGAGAGAGAGAGAGAGAGAGTCGTTGGTTGGGGGCATAGAAGAAGAGGAAGAGGAAGGGTGCTAAATTGTGAATCCTCGTCGCCTGGTTGGTCCACCTACAACCATTATCGACCCACATTTTCTCGGTGCTCCTTCCCTGTGGATGTGGGCTTCAAGGTTACTCAACACACACCCCCTTGGGAAGAAAAAAGTAAGTATTCTTAGAACTCAATTTTTTAATTACCATGGATTTAATTACTGTGAGCTGTTACTTGATAACCCAAAAGAAGAGAAAGGGTCAGTTGCCTTAGCTTCTAATACTTGTGGTGTTGTCACCTTATAGAATAATTGAACAAAAACAATTTAAAAAATGAATTAGTGTCATTGGTATTACCCTTCAAAAAAACAAAAAAAATATAAAAATAGTCTGATAATGGAAAAAATTGCATAACATTTACAAGTAAATTACATTTTTTTATAATTTGCAAGAATAAGCATATATTAGTGAAAGTTTTGCAAAAAAAAATTGAAACATGAATGAATTAGTGGCCGTATTGCCACTAAAGAAGAAAGAAAATAAAAAAATAACTAAAACAAAGTTAAAACAATGAAGTTTTATAAGAAAGAATGAATAAGTGACAATACTACTACCCATTAATAAGAAATAAAATGAAATAAACACCTAAACAAAATCAAAACATGATGTTTTCCAACGAAGAATGAATTAGCAACATTTATATTACCCTTTACAAATAAAAAATAATCTAAAACAACCAATGTGAAAATATGCACAAATTTTAAGCAAAACCTGTGCCTTTTTTTTATAATATGCAAGAATAATCGTATAATAGTGGAATCTACACAGTAAACAAGTTTCCCAAGAAGGGATGAATTGGTGGAATTGTTATTACCTTAAAAAGAAATAAAATGAAATATAAACTAAAACAGAATCAAAGCAAAAAAGTTTTCTAAGAAAGAATGAATTAGTGGCATTTGTATTACCCTTTAAGAAGAAAGAAATGAAAGAAGAACAAATAAAATGTAATATGGACTCAAAAAAATCAAAATATGAAGTTTTGTAACAAAGAATGAATTGGTGGCATTTGTATCACCCTTTACAAAGAAAGAAAATTAATAATAATCTAAAACAAAGAATGTCAAAATTTCCACATAGTTAACACTAAACCTGCACTTTTTATAATATGCAAGAATAAGCATATAATAGCGAGTTTTTTGTAAAAATAAAAATGCTAAAAAGAAATGAATTAGTGGCATTTGCATTACTATTTAAGACTAAATAATAAAACAAAAACTGAAACAAAATCAAAATGATGAAGCTTTCTAAGAAAAAAATGAATTAGTGGCTTTGGTATGACCCTTTAACAAAAAAAGAAAAAGAAATGAAAACTAAACTAAAATTAAATAATGAATTCTCAAAGCAAGCATTAATTAGTTAAATTGGTATTACCATTAAATAGAGAAAAAAAATCTAAAACAAACAATGACAAAATTTGCACACAGCGTATACAAAAAAATGTGCTTTTTTATATATGTTCGAGTAAGCGTATAGTAATGACATTGGTATTACTACTAAAGAAGAACAAAAATGAAATAATAACTAAATAAATCACAATAATGAAGTTTTATGAGGAACATTGGAGTAGTTGCATTGGTTTTGCCTTTCAAGAAGAAAATAAAATAAAAAAATAAAAGAAAAATTGCACAAAACTTCGCACTGAAATTGAACTTTTTGTGCTAAGCAAAGAATAATCGTATAATCATGCAATTTCGCACATGTTATATAGTATTGTGTGTATACATTTATGCTCACCAACATCCAAGAAGACTCAAATTAGAAAAATGGAAAACAATCTTATAAGGAAAGAAAAACTAAAGAAAAAACGCATAAAAATAGAAAAGCTAAGAAAGAACAAAGGTAGAGAGGGAAAGACTGGGTCGCGCAACTAATGAATCTCAGCCCATTAAGGAATTGACTGACCCAAGTTAGAGATCAGACAATTATTCTCAGTACGAAACAAGATACAAAACACACAAAAAAAACACAACACTAATCTCAGATGAAAAATCGACGGCCAAGAAATTGACTGACCCAGATTTAAAATTTAGCTAACTAACATATAGCTAAAGTGATTTCTATTAGCATATATATAGTATATGTACACGTGGAAACGTGATCCCTGCTTAGGTTTTTTTTACTTTCAAAACCTAGTCGATCAAGCGACCCCACAAACTTTCCTAAACTCACACGGTCAGTGCACTTTGCTCCTTATCTTGTGGGTGTGGATTCAAGCCCTACCCAATGCATTACGGGCTTATATTTTTTTATCTTTTTAAAAGTGCTTCCAAAATAATTAATAGCAAAGGAATGAAACGAGCTAACATGGAGGATCGCCAGAAGGAAACTAAGAACGATAAGGAAATCGACAGAGCAGATTGTACATAATGTTAGAAAGGTTAACATCATAGATATCAGTCTAATATATAGAGTGGCCTGCATATTAAGGCACAAACTGGGTCATGTTCTAATAGTCTTTGAGTATGCTGCCAACGCAACATCGAATCATAGAAAATACATAGTTTTTTTACATGTGTTTCATATGAACGCTGTTAGCATTGTTTGTGAGAAAAACAGGCCAATTTGCAAATAGACCCCCATAAATAATACTTAGTTGACGAGCGGTCGAGGGAACGATGATGTGGCTGCCATGTGGCAAGTTATTTCCTTTCCGGGATCGGGTTTGGCCTTATTTGATCAAATAGACGAGTTTATTTCTTAAATTTGATCAATTCCCAAGTCTGTGGCCTAAAGTGTGCAAACAGTTTGAGTTAATGGATCAGTGACGTAGTTCACTCTTGGTTAGTTGTGCAATAGTACTAATCAACTTTTGGCTGCTCATCCCCTTTTGATTCAGTCTACTGTTGTAGATTCAAACTCAAGTTCAAATTTTGATACAAACGGTGGAAACCACAGTGAAAATGGATGTCATTTCATGTTTCCCATCCCCAATTGGGACATCGGAGTTCAAGGTCGATCCGCTCCGTGATCCACCCTAGCAGGACCTGGCCCCGCCACGGCCTCCGTGCGTCCAGATCGGGAGAACAACGGTGCAGGCACCCGCACACATGCAAACGTCCGCAAAAGCAACGTTGCTCCCCCGGGCCAGCCAGATGACGCCGCATGGCAGGCTGGGGCTCGTAGACCAGCGCCAGATTTGCCTGGCCCCACATCGCTTGTCCAGCTAGCTTCACTCGGTCCCACGCGATAGCAACAGTGACATGACCCCCCCTCAGAATTGGGGTCGTCAGTACCTGACGCTGACGCTGCTGGTGAATCTCCTGCGCCACCACCTGTTGTGATCCCTCCTGCAACAGTCTAGATTACTCGTTTAAATTACAAAAATTTCTCCATATTTAGTTTTTCTTGTACGACTGGTGAACCTAACAATCTAGTGGAAGCACTTGGTGATTCTAGGTGGAAAGCAGCCATGGAAGATGAGTACATGGCTTTGCAGAAAAATAAAATGTGGCATGTAGTTCCTACTCAACAAGATAGAAACTTGATTGACTCCAAATGGTATATTGAATCAACAAAATATCACATGGCACCATAGGTCGTTACAAGGCAAGGCTTGTGGCCAAGGACTTCAAACAATGGTATGGCATAGATTACGAGGATACATTTAATCATGTTGTTGAACCTGCAACAATTCGTCCTGTACTATCAATAGTTGTGTCCAAGGGATGGAGCTTTAGACAACAAGATGAGCAGAACACGTCCTTCACGGTGTTCTAGATGAGGATGTTTACATGATACAACCTCCAGGGTTTGAAGATAAAATGCACCGTTTCATGTCTGCAAGCTTGATAAAACCTTGTATGGACTAAAAGACGCACCCAGAGCATGGTACTCACGGTTGAGTATAAAACTCCAAGCACTTTTGTTTGTTCCATCAAAATATGGCACCTCTCTCTGTTTATTTATACCAAGCTCCAAACATCCATATTTGTTCTTATATATGTTGATGATATTGTTGTTACTAGTTCATCTAATGGAGTAGTGACAACATAACTCAAGGACTTAGGTTTTGAATTCGCTTTCAAGAACTTGGGAGACTTGCACTTATTTTGGGGTATTGAGGTTAAGAAAACAATGATTTCATTCACCTATCTCAAGCAAAATATGCAACTAAATTGTTGAATAGAATTGGAATACAAAACTGCAAATCTTCACCAACACCACTATCCAGTTCAGGACCTTTATCTCTGACAGAAAAGAACCTCTGAACTAAGAGGACATCACTATTTACAGAAGCATAGTTGGTGGTCTTCAGTACTTGACTCTTAATCGACCAGAAATTTCTTTTGCAATTAACAAAGTATGATAATTCCTTCATGCACCCACAACAGCTCATTGGTCAGCAGCCAAGCGAATCTTAAGGTATATAAAGAACACATTGACTACATGTCTCACATTCAACAAGTCATCCTCCACACTTGTCAGTGCCTTCTCCCATGCGGATTGGGTTGTTCGCTTGGATGATAGAAGATCAACGGGTGAATTTGCTATTTTCTATCGACCCAATTGTATCTCATGTGGTGCAAAGAAGCAAGCCGTTGTTTCCGGATCAAGTATAAAAGCAGAGTATAAAGCATTAGCAAATCTCTACCATACTACTTAAAAAATGTAAGATTCTCATTTCACCTTTTGGCCTAGTTCTTTTAACCGATTCTCCCATAATCTTGAGAATCAACCCTCGACCAAGCTTCTCCCAGAATCTTGAACCCATATTTTTTACAATCCTAGATTTGTGAAAAAAAATATGGGTACAAGATTCTCAGAGAAGTTGGGTGGAGGGTTGCTTCTCAATATTCTGCGAGAATCAATCAAAAGAACTGGGTCTTCTTCCCACCACCCCTTTGTCAATCTTCCACGTATATGATATAATTAATCACCTTAATTTAGTTACCTTCTAAAGCAATTCCACTTTAATTTACTTATCAAACTTCTAACCAAATATAAGATAATTCACGGTCAGAATTTGATGAATATTTATTTACACAATCGTATTATTATTGACAGGTAAATCATAAGCTAACGTATTAGAATATTGATATCCCGTTGCAATGCAATAACATAAGTCATTTGACTTTGGTCTATGCTCGGTGAATTTGGAGTGTCACAAGCTCAACCTAGTGATTCGACGCTACAACCTTTTCTTTTAGGTAGCGTAGTGTACTACTACCATAGTACTCCTACCGTCCTAGTACGTGACAGTATGACAGGAGCTGCCGATCGGACGACTAGACGTCCTCCGAATCCCAACTAAATCCCCAAGTACGTACGATTAGCTAACAGTGAAGTGATATATCCCCCCGGCTGAGGCGGGACGGCGAAACGGAACGGCCGAGGCGGTGGCTGGTCTTGGTCTGGCAGCGGCACTGCACGGCTTCCGGCACGGTAGTTATCAGGAGGTGTCTGGAACACTATATGAAATCCATTCGTGGAGTTCGGCGACGGCGACGCCGCAGCCACTGCCTTGGCCACCCGTCTCTCGATGCCACGCGCGTCCGCCCGCATTCGCTGCCGCCAGCCAGCCAGCCGCGTGCTCTCCAGCACCCTCTCTCGCCGCCGCCGGCCTGGACCCTCACCGGCTTTGCCGACGGAACACGCAGGCAGGCAGCCCCATCCATCGTCTGAGATGGCATGAGTGGGAGACGTACGTACGCAGTACGCTAGTAATCAACACGTTTTCGACCTACCTACTGTTTCCAGCTACGTACAAGATCGTGCTCATACATGATGCGACGACGATGATAGGCGCAGTACAACCGTTCTAGTCCATGGCTGTCAGATCGGGCAATCGACTCATTCCCGCGCGAATGGCGTGTATGCATCGCACACACGCGTCCAAGTCGTCGCGCGCCGCCGTACCAGAGCATCTCTACCTAATTGCAAAGCAGTCGGCCATACCAATCATACGGAGTAGTACAATACCAATCATCTCTGTACAAAAAGATTTAAAAGGTCTTATATTAGTTTACGGAGGAAGTATCTCAGAACGACAATTGTGGCCCTGCTAATCATCATCATATACATGGACGGAGTCCTGCTCCGAATTTGTGACTGCAGATTGGTGTCGGCCAATCACCATCTTTTCTGTGGTCTGAGTTCTGACCCTGCTTTCAAAAATAATCTGAAATGCAAAGCACTCACTTGTGAGAACGTTGCTGCAGCTTCATCCTCGTAAGGCTTTGGCCCGACCACTACCTGATTTGTGACTGGAATCCTGATCCGAATTTGTGACTGCATACGTGATTTCAGCAATCATACCTGGCTGTTAGACTGACCCACACCGTCTTCCTCCTATCTGTCATGTTTTCTGCAGCGACACTTTCAGAAAATGCAGAAAATGTTTCTGGCCGAAGGCGTCCTCTGCATAATGTACTTCTTTCGTCCCATGTTAATTGACGCTCAGACGGAAGTGTGCTAAATAATATGGGACGGAGGGATTAGGAGCAAAGCCGATCACATACGTACTGCCAATTGCATTGTATATCATCAACAACTAGCTAGGCAGAGAAAGTTTCATGCATATATACGTTACGTTAAAGAAGAGTTGTGAGGTGCAGCACTTCACCCAAACTCTCAACTCAAATATGCCACCACCACCACATCTACAGGGAGATACTGTATATAAATGACGACACGAGTGGAGTGGTCTGGCCCGGTCGCCACATCGAATTAGTTAGAGTGTACGCTTCCAATCCACACGCGCCCAAAATTTAAAAGTCATCAGAAAAGGCAGTAGCTAGACTTTGGAGCAAGAAGCGTTGCACTCTGGATTGCATTTGCATGGCATCATTCATGGCATGGAAGTCGAAAAGTAGCATCATATTCACATCGCACGCTTCTTTTCAAGTCCTGGAAATGGACAGTGCGGTGTAGTACGTAGGGTAGTAGGAGGACCTGATGAAGCTTTACGGAAAGCAGAGTGCTTCTGCTTCTTCAAAGTGAAAGCCAAAGAGAAAATGGAGAGGGACGTGGGCAGTGCGTACCTCCATCTCCATTTGGTAGGGTAACTGTGCTTGCTGCTAGCTCATGATGTGGTGCTAGATTGCTGTGGTACTGCAGGGTTCCTTCACCTAATGATCAGATGATCATAGCCCGGTACGAAAGTGCGCTTGCTTCCTTGCTTGCTTTGACGAATTGCGCCATGTCGTGTTGAGTGTGGACTCTACCAACCTATATGGAACAAACTTCATGTCGAAGGCTGCAGGTGCAACATTATCAACCGATCGAGTGCACCCTAATTTACAGACTCGTTGCAGCAATGATATGCACGAGTATACTTTTAATTTGTTAGCTATACCGTCTGAACTCTGAAGCAAGCCTGGGTCCTTTGGTTCCCGGTCAGTTTAGCAACTTGCGTGTGGACGGACGTATATAGCGTTGTATTGGAAGTATGTGTGACGATGAGCAGCATAAAATGGCATAGGAGAAAAATGATTCGGTTGGCGAGAGAGAGAGAGAGAGAGAGAGAGAGAGAGAGAGAGAGAGAGAGAGAGGGAGAGGGAGAGGGAGAGGGAGAGGGAGAGGGAGAGGGAGAGAGAGAGAGAGAGAGAGAGAGAGAGAGAGAGAGAGAGGAGTTGGTTGGGGCATAGAAGAAGAGGAAGAAGAAGGGCGCTAAATTGCCAATCCCCATCGCCTGGTTGGTCCACCTGCATCCATTATCCACCCACATTTCCTTCGTGTTCCTTCCCTGTGGATGTGGGCTTCAACGTTACTCAACACATCCTATGTGGGGAAAATTAGGCCTCAAGCAGTACTGGCCTCAAGTCCACGACCCATAGCAGTCCAGAGCGAAGAGCAATTGCATATATCCAGCCTTTTCTTCCTGTCATCTTGTGATTGTCCTGGTTAGTTGTTCGGTGATAAGACGTTTTTCGCACCAATTGCTTGTGTCTCACTGGTACAGAAAGCAGTTTGACACCACATGAGTTTCTTGTTGACAGAATGATGGCTTTGCAACTGTTTGTCAAAAACCATGTTCATGGCGATGATGGTATAGTTAGTTAGTTAGCATGTTTACTAATGGCCATATATATAGGAATTGACTATTCGTCATCCTGGGTGAGAAATAGTTATTCTTCAGCCCCCTCTATTTTAAAGTTAATGCACCGTAATTTCACATCCCGTAAATATTGTCTTATTTCAGATGTAAAAAGAGAACGTAAGAAAATATATAATCGCCGTAAAAATATTTTATATTACATAAAATTACGAACGTAAAAATATGGTGTAAAATATACATAAAATGCTATATTTCTTATCTTATGATCTATATTTTTGTTTTCTTATGCCAAATTTTACGCAGAGAATTACTATGAATGTAACTATTTGTATTCCAAATTTAATTTATTTATGAAACGATCGTAAAATTAACTCGGGTGAAGAATAACTTATTATGATCATTTCATAATTAAATTACGCTTGGAATTGAAATAGTTGCATTTCTATTGATTCACTACGTAAAATTTGGCATAAGAAAATAAAAATATAGGTTATAAGTTAAGAAAATTCGCAGTTTATGTGTATTTTACATCATGTTTTTACGTTTGTAATTTTACATAATATAAAATATTTTTTACGACGATTATGTACTTTCTAACGGTCTCTTTTTACGTCCGAAATAAGACAAACTTACGGAACGTAAAATTATGATGCATTGATGGTAAAATAGAGCGGGGGTGAAGAATAACTATTCCTCATCCAGGGTGACGAATAGTCAATTCCCCTATATATGAAGACTCAACACGACAAGAGAGGGGGAGATTTACAAGAAAGAGGAATGGAACAAAGTTTTTCATCGTACATTTGGACACGTGATTGATAGGACCAATGTACCCGTTCTTTGATTATATGTCCAAGGAAGAGAGACCATATGAAAACTAAGAGATTGATCGAGCGATTAACGCAACTTGCATTGTTTTTTAGTTGAGTGACAACACGTTGTGTGCTTTATGGCATCCAATTTTAGTTGCCCGAGATGTTTTGACAGATTTGAGTTTATGGCATCAAACGAGGCCTCGAGGGGTCTAGTCAATACATGGTGTAATAATCTTTTCTCGGCCACGGTTATTCATAACTATTCTTTTGTGATCACGTGTGTAGTGGCGAAACCACACTATGGTGTCTGTCAACTGACCATACAACTTTTGATCATAACCTTTTACATAAACAAGTAAAATTTCATGGATAAATTTAGTAACACTACAAGAGTTAGAGAAGAATTACAGTCACCATCACAGGTTTATAGTTCTGGCACCTCCACTAACAGAGCAGTTTGTCTTGGTGCAACTAAATAAAGTATGTTTCCTTTCAAATATATAACGGTCATGTGATGAGCCTCGTAGAGAAGATTTTGTGGATTGGTTTGAGTCATCGGACATTGAAATTGAGGCCCTTTGGCTATTTATATATGGGAGATTTTAGTTTTCTGCTCTAACTGGAAAACATATATCTTCCTAGAGGAAGTGTTGATGACATTATCAAGTTTAATGAAATCATCAACTCAAAAAAAGTTTAATGAAACCATTAGTGACTTGGCTTTGTTCAGAATTATGAACAATGGAAGGTGGTATATGTGGAGCAATATGCAAGAAAAAACGCTTTTGAAACAATTGGATTGATTCCCTAACACTATGGTAAAGCCCCTTGCATGCCCTATCTCGGACCATGTGCCTTCATATTTTCTATTGAAACTTCCATTTGAAAGAGCAAATTGTTTTGCTTTGGAAGCTTCTTTTCATCTTTTCTAGGCTTCTTGGAAGTAGTAAAAAACTCTTGGAATGCTACCGCAAGTGCCACTAACATCTCTGCTAAGCTTAAACATTTGCATATGCACTTAAAAATTGAGTAAATATATTTCCAAGCTCAGTATGTTAATTGAGAATTGTAGCCTTGTGTTACTTCATCTTGATTTTTCGGTAAAGGGCACTTTTATTATCTCAAAATGTAGCATCAAAGTGATACAAAGCATTAAGAGTATCACCCGGCCTCTGCATAACTAGGATACACACAGCCAAACACCAGTAGTCTGATTAACAGAAAGATAAAAGACCGACAATTTGGCAACAATAGAGTCCATAGACCGACACTATGCCTATGTCAAAAGAGATGGTGGACCGAGCCGGAGATTATGCTGCCATCCATGTTGGGTAAAAACCTCCGTAGCCACTTGCTCCAACAGCGTACACACCGCCTTGAATAGCGGTTGATACTCTGTTCGTTGTAGCGTACACCACGTACGAAGCGAGTGCGTACAACGGAAAATAACCTGCAAAGGAGAAACAGTTTGGTCATTAAAAACAACATCATTTCTACATAGCCAAAGCGACCATAGTAAAGCATACGCTCCCACCCTTATTAGCGTTTTGTATGGATTTGAAATACCATCCAGCCAATGACCAAAAATATTGGCAACACTTGTGGGCGGATACTAATTTAACGCTATTTGGATGGCTGACCACGTAGAACGCGCAAACTTACAGTGAAAAAAGAGGTGTTTAATTGTCTCGTCATGAGTACAAAAACAACACTTCTTACTTCCCGACCAGTTGCGTCGTGCGAGGTTGTCTTTTGTTAGCACAACTCCCCTATGGAGATACCACATGAATATTTTGACTTTAAGTGGTACCTTCGCTTTCCAATTTTTTTTGTTATTACTCACCGGTACCTCAGAATGCGTGAGCGCATGATACATAAAGTCTACTGTGAAAGACCCCGATGTAGTAAGATTCCAGCGAAACACATCACGACCTTGTGTCAGGATAATCGAATCCAGACGGGACAATAGATTATTCCATGACATAACTCGGGTGCCAATCAAATCCCGCCTGAACGAAATATTTGGCGGGGATGAGCTGAGCACTTGCGCAATAGTATTATTCTTATCATGTGCAATGTTGTATAAGGCTGGGTATTGTTCTCGGAGGCTAGCATTCCCTAGCCAGACGTCTTCCCAAAAACGAATCTCTGACCCGTCCTTTATCGCGAAAGACCCAAAGCGAAAGAGATGTTTCTTTGCTGCCATTAGGCCAGCCCAAAAGTGTGAGTCTCCAGGTTTCCAATATACCTGAGACACTGCCTTTTGGCCTATATACTTATTGCGCAACATGGTTTGCCAAACACCATCCTCAGTAAGAAGTTTGAACAACCATTTACTAAGTAGGGCCTCATTCTTGACCTGCAGGTCATGAATACCGAGGCCGCCCTGGTCTTTCGGCCTACAAACCACACTCCATTTGGCCAGTCTATATTTTTTCTTTTCACCATCTCCTTGCCAAAAGAACCTGGACCTAAAATAATCCAATCTTTGTAAGACCCCCTTTGGGAGCTGGAAGAACGAAAGCATATAGAGGACCATATTTGTGAGGACAGAGTTTATTAAAACCAATCGGCCTCCAACCGAGAGCAACTTGCCTTTCCAGCTGCTCAAGCGTTTCTCTAGTCGCTCCTCTACATGCTTCCACTCCGCAATGGTGAGACGCCGATAATGAATTGGTATTCCCAAATATTTAATTGGGAATTGTCCATGTGCACAACCAAAAAGGTCAGCATAATCGGCCGCTGCATCAACGACTTCTCCAAAGTAGAACAATTCACTTTTATGGAAGTTAATCTTAAGACCCGACATTTGCTCAAACGCTGACAGCAAAAGTTTCAGGTTTCTAGCCTTGTCTAGGTCATGTTCCATAAAGAGAATTGTGTCTTGCAGAATAGAGAGACCACCATCCACTAGATGTGGCACTACTCATGTAATTTGTCCGTCCTGCTTGTGCGCTCAATCAGAATAGCCAACATGTCAGCCACAATGTTAAATAACATTGGGGATATGGCATCACCCTGTCATAGTCCTTTTTTTGTCTGAAAGTAATGTCTGACATCATCATTGACTTTGATGGCCACACTACCTCCAGTTACAAAATTTTGGATCCACTTGCACCATTTATCAGAGAAACCTTTCATCCTTAGGGCCTGTTGGAGGAAAGACCATTTGACCTTGTCATAGGCTTTTTCGAAGTCTATTTTGAATACTACTCCACTCATGTTTTTCCGGTGCATCTCATGGACGGTCTCATGCAGGATTACTACACCATCGAGTATGTTCCTTCCTTGCATGAAAGCTGTATGAGATGGCCAGATAACATGGCTAGCTACCGAGTTTAATCTATTCGTCGCCACTTTGGTGAAAATCTTGAAGCTGACATTAAGGAGGCATATGGGTCTGAACTGTTGAATCCGTTCAGGCTCCTTAATCTTCGGCAACAAGACAATCTCGCCAAAATTAAGTTTGAATAAGTCAAGTCGGTTGGCATGAAAACAATTGAACAACTCTAAAAGGTCAGACTTGATGATATCCCAGAAATTCTGATAGAATTCTGCGGGGAAACCATCAGGGCCTGGAGCTTTGTTATGTTCCATTTGGAACACCGCAACTCGCACCTCCTCTTCTGAGAATGGTGCCATTAGGATATCGTTTTCTTCTGTCGTGACATGTGGAATATCATCTGTTCGGGTCTCATCAAGGGTGAAATTCCCTTCAGTCGGCCCTCCGAAAAGAGATTTGTAGTATTTTGTGATATAGTTTTTGAGCTCCTCCTGACCTTCGATCCTCCCCTCATCTTGTTGGAGACTATAAATACATTTCTTCCTATGCCGCCCATTGGCGACCAATTGGAAGTATCTTGTATTACTATCACCCATTAAAATGAAGTCAGCTTTGGATCTCTGGTAGTATTTGATCTCCTCTTCTCGCAGTAGACGGGCAACCATCTCATTAGATTGATTTTTCAATTCAATCTCTTGCTGAGATAATGTGCGCGTCTTTGCAATTTTGCCGGGGTCATCAATGATGGTACAGAGCCTTTGTTTTTCTTTTTTATAAATTCCGTTGTTGTGTTTTGCCCATCCAGAGAGGTGTCGCCTCATGGCTCTTATTTTAAAGATCCATTGTTGAATAGGTGTACGACCAATAGCAGGCCTCTCCCAAACATTCTTGATCATGTTTATGAATCCGTCCCTATCCAGCCATCCCAATTCAAATTTGAAAGGGCGTCGGGTGGCTGGGTTCGTAGAGTTAGAATCCAGAATGATGGGTGCACGTTAGATCAACTACACTTGAGACAAATTTCTGCACCATCCTAAAAGCTCATACTCCTCGTCCATTAAGTTATTAGAATGCATACTAGGGAACAAGGTGCAATTTTCATTGGCCCAGTTAGGGGAACAAAACTCTAAAAAAATTCATGCAAGGTCTACTAAGAGATACATGTGCAACACAGTGCCTGCTCTTCTGCTTGAGGATGGTCATATAATTGAAAACCATGATAAAAGGACATTGCTTTTGACTCCTATTTCAAAAAATAGGATGAGTGTTTCCAATGACCCAGTGTTTGATTATTATTTTGGGACACCAGTGTTTGATTTAGAGCTTAATGATCTTAACCGAAGAACTATATGGTACTTTTTCTACAGATAGATGATGTTATCAAAATTCTTCTCGAAGATAGGGGACTAAGACCTGATGAATTTACTGGAAAACTTCTTAAATATTGTTCGCACATTATAGCCCCAAACTTTTACAGATTATGTGCTGATTTTTGGGATGGGAATATTAGCTTTACACTATCCCTGGTGCCTAAGAAATTATCGCCTGAAAAGGTTAATAATTTCCGCCCGATATCATTGCTCAACTTTGCGCTCAAGGTGTTTACTAAGACTTTCGCTGAGAAATAACATAAATGGATTCTTTAAATTGGTGCACTTCACCAATACAGGTTCATCAAATGTTGCATGATTCTAGACTACCTCTAATGGGCCTTCGAGTACTTGAATCGGTGCAAATCCCCAGGCAGGGAAATTGCTTTCATAAAACTAGATCTTATGAAAGCATTTGACAAGATGGGACAGTCCTCAATCCTGGCCATTCTCAGTCATAGGGGTTTTTGTAAGGGCATATTTATCCCTTAAGTAGTTTTGGTGATTGATGACAATGCTTTTGCGAACTAATTGTGTGCATTGAGCATTTCAGATATATCATGTCTAGGCACAAGACGATTTGGTGCCCCTCGAAGACTATTGAAGACGGTGTTTCTCTACGTTTCTTTTCGGTGGTTTGAGTCTTAGGAAAGCTGTACTATTAAGAGGGGGTCCGCGTTGGAAAGGTTTGGGTGGAATCAACACGTACATGTCTGTTCCTTTTGCACCACCTTTCCTTTGGCTCTTTGGAGCATTCTCCGTTTCTCCGAATCTCTGCAAAAGGATTGACTTCGAGTGTTGCTGAACTGGGGCATGCGGACTGCTCCTCAGAGCAGTAGTACCGCAGGCCCCTGCGGTAGTACTGGCCTTGGGCGCGGTAGTACCACAGGTGCTCGTGGTAGTACCGCTTCTCTAACGCGGTAGTACTGTGGCCTCAGGTCTGGCTCAGCAGCACAAGCGGAAGTAAAGGGCGGATGTAATGTTTTACATCCGCGCCCTACGTGGCAGTACCGCTCCTGGCTTCCGGTACTACCGTGTCGTATTTTTGCGTAGATCTAAACTCAGCGGAAGTTGCCACGGATGTATTTTTATATGTCTGTGCCTTCCCAAATCTGGACTATCCCTGCCTTGCGGTAGTACCGCAAGGGGGAGCGGTAGTACCGCGCCAGCGGTTCTACCGCCCTCTGCTTCGTCGCATCAGGGCTGTTTTGGATACTATTGCGTGGGCGGTAGTACTGCAGTGCCTTGCGGTAGTACCGCGGGCCCTAGCGGTAGTACCGTGTCTCCGGTGTGGTAGTACCGTGCGTCGCAGGCTGAGTTGGTGGATAACAGTTGGATTTGCTCTTCCACTATAAAAGGGAGTCGTCTTCTCCGAGTTGACTTCCTCTTCCACCCCCAAGCTCCATTGTTGCTCAAAGCTCCATTTTCACCCGATCTCTCTCCCTAGCCAATCAAACTTGTTGATCTCCTAGGGATTTGTTGAGAAGGCCTAGATCTACACATACACCAAGAGATATCTGATTCCCCTCACTAATCCCTCGCGGATCTTGTTACTCTTGGGTGTTTGAGCACGCTAGACGGTTGAGGTCATCGCGGAGCCATACTCCATTGTGATGAAGCTTCGTGGTGTTGTTGGGAGCCTCCAATTAAGTTGTGGAGATTGCCCAAACCTTGTTTGTAAAGGTTCGGTCACCGCCTTCAAGGGCACCAATAGTGGAATCACGACAACTCGCGTTGTGTGAGGGCGTGAGGAGAATACGGTGGCCCTAGTGGCTTCTTGGGGAGCATTGTGCCTCCACACCGCTCCAATGAAGACATACTTCCTATCAAAGGGAAGGAACTTTGGTAACACATCCTTGTCTTCACCGACTCCACTCTTGGTTATCTCATCCCTTTACTCGTGCAAGCTTATCTTGTGTTACATCGCTTGCTTGCCTGTTTAATTATTGTTGTTGCATCATATAGGTTGCTCACCTAGTTGCATATCTAGACAACCTACTTTATGCAAAGTTTAAATTGGTAAAGAAAAGCTAAAAATTGTTAGTTGCCTATTCACCCCCTCTAGTCAACTATATCGATACCTTCAATTGGCATCAGAGCCTTGTCTCTTTATTAAGGACTTTGTTGTCCGAAGAGTATGGTTGACACCGTAGACGGTGAGGGGGAGCACCCCGGTGTGATTCGGTCCTCGTCTACGGCCAATGGGGGAACCTCGGTCTCACGTGAGGAGCTCAATGTGTCCTTGGACACATTTAAAACCTCCATGATGGCCAAGGTCAAAGGCGTGCTTAAGGATTTTCTTGATGGTCTTAAATTGTCCACCACACCATTGGAAGTTGTTGATCCCACTAACAAGGTGACGGTTGCTAACTCCGACAAGGGGGAAGCTTCTAGTGATAAAGTTCCTTTATCTAGTGGTAAAAGTGGAAATGGCATCTTTGCCCATGTGGAAGCTCCACTTACCTATGGAGGACCGATTCCCTCCACTCATTTAAATCATGTCGGTTCTCCTCCTGAGATTGTGAAAAATGATGATTTTGACGCTTGGGTCTATCGCTTTCAACGTCATTTAAATCATGTTAATACTAACCTTTGGAGAATCATTGAGCAAGGTTTCTATCCGCATGACCCAAGCAACTTCACCCCAAGAGAAGACGCGGATCATCAATTCAACGAGAATGCTCTCTTCATCATCCAAGATGCAATCCCTCCCGAAGATATTGCGCATCTCCGACCATTCACCGTGGTAAAGGAAGCATGGCACTATGTTGTTTCCCTTTACAAGGGAAGCGCAAGCATTCAACACTCCAACTATGAAGTGGTGCAAGATGAAGCCGATGAATTTGCTACGAATGAAGGTGAAGAACCTCGTGAGCTCTACCGGAGACTAACCACACTCGCGGTCTCACTCTGAGATCATGGGAGCAAGGATACAAATGAAGGAAATATGCCCTAGAGGCAATAATAAAGTTATTATTTATTTCCTTACATCATGATAAATGTTTATTATTCATGCTAGAATTGTATTAACCGGAAACATAATACATGTGTGAATACATAGACCAACAGAGTGTCACTAGTATGCCTCTACTTGACTAGCTCGTTAATCAAAGATGGTTATGTTTCCTAACCATGAACAAGGAGTTGTTATTTGATTAACGAGGTCACATCATTAGTAGAATGATCTGATTGACATGACCCATTCCATTAGCATAGCACCCGATCATTTAGTATGTTGCTATTGTTTTCTTCATGACTTATACATGTTCCTATAACTATGAGATTATGCAACTCCCGTTTACCGGAGGAACACTTTGGGTACTACCAAACGTCACAACGTAACTGGGTGATTATAAAGGATTACTACAGGTGTTTCCAATGGTAGATGTTGGGTTGGCGTATTTCGAGATTAGGGTTTGTCACTCCGATTGCCGGAGAGGTATCTCTGGGCCCTCTCGGTAATGCACATCACATAAGCCTTGCAAGCACTGCAACTAATAAGTTAGTTGTGAGATGATGTATTACGGAACGAGTAAAGAGACTTGCCGGTAACGAGATTGAACTAGGTATTGGATACCGACGATCGAATCTCGGGCAAGTAACATACCGATGACAAAGGGAACAACGTATGTTGTTATGCGGTCTGACCGAGAAAGATCTTCGTAGAATATGTAGGAGCCAATATGGGCATCCAGGTCCCGCTATTGGTTATTGACCGGAGACGTGTCTCGGTCATGTCTACATTGTTCTCGAACCGTAGGGTCCGCACGCTTAACGTTACGATGACAGTTATTATGAGTTTATGCATTTTGATGTACCGAAGGTTGTTCGGAGTCCCGGATGAGATCACGGACATGACGAGGAGTCTCGAAATGGTCGAGACGTAAAGATTGATATATTGGAAGCCTATGTTTGGACATCGGAAGTGTTCCGGGTGAAATCGGGATTTTACCGGAATACCGGGAGGGTTACCGGAACCCCCCGGGAGACTAATGGGCCTATTGGGCCTTAGTGGAAAAGAGAAAAGGGAAGCCCACTAGCTGGCCGGCGCCCCCCCAAGTCCTATTAGGAATAGGATAAGGGGCCGGCCCCCCTTCTCTCTCTTTTCCCCCCGGGAGTCCTAATTGGATTAGGATTGGGGGGAGGAGTCCTACTCCCGGTGGGAGTAGGACTCCCCTGCGCCTCCCCTCCCTTGGCCGGCCGGCCCCCCTCCTCCAACCTTTATATACGGAGGCAGGGGGCACCCCAAGACACACAACTTGATCCTTGAGATCGTTCCTTAGCCGTGTGCAGTGCCCCCTGCCACCAAATTCCACCTCGATCGTACCGTTGTAGTGCTTAGGCGAAGCCCTGCGTCGGTAGTACATCAAGATCGTCATCACGCGGTCGTGCTGACGGAACTCTTCCTCGACGCTTTGCTGGATCGGAGCCCGAGGAACGTCATCGAGCTGAACGTGTGCTAAGAACTCGGAGGTGCCGGAGTAACGGTGCTTGGATCGGTCGGATCGGGAAGAAGACGTACGACTACTTCCTCTACGTTGTGTGATCGCTTCCGCAGTCGGTCTGCGTTGGTACGTAGACAACACTCTCCCCTCTCATTGCTGTGCATCACCATGATCTTGCGTGTGCGTAGGAAATTTTTTGAAATTACTGCGTTCCCCAACAGTGGCATCCGAGCCTAGGTTTTATGGTTTGATGTTATATGCACGAGTAGAACACAAGTGAGTTGTGGGCGATACAAGTCATACTGCCTACCAGCATGTCATACTTTGGTTCGGCGGTATTGTTGGTTGAGACGATCCGGACCAACCTTACGCGTACTCTTACGCGAGACCGGTTCCCTCGACGTGCTTTGCACATAGATGGCTTGCGGAAGACTGTCTCTCCAACTTTAGTTGAACCAAGTGTGACTACGCCCGGTCCTTGAGAAGGTTAAAATGGAGTCTATTTGACGAACTATCGTTGTGGTTTTGATGCGTAGGTGAGATGAGTTCTTGCTTAAGCCCGTAGCAGCCACGTAAAACTTGCAACAAACAAAGTAGAGGACGTCTAACTTGTTTTTGCAGGGTATGTTGTGATGTGATATGGTCAAGACATGATGCTGATTTTATTGTATGAGATGATCATGTTTTGTAACCGAGTTATCAGCAACTGGCAGGAGCCATATGGTTGTCGCTTTATTGTATGCAATGCAATCACGATGTAATGCTTTACTTTATTACTAAGCGGTAGTGATAGTCGTGGAAGCATAAGATTGGCGAGACGACAACGTTGCTACGATGGAGATCACGGTGGCGCGCCGGTGACGATGGTGATCATGACGGTGCTTCGGAGATGGAGATCACAAGCACAAGATGATGATGGCCATATCATATCACTTATATTGATTGCATGTGATGTTTATCCTTTTATGCATCTTATCTTGCTTTGATTGACGGTAGCATTATAAGATGATCTCTCACTAAATTATCAAGAAGTGTTCTCCCTGAGTATGCACCGTTGCCAAAGTTCGTCGTGCCCAGACACCACGTGATGATCGGGTGTGATAAGCTCTACGTCCATCTACAACGGGTGCAAGCCAGTTTTGCACACGCAGAATACTCAGGTTATACTTGACGAGCCTAGCATATGCAGATATGGCCTCGGAACACAGAGACCGAAAGGTCGAGCGTGAATCATATAGTAGATATGATCAACATGACGATGTTCACCATTGAAAACTACTCCATCTCACGTGATGATCGGTTATGGTTTAGTTGATTTGGATCACGTGATCACTTAGAGGATTAGGGGGATGTCTATCTAAGTGGGAGTTCCTAAGTAATTTGATTAACTGAACTTAAACTTATCATGAACTTAGTACCTGATAGTATCTTGCTTGTTTATGTTGCTTGTAGATAGATGGCTCGTGCTATTGTTCCGTTGAATTTTAATGCGTTCCTTGAGAAAGCAAAGTTGAAAGATGATGGTAGCAATTACACGGACTGGGTCCGTAACCTGAGGATTATCCTCATTGCTGCACAGAAGAATTACGTCCTGGAAGCACCGCTGGGTGACAGGCCTGCTGCTGGAGCAACGCCAGATGTTATGAACGTCTGGCAGAGCAAAGCTGATGACTACTCGATAGTTCAGTGTGCCATGCTTTACGGCTTAGAATCGGGACTTCAACGACGTTTTGAACGTCATGGAGCATATGAGATGTTCCAGGAGTTGAAGTTAATATTTCAAGCAAATGCCCGAATTGAGAGATATGAAGTCTCCAATAAGTTCTATAGCTGCAAGATGGAGGAGAACAGTTCTGTCAGTGAGCATATACTCAAAATGTCTGGGTATAATAATCACTTGATTCAGATGGGAGTTAATCTTCCAGATGATTGCGTCATTGACAGAATTCTCCAATCACTGCCACCAAGCTACAAGAGCTTCGTGATGAACTATAATATGCAAGGGATGAACAAGACTATTCCCGAGCTCTTCGCAATGCTGAAAGCTGCGGAGGTAGAAATCAAGAAGGAACATCAAGTGTTGATGGTTAGCAAAACCACTAGTTTCAAGAAAAAGGGCAAAGGGAAGAAGAAGGGAAACTTCAAGAAGAACAGCAAGCAAGTTGCTGCTCAGGAGAAGAAACCCAAGTCTGGACCTAAGCCTGAAACTGAGTGCTTCTACTGCAAGCAGACTGGTCACTGGAAGCGGAACTGCCCCAAGTATTTGTCGGATAAGAAGGATGGCAAAGTGAGCAAAGGTATATGTGATATACATGTTATTGATGTGTACCTTACTAGAGCTCGCAGTAGCACCTGGGTATTTGATACTGGTTCTGTTGCTAATATTTGCAACTCGAAACAGGGACTACGGAATAAGCGGACACTAGCAAAGGACGAGGTGACGATGCGCGTGGGAAACGGTTCCAAAGTCGATGTGATCGCGGTCGGCACGCTACCTCTACATCTACCTTCGGGATTAATATTAGACCTAAATAATTGTTATTTGGTGCCAGCGTTGAGCATGAACATTATATCTGGATCTTGTTTAATGCGAGACGGTTATTCATTTAAATCAGAGAATAATGGTTGTTCTATTTATATGAATAATATCTTTTATGGTCATGCACCTTTGAAGAGTGGTCTATTCTTGTTGAATCTCGAAGATAGTGATACACATATTCATAATGTAGAAGCCAAAAGATGCAAAGTTAATAATGATAGTGCAACTTATTTGTGGCACTGCCGTTTAGGTCATATCGGTGTAAAGCGCATGAAGAAACTCCATACTGATGGGCTTTTGGAATCACTTGATTATGAATCACTTGGTACTTGCGAACCGTGCCTCATAGGCAAGATGACTAAAACACCGTTCTCCGATACTATGGAGAGAGCAACAGATTTATTGGAAATCATACATACCGATGTATGTGGTCCGATGAATATTGAGGCTCGTGGCGGATATCGTTATTTTCTCACCTTCACAGATGATTTAAGCAGATATGGGTATATCTACTTAATGAAACATAAATCTGAAACATTTGAAAGGTTCAAAGAATTTCAGAGTGAAGTTGAAAATCATCGTAACAAGAAAATAAAGTTTCTACGATCTGATCGTGGAGGAGAATATTTGAGTTACGAGTTTGGTATACATTTGAAAAATTGTGGAATAGTTTCGCAACTCACGCCACCCGGAACACCACAGCGTAATGGTGTGTCCGAACGTCGTAATCGCACTTTACTAGATATGGTGCGATCCATGATGTCTCTTACTGATTTACCGCTATCGTTTTGGGGTCATGCTTTAGAGACGGCCACATTCATGCTAAATAGGGCACCATCAAAATCTGTTGAGACGACGCCTTATGAACTATGGTTTGGCAAGAAACCAAAGTTGTCGTTTCTTAAAGTTTGGGGTTGCGATGCTTATGTGAAAAAGCTTCAACCTGATAAGCTCGAACCCAAAGCGGAGAAATGTGTCTTCATAGGATACCCAAAGGAAACTGTTGGGTATACCTTCTATCACAGATCCGAAGGCAAGACATTCGTTGCTAAGAATGGATCATTTCTAGAGAAGGAGTTTCTCTCGAAAGAAGTGAGTGGGAGGAAAGTAGAACTTGACGAGGTAACTGTACCTGCTCCCTTATTGGAAAATAGTACATCACAGTAAACTGTTTCTGCGACACCTATGCCAATCAGTGAGGAAGCTAATGATGATGATCATGAAGCTTCAGAACAAGATACTACTGAACCACGTAGATCAACCAGAGTGAGATCCGCACCAGAGTGGTACGGTAATCCAGTTCTGGAAGTCATGATGCTAGATCATGATGAACCTACGAACTATGAAGAAGCGATGGTGAGCCCAGATTCCGCAAAGTGGCTTGAGGCCATGAAATCTGAGATGGGATCCATGTATGAGAACAAAGTATGGACTTTGGTTGACTTGCCCGATGATCAGCAAGCAATTGAGAATAAATGGATCTTCAAGAAAAAGACTGACGCTGACGGTAATGTTACTGTCTATAAAGCTCGACTTGTCGCAAAAGATTTTCGACAAGTTCAAGGGGTTGACTACGATGAGACTTTCTCACCCGTAGCGATGCTTAATCCGTCAGAATTATGTTAGCAATTGCCGCATTTTATGATTATGAAATATGGCAGATGGATGTCAAAACTGCATTCCTGAATGGATTTCTGGAAGAAGAGTTGTATATGGTACAACCAGAAGGTTTTGTCGATCCAAAAGGAGCTAACAAAGTATGCAAACTCCAGCGATCCATTTATGGACTGGTGCAAGCATCTCGGAGTTGGAATAAACGCTTTGATAGTGTGATCAAAGCATTTGGCTTTATACAGACTTTTGGAGAAGCCTGTATTTACAAGAAAGTGAGTGGGAGCTCTGTAGCATTTCTGATATTATATGTGAATGACATATTGCTAATTGGAAATGATATAGAATTTCTGGATAGCATAAAGGGATACTTGAATAAAAGTTTTTCGATGAAAGACCTCGGGGAAGCTTCTTACATATTAGGCATAAAGATCTATAGAGATAGATCAAGACGCTTAATTGGACTTTCACAAAGCACATACCTGGACAAGATTTTGAAGAAATTCAAAATGGATCAAGCAAAGAAAGGGTTCTTGCCTGTGTTACAAGGTATGAAATTGAGTAAGACTCAATGCCCGACCACTGCAGAAGATAGAGAGAAAATGAAAGATGTTCCCTATGCTTCAGCCATAGGCTCTATCATGTATGCAATGCTGTGTACCAGACCTGATGTGTGCCTTGCTATAAGTTTAGCAGGGAGGTACCAAAGTAATCCTGAAATGGATCACTGGACAGCGGTCAAGAACATCCTGAAATACCTGAAAAGGACTAAGGATATGTTTCTCGTATATGGAGGTGACAAAGAGCTCACCGTAAGAGGTTACGTTGATGCAAGCTTTGACACTGATCCGGACGATTCTAAATCGCAAACCGGATACGTGTTTACTTTAAACGGTGGAGCTGTCAGTTGGTGCAGTTCTAAACAAAGCGTCGTAGCGGGATCTACATGTGAAGCGGAGTACATAGCTGCTTCAGAAGCAGCAAACGAAGGAGTCTGGATGAAGGAGTTCATATCCGATCTAGGTGTCATACCTAGTGCATCGGGTCCAATGAAAATCTTCTGTGACAATACTGGTGCAATTGCCTTGGCAAAGGAATCCAGATTTCACAAGAGGACCAAACACATCAAGAGACGCTTCAACTCCATCCGGGATTTAGTCCAGGTGGGAGACATAGAGATTTGCAAGATACATACGGATCTGAATGTTGCAGACCCATTGACTAAGCCTCTTCCACGAGCAAAACATGATCAGCACCAAGGCTCCATGGGTGTTAGAATCATTACTGTGTAATCTAGATTATTGACTCTAGTGCAAGTGGGAGACTGAAGGAAATATGCCCTAGTGGCAATAATAAAGTTATTATTTATTTCCTTACATCATGATAAATGTTTATTATTCATGCTAGAATTGTATTAACCGGAAACATAATACATGTGTGAATACATAGACCAACAGAGTGTCACTAGTATGCCTCTACTTGACTAGCTCGTTAATCAAAGATGGTTATGTTTCCTAACCATGAACAAGGAGTTGTTATTTGATTAACGAGGTCACATCATTAGTAGAATGATCTGATTGACATGACCCATTCCATTAGCATAGCACCCGATCGTTTAGTATGTTGCTATTGTTTTCTTCATGACTTATACATGTTCCTATAACTATGAGATTATGCAACTCCCGTTTACCGGAGGAACACTTTGGGTACTACCAAACGTCACAACGTAACTGGGTGATTATAAAGGAGTACTACAGGTGTTTCCAATGGTAGATGTTGGGTTGGCGTATTTCAAGATTAGGGTTTGTCACTCCGATTGCCGGAGAGGTATCTCTGGGCCCTCTCGGTAATGCACATCACATATGCCTTGCAAGCACTGCAACTAATAAGTTAGTTGTGAGATGATGTATTACGGAACGAGTAAAGAGACTTGCCGGTAACGAGATTGAACTAGGTATTGGATACCGACGATCGAATCTCGGGCAAGTAACATACCGATGACAAAGGGAACAACGTATGTTGTTATGCGGTCTGACCGAGAAAGATCTTCGTAGAATATGTAGGAGCCAATATGGGCATCCAGGTCCCGCTATTGGTTATTGACCGGAGACGTGTCTCGGTCATGTCTACATTGTTCTCGAACCGTAGGGTCCGCACGCTTAACGTTACGATGACAGTTATTATGAGTTTATGCATTTTGATGTACCGAAGGTTGTTCGGAGTCCCGGATGAGATCACGGACATGACGAGGAGTCTCGAAATGGTCGAGACGTAAAGATTGATATATTGGAAGCCTATATTTGGACATCGGAAGTGTTCCGGGTGAAATCGGGATTTTACCGGAATACCGGGAGGGTTACCGGAACCCCCCGGGAGACTAATGGGCCTATTGGGCCTTAGTGGAAAAAGAAAAGGGAAGCCCACTAGCTGGCCGGCGCCCCCCCAAGTCCTATTAGGAATAGGATAAGGGGCCGGCCCCCCTTCTCTCTCTTTTCCCCCCGGGAGTCCTAATTGGATTAGGATTGGGGGGAGGAGTCCTACTCCCGGTGGGAGTAGGACTCCCCTGCGCCTCCCCTCCCTTGGCCGGCCGGCCCCCCTCCTCCAACCTTTATATACGGAGGCAGGGGCACCCCAAGACACACAACTTGATCCTTGAGATCGTTCCTTAGCCGTGTGCGGTGCCCCCTGCCACCAAATTCCACCTCGATCGTACCGTTGTAGTGCTTAGGCGAAGCCCTGCGTCGGTAGTACATCAAGATCGTCATCACGCGGTCGTGCTGACGGAACTCTTCCTCGACGCTTTGCTGGATCGGAGCCCGAGGAACGTCATCAAGCTGAACGTGTGCTAAGAACTCGGAGGTGCCGGAGTAACGGTGCTTGGATCGGTCGGATCGGGAAGAAGACGTACGACTACTTCCTCTACGTTGTGTGATCGCTTCCGCAGTCGGTCTGCGTTGGTACGTAGACAACACTCTCCCCTCTCATTGCTGTGCATCACCATGATCTTGCGTGTGCGTAGGAAATTTTTTGAAATTACTGCGTTCCCCAACAACAAATGACAATTGGATCAAGCAAAAATTTCTCAAAGCCATGATGCCTTACCATAAGGCCATGTCCTCCGTCATCCGTCAAAGGCCGGACTTCCACACCTTGTCCTCAAGTGAAGTGTTGGATGAGTTTGTGGCAATGAGTATCTTGGACAAGACCGCCGACAATGCGGTATTGCGTTCTCAAAGAGCAAAGAAGCCCAACCTTGCTTTGAAAGTTAAGGCTGGTGTGGAAGAAGAGGAGGAAGAGGAAGAAGAGGAGAGTAACCCCGAGGATACAAAATATGATTATGATGAGCACATGGCTCTCGCTTCAAGACAATTTTGGAGCAAGAAGAGCTCAAGGCCCAACTTCAACAAGAGCAACTCAAGTGGCGCCAAGGGCAAACAACGTGTGAGGACTTGCTACAATTGTGGCAATGTGAGCCACTTTGTTGCTGAGTGCCCCTATGAGAAGAGGGAAGACAATGGTGGCAAGCTCATCCGGAAGGACAAGGCCAAGTCTTTCCCCAACAAGAACCACTTCACCAAGAAGGCTCCTCCCAAGGGATTGGTGGCACAAGAAGAGTACAATGAGGATGGTATTGATGAAGACAGTGAGACGGTTTCCATGGCCTCCGTGGCCATTGCGACAACCCCACGGGCGTCCCTCTTCGACTCACCCAATGAGAACATCACCGCCAAGTGCCTCATGGCTAAAGCCACTAACAAGGTAACCCCCAACATCAAAACTACCATCATTACTCATCCTTCTTTGATAGATTGCATTGATGAAAGTGGGGGGGTCCAACATGGAGGAAAATGAGTTTGAGTCTTTTATGAGTAAGCTTAAGGGTAAATACAAGAAGCACTTCGTTGCTCTTTTGGAACAACTTGGTGAAGCCAATGACATGATCGAGGCTCATGAAGACACCATCTCGCGTAGTCGTGACTATGCCGATGAGATATCGGATCTCTCTAATGCTCTTGAGGAAGAGGGTGGTCATCGCGTGGCTCTTGAGGAGTCACACAACGATGACCATGCTAAATTAAAGAAAGATCTTGATCATGCTCTTGTTGTGTCTCGTGTGCTAAATTCCGAGAAGGCCAAACTTGGTGTTGATCTTGCTAGACTCAAGGAGGAGTTTGATATACTTGACAAGGCTCACAAGGCCTTGAAGAGTACTCATGCTAGTATTAAAGAGTCTCATGATCAACTCCAAGTGAGCCTAACCAAGGAGAAAGCCACTTTTCCTCACATGGTTTTAATTGATAATGCAAATGCTACTAACTCTTGTTGTGAGCATGTGCATCTTGTTGAGGAGAATGCAAAGTTGAAGGAGCAACTTGAGAAAGGCCTTGTGTCATGCATACAAGGTGAGAAGAATCTCAACAATCTTTTGAGCAATCAAAAGGAAGTTGTGGCCAAGGAAAGGATTGGGTTCGAACCCAAGTCCAAGAATAGGAAGAAGAATGACAAGGCCAAATGACCTCCTCCTCTCATGCAAACGTTTGTCAAAGAGGGAGAGGGTGCCTCTAAGGAGAAGAATAACAATGTGAAGGGTGGTGGTGTCAAGAAGGGAAATGCCACCCCTTCCAACAAAGCCGGCGACTTTAACCCTTCCTATGTGTTATGCCGTGCTAGTGATGGGCATGTGTATGCTAAATTTGTTGGTTCTCCTTATGAGTACATTGAAGGGTCTAGTTGGGCTCCTAAGACCCTTGTCACTAACATCAAAGGACCCATTACAAAATAGGTACCTAAAACCAAGCATTGATTTCTTGTAGGTGTTTGCTTCCAGTGGGGGATCATGGTTGCTCGATAGTGGAGCCACTAATCATATGACCGGAAGCGAGGACTTGGTGGTGGACGTGCAAAAGATTCCATCTATGCCCGCCAATGTCGAGTGGGGTGATGCCTCGTCCTCTAAGGTATTGGGGCTTGGCAAGGTTATCATTTCTCATGATCTCACGATCAAGAAGGTCATTCTTGTTGAGTCCCTTGCATACAATTTACTTTCCGTTCGTCAACTTGCACTCATGGGCTTTGCCACTTTCTTTGATATTGATACTATGGCCCTCTTGTGGAGCAAGACTCTTAAACTAGCATGTCTCTCTCGTCCACCGAAGCGGGGTATGTGGCCGCCGGTAGTTGTTGAACACAACTTCTATGGATGAGGCAAACTTTAAAGGATTACAGTGTCATTTTGACAAAGTGCCTCTTTGGTGTGACAATGAAAGTGCCATCAAGATTTCTCTCAACCCGGTGCAACACTTCAAGACGAAGCATATTGAGATTCGGTATCACTTCATCCGGGATCATATTAGGCAAGGGGAGATCGAGCTCAACTACGTCAACACTCATGATAACCTTGTAGATATCTTCACAAATCCTTTGGATGAAGCAAGATTTCGCAAGTTAAGGCATGAGCTAAATATCATTGATTCGAGCAATGTTGCTTGAACCCTTGCACACCCCACCATACTCAACGTGTTATCTTGTTTAGGTGTATGCCTGAACATAGGGGGAGTGTTGTTCTCTCAATGAACTCTCCCTCCCCCCATTATGCATAAATTGATCAACTCTTTCACATTAGCCATTTGTGATGGTACATGTGCTTCAAAGACGAGTGTTGGTCATAGGACCAAGGATAATTCTTCGCAGTGCCATACCAATTGACTCAAACGTAGGTGGCTACGGCCACCGCCCTCTCTATGGAGAGGTTGTGTCGCGTGTTTGGTCCTTGTTGTCCTTTTGTCTCTTTTTCGTCGTGTCGCGCTTGTGTTTGAGCTGCCTCGTGTGTTTGATCGTTGGTGTGTCCATTCGCTTGAAGGTTGCATTGCAAAGACTATTTTCCTTTCTTGTTTGTGAAACGTGCATTTTCTTCGGTTCATGGTACTACCGTGGCTTGCCATAGTACTACCGCACCCAGCACGGCAGTAATTTTTTACTACCGGTAGAAGAGCGGTACTTCTGCCCCGCGTGCGGTACTTCCGCCTGGGCGGTACTACCGCGATGACCCACGATACTACCGCACAGTCGCGAGCGCGTGGGGGTTAAGAGCGGGCAGGGGGGTTCCAATTCCCCCATACCCGTTCAACTCATCTTCCCCACAAAGTCCCTCTCTCTCCTGCCCAAGAACGGCGCCGGAGAACCTCACTGGACCTCCATCTCCGACCGCTCTCCTCGCATTCCGTCCGGTGGGATTGTTCCCCACCACGTCCTCTTGCCATGGAACAAGGTTTCTCCCCAAATCCTTCTCTCCTTGTCTCGTTGTTTTTCTCTAGGTTTTTTGGGGAGATGCATGTTGTTCTTGAGATTTTAGGCCAAATCTTTGCAAGAGTAGGATGTAGGAGAGTAGTGATGCGTAGAGATGCTATTTGATATGTTGCTACTTGGTAGGTTTGATCAACCGTAGTACCGCTCCTTAGGCATGGATGTTCTCAGATCAGTTTTTCGTTTCAGATCTGAACCCGAGCGGTACTACCGCAACTCCCGAGCGGTACTACCACTCCAGCCATGTTCACCTCATATGGTACTACCGCTCCAGGCGCGGTACTACCGTCCCATCCCGGCGTGGTACTACCGCGGCTGGAGCAGCAGTAAAATTTTAGTTCCGCACACTTGTGCGGTACTACCGTTGAGTCTGAACCTTCCCTATAGCAACTACCCAATGTTATTTCTACTTGTTTCATTTGTTTTGTTGTGGTCTTTGCATTGATCCTTCTTGCTTTTCTTGCGTGTTCTTGTGTTGTGTGTCATAGGTGGTGGCTCCGGTTCCAATGTCCGTCGTTCGAACCCCATCCGCGACACGGGCTCGAAGCGTCTGCGCAACCAAGATGAAGCTCCAGAGGGCTCCAATGCCCCAACGCAGAACCAAGTCAACCGCAACCAAGACCAAGAGCCAACAATGGGCATGTATGAGATGCCACTAGCTGAGTTTGTCACTCGAAGGAAGATCAACCCCTATGTGAATCCCCATGCAAATTTCAGAGGGAATGACTTGTTCTGGACCAAGCAGCAGAATCTTATCTATCTGGATGTGATCAAGGCCAAGCAGAACATCTACGTGGACGTGCACTGGATTGACATGCATCATATGAGGCAGGATAAGCACCGCGCCTATTTTGGTGAGGCTTTGGACCTGGTGGAGCAGTTTGGCATTAAGGACTTGATCACGTTCCACCTGGACTTTGACCCTGAGATTGTGGCTCCGTTCTTTGCCTCGGTCCACTTCCATTCTGATGAGAAACGGACCTTGACGTGGATGACAAATGGACAACAACTAACCGCCAAGTGGAAGGACTTCATGAATCTACTACAGGTTCGTGATGAGGGGCTCGACAAGCCCGTTGGTGTTCGCCCTCATGCCAACTCCGAGTCCGCCAACAAGAACAAGCTTCAGCCATACTATGTTGAGAAGCAGCTTCCCAGTGGCGAGAAGGCGTGGGTACTGAACCCATTCCTTGACATCATGTATCGGATCTTCTGCAACACCCTCTTCCCACGTATTGGTGACAAGGATAAGGTACATGCCTATCTCGTGGATATGATGCTCATCTGTGAGGAGGCACGTCGTGTTCAGACGCAACCACTTGATGTCTCACATATCATGTGGTGTGAGCTACAGCTTGCGGTGTTCAACCGTAAGGTTCCCTATGGTCCTTACCTGTTTCACCTGATCTCGGAGACTTGGGAGAAGCTCTATCCCAATGTTGAGTTTGAGGCCCCTGACTGGACCCGTCACGAGCCCATCAAGCTCCGCGTCAAGCCTAAGTGGGCTAACACCACTCCCCGTGCTGAGGCAGTGGCTGCTCAGATGGACGTAGATGAGGATGAGATTGAGGAGGACGAAGCGGATGAGGACAGCTCTGCTGGGTATGCTCCTCCCTCTACTGAGCCCTCATGGGCTAAGAAGCTCAAGGCCAAGATGAAGACTTTGTATTGTATGCAAGCCAAGGGGCAGTACAGGACCCATGTTGCTTCCAAGGAGAGTCGTGATGTCTACTACACAACCTTCTTCTTGTAGACGTTGTTGGGCCTCCAAGTGCAGAGGTTTGTAGGATAGTAGCAAATTTCCCTCAAGTGGATGACCTAAGGTTTACCAATCCGTGGGAGGCGTAGGATGAAGATGGTCTCTCTTAAGCAACCCTGCAACCAAATAACAAAGAGTCTCTTGTGTCCCCAACACACCCAATACAATGGTAAATTGTATAGGTGCACTAGTTCGGCGAAGAGATGGTGATACAAGTGGTATATGGATGGTAGACAAAGGTTTTTGTAATCTGAAAATATAAAAACAGCAAGGTAACTAATGATAAAAGTGAGCACAAACGGTATTGCAATGCGTTGAAACAAGGCCTAGGGTTCATACTTTCACTGGTGCAAGTTCCCTCAACAATAATAACATAATTGGATCACATAACTATCCCTCAACATGCAACAAAGAGTCACTCCAAAGTCACTAATAGCGGAGAACAAACGAAGAGATTATGGTAGGGTACGAAACCACCTCAAAGTTATTCTTTCCAATCAATCTGTTGGGCTATTCCTATAAGTGTCACACACAGCCCTAGAGTTCGTACTAGAACAACACCTTAAGACACAAATCAACCAAAACCCTAATGTCACCTAGATACTCCAATGTCACCTCAAGTATCCATGGGTATGATTATACAATATGCATCACACAATCTCCGATTCATCTATTCAAACCAACACAAAGTACTTCAAAGAGTGCCCCAAAGTATCTATCGGAGAGCCAAGACGAAAACGTGTGCCAACCCCTATGCATAGATTCCCAAGGTCACGGAACCCGCAAGTTGATCACCAAACCATACATCAAGTGGATCAATAGAATACCCCATTGTCACCACGGGTATCCCACGCAAGACATACATCAAGTGTTCTCAAATCCTTAAAAACTCAATCCGATAAGATAACTTCAAAGGGAAAACTCAATCCATTACAAGAGAGTAGAGGGGGAGAAACATCTTAAGATCCAACTAGAATAGCAAAGCTCGTGATACATCAAGATCGTGCCACCTCAAGAACATGAGAGAGAGAGATCAAACACATAGCTACTGGTACATACCCTCAGCCCCGAGGGAGAACTACTCCCTCCTCGTCACGGAGAGCACCGGGATGATGAAGATGGCCACCGGAGAGGGATTCCCCCTCCGGCAGGGTGCTGGAATGGGTCTAGATTGGTTTTCAGTGGCTATGGAGGCTTCTGGTGGCGGAACTCCCAATCTATCCTGCTCCTCGAAGTTTTTAGGGTATATGGGTATATATGCGAGGAAGAAGTACGTCGGTGGAGCTCCGGGCTGTCCATGGGGCAGGGGACGCGCCCCCCACCCTCGTGGGCAGCCCGAGACTCTCCTGGTCCAACTCCGATACTCCGTGGGCTTCTTCTGGTCCAAAAATAAGTTCCGGTGAAGTTTCAGGTCAATTGGACTCCGTTTGATTTTCCTTTTCTGCGATACTCTAGAACAAGGAAAAAACAGGAACTGGCACTAGGCTCTGGGTTAATAGGTTAGTCCCAAAAAATAATATAAAAGTGCATAATAAAGCCCATAAACGTCCAAAACATATAATATAATAGCATGGAACAATCAAAAATTATAGATACGTTGGAGACGTATCAGCATCCCCAAGCTTAATTCCTGCTCGTCCTCAAGTAGGTAAATGATAAAAACAGAATTTTTGATGTGGAATGCTACCTAACATATTTCTCGAAGTAATTCTCTTTATTGTGGCAAGAATATTCAGATCCATAAGATTCAAGACAAAAGTTTAATATTGACATAACAAATAATAATACTTCAAGCATACTCACCAAGTAATCATGTCTTCTCAAAATAACATGGCCAAAGAAAGCTATCCCTACAAAATCATATAGTCTGGCTATGCTCTATCTTCACCACACAAAATATTTAAATCATGCACAACCCCGATGACAAGCCAAGAAATTGTTTCATACTTTTGATGTTCTCAAACTTTTTCAATCTTCACACAATACATGAGCGTGAGCCTTGGACATAGCACTATAGGTGGAATAGAATGGTGGTTGTGGAGAAGACAAAAAGGAGAAGATAGTCTCACATCAACTAGGCGTATCAGCGGGCTATGGAGATGCCCATCAATAGATATCAATGTGAGTGAGTAGGGATTGCCATGCAACAGATGCACTAGAGCTATAAATATATGAAAGCTCAACAAAAGAAACTAGTGGGTGTGCATCCAACTCGCTTGCTCACGAGGACCTAGGGCATTTTGAGGAAGCCCATTGTCGGTGTCAAAACCGGCGGATCTTGGGTAGGGGGTCCCGAACTGTGCGTCTAGGCCGGATGGTAATAGGAGGCAGGGAACACGTTTTACCCAGGTTCGGGCCCTCTTGATGGAGGTAAAACCCTACGTCCTGCTTGATTAATATTGATGATATGGGTAGTACAAGAGTAGATCTACCACAAGATCAAGGAGGCTAAACCCTAGAAGCTAGCCTATGGTATGATTGTTGTATATGGAGTTGATGTCCTACGGACTACAACCCTCCGGTTTATATAGACACTGGATAGGGTTAGGGTTACATAGAGTTGGTTACAATGGTAGGAGATCTTGAATATCCACACCCCCAAGCTTGCCTTCCACGCCAAGAAAAGTCCCCTCCGGACACAGGACGAAGTCTTCAATCTTGTATCTTCATAGTCCAGGAGTCCGGCTGAAGGTATAGTCCGGCTACCCGAACACCCCCTAATCCAGGACTCCCTCAGTAGCCCCCGAACCAGGCTTCAATGATGATAAGTCCGGCGCGCAGATTGTTCGGCATTGCAAGGCGGGTTCTTCTCCAAATCCTGTGTACCTGTAGGAATAATGTCCGATTTTTGTAATGTAATGCTCCTTGGCTTCCACGCCCAATAATGGCCGTCTTCCACGTGTCAAACGAATGCGAAAAGCCGGGGCATTTTTACATCCACACCCCTAGCCATATAAACGAGCCGCCTATTTAACGGGATGGGGATTCAGGTCCAAACCACATCTTCTCCTCTCCACGAGTTATCATCAGAGCGCTTCCAGCAAAGGTCCATTCCAACATGTCCAGCCGTCGTAGCTCCTCCCCTCGCCCCTCCAGTCCCAAACCCGGGGACTAAGAGAGTTGCACCATCCCGCATAGCGAGTTAGTGTCGCTTCAGGCCAAGGGATTTCTCCCCCAGGCATACATGGTCCCGGTCCGAGCCGGTCTCGCCACCTACAATGGCGGAAAACAAGCGGAGAGCACCCCCAATCCTTCTAAAGGAGAGCGGGTGTGCCTCGTCCCCTATCTAGTAAGGGGACTGGGATTTCCAATTCACCCATTTCTCCGCGGGCTTCTGGAGTTCTACGACCTCTAGCTGCACAATCTCACGCCCGCCTCCGTATTACATATCGCGGGTTTCGTCGCCCTTTGCGAGCTATTTTTAGGCGTTGAGGCTCATTCCGCGCTGTGGAAGAGGTTATTCTGCCTGGTGCCCCGTTCTCAAGAGGGGTCTATCTACCAAGTGGGCGGAGCCGGAGTATGGCGCATTGCCAGGACCGGATACCTATCCGGAACTACGAAGAAGGCGTCCGAGGACTGGCCTTCGGAATGGTTTTACATAGACGACGTCCCGCTACCAGACCCTATCTGGGTCGGTCTCCCTGAGTTCAACAGTGCCCCATTGAAGAAACGCTTGAGCTGGCGTCCGCGGAGCTCTCAAAGAGAAAGCGACAGAGACGTCCTTTACCTGATGGGCCGGATAATACTGCTGGCTCATTCCGGACTAACCATGATTGGAGTCATGGCCGCATGCATTATGCGGGGGGTGCAGCCGCTTCAATATAGAGGCCACCCCATGTGGGATTTCAACGGGGAGGATGACGCCACCCGTTACGGTCGTAAGGGGCTGGCCTCAGCCGCTGCCTTAGTAAAGATCTTATCCTCTTTGTACAAGGGAGAAAAGGAGGAATTCCTCCGCGTCAACCCGCGGGCCGGATTCAGTATGTACGATCCTCCAAGTTGGGTAAGTGAACAATTGCGCTTGCCCGTTTGTTTTATACTCCCATGGTTAGATAGGTAGTCTAACGACTTCAATGCAGGAACTGCGATAGGAGGTAAAGGATATAAACAGCCGCCCTCCACAGCCCGAGGACCCAGAACGGTCCCTCAATCCGGACTCCGAAGAGGATCCGGACATATCGGTGGAGCTTATCGACGGGGTGTTCCATCAGCTAAGCAAGGACAGTACCTTGGTAGCCATTATGGCCGATTACCCAGGGTTAATCCCGGCCTCCTAGGTGACAGAAACCGGAGTCACATTCCCTTGAAAGAGATTCCACTCTCACGTATTCTGGTGTTTCTGACGACAACCGTGTTTTGCAGGGGAGATTTCCGAGGCAGGAGGCCGAACCTGCGGCGGCTAGCCAACGAGGGGCCGCAGGGCCCCGTGGGGCAAAAAGGAATGTAGTCCGGACTGAGATGCCGGTGCAAAGGTATAGCGCACCCTCTGTTTCCCTGGAGTTATTCTGTCAGGGCATATTAACATTCGTGCTATCTTCAGAACGAAGAGACCTCACCGGACTACATCCGGAGAGGTTGCCAATCGCGTCTCCACTAGCCAGGCTCCAACGTCTGGCCAGGAAGCGGAGGCGAGCACAAGGCGCGCATCGGACGCTCCTCCGACAAAGGATGCGGACAGGCTGTCTGCCACAAATTCTGAAGTGGAGAGTGCCATGAACCACAGGCGTCGCCGGACAGTTCTACGCGACGCTTATTTCTCCCAAGAGGCTTTAGATGCCTTTAATTCGGGAGATGCGTACCTCCGTGCCGCTCAAAATGGTTTAGCTAGAGCCACGGAGCAGTATGTAAAAGACATACGGGTAAGAAAATTTTGGTCAAATATATATATGCCAGTAGCCCCCGAGACTTGAAGCAATTAGAGCAACTGATTTAAGGATCACTTAATATGCAGGTTCTTACAGAGAAGAATACCGTACTGTCCCAGGAGTTGGAAAAGTGCAAGGCCCAACTAGAGGCCGCACTAGCCGCAGCAGGGGAGCCCCAAGATACCCCCTCAGGTAAGATACACTTCGAAAGATTAGTATTGTGCGGTGTGGGTGCAAATCTGACAAATCATATTGCAGATGGCGCCGGACTCGATCCGGAAAAGCAACAACTCTTACGCCAGCTAAAGGCCGGAGAGAGTACGTTGACAAAGGTGAGGCGAGAGAAGAATGATCTTCAAGATGCCAACACCAAGCTGGACGTCGAACTTAAAGATGTTCATGGCCAGCTGTCGGACTCCACGAAGGAGAATCGGCGGCTTCGACGCGGCATATTTAGTAAGTTCTTGAATGAACTTTGAAAAAAGAGTTCGGCGAGGAAGTCGACTAACAGAGTAATGTTTGTAGGTATGCTCACAGGTCGTCCTGCGGAGGAGATGCCCGGTTCTACGGGTGGACTTCTTCCCGAACTCTTGCAACTGCACGAGCGAATCCGGCAGGCGATGCGAGGCGTTGCCCAAGCCTTATGGCCTGCCCACTCCGTGCCCGAGGGCCTTGGAGAGCTTGTGGAGAAGCTGAAGGGAGCTCGGCGGCGCTTCCGGTTGTGGAAGATATCGGCCTGCCGACAAGGCGCTAGGGAGGCCTGGGCCATGGTGAAGACCCGTTTTACGAAGTCTGACCCAAACTATATGGCCGAGGTCGGACCAGTGGGGCCTGACGGGAAGGAGATCCCTGTAAGCTTAGTATACGGCCAAGTAGAGTTGGCCGCGAAGTGCCCAACTAGTTATGTTATATTACATGGGTAGTAAGAAACATCTTCCAGAGAGAATAGTTCCGTTAAGGGTTCCTTTCGCTGGGAGGCATGCCCTAAGGTGCATGTCCGGACTGCGTGAAAAGACGTAGAGAAAAAAACATCTGGGGCGCGTAAAATGAGTAAAAAGATCATATTTTATTTCACCGACCGAATATTCCCTTAAGAACGCTAGCTTTCGGCTTCACCCAGTCTAAGGTACATGTCCGGCTGACCCGGCAGTAACAATCGCAGAGGTGCTCCCTTTACCGCCTAGCCGAACAATCGGGAACGTAGGGGTAAGCACAGGAGCCAGGCAATCCAGCTTGGCCAAAACTTAAGTCATATCGATGCATGTAATGGTGAAGAAAAAGGTACATGTGGAAGTTTGACGCATGTGTTGGGCGTGAAGCCCGTATAAATAAGCTTCTGTTAAAGAAGCCCCCAGGTTTAATGAGCGCGAGTGGCGCGTCACTAGATGAGCCTTTAAGGGCTATAAAAGAAAAAATGGGAAGGAGAGAAATGTAAGACAGAAAAATGCAAAAAAGAATGGATAGAGGAAGGAGACGAACACAGAGTCCGGCGCTAGGCATAGAATCTTCGGAGACGGGTGGCGTTCCACGGGTTCGGTTCGAGTCGGTTGTTCGACGCATCTCGCAGGCGGTACGCCCCACCAGTCAGGACATGGTCGATTATGAATGGACCTTCCCACTTGGGCTTGAGTTTGTCCTTTTTCTTATCCGGCAGGCATAGAACTAGTTCGCCAACATTGTAATTTTTGGCCCGTACTTCTCTGCTTTGATATCTTCGGGCCTGCTGTTGATAAAATGCGGAACAGGCTTTTGCCACGTCACGCTCCTCCTCCAAGGCGTCCAAGTTGTCCTGCCGATCGAGCTCGGCTTCTCTTTCTTCGTACATGTGCACTCTAGTTGAGTCATGAATTATGTCGCAGGGCAGAACTGCTTCTGTGCCGTACACCATAATAAATGGTGTGTATCCGGTGGTGCGATTTGGCATGGTCCGCAGCCCCCATAGCACGGAGTCGAGCTCCTCTACCCAGTGTGTGTTAGATTCCTTGAGGGACCGCATTAGTCTGGGTTTCATGCCGCTCATGATAAGACCATTTGCATGTTCGACCTGGCCGTTGGTTTGTGGGTGATAGACGGAAGCATAATCGAGCTTGATGCCCATGTTTTTGCACCAGAGTTTTACCTCGTCGGTGGTAAAGTTTGTACCGTTGTCGGTTATGATGCTGTGGGGGACGCCATAACAGTGTACAACCCCGGATATGAAGTCTATCACAGGTCCGGATTTGGCCGTTTTAACAGGCTTGGCTTCTATCCATTTGGTGAACTTTTCCACCATGACCAGTAAGTATTTTTTCCTATGGGTCCCACCTTTGAGGGGTCCGACCATGTCAAGCCCCCAGACCGCAAAAGGCCAGGTGATGGGTATAGTTTGGAGTGCGGTGGGTGGCATATGGCTTTGGTTGGCAAAAAGTTGGCAACTAGCGCATCGTTGGACTAGGTCCTGAGCGTCTGCCCGGGCCGTCGGCCAATAAAAGCCTGTACGGAAAGCCTTGCTAACAAGGGACCGAGCAGCGGCGTGGTGACCACCGAGTCCGGCATGAATTTCAGCCAGAAGGTTCCGCCCTTCCTCTTCGGAAGATTCCCACTAGTATATGAAAGATTCCCACTAGTATATGAAAGTGACAACATAGGAGACTCACTATCATGAAGATTATGGTGCTACTTTGAAGCACAAGTGTGGTAAAAGGATAGTAGCATTGTCCATTCTCTCTTTTTCTCTCATTTTTTTATTTTTTTATTTGGGCCTTCTCTTTTTGTTATGGCCTCTTTTTTTTGGGGGGGGGGGGGGGCTTGTTTGGCCTTTCTTTTTTTGTCCGGAGTCTCATCCCGACTTGTGGGGGAATCATAGTCTCCATCATCCTTTCCTCACTGGGACAATGCTCTAATAATGATGATCATCACACTTTTATTTACTTACAACTCAAGAAGTACAACTCGATACTTAAAACAAGATATGACTCTATATGAATGCCTCCGGTGGTGTACCGGGATGTGCAATGATGCATGAGTGACATGTATGAAAGAATTATGAATGGTGGCTTTGCCACAAATACAATGTCAACTACATGATCATGCAAAGCAATATGACAATGATGAAGCGTGTCATAATAAACGGAACGGTGGTAAGTTGCATGGCAATATATCTCGGAATGGCTATGGAAATGCCATAATAGGTAGGTATGGTGGCTGTTTTGAGGAAGGTAAATGGTGGTGAGGGAGTCCTGGATTAGGGGGTCTCCGGATAGCCGGACTATATCCATTGGCCGGACTGTTAGACTATGAAGATACAAGATTGAAGACTTCGTCTCGTGTCCGGATGGGACTCTACTTGGCGTGGAAGGCAAGCTAGGCAATACGGATATGGATATCTCCTCCTTTGTAACCGACCTTGTGTAACCCTAACCCTCTCCGGTGTCTATATAAACCGAAGGGTTTTAGTCCGTAGGACAACAATCACAACATACAATCATACCATAGGCTAGCTTCT
Source organism: Triticum monococcum (assembly GCA_034509565.1). Taxonomy (NCBI): domain Eukaryota; kingdom Viridiplantae; phylum Streptophyta; class Magnoliopsida; order Poales; family Poaceae; genus Triticum; species Triticum monococcum. Next base: position 696,160,888 of record CM067845.1, read on the forward strand.
AGGTTTTAAACTCTCTGATCTCGTGGTAGATCTACTCTTGTACTACCCATATCATCAATATTAATCAAGCAAGACGTAGGGTTTTACCTCCATCAAGAGGGCCCGAACCTTGGTAAAACATCGTGTCCCCTGCCTCCTGTTACCATCCGGCCTAGACGCACAGTTCGGGACCCCCTACCCGAGATCCGCCGGTTTTGACACTGACATTGGTGCTTTCGTTGAGAGTTCCGCTGTGTCGTCACCATCAGGAAGGATGTCTCATCCCGTCTTTAAAGACGGCACTGTTGCTGAGGGAGCTTTGGCTATTGGCCAAACTCTCCGGCTAGGTGGTTTTCTTATGACCGCATGTTCGGCCGCTGCACCGACGATGACTTCTCGGGTCATCGAAAGCAATCTTCATGTCAACTCGGAACTCGCCGAGAAGTTAGATCCAATGGAGCTCTCTTCCCTGAACGAGCTCTTGGATCGCATCGCCGCCTTGGGAGTCGCTACAGACTACGATCAGATTGGGCCTAAACCCGATCTAAGAGAGATCAACTCTCCCCGGGTCACCCATCACGTTGCAGTGGTGGAGGAACAATGCGGCAACCCTTCATCTATATTAAGGAGTAGCTATGTCCGGATTCCCAATCCCTCCAAGCCGGATACCCGCGGAGGGGAGGACATCACTCAATGCCTGAACCTAGAATCAGGCAGCGGGCTAGATTTATCGGAAAACATCCAAGAATCCAAACTTCCGAGTTCGGAAACTCCTTGGCCCCTGAGTCTCAGATTGGGTGAGGATTCGGATTCAATTACACCCACCCACCCAAACATACGTGATCTATCCCAAATTAGGCAAGATCCCGAAGAAACAGTACACCATTACTGGGCCAGATTCCTCCTGGTCATGAACAGGATAAAGGACTGCTGCGAGGAAGACGCAATTTCATTCTTCTGCAATAATTGCACGGACAAGGAAATCCTCAACGCCATAAGTCGCCGCAAAATTACACGCTTTGCCGACTTGGTGTCCATAGTACGAAAGTACTGTGCGATGGAAAGCGCCTGGAAAACCGAAATAAAATTTTGGGATAATCCGGCCCTGAATACAAACCCAGTCCGAAGTAAAAGGGTGCATTATCACAGTACACCTGGGTTAACTACCGAAAAGCAAAAGCCCTCTATGGGGCAAGGAACCGTACTGGAGGGATGGCTCAACGGACCCTGCAAAATTCATAATATAGCGGATGCAATACCAACGCACAGCCTTCGAGCATGTTGGATACTCCGGCAGGTGGCCAAAAGTGGTGAGGATCTACTCCTCCCAAATACCACAGAGCACCATCCCGTGGACAACAATACGGTGTTAACGGTCTTTGAGACCTTCGCGTCAAATAATAGACGCAAGCGAACACTCCGCAGCATGGCCGAAATCTGCCACATAGCAGAAATAAATCCTTGGAGTGACACGGCTATTACCTTCAATGCCAGTGACGAACCTAAATTCCGAACAGCCCGAGCACCAGCCGCACTGGTCCTCGGTCCAATCATGGACGGCTTTCGACTCACCAAGGTACTCATGGATGGCGGCAGCGGATTAAACCTCATCTATGAGGAAACTCTTCAAAAGATGGAAATAGACTGGAGCCGCATTGAGAAAAGTAGCACAACCTTTAGAGGAATCATCCCCAGTCAGGAAGCACGCTGTGCTGGGAAAATCACACTAGACGTGGTATTTGGCACGCGGGATAATTACATGTCCGAAGAAATTACATTCCAAGTGGCCCCGTTCAGCAGCGGATACCACGCTCTATTAGGACATGAGGCGTTTACAATCTTCCAAGCCATACCCCATTACGGGTACATGAAGCTCAAAATGCCCGGGCCCAACGGAATCATCACTCTTGCTAGTGATCCGGACACAGCACTCCGCGCCGAAAATAAGACAGCCGCACTGGCCCTCGAGGCACTATCCGAAGCCCTAGCGGCCGAGGAACTAACTGCGCTGCACTCCACGGTGAACAGGGACGATGTGATACTCGATAAAAGATCCAAGTCCACCTCCTTTAAACCAGCGGACGAGATAGTCAAATTCCAAGTCCATCCAACAGACCCTACAAAAACAGCTTCCGTCGGGGCACAATTAAACCCTGATGTCGACGCCGCACTACGAGAGTTCCTACGCGAGAACTGGGACATTTTTGCCTGGCATCCTTCAGACATGCCAGGAATCCCACGCAGGCTGGCCGAGCACAACCTAAATATCCTAAAAGGATTCAAGCCAGTTAAGCAGGCTCATCGACGTTTCTCCGAACCTAAGAGGCAAGCCATGGGAGAGGAACTAGCCAAGCTATTGGAGGCTGGATTCATCAGAGACATAAAACATCCGGACTGGCTAGCAAACCTAGTGATGGTACCAAAGAAGGACAAATCCTGGCGCCTGTGCGTCGATTTTAAGGACCTTATAAGGCCTGCCCAAAGGATCCCTTCCCCCTCCCCCGCATCGATCAAATCATTGACGCTACCGCAAGACATGATTCATTATGTTTCCTCGACGCATACTCCGGCTACCATCAAATTAAAATGTCAAAGCCAGACCAAACCGCAACGGCATTCATCACACCATACGGCCCATTCTGCTTCAACACAATGCCCTTCGGGCTCAAAAACACCGGCGCAACATATCAACGCATGATTCAGACATGTCTGGCAAACCAGATTGGCAAAACAGTGGAGGCACATGTAGATGACGTGGTCGTTAAAACCAAGCATGTCAAAACTCTAGTAGACGACTTGAGGCTCACATTCGACAACCTCCGAACATATGACATCAAGCTCAATCCGAAAAAATGCATTTTCGGCATACCAGCCGGAAAGCTCCTGGGATTCATTGTCTCTAGTAGAGGTATTGAAGCTAATCCGGCCAAAATCCGAGCGTTGTCACAGTTGGCTACCCCAACAGACCTCAAACAAATACGAAAATTGACTGGATGTGTGGCAGCTCTAAGCCGCTTTATCTCCCGCTTGGGAGAAAAGGCATTACCCCTTTATCGCCTCCTCCGACGCACCGAACACTTCGAGTGGACGAATGCCGCCACGGCCGGACTCAACGAAATAAAAGCCATATTGGCAACAAACCCAGTCCTGGCCACGCCAAACATTGGCGAACCAATGCTATTATACGTTGCGGCAACTCATCAAGTAGTAAGCGCAGTGCTCGTCGTCGAGCGAGAAGTGGACGGACACAAATTCCCCCTTCAAAAGCCGGTTTACTATGTGTCCACTGTCCTTACTCCATGCAAATCACGGTACCCGCATTATCAAAAGATAGCGTACACGGTATTTATGGCATCCCGGAAGCTGCGAAACTACTTTCAAGAGTGTTCGATAACGGTAGCCTCGGAAGTACCACTTAACGATATTATAAACAACCGCGATGCGATGGGACGGATTGCCAAATGGTCCATTGAGCTCCTCCCGTTCGACATAACTTACAAGCCACAGCGAGCTATTAAGTCGCAAGTTTTCGCTGACTTCGTCGCTGAGTGGACGGAAGCCGAACTCCCTAAAGAGTACGGCACATATTCAAACTGGATCATGCACTTCGACGGCTCCAAAATGTTGGCTGGTCTGGGGGCTGGTGTCGTTTTGACTTTATTTAGTAATGATTCCACTATCTTGGAAGAGGTTTCAATCGATTATGATGAGAACAAAGTTGCTACTTATGATAATTATTGTGATGATACATATGCTATAAAAAGTAGTGATGATTATATTTATTCCGTGGCTCTGGCTAGACCATTTTGAGCGGCACGGAGGTACGCGTCTCCCGAGTTGAAGGCATCCAATGCCTCTTGGGAGAAACAAGCGTCACGAAGAACAGTCCGGCGACGCCTGTGGTTCATGGCACTTTCCACCTCGAAATTGGTGGCGGATAGTTTATCCGCATCCTCTGTCGGAGGAGCGCCCGGCGCACGGCTCGTATTCGTTCCCGCCTCCGAATCCGGCCTTGGAGCCTGGCTGGTGGAGGCGTTATTGGTAGCTTCTCCGGGTATAGTCCAGCAAGCGCTCTTTTTCCTGAAAAGAAGGCATGGGCGTTAGTATGCCTCTGAGAATAATGTCTTGCAATAAAGACGACCCGCCGTACTGCTGCGTCGGTGTCTCAATCCGGACTACGGGTCTTTTCAGCCTACCTGGCCTCGCGGCCCCTTGTTGGCTAGTTGCCGCAGGCTCGACCTTCTGCCTCGAGGACCTCGCCTGCAAAACACGGCTGTTATATGGCAATCAAAAAAGCGCAAGGACGGATCCCCTTTTGAAGTGCTGGGACTTCGGTCTCAGTCACCTGTGAGGCTAGAAGTAGCCCAGGGTAATCGGCCGTAATGGCCACCAAAGCGTTGTCATTACTCGATTAGTAAAATACCCCATCGATCAGCTCCACAGATATGTCCGGATCCTCCTAGGAGGCCGGGTGTCGGTGTCAAAACTGGCGGATCTTGGGTAGGGGGTCCCGAACTGTGCGTCTAGGCCGGATGGTAACAGGAGGCAAGGAACACGATGTTTTACCCAGGTTCGGGCCCTCTTGATGGAGGTAAAACCCTACGTCCTGCTTGATTAATATTGATGATATGGGTAGTACAAGAGTAGATCTACCACGAGATCAAGGAGGCTAAACCCTAGAAGCTAGCCTACGGTATGATTGTTGTATGATGGAGTTGTCCTACGGACTAAAACCCTCCGGTTTATATAGACACCGGAGAGGGTTAGGGTTACACAAAGTCGGTTACAATGGTAGGAGATCTTGAATATCCGCATCGCCAAGCTTGCCTTCCACGCCAAGGAAAGTCCCATCCGGACACGGGACGAAGTCTTCAATCTTGTATCATAGCCCTGGAGTCCTGAAGGTATAGTCCGGCTACCCAAACACCCCCTAATCCAGGACTCCCTCACCGGGTCAAGGGACCGTCCAGGGTCCTCGGGTTGTGGAGGAGGGCTGTTTATCTCCTTTACAGCCTGGCGTAGCTCCTGCGATGAAATCGCTAGACTGAATACTTAACTACGGGAATACGAAACGGATGGGCGAGAAAAAGTCTCCGCTTACCCAGCTCGGAGGATTGTACATAGAGAATCCGCCCTGCGGGTTGACACGGAGGAATTCCTCCTCTTCTCCCTTGTACAAAGTGGATAAGATCTTTATTAGATCAGCAGCCGATCCCAGCCCTTTGCGGCCGTGGCGGGTGGCGTCATCCTCCCCGTTGAAATCCCACATGGGGTGGCCTCTATATTGAAGCGGCCGCACCCCCCAAATAATACATATGGCCATGACCTCGATCATGGTCAATCCGGATCGAGCTAAAAAACTTATTCGGCTCATCAGGTAAAGAACGTCCCTGTCATCTTCTTCCTGGGAGCTCCATGGATGCCAGCTCCGGCGCTTCTTCAAAGGGGCGTTGTCGAACTCAGGAAGGCCAATTCTAATAGGATTCGGGAGGGGGACGTGTTCTATATAAAACCATTCTGAAGGCCAGTCTTTGGACGTCTTCTTTGGGGTTCCGGACAGGTATCCGGTCCCGGCAATACGCCACACTTCGGCTCCGCCCACTTGATATATTGACCCATTCTGAGAACGGGGCACAAGGCAGAACAGCTTCCTCCATAGAGCGAAATGAGCCTCACAGCCCAAAAACAACTCGCAAAGGGCTACGAATCCCGCGATATGCAGCATGGAGGCAGGCGTAAGGTTATGCAACTGGAGGCCGTAGAACTCCAGGAGCCCCCGGAGAAACGGATGAATTGGAAATCCGAGCCCTCTTACCAAATAAGGGACAAGGTATACCCGCTCCCCCTTGGAGGGATTGGGAAGGCTCTCCGCCATTATAGGTGGCGAGCCCGGCTCGAACCGGGACCATGTACGTTGGGGGAAGAAATCCCTTGGTCTGAAGCATCACTAATTTGCTGTGCAGGACAGAACATCTCTCCCAATCTCCAGGCTTGGAGCTAGGGGAACGAGAGGAGGAGCTGTGTCGACCGGCCATGATGGAATGGATCTCTGTCGGGCGCGCTTCGATGAAGGCTCGCCAAGGGAGGATGGTGTGATTTGGATCTGAATCCTCGTCTTTTTAATAGGCGGCTCATTCACACAGCTAGGGGGGTAAATGTGAAAACACCCTGGCTCTTCACATTCGCTATACACGTGGAAACTGGCTATCATTGGGCGTGGAAGCCAAGGAGTGCAACATTCACAAGAAACCAGACACTATTTTGATAGGTACACAGAATTTGGGGAGGAACCCGCCTTGCAATGCCGAAGACAATACTGCGCGCCGGACTCATCGTCATTGAAGCCTGGTTCGGGGGCTACTGAGGGAGTCCTGGATTAGGGGGTCTCCGGATAGCCAGACTATATCCATTGGCCGGACTATTAGACTATGAAGATACAAGATTGAAGACTTCGTCTCGTGTCCGGATGGGACTCTACTTGGCATGGAAGGCAAGCTAGGCAATACGGATATGGATATCTCCTCCTTTGTAACCGACCTTGTGTAACCCTAACCCTCTCCGGTGTCTATATAAACCGAAGGGTTTTAGTCCGTAGGAAAACAATCACAACATACAATCATACCATAGGCTAGCTTCTAGGGTTTAGCCTCTCTGATCTCGTGGTAGATCTACTCTTGTACTACCCATATCATCAATATTAATCAAGAAGGACGTAGGGTTTTACCTCCATCAAGAGGGCTCGAACCTGGGTAAAACATCGTGTCCCCTGCCTCCTGTTACCATCCGGCCTAGACGCACAGTTCGGGACCCCCTACCCGAGATCCGCCGGTTTTGACACTGACATGTGGGTTTATGGTACCAGCGAAAGTTGTGTGGTACTAGAGAGGCTAGCAATGGTGGAAGGGTGAGAGTGCGTATAATCCATGGACTCAACATTAGTCATAAAGAACTCACATACTTATTGAAATTTTTTATTAGTTATCGAAACAAAGTATTACGCGCATGCTCCTAAGGGGTATATTGGTAGGAAAAGACCATCGCTCATCCCCGGCCGCCACTCATAAGGAAGACAATCAATAAATAAATCATGCTCCGACTTCATCACATAACGGTTCACCATACGTGCATGCAACGGGAATCACAAACTTCAACACAAGTATTTCTCAAATTCACAACTACTCAACTAGCATGACTCTAATATCACCATCTCCATATCTCAAAACAATTATCAAGTATCAAACTTCTCATAGTATTCAATGCACTCTATATGAAAGTTTTTATTATATCCCTCTTGGATGCCCATTATATTAGGACTAGTTTCATAACCAAAGCAAACTACCATGTTGTTCTAAAGACTCTAAAAATAATATAAGTGAAGCACGAGAGTTCATCTAATTCTTCAAAATAAAACCGCCATCGTGCTCTAAAAGGATATAAGTGAAGCACTAGAGCAAACGACAAACTACTCCGGAAGATATAAGTGAAGATCAATGAGTAGTCGAATAATCATGCAACTAAGTGAAGACTCTCTAGCATCTAATAATTTTAGATCTTGGTATTTTATTCAAATAGAAAGCAAAACAAAAGAAAATAAAATGACGCTCCAAGCAAAACACATATCATGTGGCGAATAAAATATAGCTCCAAGTAAAGTTACCGATGAACGAAGACGAAAGAGGGGATGCCATCCAGGGCATCCCCAAGCTTAGTCTCTTGGTTGTCCTTGAATATTACCTTGGGGTGCCTTGTGCATCCCCAAGCTTAGGCTCTTGCCACTCCTTATTCCATAGTCCATCGAATCTTTACCCAAAACTTGAAAACTTCACAACACAAAACTTAACAGAAAACTCGTAAGCTCCGTTAGCGAAAGAAAACAAAACACCACTTCAAGGTACTGTAATAAACTCATTCTTTATTTATATTGGTGTTAAACCTACTGTATTCCAACTTATCTATGGTTTATAAACTCTTTTACAAGCCATAGATTCATTAAAATAAGCAAACAACACACGAAAAACAGAATCTGTCAAAAACAGAACAGTCTATAGTAATCTGTAACTAACGCAAACTTATGGAACCCCAAAAATTCTAAAATAAATTTCTGGACGTGAGGAATTTATCTATTAATCATCTGCAAAAATAATTGACTAAATATCACTCTCCAATAAAAAATTGCAGCAATTCTCGTGATCGCTAAAGTTTCTGTTTTTTACAGTAAGATCAACAAGACTTTCTCCAAGTCTTCCCAACGGTTCTACTTGGCACAAACACTAATTAAAACATAAAAACTCAATCATAACAGAGGCTATATAAATTATTTATTACTAAACAGGAGCAAAAAGTAAGGAACAAAAATAAAATTGGGTTGCCTCCCAACAAGCGCTATCGTTTAACGCCCCTAACTAGGCATGATGATTTCAATGATGCTCACATAAAGGATAAGAATTGAAACATAAAGAGAGCATCATGAAGAGTATTACTATCACATTTAAGTCTAACCCACTTCCTATGCATAGGGATTTTGTGAGCAAACAAAGTATGGGAACAATAATCAACTAGCATAGGAAGGCAAAACAAGCATAACTTCAAAACTTTAAGCACATAGAGAGGAAACTTGACATTATTGCAATTCCTACAAGCATATGTTCCTCCCTCATAATAACTTTTAGTAGCATCATGAATGAATTCAACAATATAACCATCACATAAAGCATTCATTTCATGATCTACAAGCATAGAATTTTTAATACTCTCTACATAAGCAAAATTCTTCTCAATCGGAATAGTGGGAATATCATAAGAGACTCGAATACTATAAATTGTTTCCACATTAAAAGAGTAATGTTCAGAAAAAGGGTAATCATAATCATGACAAGTTTTATAAATATAATCATCACTACTTTTTATAGCATATGTATCATCACAATAATTATCATAAGTAGCAACTTTGTTCTCATCATAATCGATTGAAACCTCTTCCAAGATAGTGGAATCATTACTAAATAAAGTCATGACCTCTCCAAATCCACTTTCATAATTATCATAAGTAGGAGGCATGCTATCATCATAATAAATTTGCATATCAAAACTTGGGAGACTACAAATATCATCTTCATTAATCATAGCTTCCCCAAGCTTGGGACTAACATTAATTGTAGCAAATATATTCTCAAAAACATCATCGTCATCAAACATAGCATCCCCAAGCTTGGGCCTTTTCATACCATAATCATAATCACTTTCATCATCAATAGTATGGATAGCACCAATAGTATAGCAATTATCATATTCTTCCAAGCAAGTGCCAAAAAGATTTTCAAGATCATAAGAAGTATCATTATCTTCCCAATCATAATCATCACAACAAGCAATAGGCATAACGAGATCATCATAAAGTGCATCATCTTCCACAATTATATTTTCATGAGGCACAACATTAATAGGAGCAACATTATTTGGGAGAGATATCTTTTTACCTCTCTTCCTTTTTCTTTTCTTCTTCTTCACCACATCATGTGTGGGTTCAATCCTCTTTTTGGAGCTCCTTATTAATGAGATTGGTTGAATAGAAGGCGCCTCCTCGTTACCTGATTCATCATAACAAATAATAGGACGATATTGGGAAGTCTCTTCCCTTTCATTAGTATTCTCTTCATCTTCTATTTGTTTTATTTTCTTTATGTAATTGGCAATATAAGGGTTTTCAATGCAATTCACTGCACAATACATATAAATTTCCTCTAGATCAAAATCAAGAAATTTATCAAGATTAAATTTTGGAATACCCTCAGTTATATGTTTCATTTCTTAATAACCCAAAAGAAGACTAAGCTCTTTATGATGCTTAAGGGTAATCAAGTTATCACAATTTTTGGACACGACTTGATCATGAAACAAATAGCATTGGAGCTTTAAATGGCCATGTTTATTGCAAAGTTCACATGGCTGGCGATAAATATTGAATCTTTCAGCACAAACACCTAGCTTTTCTTGCAACAATTTAGTTTCTAAATGCTTATGCCTCTTGCAATATCTATCTTCCCTATTTGGTGTGTACTTTCAAACCCAATGCACTCCACAAAAATTGACATGTTTATAGGAGACATTTTCATCATAACTAGTGCAATCATCATTAGTACTATGGATATTCAAGGAGTTCATACTAACAATATTGCAATCATGCTCATCATTCAAAGATTTAGTGCCAAACACTTTTAATGCATTCTTCTCTAACACTTTGGCACAATTTTCCTTTCCATCATACTCACGAAAGACATTAAAAAGATGAAGCATATGAGGCAAACTTAATTCCTTTTTTTGTAATTTTCTTTTATAAACTAAACTAGTGATAAAACAAGAAATTAAAAGACTCGATTGAAAGATCTAAAGATATACCTTCAAGCAGTCACCTCCCCGGCAACGGCGCCAGAAAAGAGCTTGATGTCTACTACACAACCTTCTTCTTGTAGATGTTGTTGGGCCTCCAAGTGCAGAGGTTTGTAGGATAGTAGCAAATTTCCCTCAAGTGGATGACCTAAGGTTTATCAATCCATGGGAGGCATAGGATGAAGATGGTGTCTCTCAACCAACCCTGCAACCAAATAACAAAGAGTCTCTTGTGTCCCCAACACACCCAATACAATGGTAAATTGTATAGGTGCACTAGTTCAGTGAGAGATGGTGATACAAGTGGTATATGGATGGTAGATAAAGGTTTTTGTAATCTAGAAATATAAAAACAGCAAGGTAACTAATGATAAAAGTGAGCACAAACGGTATTGCAATGCGTTGAAACAAGGCCTAGGGTTCATACTTTCACTAGTGCAAGTTCCGTCAACAATAATAACATAATTGGATCACATAACTATCCCTCAACATGCAACAACAAGTCACTCCAAAGTCACTAATAGCGGAGAACAAACGAAGAGATTATGGTAGGGTACGAAACCACCTCAAAGTTATTCTTTCCAATCAATCCGTTGGGCTATTCCTATAAGTGTCACAAACAACCCTAGAGTTCGTACTAGAATAACACCTTAAGACACAAATCAACCAAAACCCTAATGTCACCTAGATACTCCAATGTCACCTCAATATCCGTGGGTATGATTATACGATGTGCATCACAAAATCTCATATTCATCTATTCAAACCAACACAAAGTACTTCAAATAGTGCCCCAAAGTTTCTACCAGAGAGTCAAGACGAAAACGTGTGACAACCCCTATGCATAGATTCCCAAGGTCACGGAACCCGCAAGTTGATCACCAAAACATACATCAAGTGGATCAATAGAATACCCCATTGTCACCACGGGTATCCCACGCAAGACATACATCAAGTGTTCTCAAATCCTTAAAAACTCAATCCGATAAGATAACTTCAAAGGGAAAACTCAATCCATTACAAGAGAGTAGAGGGGGAGAAATTGTTGGGGAACGTAGTAATTTCAAAAAAATTCCTACGCACACGCAAGATCATGGTGATGCATAGCAACGAGAGGGTAGAGTGTTGTCTACGTACCCTCGTAGACCATTCGCGGAAGCGTTATATCAACGCGGTTGATGTAGTCGTATGTCTTCACGTCCGACCGATCCAAGTACCGAAAGCACGGCACCTCCGAGTTCTACACACGTTCGGCTCGGTGACGTCCTCGCCTTCTCGATCCAGCAAGAGGGGCGAAGTAGTAGATGAGTTCTGGCAGCACGACGGCGTGGTGACGGTGTTGGTGAAGAACAATCTCCGCAGGGCTTCGCCTAAGCACTACGAAAACTATGACGGAGGATAAACTAGAGGGGACGGGGTTGTCGGCACATGGCTTGGTGTTTCTTGATGTGTCTTTGGTGCTAGCCCTACCCCTTATTTATATGTTGAGCCCTGGGGTCGAAACTTGGAGTAAAAGCCTCCTCAAAGTCGGTTTCACCCGAAAGGCAAGAGTCCTTCTCGGACTCCAAGGCTAGACGCCAGGGTTCCCGGCGTCTACCCCCTAGACGCCAGGGTTCCTGGCGTCTAGCCTCTAGTCTCCGCAAAACTTCCTTTTGCACTTTCCAAAAGCCTCGTGGGCTTTCCCCTTTGGCCCAGATAAAGTGTTCTCGTGCTCAAACATTTCGAGAAACATCCGGAACCCCTTCCGGTGAATTCCGGAACCCTTCCGGAGATCAAACACTACTATCCACATATCAATCCTTACTTCCAGACCCTTCCGGAGTTCCTCGTCATATCTATGATCTCATCCAAAACTCCGAACAACATTCGGTCACCAACATACATAACTCATAGTACTATATTGTCAATGAACGTTAAGCGTGCGGACCCTACGGGTTCGAGAACTATGTAGACATGACCGAGACACCTCTCTTGTCAATAACCAATAGCGGGACATGGATGCCCATATTGGCTCCTACATATTCTACGAAGATCTTTATCGGTCAGACCGCATAACTACATACGTTGTTCCCTTTGTCATCGGTATGTTACTTTCCCGAGATTCGATCGTCGGTATCTCAATACCTAATTCAATCTCGTTACTGGCAAGTCTCTTTACTCATTCCGTAATACATCATCCCGCAACTAACTCATTAGTTGCAATGCTTGCAAGGCTTATAGTGATGTGCGCTACCGAGTGGGCCCAGAGATACCTCTCCGACAATCGGAGTGACAAATCCTAATCTCGAAATACACCAACCCAACAAGTACCTTTGGAGACACCTGTAGAGCACCTTTATAATGACCCAGTTATGTTGTGACGTTTGGTAGAACATAAAGTGTTCCTCCGGTAAACGGGAGTTGCATAATCTCATAGTCATAGGAACATGTATAAGTCATGAAGAAAGCAATAGCAACAAACTAAACGACCATGTTAAGCTAACGGAATTGATCAAGTCAATCACATCATTCTCCTAATGATGTGATCCCGTTAATCAAATGAAAACTCATGTCTATGGTTAGGAAACATAACCATCTTTGATCAACGAGCTAGTCCAGTAGAGGCATACTAGTGACACTCTGTTTGTCTATGTATTCACACATGTATTATGTTTCCGGTTAATACAATTCTAGCATGAATAATAAACATTTATCATGAAATAAGGAAATAAATAATAACTTTATTATTGCCTCTAGGGCATATTTCCTTCAGTCTCCCACTTGCACTAGAGTCAATAATCTAGTTCACATCGCCATGTGATTTAACATCAATAGTTCACATCACCATGTGATTAACCCCCATAGTTCACATCGACATGTGACCAACACCCAAAGGGTTTACTAGAGTCAATAATCTAGTTCACATCACTTATGTGATTAACACCCAAAGAGTACTGAGGTGTGATCATGGTTTGCTTGTGAGAGAAATTTAGTCAACGGGTCTGCCACATTCAGATCCGTAAGTATTTTGCAAATTTCTATGTCAACAATGCTCTGCATGGAGCTACTCTAGCTAATTTCTCCCACTTTCAATATGTATCCAGATTGAGCTTTAGAGTCATCTGGATCAGTGTCAAAATTTGCATCGATGTAACCCTTTACGACGAACCTTTTTGTCACCTCCATAATCGAGAAACATATCCTTATTCCACTAAGGATAATTTTGACCGATGTCTAGTGATCTACTCCTAGATCACTATTGTACTCCCTTGCCAAACTCAGGGCAGGGTATACAATAGGTCTGGTACACAGCATGGCATACTTTATAGAACCTATGGCTGAGGCATAGGGAATGACTTTCATTCTCTCTCTATCTTCTGCCGTGGTCGGGTTTTGAGTCTTACTCAACCTCACACCTTGTAACACAGGCAAGAACTCCTTCTTTGACGGTTCCATTTTGAACTACTTCAAAATCTTGTCAAGGTATGTACTCATTGAAAAACTTATCAAGCGTCTTGATCTATCTCTATAGATCTTGATGCTCAATATGTAAGCAGCTTCACTGAGGTCTTTCTTTGAAAAACTCCTTTCAAAACTTCCTTTATGCTTTGCAGAATAATTCTACATTATCTCCGATCAATGATATGTCATTCACATATACTTATCAGAAATGTTGTAGTGCTCCCACTCACTTTCTTGTAAATACAGGCTTCACCGCAAGTCTGTATAAAACTATATGCTTTGATCAACTTATCAAAGCGTATATTCCAACTCCGAGATGCTTGCACCAGTCCATAGATGGATCGCTGGAGCTTGCATATTTTGTTAGTACCTTTAGGATTGACAAAACCTTCTGGTTGCATCATATACAACTCTTCTTTAATAAATCCATTAAGGAATGCAGTTTTGTTTATCCATTTGCCAGATTTCATAAAATGTGGCAATTGCTAACATGATTCAGACAGACTTAAGCATAGATACAAGTGAGAAACTCTCATCATAGTCAACACCTTGAACTTGTCAAAAACCTTTTTGCGACAATTCTAGTTTTGTAGATGGTAACACTACTATCAACGTCCGTCTTCCTCTTGAAGATCCATTTAATCTCAATGGCTCACCGATCATTGGACAAGTCAATCAAAGTCCATACTTTGCTCTCATACATGGATCTCATCTCAGGTTTCATGGCCTCAAGCCATTTTGCGGAATCTGGGCTCATCAGCGCTTCCTCATAGTTCGTAGGCTCGTCATGGTCAAGTAACATGACCTCCAGAACAGGATTACCGTACCACTCTGGTGCGGATCTCACTCTGTTTTACCTACGAGGTTCGGTAGTAACTTGATCTGAAGTTACATGATCATCATCATTAGCTTCCTCACTAATTGGTGTAGTAGTCACAGGAACAGATTTCTGTGATGAACTACTTTCCAATAAGGGAGTAGGTACAGTTACCTCATCAAGTTCTACTTTCCTCCCACTCACTTCTTTCGAGAGAAACTCCTTCTCTAGAAAGGATCCATTCTCAGCAATGAATATCTTGCCTTCGGATCTGTGATAGAAGGTGTACCCAACATTTTCTTTTGGGTATCCTATGAAGACGCACTTCTCCGATTTGGGTTTGAGCTTATCAGGTTGAAAATTTTCACATAAGCATTGCAACCTCAAACTTTAAGAAACGACAGCTTAGGTTTCTTGCCAAACCATAGTTCTTACGGTGTCGTCTCAACGGATTTAGATGGTGCCCTATTTAACGTGAATGTAGCTATCTCTAATGCATAACCTCAAAACTATAGTGGTTAATCGGTAAGAAACATCATATATTGCACTATATCCAATAATAGTACGGTTATGACGTTCAGACACACCATTATGCTGTGGTGTTCCAGGTGGCACGATTTTGTGAAACTATTTCACATTGTTTTAATTGAAGACCAAACTCGTAACTCAAATATTTGTCTCTGCGATCAGATCGTAGAAACTTTATTTTCTTGTCACGATGATTTTCCACTTCACTCTGAAGTTTTTGAACTTTTCAAATGTTTCAGACTTATGTTTCATCAAGTAGATATACCCATATCTTCTCAAATCATCTGTGAAGGTCAGAAAATAACGATACCCGCTGCGAGCCTCAACATTCATCGGACTGCATACATCAGTATGTATTATTTCCAATAAGTCAGTTGCTTGCTCCATTGTTCTGGAGAACGGAGTCTTAGTCATCTTGCCCATGAGGCACGGTTCACAAGCATCAACTGATTCATAATCAAGTGATTCCAAAAGCCCATCAACATGGATTTTCTTCACGCGCCTTACACAAATATGACCTAAACGGCAGTGCCACAAATAAGTTGCACTATCTTTATTAACTTTGCATCTTTTGGCTTCAATATTATGAATATGTGTATCACTACGATCGAGATCCAACAAACCATTTTCATTGGATGTGTAACCATATAAGGTTTTATTCATGTAAACAGAACAACAATTTATTCTCTTACTTAAATGAATAACCGTATTGAAATAAACATGATCAAATCATATTCATGCTCAACGCAAACACCAAATAACACTTATTTACGTTCAACACTAATCCTGAAAGTATAGGGAGTGTGCGATGATGATCATATCAATCTTGGAACCACTTCCAACACACATCGGCACTTCACCCTAAACTAGTCTCTGTTCATTCTGCAACTCCCGTTTCGAGTTACTACTCTTAGCAACTGAACCAGTATCAAATACCGAGGGGTTGCTACGAACACTAGTAAAATACACATCAATAATCTATATATCAAATATACCTTTGTTTACTTTGCCATCCTTCTTATCCGCCAAATACTTGGGGTAGTTCCGCTTTCAATGACCAGTCCCTTTGCAGTAGAAGCACTCAGTTTCAGGCTTAGGTCCAGAATTGGGTTTTTCACTTGAGCAGCAACTTGCTTGCCGTTCTTCTTGAAGTTCCTCTTTCTTCCCTTTGTCCCTTTACTTGAAACTAGTGGTTTTGTTTACCATCAACACTTGATGCTTTTCTTGATTTCTACCTTCGTCGATTTCAGCATCACGAAGAGCTTGGGAATCGTTTCCGTTATCCCTTGCATATTATAGTTCATCACGAAGTTCTACTAACTTGGTGATGGTGACTAGAGAATTTTGTCAATCACTATTTCATCTGGAAGATTAACTCCCACTTGATTCAAGCGATTG
This sequence comes from Triticum monococcum, assembly GCA_034509565.1. NCBI lineage: Eukaryota > Viridiplantae > Streptophyta > Magnoliopsida > Poales > Poaceae > Triticum > Triticum monococcum. Next base: position 696,177,437 of record CM067845.1, read on the forward strand.
TAGTACCCAGACAATCTGAGCACATGCTCACTGCTTGAGCTATTCTCCTCCATCTTTTAGCTATAGAACTTGTTGGAGACTTCATATCTCTCAACTCGGGTATTTGCTTGAAATATTAACTTCAACTCCTGGAACATCTCATATGTTCCATGACGTTCAAAACGTCTTTGAAGTCCCGATTCTAAGCCGTTAAGCATGGTGCACTAAACTATCAAGTAGTCATCATATTGAGCTAGCCAAACGTTCAGAACGTCTGCATCTGCTCCTGCAATAGGTCTGTCACCTAGCGGTGCATCAAGGACATAATTCTTCTGTGCAGCAATGAGGATAATCCTCAGATCACGGATCCAATCTGCATCATTGCTACTAACATTTGTCAACTTAGTTTTCTCTAGGAACATATAAAAATTAAATGGGGAGCAACATCGCGAGCTATTGATCTACAACATAGATATGCTAATACTACCAGGACTAAGTTCATGATAAATTAAAGTTCAATTAATCATATTACTTAAGAACTCCCACTTAGATAGACATCCCTCTAATCATCTAAGTGATCACGTGATCCAAATCAACTAAACCATAACCGATCATCACGTGAAATGGAACAACTTTCAATGGTGAACATCATTATGTTGATCATATCTACTATATGATTCACGCTCGACCTTTCGGTCTCAGTGTTCCGAGGCCATATCTGCATATGCTAGGCTTGTCAAGTTTAACCTGAGTATTCTGCATGTGCAAAACTGGCTTGCACCCGTTGTAGATGGACGTAGAGCTTATCACACCCGATCATCACGTGGTGTCTGGGCACGACGAACTTTGGCAACGGTGCATACTCAGGGAGAACACTTTTATCTTGAAATTTAGTGAGAGATCATCTTATAATGCTACCGTCAAACAAAGCAAGATAAGATGCATAAACATAAACATCACATGCAATCAATATAAGTGATATGATATGGCCATCATCATCTTGTGCTTGTGATCTCCATCTCCGAAGCACCGTCATGATCACTATCGTCACCGGCGCGACACCATGATCACCATCGTAGCATCATTGTCGTCTCGCCAATCTTATGCTTCCACGACTAGTGCTACCGCTTAGTGATAAAGTAAAGCATTACAGCGCAATTGCATTGCATACAATAAAGCGACAACCATACGGCTCCTACCAGTTGCCGATAACTCGGTTACAAAACATGATCATCTCATACAATAAAATTTAGCATCATGTCTTGACCATATCACATCACAACATGCCCTGCAAAAACAAGTTAGACATCCTCTACTTTGTTGTTGCAAGTTTTATGTGGCTGCTACGGGCTGAGCAAGAACCGCTCTTACCTATGCATCAAAACCACAACAATAGTTTGTCAAGTTGGTGCTGTTTTAACCTTCGCAAGGACCGGGCGTAGCCACACTCGGTTCAACTAAAGTTGGAGAAACTGACACCCGCCAGCCACCTGTGTGCAAAGCACGTCAGTAGAACCAGTCTCGCATAAGCATACGCGTAATGTCGGTCCGGGCCGCTTCATCCAACAATACCGGCGAACCAAAGTGTGACATGCTGGTAAGCAGTATGACTTATATCGCCCACAACTCACTTGTGTTCTACTCGTGCACAACATCAACGCATAAAACCTAGGCTCTGATGCCACTATTAGGGAACATAGTAATTTCAAAAAATTTCCTACGCACACGCAAGATCATGGTGATGCATAGCAACAAGAGGGGAGAGTGTTGTCTACGTACCCTCGTAGACCGTTCGCGGAAGTGTTATATCAACGCGGTTGATGTAGTCATACGTCTTCACGTCCGACCGATCCAAGTACCGAAAGCACGGCACCTCCGAGTTCTGCACACGTTCGGCTCGGTGACGTCCTCGCCTTCTCGATCCAGCAAGAGGGGCAAAGTAGTAGATGAGTTCCGACAGCACGACGGCGTGGTGACGGTGTTGGTGAAGAACAATCTCCGCAGGGCTTCGCCTAAGCACTACGAAAACAATGACGGAGGATAAACTAGAGGGGACGGGGTTTCCGGCACACGGCTTGGTGTTTCTTGATGTGTCTTTGGTGCTAGCCCTACCCCTTATTTATATGTTGAGCCCTGGGGTCGAAACTTGGAATAAAAGCCTCCTCAAAGTCGGTTTCACCCGAAAGGCAAGAGTCCTTCTCGGACTCCAGGGCTAGACGCCAGGGGTCGGCGTCTACCCCCTAGACGCCAGGGTTCCTGGCGTCTAGCCTCTGGTCTCCGCAAAACTTCCTTTTGCACCTTCCAAAAGCCTCGTGGGCTTTCCCCTTTGGCTCAGATAAAGTGTTCTCGTGCCCAAACATTTCGGGAAACATCCGGAACCCCTTCCGGTGAATTCCGGAACCCTTCCGGAGATCAAACACTACTATCCACATATCAATCTTTACTTCCGGACCATTCCGGAGTTCCTCGTCATATCTATGATCTCATCCAAAACTCCGAACAACATTCGGTCACCAACATACATAACTCATAGTACTATATCGTCAACGAACGTTAAGCGTGCGGACCCTACGGGTTCGAGAACTATGTAGACATGACCGAGACACCTCTCTTGTCAATAACCAATAGCGGGACCTGGATTCCCATATTGGCTCCTACATATTCTACGAAGATCTTTATCGGTCAGACCGCATAACTACATACGTTGTTCCCTTTGTCATCGGTATGTTTCTTACGCGAGATTCGATCGTCGGTATCTCAATACCTAGTTCAATCTCGTTCGGCAAGTCTCTTTACTCGTTCCGTAATACATCATCCCGCAACTAACTCATTAGTTGCAATGCTTGCAAGGCTTATAGTGATGTGCATTACCGAGTGGGCCCAGAGATACCTCTCCGACAATCGGAGTGACAAATCCTAATCTCGAAATACACCAACCCAACAAGTACCTTTGGAGACACCTATAGAGCACCTTTATAATCACCCAGTTATATTGTGACGTTTGGTAGCACACACAGTGTTCCTCCGGTAAACGGGAGTGGCATAATCTCATAGTCATAGGAACATGTATAAGTCATGAAAAAAGCAATAGCAACAAACTAAACGATCAAGTGCTAAGCTAACGGAATGGGTCAAGTCAATCACATCATTCTCCTAATGATGTGATCCCGTTAATCAAATGACAACTCATGTCTATGGTTAGGAAACATAACCATCTTTGATCAACGAGCTAGTCAAGTAGAGGCATACTAGTGACACTCTGTTTGTCTATGTATTCACACATGTATTATGTTTCCCGTTAATACAATTCTAGCAGGAATAATAAACATTTATCATGAAATAAGGAAATAAATAATAACTTTATTATTGCCTCTAGGGCATATTTCCTTCAGAAACATCATAAGATCGAACTATAATAGCAAAGCTCGCGATACATCAAGATCGTGCCACCTCAAGAACACGAGAGAGAGAGAGAGAGAGAGAGAGATCAAACACATAGCTACTGGTACATATCCTCAGCCCCGAGGGAGAACTACTCCCTCCTCGTCATGGAGAGCACCGGCATGATGAAGATGGCCACCGGAGAGGGATTCCCCCTCCGGCAGGGTGCCGGAACGGGTCTAGATTGGTTTTCGGTGGCTACGGAGGCTTCTGGCGGCGGAACTCCCGATCTATTCTGCTCCCCGGAGTTTTTAGGGTATATGGGTATATATGGGAGGAAGAAGTACGTTGGTGGACCTCCGGGCTATCCACGAGGCAGGGGGCGCGCCCCCACCCTCGTGGGCAGCCCGGGACTCTCCTGGTCCAACTCCGATACTCCGTGGGCTTCTTCTGGTCCAAAAATAAGTTCCGTGAAGTATCAGGTCAATTGGACTCCATTTGATTTTCCTTTTGTGCGATACTCTAAAACAAGGAAAAAACAGAAACTCGCACTGGGCTCTGGGTTAATAGGTTAGTCCCAAAAATAATATAAAAGTGCATAATGAAGCCCATAAACATCCAAAACATATAATATAATAGTATGGAACAATCAAAAATTATAGATACGTTGGATACATATCAAGTCGCCGCCGCGACAAGAGGATCTTGAGGACGTTTGGCGAGGAGATATCTAGTGGGTCCGAGAAGCACATCACTCCAGAGGCAGAATGGATGGAGAAGCAGGGCTACCAGTGGAATGAGTCTAAGGAGGAGACCATCCCCGTTGCCGAGACCGACGAGGACTGTGATGAGTGATTGCTCCAGCTTGAGCTACCGCATGTGTTGTAGGTTTCCTCTCTGCCTTTTTGGTGTCCCGATGCCAAAGGGGGGAGAGTGTAGGGATTTGCGAGTCATGTGTCGTGTTTGCTTTTGTTCTGTTGGACCTCGTTTTCTTTGGTTTGGTTTGTTGTGAGTCGTGTTCCCTTATCATATGGTGTAAGACATATGCACTCTATCGTATCTTATTATCTTTCCTGCTTAGTAGCCCATGAGCTTATGCTATCTTATGCTAGTTAATTTAAGCTCACATGTATTATCTTGCCTCTCTGTTAGTATTAGTTTCTCCTTTGCAAGAGTTGCCTCGTCTATAAAATATAGGGGGAGTGTTGATCCTAGTATGTGTGTCGTGCAGTCCAAAAGCACATGTCCAGAGCGCACACATCTAGGGGGCATCTATATTTTATATATGTTGGGTTTGCCTAAGCTTTCTTTTTATTCCTTTGTGCAAATCCCGTATTGTCATCAATCCACCAAAAAGGGGGAGATTGTAAGGGCATATTTATCCCTTAAGTAGTTTTGGTGATTGATGACAATGCTTTTGCAGACTAATCATGTGCATTCAGCATTTCAGATATATCATGTCTAGGCACAAGATGATTTTGTGCCCCTCAAAGACTATTGAAGAAGGTGTTTCTCTATGTTTTTTTCGGTAGTTTGAGTCGTAGGAAAACCATACTATTAAGAGGGGGTCCGTGTTGGAAAGGTTTGGGTGGAATCAACACGTACACGTCTGTTCCTTTTGCACCACCTTTCCTTTGGCTCTTTGGAGCATTCTCCGTTTCTCCGAATCTCTGCAAAAGGATTGACTTCGAGTGTTGCCGAACTGGGGCATGTGGTAGTACTACTCCTCAAAGCAGTAGTACCGCAGGCCCCTACGGTAGTACCGGCCTTGGGCACGGTAGTACCGCAGGTGCTCGAGGTAGTACCGCTTCTCTGAAGCGGTAGTACTGTGGCCTCAGGTCTGGCTCAGCAGCACAAGCGGAAGTAGGGGCGGATGTAATTTTTTACATTCGCGCCCTACGCGGTAGTACCGCTCCTGGCTTCCGGTACTACCATGTCGGATTTTTGCATAGATCTAAACTCAGGGGAAGTTGCCACGAATGTATTTTTATATGTATGTGCCTTCCCAAATCTGGACTATCCCTGCCTTGCGGTAGTACCGCAAGGGGGAGCGGTAGTATCGCGCTAGCGGTTCTACCGCCCTCTGCATCGTCACATCAGGGCTGTTTTGGATACTGCTGCGTGGGCGGTAGTACTGCAGTGCCTTGCGGTAGTACCGCGAGCCCTAGCAGTAGTACCGCGTCTCCGGTGCAGTAGTACCGTGCGTCGCAGGCTAAGTTGGTGGATAACGGTTGGATTTGCTCTTCCACTATAAAAGGGAGTCATCTTCTTCGAGTTGACTTACCTCTTCCACCCCCAAGCTCCATTGTTGCTCTAAGCTCCATTTTCTCCCGATCTCTCTCCCTAGCCAATCAAACTTGTTGATCTCCTAGGGATTGGTTGAGAAGGCCTAGATCTACACATCCACCAAGAGATATTTGATTCCCCCCACGAATCCCTCGCGGATCTTATTACTCTTGGCTGTTTGAGCACCCTAGACGGTTGAGGTCATCGCGGAGCCATACTCCATTGTGGTGAAGCTTCGTGGTGTTGTTGGGAGCCTCCAATTAAGTTATGGAGATTGCACCGACCTTTTTTGTAAAGGTTCGGTCGCCGCCTTCAAGAGCGCCAATAGTGGAATCACGGCATCTCGCATTGTGTGAGGCCGTGAGGAGAATACGGTGGCCCTAGTGGCTTCTTGGGGAGCATTGTGCCTCCACACCGCTCCAACGGAGACGTACTTCGTCTTAAAGGGAAGGAACTTCGGTAACACATCATCGTCTTCACCGACTCCACTCTTTGGTATCTCATCCCTTTACTCGTGCAAGCTTATCTTGTGTTACATCCCTTGCTTGCCTATATACTTATTGTTGTTGCATCATATAGGTTGCTCACCTAGTTGCATACCTAGACAACCTACTTTGATGCAAAGTTTAAATTGATAAAGAAAAGCTAAAAATTGTTAGTTGCCTATTCACCCCCCCCCCCTCTAGTGAACTATATCGATCCTTTCAGTTTTTAAGACCACTAGATCATGTGGATGAAGTTGCTGCTAGAATTAGGTTTCTCGTATGTTGAATGGGATTCCTGGGACTGGATTTAAATGTAAATGTGGCATGCGGTAGGGTGATCTGCTATCGCCTTTACTTTTCGTGTTGGTTGCACAGTTGTTACAATTACTACTTAACAAAGCTTGACATGAAGGTTACTTGGACCTTCCGATCAATCAGCCTGCTTTTGATGACTATCTGGTTATCCAATACGCCGATGACGCAATTTTGATCCTCCCTCCTAAATCTTCTAAGCTCCTAACTATTAAACAGTTGTTTGATTCTAATGCTAATGCAATTGGCTAAAATCAATTATCACAGTCACGACTTATCCTTATCAATATCTCTATAACAAAAATTGAGGAGCTCGTTGGAGTCTTGCGGTGCCAAATTGGCTCCATGTTGTTTACCTATCTAGGCATTCTTCTAGGAACGGTAGGACAACTGTGAAGGAGCTCATGCGTCGACATCATTGAACGAAGATTGGTAATACAATTTGGTTAGCATATGATGGTTGTGTGCAGTTGATTAATTTTGCTTTGTCCTCTCTGCTCTCTTATGGCATATGTGTTCTAAAACTCCCTGACAAGCTCATTACATTCTCTGATCGTTCTAGGAGGAAATGTTTAGGAGAAAGGTGGTTGACAGAGACACCCATATACATTCTCTTCCCACTTGGCATCTACTTTGCCACCCAAAACAAAAGGTGGTTTGGGTAATTTTAGACTAACAGTCCAGAACCACGCATGGTTGAAATTTAAGAACAAGTTCATGCATAAAGAGGATGAGCTCTGGGTTGTGCTAATTTGGTTCAAAATACATGTTATGTCTGCTTGTGGCTCATTTTGGTGGAGTGGTGTGATGTCACTCATTGATACCTACCGAGAAATCGCTACTTACTTACCAAGGCTAGTGACACTATATTGTTGTGGAAATATGCCTCGATCAAGAGGATGTTTTGCAAGAGGTTTTTGAGCACATGTTCTCTTTTGCTTCTAATGAGAATATCTCTTTATCTTAGTTGCTACAAGGCATGTTCACATGTTCTCTTTTGAGGACTAGATGATGTCCTGGCGTGATTTTAATTATAAGGCAAGGAAGTTCTACAATTTCTTTTTCATGGGCCTACTTCCAACCAGATATCTCATCATGATTTGGAAATCCAAGTGTATCATGAAACATAAGGTGTTTGTTTGGCTCATGCTCATGGATAGGACTAATAGTAGAGATATTCTATGAAAGAGGCACTTCAATATTGGTAATGACCTCTCTTGTCCTTTGACACTTTGGAAACAAGCAAACACCTTTTCTTCTTGTGCCTCTTCAGGTCTTATTGTTCAACTATGCTACACATAAACTAGGGTACATCCCTAAATCTTCAGGATATGTTGGATAGTGATGCCAGGGGATGGACATGGCATTTATTCAAGGAGATTGCCATCTTAGTTGCTTGGACTATTTGGAAACCGAGGAATGTTACTTCGATGAGGGTGCCCCCTCCCTCTAGGACTGGTTAAGACTCTTAAAATCTGATTTATCCATTCTAAAGCTTAGGATATCCCCTAACCTTTCATAATGCTTGGATTCGGTTATATATTTCAGTTGTTTTGGTGATCTTTCAGAATGATGCAAATATTTATTGCGCTTATATTTCAGTTGTTTTGATGATCTTTCAGAATGATGCAAATAATTAAATTTGAAAATCATGTAGTTTTTAAACCTATGCAAACTTTGAAACACTATATTTTACTCCCATTGTCTCGAAATATAAGATGTTTGTTTACACGTCTTACATTTTGAGACAGAGGGAGTATTATATATGTGTCCATGAGCAGGTATATAATTAAATGTTTTTTTCCTTCCACTAATAGTAGTCTTAATCATGTTTAATAAATTGCTTAACTATCCGTGTTATTTGGTGGTCCCCTCGGCCTAGTGATGAATGGTACTAGTGCAAATTGAATGGCGTCTGAATGTTACACCTAATAAGTCTCTGAACCAAGTGCGTCACCAGTGTTAGTAGCGAGGAGAATACTCACCAGTATATCAAGTGCGGCGCAAATCTCGAAGCCGTGGAGGAACAGGATGATGCAGTGTACCAGGGGAGCTTGGCGGCATGTTCAACGCAGTGTACCAGGATAATGCAGTGTACCAGGGGAGCAAGTACAATAGAGTTGAGTCAGCGGGCTATAAGAAATAAACTAGTATATTTCTGCTTAGTTGGAGGAAAGAGAAGAGGAGAGAGAAGGTAAGCGGGCTCTTCGTGAAGAGCCAGCTCTAGCACGTGCTTCTAGGCACTTTGTGAGAATGAGAAGTGGGCCACATAATAAAAAAGTAGTACACTCTTTTGATCTATTATTGTACATGTGGGCTATAAGATGGGCCATAGATGACATGGCATTGGCTTATAGCCAGCAGCTGGCTATACTATTAACCATGCTCTCAACTGGTAGCTAGCAGCACGCAACTCCTGTGACAATGTGACAGGTGCCGGCGATCCCATCGGACTGACTCGACGCCCTCCGAGTCCCAACGAAATGTCGAAATCCATCCGCCGGCCGGGCCGGGCCGGCAACGGCCAGCAGTAGGATTAACCAACAGCGCACGGCGAGGCGGCCGGTGGTTGGTCTTGGTCTGGCACCGCACCGCACCGCGCGGGCTCCGGCACGGTAGTCAGGAGGTGTCCGGAACACTACTACTCCCTCCATTCCTAAATATAAGTCTTTTAAAGATTTCATTATGAACCACATACGGATGTATATAGATGTATTTTAAGTGTAGATTCATTCATTTTGTTTCGTATGTAGTCCATTTAGTGGAATCGCTACAAAGACTTATATTTTGGAACGGAGGGAGTATATCAAATCCACTCGTGGAGTTCCGCGACGGCGACGCCGCAGCCACAGCCACGGCCATGGCCACCCGTCGTCCTCGTCCGTCGATGGAGTGCTCCGTCGGTGCCACGCGTGCCCATTTGGTCGCTGCTGCCAGCCATCCCCGGCCCGCGCTCTCCTCGACTGAAACTCCCAAACTTTGCCGGTAACGGAACACGCAGCTCTTAATTATCCATTCCCTACTCTCCCGAATAGTGGGAGGCCAAAGTCCGCTAGTAATTAATCAGCAGATTCTGGACGTCGACACACGTAGTACGTATTTGTTCTACGGAACTGTTGCCAGCCACGTACACGTACGTACAGTACGGGATCGATCGATCGTCCGCCTCCTAGATGATGTGACGATGATCGATAGATAGATAGATAGGCGCGGTACAACTGTTCCCATCAATGACGAGCAATCGACTCATTCCCGCGCGCGAAAGGCGCGTACCTAATGCTTTTTTAGCATTAGTATAAACACAAGCGCTCATATACACGCGCAAACACTCATCTCTATAAATGCACACATGCATACCCTATCCCTATGAGCACCTTCGAAAGACTGAGCCGGCATATCATCTTAAGATTTACGAAGTCATCATAGACGCCTCGTCGTCGACGAGAACGTATCCTCTCACTGAAAGCGCATCGCCGGAAATCCTGAAATAAATCCAGAATTAATGCGAGCACCAGGATTTGAATTCTGGTGGGTTGAGGATATCACTGTCCACCTAACCAACTCAACCACAGGTTGATTCGCGGCGCGTACCATATGCACACACGCGGCGTCCACGTCCCGCGCGCGGGGCCGTAGCCGTACGTACGACAGCATTTTGCTACCTGATTGCAAAGCAGGCAGCCATACCAATCATATATACTCGGACTCCTACTACTCCTATATCTTAGAGCGATGATTTCGTGTCGATGATTGTGGCCTTGCTAATCATCATCATATACATGGACGCAACCCTGCTCCGAATCCGTGGCCGCAGATTGGTGCCGGGCTCCGGCCGGTCGGCAATCTCCATGGACGACCAGCGGTTGGCAATCATCAGCGTCTTTCGTGTCCTCTGGGTTCTGAACCTGAACCTGCTTTTTAAAATGAGATGAAATACTACAAAGCACTCGTTTGTGAGAGCTGACAACGGTTACTGCCGGGCCCCTACATGCATGATTTCTTTTAGGAATCATACCTGGCTACTAGCTAGACTGATCGGCACGGCAGTCTTTCTATCTGTCCTGTTTCCTACAGAAAAAAGAAGAAGATGCGTTCAGTTCTTCGTAATAGATGAGCGAGTAGACCACACCATATATCTACTTGTCGATTGCATTGTGTATCAAACTAAGTTGTCCAGCAGCCAGGCAGCGCAAGTTTAATGCATCAATACCCGTTACGTCAAAGAATACTGTAGTTGGGAGACTGACCGATCGACACTATCTTTCCATCTGTATTGTTTTCTGCAGTAACTTTCAGACACCACTTGCAGAAAATGTTTCTGACTGAAGAGTGAAGACGTGCTTTGCTTGCATAATATGCATAACAAGAGTAGATGAACAAAGCAGATCAACATACCGATCTGGTCCGGCCGCCACATCGAATTAGTTAGTGTGTACGCGAACACGCCATATTTTGAAAAGCATCAGAAAAGTGGTAGCTAGACTTTGGAGTTTGGAACAATGGCATTACACTTTGGATTTCATTTCCATGGCTAGGAAATCGAAAAGGAGCATCATCATATTCACATCATCACGCTCACACGCTTCTTTCCAGGTCCCGGAACCGGAAATGGACAGTGCGGCGGCGTAGCACGTAGGGTGGTAGGACGACCTGATGATGAAGCTTTAGGAAAAGCAGAAGAATGCTTCTGCTGCTTCAAAGGGGAAGCCCAAAGAGACAATGGAGAGGGACGCGGCGTATACCGACCTCCATCTACATCTCCATTTGGTAGGGCAACTTGTTCTTGCTTGCTAGCTCACCATGTGGTGCTAGCTTAGCTAGCTAGATTGCTGTGGTACTGCAGGGTTACTTGCAGGTTCCTTCACCGATATGATCAGATGATCATAGCCCGGTAGGAAAGTGTGATCGCCTGCTTTGACGAATTGCGCCAGATACGTTGTCTGGAGTTGACAAATTGCACCATGTTGTGTGCGGTGTGGTGTCTAGAAACCTATTACTACTATACTCATGTAAAAGATTGCGGAGTGCTTCATCAACCGAGTGCACGTAGGCATGAAACTAACTGTCCATTAATCTACAGACTCATTGCAACGTGTATAGTTTTGTTTTGTTAGCTACTGTCTGAACTGTGAAGCAAGCCCGGCCCGGTCCTTTAGCTTACGGATCAATTCAGCATCTTGCATGTGGACGATGGACGTATGTAGCATTGTATTGGAAGTATGTGTCGAGAGCGGAAAATGGCGTAGGAGGAAAATGATCCCTCGGTTGTTGTGTGTGTGAGAGAGAGGCATTGGTGCCAAATAGCGTAGAAGAAGAGGAAGAAGAAGAAGGGTGCCAAATTGCCAATCCCCATCGCCTGGTTGGTCCACCTACACCCATTATCCACCCACATTTCCCTGTAGCCGTGGGCTTCAACGTTACTCTGCACACATAAGAATCAGTAGGCCTCGACGCCCGCCGCGGCCCATCACGGCGGTCCAGAGAGAAGACCCACTGCAGATATTCATCCTTTTCTGATTGTCATCTTGCGTTTGTCCTGCCGTTCATGATGTTGCAGCTTGCTTTCGTTAGCTGTTCAGTGATAAGACGTACTGTTCGCGTCAATTGCTTGTGTCTCACTGGCATACAAAAGCAGTCTTGGCACTGCATGAGTTTCTTGTTGACGAAACGATGGCTTTGCAACTGTTCGTCGAAAACCATGTTTCATGGAGATTTCTGAGTTAGCGCGTTTCATAGTGGCCACATATATTTGATAAAGGGTCACCACAAATAGATGGTAGGAGGTTAAAAGAAGAGGAAAGTAACAGAGTTTCCATCACACATTTGGTTGGAGTTGGACAACCAGTTCCATTCTCAGTCAAGGGAGAGCTGCATTGTATCCATTAATAGATTAGAGAGAGGAGCACAACACCGAAGTTGTCACCGCCGATACAACACTAAAAGGGCCATATGTATAATACCACATTGAGTCGAGCCATCAACGAACCGCTTGGCATGGGTGGTTCGCTATCTCCAGAGAGAGAGAGAGAGAGAGAGAGAGAGAGAGAGAGAGCGGAGCCATCAACGCAACCTGCTTCGGTTGTTAGTCGAGTGACAACAACCGAAGTTGCTTTTGTTGTCGTAATCGTGTAAGAAAGAAAGCAGTCTTGCTGCGTCCCATGAGTGTCTTGCTGACGAGACGACACGATGGTTTCGGTTCGCAACTGTTCGTCGAAAACCATGTTTCATGATGGTGGAGTGGAGTCACGGCTGGTTCAGTCAGTTAGCACCTTTCGATCGACGAGGCCACATACATACTTGATGAATGGTCACTGGGACAAGAGACAAGTGTCCCTGTGCTACTTCTTCAGTGACCCAATCATACACCATCTTCCTTTGCAATGGCCATGGAATATCACTGATAGAGCAGCATCTTCAATAGAAGATTTATATGCAAAAATAACTATCGTTTGCATCTCTGAGGCTCAAAAACACCTCGCTAACAGATGATGTAGACGCAAAAAAAAATTACATCTTCACCTCGCGGTGCAAATTTGCATCTCTGCCGACTGAAGATGTAAAAAGAGCAGCCGCGCGCCAACCGCCTTCCGTTCCCTTCCACGCGATCGCCCGCCGCCCGCCCAACTCCACTGTCGGTCGAATCCGCACAAAATCGACACCGCCGCCCGACGGCCGCCGGGCCCGCCGCGACTTCGCCCCCCTGTCCCCTGCTGCCTGCCTCGCCGGCCCGCCTCTCGCAGACGTCGATTCACTTTTGGCTGTCGCCGAATCGAAGCATCTCTGGCGGTCCGGATGGCCTAAATGCCTTCCACGGCAGGGTCGTGGATGGGCTACGCTTCTTCCTAGCCAAGACCCCCCCCCCCCCCTCCCCGCCGAAGGTAGGGGAGGCGCGCCACATCGCCCGCCCGACTGCCGCCCACCTCAGTCGTTCTTCCGGCCACGCGAAATCGGCCAGCCGCAGCGCCGAGCTCCCGCCTTCTTCTCTGTAGAGCCGTCGCCGCCGCCACCGCCAAACGGCTGCCCGACCCACAACCGGCCCATTTCGTCCACCCCACAAGCAAGGTGTTCGATGAAATTCCCCAAGGTAAAAAAACGTTGAAACTTGACAGGTTTTTTATTGGGGTTGGACAGTTAGTTTGACGGTGATTTTCCGCATTGTAGATGAGCTCGTGTGACTCCTCTTTCATGGATGATTCTTCATCGAATGAGGAATTTGATTTGAACTAAGAAGAGGACATTGCTATGCTAGTGGCGATGCACAAAGGAAAGAAGCCGAAGCACGGCGGTTCCATGTATGGTTGTGCATTCATTCGGAGAGAATGGATTGAGGCGCACAAGAGGTTGATGCGCAACTATTTTGCTTCACCACCCGATTTTTCGGAGAGGTACTTCCTACGCCGGTTCAGAATGTCCAAAGACTTGTTCATCCACATTTACAATTTTGTGAAGCAGCATGATCGATCCTTCGAGCAGAGGAGGAATTGTGCAGGGTTGCTTGGACATAGCACCGAACAGAAGGTCACTGGCGCTTTGCGCATGATGGCCTACGGTGTTCCGGCAGACTACATTGATGACAACTTGGCGATGGCAAAGAGCACTTCTATCTTCTATGTGAAACAATTTGCAAAGACTATGGTAGAAGTGTTTGGTGCAGAGTACTTGAGAGCACCCAATGCTCAGGACACTCAGTGGTTGTTGGAGATGAACAAAGCTCGTGAGTTTTCATGTAGGGTCCTTTGATTGCATATGCATTGGAAATGGAGAAATTGCCCAATAGCATTGCATGGACAGTTCAAGGGTCGTGGGAAGGATGCCACTATCATTCTTGAGGTTGTTGCCGATCAGGAAACATGGTTTTGGCATTTATATTATGGGATACCTGGATCTTGCAATGACATCAACATGCTCCGGTTCTTCAAAAAAACATCAACGTGCTCGACCGGTCACCTCTTTTTGCCAAGTTAGCAAATGGGGAAGCACCACTGATGACCTTTGAAGCAAATTGCCGCATATACAACTATGTTGTATGTGTGTTGCAGTTAATCTTGTGGATTTGATGAATTATATAATAATTTGATATTGTTGGCATGCGAAACTTTTAAGTTGTGTTTTATTTCAATTTGTACGGGTGTACAGCAGCTGAACAACATCCACGCGGCCGCGACTGGTTTTACATCTCTAGTTTGCATCTTCTATTGAAGTTGCTCTTATACATCTCCATTTTGCATCATCTATTGGAGTTTGCCCCCTTTTTATATGCAAAAGGCATTTTTTGAAGATGTAATTTTTTACATATTTCTGTTTTACATCTCCAAATTTACATCTTATGCTCTTAGTTGTGCACTGTGCTGATGTGCTCCAACTTGCGACTACACCAGGTGGAGAACCTCAGAATAGATAGGTACTGGTGTTTTTTTTTTGACGGGCAGGGGAGGGGACCTTAGCTGCTGCTAACCGGATAAGGGCATGTACAATGATACTATTTTAGGAGTGCCACGTAGGATAAATGATGAGGTGAAGGAGAAAGAACTCATAAAAGAAGGTTTGTCTTCTCTTATTTAAGATAAGACAAGAGATGATCTCTTAGCACAATATGTCTCACCATATTTTTAGGAATTACTAGTTATTGAAGATAAGGCTAAGAGATGATTCATTGTAGACATTTTTCTTTGTCATCTCTAAATTACATGCAAAATTTAAGATAAGACTATCTTATCAATCATTGTACATTGCCCTAATCCCATCTTTTATTTGCCTCTTCATTCAAGAGCGAGAGGCTGGCATGCACTGTCCGATCGCGACGTCCAACCAAAACCAATCACTCTCACATTCACGGACACAACAGTGACTGCCACCGCTAGGCTGTACTTGAAAAAATCGGATGATCAACATGTAGATTTTCACCCAGACAGATAATTTTAACCCACTGCATCCATCAGAGGACATGGCCAAATTCTGAATTCCTCCACAGGCCTTGACACAGGCAGTGAGGTCCAGTTCTGAATTTCATGACGTTCTGAATAGAGCTACAGCTTGTATATCATCAGTCAAGCGCATAATCGACACGCCAACAGATTTCTCAGTTGCTAAAACAAGAAGAATTTCCCACTAAACAACATAACGAATGAAATCAAAAGGGCTTCATGAGTGAGTAAATGTTAAGGAACAGTTTGGTTCGCAGGGCAGTTCCAATGGGGAACATAAACTGGAGGGAGTATGGCTGGCTGTATAGCCCATGCTTCTCTGACATGAACATCTCCCGCCTTCGCTCCTACAACAATAGATATGCGCCGCTTCCAGCACGGGAGAGGGGATCGGATCCGCGCAAGCCAGCCAGTCAATCATCCCCTGCCGTGCAATCTCTAAAATGGTGCTGGCTTCGGCGGCAGATGGACAGGAGGAGGTCGTGTGGGAATTGAATGGTGCTGATGACGATCAGCACTTGCCGCAATAACTTACAAGCTCGACAAAATTACATTTCGTCGAGTCACCGGATGTAGCTCCTAACAAATGATGTCGCTCCAATGCTACTTAAGCTGTCAGAACTCTGCATATATAATAGGAAAAAGAAAGGCAGTTAGAGGAACGCCGCCTGAAGTGGAGTTATATAGACAGGAAAACCATATTTTCAAACATCAAGCAAGTACCTGGGACTTGGGAGACGGAAACACGTTCCAAAACCGGAGTGTCTCGTCACCAGCACCAGTAACAATTGTCTGTTGATGTCGATATTGACAAGAAAAAAAACAGTGAGAACAAATTACACTATACACCTCAAACAGAAGAACAGAACTAAAAAAATGTCAGGTCCATAGTATAGGGATCAAAGAGGGAGTATTTCACCTGTCCATCAGGGGAGATGGCTAAATATAATACTCTGAATGTATGTCCTGTCAACGTGGCAAGCTATACAAATAGAGAGAATGGACACAATTAATAACAATGACAGACGGTATGGTATAATTGAGCTACACAGTAAGCTTGTGGCATACCTTTGACATTGTCGGATACCGCCACACTATTATCTGATTCTGGGAGTATCCGTGGGTGCTAACAAGCTCGTTCACGTTCTTTGACCACACAAGATTACAGACCTGTTAAGACATTTAGCATAATCAGTACATGTGAAGAGCAGCATGTTTTTAAATCTACCCTTTCCACAATTCTACATAAGCAATCCCATGCCTTCAGAACACATGATATCTGTGCAGGTCTCTAACATGACAACTACAAGAATCAATTTTATCTACAGCTACAAAAACATAGCAATTAAAATGTCCATAGACTGTTTCCAAAAGGAATCCATGATGCCATTTTGATATAAATTTGGTGCTTTCTAGAAGGATGGGAATACAAGGACTTCGGTTGCATTATATTAGAGCTGTATAGGTGATCCAAAACTTCAGTTTTTGTACAACAGAGCTCAGCCAGTCTAGATCTTTTGTGATTTTTGCAGGAAAACTGGTGAATTGGTATGACTGAAGTATTTAATTCAAAAACACAAACAAGGGCTGCATGTAGCTGATAGATAAACTAGATAGCTAGATTATTACCTGACTCCCTGTATCCATGGAACTCAAGTGTGTATTTGTGGTCGTATTCCAAAATCTTATGCATCTATCTGCAGTTCCACCACCAGATGCAAGAAGGCCGTGTAGATGAGGTGACCAGGCAATAGCTTTCACAGCTGCTGTGTGCTCAGTATACTTCAGCACTGGCTGTACTGAATGTTGATTCCAAACAAAAAGCTGGTAAAAGAAATAAAAAAATAGCATGAGCAAAAGAAGACCAGATTCTGAACATCATATGCCGTGCACTTTACTGTGATGGAAACTTATGGATATGAATCTTACTTTGTTGTCGTTTCCACCAGATGCAAGCTGACGGTTATCATAAGACCACTTGAGCCCACAGACCTGAGAAGTTCAGAAATTCGTAAGTAAATTATAAATTATTTGGAATTGCAAGATGGAGGACCAATATGGTGATCCAAACGTTGGACAGACTGGTAAAAGACTGTAATGATGTACATAACATGCCATATTATATGAATGGTCAGGGGAATATTACCTCAGATTTATGCCCGGTGAGCTTGCTAACATAGTCCTCCGGAGCACGGAGATCATGGTGAAGGATGTTCTTGTCGCGACTGCCAGAAGAAAGCAGTGAAGAGTTCCATGCAAGAGCACCTACTCGCATGCGATGGCTTTCCATTGTTCTCATTCTTTTACACCGTGTTGCATCCCATATCTAAATAAGATAACATACAAGATATTAATCAGAAATTCAGATTTTACAGGCACCCTTGGAATGTCGAATTGTCATAACAATACCAAACACCAACATGATCACTAATTTTTAACCAACCAAACTATGAACTAAACTTGACCAATTTTATAAAGATGAGCTTTACATTAATCCAGCTTATTTACAAAACTTTACTGTTTCCCTCATCCATTGGTGGTATGCAGCAAGACTTGACATATTGGTCATGAATTTTTCTAGAAGAAATAAGAAATTGGTATAACCAGGAGGAAGGACTATCATAAACTAACTAATCCATGATGGAAGTATCACAATGCAAGGCCTGCTGGTGAGCTCTGGTGCTATTGCAAATTTCCGGAACTCTCACAATCTTACTTTGTTGTCATTTCCACAATGCAAGGCTTACTACTGTAGTAGAGTACTATTATTTTGTGTTTGGATTGAAGCTTTGGGTAAAAAATAAGGATTGATGTATCATCCTGAGCTTTTAATGGACCATGAACATGTCATTTGATCAATTTCAGATGGGAGCAAGATGAAAACCTGAACGGTGCCTTGGTTAGTCCCTACAGCCAGGTGGGTGCCACGCTGCGCCCAACTCACGGAACAAACAGTGTCGTCCGCCCCCAAATCGCAGAGCTTGGTGACCTGCGCAGCGATAAACTTGTTTATTAGGATCTCTCCCTCTTAAATTCTCAGAAAAGAAATCGTGCGAGGATGACATTGACACCTTGCTGCTGCATGCATTCCACAGGTAGACGCAATTCCCCAATCCGACCGAGAGGACATTGTGCGAAGACCAATCCACGAGGTTGAGGTAGAAGTCGTCCTGCAATGCGGGCGCATCCAGCACCTAGCAACAACATAGGCAGGAGAATCACATTCGCGTGAGATTCTCTCTTTGTGCGTGAAAATTATGAGGAAAATCGAATCTTTGGTGACCAGAGAGGAACATAAAGAGGAATTCCCCACACCAAGAAAGCAAATCAAGAAGTGAAATCCGAAGCAAGCAAGCAACGAACCTTGTAGGGCGACCTGGGGATCTTCCTGGGGCCGGAGCCTTTGGGGGTGAAGATGCCGGGGAAGAGCAGGTCCTGGTCGTCCCCGCCGGCGAAGAGCGCGCGCTTGGCGTTCCTCGGCACCTCGGCCTTGAAGCGGAATATGTTGCCGCCGGCGGGGGAGCCGACGGGGGAGGCCGCGGAGGAGGAGGAGGCCCCGGCGGAGGAGGCGAGGCGGTCGGGCGTGTCGGGCCCGAAGAGCGCCGCGCGGAGGAGCGCGCAGTAGGGCGAGGGGGGGGCGGCAGATCCGGAGGCGGAGGAGGAGGGGGCCGGGGCGAGGTCGAAGAGCGCGAGGTTGGATCCGGTGCGGCTGGGGATGAAGCGGTCGCTGTAGACGGTGCGGGAGGCCGGCGTGGCGGGTGCCGCGGACGAGGCGGAGGAGGATGCCGGCCCGCGCGCCGGGGCGCCCTCGGCGGAGGAGGGCGGCCAGGAGGGCGCCGTTCCGGAGCCGTGGCGCGAGGCGGTCGTGGAGGAAGGTGTTGGCGGCTTCGAGTTGGCGTCCGCCGGCGACGGCGGCTGCCCCTGCTGGTGGTGGTGGTCCATGGCGAGGCGAATTGGGGATCGGGGGGGATGGGGTTGGGGGGGGGGGGGGGGGGGGTGATGGGTTCTCGCGCCGCTTGGGGTTGGGGTTGCTGTTGATGGCGTCGTTCCTCTCGCTCGCGCGCTTTCTCTCTCCTCCTGCCTCTCTCACGCTCACGGGGTGCTATTTTTGGGCTGCTTTATTTATTTATTTATTACTCTGGCTGACTGGCTGGCGTTGTTTACTCGGTCTCGTACTGCTACCGTCGCTGCGCGGTGGGCCACCCGGCGAATTTTGTTCTCTAGTCTAGGAGATATCGTATCGCAACCGTTTTTGTTCTTTTCTCTGGGGAAAAAAAGGTTTTTTGTTTGGTTTGGTTTGGTGGCGGCTCTTTTTTGGCAGAAGGAAAAACCGTCCGGTCCGGTCCGGGTGGGAAACGGCGTGGAGCCAAGTGGCGCAAATACGACGCCTTGTTCCGGTCGAAAAAGGGCAATCCCAACGGACGCTTTCTTTTTTATTTCAAGGTACTTCCTCGTCCTTTTTACTCTACACATTGATTTTGCCGAAAGTCAAACTTTGCTAAGTTTGATCAAATTTATATTAAAAATTATTAGCATCTATAATATCTAATAAATATAATATGAAAATATATTCCAAGACGAATCTAATGATATTGGTGTTGTTATGTGAATGTCTATAATTTTTTATATAAACTTGGTCAAAATTGGATGAGATTGAATTCGGACAAATCTAATTTTGTACTAACTTTAGTATAAAAGTTGGGTTATCTATTTTGGAACGGAGAGAGTAGGTATTAGGCCAACACGACTCCATCTAGTCCGCTAGTGTCTGTTTAGTCCTAACCGGATAGACGGGCATGGTCTAATGTGCGACCGCATCTGAAAATTCCGTCAGTTTGACGTCCGGACCGACCCGTTTTTAGAGCAAACTTGCTCCTGGTTTGCGTCCAGACGGGCATGAGCTTGCTTCTCATCCGCCTCGGGGACGTGTGGCGACCGTCCACCTACCGCCACCGTTCAAAATAACTGTGCATGTGCGATGGGCTTCGGCTGTCAGCCACCTAGCTGCCCGGCCGTCGTCCTTATTAATGTGGAAGCCGTGAACCGGCCAGTCGACAGCTCCCACTTCCGAGTCCGGCTGCCTCCTCGAGCCCCGACACGAGTTCGCAAACCCTAGCCACCGACGCATCCCTCCCATCCACCTCCTCGCGCGGCCCAATGGGCTGGCATTTGGATCAGCAAGGAAAAGCACGACCATGAGGTCGGTTCCTCCTCTTGTCGTCGCCGCTCCACCAGGCCCTCGCCGCCAGCACCACCTGCGGCGCCCCCGCGTTTGTCATCGCGGTCACCAGAGCAGGAGCAGGAGCAGGAGCCACGGCAAGAGGTGGGGCAGGGGTCGTCGGCCCACCTCTGGCAGTTGGCTACATATGTGGACCTCACCGGCGACGACGACGAGTAGAATGGCGGCTACTGAAGAGGACTACAGCCTCATCGGTGATGGACCTATCTAGTTATATTTATGTCTCTTAAGTTTTAGTTTAATTAAGAAATATTGATGTTTTAAAATTATTTACAATGTTTTGTTTGGGTTGTTTTGGGGTAAGATTTGAGGTCAAAAAACGGACAAAACGGACGAGGTGTTATTTTTCATCCCTACACGGATGAAATCTGAATAAAATGGACGTCCATATGGGGTCGTGCGTTATAGTTGGCCTTGTTGTTGTGAACGAATGGAGGTTGTACAGAATATACAAGATGTGAATGTGTGGAGGTTGGTCCGTACTAGAGAGTTGCAGGCATGCCCATGGGTCCATGCTACTAGACGATGATGTCCGTCGCTCCACCCGGATGCTGGAGCAGCAGGCAGGCTGGTGGTGGTGGGGGGTAGCGTGACGATGGGACACGGACGGACGGGCGATCCGTCCGTCCGATCTGGATCCGTTCCAACATCATTCACCCAGCAAGTCAGTCAATCGAGCGGTTGACAGAGAGAGGAGTCGAGCCGTGCACTTAATTGCTCATGCTGCCACCGTAGCACTTGAAAGAGGGAGGGAGGGAGATCTGCATCTGGCTTCCTCCACACGGTTTCTCTGTTCGCTTTCAGCGGTACACTGTGGATCCCGACACTCTATTGTTAGTTACTCCCTCTGTAAACTAATATAAGAGTGTTTAGATCATTAAAATTTAGTTTACGGAGGGAGTACTTACTACTCAGAATAATAAATCATTCGATCCCGTATGTGATGAATGACATGTTTTTACACCCTCATAATTACTCTTGATGCATACAGAATTTGGCTCTGAAGCTCTTGTTCTTTTTCCTTTTTCCTTCTTGGAAATGGAAGGCTTGTTCTTTGATGGCAGACACCGTGAGCTGCCGGTGGCGCCAACTGGAGCACCATCATCTGACGACAGGGCACATTTATGTTGGACATTAGGTTCAGGCGGCCCCACGCCCACGCCTCCTCCTCCCGTGCGCCCTGGTTCAGGTGCATTGGGCTTGGGGAGCAAGCGCACCTCGTGCCGTGCAGCAGGAACTTGGGCAAGCTCAGGTTCAGGTTCAGGTGCGTTGCCGACGAAACACGATGCGATTTCCTTGCCGGTGATTGCGAACCGCGTGACCGGACTAGAGCGTCAAGATGCGTACAGTTGGCACTTTTATCTTGTTTTTTTTAGCATCAGTACAGACACAAGCGCTCATATACACGCACATACACTCATCCCTATGAATGCACACACGCATACCCTATCCCTATGAGCACCTCCGAGAGACTGAGCCGGCATATCATCTTGAGATTTACGAAGTCACCGTAGGCGCCTCGTCGTCGACGGAAACGTCTCCTTCCACTGAAAGCGCATCGCCGGAAATCCTGAAATAAATCCAGAGATAATGCGAACACCAGGATTTGAACCCTGATAGGTTAAGGATACCACTGTCCACCTAACTAACTCAACCACAGGTTGATTCGCGCACTTTTACCTTGTTGGGAATGGGGGTGAAGCCCAAATAGGTTAGGCTCGGAAACATTGGCCTTGAATTGGGCTTGTCCGGGGCCGGAGACGTGATGAGTCTGCTGAGCTGGATTATTGATTGGTGGGGATCCGGACCCATTCTAGGCGAATGCGGTGGCCACGTCGTCCCTCACCAGGCAGGCAGGCCGCTCCGACTCCGATGCATGCATGCTCCGCTAGCTACCTAGCTCCACGGCCCTCGGTGGTAACTGTAATCATGCCGCTTTCCGCAATAATAATAATAATAATAATAATAATAATAATAATAATAATAATAATAATAATCATGAGGCATGAACAGAACACTGCACGCTGTTCACCCATGTTCAGATCAATAAGTGAAACTGGTAAATATTTGTTACCGTATTAGTGCAGTATATTATTAGTGGATCGATGCTTGCATATACCTGATCGATCGACGACCAAGGAAAGAAACCCGTGTCTATCTTATGGATCGATCGATCGATCGATATGGTGAGCATGAGCCCACGTAGTCCGCCGTGCACGTGCCCTGTCCCGGCCGATCAGGGGATGTTGGTTCCCGTCCCATCCCATCCCATGCATGTTGGGACGCGTGCTGCAGCGCGATGTTCGGGGGACGAAACGATCCGATTCTTCTTCTTCTCCGATCTTTTTCTTTTCTTGCTGTTTTCGATCAAGGCTTCTGCTCCCGATCTAGATCGACCGAAAACAAACAGCCGTGGAGATGGATCGAATCATCATGAGTGGAATCGCGTGGAAGGCCCGGCGAACGTGGCGTGGCGACGGGGGGTCGATCATGTCGCATGCATGCATGCGTCCATCCAGGCCTCGTCAACTTGTCTTGCGTGCCGTGTGGGTTGAGGTACGGAGATCTGGATCGGACACGATGACACCGCCGGCAAGGGTCACTGGCCAGCAGTGCCCGCCGCAGCAGCTCTGACCTTGAAAGCAAGCAGAGACAAAAGATGGTAAACTCCTCCTTTAACAATAACAAGAAGAGAGACCACCATCATTCCTAATAACCTGAAAAGTAAATCAACGTCAGTTACGGGTAGCTGGCTTGCTCCGCCCACGTGGCCTTGTGTGAAGTGAATGAATGCACCGGCGAGGATGATGACAATGATGAGCTCACCAACCATTTTCAGTGAGATGAGACAGCATTGCTATTTGCACTTTGTTTGTTCTCGATCGGCCTTCGCTCTAGTAGCATTTAAACAGTAACAAATCAAAAAACTCATCCCCTCCTCAAGCTCGACATTTGAATGGTTTTTGACTCGGTTAAGTGAGAGTAGTACTTGCTCGATCTTCTCCTGCATCGCGGCTTCCCGGCTAAATTTAGGGATTGGATTGCCGCCTTGCTTCACATGTCCTCGTTCGGATTCTTCTAAGCAGAGTGGCCGACCTGCCTATCATGCATGATAGGGGCCTCCGCCACGGGGATCCCCTCCCGCTCATATTCGTCATTTGCAATTGACCCCTTGCAAATAATTCTTGAGCCGGCCACTCAACATGATCTTCGACGTAAAATTCGGGGTTGAAGGGTCGTGTTCCGCACTTCCCTTTATGCGGACGATGCAGCGATCTTCATGGCTACTTTCAAGAGGGACATTAACATTTTTGCGAGCGTTTGAGCAACTTTGGGGACGTAACGGGGTTGGCCACAAATTTTCAAGAAAATGTGCTTGTTCTAATCCAGTGTGACCATCTAAACCTTGAGACAACTCTCCTAGTCTGCCGGCAGCTAGAGCGGCCTTCAATCAAGTACTTGGGGCTACCGCTTTTCGGTTTGGCAACTCAAAAGGGTTCCAATATCTTGAAGACAACATTGCCTCCAAGGTCGTCGTTTGGGACAGAAGAAATATCTCCACCATTGGCCGAGCGACCGTTCTCATGTCCGATGTCCGTCCTCACCTCGCAAGTGATATACCACACCCCCCTCCCACTCACACACACACACACACACACACACACACACACACATTGTGCCACCGAGCATGCTACACAATGCAAACAAGCTTGAGCGGGCCTTACGACGGGCGCTAATAAGTGCAAAGTTAACTGGAACTCGGTGTGTCGATCTAAGGACCTCGGGGGGCTCGGTGCGCTCAACCTCAAAAAATTCGCTCGGGGCACTCAGAGATGTAGTGGTTGTGATTTGAGTGCAAGGAGTCTTCCAAACTTTGGGTGAGTTTGGGGAGCTCGTGCGATGACGAAGACAAGGATTTCTTCTAGCCTCCACCACCATCTCAATGGGTAATGGAGCCCGCACCCCTTTTTGGGAGTCGTCGTGGTTAAATGGCAAGAAAGCCCAAGGAGATTGCCCTACTTATCTATGAATGCTCATCTAGAAAGATTTGGAAGGTCAAGGATGCAGTGAAGGACAATCCTCGGATTCTAAAGATTAAAATTCCCAACACCTTTTCCAAGGATCACATTCGCGAATGCATCTCCCTTTGGTTGGAGCTTTGTGACATCCATCTCCTCAAGGACACTGATGTTGACACCTCTTGGAAGCACATGACAAGCGGGCACTACTCAGCGGCCTTTGGGTACAAGGCCCAATTCTTGGGGACAATCCGCACCATCATGAACAACCCCCCCCCCCCCCCCCCAAGGCCAAATTCTGTGCGTGGTTAGCCTGCCGAATTGGCCTATTTCTTGCGCGTACCAATTGAAGTATTTTGATGTATCTTTTTTGAACTGAGTTGAATGAAGAAAAGAAGAATTGGCAGAAGAAAAGTTTTCTCAACACGGGGAGGAAGTCCCTTCTAAATTGGATTTGTTATCCGAGGAAGGCAACGGATAGGCTAGCCAAGCGTGGTTGGCCAAATTGTGACCTTTGCCCTTTATTCCAAAAAGAGTGGGAAACTTCCTCCCAGTTGCTCTACAAATGTTGCTACACCTTGAGGCTTTGGGATATGGTTAAAGATTGGCTCCAACTCATGCACCTTGACATCGGCGTTTGGGCTATGTAGAGGTCCTCAAAAGATTGATGGGCAAAGTGACCGATAGCAGCGCTCCCAATAGGAGTGTAATGACATCTATCACCATGCTCATGTGTTGGACCATTTGGAATAAGATGAACGCAAAGGATCTTCAGACACAAATCTGCCCCTTCGACAATTCTAATGGAGGAGATTAAAAAAGAAGCAAGACTTTGGGTCACCGCGGGCGCAAAGCGTTCGGGTTAACTCATGCCGGGAGAGTAGTTATTTTTTTCTATTCGCTTCTTGTGTCATATTGTAACCTCAGAGGGTGCTTGGATACGTTTTAGTCTCATGACTAGAAGTAGTGAGACTAAAATTTGCTAGTCTCACCCATGCTTGGATCCAAATACTAAAGAGACTAAAATCAAGTTAATGAGCATTTATTATCCTTCAAACCCTCCAATTCAGAACTCGCATGTGTTAAAGGAGAGTAGTTAAATGAGGAGAGAGAGGACTAATCCACATTTTAATAGGGGTACCCCTGACTAAAATATTTTAGTCTCAAGACTAATTTTAACCTCTCTTTAGTCAGAGGTGCTTGAAACTTTAGCCTCTTAAAGAGACTATTTTTAGTCAGACTAAAATAAGTCCCTTGGATCCAAGCACCCTCTCAGCTCTCTTTTCCTCCTTAATAATTAATGTATGAGGATAAGATTATTACTCCTGATTCGGAAAAAAGACACACCCGAGACTACTCTTCAGCTGCATTTGCGGACATGAATACAATTTTGATCAACATGTATGTTCAGGTCATCGATAACAGTAATGTTATTATAAGCTCAAGAAAGAAAGAAAGAAAGAAAATGTACCTCAGACCAATGTCCGTTGCAGTACCAAACGAAGGCTAAAGCTAGATGCTTAAGCCGCGCAGTCAGATGGATAGATGCTAATTCCGCAAAAAGGAAAAAGATGGATAGATGTTAAATCACACGTTAGCTTTACTACAAAGGATGGGCTGGACTGGAGCAACGAACATACTCATTCTAATGCATTGTGGCTTCATGATGGACGGACCAGGAAACTGAGAACAAAGTGACAGCCAGGAATCTGATAAAGATAGCATAACCACCCCTAACCCTGATTAAAGCCGTTATTATCTACCCGTGCTGACATGACATTGCACGTCTCCTAACATGAATAGTTATCTGTAATGTCTAAGTGCTGCATATACTACTGTACCATACTAGACATGTAAAATATCATCGTAGGACACTGGGCAGCAGGTGCATCAGAGGGACAGACATTCCTTGCAAGCAAACATGTGGAAAAAAAATAACTACAGAGAAAGGGTGTTAAAAAAACAACTCCACATACGACTTGCATTGAAGGCCGGTCTTAGTCTCAAAGAAAAAAGAAAAAGAAAAGCATTTCAGCCAGCAGTTGAACAAAATTTTAAGCCGTCGCAACCTTGCTGAACATGAACAGCACGGTGTATCAGCAAGATTTTTCACGGAATGAAGTGCAGCCAGCAGAGAAGGTTGATAGACTGATAAAGATCATGTAGTCACCAAGTATTTGAAACACAAGCATTGCATGTGGCCAATATTTGGAGAAACAAAACATCACTGTGGAGGGGGGCGAAACCAAAGTCTGAAGTCGAATACTGAAGCTCAGTAGCACACTAATGCTAAATGCTGAGCATCACCTTAGTCATTAGCCCCTGCAGGCGATCATCATAACACGCAAACTGATCACCTCGAATGCATATATAGTAGCTTCATGATCCACCAACAGACTGAAATAAGGCCACAGTGGTCTCCAATGTGCTTGGCTTATTTTCTTTCCTACACTAGGACTACCAGGAAAGAACCTGATAAATACTTAAACCTATGTTATCCATGTTGACATGGTATGCATCCTACATGAATGGTTAGAGGTGTTATCAAAGTGGAGCATCAGAGATTATTACTGTCAATAACAAACGGAAAACATCATACTCCTGCTTAGTAGTGGACACTAGGAGGAAAATACTATTAGTAAAACTACAGACATCCTCTGCGAACAAGTACATGTTGAAAAGATTTGCAGACAGAGGTTTTTTCATACAAACATAAGACAGACAGGTTTCCACAACTCTGCTACAAAGCCGCTGCAACTGTGCTGGACAGAAACAATGTGCAGCATGATTTTTAAGATAGATTGATAAGATGCAGCCTGAAAGTATCTGTTACACGGTCATCACATCTGGCCAATATCTGGGATACACAAACATCATGGTGTGTTTGGTCTATAGAAACATAATGGAAACAGTGAAGGGGGCAAGACCTTACAGCTGAATCTCACTAGCCCAATAATGCTAAGCGTTGAGCACCAGCTAGCCAGCCTTCAGGCCCTGTTGATGATAGCATACGCGATCTTCACAGGTCTGCCCCTCAGTTCAGATTGATTCATCCCTACAGCTTTCTCGAGTGATTCGTCATCCTCGAAATCAACATGGCAGAAACCGCGAGAATCTCCAGTTCTCTTGTCGATGGCAAATCTTATTGATGCAATCCTTGATGATTTGAAGAAATCTCTCAAGTCCTTCTCGGTGATGTTCCATGAGAGATTGCCGACATAAGCTGAGAGGCAGCCATCAGGCTTCTCAGGATCAGATTGGAACTCTGTCTTCTTTTGCCTCTTCGAGCTAGCAGTTATCCTGCATCTTTCGACCCTCATAAACCTGTTACCACTGTAGAAGCAGTATTTGCATCAGTAACAAGGGAATTCACCTGTGCACTGACATGAGTTGAAGACAAATGAATACACAGGCTCAAACTTACATTTTGTATCCATCAAGCTCCAGAGATTTCATGGCAACCTCATCTGACTGAAATGACATAATAGAGTAGAATGAATCAGCCTTGTTCAAACAAACTAAAAAGCCAAATATAATTATATGTTTCTGACTTCTAAAACTTCTTCCGTTTTCTTAGTAGATCTCACAGAGATTTCATGGCAAATCATTTCATCTGACTGAATGACATAATAGAGTGAATTAGCTTTGTTCAAATGAAGTAAAAAGCCAACTGGCTATATGTTCCAACTTCTAAAATTTCTTCAGTTTCCTTACTAGTACTCGCATAGAGCAGCAACAGCTAATTTGCTCCATAACGAGATAAGGGAATAGCAGTTGTATGATGTTAGGAATTCCAAAATTGTAAACGCCGTCAAATCATTATCAGTCTGGCCAATTGGTCATCATATATTGTGACGAATCATGCAAAGGGAGTCCACAACTAAAATTAAGGATCAGTGATTGAACACTGACCAAACACATACACCACTGTATTGTACATACTAGCCCATTCAACAAACTGAAAGAATCAGGTGACAGTGTGACACACAAAATGGTTAGCAGGGTAAATGCCAACAAGTGCAATATCCAATTTTTCTTACTGTACAAACATGCAGATTCAGGTACAAACGAGCCATTGCCAGTCTCTCAACCTCTGTACTTGGAGCAAATACAGAGGATTCTATGGATGCTAAATTATTGCTACGGCGGCATACAACAAACAAAGTGAAACAAGATAGCAGAATAAGTTGAGTAGTAACCTCGAAAGTGACGAAGGCGAGGCCGCGGAAGTTGCCGGAGTCCGGGAAGCGGGAGAGCTGGAGGGAGCGGATGGGGCCGAACTGGTCGAACAGCTCCCGGATCTCTTCCTCGGTGGTCGTGTACGGCATGCCGCTCGCCACCACCTTGCCGCGCTCATAGCTCTCAGCGCCCTCCCCGACCTCCGCCGCCGCCGCTGCGACAGGCTCCTCGGGTGCCTCTTGCTCCTGCACCTGCTCGACGGCCGGCTCGTCGGCCGCGGCGGCGATGGGCTGCCCCCACTTGTCCTTCTTGGGCTTCTTCCGCTTCTTAGTCTTCTCGGGGTTGGCTTGCGCTCGCGGGATCTGGTCCTCGGCCGCCATGGCTTAAACCCTAATCCTTCCGGCTCTGCCTTCGCGCCGCCGCCGCCGCCGAAAGAAGTGCTTTTGCTGGACAGGGTAGTGGTAATCCGCGGCAGCAGGGCAGGAGATGAAATCCCAGCCGTCTATTGCGTTTAAGCTGCCAACTAAGATAATCACCATCACTACCCCTAACTTCATTTCATTACTATAATAAGCTTGCCTTCGGTTAAACTTTTTAACGTTTGACCAAGTTTATAAAAAAAGTATCAACATTCACAATAAATCATTGTCATTAGATACACCATGAAGTATATTTCGTATTGTAGTTATTTGGTATTGCATATGTTGATATTTTTAATAAAAAAATTGTCAAACATTGCAAAATTTGACTTAAACTAAACTAAGTATGCAAAGAAAAAAAGAAATGAAAAGAGTATATATTATGAAAATTATGCCTTGCACATTGCTAGTAAAGAAACAACTATTGACACTACAAAAACAAAATATATGGTGTCAACAGGGCAATAGGAGCGCCGGATCTACCTTTTCCTCTAAGATGTCGAACGTCCGACATTGCAGCATAGAAGTTTCTTGTTCAATAGTTTCCTGAATCTTATTGATGCAACATATTTTTCTTGCGGCAGGTAACAAATTGTAACATTTTCAAACACTCCGATTTTCCTGGATTTTCAAAAAAAATTCCATTTTTTATTAGGATCGGGTTCAATGGGGGTCACATACCAACATGGAATGGGGAGGATTACCTATCCTAGAACAAAGAATGATTTGATTAGACTTTTTTAGAAGCACTTGTAATTTTATTCGTACTCATAAAAGTTACAGCTATACTAATTTGGATCTAAAATCCAAGAAAATACAAAGTAACTCCTACGACTAATAATTACAATGAAACCTTTTTGAAAACACTTTCTTCGCGGTATCAATCTCTGCTAGGAAAAAAATACTCCAAAGACTTTTGTAAAGAGGCTACAATTGGACTAACTAACGATGTTGTCACTCTTTCACCTGCACGAACATTATCAATAATAGTTTTTGAAAGCGCCTCGAGTCGCCCATCCAAAAAGATGGAAAACCTTAATCGATGAACGTACTTGGACCACGGATGATCCCCTAAAAGTGTAGGTCATCGGATCACAATATCTTCATCATGATATCGATGGAAGATTCCAACTCCACAAAGAACCAAACCAACAAAAAAGGTTTGACACACCAATATAAACTCGCCAGATCTGCAAAGACAGAAAACTCTCTAATCTCATGGCACCGAAAAAAAAGAGTAAATTTATTCTCACAAAAAAGATGATCATCAGACGATGACGAAACACGTAGAACTCTTGAAGATGCGAGCCCCCCCCCCCCCTCCCCCCCCAATGTCTCAGCGCCAAGATGGCAGCCGGAGGCTCACGTCGCCAGGTTGCTGCGAATGCTGAATGATCTGATTAGATGAGCGCGCGGGAAGGCAGCCTCGCCTACATGCAGCCAGTGTTGGTCCGGCCCAGTAGGAATGTGGGTTCCTCACGCTGACACTACATTTACGTCATGTTCATTTTTTCTTCTATTTTGTTTTTATTTATATTTTGAAATAAATAAATTTATTTTAAAAATAAAACCATGAATTTTAAAATGTTAACACAATATAAAAATGGCAGCACAACTAAAAAAATGTTGATAGCTTCTAAAACAATGTTTGTGACAATAAAAAATGTTCCTGCGTTTCAAAAAACTAGATGTGAAATTTCTGAGAAATTTGTATACAATGTAAACAAATGTTTGCATAATATAAAAAAAGATTCTTACCATTAAGAAAATGTACGTGACATTTTAAAGACATATTCTCACGTTTCAAAAAAATTGTCATTTAAAAAATATTTATACAATGTAAAAATATATTTGCATAGTTCAAAAACATTTATTAGCATAAAAATGTTGAACGTGTATGAAAAAATATTGACCATGTATTCAAATAGGTGTTCAAACATGAAGTAATAAAAATGCACATAGTGTATTTTTAACATGTCCAGTGTGTATCAAAAAATATTTCATGTGCTCACTTAAAATATATATTGTGTACTGAAAACATTTAAAGTTATTTATACAATGTAAAAAAAATCTTCATATACTTTAAAAAAATGTTCAACACGTATTTGTAAAAATATTGATTGTATATTAAAAAAGTGTTCAAAAGATGTGTTAAAAGAAAAAACATACACCATGTAGTTGAAAAATGTTGAACGTGCATCAAAAAAAATATTTGACACATACGCTAAAAATGTATATTATGTACTAAAAAAAGTAGACATGTGTTGAAAAAATAGAAACCAATGAAAATAAAAAAGAATAAAGGAAAAACGAAGAAAACTTCTAAAACCCGAAAAAGAAAAATAAAGAAACCAAAAAGAAAATGAAAACTGAAGAAAACCAATGCAAAAAAATGAAAACAGTGAAACCCAAGAAGGAAACAAAGAAAAACGAAGAAAACCGGTTGTAGATGCTCTGAGTGCTCTGATGCGAAAGATTGCCGCTGGCACATGAAAAATTCTGCACTATAAACGGACTTTTTTAAAATAAAAATCAAATTTTATTAACTCAAAATGAAGCATCAAAGTAATTGATACAAACCCAATGAGCACACAATGAATATCCACATGATTAGGATGCATACCACCAATACTAACACACACGCATCTCTGCCTAGCGGAGGAAAAAGAAAATAGAAAAAAAAACTCTAAAGCGATCAAAACAATGAACGACGACATGATTGCTGACTATTCATTTGCTCAGAGTTCGTCAAGCAGTCCGTTGCTATCCGATAGTCATATGATAGCTCATATGACGTACCGTTAGAACTTCTTTAGGTTAGGCGTAAGTACAGAATCATTTCAATTTTCACCCGAAAAAAACAGAGAATCATTTCAATTTAAAACTGCCACAACAATCACGAGTCATGTTTATAGTAGGAACTCATACCAGACAAACCAGCTGTGAAGTGGTTAGTCATGCCACGAGGTCAACTAGAGACTTGTTAACAGACATGATTGAAGGCTCGTCAGTCAGCCTATTGTTATTGGGTTAGTCCAGCCACACATGGTTCCACTTGTACTTAAAATTATGCAAGAGAGGTTAGTGGCTCCGAAGATATCTTGGCAATGTTAGTCCACTGCAAAGATCGAATGAGTCCAGCGAACAACGGCTGGATTCATATGCAGTGTATATGTATGTGAACCGAAGACTTGACTTCCACTGGCACGCCGTGGTATGCACGTAGATAGATTAGATAAATGCACCGGGGAAGGCGATTTATACTTACCTGGTTGGTGAACCCGACGGTAAGCACGGCGATGTTGATGCATGGCCACGCTGGTGATGGCGCCACCGGCGAGGAAGAGCGCCCCGCCCACGAGCATGGCGCGCTGACGTCCAGTGGCCTCGGCGGTGCTGACGCAGGCATGCAGCTGGGCTGGCCACGACCACAGAGCGACGGACGGCACCAGCCACCAGCCAAGCCAGGCAACGTGCAGCGAGGACGTGAAGGCCGTGAGTGCCAGCTGCTTGCCGTCGAGGCAGTATCCGTTTCCCTTTCGCGACCACCATATTCTTCACGGCGTGGAACAAGAACCGCTCTCGTCTTAAAATACAAGTCCTACAAACAACTCGGAAAAGGAGCCAATTACACCACTTGTGCAGTGGTACTGGAACTTGACATGAATGATCTACAAGTTGTGGTGTACATTGAAGTGATACAAAAACTTGACTTTATCGTGTAATTATGATGCAAAACTCGTTTTTATTCATCCTTAGCGCTGACGAGACGTGCCAGTAGGCATGGAGCCCGCTATCAATGATCAGACGGTGGGGACAGCATGTGGGGCCTGCTCTTTTTGCAAAAGAAAAATCTTGCACAAAAATAACCATGGTAGGTTAGAAACAACACAAATCGTATTAAGAGAAAAAACTATCCAATATTTTGGAGCGCGCCTTACCAAAACAACCGATGACATTTGTTGTTGAAGTGGGATTAATAGGTTATATAGTATTCTTTAGATTAACAGCGTAAAGTAATTTTCTTGAACACGAATGAAAAGGGTGCAACCCAATTGGCGATTAACCACCAGGCTTGATGACATTTAGTGCACTATACGAGAATAAATATTTTCTATACCAATTTGGCCTAACAGCATAAATGATAACTCTAAACTTGAAAGAAAAAGTTCCAGCAATCAAACCAGCGATCTCCTATCCCGATAGTGCAAACCAACACCCGACGAGGATCAACTCTGTACTTCGATACATCCGTAATATAAGCAAGAGCAGGACGTAGGGTTTTACCTCCATAGAGGGGGCCTGAACCTGGGTAAATGTTGTGTGTTCTTTCTCTTTTATCCATCGATCCGATCTAATAGCTCGGCCCCCTTACCCAGGTCTGCCGGTTTTGACACCGACAAAAGGTGATCTTGGATTTCTTCAGCGGGGACTGTAGGGACAAGTTGTCAGCTCGAGAGGATTGCATGGGCTAAGCATGTAAGGCTTTGGTCTCTTTGGGCTCGAGGTAGGGGATGGCAAAGCATCTGCCCACTCCCCTCACCCGGTGGTTATTGACTGGATCAACTAAGGACATGCTAGAGAGGAGGGCACTATTGAGAGAACCAGTGCCAAGGTCAGGGTCAGTTACCCCAAGGAGAGACGATGTGGAGTTTCTATTCCATGAAGAGATCATCTCAGAGATTGAATCTTTTTTCTGAGATGCTTCTCCTTGTGTAGGATCCTCCTTTTTTTAGAGACTAGGATTAACCACCACACCAGCTTAATATCAGACCAAATTGCATTATTAAATATGTGTGCATTTCTAGTTTTCCAAGTACACCATAAGATGCAAACGCATGTAAAATTATGCACACGTGGTTGTTGTTAGCAGGCCAAAATCTGGCAACGAAAGGAAAATCATATCCTAAAGTTATTCCAAAGAAGGTAGACAACTATTTCCAAATATTTTTAGAAACTGCACAATCAAAGAGCAGATGAGAAACAATTTCTTGCTCATTGCAAAGTACACAATCCAAAGGTATATTTAAGTTTCTTTTGTACAAATTTGTCTCTAGTCATAGGCTTGTTTATGAGATAGTGAGATAGAAGCCACAGAAAGACTTGGACCCTGCGAGGAACAAACAGAGCGAATGCCCCCCCCCCCCCCCCCCCCCCCGCGCCCTCTAGATTCATATTGCCATAAAATGCATCATCTGTTACTAAAAGAGATAGACTGACATTCCATCCGACTAGCCACAATGGATAGTAACATAGAGTAGTAACATGCCCATGTGGTAACATGCAAGACTTTATTTATTAGGCTATAACCTATCTTGCCTTGACATGTGTGATGTTACTCATACTAGTAGTAACTAGCTATGTTACCACATGTCTCTCTTTCTTCATTTATTACTTGCCACATCATCTATTTTATCTACATATGTGTGATGTTACTACATATGTTACTTCCATTGTGAGTAGTCTCAGGGAAGAAGAAGAAAAATCCTTCTAAAAGTGAGTCACAATAATGGAAAAACTTATGTGTCATCACAACAATGATGACACACAATGGGACATCACAATAAACCTTTCTCCTGGAACATTAAAAACCTTCTAATAGGATATCACAATAATGGTGTAAGACAACGGAGCGATTGTAAAATATGACTTTGTGTGTCATCGGCGATAGAAAAGACAATCATTTCAGCTCATTATGAACATATATATGAACGCCCATATTTTTCCTTTTTTGCGTCGAGTCGATTACAATTTGTTGACCAGCAGGTACTCATGTTGAAGATATTCCGGTAATCAGCACGTCTCATTACACAAGAACATGTATACATATATAGACTGACGATTAATAACATATCCAAGCTGTCAAAAAAAAAACATTCAGTACCCATGCTAGCAACATCGCAAATTCATCCGCAAGTCAATACACAAGATACTCCAAGTCCAAGCAAGAAGAAGAAGAATGCCACTCTCCTAAATAAAATTTTAACTGAGCATGCGTACACGGCACACCAAGGTTGTCGTTGAACGGACAAACGAACACATAGCTCATGTTGATGCAGACGGAGATGAAGCTGGTTTGCGCCGGCCGTGGCCGTCGCCGACGAACCTCTTCCAGTACCAGTGGCGCTCCCAGACGGAGCCCATGGACTCGAGGGGGACGCCCTTGGTCTCCGGCAGGAAGACCAAGACGAAGGCCGTGAGGGCCACCACCCAGGCTGCGTAGTAGGCGAACGTGGCGTACTTGAGCCGGCACAGCAGGGCGAGGAAGGTCTGCGTCTGCAGGAAGGTGAGCCCCAGCGTGGTCGACACGCTCACCGACTGCCCCGCCGACCGTATCTCCATTGGGAAGATCTCGCCGGGGATGATCCAGATGAGCGGCGCCCACGACATGCCGAACCCCGCGCCCTGCACGCAGGTGAGCACCAGCAGCGCCACCCCGTAAGCCCGCGGTATGTGGCCGTTGGCGGCTTGCGCTCCCATGATCCACGCGTTCGCGACCTGGCACACGACCATGATCACCGCGCCCACCATGACGAGCACCTTACGGCCGTACCGGTCGATCACCAGCGTGGAGAGGATGAGCGAGCCGAACTTGACGGCGGCGAGGATGACCGCGCCCATCAGCGCCGCGTTGCTCCCGAAGCCGGCGATGCGGAACACCAGCGGCGAGAAGAAGGTCAGCACCATCATGCCGCTCAGCTGGTGGCAGAACGGCACCACGACGGAGAAGGTCAGGTGCGGGCGGTACTGCCGATCGGCGAACAGCTTCCGGAACGCGCCTTCCTCGCTGCTCTGCGCGGCCTCCACGGCGCGCGTGATGTCCTTGAGCTCGGCGTCCACGTTCGCGCTGGCCCCGCGCACCCGGAGGAGCGCCGACCGGGCGAGGTCGGCCTTCCCGCGCATGATGAAGCTGCTGGGCGTGTCGGTGAGGAAGAGAGCGCCGACGAAGATGACGATGGCCGGCGCGCCGGCGAGGCCGAGGGAGAGCCTCCAGCCCCACTCGAGGCGCGCGGTGCCATAGTTGACGAGGTTGGCGATGAGGATCCCGAGGGCGAGGAAGAACTGGAAGGCGACGCCGAGGGAGCCGCGCCACCGCGCGGGGGCCATCTCGGCGAGGTACAGCGGGGTGGCCTGGTTGGTGAACCCGACGCCGAAGCCGAGCAGCATGCGGCCGACGATGAGCATGGCGAGGTTCATCGCGGCGCCGGTCATGGCGCCGCCCGCGAAGAAGAGAGCCCCGCCCAGCAGCATCACGCCACGCCGGCCCAGCGACCTGGTGACACGGCCAGCGGCGAAGGACGACACGAGCCCCGCGATGTAGAGGGACGAGGTGAAGGAGGTCAACGCGTGGCTGTCGAAGATGCAGTACTGGCTCCGCTTCGCGTCCGCCATCCGCCTGAGCACCTTGGGGAAGAAGGTCTGCAAGAAGGGCTTCATCTGCGAGACGCCGCCTGGATTTCACAGCAGTCAGCAAGAGATCAGAAACGAGACGAGCACACCGCGCAAGATCGTAGTAAGCTGTGGGTGAATCTGACCTGAGATGCCGATGTCGTAGCCGAAGATGAGGCCGCCGGAGGCCGCCACAAGGCAGGTCATGACCACGGTGAACGTGAGCTCGCCGCCGTAAGCCAAAGGGGAGCCATGGCCAGCCTCGACGCCAACGGCACCTACGGCCATCGCGTTCCCTCGCCTGTTGTGTGTGTGTGTGGAGTGGACGCCCTGCAAAGGTTTCTCGTGCTACCAGTGGAGTATTGTAGTGTCACTGGTCAAGTTATCGAGAGGGAGAGCTGACTGGCAGCAACGGTACCGAGGAAGGGGCCGGCATCCTCTTGTATTTATAAGATTGGTCAACTTTGGGCACGCCAGTGTATATCTCGCGTTCATGTTTGTTTGTTTTTGAGTTGGCATTCATGTTTAGATATGGCACTCTCAATGCACTATATTTGTGCTGCATTTAAAATAATTCTGATTTGATACTATCTTTTGTGAGAGAAAATTTATGAGATATTATTGCTCCCTTCCGGTTTATAGCCCTATATTACTCCCTACGTTTTTATTTACTCTGTGTATTAGATTTGATTGAAGTCAAACTTCATAAAGTTTGACCAAATAATATTCAATAACAAATCTATATGATGTGAAAGTATATTCAATAATAAATTTAATGATATTGATTTGTTATTGTATATGTTAATATTTTTGTCTATAAACTTTGTCAAAGTTTATAAAATTTGACTTTGACCAAAGCTAACATGCGGAGTAAATAAAAACGAAGGAAATACTATGGCAACTCTATCTTTTCTCGTTAAATAGGGTATCACATTAGATTTTTACGTAATATTATGATATACTGCTATAATAGTCCAAGGTGAAGCAATGGGAGTGTCCTTACTGCATGACAAGGTACAACAACCATATCTCACCATGGTTAGGCTAGCTGACTCAAGATTAGGTGAGTAACTAACCAACCTATACTTAGGTGTAAATGTGATACTAAGCCCGATTCCTATCACTCTCCTTGAATCTTCACTAAAAATAAGAAACATAACTTCCGCTGCATAGAAGTCGTATTGTTTGACGGGTCTTGCAACGGCAAGTACCGCACAGTACGGAAGTACCATAGGGTTGGCGCAGATACAAAATCATTTAAATTTAAAACTCTTGTGACAACCACAAGGCATTTTTGTAACCCAGATCGAACAAACCAGTTGTGAAGTGGTTAGCCATGCCACCGGGTCAACTAGGGAACTAATAAAGATGATTAGTATACACGATTCATTTGCTTAGGGAGGACTCCCTCTGTAAACTTTTACAAGACTTTTCAGATCACTGCTTTTTAAGCAGTGATCTAAAAAGTTTACAGAGAAATGGTAGTTTGGACTATGTGCATGGAGTATGGGGCTGTTTGGTTCGCAGCCACAGTTTGTCAAGGCAAAATTTGATAACCACAATTTAGTTGGCATGTGTTTGGTTTTTGCCACACTTTGGCTTGCCATACTTTATTGTCCCTATAGCCCACTTGTCACAGAGACAATTTTTTTGCCAACTTTTGTCAAAGTTTTGTGCCCAATTTCTTAGCCACACTAGTCTCTAACCAAACAGACCCTATGTATTTCATCATGCATGGTTCCACTTGCACTTAAAATTGAACAACCAAGGTTAGTGTGGGTCCAATACATATATTCACGATGTCAGATGGCATGTAGCTATTGACATGAAAATTGAACACTTGTTGTCTGACAATAAATATATCTGCAAGTCCATCATAAGACCGAATGAGTTCACAGAACAATGGTTGGCTTTATATGTTCTTTTTATTTCTTATACGTTCTTTTTGTATGTCATCATGTGGTAAGCGTGATCAGCCAACTACTAACCTTGATGGTTATACGGGTTATATGTCAGACGAAGACTTTGGATCAATCATGGCACTCGTTCCCTACGTAGGTGTAGCAGATTAACTAATGATAAAGAGCGTTCATTCCATGAGTAGCTCTTGTTTTGATGTTAGCGGTTTTATGCGGAAGCCATTTGTTTTTTGAGAAATTTTAACATGATCCCAAACTATTTTAGCCGTCTATCTTTTTTGATCCAAGGGCCATATAATCTCTTATCATCTAAGAAGTAAGATTACTAAATAGGCAGTAATTTTTTCATTTTTCAAAGGGCTCCTATTAATACTATGAAAGTATACTGCTAAGAACTCTTGCCATATAAACTATTACATTAAACAAATAAATAATTTCAAAAATAGTATGCAATGTAACTTGTATACACATCAAATGTTTGCATGGTTAAAACATTTACTTCAAAAACAGTATGCAATGTAACTTGTGTACACATCAAATGTTTGCATGGTTAAAATAGTTACTAGCTTGACATGCCAGCAAAATTGCTACATACTCCTGTCGTGGAATAGTCACGGCAGATGTCCTAGGATGAGGACTTAGTCGTGAGGCCAACGCATCTAGACGGTAGCTTGAGAGGGGTTGATCGGGACGAGAGACGCAACACACAAGACAGGGATTTAGACAGCTTCGGGCCCCGGGAAACATCATCCGGTAAAAACCCTACATGCTGTTTGAGACTAGGTCTCATTATGATCATGAGAGAGTCGCCGGTAAACCGGCTCTTTGTGTCTAGCCCTAGAGATTGTTTCTTCTTCCCGTCCCCCTTTGGGGAGCCCTGCCCCTCCTTATATAAGTTAGAGGGGCGGGTTACATGTGGAGTCCAAATAGGATTAGGACTAGTCTATCTTCTACTACAAGCCGGATACAAGTCCGGTTCTTGATTCCTTGTAAGGGAGATATTCCTCACGCCTTTCCTCTTAAGCCGGCCTACCATAACATAAGCCGACCTTCTGGGCCTTGAGCCTCCTGGGCCCCCGGGTCTTGTCACTCCTCTGATCCGCTTG
The DNA here is from genome assembly GCA_034509565.1 of Triticum monococcum. Taxonomy (NCBI): domain Eukaryota; kingdom Viridiplantae; phylum Streptophyta; class Magnoliopsida; order Poales; family Poaceae; genus Triticum; species Triticum monococcum. The sequence goes on from CM067845.1 coordinate 696,217,074, forward strand.
CCATGTCACCCATAAGTCGCCAGGATCGGGCGGGTCACTTAGTGTGTCGTCCAGTTAGGGCGGGTCATTAATGAGTCGCCAAGTCCGGCTGGGTTATACATCCAGCCGGGTCATACCGCGGGGTATATCCCCGACATTAGCCCCCAAGTTTAATTTGGATTTATCCATGTTAAACTGATCTGCAACATAAACACAAGAACAAACTGACAGGTTGTACTCCGGGTTAAATATTCTTGTAAGCCCGCACCTGATCATTTTTAAATCCTTGTCATTTCCTTCTTGATACATGCCCATGTACTCATAGCAAATCCCCTTTAGTAGATATGTTCAAACTTTTGTGAATGCAAAAAGTCCAGATACTTCTTTTGAGAAATCCGGGTAAATAGGCCAGCTTCAGAGTCAATTTGCTGGCATTGGTCTCTTGTAGAGAAATATTGTAAGAAATAATCCACTTGAATTGGCTTCCAAAGCGCTGGCTTAAAACATATTGGTCTTGAAATACTCATCTGACTTTCAGCCGGCTTGAAGAGGTAAAATTTGCCAGCTTATCATAACCAAAATTGCCGGCTCGTAAATATTGATAGCACCGGGTCATAACTGTAGCCGACGCTGGGTCATAATTATTGGTGACACCGGATCATGATTGTTGCAAACACCGGGTGAATCCGATCTTCTCAAAACTGAGAATTTGAACATATTTCTCTCTTATATCCATATTACTATTGGGGAACGTAGTAATTTCAAAAAAATTCCTATGCACACGCAAGATCATGGTGATGCATAGCAACGAGATGAGAGAGTGTTGTCTACGTACCCTCGTAGACCGAAGCGGAAGCGTTGACGCAACATAGAGGAAGTAGTCGTATGTCTTCCCGGTCCAACCGATCCAAGCACCGTTACTCCGGCACCTCCGAGTTCCTGGCACACGTTCAGCTCGATGACGCTCCCCGGGCTCCGATCCAGCAAAGCTTCGGGGAGGAGTTCTGTCAGCATGACGGCGTGGTGATGATCTTGATGTTCAACCGTCGTAGGGCTTCGCCTAAGCACCGCTACAATATGACCGAGGTGTAATATCGTGGAGGGGGGCACCTCACACGGCTAAGGAACGATCACGAAGATCAACTTGTGTGTCTATGGGGTGCCCCCTGCCCCCGTATATAAAGGAGTGGAGGAGGGGAGGGCCGGCCCTCTCTATGGCGCGCCCTAGGGGAGTCCTACTCCCATCGGGAGTAGGATTCCCCCTTTCCTAGTCCAACTAGGAGTCCTTCCATGTATTAGGAGTAGGAGACAAGGAAGGGGAAGGGAGAAGGGAAGGAAGGAGGGGGCGCAGCCCCTCCCCCTAGTCCAATTCGGACTAGGCCTTGCGGGGGCGCGCGGCCTGCCCTGGGCAGCCCCTCTCTCTTTCCCGTATGGCCCAATAAGGCCCAATACTTCTCCCGGCGAATTCCCATAACTCTCCGGTACTCCGAAAAATACCCGAATCACTCGGAACCTTTCCGAAGTCCGAATATAGTCGTCCAATATATCGACCTTTACGTCTCGACCATTTCGAGACTCCTCGTCATGTCCCCGATCTCATCCGGGACTCCGAACTCCTTCGGTACATCAAAACTCATAAACTCATAATATAACTGTCATCGAAACCTTAAGCGTGCGGACCCTACGGTTCAAGAACAATGTATACATGACCGAGACACGTCTCCAGTCAATAACCAATAGCGGAACCTGGATGCTCATATTGGCTCCTACATATTCTACGAAGATCTTTATCGGTCAGACCGCATAACAACATACATTGTTCCTTTTGTCATCAGTATGTTACTTGCCCGAGATTCGATCGTCGGTATCCAATACCTAGTTCAATCTCGTTACCGATAAGTCTCTTTACTCGTTCCGTAATACATCATCCCGCAACTAACTCATTAGTTGCAATGCTTGCAAGGCTTAAGTGATGTGCATTACCGAGAGGGCCCAGAGATACCTCTCCGACGATCGGAGTGACAAATCCTAATCTCGAAATACGTCAACCCAACATGTACCTTTGGAGACACCTGTAGAGCACCTTTATAATCACCCAGTTACATTGTGACATTTGGTAGCACACAAAGTGTTCCTCCGGTAAACGGGAGTTGCATAATCTCATAGTCATAGGAACATGTATAAGTCATGAAGAAAGCAATAGCAACATACTAAACGATCGGGTGCTAAGCTAATGAAATGGGTCATGTCAATCAGATTATTCAACTAATGATGTGATCCCGTTAATCAAATGACAACTCTTTGTCCATGGTTAGGAAACATAACCATCTTTGATTAATGAGCTAGTCAAGTAGAGACATACTAGTGACACTCTGTTTGTCTATGTATTCACACATGTATTATGTTTCCGGTTAATACAATTCTAGCATGAATAATAAATATTTATCATGAAATAAGGAAATAAATAATAACTTTATTATTGCCTCTAGGGCATATTTCCTTCAGTCTCCCACTTGCACTAGAGTCAATAATCTAGTTCACATCGCCATGTGATTTAACAGCAATAGTTCACATCACCATGTGATTAACACCCATAGTTCACATCGTCATGTGACCAACACTCAAAGGGTTTACTAGAGTCAGTAATCTAGTTCACATATCTATGCCCTGACACTCCCATTATTGGCTTTCTTCCCTGGGGACCGCTCGGGCGAAGGCAGAGCATGGAATGATCGTAGGGGCATCCTTCCTAGGTGGAAAAGACGTGTGTGACTAAAACCAGGAGGAGAAATCCATTTTCAAATGGCGACAGAAAGAAAGGAATCACGAAATAGAAGAAAAAGTGCACTGTGCTGGCAAATGTGGAGAATAGCCATCCATCTTTCATCAATGAAATTGTTCCGTATGGGTAGCAAATACACATATCAGAAGAGCCAACCCGAAAGCACTTGCTTCAAAGAAGCAGCAGTTACCCACCCAAAGAGTACTAAGGTGTGATCATGTTTTGCTTGTGAGATAATTTTAGTCAACGGGTCTGTCACATTCAGATCCGTAAGTATTTTGCAAATTTCTATGTCAACAATGCTCTGCATGGAGCTACTCTAGCTAATTGCTCCCACTTTCAATATGTATCCAGATTGAGACTTAGAGTCATCTGGATCAGTGTTAAAACTTGCATTGACGTAACCTTTTACGACGAACCTTTTGTCACCTCCGTAATCGAGAAACATATCCTTTATTCCAGTAAGGATAATTTTGACCGTTGTCCATTGATCTACTCCTAGATCACTATTGTACTCCCTTGCCAAACTCAGGGCAGGGTATACAATAGGTCTGGTACACAGCATGGCATACTTTATAGAACCTATGGCTGAGGCATAGGAAATGACTTTCATTCTCTCTCTATCTTCTACCGTGGTCGGGTTTTGAGTCTTACTCAACTTCACACCTTGCAACACAGGCAAGAACTCCTTCTTTGACTGTTCCATTTTGAACTACTTCAAAATCTTGTCAAGGTATGTACTCATTGAAAAACTTATCAAGCGTTTTGATCTATCTCTATAGATCTTGATGCTCAATATGTAAGCAGCTTCACTGAGGTCTTTCTTTGAAAAAACTCTTTTCAAACATTCCTTTATGCTTTGCAGAATAATTCTACATCATCTCCAATCAACAATATGTCATACATATACTTATCAGAAATGCTGTAGTGCTCCCACTCACTTTCTTGTAAATACATGCTTCACCATAAGTCTGTATAAAACTATATGCTTTGATCAACTTATCAAAGCGTATATTCCAACTCCGAGATGCTTGCACCAGTCCATAAATGGATCGCTGGAGCTTGCATATTTTGTTAGCACCTTTAGGATTGACAAAACCATCTTGTTGCATCACATACAACTCTTCTTTAATAAATCCATTAAGGAATGCAGTTTTGTTTATCCATTTGCCAGATTTCATAAAATGCGGCAATTGCTAACATGATTCGGACAGACTTAAGCATAGATACGAGTGAGAAACTCTCATCGTAGTCAACACCTTGAACTTGTCGAAAAACCTTTTGCGACAATTCTAGCTTTGTAGATAGTAACACTACTATCCGTGTCCGTCTTCCTCTTGAAGATCCATTTATTATCAATGGCTTGCCGATCCTCGGGCAAGTGCACCAAAGTCCACACTTTGTTCTCATACATGGATCCTATCTCAGATTCCATGGCCTCAAGCCATTTATCGGAATCTGGGCTCATCATCGCTTCCTCATAGTTCGTAGGTTCGTCATGGTCAAGTAACATGTCCTCCAGAATAGGATTACCGTACCACCCTAGTGCGGATCTCACTCTGGTTTACCTACGAGATTCGGTAGTAACTTGATCTGAAGTTACATGATCATCATCATTAGCTTCCTCACTAATTGGTGTAGTAGTCACAGGAACAGATTTCTGTGATGAACTATTTTCCAATAAGGGAGAAGGTACAATTACCTTATCAAGTTTTCTACTTTCCTCCCACTCACTTCTTTCGAGAGAAACTCCTTATCTAGAAAGGATCCATTCTTAGCAACGAATGTCTTGCCTTCGGATCTGTGATAGAAGGTGTACCCAACTGTCTCCTTTGGGTATCCTATGAAGACATATTTCTCCGATTTGAGTTTGAGCTTATCGAGATGAAACTTTTTCACATAAGCATCGCAACTCCAAACTTTAAGAAACGACAGCTTAGGTTTCTTGCCAAACCATAGTTCACACGGTGTCGTCTCAACGGATTTAGATGGTGCCCTATTTAACGTGAATGCAGCTGTTTCTAATGCATAACCCCAAAACGATAGTGGTAGATCGGTAAGAGACATCATAGATCGCACTATATCTAATAAAGTACGGTTATAACGTTCGGACACACCATTACACTATGGTGTTCCAGGTGACGTGAGTAGTGAAACTATTTCACATTGTTTTAATTGAAGGCCAAACTCGTAACTCAAATATTTTACCTCTGCGATCATATCATAGAAACTTTTATTTTCTTGTCACGATGTTTTTCCACTTCACTCTGAAATTCTTTGAACTATTCAAATGTTTCAGACTTATGTTTCATCAAGTAGATATACTCATATCTGCTCAAATCATCTGTGAAGATTAGAAAATAATGATACGTGTCGCAAGCCTCAATATTCATCGGACCACATACATCAGTATGTATGATTTCCAACAAATCTGTTGCTCGCTCCATTGTTCCGAAGAACAGAGTCTTAGTCATCTTGCCCATGAGTGTAAGGGCTTATTTATCCCTACGGTGTTTTGGTGATTGATGACAATGCATTTGCGGACTAATCATGTGCTTTGAGTGCTTTCAGATATTCATTCTTCGGCACGGAACGATTATTTCCCCTCGGCGCTCTACTCAAGATGGTGTAGTCTATTCCGTGACTTTGTTGGTGGACTAAGTTTCGTAGTAGTCACCGTACTATCAAGAGGGGGTCCGCTTCGGTATGGCTTGGGTGGAATCAACACGTACACGTTCTCATCACACCCTCCGTTTCTTTCCGCACCTATGGGGACTTTCTTTTCTTCCTTCTTCTGCTTGTCCAGGACCCAGCGGTAGTACCGCGGGCCACAGCGGTAGTACGGCTGAGACTCACTAAGCGGCAGTACCGCTCCCCGGAGCGGTAGTACCGCTTGGTGGCCTCAGCAGCAGTACCTCTGCGGTTCCGTGCTCCTACCGTCATGTCACTGCGTTTGTAGCGGTAGTACCGCTCCTCGGAGCGGTAGTACCGTTTGCTGGGCTCATCCGCAGTACCGTTGTGGCTTTGTGCTCCTTCCGCTTCGATTCGTGCGCGCATTTTCTCGTGTCGGGTTTTGCGGTACTAGCTGCGGCAGTAGTGGCGGTAGTGCTGCTTGTGAGCGGTAGTACCGCTCTGCCTCCGCGGTAGTACCGCCCTGGGCCCCAGCCCCAACCCTTCTCTTCTGGCGCGGAAGTACCGCTGAGGGGGAGCGGTAGTACCGCTTAAGGGCGGCAGTACCGCTCTGCCTCCGCGGCAGTACCGCGCTCTGCGGGGCTGAGTGGGGGGTAACGGTTGACTTGTTTCCCCCACTATAAAAGGGCTTCTTCTCCTCCCTCTTTGCCCCACCTCTTCCCCCAACCTTCATTATTGCCCAAGCACCATTTATTGCTCAAGCTCCATTGAATACCCCAAGCTTCTTCTTGCCCGATCTATCTCCCTAGCCAATCAAACTTGTTGATTTGCTCGGGAGTGGTTGAGAAGGCACCGATCTACACTTCCACCAAGAGATTTTTGATTCCCTCACTCATCCTTAGCGGATCTTGTTACTCTTGGGTGTTTGAGCACCCTAGACGGTTGAGGTCACCTCGGAGCCATATTCCATTGTGGTGAAGCTTCGTGGTCTTGTTGGGAGCCTCCAATTAAGTTGTGGAGTTTGCCCCAACCTTGTTTGTAAAGGTTCGGTTGCCGCCTTCAAGGGCACCAATAGTGGAATCACGGCATCTCGCATTGTGTGAGGGTGTGAGGAGAATACGGTGGCCCTAGTGGCTTCTTGGGGAGCATTGTGCCTCCACACCGCTCCAACGGAGACGTACTTCCCTTCAAAAGGAAGGAACTTCGGTAACACATCCTCGTCTTCACCGGATCCACTCTTGGTTATTTCTTACCTCTTACTTGTGCAAGCTCTTTAGTGTTTATCCCCTTGCTTGCTTGTGTGCTCGTTGTTGTTGCATCATATAGGTTGTTAATCTAGTTGCACATCTAGACAACTTACTTTGATGCAAAGTTTAATTTGGTAAAGAAAAGATAAAAATTGGTAGTTGCCTATTCACCCCCCCTCTAGTCAACCATAACGATCCTTTCAATTGGTATCAGAGCCTCGTCTCTTTATTAAGGACTTTACCGTCCAAAGAGTATGGTTGATACCGTAGACCGTGCGGAGGAACACTCCGGTGTGAATCCTATCTCGTCTACGGGCGATGGGGGAACTTCGGTCTCTCGTGAGGAGTTCAATGTAGCCTTGGAGACATTGAAAACCTCCATGACGACCGAAGTTGAAAGCATGTTTACTAAATTTCTTGAGGGGCTTAAACTATCCACCGCACCGTTGAAAGTGGGGGATCCCACCAACAAGGTGTCGGATGCTACCCTCGACAAGGGGGAAGCTAGTAGTGAAAAGGCTCCTTCTTATAGTGGCAAGAATGGCACCGGCATCTTTGCCCATGTGGAACCACCACTTGTTTATGGTGGACCGGTTCCCTCTACTCATTTGAATCATGCCGGTCCTCCTCCTAAGATTGTGAAAAATGAGGATTTTGATTCTTGGGTTTACCGCTTTAAACGTCAGTTAAATCATGTGAACACTAACCTTTGGAGAATCATTGAAGAAGGTTTTTACCCACATGATCCAAGCAACCTCACTCCTCGAGAAGCCGCAGACAATCAATTCAATGAGAATGCTCTCTTCATCATTCAAGATGCAATTCCACCTGAAGACCTACCTCATCTTCGCCCTTTCTCCTTGGCCAAAGATGCATGGCATTGTGTCGTGTCTCTCTACCGGGGAAGCGCAAGCATTCAACGCTCCAACTATGAAGTGGTACAAGATGAGGCCGATGAGTTTGCAATGAAGGAAGATGAAGAGCCTCGTGAGCTTTATCGGAGAGTCACCAAACTCGCGGTCTCACTACGAGATCACGGGAGCAAGGACACGGATGATAATTGGATCAAGCGCAAATTCCTCAAGGCAATGATGCCCTACCACAAGGCCATGTCCTCCGTCATCCGCCAAAGACCGGACTTCCACACTTTGACCTCAAGCGAGGTGTTGGATGAGTTTGTGGCCATGAACATTTTGGACAAGACCGCCGACAATGCGGTGCTCCGGTCTCAACGGGCAAAGAAGCCCAACCTTGCTTTGAAGGCCAAGCTCACCGTGAAAGAAGAAGAAGAGGAAGAAGAGGAGAGCAACCCCGAAGATACAAAGTATGCATATCATGAACACATGGCTCTTGCTTCAAGGCAATTTTGGAGCAAGAAAAACTCGAGGCCCAACTTTAGCAAAAACAACTCGAGTGGGACAAGGGGCAAGCAACGTGTGAGGACTTGCTACAATTGCGGCAACGTGAGTCATTTCGTTGCGGAATGCCCGTATGAGAAGAGGGAAAACAATGGTGGCAAACTCATCCGAAAGGACAAGGCCAAGTCGTTCCCCAACAAGAACAACTTCACCAAGAAGACTCCTCCCAAGGCCTTGGTTGTGCAAGAAGAGTACAATGAGGATGATGACGATGATGAAGATGATGAGACGGTTGCCATGGCCTCCGTTGCCATTGCAACAACGTCACAAGTGTCTCTCTTCGACTCACCCAACGAGAGCATCAACGCCAAGTGCCTCATGGCTAAAGCCACCAACAAGGTAACCCCCAACATCAAAACTACCATCATTAATCATCCGTCCCCATTGGATTGCATTAATGAAGTTGAGGGAGCTAATGTGGAGGCTAACGAGTTTGAGGCCTTTATGGGTAAACTCAAGGGAAAATCCAAGAAGCACTTTTTTGCTCTCTTGGAACAACTTGGTGAGGCCAATGACATGATCGAGGCTCACGAAGACACCATCTCGAAGATGGAAGGGCATAGTCGTGACTATGCCGATGAGATTTCGGATCTTTCCAATGCTCTTAAGGAAGAGCGTGGTCTTCGTTTGGCTCTTGAGGAGTCACAGAACGTTGATCATGCTAAGTTAGAGAAAGATTATGATCATGCCCTAGTTGTGTCTCGTGTACTAAACTCCGAGAAGGCCAAACTCGGGGTTGATCTTGCTAGACTCAAAGAGGAGTTTGATATACTTGACAAGGCCCACAAGGCCTTGAAGGGTATTCACGCTAGTCTCAAGGAGTCTCATGATCAACTCCAAGTGAAGCTAACTAAGGAGAAAGCAACTTTTCCTCATATGGTTTTACTTGATAACGCAAATGCTACTAACCCGTGTTGTGAGCATATACATCTTGTTGAGGAAAATGCTAAGTTGAAGGAACAACTTAAGAGAGGCCTTGCGACTTGCATACAAGGCAAGAAGAACCTCAATGATCTCTTGATTAACCAGAAGGGAGGTGTAGCGAAGGAAGGGGTTGGGTACGTCCTCGACTCCAAAAACAAGAAGAAGAATGACAAGACCAAACGACCTCCTCCCCTCATGCAAACCTTTGTGAGGGCGGGAGAGAGTGTTCCCGAGGAGAAGAAGAAGAACAAAGTCAAGAAGGGCAATGTCACCTCACCCAACAAGGCCGGCGATTTTAATCCTTCTTATGTGTTGTGCCGTGCTAGTGATGGGCATGTTTATGCCAAATTTGTTGGCTCTCTTCATGAGTACATTGAATGGTCTATTTGGGTTCCTAAGACCCTAGTTACTAACATCAAAGGACCCATTACAAAATGGGTACCTAAAACCAAGCATTGATCTCTTGTAGGTGTTTGCTTCCGGTGGTGGATCATGGTTGCTCGACAGCGGAGCTACAAATCATATGACCGGAAGCAAGGACTTGGTGGTGGATGTGCACATAGTTCCATCTATGCCCACCAATGTCGAGTGGGGTGACGCCTCATCTTCTAAGGTATTGGGACTTGGCAAGGTGGTCATCTCTCATGATCTCACGATCGAGAAGGTCAAGCTTGTTGAGTCCCTTGCATACAATTTACTTTCCGTTCGTCAACTTGCAATCATGGGCTTTGCCACTTTCTTTGATATCGATACCGTGGCCCTCTTGTGGAGCAAGACTCTTAAAGTAGCCTTTGTTGGGCATGTCGAGAACGGTCTATATGTGATTAACTTTTCGGAGCGACCCACTAAGACCGCGACATGCCTAATGGCTAAAGTTGATGTGGGATGGCTTTGGCATCGCCGTTTAGCCCATGTCAATATGAGATCTTTGCAAAGTCTCCTAAAGGGGGACCATGTCCGTGGACTAACGAATGTTAGTTTTGCTAAAGATCGTGCTTGCAGTGCCTGTATCGAAGGAAAGCTACATGAGAAGGCTCACCCTCCCACGACTATCATTTATTCAAAAAGGCCTTTGGAGCTCCTTCACATGGATCTCTTTGGGCCTCCGTCCTTCGATAGTCTTGGAGGTAGAAAGTATTGCTTGGTGATTGTGGATGACTACTCAAGGTACACGTGGGTGTATTTCTTCAAGAGGAAGAGTGAGACCCAACAAACCGTCATTGACTTTGCAAATGAAGCACAACGTCAACACAATGCAAAGATTTTGACAATAAGAAGTGACAACGGCACCGAGTTCAAGAACTACACCTTGGATGAATTTCTTAGTGATGAGGGAATCAAGCATCAATATTCCACACCATACACCCCTCAACAAAACGGTGTTGCGGAGAGGAAGAACTGGACGTTGATGGATGCGGCAAGGACCATGATGGCGGAGTTCAAGTCTCCGTACAACTTTTGGGCCGAAGCCATCAACACTGCGTGTCATGCATCAAATCGGCTCTACCTCCGCAAGGGTTTGAACAAGACTCCTTATGAGATACTCACCGGTAACAAGCCCAACCTCAAGTACTTCCGGGTATTCGGGTGTAAGTGCTTCATTCTCAAGAAGGGTGTTCGTTTGTCTAAATTTGAGGCTAGAGCTTATGAGGGCATATTTGTTGGTTATGCTACAAACTCTCATGCTTACCGTGTCCTCAATAAATCCACGGGACTTATTGAGGAGACGTGTAACGTGGAGTTTGATGAGAATAACGGCTCCCAAGTGGAGCAAAGTGGCACTTGTGATGTAGGTGATGAAATTCCTCCTCAAGCCATAAGAAGAATGGGTGTTGGTTTCATCCTACCCATTGAGGAACCCCTTGTGGCCGAAGGAGAAGGACAATGCTCCACTCAAGTGGAGCTATCACCAACCCAAGGCCCACACGCTTCCGAAGAACAAAGTGAAGGCCCTCAACCTCATGAACAAGACCAAGGGCAACATCATACTCAAGACGGTGTTGACACACCAAGTGATGCCCAAGGTCAAGTACTCTCCCTCGAGCAAGTTCAAGACCAAGAACAAGTTCATGACGACACTCAAGATGATCAAGTAACCGCTCCTCAACTCACTACCGAGGAGGAATTAGAGCGTCGTGCCGCCAAGGTTGCTTCCAAGCTCTCCACCAAAGACCATCTCATGACAAATGTGCTTGGAAGCTTAAGAAAGGGGGTAAGCACTCGTAGACAATTAGCAAATTATTGTGAGCATCACGCTTTTGTCTCTTGTGTGGAACCCCACAAGGTTTATGAGGCGCTAGAAGATCCGGATTGGCTTAATGCCATGCATGAAGAACTCAACAACTTCGAGCGCAACAAAGTGTGGAGATTGGTGCCAAGGCCAACGGGGACCCACAATGTTATTGGAACCAAGTGGATATTCAAGAACAAGCAAGATGCCCATGGGATTATCATTCGCAACAAGGCTCGTTTGGTAGCACAAGGCTACTCCCAAGTCGAGGGTATCGACTACGGTGAAACCTTTGCTCCCGTTGCTCGTCTTGAATCCATTCGCATGTTGATTGCATATGCTTCTCATCATAACTTTAAGTTACATCAAATGGATGTGAAGAGTGCTTTTCTTAATGGTCCCATTAATGAATTGGTGTACGTCAAGCAACCCCCCGGGTTCGAGGATCCCTACTTTCCCGATCATGTGTATCAACTCGATAAGGCACTCTATGGCCTTAAACAAGCCCCACGTGCGTGGTATGACCACCTTACCGAGTTGTTACAAGACCGTGGGTTTGAAGTTGGGGTAATCGACCCCACTCTTTTTACTAAGAAGGTCAAAGGGGAGTTGTTTGTGTGCCAACTATATGTTGATGATATTATCTTTGGTTCTCCTAACAAAGCCTTCAATGAGGAATTTGCCGCTCTCATGACCTCAAAGTTCGAGATGTCCTCCATGGGGGAGTTGAAGTTCTTTCTAGGGTTCGAAGTGAAGCAAAGAAGAGAAGGAACCTTCATCAATCAATCCAAATACACTCAAGACATGCTCAAGAGATTCAAGCTAAGTGACGTCAAGCCGGCTTCCACCCCAATGCCCACCAAGTGCCAACTTGACCTTGATCCAAATGGTAAAGTGGTGGATCAAAAGGTATATCGTTCCATGATTGGCTCCTTGCTTTACCTTTGTGCATCTAGACCGGACATCATGTTGAGTGTGGGAATTTGTGCATGGTTTCAAGCCGCACCTAAGGAAAGTCACCATGTGGCGGTCAAACGAATCTTTCGATATTTGGCTCATACCCCAAACTTTGGCCTATGGTACCCAAGAGGATCAAACTTCAAGCTTGTAGGGTACTCGGATTCCGATTGGGCGGGAGACAAAGTGGATAGGAAGTCCACTTCCGGAGGATGCCAATTCCTTGGTTGATCTTTGGTAAGTTGGTCTTCCAAAAAGCAAAGTTGTGTGTCTCTCTCGTCCACCGAAGCGGAGTATGTTGCGGCCGGTAGTTGTTGTGCACAACTCTTGTGGATGAGGCAAACTTTGAAGGATTACGGTGTCACTTGTGACAAAGTGCCTCTTTGGTGTGACAACGAAAGTGCCATCAAGATTTCTCTCAACCCGGTGCAACACTTCAAGACGAAACATATTGAGATTCGGTATCACTTCATCCGGGATCACATTAGGCGAGGAGAGATCGAGCTCAACTATGTCAACACTCATGACAACCTTGCAGATATTTTCACGAAGCCCTTGGATGAAGCAAGATTTCGCGAGTTAAGGCATGAGTTAAATATCATTGATTCGAGCAATGTTGCTTGAACCCGTGCACACCCTACCTCACTCAATTTGTTGTCTAGTTTAGGTGTAGGCATGGACATAGGGGGAGTGTTGTTCTCTCAATGAACTCTCCCTCCCCCCACTATGCATAAATTGATCAAGTCTTTCACTTTTTGCCATTGTTGATGGCACATGTGCTTAAAAGACGAGTTTTGGTCATGGGCCCAAGGTTAAAATCTTCGCGGCGCCATACCTCTTGACTCAAACATAGGTGGCTTCGGCCACCGCCCTCTCTTGGCCTCTTGCTGGTGTGCTTCTTTCTGCTTTTTCGTTGCAGTTTCTTTTTGAGCTAGGCCTTGTGATCTAGTTGTCGCCGTGTGCTGGGGCGGTACTGCCGCTGCTGGCGAGCGGTACTACCGCTCCCAGCGCGGTACTACCGCTGTGGGGCGGGGGCCAGGGGTTTTTATCGGGGCAGGGGAGGTTGCTTCCTCCCCATACCCATTCGCTCGCCCCTCGTGCCTCTCTCTCTCTCCAGCACAGTTCCGGCGCGGAAGGGCTTCGGTGGATCTCCTCCTCCGGGGCATTCCTCTCCATTTCCTTCGGTGGAGTCGATCCCCACCTCGTCCTCTTGCCATGGATGCTGGTATTGCCCCCGTTCCTTCTCTCTTTTGGTCTTGTGTTTAGATCTTGTGCTTTAGGGGCAATGTTGGTTGCATCTCTAGATTTTTGGCTAAATCTAGGCTTGAGTTGGTTGGAGTAGGCAACTAGATCATCGAGATTGTTGTTTGGTAGGATTATGTTTGAATTTGGTAGGCCGGTAGTACCGGATCTGTCCACGGTAGTAGCAAGCCACTGTTTCACCGCCTCGCGCTTTGAAACTGCTGTGCATCCGCCTCAAGCCGTACTACCGCTCTCTTTGGAGCGGTACTACCGCTTGACCTCGCGCGGTACTACCGCTCCCTTTGGGGCGGTACTACCTCTCGGGGCGGTACTACCGCGGGTAGGTCACGGTACTACCGCTGCATGCCAACTTCCATCATTCTCCTACATTTCCTTTGTTGTGTTTGTTGGCTTATGCTCATCTCTTCTGTTTGTTTTGCGTCTTTTGTGTGCTTGGCTCCAGGTGATGACACTTCTGAGCAGCAAGGTCACCGTATCAACCCTGGACGTGCCACCTCCAAGCGTTACCGGACCTCAGAGCCTGCCGGTGTTTCTTCAAGCACTCAACCGCCTCCAGCGAATGTTTTAGCAAGTGTTCCTCCTCCTCCTCAGCACCAGAAGCGAGCCGCCAACAAGCCAAAAGGGAAGACTGTGACTGAGATGAACAACAAGGAGTTCTGGGAGAAGCGTCGTCGCAACCCCTATACGGTGGACCAAGAACCCACTTTGATCAACCGCCCGTTCTGGAACCGTTTTCAGTTTGCCATCTATTTTGATGTGATCAAGGCCAAGAAGAATCTGTTTGTTGATGTTCGCTCTATTGACATTGATGCCATGGAGAAGGATCCAGAGTACTTTGGGGAAGCCCTTCAGATGTGCACTCAGCTGAACATTCTCAGGATCATGCAGTTCAACAAGGATTTCGATGCGGATTTGTTGGCTCAGTTCTTTGCCACCGTTCACCTTGGAACAGATGGTGACCGGACCCTGACTTGGATGACCAATGGCAAGCAGCTTTCTGTCAAGTGGCGGGCGTTCATGGAGTTGCTTGATGTGGTGGATAACGGGCTTGAGACTCCTGTCGGTTTCCGTCCTCACCGCAATGTTACCTCCACCCATAAGCAAGCCCTTTGGCCCTACTGCACTGTCAAGATCCACCCTGTCACTGAGAAGAAGACCTATGAGCTGTGTCCATATCTGGACATTCTTCATCGCATTTTCCGTGAGACTCTCTTCCCTCGCATTGGGAATCTGGATCAGGTTCACTCCTACCTCGTGGACATGCTCCTTTTCTGTCAGCATGAGAAGGAAGCCAACACTGGAGAGAGCCTGGATATCTCTCATGTCATGTGGTCTGAACTTGTCTCCGCCGTGTCTGAGCGCAAGTGTCCTATCTATGGTCCCTTCATCATGAGGCTCATTGAGAGGGCCTGGGCACAGACCTACCCCAGAGTGCTGCTAGAGACTGGAGATTTAGTTTCCCATGAGATCAAGCGTCTGAGGAAGAAGGACAACTGGACTGCACCTCACACAGGGGGTCCTTCTGCTGCTACTGCTGCCACAGGGGCCCGTCTGCTACTGCTGCCACAGGGGGCCCGTCTACCGCTGCAACTGCCATGGACACTGAGGGTGAGGATGCTCCTGCTGGCCATGATGAGGACCTTGGCCACTCCAGTGCAGAACCATCATGGGCCCAGAAACTCAAGCGCAAGATGAAGAAGCTCTTCTGCCTGGAGTCCCATGGTCAGTATATGACTCATGTGGCGGAGAAGAATGCCAGGTCGCGCCACAAGGAGATCATGCGCCAGCTGGGCGCCACAGTTGTCAGTGGATCTGAGGGACAGATCACTGAAGAGGAGGACTGGATCCATCAGAACTGCCACTGGACCGACTCCGATGCCGAGCAGTTCTCTCCCCACGATGCAGATGCAGAGATGTGATGATCACCTGGAGTCGTAGTGTCTCTCTCGACCTTTTTGGTGTCTCGCTGCCAAAGGGGGAGAGAGTGTAGGGATTTGATTTGCTCGTTTTGCTTCTTGTGTCGTGCTTTGCTTTTAGTCTTGTGCGTTTCCCTTGGTTTGGTTTGTTGTGAGACCTAAGTTCCCGTCATATGGTGTAAGACATATGCTACCTTAGTTATCTTATCTATGTTTATGCACCTCGGTATATTATAGCTTGCTTATCCTATCATATATGTTGTTCTCATGTATCTTACTTAGGTTGTTTGGTCTCTAAAATATAGGGGAAGCTGTGATCCTAGTGTGTGTGCCCTTCAGTCCTTAGTACTCATCTAGTTTGCACACATCTAGGGGGAGCCTATCTATATTTTAGAGGCATGAGCTCTCTTGCATTCTTTGTCATTACTCTTTTTTGTGCAAATCCCGTATTGTCACCAATCCACCAAAAAGGGGGAGATTGTAAGGGCTTATTTATCCCTACGGTGTTTTGGTGATTGATGACAATGCATTTGCGGACTAATCATGTGCTTTGAGTGCTTTCAGATATTCATTCTTCGGCACGGAACGATTATTTCCCCTTGGCGCTCTACTCAAGACGGTGTAGTCTATTCCGTGACTTTGTTGGTGGACTAAGTTTCGTAGTAGTCACCGTACTATCAAGAGGGGGTCCGCTTCGGTATGGCTTGGGTGGAATCAACACGTACACGTTCTCATCACACCCTCCGTTTCTTTCCGCACCTATGGGGCCTTTCTTTTCTTCCTTCTTCTGCTTGTCCAGAACCCAGCGGTAGTACCGCGGGCCACAGCGGTAGTACGGCTGAGACTCACTAAGCGGTAGTACCGCTCCCCGGAGCGGTAGTACCGCTTGGTGGCCTCAGCAGCAGTACCTCTGCGGTTCCGTGCTCCTACCGTCCTGTCACTGCGTTTGTAGCGGTAGTACCACTCCTCGGAGCGGTAGTACCGCTTGCTGGGCTCAGCCGCAGTACCGTTGTGGCTTTGTGCTCCTTCCACTTCGATTCGTGCGCGCATTTTCTCGTGTCGGGTTTTGCGGTACTAGCTGCGGCAGTAGTGGCGGTAGTGCTGCTTGTGAGCGGTAGTACCGCTCTGCCTCCGCGGTAGTACCGCCCTGGGCCCCAGCCCCAGCCCTTCTCTTCTGGCGCGGCAGTACCGCTGAGGGGGAGCGGTAGTACCGCTTAAGGGCGGCAGTACCGCTCTGCCTCCACGGCAGTACCGCGCTCTGCGGGGCTGAGTGGGGGGTAACGGTTGACTTGTTTCCCCCACTATAAAAGGGCTTCTTCTCCTCCCTCTTTGCCCCACCTCTTCCCCCAACCTTCATTATTGCCCAAGCACCATTTATTGCTCAAGCTCCATTGAATACCCCAAGCTTCTTCTTGCCCGATCTATCTCCCTAGCCAATCAAACTTGTTGATTTGCTCGGGAGTGGTTGAGAAGGCACCGATCTACACTTCCACCAAGAGATTTTTGATTCCCTCACTCATCCTTAGCGGATCTTGTTACTCTTGGGTGTTTGAGCACCCTAGACAGTTGAGGTCGCCTCGGAGCTATATTCCATTGTGGTGAAGCTTCGTGGTCTTGTTAGGAGCCTCCAATTAAGTTGTGGAGTTTGCCCCCACCTTGTTTGTAAAGGTTCGGTTGCCGCCTTCAAGGGCACCAATAGTGGAATCACGGCATCTCGCATTGTGTGAGGGCGTGAGGAGAATACGGTGGCCCTAGTGGCTTCTTGGGGAGCATTGTGCCTCCACACCGCTCCAACGGAGACGTACTTCCCTTCAAAAGGAAGGAACTTCGGTAACACATCCTCGTCTTCACCGGATCCACTCTTGGTTATTTCTTACCTCTTACTTGTGCAAGCTCTTTAGTGTTTATCCCCTTGCTTGCTTGTGTGCTCGTTGTTGTTGCATCATATAGGTTGTTAATCTAGTTGCACATCTAGACAACTTACTTTGATGCAAAGTTTAATTTGGTAAAGAAAAGAAAAAAATTGGTAGTTGCCTATTCACCCCCCCCCTCTAGTCAACCATAACGATCCTTTCAATGAGGCATGGTTCGCAAGCATCAACTGATTCATAATCAAGTGATTCCAAAAGCCCATCAGCATGGAGTTTCTTCATGTGCTTTACACCAATATGACCTAAACGGCAGTGCCACAAATAAGTTTCACTATCATTATTAAATTTGCATCTTTTGTCTTCAATATTATGAATATGTGTATCACTACGATCGAGATCTAATGAACCATTTTTATTGGGTGTGTAACCATATAAGGTTTTATTCATGTAAACAGAACAACAATTATTCTCTAACTTAAATGAATAATCGTATTGCAATAAATATGATCAAATCATATTCATGCTCAACGCAAACACCAAATAACACTTATTTAGGTTCAACACCAATCCCGAAAGTATAGGGAGTGTGCGATGATGATCATATCAATCTTGGAACTACTTCCAACACACATCGTCACTTCACCCTTAACTAGTTTCTGTTCATTCTGCAACTCCCGTTTTCGAGTTACTACTCTTAGCAACTGAACCAGTATCAAATACCGAGGGGTTGCTACGAACACTAGTAAAATACACATTAATAATCTGTATATCAAATATACCTTTGTTCACTTTGCCATCCTTCTTATCCGCCAAATACTTGGGGCAGTTCCGCTTCCAGTGACCAGTCCCTTTGCAGTAGAAGCCCTTAGTCTCAGGCTTAGGACCAGACTTGGGCTTCTTCACTTGAGCAGCAACTTGCTTGCCGTTCTTCTTGAAGTTCCCCTTCTTCCCTTTGCCCTTTTATTGAAACTAGTGGTCTTGTCTACCATCAACACTTGATGCTCTTTCTTGATTTCTACCTTCATCGATTTCATCATCATGAAAAGCTCGGGAGTTGTTTTCGTCACCCCTTGCATACTATAGTTCATCATGAAGTTCTACTAACTTGGTGATGGTGACTAGAGAATTCTGTCAATCACTATCTTATCTGGAAGATTAACTCCCACTTGATTCAAGCGATTGTAGTACCCAGACAATCTGAGTACATGCTCACTAGTTGAGCGATTCTCCTCCATCTTTTGGCTATAGAACTTGTTGGAGACTTCATATCTCTCAACTCGGGTATTTGCTTGAAATATCAACTTCAACTCCTGGAACATCTCATATGGTCCATGACGTTCAAAACGTCTTTGAAGTCCCGATTCTAAGCCATTAAGCATGGTGCACTAAACTATCAAGTAGTCATCATATTGAGCTAGCCAAACGTTCATAACGTCTGCATCTGCTCCCGCAATAGGTCTGTCACCTAGCGGTGCATCAAGGACATAATTCTTCTGTGCAGCAATGAGGATAAACCTCAGATCACAGATCCAATCCGCATCATTGCTACTAACATCTTTCAACACAATTTTCTCTAGGAACATATCAAAATAAACACAGGGAAGCAACAACGCGAGTTATTGATCTACAACATGATTTGCAAAATACTACCAGGACTAAGTTCATGATAAATTTAAATTCAATTAATCATATTACTTAAGAACTCCCACTTAGATAGACATCCCTCTTATCCTCTAAGTGATCACGTGATCCAAATCAACTAAACCATGTCCGATCATCACGTGAGATGGAGTAGTTTCATTGGTGAACATCACTATGTTGATCATATCTACTATATGATTCACGCTCGACCTTTCGGTCTCCGTGTTCCGAGGACATATCTGTATATGCTTGGCTCGTCAAGTATAACCTGAGTATTCCGCGTGTGCAACTGTTTTGCACCCGTTGTATTTGAACGTAGAGCCTATCACACCCAATCATCACGTGGTGTCTCAGCACGAAGAACTTTCGCAATGGTGCATACTCAGGGAGAACACTTCTTGATAATTAGTGAGAGATCATCTTATAAAGCTACCGCCAAACTAAGCAAAATAAGATGTATAAATGATAAACATCACATGCAATCAAAATATGTGACATGATATGGCCATCATCATCTTGTGCCTTTGATCTCCATCTCTAAAGCATCGTCATGATTTCCATCGTCACCGGCATGACACCATGATCTCCATCATCTTGATCTATATCAATGTGTCGTCACATGGTCGTCTCGCCAACAATTGCTCTTGCAACTATTGTTATCGCATAGCGATAAAGTAAAGCAATTATTTGGCGCTTGCATCTTATGCAATAGAGAGACAACCATAAGGATTTTGCCAATTGCCGATAACTTCAATCAAAACATGATGATCATATACAACAACTTATAACTCATCACGGCTTGACCATATCACATCACAACATGCCCTGCAAAAACAAGTTAGACGTCCTCTACTTTGTTGTTGCAAGTTTTACGTGGCTGCTACGGGCTTAAGCAAGAACCAATCTTACCTACGCATCAAAACCACAACGATAGTTTGTCAATTTGGTGATGCTTTAACCTTCGCAAGGACCGGGCGTAGCCACACTCGGTTCAACTAAAGTTGGAGAAACTGACACCCGCCAGCCACCTGTGTGCAAAGCACGTCGGTAGAACCAGTCTCGCGTAAGCGTACGCGTAATGTCGGTCCGGGCCGCTTCATCCAACAATACCGCCGAACCAAAGTATGACATGCTGGTAAGCAGTATGACTTATATTGCCCACAACTCACTTGTGTTCTACTCCTGCACAACATCAACACATAAAACCTAGGCTCTGATACCACTGTTGGGGAACGTAGTAATTTCAAAAAAAATTCTACGCACACGCAAGATCATGGTGATGCATAGCAACGAGATGGGAGAGTGTTGTCTACGTACCCTCGTAGACCGAAGCAGAAGCGTTGACGCAACGTAGAGGAAGTAGTCGTACGTCTTCCCGGTCCAACCGATCCAAGCACCGTTACTCCGGCACCTCCGAGTTCGTGGCACACGTTCAGCTCGATGACGCTCCCCGGGCTCCGATCCAGCAAAGCTTCGGGGAGGAGTTCTGTCAGCACGACGGCGTGGTGACGATCTTGATGTTCAACCGTCGCAGGGCTTCACCTAAGCACCGCTACAATATGACCGAGGTGTAATATCGTGGAGGGGGGCAACGCACACGGCTAAGGAACGATCACGAAGATCAACTTGTGTGTCTATGGAGTGCCCCCTGCCCCCGTATATAAAGGAGTGGAGGAGGGGAGGGCCGGCCCTCTCTATGGCGCGCCCTAGGGGAGTCCTACTCCCACCGGGAGTAGGATTCCCCCTTTCCTAGTCCAACTAGGAGTCCTTCCATGTATTAGGAGTAGGAGATAAGGAAGGGGAAGGGAGAAGGGAAGGAAGGAGGGGGCGCAGCCCCTCCCCCTAGTCCAATTCGGACTAGGCCTTGGGGGGGCGGCCTGCCCTGGGCAGCCCCTCTCTCTTTCCCGTATGGCCCAATAAGGCCCAATACTTCTCCCGGCGAATTCCCGTAACTCTTCGGTACTCCGAAAAATACCCGAATCAGTCGGAACCTTTCCGAAGTCCGAATATAGTCGTCCAATATATCGATCTTTACGTCTCGACCATTTCGAGACTCCTCGTCATATCCCCGATCTCATACGGGACTCCGAACTCCTTCGGTACATCAAAACTCATAAACTCATAATATAACTGTCATCGAAACCTTAAGCGTGCAGACCCTACGGTTCGAGAACAATGTAGACATGACCGAGACACGTCTCCGGTCAATAACCAATAGCGGAACCTGGATGCTCATATTGGCTCCTACATATTCTACGAAGATCTTTATCGGTCAGACCGCATAACAACATACGTTGTTCCCTTTGTCATCGGTATGTTACTTGCCCGAGATTCGATCGTCGGTATCCAATACCTAGTTCAATCTCGTTACCGACAAGTCTCTTTACTCGTTCCGTAATACATCATCCCGCAACTAACTCATTAGTTGCAATGCTTGCAAGGCTTAAGTGATGTGCATTACCGAGAGGGCCCAGAGATACCTCTCCGACGATCGGAGTGACAAATCCTAATCTTGAAATACGTCAACCCAACATGTACCTTTGGAGACACCTATAGAGCACCTTTATAATCACCCAGTTACGTTTGGTAGCACACAAAGTGTTCCTCCGGTAAACGGGAGTTGCATAATCTCATAGTCATAGGAACATGTATAAGTCAAGAAGAAAGCAATAGCAACATACTAAACGATCAGGTGCTAAGCTAATGAAATGGGTCATGTCAATCAGATCATTCAACTAATGATGTGATCCCGTTAATCAAATGACAACTCTTTGTCCATGGTTAGGAAACATAACCATCTTTGATTAACGAGCTAGTCAAGTAGAGGCATACTAGTGACACTCTGTTTGTCTATGTATTCACACATGTATTATGTTTCCGGTTAATACAATTCTAGCATGAATAATAAACATTTATCATGAAATAAGGAAATAAATAATAACTTTATTATTGCCTCTAGGGCATATTTCCTTCAATTACCTGTAGCCCCCAAGGGCCGGTTTAATCAACATGAATAAGCCGGGACTTATCACCGTGGCTTTAAATAAAATCCAACTGTGTAGCCCCCATGAGTCGGCTATAGTCATAGTAGTGTAGCCGGGTCATCCTAGAATTATCTTCAGCAAAGAGCAATATGCATTAGCCCCCAAGTGTTGGGTCATTATGTAATAATGAGCAGGGACTTTGTAAATATGATGATGTAAATTTGAGCAGTAACGTGTAGCCCCCAAGGGCCGGCTTAGTAAGATAATACTGAGCTGGGACTTTTCATTGAAAATAATATCATATGATGTTACCCCCATCCTGGGGCTTGAACCCACGTCCACAAGGTTAAGAGCTTTGTGCTTACCAACTGAGTAGTGGATCCTTCAATATATAATGGAATGAGGCCTGTGTATCTTGAATTTTAACAGGAGCAATTGGTAGCCCCCAAGGGCCGGCTCATTACAATGGGATGAGTCGGGTCTTCAATAAGGCCAATAAAAATGACTTTGCATTAGCCCCCAAGTGTCATGGTGCATGCTTGCAGCGACATGAGACTTGCATATTTGATGTAACCTCAACTTGAATAATGTAGCCCCCAAGTGCCGGGTCGTAAGCCTGCAGTGACTCGGGACTATTTCCTCCATTGTAAAATAAATCATGCCCATTGATAAAGATAATAGCTGTTGCGCTAAAGCGACTTTGAAAACCTCAATCATAATACCGGTTATTGATAATCATAATAGAAATCCAGCCATGTTGGCTATTCAAGTTTTAAATAATATAATCCGGTATGAAAACCTCAATCATTCAATATCATCATGAAAATCCGGCCAAGTTTGGCTATTTAAAGATTTCAAATACCTTATCCGTTGACAAGTAAATCCGGAGTTTAAATACCCGGCGGCTCTTGGCCGATGGCGTTTCAATACGCCTTCATTGTAAACCGGAATTTTTATGACCCGGCGGCTTATAGCCTTTTGAGAAAAATCCAGAACGGATAATCATTTTGAAGCATCAATTTTGGTAATGAGCTTTGAACTTAATCATTTATTTGTCATATTTCTGCAAATCCTGCAGAGAGTTTAAACAACATATGCCCTGGTGACTTAGCGTCAAAACCAGGGCGGGTCATAATATCTCACATATAACCACTGTGATATTGAATTTGTACTGCCGGCTTACATAACATGTGCAGTAAGGGTGATAACCCAATCCTTAGAAGCCAATGCTTCCACATAGATGATGATTGTCATAAAATGGCGAGTTATAGTCAAATGTCAAGCCGGGTTAAGCATAAAACACTTATATATATTTGAGATATAATCCCAAAAAGGTCTCAAGTTAAGTAATTGTGGCTGCAATAAACTTTACCAGAGATAGAATAAAACTTTTTGAGGCTTCTGATTCGGATACGATCAGTAAACCGTTCCAAAGGGGTTGAGCTAAGATTCGAATACGATCATATAGCCCCCAGTGGCTTTGGCGATGCCGATCAAGAGGGTATCGACAGCTATGTTCTCTTTGGTTCGAATACGACCTATGTTTGAACAGGAAGCCCCCAAATGACCTTGAAAGTTGTTTAACGACGCTGATTCGAATACGATCCACGTCGGACCCAAAGGGGTTGAGCTATGATTCGGAAACGATCAAGAAGCCCCCTAGTGGGTTTGGCAGTATGCCAATCAAAAGGGTTTCGACAGCTATGTTCTCTTTGGTTCGAATACGACCTATGTTTGAACAGGAAGCCCCCAAGTGACCATATAAGTTTTGGCATTGCGCCGATCAAGAGGGTACTGATAGCTATGCTCGATGAGCAGGAAGCCCCCAAGTGATCATAATAAGATAAGCCGTAAAGCAGGATATCCAAGTTTGAACCGCGCATCATGGCAGCAAGTTCTTTTGGCAACCTTTAATTTTTCTGAGAACTCGAACTTGCGATAGATTAAATCTTTTTGAACCGGAATTTTAAACCGGATTTAAAAGCTTCAAAACTTTGTGAGAAACAAATTTACCTTGAGCCAGATTTTGAACCGGATTTGATAGCTTCAAAGCTTTGCGGGAGAGAGATGTCTCTTGAGCTATATTTTAAACCGGAATCTTCATTTTGAGCCGGAAATTTTTCTGACGGCCTTTAAATATTCGCCAATAAAGAGTAGCCTCCGCGGCCGGGTTATCTTCCCTTCAATGACCCGGAGTTCTTGAATTCACTGAAACCGGCTAATTTTGCCGAGCCATACCATTGTAGCCCCCGAGTCTCAAGATGACTCAAAGAGTTGGCTTGAGATTCTCCATATTTGACCATAGCAGAAGGTGTATATCATTGGCGTTGATAACGCGATGTGAATCCACAGAAGGTTGAGGTGACTACGGCGGGTTATAAATGATACCGTATGAGCCGTGTCAGCAACTCGGCCAATGGCTCCTTCCAACGAGCTGTTTGAAGTTTAACCAAATTGTAGTGGCGGCGACTTATGCGACTGCCCATTGAACCATCCAGTGCAGACGGCGGCTGATAATATATGATAATTTGCCTCCAAATTGTTGGAAGAAAACTGGGCTTCCCAAGTAGTGACTTGCTCATATTGAATAAACAGCTCATGCAGACAAGTGTGGCCCGGTGTGTTGATGTAAACCAGGCCGAGAGAAACGGACGGTAAAGACGACCGTAACATCAGAGGCGGCACGGACAGATGAGTCGGTCGTGGCACTATAAGCCGGTGCGGGCGAGTTAACCACGTCGTTTTGATGTAGTGGACAATTGTCCTGCATCAAAAATATTGCAGACCAATGCAAAGATAAACTGATTTTCGACAAAAATAATGTGCCAATAAAATATATTTTAGATGGATACCACCTGACTCGTCCGGACAGTAAATGAGTCGGCTGCGGCGTTGTAAGCCGGTGCGGACGGAAGAGTCGACCGCGGTGTTGTAAGCCGGCGCGGACGGAAGAGTCGACCGCGGTGCTGTAAGCCGGCGTGGACGGAAGAGTCGACCACCGCGTTGGAAGCGGCACAGACGCGTGTGTATCGGCTGCGGGCGCGGACGACGAGTCAACCGCGTGTGTTGATGTAGCAGGGATGACGACTCTCTCGTCTGCGCTAGTGCAAAAAATAATATTGGCGGACGTTCCTTTGCGACACCTTTGTAACGAATAATAGTCCTGCAAAAAAATAGCACAGACCAGAATAATTGTTCTCAAACAATTTAATATGCACTGATAATATATATAGAAAAGATAGCACCTGGTATTTTTTTATCGGATGATTGTGAATACTGATGTTAAATAATGCTGGATACTGTTGGATAACACTTTGGCACTAGAGTAGTACTACTCCCGTTGCTATCTCCTTAGATATTGAGCTTTGAGGAGAAGTGATAAACAGAAATCATGCTGACTCCTTCTGTATCTTTCTTTTCTCCATCAAGCAATGGAACGCCTGGATGGCAGCTGGTGTGAGCGCGGCGGGAGGTGGAGTAGCCGGCTCGGGGCGAGGTCGTCGGTGGCAGCAAGGCGCACTGGCGGCTCAGAGGAGGCGAAGCGCACTAGCAGCTCGGCACAGGCAGAAGTGGCCTGACGCGGCCACGGGGGCAGCGGAATCAGCCAGGCGCGGCTGTGGTCGAGGCCCGCGGCAATCTGGCCGCAGTAGTGGTGGTGCATCAGCGGAGGCCGTGTCTCCGTTCGTTTCCGGGTGACGGTCAACTCGGTTGACTCCCGTTGGAACCCAAAGTGACTCCCAGGTTGAGCATCCCGTAGTCTAGTTTAGTCAATCCAAAGCCAATATTTACTGACAGATACGTGAGTCCCATTGCAGCTTGCACCAAGCTCAACTAGCGATCTGAAAAAATCGTCTGAACAAGTTACAGGCGAGTGCAACGGAAGCCCGTAAGCGGCTCACAGCCGCGGGTTAAAGCAATGGAGATCGCGGCGGGTCGAACGGGGCCAAGGCACAGCCGCAGAGGCGTGTGGCCGGCTCGAAGCCATGGCTTGTAGCCTCAGAGACAACAACGGCAGGCTCAGAACGACCGCGACGGCCCGAACGGTGGAAGCGTGCTCGACGGTGACTCAGAGGGCGGGTCGTAATCGGTTTGACTCCCCTTGTAGTTTTTCCTTTTCTTGATTGTTTCTTCAGATCCGACTTGTGCTAGTAGCACTTGATATCTTTTTTTCACGTACATAGCAAGCGGGGATCAAACTCTGTAGCTTACCATGATGAGTACTAGTACTGCTTGATAATTTGGTATGGGCTAGCTAACTAGCTCAGTCTCCATGCGGCCGGTTCAGACGGCGCAACAGACACGTGCGGCTCAGTTTGGAGCAGGCGACCGCGACCCAACGTGCAACAAGAGTCATCCGAGTCTGTGCTCACGCCTGGTCCCTTCTTCAAGTCGCGGCCGGTTTGACCAATCCATCCTAGTTGTAGTTGATCTCCGATTTTGTGCTTCACTGTACGCGCATGGATTCGATCGGCAGCGTGTCTTCTTGATGAATAGTAGTACTCAAGTAGTACTTCTTGATTAATCTTGACGGAAGTAGTTGGAATAAACAATAGATTTGATTGACGGCCCCTTGGATTGCAGTGTCGTAGTAAAAAAATTCTTATCCATCAACCTGTATCATGATGAATCGCCCAAGGCTAACTCAGACTTGACGGAATCTCCACGGCGCATGAGGCGGCCGCACGATCTGTAACCCCTAAACAATCTCAATCTCATATCCGCCGCCGCAAGAACACTCCGTCAATCTTGACTGATGAACTCATTGTTGATGTGAATTTTTCCACACCGGTTTTTGTTGAGCCAGAAAATTGCAAACTTCTCAAACCCTAAAAAAGATCCCTTCAAGAACTTAACACCACCGTGCGCAGGCTCCACGGTGGGCGCCAACTGTCGTGGAATAGTCACGGCAGATGTCCTAGGATGAGGACTTAGTCGTGAGGCCAACGCATCTAGGCGGTAGCTTGAGAGGGGTTGATCGGGACGAGAGACGCAACACACAAGACAGGGATTTAGACAGCTTCAGGCCCCGAGAAACATCATCCGGTAAAAACCCTACATGCTGTTTGAGGCTAGGTCTCATTATGATCACGAGAGAGTCGCCGGTAAGCCGGCTCTTTGTGTCTAGCCCTAGAGATTGTTTCTTCTTCCCGCCCCCCTTTGGGGAGCCCTGCCCCTCCTTATATAAGTTAGAGGGGCGGGTTACATGTGGAGTCCAAATAGGATTAGGACTAGCCTATCTTCTACTACAAGCCGGATACAAGTCCGGTTCTTGATTCCTTGTAAGGGAGATATTCCTCACGCCTTTCCTCTTAAGCCGGCCCACCATAACGTAAGCCGACCTTCTGGGCCTTGAGCCTCCTGGGCCCCCGGGTCTTGTCGCTCCTCTGATCCGCTTGCCAGGTCACCCATAAGTCGCCAGGATCGGGCAGGTCACTTAGTGTGTCGTCCAGTCAGGGCGGGTCATTAGTGAGTCGCCAAGTCCGGCTGGGTTATACATCCAGCCGAGTCATACCGCGGGGTATATCCCCGACAACTCCCTCTGTTCCTAAATATATGTCTTTCAGAGATTCGATTTGAAATACATACAGAGCAAAATAGGTGATTCTACACTCTAAAATACGTCTATATACATTCATATGTAGATCATCTTAAAATCTCTAAAAAGACTTATATTTAGGAATGAAGAGAGTACAACTTTAAATCATCCACTTTCTTTCAATCAAATTTCAGCAAAACAAAATTTGAGAATCCAGTGCCAACAATCTTTTCCACATGCAAATTAAATTTTTTTTTTAAATAAGGCACACACAATTTGAGTCATCCATCCATACTTATTTTTTTAATATACAAGAACATTTTAAAACATTTCATATATAATATACTTGTACTATGAGAAGTAAAAGCTGCTTAGAGCAAGTACAATAAATAGGCTTATAGCCCGCTTACATGACAATTCTGCCTATGTGAAGAGAGAGACATGAAAAAGTAAGGGGAGTGGGTTCTCATGCAAGAGCCTAGCTATACTCATGCTCTTAGGAAGATACAATAGGTTCTTTAAAAAAAGAAGATACAATAAATGTGAAGAAAGAGATAGAGAGAGGATGGAAAAAAAGCACTAGTCTTATAACCAATCTTATAGCTAACCTTGTTTTATGAGTGACTAAGTGATGAGTGTAGATGACCTGACAACATAGCCAGCAGTTGGGTGTACCATTCGCGATGCTCTTAGAATGTTTCATCTTCAAAATACGTTGAATTAATTGTTGTAATATCCTTGATTTCGTGAGGAATGTATAGGAAAGACAATAACGTGCATTATTAGTTTCCTTTTTATGCCACGATGTATTAACTGGCGGGTTAGATATGATCCTTTTGCACTATAAAAATCATCAATAATCAGTGGCTAGGATTTGCTATATCTTACCTCTCTAGAGGTAAGAAGAACCATTGTAAAATTGCTCTTGTTTTTTCCTTTCTGCACATGGATGTCGGTCTATGTTTTGTTTCATTAGTTTTGATATTGGAACCCTAACATTTTTGTATCATATGGAAAAAATATCTTTTGTTGTTGTCTAACAACGGAATATCACCAGGTAAAATCTATTTTGGACCAAGGGGAATGCATACGTCGTTGTCGTCCGCATGCAACCATTAATGCGGAAAAAATAGAAACTGGGCACCGAATCAATTTGGAAATCAATCCATTAATGCAATTAATTAGCCAGACAATTAATTACATATGTAATTAATTATAATTACATATGTAATTAATTAGTTTCATTTAAACAAGAACTTTTTCACGTGGAATCAATTTAAAAACCAAGTCATTAATGCAATTAATAAATTAGGTGGGCAATTAATTAGGCCTACAAATGATTAGAAATAGTGATTTCTTTTCCAACCGCGTTTTCCCTAATAGTTTGCGTGGTCCCCTTTTCTAGCCATTCTTTCCAAAACCACACATAATCTACCACTTCGCTTGTCACCACTCTTCACGCTCAGTAAATAAAATGAATATCACATCAAGCATATCCATCAAGAAATTCAGAAAAGTTGTTTTGGCCGGATGTGCGTCGGGTGAGACGTGTGTGATTCTTTGTAACACCCACCATGTGGTCCTAGCCTCAGTGAAGACTTTGCTATCCTAGCTCAGGATAGAAGCGCATATTGGTTTCCCCAGCATACGACTTCATAACATACACGCAATGTCATATGTTGGTGAACAAAGATGGAACATCACAAGAAGTACAACTACACAAGATAGATGAGTTTAATATGAGTGAACAAAAGGGAAAACATATGTCAATATGATAATATAGTTATACACCAATCAGAGGTCACATGACCCAACATTACAACACGAAATAAACACGGCTCCAAGTATGGACAAGAACCAAAGTTGCCTAGAGAGGCTAGAACATAAGCAAATGTCCCATAACAAACGGGTTTCAAGCTGCCGACCAAGATCCTTGTCTCTACTAGTCGACGTTGAAGTAGAACTCCACGTAGAACATTCAGCGTTCTTAGAGCAAAGCTTTACCTTAACCTGTACATGCACCTGGGGTTGTTGCCGTATCTGTGAGCCTTGAGGAATCCACAAGTCCCATTACCAAGGATACCAAGACTAACAATACTTAGGTTGGATATGGTTAAGTGTTGAGGTTTTAGCACGAAGCCAAGCAATGTAAACCAACTAGTCATACGAATACTAGAATAAGATGAGATCAACCTACACAAAGGGGGTCACAAATTAGTTGATCAATAAGTGATCCTAAACACCTACCTACGATTCCAAACATCACCCCCACCATGTTCTCTTCTTGCTTGCATACCCACAAGAAGAGCTAATCATGATACACACACGTTCGAGCAAGTTTTAGTTATTAGTTGAAGTTGTCTATGCTTGGCATTATTGTTGGGAAACATAGTAGAAAACAAAAAAATCGCCTTTCGATCAACCAACACTAGTGCAGAACCGGGCAATAGCACCGGTTCGTAAGGCCCTTTAGTGCCGGTTTAGGAACCGGCACTAAAGGTTCGGCACTAAAGCCCCCCCCCCCCCTTTAGTACCGGTTCAGCACGAACCGGTGCTAAAGGACAACCACGTGGCACGAGCCAGCTCCGGGGGGCGGGAGCCCTTTAGTACCGGTTGGTAACACCAACCGGTACTAAATGGTTGTGGGTTTTTGTTTTATTTTGTATTTTTCAATTAAATTTGTGTTATCAATTTAATTTAGGATTGTTTTACGTTATAATGAGTTGTAGTCGTTGTCATCATCATCATCATCGCATATTAATAAATAAATAAACTCTAGCTAGGTAAAAATCATCATAGTCGTCTAATTATCACTATTTAATCATCATAGTCATTACCGCTAGCTATCTAATCATCATCAACGCTGGCTAGCTTAAAGAGGAAACATTCACTTTGTAACAGAAGCAAAGATATCATCAAGTTCAACATAATCATCACCAACATCGAAGTTCTGGACACGGACATGAGACAAGTACTAATTAAGAGCATGAACTAGTAGCTACTGATCCTGCTGCTCCCGAATAGCATAGAACATGTATAGCTCTCCTGATTCATCATACTAGAGCATGCAGATGAATCTGTCTCCTAATCTTGGGTTGCGCTTCTCCTTGCTGCCCCCTAGTACTTCTCTGCGATCGTTAACAATTTTGCTCCAATCTTTCACTATTAAGCATTCTTCGCTTTCAAAAATCCTGAATGCACTCATGTGCAATGTAGGAAATCTTGGTCGTAAGCTAACCATTGACATGCGACCTTTTGTCTCGATCCACTGAGGCACAACTGTTCGGAAGTCCCTGTTGAAGAACATCATATAGTAATTAATATACTAAGCAATGAAAGTTTTGCTTCAAAAATAATGTATGCAAAAGATGCACTAATTAAGGACAAATATTTAAAATCTTACCATCTTTCGATTATAGATGTGACCGTAGTTCAATACGATCACCATTGGTCGCACGTTTTGAGTACTAACATTTCTAAGTTTAGGAAAAAAAATTGTCTTGACAGTATTAAGATCCTCAAGCCTTGAAATATAATGACTTATCTCTTCGCAGTTTAGTTGAGCCCCGGGGCAGTAATAGGTCCTGTCTATCAAGCGCCGGACATGTTTGCTTGAACCGAAATAAGCTGACAATACAAATTAGTTGTCAACTATCT
Organism: Triticum monococcum; assembly: GCA_034509565.1. Lineage (NCBI taxonomy): Eukaryota > Viridiplantae > Streptophyta > Magnoliopsida > Poales > Poaceae > Triticum > Triticum monococcum. The sequence continues at coordinate 696,248,110 of CM067845.1, forward strand.
TTGAATAAACTGTATCAAAGACATAAACATATGCATGCATGGTTGAGAAAAACTCATCAAATGGTAGAACTGAAGGCGTTTGCACATCGACCCAGATGTCTATATTACCTTCAATATCATCTTCCGGACGAATATCAAAGGTGATAACCATATCAAAGACGAATATCAAAATGGGTGTATGTGTCTCCATTATATAATTTGACGTTGAAAGTATACCCATGCTCCGTCTTCAAGTAAACTCTCTTTACCTCCATATCATCTATAGCACTAAAACCTATCTTATCCAAGACAAAAATTCTTGCATGGCAGGGGATGCGCTAGTAGAATAGTGAAAATTTAAAATTATAAGTTAAAGCAAATGAAGCATAAGTTTTGCATTCAAATAATAATTGACAAAGTGACTTACTGTATCAACTTTGAATGTCTCATCCAGCTTGATGCTGAAGCGCCTACCATCAACAAGGAAATTTTGGTCGCACAGGCCGCGCTGATCTTCACAGTGTTCGCACATAATGAAATTTTTTTCGTCGTCAGATGACATTTCCTATGTTCATATAGGTGAAATATTAAACACCTATATCTAGCCAAATATATATTCATCTAACATTTGACATTAATATATCTAACTATATTCATCTCTAACAATTGACATTATTATATATTTAACTTTTCTATCTAATTCATCTAACATTCGATATTAATCTAACATTTATATAAACTCAAAATATATAAAAAATTAAATAAACAGAAAAACTCATTAACAAATAATATTTTAATTTGATCATCAAATCTCAGATACCTAAATTTTTTTACTAAAAATAAACTAGTTATATTAATTATTCAACTAGTTCAAATCTCATATACCTAAATTTTCTTACTAAAAATAAACTAGTTATATTAATTATTCAACTAGTTTTAATCTCATATACCTAAATTTTCTTACTAAAAATAAACTAGTTATATTAATTATTCAACTAGTTCAAATCTCATATACCTAAATTTTCTTACTAAAAATAAACTAGTTATATTAATTATTCAACTAGTTCAAATCTCATATACCTAAATTTCTTACTAAAATAAACTAGTTATATTAATTATTCAACTAGTTCTAATATCTAGTTCGACAATTTTTCTATCTAGCTAGCTAATTCATGCAACGTTCGACATTAATCTAACATTCGATCATCAAATTAACTTTTCTAAAAAACAGAAAATAAGTAAAAAAATGTGTGTGTGTGTGTATGTGTGTGTATACATATATGTGTGTACGTATATGTGTATGTGTGTGTGTGTGCGTGTGTGGTATATGTGTGTGTGTGTGTGTGTGCGGCCCCGTACGCCGCCGCCCCGTACGTACGAGCGGGGGCGCCGGCGTTCGGGGCGGCGGCGCCAGCGTTCGGGGCGGCGGCGGGGACGGACGGCGGCGCGCGGCGTACGTTCGGGGCGGACGGCGCGCGGCGCGGCGGCCGGGTACGTGCGAGGAGAGAGCGAGATACATACGGACGGCGGCGCGGGACGACGACGGGACCGCGGCGCGGGACGACGACGGACGGCGGCGCGCGGCGTTCGGGGCGGCGCGCGGCGACAACGGGAGCGGCGCGCGAGAGGTTGACGAAAGAAGTGGGGAGATGTAACTAAAATTTTGTAAGTGCTGTATATATAGGGTGAGCCTTTAGTACCGGTTGGAGCCACCAACCGGTACTAAAGGCCTACTTTGGCCAGGCAAAGAGGCGGGAAGAGCAGGCCTTTAGTACCGGTTACTAAAGGCCCCCCCCCCTTTAGTACCGGTTGGTGCCATGACCCGGTAGTAAAGGATGTGCGCTGCCAGGCGAGGGGCACACAAGTTTAGTCCCACCTCGCTAGCCGAGGGCACTCGCACCTGCTTATAAGCCCCGTCGTCGCTGCTGTCTCGAGCTCCTCTCTTAAGTAGGCCTTCTGGGCCTACCTCTTCTGCGATGCCCTGTTGGGCCTACTGGGCTAGCAGGCATGCATCCTGGCCCAACTTGAATTTGGGTTTCTAGTCGTATGCAGGCCGCTGTGGCCCAGTAGGTGGGCTTTTTTTCTTTTTTTTTGCTTTATTTATTTTTGTGAATAACTTAACTTTAAAAATAGATTTTTCAGTGATTCTTTTTTCTTATGTTTAATATTAGTGTGTTTTATCATTATATTCAATCGGTATTAAAGGCTTTGCGCTGCCACCCCAAAGTTTTTTATTTTCTGCATTATTTATTTTCTTCTATTTATGTTCTTCTGGAAATTGAATGCTGCATACCATGCCAAGTTTCAAAATTTCCAGGATTCATTTTGTAAGTCCAGTTAACATGGATGCTTATGATGCAAGAGCAACAGCAAAAGTAAAAATTTGGCACAAATAGGTAGTTGTGTAACTAAAATAGGTAGGAGGAGAGATAGCTCTTATGTCACAAAAAAGAAATTGTATCAAACCTTTTATGTCGGATCTAGAACAAACCAATCGGTATCGCCATCATACAGCCCAACCGTGGCTCGTGATGCATATATATATGCATATCAAATGCACGGTTGGACGTATGATGGCGAATCCGAATGATTTGTATTCAGTAGATGAACTGGTAGATGTATGCAGTCGATGAACTGGTAGATGTATGTAGTCGATGAACTGAAAGACTTGTGCAGGGAAGGCGAGAGGTGGGCTATATATAGGGTCGTCTGGCTCACAAAGTGATTGTGGTAGTTTCGATCCAACGACTCACATGAGCTAGGAAGAAACACACCCTTGATCCAACGACTCGCAAGAGCTAGAAAGAAACACACGATCCGTGTGATTTTTACTGATTGGTGGGATGCACATTAGTACCCTCTCTACTCTTTCGCGCATACTATGCGGGTGATATGGTGATACCATGCCAAGTTTCAATATTTTCAGAATTCATTTTGTAGTGATTTTAAATTTCACGGTCATTTAGCTCTCTAAACAATTAGGTAAATGACCGAAAAACAACAAATGATGTAAGAACATGTTGAAAATTGATGACGTCGCTTTAAATGCTGCATACTGAACACAAAAGAAGTCCGGAGTTTAAATAAGTTATTAAAAATAAAAAAGAGGTGCAATGCTGGTTAATTTGCTTCAAGCCATTCGGAATAGTGTAGACTACACTGCACATAGCTCAGTGCAATCTATGCTATTCCGCAAGGCTTGAAGCTAATCAACATGTAGGTGAGCATTGCAACTCTTCGTCGTTGTCTGTGCACTCACGGCTTATAAACCGTTCATACTGCCTCTCTCTTGGCGAAGATCACAAGATAGTTTGGTTAAATTGCATTACTTGTAAGTCCAGTTAACATGGATGCTTATGATGCAAAAGCAACAACAAAAGTGAAAATTTGGCACAAATAGATAGTTGTGTAACTAAAATAGGTAGGAGGAGAGATAGCTCTTATGTCACAAAAAAGAAGTTGTATCGAACCTTTTATGTCGGATCTAGAACAAACCAATCGGTATCGCCATCATACAGCCCTACCGTGGCTCGTGATGCATATATATGCATATCAAATGCACGGTTGGACGTATGATGGCGAATCCGAATGATTTGTATTCAGTCGATGAACTGATAGATATATGTAATCGATGAACTGAAAGACTTATGCAGGGAAGGCGAGAGGTGGGCTATATATAGGGTCGTCTGACTCACAAAGTGATTGTGGTAGTTTCGATCCAACGACTCACATGAGCTAGGAAGAAACACACCCTTGATCCAACGACTCGCAAGAGCTAGAAAAAAACACACGATCCGTGTGATTCTTCCTGATTGGTGGGATGCACATTAGTACCCACCCTGGGCTTCGGTGAAAGTTGTACATTAATACCCACTCCGGACTCCGAAACCCTGATACTCGGAAAGAGTTTGTCCAGTTTGTACACGAAGTGCGTTCAATTTTTATATAGTTTTTTCTTTTCTGCATTATTTATTTTCTTCTATTTATTTTTGAGTAGTTTTTTATATAGTTTTTTCTTTTCTGCATTATTTATTTTCTTCTATTTATTTTTGAGTAATTTTTTTGTATAGTTTTTTTATTTTCTACATTATTTATTTTCTTTTGGAAATTGAATGCTGCATACTGAACAATTAGGTAAATGACCGAAAAACAACAAATGATGTCAGAACATGTTGGAAATTGATGACGTCGCTTTAAATGTTGCATACTGAACACAAAAGAAGTCCGGAGTTTAAATAAGTTATTAAAAATAAAAAAGAGGTGCAATGCTGGTTAATTGCTTCAAGCCATTCGGAATAGTGTAGACTGCACTGCACATAGCTCAGTGCAATCTATGCTGCAGTGCAGTTTACACTATTCCGAATGGCTTGAAGCTAATCAACACATGTAGGTGAGCATTGCAACTCTTCGTCATTGTCTGTGCACTCACGGCTTATAAACCGCTCATACTGCCTCTCTCTTGGCGAGGTGGGACTAAAAACAGCTTGCCATAACCTCATTAGTACCGGTTCGTGGTACGAACCGGCACTAAATGGTGATGGTGGGGCCATAGCCTGACCGCAGGCTGACATAGCCTCTTTAGTACCGGTTCGTGGCATGAACCGGTACTAAAGGTTCGCCATGAAACGGTACTATTGATCGCCGCCACGAACCGACATTAATATACACATTAGTGCCGACTCTAATTCAAACCGGCACTAATGTGCTTCACGTTTGACCCTTTTTCTACTAGTGTAAGAACACTATGAAGATGCAATAACAATTCTCGTCGGATCTTTACGAAGTCCGAGTTGCAGCGAAAGAAGATGCGTCGGTGTAGATCGTACTTGAAGTCCCTCGAATTGTCGATGAACGATCCTCAAACCGTCCACGAACAGTCCCTCGAACGGAAGACCGAAAGCATAGCCTCTCCGCAGATGGCAAGAGTACGGTCTCCATAATCCGACATTGCTTCACCGTCTAGAGCTAATCGTCGCTGGAGAATTAGAGGGAGTATATTAGAACCATACTGGGCTTCTAATTATGAGGATTAGAGGTTCTAGGTCTAAGTCTAATTGGATCAACGAGAACTAGAATTAGGAAACCAGAGGAGGGTCCAAAAACTTGTGTGTTCAAAAGTGCGCAAAACCTCTAGATATATAGGCTAGTGGAGGGGAAGGGGCGTCACACAAGGGGGGGAAGTCTTCCCCCTTGGCCGGACAAGAGGAGGGGGACTTCCCCTCTAATTCGGCCTCCCCCTTCCTTCTACAAGGGGGAAGGGGGCGCCACCACTATTGGGCCCAAGTAGCCCAAGTAGTTCTCCAACACTTGGCCTTTTAAGGCCCATTGATATTTAAATAAATATAAAAGCATCCTTATCATATTTAGAGCCTTTTAATATTTATTTAACATCACCAAAAAATATTTCCACCTGTATATAATTTATCGGTATTACCCGGTAAACCCCGAAACCCTTCAAGTGACCCCGAAACGCTTTTAGTTCCTCTCGAAACTATTTCCAGTATTAATGAAACTATTTCATAAATATTTTCTCATCACTCATGTCCTACTAACACTCAACAGATCGTGATTACCTTAAGCTTGTGACCCTGTAGGTTTGGTAAAACATAGACATGAACAAAACCCCTTTCGTTCAATGACCGATAGCGGAACCGTGGACATCCATATCGATCCCTATGAGTACACAAATGACACTCGAGTGAGCCTTTGGTTATCATGTGCTATTCCCTTTGCTTCATGATACTTTACCAAATCTGAGGTGAGATATATTGTTATCCTCTTTGAGTCATACATATGCTCATTATATCGGTCTCCTTGTTACTGGTTTCATTATTCCTTATCGTTAACATGTTCCAGTATCCTCGTGACGCAGTCGCCTGTGTCTAGCCAGACAATGACGGATGTCGCCACACCGAGAGGTCCCTAAAAATATCTCTCCATCATTGGAGGAGCAAATTCCACTCTTGAGCTATCTAGTCTCTCGTCAAACTTTTCTATGAACCTATAAGTTGTCGTTATGATCACCGTGTTACAGATAACATTTGAGTAGCTCCAAAGTTAATAGTACGATAAGAACTGACTACGACACTCTCATGGTCTAAGGAACTAAATCATATGTTAACACTCCGTGTTACAACAATTGACTTTTGACGATATTATCTCAAAGTATGACAAACAAGTTTGGGTCGATTCAACATGATCGTTCTTCCAACGTCATATTCTCAAATTTGCTTTGAGGCTATCATTACGCTTAATGATATCTCAAGATCCGGAAAATGTGGTCACAAGTAACACTTGAGCTAGTCTTAGAGGCAAGACTAGGAGTCAAGTTTTACCGTTTATCATTCCACATGTGCATATGAGTTTTTCACTAAATCACATATTCCGGGATCATATGAATTATAGCATAGAATATAAACTCTTAATTATAAACATGGAAATATAATAATAAAATATTATTGCCTATAGGACATATTTCCAACAATTATAAATTTCCAAGTCGCTCGTAATCGCAGACACGACTTTTCGAAAATTTAACCCTACAAGGGTGCTTTCAACTTCCCATTATACGTTCTGCATGCATACCCCGTTCCTCCAAGTTTAGGGCCCATGAGAACCAACGTGTAAACACAATATGTTCCAGGAGTTCGGGACTAACAAGTTCCTCTAGCGAATGTAAAATTAATTCAAAAGACCTCCCGGTGGATCGACATTCGGATCAGAGCCGAATGTATCTTTAGACCCAGTCAAGATGGATGAGCAAAGCTTTTGATAGCCAAACCCCAAGTTTCCCCGCGTTGGCACTGGCGGCTGCTCATTGTGGACCAATGCTTTTCTTAGGTTTATTAAGAAACCCCGGGTTCATGACTCCCTATGCAAGTTTTAGTACCAATGTTGGGCCTTCTAGAAGAGTTCAATGCTAGATAAAGGGGTTCAAGGGGCGGGCATAATACCCCACACACAGTATGATGAGCTCATCAAGGAACATAATAGCCAGAACAACAGAAGCTAGGGTTGACCGGAGTGGAACAAATCACCAAGGCATAGGCCTGAGCCTTCCACCGTTAGACAAGTATATAGTCAAGTTTAACAAATAAGCAATATAATAATGATGTCCCAAATATATCCATGTTATCACATGGAAGTACCTACACCTGCAACTAACAACGTTATAAGAAGGGTTGAGCACGGTAGCATAGCTAATCAATAGGTTTGCTAGGTAGTGGAGGTTAGAGGTTGTATCATGGCAATTGGGAGGCTTAAAGGTAGCAAGACCAAATGATAGTATCGCAACATCCAGCAAGCAAAGCTACTAATGGTATACAAGGTAATGCTCATTCTTACTTGTTATCCTGCTATGAATAAGATCTGTAAGCCAAACTTCGAAGGTGTAGTTGAACGAATTCTCCCACTCCACATTGTCTCTGTACTCTACCGATAAGAAGCAAATCCAAAAGGAGGCCAACAATACGGTGCACAATCAACAACAAACATGGCATGGAAAAGGCAAGTCAAGCAAGTACTACACATTAAGTGAAGCTTTGATATGCAACTCGTTGCATATCGTCGAAACTCCACGTGTGATTATTAGGTTCGATCATGTTTAGTTAGGCAAAAATATTAAATGTTGTTTAGTACATGCTAAAGAGGTGAGGATAAGTAAACTATCCTCTCAAGTCCTTTTAAATGAGGTAGGAAGCAATATAACACAATTCCTGAAAAGGTCTCATATGCAATTAATAAGTCAATTATTGTTCTGCCTAAACAATATTTTATAGTTGTTAAATAGGAAAAGCAAGTGCACCACTGTAATCTTTGCATTTTTGGGGTCCAATTACATATACAATTTCTTTAATTCTGAGTTACGGTTAGTGAGTTATGATTTAAATCAATTAGCAAGTTATTTGAACAATTTTAATTCAAACAAGTTAAGGGCTTGTTCGAGATGGAGGAAAAGTACAGGAAAACCATTGGAAAGCTATCCTTAAGGAACAATTTCATTTTCTGCCATTCGGAAAGTTTTCTATGCCTTCGTTTTCACAGGAAACCAAGCATCCGGTCGTAGCCCATTTTTTCATGGAGGCCCGAGGCAGATAGGCGGGGAAAGCTGGACCATGGCACATTAGGACCCACATCCGCTGTGAAAAAGGTTGATTTGTACACACGGTGGCCCACTTACACAGCATTAGTATCATTTAAAATTCAATGCATGGGACCCACATGTGTTGAATTCATGGGTTACCTTATCATGCATTCCGAACAGGCCTCTGTAGCTTCCTACAAAGTTTTTTGTTCTTATGTTTTGCATCTACCTTCCTTTTCATTTCTCCTATTTCATTCCAAACTCGTGTTTTCAATCCCTTTGACCCGAACATGCCCTAAATTTTTTCGGGAAAGATAGTACCGTCATGAATGCGGGACCAAGCCCGCGTTTGAACCGACATTGGTGCTATCATGCTACGTTCCATGATGGAACATCCATTCAGCCGTTGTGGGATGTCTCACTACCTTCGACGTCGTCGTCCATGGTCTCAGGTTTGGGAACAATACGAATTAGTGTTAGGGAAGGGAATTTGCGAGTGGGGAACGAGGATTTTGCATTTTGAAAAAGAAAGAAAGTAATGTAACGGCATTTTTTGATAGTTCGCCCAATAAATAACTAGAGAGTCCTTTCTACAAAATAACCTGTCCCCAAACCTCGCGTGACCGTTTTGCGCTAAAAACATGTCAGGTCAACGCCCTATGGAAGGATGTGGCACGCTAGTGACCAATGTTTGTTGATGCCCACCTTTCTTCATTAGTTAAGATTTTTGAAAAATTGGTCAGAGCATGAATTTAATATGAAATCGGAGCCAAGAGGTTTTAAGTTTATGGTCCTGTCACCATAATATGAGAAAAATATTATGTGGCATATATTGATCCTACGTCTAAAATAGCCAAGACGTGACAGAGCGTGTCGAAATAGATTGCCCGTCTGTTGAAATGCAAGTCAGGACCTGTTATTTTGTTTGCTTTCAGAGTCGCGTGACGAAAGTGCATCCACAAGAAGAGTTCTATGACTGGCACTGCCAGTGTCGTCTACTACTACTAACATTAACTTGTCCGAATTGTATATGCTGCACGTCCCCAATATTGCCATGTGGTTCATCAGCAAAGCAAGGCTGCAGTTGCAGGATTGCAGGAAGCTAGGATCTGCTCCAACTCCAAGAACGCCTACCTTACCTTCATCGGATCCGGCTTGCCTGCTCCCTTCCCACATGCCTAATCTCATCCGTGCTCCTACTTCATCCTGCGGCTGTTTTTTTTTACTTTTTCCTTCCTAATCTAATCATCCGGGGCGCAGGCAAGTCTTGTCCACCTTCATCAGTGTTGCGTAACAAGCAAACGCATCACTGGGTGGCCGGGGAGACCAAGCGCTGGCCCTGCGGAGAGAGTAAAAGGAAGGTGCAAACGGCGGCCGCCGTGCGGCCCGCTTAGAATTGGCAACAGCAATGCCGTTAAGCTTGCCGTGTTTACACCGACGTAGCCGTTGGTGCTGCCATTTCTAACTCCCCCCTCCATGTACGATGCGTATATAAGCATGCGCTCACAAGATCTCCCCGAAATCTTCCAGAGATCCCACGAAATCCCACGAGCTCGCGCCAGGATCCAGCACTAGATCATCATGTCGACCACCGGCGACGTGGAGGTGGAAATGCACGAGGAAGACCAGGAAGGCGGCGGCAGGAGGTGCGCGGCGTGCAAGTACCTGCGCCGGCGGTGCGCCCACGACTGCGTGCTCGCCCCCTACTTCCCGGCGTCGCACCCCCACCGCTACGCCTCCGTCCACCGGGTCTTCGGCGCCAGCAACGTCGCGAGGTTGCTCCAGGTACGTGACCACTGGTAATCAATCCGGCCACCATTGACATGTTAGAGCTCCTCCTTGCATTTGCACCGTTCAAGATTTAAGTTGAGTTGCCATTTTGCAGAGCTTGCCGGTGGACGAGAGAGCTCAGGCGGCGGAGACGATGGCGATGGAGGCGCAGTGGCGGGTGGAGGACCCGGTGTATGGGTGCACCGGGATCATCAGCCAGCTGCAGGAGGAGATTCAGGCCACGCAGTGCGAGCTCGCCAGGACGCGGGCGCAGCTCGCCATCGTCCCCGCGCACAGTGCGCAGCTGCAGGATTCCACGGTTGCTCTTCCGCCGCAGCCGCAGCGAGACGACGGCCACCGCGTCCCCGTCGCGCAGAGGCAGGGGCAGGGAGAGGGGGCGCCGTTGCTTGACCCAGACGAGTTCCTAGATCTCGATGGGTTTTGAGTTTTGATCGATCGAGCGCCTACGTGCATGCAATGCACGCTGGGGATATGTCAGCGCGATCGACCGCGGCATTGGGCTTTTTACCACTGAAGCTAATAACTGATGAATGAATAATGTCGTATTGCAATGATTTACACTCGACCTTTTATTTTCCTTGGGTAGATTATCGCTCTAATTTGAGAGATTTGAAAGGCAGTAGATATTGGTGACGTCGTGTATTGCTGGTATTGAATAGAAATGCAGTAGATATCTGAAACGCGCATGTATTGGTGACGTCGTGTAGGAATAAACTGAGGGGGTGTTTGTTTTCAAAACTTTTTTATGTAGGGAATAGAAAAAATTCCTCTTAAAGACTTTTTTACCAAACAGGAGGGACTTTTTAGGGACTAAATTAAGCATTTGGGACAAAATAAAGAAGACTCTCAAGGAGTCTTTCTGAGACTTTTTGAGACTTTTCCAACAATGCCCCTCCATGCACCCATTGGTCTACCACCCCATAGTATTGTTTGATTGTCATTTTTCTATATACTAGGGGCAACATGATCATTTAATAACCTCTAGAAAGGGACTAGAGACTCTGGAAACAAACAAGGGAGGACTTTTCAGGTACTAGGTACGTCATGGTTTTCCATTTTGTTTTCCATATTAGCGGCTCATTTCTTTAATGCCTAATGCCCACAAGGAAGCTGAGCCTGAGCTGGAGGAAGAAGCTGAATTTCATGATCGGCTTGAAGATAAACTCCACACGCCAATCGTGCCACCATCGTCGTCGTAGAAGGAAAGAAGCATGATGTGTTATGAAAAGGGGAGTGTCATCGGAGTAGCACTGACATCGGAGTAGCACGCAAGGTCCAGAAACAAATCAGCCAAAATGACAGTGCCAATCAAAATGGATCTATGCACGCTGGGGCAGAGGGGGTGAGCCCACTCCCCCTCTCTTCTCCTACCACCAGCAGAGATGGAGAACAGAGCAAAACAAATGCTTTGCTAGGATACAGATTAGAAAAATGACAGAAACATGGCACATGGCAAAATGTTATATTGCAGCCAACAGACGCATTTAGAACCGACTAGTACCGCACACGGCAATCCACCTCAAGACAGGCATTTAACCCACAAAACAAGCACTTAGTTCAGGGATCACCGTTATGAAACCCAACTACAACCAACACGGATCTTAAGTCGAGACTGGTCCACAATGACAGACGATGAATACTTCTCAAGGCACCCTTTTCCGGGTTGTACTTGGTCTAACTCCATATATGCAGAGGCATTCATTTTAGATCTACTTCCAATAACTATGCGGATGTGCAGAGCATGGATCATTAAGCTTGCCAATCCTTCCTCTCAGACCAACGCGGGATACTGCTTTGCCTGCACCCGAACACGCCTCTTGTACTCAGCTGGATCCTGCACATATATACCGAAAAGGTGTGTTACCGACTACAGGACCATATGCGAGCCGGTTTACGATTACGAAGCCTAGTCGGACTACCAGACAGAATACATTAGCTGGACCCCGGATGGTCACTGTTGACTAACCTGGATGAAAAGGTGATAACCATCAGTCTGGGCAGGGTCAGCCGGGTTTGGCTGATCAAGCAAGTCCTGAATTCCAACAAGGATTTGCTTCACAGTAATAGCAGGTCTCCAGCCCTGAGAGGAAACAATCAAATGGTAAAACCATGCTATCAAATCTGGTACGGAGTACTAAATATACCCTAATAGATGGTTTGCAGGCTTACGCTGTCCTCATTGAGGATTGAAAGGCAGACTGTCCCCGAAGGGTAGACATTCGGGTGGAAGAAGTTCGTAGGGAACTTGCACTTGGGAGGCTTGCTGGGGTAATCCTCGCTGAAATGAAGGGTGAGAGGGAAGTATCCACCTTCCCAATCAGTCTGCACAACAAGAGATGGGAACAGTTAAAGCTGCGCCAAGTTATAACAAACAGTTTACGACTCTACTCCTCCCAATGCTCCACCTTGTACAGGTGCTAAGCATGCCATGTAGGCGAAAAATCTGATGTGGCAAGACAATTAATAGGAGAGAGATTGATTTGGTAACCCCAGGAAGAACCAATGCCAAACGCGTGAACCTAGGCAAAGCATTTAAATGGAGCAAGCTCACCAATGCATGAAAGAGTTTAGTAGCTAAATCATTAAATGAAGGGAGCTTAGCAACAACAAGTTAAGCACCTATGCATTGTGGACTATAGTTGCTAAAGTATTTAATGCGCTTAGCACCTCATCTAAGCACCTGTCCATTGGAAGAGGTCTAAACAGAGAAGCGACAAATGCAGAATATGGCTGTAAGGCTATGAGTTATGACAAGCTTGAGCATGTACCAAGCAATAAGCTAACAACGGCATCCAACAGAGTGATCAGGTAAGGCAAACAACTGAGATCATTAACAAAGAAGAAACATATGTTTACACGGTCTACATGTGTCGCACTAAATCATGGACATGTTGTCAAGTATTTTAGCCCAGTTTATATTCACTGTTGACGCTAGTCGCTAGACACCTCAGATTAGGCTAAATCAGATGGTTGCCACCAAAGAACGAGCAGGTTAACAATAAGTTGGCTAGCAGGAATCCTGGGTTTGAAGATATTGAAACCATATGGTACAGTGACTGGAAATATCCTAAAGCAACTCTACCAGGACACCTATGTACTGATAACTGAACTTGCACAAAATCGGTGGTGACTCAATTGAGGTTCAGTGGGAAACCAATTTAACTCCATCTCAAACATCCATTGCAGCAATTAACACTCCTTTTGAAGTATCTATCTATCCTAAATGTGTGCCTAAACTCCGGGTTGAAAATTCTGAAAGCATACAGCAGGGCTATTGCAGGTATGCTAACACTATTTCACTGGGGACCTGATAGTGACTCTAGTTAGGTGAGTCGATGACAGAAGTTTTACAATCCCTTTGCAATTGAGGTTGTGCATACAAATACAGAAAGAATTGAACTCCCAGTCAACCTCTAGTTGAAGCATGAACTAACCTACTAATAGTGTAGACGTTTATGGATAAACCAGTAGCAGCTACATACATACTCTGTAGATAGCTACAGTTAGACTGACATTAAAAAGGTACTAATCCTTGGCCATACTGAAAATGCATGAAGAAACGATCACAGGCCACAGCGCAATGCAATTGAAGGGTCAAACGAACTAAATAAGCACTAATCCGCGGAAAGGAAATAACACCAGCGGGTTCTTATCCAATATCTGTCCCCGGTTGAGTCACACATCGGCACGCCCTAACCTCAGTCCACGGAGCGAGATCTGATCAGGCGAGCTGTGGGTGGGTCGCGAACGGGAAACAACCGAAGCTAAGCAACCCGATCTAGCCTAGGGTCAAACGAGAGGGCTATATAAAGGGCTACGCACGCCGCTGTGAAACGATCGGGAGGAGAGCGGAGGGGGAGGCGGAGGCGGAGCTTCTTACCCCTTGCTTGCCGGGGATGGTGCAGTGCCAGACCATGAGGTTGACCGTGCCGTCGCCCAGCGTCTCCGGCTTGGCGACGAAGCCCTGCGAGAACCAAAACCAAACAGATCAGGAACAGCCGCGCGACATCCTCGATCGAAACAGCAGGTTAGGTGGGGCGAGGCGAGGCGGGGAGCGAAATCGAGAGGGAGGGGGCGTACGTGGGGGTGGTTCTTCCGCCAGGCCTTACGCTCCTCGGCGAGGCGGCCGCGCGCGATCCCACCGGAAGACATGGCGGCGGCGGCGGCGGACTCCGGCTGGTAGGTGGGGTGGAGCCGACGATTTGGGGCGGAGAGAGCGCTGAAGTCAAGCGTGACGGGCGGCTGCGGTCGGTCGTGCCCGTATTTATTTCCCTCTGCATCATCGGGTGGGCCCGGCCAGTCAGCGGCCGCGCGGGCGGGCGGGGCACGCGAGGCGGCGTGGGCGTGGCCCGTCACGCTGCGGCGTGGGGCCCCGCACCGATTCGTTGCCGTCGGTTGTACGCTTCGAATTGTTTTCTTTTTCTTTTCTTTTTTTGGTGGAGCATCGGATGCGCGACGGCCGACGGCGACGGATGCGGTCGGTCGCGCCGCCGCGGGTCAACGATGGTGGGGAGTGCGGTGCGGTACAGCTGGAGAGATGGGCCCGGCGGGAAAGAAAAGACCGGGAGGGGAGGGGATGAGATCGGGCCCGCGCCCGTCGCCGGCCTCGTTTTTCGCGAACGGGCCCCCACCGCTGGGAATGGGATTCTGCTTCGTCCTCGCCTTGGTCCATGCGACCATGCGTGCAGCGGGACGACGAGGAAGCCAAATTGAAATCCAGCTCTCCGCAGGTCAGTCATATCCTGTGATCGTATTCGTACCGCTGGCTGGTATACTTGTGCTGTTCTACCGAAGATATGTACTTCGTCCGATCTTTTTTACTCTATATATAAAATTTTTATGAAATCAAACTTCGTAAAGTTTGACCATGTTTATATGAAAAAATGTTGGGCCTTCATATCGAGGCACACCCGCGGGCGCATTCGTATGGGCCTTCATATTTTTCTCCTGTCATCCTTATATCTTAAATTCGGACTCTTAAATACATACAAATTCATGCACGTCGATCATAAAAGACAATGTTGGTACGAAGCATAGATAGCGTTTACATAAAATTTATTTTAAGTACACGATTCAAGCATTAACTCCTTGGTTGCCATTGTGGATCCACATATGCTCCATGAGATTATTGAGTAGTTACGTGTGCACCTCGAAAATTTTGATGTATCTGCAGAAAGTTCATAAGTTGAGCCGCATCTTGATCTTTCGGAATTTTAACTTGTTTTTCAGGTGCTTCAAAATCATGGCTTTGAGCTACACCATCACCCTCATTCTCAACCATCATATTGTGCAAAATAACACAACATGTCATCAGATCGCCTGCCACAAAGTTTCTGACTCCACAACGTTGCAGCGCTCCGCACAATTCCCCAACGAGCTTGAAGCACACCCTCTCCACATCTTTCCTAGCCGCTTCCTGCATTGTTGCAAAGTGGCTCTATTTATTGCCATGTGGTTCGGATATGGTCTTCACAAACGTCGCCCGCTGAGAATAGATACCATCAACAAGATAGTATTCCATGTTATACTCTCGGCCGTTGGCGGTGTAGTTGCACGGCGGTGATTCCCTATTGCAAAGCCTCCTGAACACCTGATGATCTCGAAAATTCTGATGTATATGCAGAAAGTTCATAAGTTGGGCCGCACCTTGATCTTTCGGAATCTCAACTTGTTCTTCAGGTGCTTCAAAATCATGGCTTTGAGCTACACCATCACCCGGCGGGAAAGAAAAGACCGGGAGGGGAGGGGATGAGATCGGGCCTGCGTCCGTCGCCGACCTCGTTTTTCGCGAATGGGCCCCACCGCTGGGAATGGGATTCTGCTTCGTCCTCGCCTTGGTCCATGCGACCATGCGTGCAGTGGGACGACGAGGAAGCGAAATTGAAATCTAGCTCTCCGCAGGTTAGAGCATCTCCAGTCGCGCCCCCAGAAAGGCCTCCCCAGGCGATTTTTTTGCGCCGGTGCAGAAAAATCGGCCCAGTCGCGCCCCGAGGAGCCCGATTTTCGCCGGCCTGGGTCGAAATTAGCGACGGCGGACCCAGGCCGAACCCGGCGTGCTGGGGGCGCTCGGGGACGCCGGGGCGAGCAATTTTGGCGCGAAAGAGCCGCGGGCCCGCCGCGTCAGCGACACCGCGCGTCATCTTTCCCCCACGCCTCGGTTTCCCGCGGGGAATCAATGGCAAGGCTGCCGCTGGTCAGCCTTACCATTGATTCCTCACAGGCGGCGCGTCACTGGACGGCGCCGACGCTTCCCCTCCCTCGCACGCGTACACACGGGTGCGGGGCGGCTATATAAAGCCGGCGGCTTCTCTCGCCTCTGGCCACATCAGTCCTAGCCCCAGTCGCCCTAGCCGCCGAGCTCTGCCTCTCCCGAGAGCCGCCGTCGAGCCCTCGCTCTCCCTCCCTCTCCCGATGGCCGAGCGTTTCCCCGGGGATGAGACGCCGGGTCCAGCAGGGGCGCCCGCGTCAAGGAGGAGAAGACCGACGACGAGGATGGCGGCGACGACGGCGACTACTCGGTGTTCAGCAAGTTTCTTTTAGATTAGTTTATTATATTTTTGCTATGTAATGAAAATCGGTGAACTTTGTCCAAATATATGCCCAAGTTGGCCGAAATTTGTCGTGTTTAGCCGAACTTCGCCGAACTATGCTGAAATTTGCTATACTTTTTTTTATTTAATCGCACCTGGGGGCGGCCCTGGGGCCGACGGCTGGGGACCAACTCGCCCCCAGGCCCATTTTTTGCGCCGGCTCACCCCCAGGCGGCGATTTTAGGCGCCCCCTGGGGGGCCAACGGCTGGAGATGCTCTTAGGCATCGGCACTCTCTCCGTAGGGGATGTTTGGTTCCACAGAATTTTTTGTGTTGGGACTAGAAAAAATCCTTAACAAATGAGATTTTTTGGGTCTTTTGCTAAAAGTCCTTAGAAGCACCTCCGTGACAGTTTTTTTCAAAAAGTCTTAGGGACTAGAAAAAGTCCTAAGACTAGAAAACCAAACACCATCTGAAAATATCATGTGATCGTATTCGTACCGCTGGCTGGTATACTTGTATTGTTCTATCAAAGATTACCAATGTCATAAGAGCATCTACCGCTGGATTTGGCAAATCTGATCCCTATACGCTCTTAGACACATCCGGGCACGCCCGCGGGCGCATCTGTACGGGCCTTCATATTTTCCTTCTGGCATTCTCATATCTTAAATCCAGACTCTCAAATACTATATACAAATTCATGCACGTCAATCTAAAAAACAATGTTGATACGGAGCATAAATAGTGTTTACATAAAATTTATTTTAAGTACACAACCCAAGCATTAGCTTCTTGGTTGTCATTATGGGTCCACATATGCTCCACAAGATCATTGAGTAGCTACGTGTGCACCTGATGATCTCGAAGATTCTGATGTATCTGGAGAAAATTCATAAACTGAGCTGCATCTTGATCTTCTGAAATTTCAACTTGTTCTTCAGGTGCTTCAAAATCATGGCTTTGAGCTACACCATCACCCTCATCCTCGACAATCATATTGTGCAAAATAACACAACATGTCATCAGATCGGCTGCCATAAAGTTTCTGACTCCACAACATTGCAGTGCTCCGCACAATTCCCCAATGAGTTTGAAGCACACCAAATGCCCTCTCCACATCTTTCCTAGCCGCTTCCTGCATTGTTGCAAAGTGGCTCTATTTATTGCCATGTGGTTCGGATATGGGTCTTCACAAACGTCACCCGCTGAGAATAGATATCATCGGCAAGATAGCATCCCATGTTATACTCTCAGCCGTTGACGGTGTAGTTGCACGGCGATTCCCTATTGCAAAGCCTCTTGAACACCGGAGATCGTTGAAGCACATTAATGTCGTTGTGAGAACCCGGCATTCCAAAAAAAGCATGCCAAATCCATAAGTCATGTGATGCCATTGCTTTTAGTATGATGGTGGCCTCTCTAACTAGTGTGACCTTTATCCATTTCCGCAAACCTCTGTGGCAGTTATTCCATTGTCAATGCATGCAATCAATTGATCCGAGCATTCCTGGAAACCCCCTTGCCTCTACAATAGCCAACAACTTCTCTGTGTCCTGTGCATTTGGTTCTCTGAGATACTCAGGTTCAAACACCTCCACCACGCCACTGGCAAACTTGACAATGGTCTTCAAGCACGTTCTCTTTCCCATCTTGAACATCTCACCAAGGGCATCTGCAGCAGTATCAAGTGCAAGCATTCTCAGAGCAGCCGTGGACTTCTGCTTGGTAGAGGAAGAGAGTTATCTGCAGCAATCCCTTGTGAGCTTGAAGTAGTCGTCATGTGCCTCCACGCCCTCCACAATGCGTAAAAACAATCGTTTCCGCATGCAAAAGCGGCGACGAAACCATGGATCATCCAGGAAAGTAGGATTGGGAGCAAAGTAGTCTCTATGCTTTGCTCGGGACACCCTGTACCTGTTGGGGAACGTAGTAATTTCAAAGAAATTCCTACGCACACGCAAGATCATGGTGATGCATAGCAACGAGAGGGGAGAGTGTTGTCTACGTACCCTCATAGACCGAAGCGGAAGCGTTGACGCAACATAGAGGAAGTAGTCATACATCTTCCCGATCCGACCGATCCAAGCACCGTTACTCCGGCACCTCCGAGTTCTTAGCACACGTACAACTCGATGACGCTCCCCGGGCTCCGATCCAGCAAAGCTTCGGGGATGAGTTCCGTCAGCACAACGGCGTGGTGACGATCTTGATGTTCTACCGTCGCAGGGCTTCGCCTAAGCACTACAACAATATGACCGAGGTGGAATATGGTGGAAGGGGGCACTGCACACGGCTAAGGAACGATCACGATGATCAACTTGTGTGTTCTAGGATGCCCCCTGCCTCCGTATATAAAGGATCCAAGGGGGGGTGCGGCCGGCCCTAGAGGAGGCGCGCAGGAGGAGTCCTACTCCTACCGGGAGTAGGACTCCCCTCCCTTTCCTTGTCCAAGTAGGAGAGGTGGAAGAAGAGAAGGAAAAGGGGGGCGCCACCCCTCCCTCCTTGTCCAATTCGGACTAGGGGGAGAGGGGGCGCGCGGCCTGCCCTGGCAGCCCCTTCCTCTTCTCCACTTTAGGCCCATGAGGCCCATTAACCCCCGGGGGGGTCCGGTAACCCCCCGGTGCTCCGGTTTTATCCGAAACTTCCCCGGAACGCTTCCGGTGTCCGAATATAGTCATCCAATATATCAATCTTTATGTCTCGACCATTTCGAGACTCCTCATCATGTCCGTGATCACATCTGGGACTCCGAACTAACTTTGTACATCAAAATGCATAAACTCATAATAACTATCATCGTAACGTTAAGCGTGCGGACCCTACGGTTCGAGAACAATGCAGACATGACTGAGACAAATCTCCGGTCAATAACCAATAGCGGGACCTGGATGCCCATATTGGCTCCTACATATTCTACGAAGATCTTTATCGGTCAGACCGCATAACAACATACGTTGTTCCCTTTGTCATCGGTATGTTATTTGCCCGAGATTTGATCGTCAGTATCCAATACCTAGTTCAATCTCGTTATCGGCAAGTCTCTTTACTCGTTCCGTAATACATCATCTCGCAACTAACTCATTAGTTGTAATGCTTGCAAGGCTTATGTGATGTGCATTACCGAGAGGGCCCAGAGATACCTCTCCGACAATCGGAGTGACAAATCCTAATCTCGAAATACGCCAACCCAACATCTACCTTTGGAGACACCTATAGAGCACCTTTATAATCACCCATTTACGTTGTGACGTTTGGTAGCACACAAAGTGTTCCTCCGGCAAACGGGAGTTGCATAATCTCATAGTCATAGGAACATGTATAAGTCATGAAGAAAGCAATAGCAACATACTAAACGATCGGGTGCTAAGCTAATGGAATGGGTCATGTCAATCAGATCATTCAACTAATGATGTGACCTCGTTAATCAAATAACAACTCTTTGTTCATGGTTAGGAAACATAACCATCTTTGATTAACGAGCTAGTCAAGTAGAGGCATACTAGTGACACTCTGTTTGTTTATATATTCACACATGTATTATGTTTCCGGTTAATACAATTCTAGCATGAATAATAAACATTTATCATGATATATGAGGAAATAAATAATAACTTTATTATTGCCTCTAGGGCATATTTCCTTCAGTCTCCCACTTGCATTAGAGTCAATAATCTAGATTACACAGTAATGATTCTAACACCCATGGAGCCTTGGTGCTGATCATGTTTTGCTCGTGGAAGAGGCTTAGTCAACGGGTCTGCTACATTCAGATCCGTATGTATCTTGCAAATCTCTATGTCTCCCACCTGGACTAGATCCCGGATGGAATTGAAGCGTCTCTTGATGTGCTTGATTCTTTTGTGAAATCTGGATTCCTTTGCCAAGGCAATTGCACCAGTATTGTCACAACAGATTTTCATTGGACCCGATGCACTAGGTATGACACCTAGATCGGATATGAACTCCTTCATCCAGACTCCTTCGTTTGCTGCTTCCGAAGTAGCTATGTACTCCGCTTCACATGTAGATCCCGCCACGACGCTTTGTTTAGAACTGCACCAACTGACAGCTCCACCTTTTGATGTAAACATGTATTCGGTTTGCGATTTAGAATCGTCCAGATCAGTGTCAGAGCTTGCATCAACGTAACCGTTTACAATGAGCTCTTTGTCACCTCTATATACGAGAAACATATCCTTAGTCCTTTTCAGGTACTTCAGGATGTTCTTGACCGCTGTCCAGTGATCCACTCCTGGATTACTTTGGTACCTCCCTGCTAAACTTATAGCAAGGCACACATCAGGTCTGGTACACAGCATTGCATACATGATAGAGCCTATGGCTGAAGCATAGGGAACATCTTTCATTTTCTCTCTATCTTCTGCAGTGGTCGGGCATTGAGTCTGACTCAACTTCACACCTTGTAACACAGGCAAGAACCCTTTCTTTGCTTGATCCATTTTGAACTTCTTCAAAATCTTGTCAAGGTATGTGCTTTGTGAAAGTCCAATTAAGCATCTTGATCTATCTCTATAGATCTTTATGCCTAATATGTAAGCAGCTTCACCGAGGTCTTTCACTGAAAAACTCTTATTCAAATATCCCTTTATGCTATCCAGAAATTCTATATCATTTCCAATTAGTAATATGTCATCCACATATAATATCAGAAATGCTACAGAGCTCCCACTCACTTTCTTGTAAATACAGGCTTTTCCGAAAGTCTGTATAAAATCAAATGCTTTGATCACACTATCAAAGCGTTTATTCCAACTCCGAGAGGCTTGCACCAGTCCATAAATGGATCGCTGGAGCTTGCACACTTTATTAGCTCCCTTTGGATTGACAAAACCTTCCGGTTGCATCATATACAACTCTTCTTCCAGAAATCCATTCAGGATTGCAGTTTTGACATCCATCTGCCAAATTTCATAATCATAAAATGCGGCAATTGCTAACATGATTCGGACAGACTTAAGCATCGCTACGGGTGAGAAGGTCTCATCGTAGTCAACCCCTTGAACTTGTCGAAAACTTTTTGCGATAAGTCGAGCTTTGTAGACAGTAATATTACCGTTAGCGTCAGTCTTCTTCTTGAACATCCATTTATTCTCAATTGCTTGCCGATCATCGGGCAAGTCAACCAAAGTCCATACTTTGTTCTCATACATGGATCCCATCTCAGATTTCATGTCTTCAAGCCATTTTGCGGAATCTGGGCTCACCATCGCTTCTTCATAGTTCGTAGGTTCATCATGATCTAGCAGCATGATTTCCAGAACAGGATTACCGTACCACTCTGGCGCGGTTCTCACTCTGGTTGATCTACGAGGTTCAGTAGTATCTTGTCCTGAAGTTTCATGATCATTATCATTAGCTTCCTCACTAATTGGTGTAGGTGTCGCAGAAACAGTTTTCTGTGATGTACTACTTTCCAATAAGGGAGCAGGTACAGTTACCTCATCAAGTTCTACTTTCCTCCCACTCACATCTTTCGAGAGAAACTCCTTCTCCAGAAAGTTTCCGAATTTAGCAACAAAAGTCTTGCCTTCGGATCTGTGATAGAAGGTGTATCCAATAGTTTCCTTTGGATATCCTATGAAGACACATTTCTTCGATTTGGGTTCGAGCTTATCAGGTTGAAGCCTTTTCACATAAGCATCGCAGCCCCAAACTTTAAGAAACGACAACTTTGGTTTCTTGCCAAACCATAGTTCATAAGGCGTTGTCTCAACGGATTTTGATGGTGCCCTATTTAACGTGAATGCGGCCGTCTCTAAAGCATATCCCCAAAACGATAGCGGTAAATCAGTAAGAGACATCATAGATCGCACCATATCTAGTAAAGTACGATTACGATGTTCGGACACACCATTACGCTGTGGTGTTCCGGGTGGCGTGAGTTGCGAAACTATTCTGCATTGTTTCAAATGTACACCGAACTCATAACTCAAATATTCTCCTCCACGATCAGATCGTAGAAACTTTATTTTCTTGTTATGATGATTTTCAACTTCACTCTGAAATTCTTTGAACTTTTCAAATGTTTCAGACTTATGTTTCATTAAGTAGATATACCCATATCTGCTTAAGTCATCTGTGAAGGTGAGAAAATAGCGATATCCGCCACGAGCCACAATATTCATCGGACCACATACATATGTATGTATAATTTTCAAAAAATCTGTTGCTCTCTCCATAGTACCGGAGAACGGTGTTTTAGTCATCTTGCCCATGAGGCACGGTTCGCAAGTACCAAGTGATTCATAATCAAGTGGTTCCAAAAGTCCATCAGTATGGAGTTTCTTCATGCGCTTTACACCGATATGACCTAAACGGCAGTGCCACAAATAAGTTGCACCATCATTATCAACTCTGCATCTTTTGGCTTCAACATTATGAATATGTGTATCACTACTATCGAGATTTAATAAGAATAGACCACTCTTCAAGGGTGCATGACCATAAAAGATATTACCCATATAAATAGAACAACCATTATTCTCTGATTTAAATGAATAACCGTCTCGCATTAAACAAGATCTAGATATAATGTTCATGCTCAACGCTGGCACCAAATAACAATTATTTAGGTCTAATACTAATCCCGAAGGTAGATGTAGAGGTAGCGTGCCGACCGCGATCACATCGACTTTGGAACCATTTCCCACGCGCATCGTCACCTCGTCCTTAGCCAATCTTCGCTTAATCCATAGTCCCTGTTTCGAGTTGCAAATATTAGCAAGAACCAGTATCAAATATCCAGGTGCTACTGCGAGCATTAGTAAGGTACACATCAATAACATGTATATCATATATACCTTTGTTCACCTTGCCATCCTTCTTATCCGACAAATACTTGGGGCAGTTCCGCTTCCAGTGACCAGTCTGTTTGCAGTAGAAGCACTCAGTTTCAGGCTAAGGTCCAGACTTGGGTTTCTTCTCTTAAGAAGCAACTTGCTTGCCGTTCTTCTTGAAGTTCCCCTTCTTCTTCCCTTTGCCCGTTTTCTTGAAACTAGTGGCCTTGTTGACCATCAACACTTGATGCTCCTTTTTGATTTTTACCTCCGAAGCTTTCAGCATTGCGAAGAGCTCGGGAATAGTCTTATTCATCCCTTGCATATTATAGTTCATCACGAAGCTCTTGTAGCTTGGTGGCAGTGATTGGAGAATTCTGTCAATGACGCAGTCATCTGGAAGATTAACTCCCATATGAATCAAGTGATTATTATACCCAGACATTTTGAGTATATGCTCACTGACATAACTATTCTCCTCCATCTTGCAGCTATAGAACTTATTGGAGACTTCATATCTCTCAATCCGGGCATTTGCTTGAAATATTAACTTCAACTCCTGGAACATCTCATATGCTCCATGACGTTCAAAACGTCGTTGAAGTCCCGATTCTAAGCCGTAAAGCATGGCA
Organism: Triticum monococcum; assembly: GCA_034509565.1. Lineage (NCBI taxonomy): Eukaryota > Viridiplantae > Streptophyta > Magnoliopsida > Poales > Poaceae > Triticum > Triticum monococcum. The sequence continues at coordinate 696,271,925 of CM067845.1, forward strand.
CACTGAACTATCGAGTAGTCATCAGCTTTGCTCTGCCAGACGTTCATAACATCTGGTGTTGCTCCAGCAGTAGGCCTGGCACCCAGCGGTGCTTCCAGGACGTAATTCTTCTATGCAGCAATGAGGATAATCCTCAAGTTACGGACCCAGTCCGTGTAATTGCTACCATCATCTTTCAACTTCACTTTCTCAAGGAACGCATTAAAATTCAATGGAACAATAGCACGGGCCATCTATCTACAATCAAACATACATAAGTAAGATACTATCAGGTACTAAGTTCATGATAAATTTAAGTTCAATTAGTTAAATTACTTAAAGAACTCCCACTTAGATAAACATCCCTCTAATCCTCTAAGTGATCACGTGATCCAAATCAACTAAACCATGTCCGATCATCACGTGAGATGGAGTAGTTTCATTGGTGAACATCATTATGTTGATCATATCTACTATATGATTCACGCTCGACCTTTCGGTCTCCGTGTTCCGAGGCCATATCTGTATATGCTTGGCTCGTCAAGTATAACCTGAGTATTCCGCGTGTGCAACTGTTTTGCACCCGTTGTATTTGAACGTAGAGCCTATCACACCCGATCATCACGTGATGTCTCAGCACGAAGAACTTTCGCAACGGTGCATACTCAGGGAGAACACTTCTTGATAATTTAGTGAGAGATCATCTTATAGTGCTACCGTCAATCAAAGCAAGATAAGATGCATAAAAGATAAACATCACATGCAATCAATATAAGTGATATGATATGGCCATCATCATCTTGTGCCTGTGATCTCCATCTCCGAAGCACCGTCATGATCACCATCGTCACCGACGCGACACCTTGATCTCCATCGTAGCATCGTTGTCGTCTCGCCAATCTTATGCTTCCACGACTATCGCTACCGCTTAGTGATAAAGTAAAGCATTACAGCGCGATTGCATTGCATACAATAAAGCGACAACCATATGGCTCCTGCCAGTTGCCGATAAATCGGTTACAAAACATGATCATCTCATACAATAAAATTTAGCATCATGTCTTGACCATATCACATCACAACATGCCCTGCAAAAACAAGTTAGACGTCCTCTACTTTGTTTGTTGCAAGTTTTACGTGGCTGCTACGGGCTTAAGCAAGAACCAATATTACCTACGCATCAAAACCACAACGATAGTTTGTCAAGTTGATGCCGTTTTAATCTTCGCAAGGACCGGGCGTAGCCACACTCGGTTCAACTAAAGTTGGAGAAACTGTCACCCGCAAGCCACCTATGTGCAAAGCACGTCGGGAGAACCGGTCTCGCGTAAGCATACGTGTAATGTCGGTCCGGGCCGCTTCGTCCAACAATACCGCCGAACCAAAGTATGACATGCTGGTATGCAGTATGACTTATATCGCCCACAACTCACTTGTGTTCTACTCGTGCACATAACATCAAACCATCAAACCTAGGCTCGGACGCCACTGTTGGGGAACGTAGTAATTTCAAAAAAATTCCTACGCACACGCAAGATCATGGTGATGCATAGCAACAAGAGGGGAGAGTGTTGTCTACGTACCCTCGTAGACCGAAGTAGAAGCGTTGACGCAACGTAGAGGAAGTAGTCGTACGTCTTCCCGATCCGACCGATCCAAGCACCGTTACTCCGGCACCTCCGAGTTCTTAGCACACGGAGAGCTCGATAACGCTCCTCGGGCTTCGATCCAGCAAAGCTTCGGAGATGAGTTCCGTCAGCACAACGGCGTGGTGACGATCTTGATGTTCTACCGTCGCAGGGCTTCGCCTAAGCACTACAAACATATGACCAAGGTGGAATATGGTGGAAGGGGGCACCGCACACGGCTAAGGAACGATCACGACGATCAACTTGTGTGTTCTAGGGTGCCCCCTGCCTCCGTATATAAAGGATTCAAGGGGGGGGGGGGTGCGGCCGGCCCCAGAGGAGGCGCGCAGGAGGAGTCCTACTCCTACCGGGAGTAGGACTCCCCTTCCTTTCCTTGTCCAAGTAGGAGAGGTGGAAGAAGAGAAGGAAAAGGGGGGGGGGGGGGGGGCGCCGCCCCTCCCTCCTTGTCCAATTCGGACTAGGGGGAGAGGGGGCGCGCGGCCTGCCCTGGCAGCCCCTTCCTCTTCTCCACTTTAGGCCCATGAGGCCCATTAATCCCCGGGGGTTCCGGTAACCCCCCGGTGCTCCGGTTTTATCCGAAACTTCCCCGGAACGCTTTCGGTGTCCGAATATAGTCATCCAATATATCAATCTTTATGTCTCGACCATTCCGAGACTCCTCGTCATGTCCGTGATCACATCTGGGACTCCGAACTAACTTCGGTACATCAAAATGCATAAACTCATAATAACTATCATCGTAACGTTAAGCGTGCGGACCCTGTGGTTCGAGAACAATGCAGGCATGACTGAGACAAATCTCCGGTCAATAACCAATAGCGGGACCTGGATGCCCATATTGGCTCCTACATATTCTACGAAGATCTTTATCGGTCAGACCGCATAACAACATACGTTGTTCCCTTTGTCATCGGTATGTTACTTGCCCGAGATTCGATCGTCTGTATCCAATACCTAGTTCTATCTCGTTATCGGCAAGTCTGTTTACTCGTTCCGTAATACATCATCTCGCAACTAACTCATTAGTTGTAATGCTTGCAAGGCTTATGTGATGTGCATTACCGAGAGGGCCCAGAGATACCTCTCCGACAATCGGAGTGACAAATCCTAATCTCGAAATACGCCAACCCAACATCTACCTTTGGAGACACCTGTAGAGCACCTTTATAATCACCCATTTACGTTGTGACGTTTGGTAGCACACAAAGTGTTCCTCCGGCAAACGGGAGTTGCATAATCTCATAGTCATAGGAACATGTATAAGTCATGAAGAAAGCAATAGCAACATACTAAACGATCGGGTGCTAAGCTAATGGAATGGGTCATGTCAATCAGATCATTCAACTAATGATGTGACCTCGTTAATCAAATAACAACTCTTTGTTCATGGTTAGGAAACATAACCATCTTTGATTAACGAGCTAGTCAAGTAGAGGCATACTAGTGACACTCTGTTTGTTTATATATTCACACATGTATTATGTTTCCGGTTAATACAATTCTAGCATGGATAATAAACATTTATCATGATATATGAGGAAATAAATAATAACTTTATTATTGCCTCTAGGGCATATTTCCTTCAGTACCGGTTGATCACTCTTCTCCCTTTGATTGAGCCCTTGAAGTTGAGAATATGCTCCACTTGCCGGTCCATTTCCTCTTGCATGCTCATGAGCATAATCATGTCCACTTTTTCGTCTGAATCCGAGGAATCGAAGAACTCATCTTGAATCATTTGGTCAAACTCCGTCGGTCCATACTCCTCGTCCGACAAAGCATCGAATCCATCATTTTCCCTAACAAAATCACAAAAAAATTCAGTCGGACAATGTGTTGAACACATCAAGCGCAAGGCGGAGCCAGAGAGTTGCCGGACGTACCGCGGTGGCGTCTGGGCCGGCGACGAATTCCCCTGCGACGAGGACGGGAGAGAGGACTGCTCTATCGGAGCTGGCGACGCAGAAGTTAGGAATGGTTGCGGAGTGTGCGCGGCGCCGGAGCTTTGAGACGGACGGCGCGAAAGAAGAGAGGAGGTAGCAAATGCATCCGGCGGGTCTTAGGGGTGGATAAGGTGCAATTTAGGATGGGATCGGGCTGTCGGGGCCGACGTAGCGGGCGTGCTCGGGCGCCCCCGTATCCGCCCCATATTTGGGTTGGATATGAGGGGTGCCGGTCACTCCGTGCGTTTGAGGCCTGTTTGAGATGCCCCTCTAGGTCAAATTTTTGCGACCGAAAAGTGACCGGGCGGCCTGCCCAGACGTATGAGGTGAGTTTGAGGCGCCCGACTGTAGATGCTCTAACTAGGTTGTTGTTTTATGTCATGACCAGGGTGTACTAGCTCTCACTCTTCCAAATAAAGTTATATATCAGTCAAATACTTTTATAAAAAACCGAGTTGATGATGATGGTGTGCCTGCCATCTTGCAATATAGACCGTCTGATCTATATCTGACGGATAGAAAGCATACTATGATAATTTCGCAAAATGATACCCGTACCTCTCTTCATATTTGCAGATAAGACCTTCCCTCGTTCATCATTATCTTCCACAACCTTATTGTTGAGCAATTAAAAAAGGAAACCTCTGGAACAATTTGGCATGGTGGCCGCTACCAGCGTCGTTCATCCTCATGCCTCCGTCCAGTCCGACCATCAATCACCACCACGCCTCAATCCTCCTCACCTTATCTCTCCTCTTTCTCGAGATATCATTAATTTTTACACACGTGATTACTTTCGCATGGGTCAATCACAACAGGTGTTTTGTAAAAAAATGCATCTCGGTGTTCCATGCAATGCACAGGCATCTTGCTAGTCGGTCATAAAAAATACAACAACTTATTATCATCCGACCTTTTTTCGAACCATGCATCCGTAGGCATATGCTATACTTGTATTAGTGCGAGTCGCAAAACGTTACAGACGTACAATTAGGTGCATGTACAAATGCGAAAACACAAGAAAAATACAAGTAGTCTCCGCCATACTTTGCATAAGACCGAAAACAAAAAAAAATGCAAAATCGTCCTACTGATGGAGTCAAATTTAGCAGACCTCAGGTAGGGGTGCCGAATGAGATACATGATTTTAACAAAGTTTGGTTTTCTCAAAAAGGCAATATCTTACGTTCTGCTTTGATTATATAGATTTGAGGTAGTCTAGATTACACGTTGATCTACCGCGAGATGGTTGTGTCTCGTCTACAAGTCCTCGCGCCCTCGGCTTATATAGATACCGAGGTTGTCTAGGATTTACACATAGGTCGGTTACATCTATGGCAATCGTGGGATAGACGGCCTCTAAGTCTTGGAGTATATATGCGTCAAGTCTTCGAAAACATCTCATCTTGGCGTCGTGGGCTTTGACGAATGTGGTCCACCAAAAAATCATCATGAGAGTCCTTGGCCCGGCCCTCCTGGTCGGGAGACGATGTGATGAGCAACCCCTAGTCCAGGACACCATCAATAACCCCTGAACCGTTCTTCAACTCGAGGACTCTCCTCGGTACTTCCGAGCTGCTCTCCTTCTTTGGATGTTGGTCTTGGAAGTTGGTTCAACAAGTCCTTCCTCTATTCTTTTGAATTGGTTAAGTCTGGCCGAAGAGCCACCACCTTGGGCAATCGAGGAGCCCGAACAATTTTTTATTGCTCTTTGACATATGTCTTTGTTGTTTCCGTGCTACATCACAAAATTGAGGTTTTTCCCGCGCACGACTACTTTAGAGGCGAAGTATTCCTGAGCTCGGATCAGGAGGACGACCCAGTCTTGTTCTGACAACTTTGATCAGCTCGATCCGTCATCCTATACTGCAGTAATGTGATGTCATTTCGAAGGTCGTCATAATGTGCTAGTGCGGCTCGAGGCCCTACTATCGACACGTCTAGTCAGTAAAGCGATCATGTCCCAAGATATGTAGTAGCACAATTAACCGTCCCCTTGATTCTCGCGCGTTCTTAACGCCCGTTGCCTGTGGAACTTGTGAAATTACAGCCACACAACGCTCTTATTCTGCGTTTTAACTTGCCTATAAAAGGATAAACATGAGCGAGAGCCAGATTTACGCTCTCAATCTCCCTTCCTCTTCTTCCTTGAACTCTTTCCCCCGGAGATCTTTCCAGCACCCAAGCCTAAACACCTTTCACCGCCCCCTCTCATTTGATCCTCGAGCGATGGCAGGAGAGAGCAGCCAATTAGGCGGCGAAGCCCATGAAGGGCAGCCAAAAGGCGACAACAAAAGGCAAGACTACCCCTAAGACGAGGGGGATGTGGAAGTGCTCGATGGTGACCGAGAAGAACATCACCGACCTTAGGGACACCGGGTACCCTCCACCATCGGAGGTTGCCCCGGCCCGCCCCCTCATCGTCAACAGGGAGGACAACAAGCATTCCATCATGGTTCTTCAACCGCGCGCTAGCGAGCTGATAATTTTTGTTTCCCATCTTCTTCGGGGCCTAGGATTCCCCATTCATCTTTTCCTTAGGGGCCTCATCCACATCTATGGCCTTCAATTCCACCATCTTGCACCCAATTCCATCCTCCGCATAGCTTGCTTTTGTCACCTTCTGTGAGGCGTTCCTCTCTGTGAGCCCAATTTTGCACTCTAGTGCACAGGTTCTAGGTGCCCGATGGCTAGAAGGAAAGGTCATCGACACCGTGAAGAATTGGCAGGAAGAGTGGTTTTACATGTCAGATGTACCACTAACCAATCCTGAACGAGTTGGGGTTGCTTTCGCCAATACTGCCACTCCTCTAGCCAAGCTCCACCCCTGGAACCCCAATAACATTACTTGGGAGGAGACAAATGAGGTGAAAAGCCTCATTAAGAGGGTGGCCTACTTTATAGAGAAGAAGGTCACCCAGATGGACGTGATGTATGTTGCTCTAAGCCAAGGGACACAATCCCTCCAAGCCCGAGATTGCCACATGTGGGTGTACACCGGAGAGGATGACCACACCCAGGTCATCCGAGCTGACCGGTGCGGGAAGAGGTCCATGAGGGAGATGTAGTCCATGTACGACATTGGCTACTGCCAGTACCTGTACCCTAACAAGGTACGACAACACATTCCTCCTTTATTCTAGGTGTTGGGTAGAACTTGGAAAGTTGAGTTAATCAAACTCTACCGTCTTGATTTGGTGCAGAAGTGGTTCACCTTCTTGGTTGAGGTCAAATCGCCCGCTCCCCAGCCCAAGGAAAAAGAGTCCCGTTATGACTCGACTTTTGTCCATGGACGAGTCCTCAGGCACGATCGAGGCCAAGCGTGCAAGGGCCTCCAGGACGTGGTCATGCGAGGCAGCAGCCAAGGTGACCAAGGCTTAGACTCTGGATCTAGTAATGGGGATCAACATGCCGAGGTCAGCAGTCCGTTGCCACAACCAGACATAGAAGCAATAGGTGCGGCATCCATCTTGGTTGCCGATGAGCCACCTGCACCAGCCAAAGATGCCAAAATATCGTAAGATGCAAGGTGACTCGACGCCAAGCTAGTCCAAGACGCTCATCGACCTGGCTTCTGTTTCATGTTGTGTGCCCTCGGAGGATTCGTGGCCTTCAGACTGCTCACTGCAGGCTAAGCCTGCACCTCGATAGCACGTTCCTTCCCAATCTTGTTTCCACGATGTTCCTCGGTTACATCATTGATTTAACATCCTCAACACCTTTTTACATGCCGCCTCATCGTATCATGGACGCGGTGTCGTCTCTCGGTGTGAGAATTACCCTGCATTGTAACACAGGGGTTCCTCTTACCACTCTGGTGCTACAAGCCCCCCCTCCCCTTGCCCGAGTCGGGACAATGGAAGGTGAGCCCAATACCCCGCCGCCAACATCCATGTTGGGGACGATACGGACATTCCCAGGGCTGAGGTTGACGCCTCGACAAGGAGTGGCAAGGACATCGAATGGAGAGAGGATCCCTCTCTAGCTTTTGAAGAAAGGCCGGAACTCAGCCCAGCCTCCTACACTCATGTGGTTTTGGAACCGCATGCTCAGCCATCCATCTTCTCATCTCCAGCAGCCGGCGATGGTGTGCCCGACTCCTTACGGAGGGCCTCAACGACTTCCGAGGCCCAGCTAGTAGAGCGCCGCTTGGAGGTGGAAGTGGCCTTGACAAGCTCGGCCCTCCTTCTCAATCACCGCACCAACTTTTACGCTGCCCCGAGCCGATGTCGGTCTCTTGAAGTCGGGGTTATGGAGATGTTCCTCAGCTTCACCAAAGGAATGAAGGTATCACTTTTCTCTTTCGCACCTTGTTTTGTTCCGAGCATGTTAATATACTGAGCAGCCCTCATGGTGTACCTTGGTTTCCAATATCCGAGGATACCATTTGAGTAGTGAATTCATAGTTTTAAAAGAGAAAGATGATAAATTGCACGTTGGGCCTCTTCAAAAAAAAACGGTGATACAAGTTTTAGAACCATCCATGCGTTGTTTTTCTGTTTATGTTTTCCTAGTGTTCCTTTTTTTTGGTTTGGGTTTTTCATTCTCAATAATTTCATTTGATTTGTTTATTTAAAAAAATCTGAAATACATCTCAACTTCCTTTAATTACAAGTTGTACATTTTTTATGCACGCGTAACATTTTTAGATACACATTGAACTTTTCTCAAATACATGGTGGACATTTGTTCCAACTAAATGTTAAAATATAAATCGAACAATTTTTAGAATGGAATGATTTTTTAAAAAACCCAAGTGAAGGTTTTTTTACATTGCATAACCATTTTTCAAAAATATGACAACCATATTCATGAAACATGTGAACATTTTCTCAATGCCTCAAACATTATTTTAAAATTGTGAGGGACATTTTTCAAAACTCATGAACATTTTTTAATAGTGTGACACATTTGTTCTAATTACAGGAGTATTTTATACATTGTGAAAACTTTTTGTGATATCACAAACATTTGTGTGAAACACATGACAATTTCTAAATGTCACAAACATTTTTTGGTGCTATCCCCATTTTCTAAAATTTATTCAAACATTATGTTTGTACTACATTATTATTTTGAAAACATGCGATAAACACTTTTGAAAGTAATTTTGTGATATCTATATTTGTCTTCTAGAAAATTATGTATACCCATTGTTTTGTAAATAAACAAAAGTAAAAGAAATAATAAACAAAACAAATGAACAAACAAACTATGGTTCATTACAACTAACAAGCCGGCCCATTACAGGGTCGAGGGGAGTGCGTATTGCTGCGGGCGAGATTAACACCTCATTTCCTTCTCATCCGTTAACACAACCGCCCCGATTATATCTCGCAGTAAGCGACGCAGAAGAAACTCCTCGCGTCAGAGCTACAGTAACAGGCCAGCCCAATACCCTGCACTAAAAGAAATAGCGAGGAAACGGAGAGCGCGCTGGGGTCGATGAGCAAACCACTCAGAAGTACCACGTTCGTCATGTATACTAGGGCGTACCCTACATATAGGGCAAAAGAGCCGGTCTTTCATTGTGTTTTATTTTTCATTGTTTTTATTTTTCCTTTTGTTTTTGTTTTTTATTATGTTTGTTTTCGTTTTCACTCTACATTTTCATATATGTCAAACACATTTTTTTAGTAACTAATCAACGTTTTTTGTATACACGTTCAACATTCTCCGAAGGCTTATTCAACATGTTTTTCAAATACTTGTTCAACATTTTTCCAAATACTTGTTCAACATTTTCTAAATACTCATTCCACATTTTTAATATTTATTCAACATTTTTAATATGCATTAAATTTTCTAAAATACTTGTTCACCATTTTCAATCCTCGTCCAACATTTTTCATATACTTGTTCAACATCTTTTATACACTCATTCAAAATTTTTAATACTTATTAAACATTTTCAAATACTTGTTCAACATTTTTCAAATTCCTGTCTACTCCCTCTGTCCCAAAATATAAGAACGTTTTTGACACTAGTGTAGTGTTAAAAACGTTCTTATATTGTGGGACGGAGGGAGTAACATTTTTTAATATTTATTCAACATTTGTCAAATACTTGTACAACATTTTTTCAAACGTGTTTTTTGTAAAAACAAAAAAAACAGGCCATGGCCTCTCATGCGGCTGGGCTGGCCCATCTGGGGCTCCCCGTTGTCTCGATTCGCAGCTCCTTGCGTGCTGATGTTTCAATGGGCCGGCCCATTTCGGGGTTTCACCCCCAACCGGTCTTGGAAGATTTTAGAACCTTCCCTGAACCGGGTTTTTTCTGGTTTTCTTTGGTTTCTTTCTTTCTTTTCTTTTTCTTCATTTTTCTATTTTATTTCTTTTTTGTCCTTTCCTATTTTTTCCTTTTCAGCCATGTTTCAAATTTGCAAACAGTTTTACTCAAATTGTGAACATTTTTTGAAAGTGGAACATTTTTTGAATTACCGAATATTTTTACAAATGGGTGAACAATTTTTTAAATTCGTGCACATTTTGGAAAAATTGAACATCTTTTTAAAATCAAGAACATTTCTTGAAATCGTGAACATTTTTGTTGAAACACTAAACATTTTTTAAATTTGTGAACATTTTTCTGAATCATGAACACTTTTGATATTCACGGACATTACTAGAAATTGTATACATTTTTTGGAAAACCTGATTTTTTTTTTGAATTTGGTGAACATTTTTCAAAATTCGAACACTTTTTTTAAATTGCGTACATTTTTTGAATCCATGAACATCTACATTTCCTGAACATTTTTAAAATCATGAACAATTCAACAACTTTGCAACTTTTTATGAAATCCCGAATTATTTTTAAAGAATAAAAACCTCAAAATAAGAAAAAAAGACAAAAAGAAAAGGGGCTCCCCGTCCGCACATGGGCCGGCCCATCAGCGCGCGCGTGGGAGCGGGGAAGGTGCGCTCCTGTGGCTGCCGGCGCGTAGAACACGATATAGGAGGTCCCGTCTCAATTTAGGGGTGCCCCCGGTACACGGGAGCGACTAGTTAACGAGCGCTCCTTCGGGAGCCTCGCAGATCACCGCCACGTGTCGTACTCTGGGCGCTCATTACAGATTTTATGTTCTTTATTTTTCCGCACGCGTTTTCGGCTTTTTGAACGGTTTTTTTCATGGATTTTTTGGATTGTTAGGTTTTTCAACGGTTCCTTAGCTTTTGGGAAAAAAATCTTTGCACGAAAAAACGCGTTTTTGTCCTCCCATGAGAGGCACGGCCGTGCCGCTCGGAAACGAAAACAACGCGTTTTCTGTTTTTTCGCGAGATGCATGATTTTGCTTCTGTGTGAGGCATGGTTTTGCTTTCGCATTTTTTTTGCTCCCGCGAGCGGCACGGCCGTGCCGCTCACAAACGAAAAAACGTGTTTTCTGTTTTTTTTCTTCCGCGAAAGGCACGGTTTTGCTTTCAAGAGGCACGGCAGTGTCTCTCGGAAATGGAAAAACATTTTTTCTTTTTTTTTCTTTCACGAGAACCACTGCCAAAACACATTTTCTGTTTTTTTCTTCCACGAGAGGCATGGTTTTGCTTCCGCAAGAGGCATGGTTGTGCTTGCGCCGGAGGCACAGCCATGCCTCGTTCGGAAAGGAAAAAAAACTGTATTCCAGGTTTGTTTTTTGTCCGGCTTTTCATTTATTTTCATTTTTTGAAGCTCCCAAAATTATGCTTCCAAAATTTCGTTTTTGAAATATAGATGATCAATTTGGAAGCTCCCGATTTGAAAATCTCGACGTGAGGAATCCAATAGTAAAAACGATTCGAGATTGGGATGCACAGTTTAAAAGATAAAACATTATTGAATCAATGGATCTATGAAAAAAGGGAAAATTCTTGGGCTGCGACACACCTGAGGACGTGAGAGTGATGTTTGCAAGGAGTACTTCTCAATTAGTAATTTCGCCGGTACACGGGCGCCCTTACAGCAAGACGGAGGGAAGCCTCGCGGTTGAGAAGCGCGAGGTGGGCCGGCTTTGGTCCGCTGGAGGCCAGATCCTCATTTTTATTTTCTTTATTTTTTCTTTTTTCTTTTTTTGCTTCCAAAATTTCGAAACATATATATTAAAAATATAATTTAAATAATGTTTTCAAAATGTTTAGTAATGCATTTAAAAAATAGTAAATGCTATAGAAAAAATATTGACCATGTATACAAAAAATATACAATGTGTGTGAAAAAAGTTGATCATGTATTAAAAAAATTAACCAAGCATTTAAAAAAAGTTAAACAATTAAGCACTTGAAAACTGTTAAATGTGTATAGCAAAAATGTTGACCATGCATTTAAAAAAATATTAATCTTCATTTAAAATATATTAATTAACCAATTAAAAATGTTAAATGCGCACATAAAAATGTAAAATGTATTAAAAATTTAATCTGTACTTAAAAAATCTTAATCAAACACTTGGGTAAAATATGTTAAATGCGTATAGAAAAAATGTGATTATGTTTAGAAAATATTAATCTTGTATTTCAAAAATATTAATTAAGCATTTGAAAATATTAATTAAGCATTTCAAAATGTTAAAAATGTCTATTGAAAAAAATGTTGTCCATGTATTAAAAAATGCATAGCTTGTATTAAAAAAATGTGAAGCATGTATTAGGAAAATGTGTTAGATACATACCAAAATTTAACAACTTGAACAGAAAAAGTAGACAAAAATTATATTTAAAAAAATTTAGTCGTGTATTTAAAAAGTTAAATGTGTATAAAAATATTTGCGATGTATACGAAAATGTTGCATATGTTCTGAAACCGGCAAAAACCAAAAGAAAATAAGGAAACAAGAAAATCAAGGGAAAACAAAAAAAGAAAATAAAAGTCGATGAAACCCGATATGAAATGAAGAAAACCGATAAAAAACATAAAAAATGATGAAAAACAAAGAAAACTAATAAAAACCATGAAAAATGAAGAAATGCGATGAACAAATAAAGAAAAAACAATGAAAAACAGATGAAGAAATGAAGAAGCCGGTGAAAACAAAGAAAAAAACCCCAAAGAAACCCGTCGAAGAAACAAAGAAACCGAAAAAAAGAGCAAAGAAACGATCAGAGGGGAAACCAAGCGACGTGATCACAACAGAAAACGTTCAAACAAACCGAAAAAAGGGTCGGCCCAATCTCACGCGAGTCAACTATTATCTTCAAGCAAGAGTAATTTCCATCTTGCGTGAGATATTGCTCTCGCGCCGGTACACGACACCCACACATATATCTACGGGCCGGTCCATGTGAAACCTCCGGTTTTGGGAAGCATCTAGATGCTTCCAGCTGGATTTTTTTTTGTGTTTTTCCGCTTGTTTTCCTGTGTGATTGTCTGGCCGGTTTTACTTTGTTTTTTAATTTTCTTTTTCTTTTTTTCTCCTTTCTGCTTTTGTTGTGTCTTTCGTTTTCAATTTTTATTGACGTACTAAGGCCTAGGAGATTATTGGGCCTTCAAATAGCAGTAATAGTCTGTCCACGCAAAGAATTCAAAACTGTACTCCCATAGCAATAATAGCAGTAATAGCAGTAATAGTGAAACAAGGACAAGATACATAATGAAAAGCCACAACTGGTGAAATATCACACTATGCCTACACACTTACCCTATTATTGAACATGCATTCAAGTGGACTATATGTAGCCTGTGCTACTGTCTCCCACCGGTTGCCCCAAAAGCAATAAGCTCCCTAGTTTTCGGCATAGCGTAGTAATGATCACATATTGATCCATCCAGACGTTCGGTAGATAACCTGCAAAAAACGTAATATTTGTTATGTTAAACACATAATCATTCCGACAGATTCAAATAGCCCAAAGTAATGCACAAACTACCAGACGAACTCGTGTCGCTTTATTGGTCTCTACCCCACCTAACCCGTTATCAAACAAAGAAATAACTGTTAGGTGAAGGTACGTTAAAGGACACATGTATTATTCGGTATAACAACTTGGCCAAGAGGCACTTAAGAAATAATTGTTGAATCCTTTCCTCGTGGTCACAAAAACAACAACGTTTACTACCTTCCCACCTTTGTTTTGCCAAATTGTTGTTAGTTAGAATCATACCCTTATGCATAAACCACATGAAAAGCTTGATATTTGAAGACACTTTGTTTTTCATGTTAGAGTTGTTGTGTCGAATATTATTGTACAAGATAGGTTACAGTTGGACTTGTAGTTGTATTGTGTTTAGATAGGATATGGAGTCATGTGACTCGTGTCCTAGTAGGACACTTATATCCTAGGCCTCTCATATATAGCGGGGGTAGACACACGATGTAACCTATGCCAACATAATAGCACAGGCACGTGGGGGAGCCGGCGGCGTGTGCCGGCGCCCGGGCGGCCGGGGTGCGGTATTGTGACGGTGTCATGGGGAGGAGCGCCCGTAGTCAGGCCCCGGGGATGTAGCCATATCGGTGAACCTCGTTAACAAATCTCGGTGTCGTGCTCGCGTGATTGCTTGGTCCTCGGATGATCGACGGAGTGCCTCGGACTTATTCTAACAAGTGGTATCATGAGTAAGGTTGCAAGATCCGGAAGAAGGTGGTGTTGATCTAGAGGAATTGTCGATGGCATAGATCGGTGCGTCGTTGTGAGATCGGAAGCTACCGTTTGTTGAATTCGGAGCGGATTGGATTGTGGCAACAGGGCAGATAGGAAGCATCGACGGCGATAGATCGGAAGCAATCGGAGACAGGCGATGGAATTGCGCAGAACCGTCTTGACGAGATCAGATCGAACTTGGAGGATCCACGCGTGTCGGCGTGAGGCGTACATCAGTATTTTGTCTCGGTGAGATCGATCGGCTCGGCGGCGGCGTAGTTAACGCGTGTGAGCAGCCCTAGCGACACGTATGACAAGAGGCTTGCCGGGGGCTTGCGCTGGTGTGTGGGCGTGAGGCCCAGGCCTAAGCGGCTCTGGTGGGCGTGGCCTAAGTTGGCAGAGGCTGGCTGGTGGGCTACCAAGGCCCAGGTACAGGTTGCTGGAGGGCAAAGCCAGCGGGATCGGGTCAAGGCAGTGCGTGTGTGCGTACATGGCTGAGATGACACGGGATTTGTTTAGGAAAAAAAGGGCGTCAGAGAACACCATGATGCATGCATTGATGAGCAGGAAAGATAGTAAATCAAGCCTACAGTAGCCAGGTGTGGTGGACATGGAATTCTATACACGGAGAAGGCTACAAGGGATGTTGTTTTGACTTTCTTTGCTTTGTACATGGGCTGTACATGATGGCAGCATGAAGGTGTGTCGAGACGCGGCGTCGCATGTTCATATAAGATCAACAGGAGTTGGCGGGTGGATCCCCGCGGAACGCCAAGTTGATGAAGATGGATGTGTGCGACGAGGATGGCGACGTGCGTATAAGGCTCGGAGGAGTCTGGAGCATGTTGTGACAGGATCATGCAAACACAGGGCATCAAGCAATGCACGGAGAAGTGCGGGGCGGACACGATGCAGGGTAGAGCATGGTTGCAGTCGGGTTATTTCGGCTGGGTCATACTGGACAGTCTGATGGACTGACATGGATGCCGGTCAAAGCAGAAGACGGTGGTGATTTCAGCAACGACGACATAGGAGCGTGATGCTGACGGTGGCTGACTTCTGGGGCGTGGAAACACGTGGTGCAGGCCTGAGGGCTTGTGCGGCTTCGACAAGACTATGGCGTAGGGTTGATTCAAGGCAGTGCACACATGAGAGAGCTTGAAGTCGACGGGGCGCGAGGGTGGACTGATCATCTATCATGGAGTCATGTTGAAGGTGGAGCTGGAGTCTGATGGACGACTTCACTCTAAGCTGATGGAGGGGCTACGGCGTAAGAATTCGGAGAGTCGAAGCCTATTTCAGCGGGATAACGAGAGACACGTGGATCGGACTGGGTACTAGTGGTCTGATGGAGACGTGATACTCGGCATCGGTCGGTGATGATCGGTGGTTCTCTGCAGTGGGGGTTGAGACAGTGTGGGCTAGCTACCCGGGAGACTCGACCAGGACAACAGAGGCTCGACGCGGTGATAGTGGCGAGGTGTGCAGTAAGCACGGGACACAACGACAAGCCAAGGCACTGGTGGTCAGACTTGTGGTCAGATAAACTGTGCAGAGGGTGCTGAAGCAGTGTTGACGAGTACCAGATTCGAGTTGGTGACTGGGTCTATCGGTGCCGGTTGATGGACAAGAGTGACCATGGTGAATCTGAAAAAGTGGCGGGAAGTCTGGAATTGTCAAAACAGAGAGAGTACATGGCCGTATATTCTGTGGTGCTCGGTGCACATGG
Organism: Triticum monococcum; assembly: GCA_034509565.1. NCBI lineage: Eukaryota > Viridiplantae > Streptophyta > Magnoliopsida > Poales > Poaceae > Triticum > Triticum monococcum. Next base: position 696,287,776 of record CM067845.1, read on the forward strand.
CAAAGTGCGGATGACAAGACAGAAGGAGGCGAAGTGCTATAGCTGTGGGACATGTCAAAGACTAACCGGGAAAAAAAAGGATGAGACAACTGCGAATTTGACTCAGGGTGACACAGGGCAACGGTGAAATTCTTTCAAATTTCAGACAGGCGGTCAAGAAAGGAGCGGTGATGTTGAGTTCAGGTAACTCTTATATGTGGCGTCCAATACGTGAGTTGTTCACTTTCACGCAGACAGTGGTCGGTGTGTGATGGCGTTGAACGGATTCTCCGGAAGTTGGGAGCACAAAGTAGAGTAACGAGGAACTTAATTTTGCTCCTGTGTTGACTGTGAAGAAGACGAGAAGGGACTACAGTTGCAGGTGGAGTCATATGGAGTCTGGGAGTAGCAGCGGTGCTCATGGCGTATCTCAAGTCCAATGTACATGGAGGTTCGACGCACGGACGAATTCAAGGTGGTGGAGAATATTCGCCAAGGTGGAGTTTGTTAGAGTTGTTGTGTCGAATATTATTGTACAAGGTAGGTTACAGTTGGACTTGTAGTTGTATTGTGTTTAGATAGGATATGGAGTCGTGTCCTAGTAGGACACTTATATCCTAGGCCTCTCATATATAGCGGGGGTAGACACACAATGTGACCTATGCCAACATAATAGCACAGGCACGTGGGGGAGCCGGCGGCGTGTGCCGGCGCCCGGGCGGCCGGGATGTGGTATTGTGACAGTGTCATGGGGAGGAGCGCCCGTAGTCAGGCCCCGGGGATGTAGCCATATCGGTGAACCTCGTTAACAAATCTCGGTGTCGTGTTCGCGTGATTGCTTGGTCCTCGAATGATCGACGGAGTGCCTCGGACTTATTCTAACATTTCATATGTGAATAGAGTGAGGGATTGATCCAGTAGTAATCAAGCTCACACACATAGATTTAGCGAAAAACACGCTAGAAGCAGAAAGTGTCCATCGAAATGAATCTGGCTCATTAAGCTCTTCATTCTAAATGTTTGTGTATCTTCTGTCATATAATTTACTCAATTAGTGCCTATTTTTTTTCTCGAAACAGAATGGCTAGTTGGTTGACTGATCAAAGCTCTTATGAGGGTTAGGGCAACTCCAACGGGAGTAACCAATGCATACATCCTCAAACATGCGGAGACATGTACACAGACCGCAGAGTAGGTGAGGTTCAAAATTGAGTTGCCGTGTTCGCAACGTGTCTGCACTCCCCAAACATTCCCTAAGTTTGACGGCCGCTTGTCCGATTTCAGACTTCCAAACCAGACCACGAACATGATGACTCCAGTTGAATGGTAAAAAGTGTCAAGGACTCTTATTGAAGTTGCCCTTACCCTGGAGTAGACACGACCTGAACATCAACAAAGCAAGTTGTAAGGGCATCTTCAACGCCCACCCTCAAATCATCCCGACCATGCTGTCCGGATGTGTTTTGACATCCAACGCGGGCCTGTATCGGTTCGAACATCATTTTTCTTGCAAACCGAAAACAAACGATGGGGGACCGGGGGGGGGCTTTGCAGGCGTCCGAACCGTTGCCACACCCGCTTCTGACTGTCCTGGCCCACCCAAAACACCCTCCCTCGCCCGTGCCCCTTTCCGCCCGAAGTGGTCAGCGCCGCTCCAGAGCACTAGTGCCGCATTCATGCTGGCTCAGAGCGATGCGGCCTCTCTGAGCCAACATTGAAGCGGCGTGCCAACCAAGAGTGCCACCCGTGTCGTTTCCCGGTGCAGATAACTCCTCCGTGCTCAAACACAACCCATCATTCCACCTCCCTACATTAGACATGCGCGATTGCCGAGGAACCTACTCATGTGCCACTCGTCCGTCTATCTGTCGCCCACCATTAACCACCCCGCCATCCGTCGACTATTTAAACTCCAGCCCCAGCCATAGCCGCATTCATCCTCCTCCGCTCACTTTATCCTCTCCACACCACCCCCGCCATAGCCTCCTCGAGCTCCAAAGCCATTTGGGACAGCCTCTCGTCCGAGCAGAAGACGAAGATGGATGCCATTGCTGCCGACAGGTAGACGGAGGCCGGTGTTGCATACTTTCCAATGGAGAACATGGCCAACGACGAGTCGGCACCACCCTCCTATCTAGTCCATGCCGACATCACCATGCGCCAGGCCCATGCTCACTACAACGAAATGTTGTGGGCCGAGCGGCAGGCCTTTTGCTCCGGCAGGCACTGGTCGACCAAGAGCACAACCTTCGTCTCCTCGACGAGCACCAGTGCGCGGAGGAGTAGCTCGCCGCCGGCATGGTGATCACGTTGGACATGACTTTGCCGAGAAGGACGGGTTGGAAGACTCCTACCGCACCGCCCGCGACATCCGCCGCGGCCGTTGCAGTACCGCCAGCATCAGGCATATGCTAGAAGCCGTCTTCAAGGAGATCGACGAGGCGGCATGCGAAGTCTACTGCAAGAGCGAGGACGAGGACAACATTGCCAGCTCCACCAAGACCATGAAACCGGCAGGTCCAAGGGCACCACTGGCAGCGGGGAAGATTAGAGCATGGGAGGTTGCCGGCGCTCGGGTCCCATGAAGGCCACCGCTCTTTCGGTCCCGCTGAAGCCAAGCTTGGCGGGCTCATCATCGTCGGTCGATTAGCCGCTGGTGGGCTGCGAAGGCGGATGCGGAGATTCATTTTCCCGGGCTCATGGCCGTCCGGAGGTGGGGAACGGGCATTGGCGGTCATTTTAGGCTAGGTTAGAGTCCGGTCTTGTTCAAATATGTCGGAAACCATCCGGCTTTATATAGAAATTATCCAAGTATATGTGAATATCGTCTGGGTTGTTTAATTGCGCATGTGTTGTATCCTTGTTCTTATTCCAACTTCTTCTATCAAGGAAAGATACGCAAACTTTGCGTATCCATGAAAAAAAAATTATACTTATTAATTTTATTAAATTTTGATAAAAATATAAACGAACATATGCGGATAGCTTTGAAAGGCTACTTCCCGCACCGGTGTCTGGTCCATAAAGGGATGCGGTGTCTGGTTTACGGATTGGCGTTGAAGATGGTGTAGATAAACCAGAGCATCACCTCAGCTGTTTCTCCCTGGCGATGGTGCCGTAGGTGCGGACCAGCAGCGTCCGCTTCGTCAAACTCCGAAAGAGCTTCAGCTAGTTGGCCGTGTGGTGTGGGTGTGCAATGATGATAATCGTCGACGGCATCATCATCAAGCGCCGGTAAGGGGTAGATGTAGATCCATCTGCCAATTACCGGCTTGTTAGATGGCGCTGTACGTACACTCGAGGGAAACCTGGAAATCGTCGGACCACATCCACAGCAGCAGCTGCTTCTGTGCTTATAGGTAGGTAGAAACACAAGAGAATGGCCCCCCACGTCCTTGAAGAAGAAGAAAAAGACGTGACCTACTTCCGGTGGTGGGCACGCACGCATCGCGTTCGCGCCACAGTTGCCTATAGGCTATAGCCAGCCATGCGAGTAGGGGGGTCCCGGTGGGGAGTGGGGTGGTGTGGCCCTTTCCCTATTTGTCGCGCAAGGCTTTGCCACGACCGAACGTTTATCGGCTTCGTTTTGTTAACCAAACACGCCTTAATTCCGAAAATAAAAATAGCAGACAGGTGAAAAACAACTGTGCGTCCTCATAACCTCAAGCTCATGTAGATGCTTGCATCATTTGTTGTTTTATTTCAGCATTGGTTTCTTTATAACAATGAGCCCCCTCTTCAATTTCCATTAAGAATACGACCTTTGATTTTTTTTCGATAAAGGGTGAATTTTATTCACTCAAAATGAAGTATCAGTGGATACAAACACCATGACCGCACATTCGACCTTTGCATAGTTAAAATGCACACAGTCAACACCAACACACAAAAAAAATAAACACACCGGCAAATAACAAAGTCACATAAGACCAAAGCTATGCCTGAGCGATGAATTTTTTTCCTCAAGGGAACAAAATAACGATTAAAAAACTACATTTGCAACTATTTAGGCACCAACAATTTCTTGACATGTAAGGACAGGGAAGTTCTTCAACAACAACTCCTTCAGAAAGAGAACGGTGTTCAAGCATCGCTGTCATTGGATCCAACCACCAAAAGGTCATATTCTAAGTTTTCACTTCAAAGAACAAGGCCGAGCATATCCAAGCAATGCCTTCAACAAGGTAATGACACAAAAAAATCGTCATTGACAGGTATAACTAAATCAGGTCAGGCCTAGGGGTTTTATCATTGAGCTCGAGACCGGATACTCAAGAAGCACCACCAATTCAAAGTGAATCATGTGTTGTCGCTACCATTTTTTCGCTATCCAACAGCTACATGCGATGCACTAGAAAGCTCATCGCCGCCGCTCCATAACCATACCCTCTACTTCAAGCAGTTGTCCATAAGTTGCACCTCACCACCACAAAGGAGCCTTCCGGGTGCATCCTGCGATGTAGATAGTACAAGCCACCGACGGCAACCACCGGATCTAGAGAGAGAGAGAGAGAGAGAGAGAAGCTCTCACAAGATCTTTTGATGGCCACCACAATCCATAGATAGGGCGCCGCCCCGGGCCGACCGGAGTGGCCACCACACGGACCAACACCGACTATGGAGCAGACCTCCACTCACTGCCACCTTGCAGGTCGAGTGCATGGTGGCAAATGAATGCCAACGTCCCACCGCGACCCTCGATGAGGACTAGTAGTTGGGGCGCACCCGTGGCGCGCCGCTTGAGGGGCATCTGGGCGGTGCTAGATAGATGAACGTCTTTTTTAGTTTCCTTTTTGGATCAGGATAGCAGCGCATGTACATGCAATTCTTGATGGAACTTATTATATTGGAACATCACCTGAGGAAGAAACTGAAATGCCACACCCACAACGATATAGCATCGACAGGAGCATGTTGTGTTGTTTGGCAACATAAGATTCATTAATAGAAATTGCACGCATGTCGGCCCCGGCAGTGGTGGCAGGTCCTTGATGCCTCCCTCTAACCGTGCGGCTGACAAAGCTCCGGCAGTAGCTCGTCGTTGCGGACGGCGACGACCCTCCGGGACACGGTGTTGATGGAGGCACGAGGGAGATTTTGAGCTTGGTCTAGAGGCCCCTGATGGCAGCCCTAGTTCTCTCGATGGCAAACTGCTCCAAACCATTGGCGTCCTGGTTCCTCAGCTTCTCAGCTTCCTTGCCTGCAAATGAGTTCCACTTCATATCTTTGGCATGACTGGTTCTGAGCTTCTAATGATTATATGAATTGTGAGAGAAGCGAGTGTGCTCGATCAAACATACACTGACTGCCGGCTCACCTTTTGGCTCTGAAAGAGCTGGACCGGCTCTGACGAAGCTTTACAGATGCCGACTTGCTCGTGAAGATAGAAAACATGCTTCCGATTCTTCTTTTCTGCAAGGACTTTTCCTTAGCAAACATTTGTAACACTGGTTATATTTATTTCAGTTCTTAAAAAAACATGGATCGAATAGGAGACAATAGAGGAATATTAAGGTAAGATCCTAGGAAAGGATGACTCAAATTAATTGAAGGCCCACTGAAATGAGTCAGACATATCATGCAATATGAAATAACATTCTTCAAATTGTGCAAAGGAACTACCTTCGTTGTCCCATTGGCTCGATAGACATCAAAGTAGTGTGAACTGATTCAGTCTTCGTCTATCTACAATGTTATTATATCCTGCGAAAAAAGCAAAACTAATTATACCACCATAAATTTTATACAAACCACATCAGACAGATATTAGATCAAAACGGATAAGAAAGCATCAACGAAGTTTAAAGATTCCACCCTCTGGATTAACATCGAAATCAGTTATTTGCGTCTTCTTTCCACAAAGTTTGCAAAAGTTACACAAAATAACCTTTTTTTTAACATTGCCACTTTTTTTTAATAGAACTCAAATAACCTTGTTGTTCAAATATGAGAGAAGTTATAGCTTAATGATTAACCAAAGTTCGTTTTCTTGAAAAGTGTATCAAACCTTTACGAGAAGACTATACAATATTTTACTAAAATAAATTCTTTTAGCATGTTTTTTAAAAGCAAGGCATCCCTCATCAAGTCAATACTTTTCTAGTACCTCCTACAAATTCTTCAAAGAATAGTACACCATGAGATAGTAATGCAATGCCTAGAGTTAAACATAATCAACTTTGGCAAAATACATAGTTGAATTTGTACTTGTACCATTGTTCCTGCCATCTTCTGTCAGTGCACGTTGTGTCTGCTTGAACAACCAACTTCAATTATAAGGATTGTACAATAGTAGACTTATTTGTAAATCAAAAGTGCTAAGGAATAAACACTGCAACATAGTTCCTGATATTTATTTAGCTACATAAAGCAGGAACATAAATTCCACCAACTAAGTTGCTATTTGAAGATGTACACAAAGAGATAATAAGAGAACTTATATATGGACATGAAGAACAAAATCTGACCGAGACCAGTATATATTATCTCTCTGCCAACGTATAGTTACTGTATTAGAAGGATCTGTTTGTTTAAATACAGCGGGACATATTTTTAGCTATATAGAATCATGTATAACTGTAATAGTAGTACAAAGCTAGAATGTTCTGTCTCCTATTGGCTCTTACATATTTATAACCGGATTACTATGTAATCATGTTACTGAAACAATACATAAGCAAATCCAATCTGCATGTCAAGTTTTCTCTAAGAATAAATTTAGGGTATGCCATAATAAAACCAGAGTAGTGCTTGTTCAAGACAAAACTGGTAGTTCACTTGGTTTCCTATATCCAGTTGTTTCTAATAAGAGTTTTACTGGAAGCAAAAAGCTTGGAACAAATCTGATACCTTAGATCCATAATTAAAATATGCAAAAATGAAAATAAAAAAAACATGCACCAATATATAAAAACATGGAAACTGATTTGGCCGATGCCCAAAGTCCAGCCTTCTGCCAAAAGTGCTTAAACTGAACAATTGAGAGAATGATAGGTAGACAGACACGGCTTGTCAACATTCCACCACCATAATCAACCGTAAGTGGGGCCTGGCAGAAAATTCATCATGGTTAGATCTGAAGATCAAATATTGCAACAGACTTTGCCCTCTTAGAATTAACATGGAGGCCTGAAACCTCCAATTAGTAAAAAATAACCTCCTATATCAAAAGAAATGCTAGATCGAGGAATCTATTATGTTAAACCTGGAAATGACCAGATTTTGTGATTGTGGGGATCATCAAGAAATCAGTAAAAATCACACTAAAGCAAAATCTGAAGAGGAATCAACCTGCAATTTCCATACGGCAAGTTGGCTAAAATTACTCAATGTTCATACCTATCTTTGAAGTATAGACGTATAAGTGATACAAAATATTTAAGAGAATTGCACACACAATGACCACCAGGCAATTGAAATTGAACTGTGTAGAGAAAAATCAAGGACTACTGAGATGGTTCTGTTGCGGTTGCTAGCAAATCCAACTCCTCCTCCAGCCGCCACCGCGCACAAGAGGTCCTCCTCCATCGTCAAAGCACGGCCCGCTCCCGCATCGGCCCTTCAAGGCGCCGCCGCTGCCGTGGGCGAAGGAGGAGCCCATCGCCGGTGCAGATCCCCGATCCACAGGTGGAAGTCCCTACCGACATGGAGAAGGTGACGGGAGGGAGGAGAGGGCGGCGGGAGGCGGTGGGGTAGAGGAGCGGCGAGGTCGGCGGCCGCCTTCGACGATGAATCGGGGGAGAGTGATGGAGACAATGACGTCGGGGAAGGAAACGAAGTTGCGTGGAAATCCAGTCACCCAATCCTCGAGCACGTCCACAGCCTAAGTTTTTTACGCGAGAAACAGTATCTCAACCGAGCACTACTTGCCACATGGACAGCGCGAGGGCACACCCATGATGCGCACGTTAATGTGTTCGATAGGTCAGAGACAACAAAGAAGGTTCAGAGCATTTGACAGTGTCAGGTATACCTGATACGTCCATTTTGCATTATGTTTTCCTACTGTTATTTATAATGTTTTATGCAATATAACACTTTGTGGAGTAATTCTAATCTCTTTTTCTCTCACAATATGCAAGGTTTACACAAAGAGGGAGAATACCGTCAGCTGGAATTCTGGACCTGAAAAAGCTACATCAGATATACCTATTCTGGACATCTCCAAAAGAGCTGACATTTTACGGAGATTTATTTTGGAATATATTAAAAATACTGGAGAAAAGAAATACTGGAGGAGTGATGTGGCTTGAAACTGCGTCGGTGTTTCCCCAAAGAGGAAGGGATGATGCAGTACAACTACGATAGGTATTTTCGTCAGTTATGAAACTAAGGTTATCAGTCCAGTAGGAGAACCAAGCAACACTATGTAAACGGTACCTGCACACAAAGAACAAATACTTGCAACCCGACGCGTAAGAGGGGTTGTCAATCCCTCCACGGTAAAAAGATAAATTGTTTTGTATGAGTTTGGATAAATAGATCTTGATAAAACACGAAATAAAATAAATAAAGAAAAAGTGCAAAAAGGTATTTTTGGGTTTTTGAAAATATAGATCTGAAAACAAATATGGCAAGCGATAGATCAGAAAGCAAATATGATAAAAGATAGACCTAGGGGTCGTAGATTTCACTAGTGTCTTCTCTCGAGAAAATAGCACATGGTGGCTAAACAAATTATTGTTGGGCAATTGATAGAAGATCAAATAATTATGACGATATCCAAGGCAATGATCATGAATATAGGCATCACGTCCAAGATTAGTAGACCAAAACGATTCTGCATCTACTACTATTAGTCCACACATCGATCGCTATCCAGCATGCATCTAGTGTATTAAGTTCATGGAGAAACGGAGTAATGCCATAAGAATGATGACATGATGTAGACAAGATCTATTCATGTAGGAATAGACCCCATATTTTTATTCTTAATAGCAACGATACATGCGTTCCTCGCTATCCCTTCCGTCACTGAGTGAGGACACCGCAAGATCGAACCCATCACAAAGTACCTCTTCCCATTGCAAGAAAAATCAATCTAGTTGTCCTAACTAAACCAAAGATTCAGAGAAGAAATACGAGGCTATAAATAATCATGCATATAAGAGATCAAAGAAGACTCAGATAATATTGATGGATATAGATCTGATCATAAACTCGAACTTCATCGGATCCCAACAAACACACCACAAAAAGTAATTACATCAAATAGATCTCCAAGAGACCATTGTATTGAGAATCAAAAATAGAAAAGAAGCCATCTAGCTACTGCCCACGGACCCATAGGTCTAGGATGAACTAATCACGCATCATCGGAGGAGCACCAATGAGGATGATGAACCCCTCGGTGATCATGTTCCCCTCCGGCGGAGTGCCGGAATAGGGCTCTAGATTGGATCTCGTGGTTTCGGAACTTGCGGCGGCTGGTATTGTGTTTCATTAACTTCCCTAGGGTTTCTGGAATATTTGAGTATTTATAGAGCTGAGAGGCGGTGGAGGAGACCCCCGTGGGCCCCACAACCCATCAAGGCGTGGCAGGGGCCTCTGGCGCGCCCTGGTGTCTTGTGGGCCCCATGGGCCTCCCCGCCAGGTGCTTCCTTGGCTCCCAACACTACTAGGGAAAAGCCTAGCAATAGCGCGTGTTTTAGGCCTATTAGTAGCGCGGGCAGAAGCGCCACTGGTACGACGCTATAGCTAAAGGTTAGCAATAGCGTGGATTGACCCACGCTACTGTCATATCGACTTAGTAGTAGCGCTTCCTCCAAAGGGCGCTACTGGTAATTACTAGTAGCGCTTCAACCATCCCGCGCTACTACTATTATTTCGTATTTTATTTCTTCTTTATTTCATATTGTATTCATATACCTTTATACAAGTTTTCATACAACAACAATTTAGAGATTGTTTTTACATCATAATGATTTACTACATCACTGGGTGAAAGAACCATGGACTAGTTTCAAGTGGATGGACATCCACGTGAAACTAATCCTCGGTTCTTTCACCCAATGATATAATAAATATCATCATCATCATCATCATCATTAACAACTTATCATCATAATACATCATTGTCATATAACACCTCCTCATGATCATCGTTTTCATCAATGAGACATCACATAGCAAGTTTGTCACTAGTCATAATCACAACTACTCTCATGATCAACTCTAACACATTGTACCACATAATAAACATTGTACCTCATAGGACCTACTACATTCTCTTAGGTAAAATAGCATAAAACAAGATAGCCCCTGACTCTCCATTATGGAGAATGGAGATTATCCTGTCTCCAATTCTTGCTTTTCACACAATGTTGCTTCCAAGAACCTCCTTACGACTGTCCATACATTTTTCCATTCTTTGATTACCATGTGTTCACCGGTTTTAGAAATCCGATATGGACATGTGAGATTCGTAGAATGACTTGGCTGTATGTTCAAAACATCAAGGCGACCATTCTGATACATTAGATGAGGCACACAATCCTTCGGGATTTTCTGTTGAAAAACATAGTAATAACTTCGTAGTTAGCAATGTAGTTCAGTTTTAGAAGTATGCAAAAGATGCACGGATGTTGTAATAGTAAAAAATCTTACCATGGCATCTCCATGGATGTTACCGTGGTTCAACACGTGCACTAGTGGAACGTATTGACCATAATGTGGAGGAGTTTGATAATATATATTGTAATTCTCAAGTTCAATACAAAATGCGATTAGATGATTTTTCTCCTGATAAGTTAATTCGGAGCCATCGGTGTAGTAGGTTCTGTCTACCATCCACACATTGTTTGAAGAATAAAAATAAGCTGTCAATGGAAATAAGTTGTCAACTATTTTGAAAGAAACAATATAAATTAGTTAATAACTATGTTTGAGAAACTCACATAGCGGTATAATTGGATGCGTATCAACAAGGGGCTCAAATGTCCATATTGTCTTGCTCAATGTCAGGATCACCAAGATCCATGGTGACAAGCATATTGATGACCCACAAGTATAGGGGATCAATTTTATCTCTTTTTGATAAGTAAGAGTGTCGAATCCAACAAGGATCAGAAGGAAATGACAAGTAGTTTTCAGTAAGGTAATGTCTGCAAGTGCTGAAATTGTGAGTAGCGAGTAGTTTGAAAACAAGGTAATTTATAACGAGCAAGTAACGATAATTGTAACAAGTATGCAGCAAGGTAGCCCAATCCCTTTGAGGCAAAGGACAGGCCAAAACGATCTCTTATAATCAGCAAAGCATTCTTGATGGTACACGGGAATTTCATCTAGTCACTTTCATCATGTTGGTTTGATTTGTGTTCACTACTTTGATACTTTGATATGTGGGTGGACCGGTGCTTAGGTGTTGTTCTTACTTGAACAAACATCCTACTTATGATTAAGTCTCTTGCACGCATCCGCAACTACGAGAAAAGTATTAAGAATAAATTCTAACCATAGCATTAAACTCTAGGATCCAATCGGTCCCTTACGGAGTAGTGCATAAACCGGGGTTTAAGTTTCTATCACTCTCGCAACCCACCATCTAATTGCTACTCCACAATGCATTCCCTTAGGCCCAAATATGGTGAAGTGTCATCTAGTCGACGTTCACATGACACCATGAAGGGAATCACAACATACATACTATCAAAATATCGAACACATATCAAATTCACATGATTACTTGCAACATGATTTCTCCCGTGACCTCAAGAACAAAGGTAACTACTCACAAATGATAAACATGCTCATGATCAGAGGGGTATTAAATAGCATGTTGGATCTGAACATATAACCTTCCACCAAATAAACCATATAGTAATCAACTACAAGATGTAATCAACACTACTAGTCACCCCCTAGCAACGATCTATAGTTCTGGTAACAAGATTGAATACAAGAGATGAACTAGGGTTTGAGATGAGATGGTGCTGGTGAAGATGTTGATGGAGATTGCCTCCCCAAGATGGGAGAGTTGTTGGTGATGATGACGACGATGATTTCCCCCTCTGGGAGGGAAGTTCCCCCGGCAGAATCGCTCCGCCGGAGGGCAAAAGTGCTCCTGTCCAAGTTCCGCCTCGAGGCGGCGGCACTTCATCCCAAAAGTCATGTCTGTATTTTTTCTAGGTCAAAATGACTTATATACCAAAAGATGGGCACCGGAGGTGGGCCGAGGAGGCCACAATCCACCAGGGCGCGCCTGGGGGCCTGGCGTGCCCAGGTGGATTGTCCTCACCTGGTGGCCCCCCTCTGGTGTTTATTGGCTCCAGTATTTCTTAAATAATCCATAAAAATCTCCGTGAAGTTTCAGACCATTTGGAGTTGTGCAGAATAGGTGGCGTGACGTAGCTTTTCCAGGTCCAGATTTCCAGCTGCTGGAATTCTCCCTCTTGGTGTGTTCCTTGCAAATTATGAGAGAAAAGGCATTATAATTACTCCAAAAAGCAATATTATGGATAATAACATTATAAATAACGGTAATAGAACATGATGCAAAATGGACGTATCAACTCCCCCAAGCTTAGACCTCACTTGTCCTCAAGCGAAAACCGAAATCGAAAAACATGTCCACATGCTTTGAGAGAGAGGTGTCGATAAAAACAAAATACGGACATAGAAGCATCATGTTGATTATTATAACAATAACAAAATTAAACATAGGACTTTTATCATACTTGCATCATATACTTCCCATGAATAAGTAACAGTTCATCACATAATCGAAGTATGAAGCAAAAACTCTGTTAAAAACCAACAAACTAAGTTCTCAGTCAACTTTGCAACTACAATTCATCATCTGTTCAGGAAGAGTCACGTGTCGGAGCCTTTTAATCAAGTCCACATACTCAACTATCATATAGTCTTCTATGATTGCTAACACTCACCTCGTACCCATGAACAAAACGTTTCAATCAGACACATAGAAAGATAGGGGCTTTTAGTTTCGCCTCCCAACATACTCACCTTGAGGGTGATGTCAACAATAATAACTCATGGTATCTATATTCAACTAGACATATGTGCCTAGATCATTCCTCACCACATGATGCTTGCCAAAAGAGAAAATAAAAAGGAATAAAGGGAAAACTTTGACTCTTTGCATAAAAGTAAATACATAAAAGTAAAAGATACACCCTTCGTAGAGGGAAGCAGAGGTTGCCATGCACTTATTTGTTTGCATGCTCAATCCCTTAGTGCAAAAGAACGTCACGTTGTATTGCCCCTTAAGATGACAACCTTTATTATGCAGTCTGTCGCTTTTATTCTTTGCCATCCAAGTTCGTACAACGCTTAATTTTCTCTTACACTAAATGATCTCACATATTTAGAAGCACTTTTTATTGCCTTTTTGCACCGATGACAACTTACTTGAGGGATCTTGCTCAATACCTAGGTAGGTATGGTGGACACTTGAAAATGATTTGGGTTTAAGGGTTTTTGGATGCACAAGTAGTATCTCTACTTAGTGCAGAATTTTTGGCTAGCAAAGATTTGGGGGCAAGCACCACATGTTGAAGGATCTATGACAATATGACTTCTATGTGAATATAAACAAACATAAACCATCAAGTTGTCTTCCTTGCCCAACATCAACAATTTTGGCATATAATATTTTGTTGAGGGTTCACAATCACAAAAGATTTCTAGGATAGTATATATGTGAATCTTCTCTTCCTTTATTAATTCTTTCATGAGTTGCATCATTGACTAATGCTATGTTTGTCAATCTCTAATAAAATTTTCTTACTTATACTTTTCCTTATGTGGTGCTATCACCTACCATAGTATTAGTATATGATCATATTGATTTATTCCCTTTCTCTATTTCTTTCTTTCTTGTTTCTTTTCTTTCCTTTGTTTGCAACATGAGAGTAAAGAAAAAAAAACTCAAACTAAACTTTATTATAACTTGCGCATGATTATAATGAGAGATCACTAAGCAAACTCTCGAATAAGAAAGGATCAAACTAAACTTTATTTCATCTAAAGCAAAAAGATCGAACTAAGATAGTGGGATGATATGATACTGGGGCACCTCCCCCAAGATGGCGGAAGCCAAGGGGAGTGCCCATACCCGATACTTGGTTCTCCTTTGGTGGTGAAGAAGCTGATGAAGCGATCGTAGGCTCCTCCCTCTTCGTCTCGATCTTCATCAGCCAGGCATCTTCTTCCATGTTGTTGGAGGAGCAGGAAGACATGATGCCTAGCTTGATAAATCTGACCAGAAATAGCAAGAAAAGAGAACAGAGGATTTCTTCACGATACAGTGGTTAAAAGGTTCGGGAAGTATAAATAGATTTTTTATATTGCATGACAAGCATATAGAAGCAAAATGGAGTATGGAAGGTGTCCCAGGTGGGCACAATCCACCTGGGCGCGCCAGGCATGCCTGGCGCACCCTGGTGTCTTGTGCCCACCAGGGGACTGTGACGCCCGGATATTTAAGCTAAAGTAATCCCCTGTTAATGGTGTCACGTCACTTCGATTACTATTGATGATCTCGCGTTAGTTCAAAAAACCAAACCAAATTCAAATTTCAAATAAGTCAAACAAATAAAGTTTTCAAATGTCAAATCTAAAATGTTCAAAGTATTGAAAATAATCCCAAAGCATTTATAAAAATGAAACGGATATTTTATAAAGTATTTAGATGCCCTAAAACATTTAAAACGGGGCCAAAGCAGTAATTTAAATGCTTTCCTAAATTATCAAAATTTCCAAAACTTTTCAATTACCCCCTCAAACTTTTTGTAGTAGTGTTAGATAGTGCACTGGTAATTATGTGACAAGTTGCATATTAGAAGGGCCAAATAGTGGCTAAAGAAAATACAAGACAATAAAAAATTGGAAACAGAAAATAGAAATGAATAAAAAGTAAAGTGCATTGTCCACTTAGCCGGCCTAGTGAATAGTGTAGCCTAGCCCGACCCCCCTTTTTTCTTCCTCCCCTGTTCACCAGAGACTCGGTGGATGTCGCGCGCTCGTCCGTGGCCATGGATGGCCACGTGTTGAGCATCCAACCCTCCCCGATGCCTACTTGACCCATCCTCGACCCCTCTGGAACCCTAACCCCCTCTTCCTCTCCCACCTCGCGCCGCTCTCTTCTCCTCGCGCAAGGCCGAGCCGCCGTCGACATGCCTCACCTCACCCGCACGCTCTCCGTCGCCCTTATGCCCGGGGACTGTGCCCCATAACCCCGCTCTGCTATGCTACGCCCTCTACGCCGACGAGAACAAGACGGGGAACCGCCTCGTCGTCACCTTCGACCCCGCCTCCTCCGACACCGATGCAGCATCTCGCCGTCGATCCGCATCATCCTGCCGTCCCCAGCTCCCTTTGGCTCCCTGCCGCCCCCGCGCTGTGAGCTCCCATAGCTGTTCCCCCTCTCCCCTCCTCTAATCACCACCGTAGCCGTCGCCTCGATCTCGTCCAGAACCCCGCACGCCCGAGCCCCCTAGGGTCGCGCCCCCTTGTTCGCCAGCCGAGCCTCCGCGCCCGTGGACCCCAGGATGCGCCTCGTCCGGCTACGCCCGTTGGCCGCCAGCGCGTGTACCCGCCGCGACCTGACTGAGCCTGCCCCCGCCTGCGCTACTGCTGCTGCTCGCTGCCACTGCGCTACTATTGCTCCTCTTGCGCCGCCGCTGCTCGCCGAGCCATTCGCCGGCCAGCGCTTCCGCCGCCCGCCGTCGCGTGCTTCCGGCCGCACCCGGCCGATCCACCCTGCTCGCTGGCCCCTGGCCAAGCCCTCCATGCGCTGCAGCCCCTATCGGCCGCGCCCCACGCCTGAACCACTCCCGAGCGCCCCCTGCTCTGTTGCGTGCGTCGGCGCCCCGCGCTCCCCCGCTGCGCTCGCCCGGACCGCGCCCTGCCCCGCAGCGCCCTTCCCCGCACACGCCCTGCTGCGCCGCTGCCGCTGCTTCCCGCGACCTCGCCGTGCATGCCGCCACATCGCCCCGCCCCGCTCCCTGCTGCTGAACTGCCGCTGCCGCGCCCGCCGAAGCCCCGCTCCCATCGCTGCCGCTGCCAGGCGCAGCTCCGGCCGGCTGGCCTCGCGCGGTCGCGCCTCCCTGGACGGGTTCGCCCGCCCCGTATCCACTGCCCAGCACCCTCTAAGGCCATGGGGCCTTTGACATGTGGGGCCGCCCCAGAACGTTTCTTTTAAGAATTAAATAAATAAATAATTAATTAACTAACTTAATTGATTTTGATTAAGTAAACTAATCAATTAACTAAACTAATTAAACTGTTAGTTAATTAATTAATCAGTCAATGACAGTGAGGCCCACCCCTAATTAATTCTGATTAGGTTAATTAATGCGTTTAAATGAAATGGGTCCCACACGTCAGTTTGACCAGTAAACACCCCTGTTGACTGCTGACGTCATGCTGACGTCAGCATATACTATTCTGGATAATGTTGAATTAAAAGTAATTAAATAAATGCTAAAAATGTTTTAAATCTTTTAAAATCAATATAAAATAAATCGTAGCTCGGATGGAAAAACTTTGTACATGAAAGTTGCTCACAACGACGAGACGAACCTGGATACGCAGCCCGTTCATCCGTCACGCATCCCTAGCATAGCAAACATGCAACTTTCCCCCTCCGGTTCATCTGTCCGGAAATGTTAAACACCGGGGATATTTTCCTGGATGTTTCCCCCCTTCACCGGTACCACCTCATACCGCGTTAGGGCATCCCTAGCACCGCTACTTGTCATGTCATGCATCGCTATGCATCTGTTTGCTTAATATTTATTGTTTCTTCCCCCTCTTCTCTCGCTAGACACCGAGACCGACGCCGCTCCTAGTGCCCCAATCGACTACGCTTTTGACGACCCCTCTTTCTTGCCAGAGCAACCAGGCAAGCCCCCCCTGATCACCAGATATCGCCTACTCTCTTTCTACTGCTTGCATTAGAGTAGTGTAGCATGTTACTGCTTTTTGTTAATCCTATTTTGATGCATAGCCTGTCATTGTTGCTACAACTGTTGATACCTTACTTGCAATCCTAAATGCTTAGTATAGGATGCCGGTTTATCATCAGTGGCCCTACATTCATGTCTGTCTGCCATGCTATACTATCGGGCCGTGATCACTCGGGAGGTGATCACGGGTATATATTATATACTTTATACATATTTTATGTTGTGACTAAAGTCGGGTTGGCTCATTGAGTACCCGCAAGTGATTCCGATGTTGGGGGATTGGAGGGGCAGGTGGTTCCACCCAGGTAGTGGTGGTTCTAGGTTCCCAACGGCCCTCGACTGTTACTTTGAGGTGGAGTGACAAGGCAGGCGGAGACCACCTAGGTGATAGGTGGGCCTGGCCCTGGTCGGCGTTCGCGGTTACTTCAAAATAACACGCTTAACGAGATCTGGGTATTTGATCTAAGTCTGGCTACTGGCCTATACGCACTAACCAACTACGCGGGAATAGTTATGTGCACTCGACATCGTGGTATCAGCCGAAGCCTTCATGATGTCAGCGATTGAGCGGTGCGCGCTGATACGTCTCCAACGTATCTATAATTTTTTATTGCTCCATGCTATATTATCTACTGTTTTATACATTGCTGGGCTTTATTATCCACTTTTATATTATTTTTGGGACTAACCTATTAATGAAGGCCCAACCCAGAATTGCTGTTTTTTTGCCTGTTTTAGGGTTTCGAAGAAAAGGAATATCAAACGGAGTCCAAACGGAATGAAACCGGAAACGAGATTATCTCATCAGATAAGATCCAAGAGACTTGGACCCTCCATAAAGAAAGCCAAGAGGTGGTCACGAGGGTAGGGGGCGCCCCCTAGGGCGCGCCCCCTACCTCGTGGGCCCCTCGAAGCTCCACCGACATACTTCTTCCTCCTATATATATATCCACGTACCCCCAAATGATCGGGGACGAAGCCAAAAACCTAATTCCACCGCCGCAACTTCCTATATCCACAAGATCCCATCTTGGGGCCTGTTCCGGAGCTCCGCCGGAGGGGGCATCGATCACGGAGGGCTTCTACATCATCATCCAAGCCCCTCCGATGAAGTGTGAGTAGTTTACTTCAGACCTACGGGTCCATAGCTAGTAGCTAGATGGCTTCTTCTCTCTTTTTGGATCTCAATACAATGTTCTCCCCCTCTCTCGTGGAGATCTATTCAATGCAATCTTCTTTTTGTGGTGTGTTTGTTGAGACCGATGAATTGTGGGTTTATGATCCAGTCTATCTATGAATAATATTTGAATCTTCTCTGAATTCTTTTATGTATGATTGGTTATCTTTGCAAGTCTCTTCGAATTATCAGTTTGGTTTGGCCTACTAGATTGGTTGTTCTTGCCATGGGAGAAGTGCTTAGCTTTGGGTTCAATCTTGCGGTGTCCTTTCCCAGTGACAGAAGGGGCAGCAAGGCACGTATTATATTGTTGCCATCGAGGATAACAAGATGGGGTTTTTATCATATTGCATGAAACTATACCTCTACATCATGTCATCTTGCTTAAGGCGTTACTCTATTTTTAACTTAATACTCTAGATGCATGCTGGATAGCGGTCGATGAGTGGAGTAATAGTAGTAGATGCAGAATCATTTCGGTCTACTTGTCTTAGACGTGATGCCTATATACATGATCATACCTAGATATTCTCATAACTATGCTAAATTCTGTCAATTGCTCAACAGTAATTTGTTCACCCACCGTAGAATACTTATGCTCTTGAGAGAAGCCACTAGTGAAACCTATGGCCCCCGGGTCTCTTTCTCATCATATCAATCTCCATCACTTTATTATTTCTTTGCTTTTACTTTATTTACTTTGCATCTCTATACCAAAAATACCAAAAATATTATTTATCATCTCTATCAGATCTCACTTTCGTAAGTGACCATGAAGGGATTGACAACCCCTAAGCATGTTGGTTGCATTGAGCTATTGTTTTTGTGTAGGTACGAGGGACTCGAGCGTAGCCTCCTACTAGATTGATACCTTGGTTCTCAAAAACTGAGCGAAATACTTATGCTACTTTGCTGCATCATCCCTTCCTCTTCGGGGAAATCCAACACAGTGCTCAAGGGGTAGCAAGAAGAATTTGTGGCGCCGTTGCCGGGGAGTCTGCGCAAAAGTCAACATACCAAGTACCCATCACAATCCCTATCTCCCGCATTACATTATTTGCCATTTGCCTCTCATTTTCCTCTCCCCCATTTCACCCTTGCCGTTTTATTCGCCCTCTCTCTCTATCCTCCCTCTCTATTTGCCTCTTTTTGCCCGTTTGCTTTTTGTTTGCTTGTGTGTTAGTTTGTTTGCTTGTCGTCATGGCTAGTCTCATATCTTCTCCGTTGTCTCCCGAGAATGAAGTTCTAAATTTTAAACAGAGGGAGGGAGAAAATCTAAAAGATGCTTGGTATAGAATTTGCAATGCTCAAAATAGATCTACCAGGAAGTAATCTACTTCAGTTCTTCTCCACAATTTTTATGTAGGTGCTAATCCTTGGTATAGATATATCCTTGCTACCATTACCGGAGGGAATTTCTTGGGTAGCATACTTTTGATTCTTATAATGCTATGTTAGATTTATTTGGCTCACCACCTCTTTTGGTTAATGGAACTATGTTAACTTTGGAGCATGTTATGCAAAGACTTGAAATTATTGAAAATAAAGTTGCTACTATTGAATTAATTGAAAATCTAGATAAAAAGATCCACAATAAAATTACCCAATACGGATCTAAGGGAGGAATGACTTTGAAAAATATTAAGGAAAAGGAACCCATAGTTAATGAGAAAATAAACTTAGATTCTACTAGAATCGATAAACTTGAGGGTATCATTACAAACTTGGGAACCACTTTTTCTTCCATAAAGAATATTCCAAGTCCTCCTACTAAAATTTCCAAGCTTATGTATGTTCCTAAAAATAAGGGTGAATCATCTAGTAAGGAAACTGCGGATCTTAAATCTATAAGTATTCATCCCAATCTTTTTGCTATCATTAAGGAACCAATTGCTACAACTGAATTTTTCGATCTTGTGCCTAAGATTTTGATAATCACTAGAAAGAAAGACATTCCTAAGGGATATAGATGCCTCATTGAAGAATTTCCTACCAAAGATGGCAATACCTAGATCTATTCTTGCTTGTTATGCCTAGCTAGGGGCGTTAAACGATAGGCTTGTTGGGAGGCAACCCAATTTTATTTTTATTCCTTGCTTTTTTCTCCTGTTTAGTAATAAATAAATTATTTATCCTATGTTTTGGTTGTGTTTTTTGTGTTTAATTAGTGTTTGTGCCAAGTAGAACCGTTGGGAAGACTTGGGGAAAGTCTTGTTGAACTTGCTGTAAAAATCAGAAACTTTAGCGCTCACGAAAACTGCTGTAATTTTTATTTGGAAAGTGATATTTAGTTAATTATTTTTGCAGATGATTAATAGATAAATTCCGCACGTACAGAAATTTATTTTATAATTTTTGGTGTTCCAGATCTTGCGCTAGCTAAAGATTACTACAGACCGTTCTGTTTTTGACAGATTCTGTTTTTCGTGTGTTGTTTGCTTATTTTGATGAATCTATGGCTAGTAAAATAGTTTATAATCCATAGAGAAGTTGGAATACAGTAGGTTTAACACCCATATAAATAAAGAATGAGTTAATTACAGTACCTTGAAGTGGTCTTTTGTTTTCTTTCGCTAACGGAGCTCATGAGTTTTCTACTTTAAGTTTTGTGTTGTGAAGTTTTCAAGTTTTGGGTAAAGATTTGATGGATTATGGAACAAGGAGTGGCGGGAGCCTAAGCTTGGGGATGCCCATGGCACCCCCAAGATAATTTAAGGACACCTAAAAGCCAAAGCTTAGGGATGCCCTGGAAGGCATCCCCTTTTTCGTCTACTTCTATCGGTAACTTTACTTGGAGCTATATTTTTATTCACCACATGATGTGTGTTTTGCTTGGAGCGTCTTTTATGATTTGAGTCTTTGATTATTAGTTTATCACAATCATCCTTGCTGTATACACCTTTTGAGAGATCCATACACATAAGTGTGTACAGCAAGGATGATTGTGGTAAACTAATAAGCAAAGACTCAAATCATAAAAGACGCTCCAAGCAAAACACATATCATGTGGTGAATAAAAATATAGCTCCAAGTAAAGTTACCGATAGAAGTAGACGAAAGAGGGGATGCCTTCAGGGACATCCCCAAGCTTTGGCTTTTAGGTGTCCTTAGATTATCTTGGGGGTGCCATGGGCATCCCCAAGCTTAGGCTCTTTACCCAAAACTTGAAAACTTCACAACACAAAACTTAAAGTAGAAAATCTCGCGAGCTCTGTTAGCGAAAGAAAACAAAAGACCACTTCAAGGTACTGTAATGAACCCATTATTTATTTATATTGGTGTTATAACTACTGTATTCCAACTTCTCTATTGATTATAAACTATTTTACTAGCCATAGATTAATCAAAATAAGCAAACAACACACGAAAAACAGAATCTGTCAAAAACAGAACAGTCTGTAGTAATGTGAAGCTAGCGCAAGATCTGGAACCAAAAAAATTCTAAAATAAATTTCTGGACGTGAGGAATTTATCTATTAAGCATCTTCAAAAATAATTAACTAAATATCGCTCTCCAAATAAAAATGACAGCAGTTCTCGTGAGCGCTAAAGTTTCTGTTTTTTACAGCAAGTTCAACAAGACTTTCCCCAAGTCTTCCCAACGGTTCTACTTGGCACAAACACTAATTAAACACAAAAGCACAACCAAAACAGAGGATAAATAATTTATTTATTACTAAACAGGAGCAAAAACCAAGGAATGAAAATAAAATTGGGTTGCCTCCCAATAAGCGCTATCGTTTAACGCACCTAGCTAGGCATAACAAGCAAGAATAGATCTAGGTATTGCCATCTTTGGTAGGCAATCCATAAGTGGCTCTCATAATAGATTTATAAGGTAATTTTATTTTCTTTCTAGGAGAGTGTTCCATGCCCTTTTTAATGGAAATTTGAATCTAATATTTCCTTCCTTCATATCAATAATTGCACCAACCGTTCTAAGGAAAGGTCTACCGAGAATAATAGGGCAAGAAGGATTGCAATCTATATCAAGAACGATAAAATCTACGGGCACATAATTCCTATTTTCAACAATAAGAACATCATTAATTCTTCCCATAGGTTTCTTAATAGTGGAATCCGCAAGATGCAAGTTTAGAGAGCAATCATCAAAATCACGGAAATCTAGCAAATCACACAAAGTTTTGGGAATAGTAGAGACACTAGCACCCAAATCACACAAAGCGTAAAACTCATAATTTTTAATTTTAATTTTAATAGTAGGTTCCCACTCATCATAAAGTATTCTAGGGATATAAACTTCCAATTCAAGTTTTTCTTCATAAGATTGCATCAAGGCATCAACGATATGTTTAATAAACGCTTTATTTTGACTATAAGCGTGAGGAGATTTTAGCACGGATTGCAACAAGGAAATACAATCAATTAAAGAGCATTTTTCATAATTAAGTTCCTTGAAATCCATAATAGTGGGTTTAGCAACATCTAGGGTTTTAATTTCTTCAATCCCACTTTTATCAAATTTAGCATCAAGATCAACGAATTCTGAATTCTTAGAACGCCTTCTAGGTAAAGGTGGATCATATTCAGTCCTATCATTATCAAGATTCATATTGCAAAACAAAGATTTAATAGGGGACACATCAATAACTTTTAGATCTTCATCATTATTTTCATAGGAACTAGAAGAACATGCTTTTATAAAGGCATCTTTCATAGTACGCGTCCTAGCGGTTCTTTCTTTGCACTCGTCAATGGAAATTCTCATGGCTTTGAGAGACTCATTGATATCATGCTTAGGTGGAATAGATCTAAGTTTCAAAGAATCAACATCAAGAGCAATTCTATCAACGTTCCAAGCGAAATAATCAATCTTAAGCAATTTTTCTTCAATCATAGCATTAAGATTCTTTTGTGAAGAAATAAATTCTTTAATATTAGATTCAAAATCAGAGGGCATCTTATTATAATTTCCACAAGAATTTTTGTAGGAATTACCATAATTATTAGAGGGATTACTAGGATAAGGCCTAGGATTGAAATTTCCTCTATACGCGTTGTTACCAAAATTGTTCCTACCAACAAAATTCACATCCATAGATTCATTATTATTCTCAATCAAAGTAGACAAGGGAACACCATTAGTATCAGAAGAAACACTCTTATTAGCAAATAATTTCATATGTTCATCCATCTTTCCACTCAAAAC
Source organism: Triticum monococcum (assembly GCA_034509565.1). Lineage (NCBI taxonomy): Eukaryota > Viridiplantae > Streptophyta > Magnoliopsida > Poales > Poaceae > Triticum > Triticum monococcum. The sequence continues at coordinate 696,311,030 of CM067845.1, forward strand.
ATTAATTTCTTCTATCGCATGCACCTTTTTAGTAGATCTTTCAGTATGCCATTGAGAATAATTAACCATAATATTATCTAGGAGTTTAGTAGCTTCTCCTAAAGTGATTTCCATAAAAGTGCCTCCCGCGGCCGAATCTAAAAGATTTCTAGAAGCAAAATTCAATCCGGCATAAAATTTTTGTATAATCATCCACAAATTTAAACCATGAGTAGGGCAATTACGTATCATTAATTCCATTCTCTCCCAAGCTTGTGCAACATGTTCATGATCAAGTTGCTTAAAATTCATAATATCATTTCTAAGAGAGATGATCTTAGCGGGAGGAAAATACTTAGAGATAAAAGCATCTTTGCACTTATTCCATGAATCAATACTATTTTTAGGCAAAGATGAAAACCAAGCTTTAGCACGATCTCTAAGCGAAAAAGGAAATAGCTTCAATTTAACAATATAATTATCGGCATCTCTCTTCTTTTGCATGTCACACAAATCAACGAAGCTATTAAGATGGGTAGCGGCATCTTCAGAAGGAAGGCCGGAGAACGGATCTTTCATGACAAGATTCAGCAAAGCAGTATTAATTTCACAAGATTCAACATCGGTAAGAGGAGCAATCAGAGTGCTAAGGAAATCATTTTTGTTGGTATTGGTGAAGTCACACAATTTAGTATTATCTTGAGCCATCGCGACAAACAAGTAAACTAACACACAAGCAAACAAAAGGCAAACGGACAAAAAGAGGCAAATAGAGAGGGAGAGGGAGGATAGAGAGAGAGAGAGAGAGGGCGAATAAAACGACAAGGGTGAAGTGGGGGAGAGGAAAACGAGAGGCAAATGGCAAATAATGTAATGCGGGAGATAGGGATTGTGATGGGTACTTGGTATGTTGACTTTTGCGCAGACTCCCCGGCAACGGCGCCAGAAATGGCTCGTTGTCGGGAGTCAAATCTTGACTTGAGCGAACCTCCCCGGCAACGGTGCCAGAAATTCTTCTTGCTACCTCTTGAGCACTGCGTTGGATGTCCCCGAAGAGGAGAGGATGATGCAGCAAAGTAGCGTAAGTATTTCCTTCAGTTTTTTAGAACCAAGGTATCAATCCAGTAGGAGGCTACGCACGAGTCCCTCGTACCTACACAAAACAATAGCTCAACGCAACCAATGCGCTTATGGGTTGTCAATCCCTTCATGGTCACTTACGAAAGTGAGATCTGATAGAGATGATAAATAATATTTTTGGTATTTTTGGTATAGAGATGCAAAGTAAAAAGTAAGAGCAAAGTAAAAGCAAAGCAATAATAAAGTGATGGAGATTAATATGATGAGAAAGAGATCCGGGGGGCATAGGTTTCACTAGTGGCTTCTCTCAAGAGCATAAGTATTCTACGGTGGGTGAACAAATTACTGTTGAGCAATTGACAGAATTGAGCATAGTTATGAGAATATCTAGGTATGATCATGTATATAGGCATCACGTCCGAGACAAGTAGACCGACTCCTGCCTGCATCTACTACTATTACTCCACTCATCGACTGCTATCCAGCATGCATCTAGAGTATTAAGTTAAAAACAGAGTAACGCCTTAAGCAAGATGACATGATGTAGAGGGATAGTTTCATACAATATGATAAAAACCCCATCTTGTTATCCTCGATGGCAATGATACAATACGTGCCTTGCTGCCCCTTCTGTCACTAGGTAAGTATACCGCAAGATCGAACCCAAAGCTAAGCACTTCTCCCAGGGCAAGAACAACCAATCTAGTAGGCCAAACCAAACTGATAATTCGAAGAGACTTGCAAAGATAACCAATCATACATAAAAGAATTCAGAGAAGATTCAAATATTATTCATAGATAGACTTGATCATAAACCCACAATTCATCGGTCTCAACAAACACACCGCAAAAAGAAGATTATATCAAATAGATCTCCACGAGAGAGGGGGAGAACATTGTATTGAGATCCAAAAATAGAGAAGAAGCCATCTAGCTACTAGCTATGGACCCGTAGGTCTGAAGTAAACTACTCACACTTCATCGGAGGGGCTTGGATGATGATGTAGAAGCCCTCCGTGATCGATGCCCCCTCCGGCGGAGCTCCGAAACAGGACCCAAGATGGGATCTCGTGGATACAGAAAGTTGCGGCGGTGGAATTAGGTTTTTGGCTCCGTCCCCGATTGTTTGGGGGTATGTGGATATATATAGGAGGAAGAAGTACGTTGATGGAGCTTCGAGGGGCCCACGAGGCAGGGGGCGTGCCCTAGGGGGGGGGGGGGGGCGCCCTCCACCCTCGTGACCGCCTCGTGGCTTTCTTGACGGAGGGTCCAAGTCTCCTGGGTCTTATCTGATGAGAAAATCATGTTTCCAAAGGTTTCATTCCGTTTGGACTCTGTTTGATATTCCTTTTCTTTGAAACCCTAAAACAGGCAAAAACCAGCAATTCTGGGCTGGGCCTCCGGTTAATAGGTTAGTCCCAAAAATAATATAAAAGTGGATAATAAAGCCCAATAATGTCTAAAACAGTAGATAATATAGCATGTAGGAATCAAAAATTATAGATACGTTGGAGACGTATCACGTCACAAGTTGGTATCAGAGCGGACTGCCTGTAGGAATCCCCCTTCCACACTCCTTGGCCGAAGTCGAGTCTAGACGTTGCACAACTTTTACTAACAAGGCTGTGTGGCTTACGGCCCACGTCGCCATTGGGTGGTATTAGGATCTTTTATTCCTCGTCTATGCTCTGGGAGTCTGATCTCTCTTCTATTCGGGTTAAATAATTTTGCTAACCCTAACACTAGGATCTCGTAACTACTTTCTCATAGAGGGCCCCTTCACTCTAGATGATGGCTTGATTCATTAGAAGACCCTAAAGATACTCTTCGATGTTTTCCTGAGACCCTTATGCCCTTCGCCGTTGCAATCCCTACCATCGGTAAATCCTTATGGATACGTACTTACGCCTGTCCTTCTTACTTTCATTCTTAGCTGCTCTTGTTATTACAAGATGCATCGAATTATCCTTCGACTTCTAATAATCTCTGGAGCCACTGCCTTATAGATCTTTGCCACCTGGATACCCCTATGTATAATTTATTACACTTATCGAGTATCCACTCATCCCCAGTTGATTCTTGTATTTCATAAAAGTCTTCAAAATACTATTCGGTTTTCTAAAAATCCTTAGTAGCCTATTGCTCCTAAATTCCTTGCCTTTCGGCACTATGGTTAATTCCATATTTCTAGCAACCTCCGTTGACATCCTTTGTCACTGTCATTTCGAGTACCTTAATTCAATATGTTGCGAATGTACGCAATCCTTAATCAGATCCTAGAATTCATCCTCCTGACTCAGACGTCATTTTAAACGTGAGCTGGATCTGGACCATTCAAATTTTGCCACCGATTGTAGCCCTAAGGCTATTCAACTTATCCATCCCTAATCAAAGCATTGCTTCTGATCCCTTGTCTGGAATTCATAATTCCTTTGCATTTAAGCTTTGAGTTGGTCAGTTGTTTCTATAATCTGACCTCCTTGCATTCTTCTTCCTCTGGTGGAGTACCAATGCTCGCATCAGATCCCTTGTGGACCACCAGATCCTTTGTTGGATTTTATCCGACAACGTCCTTCATATTCAATAAGCCTATGAGCCTTTCATCGGATACATAATGCCTTTGGTAAATTGTATCCCCTGCTTTTTGACAACCATGCTTTTCTCCCGAGCTTGAGTTATTCGCTCCTGAAGTTGGTGGTATGTGTTCATAAGATGCCCCGATGGGTTAAACCTATGCCTTCCTTACTCTGTGTGAACCCGAAAGATTTCACGGGTCATAATTATGTAGTATTGCTTTAGGTAAAACTTTCAACAAATAATGTCATTTTCGAAAAGCGAGAGGTGAATGGAAGGTTATACATTGAAGAAGTGGGAGTCGACCTTGAACTTTGCGTTCATGCCCATGGACACGATGTATATCCTATCATGGAAGCTTCTTGTAATAATAACTATTCCCTTGATATAATATCATTTGGTATCTGTGAAATGAGCCTTTGCAATCATGGTTCTGATCATATTTTCTCCTTGATTCCATTCCTCGGACTAGTTAAAGCACTTGTCTTCTGCAGATCAATACACCTCCGCGACCTCTATTATGTTCTACCTTCGAGTACTACCCCGTGGTATCTCGATAAAATCACAGAACCATATTACTTCCTATGAGTTCTTCTTCAAGTATTATTTCTCACCGATTCCAAATTTTTCCTGGGTTCTGAGTTGTTAGACACTCAGGAACACCGAAAAGTGAATCGGTTCCGCAATCTGATTCAATAAACTCTAAGTAATTTTTTTTGCTTATGAGTTAATAATCATTTAAGTCATTCCTAGCCTGATCGGCTACATCATTATCGTGCTAATTTTAACTGTGCCACCTGGTCCTTCTTTCTGGAGCAAAATTTTCGACAATGAGCTAAGCTTATGTCGATCTTCAACATCATATCATTTCTCCTTAAACCACAAGCTTGGTTTTGAGTTTGTGTCGTACCCATGGTTCCAATAACCTTTCGCTTCATCATTCCTTTGACTTGATGTCATCGCCGATGGATTACATCTTCATGAAATCTCTTAAGAATTATGTCATGATCATTATCAACATTCTGAGCTCTTCCAGGATATCAATCGAATTCGTGATGAGGAATACCATCCTTGCCCTCTATGAATTGTGTTATCATCGACAAAATTATTGCCTTCCCTCCGACACAAACTTGTTCATGCTTTGTGTTGTATGTTGAGTTCCTTGCTATCCAGCTTATATTGCGTTTTACCTTGGAGTATTACCATCTTTGATGTCAAGGATGTTGTGAAAAATGCTCCACCCATCATTTCTTGAAATAGTGATACTTCTCACAAACACCATTCTTTCTTGGTCCCCGTGTTGATTCTAACCGGGATACCAACAAGTGAACGATGCTGCTTGGATTCTATACTTCTAGCTAACCTATTGCTTTGGAGTTAGTGGTCAACATTTCATTCTCAGACCATTGGTTATCGAATCACCATTTTAACATTGATCGTGCTACTTAAGCCCATATCTCGGGTGCACCTTTCAATCAATTATCAGTTGTGTATGCTTTCCTTGAGCATACATCATTATATCACTTGATCTGACAAATGTTATCCCCTTGTTCACATAATTGTCGGAATCCACCTTTTTAGAAATCTCGATGAGTTGTCACCAACTGCATCAGCCACTCCTCGTCCCTTCCTTGGTTAAATGATGAACTCTTGCTTCAAAACTCGCTTCCATAGTTTTATTTCTCAAGAATCTTACAATGTCATCTCGTCAATTGGTGTTACGCCTTTTCTTCTCAGGTATCCCGAGTCTGAGGTTTCCTAACACCAATTAGATCTGACCTCAACCAAATATGATGGTGGGAACATATTTCCAAGAGTAATAACAATGGTCTTTATATGTCTCGATAAGGTGATATCGTGCCTGGCACACCTGGCTGGAGGGCCTATTGTTACCATTTCCTTTTTAGCAAGGTTAAACATTCTTCCATGAGGAAATTGTAAGACTTATTCTACAAGTTATTCCTGATGGATCCTTTGTGTTTCCAAAGTCTGATCTTCACCTGTTGACCATGTCAATGCTATCTCGAAGCATGTCTGTGGTACTCCGAATTTCAATAAGAACATTTGAAGCACAATGCTAAATTTTCTTTACCAACTATCCTAAAACAGTTGTATGGGTAATGTCATGAAGATTCTCTCCCTTTTCCTAAAGGGTTTTCTACGTTATATCCTGTCATGGATATCATGCTCTGCTTGCTCTTGGGAAGGATATACCCTTGAAATATGTGTTTAAACACATTTTTTCCTTTCCATTGTTCTGTTTAATCTGATAATCGTATTTTCCTTTTCATTGTTTGGTTTAACCTTTCTTGTGATCTATATGGTCTAAGCAGTAATATTCTCCTACTTATGTAAACACCTCGGTGTACAATTATGTTGGCAAGACCCTGTTACTATTGTTGATGACATTCCGGTAGCCACTGATGGACGAGAACTTTGCCTATTGGTCCGGCTCGTTCAACGAGAAGGAAAATGGTTCTCTTCATCCCTCACGCTTGGTACCAACATTGTTACCGACATAACTGACAGTTTATTCTCTAACATGCCTTGCTATCATGATCGTGCAAGATGACTTCTCCCTCCTACTTTTAACCCACTTGGTGGGCCCATAACCCATAGTTTCACATGATCTAAACCTGACTCTCCTGTACACCCATGTTGCCAAAGTTATTCTTTGCGCTTGATTTCATATGTAATTCATGGGTCATCTTCCTAGTAATCTACTTTGGTATCAGATGAAATACTTATCCCTGTTGATTGAACCCCTTTCACGCCCTGTTTCAAGCATCGAACGATTGCCCGCCCGCTCGAAACTTCCCATGATACCTCCTTACTTTGCTCTCGATATTTCCTTAAGTTTCAATTCGAGAGTTACTTTCCGCCACCTTCCCTGATGTTATCTACTAGATAAGCAAACACTGTAGCGGTCCGTTCTTCCCTAATACCCTTTGTTCTTTCATAAGTACGATGGAGTTCCTGAAGAAAGTATGCCGACTTCATCATGATGATCTGAAGCAAAGATATGAAGACATCAATGTATTGGACCGACTTCTTCGAGAAGAGAAAGCCAGAATGATAAGACCCGCTAGATTCGTTACCAAACTATCGGCGTTCTGGGAACGGGGGTCCCCAGACTTGCATGCCTGCGGCCTGCGGCATGGCTCAAGTGGGGGCCCAGCGCGGCCCATCTTCATCAGCTCAAGCTCAAGACCCTCACGAGGGGCCAAGCCTCGCGGGGCGGACGACAGGAAGCTTCCTCAGAGGCGGCCTCATCCGGCAGGCTCGCGAGGAGGCGGAGAGATCAAGGCAGGGTACCTCGCGAGGAACCGGCGGGCGCCAGGCGGGCGCCGGCCTGCGCAGTGTCCTTGTTTCCCCTTTGGTGCAAAGGGGGCAAGCATAGGCCAAGGCATCAGGCAAAGGTTGCCATTCCGGTGCAACGAGACCAAGACCAGTAGAGCGGCAGGATGGAGGTCACGGTGGAGCCCAAGACGGTGTCATCACAAGTGCTTTTGGCAGCCGAAGACCACGTTTGGTCAGGATAACTTGTACTATATGTTCCCCTTCAAAATGGCCAATTGTTGGCACCCTTCCCGCTCATTATTTGGGGAGAGGCCCAGGGCCTCTATAAATAGAGCTAGCCACCAAAAAGGAGAGGGGGAGGGATCGAGAACATCTAGAAAACATCCAGAAATCTGGTAGAGCCCTGGTAGAGAGAGAGAGAGAGAGGCTACTGAACTCACCCTAGCAGTTCATCGCACCTGCTCAAGAACACCTCTCGCGAGGCTGTTCTTCCCTTGTACTATTCATCATCAGCCCCTGAGGCAATCCACCACACCACACACTGGAGTAGGGTATTACACCACAACGGTGGCCCGAACCACTATAAACCTTGTGTCCCTTATGTTGTTCGTTGTTTCCAGCTTAGATCACGTGAGGAGATTGGATGTAGATCGGTAGGGGAGAGATCTCCGCGCGCACCCCAGTGTTCGAACCTCAAGGGTCTGCCGGAACCCGAAATCCGACACAAACCTTTTCCCCTTTCACTACCTCCTAAATCTCGGGACGAGATTTCTTGTAGTGGAGGAGATTTGTGACGCCCGGATATTTAAGCTACAGTAATCCCCTGTTAATGGTGCCACGTCACTTCGATTACTATTGATGATCTCGTGTTAGTTCAAAAAACTGAGCCAAATTCAAATTTCAAATAAGTCAAACAAATAAAGTTTTCAAATGTCAAATCTAAAATGTTCAAAGTATTGAAAATAATCCCAAAGCATTTATAAAAATGAAATGAATATTTTATAAAGTATTTAGATGCCCTAAAACATTTGAAACGGGGCCAAAGCAGTAATTTAAATGCTTTCCTAAATTATCAAAATTTACAAAACTTTTCAATTACCCCCTCAAACTTTTTGTAGCAGTGTTACATAGTGCACTGGTAATTATGTGACAAGTTGCATATTAGAAGGGCCAAATAGTGGCTAAAGAAAATACAAGACAAGAAAAAATTGGAAACAGAAAATAGAAAAGAATAAAAAGTAAAGTGTGTTGTGCACTTAGCCGGCCCAGTGAATAGTGTAGCCCAGCCCGACCCCCTTGTTTTCTTCCTCCCCTTTTCACCAGAGACTCGGTGGATGTCGCGCACTCGTCCGTGGCCATGGATGGCCACGTGGTGAGCATCCAACCCTCCCCGACACCTACTTGACCCGTCCTCAAACCCTCTGGAACCCTAACCTCCTCTTCCACTCCCACCTCGTGCCACTCTCTTCTCCTCGCGCAAGGCCGAGCCGCCGTCGACATGCCTCACCTCACCCGCGCGCTCTCCGTCGTCCTTATGCCCGGGGACTGTGCCCCACAGCCCCGCTGTGCTCTGCTACGCCCTCTACGGCGACGAGAACAAGCCGGGAAGCCACCTCGTCGTCACCTTCGACCCCGTCTCCCCCGACACCGATGCGCCATCTCGCCGTCAATCCGCATCATCCTGCCGCCCAGCTCCCTTCGGCTCCCCTCCCACCCCCTTGCTGTGAGCTCCCGTAGCTGTTCCCCCTCTCCCCCTCCTCGAATCACCACCGTAGCCGTCGCCTCGATCTCGTCCAGAACCCCGCACGCCTGAGCCCCCCAGGGTCGCACCCCCTTGTTCGCCAGCCGAGCCTCCGCGTCCGTGGACCCATGGCTGCGCCTCGTCCGGCCGCGCCCGTTGGCCGCCCGCGCGTGCACCTGCCGTGACCGGACTGAGCCTGCCCCCGCCTGCGCTACTGCTGCTTCTCGAAGCTGCTGCTGCTCGCTGCCACTGCGCTACTGCTGCTCCTCTTGCACCGCCGCTGCTCGCCGAGCCATTCGCTGGCCAGCGCTCCCGCCGCCCGCCGTCGCGTGCTTCCGGCTGCGCTCGACCGATCCGCCGCCGCTCACTGGCCCCTGGCCAAGCCATCCACGCGCTGCAGCCCCTATCGGCCGCGCCCCGCGCCTGAACCACTCCTAAGCGCCCCACTGCTCTGTTGCACACGCCGGCGCCCCGCGCCCCCCGCCGCGCTCGCCCGGACCGCGCCCTGCCCTGCAGCGCCCTTCCCCGCGCGCGCCCTGCTGCGCCGCTGCCGCTGCTTCCCGCGACCTCGCCGTGCCTGCCGCCGCATCGCCCCGCCCCGCTCCCTGCTGCTGAACTGCCGCTTCCGCTGCTAGCTACCGCGCCCGCCGGAGCCCCGCTCCCACCGCTGCCGCTGCCAGGCGCAGCTCCGGCCGGCCGGCCTCGCGCGACCGCGCCTCCCTGGACGGGTTCGCCTGCCCCGTATCCACTGCCCAGCACCGTCTAAGGCCCTGGGGCCTTTGACATGTGGGGCCGCCCTAGAACGTTTTTTTAAGAATTAAAAATAATAATTAGTTAATTAAAATTAATTAATTAATTAAAGAATTAATTTTGATTAATTAAACTAATCAATTAACTAAACTAATTAAACTATTAGTTAATTAATTAACCAGTCAATGACAGTGGGGCCCACCCCTAATTAATTCTGATTAGGTTAATTAATGTTTTTAAATAAAATGGGTCCCACACGTCAGTTTGACCAGTCAACACCCCTGTTGACTGCTGATGTCATGCTGACGTCACCATGCACTATTTTGGATAATGTTGAATTAAAAATAATTAAATAAATGCTAAAAATGATTTGAATCTTTTAAAATCAATATAAAATAAATCGTAGCTCGGATGGAAAAACTTTGTACATGAAAGTTGCTCAGAACGACGAGACGAACCCGGATACGCAGCCCGTTCGTCCGTCACGCATCCCTAGCATAGCAAACACGCAACTTTCCCACTCCGGTTCATCTGTCCGGAAACGCTAAACACCGGGGATATATTCCCGGATGTTTCCCCCTTCACCGATACCACCTCATACCGCGTTAGGGCACCCCTAGCACCGCTACTTGTCATGTCATGCATCGCTATGCATCTGTTTGCTTAATATTTATTGTTTCTGCCCCTCTTTTCTCGCTAGACACCGAGACCGACGCCGCTGCTGGTGCCCCGATCAACTACGCTGTTGACGACCCCTCTTTCTTGCCAGAGCAACCAGGCAAGCCCCCCCTTGATCACCAGATATCGCCTACTCTCTTTCTACTGCTTGCATTAGAGTAGTGTAGCATGTTACTGCTTTCTGTTAATCCTATTCTGATGCATAGCCTGTCATTGTTGCTACTACTATTGATACCTTACCTGCAATCCTAAATGCTTAGTATAGGATGCTAGTTTATCATCAGTGGCCCTACATTCTTGTTTGTCTGCCATGCTATACTATCGGGCAGTGATCACTCGGGAGGTGATCACGGGTATATATTATATACTTTATACATATTTCATGTTGTGACTAAAGTCGGGTCGGCTCATTGAGTACCCGCAAGTGATTCCGATGTTGGGGGATTGGAGGGGCAGGTGGTTCCACCCAGGTAGTGGTGGGCCTAGGTTCCCGATGGCCCCCGACTGTTACTTTGAGGCGGAGCGACAGGGTAGGCGGAGACCACCTAGGTCAGAGGTGGGCCTGGCCCTGGTCGGCCTTCGCGGTTACTTCAAAATAACACGCTTAACGAGATCTGGGTATTTGATCTGAGTTTGGCTATTGGCCTATATGCACTAATCAACTACGCGGGAATAGTTATGGGCACTCGACATCGTGGTATCAGCCGAAGCCTTCGTGATGTCAGCGACTGAGCGGCGTGCGCTGGGTTGGACTGGAACACCTGCTCTTGTATAAGGGAGGCTAGGCAGGTGTGCAATGGGCGATGGGCCCAGACCCCTGCGCACATAGGATTTAGACCGGCGTGCTGACCTCTCTGTTGTGCCTAGGTAGGGCTGTGACGTGTTGATCTTCTGAGGCCGGACATGACCCGGAAAAGTGTGTCCGGCCAAATGGGATCGAGCGTGTTGGGAAATGTGGTGCACCCCCGCAGGGAAGTTTATCTATTCGAATAGCCGTGATCTTTGGTAACAGGACGACTTGGAGTTGTACCTTGACCTTATGACAACTAGAACCGGTTACTTAATAAAACACACCCTTCCAAGTGCCAGATACAATCGATGATCGCTCTCCCACAGGGCGACGAGGGAAGGATCATCGGTTAGGATTATGCTATGCGATGTTACTTGGTGAACTTACCATCTACTCTCTTCTTCTGCTGCAAGATGGAGCTTACCAGAAGCGTAGTCTTCGAAAGTACTAGCTATCCCCCTCTTATTTTGGCATTCTGCAGTTCAGTCCACATATGATACCCCTTTTCCATTTGATACCAATGCATACATATGTAGTGTAGCTCCTTGCTTGCGAGTAGTTTGGATGAGTACTCACGGTTGCTTTGCTCCCCCCTTTTCCCCTTTCTATACCCGATTACTACGACCAGACGATGGAGCCCAGGAGCCAGATGCCACCGTCGACGATGACTCCTACTACACTTGAGGTGCCTTCTACTACATGCAGCCCGCTGACGACGACTAGGAGTAGTTTAGGAGGATCCCAGGCAGGAGGCCTGCGCCTCTTTTGATCTGTATCCTAGTTTATGCTAGCCTTCTTAAGGCAAACTTGTTTAACTTATGTCTGTACTCAGATATTGTTGCTTCCGCTGACTCGTCTATGATCGAGCTCTTGTATTCGAGCCCTCGAGGCCCCTGGCTTGTAATATGATGCTTGTATGACTTATTTTATTTATAGAGTTGTGTTGTGATATCTTCCCGTGAGTCCCTGATCTTGATCATACACGTTTGCGTGTATGATTAGTGTACGATTGAATTGGGGGCGTCACAGGGACGCTTCCTGGAAGTTTCTTTATTCCCAAAATTCTAAATTATTCCAAAATTGACAAAAAATATTTTTGCAGATTTTTCGGAGTCTGTTTACTTACCGTACTAAGTACCTCCTTATTTCGACGATTCTGGAGTGTTTCGGAAGGACTCTTTTATGTGTTCTTCTGGTGTCAAAGTTTGGATAATATTACTTTCAACATTAATAGGTGTACTGATACATCTCCAACGTATCTATAATTTTTGATTGCTCCATGCTATATTATCTTCTGTTTTGGACATTATTGGGCTTTATTATACACTTTTGTATTATTTTTGGGACTAACCTACTAACCGGAGGCCCAGCCCAGAATTGCTGTTTTTTTTGCCTATTTTAGGGTTTTGAAGAAAAGGAATATCAAACGGAGTCCAAACGGAATGAAACCTTCGGGAACGTGATTTTTGGAACGAACAAGATCCAGGAGACTTGGACCCTACGTCAAGCAACCAACAGGGAGGCCACGAGGTAGGGGGCGCGCCTACCCCCCAGGCGCGCCCTCCACCCTCATGGGCCCCCTGTTGCTCCACCGACGTACTCCTAACTCCTATATATACCTACGTACCCCCAAACGATCACATACGGAGCCAAAACCCTAATTCCACCGCCATAACTTTCTGTATCCACGAGATCCCATCTTGGGGCCTATTCCGGAGGTCCACCGGAGGGGGCATCGATCACGGAGGGCTTCTACATCAACACCATAGCCCTTCTGATGAAGTGTGAGTAGTTTACCTCAGACCTATGGGTCCATAGTTATTAGCTAGATGGCTTCTTCTCTCTTTTTGGATCTCAATACAAAGTTCTCCCCCTCTCTTGTGGAGATCTATTCGATGTAATCTTCTTTTGCGGTGTGTTTGTTGAGACCGATGAATTGTGGGTTTATGATCGAGTTTATCTATGAACAATATTTGAATCTTCTCTGAATTCTTTTATGTATGATTGGTTATCTTTTCAAGTCTCTTCGAATTATCAGTTTGTTTTGGCCTACTAGATTGATCTTTCTTACAATGGGAGAAGTGCTTAGCTTTGGGTTCAATCTTGCGGTGTCCTTTCCCAGTGATAGTAGGGGCAGCAAGGCACGTATTGTATTGTTGCCATCGGGGATAACAAGATGGGGTGTTCATCATATTGCATGAGTTTATCCCTCTACATCATGTCATCTTGCTTAAGGCATTACTCTCTTCTTATAAACTTAATACTCTAGATGCATGCTGGATAGCGGTCGATGTGTGGAGTAATAGTAGTAGATGCAGGCAGGAGTCGGTCTACTTGTCTCGGACGTGATGCCTATATACATGATCATACCTAGATATTCTCATAACTATGCTCAATTCAATCAATTGCTCAACAGTAATTTGTTCACCCAGCGTAAAATACTTATGCTCTTGAGAGAAGCCACTAGTGAAACCTATGGCCCCGGGTCTATCTTCATCATATTAAATCTTCCAATACTTAGTTATTTTCACTGCTTTTATTTTACTTTGCATCTTTATCATAAAAATACCAAAAATATTATCTTATCATATCTATCAGATCTCACTCTCGTAAGTGATCATGTAGGGATTGACAACACCTTATCGCGTTGGTTGCGAGGATTTATTTGTTTTGTGCAGGTGCGAGGGACTCGCGCGTAGCCTCCTACTGGATTGATACCTTGGTTCTCAAAAACTGAGGGAAATACTTATGCTACTTTGCTGCACCACCCTTTCCTCTTCAAGGGTAAACCAACGCAAGTGCTCAAGAGGTAGCAAGAAGGATTTCTGGCGCCGTTGCCGGGGAGGTCTACGCAAAAGTAAACATACCAAGTACCCTTCAGAAACCCTTATCTCCCGCATTGCATTATTTGCCATTTGCCTCTCATTTTCCTCTCCCCCACTTCACCCTTGCCGTTTTATTCGCCCTCTCTCTCTCTATCCTCCCTCTCTTTATCTATTTGCCTCTTTTGACCTGTTCCTCGTTTGCTTGTCGTTATGGCGAGTCCTCTATCTTCTCCGTTGTCTCCTGAGAATGAAGTTCTAAATTTTAAGCAAAGGGAGGGAGAAAATCTAAAATACGCTTGGTATAGAATTTGCAATGCTCAACATAGATCTACCAGGAAGCAATCTACTTCCGTTCTTCTTTGCAATTTTTATGTAGGCGCTACTCCTTGGCACAGATATATCCTTGACACCATTACCGGAGGGAACTTCTTGCGTAGCCATACTTTTGATTCTTATAATGCTACGATAGATTTGTTTGGCTCACCACCTCTTTTGGTTAATAGAACTATGGTAACTTTGGAGCATGTAATGCAAAAACTTGAAATTATTGAAAATAAAGTTGCTACTGTTGAGTTAATTGAAAATTTCGATAAAAAGATCCACAACCAAATTACCCAATATGGATCTAAACTAGGAGTAACTTTGAAAAATATTAAAGAGAAGGAACCTATAGTTAATGAAAGAATAAATAATGATTCCACTAGAATCGATAAACTTGAGGGTATCATTACCAACTTGGGAACCGCTTTTTCCTCCGTAAAGAATACTCCAAGTCCCCCAACTAAAATTGCCAAGCTTATGTATGTTCCTAAAAATAAAGGTGAATCCTCTAGCAAAGAAACTGCGGATCTCAAATCTATAAGTATTCATCCTAATCTTTTTGCTATCATTAAGGAACCATTTGTTACAAATGAATTTTTTGATCTTGTGCCTAAAAGTTTGATAATCCATAAAAAGAAAGAAATTCCTAAGGATGGTAGATGCCTCATTGAAGAATTACCTACCAAAAATAGTAATACCTAAAAGTTAAACGATAACACTTGTTGGGAGGCAACCCAATTTTATTTTTATTCCTTATTTTTTTGCTCCTGTTTAGTAATAAATAATTTATCTAGCCTCTGTTTTGGTTGAGTTTTTTGCGTTTAATTAGTGTTTGTGCCATGTAGAACCGTTGGGAAGACTTGGGGAAAGTCTTGTTAATCTTGCTGTAAAAACAGAAACTTTAGCGCTCACGAGAACTGCTGCCATTTTTATTTGGAAAGTGATATTTAGTTAATTATATTTGAAGATGATTAATAGATAAATTCCTCACGTCCAGAAATTTATTTTAGAATTTTTGGGGTTCCAGATTTTGCGTTAGCTACAGATTACCACAGACTGTTCTGTTTTTGACAGATTCTGTTTTTCATGTCTTGTTTGCTTATTTTGATGAATCTATGGCTAGTAAAATAGTTTATAAACCATAGAGAAGTTGGAATACAGTATGTTTAACATCAATATAAATAAAGAATGAGTTCATTACAGTACCTTGAAGTGGTCTTTTGTTTTCTTTCGCTAACAGAGCTCACGAGATTTTCTACTTTAAGTTTTGTGTTGTGAAATTTTCAAGTTTTGGGTAAAGATTTGATGGATTATGGAACAAGGAGTGGCAAGATCCTAAGCTTGGGGATGCCCATGGCACCCCCAATATAATCTAAGGGAACCTAAAAGCCAAAGCTTGGGGATGCCCCGGATGGCATCCCCGCTTTCGTCTACTTCTATCGGTAACTTTACTTGGAGCTATATTCTTATTCACCACAGGATATGTGTTTTCCTTGGAGCGTCTTGTATGATTTGAGTCTTTATTTTTTAGTTTACCACAATCATATTTGTTGTACACACCTTTTGATAGATACACACATGATGCGGAACTTATTAGAATACTCTATCTGCTACACTTATATCTTTTGAGTTATATAGTGTTGCTCCAGTGCTTCACTTATATCTTTTAGATTGCGTCGGTGGGTTTGTTTTATAGAAACTATTGATCTCTCATGCTGCACTTAGATTATTTTGAGAGTCTTAAATATCATGGTAATTTGCTTAAATAATCCTAATATGCTAGGTATACAAGATTAATAATAAAATTCTCTTGTGAGTGTGTTCAATACTAAGAGAAGTTTGATGCTTGATAATTGTTTTGAGATATGGAGATGGTGATATTAAGAATCTTGCTAGTTGAGTAGTTGTGAATTTGCGAAATACTTGTGTTAAAGTATGTGATTCCCATAGCATGCACGTATGGTGAACCGTTATGTGATGAAGTCGGAGCATGATTTATTTATTGATTGTCTTCCTTATGAGTGGCAGTCGGGGACGAGCGATGGTCTTTTCCTACCAATCTATCCCCCTAGGAGCATGCACGTAATACTTTGCTTTGATAACTTATAGATTTTTGCAATAAGTATATGAGTTCTTTATGACTAATGTTGAGTCCATGGATCATACGCACTCTCACCCTCCCACCATTGCTAGCCTCTCTAATACCGCGCACCTTTCGCCGGTATCATACACCCACCATATACCTTCCTCGAAACAGCCACCATACCTACCTATCATGGCATTTCCATAGCCATTCCGAGATATATTGCCATGCAACTTTCCACCGTTCCGTTTACTATGACACGCTCCATCATTGTCATATTGCTTTGCATGATCATGTAGTTGACATTGTATTTGTGGCAAAGCCACCATTCATAATTCTTTCATACATGTCACTCTTGATTCATTACATATCCCGGTACACCGCTGGAGGCATTCACATAGAGTCATATTTTGTTCTAAGTATTGAGTTGTAATAGTTGAGCTGTAAGTAAATAAAAGTGTGATGATCATCATTATTAGAGCATTGTCCCAAGTGAGGAAAGGATGATGGAGACTATGATTCCCCCACAAGTCGGGATGAGACTCCAGATGAAAATTAATAATAAAAAAGAGGCCATAAAAAAAGAAAAAGGACCAAATAGAAAAAATTAGAGAAAAAGAGAGAAGGGACAATGCTACTATCCTTTTACCACACTTGTGCTTCAAAGTAGCACCATGATCTTCATAATAGAGAGTCTCCTATGCTATCACTTTCATATACTAGTGGGAATTATTCATTATAGAACTTGGCTTGTATATTCCAGTGATGGGCTTCCTCAAAATGCCCTAGGTCTTCGCGAGCAAGCGAGTTGGATGCACACCCACTTAGTTCCTTTTGTGAGCTTTCATATACTTATAGCTCTAGTGCATCCGTTGCATGGCAATCCCTACTCACTCACATTGATATCTATTGATGGGCATCTGCATAGCCCGTTGGTACGCCTAGTTGATGTGAGACTATCTTCTCCCTTTTTTGTCTTCTCCACAACCACCTTTATATTCCACCTAAAGTGCTATGTCCATGGCTCACGCTCATGTATTGGATGAAGATTGAAAAAGTTTGAGAATGTCAAAAGTATGAAACAATTGCTTGGCTTGTCATCGGGGTTGTGCATGGTTTAAATACTTTGTGTGGTGAAGATAGAGCATAGCCAGACTATATGATTTTGTATTGGCCAATGTTATTTTGAGAAGACATAATTGCTTAGTTAGTATGCTTGATGTATTATTATTTTTATGTCAATATTAAACTTTTGTCTTGAATCTTTCGGATCTGAATATTCATACCAAAATTAAGAAGAATTACATTGAAAATATACCAAGTAGCATTCCACATCAAAAATTCTGTTTTTATCATTTACCTACTCGAGGACGAGCAGGAATTAAGCTTGGGGATGCTTGATACGTCTCCAACGTATCTATAATTTTTGATTGCTCCATGCTATATTATCTTATGTTGTGGACATTATTGGGCTTTATTATACACTTTTATATTATTTTTTGGACTAACCTACTAACCGGAGGCCCGGCCTAGAATTGTTGTTTTTTTTGCCTATTTTAGGGTTTCGAAGAAAAGGAATATCAAACGGAGTCCAAATGGAATGAAACCTTCGGGAACGTGAGTTTTGGAACGAACAAGATCCAGGAGAGTTGGACCCTACGTCAAGCAACCAACAAGGAGCCCACGAGGTAGGGGGGCGCGCCTACCCCCCTAGGCGCACCCTCCACCCTTGTGGGCCCCCTGTTGCTCCACCGACGTACTCCTTCCTCCTATATATACCTACGTACCCCAAATGATCAGATACAGAGCCAAAACCCTAATTCCACCGCCGTAACTTTCTGTATCCATGAGATCCCATCTCGGGGCCTGTTCCGGAGCTCCGTCGGAGGGGGCATCGATCACGGAGGGCTTCTACATCAACACCATAGCCCTTCCGATGAAGTGTGAGTAGTTTACCTCAGACCTACGGGTCCATAGTTATTAGCTAGATGGTTTCTTCTCTCTTTTTGGATCTCAATAAAAAGTTCTCCCCCTGTCTTGTGGAGATCTATTCGATGTAATCTTCTTTTGCGGTGTGTTTGTTGAGATCGATGAATTGTGGGTTTATGATCAAGTTTATCTATGAACAATATTTGAATCTTCTCTGAATTCTTTTATGTATGATTGGTTATCTTTGCAAGTCTCTTCGAATTATCAGTTTGGTTTGGCTTACTAGATTGATCTTTCTTGCAATGGGAGAAGTGCTTAGTTTTGGGTTCAATCTTGTGGTGTCCTTTCCCAGCGACAGTAGGGGCAGCAAGGCACGTATTGTATTGTTGCCATCGAGGATAACAAGATGGGGTTTTCATCATATTGCATGAGTTTATCCCTCTACATCATGTCATCTTGCTTAAGGCGTTACTCTGTTCTTATGAACTTAATACTCTAGATGCATGCTGGATAGCGGTCGATGTGTGGAGTAATAGTAGTAGATGCAGGAAGGAGTCGGTCTACTTGTCTCGGATGTGATGCCTATATACATGATCATACCTAGATATTCTCATAATTATGCTCAATTCTGTCAATTGCTCAACAGTAATTTGTTCACCCACCGTAAAATACTTATGCTCTTGAGAGAAGCCACTAGTGAAACCTATGGCCCCCGGGTCTATTTTCATCATAGTAAATCTTCCAATACTTAGTTATTTTCATTGCTTTTATTTTACTTTGCATCTTTATCATAAAAACACCAAAAATATTATCTTATCATATCTATCAGATCTCACTCTCGTAAGTGACCATGTAGGGATTGACAACCCCTTATCGTGTTGGTTGCGAGGATTTATTTGTTTTGTGCAGGTGCGAGGGACTCGCACGTAGCCTCCTACTGGATTGATACCTTAGTTCTCAAAAACTGAGGGAAATACTTATGCTACTTTGCTGCACCACCCTTTCCTCTTCAAGGGAAAACCAACGCAAGTGCTCAAGAGGTAGCACGTACCTGAGATATAATGCTTTATTCGTTGCCCGTTGACAACCTTCGGGTTAGTGCCTTCGAAATTATTTATCTTGATGGCTCCAGACCGGTAAACCTCCTCGATGGTATATGGGCCTTCCCATTTTGAGAGGAGTTTTCCTGCAAAGAATCTGAAACGAGAGTTGTACAAAAGAACATATTCTCCAACTTTAAACTCACATTTCTGAATTCTTTTTTCATGCCATCTTTTAACTATTTCTTTAAATAACTTTGCATTTTCATAAGCTTGGGTTCTCCATTCATCTAATGAGCTTATATCAAATAACCTCTTTTCACCAGCAATTTTGAAATCATAGTTGAGTTCTTTAACTGCCCAATATGCTCTATGTTCCAACTCAAGAGGTAAATGACAAGCTTTTCCATAAACCATTTTATAAGGAGACATACCCATTGGATTTTTAAGTGCTGTCCATAAGCCCAAAGTGCATCATCTAATTTCTTAGACTAATTCTTCCTGGACCTATTAACAGTCTTCTGCAAAATTAATTTTATTTCTCTATTACTAAGTTCAACTTGACCACTAGACTGAGGATGATAGGGTGATGCAATTCTATGATTAACATCATACTTAGCAAACATTTTACGGAAAGCACCAAGAATAAAGTGTGAACCACCATCAGTCATTAAATATATAGGGACTCCAAAACTTGGGAAAAATAACTTCCTTAAGCATTTTAATAGAGGTGTTGTGATCAGCACTACTAGTTGGAATAGCTTCTACCCTTTTAGTAACATAATCAACAACAACCAAAATGTATGTATACCCATTAGAAGAAGGAAAAGGTCCCATGTAATCAAATTCGCAAACCTCAAATGGTTCAACAGCAAGAGAATAGTTCATAGGAATTTCTTGACGCTTACCAATATTACCTATTCTTTGGCATTCATGACAAGATGAGACATACTTACGAGCATCCTTGAAGAGAGTAGGCCAATAAAATCCAGACTGCAATACCTTGTGAGCAGTTCTATCTCCAGCATGATGCCCTCCATAAGCCTCGGAGTGACATTTCTGTAGGATTTGTCCTTGTTCATGATCAGGTACACAACGTCTAATAATACCATCTACTCCTTCTTTATTAAGATGTGGGTCATCCCAAAAGTAATGTCTTAAATCATAGAAGATTTTTTTCTTTTGTTGGTATGTAAAGCTAGGTGGCAAATATTTAGCAACAATGTAATTAGCATAGTCAACATACCAAGGAGTACCATTAGCAACATTTATTGCAGCTAACTGCTCATCAGGAAAACTATCATCAATAGGTAGTGGGTCATCAAGCACATTTTCAAGCCCAGACAAGTTATCAGCTACGGGGTTCTCAGCTCCTTTTCTCTCAATGATATGTTAATCAAATTCTTGTAACAAGAGAACCCAACGAATAAGTCTAGGTTTAGCATCTTTCTTCTCCATAAGATATTTAATAGCAGCATGCTCTGTGTGAACAGTTACTTTAGAATCAACAATATAAGGTCTAAACTTATCACAAGCAAACACCACTGCTAAGAATTCTTTTTCAGTAGTAGCATAATTTCTTTGAGCACTGTCTAGAGTTTTACTAGCATAATGAATAACATTCAATTTCTTATCAACTCTTTGTCCTAGAACAACACCAACAGCATAATCACTAGCATCACACATAATTTCAAAAGGCAAATTCCAATCAGGTGGTTGAACATGTCAGCGTTCTGGGAACGGGGGTCCCCAGACTTGCCTGCCTGTGGCCTGCGGTGTGGCTCAAGTGGGGGCCCAGCGCGGCCCATCTTCATCAACACGAGGCTCAAGACCCTCGCGAGGGGCCAAGCCTCGCGAGGCGGACGACACGGCGCATCCTCAGGCATAGCCTCGTCAGGCTGGCTCGCGAGGAGGTGGAGAGTTCAAGGCAGGGTACCTCGCGAGGTGCCCATGACGCAAGCCATGACGACACGGGGCGCCAGGCGGGTGCCAGCGCGCGCAGCGTCCCTCTTTCCTCTTTGGTGCAAAGGGGGCAAGCGTATCCGTGGAGTACCGAGGCATCAGGCAAAGGTTGCCACTTCGGTGCAACGAGACCAAGACCAGGAGGACTACGAGATGGAGGTCACCATGGAGCCCAGCGCGGCGTCATCACCAGAGCCTTTGGCAGGCGAAGACTGCTTTTTTCAGGATAGATGTACTCGCTGTCCCCCTTCAAATTAGCCCTCCATTGTTGGATCCCTTCCCGCTCAATATTTGGGGAGAGGACCAGGGCCTCTATAACTAGGACTAGCCACCCACATAGCAAGGGGTTCGATTCCTGGTTGTTCGGTCCGGGATCTGAGAGAGAAAGTGAGAGAAAGGTGACTGAGCTCTTCGTAGCAGCTCATCATCATAGCCAAGAACAGACCCTCGTGAGGCTGTTCTTCCTTGTATTGTTCATCCACACCAGCCCCAGGAGGCAATCCATGCACCACACATCGGTGGCCCGAACCAGTATAAATCTTGTGTCTTTCGTGCAGCTCTTTTAGTAGTTTAGATCCCATCGAGACGGAGAGGTTGAAGGCGAGATTTCCGCGCGCACCCCAGTGTTCGAACCTTAAGGGTCTGCCAGAACCCGAAATCTGACATTTCACGCGCCAGGTAGGGGTGCGCCGGAATTCGTCTCCCACCGCTCCGCTCTCCTCCGACCGTCGCATCCATGTCAGGCGCTCGTCGAGCCCGCGCCGAGCGCCGGGCCGCCATTGCTTCTCGCGTCGCCCAGACGGCCCCCGTCGGTGGGCGCCCTCATCGTTCCCCGTCGCCCGCCGTCAACGCCGCCACCGGCCCGGCGGGGGGTGAGCAGCAGGCCTCGTCTCAGGACCCGCCCACGCGACGGAGTGACTGCACCACGGCGCCGATGCCTCTGGTCATCGCAGCCCTCCTGGGCGGCTCGCAGGGGCCGCCCACCTGTCGCCACGTCAAGCCCTTTGCCCGCCAGGTTAGCACCGTCCCTGCACGGCAGGGGCTCCCCCGGACCGGGCGGCGCCCGAGGTCGGCCTGACCTTCAACTCGGCGGACCACCCCACCAAGCCGGTCGGCTCTGGCGCGCTCCCGCTGCTGTGCACGCCCACTATCTGCCGGGTGGCTGTCACCAGGACCCTTGTTGACGGTGGCGCGGGTCTCAGCGTGCTTTCGGTCGAGACTTTTAGCCTCCTCCGCATACCTCGGGAGCGGCTGCGACCCAGTCGATCCTTCTCAGGTGTCGGGGGCGGATCGTCCGACTCCCTAGGACAGATCCGGCTCCCGGTAACCTTCGGCACCTACGACAACTTCCGCACGGAGATGGTCGACTTCGACATCGCCCCCATCGGCCTCCCTTACAATGCCATCCTCGGCTACCCAGCTTTGGCTCAATTCATGGCCGCCACGCACCCGGCGTACAACCTCATGAAGATGCCCGGGAGCAGCGGTACCCTCACCGTGCACGGGGACACCGGGGACGCCCTGCAAGTACTCAAACTCGCCTTCAAGACCGCGGCACCGGCACGGCCCGTTGATGCGGAGACCCCAGAGCCCAAGGGGGCTGCGCCCGCCAAGAAGAAGCAGTTGTTCACCCAGGACAAAGCAGAAACCAAGCAGATCCCCGTCGACGAGGACGGGTCCTCCAGCGCCACTTTCACCATAGGCGCCAACCTAGAGCCCGAGCAGGAGGAGGCCTTGGTCAAGTTCCTGCGCTCGAATAAGAAGGTATTTGCTTGGGAGCCGGATCAGCTGGCGGGGATCCCCAGAAGTGTCATCGAGCACCACCTCAACGTATGCCCGAATGTACGCCCCGTGAAGCAGAAGCCAGGCGGCAGTCCACGGAGAAGTAGGCTTTCATCACCCAAGAGACCCGCAAGCTAGAGGCTGCAGGGGTCATTTGCGAGGTCCGATACCCGGACTGGTTGGCCAACCCTGTCGTTGGGCCCAAGAAGGGGGGAAAGAACGCATGTGTGTCGACTTCACCAACCTCAACAAGGCATGCCCGCAAGATCCATTCCCGCTCCCCCGTATCGACCAGATTGTCGATTCCACTGCGGAGTGCGACCTGCTATGCTTCATGGATGCCTTCTTCGGGTATCACCAGATCAAGATGGCCGTGGAAGACATCGAGAAGACTGCTTTCTTGACCCCGTGCGGGGTATACTGCTATACATGCATGCCATTCGGGCTACGTAACGCAGGGGAAACCTTTCAGCGACTGATGCACATCACCTTGGGTCAGCAGCTCGGAAGGAATGTCGAAGCCTACGTCGATGACATAGTGGTAAAGTCTCGGGAGGCCAAGACCCTGATACAAGACCTGGAGGAGACCCTCGCGAGCCTCGACGCAGTAAACCTGCGGCTCAACCTGGAGAAATGTGTGTTAGGCGTCCCCACGGGCAAGCTCTTGGGGTTCCTTGTGTCCCATTGTGGCATCGAGGCCAACCCCGAGAAGGTCAAAGCAGTCGAGGACATGAGCCCGCCAAAGACCCTCAGAGAAATGCAGAAGCTCACGGGGCGCGTGACCGCGCTAGGGCGCTTCATCTCCAAACTGGGGGAGCGAGCGCTGCCTTTCTTCCAGCTGATGAAGAAGAAAGGGACCTTTGAGTGGACAGAAGAAGCAGATGAGGCGTTTCAAGATCTCAAGAGGTACCTGACCAGTCCCCCAGTCATGGTGGCTCCACGCCCTCAGGAGCCCCTGCTACTGTACCTCACCGCCACACCTTACTCCGCCAGCGCAACCCTGGTGGCGGTTAGGGAGGAACGCAAAGTCAAGGCCGCAGCGGCAGCCCGGGGCAGGACAAAACAGGAACAAGGAAAGCCTGCAGGAGCCACAACCACAGCTGAGGAGGGTCAGCAACCGGGAAATGCACCGGGGACAGGAGAGGCCACCCGGCCGTGTAGTCCACCTCCCGAGGCCACGACGCCTCGCGAGGTGCCCTCACCTCCCGTAATGAACAAAGCGCTCTTGAGGGTACACGGGAATGTCATCTAGTCACTTTCATCATGTTGGTTTGATTTGTGTTCACTACTTTGATAATTTGATATGTGGGTGGACCAGTGCTTAGGTGTTGTTCTTACTTGAACAAAACTCCTACTTATGATTAACTCTCCCGCAAGCATCGACAACTATGAGAAAATTATTAAGAATACATTCTAAACTGGGGTGTAAGTTTCTATCACTCTCGCAACCCACCATCTAATTGCTACTCCACAATGCATTCCCTTAGGCCTAAATATGGTGAAGTGTCATGTAGTCGACGTTCACATGACACCACTAAGGGAATCACAACATACATACTATCAAAATATCGAACACATACAAAATTCACATGATTGCTTGCAACATGATTTTTCCCGTGACCTCAAGAACAAAGGTAACTACTCACAAATGATAAACATGCTCATGATCAGAGGGGTATTAAATAGCATATTGGATCTGAACATATAATATCCCACCAAATAAACCATATAGTAACCAACTACAAGATGTAATCAACACTACTAGTCAACTCCTAGCAACAATCTATAGTTCCGGTAACAAGATTGAATACAAGAGATGAACTAGGGTTTGAGATGAGATGGTGCTAGTGAATATGTTGATGGAGATTGCCCTCCCCAAGATGGGAGAGTTGTTGGTGATGATGATGGTTTCCCCCTCCGGGAGGGAAGTTCCCCCGTTAGAATCGCTCCGCCGGAGGGCAAAAGTGCTCCTCCCCAAGTTCCGCCTCGAGCGGCGGCACTTCATTCCGAAAGTCCTCTCCTTATTTTTTCTAGGTCAAAATGACTTATATACCAAAATATGGGCACCGGAGGTGGGCCGAGGAGGCCACAACCCACGAGGGCGCGCCTGGGGGGCCTGGCGCGCCTAGGTGGGTTGTGCCCACCTGGTGGCCCCCTCTGGTGTTTATTGGCTCTAGTATTTCTTAAATAATCCATAAAAAATCTCCGTGCAGTTTCAGCCCATTTGGGGTTGTGCAGAATAGGTGGCCTGAGGTAGCTTTTCCAGGTCCAGATTTCCAGCTACTGGAATTCTCCCTCTTGGTGTGTTCCTTGAAAATCATGTGAGAAAAGGCATTAGAATTATTCCAAAAAGCATTATTATGGATAATAATGTTATAAATAACAGTAATAAAACATGATGTAAAATTGACGTATCACATACCCTCATAAAAACCTTACATCTTGCAAAGTGCTTCCCAATTTGTGCAACCAAAATGGGTTACACTCTGAGAATTGTATACATTTAGTTCAAAATCCACACCATGATGGGTCCTTAGGTGAATTTTCTTTGTTTCGAAACTTTCATGGTCTTCAAAACCCATTCTGTTCAAGACATATCGTCTTGCATGGCATGGGATAAGCTAGTCAAATTGTAAAAGATGAAAATTACACGTTGAAATAGTTGAAGTCGTGCTTAATTACGAAAAAAACACTTGTCGTCGTTGCGTATCGTTTCAAGATTGAAGGTCTCCTGGAGCTTAATGCTGAAGCATCGATCTTCGTCCAGGTGAGGCCTGTTGCACAGACCTCGGTCGTCGTTGCACCAGTCGCACTCCCCTGGGAGACTTTCGTCATCCGAGTACGACATTTCCTATGTTCATAATTCAAAGATTAAACTTATACAATTAAATATATGTACTACAAAAAATAAATTAGATCATTATTATTCATCACGGGTTGACTATTGGTCTCCCGATTCTTTTCTTGAAAACTCCTAGCTCATGTGGTGTATACGTTCGACCATTGGTGATGATCGCTCCTCCTTTCGTTCGCGAGTGCATTACACCAAAATGTCTAGCACACGGGAACGAAGGAGAAGTGACCCCCACGACAACAGTCGGGATTCTTCGTCCTCTCATATATGGTGGAGCCTCGACAGACTTAAAGTCAACCCGAAATGTTGTTTAATTATCTTTCTAGAAAATCCAGGCCACCCGATATTTCCTACATATTCTAGCACAAGTCATGCCAAAATTCACGGAAAAATCCGGCATGACCTTTGCTAAAAAGGACATATCGAGCGCCTGAAATTTGCCGGAACAAAAATTAATCAACACTAACTACAAAAAAAGACACATCCGTGACATTTTGGGCCGAACGAATTTTTTCTGTCATGCTTATGACACTTCTATGATGATAATTATGACAAAACACGGTATCATCATAGATGTCGTGGGCTCCTACTTCTATGACAAAAAATCATGACAGAAAATGGGCTTTTCATCCTGGGCGGGCGGGAGACACAACTGCATGACATTCTTTGGGCCGTCCATGACGGAGAAAACCGTGGCAGAAGCAAGGGCGAGGAAAATATCGGGGAGTTCCCGGTTACGGTGGGTGGTCGGGGGCCGAGCGATGCGCGTTTCTCTCGTACAGGTAGGCGCGTGGGTGCGAGGTGTTGGGCTCTAACTGAACCCGAGCGATTGCACTGCAGGCTACGCGTTACTGAACCCGAGCGATCGATCGATCCCTTGATGTTAACTAAACCCGATCGAGCGATTCCTTCGCTAATGCTGCTAATTGAAGCCGATCGAACACCTACTGCCTCCTTCCCTTGATGAACAGTGAGTGTTGTTGGGGGGTTTGGATGAACAGTTCCCAGTGGGGGGTTGGATGCACAGGACCCCGTGGTAGTAGAGGCCGTTGCCGCTAGATGAACAGTACCCCCAATCGATCGATCCTGTGGATGAACAGGACCCCGTGGAGGGCTGGATGAACAGGACCCCGTGGAGGGCTGGTTGAACAGTAGCCAGTGGAGGGCTGGATGAACAGTAGCCCGTGGAGGGGTGGTGGAACAGGACCCCGTGGAGAGGGCTGGTTGAACAGTAGCCGGTGGACGAGCGAGTGGTGGAGGCTGGATGAACAGGAGCTTGTGGATGAACAGTCGCAGGTGGAGGCTGGAGAAAGTCAACGGTGGATGAACAGTAGCCCGTGGAGGCAGTCGACGGTGGAGATGAATAGTATCTCGTGGAGTCCCGTTTTGCAGTACGCCACACCCTTCCGATGAACAGGACCCCCGTTTCGACCGCAGCGCTCCAACACAAGTCCGTTTCTTCTGTTTTGCGGTACGCCACACCCCTCCCGATCAACAGGACCCCATTTTGACCGCAGGAGGTCCGTTTCCTCCGTTTTGCGGTACGCCAGACCTGTCCCGATGAACAGGATCCGTTTCGACCGTGGCCGGCCGAACGCAAGGTCGTTTCCTCCATTTAGCGGTATGCCATGCCTTGTTTGCATCGGCTGTTCCGTCCAAGCCGGTTGGCTCCCGATGAATAGCACACATTCCGTAGCCTCCATATGAACACGACGCATTCCGTTGCCTCCCCATGAACACGACGACGATGCAGTTTCTCCATTCCGACCTAGCAATGCACACGAGCCCTAGCCGTACGTATGCGCTAGTAGGCGTTCGAGACCCCGCCCATATGTACGTATGATACGTCTCCAATGTATCTATAATTTTTGATTGTTCCATGCTATTATATTATCTATTTTGGATGTTTAATGGGCTTTAATTTACCTTTTTATATTATTTTTGGGACTAACCTACTAACCAAAGGCCGAGTGCAGATTGCTGTTTTTTTTGCCTATTTCAGTGTTTCGCAGAAAAGGAATATCAAACGGAATCCAAACTGAATGAAACCTTCGGGAGAGTTATTTTTGGAACAAACATGATCCAAGAGACTTGGAGTGGCCGTCAAGAAAGAAGCGAGGTGGCCACGAGGTAGGGTGGCGCGCCCAGGGGGCAGGCGCGCACCCACCCTCGTGGGCTCCTCGCAGCTCCACCGACGTACTTCTTCCTCCTATATATACCCATATACCCGGAAAACATCCAGGAGCACCACAAAACCCTATTTCCACCGCCGCAACCTTCTGTACCCGTGAGATCCCATCTTGGGGCCTTTTCCGGCGCTCCACCGGAGGGGGAATCGATCACGGAGGGCTTCTACATCAACACCATAGCCTCTCAGATGATGTGTGAGTAGTTTACCACAGACCTTCGGGTCCATAGTTATTAGCTAGATGGCTTCTTATCTCTCTTTGGATCTCAATACAAAGTTCTCCTCTATTCTCTTGGAGATCTATTTGATGTAATTATTTTTGCGGTGTGTTTGTCGAGATCCGATGAATTGTGGGTTTATGATCAGGATTATCTATGACCAATATTTGATTCTTCTCTGAAATCTTTTATGCATGATTTAAATATCTTTGCAAGTCTCTTCGAATTATCAGTTTGGTTTGGCCTACTAGATTGATCGTTCTTGCAACGGGAGAAGTGCTTAGCTTTGGGTTCAATCTTGCGGTGTCCTTTCCCAGTGACAGCAGGGGCAGCAAGGCATGTATTGTATTGTTGCCTTTGAGGATAAAAAGTTGGGGTTTATATCATATTGCTTGAGTTTATCCCTCTACATCATGTCATCTTGCCTAATGTGTTACTCTATTTTTATGAACTTAATGCTCTAGATGCATGCTGGAGAGTGGTTGATGTGTGGAGTAATAGTAGTAGATGCAGAATTGTTTCTGTCTACTTGTCGCGGACATGATGCCTATATAGATGATCATGCCTAGATATTCTCATAACTATTCGCTTTTCTATCAATTGCTCGACAATAATTTGTGCACCCACCATAGAAATTGCTATCTTGAGAGAAGCCACTAGTGAAACCTATGGCCCCCGGGTCCATCTTCCATCATATTATTTTCCTATCAATTTGCTATTTCTATGTCGCAATCTTTATTTTCCAATCTATACAACAAAAATATCAAAAATATTTATCTTATTATCTCTATCAGATCTCACTCTTGTAAGTGACCCTGAAGGGATTGACAACCCCTTTATCGCCTTGGTTGCGAGGTTCTTGTTTGTTTGTGCAGGTACTAGGTGACTTTTGTGCTATCTCCTACTGGATTGATACCTTGGTTCTCAAAATTAAGGGAAATACTTGGGGATCCCTTCCAGCCTAATATTTGGGGAGAGGAACCGGGCCTCTATAAATACGACTAGCCACCACCATAGAAAGGAAGGCTCATCTAGAGAGAGATTCAACCAAGCCACCACACCACCAAGCACAAGAACACCTCTCCTCAGAAGGCTGTTATTTCCTTGTAACTGTTCATCCTTAGCCCAAGAGGCAATCCACCACACCACACAGGAGTAGGGTATTACACCACATCGGTGGCCTGAACCAGTATAAACTCTTGTGTCTCTTGTTCTTTGGGTTCCTCGAGCTAGGCCGTGAGATCATGTTGTGTGCGAGCTAGAGAGGGGGAGAGATCTTCGTGCGCACCCTAGTGTTCAAACCTCAAGGGTTTTGTCGGAACCCGAAATCCGACATTTGGTGCACCAGGTATGGGTGCGCTTAAGATTTCCCCTTCGTCAATCCACGCTTTGCCACTTCACCGAGTCCATGGCCGATGCTTGCCGGGCCCACGCTGAGCGCCGGGCCGCCCTCGCTGAGCGCCGGGCCGCCCTCGCCACCCGTGTTGCTCAGACAGCCCCTGTCGATGGGCCTCCCCGTCGTTGTCCGTCACCTGCCGCCAACGCTGCCACCGGCCCGACAACAAACGAGGAACAATCTTCCTTACTGCATCCCTCCGTGCAGCGAGATGACCGCACCGCCACCCCGTTGCTGACTCCGGCCGGTTCATCGTCTCACGCTCGTCGCGCGCCCATGGAAGCGCAGGCCGCACTGCTCATGGCACGCGAGCTCCTGCGCTACCGCCCGGTCGACGACCTCTACAAGGACTGGTTGGACCGCATCGTCGAGCTCGTCAGCGCCATGCGGGGCTCTCTTGCATCATCCCTCTCCCTGCCTCGCGCGCCCTGGCTGCGGGCTATGTAGCTCACGGAGCGCCTCCTCCCTCTCCGCACCAAGATGGTGCCCTCACGCAGAGGAGTGTGGCTCATGGAGCGCCTCCGCCTCCTCCGCGTCAAGACGACGTCCTCGCTCCAAGGTGCGCAGTCCCGTGGCGTGATCCACCATGCCATGTGCCCGTGCATGAAGAAAGAAGCTGCCAAGAGGTTCCCCATCCGCAAGAAAATGCTCCACCGCTCCTAGCACCGCCACGTCAGGATCGCTTGCCGCGGCAGGGCCATGTGCCACTTGTCGTGGCGGCGCAGGGACACCAAGATCAAGCTCCGCCTCCACGACGGGCCCCGGTGGCCATGACAGGCAGCCGTGCCTTCACTCCTGAGCTGTGTAGCATCGTCTGGCCAGGCAAGTTCAAGCCGAACCTGCCTCCTTGCTATGACGGCATCCCCGAACTCACAGAGTTCTTGCAGCTCTACGAGCTGAGCATCGAGGCGGCCAATGGCGACAAAAAGGTCATGGCGAACTGGTTTCCCATGGCTCTCAAGGACGGCGCTCGCTCGTGGCTCCTGAACCTGCCCCCGGGCTTGATCTCCTCCTGGGACCAGGTGGGCGACAGCTTCGTCGCCAACTTCCAGGGCACTCACGACCGCCCCCCAGCCGCGGGTGACCTACGCCGCATCAAGCAACAGTCGGGAGAGACCCTACAGAAGTACATCCAGCGCTTTAACAGCGTGCGCCTGAAGATCCCCAAGGTGACAGACGGGGCCATCATCTCAGCGTTTTCCGATGGCGTCCACGACGTCAAGATGAAGAAAGAGCTCCCATCCATGAGGAGCTATGCACGACTTTGGAGCTGTTCAACATAGCAACCAAGTGTGCAAGAGCTGAGGAGGGGCGCCTCTTCCTCCTCGAGCTCCTTTCTGCGGATCCAGAGGAGAAGAAGGCCAAGGTCAAGGACGTGAAGCGCAAGGGCGTGGCCGTGCTCGCGGAAAAACCAGACACAAAGCGTGGTTGAGATCTTCCCGAGTCGTCCAAGGGCAGCCGTACATTCTGCGCCTTCCACAGCGTGCGCAACCATAACACCAACGATTGTCAAGAGCTCAGGGCCATTCGAGATGGACGCTTCGGTCGACGCCCAGAGCGCAATGACCGGGGCTATGGCCGAGGAGGTGGACAAGGTGGAGGACGTTGGGATGACCGCGACTCTCGCTAGGAGTGGCACGACCAGCCTCACGAGGACCGCTAGCTGGACCAGCCTCGTCAGGGCACCTGGAGGGACCAGCCTCGCGAGGATCGTCCTCAGGGCAACCCTAGTCTCCCTCCGCTGCAGCCGCCACCAAGAAGGAACGACGACCACCAACAGGACGAGGGGGCTGGGGGCTTTCAGGAGCCGCACACCATCGCCTGCATCTTGGGTGGTGCTCAAGCCCCAGCTTCCAAGCGCGTCTTCAAGAAGTTCTCTCGCGAGGTGAATGCAGCCCTACCCAAGCTCGGGGCCACGTGCCCGCTCAGACGGTCCAAGTATGCCATCACCTTTAGCTCGGCGGACCAGCTCAAATGCATGGCAACCGCCAGCGTTCTCCTGATGCTCTGTTCACCCATCATCAGCAATGTCCAAGTCACCAATACCCTCATCGACGGCGGCGCACGGCACAGTGTCCTGTTTGTCGAGACGTTCGATAGCCTTCAAGTGCCATACGATTAGCTCCAGCCCACCAAGCCTTTCTCAGGAGTGACTGACGGCTCCACCACCCTGATAGGGCAAGTTCGCGTCCCTGTCACCTTCGGTCAGCGTGACAAATACCACACCGAGCTCATCGACTTCGAAGTTGCCCACATCCGCCTACCGTACAATGCCATCCTTGGGTACCCAGCGCTAGCCAAATTCATGGCAGTCACCCACCATGGCTACAACGTCCTAAAGATGTCGGGAAGCGGCAGAATCATCACGGTCCCCTATGAAGAAAGAGACATGGTGTGCTCCCTCGAGCGTGCCTTCCAAGCTCCATCAATCGAAGACCCTGACAACGCGGGTCTGCAGTACCCTCCTGAGGCCAACCCCAAGAAGAAGAAGCAGCTCCTCCACACTGGGCCTCAAGGGGGCAGTGTTGGGTAACGTAGTAATTTCAAAAAAATTCCTACGCACATGCGAGATCATGGTGATGCATAGCAACGAGAGGAGAGAGTGTGATCTACGTACCCTTGTAGATCGACAACGGAAGCGCTTGGTTGATGTAGTCGTACGTCTCCACGGCCCGACCGATCAAGCACCAAAACTACGGGACCTCCGAGTTCTAGCACACGTTCAGCTCGATGAAGATCCCCGGACTCCGATCCAGCAAAGTGTCGGGGAAGAGTTCCATCAGCACGACGGCGTGGTGACAATCTTGATGTACTACCGTCGCAGGGCTTCGCCTAAGCACCGCTACAATATCATCGAGGATTCTGGTGGAAGGGGGCACCGCACACGGCTAAGAATATGATCACGTGGATCAACTTGTGTCTCTAGGGGTGCCCCTGCCTCCGTATATAAAGGTTCAAGAGGGGAAGGACGGCCGGCCATCATAGGGCGTGCCAGGAGGAGTCCTACTCCCTCCGGGAGTAGGACTTCGCCCCCAATCCTAGTTGGAATAGGATTCACGAGGTGGGAACAGAGAGAGAGAGAGAGAGAGAGAGAGAAGGAGGGGGGCGCCGACCCCCTCTATCCTTGTCCTATTCGGACTAGGGGGAGGGGCGCGCGGCCCAGCCCTGGCCGCCTCTCCTCTTCTTCCACTAAGGCCCATTAAGGCCCATGTACCTCCCGGGGGATTCCGGTAACCTCCCGGTACTCCGGTAAAATCCCGATTTCACCCGGAACACTTTCGATATCCAAATATATGCTTCCAATATATCAATCTTTATGTCTCGACCATTGCGAGACTCCTCGTCATGTCCGCGATCACATCCAGGACTCCGAACAAACTTCGGTACATCAAAACCCATAATCTCATAATATAACTGTCATCGAAACCTTAAGCGTGCGGACCCTATGGGTTCGAGAACAATGTAGACATGACCGAGACACTTCTCCGGTCAATAACCAATAGCGGAACCTGGATGCTCATATTGGCTCCTACATATTCTACGAAGATCTTTATCGGTTAGACCGCATAACAACATACGTTGTTCCCTTTGTCATCAGTATGTTACTTGCCTGAGATTCGATCGTCGATATCTCAATACCTAGTTCAATCTCGTTACCGGCATGTCTCTTTACTCGTTTCGTAATACATCATCTCGCAACTAACTCATTAGTTGCAATGCTTGCAAGGCTTATGTGATGTGCATTACCAAGAGGGCCCAGAGATACCTCTCCGACAATCGGAGTGACAAATCCTAATCTCGAAATACGCCAACCCAACATGTACCTTTGGAGACACCTGTAGAGCTCCTTTATAATCAGCCAGTTACGTTGTGACGTTTGGTAGCACACAAAGTGTTCCTCCGGCAAACGGGAGTTGCATAATCTCATAGTCATAGGAACATGTATAAGTCATGAAGAAAGCAATAGCAACATACTAAATGATCGGGTGCTAAGCTAATGGAATGGGTCATGTCAATCAGATCATTCATCTAATGGTGTGATCCCGTTAATCAAATAACAACTCTTTGTCCATGGTTAGGAAACATAACCATCTTTGATTAACGAGCTAGTCAAGTAGAGGCATACTAGTGACACTCTGTTTGTCTATGTATTCACACATGTATTATGTTTCCGGTTAATACAATTCTAGCATGAATAATAAACATTTATCATGAAATAAGGAAATAAATAATAACTTTATTATTGCCTCTAGGGCATATTTCCTTCAGTCTCCCACTTGCACTAGAGTCAATAATCTAGTTCACATCGCCATGTGATTTAACATCAATAGTTCACATCATCATGTGATTAACACCCATAGTTCACATCATCATGCGACCAACACTCAAAGGGTTTACTAGAGTCAGTAATCTAGTTCACATCTCTATGTGATTAACACCCAAAGAGTACTAAGGTGTGATCATGTTTTGTTTGTGAGATAATTTTAGTCAATGGGTCTGTCATATTCAGATCCGTAAGTATTTTGCAAATATCTATATCAACAATGCTCTGCACGGAGCTACTCTAGCTAATTGCTCCCACTTTCAATATGTATCTAGATTGAGACTTAGAGTCATCTAGATTAGTGTCAAAACTTGCATCGACGTAACCCTTTACGACGAACCTTTTTGTCACCTCCATAATCGAGAAACGTATCCTTTTACCACTAAGGATAATTTTGACCGCGGTACAGTGATCTACTCCTAGATCACTATTGTACTCCCTTGCCAAAATCAGTGTAGGGTATACAATAGATCTGGTACACAGCATGGCATACTTTATAGAACCTATGGCCAAGGCATAGGGAATGACTTTCATTCTCTTTCTATCTTCTGCCGTGGTCGGGCTTTGAGTCTTACTCAATTTCACCCCTTGTAACACAGGCAAGAACTCTTTCTTTGACTGTTCCATTTTGAACTACTTCAAAATCTTGTCAAGGTATGTACTCATTGAAAAAACTTATCAAGCGTCTTGATCTATCTCCATAGATCTTTGATGCTCAATATGTAAGCAGCTTCACCGAGGTCTTTCTTTGAAAAATCCTTTCAAACACTCCTTTATGCTTTGCAGAATGATTCTACATTATTTCCGATCAACAATATGTCATACACATATACTTATCAGAAATGCTGTAGTGCTCCCACTCACTTTCTTGTAAATATAGGCTTTACCGCAGGTCTGTATAAAAGTATATGCTTTGATCAACTCAACAAAGCGTATATTCCAACTCCGAGATGCTTGCACCAGTCCATAGATGGATCGCTGGAGCTTACACACTTTGTTAGCATCCTTTGGATCGATAAAACCTTCAGGTTGCATCATATACAACTCTTCTTCCAGAAATCCATTCAGGAATGCAATCTTTACATCCATTTGCCAGATTTCATAAAATGTGGCAATTTGCTAACATGATTCGGACAGACTTAAGCATAGATACGAGTGAGAAACTCTCACCGTAGTCAACACCTTGAACTTTGTCGAAAAGCTTTTGCGACAATTCTAGCTTTGTAGATAGTAACACTACTATCAGCGTCCATCTTCCTCTTGAAGATCCATTTAATCTCAATGGCTCACCAATCATTGGGCAAGTCAATCAAAGTCCATACTTTGTTCTCATACATGGATCTCATCTCAGATTTCATGGCCTCAAGCCATCTTGCAGAATCTGGGCTCACCATCGCTTCTTCATAGTTCGTAGGTTCATCATGATCTAGTAGCATGACTTCCAAAACAGGATTGCCATACCACTCTGGTGCGGATCTTACTCTGGTTGATCTACGAGGCTCAGTAGTAACTTGATCTGAAGTTTCATGATCATCATCATCAACTTCCTCACTAATTGGTGTAGGTGTCACAGAAACCGGTTTCTGTGATGAACTACTTTCCAATAAGGGAGCATGTACAGTTACCTCATCAAGTTCTACTTTCCTCCCACTCACTTCTTTCGAGAGAAACTCCTTCTCTAGAAAGTATCCATTCTCAGCAACGAATGTCTTGCCTTTGGATCTGTGATAGAAGGTGTACCCAATTGTCTCCTTTGGGTATCCTATGAAGACACATTTCTCCGATTTGGGTTTGAGCTTATCATGATGAAACTTTTTCTTATAAGCATCGCAACCCCAAACTTTAAGAAACGATAACTTTGGTTTCTTGCCAAACCATAGTTCATATTGTGTCGTCTCAACGGATTTAGATGGTGCCCCTTTTTTGCGTGAATGCAGCTGTCTCTAATGCATGATCCCAAAACGATATTGGTAAATCGGTAAGAAACATCATAGATTGTACTATATCCAATAAAGTACGGTTATGACGTTCGGACACACCATTATGCTGTGGTGTTCCAGGTGGCATGAGTTTGTGAAACTATTCCACATTGTTTTAATTGAAGACCAAACTCGTAACTCAAATATTTGTCTCCGCGATCAGATCGTAGAAACCTTATTTTCTTGTCATGATGATTTTCCACTTCACTCTGAATTTCTTTGAACTTTTCAAATGTTTCAGACATATGTTTCATCAAGTAGATATACCCATATCTGCTCAAATCATCTGTGAAGGTCAGAAAATAACGATACCCACCGCGAGCCTTAACACTCATCGGATCGCATACATCAGTATATATTATTTCCAATAAGTCAGTTGCTCGCTCCATTGTTCCGGAGAAGGGAGTCTTAGTCATCTTGCCCATGAGGCATGGTTCGCAAGCATCAAGTGATTCATAATCAAGTGATTCCAAAAGCCCATCAGCATGGAGTTTCTTCATGCGCTTTACACCAATATGACTTAAACGGCAGTGCCACAAATAAGTTCCACTATCATTATTAACTTTGCATCTTTTGGTTTCAATATTATGAATATGTGTATCACTACGATCGGGATCCAACGAACTTGTTTCATTGGGTGTATGACCATCGAAGGTTTTATTCATGTAAACAGAACAACAATTATTCTCTGACTTTAATGAATAACCGTATTGCAATAAACATGATCAAATCATATTCATGCTCAACGCAAAAACCAAATAGCACTTATTTAGGTTCAACACTAATCCCAAAACTATAGGGGAGTGTGCGATGATGATCATATCAATCTTGGAACTACTTCCAACACACATCGTCACTTCACCCTTAACTAGTCTCTGTTTATTCTGCAACTCCTGTTTTGACTTACTACTCTTAGCAACTGAACTAGTATCAAATACTGAGGGGTTGCTATAAACACTAGTAAAGTACACATCAATAACATGTATATCAAATATACTTATGTTCACTTTGCCATCCTTCTTATCCGCCAAATACTTGGGGCAGTTCCACTTCCAGTGACCAGTCCCTTTGCAGTAGAAGCACTCAGTCTCAGGCTTAGGATCAGACTTGGGCTTCTTCACTTGAGCAGCAACTTGCTTGCCGTTCTTCTTGAAGTTCCCCTTCTTCCCTTTGCCCTTTTCTTGAAACTAGTGGTCTTGTCAACCATCAACACTTGATGTTTTTCTTGATTTCTACCTTCGTTGATTTCAGCATCACGAAGAGCTTGGGAGTTGTTTCCGTTATCCCTTGCATATCATAGTTCATCACGAAGTTCTACTAACTTGGTGATGGTGACTAGAGAATTCTGTCAATCACTATTTTATCTGGAAGATTAACTCCCACTTGATTCAAACGATTGTAGTACCCAGACAATCTGAGCACATGCTCACTTGTTGAGCGATTCTCCTCCATCTTTTAGCTATAGAACTTGTTGGAGACTTCACATCTCTCAACTAGGGTATTTGCTTGAAATATTAACTTCAACTCCTGGAACATCTCATATGGTCCATGATGTTCAAAACGTCTTTGAAGTCCCGATTCTAAGCCGTTTAAGCATGGTGCACTTAAACTATCAAGTAGTCATCATATTGAGCTAGCCAAATGTTCATAACGTCTGCATCTGCTCCTGCAATAGGTCTGTCACCTAGCCGTGCATCAAGGACATAATTCTTCTATGCAGCAATGAGGATAAACCTCAGATCACGGATCCAATCCGTATCATTGCTACTAACACCTTTCAACACAATTTTCTCTAGGAACATATCAAAATAAACACGGGGAAGCAACAACGCGAGCTATTGATCTACAACATGATTTGCTAAATACTATAAGGACTAAGTTCATGATAAATTTAAGTTCAATTAATCATATTACTCAAGAACTCCCACTTAGATAGACATCCCTCTAATCCTCTAAGTGATCACCTGATCCAAATCAACTAAACCATGTCCGATCATCACATGAAATGGAGTAGTTTTCAATGGTGAACATCGCTATGTTGATCATATCTACTATATGATTCACGCTCGATCTTTCGATCTCAGTGTTCCGAGGCCATATCTGCATATGCTAGGCTCGTCAAGTTTAACCTGAGTATTCTGTGTGTGCAAAACTGGCTTGCACCCGTTGTAGATGGACGTAGAGCTTATCACACCCGATTATCACGTGGTGTCTAGGCACGACGAACTTTGGCAACAGTGCATACTCAGGGAGAACACTTTTATCTTGATAATTTAGTGAGAGATCATCTTATAATGCTACCGTCAATCAAAGCAAGATAAGATGCATAAAAGATAAACGTCACATGCAATCAATATAAGTGATATGATATGGCCATCATCATCTTGTGCCTGTGATCTCCATCT
Organism: Triticum monococcum; assembly: GCA_034509565.1. Classification (NCBI taxonomy): domain Eukaryota; kingdom Viridiplantae; phylum Streptophyta; class Magnoliopsida; order Poales; family Poaceae; genus Triticum; species Triticum monococcum. Next base: position 696,349,228 of record CM067845.1, read on the forward strand.
CCGAAGCACCGTCATGATCACCATCGTCACCGGCGCGACACCTTGATCTCCATCGTAGCATCGTTGTCGTCTCGCCAATCTTATGCTTCCACGACTATCGCTACCGCTTAGTGATAAAGTAAAGCATTACAGCGCGATTGCATTGCATACAATAAAGCGGCAACCATATGGCTCTTGCCAGTTGCCGATAACTCGGTTACATAACATGATCATCTCATACAATAAAATTTAGCATCATGTCTTGACCATATCACATCACAACATGCCCTGTAAAAACAAGTTAGACGTCCTCTACTTTGTTGTTGCAAGTTTTACGTGGCTGCTACGGGCTTAAGAAAGAACCAATCTTACCTACGCATCAAAACCACAACGATAGTTTGTCAAGTTGGTGCTGTTTTAACCTTCGCAAGGACCGGGCGTAGCCACACTCGGTTCAACTAAAGTTGGAGAAACTGTCACCCGCAAGCCACCTATGTGCAAAGCACGTCGGGAGAACCGGTCTCGCATAAGCGTACGCGTAATGTCGGTCTGGACCGCTTCATCCAACAATACTGCCGAACCAAAGTATGACATGCTGGTAAGCAGTATGACTTATATCGCCCACAACTCACTTGTGTTCTACTCGTGCATATAACATCAACACATAAAACCTAGGCTCGGATGCCACTGTTGGGTAACGTAGTAATTTCAAAAAAATTCCTACACACACGCAAGATCATGGTGATGCATAGCAACGAGAGGAGAGAGTCTGATCTACGTACCCTTGTAGATCGACAACGGAAGCGTTTGGTTGATGTAGTCGTACGTCTCCACGGCCTGACCGATCAAGCACCGAAACTACGACACCTCCGAGTTCTAGCACAGGTTCAGCTCGATGACGATCCCCGGACTCCGATCCAACAAAGTGTCGGGGAAGAGTTCCGTCAGCACGACGGCGTGGTGACAATCTTGATGTACTACCCTCGCAGGCCTTTGCCTAAGCACCACTACAATATTATCGAGGATTATGGTGGAAGGGGGCACCACACACGGCTAAGAATATGATCACGTGGATCAACTTGTGTCTCTAGGGGTGCCCCTGCCTCCGTATATAAACGTTCAAGAGGGGGAGGCCGGACGACCATCATAGGGCACGCCAGGAGGAGTCCTACTCCCTCTGGGAGTAGGACTTCTCCCCCAATCCTAGTTGGAATAGGATTCGCGAGGTGGGAACAGAGAGAGAGAAGGAGGGGGGCGCCGGCCCCCTCTCTCCTTGTCCTATTTGGACTAGGGGGGGAGGGGCACGCGGCCTAGCCCTGGCCGCCTCTCCTCTTCTTCCACTAAGGCCCATTAAGGCCCATGTACCTCCCGGGGGATTCCGGTAACCTCCTGGTACTCCGGTAAAATCCCGATTTCACCCGGAACACTTCCGATATCCAAATATATGCCTCCAATATATCAATCTTTATGTCTCGACCATTTCGAGACTCCTCGTCATGTCCGTGATCACATCCGGGACTCCGAACAAACTTCGGTACATCAAAACTCATAAACTCATAATATAATTGTCATCGAAACCTTAAGCTTGCGGACCCTACGGGTTCAAGAACAATGTAGACATGACCGAGACACTTCTCCGATCAATAACCAATAGCGGAACCTGGATGCTCATATTGGCTCCTACATATTCTACGAAGATCTTTATCGGTCAGACCGCATAACAACATACGTTGTTCCCTTTGTCATCGGTATGTTACTTGCCCGAGATTCGATCGTCGGTATCTCAATACCTAGTTCAATCTCGTTACCGGCAAGTCTGTTTACTCGTTTCATAATACATCATCTCGCAACTAACTCATTAGTTGCAATGCTTGCAAGGCTTATGTGATGTGCATTACCGAGAGGGCCCAGAGATACCTCTCCGACAATCGGAGTGACAAATCCTAATCTCGAAATACGCCAACCCAACATGTACCTTTGGAGACACCTGTAGAGCTCCTTTATAATCACCCAGTTACGTTGTGACGTTTGGTAGCACACAAAGTGTTCCTCCGGCAAACGGGAGTTGCATAATCTCATAGTCATAGGAACATGTATAAGTCATGAAGAAAGCAATAGCAACATACTAAACGATCGGGTGCTAAGCTAATGGAATGGGTCATGTCAATCAGATCATTCATCTAATGATGTGATCCCATTAATCAAATAACAACTCTTTGTCCATGGTTAGGAAACATAACCATCTTTGATTAACAAGCTAGTCAAGTAGAGGCATACTAGTGACACTCTGTTTGTCTATGTATTCACACATGTATTATGTTTCCGGTTAATACAATTCTAGCATGAATAATAAACATTTATCATGAAATAAGGAAATAAATAATAACTTTATTATTGCCTCTAGGGCATATTTCCTTCAAGCGGCGCCTCTAGTGGCACCACCTCAGGATCTGCGCCCGTGCCTGGGGCGCCTTCCTACCTCGCATAGGGAGGCGCGCCCAATGCCATCCTCGGGCAGGGCTCGGGGGCTCTCTTCTGGAGGGCCTCAGACCTGGCCTATGTCACGAGGGAGGCGCTCGGACACCATGTGGAGGCATGCTTCGCGCCACGTTTCCCTCAGGAGGACACCGGGCGAGGAGCGCCTGGCGCTCAAGAGTTCATCGTCGAGGAAGCAAGGGCAATATGCGGTGACCGCCGCCCACTTGGCGCTGCTCCCCATCTAGGCGAGGGTGGAGAGTTGCGCGTCTACATCGACATCCCGGGGCTCAATAGGGCCGCATCTCAGGAGCGCTTCTGGCCTTCGCGTGCTGGACGGTGTGAGGGTCCACCTCATAGCTACGTTCGCATGCCGTTCGGCCTGCCGAGCGTGGCAACCGCCTTCCAGTGCGATATGCAGAGCATCCTGGCAGGTCAGGAGGCCAGGCACCACGCAGTCCTGGCGGAGATGGAGACGGTCCTAAGGAGGCCACCTAAGCCTCCAGAGCCTCCCAAGGCTCTGGGTCTCGACAGCTCGTGAGGAGCGACTTCTTTGCCACGCGTCTTCAGCTACCCCAACACTCCTTCGACAACCAAACCAGGTGACATTTTCCACGTTTACTTAGCTAGAAGCGCCCCCGGGCTGCATCATTCCCAGACCGCATGGGTCTGTCCCTATGGCATGTATCCACTTGCATCTTTAGTTCACTCTGCTGGGGGCGCCCCTCGGGCTGCATCATCCCCAGGCCGCTCAGGTCCGTCCCAGTGGCATGTATCGTTCTTGCATTTACCTAAGCTAGTTTGCGTTTCATGTGTAATCTATCTATGGTTATCACCTGGTTGATTGTCACCCACCATGGGAGCCGCATGCCGACAATCTTTCTTCAGGATCCTTCGCATGAGAAGGCGAGGCACGACATCTGTGCTCGGGCCCGTCCCTGCAGCATCGATAAATCCAACGGCTGAGATCTGTCTGGCAGGCCGGCCCCATTCACGTCACCTGTTGGGGTCATTGATGCTTGGCCTTGTCATGCGATAGCCTCAGGAAATTCATTCGGTGCAGGTTGTCTAACCATCTCGCAGGAACGCCACAACCATCAAGAACCAAGACCAGGCGCAACCCGCCTTGAGGCAGGGCCTCGCGAGTCCCGCGCTGGCTCACGAGTGCACAGACACACCTTGTCTAACCCTACCATGCAAGCCATGTGTCAGGGCAGGGCTGTACATGCCCCGGGGGCTCTCTGCAGTATGGAGTCCCTCCCACGTGCCAGTGGAAGCACCATGCTCTGCGCTGGCAGTCGACACTGCCGAGGAGCGGCTATGCCTGTGCAAGTGCGGAAGCGCTATGCTCCGTGCTGGTGATAAACAACTGAGGGCGGCCCCATGGTCGTATCAACCTCAGGGATCCTCCGAGCTTAGTGTCTGGCCCCATCGCAACACCTCCCCTCGGGAGAGCCGCACGAGGGGGCTGGGCACGGGGGCTGCGCTTGGGTCACGCCCAAGCATATGCCACCCTGCCAGGTCCCTCGGACCTGGTCTTGCGCCTCCCAAGCGGAGCCAAGGTACGTAGGTCGTTTGAACGTCAACGGGGACTCCTGAGCATCGTGACTCAGGAGCCTAACCGACCACATAGCCCCTCACTCCTTGGTCCGTCCTGGTGATCCGGACGGCCCAATGGCGGCTGAGGTATGCGTGGGGTCAGGCCCTACTGACATAGAAAAGTAGGCCTACTCCCAGATCTCCTTTCTATAGGCTGTTTGCGCGTCAAGGGGGACTCCTGAGCATCGCGACTCAGGAGCCTAACTGATCACGTAGCCCCTCACTCCTTGGTCCGTCCTGGTGATCCGGATGGCCCAACGGCGGCTGAGGTATGCGCGGGGTCGGGCCCTACTGACATAGAACGTGAAGCAAATGGAAAGGAAATCACAGAATTTCAAAGCAAATATTACAAGACATATTGTTCTCCTGAAACCAAACACGAGTTTAACGCCTCCACGAGGCATGGTGCATATTACAGAAACTGAAACAGGAAAGGAGCCGCCAACAAGTTACCCCATCATCCCTGGACACCGCCGTCGCCTACAAGGGATGCTTCTTCTTCAACAGCGTCGCCTTCACCTGTACCACCAGCCAGGGTTGCAGGATCAGTAGCACCGCTGGTCGGGAGCATGGGAGCGAAGGCACGAAACCTCTTTATCAGGGCCTCCACCTGACCCGTCACAGCTGCAGCAGCGGCCTCGCAATGCTCGTCTTTCACAGGCTCCAGCAGCTCGTCAAGGCGGGTGGCAGGATCACGGAGACGGAGGTGGCTGAAGACGCGCGGCAGCGTGACTGAGGAAAGAACATGGGCTTCTTCTTCCGCCATGGGGCCAATGCCGCTCACAACGTCCTCCAGCGCACCGACCAGATAAGGAAACAGTTGGGTGGGCCCCTCGTTGGCGGCAGCCAGCAACTCCTCCAAGCCCTTCTCGTACAGCGACTGCAGTGCCGTCCGAGACCTCTCCTCAAGGAGCTTGAAGGCCGCGCGGTCCTCAGCCAGGACCTTTGCCTTGACGTCAAGCTCGGCCTTCTCCGCCTTCCGCTTTAGCTCCAGCTCCTCTAGCCGGCTGCACTCCATGGCCTGTGCCTTCGCCAACTGCTCCAGTGCGGCGTCACGAGCCTTGACGGTGTCCTCTCAGGCCTTCATCTTATCCTCCTCCGCCTTGCGGCCTCGAGCTTCTTTTGCATGCTCCCTCCGCATGGTCTCGAACTCGGCCTCCAGCGACCGGCAACGGTCCTGGGCGGTCCCGACATCCTTCAGCGCCACCTCGCGGGCGGCCACAGCTTGGGCGATGGCCTCCCTGTCCTTCTCGGAGTCGACAACAGCCTGGCTCAGCGTCGCCCGGAAGGACACATCGGAATGAAGCCAGCCAGAGACCAGCTCCAGGCGCCCGGCCACCAGGTGACGTTCGGTGCTGGAAGATCTTCTTGCAGGAGGGCCATCGCAGAAAGAGCGCGCTCCAGGACATCAGGAGAGGCGGAAGGGCCTGGAGACAACAGTGCGGCAGGAGGAGGAGGAGGCAACGTAGTCACCATGGCCTGGGAGGCCAGAGGCTCCTAAGCCTCGGGGACCCCAGCGTCCAAGCCGGACGTTGGCACCTCCGGAGCCAGCAGGGCCACAGGGGCTGACTCCTCCCAAGGATGCTCCACCCAGCCCCGTGGGGATGATCGGGCTAGAGAAGCACGAGCGTCGTCGCTGCCCTTACCCATGGAGAGGAGTGCGGCCGCAGGAGGCGATATGGGCTCGAGAAATACCACCTCGTCCCCCTTTCTCTTCTTCGCCGCGGGTGTCGGCCTAGTTGCACAACAAAGAAGAGTCAAGGACGAGCGGCAGAAGCAAGAACAAGGCAGGACAAGAACACTTACTGGACCACCGCGGCGTGGTCCCTCCGCTTCTTAAGCTTGAAGCCAGAGAGCCTCGCAGCCCAAGGCGGAGGCACGCGAGCTCCAGGAGCAGAACCAGGGGCAGCAGATGGGCCGCAAGCAGCTCCAGGTAGCATCAAGGCAGGAGCGGTGTCCAGGGACAGCAGTGCCGACCTGTCCCTCGTCGGAACCACGGGCGGCTCCTCCCACTCCGGGAGGACGCCGGCCTCTTCATTGTCATCAGGCAGGGTGCGGAGGATGTCGGCCTTGCGGAAGGGTAAGGTCTCCCCAATCCCCTCGGGGGTCGCCTCCGAGTCACGCTCCTCGTCCTCCTTCTCTTCCCCATCCCTGTGGGAATCGCCAGAAGACATGTCCTCTATCGCCATCGCCACCAGGACTCCAGGGGGCGCCGGTGGCACTAGATCGCGCCCTTCAAAGGTGGGCATGGTGGCCGGGACTAGCGCCCCGTCCTTTCGAAGGAACAAGGGAGCGTGGGCACTCGGCGGATACTCCTGCTCATCCCCGACCAAGAAGCGGAGAGCCACAGCCAGCTCCCCTTTAGACAAGGCCTCCGGACTCAAGCGGAGCTTGTCCTCTCCATCCCCGAGCGTCTACAAGGGACACGAGTGCGCTTGGAGAGGAGCCACCCGCAGCATCAGGAACTCTCTTAGGAGCATGGCCCCCGTCAGCTTCGCTGCCTTCGCGTTGCCCGTCCTCCGGTCGGCGGTCATCTTCTCTAGCACCGACTTCACTCGGTCGTCAGTAAGCTTCGCTCGGGACCACCCCTCGTCAGATTGGGGCATCTTTGTTGGCAGCTTCAAACGTGGGTGGACGCACTTAGCATCCATCATGACCCAGTTGCTCCTGAAGCCATTGGCCTTCTTACCGGCCTTCGAGATCATGTTGGCCTTGCCGGCTACCACGAAGTTGGCGCACCCCGAGGTGTGGCGGCCGTTGATTCGGAGGAAGAAGAAGTGGTGCAGCAGTGCCACGGACGGCATCACCCCGATATATGCCTCACAGTAGAAGGCAAAGATCGACAAGAGAAGAACGGAGTTGGGATGGAGACGGAGAGCCTGCAACCTGTAATGTTGGAGGACCGCATAGAAGAAGTCGGTGAAGGGGGGAACCAGGCCAGCGACGATGCTGCTCATAAAGAAGGGGTAGAAGGAGCTCTTCGAAGCCTTCGGCACGGCAGAGCCAGACCAGACCTCGGTCTTCCCCTTCTCGTTGTTTTCCCCCGCCGTTAGCAGACACGTGGCGACAAGGTTCTTCTCTGAGACGTTGGGCGCGTCAAGAGCCAGCTCGTACCAGGCAGGCGGCGAAACAGCCTTGGGCTTCTGGGGCGCCATTGGTCGGAAGCTCGGAAGGGGATTGGAGCAGATCTATATATTTCGGAAGCAAGGAGCAAGAGAGGGGATCTGGAGCAAGATGAAGGCAAGCAATGAAGGCAAGCGTTGCCCACACCGGCCTTTTTTGTCAGACGGGCAGTTGCCGAGGCAGCGTAGGGAAGCGGAGACGCCCACATCCAATCAGTCGCCACACGCCAACCGTGGCCGTAGGCTGTTGGGGCCCACGGCGCTCCGCACTTGCCCTTTGGCTTCGCCTCGAAGCCAAGTCCGCGCACGCCTTGGGCACGGGGGCTACTGTTGGTATTCTAGGAACAGGGGTCCCTAGACTTGAATGCCTGCGGCCCGTGGCGTGACTCCACTAGCGGCTCCGTCCGACCCATCTTCACCAGCAAACACTCAAGACCCTCGCGAGGCAGACGACGCAAGACCTCCTCTGGGGTGGCCTCACCAGGCTGGCTCGCGAGGGGTGGAGAGATCAATGCAAGGGACACCTCGCGAGGTTCCTGTGACGCAAGCCATGACGACGTGTCCTCGTTTCCTCTTTGGTGCTAAAGGGGCAAGCGCAGGCAAGGAGTCCCAAGGCATCAGGCAAAGGTTTACATATCGGTGCAACAAGACCAAGACCAGCAGGACAGCAAGATGGAGGTCACCGTGGAGCCCAAGACGGCGTCATCACTAGAGCCTTTGGCAGGCAAAGACTACTTTTGTCAGGATAGCTTATACTAGCTGCCCCCTTCAAGTTGGCCGTTGTGGGATCCCTTCCTGCCTAATATTTGGGGAGAGGACTCGAGTCTCTATAAATAGGACTAGCCACCACCATAGAAAGGAAGGCTCATCTAGAGAGAGATTCCACCAAGCCACCACACTCACCAAGCACAAGTACACCTCTCCTTAGGAGGTTGTTCTTCCCTTGTAACTGTTCATCCTCAGCCCAAGAGGCAATCCACCTCACCACACTGGAGTAGGGTATTACACCACATCGGTGGACCAAACCAGTATAAACTCTTGTGTCTCTTGTTCTTTGGGTTCGTCAAGCTAGGCCGTGAGATCATGTTGTGTCCGAGCTAGAGAGGGGGAGAGATCTTCGTGCGCACCCCAGTGTTCAAACCTCAAGGGTTTTGCTGGAACCCGAAATCCAGCAGTCCCGACTGTCAGGCACTTCCTTGCATGCAAAGATGCAGCTGGTGGGTCCCAGCAGTTAGGGCGACAAATCTTTTTTTTTTGCCTGTAATATGGACGCACTTCCTTGCGTGCGAAGATGTAGGTGCTGGGTCCAAGCAGTTAGGGGGGAAATGTTTTTCTCTGTTAAACTCGGTGGCCCATCCGGTGGGTCCCTGCAGTCAGGTGGAGGAATCATTATTTTCCGCGTAATAAGGACCACTTCCTTGCTGCAGCCTTGGAGCCAGCTGTCAGCCTCTCTGTCGGTGTCAAAACCGGCGGATCTCGGGTAGGGAGTCCCAAACTATGCGTCTAAGGTTGATGGTAACAGGAGACAGGGGACACAATGTTTAAACCAGGTTCGTGCCCTCTCTATGGAGGTAATACCCTACGTCCTGCTTGATTGATCTTGATGAATATGAGTATTAAAAGAGTTGATCTACCACGAGATCGTAATGGCTAAACCCTAGAGGTCTAGCTTGTATGGCTATGATAATGTCTATCCTCCGGACTAAGTCCTCCGGTTTATATAGACACCTGGGGGATCTAGGGTTACATAAGGTCGGTTACAAAGAAAGGAATCTACATATTTAGTCGCCAAGCTTGCCTTCCACGTCAAGGAGAGTCCCATCCAGACACGTGTGTAGTCTTCGGTCTTCGTATCTGCACAACCCATCAGTCCGGCCCATGGCTAACAGGCCGGACACCCGAGGACCCCTTAGTCCAGGACTCCCTTAGTAGCCCTCGAACCAGGCTTCAATGACGATGTGTTCCGCGCACAGATTGTCTTCGGCATTGTAAGGCGGGTTCCTCCTCCGACAACTTTCAACATATTCAGTTTTTAATTCAAGGCCGTGCCCCTAGGCTTCTGTGCATTGATGACTTCAGCTGCCATGCGTCAGGCGAATGCAGACAGTTAGGGTATCCTTTTGCAAATAACACCCTAGCCATGCGAAAAATAGCGTCTATTTAAGGAGATTGGGTCTCAGATCCATTCGGCATCATATGGAGAAAATCCTCAGAGATTGCCAGGAAAGACCATTCCAACATGGCCAGCATTCCCAGCTCCTCCTCCTATTCCAACCCGGAGAAAGGTGAGTGGGAGAGGTGCTCCGTGTCCAATAGTTGATTGGCGAAGTTGCAAACACATAAACCCACAATTCATCAGTCTCAACAAACACACCGCAAAAAGAAGATTACATCGAATAGATCTCCACAAGAGAGGGGGGGGGACTTTGTATTGAGATTCAAAGAGAGAGAAGAAGCCATCTAGCTACTAACTATGGACCCGAAGGTCTGAGGTAAACTACTCACACTTCATCGGAGGGGCTAGGATGATGTAGAAGTCCTCCGTGATGACGGCCTCTTCTGGCGGAGCTCCGGAATAGGCCCCAAGATGGAATCTCGTTGATACAGAAAGTTGCAGGAGGATGAAGGTTTTTGGCTCCTGTTCTGATCGTTTGGGGGTATGTGTGTATATATAGGAGGAAGAAGTACGCTGGAGGAGAAACGAGGGGCCCACGAGGCAGGGGGCACGCCCTAGGGGGGGCCCACCCTCGTGACCGCCTCTTTTGTTCCTTGGAGCAGGGTCCAAGTCTCCTGGATCACGTTCGGTGAGAAAATCACGTTCCCGAAGATTTTATTCCGTTTGGACTCCGTTTGATATTCCGTTTATCCGAAACACTAAAATAGGCAAAAAAACATCAATTCTGGGCTGGGCCTCCGGTTAATAGGTTAGTCCCAAAAATAATATAAAAGTGGAAAATAAAGCCCAATATAGTCCAAAACAGTAGATAATATAGCATGGAGCAATCAAAAATTATAGATACGTTGGACACGTATCAGGCATCCCCAAGCTTAATTCCTGCTCGTCCTCGAGTAGGTAAATGATAAAAAGAGAATTTTTTATGCGGAGTGCTACTTGGCATAATTTCAATGTAAATCTTCTTAATTGTGGTATGAATATTCAGATTAGAAAGATTCAAGACAAAATTTAATATTGACATAAAAAATAATAATACTTCAAGCATACTAACAAAGCAATTATGTCTTCTCAAAATAACATGGCCAAAGAAAGTTATCCCTACAAAATCATATAGTCTGGCTATGCTCCATCTTCACCACACAAAGTATTTAAATCATGCACAATGACAAGCCAAGCAATTGTTTCATACTCTAACTTTTTCAAAAAAAATTCAATCTTCACGCAATACATGAGCGTGAGCCATGGATATAGCACTATAGGTGGAATACAATGGTGGTTGTGGAGAAGACAAAAAGGAGGGGAAGATAGTCTCACATCAACTAGGCATATCAATGGGCTATGGAGATGCCCATCAATAGATATCAATGTGAGTGAGTAGGGATTGCCATGCAACAGATGGACTAGAGCTATAAATGTATGAAAGCTCAACAAAAGAAACTAAGTGGGTGTGCATCCAACTTGCTTGCTCACGAAGACCTAGGGCAATTTTGAGGAATCCATCATTTGAATATACAAGCCAAGTTCTATAATGTAAAATTCCCACTAGTATATGAAAGTTACAACATATGAGACTCTCTATATGAAGGACATGGTGCTACTTTGAAGCACAATATATGAGACTCGCTATATCATGGTGCTACTTTGAAGCACAAGTGTGGTAAAAGGATAGTAGCATTGCCCCTTTTTATTTATTTTCCCTTTTTTGGGCCTTCTTTTTTTCTTTGGCCTTTCTCCCTTTTTTTATTGGGACAATGCTCTATTGAATGATGATCATCACACTTTTATTTATTTACAACTCAATGATTACAACTCGATTGTAAAACAAAGTATGACTCTATATGGATGCCTCCAGCGGTGTACCGGGATATGCAATGAATCAAGAGTGACAAGTATGAAGAAATTATGAACGGTGGTTTTGCCACAAATACTACGTCAACTACATGATCATGCTAAGCAATATGACAATGACGAATGTGTCATGATGAACTAGATGGTGGAAAGTTGCATGGCAACATATCTCGGAATGGCTATGGAAATGCCATCATAGGTGGGTATGGTGGCTGTTTTGAGGAAGGTATATGGTGGGTGTATGATACCGGCGAAAGGTGCGCGGTATTAGAGAGGCTAGCAATGGTGGAAGGGTGAGAGTGCGTATGATCCATGGACTCAACATTAGTCATAAAGAACTCATATACTTATTGCAAAAATCTATAAGTTATCAAAGCAAAGTATTACGCGCATGCTCCTAGGGGGATAGATTGGTAGGAAAAGACCATCACTCGTCCCCGACCGCCACTCATAAGGAAGACAATCAATAAACAAATCATGCTCCGACTTTGTTACATAACGGTTCACCATACGTGCATGCTACGGGAATCACAAACTCTAACACAAGTATTCTTTAAATTCACAACTACTCAACTAGCATGACTTTAATATTATCACCTCCATATCTCAAAACAATTATCATGCTTCAATCTTTTCTTAGTATTCAACACACTCAAAAGAAAGTTTCACAAATCTTGAATACCAAGCATATTATTATTAAGCAAATTACCATGCTATTAAGAGACTCTCAAAATAATTTAAGTGAAGCATGAGAGATCAATAGTTTCTTTAAAACAAATCCACCACCGTGCTCTCAAAGATCTAAGTGAACCACATAGAGAATAATTATAACGCTCAAAAGATACAAGTGAAGCACATAGAGCAAAACTACTTAGCTCAAAAGATATAAGTGAAGCACATAGAGCAAAATTACTTAGCTCAAAAGATATAAGTGAAGCACATAGAGTATTCTATCAAATTTTAATTCATGTATGGCTCTCTCAAAAGGTGTGTACAGCAAGGATGATTGTGGCATACTAAGACACAAAGACACAAATAATACAAGACGCTCCAAGCAAAACACATATCATGTTGGTGAATAAAAATATAGCTCCAAGTAAATTACCGATGGAAGTGGACGAAAGAGGGGATGCCTTCCGGGGCATCCCCAAGCTTTGACTTTTTGGTGTCCTTGGATTATCTTGGGGGTGCCATGGGCATCCCCAAGCTTAGGCTCTTTCCACTCCTTGTTCCATGATCCATCAAAAGAATTCACCCAAAACTTGAAAACTTCACAACACAAAACTCAAAATAGAAAACTCGTGAGCTCCGGTAGTGAAAGAAAACAAAAGACCACTTCAAGATACTGTAATGAACTCATTCTTTATTTATATTGGTGTTAAACCTACGGTATTCAAACTTCTCTATGGATTATAAACTAATTTACTAGCCATAGATTCATCAAAATAAGCAAACAACACACGAAAAACAGAATCTGTCAAAAACAGAACAGTCTGTAGTAATCTGAAGCTAGCGCAAGATATGGAACCCCAAAAATTCTAAAATAAATTTTTGGACGTGAGGAATTTATCTATTAATCATGTAAAAAATAATTAACTAAATAGCACTGTTTAAATAAAAATTACAGCAGTTCTTGTGAGCGCTAAAGTTTCTCTTTTTTACAGCAAGTTCGACAAGACTTTCCCCAAGTCTTCCCAACGGTTCTACTTGGCACAAATACTAACTAAACACAAAAAACACAACCAAAACAGAGGCTAAATAATTTATTTATTACTAAACAGGAGCAAAAAGCAAGGAATAAAAATAAAATTGGGTTGCCTCCCAACAAGCGCTATCGTTTAACGCCCCTAGCTAGGCATCAAAGCGAGGATAGATCTAAGTATTGCCATCTTTGGTTGGCAATCCATAAGTGGCTCTCATGATAGTTTCATATGGTAATTTTATTTTATTTCTAGGAAAGTGTTACATGCCCTTTTTTTAATGGAAATTGAAATCTAATATTCCCTTCCTTCATATCAATAATCGCACCAACCGTTCTAAGGAAAGGTCTACCAAGAATAATAGGGCAAGAAGGATTGCAATCTATATCAAGAACAATGAAATCTACGGGCACATAATTCCTATTTGCAACAATAGGAACATCATTAATCCTTCCTGTAGGTTTCTTAATAGTGGAATCCGCAAGATGCAAGTTTAGAGGGCAATCATCAAAGTTACGGAAATCTAGCAAATCACACAAAGTCTTGGGAATAGTAGAGACATAAGCACCCAAGTCACACAAAGCATAAAACTCATGATCTTTAATTTTAATTTTAATAGTTGGTTCCCACTCATCATAGAGTTTTCTAGGGATAGAAACTTTCAACTCAAGTTTTTCTTCATAAGATCGCATCAAGGCATCAACAATATGTTCGGTGAAGGCTTTATTTTGACTACAAGCATGTGGAGAATTTAGCACGGATTGCAACAAGGAAATACAATCAATTAAAGAGCAACTTTCATAATTAAATTCCTTGAAATCTAATATAGTGGGTTTAGCAACATCTAGATTTTTATTTCTTTCAATCCCACTTTCATCAATTTCATCATTAAGATCTAAATACTCCGAATTTTTAGAATGCCTTCTAGGTAAAGGAAGATCATATTCAGTTTCATCAAGATTAATATTGCAAAATAAAGATTTAAGAGGATACACATCAATAACTTTTAGATCTTCATCTTGATTTTCATAGGTATTGGAAGAACACGCTTTAATAAAGGTATCTTTGGAAGCACGCATCCTAGCAGTTCTTTCCTTGCACTCATCAATGGAAATTCTCATGGCTTTGAGAGACTCATTGATATCATGCTTAGGAGGAATAGATCTAAGCTTTAAAGAATCAACCTCAAGAGAAATTCTATCAATGTTTCTAGCCAAATCATCAACTTTAAGCAATTTCTCCTCAAGCAAAGCAATAAAATTCTTTTGTGAATTCATAAACTCTTTAACACTATTCTCAAATTCAGAGGGCATCTTATTATAATTTCCATAAGAGTTGTTGTAGGAATTACCATAATTATTAGAAGGATTACTAGGATATGGCCTAGGATTAAAATTCCCTCCATAAGCGTTGTTACCAAAATAATTCCTACCAACAAAATTCACATCCATAGATTCATTGTTATTCTCAATCAAAGTAGACAAAGGCATATCATTAGGATCAGAAGAAAAACCCTAAGTAGGAAATAATTTCATAAGTTCATCCATCTTTCCACTCAACACATTAATTTCTTCTATCGCATGCACTTTTTATTAGAAGATCTTTCAGTATGCCATTGAGAATAATTAACCATAATATTATCTAGGAGTTTAGTAGCATCTCCTAAAGTGATTTCCATAAAAGTGCCTTCCGCGGCCGAATCTAAAAGATTTCTAGAAGCAAAATTCAATCCGGCATAAAAAATTTGTATAATCATCCACAAATTCAAACCATGAGTAGGGCAATTACGTATCATTAATTTCATTCTCTCCCAAGCTTGTGCAACATGTTCATGATCAAGTTGTTTAAAGTTCATAATATCGTTTCTAAGATAGATGATCTTAGAGGGAGGAAAATACTTAGAGATAAAAGCATCTTTGCACTTGTTCCATGAATCAATACTATTCTTAGGCAAAGACGAAAACCAAGCTTTAGCACGATCTCTAAGCGAAAAAGGAAATAGCTTCAATTTAACGACATCATTATTGACATGTTTTTTCTTTTGCATATCACATAAATCAACGAAGCTATTCAGATGAGTAGCGACATCTTCACTAGGAAGGCCGGCGAATTGATCTTTCATAACAAGATTCAACAAAGTAGTATTAATTTCACAAGATTCAGCATCGGTAAGAGGAGCAATCAGAGTGCTAAGGAAATCATTATTGTTGGTATTGGTGAAGTCACACAATTTTACTAGTATCTTGAGCCATCGCGACAAGCAAGCAATCTAACACACGAGCAAACAAAAGCAAACGGGCAAAAAGAGGCAAATAGAGAGGGAGGATAGGGAGAGAGAGGGCGAATAAAACGGCAAGGGTGAATTGGGGGGAGAGGATAATGAGAGGAAAATGGCAAATAATGTAATGCGAGAGATAGGGATTGTGATGGGTACTTGGTATGTTGACTTTTTGCGTAGACTCCCCGGCAACAGCGCCAGAAATCCTTCTTGCTACGTCTTGAGCTTGCGTTGGTTCTCCCCGAAGAGGATGGGATTATGCAGTAGAGTAGCGTAAGTATTTCCCTCAGTTTTTGAGAACCAAGGTATCAATCCAGTAGGAGCCCACGCTCAAGTCCCTCGTACCTGCACAAAGCGATAGCTACTCGCAACCAACGCGATTAGGGGTTGTCAAGCCCTTCACGGTCACTTACGAGAGTGAGATCTGATAGATATAATATTTTTCGTATTTTTTGGTATAAAGATGCAAATTAAAAAGTAAAAGCAAAATAAAAAGAAAAACAAGATTAAAGTAATGGAGATTGATATGATGAGAATAGACCCGGGGGCCATAGGTTTCACTAGTGGCTTATCTCAAGAGCATAAGTATTCTAAGGTGGGTGAACAAACTACTCTTGAGCAATTGACAGAATTGAGCATAGTTATGAGAATATCTAGGCATGATCATGTATATAGGCATCACGTCCGTGACAAGTAGATCGAAATGATTCTGCATCTACTACTATTACTCCACTCATCGACCGCTATCCAGCATGCATCTAGAGTATTAAGATAAAAACAGAGTAACGCCTTAAGCAAGATGACATGATGTAGAGAGACAAATTCATGCAATATGAAATAAACCTCATCTTGTTATCCTTGATGGCAACGATACAATACGTGCCTTGCTGCCCCTTCTGTCACTGGGTAAGGACACCGCAAGATCGAACCCAAAGCTAAGCACTTCTCCCATGGCAAGAACTACCAATCTAGTTGTCCAAACCAAACGGATAATTCGAAGAGACTTGCAAAGATAACCAATCATACATAAAAGAATTCAGAGAAGATTCAAATATTATTCATAGATAGACTTGATCATAAACCCACAATTCATCAGTCTCAACAAACACACCGCAAAAAGAAGATTACATCGAATAGATCTCCACAAGAGAGGGGAAGAACTTTGTATTGAGATTCAAAGAGAGAGAAGAAGCCATCTAGCTACTAACTATGGACCCGAAGGTCTGAGGTAAACTACTCACACTTCATCGGAGGGGCTAGGATGATGTAGAAGCCCTGCGTGATGACGGCCCTCTTCTGGCGGAGCTCCGGAATAGGCCCCAAGATGGGATCTTGTGGATACAGAAAGTTGCGACGGTGGAATTAGGTTTTTGGCTCCTGTTCTGATCGTTTGGGGGTACGTGTGTATATATAGGAGGAAGAAGTACGCCGGAGGAGCAACGAGGGGCCTACGAGGTAGGGGGCGCACCCTAGGGGGGTGCCCCCCACCCTCGTGACCGCCTCTTTTGTTCCTTGGAGCAGGGTTCAAGTCTCCTAGATCACGTTCGGTGAGAAAATAACGTTCCCAAAGATTTTATTCCGTTTGGACTCTGTTTGATATTCCGTTTATCCGAAACACTGAAATGGGCAAAAGACAGCAATTCCGGGTTGGACCTTCGGTTAATAGGTTGGTCCCAAAAATAATATAAAAGTGGAAAATAAAGCCCAATATAGTCCAAAACAGTAGATAATATAGCATGGAGCAATCAAAAATTATAGATACGTTGGAGACGTATCACAAACGCAGGGTTTTCTCCCCCCTGCGGATCTGGTCCCTGTTCGAGCAGGGTTGGCTTCCTTCAACGGCCAAACCCAGGCAGAGGATTTCCCCAATCCTTCCATGGGGGAACGAGTGTGCTTCGCCCCCTATCTGCTGAGGGGCGTGGGATTTCCAATTCACCCGTTCCTCTAGCCTCCAGCTACACAATTTTACCCAGCCTCCATCTTGCATATTGCGGGCTACATCGCTTTATGCGAGTCATTCCTGGGTTGTGAGGCCCATTTTGATCTGTGGAGAAGGATGTTTTGTCTTGTCTCGCGCAACCACGAGGGATCGATATTTGAAGTGGGCGGGGCCGAAATATGGTGCATTGCTGAGACCGGATACCTATCCAGCACACCAAAGAAAGCTTCCGAAGAGTGGACCTCTGAATGGGTTTATATTGACGACGTCGCACTTCCCGACCCAATCCGGATGGGCCTCCCCGAATTTTCAAGTGCTCTATTGAAGAAATTCCATAGTTGGCGTCCTCGGAGCCTCGAGGAAGAGGATAGCGCAAAGATCAGTCTGCTGCTAGGCAAGATCAAGATGCTCGCCCAGTTCGGATTGTTAATAGTCGAGATAATGGCGGTCTCCATAACACGAGGGGTCCAACTACACCAATATAGAGGGCTACCTATGTGGCATTTCAATGGGGAAGACGACGCCTCCCGCTACGGTCGGAAGGGCCCGAAGACTCCCGCCACTCTGGCCAAAATACTGGCCGAGCTATATAAACGGGAGCAGGAGGAGTTCGCCCATCTCCAAAATCGAGACGGGTTTTCTATGTACAATTCTCCTAGCTGGGTAAGCTCTAACTCCACTATTCGACCACTCTCCCTGAATTATTTTTGAAGGGTGATATCTTATTCATTCATAACAGGAATGGCGAAAGGCTGTCGAGGGGATCCATGACCCTGCCCCTCATCCAGAGAATCACAATCGGGATCTCGACCCCGGATATGAGGAAGATCCGGACATATTCGTGGATTTCAAAGATGGAGTTTTCTATCAGACGAGTTATGACGGCACGGATGTACCCATCATCGCCGATTACCCTGGCCTCCTTCCTGTTTCGCACGTAAGTAATCAGGAGACACTTTGTCCGAGAGGGTTCTATCATTCTTCCTCACTCACCGCACTATCATGTGCTTAGAAGGTGAGGCATTTGGCGCGTCGTGCTGCCCCGGGGGCATCTCCATAGAGAGCGGCTCCTGCGTCGGGCAGGCCTTCAAAGAGGAAGGCAAACAGAGATACGGTCGGGCCTTCCTTGAAGAGGTATGGCTTTGCAACTATGCTCTTTTTAGCAATCGCGTCTAGTTGTGACTTATATATTCATTTTGTATCAGGGAAAAGGCTCGATGGACTGTGTCCGGGGACCCGACAAGTCATACTCCTGATCACTAGGGTTCGGTCCCAGGCGAAGAGACAGGGCCCGATATGGGAGCGGCACCTTCTCTCCTTCTGCCGAGGGTTCGGAAAATATGCCCTTCACCAATTCGGAAGTGGAGAGCATCATGAATCACCGGTGCCGGAGGGCCGTTTTATGAAACCCCCGCTTCTCAAAAGAGGCGTTCAGTGCCTTCAGCTCGGCTGATGCATACATCCGAGCTGCTCGAGATGGGCTTAACCGAGCCACCAAGCAACATTTGAAAGATGTGCAGGTAAGTTTACCTTGTCCAAATTTGATAACCATGTGCCGGCAGCCCCCGAGACTTGAAGCAGTTGGGACAAATGTTTTAAGGATCATTGAATAACCAGGTTCTTACGGAGACGAATGACCTGCTAGCCCAAGAGCTGGGGCAGTGCCGGACACGGCTAACTGCTACTACCACTGAACTGGAAAAGTTCAAGAAGGTGTCCTCTGGTTATATTTCCCTCCATCGAGAAACAAAAAGAGAAATTATACGCCCGCTGTATTGCAACTGTTGCTTCTCTCATAACAGGGTCACCGGACCAACTAGGAGAGGAACTGAAGGCCACTCAAACGAGTGAAAAAGAGGCGAAGAGACAACATGCCGCAGGCGAGCGCGTTCTGACCCGAGTCAGAGGGGAGAAAAACAAACTCCAGGATTCAAACATCAAACTGAGAGAAGAACTGAAAGATGTGCGAGCTCAGCTAGCCGACTCCGTGAAGGAGAACAAAAAGCTGCGAGGTGGCATATTCAGTATGTCGCCGAATTTACCTTGTAACAATTTGGGGTACAATTAGCTGATATAGCTGTCATTGCAGGTATGTTGACGGGCCGTCCCAAAGAGGAGGCGTCCGGATCATCAAGTGATCTTCTGTAAGGGCTGTTGCAGTTACACGAGAAAGCTCGGTAGGCAATGCAGAGTGTAGCCAAGGCCTTATGTCCATCCGCCTCCCTCCAGGGAGTATGGAGAAGCTTGTAGAGCTGTTCAAGGGAGTGCGGCGGCGTATCTAGCTGTGGAAGATATCGGCCTGCCGAGAGGGTGCGCGAGAGGCATGGGCCATGGTAAAAATGCGGTATACCAAGATGGATCCGAATCACATGGCCCGGGTCGGACCGCTAGGGTCAAATGGGGAAGAAATTCCCGTTAGTTTAGTATATGAACAAGTAGAAGTAGCCGCCAGATATTCCCAGCGGGATTGTAAATTAGACCTTCTGTTGGACGGCATAGAGGAGGAAATTTTTGAGTCATAGTGACTGTGTACTTTCCCTGACATATGTGATTCTAGCTGGATTATAAAAACAATTGTCATGGCCGACCATTTCGCTTCGACCTCTGGACCCGAAGGTGCGGAGTGTTTCTGAATAGCCTAGCGGTAGAATATACCGGGGTGTGCATGGGAACCGGGCGTAGGGGTCATAGTTGCTTGAACGGATAATGTGTATCTGGCTAGTTATGTTATATTACATTATGTAAGAAACATCTTCCAGAGAGAATAGTTCTGTTAAGGGTTCCTTTCCCTGGGTGTGCATGCATTTTAATGTGCATGTCCGAACTGTGATTGAAAAAAACGCAAAGTTAGTAACTTCTGGGGTTTCACAATGGAGTGAATGCGGAAACGTCATTAATTCACCGATCGAATATTCCCTTAAGAACGCTAGCTTTCGGCTTCACCCAGTTTGAGGTACACATCCGGATGACCCGACAGTAACAATCGCAGAGGTGCTCCCTTTATGCCCTAGCCGAACTAACAGGAACATAGTGTTGGAAATATGCCCTAGAGGCAATAATAAAAGCATTATTATTATATTTCCTTGCTCATGATAATTGTCTTTATTCATGCTATAATTGTGTTATCCAGAAATCGTAATACATGTGTGAATAATAGACACCAACATGTCCCTAGTAAGCCTCTAGTTGACTAGCTCGTTGATCAACAGATAGTCATGGTTTCCTGACTATGGACATTCGATGTCATTGATAACGAGATCACATCATTAGGAGAGTGATGTGATGGACAAGACCCAATCCTAAACATAGCATAAAGATCGTATAGTTCGTTTGCTAGAGTTTTTCCAATGTCAAGTATCCTTTCCTTAGACCATGAGATCGTGTAACTCCCGGATACCGTAGGAGTGCTTTGGGTGTACCAAACATCACAACGTAACTGGGTGACCATAAAGGTATACTACGGCTATCTCCGAAAGTGTCTGTTGGGTTGACACGGATCAAGACTGGGATTTGTCACTCCATATGACGGAGAGGTATCACTGGGCCCACTCGGTAATACATCATCATTATGAGCTCAAAGTGACCAAGTGTCTGGTCATGGGATCATGCATTACGGTATGAGTAAAGTGACTTGCCTGTAACGAGATTGAACAAGGTATTGGGATACCGACGATCGAATCTCGGGCAAGTAACATATCGATTGACAAAGGGAATTGTATACGGGGTTGCTTGAATTCTCGACATTGTGGTTCATCCGATGAGATCATCGAGGAGCATGTGGGAGCCAACATGGGTATCCAGATCCCGCTGTTGGTTATTGACTGGAGAGTCGTCTCGGTCATGTCTGCATGTCTCCCGAACCCGTAGGGTCTACACACTTAAGGTTCGGTGACGCTAGGGTTGTAGGGATATGTATATGCAGTAACCCGAATGTTGTTCGGAGTCCCGGATGAGATCCCGGACGTCACAAGGAGTTCCAGAATGGTCCGGAGGTAAAGAATTATATATAGGAAGTGCTATTTCGGCCATCGGGACAAGTTTCGGGGTCACCGGTATTGTACCGGGACCACCGGAAGGGTCCCGGGGGTCCACCGGGTGGGGCCACCTGCCCCGGGGGGGCACATGGGCTGTAGGGGGTGCGCCTTGGCCTACATGGGCCAAGGGAACCAGCCCCAAGAGGCCCATGCGCCTAGGGTTTAAGAAGGGAAGAGTCCCAAAGGGGGAAGGCACCCCCTAGGTGCCTTGGGGGGAGGGACTCCTCCCTTGGCCGCCGCCCCCCCTAGGAGATTGGATCTCCTAGGGCCGGCGCGCCCCCCTTGGCTCCCTATATATAGTGAGGGAAGGAGGGCCTCTCATACCATGCCTTTGGTGCCTCCCTCTCCCTCTCCAACACCTCCTCCTCCTCCATAGAGCTTGGCGAAGCCCTGCCGGAGTACTGCAGCTCCATCACCACCACGCCGTCGTGCTGCTGCTGGAGCCATCTTCCTCAACCTCTCCTTCCCCCTTGCTGGATCAAGAAGGAGGAGACATCACGCTGATCGTACGTGTGTTGAACGTGGAGGTGCCGTCCGTTCGGCGCTAGGATCTCCGGTGATTTGGATCACGTCGTGTACGACTACCTCATCCCCGTTCTTTGAACGCTTCCGCTCGCTATCTACAAAGGTATGTAGATGCATCCGATCACTCGTTGCTAGATGAACTCATAGATGGATCTTGGTGAAACCGTAGGAATTTTTTTTGTTTTCTGCAACGTTCCCCAACAGTGGCATCATGAGCTGGGTCTATGCGTAGTTCTTCTTGCGCGAGTAGAACACAATTTGTTGTGGGCGTTAATGTTGTCAACTTTCTTGCCGCTACTAGTCTTAGCTTGCTTCAGCAGTATTGTGGGATGAAGCGGCCCGGACCAACCTTACACGTACGCTTATGTGAGACCGGTTCCACCGACTGACATGCACTAGTTGCATAAGGTCGCTGGCGGGTGTCTGTCTCTCCCACTTTAGTTGGAGCGGATTCGATGAAAAGGGTCCTTATGAAGGGTAAATAGAAGTTGACAAATCACGTTGTGGCTTTCACGAAGGTAAGAAAACGTTCTTGCTAGAACCCTATTTCAGCCACGTAAAACTTGCAACAACAATTAGAGGACGTCTAACTTGTTTTTGCACCAAGTGCTTTGTGATATGATATGGCCAAAGTTGTGATGAATGATGAATGATATATATGTGATGTATGAGATGTTCATGCTATTGTAATAGGAATCACGACTTGCATCTCGATGAGTATGACAACCGGCAGGAGCCATAGGAGTTGTCTTTATATTTTGTATGACCTGCGTGTCATTGAGAAACGCCATGTAAATTACTTTACTTTATTGCTAAACGCGTTAGCCATAGTAGTAGAAGTAATAGTTGGCGAGCAACTTCATGGAGACACGATGATGGAGATCATGGTGTCAAGCCGGTGACAAGATGATCATGGAGCCCCAAGATGGAGATCAAAGGAGCTATGTGATATTGGCCATATCATGTCACTATTATTATTTGATTGCATGTGATGTTTATCATGTTTTGCATCTTGTTTACTTAGAACGACGGTAGTAAATAAGATGATCCCTCATAATAATTTCAAGAAAGTGTTCCCCCTAACTGTGCACCGTTGCGACAGTTCGTTGTTTCAAAGCACCACGTGATGATCGGGTGTTAGATTCCGACGTTCACATACAACGGGTGTAAGACAGATTTACACATGCAAAACACTTAGGTTGACTTGACGAGCCTAGCATGTACAGACATGGCCTCGGAACATAGAAGACCGAAAGGTCGAGCATGAGTCGTATAGAAGATACAATCAACATGAAGATGTTCACCGACGTTGACTAGTTCGTCTCACGTGATGATCGGACACGACCTAGTTAACTCGGATCATGTTATACTTAGATGACTGGAGGGATGTCTATCTGAGTGGGAGTTCATTGTATAATTTGATTAGATGAACTTAATTATCATGAACTTAGTCTAAAATATTTACAATATGTCTTGTAGATCAAATGGCCAACGTAGTCCTCAACTTCAACGCGTTCCTAGAGAAAACCAAGCTGAAAGACGATCGCAGCAACTACACGGACTGCGTCCGGAACTTGAGGATCATCCTCATAGCTGCCAAGAAAGATTATGTCCTACAAGCACCGCTAGGTGAAGCTCCCGTCCCACTGAACCAAGACGTTATGAACGCTTGGCAGACACGTGCTGATGACTACTCCCTCGTTCAGTGTGGCATGCTTTACAGCTTAGAGACGGGGCTCCAAAAGCGTTTTGAGAGACATGGAGCATATGAGATGTTCGAAGAGCTGAAAATGGTTTTCCAAGCTCATGCCCGGGTCGAGAGATATGAGGTCTCCGACAAGTTCTTCAGCTATAAGATGGAGGAAAATAGTTCTGTCAGTGAGCACATACTCACTATGTCTGGGTTGCATAACCGCTTGACTCAGCTGGGAGTTAATCTCCAGGATGACGCGGTCATTGACAGAATCCTCCAGTCGCTTCCACCAAGCTACAAGAGCTTTGTGATGAACTTCAATATGCAGGGGATGGAAAAGACCATTCCTGAGGTATTTGCAATGCTGAAATCAGCAGAGGTAGAAGTCAAGAAGGAACATCAAGTGTTGATGGTCAATAAAACCACTAAGTTCAAGAAGGGCAAGGGTAAAAAGAACTTTAAGAAGGACGGCAAGGGAGTTGCCGCGCCCGGTAAGCAAGCTACCGGGAAGAAGCCAAAGAATGGACCCAAGCCCGAGACTGGGTGCTTTTATTGCAAGGGAAGTGCTCACTGGAAGCGGAACTGCCCCAAATACTTAGCGGACAAGAAGGCCGGCAAAACAAAAGGTATATGTGATATACATGTAATAGATGTGTACCTTACCAGTATTCGTAGTAGCTCCTGGGTATTCGATACCGGTGCAGTTGCTCACATTTGTAACTCAAAGCAGGAGCTGCAGAATAAGCGGAGACTGGCAAAGGACGAGGTGACGATGCGCGTCGGGAATGGTTCCAAGGTCAATGTGATCGCCGTCGGCATGCTACCTCTACATTTACCTTCGGGATTAGTTTTAAACCTTAATAATTGTTATTTAGTGCCAGCTTTGAGCATGAACATTGTATCGGGATCTCGTTTAATTCGAGATGGCTACTCATTTAAATCCAAGAATAATGGTTGTTCTATTTATATGAGAGATATGTTTTATGGTCATGCTCCAATGGTGAATGGTTTATTCTTAATGAATCTCGAGCGTAATGCTACACATGTTCATAGTGTGAATACCAAAAGATGTAAGGTTGATAATGATAGTCCCACACATTTGCGGCACTGCCGCCTTGGTCACATAGGTGTCAAACGCATGAAGAAGCTCCATGCAGATGGACTTTTAGAGTCTCTTGATTATGAATCACTTGACACGTGCGAACCATGCCTCATGGGTAAAATGACCAAGACTCCGTTCTCAGGAACAATGGAGCGAGCAACCAACTTGTTGGAAATCATACATACTGATGTGTGCGGTCCAATGAGTGTTGAGGCTCGCGGTGGCTATCGTTATGTTCTCACCCTCACTGATGACTTGAGTAGATGTGGGTATATCTACTTAATGAAACACAAGTCTGAGACCTTTGAAAAGTTCAAGGAATTTCAGAGTGAGGTTGAAAATCAACGTGACAGAAAATCAAGATTTTGCGATCAGATCATGGAGGAGAATACTTGAGTCACGAATTTGGCACACACTTAAGAAAATGTGGAATAGTTTCACAACTCATGCCACCTGGAACACCTCAGCGTAATGGTGTGTCCGAATGTCGTAATCGCACTCTATTAGATATGGTGCGACCTATGATGTCTCTTACCGATTTACCGCTATCTTTTTGGGGCTATGCTTTAGAGACTGCCGCATTCACTTTAAATAGGGCTCCGTCGAAATCCGTTGAGACGACACCATATGAATTATGGTTTGGGAAGAAACCTAAGCTGTCGTTTCTAAAAGTTTGGGGATGCGATGCTTATGTCAAGAAACTTCAACCTAAAAAGCTCGAACCCAAGTCGGAAAAATGCATCTTCATAGGATACCCTAAAGAAACTATTGGGTATACCTTCTACCTCAGATCCGAAGGCAAGATCTTTGTTGCCAAGAATGGATCCTTTCTAGAGAAGGAGTTTCTCTCGAAAGAAGTAAGTGGGAGGAAAGTAGAACTTGATGAAGTGTTACCTCTTGAACCGGAAAATGCGCAACTCAAGAAAATGTTCCTGAGGTGCCTGCACCGACTAGAGAGGAAGTTAATGATGATGATCATGAAACTTCAGATCAAGTTGCTATTGAACCTCGTAGGTCCACAAGGACAGGTTCCGCACCAGAGTGGTACGGCAACCCTGTCCTGGAAATCATGTTGTTAGACAACGGTGAACCTTCGAACTATGAAGAAGCGATGGCGGGCCCGGATTCCGACAAATGGCTAGAAGCCATGAAATCCGAGATAGGATCCATGTATGAAAACAAAGTATGGACTTTGACTGACTTGCCCGATGATCGGCGAGCCATAGAAAATAAATGGATCTTTAAGAAGAAGACAGACACGGATGGTAATGTGACCATCTATAAAGCTCACCTTGTCGCTAAGGGTTATTGACAAGTTCAAGGGGTTTACTACGATGAGACTTTCTCACCGGTAGCGAAGCTGAAGTCCGCCCGAATCATGTTAGCAATTGCCGCATACTATGATTATGAGATATGGCAAATGGACGTCAAAACGGCATTCCTTAATGGTTTCCTTAAGGAAGAATTGTATATGATGCAGCCGGAAGGTTTTGTCGATCCTAAGAATGCTAACAAGGTGTGCAAGCTCCAACGCTCGATTTATGGGCTGGTGCAAGCATCTCGGAGTTGGAACATTCGCTTTGATGAGATGATCAAAGCGTTTGGGTTTACGCAGACTTATGGAGAAGCCTGCGTTTACAAGAAAGTGAGTGGGAGCTCTGTAGCATTTCTCATATTATATGTAGATGACATACTTTTGATGGGAAATGATATAGAACTCTTGGACAGCATTAAGGCCTACTTGAATAAGAGTTTTTCAATGAAGGACCTTGGAGAAGCTGCTTATATATTAGGCATCAAGATCTATAGAGATAGATCAAGACGCCTCATAGGTCTTTCACAAAGCACATACCTTGATAAGATATTGAAGAAGTTCAATATGGATCAGTCTAAGAAGGGGTTCTTTCCTGTGCTACAAGGTGTGAAATTGAGCTCAGCTCAATGTCCGACCACGGCAGAAGATATAGAAGAGATGAGTGTCATCCCCTATGCCTCAGCCATAGGTTCTATTATGTATGCCATGCTGTGTACCAGACCTGATGTAAACCTTGCCGTAAGTTTGGTAGGAAGGTACCAAAGTAATCCCGGCAAGGAACACTGGACAACGGTCAAGAATATCCTGAAGTACCTAAAAAGGACTAAGGAAATGTTTCTCGTTTATGGAGGTGACGAAGAGCTCGTCGTAAAGGGTTACGTCGACGCTAGCTTCGACACAGATCTGGATGACTCTAAGTCACAAACCGGATACGTGTATATTTTGAATGGTGGGGCAGTAAGCTGGTGCAGTTGCAAGCAGAGCGTCATGGCGGGATCTACATGTGAAGCGGAGTACATGGCAGCCTCGGAGGCAGCGCATGAAGCAATTTGGCTGAAGGAGTTCATCACCGACCTAGGAGTCATACCCAATGCGTCGGGGCCAATCAAACTCTTCTGTGACAACACTAGAGCTATTGCACTTGCCAAGGAGCCCAGGTTTCACAAGAAGACCAGGCACATCAAGCGTCGCTTCAACTCCATTCATGAAAATGTTCAAGATGGAGATATAGATATTTGTAAACTACATACGGACCTGAATGTAGCAGATCCGTTGACTAAACCTCTCCCTAGGGCAAAACATGATCAACACCAGAACTCTATGGGTGTTCGATTCATCACAATGTAACTAGATTATTGACTCTAGTGCAAGTGGGAGACTGTTGGAAATATGCCCTAGAGGCAATAATAAAAGCATTATTATTATATTTCCTTGTTCATGATAATTGTCTTTATTCATGCTATAATTGTGTTATCCGGAAATCGTAATACATGTGTGAATAATAGACACCAACATGTCCCTAGTAAGCCTCTAGTTGACTAGCTCGTTGATCAACAGATAGTCATGGTTTCCTGACTATGGACATTGGATGTCATTGATAACGAGATCACATCATTAGGAGAATGATGTGATGGACAAGACCCAATCCTAAACATAGCATAAAGATCGTATAGTTCGTTTGCTAGAGTTTTTCCAATGTCAAGTATCCTTTCCTTACACCATGAGATCGTGTAACTCCCGGATACCATAGGAGTGCTTTGGGTGTACCAAACGTCACAACGCAACTGGGTGACCATAAAGGTATACTACGGGTATCTTCAAAAGTGTCTGTTGGGTTGACACGGATCAAGACTGGGATTTGTCACTCCGTATGACGGAGAGGTATCACTAGGCCCACTCGGTAATACATCATCATTATGAGCTCAAAGTGACCAAGTGTCTGGTCACGGGATCATGCATTACGGTACAAGTAAAGTGACTTGCCGGTAACGAGATTGAACAAGGTATTGGGATACCGACGATCGAATCTCGGGCAAGTAACATATCGATTGACAAAGGGAATTGTATATGGGGTTGCTTGAATTCTCGACATCGTGGTTCATCCGATGAGATCATCGAGGAGCATGTGGGAGCCAACATGGGTATCCAGATCCCGCTGTTGGTTATTGACCGGAGAGTCGTCTCGGTCATGTCTGCATGTCTCCCAAACCCGTAGGGTCTACACACTTAAGGTTCGGTGACGCTAGGGTTGTAGGGATATGTATATGCAGTAACCCGAATGTTGTTCGGAGTCCCGGATGAGATCCCGGACGTCACGAGGAGTTCCAGAATGGTCCGGAGGTAAAGAATTATATATAGTAAGTGCTATTTCGGCCATCGGGACAAGTTTCGGGGTCACCGGTATTGTACCGGGACCATTGGAAGGGTCCCGGGGGTCCACCGGGTGGGGCAACCTGCCCCGGGGGGCCACATGGTCTGTAGGGGGTGCGCCTTGGCCTACATGGGCCAAGGGCACCAGCCCCAAGAGGCCCATGCGCCTAGGGTTTAAGAAGGGAAGAGTCCCAAAGGGGGAAGGCACCCCCTAGGTGCCTTGGGGGGGAGGGACTCCTCCCTTGGCCGCCGCCCCCCTAGGAGACTGGATCTCCTAGGGCCGGCGCCCCCCCTTGGCTCCCTATATATAGTGAGGGAAGGAGGGCCTCTCATACCACGCCCTTGGTGCCTCCCTCTCCCTCTCCAACACCTCCTCCTCCTCCATAGAGCTTGGCGAAGCCCTGCCGGAGTACTGCAGCTCCATCACCACCACGCCGTCGTGCTGCTGCTGGAGCCATCTTCCTCAACATCTCCTTCCCCCTTGCTGGATCAAGAAGGAGGAGACGTCACGCTGATCGTACATGTGTTGAACGCGGAGGTGACGTCCGTTCGGCGCTAGGATCTCCGGTGATTTTGATCACGTTGTGTACGACTACCTCATCCGCGTTCTTTGAACGCTTCTGCTCGCGATCTACAAAGGTATGTAGATGCGTTCGATCACTCGTTGCTAGATGAACTCATAGATGGATCTTGGTGAAACCGTAGGAAATTTTTTTGTTTTCTGCAACCTTCCCCAACACGTAGGGCATAAGCACAGGAGCCAGGCAACCCAGCTTGGCCAAAACTTAAGTCATATCGATGCATATGATGGCGAAGAAAAGGTACATATGAGAAGAACGCATATGTGGTGAGCTTGATGCTCGAAGGATAATAGCAAGCTTCTATACAAGAAGCCCCCAGGTATAATGGATGTACATATTTGGAGAGGTACACATCACGGGACCATGGTTTGGCCGTACTAAAGCCATAGGGCTAAAGAGCAAAACAAAAAGAAAGAAAAAATAACGGTAATAACTATCGGCGTTCTGGGAACGGGGGTCCCCAGACTTGCCTGCCTGCGGCCTGCGGCGTGGCTCGAGTGGGGGCCCAACACGGCCCATCTTCATCAAGCACAAGACTCAAGACCCTCGCGAGGGGCCAAGCCTCTCGAGGCGGACGACACGGCGCATCCTCATGCGCAGCCTCCTTAGGCTGGCTCGTGAGGAGACGGAGATATCAAGGTGGGGTGTCTCGTGAGGCACCCGTGACGCAAGCCATGACGATCGAGGGCGCCAGGCGGGCGCCAGCGCGCGCAGCGTCCTTCTTTCCTCTTTGGTGCAAAGGGGGCAAGCGCAGCCGCGGAGTACCGAGGCATCAGGCAAAGGTTGCCGTTTCGGTGCAACAAGACCAGGACCAAGCAGACTACGAGACGGAGGTCACCATGGAGCCCAGCGCGGCGTCACCGCAGAGCCTGTCACAGGCGAAGACCACCTTTAGTCAGGATAAGAGTACTTGTTGTCCCCCTTCAAATTAGCCCGCCATTGTTGGCTCCCTTCCCGCTCGATATTTGGGAAGAGGACCAGGGCCCCTATAAATAGGACCGGCCACCCACGTAGCGGGGGGGGCAGTTGGTTCGTCCGGTTTTGATGAGAAGGCACACAGAGTAGAGAAACAGAGAGAGAGAGAGAGAGAGAGAGAGAGAGAGAGAGGGGTGACCGAACTCCTCCCAGCAGTTCGTCGCCTCAGCTAAGAACTGACCCTCGCGAGGCAGTTCTTCCTTCTAGTGTTCATCATCACCAGCCCCAGGAGGCAATCCATCCACCACACACTAGAGTAGGGTATTACACCACAATGGTGGCCCGAACCAGTATAAATCTTGTGTCTCTTGCGCAGTTCTTTTAGTGGTTTAGATCCTTGTGAGGCGGGGAGGTTGAGGACGTGATTTCCGCGCGCACCTCAGTGCTCGAACCTTAAGGGTCTGCCGGAACCCGAAATCCGACATTTGGCGCGCCAGGTAGGGGTGCGCCGGAATTTGTCTTCCACCGCTCCGTTCTCCTCCGACCGTCGCATCCATGTCTGACGCTCGTCGGGCCCGCGCCGAGCGCCGGGCCGCCATCGCTTCTCGCGTCGCCCAGACGGCCCCCGACGATGGGCGTCCTCATCGTTCACCGTCTCCCGCCATCAACACCGCCACCGGCCCGGCGGGGGGCGAGCAGCAAGCATCGTCTCAGCACCCGTCCGTGTGGCAAGACGGCCGCACCGCTACTCCATCACTCGCTCCAGCCGGTTCTTCATCCCGCGCGCTCCGCGCACCCATGGAGGCTCGAGCTGCGCTCCTCGCGGCAAACGAGCTCCTGCGCTACCGCCCCGTCGACGATGTCTATGAGGAGTGGCTCGACTGCGTCGCCGAGCTTGTCCGCGCCGCAGGGGGCTCCTCCGCACCGCCCGTCCCTCTGCGCCACACTCCGCCCCGCGCGGGCAACGAAGCACCAGAGGCGCACCAGCCGCCTCCCCTCCAAGAAGATGCCATGGCTCCAAGGCGCTTGGCCCCTGGGCGGAACCCGCTTCGTCAGGCGCCAGCGCAGCAAGAGCGGAGCTGCCAAGAAGTTCCTCGCCCACAAGGGGCTGCCAGGGCGCTCCCTGCTCCGGCGCGCCGCGACCCTGCTCCAGCTCCGGCGCGCCAAGACCCCGCCCTGCTCCTAGCTGCAGCGCATGGGGACCCACAAGACCAAGCTCTCCACCAATCGAGGCCTTTTGTGGCCACCGTGGGCTGCCACGCCTACACCACAGAGCTGCGCAGCGTCGCGTGGCCCGGCAAGTTTAAGCCTGACCTGCCTCCTCGCTACGACGACACAACCGATCCCGCAGAGTTCCTCCAGCTCTACGAGCTGGGCATCGAGGCTGCCGGCGGGGATGAAAAGGTCATGGCGAACTGGTTCCCCATGGCGCTCAAGGAAGGAGCTCGAACCTGGCTCCTGAATCTGGCTCCACGCACGATCTCCTCCTGGGACCAGATGCGCGCCCGCTTCATCGCCAACTTCCAAGGTACTCGCGACCGGCCGCCCACCGTAAGCGACATGCGCCGCATCAAGCAACAACCTGGAGAGACCCTGCAAAAGTACATCCAGCGCTTCAACAGCGCGCGCCTCAAGATCCCCAAGGTGTCCGAGGAGGCCATCATCTCGGCCTTCTCCGACGGCGTGCGCGACGTCAAGATAAAGGAGGAGCTGGCGATGCATGAGGACCTCTGCACCTCCCTGGAGCTGTTTAACTTGGCGAACAAGTGCGCCAGGGCTGAGGAGGGACGCATCTCCCTCCTCGAGCTGCCTGCCGCGGACCCAGAAGAGAAGAAGCCCAAAGCCAAGGACGCGAAGCGCAAGGGGGCTGCCGTACTCGCGGCAGAACCAGACACAAAGCGGGGCAAGGATCTGCCCGAACCCTCCAGAGGCAGCCGGTACTGCGTGTACCATGACCTCCACACCCACAACACCAACGAATGTCAAGAGCTCCGCGCTGTGCGAGAAGGAAGGATCGGCCGTCGCCCTGACCGTGCTGATCGGGGCTACGGCTGAGGAGGAGGAAGAAACCCAGGACGCTGGGAAGATCGCGGCCCGCGCCAGGGGTGGCGCGACCAGCCTCGCGAGGACCGCTGGCGGGACCTGCCTCCTGAGGGAGACCGGAGGGATCAGCCTCGTGAGGACCGCCCTCATGGCAATGTAGGCCTACCTCCGCTGCCGCCTCGGCCAAGGAGGAACGAAGACCGCCATCAAGACGAGGGGGCTGGGGGCTTCGAGGAGCCACGCGCAATCGCCTGCATCCTGGGCGGAGCTCAAGCCCCAGCCTCCCAACGCATCTTCAAGCAGTTTGCCCGCGAAGTGAATGCAGCCCTCCCCAAGCTCGAAGCAACACGCCCCCTCAGGTGGTCGGCGTGCCCCATCACGTTCAGCTCGGCAGACCAGCTCAAGTGCGCGGCCACGGCAGGAGTCCTCCCGATGCTCTGCTCCCCAGTCATCAGCAACGTGCTGGTCACCAAGACCCTCATCGATGCCGGGGCAGGGCTCAACGTCCTGTCCGTGGAAACATTCAACAATCTCCAAGTGCCCTATGACCAGCTGCAGTCGACCAAGCCTTTCTCCGGGATCACCGACGGTTCCACAGTCCCGATCGGGCAGGTCCGCCTCCCTGTCACCTTCGGGGCCCGCAGCAACTACCGCATCGAGCTTATCGACTTCGACGTCGCCAACATCCACCTGCCGCACCAACGCCGCTTCACCAACGACATCCCCAGGTGACACCTTCCAAGTTTCATTCCCAGCTGGGAGCGCCCTCCCAGGGTTGCATCACTCCCAGGCCACGTGGGTCCATCCCCGCGGCATGTATCTGCATTTACTTTTCCGTCGTTAGTTTGCCTTGTTGGGGGCGCCCCTCGGGCTGCATCATCCCCAAGCCGCTCGGGCCAGACCCAGCGGCGTGTATCTCCCTAGCGTTTATTTCCAACTATGCATCGCCTGTGCGCTTAACTGCATGGTGCCCGTTCGCGGCATCCTTTCTTCCCATGTCGGCCACTTGCACGTTAAAGGGGGGTGCCTGAGCATCGCGACTCAGGGCTCTTACTGGCTCTCCAGCCCTCACCCTCTGGCCTTGTCCATGGCATCGCGACCTGGCATACCAGCGACGGCTGAGACAAGCTCGAGGACCGGGACCCGAGGACGTAGAGTACCGGCATCTAACCAAAATTTGCAGGGACACATCTCAAGATATGGCCCAGTGCCAGGCGCAACCCGCCTAGAGGTAGGGCCTCGTGAGTCCCGCGCTGGCTCAGATACACCTCACCTACTCCAACCAGCAAGCTCTCGAATGACTAACGATCGACTAATGGCCGCCATGGCAACACCATCTTCTTTCTGTGATGAATCTGCAGGATCCATGGATGGAACTGCGCCAGCCAAGGCCCTCACGAGGTTTCCTTCACCCTCGCCCGCACGAACCGCTTGCACGTTAAAGGGGGGTGCCTGAGCATCACGACTCAGGGCTCTTACTGGCTCTCCAGCCCTCACCCTCTAGCCTTGTCCACGGCATCGCGACCTGGCATACCAGCGACGGCTGAGACAAGCTCGAGGGCCGGGATCCGAGGACGTAGAGCAGAAAGGGGAGCAGAGACGAGGGAGAAGGGGCTCGCGAGGACCTTGCCGAGCGATTCCTCTCCTACCGGCGCGCGAACCCGACGGCGCGCCAGGAATAATCCCCGACTCTCAAGATAAGTCACCATCCAAAACACTGGCTACTGTGACACAGCCCCCGCGCCTAAAGCAATTCCGTACTAGCGACGTCGCTTCCCTTTCTCACCGAGCAATGGCTGCTTGGGCGCCAAAGGGGACCTCCTGAGCATCGCGACTCAGGGGCTCTTACCGGACCCCGGGTCGCTCACCTCCTAGCCTTGACCACGGCATCGCGACCTGGCATACCAGCGATGGCTGACGCCGCCTTGGGACTGGGACCTGTCGGCGTAGAGCACCAAGCCCTCGCGAGGTTCAAAAGGGAGAACTAAGCTATGACGGAATCAGCAACTCACACAAATCCATAGCAAAGGTCATATATTAACAAACGGGACTACAGACACCTTACAAGCCCCCGTGGGGCGCCTTTTGATTCCTCGCAGGGAACGGATCCTAAGGAGTGCTAACTACACGGGCTCCAGCAGAAGATGCCATCATCAACAGTGGGTTGTCAGGCACCGGCGCCAACCACATCCAGATCAGGGTCGGCGACGGCCTGACGAGCCCGCCCTGCTCCGGGAGCAGCACCGGCTCGATGGCTCATAGCTATCGTCGCTCGTCTCAGGAGTCGCAAAGACTTCACTAGAATCGCTGGACCCCCCGGCGCCTTCGCCAAGGGAGCGGTCGACAGGCCTAGCCCTCGCCAGGGCAAGGTCCTGGCCACCTCTCCCGCGGCAACACTCCAGCCGGCGCCCGATCGCTTCGAAGACCTTGAGGAACATCACTGCAGCGCCATCGTACTCCAGGTGTACCGTGAAAACGCCCCTCTCCTTGCAGACCCGGGTGATTTCTCTCCAGCCGCGGGACAAGTAGATCTCGCCCGGGGCGGCGACCACGACCTCAGCCTCGGTCGCGAGGGCGCTGCAGCCGGCGTGCTGTAGCCAGAGCTCCAGAGGCCCTCCTGGAAGGACGACGGAGGCGAAGAAGGGAGGCAGACGGATCCAGGATTGAAGAGGAACGACAACGTGGAGCACGAACTCGTGGGAGGAGCCCTCGGCATGGACTCCGGGAGGGACAACCCACGCCTTCGTGACCCGACGGCGCCTACGACGGCGCCAGCCGCGGAGATCAGCATCGACACCCTCGGGGCCCTCGGCGGGGGCGTACAGAGGAAGCGGGAACCCCGGCGGAGCCCGCTCGCACCGGGGCCTCGGCTCCACCTGACGATCTTCCTCGCCCCGGCTGCAAAGGGCGAGCCGCTTCTTCAGCGGGAGCGGGTCTGGCCCCTCCCGAGGAGCTTTCCACTTCTCTGCTGCGGGGAACCGGGGGATCGGAGCCATCACACCAAGACGGAGCAAATATCGGGAAGAAGGAGAAAGCAAGGATCTGGAAAGGCACGCGCCGTACAGTACTTATAGCCGGCGAAGGCCAACCGCCGGCCTCCACGATCATAGGTAATCATGACACGATTTGCATGCAGGGACTTGTCCACCTCGCGCGGTCACCAAGGCGTCGCGGGGAAGTGGAGTCGCCCACGTCCCGTCAACCGCCACGCGGCGCCCGAGGCCGCAGGCTGTTAGGGCCCGCGGCGCTTCTCCCTTGCCCTTTCGCCTCTCGGCACGGCCAAGCCCATGCACGGCACGGGCCCGGCGGCTACTATCGGCGTTCTGGGAACGGGGGTCCCCAGACTTGCTTGCCTGCGCCCTGCGGCGTGGCTCGAATGGGCGCCCAACATGGCCCATCTTCATCAAGCACAAGACTCAAGACCCTCGCGAGGGGCCAAGCCTCGTGAGGCGGATGACACGGCGCATCATCAGGCGCAGCCTCCTCAGGCTAGCTCGCGAGGAGACTGAGATATCAAGGCGGGGTGTCTCATGAGGCGCCCGTGACGCAAGCCATGACGATCGAGGGCGCCAGGCGGGCGCCAGCGCGCACAGCGTCCTTCTTTCCTCTTTGGTGCAAAGGGGGCAAGCGCAGCCGCGGAGTACCGAGGCATCAGGCAAAGGTTGCCGTTTCGGTGCAACAAGACCAGGACCAAGCGGACTACGAGATGGAGGTCACCGTGGAGACTAGCACGGCGTCACCGCAGAGCCTGTCACAGGCGAAGACCACCTTTAGTCAGGATAATAGTACTTGTTGTCCCCCTTCAAATTAGCCCGCCGTTGTTGGCTCCCTTCCCGGTTGATATTTGGGAAGAGGACCAGGGCCCCTATAAATAGGACCGGCCACCCATGTAGCAGATAGAGAGCAGTTGGTTCGTCCGGTTTTGATGAGAAGGCACACAGATTAGAGAAAGAGAGAGAGAGAGAGAGAGAGAGAGAGAGAGGTGACCGAACTATGCGCGCCCGCTTCATCGCCAACTTCGAAGGTACTCTCGACCGGCCGCCCACCGTGAGCGACATGCGCCGCATCAAGCAACAACCCGGAGAGACCCTGCAAAAGTACATCCAGCGCTTCAACAGCGCGCGCCTCAAGATCCCCAAGGTGTCCGAGGAGGCCATCATCTCGGCCTTCTCCGACGGCGTGCGCGACGTCAAGATGAAGGAGGAGCTGGCGATGCATGAAGACCTCTGCACCTCCCTGGAGCTGTTCAACTTGGCGAACAAGTGCGCCAGGGTTGAGGAGGGACGTCTCTCCCTCCTCGAGCTGCCTGCCGCGGACCCAGAAGAGAAGAAGCCCAAAGCCAAGGACGCGAAGCGCAAGGGGGCTGCCGTACTCGCGGCAGAACCAGACACAAAGCGGGGCAAAGACCTGCCCGAACCCTCCAGAGGCAGCCGGTACTGCGTGTACCACTACCTCCACACCCACAACACCAACGAATGTGAAGAGCTCCGCGCCATGCGAGAAGGAAGGATCGGCCGTCGCCCTGACCGTGCTGATCGGGGCTACGGCTGAGGAGGAGGAAGAAACCCAGGACGCTGGGAAGATCGCGGCCCGCGCCAGGGGTGGCGCGACCAGCCTCGCGAGGACCGCTGGCGGGACCTGCCTCGAGAGGGAGACTGGAGGGATCAGCCTCGTGAGGACCGCCCTCATGGCAATGCAGGCCTACCTCCGTTGCCGCCTCAGCCAAGGAGGAATGAAGACCGCCATCAAGACGAGGGGGCTGGGGGCTTCCAGGAGCCGTGCGCAATCGCCTGCATCCTGGGCGGAGCTCAAGCCCTACCTCCCAACGCATCTTCAAGCAGTTTGCCCGCGAAGTGAATGCAGTCCTCCCCAAGCTCGAAGCAACGCGCCCCCTCAGGTGGTCGGCGTGCCCCATCACGTTCAGCTCGGCAGACCAGCTCAAGTGCGCGGCCACGGCAGGAGTCCTCCCGATGCTCTGCTCCCCAGTCATCAGCAAAGTGCTGGTCACCAAGACCATCATCGATGGCGGGGCGGGGCTCAACGTCCTGTCCGTGGAAACATTCAACAATCTCCAAGTGCCCTATGACCAGCTTCAGTCGACCAAGCCTTTCTCCGGGATCACCGACGGTTCCACAGTCCCGATCGGGTAGGTCCGCCTCCCTGTCACCTTCGGGGCCCGCAGCAACTACCGCACCGAGCTCATCGACTTCGACGTCGCCCACATCCGCCTGCCGAACAACGCCATCCTCGGGTACCCAGCACTGGCCAAGTTCATGGCTGCGACCCACCACGGCTACAACGTCCTCAAGATGCCAGGAAGTCGCGGCGTCATCACGGTGCCCGGTGAAGAGAAGGATGCAGTGTGTTCCCTGGAGCGGGCCTATCAGGCTGCGTCGCTAGAAGACCCAGATTGCAGAAGCAGGAGGCTTCCTGAGACCACCCCCAAGAAGAAGAAGACATCGTTAGGCTCGGCCCCTCAGGAGGCAGGCCCCTCAAGGCCCACATCTACCCAGGGGGACCCTCCTTCCATCGCATAGGAAAGCGCGCTCGGCGCCCTCCTCAGGCAGGGCTCGGGGGCTCTCACCTGGAGGGCCACCGACCTAGCCAGGGTCACGAGGGAGGCGCTTGGGCACCATGTGGAGGCGTGCTTCGCAGCATGTTTCCCCCGAGAAGGAGTCGCGCCACGGAGGTCAGACCAGCAGGAGTTCGTTAACAAGGCCATTCAAGAACTACAGGAGACAAGGATCATTAGCGGTTGCCGCCGCCTGCCAGCCGTGGCCCCACATCCAGGAGAGGATGATGGGCTGCGCGCCTGCGTCGACGTACCAGGGCTCAATGAGATCGCCACGACGGAGCGCCTCTGGCCCTCACAAGTGGGGCGCTGCGGAGGTCCACCCCACAGCTATGTTCATATGCCTTACGGCCTGCCGAGCATGGCTGCGGCGTACCAGCGCCTCATGAGGGGCATCATGGAGGCTCAGGAAGACAGGCGTTCCGCGGCCTTGGCGGAGATGAAGGCAACTCGCGAGGAGTCACCAGTGCCTCCGGAGCCTCCCGAGGCCCTGGGGCCTGGGGGCTCGTGAGGATCAGCTTCCGCAGCCCACCGAGCCTACTGCACCAACGCCACTTTGCCAACGACATTCTCAGGTGACGTCTTCCAAGCCTCATTCCCAGCTGGGAGCGCCCTCCCAGGGTTGCATCACTCCCAGGCCGCATGGGTCCGTCCCCGCGGCATGTATTTGCATTTACTTTTCGGTCGTTAGTTTGCCTTGATTGGGGGCGCCCCTCGGGCTGCATCATCCCCAAGCCGCTGGGGCCAGGCCCAGCGGCGTGTATCTCCATCGCATTTATTTCCAACTATGCATTTGCCTCTCACGCTTGATTGCATGATGCCCATCCGCGGCATCCCTTCTTCTCCATGTCGACTACTTGCACATTAAAGGGGGGGGGTGCCTGAGCATCGCGACTCAGGGCTCTTACTGTCTCTCCAGCCCTCACCCTCTGGCCTTGTCCATGGCATCGCGACCTGGCATACCAGCGATGGCTGAGACAAGCTCGAGGGCCGGGACCCGAGGACGTAGAGCAGAAAGGGGAGCAGAGGCGAGGGAGAAGGGGCTCGCGAGGACCTTGCCGAGCGATTCCGCTCCTACCGGCGCGCGAACCCGACGGTGCACCAGGAATAATCCCCGACTCTCAAGATAAGTCACCATGCAAAACACTGGCTACTGTGACACAGCCCCCGCACCTAAAGCAATTCCGTACTAGCGACGTCGCTTCCCTTTCTCACCGAGCAACGACTGCTTGGGCGCCAAAGGGGACCTCCTGAGCATCGCGACTCAGGGGCTCTTACTGGACCACGGGTCGCTCACTTCCTGGCCTTGACCACGGCATCGCGACCTGGCATACCAGCGACGGCTGACGCCGCCTTGGGACTGGGACCTGTCGGCGTAGAGCACCAAGCCCTCGCGAGGTTCGAAAGGGAGAACTAAGCTATGACGAAATCAGCAACTCACACAAATCCATAGCAAAGGTCATATATTAACAAACGGGACTACAGAAACCTTACAAGCCCCCGTGGGGCGCATTTTGATTCCTCGCAGGGAACGGATCCTAAGGAGTGCTAACTACACGGGCTCCAGCAGAAGATGCCATCTACAATAGTGGGCCGTCAGGCACCGGCGCCAACCACATCCAGATCAGGGTCGGCGACGGCCTGACGAGCCCGCCCTGCTTCGGGAGCGGCGCCGGCTCGAGGCCTCATAGCTATCGTCGCTCGTCTCCGGAGTCGCAAAGATTTTGCTGGAGTCGCTGGACCCCCCGACGCCTTCGCCAAGGGAGCGGTCGACGGGCCTAGCCCTCTCCAGGGCAAGGTCCTGGCCACCTCTCCCGCGGCAGCACTCCAGCCGGCGCTCGATTGCGTCGAAGACCTTGAGGAACATCACTGCAGCGCCATCGTACTCCAGGTGGACCGAGAAGACGCCCCTCTCCTTGCAGACCCGGGCGATTTCTCTCCAGCCGCGGGACAAGTAGACCTCGCCCGGGGCGGCGACCACGACCTCAGCCTCGGTCGCGAGGGCGCTGCAGCCGGCGTGCTGCAGCCAGAGCTCCAGACGCCCTCCTGGAGGGACGATGGAGGCGAAGAAGGGAGGCAGACGGATCCAGGATTGAAGAGGAATGACGACGTGGAGCACGAACTCGTGGGAGGAGCCCTCGGCATGGACTCCGGGAGGGACAACCCACGCCTTCGTGACCCGACGGCGCCTACGACTGCGCCGGCCGCGGAGATCAGCATCGACACCCTCGGGGCCCTCGGCGGGGGCGTACAGAGGAAGCAGGAACCCCGGCGGAGCCCGCTCGCACCGGGGCCTCGGCTCCACCTGACGGTCTTCCTCGCCCGGCTGCAAATGGCAAGCCGCTTCTTCAGTGGGAGCGGGTCTGGCCCCTCTCGAGGAGCTTTTCCCTTCTCCACTGCGGAGAACCGACGGATCGGAGCCATCACACCAAGACGGAGCAAGGATCGAGAAGAAGGAGAAGCCAGGAGGAATGGACTGGAAGGGCACGCACTGTACAGTAATTATAGCCGGCGAAGGCCAACCGCCGGCCTCCAGGATCACAGGTAATCATGACACGGTTTGCATGCAAGGACTTGTCCAGCTTGCGCGATCACCAAGGCGTCGTGGGGAAGTGGAGTCGCCCACGTCCAATCAACCGCCACGCGGCGCCCAAGGCCGCAGGCTGTTAGGGCCCGCGGCGCTTCGCCCTTGCCCTTTCGCCTCTCAGCACGGCCAAGCCCATGCGCGCCATGGGCCCGGGGGCTACTGTCGGCGTTCTGGGAACGGGGGTCCCCAGACTTGCCTGCCTGCGGCCTGCGGCGTGGCTCGAGTGGGGGCCCAACATGGCCCATTTTCATCAAGCACAAGACTCAAGACCCTCGCGAGGGGCCAAGCCTCGTGAGGTGGACGACACAGTGCATCCTCAGGCGCAGCCTCCTCAGGCTGGCTCGTGAGGAGACGGAAATATCAAGGCGGGGTGTTTCGTGAGGCACCCGTGACGCAAGCCATGACGATCGAGGGCGCCAGGCGGGCGCCAGCGCGCGCAACGTCCTTCTTTCCTCTTTGGTGCAAAGGGGGAAAGCGCAGCCGCAGAGTACCGAGGCATCGGGCAAAGGTTGCCGTTTCGGTGCAACAAGAC
Organism: Triticum monococcum; assembly: GCA_034509565.1. Lineage (NCBI taxonomy): Eukaryota > Viridiplantae > Streptophyta > Magnoliopsida > Poales > Poaceae > Triticum > Triticum monococcum. Next base: position 696,389,616 of record CM067845.1, read on the forward strand.
CAGGACCAAGCGGACTACGAGACGGAGGTCACCATGGAGCCCAGCGCGGCGTCACCGCAGAGCCTGTCACAGGCGAAGACCACCTTTAGTCAGGATAAGAGTACTTGTTGTCCCCCTTCAAATTAGCCCGCCATTGTTGGCTCCCTTCCCGCTCGATATTTGGGAAGAGGACCAGGGCCCCTATAAATAGGACCGGCCACCCACGTAGCAGGGGGGCAGTTGGTTCGTCCGGTTTTGATGAGAAGGCACACAGAGTAGAGAAACAGAGAGAGAGAGAGAGAGAGAGGTGACCGAACTCCTCCCAACAGTTCGTCGCCTCAGCTAAGAACTGACCCTCGCGAGGCAGTTCTTCCTTCTAGTGTTCATCATCACCAGCCCCAGGAGGCAATCCATCCACCACACACTAGAGTAGGGTATTACACCACAATGGTGGCCCGAACCAGTATAAATCTTGTGTCTCTTGCGCAGTTCTTTTAGTGGTTTAGATCCTTGTGAGCCGGGGAGGTTGAGGACGTGATTTCCGCACGCACCCCAGTGTTCGAACCTTAAGGGTCTACCGGAACCCGAAATCCGACAATAACAGGAGGAAGGAGACGAACACGGAGTTCGGTGCTAGGCATAGAATCATCGGAGTCTGGCCGCATTCCAGGGATTTGGCTCCAAGTGATTGTCTGACACATCCCACAGGTGGTACGCTCCTCCGGTGAGAACTTTGTCGATGATGAAGGGACCCTCCCACTTGGGCTTGAGTTTGTCCTTTTTTTCTTCGGCAGGCCTAGAACGAGTTCACCAACGTTATAAGTCTTGGCCCGTACTTCTCTGTTTGATACCTGCGAGCTTGTTGTTGATAAAATGCGGAACGGGCTTTTGTGACGTCGCACTCCTCCTCCAGGGCATCTAAGCTGTCCTGTCGATCAAGCTCGGCCTCTCTCTCTTCGTACATGCACACTCGAGGTGAGTCATGAATAATGTCGCAGGGTAACACTGCTTCCGCACCGGACACCATGAAGAAAGGTGTATATCCAGTAGTGCGGTTGGGCGTGGTCCACATCCCCCAGAGTACGGAGTCAAGTTCCTCCACCCAGTGCTTGTCCGATTCTTTCAAAGACCACACTAGTCTAGGTTTGATGCCGCTCATAATGAGACCATGAGACCGTTCGACTTGAACGTTTGTCTGCGGGTGATAGATAGAGGCGTAATCGAGCTTGATGCCCAGATTAGCACACCAAGTTTTCACTTATCGGCTGTGAAATTAGAGCCATTGTCGGTGATGATACTGTGTGGAACACCATAACGGTGTATCACGCCGGATATGAAATCTATTACCGGCCCCGCCTCGGCCGTTTTGACTGGTTTGGCCTCTATCCACTTAGTGAATTTATCTACCATGACCAGTAGATACTTTCTCTTATGGCTTCCTCCTTTAAGGGGTCCGACCATATCGAGTCCCCAGAATGCAAAGGGCCAAGTGATGGGGATTGTTTGTAAGGCAGTGGGGGCATATGGCTTTGGTTGGCGAAGAATTGACATCCAACACAACATTGGACGAGGTCCTGTGCATCTGCTCAGGCTGTCAGCCAATAAAACCCTGTACGAAAGGCCTTGCTAACAAGGGCCCGAGCTGCGCCGTGGTGACCGCCGAGTCCGGCATGAATTTCCGCCAAGAGCTGCCGCCCCTCTTCCTCGGAGATACATCTTTGAAGAACTACGGTAGCGCTTTTCTTATAGAGCTCTCCGTCATGAACCTTGCAGGCCTTCAAATGCCAGAAAATGCAGCGAGCCTCATTCTGATCCTCGGGAAGCTCCTTCTTATTAAGGTAGGCCAGGAATGGTTCGATCCATGGGGCAATGACTGCCATAATGAGTTGGGCCGAAGGTGTTATTTCGGTGGTTGAGCCTCCGACGATATCGGTTGTGTTCGGATCCAGACTAGTGTTGCCACCCTCCCTCTGCCACACCACGGATGGCTTAAAAAGCCGTTCCAGAAAAATATTGGGTGGAAAGGGGTCGCGCTTAGCGCCTATGCGAGCAAGAACATCCGCCACTTGATTACTTTCTCGGGCCACATGATGGAACTCGAGTCCCTCGAACCGAGCCGACATTTTTAGGACGACATTACGATAAGCTAGCATCTTCGGGTCTTTGGCATCGAAGTCTCCATTTATTTGAGATATCGAGAGGTTTGAGTCCCCGCACACTTCTAAGCAATGTATGCCCATGGAGACAGCCATCCGGAGACCATGCAATAAGGCCTCGTATTCGGCTGCATTATTGGAGTTTGTGTATAGTATTTGGAGTGCGTACTGAACGACATCTTCGGTAGGGACGTTAGAACGACGCCCGCCCCTAGTCATGCCAGCATTTTGGAGCCATCGAAATACATAACCCAATTGGAATATGTGCCGTACTCTTTAGGGAGTTCGACCTATGTCCATTCAGCGATGAAGTCAGCCAGTACTTGGGATTTAATGGATCGACGTGGTTTATATGTAATGTCAAATGGGAGGAGCTCAATGGCCCATTTCGCAATCCGGCCCATGGCATCGCGGTTGTTTATTATGTCGTTGAGTGGTACTTCGGAAGCCACCGTGATCGAACACTCCTGGAAGTAGTGTCGTAGCTTTCGGGATGACATCAACACCGCGTATGCTATCTTTTGATAATGGGGGTACCGGGATTTGCATGGAGTAAGGACAGTGGATACATAGTATACTGGCTTCTAAAGCGGGAATTTGTGTCCGTCCTGTTCTCGTTCAACGACGAGTACGACGCTCACCACCTGATGTGTTGCCGATATGTATAGCAACATAGATTCGTCGACGTTTGGTGCGTCCAGGATAGGGTTGCTCGCTAGGAGGGTTTTTATTTCCTCCAGTCCGGCTGTTGCCGCGTCCGTCCACTCGAAGTGATCGGTTCGCCGTAGAAGACGATGGAGTGATAGTGCCTTTTCTCCCAATCTGGAGATAAAGCGGCTTAGAGCTTCCACGCAACCCGCGAGTTTTTGGACTTGTTTATGGTCTGTTGGCGTAGCCAATTGTGATAGAGCTCAGATTTTGACTGGATTTGCTTCAATTCCTCTATTGGAAACGATGATGCCCAACAGCTTTCCTGCGGGGACGCCAAAAATGCACTTTTCCGGATTGAGCTTAATGTCATACGCGCGGAGGTTGTCAAATGTGAGGCGTAGGTCGTCTATTAGTGTTTCAACGTGCCTTGTCTTGATTACGACGTCATCCACATAGGCTTCAACTGTCTTTCTGATCCATTTCTCCAGGCATGTTTGGATCATGCGTTGATAAGTGGCACCGGCTTTCTTGAGTCCGAAGGGCATGGTGGTGAAGCAGAATGGCCCATATGGGGTGATGAATGCTGTTGCAGCTTGATCGGACTCCTTCATTTTAATTTGATGGTATCCGGAATATGCATCGAGGAAGCATAATGAGTCGTGTCCCGCGGTAGCATCAATGATCTAGTCAATGCGGGGGAGGGGGAAGGGATCCTTAGGGCAAGCCTTGTTGAGGTCTTTGGAATCGACGCACAGGCGCCAGGAATTGTCTTTCTTTGGAACCATCACCAGGTTTGCCAGCCAATTCAGATGTTTTATTTCTCTAATGAATCCTGCCTCAATTAGCTTGGCTAGATCCTCCCCCATAGCTTGACGTTTGGGTTCGAAAAAGCGTCGCAGTGCTTGCCTGACCGGTTTATATCCCTTCAATATATTGAGTCTATGTTCGGCCAACTCGCATGGGATTCCTAGCATATCATAAGGGTGCAAGGCAAATATATCCCAATTCTCGCACCGGAACTCTCGTAGCGTGGCATCAACCGTTGGGTCTAGTTGTGCTCCAATGGATGTTGTCTTCTTGGGGTCCGTTGGATGGACTTGGAATTTGATTATTTCTTCTACTGGTTTGAAGGAGGTGGATTTGGCTTGTTTGTCTAGGACCACATCATCCCTGTCCACCGTGGAGCGTAGCGCGGTTAATTCTTCGGCCGCGAGGGCTTCAGATAAGGCCTCAAGGGCCAAGGATGCGGTTTTATTCTCGGCACAGGGTGCTATGTCCGGATCACTAGCCAGAGTGATTATACTGTTGGCCCCAGGCATCTTAAGCTTCATGTATCCATAATGGGGTACTGCTTGGAAGCGCGTAAATGCATCTCTCCCAAAGAGGGTGTGATATCCACTGTTGAAAGGGGCCACTTGGAAGGTTATTTCTTCGGACCGATAGTTCTCCGGTGTGCCGAATATCACGTCGAGTGTGACTTTTCCCACACACCGTACCTCCCGACTGGGAATGATTCCTCGGAAGATCGTCTTGCTTTGGTTGATGCGGCTCCTGTCTATTTCCATTTTTCGTATTGTATCCTCATAGAGGAGGTTTAGTCCGCTGCCGCCGTCCATGAGGACCTTGGTGAGCCGAAAGCCGTCCACAATTGGACTGAGGACCAAGGCGGCTGGTGCTCGGACTGTCCTGTATCTTGGTTCGCCACCGGCATTAAAAGTTATAGCCGTGTTGTTCCAAGGGTTTAGTGCTACCATTTGACAGACTTCGGCGAGTCCGTGTAGTGCTCTTTTGCGCCTATTGTTGGAGGCGAATATCTTGAAGACCGTTAGTACTTTGGGGTCGTTGTCCCCTAGGGGTGTTGTTCTGGGTTATTTTTGGTGAGGATATCCTCGCCGCTCTTGGCCACTTGCTGGAGTATCCATCATCCTCTAAGGCTATGTGTTGGTATGTTATCCGGTGTTGCATGTATTTTGCATGGCCCACCGAGCCATCCTTCCAGAATGGTTCCCCACCCCGTACTGGACTTGTATTTCTTTACTATTGAGCCGGGCGTGTTGCAAGGGTGCGCCCTTTTCGCCTGAATGAGGTGTTGAGTGGGGACCGATGATTCCCAACGGGCTGCTTGAGTTTTCCAGGCGCTTTCCATTGCGATGTACTTCTGTACGATAGTTGCCAAGTCAGTGAAGTGTAGGATGTGACAGCAGTTGATGGCGTTGAGGATTCCTTCGTCCCTGCAATTATTGCGGAACACTAAGATCGCTTCCTTGTCGCGGCAATCTTTAATCTTGTTTTTGACAAGAAGGAATCTAGCCCAGAAGTTATCGACCGTTTCCTGAGACTGCTGTTGTATGCACATCAGAGCGCTTGTATTCAGGTGGGTGGGTGGATTTAAAATTGAACCCTGACCCAGTTTTGGATCCGGAGTATGAAGGTCTTCCGAACTTAGCAGATCGGGCTCCGGGATGTCCACTAATTTCTTAGGCCCGTCGTCCGATTCTATTTTCGAAAGGCAGGATGCATATCCTCGCGAGCAGGTGTCCGGCTCTTTGAGACCGGAGATCTGGACATAGTCCATCCTTAGTATGGAGGAAGAGTTGTCGACTCACTCCTTCACTACCACTATTTGGTGGGTGATCGGTGGAGATTTGATTTTTGTCTGATTGGGTTTAAGCCCAATTCGACCATAGTGTATGGCGACCCCCGGGGCGGCGATGCGATCTAGGAGTTCGTTTAAGGATGAAAGCTCCGCCGGATCCATCTGCTTGGAGTGTTCAGAGTCGATATGAAGGGGTTTTTCGATGACCCGAGAGGTCATCGTCGGCTTAATGACCGAACGGGCGGTCATGATAAAGCCGCCCAGCCGGAGGGTTTGGCCTGGAGCCAGCGTTCCACCGGTGGTGATATTATCCTTGAGAACAAGGCGAGACATCGATCCTGTCATCGACATCAAAGTGGAACTCTCAATGAAAGCACCAATGTCGGTGTCAAAATCGGCGGATCTCGGGTAGGGGGTCCTGAACTATGCGTCTAAGGTCGATGGTAACAAGAGACAGGGGACACAATGTTTTACCCAAGTTCGGGCCCTCTCTACGGAGGTAATAGCCTACGTCCTGCTTGATTGATTTTGATGAATATGCGTATTACAAGAGTTGATATGCCACGAGATCGTAATGGCTAAACCCTAGAGGTCTAGCTTGTATGGCTATGATAATGTCTATCCTCTGGACTAAGTCCTCCGGTAATTTATATAGACACCAGGAGGATCTAGGGTTACATAAGGTTAGTTATAAAGAAAGGAATCTACATATTTAATCGCCAAGCTTGCCTTCCACGTCAAGGAGAGTCCCATCCAAACACGTGTGTAGTCTTCAGTCTTCGTATCTGCACAGCCCATCAGTCCGGCCCATGGCTAACAGGCCGGACGCCCGAGGACCCCTTAGTCCAGGACTCCCTCACTCTCCATGTATAGTACTCTTCCGATGGAAGTCGTTCCTTGACCATGTTAACCGCGTCGCGCCGAGAGCACCAGGGCGGTGGACGACGGCGAGGCCTAGGAAGGGGACGATGCGGAGCCGGGGAAGAGGTGGCAGTGGAAGCCCATGCGGACGGGAGTACGAGCGTTCACTGGTTCGGCTGCGTTGTGAGGCTGCCATCGCCGAAGAATAACAGGAGATGTGAGTGAGTATAGAGGGATGGCATGGCCAACGGTGGAAGCACAGCCGGACACGGGAGGCAGGAGCACGCGGCATGGCCGACGCTTGATTGGGCGGTTGGAGCATGAAGACTAGAGGTTGAAGAAGTACTACGGCCGTTGGATGGACATCGTACGGTCAATAGAGCTGGAATCGTTCATATTGAATAACTTGACAAAGCCCTCCGTCCCCGTCATCTTAGTAGGCCCACAAGTCATCCTCCCATATGGTGGGTCAGCTAGCAGGGGGAGTATTCATTTTTTGTGCATAATAAGGAAGCACTTCCTTGCGTGTGAAGATATAGCTGGTGGATCTGAGCTATCAGCAGCGGGAATGTTTTTTCGTGAAATATAGAGGCCTTTTCGGTTGGTCCCAGATATCAGGTGGAGGAATCATTAATTTGCGCGTAATAAGGAGGCATTTCCTTGTGTGCGGCTGTGGACCCAGCTGTCAGCCTCTCCACGTACAGTCCACATCCGATGGATGACGTTCGTTGACCATGCCACGCCGAGAGCACCAGGGTAGTGGCGACGATGAGGCCTAGGAAGGGAACGACGCGGAGCCAGGGGAGACGCGGCAGTGGATGCCCATGCGGAGAGGTGTACGAGGGTTCACTGGTTCGACTGCGGTGTGAGGCTGTCATCACTGCAGAATAAATGGGGGTGTGGGTGAGTAGAGGGATGGCCTGGCCAACGATGGGAGTAGTAGGGGGCGGTGGGGCCTCTGCAGCAGCACAGCCGGCCATCGGTGGCAGGAGTAGGCGGCACGACCGGTGCTGCTTTGGGCGGCTGGAGCAAGAGACCAGAGGTTGAAGAAGCACAACGCCGTTGGATGGACATCATACGGTCACTACAGCTGGAATCATTTATAATGACTAAGTTGACAAAGCCCTTGGTACGCGTCAACTTAGTAGGCCCACAGGTCAGCCTCTGAAATGATGCGCCCTAGATGTCAGGGGAGGAATCATTTTTTGGGCGGCTGAAGCTAGAATATCTGAGATTGAAGAAGAAGCACGATATCCGTTGGATGGACATCCAACGGCCACTGCTGCTAGAACCGTGTGTTGACTATAAGTTGACAAAGCCTTCCTACGTGTCAACTTACTTTTTTAGGGGACACACCAACTTAGTAGGACCACAAGTTTGTGGAAGAGAACTTATAACCCATTTGCTATTTGTAAGAATGTACAACCCATTTTTGAATTCCAATGGAATTTACAACAACCCATTTACAGTTTGTTAAAAGCACAACCCATTTTCTAGCAAGGACAACGATTAATAATTTCAACCAACTGTTCAAAACAGAATTAAAAAAATTCCCACATTTTGATGGGATCCAAAATATTTTTATCCTGAAAGTTCTAGTCATATTAAATACAATTTCAATATAAATTTGTATTAGTAAAAATCCAACGAAACATTGCGCGCGCAACAATTAATGAAATTAAAATTTTCAAACTCCAAAAATAATATTTTATAAACTAATTATGTGTTTGGTGCATTTTTTATAGTTACTGCCCAGTTTTTATAATTACATCTCATTTAATATTTACTAAAGCCATTTTCCTGTTAGGCCTAATGCATCCCTCCTAGGAAAGATTTGCAGCGCAGTGGGGCGGAGAATAACAAGTTGACCTTGCCTGGGTATTCCTCAAAAAAAGTATAGCTGGGCTAGCCATTTTTAGCATGAAAAAAATTAATATCTGGGCTGGATATCTGGCCTGGGCTAGACGGGCCACAACCCGCTCAGTTAATACCCTGCTCTCCTATGAACAACAACGAAAACATCGCTCAAGAAAAACTATGCAGTCCTCACACCTCAAAAACACAAATACTGCTCGAGCTGCTTGGTCCCAGCTGTCGGCCGCTCCTTGTGCAATTCTCTTGTTTATTGACTACATATGTCGGTGTACAAAAGTAGGGGCTCTCCTTTTGCACCCCTTTACTTGTGCACAGGCAGTCAGAGCCGCACCCACGGCCACACTAAGTAGGGCAGAGGAGGGATGCCAGAGCACAAGACGACCAGAGCAATGCCAAGACCAGAGACGCAAAGAGAGCACGAGGGCGAGGTGGACTGCCCTGGCAAGACTCTTGCCGGGGCGGCTTCCGCAGCCTCGACCAGATCCTTGCCGGGGCAACTTGCTTGACACCAACAGAGCGCGCCACCCTTGATCCCAAGGGGTTCCCACGCCATATTGGAACCAAGGCTCGGGAGGAACCTCCATGGTGGCATGCAGATCTTTGTAGAGATCATAGATACACAAGATCAGATGAGAACCAGAAGACGTTGACCCTTGGCGAGATCCTTACCAAGGAGATAAATGAGACCCCTGGCAAGACCCTTGCCGGGCACGACCATGGTGCTGCAGCGAGACCCTTGCCGGGCCCTCAGCAAGACCCTTACCGAGGACGCCCGCATGGCCACAACTAGGCCCGAGTCTGCTAAAGCCTCCACCGCCGCTCCCATATAGCTGCCAGCTCAACCTCTATGCAGGCATCTGCGTGGCAGCGCGCGGCCTCTACACCAACTCAGCAAGCACCTGCGTGGTGGCATGCAGATCTTCGTGCAGCCTCCACCACCGCGCTAGCCCAACAACTAGCCAACATGGCGTTACAACGCCTCGTCAACTTGGACGCGCGTCAGAGCCAGGCGAGGTGACGACAGCTGGGACGAGCTTCTTTGCCGTCCCCAATAAAGCAAGAGGGGCACGTCGGCAACGCATTAAATGCGTTTGTCCGACGATGCCAGGGGATAGACTCAGCCCCTGTACACCTTTCCACCTCTTGTGTGCCACTGTGGCAACTCCTTTTTGTCTATAAAAGGAGGCCCGAGGCGTACTGGAGGGGGATTCGGATATTTTGGACTAGAGAGCCACTGCACCTAGTTCAAGATCAAAAGAACACCTAAATAAACATCAAAGCAGGACTAGGGTTTTACACGTCTCCGCGGCCCGAACCTGGGGAAACGATTTTTGTGCTGACCGCCAGACCCGCTCTTTGCACAACCCCGTGCCTGCCAATGGTAGAAGGGATCCCAGTGATCCCATAGGTGTCATTTCCCACCGACATCTCTAGCGCGCTAGGTAGGGGTGCGCAGTTGTGAGAATCCGGTCTGGATGAAGCAACAGCTTCATCGTGGTCGTCACTTCAAGCAAGAAGATGACCGGACAAATGGCGTCCTCGGTGGGCGCGGCGAACACTCACGCAGCGGCAGAAAAGCTAAGTCATGCAAAACTTTGAGTAATTCCTTCTTATCTATATGGTTATTTTCCTCCACGATCTTGCCCTGTGTATGGAAAACCTGCACGCAATGGGGCCCTACTGAGGGAGTCCTGGATTAGGGGGTCCTCGGACAGCCGGACTATATACTTTGGTCGGACTGTTGGACTGTGAAGATACAAGATTGAAGAGTTCGTCCCGTGTCTGGGTGGGACTCTCCTTTGCGTGGAAGGCAAGCTTGGCAGTTCGGATATGTAGATCTCCTCCCTTGTAACCAACTCTGTGTAACCCTAGCCCCTCTGGTGTCTATATAAACCAGAGGGTTTAGTCCGTAGGACAACAACAATCATAATCATAGGCTAGCTTCTAGGGTTTAGCCTCTACGATCTCGTGGTAGATCAACTCTTGTAATACTCATATCATCAAGATCAATCAAGTAGGAAGTAGGGTATTACCTCCATCGAGAGGGCCCGAACCTGGGTAAACATTGTGTCCCTCGCCTCCTATTACCATCAGCCTTAGACGCACAGTTCGGGACCCCCTACCCGAGATCCGCCGGTTTTGACACCGACATTGGTGCTTTCATTGAGAGTTCCGCTGCGCTGTCACGATAAAGGCTTGATGGCTCCTTCGATCATCGGCAACGATGCGATCCAGGGTGAGGTTTTTCTCCCCGGACAGATCTTTGTATTCGGTGGCTTCGTACTGCGGGCCAACTCGCTTGGCCATCTGGAGCAGATCGAGAGCTGTCGTGGAATTGTCATGGCAGATGTCCTTAGTGTTAGGACTTAGTTGCGAGGCCAACACATCTATGTGGTAGCTTGAGAGGGGTTGACCGGGACGAGAGACACGATGTTTTACCCAGGTTCGGCCCCTCACGGTGGAGGTAAAAGCCTACATCCTGCTTCATTGATATTGATGATGATGATCACGGTTACAAGAGTGCTCTATTTCGATAGCTATTGTCTAAACCTAACTTGTCCAACTTGTGGAACTTGTGAATCTTCTCCCCCTTTGAGGAGCCCTGCCCCTCCTTATATATGTTGAAGGGGCGGTTTACCTGTGGAGTCCTATTAGGACTAGGATTAGTCTATCTCTAATGCAAACCGGATACAAGTCCAGGTCTTAACTCTTTGTAAGACAAATATTCCTCATGCCTTTCCTCTTAAACCAGCCCACCATAGTATGAACCGGCCTTCCTGAACCGCCCGTTGGGCCACCGGGTCTTGTCGCTCCTCTGACCCGCCTGCCGGATTACCAATGAATGATAAACCGCCAGGTCCAAACGGGTCACCAGTGAATCGTCAAGTCTCAGCCGGGCCTCAAGTAAACCGCCAAGTCCGGCCGGGTTATACTTCCGGCCGGTTTACGCCGTGGGGTATATCCTCGACATTAGCCCCCAAGTTTAGCTTGGATTTATCCATGGTAAACTTATGCTGCAAAATAAACACAAGAACAAATTTGACAGGTTATGCTCCGGGTTAAGAATTCTTTGTAAATCGGCACCTGATCACCCTTAAGCCCTTGTTATTTCCTCCTTCTGGGAAGTCTGGGTCAACAGACCAGCTTCATAATCAATTTGCCGACATTGGTTTGTCACAGAGAAATATTGTGAAGAATAACTCCTTTGACTCAGCTCCCAAAGCGCCGGCTAAGAAATATGGGTCTTGAAATACTTATCTGATATTTCGCCGGTTTGAAGATGTAAAACTTGCTGGTTTAATATTACCAAAATGGCCAGTTTATAAATATTGATGGCACCGGGTCATAATTGTTGTCAACACCGGGTTATGTAATTGATCTTCCTGATTTGCTCAAAACTGATAAAATGAAGATATTCCTCCTTTATATGCATAATACCTGTAGCCCCCAAGTCTTAAGAGGAGAACATAGTGATAACTTAAGACTTGCTCCAATAAGTGTTTCAACCTTGAAGAAATCCGATTAGTTCATCTCAATCATATAAACTGAATACTCCATATATGTAGCCCCCAAGTGCCGGGTTGTCATGCTTGCAGCAACCTGGGACTTGTAATTTGCTTATAAAAACTTCAACCAGTGTAGCCCCCAAGGGCTGGGTCATTATGCAATAATGAGCAGGGACTTTGTAAATATAATCTTGTAAATTTTGAACAGCAACATGTAGCCCCCAAGGGCCGGCTTAGTAAGATAATACTGAACTGGGACTTGATATATACTTTAATGAAAATAACATATTATAATGTAGCTTCCATCGTAGGGCTTGAACCCACGTCCACAAGGTTAATAGCTTTGTGCTTTACCAACTGAGCAATGGATTCTTCAATATTATGGACGAAAACTTGTGTACCTTGAATTGTTAACAGGAGCAATTAGTAGCCCCCAAGGGCCGGCTCATTATAATATGATGAGTCGGGTGTTAAATAAGACTAGTAAAAATGACTTTGCATTAGCCCCCAAGTGTCATGGTGCATGCTTGCAGCGACATGAGACTTGCATGTAATCTCAATTTGAATAATGTAGCCCCCAAGTGTCGGGTCGTAAGCCTGCAGCGACTCGGGACTATTCCTTCCATTGTAGAATAAATCATATCCATTGATAAAATAATAGCCGTTGCGCTAAAACGACTTTGAAAACCTCAATCATAACACTGGTTATTGATAATCAAAATAGAAATCCAGCCATGTTGTCTATTCAAGATTTGAATAATATAACCCAATATGAAATCCTTATTCATTCAATATCATAATGAAAATTCAGCCAAGTTTGGCTATTTGAATAATATGACCCAATGATTTATAAGCGCATGATTCCAATGGCACAATCCAAATATATATACTGGCGACTTATAGTCCAAAGCCAGGTTGGTTTAACAAACCTGTTTCTGCATACAACAAGTTTAAAGTGTCCTGGCGGTTTACCGCCGGACGGGTCATAATGCCCAACATATAACCCGGGTTTATAACCAAGGCTGCCCTTAAGAATAATCAAATATGAAATAGATCATACCTGTGACATTGCATCACATTGTTGGTTTTACCAACTTTTTGTAGTAAAGGTGGTAACCCCAATCTTGAATACTGATAACTCCTTCCATATTGTGCCGGTTTATGATAAAACTGTGTCGGGCTGTGATAAACACCGGTTTACTCCATAATAGGATGGTAACAGAAAATCAAACCGGGCAGATCGTCTCCGGATTAAGATTTGACCGTGTTCCGTCAATTTGTAATTGACAGTTTGGGCCGGTTTAAAACTTTGTCGGTTTAAAAACGCAACAAAAATAAAAGAAATAGTTATCAAGGAAAATATTGAAGCAAAGGCAATGATAAAACCATTTGCAAAAAGAGGCTTATTTGAGCTGATCAGATGGCGTTACCATGGTCGGACACGACCAAGCTCCCGATATGTGTAGCTATGGTTCAAGTCAGCCAGGTCCCCAAATGAAACCGTGGCATTTATGCCGATCAAGTGGCATGGCAATGGTTCGGGTTCGACCAAGCCCCCAAGTGATTATGTGGCCTTAGGCCGATCAAGAGGCATGACGGGTTCAGACATGACCAAGTCCCCAAGTGATCTGGTGGCTCTCGCCTATCAAGAGGTATTTCATTGGTTCGGACATGACCAAGCCCCCAAGTAATGTTTATAAAATTCTCAAGGGGTAAACCGGAGGCCGCTTTAAAACAGAACAACTCCGTGTAACCACGCATGATGTAAAAGAACAGAGACCCCGCTTTATGAAGCAGACGCCCCCATGTGATCAATAATATGTCAGGCCAGTAAGGCGGGATACCCATGTTTGAACCACGCATCATGGAAGCAGGTTCTCTTTGGCAACTTTTAACTTTTTGCAAGAGACAAATTCTTCTTAAAACGGGATTTTGAACCGTATATTGAGAGCTTCAAAGCTTTGTGGGAGACATCTTTCCCTTGAACCGGATTTTAAACCGGAATCTTCATTTTCAGCCGGAAATTTTCTGACGGCCTTTAAACTCGAACTTGCGAGAAGTTGATTCCTTTTTGAACTAGAAATTTTTAAACCGGATTTGAGAGCTTCAGAGATTTGCAAGAGATAGTTTCCTCTTAAACCGGATTGTAAATCGGAAGCACCATTGTGAGCCGGAATATTTCTGACGGCCTTTAAATTTTCATCAATATAACAGTAGCCTCCGGGACCGAGTTATCTTTCTCTCCAATGTCTTGGGGTTCTTGACTTCACTGAAAAACCGGCATATAGCTGAATCATATCATTGTAGCCCCCGAGTCTCAAGGTGACTCGAGGAGTTGGCTTGAGATTCTCCGTGTTTGACCATAGCAGAAGGTGTATATCATTGATGTTGATAAAGCGATGTGAATTCACAGAAAGTTGAGGTCACTGCGGCGGTTTATAAATGATCCCATACGAGCCGTGTCAGCAACTCGTCCAATGGTTCCTTCCAACTGACTTGTTTGAAGTTGAACAAACTGTAGTGGCAGTGATTTGTGCACATGTCCATTGATCCATCCAGTGCAGACGGTGGCTAAATGATAATTTGCCTCCAATTTATTGGAAGAAAACTGGGCTACCCAAGCTGTGACTTGCTCATACTCAATAAACAACTCAGGCAAACAGGTGCGGCCTGGCGTGTTGATGTAGACCAGGCCATGAGAGACGGACAGAACATACGTCCGCAGCATCAAAGGCGGCACAGACAGATGAGTCGGCCGCGACATTGTAAACCGATGCGGGTGGGAGAGTCGGCCGCGGGAGTTGTAAACCGGCGCGGACGGAGAGTCGGCGGCGGGAGTTGTAAACCGGCGTGGACGGAGAGTCGGCCGCGGGCATTGTAAGCCGGCGTAGATGGAGAACCGGCCGCGTGCTGATGTAAACCGGACCACAGGCGGTTTGCGCGCGTCCGTTGAGCAATGCGGAATGGTCAAAAGCCAGTATATAATGACGTCAGTGCGCGCTCCATATGCATGGTGTAACACCAATGTTGTGGCGAATAATTGTCCTGCATATAAAAATATGCAAAACCAACGTAATTGTTCTTTTTAAAAAAACAATATATGTCAAAAATAGACTTAGATAGATGTCACCTGATTTGTTCGGACGATGGATGATCCGTTTATCGCGACCGAGGCAGCTGAACATGCCCCCGGCGGCTCAAGACCGCAGGGGCGGCTCTGATTTGTTGAAATACATATCAGAGTCAACCATGATATTTAAATGACAGAGCGGACGCGTGAGTCGGCCGTGGCATTCTAAGCCGCGCGGACAGACGGGTCGGCCGTGGGCGCGGACGGTTGAACCGGCAATGGTATGGTCGAATGAACCGGCTACAGGCGCGGCCCGGTGAGTTGATGTAGGCCAGGCCGTTGAGGCGGCGATTTGCGCACATCTGATAAGCCATTTGACATAGTGTGGATATAGACACGACCTCCAATGACAGCGCGCGGGGACCGGATCATACTTTAATCATGATGTAATTGACCTGTGTATACAATAGCATACCTCGAGAAAATCTTTTGACATTATGTAATTACACAAAAAAAGAGTTTTAGAAAAATAGCACCTGATTGTTACGGCCGCGGCGGTTTTCAGTAGCGGCTCAAGGTCGGTCGGCGCAGGTCGGCTCTCTGCAAGGGTGAAACGGCAGCGGAGGCACCACGCGGCTCCACAGGGTGGCTCGGTGCAGTGGCGAGGTTGCAGTCGTAACCCCAGGCGTGGCGACTCACTACAGGGGTGAGGCGGCTCTCCACGGTCACCTTATGATAATAAGTCGCTGTTGTCTTCACGCCAGCAGATTTTTGTTTGATGGAAGTGGATCATAAGTGGAGGAGTAGCATCAGCCAGCCGGTCAGGTATATGCGTGACATTATGTCTGTATGCCTAGGAATCGAAAGCTCCGCCAGCGAGGGTACATCTTAGATCAGTCGGCGGGTCGACAACTGAGGCAAACTGGGCGGCTCGGGGCGCAGTCACGGCTGCCCACGGAGGCAGAGACCACGGTTGCAATTAATTCAAGTCCCCGTCCTTCTCCGGGTCGTAGTTGCTTGGACCAATCCTCTTCCTAGACTCGGTCAAACCTGTAGAAACTGTGGACGGATAATCTTGTGTGAAGTTTCGGATCACCAAACCCATCAGAAGTCAAAAGCTGATCCGTTGCTCGTAACTGCAATTTTCTTCACACGTAGCTTCATACATAGCTTTCCTATGACTGGATTAATGACTTGAAGCTGATCCAGCTCCTTCCAAACCGGTTCTTCTTCATCCGGAAATTTTGCGAATTTCTCAAAACCCTAAAAGCGATCCCTCCAAGAACTCAGCACCACCATGGTGGGCCCCATGATGGGCGCCAGCTGTCGTGGAATTGTCACGGCAGATGTCCTTAGTGTCAGGACTTAGTCGCGAGGCCAACGCATGTATGTGGTAGCTTGAGAGGGGTTGAGCGGGACGAGAGACACGATGTTTTACCCAGGTTCGGCCCCTCACGGTGGAGGTAAAAGTCTACATCCTGCTTCATTGATATTGATGATGATGATCACGGTTACAAGAGTGCTCTATTTCGAGAGCTATTGTCTAAACCTAACTTGTCCAACTTGTGGAACTTGTGAATCTTCTCCCCCTTTGAGGAGCCCTACCCATCCTTATATATGTTGAAGGGGCGGTTTACATGTGGAGTCCTATTAGGATTAGGATTAGTCTATCTCTAATACAAACCGGATACAAGTCCAGGTCTTAACTCTTTGTAAGACAAATATTCCTCATGCCTTTCCTCTTAAACCGGCCCACCATAGTATGAACCGGCCTTCCTGAACCGCCCGTTGGGCCACCGGGTCTTGTCGCTCCTCTGACCCGCCTGCCGGATTACCAATGAATCATAAACCGCCAGGTCCAAATGGGTCACCAGTGAATCGTCAAGTCTCATCCGGGCCTCAAGTTAACCGCCAAGTCCGGCCGGGTTATACTTCCGGCCGGTTTACGCCGTGGGGTATATCCCCGACAAGAGCTACGCCCCTGGCCATCAGGTCAGGTTTGGAAGCTTGAACTATACTGCTGACATCCGCGGAGACTTGATCTTCGATGGATTCGAGCCCATGTCAGGTGCGCCGCACAGTCAGGACGAGCATGACTTAGCTCTGTCGTCGGACGGTGTTCGGGAGATCACACCTGTGGCCACTTCGGCCCTCAATCCGGAGCAAATCGTGCCGTCCGAGGACGGGTGGTTGGACCCCGCCACGGAAGCCACACACTCAGTGGCGATAGAGCCAAATACTAACTTCACCTCCTATGAGACCTGTGTTACCTGACCCTTGGATTCGTCCCCGGCCACAGGCTCCAAACCGCCAGCGTCCGTGCCTATCCAATCTGATTGGTCACCGATCATGGAGTTTACCTCTGCAGATATTTTTCAGCACTCGCCCTTGGGCGATGTGCTAGATTCATTGAGGTCTCTCTCCTTGTCAGGAGATCCTCGGCCGAACTATGTCTGGCTCGAGGGGGAAGCGGACGACGAACGAATTTGTTCCCCACCCACCACCCACTTAACAACCAATGTCGATGACTTAACTGACATGCTTGATTTCGACTCCGAAGACATCGACGGTATGGACGACGATGCAGGAGAAGAACAGGAACCACCGCCCACAGGGCACTGGACAGCCACCTCATCATATGATATATACATGGTGTACACCCCCAAAGAAAGTAATGGCAATAAGGCAACAGAGGATAATCCCCTCGAGAAGCAATCTAAGCACCGTCATCATCGACGCCGCTCTAAGCCCCGCCACAGCAAAAGCAACGATACCGGCACAAGAGACAATAACGCTGTGGACAGTGCCGAAGACGAAGACAATCCCCTCCAGCCAGGCTTCGAGCGGGAGGATGGGCATACGAGCCCTAAGGAACAGGCGATAGACGGAGAATTAGGGGATGACATTCACATGCCCCTCTCCGAAGACGAGGTGAGCCTCGACGACGAACAATTCATCATGCCTGAGGATCCCATCAAGCAGGAGTGCTTCAAGCGCCGGCTTATAGCCACAACAAAAATCCTGAAGAGAAAGCAGCAGCAGTAGCTTCAAGCTGATCAAGATCTGCTAGCGGATAGATGGACCGAGGTCCTGGCAGCCGAGGAACACGAACCCGAGCGCCAATCAAAATTTACCCAAAGCACAGGTTGCTACCCCAACTCGAGGAGGAACCATTGAAGCCTACACTACCAGCATATGATGCGGCTGACCGGCCACCTTGCGGCCGAGACAAAGCGGCATATCAGCCCGAAGTCCAACCCGCACCCCGTCGCCAGTCAAACAAAATCACCAAGGCCCGGGGCTACACGCAGGACCTGCGAGACGTATTGGAAAACAAAGCAGGACATACAAGATCGATCTATTGATCATGGGGGCGTGCCCCAACGCGTGACGATGATCGTCATGCCGGATATACTAAAAGAAAATCCGGTCGGGCCGAATACAGCAGACAAGACTCGTACGAACTACGCCATGATATAACCCGGCACAGAGGCGCCGCACACCCACTATGCTTCATCGACGAAGTAATGGATCATGAATTCCCAGAAGGGTTTAAACCCGTAAACATTGAATCATATGATGGTACAACAGACCCCGCGGTATGGATTGAAGATTTCCTCCACATCCAAATGGCCCGCGGTGATGATCTACATGCCATCAAGTACCTCCCACTAAAACTCAAAGGACCGGCTCGGCATTGGCTGAATAGCCTGCCAGCAAACTCCATTGGCAGTTGGGAAAACTTGGAAGACCCATTCCTTGACAACTTCCAGGGCACTTATGTGCGACCACTGGATGCTGA
This sequence comes from Triticum monococcum, assembly GCA_034509565.1. NCBI lineage: Eukaryota > Viridiplantae > Streptophyta > Magnoliopsida > Poales > Poaceae > Triticum > Triticum monococcum. The sequence continues at coordinate 696,408,112 of CM067845.1, forward strand.
TGACTTAAGTCACATAACCCAACAGCCCGGGGAGTCAGCCAGGAAATTCTGGACTCGGTTCCTAACTAAAAAGAACCAAATTGTCGACTGTTCGGATGCCGAGGCCTTAGCGGCATTTAAACATAACATCCGTGACGAGTGGCTCACCCGACACCTCGGCCAATAGAAGCTGAAGTCCAAGGCAGCCCTCACGATACTCATGACCCACTTTTGTGTGGGCGAGGACAGCTGGCTGGCTCGCAGCAACAACACATCTAAAAATCCAGGCAATTCAGATGCCAGAGATAGCAACGGCAAGCCACGTCGCAATATCATAAACCCACAATTCATCGATCTCAATAAACACACCACAAAAAGAAGATTACATCGAATAGATCTCCAAAAGAGAGGGGGAGAACATTGTATTGAGATCCAAAGAGAGAGAAGAAGCCATCTTGCTAATAACTATGGACCCGAAGGTCTGAGGTAAACTACTCACACTTCATCAGAGAGGCTATGGTGTTGATGTAGAAGCCCTCCGTGATGGATGCCCGCTCCGGCAGAGCTCCGGAACAGGCGCCAAGATGGGATCTCATGGATACAACAAGTTACGGCGGTGGAATTAGGGTTTTGGCTCCGTGTTTGATCGTTTGGGGGTACGTAGGTATATATAGGAGGAAGGAGTACGTTGGTGGAGCAAAAGGGGGCCCACGAGGGTGGAGGGCACGCCTGGGGGGTAGGCGCGCCCCCTACCTCATGGCTTCCTGCTTTATTTCTTGACGTAGGGTGCAAGTCTCCTGGATCATGATCCAGTAGACTTACTCCTTCCCCAGGCGTGCCCTCCACCCTCGTGGGCCCCCTATTGCTCCACCGACGTACTCCTTCCTCCTATATATACCTACATACCCCCAAATGATCAAAGACAGAGCCAAACCCCCCATTCCACCACCGTAACTTTTTGTATCCATGAGATCCCATCTTGGGGCCTGTTCCGGAGCTCCGCCGGAGCGGGCATCCATCACGGAGGGCTTCTACATCCACACCATAGCCTCTCTGATGAAGTGTGAGTAGTTTACCTCAGACCATCGGGTCCATAGTTATTAGCTAGATGGCTTCTTGTCTCTTTTTGGATCTCAACACAATGTTCTCCCCCTCTCTTGTGGAGATCTATTCGATGTAATCTTCTTTTTGCGGTGTGTTTGTTGAGACCGATGAATTTTGGGTTTATGATCAAGATTATCTATGAACAATATTTGAATCTTCTCTAAATTCTTTTATGTATGATTGGTTATCTTTGCAAGTCTCTTCGAATTATCAGTTTGGTTTGGCCTACTAGATTGATCTTTCTTGCAATGGGAGAAGTGCTTAGCTTTGGGTTCGATCTTGCGGTGTCCTTACCCAGTGACAGAAGGGGCAGCAAGGCACGTATTGTATCGTTGCCATCAAGGATAACAAGATGGGGTTTTTATCATATTGCATGAATTTATCCCTCTACATCATGTCATCTTGCTTAAGGCGTTACTCTGTTTTTTAACTTAATACTCTAGATGCATGCTAGATAGCGGTCGATGAGTGGAGTAATAGTAGTAGATGCAGGTAGGAGTCGGTCCACTTGTCTCGGACGTGATGCCTATATACATGATCATACCTAGATATTCTCATAACTATGCTCAATTCTGTCAATTTCTCAACAGTAATTTGTTCACCCACCATAGAATACTTATGCTCTTGAGAGAAGCCACTAGTGAAACCTATGGCCCCGGGTCTCTTTCTCATCATATTAATCTCCATCACTTTATTATTGCTTTTCTTTTACTTTGACTTTTACTTTTTTACTTTGCATCTCTATACCAAAAATACCAAAAATATTATTTATCTTCTCTACCAGATCTCACTTTCGTAACTAACCGTGAAGGGATTGACAACCCCTAAGCGCGTTGGTTGTGTTGAGCTATTGTTTTGTGTAGGTACGAGGGACTCGTTCCTAGCCTCCTACTGGATTGATACATTGGTTCTCAAAAACTGAGGGAAATACTTACGCTACTTTGCTGCATCATCCTCTCCTCTTCGGGGAAATCCCACGCAGTGCTCAATAGGTAGCAAGAAGAATTTCTGGCGCCGTTGCTGGGGAGTCTACGCAAAAGTCAACATACCAAGTACCCATCACAATCCCTATCTCCCACATTACATTATTTGCCATTTGCCTCTCATTTTCCTCTCCCCCACTTCACCCTTGCCGTTTTATTCGCCCTCTCTCTCTATCCTCCCTCTCCCTCTCTATTTGCCTCTTTTTGCCCGTTTGCCTTTTGTTTGCTTGTGTGTTAGTTTGCTTGTTTGTCGCAATGGCTCAAGATAATACTAAATTGTGTGACTTCACCAATACCAACAACAATGATTTCCTTAGCACTCCGATTGCTCCTCCTGCCGATGCTGAATCTTGTGAAATTAATACTACTTTGCTGAATCTTGTCATGAAAGATCCGTTCTCTGGCCTTCCTAGTGAAGATGCCGCTACCCATCTTAATAGCTTCATTGATTTGTGTGACATGCAAAAGAAGGAAGATGTCGATAATGATATTGTTAAATTGAAGCTATTTCCTTTTTTGCTTAGAGATCGTGCTAAAGATTGGTTTTCATCTTTGCCTAAAAATAGTATTGATTCATGGAACAAGTGCAAAGATGCTTTTATCTCTAAGTATTTTCCTCCCGCTAAGATCTTCTCTCTTAGAAACTATATTATGAATTTTAAACAACTTGGTCATGAACATGTTTCACAAGCTTGGGAGAGAATGAAATTAATGATACGTAATTGCCCTACTCATGGTTTGAATTTGTGGATGATTATACAAAAATTTTATGCCGGATTGAATTTTGCTTCTAGAAATCTTTTAGATTCGGCCACGGGAGGCACTTTTTGGAAATCACTTTAGGAGAAGCTACTAAACTCCTAGATAATATTATGGTTAATTATTCTCAATGGCATACTGAAAGATCTACTAAAAAGGTGCATGCGATAGAAGAAATTAATGTTTTGAGTGGAAAGATGGATGAACTTATGAAATTATTTGCTAATAAGAGTGTTTCTTGTGATCCTAATGATGTGCCATTGTCTACTTTGATTGAGAATAATAATGAATCTATGGATGTGAATTTTGTTGGTTGGAACAATTTTGGTAACAATGCGTATAGATGAAATTTCAATCCTAGGCCTTATCCTAGTAACCCCTCTAATAATTATGGTAATTCCTACAACAATTCTTATGGAAATTATAATAAGATGCCCTCTGATTTTGAATCTAATATTAAAGAATTTATTTCTTCGCAAAAGAATCTTAATGCTATGATTGAAGAAAAATTGCTTAAGATTGATGATTTGGCTAGGAACGTTGATAGAATTGCTCTTGATGTTGATTCTTTGAAACTTAGATCTATTCCACATAAGCATGATATCAATGAGTCTCTCAAAGCCATGAGAATTTTCATTGACGAGTGCAAAGAAAGAACCGCTAGGACGCGTGCTATGAAAGATGCCTTTATAAAAAGCATGTTCTTCTAGTTCCTATGAAAATAATGATGAAGATCTAAAAGTTATTGATGTGTCCCCTATTAAATCTTTGTTTTGCAATATGAATCTTGATAATGTTGGTACTGAATATGATCCACCTTTACCTAGAAGGCGTTCTAAAATTCGGAATTTGTTGATCTTGATGCCAAATTTGATAAAAGTGGGATTGAAGAAATTAAAACCCTAGATGTTGCTAAACCCACTATTATGGATTTCAAGTAATTTAATTATGAAAATTGCTCTTTAATTGATAGCATTTCCTTGTTGCAATCCGTGCTAAAATCTCCTCACGCTTATAGTCAAAATAAAGCGTTTACTAAACATATCGTTGATGCCTTGATGCAATCTTATGAAGAAAAACTTGAATTGGAAGTCTCTATCCCTAGAAAACTTTATGATGAGTGGAAACCTACTATTAAAATTAAAATTAAAAATTATGAGTTTTATGCTTTGTGTGATTTGGGTGCTAGTGTCTCTACTATTCCCAAAACTTTGTGTGATTTGCTAGATTTTCGTGATTTTGATGATTGCTCTCTAAACTTGCATCTTGCGGATTCCACTATTAAGAAACCTATGGGAAGAATTAATGATGTTCTTATTTTTGCCAATAGGAATTATGTGCCCGTAGATTTTATCATTCTTGATATAGATTGCAATCCTTCTTGCCCTATTATTCTCGGTAGACCTTTCCTTAGAACGGTTGGTGCAATTATTGATATGAAGGAAGGGAATATTAGATTTCAATTTCCATTGAAAAAGGGCATGGAACACTTTCCTAGAAAGAAAATAAAATTATCTTATGAATCTATTATGAGAGCCACTTATGGATTGCCTACCAAAGATGGCAATACCTAGATCTATTCTTGCTTGTTATGCCTAGCTAGGGGCGTTAAACGATAGCGCTTGTTGGGAGGCAACCCAATTTTATTTTTATTACTTGCTTTTTGCTCCTGTTTAGTAGTAAATAAATTATTTAGCCTATGTTTTGGTTGTGTTTTTTGTGTTTAATTAGTGTTTGTGCCAAGTAGAACCGTTGGGAAGACTTGGGGAAAGTCTTGTTGAACTTGCTGTAAAAAACAGAAACTTTAGCGCTCACCAGAACTGCTGTCATTTTTATTTGGAGAGTGCTATTTAGTTAATTATTTTTTCATATGATTAATAGATAAATTACACAGGTCCAGAAATTTATTTTATAATTTTTGGGGTTCCAGATCTTGCGCTAGCTACAGATTACTACAGACTGTTCTGTTTTTGACAGATTCTGTTTTTCGTGTGTCGTTTGCTTATTTTGATGAATCTATGGCTAGTAAAATAGTTTATAAACCATAGAGAAGTTGTAATACAGTAGGTATAACACCAATATAAATAAATAATGAGTTCATTACAGTACCTTGAATTGGTCTTTTATTTTCCATCGCTAACGGAGCTCACGAGATTTTCTACTTTAAGTTTTGTGTTGTGAAGTTTTCAAGTTTTGGGTAAAGATTTGATGGATTATGGAACAAGGAGTGGCAAGAGCCTAAGCTTGGGGGTGCCCATGGAACCACCAAGATAATCTAAGGACACCTAAAAGCCAAAGCTTAGGGATGCCCCGGAAGGCATCCCCTCTTTCGTCTACTTCTATCGGTAACTTTACTTGGAGCTATATTTTTATTCACCACATGATATGTGTTTTGCTTGGAGTGTCTTTTATGATTTAAGTCTTTGCTTATTAGTTTACCACAATCATCCTTGATGTACACACCTTTGAAGAGAGCCATGCATAATTTGGAATTTGATAGAATACTCTATATGCTTCACTTATATCTTTTGAGTTATATAATTTTGCTCTAGTGCTTCACTTATATCTTTTAGAGCACGATGGTGGATTTGTTTTATAGAAACTATTGATCTCTCATGCTTCACTTAGATTATTTTGAGAGTCTTAATAGCATGGAATTTTCTTAATAATAATATGCTTGGTATTCAAGACTTGTAAAACCTTCTTTTGAGTGCGTTGAATACTAAGAAAAAAATTGATGCTTGATAATTGTTTTGAGATATGGGGATGGTGATATTAGAGTCATGCTAGTTCAGTAGTTGTGAATTTTAGAAATGCTTGTGTTAAAGTTTGTGATTCCCGTAGCATGCACGTATGGTGATCCGTTATGTGATGAAGTCGGATCATGATTTATTTATTGATTGTCTTCCTTATGAGTGGCGGTCGGGGATGAGCGATGGTCTTTTCCTACCAATCTATCCCCCTAGGAGCATGCGCGTAATACTTTGCTTTGATAACCTCTAGATTTTTTCAATAAGTATATGAGTTCTTTATGACTAATGTTGAGTCCATGGATTATACGCACTTTCCTTCCTTCCACCATTGCTAGCCTCTCTAATACCGTGCACTTTTCGCCGGTATCATACACCCACCAAATACCTTCCTCAAAACAGCCACCATACCTACCTATCATGGCATTTCCATAGCCATTCCGAGATATATTGCCATGCAACTTGCCACCGTTCTGTTCATTATGACACGCTCCATCATTGTCATATTGCTAGCATGATCATGTAGTTGACATCGTATTTGTGGCAAAGCCACCGTTCGTAATTCTTTCATACATGTCACTCTTGATTCATTGCATATCCCGGTACACCGTCGGAGGCATTCATATAGAGTCATATTTTGTTCTAAGTATCGAGTTGTAATTGCTAGTTGTAAGAAAAATAAAAGTGTGATGATCGTCATTTTTAGAGCATTGTCCCAAGTGAGGAAAGGATGATGGAGACTATGACTCCCCCACAATTCGGGATGAGACTCCGGACGGAAAAAAAGAGGCCATAAAAAAGAGAGAAGGCCCAAACAAAAAAAGAGAGAAAAAGAGAGAAGGGACAATGTTACTATCCTTTTACCACACTTGTGCTTCAAAGTAGCACCATGATCTTCATGATAGAGAGTCTCTCATTATGTCACTTTCATATACTAGTGGGAATTTTTGATTATAGAACTTGGCTTGTATATTCCAATGATGGGCTTCCTCAAAATGCCCTAGGTCTTCATGACCAAGCGAGTTGGATGCACACCCACTTAGTTTCTTTTGAGCTTTCATATACTTATAGCTCTAGTGCATCCGTTGCATGGCAATCCCTACTCACTCACATTGATATCTATTGATGGCCGTCTCCATAGCCCGTTGATACGCCTAGTTGATGTGAGACTATCTTCCCCTCTTTTTGTCTTCTCCACAACCACCCTTCTATTCCACATATAGTGCTATATCCATGGCTCACGCTCATGTATTGCGTGAAGATCGAAAAAGTTTTGAAAATTTCAAAAGTATGAAACAATTGCTTGGCTTGTCATTGGGGTTGTGCATGATTTAAATACTTTGTGTGGTGAAGATAGAGCATAGCCAGACTATATGATTTTGTAGGGATAGCTTTCTTTGGCCATGTTATTTTGAGAAGACATAATTGCTTTGTTAGTATGCTTGAAGTATTATTATTTTCATGTCAACATGAACTTTTGTCTTGAATCTTTTGAATCTGAATATTGATACCACAATTAAGAAGATTTACATTGAAATTATGCCAAGTAGCACTCCGCATCAAAAATTCTGTTTTTATCATTTACCTACTCGAGGACGAGTAGGTAATTAAGCTTGGGGATGCTTGATACGTCTCCAACGTATCTATAATTTTTGATTGCTCCATGATATATTATCTACTGGTTTAGACATTATTAGGCTTTATTATCCAATTTTATATTATTTTTGGGACTAACCTATTAACCGGAGGCCCAGCCCAGAATTCATGTTTTTTTGCCTGTTTTAGGGTTTCAAAGAAAAGGAATATCAAACAGAGTCCAAACGGAATGAAACCTTCGAAACATGATTTTCTCATCAGATAAGACCCAAGAGACTTGGACCCTCCGTCAAGAAAGCCACGAGGCGGTCACGAGGGTGGAGGGCGCGCCCCCTGCCTCGTGGGCCATTCGAAGCTCCACCGACGTACTTCTTCCTCCTATATATATCCACGTACCCCCAAACGATCGGGGACGGAGCCAAAAACCTAATTCCACCGCCGCAACTTTCTGTATCCACAAGATCCCATCTTGGGGCCTGTTCCCGAGCTCCGCTGGAGGGGGCATCGATCACGCAGGGCTTCTACATCATCATCCAAGCCCCTCCGATGAAGTGTGAGTAGTTTACTTAAGACCTACGGGTCCATAGCTAGTAGCTAGATGGCTTCTTCTCTCTCTTTGGATCTCAGTACAATGTTCTCCCCCTCTCTCGTGGAGATCTATTCGATGTAATCTTCTTTTTGTGGTGTGTTTGTTGAGACCGATGAATTGTGGGTTTATGATCAAGTCTATCTATGAATAATATTTGAATATTCTCTGAATTCTTTTATGTATGATTGGTTATCTTTGCAAGTCTCTTCCAATTATCAGTTTGGTTTGGCCTACTAGATTGTTTGTTCTTGCCATGGGAGAAGTGCTTAGCTTTGGGTTCGATCTTGCGGTGTCCTTACCCAGTGACAGAAGGGGCAGCAAGGCACGTATTGTATCATTGCCATCGAGGATAACAAGATGGGGTTTTATCAGATTGCATGAAACTATCCCTCTACATCATGTCATCTTGCTTAAGGCGTTACTCTGTTTTTAACTTAATACTCTAGATGCCTGTTGGATAGCGGTCGATGAGTGGAGTAATAGTAGTAGATGCAGGCAGGAGTCGGTCTACTTGTCTCGGACGTGATGCCTATATACATGATCATACCTAGATATTCTCATAACTATGCTCAATTCTGTACATTGCTCAACAGTAATTTGTTCACCCACCATAGAATACTTATGCTCTTGAGAGAAGCCACTAGTGAAACCTATGGCCCCCGGGTCTCTTTCTCATCATATTAATATCCGTCACTTTATTATTGCTTTGCTTTTACTTTTTTACTTTGCATCTCTATACCAAAAATATTATTTATCTTCTCTATCAGATCTCACTTTTGTAAGTGACCGTGAAGGGATTGACAACCCCTAAGCGCGTTGGTTGCGTTGAGCTATTGTTTTGTGTAGGTACGAGGGACTCGTGCGTAGCCTCCTACTGGATTGATACCTTGGTTCTGAGAAACTAAGGGAAATACTTACGCTACTTTGCTGCATCATCCTCTCCTCTTCGGGGAAATCCAACGCAGTGCTCAAGAGGTAGCAGAGATCCATATGATGTAACTCTTTTGCGGTGTGTTTGTTGGGATCCGATGAACTTCGAATTTATGATCAGATCTGTGTTTTTATATCCATGAAATGAGTTTCTTTGATCTCTTTTATGCATGATCTCTTATAGCCTCGTATTTCTTCTCCGATATTTGGGTTTCGTTAGCCAACTCGATATATTTATCTTGAAACCGGAAGAGGTGCCGGGTAGTGGGTTTGATCTTACGGTGCTTGATCCCAGTGACAGAAGGGGAACCAACACGTATGTATCATTGCTACTAAGGATAAAAAGATGAGATCTATATCTACCGCCATATAGATAAACGGATCTTGTCTACATCATGTCATCGTTCTTATTCCATTACTCCATTTTTCCATGAACTTAATACACTAGATGCATGCTGGATAGCGGTCGATGTGTGGAGTAATAGTAGTAGATGCAGGCAGGAGGTGGTGTACTAATCTTGGACGTGATGCCTATGTAATGATCATTGCCAGGATATCGTCATAATTATTTGAAGTTCTGTCAATTTCCCAACAGTAATTTGTTTACCCACCATTTTTTATTGTTCTCGAGAGAAGCCACTGGTGAAACCTACGGCCCCCGGGTCTTATTTCTCATATATTTGCCTTGTGATCTACTCTTTCATTTGCTTCTATTTTCAGATCTATTAAACCAAAAATGCAAAAAAAAAAAACTTTGCTGCACTTTATTTTATTCGCGATCTATTTATCCAATCTACTACTACCTTTTTACCATCACGCACCAATTTTTGGCGCCGTTACCCGAAAGGGATTGACAACCCCTTTAACACGTCGGGTTGCGAGGTGTTGTTATTTGTGTGCAGGGGTTGTTTACTTTGTGTTTCTTGGTTCTCCTGCTCGTTCGATACCTTGGTTTCATAACTGAGGGAAATACCTACCACCGCTGTGCTGCATCATCCCTCCCTCTCCGGGGAATTACCGACGTAGTTCCAGCTGCCATAGGACCTCCCAGTACCAGCCCGGCGGAGCCCAGTCCCGGACATGGCCCCTCTGATCAAGCAGGTTTCCTCCGCCGAGTCGACGATGAGGATGTGAGATAGGCATCGTCGGTGTCAATGCGGGAATGATTGCTTTAACTAAAAAATAACAACAAATGTGACATGTTCAACTAGTTCTATTACTTTAACTAGTTCTAACTAAAGATAAACTTACTATAAATAAAAATAAACTAGTTCTTACTAAAAATAAACTAGTTCAACTAGTTATATTAATTTTCTTACTAAAAATACACTAGTTCTATTAATTCAACTAGTTCTTACTAAAAAACTAGTTCAAGTAGTTCTAATTTTCTTGCTAATTCTACTAAACACTTACTAAAAATAGTTAAAAAACTACATTATACAATAGTAAAAAAACTATAGCAAAAACAGAAAAAATAGAGATGGAGGGAGGAGGGGGAGGGAGGAGGGAGGAGGAAGGAGGAGGAGGGAGGAGAGAGGAGGAGGGGTGATGGGAGGAGGGAGAGGGGGTGCCCGGAGGAGGAGGAGGAGGGAGGAGGAGGGGCGGTGGGAGGAGGGGGAGGCTGAAGGAGGTGGAGGGAGGGCGGTGGGAGGAGGGCTACTAGCGGTGGAGGAGGAGGGACAAGGGGGCGGCTGTAGGGGGAGGAAGGAGGAGGGACTGAGGGAGTACCTTGGTGGAGGAGCAGCGTGGCGGCGGCGGCGGAAGACGTGTATCGGCGCAGGCGAGAGTGACTGAGATGTTGAGTGAGTGAGTGGGTCGGGCGCGTGGGGAGGATAAGGTAAGGATAGTAGTAGCGCGGTTTCGTGAAAAGTGCTACTGCTACGGAGCGTAGCAGTAGCGCCAGTTACGGACACGCGCTACTGCTAAGTGGGCCTAGCCATCTGCGCCCAGTACAAACATAGCAGCAGCGCGTTTTGCTAGCACGCGCGACTGCTAAAATCATAGCAGTAGCGCGATTTATTTACACATGCTACTACTAAGTAGTAGTAGCGCATGAGTTGTTCCAGCACTACTGCTAAGATGCTGTGTATAAGGTTTTCCCTAGTAGTGCAAGTTGTCTTATGGTCCAAAAAAATCTCCAAAATTTTTTGCCGCATTTGGACTCCGTTTGATAGGGATATTCTGTGAAGTAAAAAAACAAGCAAAAATAACAACTAGCACTGGGCACTAGGTCAATAGGTTAGTCCCAAAAAATGATATAAAGTTGCTATAAAATGAATATAAAACATCCGAGATTGATAATATAACAACATGGAAGAAGAAAAAATTATAGAAATGTTGAAGACGTATCATCATCCCCAAGCTTAATTCCTACTCGTCCTCGAGTAGGTAAATGATAAAAACAGAATTTTTGATGTGGAATGCTGCCTACCATGTTCATCACATTCTTTTCTTTTGTAGCATGGACATTTGGACTTTTAGATGGTTTGAAGCAATAGTCTATATTTGACATGAAGATTTCAATACTCATGCATATCAACAAGCAACCATGTCTTTCAAAATATCAACACTAAACAAAGTTATCCCTAGCCCACTCACGAAACACACTCAAATATTAGCTACATCCAATGCTCAGGTATGATCGTAGTGCTCCGTAGTTGGTGCTTTATAAGAGAAGATGGAGACTCAAAATAAAAATAAAAATTGCATAAAAGTAAATAGATAGGCCCTTCGTAGAGGGAAGCAGACATTTGTAGAGGTGCTAGAGCTCAAAGCTTAAATTGAGAGATAATTTTTTTGAGAGGCGTACTTTTCCCGTCAACGAAAAGGGCTGAGTACTTTCCAACACTTTCAATGCTAGATACATCATCGGCGGTTCCCAAACATAAAATAAAGTTTGTTCCTTTTTCCACCATACTTTCACACTCCACGGCTAGCTGTATCCATGGGTACTATCCATACCAACACTTTCCAAGAAATTTATTATTTGACAACATAAAGTAAATTTATTTTCCATTTCAGGACTGGGCATCCCTATTACCGTCATATTGTCATGCAATGATAAGTGAATAAACAGTCATCTTGAGAATAAGCACATCTAGCATGGGAAATATTGGCCACCCCCTGCCGCTTCATGAGCGGTGCGAGCACACAAAAAGAAAATTCATTTTGATAATTAAATATGGCACATACAAATTTACATAGAACGACACGAAAATACCGCATATAGGTGGGTATGGTAGACTCATATGGCAAAACTGGTTTAAGGATTTTGGATGCACAAGTACTATTTCTACTTAGTACAAATGAAGGCTAGCAAATAGATTGAGAAGCATCCAACCAAGAAAAAATTCATATAAGCGGGCATTAAGCATAACTAACACCGAATAATGCACCACAAGCAGGATGTAATTTCATTGCATAACTATTGACTTTCGTGCTTGCATAGGGAATCACAAACCTTGACACCAACATTCTTACTAAAGCATAATTACTCACCGACATGACTCACATATTACTATCATCATATCTCAAAACTATTACAATGAATCAAGTTTATTTTGTCCAATAATCTTCATGAAAGTTTTTATTATATCCCTCTTGAATATCTATCACTTTGGGACTAGTTTCATATGTTGCAATTGCTTTTTGATAAGCTCAAACAAATTTAAGTGAAGAACATGAGCATAAAAAATTTTGTCTCTCAAAATAATAAAAGTGAGGCATGAGAAAAATTCTTAAAAAATATTAAAGCACACTGTGCTAAAAAGGATAGCATGATGATCCACAAGTATAGTGGATCTATCGTAGTCCTTTTGATAAGTAAGAGTGTCGAACCCAACGAGAAGCAGAAGGAAATGACAAGTAGTTTTCAGCAAGGTATTCTCTGCAAGCACTGAAATTATCGGTAACAGATAGTTGTGTGATAAGATAATTCGTAATGGGTAACAAGTAAATAAAGTAAATAAAGTGCAGCAAGGTGGCCTAATCCTTTTCGTAGCAAAGGACAAGCCTGGACGAACTCTTATATAAAGCAAAGCTCTCCCAAGGACACATGGAAATTACTGTGATGCTAGTTTTCATCATGCTCATATGATTCATGTTCGTTACTTTTATAATTTGATATGTGGATGGACCGTTGCTTGGGTGCTGCCTTTCCTTGGACAAGACTCCCACTTATGATTAACCCCTCTCGCAATCATCCACAACTACAAAAGAAGAATTAAGATAAGTCTAACCATAGCATGAAATATATGGATCCAAATCAGCCCCTTATGAAGCAACACATAAACTAGGGTTTAAGCTTCTGTCACACTAGCAACCCATCATATACTTATTACTTCCCAATGCCTTCCCCTAGGCCGAAATTATGGTGAAGTGTCATGTAGTCGACGTTCACATAACACCACTAGAGGAGAGACAACATACATCTCATCAAAATATAGAACGAATACCAAATTCACATGATTACTTATAACAAGACTTCTCCCATGTCCTCGGGAACAAACATAATTACTCACAAAGCATATTCATGTTCATAATCAGAGGAGTATTGAATAGCATATTAAGGATCCGAACATATGATCTTCCACCGAATAAACCAACTAGCATCAACTACACCGAGTAATCAACACTACTAGCAACCCACAGGTACCAATCTGAGGTTTTGAGACAAAGATCGGATACAAGAGATGAACTACAGTTTGAGAGGAGATGGTGCTGGTGAAGATGTTGATTGAGATTGACCCCCTCTCAATGAGAGGATCATTGGTGATGACGATGGCTTTGATTCCCCCCCCCCCCCGAGGGAAGTTTCCTCGGCAGAACAGCTCCGCTGGAGCCCTAGATTGGTTCAGCCCAAGTTCCACCTCGAGACGGCGGCGCTTCATCCCCATAGCTTCCTTCTGATTTTTTCCAGGTCAAAACACACCATATAGCGGAAGATGGGAATCGGGGGCCTGTCAGGTGGCCCACAAGGCAGGGGTGCGCCCAGGGGGGTAGGGCGCGCCCCCCACCCTTGTGGATGGCAGGTGGCCCCTCTGGTGCTTTCTTCGCCCAATATTTTTTGTATATTCCAAAATAATTCTCCGCGAAGTTTCAGGACTTTTGGACTTGTGCAGAATAGGTCTATAATATTTGCTCCTTTTCCAGTCCAGAATTCCAGCTGCCAGCATTCTCCCTCTTCATGTAAACCTTATAACATAAGAGAGAAAAGGCATAAGTATTACTCCCTCTGTTCCTTGATATAAGGTGTATAGATTTTTGAGAAAAAGTCCGAAATATTAGGTGTATTGTGTTGCACCACTCGTTTGGATAATGTTTTTAGGGATTTGATTACATTTCCTTATATTAGGAAAGATCCTCTATTTTCTTATGTCAATTAGTCAGGTGTAATCTCGCCCAAAACTTGGGAAATTTTCCCTCCACATGCGTTCTTTAATTTCCGTGCCAAAAACTATACACCCTATATCAAGGAACGGAGGGAGTATGATATAATGTGTAATAACAGCTCATAATGTAATAAATATCAATATATAATCATGATGCAAAATGAACGTATCAAAGCACCAGAGCAATTCCATAGCTCAAAAAGTTTAAGTGAAGCACATCGAGCAATTCTATCAAATCATAGCATAATTTTGGTTCTATCAAATAGGGGTGTCCAGCAAGGATAGATGAGACAAACTAAGAAGCAAAACAAGAAAAGACTCATATGATACAAGATGCTCCAAGCAAAACTCATGATATGTGACGAATAAAAATATAGCTCCAAGTAAAATTACCGATGGTCGTTAGAAGAAAGAGGGGATGCCCTTCGGGGCATCCCCAAGCTTAGTTGCTTGGTTCTCCTTGAATATTAACTTGCGGTGTCATGGGCATCCCCAGTCTTTGGCTCTTTTCACTCCTTATTCCTTCATCGATCGTGATCTCACCCAAATCTTGAAAACTTCAATCACACAAAACTTAACAAAACCTTCGTGGGATCCGTTAGTATAATAAAGCAAAACACTACTCTAAGTACTGATGTAAACCAATTCATATTTTATTATTGCATTATATCTACTATATTGCCACTTTTCCATGTCTTATACCCTTCAATACAATCCATAGATTCATCAAAATAAGCACACAATGCGATGAAAATAGAATCTGTCAAAAACAGAACAATCTGTAGTAATCTGGGCTTTATCCATACTTCTATAACTCCATAAATTCGGAAAAATTAGGAAAATGTAGGCAATTTGTATATAATTCTTGTGTATAAACTTCAGAATTTTATCACGCTTCGGTGATTTTTGAGAATTTTGCTACTGGGCACAAAAGTTTTTGTTTTTCAACAAGATCAAATCAATCATCACCCAACATGATCCCAAAGGATTTACTTGGCATAAGCACCAATTGAAACATAAAAACACAATCATAACAGTAGCATAATTATGCAAACACTCAAGAACAGAAAGAAAAAGGCAAAAATAAATTTTATTCATTGGGTTGCCTCCCAACAAGCGCTATCGTTTTATGCCCCTAGGTAGGCATAATGCATAGATTCAAGTATTGTCATCTTTAGTTTTCACCCCACAAGAAGTCTTGGGGTCCATCGGCATATGTAGTTCAGTTTCAAACACTTCCCACTAGTGCAGTCTATGTTCTCGAGTTTCATCAAATTTGCACTGAGGAAGATTTAGAAGAGCCAAAAACTAGTCAGCTGAGCACTTGGTCTTCTCTTCTTCGGTCATCCATTCTAGGATCCAAGTACTGCTATCTGCAAGTTCTCCTGAGAAGGCTGATATATACAAAGTAGCGAAGAACTGAAGTATGATTCTTGCCATGGTTCAAGCAGAGGAAACTCTTCATGAACATATGTTCATTTTGCTCGATTGTGTTGTGGAAACAAGGTAAACTTTCAAATTCAGCAAAATCCAAAATCTTGTGCTTGAAGATGTGATTCTTGCAGTACAAAATGTGAGCATAATACATAGCCTATTCCTTGGTCCAGAATCTTGGTGACATAGAAGTCATTTATCCATCATGCGGGCTAATCCCAAAGAAAACAAGTTTTGAATGGTGAAACTACTCATTGAAAGTCGGTCCGTTAGGGACGTCGTCCGCAGGAAACATGGGAAATGTCTTGATGCAGCTTGAACTACGTATGTATTTCCCCAAAGAGGAAGGGGTGATGTAGCACAGCTGCGGTAGGTATTTCCCTCGGTGATGCGACCAAGGTTATCAAACCAGTAGGAGAAATACGCAATACTATGTAAACAGTACCTGCACACAAAGAACAAATACTTGCAACCCGACGTAAAAGAGGGGTTGTCAATCCCTCTCGGGTAAAAAGATATATGAAATTGTAGTAGATTGGATAAATAGATCTCGCGGGAACGCGAGATAAAATAAATAACCAAAAATTGCAGAAAGGTATTTTGGGGTTTTTGGATTAATAGATCTGAAAATAAAAGTGAATAAAAATAGATCTCGAAGGCAAATATGATAAAGAAGAAACCCGGGGGCCATAGATTTCACTAGTGGCTTCTCTCGAGAAAAATAGCATACTGTGGGTAAACAAATTATTGTTGGTTAATTGATAGAACTTCAAATAATTATGATGATATCCAGGCAATGATCATTATATAGGCATCACGTCCAAGATTAGTAGACCGACTCCAGCCTGCATCTACTACTATTTCTCCACACATCGACCGCTATCCGGCATGCATATAGTGTATTAAGTTCATTGGAAAAACGGAGTAATGCAATAAGAACAATGACATGATGTAGGCAAGATCTATTCATGTAGGAATAGACCCCATCTTGTTATCCTTAATAGCAACGATACATACGTGTCATTTCCCCTTCTCTCACTGGGATTGAGCACCGCAAGATCGAACCCATCACAAAGCACCTCTTCCCATGGCAAGAAAAATCGATCTAGTCGGCCTAACTAAACCAAAGATTCGAAGAAGAAATACGAGGCTATAAGAAATCATGCATATAAGAGATCAAAACTCAAATAACTTTCATGGATAAAATATATCTGATCATAAACTCCAAGTTCATTGGATCCCAACAAACACACCGCAAAAAGAGTTACATCAAATAGATCTCCAAGAGACCATTGTATTGAGAATCAAAGGAGAGAAAGGAAGCCATCTAGCTACTGACTAAGAACCCGAAGGTCTACAATGAACTGCTCACGCATCATCGGAGAGGCACCAATGAGGATGAAGAACCCCTCCATGATGGTGTCTAGATTGGATCTATGGTTTCTGGAACTTGCGGCGGCTGGAATTGTGTTTTGTCGACTCCCCTAGGGTTTCTGTATTTTTGGGATATTTATAGAGCAAAGAGGGGGTGCAGGAGGTGGCCAAGGTGGGCAAAACCCACCAGGGCGCGCCTGGGCCCCCTGGCACGTCCAAGTGGGTTGTGCTCCCCTCGGAGTCCCCCTCTGGTACTTCCTTGGCCCAACTTGTGTCTTCTGATCCAGAAAAATCTCCAAAAAGTTTCGCTGCATTTGGACTCCGTTTGGTATTGATTTTATGCGAAGTAAAAAACAAGCAAAAACAGCAATTGGCTCTAGGCACTATGTCAATAGGTTAGTCCCAAAAAATGATATAAAGTTGCTATAAAATGATTGTAAAACATCCAAGAATGATAATATAACAGCATGGAACAATCTAAAATTATAGATACATTGGAGACGTATCATGTCTCGAGAAGATTTCTTAGTGAATCTTCATCGCTGATACGTCTCCAATGTATCTATAATTTATGAAGTATTCATGTTGTTATATTATCATTCTTGGATGTTTTTCAATCATTTTATAGCAACTTTATATCATTTTTTGGGACTAACCTATTGACATAGTGGCCAGTGCCAGTTGCTGTTTTTTGCTTGTTTTTTACATCGCAGAAAATCAATACCAAACGGAGTGAAAAATTTTGTAGACTTTTTATGGACCAGAAGACACAACTCGGGTCAAAGAAGTGCCAGAGGGTTGCCCCGAGGGGGCACAACCCACCTGGGCGTGTCCTGGTGGGTTCTGCCCACCTCGGTGGCCTCCCGCACCACCTCTTCACCCTATAAATTCCCAAATATTCTGAAAAGCCTAGGGGAGTCGCTAGATCAGAAGTTCCACCGCTGCAAGCCTATGTAGCCACGAAAAACCAATCTAAACCCGTTCCGGCACCCTGCCGGAGGGGGAAATCATCACCGGTGGCCATCTTCATCATCGCAGCGGCCACCATGATGAGGAGGGAGTAGTCCACCCTCGGGGGTGAGGGTTTGTACCAATAGCTATGTGTTTAGTCTCTCTCTCTCTCTCTCTCATGTTCTTGGGATGTCGCGATCTTGATGTATCGCGGACTTTGTTTATATAGTTGGATCATATGGTGTTTTCCCCTCTCCATCTGTTGTGAATTGAGTTTTACCTTTGAGATTTATTTTTATTGGATTGAATACTTTTATGGATTTGAGAACACTTGATGTATGTCTTGCTATGAATACCTGTGGTGACAATGGGGTATCATATCGGTTAACTTGATATGTGTTTTGGCACTCAACTCACGGATTCCCGAGGTGACATTGGGGTAATCTATGCATAGGGGTTGACGCATGTTCTCGTCTTTGTTTCTCCGGTAGAAATCTTGGGGCACTCTTTGAGGTTCTTTGTGTTGGATTGAGTATTATGAATTTGAAGTTGTTTGATGCATATCGTATAATCAACTCACAGCTGCTCGCGGTGACATTGGAGTATCTAGATGACATTAGAGTTGGTTGATGTGTATCATATGGTGTTATTTTAGTACGAACTCTTGGATAGATCGATCAGAAAGAATAGCTTGGTGTTATTTTAGCACGAACTCTAGGATAGATTGATCAGAAAGAATAGCTTTAAGGTGGTTTCATACCCTACAAACATTTCCTTCTTATGTTCTCCGCTAGATAGGAACTTTGGAGTGATTCTTCATCGCATGTTGAGGGATGGTTATATGATCCAATTATATTAGCATTGTTGACAGATTGCACTAGTGAAAGTATGGACCCTAGGCCTCATTTTCAAGCATTGCAATACCGTTTGTGCTCCGCTTTATCAATTGCTACCTTGCTGTTTTTTATTGTTACTATTACGAAAATTAATATCTACTATCATTACTACACTTGTATCACCATCTCTTCGCCGAACTACTGCACCTATACAATTTACCATTGTATTTGGTGTGTTGGCGACACAAGAGACTTTTTATTATTTGGTTGCAGGGTTGTTTGAGAGAGACCATCTTCATCCTACGCCTCCCACCGATTGATAAACCTTAGGTCATCCACTTGAGGGAAATTTGCTACTATCCTACAAAACTCCGCGCTTGGAGGCCCGACATGAGTCTACAACAAGAAGTTGTGTAGTAGACATCAATTGCCCATGTGCCTAGTTTGCGAGTCATCAGGCACAGCTGAATCTTCCTCAATGGTCTTAAGAGGAGAGTTGCACTTCCTCAACTTTTCTGAAACAGATGGCTCCAAAGAACTTGAAGATCCATCAATTTTTCTTGCTGGAACTCATTCAACGACCATCAATCCTTCGGACACTAGGGCTTTTTCTTTCGCACACACAACTGCCTTGGGTTCAGGCACTTGCGGGCACTGACTGTAACTTCTTGAGATGTCGGCTCAGCAAATTTCTTTTCTTCCTCTTCCATCTGTCATCATTTTCGCTCAAACCAAAAGGGTCTACTGGCATAGGCAGAGGTGGCTAAGGATTTGGCTTTTCGACCTCGATCTCTTCATCAGTCTGGTCAACACGGGCTTGCTACAAAGGTGCTGCATTCTCTTCATCTGGATTATCGAGAAAGATGTCAACAACATCAGTTTGCTCGTCATGAGTTGTAGGCACCGGAACTATGACCTCAGGGGCAACCTACTGCTCTAGTTCTTCCGCGTGAGCTGGAGAAGGAGGAACCTGCTACAAGGGAGCACTTGTGCTGATAGTAACAACTTCAGCAGCCACAATTTGAATATGGTGATCCTTCGTTCCTTTCGGCTTGGCAGCTGTAGCTAATGCTTTTTGATGTTTTTCCTATTGCACTCTTCTGCGAGCAAGATTTGCCTTGCAATCAATTTCTTCGTTCTTCATGTCTCATAGCTGGGACACATCCATGTGCATTTTGGAATGCCATTCAATCTTTTCATTCCAAATGGCACTTAGGGCCTTTGTGATATCGACAATTTTCATGTTCAGACATTTTCTCTTGTACTCTGTCTTGGCTTCCTTTCTCATTTTCTCAAGGGTCTGCTTGTCCTTAGCAGCTTTCTTGAACTTCTTGGAGATTTTCTTCAACTCGATAAAATGCTTGGTTACTATTTGTGTCGCATATTCAGGCAACCCCAAACTTCTCACATCATTAGTTTGCGCATCATATGTAGCACTGTCAATGATGGCAATCATCATCTTGAAATCGTACTTTTATTCCTATGTGGAAGCAGGAACAGTGTGCCTAACCTTCTTGGCAGATGCATCTTCTTCGGTAGGCACTTTTCCCCTCGCAACACTATTCGAAGACCTTCACTCGAGAAGGACTTTGTCTTGCTTGTGAAGAATTGCAGCCAGGTCATACATGGGGATGTCATCACCCATTTCTTCATCAGAGGACCCATTAGATGAGTCCGAAGCAGCCATTTTGGTTCCCTTCGTGGTAGTTTTCTTTTGAGAGGCCCGAGGAGAAACTAATTTCCTTGACTTGCCTCCCTTGGAAGCAAATGCATGCTCTTTCTTCTTCTGCACGTCCTCCTTGGTCAGCTTGACATTTTTTGCCTCAACTTGCTTTTTCTTTGCTTTGGCCTTCGCCCTCTTTGCAACTTCCTCGGGGAATTCAATGATGGTTCTGAGGGAGTCATGGTGAGCATCTGCAGGCAGTGGCGTCCTGACTTTCTCATCATTTTGGCATGTCTGGTTTTCGGTAATGCAATCATTCCAAGGTGTAGTGAAAGAAAAATAGATTTTGATACTTCTTGCGAAGATTTTCATATCTGAACCATTTGCTCGCTCAATGGTGACGAATCCTTTGCAACCTGTTGTTGCGCTCACCTATTGATTCTCCTTCAGGTGGAGTTCTGTAGCTGTCAGGACAAGACATCTCTGCTGTCATGTTTTTCTCTCTGCCATGGCCACCCTTTTGGGGATTTCCATCAGAGAAGATGATAAAGGCATCGGTGACTGCATCATCATCATCATCTGATTGAGTGTTGGCGGACAGAATCTCTTCCTCATTTCCTTCGGACTCAGATTCCTATTTCTTCTTCGGAGTCTGTTGTCATTCCAGCATACCTGCTAGCCAGCTGTGACATTTTCTTCATGTTTGATTTGATAATTCCCATTGCTCTCTTGCCAGTGACTGGTCTCTTAAAACACGATGAAGATGATTCTTCATTCTTCATGACCTTATGATGATAATTTATGCGAGTAGTAAAACCAGTACCATGAGAGAAAGCCACCTTTTGCTAGGTTTTTGATTCATGTCCTAGGTTGGGAAGTCAGCTATAGAGTGACCATACAATTTGCCCTTATAGCACTTCATTTCCTTTGGAGGCAATCTTCTCAAGGATTCATCTTGGTTGGCATTTGAGAGATACAGATTTTTATCTCTATAGGTTGTTGAGTCGTTCTGTGAGCATTTCGAGCTCTCTTGTCACTATGAGTTGATTCTTGACACCTTCTTCCTGAGAGCTACCATAATGCGAGATAATTTCTCCTTTGCTTTCCGAGGAAGAATTTAGTTGTCCATTTTCAAGTTCCATCTTTTCTTCATGCACAGTCAATAGTGTCATGACCTCAAGATAGTGTAGTTCTCCAAAGTCGGGTCTTAGCTTGATTTCAGCACCGAGCACATCAAAGGATGTATCTAGAGAGCTCAGCAGTTTGTTCACCACATCTTTTTCGGCAAATCAGTAACTTCTCTTTGATGCAGTCATTCAACAATGTTGGTTAGGCGATTTGTGAACTCCATAACACTTTCCTTTCGAAGACTTCTAATGTGAGCGAACATGGCCCGAAGAATATCTATGTGGGCTTCCGTTCTAATGATTACTGCTTCATGAACATGTCTGATGGCATCCCAGATTTCCTTGGCAGTATCCAGGTTACGAAAGAGAATAAAAATATATCTAAAGATACAATCACAGAGAATTTCGCTTCTGCATTCAGTCGAATGTTAGCTTCATCTACAAGAGTGGGATTTTTTGGATGTTGAATTGTATATCCATTCTCCACAATCCGCCATAGCTCAGTACTGATATCTTGAAGTCTGATTTTTATTTTTCCTTGCTAGTAGACATAGTCATTACCATCGAAGATATGAAACCTTTCAGAGTGCGAGGATCTACATGCATATGACATACTCAAAACTCCAAGGTTGTTTGATCTTTAATAAACAGAGACAGGGAGTACCTTCTCTGAAACCAATTGTTGGGACCGAGAGTATATCGACCAGAGGGGGGGGTGAATGGGAGATTGAAAAATTATTTTGAATATTTTGTTTTGAACCCAAATAGAGCAGCGAAAAAGGTCTGGTAGATAAGAACTTAGGCAGGTTCCTATTTAGGAACAAATCTTCCAAGATAAGAAGCGGTAACAGTTCGAGCATAGAAGATGATACGTCTCCAATGTATCTATAATTTATGAAGTATTCATGTTGTTTTATTATCATTCTTGGATGTTTTACAATCATTTTATAGCAACTTTATAACATTTTGTGGGACTAACCTATTGACCTAGTGCGCAGTGCCAGTTGCTGTATTTTGCTTTTTTTACATCACAGAAAATCAATATCAAACGGAGTCCAAACACCGCGAAACTTTTTGTGGATTGTTTATGGACCAAAAGACTCCGATGGGCCAGATCAGCACCTGGGGGTGCCTCGAGGGGGCACAACCCACCAAGGCACGCCAGGGCCCCCAGTCGCGCCCAGGTGGGTTGTGCCCACCTCGGTGGCCTCCCACACCCCCTCTTTGCACTATAAATTCCCAAATATTCCGAAACCCTTCGGGGTTAAGCTAGATCAGAAGTTTCGCTGCCACAGGACTCCGTAGCCACCGAAAACCAATCTAGACTCGTTCCGGCACCCTACCGGAGGGGGGAATCATCTTCGGTGGCCATCTTCATCATCCCGGCAGCCACCACGATGAGGAGGGAGTAGTCCACCCTCGGGGCTGAGGGTTAGTACCAGTAGCTATGTGTTTAACCTCTCTCTCTCTCTCATGATCTATATCATGGGCTTTGTTAATATAGTCGGATCATATGACGTTTCTCCCCTCTGTACCCTTGTTGTGATGAATTGAGTCTTTACCCTTTGAAGTTTTGTCTTGTCGGATTGAATATTCAGATATGAGAACACATGATGTATGTCTTACGGTATGAATACTTGCAGTGACAATGGGGTATCATATCGATTCACTTGATATGTGTTTTGGCATTCAACTCGCGGATTCCCGCGGTGACATTGGGATAATCTATGCATAGGGTTGATGCACATTTTTATTATCTTTTCTCCAATAGAAACTTTGGGGTCTCCTTGTAGCTCTTTGTGTTGGATTGAGTATTATTAATATGAATTTGCTTTGGTGTTAGTTTAGTATGAACTCTAGGATAGATCGAATGGAAAGAATAGCTTTGTGTTATTTTAGTACGAACTCTTTAATAGATCAAACGGAAAGAATAGCTTTGAGGTGGTTTCATACCCTACAAACAATTCCTATATTTTGTTCTCCTCTAATAGGAACTCGGGAGTGATTCTTTCTTGCACTTTGAGGGATAATCATATGATCCAACTATGTTAGCACTGTTGAGAGATTGCACTAGTGAAAGCACGGACCCTAGGCCTTGTTTTTAAGCATTGCAATACCGTTTTTGTGCCCATTTACTATTTGCTACCTTGTTGTTTTTATTTATTCAGATTATAAAAACGTATTTCTACCATCAATATTACAATTTTATCACCATCTCTTCGCCGAACTAGTGAACCTATACAATTTGCCATTGTATTGGGTGTGTTGGGGACACAAGAGATTTCTTGTTTTTGGTTGTAGGGTCATTTGAGAGAGACCATCTTCATCCTACACCTCTCACGGATTGATAAACCTTGGGTCATCCACTTGAGGGAAAATTGCTACTGTCCTACAAAACTCTGCGCTTGGAGGCCCAACATGTGTCTACAATAATAAATTTGCGTAGTAGACATCAAGCTCTTTTCTGGTGCCGTTGCCGGGGAGGTGAGTGCTTGAAGGTATATCTTTAGATATTGCAATCTAATCTTTTAGTTTATTGTTTATCACTAGTTTGGTTTATAAAAGAAAACTACAAAAAATGGAATCGAGGTTGCATTATTGATCATCTTTATAATATCTTTCTTGAAAATGTTGGTTCAGAAAATTGTGCTCAATTGTTAGAAGAACAAGTCAATAAAATTCTTGGCACTAAATATTTGAATGATGAGCATGATTGCAATGTTGTTAGTGTGAATTCTTTGAACATCCAAAATGCTAATGATGATTGCACAAGTCATAACAAAAATGTTTCTTATATGCATGTCACTTTTTGCGGAGTGAATTGGGAGTGCCTTTGCACACCAAAAAGGGAAGATAGATTTTGTAAGAAGCATAAATATTTAGAAATGAAAAAATTGCAAGAGAGGCTAGATGATTGTGCTGACAGATGTAATTTTTTCGCCATCCTTGTGAACTTTGCAATGAACGTGGTCATTTAAATCTCCTATGCAAATTGTTTCATGATCAAATCGTGTCCAAAAATTGTGATAGCTTGATTTCCTTTGAGCGTCATAAAGAGCTTAGTCTTCTCTTGGGGTATGAAGAAATGAAACATATGACTAAGGGTTTTCCAAATCCCGAGCGATTTCTTGATTTTGATCTAGAGGAAATTTATATGTTTTGTGTGGTAAATTGCATTGAGAATCCTTATATTGCCAACAATATAAAGACAAGAAAACAAATAGAATATGAAGAGATTACTAATGAAAGGGAAAATATTTCCAATACCCTGCTAGTGTTTATTATGATGAATGAGGTAACGAGGAGGAGCTTGCTATCCAATCAATCCCTTCAACAAGAAGCTTGAAAGAATTAATTAAACCCACACATGATGTGGTGAAGAAGAATAAAAGAAGAAAGAACAAAGGTAAAAAGGTATCTCTCCCAAATAATTATGCTCCTATCACCATTGTGCCTCATGAAAGTGAATCAAATATGTTCATGGAGGATGATGATATTGAGTACGATTTTGTGATACCTACTACTTGTTGTAATGATTATGATTGGGAAGACAATGATATCCCTTATGATCTTGAAAATCTTTTTAGCACTTGCTTGGGACAATATGATAATAATGTTTGCTATACTATCGATGCCATTCATACTGTTGATAAGAATGATTGTGATGATATACAAAACCACAAGCTTGGGGATGCTATGTTTATTGAGTATGATATGTTTGAAGATTTATTTGCTGGAAATAATGCTTGTCCTAAGCTTGGGGATGCTTTGCTAAATGAATATGATCCTTTGATTCCTTCTACTTTTGATAAGAAAATTTATTATGATGATAGCATGCCTCCTATTTATGATGATTACATTGATGAAAGTGGATTTGGAGAGGTCATGACTTTATTTAGTGATACATCCACTATTTTGGAAGAGGTTTCAATTGACTATGACAATAAAGTTACTACCTATGATGATTATTATGATGACATGTATGCCATAAAGAGTAATAAATCTTCTATGCTTGTGCATCATGAAAATAGTGCTGTATGTGATAGTTATATTGTTGAATCCATTCATCATGTTTCTGAAAATTATTATGAGGAAGGAACTTATGCTCTTACATATCTCAATAATATCAAGTTTCTTCTCTATGTGTTGATTGTTTTGAAGTTGCACTTGTCTTGCCTTCCTATGCTAGTTGATTCTTGTTCACATAAGTTGATTGCTCACAAAATGCCTATGTATAGGAAGTGGGTTAGACCTAAATGTAGTAGTCATATGCTTCATGATGCTCTCTTCATGTTTCAATTCTTATCTTTTATGCGAGAATCATTGAAATCAGCATGCCAAGCTTAAAAGGCATAAAAGAAAAGAGGTTGTTGGGAGACAACCCAACACTTTTACCTACTGTTTTTGTGTGTTCACATGATTATGCTACTGTATTGATCATGTTTTATTGCTTTTATTTCAATAAAATGCCAAGTAAAGCCTTTGGGATCATGTTGGGTGATATTTGATTTGATCTTGCTGAAAAATAGAAACTTTTGCGCTCACGAAAATAATTCTCATTTTTAACAAAAGCATGATAAAATGCTGATTCTTTTTGCTGAAGATTAATAGACAAATTATCGAGGTCGTCCTAATTTTTCAGATTTTTGGAGTAGCAGAACTATGGTTGGAGTACAGATTACTACAGATTGTTCTGCTTTTGACAGATTATGTTTCAATGCATAGTTTGTTTGTTTTCTAGTTTCCATGGCTTATATTGCTCAATATAAATTATGGAAATGATGTGCTACAGTAGGCATTGTGTGTAAAAAATTATGAATCTTGTCTTTAGCAGTACCAAAAGTGAAATGGTTTGCTCTTTATCATACTAACCTATCTCACAAAGTTCCGTTAAGTTTTGTCTGATTGAAGTAGCGTGTGTGACGTCAGACAATATCACAAACGGTGTGGGTAAACTAAACATTTGTGGTAGTTGCCTTATCGTACACGATTTGCAACCATGAACTGTTTCTGATGTGGAACGCATCATAAATGTTGCACCACAGAATAGCGTGTGTGATAGTTATCATATACGACGATGTTACGACGATCTGACGTTTTGTAATCCTATCCGACACTCGTACGATGATTAGCTAATCTTCTTAATTAGTTATCACTTACGATTCGGGAAAAGTGAATATGTGTGATTGTCTACATACACGTTCTATAATTGTGGACCATTTGTGATAGGTTGCACATCGTAAACATAACACCATAGAATACCGACTGCAGTGGCAATGCAAGCACAAACGAGTTGCAAGGATGAAGCGTTTGGGATATTCGAGATATCAGAAATAGTTTTATAGGGACAACTATATGCATCAAGGCTCCCTATCCCCGATGGTTCCTGAGTCGTGTGGGAAGGACCCCCGTATGACACACACACACACACACACACACACACACACTTGGTGATGGTTCAAAAGACTGTCATGGAAAGGGGTTAAAACTGTTTGTATAGCACCTCACAATACCAATGATAGGTTTGGGCTAAGCATCACATCGGATCTAAGATTCGAGAACCTATACCCCTTTTAATAGTAAGGAGGTTCTAGGACTCAAGAAAGAGAAGAAGAAGAAGAACAAAATGAATGATATGTCTTCACTCGCCTTTAACCTTCACAGCTCAGTCAATTTTCTTTGGATGAACACCGAACTAATTGCTTGGCATCATCAATAAATTTCAAGGGGTCAACTTCTTCACATCAATCTTCTCGCCTACAAGGTTCGAAAGTTATAACTGAATTGTCTATATCTCTGATTTTCTTTGGTGAAGTTCCTCGAACTTGACACCAAAGATGGCAGTTTTTCAGTTGAGTGGACTAGTTCTCTCTGTGTGCACTAGCAAACAAATCAGTCCATGTCTATTCCTGTCAACAATCTTCAAAACACAAGAGGACAAATATTGCACCAACAGAGATTATAATCATAAGTAGGTATTTGTTCAAGTTAGGACAATACCTTAGCTCCGGTCGACCTACATAACACTTATCATGTCAATGAACATTAACTCAATGAATCATGGTGAATGTAACTTGGTGATATTCCCCTGTGTCCTCAAGAGTGTTTTGGTCACTATAAGAAATACACCTGGGGCTTGTCCTTAGCACAATTAATGATTGGGCCACTTGTTGCACTTTGCTACTATTGTTACTTGTTACCTTGTTACGAATTATCCTATTATCAAACTATCTATCAAAATATTTAACAGCACTTGCAGTTAAACCTTATTGAAAACCGCTTGACAATTTCTTTCTCTCCTTGGTGGGTGCGACACTCTTACTTATCGAAAGGCCTGCGATTGATCCCCTATATTTGTATGGGTTCGAAGATCGCGTACTTCGTAAAGATCAACGCTGAGTGAGGCTAGCCCTTCGTGGTCGTATGCCACGATAGCATAAGTTGGTTGCTCCTTTTTGGACCTTTAGTGGGAATTTGGCCTTCGTGGATTAGTTCCTTTGTGGATCTCACCGCCGGTATCTCCTCGATACTACAATCTTTGTGGTTCAAAGCCTCCATTAACATGCAGTAGGATAACACTAATTGTTTGAACCACCGAAACAATCTTCGTCGAGCTTCCCCATTTCTGCAATCCTCTGACATTTACCTTTACTTCTACTTGTGCAACCTTTTTTCTTCGACTTGCATGAGTTGGTTTTTGTTAGATTACCTTCAGAAAAATACTACCTCCATTAAGAAATAAAAGATGTTCTTACTTTTTTTCTGAATCAGATGTATATAGAAACTTTTTAGTGTGTTTGTTCACTTATTTCAGTTAGTATGTAGCCCTTATTAAAATAGCCAAACCATCTTACATTTGTGAATGAAGGGAGTATTAAATTGCAAAGGAAATCAAATTAGGAAAATAGTCCCTTTGATTTTCTTGTAGTATATTCACGGTCCATCTAGACATATACTGAATGACCCTACAACGAGAACCTTTTCATCTTGTGGTTCTATCATTTTCTGACTTGTGAGCTTAGGGCATCTCTAAGGCGAACCCGTAAACCTCCCACAACCGTCAGGACCATGGAAGCCATCCAATACTGACATGTATCGGTCCATGAAGCGGTCCTAACGTGATTTCTCCCGCAATCCAGAGACAAATGTGGAGGGGGGGTTGCGAGAGTCCAGACCAATCCCAAGCCCACTTCTGGCCGTCCTAGCCCACCAAAAACCCGTCACCTGTCCCTCCCATGCTTTCCTTCCGGTGCACGCGTCGCTTACCGCGCCACAATCATGCCGGCCCAAAGCACGCGGAGGCCAGCATTGATGTCGCGATCTTACCGGAGGGAGGGAGGGCGAAGCTGACCGAAGTGACCTCTCAGCAGCAGTCGCTTCAATGCGGACGCAGGTTCACTAGTAGAAAAGGGGGCTTTGGTTCGGCCAGAAAAGAGCATTAATACCGGTTGCATTACGAACCGGGACTAATGTGAGCATTACTCCCGGTTCAAGCGGCGAGGGCACGGTACAGGCATTACTCCCGGTTCAAATGGGACCTTTAGTCCTGGTTCGTGCCATGAACCGGTACTAAAGGGAACTGTCGGGGGTGCTGATCCCCACGGACACCTATGGGACCACGGCGGACCGAGCCCCTTGTGGTTCGGCAGGGGGCGGAGAGAGCACAAAGAGCAGATCGAGGCGAGCGCACGAGCAACACGATCAGTTTACCCAGGTTCGGGCCACACGGATGCGTAAAACCCTACTCCTGCTTTGTGTTTGTATTGATTTCTTGCTCAGGAGCGCGGTGTGCTACAGTACACAGCGGCAGCTAACGAAACCGAGCGTGAGAGTGTTCTGTTGGCCGACCCCCTCTACGTTGCGCATGGGCCTCCTTTTATACGCTAAAGGGGTCACCGACAGGTGGCAACGTAGAGAAGGGCAAAAATGGAAAGAGGCACTGCGGTTGGCACCGCCGCCTACAACAGTGTTATCATACCTAACCCTGACAGCAGGGGACAAAGGCATTAAATGCCTATCTGTGTCGCCTAGACGATGCAGAAAGGGACCGCTAGGGACGCCATTGCTTGCCACGACGGCAACCTTGTCAGCGCCGCTTGCCACCGTGTACCTCTGGCTGCACAGCTTTCCGCCACGTACGCCCGGAAGGGTCCCAGAGTGACACGTTGGTGGATGCACTGGAGAGCAGGTACAGAGTGGAAGCTTGCCGCGGCAAGAGCCTTGCCGCGTTCGTTGTCTTGTCGCGTCTGGGAGCTTGTCGCTCACCGAGCCTTGGTTGGCCTTCCCGGCAAGCTCCTCTTGCCGGGGTCTCGTCTCCTTCCCGGCAAGCTCTTCTTGCCGGGGCCTTGAATACTTTGTTCTTGAATGGCTCCAAGGGAACCATGGAGGATCTTGGCGGTCGCCCGGCAAGCCTTGCCGTGGGATGCTGCGACTGCCCGTGCACAAGTTCGTGATACTAAGGTACCCCTACTTTAGTACACCGACAGGAGCCCCCGGGCCTGGGCCATACACGGTGCCGAGCGCTGTTGGGCCAGGCCCAAAACAGGGCACGGGCACGCGCGGCCTAGGTTACGCCGTGTCTCACTCCGCATCCATCGCGCCCTCCCCGAACGGCACGCGTTGAACGCGGCGTCGTGGGAGAGATCGTGGGCAGTTTCTTTATTAGGAAAGGCGGAACGTCCGCCACCTCCCCCTTTATAAGCAAGGAGAAGCAGGGGTAGTGCGCCCACTTGCCCCCTTTCCTCTCCAATCTCAAACGCCTCCGTCGCGCCCCCGTCTTCTCAAAGCAACAAGAGAGCGGTGCCCTGCTCCCCCCATTGCCACCAACACCACCAACGCCGCCGACCTCCTCCACCACCTCCACCATGGCTCCTAAAGCCGACAAGGGGAAGGCCGTGAAGACGACCGAGGCGCAGCGGCTTGCAGCGCTGCGGAAGGAGCGGGCCATCTTCCCCCCCAAGCTTGACGCGAAGGAGTTGAGGGAGTACTACTACCTCTTCTGGTCGACGGAGACGCGAGCACATCCGAGCACCAAGGTACTCCCGGCCTCCGCTCACAAAATGGCTCCGCAAGGATACCCTTTCTTCGCTGTGTTCTTCTACTGCGGGCTCTGCCCGCCCTTCTCGGAGTTCTTTTGCGACATTATGAATACCTATGGCCTCTGCCTCCTTGACTTCACCCCCAACGCCGTCCTCACCATGGCAGTTTTCGCACACCTTTGCGAAAACTTTGTCGGAGTCCACCCCAATGTAGCTCTCTTCCGCCATTTCTTCATGCCCAGAGTGGAGAGAGGAGAGCCTCTGTCCGGCGGAATTGCTTGGATCTCAAGGTCCGGCAAGAAGGATTCGTATTTGGAGGGAGAGTTCCGCGGCAAGTGGGAGGAGTGGAGGGCAGATTGGTGTTGGATAGTTGAGGAGAACCCGCAGCCATTCACCGCCCGACGCCAAGTAGCAGCAGCACGAGGCAGCGATTGGAGCGACGTGGCCCCGGTAGACAACAGGCTGAGGATTGCTGTCACCAGGATCCAACGCCTCAGGCTTGCCAGACTCACAGTAGGTGCCGTTGGCGCAGATTTCCTCCGCCGCCGCATCGCTCCCCTGCAGGAACGGAGGAGGCCCGCCTGGGAGTTTAAGAACGCGGCAGATATCATGAGGCTGCGCCCGGGGCTCAACTACAATTTCACTGTCTTGGAGCTCAACGCAATGCTGCAGGAACTCTTCAAGTACGATCCAGATCATCCAGAAGTTTTTAGATTGCCGCAGGGCGTCGTCCCGTTGTGCAACAACTCTGCGCTTGATCGCATCAGGGCAATGATGCCGCTGTGCGACTCACGGAATCGTGCCAACTTGGCAAGAGCCTGAAGACGACGTCGTGCAGCAATTCTTCGACAACTTGGTGGAGGTGCCGATCCGCCCCGACGAGAAGGATGGCCTTACTCGCGACACCACCGAGGCGGAGTTGAAGCGCATTTCCACCAGGCTGGAAGAGGCAGCGGCAGCCGCAGCGGCAGGTGAGTTTGGTTTCACATTGGAGGAGGCAGCGGCAGCAGAGGCGGCAAACCGTGCCGAGCGAGAGGAGCTCGCCGGCAAGAAAGAGCTTGCCCGGCAAGAGGAGCCTGCCAGCAAGAAAGATCTCGCCGGGCAAGGGGAGACTGCCGGCAAGAAAGATCTTGCCGGGCGTGACGCCGAACCGAGCGAGCCCGCCGAGGAGACGAGCGGCTCGTTGGATATCAACTCCTCCTCGTCGTCATCTTCAGACAGCACGCCGCAAGTTGAGCCTCCATCTCCACCAAGAAGGCGTCTTCGCAAGGTCGGGGATGTGGCGAGGCGGCAGGCGAGCCGACAGTCGCCGCGCCGTGTGACATGCTCCACCGCGGCAAGCACTATCGCCGCGGGAGCGCCTCACGCTGCCGCAGCAACTGGAGTGGGGTCTTCCTGGACCACTGCTTTTGCTCCTGCCAAGCGACCAAGGAACCCACTCCTCCACCTTCCCGCGTCGGACGCGAGCCAGACTTTGACTTCTCCGTGTTCAGCTCCGGCGAGGAAGAAGAAGAAGAGTAAGTTTTCCTTGTTGTACTTGCAGTCCACCAATCCTTGCTGTTTTTGTCTTGTCTTGTATCTCACTTGCTTTTCTCTGAATCTGTTCCTTTTCAGGACTCTGGCTCAGAGGGCAGCAAAGAGGGCCAAGGCGCCGGTGATCGTCATCGAGGACTAACCCACCGTGTCGGCAGGGGACGCGCCCGAGATGACCTTGCCGGACCCGGCGGTTGATCTCCAGAGCAGCCCCCAGCGTAAGTATCTTGTCTACTTCCCGCTGTTGGGCACGCATGAAGAGTCTTGTTTTGCTGATATCTGTTTGTTGACTTGTGCAGGAGCAGAGCAGCCCCAGCAGGAGAGCCCGGAGGCTACCCCGAAGCGCCAAGGGAGAGTCCTCCGACAAGGGAGAGGTCCCCGGCAAGGGAGAACTCTCCGGCAAGGGAGGAGGCTCCGGCAAGGGAGGAGCCCCCGGCAAGGGAGGGGTCTCCGGCAAGGGACAGCACCAGCGGCCTCCCGGCGACAGAGACCGCGACCGCAGAGCCTGGCACAGGTAATCTCCTTGCTCAAAAACTTCCCTTGGCTTCTTCTTTTTGTTGATCTTCTTCTTCTTTCTTTTTTTGGATATTTGTTTGATTCTTCTCCCCTTTTCCGGCTGTCAGATCCATCCGCTGCTGAGCCGATGGAGACTGAAGTTGCTGTCGACGACGCTGTTGCCGCCGAGGAGACAGCCGGTGCCGACGAGCCCGCCGGCGAAGAGGCCGCCAGGGCTGCCGCAGCAGAAGCAGGCGGGGAGTCCGGCGGTCGTACTGACGACCCGGAGGCCGCAGGAGCGCCAGGCGCTGCACCGACCGCCGACCCCTCCGCCGCTGCCGCCGCGCCAGGCTCCAAAGAGCCCCAGCCTGGCGTTTACTTGAAGGCTGGCGACGACATCTTCATCAACCTGCCCTGGGCGTCGAGCTCCAGGGCGCCGGTCGAGGGGGAAATCTTCGACGGAGAAGTGCTAGCCTCCGCCGGGCTGGCGCTCGTCGACGCGCCAAGCAGCAGCAGCGGCGAGCCTGAGGAGGAGCGGCTGCTGCGGAAACTGATATCGCTCTACCGCGCCCGGCAGGCCAAGCTGGATTCCCGGGAAGCGCTTGTCGCCAAGGCGGGGGTCGATGTTGAGAAGCGCGCGGAGGAGCTCCGGGGCCAAAATCAAGAAGCTCTCCGGTCCTTGGCGGCGAAGCGGGAGCAGCTTGCCGAGGAGCAGAGGGCTTTCCTCCTCGAGAAGGCTGAAGTTGAAGAACAACAAAGACTTGCCGCTGAGAAGCTGTCTGTGCAAGAGGGCGAGCTGGTGCAGCGGAAAGTCGATCTTGACAGCCACGAGGAGGAGCTTGCCGCGCGCGAGCGGACGGTTGGCGGGGCCCTTAAGCAAGCCGAAGACGCTGCCGCCGCTGCCGAGGCCGCCAAAAATGAGTTGGAAACAAAGGTGGTGCAGCTGGAGGCCGACCTCAAGGCGAGCGGCGACGAGCTTGCCGCACTCAAGCTTGAGCGCGAGAAGGACGCCGTCAGCTATTCGGAGTTGCAGACCCGCTTTGCTGAGAAGGTCAAGGAGATTGACGCCGCCAAGGACTCCGCTGCAGATCTCGAGTCGAAGCTGGCCGCTCTGACCAAGACGCTGGACAGCGCCAAGGAGCAAGAGACGGCTCTGAAGGAAGAAGTCAAGGCCGGCAAGGCGTTGCTGGCGAGCGCTGCCGCCGCCCAGAGCATATTCCGGGAGAATGTGGAACACTGGACGGAAGGGTTCGTGGATGTTGCCGCCGACATCGACAAGGAGTTGGCGCAGCTGGGAATGGAGGATCTCGGGTACTCCTCCGACGAGAACCTCCAACCCAGCGCCAAGCTCACTTCTTTCTTCAAGGGCGTGGCGACGGCACTCCGGCGACTCCGGGAAGGGATCCCGAAGCAGCTTGCCGACGAGTGGCGCAAGATCTGCACGGGAGCTCTCCAGAAGGTGCTGATGAAGGTGGCGTTCCGCAATCCGGGCCTCAACCTCACCAACGTCCTTCGGTCTTTGCCGCCGGATGCTGATCTGGAGGCGCTCAAGGCTCTTGTCGCCCCATTGTGGACAGGGTGAGCGGGATCAAGAGGGTCGAGGGCAACCGCATAGATTAGTTTGTCCCTTTCCTTCTTTCCTTGTCGCTTCTGATCATGTCATGAAAACAATTTGTTAGAGCCGCGACAAGCTTATCTTGTAATATAACTTTATTCTGTGCAATGATTGCAATGTTATTTCCTTTACTTGATTCCTTCCTTTGTATGTTTTTACCCTACGCTTTTAGGGAACTTGCCGGCGCAGGCACCTTTGCCGCGAGCGCTGAGTGCGGAACGTCAGCAGCCTGCTGGCAGTGCCACAGCCGACAAGAAACCTTGTCGCAGCTAGTCGCAGCTCACTTAGGTTGTTGAGCGGACTCGAAACAACAGTAAGGGCGCAACTAGCTACGAGTTGGTTCCTCGCGCACAGGTTTTCCATACAGAGCACGGTCGTTCAAGGAAAATAACTTAAATATTTAAAGAGAATTTGATTGCTCAAACTTTGGCAACTTATCTTTTCTGTTACTTGCTTCCCGGCAAGGCGAAACCTTCTTGAACGACGCCTGGTCCATATCATTATCTTCTCCCTCCCCCCCCCCCCCCAACAAACTTGTGCGCGAGGGAACCTTCTTTTCCTTGCGAAAAAGGAAGGGGATGAAATAAAAATATGGAGCCTTATGGCTCGTTGTTGCTTACCGGGGGTAAGTGCTGCACAAAATGTCAGATAACATACGCAAATAATAAAAAGCATGAAACCGACAAGATGTGCTGAGCACATGATATTTATGCACGGGGTCTGCGCTCGGCTTTGTACAAAGGATTACATGCAATGGCGGCAAGACTTGTACAAAAGGTGGTTGCCGGAACGGGTTCCGGCAACCGCGCCCTATGGGTAAAACTTGCGAAGATGCTCAATATTCCAGGCGTTGCTCACTGGGATGCCATCTTCGGTCTCCAGACGGACAGCGCCAGGCCTAGTGACTCGTTTCACCCGTAAGGGCCTTCCCACTTCGGCGTCAACTTGTTGGAATTCTTGGCGGACTAAACGCGCCGAAGAACAAGGTCGCCTTCCTTGAGACTTCTGGCGTTAACTTTGCGGCTATGGTAGCGGTGCAAAGCTTGCTGGTAGCGAGCGGCTCGCACAGCAGCCTGAAGACGGTCTTCCTCAAGGAGCAGCGCGTCGTCTTGCCGCAACTGCTCTTGCTCAAGCTCATCGTAAGCGAGCACTCGAGGCAACCCATATGCGAGTTCCGTGGGGAGAACTGCCTCCGCTCCATAGACTAGAGCGAAGGGTGTCTAGCCAGTGGCTCGATTTGGCGTCGTCCTGATCGACCAAAGAACCACCGGCAGCTCCTCGATCCAGTTTCTTCCGCACTTGTGCAGCCTGTCGAAAGTTCTGGTCTTGAGCCCGCGCAGCACTTCAGCATTTGCCCTCTCCGCTTGACCGTTGCTTCTCGGGTGAGCAATAGAAGCGAAGCAGACCTTGGCGCCAAGATCTTGGACGTACTGCATGAAGGTGCGGCTCATAAATTGTGTACCGTTGTCGGTAATTATCCTGTTAGGGATCCCGAAACGGCAAACAATCGACCTGAAGAACTTGACTGTTGACTATGCTGTCACCTTCCTCACTGGTTCCACTTCCGGCCACTTTGTGAACTTGTCGATTGCAACGTACAAGTACTCAAAGCCCCCGACAGCTCGGGGAAAGGGGCTGAGGATATCGAGCCCCCAGACCGAAAATGGCCAGGATAAAGGGATCGTCTGGAGAGCTTGAGCTGGCTGGTGTACCTGTTTGGAATGAAACTGGCACGCTTAATGCTTGGTTACTTGTGCAGTTGCATCCTGGAGGGCTGTCGGCCAGAAGAAGCCTTGCCGGAATGCTTTGCCGACAAGTGCTATTGCGCCAATGTGGTGACCACATATGCCTCCATGTATCTCTGCCAACAGCTTTTGTCCATCTTCCCGGGGAATACACTTCAATTTCACTCCGTTGAGTCTTCTTCTGCACAGTGTGTTATCGACAAACTGGTACATACTAGACTGTCGGGCTACTCTTTCCGCTTCTTCTTGCTCTTCGGGAAGTTCTCCTGTCTGAAGGAAATGGACAATCTGCTGCGCCCATGCTGGAGCTTGTGGCTCGACAACAAGGACTAAAGGCATGTCTGCTGCTGCGGGAACATCCGCTTCTACCGCAAGAACCCGCGGCTCTGCCAAAGCTTGACGTTCCCCGGCAAGCTTGCCGGAGCAAAACTTGTCGGGAGCGTCTGCTTCAACGGAACAAACCCTGGGGCTTGCCGGAGCAGACTGCTCCTCAACACTGTTGGTGTTGATCTTGGGGACCTTTTTGGCGGCGGCTTCGGGAAGATCTGCCGGAAAATAGTCGCCAGAAATCAACTTCCTCTTCTTGCTCTGTCCAGTTGACGGTGTTACGGATGGCTGACTTAGCTTGAGCACAAAGATCCCTGGTTCCACAGGTAACTTAAGTGCGGTGCACTTTGACAGGCCATCGGCAATGTCGTTCTGAGCTCTTGGGACATGCTCCATCTGCAGGCCGTCAAAGTGCTCTTCTAGCTTTCTCACTTCATAGACATAGGCTTCCATCAAAGGACTCTGATAATTCTTGTTCACTTGGCGGACGACAAGCTGCAAGTCACCCCTGACAATGAGCTTCTTGATCCCAAGGTCTACCGCAATCCTGAGACCGGCAAGTAAGCCCTCATACTCTGTAGTATTGTTTGTCGCTTGCTCCTTGGGAAAGTGCATTTGGACTACGTACTTGAGGTGCTCTCTGGTGGGTGCGACAAGCAGCACACCAGCGCCAGCGCCTTGCAGCGAGAAGGCACCGTCAAAGTACATAAGCCACTCTTTGTTTGCCTCGTTGACGGGGATGCTCGTCTCTGGAATCTCTTCATCTGTTGTTGGCATCCACTCTGCTATGAATTCTGCCAATGCTCTGCTTTGGATAGTTGAAGTACTCTCAAACTTGAGGCCAAAGCTTGACAGTTCCAGTGCCCACTCGACAATCCTGCTTGTCGCTTCTGGATTCTGCAATATCCTCTTCAGCGGAAAGCGAGTGACAACTGTGATCTCGTGTGCTTGGAAGTAATGGCGCAGCTTCCTCGAGGCCATGAGAAGGCCGAAAAGCAACTTCTGCACACTAGAGTACCTTGACCTAGCCCCTTGCAGAAGGGAACTGACAAAGTAAACTGGGCGCTGCACCATTTTCTTCTGCATTTCTTCGCGCACCTGCGCAGATCCATACTTGTCGGGACCAGAGCTTGTCGGGGAAGCCCCCTGCTTGTCGCTGGATGCGCTTGCCGCGGTTGCTGGCTCGTCATCTGCCTCCCTCTCTGCCACTAACGCAACACTAACCACTTGGTTGGTTGCCGCTATGTACAGCAACAACTTCTCTTGCGGCCTAGGTGCGACAAGTGTTGGAGTGGAGGACAGGTATCTCTTCAAGTCCTGCAGCGCAGCCTCCGCTTCCGGAGTCCATTTCATTGGACCTGCCTTTTTCAAAATTTTGAAAAATGGCAGGGCGCGCTCGGCAGACCGAAAGATAAACCTACTGAGTGCAGCCACGCAACCAGCAAGTTTTCGGACATCCTTGACGCGCTTTGGTGCTTCAATCTGCTCAATGGCCTTGATCTTGTCGGGATTGGCTTCAATTCCCCGCTGAGACACAAAGAACCTGAGAAGCTTGCCGGAAGGGACTCCAAACACACACTTCTCGGGGTTGAGCTTGAGGTTGATCTTGCACAGATTTGCAAAGGTTTCTTCTAAATCTTGAATCAGAGTCGCCCTGTCCTTGCTCTTGACCACTATATCATCCATGTAAGCCTCCACATTTCTGTGTATTTGCGGCTTAAGAGCGACATGGACTACTCTTGCAAACGTCGAACCAGCATTCTTTAATCCGAAAGGCATCCGTATGAAACAGTACGTGCCACATGGAGTAATGAATGCGGTTTTCTCCTCATCCTCTTCTGCCATGAAGATCTGATGGTATCCTGAGTATGCGTCAAGAAATGAAAGCAAATCACATCCGGCTGTGGAGTCAACAATCTGGTCAATGCACGGCAAGGGAAATGGGTCTTTGGGACAAGCTTTATTAACATCAGTAAAGTCAATACAAAGCCTCCATTTTCCATTTGCCTTGCGCACTACAACAGGATTGGCCAACCACGTGGGATGGAGCACTCCTCTGACAAGGCCTGCTGCTTCCAATTTCTTGATTTCTTCTGCTACGAATTCTTGGCGCTCCACTGCTTGCTTCCTGACTTTCTGCTTGACGGGTCGCGCATGAGGACAAACGGCAAGATGGTGCTCAATTACTTTCCTGGGAACACCGGGGATGTCAGACGGTTGCCACGCAAACACATCGACATTCGCCCGCAGGAAAGCAATGAGCGCGCTTTCCTATTTGGGGTCCAAAGTGGCACTGATGGTAAAAGTACCGCCAGTGCCGTCCTCCTTGGCGGATATCTTCTTAGTCGCTGGCAGAGCTGTCATTGCCTTCTTACACTTGCCGGTGGAGCTCGATGGTGCGTCCTCGACGGTAGCGCAGCACTCCGAAGAGGTGCGCTTGCCGGAGTGGGCATCAGAGCTCTTGCCGGTCTTGGTCTTCCTCTTCCCCCCGGGAGCTTCAGCGGCAAGTGGTTTGCGATCTGTAGCGGCTGCTGCTTCCCGGTAGATCTTGTCGGCGCAGATAAGGGCATCCTTCTTGTCACCAGGGACAGAGATGACGCTTATCGGGCCTGGCATCTTGAGCATGTTGTATGCATAGTGAGAGGCTGCCATGAACTTGGCGAGCGCTGGACGGCCAAGTATCCCATTGTAAGGTAATGGGAAATCGGCGACGTCAAAAGTGACCCTCTCAGTTCTGAAGTTCAGCTCGCTGCCAAATGTTACCGGCAACATGACCTTCCCTTTCGGCTTGCTCCTTCCCGGGTTAATTCCTTGGAACGTGCCGGTCTCTTCGAGCTCGCTGTCAGGGATCTGGAGTTTCTGGAGTACAGCGGAGGAGATCAGGTTCAAGCCGGCCCCGCCGTCAACTAGCATCTTTGTGACTTTGAGGTTGCGGATGGTTGGCGAAACCAACAGCGGCAAGCACCCGACCGCAGTTGTGCGATCAGGGTGGTCCTCAATGTCAAAGATGATAGGCGTGCTGGACCATTTCAGAAGCTTGCGCGATTCGATAGGTGGCTCTGCCGCATTAACTTCCCGCAGCCACTGTTTGAGCTGGCGGTGGGAAGTATGCAGAGAAGCACCGCCGTCAACGCATAAGACTTCCGTGGCTTTCTGAAACTCCTGCTCACTGTTCTCGACATCATCCATGTCTTCGTCATCGTCTTCGTCTTCATCCTTGTCGCGGCCGCGGGGAGGTCTGTCTCCTTGCCGCTGTTTGGCCTTGCCGCAGCGCCCTCCCCGGCCGGCTTCTCCACCGCCTCCTTGGGCCCTCTCCTTGTCGCGCCGCTCGTACTCAGCTTTCTGCTGCTGGACAAGCTGCTCGACCTTCTTGCAGCTCTGGAGGTCATGGCCCTTGGTGCGATGGATCTTGCAATACTGCTTGTCGGAGCCGTCCTGCTTATCGGCGGCCGCCACAGCCTCGCAGTTGGTACACGCGGCAACCTCCTTGCCGGAGCTACCAACTTTGGCTTTGTTGGCGCCACCGTCGTTGCCGGACTGCTCAACAACTAGCACCTCTTTGCCTTTCTTCTTCCTGTTATTGCACCGTCGGTTCTTCTTTGCCGGGGCAGCATCTTTGCTGTCAGATCCTCCTGCTCCAGCATTCTCTCCGGGGAGTTTCCTCCCTTCTTCAGCGCGTGCACACTTGTCGGCCAGGGCATATAGCTCACTGACGTCCCTGATCCTGCTCATCGCCATCTCCTCCCGCATCCTGCGGTTACGCACATTCTGATGGAACGCGCTGATGACCGCGGCAGGGTGGATGTCTGGGATATTGCGCTGCACACGGCTGAATCTCTGAATGTACTTGCGCAGGGGCTCTCCTTCCTTCTGGGCAAGCAGGTGAAGATCGCTCTCCTGGCCGTGAGGTTTGTGGCCGCCTGTGAAGGCGCCGACAAACTGATGGCACAGGTCTGCCCAAGAGGATATGGAGTTATCCGGCAAGTGCATGAGCCAGGACCTGACTTCGGGCTTGAGCACCAGCGGGAAGTAGTTGGCAAGGACCTTGTCGTCTCGCCCCCCGGCAGCCTGCACTGCGATGGTGTAGATGCCGAGGAACTCCGACGGGTGCGACTTGCCATCGTACTTCTCCGGTACGTCTGGCTTGAAATGCTTCTGGCTGGGCCACTGGACTTGCCGCATCTCACGGGTAAACGCAGGGTAACCTACCGCGTACGGCAAGTCACCTGGTTCCCCTGGCGCATGCATGTCGAAAGAGGGCCCAGCGCGCAGGTCTGATTGACACCGCGCTTCTCTTCGGCACTCGATGCGTGTACGAGCGTCTTCTTGTTGTCGTTCGTGCAGAACTTGGCGCTGGTCGCGATGAACTCGTGGATTTGATGACGCGGTGGAGTCGCTGTCGTGGTGGATCCGGCGAGCTGGCGATCTTGGCCTTCGGGGCGGAGAGTGCACAGTGGTTGCACCCCCACCGGTCTTGTCGCCACCGGCTCGTACCTGGTTGACTTGCCGCGGCAGCGAAGTACTTGGCTGCCGT
This sequence comes from Triticum monococcum, assembly GCA_034509565.1. Classification (NCBI taxonomy): domain Eukaryota; kingdom Viridiplantae; phylum Streptophyta; class Magnoliopsida; order Poales; family Poaceae; genus Triticum; species Triticum monococcum. The sequence goes on from CM067845.1 coordinate 696,448,864, forward strand.
GGATTGTCGCCGTTGGCAAAGCCGATGAGACTCTGGATGGTGGCCCTCCAGTCGTCGATCTTGTCCACCGCTGGAGGGTAGTCTAGGAGCAGTTGAGCTCGCGCCAAAGCTTCTGCCGGAGTGGCGGGCGGCGGCGGCGAACGATGCGAGGAACGGGATATGCTCGGACTTCTAACTACGTTAGAAGGAGCAGTATCTCGTCCAAGCGACCGTGCCACGCTCGCGCCAGCATGTTGGCGTGCATGCTGGTCTTGAGCACTCCGGGATCCACCAGCTTGATCTTGGCCCAGCAAACGTATGGTACCGTGAGTACCATGACGCTGCTGGTCCCGCGCCTCCTGAGGTGGGCGCGGTGCGTGTACAGACGCCGAGGTCTTGGAGTGCGCCCGGTCGTTGTGGGAGCCGACCGCGCCGCCGATGTGCAGCGCAGTCTTGTCCCTGGACCTGGTAGCGCCATGAGCTCCTTCGTCGGCGCCCGTTCTTCCGCCGGCATCTACTCCACCAGCCGTTCGCTCCGGCGATGGTGGGCTTGGCGCGGACGGAGCAGCTGCCTCCGAAGCCTTCTTCTTCAGCGGCATGTCGATGAAGACGATGGAGATTTGGCTCGTGCGAACGCCGGATCAGGTTCACACAACCTCGACGCACCCCTACCTGGCGCGCCAAAGATGTCGGGGGTGCTGATCCCCACGGACACCTATGGGACCACGGCGGACCGAGCCCCTTGTGGTTCGGCAGGGGGCGGAGAGAGCACAAAGAGCAGATCGAGGCGAGCGCACGAGCAACGCGATCAGTTTACCCAGGTTCGGGCCGCACGGATGCGTAAAACCCTACTCCTGCTTTGTGTTTGTATTGATTTCTTGCTCGGGAGCGCGGTGTGCTACAGTACACAGCGGCAGCTAACGAAACCGAGTGTGAGAGTGTTCTGTTGGCCGACCCCCTCTACGTTGCGCATGGGCCTCCTTTTATACGCTAAAGGGGTCACCGACAGGTGGCAACGTAAAGAAGGGCAAAAATGAAAAGAGGCACTGCGGTTGGCACCGCCGCCTACAACAGTGTTATCATACCTAACCCTAACGGCAGGGGACAAAGGCATTAAATGCCTGTCTGCGTCGCCTAGACGGTGCAGAAAGGGACCGATAGGGACGCCATTGCTTGCCACGACGACAACCTTGTCAGCGCCGCTTGCCACTGTGTACCTCTGGCTACACAGCTTTCCGCCACGTACGCCCGGAAGGGTCCCAGAGTGACACGTTGGTGGATGCACTAGAGCGCAGGTACAGAGTGGAAGCTTGCCGCGGCAAGAGCCTTGCCGCGTTCGTTGTCTTGTCGCGTCTGGGAGCTTGTCGCTCACCGAGCCTTGGTTGGCCTTCCTGGCAAGCTCCTCTTGCCGGGGTCTCGTCTCCTTACCGGCAAGTTCTTCTTGCCGGGGCCTTGAATACTTTGTTCTTGAATGGCTCCAAGGAAACCAGGGAGGATCTTGGCAGTCACCCGGCAAGCCTTGCCGCGGGATGCTGCGACTGCCCGTGCACAAGTTCGGGATACTAAGGTACCCCTACTTTAGTACACCGACAGGAACCGGTACTAAAGGTCTAACCTTTAGTACCGGTTCGTGCCACGAACCGGTACTAATGGGGTTGAGACCTTTAGTACCGGTTCGTGCCACGAACCGGTACTAATGGTGCAATTTTCAAATCCTACCCCCCCCCCTGTGTGTATCGCCTTTTCAGTTTTGTGAAAAGCAAAAGAAAATGATAAAAACTTCAAAAGTTAAAATCCTTCGAGATGTATTTATGTTACCACATCTACTAGCTAGGAAAATTTTGAAACTTAAATTTGGACATGTTTTGCAAAAAGTGTAGGGAAGATGTAAAACGGCTATAACTTTTGCATACGATGTTAGAAAAAAGCGTATAATATATCAAAATGTTCAACACGAAAATCCGCATTTGATTTTGACCACCTACGGTCTGTTTGCAAATTTTTAGAATCCTCAAATTCCAAAAGGAAAAAAAGTTATGCTCAAATTTCAGTTTTTTTTAAATTTTCGTTAAATCTGGTCAAAATATGGTCAAACTACTTATTCAACAAGTATTAGTGTTACTAAATAATTATTCAAGAATATTAGTGTTACTAAATAGTTATTTCAGTTTTTTTGAATTTTGGTCAAATCTGGTCAAACTCTGGTCAAACAATGGTCAAATTACTCATTCAAGAAATATTAGTGTTACTAAATAATTATTGTTTTTTAGAACAATAGTTTCAAACTCAAACAGTGAAATGTGTGACTTCATGCACAAGCTAAACTCCTGAAGGTTAATAGGATTGACATCTTACTATTGTCAGGAAAACAACAAGTGCAGACTTGGAAACGAGGGAGAATAGAACCCGAAAGTTAAGCGTGCTCAGGCTTGGGGAGTGGGAGGATGGCTGACCGTTCCGGAAGTTAGATGATTTGGAATGGTGAGGGGTGATTAGAGATTAAATTGAGCAGTGATGAGGGGTGATTAGAGATTAGAGGTTAAAATAATTCAGAAATTGGAAAATCCGGAAAATATTTCAAAAAAATTCAAAAAATATTTCAAAAAACTCAAACTAGGACTAAAGGTGGACCTCCAGGCAGCAGCCACGTGGAGGGCCTTTAGTCCCGGTTCGTATAAGAACCGGGATTAAAGGGGGGCCTTTAGTAACGACCCTTTAGTCTCGGTTACAAAACCGGGACTAAAGGCCCTCTAGAACCGAGACAAAAGGCCCTTTTTCTACTAGTGGTTCCCGAGGAACCAACTCCGGCCGCTATGCCGCATTGAAGCTGATGACCGACCCTTTGCCTGGTCCTTGTCGCGGATATTTAAGCCATGCGTCGGAGTTGCACAGAGATGCACCACCCCTCCTCGAGCACCGATCCCCTCCCCTCCCCCGTCTTCGTACCTGAGCCCCCTCCCTCCCCTTCAACCCAAACTGCGGTAATGCCGAAGTCGTGGTGCTCTGCGCCGGCAGGCGGAGTAGGCGGAAGCTCCTCCTCCGGCGGTTCTTGGCGCCGCCACAGACGCTCTCCGGGACCGTCAGCGTCCACGATGGCCGGCTCCTCCGCCAAGGAGGACATCATCACCTCCTTCAGTGACTAGGAGGAGCAGGCGCTGCCGCAGCAGCCACGGGAGCCACGCAGCAGCCGCCCCGACTCCTCAAGGAGGCCGCTCTGACGGACAAAGATTGAGTTAATGACGGCGCAGTCGCTCTGTGACATGGGGCTGTTGCCGCCATCGCCAACACACATGAAGGAGGAGCTGACCTCTCCGCCGCACCACCGCGTCAAGCCCGAGCAGGCATCCACACTCCAGCCGGTGAAGGAGGAGCCAACCTCGCCCTAGCACAACGACGACATCTAGACTGGACACTGCGTCAAGGATGATCCCGTGTCCCTGCCGCCTAGATGCTAAGGCCGCATCGACGCGCCATTGTCGCCGCCGTGCTGCCACCGCCTCGCCGTCAAGGAGGAGCTGCCGCCCGCGATCAAGAAGATGCGAGGCCTCCTCCACTACCTCGTCGGTCCCTCAGGCTCAAGGGTCGTCGTCTTTGAGGTGGAGCGCGCGACTCGGCAGCAGGAGCAGTACGATCAGCGCAATGCTAGTCGTCGCTCTGCGCTCGCCAAGAGCGACGTGGCGCCGGACTGGGTCCACAATGACCCAGACCTCGCCGCCGCGTGGGCGCTCGACCGCTCCATGACCACCGCGAAGACGACCGCAAGGCAACGCTGCCGCCTTGGCGGCGAGCTCGCCAGGATCGACGTGGAGTGGTCCCTCAATGACTGCCACGCCAACGCCAGCCGCGGCAAGGTCACTGCCAGGGCTCAAAAGGCCACATCGGTAGTGGCCACAATTGCACTCCGCACGGCGCAACAGGAGGTGGAGCGGCTCCTCCGCGAGCGTCAAGCAACCGCTGGACAAGGTTGCCGCTGCCCTCCGGCGCCGTACCGCCACTGGAAGGACGCCGCCGCCGCCCCTTGGCACCGACGGAGACGGGTTTAGGTTTTTAGTTAAATGGTCAAAATATCAACCTTTTTATGTAAATTATATCCTAACTTGAATGAAATCCGTCCGGTTTGATTGAATTTCGCCCGGTAGGTTCGAATTTTTGACCGGATGTATGCGACTATGGTTGGATGGCTGCCTCCTGCATCCGTGTCTGCTGATTGGTCCCATGTCCGCGGATGAATGCAGGAGGATTTTTGCGGGTTGCTGTTTCATATGCCCTTACAAGCCATTCAAAGCAAGCATGTTCTAACGTTAGGTTATCTTCGTTACAAATGTTTTAACCAAGCACCTTCTAGACATTATTTTCTTTATTATCAAGTACATTGACATTACTGTAGAATTTGTACATAACAGTCGGAGCCAAAAGCAATTCCCATCTAGGAGTGACGGGTTTTTGGCCCCTGAGCTCTATGATTTCCGAAAATTTTAATTTTTTCTAAATGAACCATTTGATTTTTTTAAATCTCAATAATCCCCATGTGTGTAAAATTTCATGATGAAATATGTTTTGACGCAAGCCACAAACAAACAAAATTATGTGCTTTTTATAGTGAATAGTTCATGGGCTAGAAGAAAATACATGATTTTGTTTTTTATAGCTCTCATAACAATGTATTTCGTCATGAAACTTTACCCCGAGTAGTAAAAAAGAGATTTAGATTTCCATTTTTCTTCAAAATCCAAGCCCCATGAAGCCTGGGAGCCAAAAGCAATTTTCGTCAAGACATTTATAGGAAGGATAAAATTATTATAGTTTTTGTTAATTTTCGTCAAGTGATGCCGGAGCCGGACAAAGCTTATTGTAGTAGACAATCGGAAAGTCATGATGATAAGGCCCCATATGGCCAACACACCGGAACAACAACCGTCGCTGTTGAAGAGTAGCGTAGATCGGAAGGATCCAACCCAAAGACACACGAACGTAGATGAACTACGACCAGACCCGAGCAAAATCCATCAAGGACATATCCGCCGGAGACACACCTTCACACGCCCACCGACGTTGCTAGACGCACCACCGAGACAGGGGCTAGGCGGGAAGAACCTTATTCCATTTTCAATGAACTGCCGCAACTCTAACAAAACTCAAAGGAACATCTAAATATGGAGCCCTCCCGCCGGCAAGGGCTGGGATTCACAGCGCCACCATGGCCCTAAGGCCACCAAAGATGAGGCGGACCAGTGGCGATGCCGACAAAAGGTAGAGGAACCCTAGGCTTTTTTGAGAGGAGACAGCGGCTGTGTTTGATTTTTTTTTTCTTTACGGGAGGCTGCGTTTAAACTCAGAGGACGCGGTCCTAGTTGATACCAATTTTGGCTCTTGGTTGAATTGCAGCCAATATTTCCTGAAAAAAAAGAATGGTAGCCAATATTTTGAGATGACTATGGAATCTAGCCATTTTTTTTATTTTCTGAAACAGTGGCAAACATATAGACAATCGAAACTTTAATGAGAATATGGTTTAGCAAAATTTCAGTGGGCTTCTGTTTCTTTGTTGAAGACAATCCAAAAAAACCTACTCCCTCCACTCTAGAATAAATGACTTTCTCTGTTAAGTTGAGTCAAGCGAAAGGAGTAAACAAAGCATGCTGTCATGGACGGCATCAGGAGGAGCATGGGCACGTGAAAAGTAGTACTGTAGTAATAAATCGCCCGTAGGAGTACCACTGGTAATGTGGGACAGTGGGCACCAGCCAATTGCGGACGGCACGGACGACAACAAATGGCACGTCCTCGTCTGCCTACGTGTTGTTTCCCTATTGGATTTTCCGTACGGTCTTCGGTCCGAGGACACCGACGGGTATCCGAGCCTCGTACACTCCCCTGGGTCCCACGCGCATCCGATTGGCCATTTGCCGCAGCTCCCTCGTGGAGCGGGCCCCAGGGGGACGACTTCCTGCCATTACCGGGCGCGTCGCCTTCGAGCTGGCTGCTGCCACGCCCGTCCTCCTGCGCTGTGGTATGGCACACTGGATTTTCTTTCTTAACACAGTACGGTATGGACGCAAACGCTTATATATATTCATTCTAATGAATGCACATCATAGTGGGCGGCAACGACTTCTTTCATTGAACACGTATCGTCAGAAATTCTAAAGTAAATTTAGGATAAATGCGAGCATCAGGATTAGAATTTTGATGAAATGAGGACATCACTGTTCATCTAATCATCCAACGATAGGTTGGTTCGCGAACACTGGATTGTTTGGTGCGTGTAGCATTCGTGTAGATGGCGACCCGAAAGTGAGAGCATCTACAGCTAGACTTGCAAATCCGACCGGTCAAGCCTCTAATCTCATTTTCACAATCGGACACCTTAATTAGCATACCTCAAAACCATACAAACCCATGCAACTACGTAACAATGCATTACACACATTGTCCGGCTACTACATCACAACATGCTATCGGACTACCAAAATTTGGCATGTTTGGCAATGGTGGACAAGATCATCCATGGCTGCCCTTGCCTTTTCCGGCACTATTGTCGTCCTTCTCGCGGAAGTACCGGTCAAACGCGTGGTAGGGATCGAGTTGGATCTGCTCATCGCCGGAGCTGTTCGACCTGCCGCTGTCCTCCTTCTCCTTCTTGGATGGCAGTCCGGCCATGGCACGGACCGTCCAATTCTGCTCTGGAGCGAGGGCACATGGTTCCTCTGATGTCGCTTCTTTACAGCGTGGGCGCGTCCTTCAAATCCATCCTTGCTAATATGTTTGGCACTTCACTGAGTGCTTGCCTGCCTTCCTCTTTGTAGTCCTCCAAATCAATACTCTTTGTGACACATCTCGAATAACTCTTTCCTTAGAAAAATGTGAATCAAACGCAATAAACCAAACATACACCGCCGTTCAACCTAGTCAAATGTTGTTCATTGAATATGAATGTTTCGAGCGGCCCAACCATTTTCCACATTGTCAAGGCTCACCTTAGGCATGGTCGGTCCTCTCAGGTGAGAGGCACCGCGACGAAATGCAAAACAATGAACCTACAATTATACTATAATATTTTTTTCCAACCTACATATGTATACTACAAAAATTCATGCACCCATTTTCCACATCGTCAAGGCTCACCAGGGCTAGCGGCGGTCCCCTTATGCAAGAGGAACCAAGGCAAAAATAACTCTACAAGTATACTACAATCTATATCTTTCACTTGTATAGTCAAAAAATCCATTTTCTATTCTTACGCCAAATACCCAGTTTTGTTGTTAAATTTCAGTGCTAAGCGTGAGGTTAAGACCTCCCATAGTGAAAATATAATGACAAGTATCATGCAACCTATCAGGCCCTCCAACCCATGCAATGCCAACTAGTCATATTGCCACTTGTCATGGTATTAAGTGAGGAAAGAGGAAGTACTGGTATCACCGCATGATGATGTATCATATTAATTCTCTACTATCAGAGGATTGATGGTTGTTGCGAACCAACATGTGGTTTGATGGTTACGAGGACAGTGATATTCCCAACCCACCAAGGTTCAAGTCTCGGACTTGACATTGGTGATCGCATTTCCCTGTATTTAATCCAGGTCTCCCGATGATATGCGTTTAGTGGGAGGAGACGTTTTTATCGACTACCAAGGCGCCTCAATTTCAAGATGATGTGCTGAGTCAGTCTTTCGAAGGTGCTCACAGGGGTAGGATATGCGTGTGTGTGTTCATAAGGGCGAGTGTATAAGTGTATGCGTTCATACTGTGTTTAAAAGAAATGCTGGTCATTCTACATTTGTCTTCCCCTCTGCCCCTCCCCATGCCCCCCTTCATGTCATGCATCAACTCAATCAAATTAAATCTAGTCTAATCAAAACCTCAGCTAAAAAAACATGTCTTTCTCTATCCATACCCAAATCAAATCAAATCTTACCAAACCTCACATAAATCAAAACTTTTATTGTCTTTCCCTACCCATACTCCAATCAAATTTTATCAAAATCTACAAGATGGTGGGCGTAAGATTTATGTCAGCCTCGATTGGCATTGACCCAATAGAATATGCAATATCCCGTCGCAACGCATGTGCAATTAGTTTGTAATGTATTAATATGAGTCATCTAAAATAATAAATGATGTCATCTAAGATACTACTGTACTAACTTATGATACTATGCACTATGAAAATAATATGATGCTAGGAGGACGGAAACTTGGTGCTCTCGGGTTCTAGCGCACCCTATATGCGCCAAAAAATTTAATAATTCAAAAAAGGTTCAAAAAATTATAAATCTTTTTTAGAATCAAACATGATTACGTATTCTACTCGTATAAAAAGTTTGGATAAAAATGATTCATTTTGACTTCAGCACAAAAAAGAGAAGTTTATGATGACAATATAGCCTGTGCCGGTACCCAGGTTCTTCTTTGTATTTTTCGATGCTAGGATTACTAACTTACGATACTACCCACTTGGCGCATCGCAGGCGAGGTCATTGGGGGCGGATCAGATCCTAGGTCCAGATCATAGGACCACAACGTACAATTACGCCTTAAACATCGTCATAGATCGTGTGATGTGCACCCCTAATTAAGCAAATGTTCTTTTCGGGTGGATTCTTAAAATGAAACTGTACGAACCGTAACCCTAATCCCAGGTACATTGAATGGCTGTCGAATTTGTAGTCCGCCCTGCAGGGAATTGATTCACCACCCACCACAGCGCCCAAATACTCCTACAATAGTGCGTGCACCAGGCCAGGGTGGTTCACCGCAAAAACAATAAGCGCCCGGCTGACCGCCTTTATTTTCCCGTCCAGGAAAGGGTCAGCCAATGGACGCCGGGCCGGGGATAAATCCTCTTTTTCCCCCAACGGAAATTTTTGCCGTTTGTTGCCCAGCCCCGGATCTCCATAAAACGGCAGCTCCTCCACCGACCCGAGCGCCCCGCCCCACCCCACTAGGCCACTACCAGCACAGAAAATTTCCTTTCCTTTTTCCTCTTGTTGCCTTGCCCCGGTGCCTCCCCACCGGCCACTGGTGACGGCGTCGCGGCAACGCCGTCAGCCAGCCAGGGACCGAAAAGGAAAGCCAAAGTGGAGGAGGGGGAAGGAGGGCGAGGGTGGGTGGGTGGGCGAGGAGGGAGCAGCAGCCAGCTACGGCCGAACCCTACACCGCAGCGACCTCACCGCGCTTGCCATTTTTGGTCAGTCTCCCCTTGCCGTCCTGGCCAGATCCCCTTCCTCCTCGCGTGGGTGGGCTGGGGTTTTCCACTTTTCGCCCTCTCCTCGCCGCCCCAATTGGGATAACAGTACCCACCTTTTAATTTAATCATCTCCCCCTCTCCTCCTCTTGTGTTCGTTCCGCAGGCCGGCTGATCGGAGGAGGGAGATTTTTCTGGTTTGGTTCGGTTTTCGATCGGATTTGTGGTGGGAGGAGAGGAGAGAAGAGAAGAGGAGCGAAAATGGTGCGGGGGAAGACGCAGATGAAGCGGATAGAGAACCCGACGAGCCGGCAGGTGACCTTCTCCAAGCGCCGCGGCGGCCTGCTGAAGAAGGCCTTCGAGCTCTCCGTCCTCTGCGACGCCGAGGTCGCGCTCGTCGTCTTCTCCCCCCGCGGCAGGCTCTACGAATTCGCCAGCTCCAGGTAACCCGCGGAAGCTCCCCCTCCCGATTACGCGACTAGTTAATTCGCCTTGTCTTTGTTTACTATAATTGCTGCTTGTTTCCTGGTTGGGGCCGGAATGCGCGTGGGAATCCCACTAGTTTACTCTCTCGCTGCGAGAAATCCGACGGATCTTCGCGTGCCCCCCTGCGCCAACTCCTGTAGCGGCGCAGGCGCACGCAGCTCGCCGGCCACTGCCCAATGGGGGGCGGAAGCCCCTCTGCTCCAGTAGTCTCCTCCGCCCGTGATGCGCCGTTCCCATCCATCCACTTGGCCGATGGCTCCAAGTTTCCCCACTCCTCCTGCATATCGCTGCGAGAATCTTGCCTCGGTTGCAGCGAGCGCGATTTTAAACTGATAAATTTCTGTTCCGTACGTCCTGCTATCGCTGCGAATTGGGCTAAACTTTAAAGTGCCTTCAGGATGGAAGGACGATTAGTACATGTAGTCCACTCAATGCCCTATTGCCTATTGGCCTAATTTTTTATCAATATGGACGTACTAGCCAATAGAAGAATTTGGGATGAAAGGGAGTAGTACTACTATGGGCCAGGCTAGAATTACCGGACGCTATACATGCTTTGTCTAGACATCGGTTTTGGGGCCAACCTTAAGACTGTTTCTGTTGCTGCTAGAGCTAATTTTCTGTTCAGAAACGAAACCGGTGCATGCGATATGGTGTACTTGAACTGTATGGCGAGTACTTTTTTCTACTCATGGTCAGTTACTCAGTTTGCTGTGGAACCGGCGCACCAGCATTTATTTTTCCGTTGTTCACTCTAGTTTAAACAGTTTACACCATGGAGCAGAAGTTAAACAGAACATTTGCCCCCAAAATAAAACTAAAAATGAAACTCGACATCAACCAGTTACTCAGTGGCGCACGGCCGCCCAGCCTGCCACCCACGTTTTAGCCCTAGGCTCTGCAGTGCGTGTGTCTGGTGGTTTCCTTTTAATAAATTGACTGGTTTCGTTTTAAAAATTAAACAAAACAAAAATCAGCCTTTAATTTACTAAGAATTGGAGTTGTGAGCAGATTCAGTTTTTTCCCTCTCAAACAAGCCCCCAAACGTGTCATTTTGTATTAGAGGAACACCGCCACAAATGCCACAACAGCTTAAAGGGACTGAAAATGTTCGGATTTTGGTGCAACAAATACAAATTAATTAAAGTTTTGGGGCAGTGAACTTGTCGTGAATATGTGCTTCTTTTGCAAGAAAAATGTGCTTGTTTGACATATAAGGTGCTAGTGTCGTATGCAGGAAAGAATAGCTTCCTGTCATAAGCCGAGGCAAGACTAAACTTACCAGGCTTCCAAAACATGGTTTCTAATTAAAGTATGCAGCTTTGTTAGATAAATTAACTCGCAATTTTTTTATTAGCAGATATTTTATGGTTTTGTCTGTAGGTAACAGCCATACCAAAATCAAGGCAAACAATCACCATGATTGTAGAGCGTTGACTATTATTCAGATAAGGCAGATCATGGTCGTAGGGTGACAACTGAAAACTAAATTAGTCATGGGGCAGACTTTGCAGTCCCCAGCCGTAGGTCACAAAAAACCCAATTATGGGCTAATCTAGGTAGTAGATTTGTTCTCTTCATTTGAAGCACAATATGATCTCCCTATTTGGGCATGTTCTGAATTTTGTAAGTGTAGAAATATACAAATTTCCTGCCGGTGCTTATTGCATGCAATAACAAAAAACTTTTGCTTTTACGCATGGGAAATAGAGAGGTTGTTCCTTAACGCGGATCATGTTGTTAGGAAATACGCTACTTGTATTACCAAGTGTCCATGGGACAATATACATACATGTACATGTGTGGTTAATAAGCAGGAAAGCACTTATACAATGGTGATATTACATGACAAATACACACAACTAACACCCTGCCCCCTCAAACTCAGGGTGGATCCACACCGGTAGTTTGGAGATAAAAACCTGTGTTGTTCTAGTCTAGGCCTTCGTAAAGACATTCGCCCAATGTAACATGGAAGGCACATACTGAAGAGCAATTACCAGATCCTACACACCACACTGCATAAAAAAAGCATCAACACCAATATGCTCGATGAGCTCATGCTTCACAGGGTCGTGTGTAATACTAAAATCACATGTATTGTCTGACAACCGGGGAGCAGGTGTAGTAACAGAAAAAACATAATATAACCATTGAGAAAAACACGATAAGTAGGCCTGAAGTTGTAACAAACTTGAGCGGGGAAGAAACGATGGTGATAATTGCTGCCACAAAGATATAGTAGAATGCGAATAATGGGAGTAAAGAACCGACTCAAAATATGGATATGATAGGAGATATCCGGACGAGTGACAGCTAGATAGACAAGTCTCCCAACAAAATGACGATAACATGTTGGATTACACAGGGGTCACCATTAGAAGCAGAGGTGAACATTGAGCTCCATGGGATTCTCAACAATACACTCATCTGTAAGAGAATCAAGAGTGAGAAGATCCTGAATATACTTTTCATGGGACAGGTAGAGCAAAACTCAATCCCAAGAAAGTAGCGAAGAGGGATCGAACATAATAAATTGCTCACTAAGATGTGTCTTCACAAAGGTAATGTACTCACGGTCATCACCAGTGATGATCATGTCATCAATATATAGAAGAGTCAGACCATGAGCAGAAAAGTGGATAAACATTATAGGATCATGAGCAGTCGTCAACAGGAGTAGTTGTAGTCACCATCGAGGCGAAATTCAAACCAAGCACAAGTGGCTTGCTTAAGGCCACATTGAGAGCGAGGAAGATTGGATACCATGCCATCAGGAACATAATACCCATGCGGTGATTGTATGTAAACATCCTCACACAACTCACCATTAAGAAATTTGTTCTTAACATCACGCTAAGCTAATGGCAAACAGAGGCCACAACAAGAAGTGTCTGGACGGTTATCATATGGGCCACATGAGCAAAAGTCTCATCTTAATCACGACTATGCTCGTGCTAAAAGCCACAAGCCACAAGACGAACTTTGTAGCGCTCAAGAGAATTATCAGAGTGAGTCTTAACCTTGTAGACCCACTTACAAGTGATAGGGCACACATGGGGAGAAAGAGAAACAAGATTCCACGTGTTAGTGTGCTCAAGACAACAATCTCCTCTGCCATCGCAAGCTGCCATTCAGGATGAACATCATCATGATAAGAAGTTGGCTTAAGAACAACTACGGCAGAAAAACCATAGGAGTCAATGGTAGGGCGAGACCAATCACAAAGACCATAAGTCGGCTGAGAAGATGTAGATGGCACATCAGTAGACTGATCCACTACACGTAGATGACAACTATAATAGTGAGGAAAAGAGGGAAAATTTTGTGGAGGGGCCACCAGAGTAGACTCGGGTGATGGAGACGGAGAATCCACTGGAGATGAAGGTGCAGAATCATGTGACAAGGAAGAAGAGGAAACCCTAGGAGATGGCGGTGTGGGATCTGCAATAGTGAAATGAGTAGGAGTAGGATGGTGGGGCAAAGTGAGATATGTGTCGAGAAAAGTGAGGAAAGAGATATCCTCCACCGAAAAGGTCGAGGAAGATGGGTTTGGGTAAAAGAGAAGAAAAACATCAAAATTCACATCTTGAGAAATACGCATCCTATGATTGACCGGGTCCCAACAACGGTAGCCCTTATGGTCATAATTGTGTCCTAAGAAGACACATTCGACAGACTGAGCAGTCAATTTGGTGTGTTCATGGGGGCAAGAAGGCATAGCAAACATAACCAAACAAACGAAGCACCGAATAATCAGAAAAACAATAAAAAAGGCACTTGAAAGGAATGCCACCCTGCAGAGCAACTGAGAGTTGAATGTTGATGAGATTGGTGGAAGCAGGAATGGCCTCAACCCAAAAGGAAGCGGAAGAGAGGCGCTATCATCACACACAATCCTTCTCAAGAATAGGTGATGCTTGCGCTCATCCACACCATTCTGAGTGCGAGTACCAAGACAAGAGAACTAGCCAAGTGTACCATGCTTAGCAAGGACACCACACAACTCCAAGAGATATACTGTCCAACAAAGTCAACACTAAACACGCAAATAAGCATAGATAGTGTGGACCATGGCAGCAAAACACTTATATATAGAGAGAGAACCTCACTGCGAGAATACCTAAAATAAAACCAAGTGTATAGAGAGAAATTGTCTATAAAAATAATATAGTATTGATGGCCCTCTTTCGAAGTGAATGGAGCCAGACCACATACATCTAAATTAACCAATTCAAAAGGCACTGAGGCATTGACTCACTAGTATGACAAGGTAACTGAATTCGTTTGCCAAGCCTACAACCCTGGCACTCTAAAGAGACATCTCCTGAGATAGACCCAGAAGACTTCTACGAACTAAAGATGACAAAAGAGAACCATAAAGATGTCCAAGTCAATGATACCACTGCTGGAAAGAGTCGGTAGTTGGTGTGGCAAATGTGGTAACTGGTGATAGTGGTGGCAATAGAAGGAACGTGAAGCCAGTCTAACTCCCTAAGACCCTGAGGGCATAACAACGAGATCCATTCCCAATCAGGGGGTGCATGTGATGATCCTGAACAAAACAAGAATCAATGTCAAGAATGACGCGATAACCAGAGTCAGTAAGTTGACCAGCGGAAAACAGGTTCATGGTAAGTCAAGGAAAATGAGCTACATCGGGCACAGGAAAAGAAGAACTAGTAAGAGTGCCTCGACTAGAGACATAAAGACTAGTACCATCAGCTGTGAGAACATGAACATGAAAGTTGAGAGATCTTAGAGAGGACAAGGTGGAAGAATTAGAAGACATGTGAAAGGATGCTCTAGAGTCTAGAACCCACACGGATGTACCTGACCGTGTAGGCGGTGGTCGCTCAATGCTAGAAGCATCAGTCATAGAACCCGCAAAACCCGTTGAAGAACCTAAAGCGGCAAGCAAACACTTAAGCCTCATAATAAATTGCTCAGTCAAAGTGGTGGCTAAGGATGTCAAAGTAAAAGCACGAGCCCCAGAAGAAGATGTGCACCCCTTGTTACACATATGCCGCTTAGAAGTGATGACACGGGATGACCATCCTTGTTGCAGTAGCCATGGTGAGGATCAAAGCAACCCTCACCACCAGGAGGAGTGCAGAGGCACGACGGAGCACTGGAGTGAGAAAGATTCAGTGCAACAGATGGCGTAGCAGGGGATTGAGCAGCAAGCAGAGATAGAACCTCAAGTAAACCAACACCACGAATCCTAGTCCCTCGACATGTATCTAGGAAAGCGCCTTCATAAGACAAACACGACCACAAGCTAAAAGATGTGCACACTGCAGCTCAAACTCCTTGCAGAGTCGAGACAATAACTCGTAGACACGCTGGAACTAGTCTGACCGCACAACCTACCAACACTGGCAAGAAAACAAGGAGTAGTGCAAAGAGAACTAAGGTGGTGCCAGGTAGCAGAACTATGTGCGTAAAAGTCATCAACAATGAAGTCACCCTGCTGAAGAGCATGCTCATGTCAGACCACAGACAGGTATACAACATCACTAGAGGGATGGTAGCGCTATTAAAGATGGGTCCATATCTCAAAAAACAGCATTGAGATCCATAAACTCAAGATAAATTGAGGTAGAACACTAGAACTAATTAAGAACAAAAGCAACACAAGCATCATCTTCAAACCACTTGAGTGTAGGCAGTCATCTCACGGTATATCTGAAGGGCAATAACAACATCAACAATAGCCTTGGCACCATCTCTGTCAACCTGGGAAGCATCTTGGCAAATGCCCAAGGCGTCAGTGGAGTAGGAGCCACAAGAGGTAGGGCGAGGCGAACAGAGAATCTCGTTCGAGAGTGCGCTCTAGAGACAAAGGACACACATATGCATATAAAGGCAGCAAACTCGATCTAGTTAGTATACCATACAAAATAACTGGGCAACGAGTGGTGGCGACATAGCCTGGCGACAATGGCATTGTACCTGCTTTCTTTCTTGTTACTAAGGGTCAAACAACCAAATTACGAACCTATTGTTTTTTAGTATGTTTCCTTCATGTTTGGTAGTTTGGTGGACTTTATCTCCCATGGACTTATCACAACGAGTGACACCAAATTGAGATAATTTCTATTGAAGTTATGATCACCAAATGCAATACTAGATATCTACCACATGGAAATTATGAGGCTCATCATATCAATCCAAGGAGTCCAAGATCACCTCCATCAAAATGCATTTGCAATTGGCCATGAAATACTAAACCCCACACTATGAACCCAACCTACGGTGCGACCAAGGTCATATCCACGATCGTGTTACACACATTGAAGTCATGGAATTTGCCATAACTTTTCCATTTTAGCACCTATTTGGGCATGGTTTGTTTTCTTTGATTATTGACAAGTTAATGAAGAAATTGGGAGAGTTCTATTCACCTTCCAACCTTTCAATCAAAAGAGGGGAGGAGGATCAACTATGAAGTGGATTAACTTGTTCTTTAGACCGTCTCCAAGTGATAACTAATCCTAATCCAAGGAGCAACTCATTATCCCCCTCTGAATCACATCCAAAGGAATTTCGGGGTTGTGTCTCACCATCCATCTCCAACATCCATTTACGTCCTTGAAGGAGGAACAAGGAGAAAAAACTTAGAGAGGAGGTTGTCATAAACATCGGGCATGACCATATGGTCAGCGCCACCACCTTCAACGCATGCCACCGACATCATCATGGCCTCTATGATGGGTTGTAAGCTTGAGACCCTTGTAATGCAATTAATATCTAAGTAATTGTTGGTTCTAGGTTGAGGTTGATATATGTTATGAAATTTTGGGATTGGAGGTGTCCAATCCATCGATCTGCTTGGAAACATCTAACCCCCTTGCTGCACATAGAGTAGACAGAACTGGGTGTGAATTGATAGGCCTTAATGTGTGAGACACTAGGTATCTTAAGTGAACATATTTCATGTGAGTAATGGCTATCTATAAACATAATGCCTTGTTCCGCTCCTTGTGACCTTAATCCTACTATGGCCGCACAAGTCGATAATGACCCTTCGGGTCAATTGTGTTAAGTTTGTCAAATAGACATTAGGAGATGTTGTGGCATATGGCTTTCTGCATGAGTGGTCGTGATTACGATGGGACATTTCCTCCAAATTGACCACATGGCCACTATTTGCACCCTTCTCGCTATGGCTTTTGTCTGCAACTGGTTTGCATCTAAGCTTGATGTCAACAATGCCTTTCCTAGTTCTAAGTTGCGTCAAGAGGTCTACATGCAGCCACCACCTTGGTATTCTATTACTAACGGCATGGTCCACCATTGTTGTCGCTCACTATATGGACAGCCCCTCATGCCTGGTTCGAGCGCTTCTGCCTCTGCAGGCTCGCTACTGGTTTTTTGGTGAGTGGCTTCTGATAAGTGTTCTTTTTGTTGAGCTTCATGGACTATGCAATGCAACCAAAAGTTTGAACTGGTGGACAGGGCTAGGCAATTCACATACACACTTCAACACCCCCTTTCACTTGTGACGCGAAAAGTCAACACGTGGATAGGCTCAGAAGTATATGGCTCAAGAGGCCAATACGTGGACACAAAGGAGGGAACAACAATTTTTGGATAAATTCTAAAAGTCGGGACTTGAACTTAAGACCTTGGGCTCTAATACCATGTTAAGCTTCATGCACTAGCCAACGAAACCAAAAGTCTAAATTGACAAAAAAGGCTAGGCAATCCACATATACACTTCAACACTTTCTACCAGTGTCCGCCTTCTCCTTGGGCCTCCTCTATGACGATAATTCTTTCTTGGCTTTTCTTGACACACCTGTAGCTACTGTATTGCCTTGATCCATCCACCCCACTGTGTATGCACATATTTCTGTTGACCCGCCGACATCCCCATTTTGTTTGTCACTTAAGGCTTCCCTAGCTCATATGTCTCTTGACTCTTCCCCGGTGATCCCCCTCCTATTCTTCACTAGGACCGTTGTTTGCTTGTTGCCTCAATTTTCTCCTGACACGCCTTCCTCTCCTCTCCGACACATCGCCTTCTCATGACGTTCCACCTTTCGACGAGCCATCTTCTGCTGATGAGCTATCTTCCTTGACTGCTTCATCATCCTCTGCCGGTGATGCACCGCCGCCTCCTACCCATGGTTTCCATGCCCTCACGCCCGCTTTTGGTCGTTGATTGCTACAGTTTTTCTGTCGTCGCTCATCTCAAGCCAAGTTTTCTTATGGTGATGTTGTTCCTCCCGAATGGCCTCATATGTTGGTAGAGGAGATTCCTGCTTGAAAGCACTGGCATGTGGGGATCTTGTTTCCCTTCCTCATGTTCTGCCCAACACTAGTGAGTGGGTCTACAAGATTAAGATTCACTCTAGCGGTTCTCTTGAGCTATACAAGGCTCATTTTATGGCTCATGACTTTCAGTAGGTGCAGTAGGTGTATGGTCATCACTAAAATGAGACATTTGCTCATGTGATTCACATGAACACTATTTTTGCACCCTTCTCGTTGTGGCTTACGTTTGCCACTAGTCTGCCCCTCAACATGATGCCAATAATGTCTTTCTTAACGTTGAGTTGCATGAGTAGGTCTACATGCATCCACCACCTACGTATTTCCTAATGTCGTGATGTGTTGTCTTCGTCGCCCTAAATATGGCCTTAAGCAAGTTCCTCGTGCCTGAGTTGACCTCTTCTCCTTAGCGGTCACTGCTACTAGTTTTTCAAAGAGCAATCATGAACTTCCGCTCTTTTCCGCCTTTCCTCCCATGGTTGGGCTCTTCTCGATGTCGACGAAATGATCATCATTGGTGATGACTTTGAGTAATACAACTTGATACTCCTACTGGTTTCATCGCACCATGATGTTGCACACTTGAGCAATGTGACTATGGAGACAAGTCATGAACGGTTAGATGAGATAAAATAAGTTAAGGGGCTAAGTGAGAAAGCGGTGACAGTTTAGAGTGTTTAAGTGCAATTTCTTCTACTACAACTATGCATTGGAAACAAACCTAAAGATTCAAGCTTAAAATTGTGGCAAAACCAATGCTCATACTATGTCAATTTTTTTTCTTTTTTTGCAAGAATAAATTTTAATTTTGACTTTGACCTACAGTTTTATTGTGAGCAGTTGGACAGGTACACAATGTTTGCTGAAGAATGCAAATCAAACAGACTAACATTATTTTGAATACTCACTCAAAGAGAAGGTCCACAAATAAGTTTAGTGAATCATAAGACCATGAGGTTTGAATTAAGATATAACACAGCTGTTGTGTTTTTGTCAAGACATACACTTAATTCTACACAAGTTCTAGGCTACTAGGTATTATATAGGGGTACCAACTTATTGCATATATCCAAAAGATAATCGCAGGTAGATAAATAGTTGATGTTCAACTCTGTTTTTCATAAGTACTGTATTGTATTTCTATCAAGATCATCACAGCAAGATAGATAAGGTGAAAACCCCTCATGAGGTGTAGAACGGTTTCGCACGCCCTTTACTTTATCTATATTTATGACACCAATGAAGGGAAACACACATCATTTTTTATGTCAGTATTACATATTTAATGCCTTGTGCTTGTCTAAATTAACTGTTGTTACTATATCATATATATTTTACATTTTACATTTTACATTTTAAATTCCAATTCAGCATGAAGAACACAATTGAACGTTATAAGACAGTCACAAAGGATAATATCAGCAGACAGACGGTACAGCAAGATATAGAGGTACATAGTTC
Source organism: Triticum monococcum (assembly GCA_034509565.1). Taxonomy (NCBI): domain Eukaryota; kingdom Viridiplantae; phylum Streptophyta; class Magnoliopsida; order Poales; family Poaceae; genus Triticum; species Triticum monococcum. Next base: position 696,468,259 of record CM067845.1, read on the forward strand.
TGCTTGATGTGCTTACTTCACATTTGGTTACATAATTTCAATTTGGAGATACTTATGTAGCTAAATGGTGAGATATGGTGTATTAACTGAGAGATTAAACTAGTCAGCAACGCAGCACTGAGAAGCCTAAGTTTGCAATGCTCGATTTGGTTTGCAACCATTTCCCAGCTGATGATGGTGCTACTGAAATGTGAAGACCATCATGGACTAAAGCAGCACAGTTCAATTAGTATAGCTGACATTTAAAAGCAGATGATATGATAGTACGTTCTAGCAGTTATTTCATGTTTGATAATACATAGTACTAACTTAGTTCAGGTATTATCCTTTTGACCTCAACTGCAGAAAATAAAAGCTGATGCTGAGGGCTTGTCAAAGAAGCTTGATGCTCTTGAAGCTTGCAAAAGGTAACCACATCGGCTTTCCAAGAGACTGCCATCCATGTAACTAGCCAAAACTGAGTTGTCACCATCTGGTATCACTGAGATGCAGCAAACTTTTGGGTCAAAATTTGGAAGAATGCTCTATTGAAGAACTGCAAAGCTTGGAGGTCAAAATTGAAAAAAGCCTTCTAGGCGTCAGGGCAGTGAAGGTTAGCACAGTATGAAAGAGTAGTAAAAATGTACTATCTGTGCGCATAAGATTACACAACCATGTAATGGTGCTTAATTGTCTTTCATGGCAGACTCGGCGGTTTGAAGAGCAGCTCTCTACGTTGAGGCAGAAGGTAACGTCGCTACCCCAGCAAACCTGAAACAAAGAGAGAGCATGTGTTGTGTTCCTTACATGGCGCTGTTGATTTGTCACATGGACATGGAGCAGGAGACGAAGTTGCGGCAGGACAATGAAGAACTATATAGCCAGGTAAAGATGGATGGGCACTGAAATTACTGCCTGGTGGAATGAAACGGCCAAACTTACCATTACCCTGAACGCGTTCCTCATGACTCATGTGATATCCTATGTGCATCCCAGCAGAGATCACCCGTCCTATAAATGATGCGTCTCTGATCTGCTACCCTGGTTAACCTGTGCAGTGCCAGAAGGAACAGCACCTTGCGTTGGCGGCGCCCCCTGCTCCGGCGACCTTGGCGGCGCCCCCTGCTCCGGCGACCTTGGCGGAGCAGAGCCAGGACGTGGTGGATGTGGAGACGGATCTATTTCTTGGATTGCCCGGCACCGGCCGCTCCTGAGATTCAGGCAGGCTGACAACGCTTGAGAAAAATGCCCAGAATAAGCTGGCAATGGAGTTGCAAGCAGCAGCAGCAGCAGGCAATGGATGCGGACGGCGTATAGATATAATATAAACCCCGTGCAGCGGAAACCTCGAGAGTACATACATGAATTAGTTCTTGTTGTTGTTGTTTCCCCGGGCTCTGGCTGTGCTGTGCCGATGTCTTGATGAGAGGAACGGAGCGTCCGCCATCGATCCTCCGGAGAAGAAGGGTGGCGGAGGTGGGCGAAAGGATATTTATGGTGGCACCCAGGCGAAGGAGCAGGAGCAGGCCGCCTCTTGGGCGCGCGACGGAGGTGTTGCGTGGGGCGAAGCAACGTTTGGATTTTGCGTCTGGTTGCCAGCTCCCTCTGCACTTTCATGGTCGGCGACGAAACGTGTCGGGCGCGCAGAGGAACGCAGCTCCTCGTTTCCTGTCCCATCTCACTCTGCGAGTGGGAAATGAGAAGGGCTGGCAGATCGATACGGCTTTCTATTGCCGACGTTTCGACCTCTCCCCGGAGTGTGCACGCGTACGTGTTCCAGGAGGATCGATTTACCTTTCTGAACAAAACGACGAAGCTTTTTTTTCATCATCAGTAAAAAAAAACGACGAAAACTGAGGAGGATAGGAAAGCTGGGCCAAAATTTGGAAATGGGCCTAACTGTCAGAATAGTGGTCGGTATCCAAGACTGACGAACCAGCCAGCGGCCTCTTGTGAGCCCAAGCGGCAGCGATTCGCATTATACATAACCCTATTGTTTCTCTCAGAAATAAAATAAAATAGAAAGCCCTATTCTCACTAACCCATTAGGGTTTAAGTCCTATATACACACCGGTGCTCGCATTTTTCTGAATTTAGTTCAGACCTTTCGGTGATGTGTGTTTAGTGCAAGGGGACGTCATCGTCGACTACGAAGGCGTAATCTCAAGATGATGTGACGGCTCAGTCTTTTAAAGATGCTAATATAGAAGAGAATGTGTGTGCGTGCGTGTGTTTTCATAGAGGTGAGCGTTTGTTTATATGAGCGCCTGTGTCTGTACTGTGTTCAAAGTGTCATCGATTCGCACAAATACAGTCGACCCTATCGAGCAATTGGGCCGCAGTACGCGTAGCTTTCTCCTTCCGGTTTTCGGAAGTCCCAGCCAATTTTTACCTATTTTGTAAATCTTTTAGAAGGTTCTTGAACCGGTACTTTTGTTTCTTTTACTGGCTATTTTGGTTTCTTTTTTATTATTTTTCATAAATTCAAAATTTTCAAAAAAGATCAGATCTTAAAATATTTCTCCAAAATTACAAAAAGTATTTGTTTTTAAAAATGTTCGGTATTTCAAATTTATTCATATGTAAAAAATCAATTTCTTAAAAAAATCCATTTCATGAAAAACGTTCAAATCTTAATAATTTGTTCGAAAACTACAAAGGATGCTTGCTTTTTACCAAAAGTAGTGTGAAATTTCAAATTTTTTGATATTGTTTATAAAAACACTATTCTTTTTCTCAAACATAAAATAAAATAGAAAGCCCCATTCTCACTAACCCAGCAGGGTTTGAGTCCTATACACCGGTGCTTGCATTTTTCTGAATTTAGTTTAGACCTTTCGGTGATGTGTGTTCAGTGTAAGGGGACGTCTTTGTCGACTACAAAGGTGTAATCTCAAGATGATTTGCCAGCCCAGTCTCTTAAAAGATACTCATATAGGAGAGAATGTGCGTGCGTGCGTTCATAGGGGTGACCGTATGTTCATATGAGCGCCTGTCTTTGTATTGTGTTCAAATTGTCATTGATTCACAAAGACACGGTCGACCCGATCGAGCAATTGGGCCGGTCCATTTTATTTTACCAGTATGCATAGCTTTCTCCTTCTGGTTTTGGAAACTCCCAGCCAATATTTACCTATTTTGTAAACCTTCTAGATGGTTTCTGAATCATATTTTTGTTTCTTTTACTGCCTATATGGTTTCTGTTTTTTCATGAATTCAAATTTTCAAACAAGATCATATCTTCAAAAATTGTTTGAAAATTACAAAAAATGTTTTTTTAAATCGATATTCCAAATTTATTCATATTTAAATTTTTTTGAAAAAATCATTTCCTAAAAAATATTAAAATCTTAATAATTTGTTCAAAAACTGCAAAAGGTGCTTACTTTTTTTTTACCAAAAGTAGTGTGAAATTTCAATTTTTTTATCTTTGTTTATAAAGCATGAACACAATTTAGAACTTTATTAATTATTCAAAAAATGTTCAAATTTTGTTTGAAATTGTAAAAAATGTTTGATTCTTATCACTTTTTTGTTCATGCTTTTAGAAAACATTCAAAATTTCGAATTTTGTTCACATTTTTACAAAAAAAATGTTCAGAAATGCAAAAGAAACTAAGTTAGAAATTCTGTTCGTGTTTACAAAAAAGTTCACTATTTATGTTCGGAATTTCATTTTTTGTTCATATTTTTCAAAAACTGATTTGGATTTCAAATTTTGCTCATATTTTTCAAAAATTATTCATTTTTTCAAAATGTGTTCAAATAATTGAAAATATATATTAAATTTACAATACACGATACCATGTATGCAATAGTATGCGGCTGGATGTGTATGATACCGTGTATAATACATGATACATACTCCCTCTATCCATATATATTGGGCATAATGTACTTTTTGAGCTAACTTTGACCACATGTTAGAGCAATAGTATATGACGAGAAGTGCAGCGCTGGACGCAGCGGCATCTGCACACACGGCATCGACGGCGCGCGCCTCTTCACGATTCGCATTAGGATAAAGTGCTAGTAAGAGTAAAGCTGGAAGTTGGTTTTCAGCGTGCCACGTCTATGTGTATTTAAAGGACCAATCTGACAATACGTTCTAACACAAAGGATGTACGCTCCTTGAGCAAGGACGAAGACAACCTTTGCAACCAGTATGAGAGATATGAGGTAATAGCACCGCAGGTCCTTGAACTTGTCATGCATGTGATGGTTAGGTCCTAAAACTTGCAAAAGCTGATATTTTTCGTCCTAGAACTTGTCATGGATGTGCAAGTTTAGTCCTGGTCCAATCAGAACTCGCCAAGTGGAGTCAGCTAGGTTGGGCCGGTCAGAGTCACGCATTTTGCAATTTGCCCCTGCCTTTAGCCCTTATCAACCCACAGTATACCCACCTGAATTAACTCTGTTGGCATATGCTTTTGGAATCTGGTCGGCAGCACACACCCCTCTACTCACCTCTCTCCTTCCTCGCTTCCCTTCCTCTGCTCGTCGCCGCCATCCAGCTCGTCGCCATGGTATCTTGGAGTGATGGATCCAGCTCTTCGTCGGACGGCTACTCTGTCACAAGTGAGGTTAGTTCATCACTATACCTCAAGCAGTTAGGCCTGTAGAAAAAATGAGGAATTTTGCTGACAAGAATATGTTTTAGGCTCCTACTCCTGCCACCATTTCCTGCTCTGAATGGAGAGGCCTTGCTCCAGATCTTGCAGCTAGATGTGAACACCAATGTGTCTGTGAGAAGTTTGTGTCCTTTGATTCAGTTGAGAGTGGAAGGAGATTCCTTGCTTGTGCACAAAAGGTGAGTAGATTTTCAGATCTACAGTTAAATGTAAATTTGGAATGTGTCATCTAACTATGTGGTGCCATCAAAGTGCACATGTGATCAGTACAAACTTAGACTGTGGCATGTAACTGTGGATGCTCTCTGTTCTTATCTGTTTTCTGCAGATTTTTTGATATTATGTTGTTGTGCCATAGTGTTGTGACTATATTGAATAATTGACAGTGCAATTGATGTAGTTAAGTAGTGCCCCTAGTTATGTTGTCTGGATTTTTTGCATTTTGACTGCAATTTGTTCAGTTATCTAAAATTTTCCATTTATCTGAAATTGTTTCTTTCTTAATTGGTAGGAAATACCTAAATGCACCTATGTTCACTGGGTTGACCCTGAATGGCCTGCCACTCTGAAGATGAGTCTAGCTAGGATTTGGGGCATTTATGAAGATAAGAACAAGCTAAGGCTCAGGTAGAATGTAGTTAATGCCGAAGAAAACTTTAAGATATTGGGAGAGAAGGAAAAGATGGAAAAAGATATGAGGTTTTTAAGCTAGATTTTGCTAAGATGGTGGCTGACAAGGAGCAGGCAATTGCCCAATTGGGCAGCACACAACCTGCTCTTTCTGGCCTAAAGCAAGAGATTGAGAAGAAGAAGATGTCTGATAGATCTACCACTAGTATTCCTCTGGTGGTGAGGGCAAAGGCAGAGAAAGAGAGGGATCAGATGAAGCAAAGGGACAAAATGAAGGAAGAGAGGGGCAAATTGTGGACTAAATTTGTCTCACCTATGCTGGTAACTGGAGCTCACAGTTAACTGAATTTATCCAGTGTACTGAATTGTTCAGGGTTAAACTGAATTATTTAATAGAGATAAAGTTCACTGATGAATCTAGAGTGCTGAACTCACTGCTATTTGTAGACAGAACAACACATGCTATCTAGAGTAGTACACACCTCACTTGTACAGCAGAATGGCAACCACAACGGCAGCAGCATTGCAACCAAATGAAAACAACAAAACAACATAGCAACATTGCAGCAGTTCAACCATAACATAGCAGCACTTCATCATCATAGAATAAGTTTAGCCATCATATCATAAGTTCAACCATAACATTGAGATTACAAATAACTTATGTGCTGAACTTATTAGCATCACACCTAACTTAACTAAACGCAAAATACTGCTAACTTATATGCTAAAATTTGATGCTAGTCAACATGCCTAACTACTTCATCTTGTTCTTCAATCCTCAGATCTTCACATCTTCAGGCGCTTGAGGCGCTCGGAGCGGCGCACCTCCCCTGCAAAAGGCTTCTTCACTGCCTTCTTGCCGGTCCTCTGCTCCTCCCTTGCTGCCTCCTCCACCAGCTCCCGCTTGACTATGTCTGGCATGTCTAGAAGCAGCTCCACGTCAATTGGAAGAGCCTTGTCACCCTCCCTAGCGTCGATGACGGATGCCACCATCTGGACCTCCTCCGGCTCGTCATCCGACAGGACGACCACCTCTATCTCCTCGTTATACGTGTCAGAATCCGCCCTGTAGCTAGAGTTGTTGTCGGAGTTGACCTTGCAGTACTTGGAGTCGTCGTCGTCGGACAACTCCGCGTCGGAGACGTCGTCGTGGATGAGGAGCTCGGGCTGGAATTTGTCCCTGTAGGCGGTGTTCACCGGCATGGGGATGGCCAGGACGACGTCGCGCACGCTCTGTGTCCTGGACGTGATGCAGAACGGATCCGAGTGCATCAACGGTGTGGTGGCGGATCGGTACATCCACCACCTCGCGCGCTGCCTCGAGTCGTCGGAGCGCGTCTCGAGCATTGCAAAGCGGAGGATCAACGGAGGCGGAACCCCCGGCCCAGGGGGCATTGCCTGCTGCTTCTCATCGTCCGTCATGATCTTGATGAGGCCACGAGCATGGTGGCACATCATGCCGACGCTAGGGAACAAGCTCGCGATCTTGCCGAGGTCCGCGCGGGCCGTCTGGTCATCGGCGGCCAGATCCTTGATCGCTCACTACCACGCTGGGGTGTTGTCCATGTCGTCGGCGGCGGTGTTGAGCTTGGCGGCGAGGGTTTCAATACGAGGTGTGGGAGTTGGGGGAGTAGGGAGACCGAAGCGACGTGGGTGGACTGGGCAGGGGAGTGGAGCTAGTGGAGAGTGGGCTAGTACAGTAGTGGGTGGTCTTAAAGACATGGAAACTGAACGGGCAGACGAAACCACGGCTCATAATAACTTCGTAGTTTCCTACAATCTAAACAAATCACCACTACTACTCTACTGGCATTGTTCTCATTGATTGTAACAATGGGTCCTGGGTTCGAGCCCCAGGTGAACCAATTTTGAAAAAAAATATTTTACCTAATTTTAGAATATGTGGCACAACATAGTTGAAAGCACAAGTGCTCCCTACGTGGTTTTGGTAATTGATGACAACATATCTCTTGTTGGACTAATACCTTTACCTAGTATATTTCAGATAAGTTCAACAATGGAGTGGCATGGACTAAAGGTTGTGGGAACCTCTTCAAGATGCTAAGGACAAAGGATTGGCTAAAGCTTCAAGCTCAAGACTCTTCATTTTATATATTTTAGTGATCCAAGATCACATTGAGTCTTTAGGAAAAGCCAATACTATCAAGAAGGGATGAGGTGTTGCTTAATGAGCCTCTTGCTTTATGTGCTTAATGATATGCTCCAAAATCCTCAGCTACTTTCCCACTTCCACAAATGACCTAAACCCTAAGCCAAACTCGGTCATACCGATTCTGTCAATCCGGCGCCACCGAGTTTCACTTGTCATTTGCCACTGCCAAACCCTAGCAATTCGGTCCTACCGATACGGATCTCGGTCTCACCGAGATGGGCTTGCAAACTCTCTGTTACCTGTTGCAATATCTTCGGTCCCATCGAGATATGCAATCGGTCCCACCGAGTTTGCTTGGCCAACTCTCTGTTTCACTTATTACCAAAATCGGTCCCACCGAGTTTGAGTAATCGGTCAAACCGAGTTTTGGTTTTTCCCTAACCCTAGCACATCGGTCCCATCGAGTTGTTCCAGTCGGTCCCACCGAAATCTCTAACGGTCACTAGGTTTACCATTTCGGTCCGACCGAGTTTGATGATTCGGTCCCACTGAGATTGGAAAACTGTGTGTAACGGTTGGATTTTGTGTGGAGGCTATATATACCCCTCCACCACCTCTTCATTAGTGGAGAGAGCCATCAGAACACATACACCATTCCTACTCATATGTTCTGAGAAAGAACCACCTACTCATGTGTTGAGACCAAGATATTCCATTCCTACCATATGAATCTTGATCTCTAGCCTTCCCCAAGTTGCTTTCCACTCAAATCTTCTTTCCATCAGATCCAAATCCTATGAGAGAGAGTTGAGTGTTGGGGAGACTATCATTTGAAGCACAAGAGCAAGGAGTTCATCATCAACACACCATTTGTTACTTCTTGGAGAGTGGTGTCTCCTAGATTGGCTAGGTGTCACTTGGGAGCCTCCGACAAGATTGTGGAGTTGAACCAAGGAGTTTGTAAGGACAAGGAGATCGCCTACTTCGTGAAGATCTACCGCTAGTGAGGCAAGTCCTTCGTGGGCGATGGCCATGGTGGAATAGACAAGGTTGCTTCTTCGTGGACCCTTCGTGGGTGGAGCCCTCCGTGGACTCGCGCAACCGTTACCCTTCATGGGTTGAAGTCTCCATCAACGTGGATGTAGGATAGCACCACCTATCCGAACCACGGGAAAAACATCCGTGTCTCCAATTGCGTTTGAATCCTCCAAACCCTTCGCGTTACATTCTTGCAAGTTGCATGCTTTACTTTCCGCTGCCTATATACTCTTTGCATGCTTGCTTGATATGTATTGTGTATGTTAAAATTGTGCCCGAACTCCACTTAAACCGAAAAAGCTTAAAAAGTGCAACTTTAGCATTAAGTGTCTATTCACCCCCCTCTAGACACTCCTTCTTCTAGATCCTACAAGTGGTATAAGAGCTTTGGTCTCCATTGCCTTGGTTTAATCACCATTGGAGGAAGATGGATGTGTCTACTTTAGGGAGTCTTAGACATAGAGTGCATATTCTTGATGGAGAGTACTTTCATGAGTGGAAAAATGAGATGCTTGTAATCTTCAATCAATATCATTTAAACAAGTATATTACTAGCCCTTGTGCACCTCATATTGATCCTTTGCATCCTACCCTAGATGAAGATATTGACATGATTCGCAATCTTAGAACCATTGAGCTCATCATTAGAGGATTGCCCAAAAATTTGATTGCTAGTTTGCCTACTCTTAATTGTGCCTATACTATATGGAAATTTCTTGAGGAACGATTTCCCGATCATTCCTTGAAAAATTTGGACAAAATTCTCCATAAATCTATTGCCTTGAGTAAGATGAACTCTAGTGATACTAAGTTTGGTGATTGTCTATTTGAGCTTACCAATCTCAAGCATGCTAAAGGAGATGTTGGAATCATTAGTGATATTATATTTGAAGCTATAAGAATTCATAAAAGTGACCACTTTGATGACCATTTATCTAATGAATTACCCTCTCTAGGAAATGATGAGTCACAAGATCATGATGAACATGGATACTATGATGATGATGATAGTGACTTCGATCTTGATGATGCAATGAGACATTTTGGTCTTACAGCAAATCTTCAGGGATATGCGTCAGGTGGAAAGGAATGGGTTCTTGATAGTGGATGTACTGATCATATGACCGGAGATGAAGAGATGTTCCGTGAGCTTGCTGAAAATGACGGCCCTCGAAAATATGTCACCTTTGGTGATAATTCAAAGGGTAAAGTAGTTGGCCTTGGTAAGGTGGCCATCTCACATGATAGTTCCATTCAAAATGTCATGCTCGTTGAATCTCTCGGCTACAATTTACTTTCAGTATCTAGACTTGCTGATTTTGGCCTAAATGTTCTATTTACCGAGGTAGATTGCCAAGTGTTTCGTCGAGACAATCATAAAATGGTCTTTACCGGTATGCGTAGAGGTGATCTTTACATTGTCGATTTCTCTAAAAAGGCACAACCTAAAACTTGCTTCATTGCTAAATCCTCAAAAGGTTGGTTGTGGCATAGACGACTAGGTCACGTTGGCATGAGAAATCTTGACAAGCTTATTAAAGGAAATCATATCCTTGGAGTTAACGATGTCATATTTGATAAGGATAGACTGTGCAGTGCTTGTCAAGCAGGTAAACAGGTTGGAAGAAGGCATCCTGTGAAGAACATCATGACCACAAGGAGGCCACTCGAGCTACTTCATATGGATCTTTTTGGTCCCAACGCCTACAAAAGTCTCGGCGGAAATTCTTTTGGTCTAGTTATAGTTGATGATTTTTCAAGATTTACGTGGGTGTTCTTTCTTAATGACAAGTCGCAGGTCCAGAAGATCTTCAAAAACTTCGCTAGGAAAGCCCAAAATCAGTTTAAAGTGAAGATCAAGAAGGTTCGGAGTGACAACGGAACGGAGTTCAAGAATGCAAATGTGGACACCTTTCTTGACGAAGAAGGGATTTCACACGAGTTCTCGGCTACGTACACACCTCAACAAAATGGAGTTGTTGAGAGGAAGAACCGGACGCTCATCGAAATGGCAAGAACGATGCTTGATGAATACAAGACGCCAAAGCACTTTTGGGCAGAAGCGGTTGAGACAGCTTTTCACGCAACGAATCGCTTGTATCTTCACAAGCTACTCGGCAAGACAGCATACGAGCTCCTCACCGGTAACAAACCCCAAGTTGGATACTTTCGAGTATTCGGCTCAAAGTGCTACATTCTTGATAAGCATCGTCGTTCAAAGTTTGCTCCTAAATCTCATGAAGGCTTCCTACTCGGTTATGGCTCAAACTCTCACACTTACCGTGTCTACAACAATTTCACCCGAAAAGTTGAAGAGACGGTAGATGTGAAGTTTGATGAATCTAATGGCTCGCAAGTAGAGCAATTGCCAATTGATGTAGGAGACAAAGACCCTTCAAAAGCAATCCAAGACTTGTCCATTGGCAAAGTTCGTCCAACAGAGGTGAAGGAGAGTACGTCATCCGTCCAAGTGGAAGCTTCTACTTCACGACAAGGTGAACCAATAATAGACACGGAAGCATCCACAAGTGGGACACACCAAGATGAAGAAGATGAGGAAGTACATCAAGACGAACATCAACAACCTCCTTCCCCACCACGACAAGAGAATGACAACGTCAACAATGAAGAAGGCCAAGAAGAAGAACAATATGAAGAAGATGCTCAACGAAGACCCAAGCAAAAGCTCTCACGAGTTCGAGCAAGAATTACCAAAGATCATCCCGTCGAGCAAATCCTCAATGATATACAAACCGGGAGAATCACTCGCTCAAAAACTCGTTTAGCTAACTTTTGTGAAAACTATTCATTCATCTCTAGCATTGAACCTATGAAGGTTGAAGAAGCATTGGAAGATCCGGATTGGATAAACGCTATGCATGAAGAGCTACACAATTTTGAGAGAAACCAAGTTTGGACATTGGTTGAGAAGCCCGACAACAACCACAACATCATTGGTACTAAATGGGTGTTTCGCAACAAGCAAGATGAAAATGGACAAGTGGTCCGCAACAAAGCACGTCTCGTCGCCCAAGGGTACACACAAGTCGAAGGTATGGACTATGGTGAGACATATGCTCCCATTGCTAGACTTGAGTCCATTCGCATCTTACTTGCCTATGCTAATCACCATAATATCACCTTGTACCACATGGACATTAAGAGTGCTTTTCTAAATGGTGAAATAGAGGAGGAAGTTTATGTCAAACAACCTCCCGGCTTTGTCAATCCTAAGAAACCTAATCATGTTTACAAACTTCACAAAGCTCTTTATGGTCTTAAACAAGCTCCTAGAGCATGGTATAAATGCTTGACCAAGTTCCTTATTGCAAGTGGTTTTGAAATTGGTAAAATTGATTCTACTCTCTTCACTAAAAGGGTTAATGGAGAACTATTTGTATGTCAAATCTATGTTGATGATATCATATTTGGTTCAACTAACCCTCTCTTTAGTGAAAAGTTTGGAAAGCTAATGTCAGAGAAGTATGAGATGTCTATGATGAGTGAACTCAAATTCTTTCTTGGTTTGCAAATCAAGCAAACTAAGGAAGGTACATTTGTCTCTCAAACGAAGTACACCAAGGACTTATTCAAGAAGTTCAATATGCAAGAGTGCAAAGGTATGTCTACACCCATGCCCACTAGTGGACATAATGATTTGACCAAAGGTGGTGAACCGGTTGATCAAAAGGTTTATCGTTCTATGATTGGTTCATTACTATACCTATGTGCTTCACGTCCCGATATTATGCTAAGTGTATGCATGTGTGCACGATATCAAGCTGCTCCTAAAGAATGTCATCTTAAGGCTGTGAAAAGGATAGTGAGATACTTAATTCACACACCAAACTTTGGCATTTGGTATCCTAAGAGGTCTTCTTTTGATCTTGTTGGCTATTCTGACTCGGATTATGCCGGAGACAAGGTTGATAGGAAGTCCACTTCGGTCTTCGGGTACCTGTCAATTTCTTGGCAGATCTCTTGTGTCTTGGTCCTCCAAGAAACAAAACTCGGTATCCTTATCCACCGCCGAAGCGGAATACATTGCCGCTGGTTCATGTTGTGCTCAATTACTTTGGATGACCCAAACTCTTAAAGATTATGGAATTTATGTGAAACATGTTCCACTGCTTTGTGACAATGAAAGTGCTATCAAAATTGGTCATAATCCCATACAACATTCTCGAACTAAGCATATTGAAGTTCGTCATCATTTCATTCGAGATTATGTTGCTAAGGGTGACATTAATCTTAAGCATGTTCGCACTGACAAGCAATTAGCGGATATATTCACTAAACCACTTGATGAGAAAGTATTTTGCAGGCTAAGAGGAGAATTGAACATCATTGATGCTTCAAATGTGGAGTAGGAACTCCATTGAACACATGCAAGACATGAGCTTATGACTAATCAATGATATATCTCTTATGATGACTATCTTATGTCTTGGATATATTTGTACCTTGTATGTTGTCTAACCCATGTAGGTACTTGGTTGAAACTAATTCCATGGGATTGCGACTCACTCACATCTTGAGCAATCTTTACATCACCAAGTCTCTACACAATGGTGGTTGAAGACAAGGAAGCACAAAACCATTCAAACATATCCTTTGACAAATTCTATGTTGAGCTTCATGATTGTCATTTTTGGATACACAAGTGCTCTTCCTTGCAAGAACTAACCCATGTAGGTAGATGAACTCAAACTCCAAGTGGTGCTCCAAATTCTTGATGGACTACATCAACCTTGAGCACCCACACAAGTTCAACTACAACAGCAAGAACCACTCCACCACCCAAGGTATGTTATCCCATCTTAGAGAAGCTTTACTCCAAGACATGAGTCAAAGCAACTCAACAAGATGCGAATACATCAAGATGCTTAAACGAAAAATGGCAACCCCATTTTGAGCTTAAACGATGAGTATGACCTATGATCAAGTGTTCTCACTTGACTCCTAAGTCAATATACTCTAACATAGGTGACTATGTCACCGCCCAACTCTAGATGAAGTTCTCTTGTGTTTCTTTCTGTGTTACTGCATTTGTCTCATGCTTGTTTATTTGTTTCCTTCTACTTCATCTAGATCCTTCAGTTTCTTTTCTTTTCTTTTTATTCTGCATTTTCCGCATTCAATTCGTTCCAAATCTTTGTGAGATCCTGCATGTCTAGTGAGCTGAGGTGACAAGTGTTTTTCTCTGTGTGAACTCGGTCTCACCGAATTGTAATTTTCGGTCCAACCGAATTCCTTCGGTACCACCGAATCATACCACTCGGTGCCACCGACTTCGCAACAGGAAAAACAGTTTGTCACATAACCTATAATTCTTCTGATCCAGCTCCACTCAATGAATCTTGTCCTCTACAAGCATCCCAATTTTATTCTTTGCTTTATGCTGAGTCTCAAGGACCAAACCTTTTGGACAGATTCCAGAAGAACCTTCTTGGAAATTGATGTCAAAGGGGGAGAGAGAGATCACATCAAAGCTTATCTTCGGGGAGAAAGAGATCACATCAAAGCACTAAAGGGGGAGAGAACATCTCAAGGATCCCAGATGTCACAGATAATGTATTAAGGGGGAGAAAGAGATCCCTAGGGGGAGAGACAATACTCAAGGATCCCAGATGCTTGATGATCAAGAGGAGAGATGTCACATGTCTTTTTAGGGGGAAATACATGTTCATTTGTTTTGTTTCTTTCAGCTCTGATTTTCTATTCCCTATCTTCTCCCAATATCCCATATAAGATTCAGGGGGAGCAAGACACCTATGGGAAAGAAATCAGTCAAATTCATTGCATATCTTTACTCTTGGGGACATGTTGAATTCAATGCAGTACCTAGTACTTACTCTCTACATGTCATCCCAGTCTTGGTATTCTTGTGGTTTCTTTAGTTTACTCTGGCTAGTGGATGTACCTGTGTTATCTAACCTTGTTTGTGCAGGTTCATTCCATCCTAAGTCAACCAAAGACTACAAGGTAAGTGTATGCATCAAAATCATGAGTATGAGAAGTTCTTGCTTATGTACATACTGTTTGCAAGAAGGACTCATGATCATGAATGTATTTTCCTTAACAATCTTTTACTCTGATGCATATGGCCAAGATACATGTAACACATTGCCCACTCTGTCATGGTTATGCCCTCACATGCCTCTATATTTCATATTCACATGAGTGCATACATGTAGGGGGAGCCTATGCTTGTTACATGTCCTTCCAAAGCTTTACTTGCTGTTCTTTATATCTTTATCTAAAGCTTTGATGTATGTTGCCATCAATTACCAAAAAGGGGGAGATTGAAAGCACAAGTTCTCCCTAGGTGGTTTTGGTAATTGATGACAACATATCTCTTGTTGGACTAATACCTTTACCTAGTATATTTCAGATAAGTTCAACAATGGAGTGGCATGGACTAAAGGTTGTGGGAACCTCTTCAAGATGCTAAGGACAAAGGATTGGCTAAAGCTTCAAGCTCAAGATTCTTCATTTTATATATTTTAGTGATCCAAGATCACATTGAGTCTTTAGGAAAAGCCAATACTATCAAGAAGGGATGAGGTGTTGCTTAATGAGCCTCTTGCTTTATGTGCTTAATGATATGCTCCAAAATCCTCAGCAACTTTCTCACTTCCACAAATGACCTAAACCCTAAGCCAAACTCGGTCATACCGATTCTGTCAATCCGGCGCCACCGAGTTTCACTTGTCATTTGCCACTGCCAAACCCTAGCAATTCGGTCCTACCGATACGGATCTCGGTCTCACCGAGATGGGCTTGCAAACTCTCTGTTACCTGTTGCAATATCTTCGATCCCACCGAGATATGCAATCGGTCCCACCGAGTTTGCTTGGCCAACTCTCTGTTTCACTTATTACCAAAATCGGTCCCACCGAGTTTGAGTAATCGGTTAAACCGAGTTTTGGTTTTTCCCTAACCCTAGCACATTGGTCCCACCGAGTTGTTCCAGTCGGTCCCACCGAAATCTCTAACGGTCACTAGGTTTACCATTTTGGTCCGACCGAGTTTGATGATTCGGTCCCACCGAGATTGGAAAACTGTGTGTAACGGTTGGATTTTCTGTGGAGGCTATATATACCCCTCCACCACCTCTTCATTAGTGGAGAGAGCCATCAGAACACATACACCATTCCTACTCATATGTTTTGAGAAAGAACCACCTACTCATGTGTTGAGACCAAGATATTCCATTCCTACCATATGAATCTTGATCCCTAGCCTTCCCCAAGTTGCTTTCCACTCAAATCTTCTTTCCATCAGATCCAAATCTTATGAGAGAGAGTTGAGTGTTGGGGAGACTATCATTTGAAGCACAACAGGAAGGAGTTCATCATCAACACACCATTTGTTACTTCTTGGAGAGTGGTGTCTCCTAGATTGGCTAGGTGTCACTTGGGAGCCTCCGACAAGATTGTGGAGTTGAACCAAGGAGTTTGTAAGGGCAAGGAGATCGCCTACTTCGTGAAGATCTACCGCTAGTGAGGCAAGTCCTTTGTGGGCGATGGCCATGGTGGAATAGACAAGGTTGCTTCTTCGTGGACCCTTCGTGGGTGGAGCCCTCCGTGGACTCGCGCAACTGTTACCCTTCGTGGGTTGAAGTCTGCATCAACGTGGATGTAGGATAGCACCACCTATCCAAACCACGGGAAAAACATCCGTGTCTCCAATTGCGTTTGAATCCTCCAAACCCTTCGCGTTACATTCTTGCAAGTTGCATGCTTTACTTTCCGCTGCCTATATACTCTTTGCATGCTTGCTTGATATGTATTGTGTATGTTAAAATTGTGCCCGAACTCCGCTTAAACCGAAAAAGCTTAAAAAGTGCAACTTTAGCATTAAGTGTCTATTCACCCCCCTCTAGACACTCCTTCTAGATCCTACAAGTGGTATCAGAGCTTTGGTCTCCATTGCCTTGGTTTAATCACCATTGGAGGAAGATGGATGTGTCTACTTTAGGGAGTCTTAGACATAGAGTGCATATTCTTGATGGAGAGTACTTTCATGAGTGGAAAAATGAGATGCTTGTAATCTTCAATATCATTTAAACAAGTATATTACTAGCCCTTGTGCACCTCATATTGATCCTTTGCATCCTACCCTAGATGAAGATATTGACATGATTCGCAATCTTAGAACCATTGAGATCATCATTAGAGGATTGCCCAAAAATTTGATTGCTAGTTTGCCTAATCTTAATTGTGCCTATACTATATGGAAATTTCTTGAGGAACGATTTCCCGATCATTCCTTGAAAAATTTGGACAAAATTCTCCATAAATCTATTGCCTTGATTAAGATGAACTCTAGTGATACTAAGTTTGGTGATTGTCTATTTGAGCTTACCAATCTCAAGCATGCTAAAGGAGATGTTGGAATCATTAGTGATATTATATTTGAAGCTATAAGAATTCATAAAAGTGACCACTTTGATGACCATTTATCTAATGAATTACCCTCTCTAGGAAATGATTTGTCACAAGATCATGATGAACATGGATACTATGATGATGATGATAGTGACTTCGATCTTGATGATGCAATGAGACATTTTGGTCTTACGGCAAATCTTCGGGGATATGCGTCAGGTGGAAAGGAATGGGTTATTGATAGTGGATGTACTGATCATATGACCGGAGATGAAGAGATGTTCCGTGAGCTTGCTGAAAATGACGGCCCTCGAAAATATGTCACCTTTGGTGATAATTCAAAGGGTAAAGTAGTTGGCCTTGGTAAGGTGGCCATCTCACATGATAGTTCCATCCAAAATGTCATGCTCGTTGAATCTCTCGGCTACAATTTACTTTCAGTATCTAGACTTGCTGATTTTGGCCTAAATGTTCTATTTACCGAGGTAGATTGCCAAGTGTTTCGTCGAGACAATCATAAAATGGTCTTTACCGGTATGCGTAGAGGTGATCTTTACATTGTTGATTTCTCTAAAAAGGCACAACCTAAAACTTGCTTCATTGCTAAATCCTCAAAAGGTTGGTTGTGGCATAGACGACTAGGTCACGTTGGCATGAGAAATCTTGACAAGCTTATTAAAGGAAATCATATCCTTGGAGTTAACGATGTCATATTTGATAAGGATAGACTGTGCAGTGCTTGTCAAGCAGGTAAACAGGTTGGAGGAAGGCATCCTGTGAAGAACATCATGACCACAAGGAGGCCACTCGAGCTACTTCATATGGATCTTTTTGGTCCCAACGCCTACAAAAGTCTCAGTGGAAATTCTTTTGGTCTAGTTATAGTTGATGATTTTTCAAGATTTACGTGGGTGTTCTTTCTTAATGACAAGTCGCAGGTCCAGAAGATCTTCAAAAACTTCGCTAGGAAAGCCCAAAATCAGTTTGAAGTGAAGATCAAGAAGGTTCGGAGTGACAACGGAACGGAGTTCAAGAACGCAAATGTGGACACCTTTCTTGACGAAGAAGGGATTTCACACGAGTTCTCGGCTACGTACACACCTCAACAAAATGGAGTTGTTGAGAGGAAGAACCGGACGCTCATCGAAATGGCAAGAACGATGCTTGATGAATACAAGACGCCAAAGCACTTTTGGGCAGAAGCGGTTGAGACAGCTTGTCACGCAACAAATCGCTTGTATCTTCACAAGCTACTCGGCAAGACAGCATACGAGCTCCTCACCGGTAACAAACCCCAAGTTGGATACTTTCGAGTATTCGGCTCAAAGTGCTACATTCTTGATAAGCATCGTCGTTCAAAGTTTGCTCCTAAATCTCATGAAGGCTTCCTACTCGGTTATGGCTCAAACTCTGACACTTACCGTGTCTACAACAATTTCACCCGAAAAGTTGAAGAGACGGTAGATGTGAAGTTTGATGAATCTAATGGCTCGCAAGTAGAGCAATTGCCAATTGATGTAGGAGACAAAGACCCTTCAGAAGCAATCCAAGACTTGTCCATTGGCAAAGTTCGTCCAACAGAGGTGAAGGAGAGTACGTCATCCGTCCAAGTGGAAGCTTCTACTTCACGACAAGGTGAACCAAGAATCGACACGGAAGCATCCGCAAGTGGGACACACCAAGATGAAGAAGACGAGGAAGTACATCAAGACGAACATCAACAACCTCCTTCCCCACCACGACAAGAGAATGACAACGTCAACAATGAAGAAGGCCAAGAAGAAGAACAAGATGAAGAAGATGCTCAACGAATACCCAAGCAAAAGCTCTCACGAGTTCGAGCAAGAATTGCGAAAGATCATCCTGTCGAGCAAATCCTTAATGATATACAAACCGGGAGAATCACTCGCTCAAAACCTCGTTTAGCTAACTTTTGTGAAAACTATTCATTCATCTCTAGCATTGAACCTATGAAGGTTGAAGAAGCATTGGAAGATCCGGATCCGACAACACCGACTGGCTTGAGCCCACCCATCCACCGTAGCGTAAGTATTTCCCTTAGTTTTTGAGAACCAAGGTATCAATCCAGTAGGATACTACATGCAAATCCCCTAGTACTTGCACAAACAAATAAAAACCTCGCAACCAATGCGATAAAGGGGTTGTCAATCCCTTCACGGTCACTTACGAGAGTGAGATCTGATAGAGATAATAAGATAAATTTTTTGGTATTTTTGTGATATAGATTGGAAAATAAAGATTGCAAAATAAATAGTAAACTAGAATTGTAAATTGGAAACTTATATGATATAAAGTACACCCGAGGGCCATAGGTTTCACTAGTGGCTTCTCTCAAGATAGCATGTATTACGTTGGGTGAACAAATTACTGTCGAGCAATTGATAGAAAAGCACATAGTTATGATGATATCTAAGGCAAAGATCATGTATATAGGCATCACGTCCGTGAAAAGTAGACCGAAACGATTCTGCATCTACTACTATTACTCCACACATCGACCACTATCCAGCATGCATCTAGAGTATTAAGTTCATAAGAACAGAGTAACGCATTAGGCAAGACGACATGATGTAAAGGGATAAACTCAGGCAATATGAAATAAACCCCATATTTTTATCCTCGATGGCAACAATACAATACTCGCCTTGCTGCCCCTATTGTCACTGGGAAAGGACACCGCAAGATTGAACCCAAAGCTAAGCACTTCTCGCATTGCAAGAAAGATCAATCTAGTAGGCCAAACCAAACTGATAATTCGAAGAGACTTGCAAAGATATCAAATCATGCATATAAGAATTCAGAGGAGAATCAAATAATATTCATAGATAATCAAATAATAAACCCACAATTCATCGGCTCTCGGCAAACACACCGCAAAAAGAGTTACATCGAATAGATCTCCAAGAAGATCGAGGAGAACTTTGTATTGAGATCCAAAGAGAGAGAAGAAGCCATCTAGCTAATAACTATGGACCCGAAGGTCTGTGGTAAACTACTCACACATCATCAGAGAGGCTATGGTGTTGATTTAGAAGCCCTCCGTGATCGAATCCCCCTCCGACAGATCGCCGGAAAAGGACCCAAGATGGGATCTCACGGGTACAGAAGGTTGTGGCAGTGGAAAAGGTGTTTTATTGCTCTCTCCGAAGGTTTCAGGGTACGAGAGTATATATAGGTGAAAGAAGTAGGTCGGTGGAGCTACGAGGGGCCCACGATGGTAGGGGCGCGCCCTCCTACCTCGTGGCCGCCTCGCTGCTTCCTTGACATCCACTCCAAGTCTCTTGGAGCATGTTTGTTCCAAAAAGATCCTCGCGGAGTTTCATTCCATTTGGATTCCGTTTGATATTCCTTTTCTGCAAAACACTGAAATAGGCAAAAAAACAGCAATTTGCACTGGGCTTTCGGTTAATAGGTTAGTCCCAAAAATAATATAAAAGTGCATAGTAAAGCCCATTAAACATCCAAAACAGATAATATAATAGCATGGAACAATAAAAGATTATAGATACGTTGGAGACGTATCAAGCATCCCCAAGCTTAATTGTTGCTCGTCCTCGAGTAGGTAAATGATAAAAACAGAAATTTTGATGTGGAATGCTACCTAACATAATTTTCAATGTAATTTTCTTTATTGTGGCATGAATGTTCAGATCCGAAAGATTCAAGACAAAAGTTTAATATTGACATAAAAATAGTAATACGTCAAGCATACTAATAAAGAAATTATGTCTTCTCAAAATAACATGGCCAAAGAAAGTTATCCCTACAAAATCATATAGTCTGGCTATGCTCTATCTTCACCACACAAAATATTTAAATCATGCACAACCCCGATGACAAGCCAAGCAATTGTTTCATACTTTTGACATCCTCAAACTTTTTCAATCTTCACACAATACATGAGCGTGAGCCATGGATATAGCACTATAGGTGGGATAGAATGGTGGTTGTGGAGAAGACAAAAAGGAGAAGATAGTCTCACATCAACTAGACGTATCAACGGGCTATGGAGATGCCCATCAATAGTGTCAATGTGAGTGAGTAGGGACTGCCATCCAACAGATGCACTAGAGCTATAAGTGTATGAAAGCTCAAAAAGAAACTAAGTGGGTGTGCATCCAACTTGCTTGCTCATGAAGACCTAGGGCATTTTGAGGAAGCCCATCATTGGAATATACAATCCAAGTTCTATAATGAAAAATTCCCACTAGTATATGAAATTGACAAAATAGGAGACTCTCTATCATGAAGATCATGGTGCTACTTTGAAGCACAATTGTGGTAAAAGGATAGTAGCATTGCCCCTTCTCTCTTTTTCTCTGATCATTTTTTATTTGGGCCTTTTCTCCCCTTTTTTATGGCCTCTTTTTTTTCTTTATTTCATTTTTCGTCCAGAGTCTCATCCCGGCTTGTGGGGGAATCATAGTCTCCATCATCCTTTCCTCACTGGGACAATGCTCTAATAATGATGATCATCACACTTTTATTTACTTACAACTCAAGAATTACAACTCAATACTAAAACAAAAATATGACTCTATGTGAATGTCTCCGGCGGTGTACCGGGATATGCGATGAATCAAGAGTGGCATGTATGAAAGAATTATGAATGGTGGCTTTGCCACAAATACGATGTCAACTACATGATCATGCTAAGCAATATGACAATGATGAAGTGTGTCATAATAAACGGAACGGTGGAAAGTTGCATGGAAATATATCTCGGAATGGCTATGGAAATGCCATAATAGGTAGGTATGGTGGCTGTTTTGAGGAAGATATATGGTGGGTTTATGGTACCGACGAAAGTTGTGCGGTACTAGAGAGGCTAGCAATGGTGGAAGGGTGAGAGTGCGTATAATCCATGGACTCAACATTAGTCATAAAGAACTCACATACTTATTGAAAAAATCTATTAGTTATCGAAACAAAGTACTACTCGCATTCTCCTAGGGGGATAGATTGTTAGGAAAAGACCATCACTCATCCCCGACCGCCACTCATAAGGAAGACAATCAATAAATAAATCATGCTCTGACTTCATCACATAACGGTTCACCATACGTGCATGCTACGGGAATCACAAACTTTAACAAAAGTATCTCTCAAATTCACAACTAATGAACTAGCATGACTCTAACATTACCATCTTCATATCTCAAAACAATCATCAAGTATCAAACTTCTCATAGTATTCAATGAACTTTATATGAAAGTTTATTATACCCATCTTGGATGCCTATCATATTAGGACTAGTTTTATAGCCAAAGCAAATTACCATGATGTTATAAAAGACTCTCAAAACAATATAATTGAATCATGAGAGATCAATAATTTCTACAAAATAGATCCACCACCGTGCTCAAAAAAATATAAGTGAAGCACTAGAGCAAAATTATCTAGCTCAAAAGATATAAGTGAAGCACATATAGTATTCTAATAAATTCCGATTCATGTGTGTCTCTCCCAAAAGGTGTGTACAGCAAGGATGATTATGGTAAACTAAAAAGCAAAGACTCAAATCATACAAGACGCTCCAAGCAAAACACATATCATGTGCTGAATAAAAATATAGCCTCAAGTAAAGTTACCGATAGACGAAGACGAAAGAGGGGATGCCTTCCGGGGCATCCCCACGCTTAGACTTTTGGTTGTCCTTGGATTTTACCTTGGGGTGCCTTGGGCATCCCCAATCTTTGGCTCTTGCCACACCTTGTTCCAAAATACATCAAATCTTTACCCAAAAACTTGAAAACTTCACAACACAACACTCAACAGAAAATCTCATGAGCTCCTTTAGTATAAGAAAACAAATCACCACTTAAGGTACTGTAATGAACTCATTCTTTTTTCATATTGGTGTTAAAACTACTGTATTCCAACTTTTCTATGGTTCATACCCCCCGATACTAGCCATAGATTCATCAAAATAAGCAAACAACACACGAAAAACAGAATCTGTCAAAAATAGAACAGTCTGTAGTAATCTGTAGGTTTCGAATACGTCTATAACTCCAAAAATCATAGAAAATTAGGAAGACCTAAATTATTTGTATATTTATCTACTGCAGTTGGAATCAATATTTTATCGCTCTCTGGTTAAAAATGAAAGTTATTCTCGTCAGTGCATACTTTCTATTTTTTTCAGCAAGATCAAATAACAATCATCCAAGAAGATCCTAAAGGATTTACTTGGCAAAAACACTAATTAAAACATTAAAAACACAATCATAACAGAGGGTTGATGATTTATTTATTACTAAACAGGAACAAAAAAGCAAGGAACAAAAATAAAATTGGGTTGCCTCCCAACAAGCGCTATCGTTCAACGCCCCTAGCTAGGCATAAATGCAAGAATAGATCTAGGTATTATCATCTTTGGTATGCAATCCATAAGTGGCTCTCATAATAGATTCCTAAGGTAATTCAATTTTCTTTCTAGGAAAGTGTTCCATGCCTTTCCTTAAGGGAAATTGGAATCTATTATTTCCTTCTTTCATGTCAATAATTGCACCAACCGTTCTAAGGAAATGTCTACCAAGAATAATAGGACATGTAGGATTGCAATCTATATCAAGAAGAATGAAATCTACGGGCACATAATTCTTATTTGCAACAATAAGAACATCATTAATCCTTCCCATAGGTTTCTTAATGGTGGAATCCGCAAGATGCAAATTTAAAGAACAACCATCAAATTCACGGAAACCTAACACATCACACAAAGTTTTTGGAATCGTGGAAACACTAGTGTCGGGGGTGCTGATCCCACGGACACCTATGGGACCACGGCCCAAGGCCCCTTTCGGTTCGGCAGGGGGGCGGAGAGTGCACGAAGAGCAGATCGAGGTGAAGCGCACGAGCGACGCGATCAGTTTACCCAGGTTCGGGCCGCACGGATGCGTAAAACCCTACTCTTGCTTGGTGGTTGTATTGAGTTCTTGCTCGGGAGCGCTGATTGCTACAGTACACACCAGCAGCTAGCCAGAACGAGCGTGAGAGAGCATCGTCCCCCCCCCCTACATTGCGCATGGGCCTCCTTTTATATGTCAAAGGGGTCACCGACAGGTGGCAACATAGACGAGGGTAAAAATGGAAAAGACATGGTGGTTGGCAGCACCGCCTACTACAGTGTTATCATACCTAACCTAAGCGGCAGGGGACAAAGGCATTAAATGCCTGTCTGCATCGCCTAGATGGTGCAGAAAGGGACCGCTAGGGACGCCACTGCTTGCCACGATGGCTATCTTGTCAGCGCCGCTCGCCACCGTGTACCTCTGGCTGCACCGCCTTCCGCCACGTACGCCTGGAAGGGCCCAGAGCGACATGTTGGTGGATGTGCTGGAGCGCAGGTACAGGATGGAAGCTTGCCGCGGCAAGCGCCTTGCCGCGGTTATTATCTTGTTGTGTCCAGGAGCTTGTCGCTCACTGGGTCTTGCCGGGACACATGGTGCGCTGCGGCAAGTTCCTTGAGATGCCTTGGTTGGCCTCCCCGGCAAGCTCCTCTTGCCGGGGTCTTGTCTCCTTCCCGGCAAGCTCCTCTTGCTGGGGCCTTGTTCCCTTGGTTTGGATACTTTGTTCTTGAATGGTTCCAAAGGAACCACGGAGGATCTTGGCGGTCGCCTGGCAAGCCTTGCCGCGGGACGCTGCAACTGCCCGTGCACAAGTTCGGGATACTAAGGTACCCCTACTTTAGTACACCGACAGGAGCCCCCGGGCCTGGGCCATACACGGTGCCGAGCGCTATTGGGCCAGGCCTAAAACAGGGCACGGGCACGCGCAGCCTAGGTTACGCCGTAGCTCACTCCGCATCCACCGCGCCCTCCCTGCACGGCACGCGTCGAGCGCGGCATCATGGGAGAAATCGTGGGTGGTTGCTTTATTTGGAAAGGCGGAACGTCCGCCCACTCCCCCTTTATAAGCAAGGGGAAGCAGGGGTAGTGCACCCACTCGCCCCCTTTCTGCTCCAATCTTGAAAATCTCCGCCCTACCTCCGTCTTCCCAAAGCAAACAGAGCGCAGCGCCCTGCCCCCCGCATTGCCACCAGCACCACCAGGGCCGTCGACCTCCTCCACCGTTTCCGCCATGGCCCCGAAAGCCGACAAGGGGAAAGCCGTGAAGTCGTCTAAGGCGCAGCGGCTTGCGGTGCTGCGGAAGGAGCGAGCCATCTTCCCCCCAAGCTTGCCGCGAAGGAGCTGAGGGAGTACTATTACTTGTTTTGGTCGACGGAGACGCGAGCTCACCCGGGCACCAAGGTACTCCCAGCTGCTGCTCACAAAACCGCTCCGCAAGGATATCCATTTTTCGCTGTCTTCTTCTACTACGGGCTTTGCCCGCCCTTTTCCGAGTTCTTCCGTGACATCATGAATACCTACAATCTCTGCCTCCTTGACTTCACTCCCAACGCCGTCCTCACCATGGCCGTTTTTGCACACCTTTGCGAGAACTTTGTCGGAGTCCACCCTAGCGTAGCCCTTTTCCGCCATTTCTTCATTCCCCGGGTGGAGAGAGGAGAGCCCTTGTCCGGCGGAATCGCCTGGGTCTCTAGGACCGGCAAGAAGGATTCCTATTTAGAGGGCGAGTTTCGCGGCAAGTGGGAGGAGTGGAGGGCAGATTGGTGTTGGATTGTCGAGGAGAGCCCACAGCCGTTCACCGCCCGGCACCAAGTAGCAGCAGTACGCGGCAGCGACTGGAGTGACGTGGCCCCGGAGGACAGCAGGCTAAGGATTGCCGTCACTAGGATCCAGCGCCTCAGGCTTGCCGGACTCACCGTAGGCGCCGTTGGCGCAGACTTCCTTCGCCGCCGCATCGCCCCCCTGCAAGAACGGAGAAGGCCTGCTTGGGAGTTCAAGAACGTGGCAGACATCATGAGGCTGCGCCCGGGGCTCAACTAGAATTTCACCGTCTTGGAGCTCAACGCAATGCTGCAGGAGCTTTTCAAGTATGATCCTGACCACCCAGAAGTCTTCAGGTTGCCGCAGGGCGTCGTCCCGCTATGCAACAATTCTGCGCTCTACCGCATTAGGGCAATGATGCCGCTGTGCGATTCGCACGGAATCGTGCCAACTTGGCAGGAGCCAGAAGACGAGGTCGTGCAGCAGTTCTTCGACGACTTGGTGGAAGTGCCAATCCGCGCCGATGAGAAGGACGGCCTCACCCGCGACACCACCGAGGCAGAGTTGAAGCGCATTGCCACCAGGTTGGAGGAGGCAGCGGCAGCTGCCGCGGTGGGTGAGTTTGGCTCTACCTTGGAGGAGGCAGCGGTAACAGAGGCGGGAAACCGTGCCGAGCGGGAAGATCTTGCCGGCAAGAAGGAGCTTGCCGGCAAGAAGGAGGTTGCCGGGCGTGATGCCGAACCGAGCAAGGCTGCCGGGCATGACGCCGAACCGAGCGAGCCTGCCGAGGATGCGAGCGGGTCGTTGGAGATCGGCTCCTCTTCCACTTCGTCTTCAGACAGCACGCCGCCAGCAGCGCCTCCGTCTCCACCAAGAAGGCGTCTCCGCAAGGTCGGGGATGCAGCGAGGCGGCAGGCGCGTCGACAGTCGCCGCGCCGCGCGACACGCTCCACCGCGGCAAGCACTGTTGCCGCGGGAGCGCCCCATGCTGCCGCGACAACTGGAGCGGGGTCTTCTCGGACTGCTGCCTCCGCTCCCGCCAAGCGGCCAAGGGAGCCTACTCCTCCACCTTCCCGCGCCGGAGGCGGACCGGACTTCGACTTCTCCGCGTTCAGCTCCGACGAGGAAGAAGAAGAGTAAGTTTCTCTTATTGTACTTGCAATTCTTTGATTTTTGTTGTTTTCGTCTTGTCTTGTTTCTCACTTGCCTTTCCCTGTATCTGTTCCTTTTTAGGACTCTGGCGCAGAGAGCGGCAAAGAGAGCCAAGGCGCCGGTGATCGTCATCAAGGACGAACCCACTGCGTCAACAGGGGACGCGCCTGAGACAAACTTGTCGGACCCGGCGGCTGATCTTCAGAGCAGCCCCCAGCGTAAGTGTCTTGTTCGTTTTCCACTGTCGGGCGCGCACGAAGATCCTTGCTTTGCTGATGTTTGTTTATTGACTTGTGCAGGAGCAGAGCAGCCTCACCAGGAGAGCCCGGAGGCCGCCCCCGAAGCGCCAAGGGAAAGTCCTCCGGCGAGGGAGAGGTCTCCGGCAAGGGAGAGCTCTCCGGCGAGGGAGGACACTCCGGAAAGGGAGGAGCCCTCGGCAAGGGAGGAGGCTACGGCAAGGGAGGATCCCCCGGCAAGGGAGGGATCTCCGACAAGGGACTGCGTCAGCGATCCCCCGGCGACGGAGACCACAGCTGTAGACCCTAGCACAGGTAACTTTCTCGTTTCAAACTCCCCTTGGCTTCTTCATCTTCTTGATGTTTCTCTTGGATTTTGCTCGAATTTTGCTTGAATCTTCTCCCCTCTTCCGGCTGTCAGATCCATCTGCTGCAGAGCCGATGGAGACTGAAGTCGCTGCCGACGACGCTGCTGCCGCCGAGGAAGCAGCCGATGCCGGCGAGGAGGTCGCCAGGGCTGCCGCCGCGGAAGCGGGCGGGGAGTCTGGTGGTCGTACTGACGACCCGAAGGCCGCAGGAGCACCAGGTGCTGCTCCGACCACCGACTCCTCCGCCGCTGCCGCCGGGCCAGGCTCCGAAGAGCCCCAGTCTGGCGTTTATCTGAAGGCCGGCGACGACATCTTCATCAACCTCCCCTGGGCGTCAAGCTCCAGGGCGCCGGTCGAGGGAGAGATGCTAGACGAAGAGGTGCTTGCCTCCGCCGGGCTGAAGCTGGTGGACGTGCCAAGTAGCAGCAGCGGTGAACCCGAAGAGGAGCGTCTGCTGCGGAAGCTAGTGGCGCTCTACCGCGCCCGGCAAGCCAAGCTGGAGTCCCGCGAAGCGCTCGTTGCGAAGGCCGGTGCTGATATCGAGAAGCGCGCGGAAGAGCTCCGGGGCGCCAATCAGGAAGCTCTCCGCTCCCTGGCAAAGGAGCGGGAGCAACTTGCCGAAGCACAACAGGCCTTCCTTCTCGAGAAGGCCGACGTCGAAGAGCGCCAATGGCTTGCCGCGGAGAAGTTGTCTTCGCAGGAGGGTGACTTGGCGCAGCAGGAGGTCAACCTCGACAGCCACGAGGAGGAACTTGCCGCGCGCGAGCGGGCAGTCGGCGGAGCCCTCAAACAAGCCGAAGATGCCGCCGCAGCTGCTGAGGCCGCCAAGAACGAGCTGGAGCTGAAGGTGGTGCAGCTGGAGGCGAGTCTCAAGGCGAACGGCGACGAGCTTGCCGCGCTCAAGCTCGAGCGGGAGAGGGACGCCAACAGCTATTCGGAGCTGCAGGCCCATCTTGCCGAGAAGGACAAGGAAATTGACGCCGCCAAGAACTCCAACGCCGATCTCGAAGTGAAGCTGGCGGCTCTGACGAAATCTCTGGACGACGCCAAGGAGCAGGAGGTGGCCTTGAAGGAGGAAATCGAGGCCGGCAACGTGCTGCTGGCGAGCGCTGCTGCCGCCCAGAAGACCTTGTCGGAGAACGTGGAGCACTGGACAGAGGGTCTGGTGAACGTTGCCGCGGACGTCGACAAGGAGCTGGCGCAATTGGGGATGGTGGATCTCGGGTACTCCTCCGACGAGAATCTCCAACCCAACGCCAAGCTGACTCTGTTCTTCAAAGGCGTGGCGACGGCGCTTCAGCGACTCCGGGAGCAGATCCCAAAGCAGCTTGCTGACGAGTCGCGCAAGATTTGCGCGGGAGCTCTCCAGAAGGTGCTGATGAAGGTGGCCTTCCGCAACCCAGGCCTCCGCCTCACCAACCTCCTCCAAAGCTTGCCGCCAGATGCTGATCTGGAGGAGCTCAAGGCCCTTGTCGCGCCTATTGTGGACAGGGTGAGCGGAATCAGGAGGGTCGAAGGTGACTGCATAGACTAGGCCATCCATCTTCTTCTTTCCTTGTCGCTATTAATCATGTTATGAAAAACAGTCTGTTAGAGCTGCGACAAGTTATTTTGTAATATATTCTATCTTGTGCTATGATTGCAATGTTATTTCCTTTACTTGATTCCTTCCCTTGTACGTTTTTACCCTTACGCTTTTAGGGCACTTGCCGGCGCGAGCACCTTTGCCGCGAGCGCTGAGTGCGGAACGTCAGTAGCCTGCAGGCGGTGCCGCGGCCGACAAGAAACCTTGTCGCAGAGCTAGTCGCAGCTCACTTAAGTTGTTGAGCGGACTCGAAACAACAGTAAGGGCGCAACTAGCTACGAGTTGGTTCCTCCGCGCACAGGTTTTCCATACAAGGGACGGTCGTTCAAGGAAGATAACTCTATAAATTTAAGAATCTGATTGCTCAAACTTTGGCAAACTTATCTTTTCTGTTGCTTGCTTCCCGGCGAGGCGAAACCTTCTTGAACGATGCCTGGTCCATACCGTATCTTCTCCTCCCCCCCGGCAAACTTGTGCGCGAGAGAACCTTCCTTTCCTTGAGAGAAAAAAGAAGAAGGAGAAAAAAACTATGGAGCCTTAGGGTTCGTTGTTGCTCACCGGGTGTAAGTGCTGCACAAAGTGTCAGATAACTCATGCAAGTAATAAAAAGCATGAAAATTGACAAGGTGTGCTGAGCACACGATATTTATGCACGGGATCTGCGCCCGGCTTTGTACGAAGGATTACATGCAACAGCGACAAGACTTGTACAAAAGGTGGTTGCCGGAACGGGTTCCGGCAACCGCGCCCTACGGGTAAAACTTGCGAGGATGTTCGATATTCCAGGAGTTGCTCACTGGGATGCCATCTTCGGTCTCCAGGCGGACAGCGCCAGGCCTAGTGACTCGTTTCACCCGGTAAGGGCCTTCCCACTTTGGCGTCAACTTGTTTGAATTCTTGGCGGACTGAACGCGCCGAAGAACAAGGTCGCCTTCCTTGAGACTCCTGGCATTAACTTTGTGGCTATGGTAGCGGCGCAAAGCTTGCTGGTAGCGAGCAGCTCGCACAGCAGCCTGAAGACGGTCTTCCTCAAGGAGCAGCGCGTCATCTTGCCGCAGCTGCTCTTGCTCAAGCTCATCGTAAGCGAGCACTCGAGGCGACCCGTATACGAGTTCCGTGGGGAGAAGTGCCTCCGCTCCATAGACTAGAGCGAAGGGTGTCTGGCCAGTGGCTCGATTTGGCGTCGTCCTGATCGACCAAAGAACCACCGGCAGCTCCTCAATCCAGTTTCTTCCGCACTTGTGCAGCCTGTCAAAAGTTCTAGTCTTGAGCCCGCGCAGCACTTCAGCATTTGCCCTCTCCGCTTGACCGTTGCTTCTCGGGTGAGCAACAGAAGCGAAGCAAACCTTGGCGCCAAGATATTGGACGTACTGCATGAAGGTGCGGCTCGTAAATTGTGTACCGTTGTCAGTGATTATCCTGTTAGGGATCCCAAAACAGCAAACAATCGACCTGAAGAACTTGACTGCTGACTGTGCTGTCACCTTTCTCACTGGTTCCACTTCCGGCCACTTTGTGAACTTGTCGATCGCAACGTACAAGTACTCAAAGCCCCCGACTGCTTGAGGGAAGGGGCCGAGGATATCGAGCCCCCAGACCGAAAATGGCCAGGATAAAGGGATCGTCTGGAGAGCTTGAGCTGGCTGGTGTATCTGCTTGGAATGGAACTGGCACGCTTCACACTTGGTTACTTGTGTAGTTGCATCCTGGAGGGCTGTCAGCCAGAAGAAGCCTTGCCGGAAAGCTTTGCCGACAAGTGCTCTTGCGCCAATGTGGTGACCACATATGCCTCCATGTATCTCTGCCAACAGTTTTTGTCCATCTTCCCGGGGAATGCACTTCAATTTCACACCGTTGAGTCTCCTTCTGCACAGTTTGTTATCGACAAACTGGTACATACTAGACTGCCGGGCTACTCTTTCTGCTTCTTCTTGCTCTTCGAGAAGTTCTCCTGTCTGAAGGAAATGGACAATCTGCTGCGCCCATGCTGGAGCTTGTGGCTCGACAACGAGGACTAAAGGCATATCTGCTGCTGCGGGAACATCCGCTTCTACGGCAAGAACCTACGGCTCTGCCGGAGCTTGACGTTCCCCGGCAAGCTTGCCGGAGCAAAACTTGTCGGGAGCGTCTGCTTCGACGGAACAAGCCCCAGGGCTTGCCGGAGCAGACTGCTCCTCAGCGTTCTTGGCGTTGATCTTGGGGACCTTCTTGGTGGCGGCTTCAGGAAGCTCTGCCGAAAAATAGTCGCCAGAAATCAACTTCCTTTTCTTGCTCTGTCCAGTTGACGGTGTTACGGACGGCTAAGTTAGCTTGAGCACAAAGATCCCTGGTTCCACAGGTAACTTAAGTGCGGCGCACTTTGACAGGCCATCGGCAATGTCATTCTGAGCTCTCGGAATATGCTCCATCTGCAGGCCGTCAAAGTGCTCTTCTAGCTTTCTCACTTCGTCAACGTAAGCTTCCATTAACGGACTCTGATAATTCTTGTTCACTTGGCGGACGACAAGCTGCGAGTCACCCCTGACAATGAGCTTCTTAATCCCAAGTTCTGCCGCGATCCTGAGACCGGCAAGCAAGCCTTCATACTCTGCAGTATTGTTTGTCGCTTGCTCCTTGGGAAAGTGCATCTGGACTACGTACTTGAGGTGCTCTCCGGTGGGTGCGACAAGCAGCACTCCAGCACCGGCGCCTTGCAGCGAAAAGGCACCGTCAAAATACATGAGCCACTCTTTGTTTGTTTCCTTGGCGGGGATGCTTGTCTCCGGAATTTCTTCGTCTGGTGTTAGCGTCCATTCTGCTATGAATTCTGCCAATGCTCTGCTTTGGATAGTTGAAGTGCTCTCAAATTTGAGACCAAAGCTTGACAGTTCCAATGCCCACTCGACAATCCTGCCTGTCGCTTCTGGATTCTGCAGTATCCTCTTCAGCGGAAAGCGAGTGACAACTATGATCTCATGTGCCTGGAAGTAATGGCGCAGCTTTCTCGAGGCCATAAGAAGGCCGAAAAGCAACTTCTGCACGCCAGAGTACCTTGACCTAGCCCCCTGCAGAAGGGAACTAACAAAGTATACTGGGCGCTGCACCATTCTCTTTTGCACCTCTTCGCATGCCTGTGCAGATCCATCCTTGTCGGGACCAGAGCTTGTCGGGGAAGCCCCCTGCTTGTCGCTGGATGCACTTGCCGCGGTTGCTGGCTCATCATCTGCCTCCCTCTGCGCCACTAATGTAGCACCAAACACTTGATTGGTTGCCACTATATATAGCAGCAACTTCTCTTGCGGTTTAGGTGCGACAAGTGTTGGAGTGGAGGACAGGTATCTCTTCAAGTCCTGCAGCGCAGCCTCCGCTTCTGGAGTCCATTTCATTGGACCTGCCTTTTTCAAAATTTTGAAAAATGGCAGGGCGCGCTCAGCAGACCGAGAGATAAACCTGCTGAGAGTAGCCACGCAGCCGGCAAGTCTTCGTACATCCTTGACGTGCTTCGGTGCTTCGATCTTCTCGATGGCCTTGATCTTGTCGGGATTGGCTTCAATTCCCCGCTGAGATACAAAGAACCCGAGAAGCTTGCCGGAAGGGACTCCAAACACACACTTCTCGGGATTGAGCTTTAGGTTGATCTTGCGCAGATTTGCAAAGGTCTCATCTAAATCTTGAATTAAAGTTGCCCTGTCTTTGCTCTTGACCACTATGTCATCCATGTAGGCTTCTACATTTCTGTGTATCTATGGTTTCAAAGCGACATGGATTACTCTTGCAAATGTTGAACCAGCATTCTTTAATCCGAAAGGCATCCGTATGAAACAGTACGTGCCACATGGAGTAATGAATGCTGTTTTCTCCTCATCCTCTTCTGCCATGAAGATCTGATGGTATCTTGAATATGCGTCAAAAAATGAAAGCAAATCACATCCGGCTGTGGAGTCAACAATCTGGTCAATGCGCGGCAAGGGAAATGGGTCTTTAGGACAAGCTTTATTAACATCAGTAAAGTCAATACAAAGCCTCCATTTTCCATTTGCCTTGCGCACTACAACAGGATTGGCCAACCACGTGGGATGGAGCACTCCTCTGACAAGGCCTGCTGCTCCCAATTTCTTGATTTCTTCTGCTATGAATTCTTGGCGCTCCACTGCTTGTTTCCTGACCTTCTGCTTGACGGTCCACGCATGAGGACAAACGGCAAGATGGTGCTCAATTACTTTCCTGGGAACACCCGGGATATCAGACGGTTGCCATGAAAACACGTCGACATTCGCCCGCAGGAAAGTAACGAGCGCGCTTTCCTATTTAGGGTCAAGCGTGGCGCTGATGGTGAAGGTACCACCAGTGCCGTCCTCCTTGGCGGACACCTTCTTGGTATGTGGTGGAGCTGCCATTGCCTTCTTACACTTGCCGGTGGAGCTCGATGGTGCGTCCTCGACGGTAGCGCAGCACTCCGAAGAGGTGCGCTTGCCGGAGTGGGCATCAGAGCTCTTGCCGGACTTGGCCTTCTTCTTCCCCCCGGGAGCTTCAGCGGCAAGTGTCTTGCGATCTGTTGTAGCTGCTGCTTCCCGGTAGATCTTGTCGGTGCAGATAAAGGCATCCTTCTTGTCGCCAGGGACAGAGATGACACTTATCGGGCCTGGCATCTTGAGCATGTTGTATGCATAATGAGAGGCTGCCATGAACTTGGCGAGTGCTGGACGGCCAAGTATCCCATTGTAAGGTAATGGGAAATCGGCAACGTCAAAAGTGACCCTCTCAGTACTGAAGTTCAGCACGCTGCCAAATGTCACCGGCAACGTGACCTTCCCTTTCGGCTTGCTCCTTCCCGGGTTAATTCCTTGGAACGTGCCGGTCTCTTCGAGCTCGCTGTCAGGGATCTGGAGTTTCTGGAGCACAGCGGAGGAGATCAGATTTAAGCCGGCCCCGCCGTCAACTAGCATCTTAGTGACTTTGAGGTTGCGGATTGTTGGCGAAACCAACAACGGCAAGCACCCGATCGCAGTTGTGCGATCATGGTGGTCCTCAATGTCAAAGATGATAGGCGTGCTAGACCATTTCAGAAGCTTGCGTGATTCGACAGGTGGCTCTGCTGCATTAACTTCCCACAGCCACTGTTTGAGTTGGCGGTGGGAAGTATGCAGAGAAGCACCGCCGTCAACACACAAGACTTCTCTAGCTTTCTGAAACTCCTGCTCACTGTTCTCGACATCATCCATGTCTTCGTCGTCGTCATCGTCTTCATCCTTGTCGCGGCCGCGGGGAGGTCTGTCTCCTTGCCGCTGCTTGGCCTTGCCGCGGCGTCCTCCCCGGCCAGCGCGCTTCTTGTCGGCTTCTCCACCGCCTCCTTGGGCCCTCTCCTTGTCGCACCGCTCATACTCAGCTTTTTGCTGCTGGACAAGCTGCTTGACTTTCTTGCAGCTCTGGAGGTCATGGCCCTTGGTGCGGTGGATCTTGCAATACTGCTTGTCGGTGCCGTCCTGCTTGTCGGCGGCCGCCACAGCCTGGCAGTTGGTGCACGGGGCAACCTCCTTGCCGGAGCTACCAACTTTGGCTTGCTTGGCGGCGCCGTCATTGCCGGACTGCTTAACGACTAGCACCTCCTTACCCTTCTTCTTCCTGTTGCGCCGCCGGTTTTTCTTTGCCGGGGCGGCATCCTTACTGTCAGATCCTCCTGCTCCTGCTGTCTCTCTGGGGAGTTTCCTCCCTTTCTCAGCGCGTGCGCACTTGTCGTCCAAGGCATATAGCTCACTGACGTCTCTGATCCTGCTCATCGCCATCTCCTCCCGCATCCTGCGATTACGCACGTTCTGGTGGAACGCGCTAATAACCGCGGCAGGGTGGATATCTGGGATGTTGCGCTGTACACGGCTGAATCTCTGGATATACTTGCGCAGGGGCTCTCCTTCCTTCTGGGCGAGTAGGTGAAGGTCACTCTCTTGGCCATGAGGTTTGTGGCCGCCTGTAAAGGTGCCGACAAACTGATGGCAAAGGTCCGCCCAAGAGGATATGGAGTTGTCAGCAAGTGCATGAGCCAGGACCTGACCTCGGGCTTGAGTACCAGCGGGAAGTAGTTGGCAAGGACCTTGTCGTCTCGCCCCCCGGCAGCTTGCACTGCAATGGTGTAGATGCTGAGGAACTCTGACGGGTGCGACTTGCCGTCGTACTTCTCTGGTACGTCTGGCTTGAAATGCTTCTGGCTGGGCCACTGGACTTGCCGCAGCTCACGGGTAAACGCAGGGCAACCTACCGCGTACGGCTAGTCGCCTGGTTCTCTGGGTGCATGCATGTCAACAGAGGGCCCAGCGCGCAGGTCTGATTGACGCCGCGCTTCTCTTCGGCGCTCGATGCGTGTTCGAGCGTCTTCTTGCTGTCTCTCATGAAGAACTTGGCGCTGATCGCGACGAGCTCGCGGATCTGATGACGCGGTGGAGTCGCTGTCGAGGTGGATCCGGCGAGTCGGCGATCTTGGCCTTCGAGGCGGAGAGTGCATAGTGGTTGCACCCTCCCCGGTCTTGTCGCCACCGTTCACGCCTGACTGACTTGCCGCGGCTGCGATGCGCTCGGCTGCCGCGGGTCGTCGCCGTTGGCGAAGCCGATGAGGCTCTAGATAGTGGCCCTCCAATCATCGGCTCGTGCGAACGCCGGATCAGTTTCACACAGCCTCGACGCACCCCCTACCTGGCGCGCCAAAGATGTCGGGGGTGCTGATCCCATGGACACCTATGGGACCACGGCGGACCGAGGCCCCTTTCGGTTCGGCAGGGGGGGCGGAGAGTGCACAAAGAGTAGATCGAGGCGAAGCGCATGAGCGACGCGATCAGTTTACCCAGGTTCGAGCCGCACGGATGCGTAAAACGCTACTCCTGCTTGGTGGTTGTATTGAGTTCTTGCTCGGGAGCGCTGATTGCTACAGTACACACCAGCAGCTAGCCAAACCGAGCGTGAGAGAGCATCGTCCCCCCCCTACGTTGCGCATGGGCCTCCTTTTGTATGTCAAAGGGGTCACCGACAGGTGGCAACATAGACGAGGGTAAAAATGGAAAAGACGTGGTGGTTGGCACCACCGCCTACTACAGTGTTATCATACCTAACCTAAGCGGCAGGGGACAAAGGCATTAAATGCCTGTCTGCATCGCCTAGACGGTGCAGAAAGGGACCGCTAGGGAAGCCACTGCTTGCCACGATGGCTATCTTGTCAGCGCCGCTCGCCACCGTGTACCTCTGGCTGCACAGCCTTCCGCCACGTACGCCTGGAAGGGCCCCAGAGTGACACGTTGGTGGATGTGCTGGAGCGCAGGTACAGGATGGAAGCTTGCCGCGGCAAGCGCCTTGCCGCGGTTATTATCTTGTCGTGTCTAGGAGCTTGTCGCTCACTGGGTCTTGCCGGGACACATGGTGCGCTGCGGCAAGTTCCTTGAGATGCCTTGGTTGGCCTCCCCGGCAAGCTCCTCTTGCCGGGGTCTTGTCTCCTTCCCGGCAAGCTCCTCTTGCCGGGGCCTTGTTCCCTTGGTTTGGATACTTTGTTCTTGAATGGTTCCAAAGGAACCACGGAGGATCTTGGCGGTCGCCTGGCAAGCCTTGCCGCGGGACGCTGCAACTGCCTGTGCACAAGTTCGGGATACTAAGGTACCCCTACTTTAGTACACCGACAACTAGCACCCAAATCACATAAAGCATAGCATTCATGATCTTTAATCTTAATTTTAATAGTAGGTTCCCACTCATCATAAAGTTTTCTGGGGATAGAAACTTCTAATTCAAGTTTTTATTCATAAGATTGCATTAAAGCATCAACGATATGTTTAGTGAAAGCTTTGTTTTGATCATAAGCATGAGGAGAATTTAACACGGATTGCAACAAGAAATACAATCTATCAAGGAGCAATTATCATAATTAAATTCCTTGAAATTCAAAATAGTGGGTTCATTTCTAAGTAAAGTTTTAACCTCTTTAATCCCACTTTTACCAACTTTTGCATCAAGATCTAAAAACTTAGAATCATTGGGACGCCTTCTAAGTAAAGTTGACTCATCTCCAGTCCCATCTTTATCAAGATTCATATTGGCAAACAAAGATTTAATAGGAGACACACCAATCACTTTTAGATCTTCATCTTTATTATCCTCTAGATCTTCCGGTTTAGCGTCCATATTATTAACTAAGGTGGCTTGCTTATCCGAAATCTGGCCTACTAAATTTGCAAGATGGGCAAACTGAGATTTCAAACCATAAAATTCCTTAGACAAATCATCAAGCTCTTTGTTCATGTACTCCATAAAGCCTTTCTGTTCTTTAAGCTCGTTTCTAAAGAAAATATTATGCTCAAATTGCAAAGACATAAAGCTTCTCACGTTGCAAAGACATAAAACTTCTTTAGGCAAGGCCATCAAGGCAAATAGGCACACAAGAGGCAGGCAGGAAAATACGAATGGAAGAGGGCGAACAAAAAGGAGGCAAATAAAACGGCAAGGGTGAAGTGGGGGAGAGGAAAACGAGAGGTGAATGGCAAATAATGTAATGCGAGGGATAAGAGTTTGTGCTGGGTACTTGGTATCTCTTGACTTGTGCATAGATCTCCCCGGCAACAGCGCCAGAAATCCTTCTTGCTACCTCTTGAGCATGCGTTGGTTTTCCCTTGAAGAGGAAAGGGTGATGCAACAAAGTAGTGTAAGTATTTCCCTCAGGTTTTGAGAACCAAGGTATCAATCCAGTCGGAGACTACACGCAAATCCCCTAGTACCTGAACAGACAAATAAGAACCTCGCAACCAACGCGATAAAGGGGTTGTGAATCCCTTCACGGTCACTTACGAGAGTGAGATCTGATAGAGATAATAAGATAAATATTTTTGGTATTTTTGTGATATAGATTGGAAAATAAAGATAGCAAAATAAATAGTAAACTAGAATTGTAAATTGGAAACTTATATGATATAAAGTAGACCCGGGGGCCATAGGTTTCACTAGTGGCTTCTCTCAAGATAGCATGTATTACGGTGGGTGAACAAATTACTGCCGAGAAATTGATAGAAAAGCGCATAGTTATGATGATATCTAAGGCAATGATCATGAATATAGGCATCACGTCCGTGACAAGTAGACCGAAACAACTCTGCATCTACTACTATTACTCCACACATCGACCGCTATCCAGCCTGCATCTAGAGTATTAAGTTCATAAGAATAGAGTAATGCATTAGGCAAGATAACATGATGTAGAGGGATAAACTCAAGCAATATGATATAAACCCATCTTTTTATCCTCGATGGCAACAATACAATACATGCCTTGCTGCCCCTACTGTCACCGGGAAAGGACACCGCAAGATTGAACCCAAAGCTAAGCACTTCTCCCATTGCAAGAAAGATCAATCTAGTAGGCCAAACCAAACTGATAATTCGAAGAGACTTGCAAAGATATCAAATCATGCATATAAGAATTCAGAGGATAATCAAATAATATTCATAGATAATCAAATCATAAAGCCACAATTCATCAGATCTCGGCAAACACACCACAAAAAGAGGTGCATCGAATAGATCTCCAAGAAAATCGAGGAGAACTTTGTATTGAGATACAAAGAGAGAGAACAAGCCATCTAGCTAATAACTATGGACCCGAAGGTCTGTGGTAAACTACTCACACATCATCGGAGAGGCTATGGTGTTGATGTAGAAGCCCTCCGTGATTGAATCCCCCTCTGGCAGATCGCCAGAAAAGGCCCCAAGATGGGATCTCACGGGTACAGAAGGTTGCGGCGGTGGAAAAGGTCTTTCGTTGCTCTCTCCGAAGGTTTCAGGGTACGAGAGTATATATAGGTGAAAGAAGTAGGTCGGTGGAGCTATGAGGGCCCCACGAGGGTGGGGGTGCGCCCTCCTACCTCGTGGCCGCCTTGCTGCTTCCTTGATGTCCACTCCAAGTCTCCTAGATCACATTTGTTCCAAAAAGATCCTCGCGAAGGTTTCATTCCGTATGATATTCCTTTTCTGTGAAACACTAAAATAGGCAAAAAAACAGCAATTTGCACTGGGCTTTCGGTTAATAGGTCAGTCCCAAAAATAATATAAAATTGCATAGTAAAGCCCATTAAACATCCAAAATAGATAATATAATAGCATGGAACAATAAAAAATTATAGAAATGTTGGAGACATATCACGCATCGCAGCGAGGAACACAACGGTGTTGTGCCTGTTCATGCTCTTGGTCTTGGCAAGGCACTGAACTGCCCTTGAACCAATGGTCCCCTCTCCGGCATGCCCCCACCAACGGACGTTTCAGGAAGGACGGGAGCGCTAGTGTACCCCGCTTCTGCAACCTCGCGCACCATCGGAGCATGTGCCGCTCCGTCCGATCTGCAGTTTTGACATGCAAGCGAGCTGGTAAGGACAAGAGAATATGGAGAACAGGGACAACACAGCTCATCCGCCGACTGTAGGCAGAGAAGAAGAAGGCAGTGTTTTACTCACCCTGCGCCTAACGCCGACCTCGTCGCTCCCAGAATCTCCATGAGCAGATCTAGACGGACCTTGAGCGCCCCCAATGCAAATAATTTGTGCGGATGGAGGACGACAACTCAGCACACGCAACCTAAAATTCGTTGTCCAGACACTAGTAAATTCAGAGTCGACCCCGCGTGGTAAAAGGAAACATACGACCCTGCATACATGGTCCTTTTTGTCAGCTGTGCACCCACGGTCGAGGGTCAATTTCGTGTTTTGACCTTTTTCGAAACTTGATCGAGATCTGACCCTGCCTTGCAAGTATTTCATGATTTGACCCTTTTCTTACTGCCAGGGTCCATGGCGATAGGGCATGACAGCCTACCGACAAGGTCCATGGCGGTAGGGTTGCACGCCCTACCGGAAATTCTTCTTAAATATGAAACACAGTGCATGCTCTCACCTACCGCTAGGCGCCTTGGTGGTAGGGTTGTACAGGCTATCGCCAACCTGTTTGGCGGTAGGGGTATTTCCTACCGCCAAGGTCCCTCATGGTAGGTTGTTAATGAAGGAAATATGCCCTGGAGGCAATAATAAAGTTGTTATTTTGTATTTCCTTATATGATGATAAATGTTTATTATTCATGCTAGAATTGTATTAACCGGAAACTTGATACATGTGTGGATACATGGACAAAACACTGTGTCCCTAGTAAGCCTCTACTAGACTAGCTCGTCAATCAAAGATGGTTAAGTTTCCTAACCATAGACATGTGTTGTCATTTGATGAATGAGATCACATCATTAGGAGAATGATGTGATGGACAAGACCCATCAGTTAGCTTAGCATATTGATCGGTCAGTTTTATTGCTATTGCTTTCTTCATGTCAAATACATATTCCTCCGACTATAAGATTATGCAACTCCCGGATACCAGAGGAATACCTTGTGTGCTATCAAACGTCACAATGTAACTGGGTGATTATAAAGATTCTCTGCAGGTATCTCCGAAGGTGTTTGTTGGGTTGGCATAGATCGAGATTAGGATTTGTCCCTCCGGGTATCGGAGAGGTATCTTTGGGCCCTCTCGGTAATGCACATCATAAGAAGCCTTGCAAGAAAAGTAACTAATGAGTTAGTTGCAGGATGATGTATTATGGAATGAGTAAAGAGACTTGCCGGTAACGAGATTGAACTAGGTATGAAGATACCGACGATCGAATCTTGGGCAAGTAACATACCGATGGACAAAGGGAATTACGTATGTTGTCATAACGGTTCGACCCATAAAGATCTTCGTAGAATATGTAGGAGCATGATACGTCTCGAACGTATCTATAATTTTTGATTGTTCCATGCTATTATATTATCTGTTTTGGATGTTTAATGGGCTTTAATATGCACTTTTATATTATTTTTGGGACTAACCTATTAAACGAAGGCCCAGTGCAAATTGTTGTTTTTTTGCCTATTTCAGTGTTTCGCAGAAAAGGAATATCAAACGGAATCCAAATGGAACGAAACCTTCGCGAGGATATTTTTTGGAACAAACCCAATCGAGGAGACTTGGAGTGGAGGTTAAGGAAGCAACGAGGCGGCCACAAGGTAGGGCGGCGCGTCCAGGTGGTAGGCACGCCCCCCACCCTCGTGGGCCCCTCGTAGCTCCACCAACCTACTTCTTTTGCCTATATATACTCTTATACCCTGAAAACATCCAGGGGAGCCACGAAACCACTTTTCCACTGCCGCAACCTTCTGTACCCGTGAGATCCCATCTAGGGACCTTTTCCGGCGATCTGCCGGAGGGGGATTCGATCATGGAGGGCTTCTACATCAACACCATAGCCTCTCCGATGATGTGTGAGTAGTTTACCATAGACCTTCGGGTCCATAGTTATTAGCTGGATGGCTTCTTCTCTCTCTTTGGTTCTCAATACAAAGTTCTGCTTGATGTTCTTGGAGATCTATTCGATGTAATTCTTTTTGCGGTGTGTTTGCCGAGATCCGATGAATTGTGGGTTTATGATCAAGATTATCTATGAACAATATTTGATTCTTCTCTGAATTCTTATATGCATGATTTGATATCTTTGCAAGTCTCTTCAAATTATCAGTTTGGTTTGGCCTACTAGATTGATCTTTCTTGCAATGGGAGAAGTGCTTAGCTTTGGGTTCAATCTTGCGGTGCTCGATCCCAGTGACAGAAAGGGAACCGACACATATTGTATTGTTGCCATCGAGGATAAAAAGATGGGGTTTATATAATATTGCTTGAGTTTATCCCTCTACATCATGTCATCTTGCCTAATGCGTTACTCTATTCTTATGAACTTAATACTCTAGATGCATGGTGGATAGCGGTCGATATGTGGAGTAATAGTAGTAGATGCAGAATTGTTTTGGTCTACTTGACACGGACGTGATGCCTATGTTCATGATCATGCCTGGATATCACCATAACTATGCGCTTTTCTATCAATTCCTCCGCAGTAATTTGTTCACCCACTGTAATATATGCTATCTTGAGAGAAGCCACTAGTGAAACCTATGGCCCCCGGGTCTACTTTACATCATATTAGTTTCACGTCAACTAGCCATTTCTGTTGCCGTTTATTTTGCAATCTTTATTTTCCAATCTATACAACAAAAATACCAAAAATATTTATCTTATTATCTTTATCAGATCTTACTTTCGTAAGTGACCGTGAAGGGATTGACAACCCCTTTATCGTGTTGGTTGCGAGGTTCTTGTTTGTTTGTGCAGGTACTAGGCGATTTGCATGTAGTCTCCTACTGGATTGATACCTTGGTTCTCAAAAACTAAGGGAAATACTTACGCTACTTTGCTGCATCACCCTTTCCTCTTGAAGGGAAAACCAACGCATGCTCAAGAGGTAGCAAGAAGGATTTCTGGCGCCGTTGTCGGGGAGATCTACGCTCAAGTCAAGACATACCAAGTACCCATCACAAAATCTTATCCATCGCATTACATTATTCGCCATTTGCCTCTCATTTTCCTCTCCCCCACTTCGCCCTTGCCGTTTTATTCGCCTCTTTTCTGTTCGCCCTTTTTCCGTTCACCTTCTTTCGCTTGCCTCTTGTGTGATTGTGTGTTGGATTGATTGTTTGTCACGATGGCTCAAGACAATACTAAATTATGTGACTTTACCAATACCAACAATAATGATTTTATTAGCACTCTGATTGCTCCTCTTACCGATGTTGAATCTTGTGAAATTAATACTACTTTGCTGAATCTTGTCATGAAAGATCAATTTTCTGGCCTTTCTAGTGAAGATGTCGCTACCCATCTAAACAACTTTGTTGATTTATGTGATATGCAAAATAAGAAAGATGTGGATAATGATATTGTTAAATTGAAGCTATTTCTGTTTTCGCTTAGAGATCGGTCTAAAACTTGGTTCTCTTCTTTGCCTAAAAATAGTATTGATTCATGGAATAAGTGCAAATATGCTTTTATCTCTAAGTATTTTCCTCCCACTAAGATCATCTCTCTTAGAAACGATATTATGAATTTTAAGCAACTTGATCATGAGCATGCTGCACAAGCTTGGGAGAGGATGAAATTAATGATACGTAATTGCCCTACATATGGTTTGAATTTATGGATGATCATACAAATTTTTTATGCTGGATTGAATTTTGCTTCTAGAAATCTTTTAGATTCGGCCATGGGAGGCACTTTTATGGAAATCCTAGATAATATTATGGTTAATTATTCTCAATGGCACACTGAAAGATCTACTAGTAAAAAAGTTCATGCGATAGAAGAGATTAATGTTTTGAGTGGAAAGATGGATGAACTTATGAAGTTGTTTGCTAATAAGAGTGTTTCTTCTAATCCTAATGATATGCCTTTGTCCACTTTGATTGAGAATAATAATGAATCTTTGGATGTGAATTTTGTTGGTAGGAACAACTTTGGTAATAACGTGTATAGATGAAACTTTAATTCTAGACCGTTTCCTAGTAATTCCTACAACAGCTCTTATGGAAATTTTAATAAGATGCCCTCTGATTTTGAGACTAGTGTTAAAGAATTTATGAATTCGCAAAAGAATTTTAATGCTTTGCTTGAAGAAAAATTGCTTAAGATTGATGAGTTGGCTAGGAA
The DNA here is from genome assembly GCA_034509565.1 of Triticum monococcum. NCBI lineage: Eukaryota > Viridiplantae > Streptophyta > Magnoliopsida > Poales > Poaceae > Triticum > Triticum monococcum. The sequence goes on from CM067845.1 coordinate 696,511,587, forward strand.
CATGGATAGAATTTCTCTTGATGTTGATTATTTGAAACTTAGATCTATTCCACCTAAGCATGATATCAATGAGTATCTCAAAGCCATGAGAATTTCCAATGATGAGTGCAAAGAAAGAACCTCTAGGATGCGTGCTAAGAAAGATTGCTTTGTGAAAGAGTGTTATTTTAGTTTTCATGATAATAATGATGAAGATATAAAAGTGATTGATGTGTCTCCTATTAAATCTTTGTTTTCCAATATGAATCTTTAAAAAGATGGGACTGGAGATGAGCCAACTTTAGTTAGAAGGCGTCCCAATGATTTGAAGTTTTTAGATCTTGATGCAAAAACTTGGTAAAAGTAGGATTGAAGAGGTCAAAACTTTACATAGCAATGAACCCACTATTTTGGATTTCAAGGAATTTAATTATCATAATTGCTCTTTGATAGATTGTATTTCCTTGTTGCAATCTGTGCTAAATTCTCCTCATTCTTATGATCAAAATAAAGCTTTTACCAAACACATCGTTGATGCTTTAATGCAATCCCATAAAGAAAAGCTTGAACTAGAAGTTTCTATCCCTAGAAAACTTTATGATGAGTGGGAACCTACTATTAAAATTAAGCTTAAATATTATGAATGCTATGCTTTATGTGATTTGGGTGCTAGTGTTTCCACAATTCCAAAAACTTTGTGTGATGTGCTAGGTTTCCGTGAATTTGATGATTGTTCTTTAAATTTGCATCTTGCGGATTCCACCATTAAGAAACCTATGGTAAGGATTAATGATGTTCTTATTGTTGCCAATAGGAATTATGTGCCCATAGATTTCATCGTTCTTGATATAGATTGCAATTCTACATGTCCTATTATTCTTGGTAGACCTTTCCTTAGAACGATTGGTGCAATTATGGACATGAAAGACGGAAATATTAGATTCCAATTTCCGTTAAGGAAAGGCATGGAACACTTTCCTAGAAATAAAATTAAATTACCTTATGAATCTATTATGAGAGCCACATATGGATTGCATACCAAAGATGACAATACCTAGATCTATTCTTGTTTTTGTGCCTAGCTAGGGGCGTTAAACGATAGCGCTTGTTGGGAGGCAACCCAATTTTATTTTTGTTCCTTGCTTTTTGTTCCTGTTTAGTAATAAATAAATCATCTATCCTCTGTTATGATTGTTTTTTTATGTTTTAATTAGTGCTTGTGCCAAGTAAAGCCTTTAGGATCTTCTTGGGTGATTGTTATTTGATCTTGCTGAAAAACAGAAAGTATGCGCTCACGAGAATAATTTTCATTTTTACCAGAGCGATACAATACAAATTCCAACTGCAGTAGATCAATATAAAAATTATTTAATACGTCCTAATTTCTCAGGATTTGTTGAGTTACAGAAGTATTTGAAACCTACAGATTGCTACAGACTATTCTGTTTTTGACAGATTCTGTTTTTCGTGTGTTGTTTGCTTATTTTGATGAATCTATGGCTAGTATCGAGGGGTATGAACCATAGAGAAGTTGGAATACAGTAGGTTTAACACCAATATAAATAAATAATGAGTTCATTACAGTACGTTAAAGTGGTGGTTTGTTTTCTTATACTAACGGAGCTCATGAGATTTTCTATTGAGTTTTGTGTTGTGAGGTTTTCAAGTTTTTTGGGTAAAGATTTGATGGATTTTGGAATAAGGAGTGGCAAGAGCCTAAGCTTGGGGATGCCCAAGGCACCCCAAGGTAAAATTCAAGGACAACCAAAAGCCTAAGCTTGGGGATGCCCCGGAAGGCATCCCCTCTTTCGTCTTCGTCTATCGGTAACTTTATTTGAGGTTATATTTTTATTCAGCACATGATATGTGTTTTGCTTGGAGCGTCTTGTATGATTTGAGTCTTTTCTTTTAGTTTACCACAATCATCTTTGCTGTACACACCTTTTGGGAGAGACACACATGAATCGGAATTTATTAGAATACTCTATGTGCTTCACTTATATCTTTTGAGCTAGATAATTTTGCTCTAGTGCTTCACTTATACCTTTTTGGAGCACGGTGGTGGTTTTATTTTATAGAAATTATTGATCTCTCATGCTTCACTTATATTTTTTTGAGAGTCTTTTAGAAAAGCATCGTAATTTGCTTTGGTTATGAAATTGGTCCTAATATGATAGGCATCCAAGATGGGTATAATAAAAACTTCCACATAAAGTGCATTGAATACTATGAGAAGTTTGATACTTGATGATTGTTTTGAGATATGAAGATGGTAATATTAGAGTCATGCTAGTTGTGTAGTTGTGAATTTGAGAGATACTTGTGTTAAAGTTTGTGATTCCCGTAGCATGCACGTATGGTGAACCATTATGTGATGAGGTCGGAGCATGATTTATTTATTGATTGTCTTCCTTATGAGTGGCGGTCGGGGACGAGCGATGGTCTTTTCCTACCAATCTATCCCCCTAGGAGCATGCGCGTAGTACTTTGTTTCGATAACTAATAGATTTTTGCAATAAGTATGTGAGTGCTTTATGACTAATGTTGAGTCCATGGATTATATGCACTCTCACCCTTCCACCATTGGTAGCCTCTCTAGTACCGCGCAACTTTCGCCGGTACCATAAACCCACCATATACCTTCCTCAAAACAGCCGCCATACCTACCTATTATGGCATTTCCATAGCCATTCCGAGATATATTGCCATGCAACTTTCCACCGTTCCGTTTATTATGACACGCTCCATCATTGTCATATTGCTTTGCATGATCATGTAGTTGACATCGTATTTGTGGCAAAGCCACCATTCATAATTTCATACATGTCACTCTTGATTCATTGCACATCTCGGTACACCGTCGGAGGCATTCACATAGAGTCATATTTTGTTCTAAGTATCGAGTTGCAATTTTTGAGTTGTAAGTAAATAAAAGTGTGATGATCATCATTATTAGAGCATTGTCCCATGTGAGGAAAGGATGATGGAGACTATGATTCCCCCACAAGTCGGATGAGATTCTGGACGAAAAAAAAGAGGCCATAAAAAAGAGAAAAAGGCCCAACCAAAAAACGAGAGAAAAAGAGAGAATTGGCAATGCTACTATACTTTTTCTGCACTTGTGCTTCAAAGTAGCATCATGATCTTCATGATAGAGAGTCTCCTATTTTGTCACTTTCATATACTAGTGGGAATTGTTCATTATAGAACTTGTCTTGTATATTCCAATGATGGGCTTCCTCAAAATGCCCTAGGCCTTCGTGAGCAAGCAAGTTGGATGCACACCCCCTTAGTTTATTTTTGAGCTTTCATACACTTATACCTCTAGTGCATCCGTTGCATGGCAATCCCTACTCACTCACATTGATATCTATTGATGGGCATCTCCATAGCCCATTGATACGCCTAGTTGATGTGAGACTATCTTCTCCTTTTTTGTCTTCCCCACAACCATTATTCTATTCGACCTATAGTGCTATGTCCATGGCTCATGCTCATGTATTGCGTGACGACGACATGTACCTAGGGTAGGGTCATAGGCCTGACCTAGACACCCTCGCCAAGGACATTGACCTAAAGTCAGAAGCATTCGAGGGATACCATCATTCACTCGACCATAAACATTCCACTCGGAAGATTCAAGTTCACTCGACCATGGAGTACTCACTCGACCGTAACAAGAATCACTCGATGAATAGAAGATCTAAAGTCACTCTGTATGGAAACGGTCGTGCATTACCCTATAGACTTAATAGTCATTCATGTATCTTTATTTCTGGTGTTATCAGTAACGCCCCATCTTTATGTACCTTAAACCCTGTGTAACTGAGGGCTGGAGGGGTCCAGCGCACTCTATATAAGCCATCCCCCTCCTCTGGCAAAAGGGTTCGCACCCCCTGTAACTTTATGCATATTCCAATCGACCGAGCCTCCAGGCACCGAGACGTAGGGCTGTTACTTCCTCCGCGAAGGGCCCGAACTCATACATCTTGCGTACACAATCTCACCATAGCTAGGATCTTGCCTCTACATTCCTACCCCCCACTTTACTGTCAGACTTAAAACCACGACAATTGGCACCCACTGTGGGGCCGGTGTCTTAGCAACTTTCCAGTGAGGTTGCAATTTTCTTCGACTCTTTTCATCATGGTTTCCAACGGAGGTTTGGCTCAGGGCCGTGAGATCCGTCTCGGCGCGCTCGTCTTCATCGCCGACGATTCCGCTTGGCTTTAGGAAGCTCCTCTTGACGTCGAGGCACTCCTCGTCCACGGAGCGATGCACTTTCGTGTGTGCGTTCACGGCATCCCACTACGGCAGCCGTTGACCCAGTATTGGTCGGCTCTCGCAGTACCTTCGCCCCCACTGCTCGCCGTTGCAAGCGATCCGATCGGTCGCGGCTTCAGCGGTGGGTGAAGCACGCGGTGGCTCGTCAGTCGGCCACCCCTCAAGTCGCGGCAATTGAGCCCGACGAATCTCTCTACAGCCTGTTCGACCCGTCGACTGGCTCCGTCGAGACCTTGTCCGAGTGCGACACCAGCGGCCCCGCGGCAGAAGTCCTGATGGTCGACACGCCCCGCAGCCCACCTGGCATGCGTCGCAACGGCGGCAATGACGGCGGCGGTGAGCCGGCGCGTATTCATGAAGAGTATCATCCCAAAACTCTCTCTTCTCAGCAGAGGGAGGAACTTCACCACCGCAATATGGAGGCCCTACACACACCCGTTGTTGGAGAGACCTCTGAGGCTCGGGCCTTGGAGGCAGTGCGTTTAGCCACGTTGGCTGAGCGCACTCGACTGGAGAATCTTCAGCGTTCACTCGACGAACATGCTCGGCGGCAGATCCCCGAGTCCAATCAACGACAGCGACAATTATTTCCACCGGAACCATAGGTATACCGCACTCCGATTCAAAATCTCACCGATGCAGCCCGTATAGCGGAGTCTATTCGGCCGTCCCAGTCGGAGGCTTGAAGGGGTTTGATGCAGATCAAAGTGTTACTCTGGGTGGCAGGAGAGCAGAACACATCAGTATATCAGCCGTGTAACAGAATTCATAGCAGATTCGTGGTAGCTGACACCGTTCAGTCAGCTCACAGCCCAAGATTGCCTCCGCGGCATGAAGGGCGAGGGTATCGCCAAGGGCAGTACTCGGGTCGGAAACGCGAGCAGTATGATTGTCTGCTCGACCGTGATGACCGCCGCCGAATGCCTACGCCCCCTCCGAGGGGTGAATCATATGTGCCTCGGCATTATGATGATAGGCGCCCGAACAACAAAGAGTGGAGGAGGCTAGTCGACCCAAGAGAACCAGGGTTTGATGCAAGGTCAATTCTGGTGCAAGGTTTGGTAGACAGGAATCAGGCTCATAGAGAAGGGCAAGACAGAGATCGCCCGACTGGAAATAGAGTACATGTTTCAGGTCCCGAGTTCTTTAGCAGGGCCATCAGGGCAGCGGAAATCCCTCCCAACTTCAGGTTGGCGACTAGGGTCAGTAAGTTCACTAGTGATTCGAAGCCTGATACCTGGCTCGAGGATTACCGAGTGGCTGTACACATCGGTGGAGGAAACGACGAGGTGGCCATGAAGCACCTTCCGCTGATGCTTGAAGGGTCAGCTAGAGCTTGGTGGAATCAGTTGACTTCGGGCAGTATATTCAACTGGGAGGAGTTGGCTCGAGTGTTTTTCAGAACATTCGAGGGCACATGCAAACGGCCAGCGGGATTGACGGAATTGCAACATTGCGTGCAAAAACCGAATGAGACTTTGAGGGATTGTATTCAGAGGTGGTCCACTTTGCATCACACTGTGGAGAATGTGTCTCAGCATCAAGCAGTTTGCGCCTTCAAGGAGGGCGTTCGCTATCGAGAGCTCTATCTAAAATTCGGTCGGACAGGAGATATGTCTCTGACCCGAATGATGGAGATAGCCACTCGGTACGCAAATGGTGAAGAAGAAGACCGACTCTGAAGTGGCAAAGGTAAACCAGTCGATCAGGACACTGGTGGAGGTAATTCCAATCGGAAGCAGAAGCGCAAGGCAGAACCTGCGACTTCAGGGGAAGTTGCGGTCGCAACTCAAGGAAAATTCAAAGGAAAACCTAAAGGGCCCTGGAACCCCAAGAAGGTGAAAGATGCAGCCGGAAATGACGTAATGGATTTGCCATGTCACATTCACACCAAGAAGGATGAAGAGGGTAATCTGATTTATCCCAAGCATTCCACTCGACAGTGCCGAGTCCTTATATAGCAGTTCCGAGAGAAACAACCCAGTGAGAAAGAGAAGGAATCTGATAAGGATGAGGACAAAGAGGAGGATGATGATGGATTTCCCAATATCAATTCCACCCTAGTAATTTTTGTTGACGTCGAAAGCAAAAGTCGACTGAAAGTGATCAACAGGGAAGTGGATATTGTTGCTCCGGCAACGACAACGTATCTGAAATGGTCAAAGACTCCTATCACATTCGACCAGTCAGATCACCCGTCTGGTCTGTTGAGAGCTAAGAAGCCTGCTTCAGAGTCTGCATTTAAGTCGACATGTGAAACAAAGTCAGTTCATATTCACCCGACTGATCCCAATGCTGCTCCGACTCATATATCAACAACACTCGACAGCAAATAGGAAGAAGCACTCATCCAGTTCCTCTGTGAGAACTGGGACATCTTTGCATGGAAACCTTCTGACATGCTAGGTGTACCCAGAGAGCTGGCTAAGCACCGTTTGCGAGTCGACCCAAAAGTTAAACCTGTGAAAGAGTATCTCCGACGGTCCGCCGTGGAGAAGCGAAAGGCGATTGGCGAGGAAGTCGCTCGTCTTTTGGCAGCCGAGTTCATCCGAGAGATTTACCACTCCGAGTGGCTCACCAATGTCGTCATGGTTCCCAAGAAGGATGATTCACTCTGTATGTGTATTGACTTCAAGCATATCAATCGGGCCTGCCCGAAGGATCATTTTCCTCTACCCCGCATTGATCAAATAGTCGACTCGACTGCGGGATGTGAGCGACTGTCCTTTCTAGACGCATATTCCGGGTATCATTAGATCTAACTGTATGGGCCTGATGAAATAAAGACAGCCTTTATCACCCCATTCGGGTGCTTTTACTATGTTACCATGCCCTTTGGTCTCAAGAATGCTGCACCACATTCATGCGCATGATACAGAAGTGCCTGCTCACTCAAATCAGTCGGAATGTGGAGGCGTACATGGATGACATCATGGTTAAGTCACGTAAAGGTTCCGACCTACTGACTGACCTTGCTGAAACCTTTGTCAATCTGAGAAGATATGATATCAAGCTTAACCCGCCGAAGTGTACATTTGGAGTTCCAGGTGGCAAGTTACTCGGTTTCCTTGTTTCCGAACGAGGTATCGACGCGAACCCAGAGAAAGTCGGCGCAATACTCCGAATGAAGAACCCTGTGTGCATACACGACGTTCAGAAGCTTACTGGTTGTTTGACCGCCTTGAGTCGGTTCATCTCTCATCTCGGTGAAAAGGCATTACCTCTTTACTGATTGATGAAGAAATCTGATAAGTTCAAGTGGACTCCTGAAGCTGACGCAGCGTTTGCAGAGCTCAAAACCCTGCTTTCCACCCAGCCGGTGCTCGCTGCTCCAGTTAGCAAGGAGCATTTGCTGCTTTATATTGTAGCCACTGGACAAGTTGTCAGTACAGTACTCACCGTCGAGCAGGAAGAAGAAGGTAAAACCTATAAAGTTCAGCACCCAGTGTACTATATTTCTGAAGTCTTAACTCCCTCCAAGTAGAGGTATCCGCATTACCAAAAGTTGGTCTATGGAATTTACTTGACTGCAAAGAAGGTGGCACATTATTTCTCAGATCACTCCATCACAGTCGTCAGCGATGCTCCATTGTCAGAAAATCTGAACAAAAAAGATGCAACTGGTCGAGTGACAAAGTGGGCGATTGAACTCCTTCCATTGGATATCAAGTTTGAGGCAAAGAAAGCAATCAAATCCCAAGCAATAGCAGATTTCCTTGCCGAGTGGATTGAACAGCAACAACCGACTCAAGTCCAGTCGGAACATTGGACTATGTTCTTTGATGGATCCAAAATGTTGAGTGGTTCTGGTGCTGGAGTTGTTCTGGTATCCCCATGAGGCGACAAACTTAGTTATGTCCTTCAGATTCACTTTGATTCCTCCAACAATGAGGCTGAGTACGAAGCTATTTTGTATGGGTTGCAAACGGCCATTTCACTCGGCGTCCATCGCCTAATGGTCTTCGACGGCTCAGATTTGGTGGTCAAGTGATGAAAGAGTGGGATGTCAGAAGCCCGGCTATGACTGGCTATTGCAATGCAGTTAGAAAGTTAGAAAAGAAGTTCGAAGGTTTAGAGCTTCACCATATTCCCCGACTGAAGAACCAGGCAGCAGATGACCTGGCTAAGATAGGTTCCAAGCGAGAGCCCATTCCTAGCAATGTGTTCTTGGAGCATCTTCACACACCATCAGTGCAGGAAGATCCCTTCATAGAAGAGCCCCAACAACCTAAGAGTTCCGCTGATCCGACTGAAGTTGAAATCCCGGCTGTGATCGACCTAGTCATGGAAGTTTTGGCCGTCATTCCTGATTGGACTGTACCGTACATCGCATATATTCTCAGGAAAGAGCTGCCAGAAGACGAAGATGAAGCACTACAGATCGTCCGTCGATCCAAAGCCTTCACCGTGATAAGAGGTCGATTGTACAGAGAAAGTGTGACTTGAGTTGCTCAGCGATGCATTACCCCAGAAGAAGGTCGAATGATTCTCAATGATATCCACTCGGGACCTATGGTCACCATGCGTCCTCACGGACAATAGTGGCCAAAGCATACCGAGCAGGTTTTTACTAGCCGCGAGCAAACGAAATGGCAAAGGAAATAGTCGACAAGCGTGAGGGTTGCCAGCTCTATTCCAACATGTCTCACAAGCCCGCTTCAGCCTTGAAGACCATTCCACTCGTATGGCCATTTGCCGCTTGGGGGTTGGATATGGTTGGACCCTTGAGGACTAGCAGAAGTGGTTTCACTCACTTACTTGTTGCAGTCGACAAGTTCACTAAATGGATTGAAGCCAAGCCCATCAAAAGCCTCGATTCGAGCACCGCCATCAGCTTTGTCAGAGGGTTAACATTCAGGTTTGGAGTCCCGCACAACATCATCATAAACAATGGTTCAAACTTTGATTCAGATGAGTTCAGAGCTTTCTGTGCTTCCCAAGGCACTCGGGTCGATTACGCTTCAGTCGCTCACCCACAGTCGAACAGACAAGCAGAAAGAGCAAATGGTTTGATCCTCCAAGGGTTGAAGCCCAGGTTGATGCGAGACCTCGAGTATGCGGACGGCGCATAGGTAGATGAGTTACCCTCAGTACTGTGGGGCCTGAGGACAACGCCAAATCGGTCGACTGGCCGGACTCCCTTCTTCCTGGTTTATGGAGCCGAGGCTGTGCTACCGACTGATTTGCTTCATAATGCCCCGCGAGTGGAACTCTGCTCAGAAGCCGAAGCAAAACAAGCCCGGCAAGATGCCTTTGACCTTCTGGAAGAGGAAAGAGAGATGGCGCTGATCCGGTCGACCATCTATCAACAAGATCTATGGCATTTTCACGCCAAAAATGCCAGGGGTCGAGCATTTCAGGAAGGAGACCTGGTTCTCTGAGTGGACCAGCAACGTCCACACAAGCTCGGTCCTGCCTGGGAAGGCCCCTTCACCATCACCAAAGTGCTCCACAACGGTGCATATCACCTGTACGATGTGGAACACAAGAAAGACGAGCCACATGCCTGGAATGCGGAGCTTCTCCGCCACTTTAACACTTAAGCATTCAGACTGTCGAGATGTAATAAGAAGTACCTTTCAGTTTGTTTATCAAAGACATGGTTTTGCAGTCTCCTAAATGATTGTTATTACTTATACATGTGTCCAAAATCCCCCAGTGGGTGGCTTAGTCGCGAATCCGATTCGCCTAAGTTCCAAAAAAACAAAATCCCACCAAGTGGAGAGCATGCCTACCACTCGGGGGTTTAGCTGCAAACCTGATTCGCCTAAAGTTTCAAAATCCTACCGAGTGGTGAGCAACCCTCTCACTCGGCGGCTTAGCTGCAGTCCAGTACTCGCCTAAGTTTGAAAAATCCTACCGAGTGGTGAGCAACCCTCCCACTCGGGGGCTTAGCTGCAGTCCAGTACTCGCCTAAGTTTAAAAAAATTCCTACCAAGTGGTGAGCAACCCTCTCACTTGGGGGCTCAGCTGTAGTCCAGTACACGCCTAAGTTTAAAAAATCCTATCGAGTGGTGAGCAACCCTCCCACTCGGGGGCTTAGCTGCAGTCCAGTACTCGCCTAAGTTTAAAAAATCCTACCGAGTGGTGAGCAACCCTCCCACTCGGGGGATAAGCTGCAGTCCAGTACTCACCTAAGTTTAAAAAATCCTACCAAGTGGTGAGCAACCCTCCCACTCGGGGCTTAGCTGCAGTCTAGTACTCGCCTAAGTTTAAAAAAATCCTACTGAGTGGTGAGCAACCCTCACACTTGGGGGCTTAGTTGCAGTCCAGTACTCGCCTAAGTTTAAAAAATCCTATCGAGTGGTGAGCAACCCTCCCACTCGGGGGCTTAGCTGCAGTTCAATACTCGCCTAAGTTTAAAAAATCCTACTGAGTGGAGAGCAACCCTCCCACTCGAGGGCTTAGCTGCAGTCCAGTACTCGCTTAAGTTCAAAAAAAATCCTACCGAACGGAGAGCAACCTTCCCACTCGGGGGCTTAGCTGCAGTCCAGTACTCGCCTAAGTTTAAAAAATCCTACCGAGTGGTGAGCAACCCTCCCACTCGGGGGCTTAGCTGCAGTTCAGTACTCGCCTAAGTTTAAAAAATCCTACCAAGTGGTGAGCAACCCTCCCACTTGGGGGCTTAGCTGCAGTCCAGTACTCGCCTAAGTTTTAAAAAAAATCCTATCGAGTGGTGAGCAACCCTCCCACTCGGGGGCTTAGCTGCAGTTCAGTACTCGCCTAAGTTTAAAAAATCCTACCGAGTGGTGAGCAACCCTCCCACTCGGGGGCTTAGCTGCAGTCCAGTACTCGCCTAAGTTTTTAAAAAAATCCTACTGAGTGGTGAGCCACCCTCCCACTCGGGGGCTTAGCTGTAGTCCAGTACTCGCCTAAGTTTAAAAAATCCTACCGAGTGGTGAGCAACCCTCCCACTCGGGGGCTTAGCTGCAGTACAGTACTTGCCTAAGTTTAAAAAATCCCACTGAGTGGAGAGCAACCCTCCCACTCGGGGGCTTAGCTGCAGTCCAGTACTCGCCTAAGTTTAAAAAAATCCTACCGAGCGGAGAGCAACCCTCCCACTCGGGGGCTTAGCTGCAGTCTAGTACTCGCCTAAGTTTAAAAAAAATCCTACCGAGCGGAGAGCAACCCTCCCACTCGGGGGCTTAGCTGCAGTCTCGTACTCGCCTAAGTTTTAAAACACGCTCTATCCTTATCCATAAGGATGATGAGGTGCAGGTCGACCACGACCTGTCCTCGGAGCTTCGACACAAATACAACGTCCGCTCCATCCCGATCCGCAAGGATGACGAGGTGTAGGTCGACTGCGACCTCATCCTCGGAGCTACGACACAAATACAATGTCCGCTCCATCCCGATCCGCAAGGACAACGAGGTGCAGGCCATGGGCAACACTAAGTACCTTTGTCCATGGTTCACTCGACTGAGCTGCATCACAAAGTCAGTAGCAACTCAAACTGAAGAAACAAGTTCTACTCAAAGAGTCAAAAGATCCAAAAGCAACCAAGTTCAGATAAATCCTATGAGGTTCCAGATCGCAGTTTAAGGTACTCGGGCATCAGGCCCGAAGGAGTTTAAACGGTTACAAAACCACTCGGCATACCGAGGAAAATTTAATCGGATCATAAAAAGTTTGTTCACTCCATGGGAGGAGGACTGGCAGGCTCGACGAATTCATCCAGGTCGATCCCATCTGCAATTCGAGTGGCGGCAGCAATAAAGGTTTCCATGAAGGACTGGAAGTTGTGTTTTCTGGTATTGGCAACCTTGATCGCTGGTAGCTTTTCCTCCTTGGCTTCCTTGAAGTGGACTCGAACTAGCGACAAAGCTACGTCGGCACCGCAGCGAGCAGATGACTTCTTCCACTCCTGCAATCGGCCAGGGATCTCATTGAGTCGAGTCATCAAAGACTCGAGGTCATTCTAGAGCATCTCTCATGGCCAAAGCATTGAGTCAATCCGCGACACCGCAACCTTCAGGCGAGCAAGGTAGTCCGTAACATTGGCAACATGGGATTCCAGTCGGAGCATGTTCATGGCAGCCTCATCACCACCAGGGGAAAGGACGGGGTCCAGGCCTGTCTCGATCCGTCCGGTTTCTTCCTCAAAGTTTTGGCAGAATTCTACAAACGCAAAGAAATAATGAGTCGACGGTTGCATGGTGAATCAACGATAGCTAAACAGTCGGACAAGGAAGAATACCTTCGAGCATAAGGAATAGCTTCTTGGCGAGTGCCCCCAGATAAGCTTCCAGGTCATTTCTCTTATGAGAAATGCCTTCAATCTTCTCATTCAAAGCCACTTTGTCTTTCTTTAGACGGATCACTTCTCGGTTGGATTCATTAAGAGATGCCTTCATCTTGGCGTTTTCTTCCTCCAGCGCCCCGACTGAGGCCAGCTTCTTGTCAGCAAGCGCAGTCTTCTCCTGAGCCTCCTTTTGCGCAGCAGCAAGATCGAGGTCCTTTTTTGCCAGAGCCTGCTTCATTTTCTCTGAAAGATATGCACTCGGGTCAGACAGAAGAACAAGGAGATGACTTGTGAGTCGGCCAAGTTAAACAGTCGACCGGTTGTTACCTTCCATACCAGTTGTCTCGTCTTTGACCTTCTGCAAGTTCTGCTTAGCCAGCTCCAAGTCAAGATTGAGCTGTCTCTGCTTTTCCTCGAATTCGGAAAATTTGGAGATGAGCTCACATGATTTCTGAAGTCAACAAATGTTACATCAGTGGACAGAATCAAAAGTTATTCACTCCTGAGTGAAATGAATTCTTAGTCTACTACCGAATCAAACATTCAACAGTAGTCTCGGGGACTACACCCAGTGGGTGCACTTAGCGTGCCCCCACTGGTTCAAGTTACACTCGACATGATCCGTTCAGACCGAGTGAGAAAGTTCTGATTCTTAGACCATAGCCGACTGCCCGCAGTCAACTATGGTCTCGGGGACTACACCCAGTGGGTGCACTCAGCGTGCCCCCACTGGTTCAAAGACTCAATCGACACAACCCAATCGACTCAAGAAGCAAAACTATTCATCAATAAATTAAACATCCAGTGGGTGTACAAATGCAAAATGCAGACAGACGAAAAGATGCACAAGGAAAATTTCCGGGTAGCATATCATAACAGAACAAGCGACAAGCTAAGGGATCAGTCGGTAATCAACCAACCTGGACGTTGCTCCGGAGAGCTGAGCTGGCGTCATAAGCAGCTTGACTGGCCCCCCGAACCACCTTCATCTGCTCCATCATGATGCCTGCCTGGCGTATAGCTTCCTTGGCAGCACCCACTTGGTCCTCCGGGACGTGATGCACAGTGAAGAGTGAAGATGGTGTATCGACTGGAATTTGTGCAGTCGACGCAGAAGGCTGAGCACTCGACAATGGTACGGCAAAAGTCACAGAAGCCCGGTTGGCATCGCCGGTCTCCTAGATCACCGGCTCCGTCACTAGCATCGACTGGGGCACCTTGCTAGTTGATGTTTTCTTACTCCTCCCTCCCATGGGCCTCAGCGGCACATCCTCGTCGTCGTCTGGAAGATCAATGACATTGGGAGGAGCTGTAAAAAGAATTAACCGCCAGAATTCAGTCGACCAACAAAATGGCTGAGAAAGCAAAGACAAGTTTGCAAAATTCATACCTGGGTTAGAAGTGACCGCTTCTTCCACATCCTCATCATCATCCCTGTAAGCAGAAGTCCCAGAAGCAGCAGCTCTACAAGTTTCAAGATTCACTCGGTCAAATGAGGAAGATAGTCGACATCACAAGTCCTTGATCAAAAAGCAAGGACAAGACACTTACGCAGAAGCGATGGGGACATTGATCTTGATCTTGGGCAGGGTCTTCCGAGACTTCGGTTCTGCAAGTTTGGGCTGCTTTGGAGCCTTCTTAGTCGGCACAGGGGAAGAGGTCCGAGTGCGCTTGGAAGTCTGTCCGGTCGGCTTAGCTACTTTTCCACAGATACTTGCTAGGTCGTGCTTATGCTTGGAACGCTTTTCGTTGTGAGGTGGCGACTTGACTTCTTCACCACTGCTCAAGTCCTCGCTTTCCTCCTCCTCTTCTCCTCCATCACACTCCCAATCCATGCTTTCTCCTCCGCTTTCTTCTCCTTCCTGGTACTGCTCTTGCTCCCCGTTCGGCATTGAGTACGTCTCCGTATAAATCTGCGAAGCAAAAGAGGTGACCAAAGGATGGTTGTCGGTGTCAAAACCGGCGGATCTCAGGTAGGGGGTCCCGAACTGTGCGTCTAAGCCGGATGGTAACAGGAGGCAGGGAACACGATGTTTTACCCAGGTTCGGGCCCTCTCGATGGAGGTAAAACCCTATGTCCTGCTTGATTAATATTGATGATATGGGTAGTACAAGAGTAGATCTACCACGAGATCAAGGAGGCTAAACCCTAGAAGCTAGCCTATGGTATGATTGTTGTCTATGGAGTTGATGTCCTACGGGCTACAACCCTCCAGTTTATATAGACACCGGATAGGGTTAGGGTTACATAGAGTCGGTTACAATGGTAGGAGATCTTGAATATCCGCACCGCCAAGCTTGCCTTCCACGCCAAGGAAAGCCCCATCCGGACACGGGACGAAGTCTTCAATCTTGTATCTTCATAGTCCAGGAGTCCGGCTGAAGGTATAGTCCGGCTACCCGAACACCCCCTAATCCAGGACTCCCTCAGTAGCCCCTGAACCAGGCTTCAATGACAACGAGTCCGGCGCGCAAATTGTCTTCGGCATTGCAAGGCGGGTTCCCCCTCCAAGTCCTTCATAGAAGATTGTAAACACCAAGAGTAGTGTCCGGCTCTGCAAAATAAGCTTCCACATATTGCCATAGAGAGAATAATATTAACACAAATCAAATCTGCTAACGTATTCCGCAGTGCGTCATCACACTATGGCCCAGTCCTTTACTCGAATTGTTTTCACTTTTCCACCTCAGCGTGTTTTGCGAGGCGGTTTCCTTGGCACGTCTTGTCAAAGCAGAGATCGTGCACCCCCCTTTTACGGGATTCTCATCAATACGGATGTGGGTAACCCAATCGTGCCCGTTAGCATGTTTTCTCGATTAAAGCGAGTCCCAAATGGTTACGGGGAGGGCTCTTGGTATTCAACCTCTTATAAAGAGACTAGGGCCTTACTCCTTTTCTCCAATCCCAAAACAAGTTCGCCCGTCGCCTCGAGTTCCAACACCCTAGGCTCCAGATTCCAGGCGCCTCGGACCTTCGACAATGTCCGGTTCCGACCTTCAAGGCCGATGGATGCCCTCCTCCGTCACGGAGGAGGACGTGCTAAAGTTGAGAGAGGCTAAGTTCTTGACCGCCGAAATTTCACACAGGTTGCCTGCTCAAAGGCAGGCTATCCCTAGTCCCCAGCCCGGTGAGAGCGTAGTGTTCATGTCTCACTTCCTTCGGGGGTTAGGCTTCCCGATGGATCCCTTTGTGAGGGGACTGCTGTTTTATTACGGGCTGGAATTCCACAACTTAGCTCCGGAGTCCATCCTCCATATCTCCTCGTTTATCGTTGTATGCGAAGCGTTCCTCCGTGTTACCCATCACTTCGGATTATGGCTCAAGACCTTCAAAGTGGAGCCGAAGATGATTAAGGGACGGCACGCAGAGTGCGGAGGCGCTGTTATAAGCAAAAATGTTGATGCTCCATGGCCTGAGGGCTCTTTTCAAGAGGAGCTAGGTTTGTGGCAACGAGAGTGGTTTTATATCACCGCTCCCCGGAGCACCAAGTGGGTGGCGCCTCCTGCCTTTCGCTCGGGTCCCCCACCACGGCTAGCGTCATGGGTCAACAGAGGGTTAGATTGGGGTTTGCCCAAAGACGTGCCCTTGTTACAGGGCCGAATTAAGGATCTCTTGGAAGGAGACCTCAGCTTGGTCAAGGTGACGCAAGTCATGCTGATTCGCCGAATATTGCCCGGCAAACGTCGCCCCCTTCGCATGTGGGAGTTTAATCCAGAGGGACTGCGAGTTCTCCAGAACTTTATGGGCGCAACGCCCGCGAAGATGTATAAACTGTTCTTCGGATCACAAGAGATGTGTCCGGATTTAACCGAGGACGCAGGCCTAAGCTGCAATCGCCCGGATACTCAAGTAAGCAACCTTGTGCCCGGACCTTCTATCCGTATAATTGTCATAAACTTGCCCCTAAAAGAGCCATCCTTTTAAACAGGAGTGGATAGCGAAGGCAAAGCTGATCAGGTGTCCGGCTCCCCTACCCGAAACCAGGCCGGATCCCGTGCTGGTCAGGATGCTGGAGATAATGCCTTTGGAGGGGGAGGACAAGGAAGCTATGGCCTCCTCAAAGGAGGCTGCTCCGAAGGGAGGAACCGACAATTCCTCTCCTAAGGGGAATAAGAGAGCCGCCTCTGACGACCCAGAAACCATGGCCTCGAAGCGGGGGAGAAAATCCTTGTCAGAGGGTCCGACACCGGGGAGTTCCTCGGCCGGACTACGCCCTCAAGGGGATCAGCCCTCCAACGAGCCGTAAGTAGAGAAAGATTTTCCTTTTGAGGGATGAGGGAAATCCTTGATTTATATCTGTGAAGATTAACCAAACCTTTACCTTGTAGCTCAGACCTCAGCCCTTCTCAGCAGAGCTCGTCTTCGGGGGATCTCCTTCCGGAGATGATGGAGAGCGGGACGTCTCCCCCTGCCGTGCCGCCTAGCGAGGCGGGCGACCCTGAGGTGTCGTCGCGGAGGGTTTCTCCGAATCCGGCAGGGGCGGAAGGTAGCTATGTGCCCCCCCCCCCCCCCCCCGAGGTTCTCCGCGTCTGGCCTTCGAAAGAGGTCATGGGACGAGCCCGTGCTTGGCCAGAGGAGCTAAAGATTCTGCTGGGGCGAGCTTCTATCTCAGAGGAGCACCGCGCATTGATGGGGCACGGTGATTGAAAGGATTTCATCCGCAGAGAGCGGATTGCATGAGGCCGTCAAAAGTTTACTGACGGGTTTCGAGGAACATTAGATAATGTATACTTTTGTCAGTTGCGCATGAATAAGATGCGCCCTGTGTAGATAGTAGCCCCTGAGACTCTGCGCGTCGTCAAGAAATGACGGCACGCGGAGGATCATAATCTCAGGTCTAAGATGTCGCCTTTGAATGTAGGTGGCAGGGTGTCTGGAATCGAGCTGAACTAACGATTTTGCCAAACTAAAGCGGCAACTGGACGTGGCAGATGCCGACATCACTCTTGTCAACAAGCGGCTTGATGAGGCTCAAGGTATGTAATTCCTCGGGCGGCATCAGGTAAGAACAGTTTTATGCCTGTGTCTTACGATGTGTGTGCTTGACGCAGATGGTGCGGCCGCCGTGGAGAGTCTTAGGGCAGAACTTGCCCGAGCTAAAGAACAAGCCAGAGAAAGTGATGCGGCCACCAAGAAAGCCCTTGAAGAGCTGAGAGCCGAACAGGCTGCTCATTGCCGAAGCAAGGAAGAGATGGCCGAGATGGCCGAAAAGTTAAAAAGCGCTACAGACCGTTGCAGACTTCTTGAAAAAGAGGACCAGGCGAAACATACGGACTTAGAGAAGGTCGTTGCCAATGCCAAGGACGCGCGCTCTGCGATGAGAGCTGCGAAGGAGGAGCTGCGTCAGGCCGAACAAATTGCGGCTGGAAAGCCCTTTATGCTGCGAAGGAAATTTTGCGATCCGAAGTTTGCTCCGTTGGACCGGATGTGGAGTGTGGAGGATACCTATCTGGACTTGGCAGCGAGTGCTGCTGATGCGATTGAACACTTTCGAGATCAGAAAGATCGCGAAGTGGAAAAGCTTTTCTAGTCGCAGTTTCACAATCCAGAGCGTCCACTGGCAGTGGACGATCGTTTGGCTCAATGGGCCGAACTGAATAGGTTGTCCGGACTCGCCATGAAGTACGTCATGGGTCACCTGTGGCCGGGGAGATCGGAGCCGGAGAGTTATTTCAGCTTAGTGCAGCAATTCCTTGACGCGGTGCCGCGTATAAATGCAATGAAGAGGTCAGCATGCATAGAGGGCGCTAGGATGGCTCTTGCCCGTGTTAAGACATACTGGGCAGAGATGGAGACCACCGTTGTTGCGTCCCGAGATTCGGACAAAAGCCGAGTACCCTCCGAGCACTATTTTCAGGAAGTTCTTGAAGGCGCTCGTGTAATAGAGACGCAGTGCTCGATGCTATGTTATGATAGCATATGTAATTATAAAGTAATATTTTGATAAACTGTAGTGGCCTTTTTTATACTTGTGCCTTCAAGTATTGGGAACACCTCCTGTGCGGCCGTTTTAAGATATATATATATATATATATATATATATATATATATATACAAAATCTGAAAGATGGCAGTCGTTGGCTTCAGCCCCCACGCACATAGTGCGGGGGTGCTCACAGAAGACGCATTTTCACACTTAACCCAACGTCTTGGTCCTACAAAGGAGGTGATAGCGCAGCGGGCCAGGCAACTGGACTATAATGCTTTAACACTTTCACTTAGCCATAGGAGTTTGACAGTGAGACTATTTAGGTAGCCCCTTGGTGGCGACTACGCTCGTCCGAGTTCGGGGCGCGTATGTGCCTGACCGGGAAGCGGCCCTTCATTAAAGCAGAGGAATCCGATAGATTCCGATAGGTCATCGAGTGGCTGACCAGTCTCACGCTACATCATGACAGACAGTTTTCGGCTTTTTCTACTGAGGTGCTCGCCCGGCCGAACCGGGGCACAATCGCAGTAGTTCTCCTGGTGCTACCTTAGCCGATAGAGCGGAACGTAAGGTAGCCGAACTCAGGAGCCGGGCAACCCAACATTTGACCAAAGACATGATTCAGAGCTGATGCATATAATGCCAAAACTCGCGACGCCGAACACTCCCTAAGGTGTGCGGTCTTTATGAGTGCGGGCGAAACAACACTCTTTATTAAAAAAAGCCCCTGGTGTCCAGGTACGTGCAGAAATTCTGACATGGCCACATGCCAAGATGCCAGCCTCCTCCTTGGTTATATCAGAAAAAACCAGGGGATGTGTAGCAACGAGAGACAGTAAAAAAGGTTTACGCAGGGTCTTAATCTAAAAGGAATCCTTTAGGACGGGTCCCTACTGCACGTCTGCGCCTGTGTCTCTGTTGTGCCATATCCTGGACGGGCGCCGTACGACGTTCATCTGTAAAAGAGAGGAACTGAGTTGAAACGGGTCGTGCGGAACAAAAGTTTAAAATAAACAAAGTATAAAGTAAAATATATAAGATTGAGCTTTATTGTCTCTTATTGTATATGCGTGGAGCCCCTAGTGCGGGGGTATATGGCCACTAAGCCTGCATCAATGATGATTTTGCACCGAACTCGTCTATCCGCGTTCGTGGTCTTGAATGACCTATTTCGAAGTTTTTTGGCCGGTGAGGCCATTTTGCTGTGGGGCTGTCAAAGCGGCCGCACAGTCCTCCGCTTGGGGAGGCGCACTTTAGTGCTTCCCCTTCAAAGAGATGATGCCTCGTGGACCGGGCATCTTAAGCGTAAGAGATGCATAATGCGGTATTGCGTTAAAGCAAGCGAAAGCTTCGCGTCCCAGTAGTGCTTGATAGCGACTTGAGAACGGGACGATATGGAAGGTCAGCTTTTCGCGGCGGAAGTTATCGGCAGAGCCGAATATGACTTCGAGCCGAAGAGAACCCATACAATGGGTGTCCGGACCAGGTATTACCCCTTGAAAGGAGGTTTTGCTGCGGCGGGTTCTTGCTGGGTTTATCCCCATGTGATGGATTGTATCCTGATATATCAGGTTTAGTCCACTGCCGCCGTCCATAAGGAAATTTGAAAACTGGAATCCGCCAATTATTGGATCGAGTATCAAGGCAGTCTAGCCTGCATTCTTGATATTTCTAGAATAATCTAGCTGATCGAAAATGATCGGTTTTGACAACCAGTGGCAGGACCCTTGGGGGATGGGTCGTGTAGTGCGTACCTTTACGGGCGCCGCACGTTTTGTTATGTGAAGTAAGTTCACTCTTTTTACTTCTTTTGGGAAGTTCTTTTGTTTCCTGGTGCTCTGCTTTTGGTGTTCGTCCTCGTCTTCGCTTGGTGTGTCGAGCCCCTTGTGTTCGGCATTGAGTCTGTCGGATTGTTTGAAAACCCAACAGTCTCTGTGGGTACGGTTAGCAGGCTTCCCGGGAGTACTGTGTATCTGACATATCCTGTCTAGGATTTTATTTAGGTTGGATGGATCGTCCCTGTTATCCTAGGGGGGCGAT
Source organism: Triticum monococcum (assembly GCA_034509565.1). Taxonomy (NCBI): domain Eukaryota; kingdom Viridiplantae; phylum Streptophyta; class Magnoliopsida; order Poales; family Poaceae; genus Triticum; species Triticum monococcum. Next base: position 696,532,066 of record CM067845.1, read on the forward strand.
TTTGCCTGATTTTGTCGTGAGCCTTTGAATCCGGCATTGACTGCCATGCTCTTCGGACTTTTTTTGTTAGTCCGGCGACGGTCCTTGTTGCGTCATGGTTTTCCGTTTCCATCCCTAGTTTCGGATGTACTTGGGTCGCTGGGGCTGCACCTTGCCAACCAGCTGTCCTCCCCTGCACAAAAGCGGGTCATGAGGCTTGTTAGTGCGGCCATTGTTCTTGGCTTTTCTTGGCCGAGGTGTCTGGCAAGCCATTCGTCTCTGACGTTATGCCTGAAAGCTGCTAAGGCTTCGGCGTCCGGACAGTTGACTATCTGATTCTTTTTAGTGAGGAATCTATTCCAGAACTGCTGAGCTGATTCTCCGGGCTGTTGAGTTATGTGACTAAGATCGTCTGCATCCGGAGGGCGGACATAGGTCCCTTGAAAGTTTGCTTGGAAAGCATCCTCGAGCTCTTCCCAGCTTCCAATTGTGTTTTCGGGAAGGCTTTTAAGCCAATGCCGGGCTGACCCTTTAAGCTTAAGGGGTAAATATTTTATGGCGTGGAGATCATCTCCTCTAGCCATGTGTATGTGGAGGATATAATCCTCGATCCAAACTCCAGGGTCTATTGTTCCATCATATGCCTCTATGTTTACGGGTTTCAATCCCTCTGGAAATTCATAGTCCAGGACCTCATCGGTGAAACATAGGGGGTGTGCGGCGCCCCTGTATTTGGGTGTGCCAGATTCTGATGATGGCTTCATAGCATTGCTTACGAGAGCTTGCTTTCTTGGCCCATAAATGGACCTGACTGGGCCATGGTGCGAATCCTTAAGTGGGTCGCATGCCGATTTAAGTGCGGCGCCGCTTGCCGCTTTATGGGGTCGTCTATCCGACCGTGTGGCTTTCTCATTTTTTGAATGCGAGGGATCTAGGGCCTCTTCGTCGAATTCAGGCAGTAGCTTTCTTTTCGGATAGCTTTTAGTGCGGCGACTGTCGCCGTATTTATCTGCGGTATTGATTACTTTGCTCCATCTAATCCGGAGTGCATCTTCCGCTGTTTTTAGCTTCCGCTTCTGCTTTTTTAGGCTGCGTGCAGTTGCAACAAGCCTCTCATGGAGATTCTTCTGCTCCATGGGTTTATCCGGCGTGAGGTCGTACGGAATGCCGTTTTCGCCAAAGGAGGGATGTTCGGTTTCTCTATCCATGTTGCCCTGTTCGGATGTTTTCCCTAAGGCCTGCTCGTCGTCTACCGGCTCGTCCTACTCTATGGCTGGGTTTTTATCGAGGCGGGGCTTGGGTTGGTGTTTACGTTGATGCTTTGATTGCTTTTCGGGGGGTCGATCTCCCGTTCCATCCCCTTTTTCCTCGTTGTCGCTTCCTTTAGGGGTATCCACCATGTACACATCTTGAGATGAGGTGGCTATCCAATGCCCTGTGGGTGTTGGTTCGTCGGTATCTCCTGCATCATCATCCATGCTGTCGATGTCTCCGGAGTCGAAGTTGAGCATGTCGTCTAAATTGTCGACAGTGGCTACCAAGTGGGTGGTGGGTGGGCTTTGAATTTCTTCATCATCCGTATCCCATCCTCGCTAACCGTAGTTCGGCCAGGGCTCTCCTGATAAGGAGAGAGACTTGAGAGAGTTCAGGATATCGCCAAAAGGCGAGTGCTGAAAGATGTCCACGGCGGTGAACTCCATTATTGGCGCCCAATCGGATTCGATCGGCAGGGGCGCGGGGGTTTGGAGTTTGAAAAGGAGTCGGGATCCTCGGAGTCACGGATCATGCAGAGTGCGGGGCTAGCGTTCGGCTCGATCGCCTTTGAGATCGCAGCCCCCGAGGTGACGTCCAACCGCTCATCCTCGATTGGCGCAATAGGCTCCGAGTTAGGGGTCGAAACTGATGCGTGTGCGGCCTCCAGGACACTGTCCGGAGGCAGAGCTAGATCATGCCCCTCGAGATAGTGCGGCGCACTTGGCCGTGGCTCGAACCCGTCGAAGATCAAGTCTCCGCGGATGTCAGCCGTGTAGTTTAAGCTTCCAAACCTGACTTGATGGCCAGGGGCGTAGCTTTCGATCTGCTCCAGGTGGCCAAGCGAATTGGCCCGCAGAGGGAAGCCGCCGAAGACGAAGATCTGTCCGGGGAAAAAAGTCTCACCCTGGACCGCATCATTGTTGATGATCAAAGGAGCCATCGGGCCTAAAGGCGACGACATAGAGGAACTCTCAATGAAAGCACCAATGTCGGTGTCAAAACCGGTGGATCTCGGGTAGGGGGTCCCGAACTGTGCGTCTAGGACGGATGGTAACAGGAGGCAGGGAACACGATGTTTTACCCAGGTTCGGGCCCTCTCGATGGAGGTAAAACCCTACGTCCTGCTTGATTAATATTGATGATATGGGTAGTACAAGAGTAGATCTACCACGAGATCAAGGAGGCTAAACCCTAGAAGCTAGCCTATGGTATGATTGTTGTGTATGGAGTTGATGTCCTACGGGCTACAACCCTCCGGTTTATATAGACACCGGATAGGGTTAGGGTTACATAGAGTCGGTTACAATGGTAGGAGATCTTGAATATCCGCACCGCCAAGCTTGCCTTCCACGCCAAGGAAAGCCCCATCCGGACACGGGACGAAGTCTTCAATCTTGTATCTTCATAGTCCAGGAGTCCGGCTGAAGGTATAGTCCGGCTACCCGAACACCCCCTAATACAGGACTCCCTCAATGGTCGACTCAATAAACAACTACAAGTCAGAATGAAAAACACTCGGAAATAAAGAATAGACCTGGTTTTGGTTGGTTGTTGGTGTCGAATGGTAAAACTCTTTGGGACCCCTTGGGGTTATCCTTGTTTCCTGTGATGCCTTGCACCCATTGCGCCACCGCCTTCTCATCAACGTCCTCCGGGTGGATCCGAGTGGAATCTTCAATCCCCGAGTACATCCACATGGAGTGATCACGAGCCTGGAGGGGCTGGATACGTCGACTGAGGAATACCTCAAGCAAATCCATACCAATCACACCCTCATGGATCCACTGAACTACTCGCTCCATCAACATGGTCACCTCCACCTTCTCTGCTGGAGTCACTCTCAAGGAAGTAGGTTTCTGGATGTGCTCCAAGAAAAAGGGAGGGAGACCAGTCGAATGACCAGGGGTCGACTTGTCTTTGGAATAAAACCAAGTCGACTGCCACCCTCTAACCGAGTCAGGGAGAGTCATCGCGGGAAAAGCGCTCTTCCCCCTCATCTGGATACCTAAGCCCCAACACATCTGGATCACCTGGGTTTTCTCGTCACCCGGGCTAGCTTTTTTCACAGTCTACGAGCGGCATGTGAAGATGTGCTTAAACAGACCCAGTGCGGTCGGCAGCCCAGGAAATTCTCACACAGGGAGACATAGGCAGCGAGGTACGTGATAGTGTTGGGAGAGAAATGGTGGAGTTAAGCTCCAAAGAAGTTCAGGAATGCACGAAAAAAGGGATGTGGGGGCAAATAAAAACCGCGGTCGACGTGAGTGGCAAGTAAGGCACACTCACCCTCCTGAGGCTGCGGCTTAGTTTCATCCCCCGGGAGCCTCCAGGAACCTTGCTTAATCAGCCCGCTCTCAGCCAGATCTTGCAAGTCATCGAGCTCGATGGTGGACTTGATCCAGTCGCCCTGAACCCAGCCGCGTGGCAAGGCGGATCTCGACGACGACCCGCTCCTGCCGGTCTTCTTGCCCTTCCCCTTCGCCGCCCCCTTCTTTGCGCGCTCCAGCGCCGCTGTCTTGTCCTTCGCCATCGCAGTAAGAGGCGCACGGGCGGGAGGCAGCATCGAGAGCGGCAGCGGTAGCGGTGGACAAGCAGAGAAGGAAGAAGGAGAAATTGGGGCGCACTGTGCAAAATTCCCCAACCCAACACCTTATATGGGGTCATTTCTGAGTGACTGATGACTGGGCCCAGGAAATCATGTCAAATCCCGCAGCTGTCGCTCGCTTGGTACGTGGCGAAAAAGATGGCGTGGTGATTGAGGCGCCCCTGCGTAATCCATCCCGATTACTGCGGCCTCCTCCGTCCCGCGCACTTCCCAAAATTTTGAATCTCTTAAGATCCGGGAGCAGCAGAGCAACCTGTCAGACTGAAGATTTCTTCCATATCAACACTCGAAGCTTATCAGCAAAAGTTCACCCGACTACTTTAGAATGGATCAAGGCGACTGAAAATGAAGTCAAAGTTGTCGCATGACTCATCAGTCTAAGGAAAACGCTTCCGCAACGTGTAACAGAGTCGGAACCAACTTCCACTCCTTTTTCCACTCGAACCCTGAACCATTTGGGGGCTAATGACGGCGACATGTACCTAGGGTAGGGTCATAGGCCTGACCTAGACACCCTCCCCAAGGACATTGACCTAAAGTCAGAAGCATTCGAGGGATAGCATCATTCACTCGACCATAAACATTCCACTCGGAAGATTCAAGTTCACTCGACCAGGGAGTACTCACTCGATCGTAACAAGAATCACTTGATGAATAGAAGATCTAAAGTCACTCTATATGGCAATGGTCAGGCGTTACCCTATAGACTTAATAGTCATTCATGTATATTTATTGCTGGCGTTATCAGTAATGCCCCATCTGTATGTACCTTAAACCCTGTGTAACTGAGGGCTGGAGGGGTCCGGTGCACTCTATATAAGCCATCCCCCTCCTCTGGCAAAAGGGTTTGCACCCCATGTAACTTCACGCATATTCCAATCGACCGAGCCTCCGGGCACCAAGACGTAGGGCTGTTACTTCCTCCGCGAAGGGCCTGAACTCGTACATCCTGCGTGCACAATCTCACCGTAGCTAGGATCTTACCTCTACATTCCTACCCCCTACTTTACTGTCAGACTTAGAACCATAAGTCGGGATGATGCAGACTATGATTCGCCCACAAGTCGGGATGAGATTCCGGACGAAAAAAAGAGGCCATAAAAAAGAGAGAGAAAAGGCCCAATCAAAAAAATGAGAGAAAAAGAGAGAAGGGGCAATGCTACTATCCTTTTTCCACACTTGTGCTTCAAAGTAGCACCACGATCTTCATGATAGAGAGTCTCCTATTTTGTCACTTTCATATACTAGTGGGAATTGTTCATTATAGAACCTGGCTTGTATATTCCAATGATGGACTTCCTCAAAATTCCCAAGGTCTGTGTGAGCAGGCAAGTTGGATGCACACCCACTTAGTTTCTTTTTGAGCTTTCATACACTTATAGCTCTAGTGCATCCGTTGCATGGCAATCCCTACTCACTCACCTCGATATCTATTGATGGGCATCTCCATAGCCCATTGATACGCCTAGTTGATGTGAGACTATCTTGTCCTTTTTGTCTTCCCCACAACCACCATTCTATTCCACCTATAGTGCTATGTCCATGGCTCACGCTCATGTATTGCGTGAAGATTGAAAAAGTTTGAGAACATCAAAAGTATGAAACAATTGCTTGGCTTGTCATCGGGGTTGTGCATGATTTAAATATTTTGTGTGATGAAGATAGAGCTACATCCAGACTATATGATTTTGTAGGGATAACTTTCTTTGGCCATGTTATTTTGAGAAGACATAATTGTCTGGTTAGTATGCTTGAAGTATTATTATTCTTATGTAAATATTAAACTTTTGTCTTGAATCTTTCGGATCTGAATATTCATGCCACAATAAAGAGAATTACATTGAAAATTATGCTAGGTAGCATTCCACATCAAAAATTCTGTTTTTATCATTTACCTACTCGAGGACGAGCAGGAATTAAGTTTGGGGATGCTTGATACGTATCCAACGTATCTATAATTTTTGATTGTTCCATGATATTATATTATCTGTTTTGGATGTTTAATGGGCTTTAATATGCACTTTTATATTATTTTTGGGACTAACCTATTAACTGAAGGCCCAGTGCAAATTGTTGTTTTTTTGCCTATTTCAGTATTTCGTAGAAAAGGAATATCAAACGGAATCCAAACGGAATGAAACCTCCGCGAGGATCTTTTTTGGAACAAACGCAATCCAGGAGACTTGGAGTGGAGGTCAAGGAATCAACGAGGTGGCCACGAGGTAGGGCGGCGCACCCCCACCCTCGTGGGACCCTCGTAGCTCCACCGACCTACTTCTTTTGCCTATATATACTCTTATACCCTGAAAACATCCAGGGGAGCCACGAAACCACTTTTCCACCGCCGCAACCTTCTGTACCCGTGAGATCCCATCTGGGGACCTTTTCCGGCGATCTGTCGGAGGGGGATTTGATCACGGAGGGCTTCTACATCAACACCATAGCCTCTCCGATGATGTGTGAGTAGTTTACCACAGACCTTCGGGTCCATAGTTATTAGCTGGATGGCTTCTTCTCTCTCTTTGGTTATCAATACAAATTTCTCCTCGATGTTCTTGGAGATCTATTCGATGTAATTCTTTTTGCGGTGTGTTTGCCGAGATCCAATGAATTGTGGGTTTATGATCAAGATTATCTATGAACAATATTTGATTCTTCTCTGAATTCTTATATGCATGATTTTATATCTTTGCAAGTCTCTTTGAATTATCAGTTTGGTTTGGCCTACTAGATTGATCTTTCTTGCAATGGGATAAGTGCTTAGGTTTGGGTTCAATCGTGTGGTGCTCGATCCCAGTGATAGAAAGGGAACTGACACGTATTGTATTGTTGCCATCGAGGATAAAAAGATGGGGTTTATATCATATTGCTTGAGTTTATCCCTCTACATCATGTCATCTTGCCTAATGCGTTACTCTATTCTTATGAACTTAATACTCTAGATGCATGTTCGATAGCGGTCGATGTGTGGAGTAATAGTAGTAGATGCAGAATCGTTTCGGTCTACTTGACACAGGCGTGATGCCTATGTTCAAGATCATGCTTAGATATCATCATAACTATGCGATTTTCTATCAATTCCTCGGCAGTAATTTGTTCACCCACCGTAATATATGCTATCTTGAGAGAAGCCACTAGTGAAACCTATGGCCCCCGGGTCTACTTTACATCATATTAGTTTCCCATCAACTAGCCATTTCTGTCGCCGTTTATTTTGTAATCTATACAACAAAAATACCAAAAATATTTACCTTATTATCTTTATCAGATCTCACTTTCGTAAGTGACCATGAAGGGATTGACAACCCCTTTATCGTGTTGGTTGCGAGGTTCTTATTTGTTTGTGCAGGTACTAGGCAATTTGCGTGTAGTCTCCTACTGGATTGATACCTTCGTTCTCAAAAACTGAGGGAAATACTTACGCTACTTTGCTGCATCACCCTTTCCTCTTCAAGGGAAAACCAACGCATGCTCAAGAGGTAGCAGAGCCAATATGGGCATCCAGGCTCCGCTATTGGTTATTGACCGGATAGGTATCTTGGTCATGTCTACATAGTTCTCGAACCCATAAGGTCCGCACGCTTAATGTTCGTTAACAATATAGTATTATATGAGTTATGTGATTTGGTGACCGAATGTTGTTCAGAGTCCCGGATGAGATCACGGACATGACTAGGAGTCTCGAAATGGTCGAGAGGTAAATATTGATATATAGGACAATGGTATTCGGACACCGGAAGTGTTCCAGAGGGTAGCGGATACTTATCGGGTCACCGGAAAGGAGTTTCGGGCACCCCCAGCAAAGATATGGGCCTTATGGGCCAAGTGAGGGAACACACCAGCCCTATGCCCCCCTATAGAGGCCAGCCCTATGAGGAGGAGAAGAAAAGAGGGGAGGGCAAGGAAAGTGTGGATTAGGATTCCTACTTCCTTCCCTCTCCCCCCTCTTTCCTTCCCCCTTGGTTATATATGGTAGGGGGGCTCGGCTTGGGAGGGACTCCAAGTAGGATTCCTCCTACTTGGGCGCCTCCTATGGCTGCTCCTCCCTCCCTCCAACCTATATATATGAGGAGGGGGCGCCTAGCACACACCAGACAATTGCCTAGTGATAACCCACAAGTATAGGGGATCGCAACAGTTTTCGAGGGTAACGTATTCAACCCAAATTTATTGATTCGACACAAGGGGAGCCAAAGAATATTCTCAAGTATTAGCAGCTGAGTTGTCAATTCAACCACACCTAGAAACTTAATATCTGTAGCAAAGTGTTTAGTAGCAAAGTAATATTATAGTAGTGATGACGGTAACAAAAGGTAACAGTAGTAAAAGTAATGTTTTTGGTATTTTGTAGTGATGATAGCAATAGCAACGGAAAAGTAAATAAGCGAAGAACAATATATGAAAAGCTCGTAGGCAATGGATCGGTGATGGAGAATTATGCCGGATGCGGTTCATCATGTAACAGTCATAACATAGGGTGACACAGAACTAGCTCCAGTTCGTTGATATAATGTAGGCATGTATTCCGAATATAGTCATACGTGCTTATGGAAAAGAACTTGCATGACATCTTTTGTCCTACCCTCCCATGGCAGCGGGGTCCTTACGGAAACTAAGGGATATTAGGGCCTCCTTTTAATAGAGAACCGGAACAAAGCATTAACACATAGTGAATACATGAACTCCTCAAACTACGGTCATCACCGGTATGTATCCCGATTATTGTCACTTCGGGGTTAACGGATCATAACACATAATAGGTGACTATATACTTGCAAGATATGATCAAGAACACTCATATATTGATGAAAACATAATAGGTTCAGATCTGAAATCATGGCACTCGGGCCCTAGTGACAAGCATTAAGCATAGCAAAGTCATAGCAACATCAATCTCAGAACATAGTGGACACTAGGGATCAAACCCTAACAAAACTAACTCGATTACATGATAGATCCCATCCAACCCATCACCGTACAGCAAGCCTACGATGGAATTACTCACGCACGGAGGTGAGCATCATGAAATTGGTGATGGAGGATGGTTTATGATGATGATGGCGACGGATTCCCCTCTCCAGAGCCCCGAACGGACTCCAGATCAGCCCTCCCGAGAGGTTTTAGGGCTTGGCGGCGGCTCCGTATCGTAAAATGCGATGATTTCTTCTCTGTGATTTTTTTTCTCCCCGAAACTCAATATATGGAGTTGGAGTTGGCGTCGGAGAGGCAACAGGGGGCCCACGAGGTGGGGGCGCGCCCTAGGGGGGCAGGCGCGCCCCCACCCTCGTGGAGACACGGTGGGCCCCTGGCCTTCATCTTTTGCAGGTATTTTTCTTATTTTCTGAAAAGTGGCTCCGTGAAGTTTCAGGTCATTCCGAGAACGTTTGCTCCTGTACATAAATAACACCATGGTAACTCTGCTGAAAACAGCGTCAGTCCGGGTTAGTTCCATTCAAATCATGCAAGTTAGAGTCCAAAACAAGGGCAAAAGTGTTTGGAAAAGCAGATACGCTGGAGACGTATCAACTCCCCCAAGCTTAAATCTTTTCTTGTCCTCAAGAAATTTAGTTGACAAACTGAAAGTGATAAAGAAAAACTTTTACAAACTCTGTTTTCTCTTGTTGTTGTAAATATGTAAAGCCAGCATTCAAGTTTTCAGCAAAGATTATAACTAACCAAATTCACAATAACACATAGGTCTCAAGTTTACTCATATCAATGGCATAATCAACTAACGAGCAATAATAATAAATCTCGGATGACAACACTTTCTCAAAACAATCATAATATGATATAACAAGATGGTATCTCACTAGCCCTTTCTGAGACCGCAAAACATAAATGTAGAGCACATTTAAAGACCAAGGACTGACTAGACATTGTAATTCATGGTAAAAGAGATCCAGTCAAGTCATACTCAATGTAAACTAACAGTAATGAATGCAAATGACAGCGGTGCTCTCCAACTGGTGCTTTTTAATAAGAGGATGATGACTCAGCATAAAAGTAAATAGATAGGCCCTTCGCTGAGGAAAGCGGGGATTTGTAGAGGTGCCAGAGCTCGGTTTTGAAATAGAGGTGAATAATATTTTGAGCGGTATACTTTCATTGTCAACATAACAACCAAGAGATGGCGATATCTTCCATGCTACACACATTATAGGCGGTTCCCAAACAGAATGGTAAAGTTTATACTCCCCCTTCCACCAACAAGCATCAATCCATGGCTTGCTCGAAACAACGAGTGCCTCCAACTAACAAGAGTCCCAGGGGTAGTTTTGTTTGCAATTATTTTGATTTAGTTTGCATAAAGCATGGGACTGGGCATCCCGGTGACCAGCCATTTATCTCGTGAGTGAGGAGCGGAGTCCACTCCTCTTGAGAATAACCCGCCTAACATGGAAGATACGGACAGCCCTAGTTGATACATGATCTATTCGAGCATACAAGACAGGTTATTTATTTGAAGGTTTAGAGTTTGGCACAAACAAATTTACTTGGAACGGCAGGTAGATACCGTACATAGGTAGGTATAGTGGACTCATGTGGAATAACTTTGGGGTTTAAGGAGTTTGGATGCACAAGCAGTATTCCCGCTTAGTACAGGTGAAGGCTAGCAAAAGACTGGGAAGCGACCAGCTAGAGAGCGACAACAGTCATGAACATGCATTAAAATTAATCAACACCGAATGCAAGCATGAGTAGGATATAATCCACCATGAACATAAATATCGTGAAGGCTATGTTGATTTTGTTTTAACTACATGCGTGAACATGCGCCAAGTCAAGTCACTTAAATCATTCAGAGGAGGATACCACCCTATCATACCACATCATAACCATTTTAATAGCATGTTGGCACACAAGGTAAACCATTATAACTCATAGCTAATCAAGCATGGCACAAGAAACTATGATCTCTAGTTGTCATTGCAAACATGTTTATTCATAATAGGCTGAATCAGGAACGATGAACTAATCATATTTACAAAAACAAAAGAGGTCGAGTTCATACCAGCTTTTCTCATCTCAGTCAGTCCATCATATATCATCATAATTGCCTTTCACTTGCATGACCGAACGATGTGAATAGTAATAATAGTGCACGTGCATTGGACTGAGCTGGAATCTGCAAGCATTCAATAAACAGGAGAAGACAAGGCAATATGGGCTCTTTTGTCAGATAAACAATAATGCATATAAGAGCCACTTCAACAATGTAATTATGGTCTTCTCCTATCGACCCCCACAGAAAAGAAAAGAAATAAAACTATTTACATGGGAAAGCTCCCAACAAGCAAAAGAAGAACAGGAAATATTTTTGGGTTTTCTTTTTAATTACTATTACAAACATGGAAATTAAACTAACTAAAAGCTACAACTAATTTTTTTTTTTTTTCTTAAGGTTTATTAAACACACAAGAAGAAAGCATAAAAAGGAAAATAAACTAGCATGGATGATACAATGAAAAAGTATGAGCACCGACATCTAGCAATGAGTGTGTGAACATAAATGTAATGTCGATGGGAAATACGTACTCCCCCAAGCTTAGGCTTTTGGCCTAAGTTGGTCTATGGCCATGGCTGGCCTGGCGGATATCCATAATAGTAGTTGGGGTCATACTGCGATGCAGAAGAGGAAGACTCCGATTGCCACTGGCTGACAATCATCTCCGGATCCCACTGGTAATTAGACTGTCGTGAAGGATCAATTTGTGGTTCCGGCTCTGGCTCCTCAGCTGGTGCAGGGTTCCGGTAGGCGTGAATAGCCTTCAACAGAACAAGGTACGTGCCTACAGATAAATCAAACAAAGAAGGAGCAGGCAGGGTAATAGTCTCAGGATGGTGTTTATTAAAGAACAATTGATATTTAAGCTCTCCTTCCCTATTCTTAGCAATAAAATCATGTGCTGCCATACTTTTATAATATAAATAAACACGAGGCAACACTTTTTCTTCCTTATCATAATGCCTAATAGGTATGTTAAAATGTGCAGCTAGGCGTGAAGCATAGATGCCTCCAAAGATGGGGCCCTTTGTACGGTTCAGAGTTAACTGTTTGGCAATAATGCCGCCCATACTAACAGAGTTGTCACCATATAAACCATAGAGCAAAATAATAATATCAGGGATACTGAGGTTTCCACAGTTTCCGCAGCCAATTAAGCAACGACTAGCAAATAATGCAAAATAACGTAAAACAGGAAAATGTATGCTAGTGATTTGTGCATCAGAAACCTTTCTTGTTTCCCCTACAGTGATAGTATCAATAAACCCCTCCACACCATCGCGATGTGGTTCTTCTGTCTTGCCCTCAAAAGGGACTAAACAAACCCGACAAAAATCATAAAGTGACATCTCATTATGCTCATCATATAAATAAAACTCCACCGTAGGTGGTGAGCTCCTAGAATGGAAATGAAAGTTTTGCACAAAGATATTTGTGAGTAAGAGATACTGATCACATTGCTCTTGGAGGAAAGCGGTAAGGCCTCCATTCTGAGCCAATTCATGAAAATCTTCATAAATCCCGGCTGCTCTCAAGAAATCCTCGGAAGGCCATTCACACGCCCGAACCTCCGCGGTGCGAGGCACATTATACTTAGGCTTCGGTGCCTTTTCCTTCGAGCTTTGGCTCGATGAGCCCCTCAAAAGTCTCCTCATCATTTTTTGAAAAATTCTGAAATTTTTAGTAACTTCAAAATAAAAGTAAACCAAACTCAGTAATATTGATAGCAACTACTCCTACAAGTGCCTAGGGCCTATATCATGCATCAAAACTACTCTTGACCATATAAATTTGACATGCAAGCTCAAGAACAGGTTCACCTAAGCAGTAAAAATTTGCAATGAATAAAGCACTAGAACAAAAACTAATTGGACCAATGGAGGAGTCGCATACCAAGGAAGAATCTCCCCAAGCAGTTTTGTGAGAGGTGCTTTGAGCAAGGAGATCGAAAATGGCAGCAAGATGAGCTAGAACTCGTGCTTGAGCTGGATATTAGTGTTTGTGGGAGGAAGATGAAGTGTGTGGGTGCAGGAATAAGTGGAGGAGGGCCACCGTGAGCCCACGAGGCAGGGGCGCGCCCACGGGGGTAGGGCGCGCCCTCCACCCTCGTGGGCAGGTGGTTGACCCCCTTGATGTGTTCTCAGTGCCAAATATTCCCAAATATTCTAGAAAAAAATCATATTTAAATTTCAGGGCATTTGGAGAACTTTTATTTTCAAGGTATTTTATATCACACGGATAATCAGATAATAGACAGAAAAATATTTATTTTCATTTTATTTAATATAAGTAACAGAAAGTAAAAGTGGGGTACACAAGGTTGTGCCTTCTAGTTTCATCCATCTCATGATCATCAAAAGGAATCCACTAACAAGGTTGATCAAGTCTTGTTAACGAACTCATTCTGAATAACATGGAACCGGAGAAATTTCGAAAAACACTATGTTACCTCAACGGGGATATGCACATCCCCAATAATAAGAATATCATATTTCTTCTTGACAGTAGGAAGAGCAAATTCAAAACCTCCAAATATAATCGATGGAATTTTTCCAATAGAGTTGATACTATGAACTTGAGGTTGTTTCCTCGGAAAGTGTACCGTATGCTCATTACCATTAACATGAAAAGTGACATTGCCTTTAGTGCAATCAATAACAGCCCCTGCAGTATTCAAAAAGGGTCTTCCAAGAATAATATACACACTATCGTCCTCGGGAATATAAAGAATAACAAAGTCCGTTAAAATAGTAACGTTTGCAACCACAACGGGCACATCCTCACAAATACCGACAGGTATAGCAGTTGATTTATCAGCCATTTGTAAAGATATTTCAGTAGGTGTCAACTTATTCAAATCAAGTCTACGATATAAAGAGAGAGGCATAACACTAACACCGGCTCCAAGATCACATAAAGCAGTTTTAACATAGTTTCTTTTAATAGAGCATGGTATAGTGGGTACACCAAGATCTCCAAGTTTCTTTGGTATTCCACCCTTAAAAGTATAATTAGCAAGCATGGTGGAAATTTCAGCTTCCGGTATCTTTCTTTTATTTGTAATAATATCTTTCATGTACTTAGCATAAGGATTGGTTTTGAGCATATCAGTTAATCGCATATGCAAAAAGATAGGTCTAATCATTTCAGCAAAGCGCTCAAAATCCTCATCATCCTTTTTCTTGGATGGTTTGGGAGGAAAAGGCATGGGTTTCTGAACCCAAGGCTCTCTTTCTTTACCATGTTTCCTAGCAACAAAGTCTTTTTTTATCATAACGTTGATTCTTTGATTATGGGTTATCAAGATCAACAGCAGGTTCAATTTCTATGTCATTATCATTACTAGGTTCAGCATCATCATGAACATTATTATTAACATTACCACTAGTTTCAGTTCATTACCAGATTGAGTTTCAGCATCAGAAATAGAAATATTATTTGGATTCTCAGGTGTTTCAACAATAGGATCACTAGAAGCATGCAATGTCCTATCATTTTTCTTTTTCTTCCTTTTAGAAGGACTAGGTGCATCTATATTATTTCTCTGAGAATCTTGCTCAATTCTCTTAGGGTGGCCTTCAGGATACAAAGGTTCCTGATGAAGGAAATATGCCCTAGAGGCAATAATAAAGTTATTATTTATTTCCTTACATCATGATAAATGTTTATTATTCATGCTAGAATTGTATTAACCGGAAACATAATACATGTGTGAATACATAGACCAACAAAGTGTCACTAGTATGCCTCTACTTGACTAGCTCGTTAATCAAAGATGGTTATGTTTCCTAACCATGAACAAGGAGTTGTTATTTGATTAACAAGGTCACATCATTAGTAGAATGATCTGATTGACATGACCCGTTCCATTAGCATAGCACCCGATCGTTTAGTATGTTGCTATTGCTTTCTTCATGACTTATACATGTTCCTATAACTATGAGATTATGCAACTCCCGTTTACCGGAGGAACACTTTGGGTACTACCAAATGTCACAACGTAACTGGGTGATTATAAAGGAGTACTACAAGTGTCTCCAATGGTAGATGTTGGGTTGGCGTATTTCGAGATTAGGGTTTGTCACTCCGATTGTCGGAGAGGTATCTCTGGGCCCTCTCGGTAATGCACATCACATAAGCCTTGCAAGCACTGCAACTAATATGTTAGTTGTGAGATGATGTATTACGGAACGAGTAAAGAGACTTGCCGGTAACGAGATTGAACTAGGTATTGGATACCGACGATCGAATCTCGGGCAAGTAACATACCGATGACAAAGGGAACAACGTATGTTGTTATGCGGTCTGACCGATAAAGATCTTCGTAGAATATGTAGGAGCCAATATGGGCATCCAGGTCCCGCTATTGGTTATTGACCGGAGACGTGTCTCGGTCATGTCTACATTGTTCTCGAACCGTAGGGTCCGCACGCTTAACGTTACGATGACAGTTATTATGAGTTTATGCATTTTGATGTACCGAAGGTTGTTCGGAGTCCCGGATGAGATCACGGACATGACGAGGAGTCTCGAAATGGTCGAGACGTAAAGATTGATATATTGGAAGCCTATGTTTGGACATCGGAAGTGTTCCGGGTGAAATCGGGATTTTACCGGAATACCGGGAGGGTTACCGGAACCCCCCGGGAGACTAATGGGCCTATTGGGCCTTAGTGGAAAAAGAGAAAAGGGACAAGCCCAAGCTGGCCGGCGCCCCCCCCCCCCTTCCCCAAGTCCTAGTAGGACTAGGATAGGGGGTCGGCCCCCCTTCTCTCTCTTTCCCCCCGGGAGTCCTAATTGGATTAGGATTGGGGGGAGGAGTCCTACTCCCGGTGGGAGTAGGACTCCCCTGCGCCTCCTCTCCCTGGCCGGCCGGCTCCCCCTCCTCCAACCTTTATATACGGGGGCGGGGGGCACCCCAAGACACACAACTTGATCCTTGAGATCGTTCCTTAGCCGTGTGCGGTGCCCCTGCCACCAAATTCCACCTCGATCGTACCGTTGTAGTGCTTAGGCGAAGCCCTGCGTCGGTAGTACATCAAGATCGTCATCACGCTGTCGTGCTGACGGAACTCCTCCCCGAAGCTTTGCTGGATCGGAGCCCGGGGATCGTCATCGAGCTGAACGTGTGCTAAGAACTCGGAGGTGCCGGAGTAACGGTGCTTGGATCGGTCGGATCGGGAAGAAGACGTACGACTACTTCCTCTACGTTGTGTGATCGCTTCCGCAGTCGGTCTGCGTTGGTACGTAGACAACACTCTCCCCTCTCGTTGCTGTGCATCACCATGATCTTGCATGTGCGTAGGAAAATTTTGAAATTACTGCGTTCCCCAACAGTGGCATCCGAGCCTAGGTTTTATGGTTTGATGTTATATGCACGAGTAGAACACAAGTGAGTTGTGGGCGATACAAGTCATACTGCCTACCAGCATGTCATACTTTGGTTCGGCGGTATTGTTGGGTGAGACGATCCGGACCAACCTTACGCGTACTCTTACGCGAGACCGGTTCCCTCGACGTGCTTTGCACATAGATGGCTTGCGGAAGACTGTCTCTCCAACTTTAGTTGAACCAAGTGTGACTACGCCCGGTCCTTGAGAAGGTTAAAACGGAGTCTATTTGACGAACTATCGTTGTGGTTTTGATGCGTAGGTGAGATGAGTTCTTGCTTAAGCCCGTAGCAGCCACGTAAAACTTGCAACAAACAAAGTAGAGGACGTCTAACTTGTTTTTGCAGGGTATGTTGTGATGTGATATGGTCAAGACATGATGCTGATTTTATTGTATGAGATGATCATGTTTTGTAACCGAGTTATCGGCAACTGGCAGGAGCCATATGGTTGTCGCTTTATTGTATGCAATGCAATCGCGATGTAATGCTTTACTTTATTACTAAGCGGTAGTGATAGTCGTGGAAGCATAAGATTGGCGAGACGACAACGTTGCTACGATGGAGATCAAGGTGGCGCGCCGGTGACGATGGTGATCATGACGGTGCTTCGGAGATGGAGATCACAAGCACAAGATGATGATGGCCATATCATATCACTTATATTGATTGCATGTGATGTTTATCCTTTTATGCATCTTATCTTGCTTTGATTGACGGTAGCATTATAAGATGATCTCTCACTAAATTATCAAGAAGTGTTCTCCCTGAGTATGCACCGTTGCCAAAGTTCGTCGTGCCCAGACACCACGTGATGATCGGGTGTGATAAGCTCTACGTCCATCTACAACGGGTGCAAGCCAGTTTTGCACACGCAGAATACTCAGGTTATACTTGACGAGCCTATCATATGCAGATATGGCCTCGGAACACAGAGACCGAAAGGTCGAGCGTGAATCATATAGTAGATATGATCAACATGACGATGTTCACCACTGAAAACTACTCCATCTCACGTGATGATCGGTTATGGTTTAGTTGATTTGGATCATGTGATCACTTAGAGGATTAGAGGGATGTCTATCTAAGTGGGAGTTCTTAAGTAATATGATTAAATTGAACTTAAATTTATCATGAACTTAGTCCTGGTAGTATTTTGCAAATCATGTTGTAGATCAATGGCTCGCGTTGTTGCTTCCCTGTGTTTATTTTGATATGTTCCTAGAGAAAATTGTGTTGAAAGATGTTAGTAGCAATGATGCGGATTGGATCCGTGATCTGAGGTTTATCCTCATTGCTGCACAGAAGAATTATGTCCTTGATGCACCGCTAGGTGACAGACCTATTGCAGGAGCAGATGCAGACGTTATGAACGTTTGGCTAGCTCAATGTGATGACTACTTGATAGTTTAGTGCACCATGCTTAACGGCTTAGAATCGGGACTTCAAAGACGTTTTGAACGTCATGGACCATATGAGATGTTCCAGGAGTTGAAGTTAATATTTCAAGCAAATACCCGAGTTGAGAGACATGAAGTCTCCAGCAAGTTCTATAGCTAAAAGATGGAGGAGAATCGCTCAACTAGTGAGCATGTGCTCAGATTGTCTGGGTACTACAATCGCTTGAATCAAGTGGGAGTTAATCTTCCAGATAATATAGTGATTGAAAGAATTCTCTAGTCACCATCACCAAGTTAGCAGAACTTCGTGATGAACTATAATATGCAAGGGATAACAGAAACAACTCCCAAGCTCTTCGTAATGCTGAAATCAACGAAGGTAGAAATCAAGAAAAACATCAAGTGTTGATGGTTGACAAGACCACTAGTTTCAAGAAAAGGGCAAAGGGAAGAAGGGGAACTTCAAGAAGAACGGCAAGCAAGTTGCTGCTCGAGTGAAGAAGCCCAAGTCTGATCCTAAGCCTGAGACTAAGTGCTTCTACTGCAAAGGGACTGGTCACTGGAAGCGGAACTACCCCAAGTGATTGGCGGATAAGAAGGATGGCAAAGTGAACATAAGTATATTTGATATACATGTTATTGATGTGTACTCTACTAGTGTTTATAGCAACCCCTCAGTATTTGATGCTAGTTCAGTTGCTAAGAGTAGTAACTCGAAACAGGAGTTGCAGAATAAACAGAGACTAGTTAAGGGTGAAGTGACGATGTGTGTTGGAAGTGGTTCCAAGATTGATATGATCATCATCGCACACTCCCTATAAATTTCGGGATTAGTGTTAAACCTAAATAAGTGTTATTTTGGTGTTTGCGTTGAGCATGAATATGATTTGATCATGTTTATTGTAATACGGTTATTCATTTAAGTAAAAGAATAAATTGTTGTTCTGTTTACATGAATAAAACCTTATATGGTTACACACCCAATGAAAATAGTTCATTGGATCTCGATCTTAGTGAGACACATATTTATAATATTGAAACCAAAAGATGCGAAGTTAATAATGATAGTGCAACTTATTTGTGGCACTGCCGTTTAGGTCATATTGGTGTAAAGCACATGAAGAAACTCCATGCTGATGGGCTTTTGGAATCACTTGATTATGAATCAGTTGATGCTTACGAACCATGCCTTTTGGGCAAGATGACTAAAACTCCGTTCTTCGGAACAATGGAGCGAGCAACAGATTTGTTGGAAATCATACATACTGATGTATGTGGTCCGATGAATATTGAGGCTCGTGACAGGTATCATTATTTTCTGATCTTCACAGATGATTTGAGCAGATATGAGTATATCTACTTGATGAAACATAAGTCTGAAACATTTGAAAAGTTCAAAGAATTTCAGAGTGAAGTGGAAAATCATCGTGACAAGAAAATAAAACTTTCTACGATATGATCGTAGAGGTAAAATATTTGAGTTACGAGTTTGGTCTTCAATTAAAACAATGTGGAATAGTTTCACAAAATCATGCCACATGGAACACCACAGCATAATGGTGTGTCCTAACGTCATAACCGTACTTTATTGGATATAGTGCAATCTATGATGTATCTTACCGATCTACCACTATCGTATTGGGGTTATGCATTAGAGACAGCTGCATTCACGTTAAATAGGGCACCATCTAAATCCGTTGAGACGACACCATGTGAACTATGGTTTGGCAAGAAACCTAAGCTGTCGTTTCTTAAAATTTGGGGTTGCGATGCTTATATGAAAAGTTTCATCCTGATAAGCTCAAACTCAAATCGGAGAAGTGCGTCTTCATAGGATATCCAAAGGAAACTATTGGATACACCTTCTATCACAGATCCGAAGGCAAGACTTTTGTTGCTAAAATTCGGAAACTTTCTGGACAAGGAGTTTCTCTCGAAAGAAGTGAGTGGGAGGAAAGTAGAACTTGACGAGGTAACTGTACCTGCTCCCTTATTGGAAAGTAGTACATCACAGAAAACTGTTTCTGTGACACCTACACCAATTAGTGAGGAAGCTAATGATGATGATCATGTAACTTCAGATCAAGTTACTACCGAACCTTGTAGGTAAACCAGAGTAAGATCCACGCCAGAGTGGTACGGTAATCCTTCTCTGGAAGTCATGCTACTAGATCATGATGAACCTACGAACTATGAGGAAGCGATGGTGAGCCCAGATTCCGCAAAGTGGCTTGAAGCCATGAAATCTGAGATATGATCCATGTATGAGAACAAAGTATGGACTTTGGTTGACTTGCCCGATGATCGGCAAGCCATAGAAAATAAATGGATCTTCAAGAGGAAGACGGACGCTGATAGTAGTGTTACTATCTACAAAGCTAGAATTGTCGCAAAATGTTTTCGACAAGTTCAAGGTGTTGACTACGATGAGATTTTCTCACTCGTATCTATGCTTAAAGTCTGTCCGAATCATGTTAGCAATTGCCGCATTTTATGAAATCTGGCAAATGGATAAACAAAACTGCATTCCTTAATGGATTTGCTAAAGAAGAGTTGTATACGATGCAACTAGAAGGTTTTGTGAATCCGAAAAGTGCTAACAAAATGTGCAAGCTCCAGCGATCCATCTGTGGACTGGTGCAAGCATCTCGGAGTTGGAATATACACTTTGATAAGTTGATCAAAGCATATAGTTTTATACAGACTTGCGGTGAAGCCTATATTTACGAGAAAGTGAGTGGGAGCACTACAGCATTTCTGATAAGTATATGTGAATGACATATTGTTGATCGGAAATAATGTAGAATTATTCTGTAAAGCATAAAAGGAGTGTTTGAAAGGAGTTTTTCAAAGAAAGACTTTGGTAAAGCTGCTTACATATTGAGCTTCAAGGTCTATAGAGATAGATCAAGACGCTTGATAAGTTTTTCAATAAGTACATACCTTGACAAGATTTTGAAGTAGTTCAAAATGGAACAGTCAAAGAAAAAAGTTTCTTGCCTGTGTTACAAGGTGTGAAGTTGAGTAAAGACTCAAAGCCCGACCACGGCAGAAAATAGAAAGAGAATGAAAATCATTCCCTATGCCTCATTCATAGGTTCTATAAAGTATGCCATGCTGTGTACCAGATCTATTATATACCCTGCACTGATTTGGCAAGGGAGTACAATAGTGATCTAGGAGTAGATCACTGGACAGCGGTCAGAATTATCCCTAGTAAAATAAGGATATGTTTCTCGATTATGGACGTGACAAAAAGGTTCGTCGTAAAGGGTTACGTCGATGCAAGTTTTTGACACTGATCCAGATGAATCTAAAGTCTCAATCTGGATACATATTGAAAGTGGGAGCAATTAGCTAGAGTAGCTCCGTGTAGAGCATTGTAGACATAGAACTTGCAAAATACTTACGGATCTGAATGTGACAGACCCGTTGACTAAAATTATCTCACAAGCAAAACATGATCACACCTTAGTACTCTTTTGGGTGTTAATCACATAGATATGTGAACTAGATTACTGACTCTAGTAAACCCTTTGAGTGTTGGTCACATGACGATGTGGACTATGGGTGTTAATCACATGATGATGTGAACTATTGCTGTTAAATCACATGGCCATGTGAACTAGATTATTGACTCTAGTGCAAGTGGGAGACTGAAGGAAATATGCCCTAGAGGCAATAATAAAGTTATTATTTATTTCCTTACATCATGATAAATGTTTATTATTCATGCTAGAATTGTATTAACCGGAAACATAATACATGTGTGAATACATAGACCAACAGAGTGTCACTAGTATGCCTCTACTTGACTAGCTCGTTAATCAAAGATGGTTATGTTTCCTAACCATGAACAAGGAGTTGTTATTTGATTAACAAGGTCACATCATTAGTAGAATGATCTGATTGACATGACCCATTCCATTAGCATAGCACCCGATCGTTTAGTATGTTGCTATTGCTTTCTTCATGACTTATACATGTTCCTATAACTATGAGATTATGCAACTCCCGTTTACCGGAGGAACACTTTGGGTACTACCAAACGTCACAACGTAACTGGGTGATTATAAAGGAGTACTACAGGTGTCTCCAATGGTAGATGTTGGGTTGGCGTATTTCGAGATTAGGGTTTGTCACTCCGATTGTCGGAGAGGTATCTCTAGGCCCTCTCGGTAATGCACATCACATAAGCCTTGCAAGCACTGCAACTAATATGTTAGTTGTGAGATGATGTATTACGGAACGAGTAAAGAGACTTGCCGGTAACGAGATTGAACTAGGTATTGGATACCGACGATCGAATCTCGGGCAAGTAACATACCGATGACAAAGGGAACAACGTATGTTGTTATGCGGTCTGACCGATAAAGATCTTCGTAGAATATGTAGGAGCCAATATGGGCATCCAGGTCCCGCTATTGGTTATTGACCGGAGACGTGTCTCGGTCATGTCTACATTGTTCTCGAACCGTAGGGTCCGCACGCTTAACGTTACGATGACAGTTATTATGAGTTTATGCATTTTGATGTACCGAAGGTTGTTCGGAGTCCCGGATGAGATCACGGACATGACGAGGAGTCTCGAAATGGTCGAGACGTAAAGATTGATATATTGGAAGCCTATGTTTGGACATCGGAAGTGTTCCGGGTGAAATCGGGATTTTACCGGAATACCGGGAGGGTTACCGGAACCCCCCGGGAGACTAATGGGCCTATTGGGCCTTAGTGGAAAAATAGAAAAGGGACAAGCCCAAGCTGGCCGGCGCCCCCCCCCCCTTCCCCAAGTCCTAGTAGGACTAGGATAGGGGGCCGGCCCCCCTTCTCTCTCTCCCCCCCCCCCCCCCCGGGAGTCCTAATTGGATTAGGATTGGGGGGAGGAGTCCTACTCCCGGTGGGAGTAGGACTCCCCTGCGCCTCCTCTCCCTGGCCGGCCGGCTCCCCCTCCTCCAACCTTTATATACGGGGGCGGGGGGCACCCCAAGACACACAACTTGATCCTTGAGATCGTTCCTTAGCCGTGTGCGGTGCCCCCTGCCACCAAATTCCACCTCGATCGTACCGTTGTAGTGCTTAGGCGAAGCCCTGCGTCGGTAGTACATCAAGATCGTCATCACACCGTCGTGCTGACGGAACTCCTCCCCGAAGCTTTGCTGGATCGGAGCCCGGGGATCGTCATCGAGCTGAACGTGTGCTAAGAACTCGGAGGTGCCGGAGTAACGGTGCTTGGATCGGTCGGATCGGGAAGAAGACGTACGACTACTTCCTCTACGTTGTGTGATCGCTTCCGCAGTCGGTCTGCGTTGGTACGTAGACAACACTCTCCCCTCTCGTTGCTGTGCATCACCATGATCTTGCGTGTGCGTAGGAAAATTTTGAAATTACTGCGTTCCCCAACACCTGAGTCATTCTACCAGTTCTAGTAGCCACTCTAACAGCATTATCATTATCTTTACTATTCAATTCATTGAGCAAATCATTTTGAGCTTGAAGTACTTGTTCTACTTGAGTGGTAACCATAGAAGCATGTTTACTAATAAGTTTAAGTTCACCTTTAACATTGGCCATATAATCACCCAAATGTTCAAGCATATTTGAATTGTTTTTCAATTGTCTACCAAAATAAGCATTAAAGTCTTCTTGCTTAGCCATAAGTTTATCAAACTCATCTAAGCATGGGCTAGCAAACTTAGTAAATGGGATTACAGCTTTATCATATCTATAGAGAGAATTTACCTTTACTACCTGTGTCGGGTTATCAAAACCATGAGTTTCTTCAACAAGTAAAGGATCAAGATTATATGTTTCTTCAACAGGCGGTAAATTAAGACCATGTATTTATTCAATAGGAGGTAAATTCGTAACATCCTCAGCTTTATAATACCTTTTTCTTTCATAGATTTCTTTGCCTCTTGCATATCTTCAGGACTGAGAAATAGAATACAGCTCTTCTTTGGAGTTGGTTTAGGAGTAGGCTCAGGAATTGCCTCTGGAGGTGTCCAATTATTTTCATTTGTCAACATATTATTCAATAGAATTTTAGCTTCATCCGGTGTTCTTTCCCTGAAAACAGAACCAGCACAACTATCCAGGTAATCTCTGGAGGCATCGGTTAGTCCATTATAAAAGATATCAAGTATTTCATTTTTCTTAAGAGGATGATCAGGCAAAACATTAAGTAATTGGAGAAGCCTCCCCCAAGCTTGTGGGAGACTCTCTTCTTCAATTTGCACAAAATTATATATATATCCCTTAAAGCAGCTTGTTTCTTATGAGCAGGGAAATATTTAGCAGAGAAGTAATAAATCATATCCTGGGGACTACGCACACAACTAGGATCAAGAGAATTAAACCATATCTTAGCATCACCCTTTAATGAGAACGGAAATATTTTAAGGATATAAAAGTAACGAGTTCTCTCATCTTTAGTGAACAGGGTGGCTATATCATTCAATTTAGTAAGATGTACCACAACAGTTTCAGATTCATAACCATGAAAAGGATCAGATTCAACCAAAGTAATTATATCAGGATCAACAGAGAATTCATAGTCCTTATTAGTAACAAAGATAGGTGAAGTAGCAAAAGGAGGGTCAAGTTTCATTCTAGCATTTAGAGATTGCTTACTCCATTTAGCTAATAATCTTTTGAGTTCATTTCTATTTTGGCAAGCTAAAATAGCTAAAGAAGCTTCTTGATCAAATACATAACCCTTAGGAATAACAAGTGATTCTTCATCATCACTTTCATCAGTATCATCAGATTCAATATTTTCAATCTCTCTAGCCCTAGCAAGTTGTCCATCAATAAAATCACTAAGTGGCACAGTAGTATCAGGCATAGAGGTAGTTTCATCATAAGTATCATGCATAGCAGAAGTGGCATCATCAATAACATGCGACATATCAACACGAATAGCAGAAGTAGGTGTAGGTGTCGCAAACTTACTCATAACCGAAGGTGAATCAAGTGCAGAGCTAGATGGCAGTTCCTTACCTCCCCTCGTAGTTGAGGGATAGATCTTGGTTTTTGGATCTCTCAAGTTCTTCATAATGATAAGCAGATATATATATCCCAAGTGATTCAAAGAATAGAGCTATGCTCCCCGGCAACGGCGCCAGAAAATAGTCTTGATAACCCACAAGTATAGGGGATCGCAACAGTTTTCAAGGGTAAAGTATTCAGCCCAAATTTATTGATTTGACACAAGGGGAGCCAAAGAATATTCTCAAGTATTAGCAGCTGAGTTGTCAATTCAACCACACCTGGAAACTTAATATCTGCAGCAAAGTGTTTAGTAGCAAAGTAATATGATAGTAGTGATAATGGTAACAAAAGGTAACAGTAGTAAAAGTAATGTTTTTGGTATTTTGTAGTGATGATAGCAATAGCAACGGAAAAGTAAATAAGCGAAGAACAATATATGAAAAGCTCGTAGGCAATGGATCGGTGATGGAGAATTATGCCGAATGCGGTTCATCATGTAACAGTCATAACCTAGGGTGACACGGAACTAGCTCCAGTTCGTTGATATAATGTAGGCATGTATTCCGAATATAGTCATACGTGCTTATGGAAAAGAACTTGCATGACATCTTTTGTCCTACCCTCCCGTGGCAGCGGGGTCCTTATGGAAACTAAGGGATATTAAGGCCTCCTTTTAATAGAGAACCGGAACAAAGCATTAACACATAGTGAATACATGAACTCCTCAAACTACGGTCATCACCGGTATGTATCCCGATTTTGTCACTTCGGGGTTAACGGATCATAACACATAATAGGTGACTATAGACTTGCAAGATAGGATCAAGAACACTCATATATTGATGAAAACATAATAGGTTCAGATCTGAAATCATGGCACTCGGGCCCTAGTGACAAGCATTAAGCATAGCAAAGTCATAGCAACATCAATCTCAGAACATAGTGGACACTAGGGATCAAACCCTAGCAAAACTAACTCGATTACATGATAGATCCCATCCAACCCATCACCGTCCAGCAAGCCTACGATGGAATTACTCACGCACGGCGGTGAGCATCATGAAATTGGTGATGGAGGATGGTTGATGATGACGATGGCGACGGATTCCACTCTCCGAAGCCCCGAACGGACCCCAGATCAGCCCTCCCAAGAGGTTTTAAGGCTTGGCGGCGGCTCCGTATCGTAAAACGCGATGATTTCTTCTCTGTGAGTTTTTTCTCCCCGAAACTCAATATATGGAGTTGGAGTTGGTGTCGGAGAGGCAACAGGGGGCCCACGAGGTAGGGGTCGCGCCCCCCACCCTCGTGGAGAGACGGTGGGCCCCCTGGCCTTCATCTTTTGCAGGTATTTTTCTTCTTTTCTGAAAAGTGGCTCCGTGAAGTTTCAGGACATTCCGAGAACGTTTGCTCCTGCACATAAATAACACCATGGTAATTCTGCTGAAAATAGCGTCAGTCCGGGTTAGTTCCATTCAAATCATGCAAGTTAGAGTCCAAAACAAGGGCAAAAGTGTTTGGAAAAGTAGATACATTGGAGACGTATCACCTAGCCATGTGCGGCGCCCCCTCCACAGTTTACACCCTCGGTCATATCTTCGTGGTGCTTAGGCGAAGCCCTGCGAGGATCACTTCACCATCACCGTCACCACACTGACGTGCTGACAGAACTCATCTACTACCTCGACATCTTGCTGGATCAAGAAGGCGAGGGACGTCACCGAGTTGAACGTGTGCAGAACTCGGAGGTATTGTGCGTTCGGTACTTGATCGGTCAGAGCTAGAAGAAGTTTAACTACATCAACCGCGTTGTCAAACGCTTCCGCTTTCGGTCTACAAGGGTATGTAGACACACTCTTCCCCTCGTTTCTATGCATCTCATAGATAGATCTTGCATGAGCGTAGGATTTTTTTGAAATTGCATGCTATGTTTCCCAACAGTGGCATCTGAGCCAGGTTTATGCGTAGATCATATGCATGAGTAGAACATAAAGAGTTGTGGGCGGTGATCGTCATACTGCTTACCACCAATGTCTTATTTTGATTCGGCAGTATTGTGGGATGAAGCACCCCGGACCAACCTTACATAACCACGTTCATGAGACCGGTTCCACCGACAAACATGTAACTAGTTTTGCATAAAGGTGGCTGGCGGGTGTCTATTTCTCCTACTTTAGTTTAATCGAATTTGACTTCGGCCGGTCCTTGTTGAATGTTAAACCAACAAGTTTGATAAATCACCGTTGTGGTTTTGATGCGTAGGTAAGAACGGATCTTGCTAGAAGCCCGTAGCATCCACGTAAAACTTGCAACAACAAAGTAGAGGATGTCTAACTTGTTTTTGCAGGGCATGTTGTGATGTGATATGGTCAATACATGATGTGATATACGTTGTTGTATGAGATGATCATGTTTAGTAGAAGTTATCGGAAACCGACAGGAACCTTATGGTTGTCTCTTTATTATATGAAATGCAAACGCCATGTAATTGCTTTACTTTATCACTATGCATTAGCGATAGTTGTAGAAGCAATAGTTGGCGAGACGACCACGATGCTACGATGGAGATCAAGGTGTCGAGCCGGTGATGATGGAGATCATGACGATGCTTTGGAGATGGATATCAAAAGCACAAGATGATGATGGCCATATGATGCCACATATTTTGATTGCGTGTGATGTTTATCTTTTATGCATTTTATTTTTCTTAGTACGGCGTTAGCATTATAAGATGATCCCTTCACTAAATTTAAAGGTATAAGTGTTCTCCCTGAGTATGCACTGTTGAGACAGTTCTTCATGTTGAGACACCATGTGATGATCGGGTGTTATAGACTCTACGTTCAAATACAACGGGTGCAAGACAGTTTTGCACATGTGGAATACTCGGGTTAAACTTGACGAGCTTGGCATGTACATACATGGCCTCAGAACACAGGAGACCGAAAGGTCGAACGTGAATCATATAGTAGATATGATCAACATAGAGATGTTCACCATTGATGACTACTCCATATCACGTGATGATCAAACATGGTTTAGTTGATTTGGATCATGTATCATTTAGATGACTTGAGGGATGTCTATCTAAGTGGGAGTTCTTATGTAATTTGATTAACTGAACTTAATTTATCATGAACTTAGTCCTGATAGTATTTGCAAATTATGTTGTAGATCAATAGCTCGCGTTGTAGCTCCCCTATGTTTTTGATATGTTCCTAGAGAAAACTAAGTTGAAAGATGTTAGTAGCAATGATGTGGACTGGGTCCGTGATCTGAGGATTATCCTCATTGCTGCACAGAAGAATTATGTCTTTGATGCACCGCTGGGCGACAAACCTGTTGCAAGAGTAGATACAAACGTTATGAATGTTTTGCAAGCTCGATATGATGAGTACTTGATAGTTTAGTGCACCATATTTACGGCTTAGAACCGGGACTTCAAAAACATTTTGAACACCATGGAGCATATGAGATGTTCCAAGAGCTGAAATTGGTATTTTAGACTCATGCCCGTGTCGAGAGGTATGAGACCTCTGACAAGTACTTTGCCTACAAGATGGAGGAGAATAGCTCAACTAGTGAGCATGTGCTCAGAATATCTGGGTACTACAATCACTTGAATCAAGTGGGAGTTAATCTTCCAGATAAGATAGTGATTGACAGAGTTCTCTAGTCACTATCACCAAGCTACTAGAACTTCGTGATGAACTATAATGTGCAAGGGATAACGGAAAAAATTCTTGAGCTCTTTGTGATGCTGAAATCGGCCAAGGTAGAAATCAAGAAAGAGCATCAAGTGTTGATGGTTAACAAGACCACTAGTTCTAAGAAAAAGGGCAAAGGAAAAGAAAAGGAACTTCAAGAAGAATGACAAACAAGTTGCCACTCCCGTGAAGAAGCCCAAAGCTAGACCTAAGCCTAAAACTGAGTTCTTCTACTACAAAGGGAAAACTATCCCAAATACCTGGCGGATAAGAAGGATGGCAAAGTGAACAAAGGTATATTTGATATACATGTTATTGATGTGTACTTTACTAGTGTTCATAGTAACCCTAGGGTATTTGATACCGCTTCAGTTGCTAAGATTAGTAACTCAAAACAGGAGTTGCAAAATGAACAAAGACTAGTTAAGGGCGAGGTGACGATGAGTGTTGGAAGTGATTCCAAGGTTGATAAGATCACCATCGCACACTCTCTCTACCTTCGGGATTAGTGTTGGACCTAAATAAATGTTATTTGGTGTTTGCGTTGAGCATGAATATGATTGGATCATGTTTATTGCGATACGGTTATTCATTTAAGTCAGATAATAATTGTTGTTCTATTTACATGAATAAAACCTTCTATGGTCATACAACCAATGTAAATGGTTTACTGAATCTCGATCGTAGTGATACACATATCCATAATATTGATGCCAAAATATGCAAAGTTGATAATGATAGTGCAACATATATGTGGCACTGTCGTTTAGGTCATATTGGTGTAAAGCGCATGAAGAAACTCCATACTGATGGATTTTTGGAATCACTTGATTATGAATCATTTGATACTTGTGAACCATGCCTCATGGGCAATATGACTAAAACTCCATTCTCCGGAACAATGGAGCGAGCCCATGACTTATTGGAAATAATAGATACCGATGTATGCGGTCCGATGAGTGTTGAGGCACGTGGTGGGTATCATTATTTTCTAACCTTCACAGTTGATTTGAGGAGATATGGGTATATCTACTTAATGAAACACAAGTCTGAAACATTTGAAAAGTTCAAGGACTTTCAGAGTGAAGTGGAGAATCATCGTAACAAGAAAATAAAGTTTCTACGATCTGATCGCGGAGGTGAATATTTGAGTTACGAGTTTGGCCTTCATTTAAAACAAGGTGGAGTAGTTTCACAACTCACGCAACCTGGAACACCATAGCGTAATGGTGTGTCCGAACGTCGTAACCGTACGTTATTAGATATGGTGCAATCTATGATGTATCTTACCGATTTACCACTATCATTTTTGGGTTATGCATTAGAGACAGTTGCATTCACGTTAAATAGGGCACTGTCTAAATCCGCTGAGACGACACCGTATGAACTGTGGTTTGGCAAGAAACCTAAGCTATCGTTTCTTAAAGTTTGCAGTTGCGACACTTATGTCAAAAGGCTTCAACCTGATAAGCTCGAATCCAAATCGGAGAAGTGCCTCTTCATAGAATACCCTAAGGAAACAATTGGGTACACCTTCTACCATAGATCCTAAGGTAAGATCTTTGTTGCCGAGAGTGGAACCTTTCTAGAGAAGGAGTTTCTCTCGAAAGAAGTGAGTGGGAGGAAAGTAGAACTTGATGAGGTAATTGTACCTTCTCTCGAATTGGAAAGTAGCACATCCGTGAAATCTATTCCCGTGATGCGTACACCAACTAGAGTGGAAGCTAATGATGATGATCATGAAATTTCGAATCAAGTTACTACTGGCCCTCGTAGGTCGAATAGAGCACGTTCCACACCAAAGTGGTACGGTAATCCTATCCTGGAAGTCATGTTATTAGACCGTGGCGAACCTACGAACTATGAAGAAGCTATGATGAGCCCAGATTCTGACAGATGGCTTGAGGCCATGAAATCTGGGATAGGATCTATGTATGAGAACAAAGTGTGGACTTTGGTGGACTTGCCCAATGATTGGCAAGCCATTGAGAATAAATGGATCTTCAAGAGGAAGACGGACACTGATGGTAGTGTTACTATCTACAAAGCTCGATGATACGTCCATTTTGCATCATGTTTTCTTACTGTTATTTACAATGTTTTTATCCACAATAATGCTTTTTGGAGTAATTCTAATGCATTTTCTATCATAATATGCAAGGTACACACAAAGAGGGAGAATTCCGATAGATGGAAATCTGGACCTGGAAAAGCTACATCGGGCCACCTATTCTGTACAACTCCAAATAAGTTGAAACTTCACGGAGATTTTTTATGGATTATTTAAGAAATACTGGAGCCAATAAACACCAGAGGGGGGCACCAGGTGGGCACAACCTACCTGGGCGCGCCCTGGTGGGTTTTGGCCTCCTCGGCCCACCTCCGGTGCCCATCTTATGGTATATAAGTCATTTTGACCTACAAAGAATAGGAGGAGGACTTTCGGGATGAAGCGTCGCCGCCTCAAGGCGGAACTTGGGCAGGAGCACTTTTGCCCTCCGGCTGAGCGATTCCTCCAGGGGAACTTCCCTCCCGGAGGGGGAAATCATTGTCATCATCGTCACCAAAAACTCTCCCATCTTGGGGAGGGCAATCTCCAGCAACATCTTCAGCAGCACCTTCTCCTCTCAAACCCTAGTTCATCTCTTGTGTTCAATCTTGTTACCGGAACTATAGATTGGTGCTTGTGGGTGACTAGTAGTGTTGATTACATATTGTAGTTGATTACTATATGGTTTATTTAGTGGAAGATTATATGTTCAGATCCATTATGCTATTTAATACTCCTCTGATCATGAACATGTTTATCATTTGTGAGTAGTTACTTTTATTCTTGAGGTCACGGGAGAAATCATGTTGCAAGTAATCATGTGAACTTGATATGTGTTTGATATTTTGATAGTATGTATGTTGTTATTCCCTTAATGGTGTCATGTGAACGTCGACTACATGACACTCACCATATTTGGGCCTAAGGGAATGCATTGTGGAGTAGCAATTAGATGGTGGGTTGCGAGAGTGACAGAAGCTTAAACCCCAGTTTATGCGCTATTTCATAAGGGATCGGTTGGATCCAAAAGTTTAATGCTATGGTTAGAATTTATACTTAATACTTTTCTCGTAGTTGCAGATGCTTGCGGGAGGGTTAATCATAAGTAGGAGGTTTGTTCAAGTAAGAACAACACCTAAGCACCGGTCCACCCACATATCAAATTACCATAGTAGCGAACACAAATCAAACCATCATGATGAAAGTGACTAGATGAAATTCCCGTGTACCCTCAATAACACTGTGCTTATCATAAGAGACCGTTTTTGCCTGTCCTTTGCCTCAAAAGTATTGGGCTACCTTGCTGCACTTTTGTTACTATTATCGTTACTTGCTCGTTACAAATTATCTTGATATCAAACTACTCTGCTACTTACAATTTTAGCACTTGCAGACGATACCTTACCGGAAACTACTTGTCATTTCCATCTGCTCCTCGTTGGTTTCAACACTCTTACTTATCAAAAATAGCTACAATTGATCCCCAATACTTGTGGGTCAACACTCGACTTGTCGCAAAATGTTTTCGACAAGTTCAAGGTGTTGACTACGATGAGATTTTCTCACTCGTAGCGATGTTTAAGTCTGTCTGAATCATGTTAGCAATTGCCACATTTTATGAAGTCTGGCAAATGGATGTCAAAACTGCATTCCTTAATGGATTTCTTAAATAAGAGTTGTATATGATGCAACCAAAAGGTTTTGTCGATCCTAAAGGTGCTAACAAAGTGTGCAAACTCCAGTGATCCATCTATGGACTGGTGCAAGCATCTCGGAGTTGGAATATACGCTTTGATAAGGTAATCAAAGAATATGGTTTTATAGAGTCTAATGGTGAAGCCTGTATTTCCAAGAAAGTGAGTGGGAGCTCTGTAGCATTTCTGATATTATATGTGGATGACATATCGTTGATTGGAAATGATGTATAATTTCTAGAGAGCATAAAAGGATATTTGAATAAGAAATTTTCAATGAAAGACTTCGGTGAAGCTGCTTACATATTGGGCATCAAGATCTATAGAGATAGATCAAGACGCTTGATAAGACTTTCAATGAGTATATACCTTGACAAGATTTTGAAGGAGTTCAAAATGGATCAGTCAAAGAAGGAGTTCTTGCATGTATTGTAAGGTGTGAAGTTGAGTAAAGACTCAAAACCCGACCATGGCAGAAGATAAAGAGAGAATGAAAGTCATTCCCTATGCCTCAGCCATAGGTTCTATATAGTATGCCATGTTGTGTACCAGACCTGTTGTGTATCTTGCCATGAGTTTGGCAAGGGGGTACAATAGTGATCCAGGACTAGATCACTGGACAGCGGTCAAAATTATCCTTAATTACCTTAAAGAGGACTAAGAAAATGTTTCTCGGTTATGGAGGTGATAAAGAGTTCGTCGTAAAGAGTTACATCGATGCAAACTTAGACACTGATCTAGATGACTCTAAGTCTCAATCTAGATACGTATTGAACGTGGGAGCAACTAGCTAGAGTAGCTCTATGCAGAGCATTGTAGACATAGAAATTTGCAAAATACATACAGATCTGAATGTGGCAGACCCGTTGACTAAACATCTCTCACAAGCAAAACATGATCACACCTTAGTACTCTTTGGGTGTTAATCACATAGCGATGTGAACTAAATTATTGACTCTAATAAACCTTTGGGTGTTGGTCACATGGCGATGTGAACTATGGGTGTTAATCACATAAAGATGTTAACTATTGGTGTTAAATCACATGGCGATGTGAACTAGATTATTGACTCTAGTGCAAGTGGGAGATTGAAGGAAATATGCCCTAGAGGCAATAATAAAGTTGTTATTTTAAATTTCCTTATATGATGATAAATGTTTATTATTCATGCTAGAATTGTATTAACCGGAAACTTGATACATGTGTGGATACATAGACAAAACACCGTTTCTCTAGTAAGCCTCTACTAGACTAGCTCGCTAATCAAAGATGGTTAAGTTTCCTAACCATAGACATGTGTTGTCATTTGATGAACGAGATCACATCATTAGGAGAATGATGTGATGGACAAGACCCATCCGTTCGATTCGCATATTGATCGTTCAGTTTTATTGCTATTGCTTTCTTCATGTAAAATGCATATTCCTTCGACTATGAGATGATGCAACTCCCGGATACCTGAGGAATACCTTGTGTGCTATCAAACATCACAACATAACTGGGTGATTATTAAGATGCTCTACATGTATCTCCGAAGGTATTTGTTGGGTTGGCATAGATCGAGATTAGGATTTGTCACTCCGAGTATCGGAGAGGTATCTCTGGGCTCTCTCGGTAATGCACATCATAAGAAGCCTTGCAAGCAAAGTAACTAATAAGTTAGTTGTAGGATGATGTATTAAGGAACATGTAAAGAGACTTGCCGGTAACGAGATTGAACTAGGTATGAAGATACCGACGATCGAATCTCGGGCAAGTAACATTCCGATGGACAAAGGGAATTACGTATGTTGTCATAACGGTTCGACCGATAAAGATCTTCGTAGAATATTTAGGAGCCAATATGGACATCCAGGTTTCGCTATTGGTTATTGACCGGAGAGGTATCTCGTTCATGTCTACATAGTTCTCGAACCCGTAAGGTCTGCATGCTTAACGTTCGTTGACGATATAATATTATATGAGTTATGTGATTTGGTGACCAAATGTTATTCGGAGTCCCGGATGAGATCACAGACATGATGATGAGTCTCTAAATGGTCGAGAGATAAAGATTGATATATAGGACGATGGTATTCGGACACCGGAAGTGTTCCGGAGGATACCGGGTACTTATCGGGTCATCGAAAAGGAGTTTCGGGCACCCCAACAAAGATATGGGCCTTATGGGCCAAGTGAGGGAACACACCAACCCTGGTGTGCCCCTATAGAGGCCAGCCCTATGAGGAGGAGAAGGAAAGAGGGGAGGGAAAGAAAAGTGTGGATTAGGATTCCTACTTCCTTCCCTCTCCCCCTCCCCTTTTTACTTCCCCCGCGGTTATATATGGCAGGGGGGCCGCCGCTTGGGAGGGACTCCAAGTAGGATTCCTCCTACTTGGGCACCTCCTATGGCTGCTCCTTCCTCCCTCCCACCTATATATATGAGGAAGGGCCGCTTAGCACACACCAGACAATTGCCTAGCCGTGTGCGGCGCCCCCTCCACAGTTTACATCCTCGGTCATATCTTCGTGGTGCTTAGGCGAAGCCTTGCGAGGATCATTTCATCATCACCGTCACACTAGGTACTCCCAAATTATTGAAAGCATACACGCTCCACGTCTCTTATTGGTTGATTTCTTTATTCATGTCAAGAAACAGGGAACGGGCTGAGAGTTAATGCATTGTGCCTAAGCATTTTGGAATTATTTGGTTTCCGTAATGTGCCTAGTGCATCGGTACAGAGGGCTATTAATCTTATCAATAGTCAAAGATAGTATCAAAAATGCATTAGGTCCTATATATATATGGATGGAAGGAGTAATACGCAACAATAATTGTACATGTTCTTGCTACATGCAAAAACATTTTAACTACATGTCGAACATATTTTAAATCTTACCAAATAATTTTTCTAAACTACGCAACATTATTTTTCCATCGAATACACATTTTTTAACAAATTTATCAGAGTACTTTTTGAACGCGCAAGCATTTTAAAAAAATGTCGTTATAATTAAAAAGGAAATGTTTGTGACATTTCTTAAAAATGATTTCATACATTCTATCAACACTTTTCTAAATGTATGATAAACACTTTTTAAAAGCTGCTTAAATTAGTCTATGAAATATATATGTATTTATAATATTACAAGAATACAAGCAAATTTTAAAAAGAAAAAGAAAATCTGCCAATGAAGCAACCGAGCTGGCCCACTAGAGGTTTGTTCTGATGCAAGTGCACTCTCTGCCTCGACGCGCAGGAGTTTTTATTTTAATGTAACACGCGCGAGAGCTATGTCTTGCATTATGGGAGCCAGTAGCAACTCTCGTTGAATGCATCTACAACAATGGACCGACCTGTTACGCAAGGGAAAAAAGAAGGGGAAAAAGGAGATTCCAGGAATCAAACATGCGTCTCCTCGACAGTGTGCGACAAAGCTATCCACTGGGGTAAGTGCCACGTTCCCATTGAATACCAGGGCGCAACCTACATATACAGAAAAGAGCCGCTTTTTCCATATATTTTTTGGATTTTTTATTTTCTTTTGTTTCTCATCGGGTTTTCTTCGTTTCTTTATCCATTTTTACTGGTGCCTTTTTATTTTTCTTTCTCCATTTCTTCTTTATTCGGTTTTCTTCGATTTCTTTTTCATTTGTTCCTTCTCATTTTTCTACTCTAGATTTTTTTATTCTTCTTGCATTTATTTCTTCGGTATTATTTTTATTTCCTTTTTATTTGGTTTATTTTGTTTATTTTTTATTTTATTTTTTCAACTTTTTTGTTTCTTTTGGTTTTCATTCTACATTTTTTGTATATGTAAACAATAATTTTTCTAATACACGGTTAACATTTTCCACTACGAATTTAGCATTTTTAATACATAGCTAACATTTTTTCTCTATGCATTTTAAACACTTTTTAAATACTGAATTATTATTTTTCAAATACAAGATTAACATTTTCTGAATACATGGTCAACATTTTTCCTATAGTTCTTTTTACAGTTAACATTTTCCATATACTAGCTTACATTTTTCCTATACTTCTTTATACACCTTTTAAATGCTTGATTAACATTTTTTAAACACAATTAATATCTTACAAATACTTGATTAAAACTTTTCAAATACTTGTTTAACATTTTCTCAAATGCTTGACTAAATTTTTTATATACATGATCAAAAAACTTCATCATCTTTTAATTCATGATTAACATTTTTTCTATACACATTTATCATTTTTCAATTACATCTGCAACATTTTATTCAAATTCTCGGTTAACAATTTTATATACATGATCAAATTTGTTTCATCGTTTTTTAATACATGGTAAAGACTTTTTCCAAATGCTTGGCTAACATTTTTCAAACACTTGTTCAACATTTTTTTCAAATGCTTGATTAAATACGTTTAAATAAATGATTCATTTTTTTCATCCAAATTTATTTATTTTATACATATTTTGTATATGTGATAAACATTTTCTATACACATTTAACAGGTTTTTAAATGCTTGCTCAACATTTTCCAAATTTATTTATAATATTTCGAAGTGTAAAGAAATAAAAATAGAAAGCAAAAAAGGAAAAAAAAAGACGTGAAAAAAAATCGAAAACGAGGATGTTGTTTCGCGCGCGACTGGGCCGGCCAATTCGCGGCTCCCTTTGAGTGAGGGTTCGTTCTGTCTCGCTGAATGCGAGACATGTGAATTTGTAAAATGTTCGCGCATTTGATATTAGGATGAAAAATAAAAAAAGGTTCATGCACTTGAAAAACGTTCCTAGATTAAAAAATGCTCAGGAATTCAAAAAAAAGTGAACGTATTTAAAAATGTTTATGGATTTCAAAAAATGGTCGCGAAATCAGAAAATTCTCTCTATATTTAGAAGTGTCCAAAATTTCAAAAAAGTGGGTGAACCTAAAATTTATTCATGAATTTGAGTCAAATAAAAAAGGAAGAAAACATTTATCACAAATCCATATCCCTAAATGGGCGTCCGTTTGCTTTACGAACTATCGCCTATCGGGACATACTATTACCATCCCTAGAAACCCTAAACCTTACCATGGAGTACACCTGTTCACTTTACTAACGTTTTTGGTTTCTATTTGGTTTCCCAAAAAATTCAAACATAAATTTAATTAAGAACGTCTATATTTTTGAAATTTTGATAACTTGTTTTTCTAAAAACTCAACATTTTTTTAGAAATTTACAAGCATGTTTTGACACAAATGTTTGTGTTTTTAATAAAACCCTATTTTTAAAAAAATGTTTTTTAGGTTTTTGAATATTAACAAATCAAATTTATTTTAAAAATGAATGAAAATCCAAGAAAAAAAGGGTAACGTAAAACATTAAAAAGCTTAAAAACATAAAACATTAGAAAAAAGGACTAGAAGAAAGCTAGAAGGTTCCCAAAACTGAACGATGTGGCCCACTTGCTATAATTGAACGAGCTTGCCCATTCTCGCTCATTGGTGTGATTACGATTTTCCGGTAACTTGACGCAATGAGCGTCATTTAAGGAACATGCTTTTAGTTAAGATATTGTAAAGTGGCCCAATCTAATGTTTTGAAAAATATGAATAAGAATATATTCGTGGTTTAATTCAAAAAACGTGTATTTGAAAAAAGAGTTATTATTTTCAAAAAATAATGTTAACACATGTCTGAATATGTGTTCGTATGCTTTGGGAAGAACCTTAGAAAATAAAAAAGAAGAGAAAATGAAAATAAAGATATATATGAAGAAAAATGGAAATGGGCCGTACTAGGATAGATAAGGGTGCGTGTTTGCCCAACGTTTTGTTGGGACGGGTGTGGAGTACTTTTTTTTTGTATCGAGCGCAAATTAGAGAAGTGGTATATGTATGAAGATTTCCGGCCCGATACACGTACGACACTTGGCCATGACTCATTGATCCAACTGGGGAAGCAAATTTGATGATGCATGGTAGTATCGGATGGAAATCAGACATAAAACATCGTACGAGAAGCTATTTTGAAATAGGTAATGTGTGTTTGGAGTGCCATACTTTCTCCCTTCGAAAATCTTGGATCGAAAATTCTCATGTTACATTGTTGAGGAGGAGTTGCTGGCTTTAAATTGATGTGACATTTGTTTTCACAATACAATGGGCCTTTTGTTGCCTATGGTGGTGTCGATTCTTTAGTTTCTTCACTTGCACTACTGCGTAAATAGACGGATCGTCAAATAAAACAAGGTAAGGATCTTTAGGTTGTGTTAGGGTTTCTCATGATCTAATGATCTATAGGAATTCAACTTCAGCAAAGAAAAATACCCTCCAATTTTTAATAACTTCAGGCTCTACGTCAGCTATGTACAGAAGACAACTACTGGCGACAAAGACCTCGAGGGTCAACTTTCTCTTAGCTTGACAAAACCTCGTCAGAGTAGAATATATCCTCGAGATCATGGAGCATATTCCATCACAACGGACGTACGCACTCGATGTCACTACGGACGAGCAACATATACGCTGACGACGTGAGGCGATCACCAGTTGTGTCTCTGGTGAACTGGCGATGCAAAGCCCGGACACTTGCCAGCGGTGAATGAAAGCGAATGAAATGGAAGGATACTATATCGATCGACACACAATCAGCTGGTAAACCAGCATGATCTTTCCTTGACCAGCTTGCATGTCACCACAAGTCAAGGAGAGAGACGATACTATACCCGTTCTAAATCAAGATGCTCAATTAATTGAGCCTCGTGGTGCATATAGAAACATGGCCTAAGTGATCTGTCAGGCTGTAGTTTAGTGCTGTCAGCATTTCAAAGTTTCATGTTTGTTTACTACAGTACATGTTGACTTGCGTCGTATGCAGCTTGTAGGGAATTAATGTATGCAGCTCTTTTGTTGTTTATGTCCATCCGGTGTTTGCCCGGAAATTTCTCAAACAGCGACGGTGTTTTTTTTACTACAGTCACCCCTAACATTTCGGAGTGGACCTTTAGATAAGATCATTGAATCAATCCATAAAAATCAGATTTGGAAATTGTAATCTACTTCTGGGTTAGATCGACAACTCCAAAATTTCAGCTCAAAATCCAGTCTACAGCTAGAGCCAAAAAAAAACTCAAATGTGAATAGGGTTCACCTTTGAGTGAGTAGTATTTGGCACTATTTAAAACTGATTTTGTACTTTTTTTATTCAAGTGCATGCCATAGTTAAAGCTGCAATTTTTGGAGTTATATATATAACATCGATGTATGTTGTTGGATTCTTTTTAAAACCGTCGAACATGTTTTGTATGTCCAAAATATTGATCCCAAAACCCCACCCAAAAAAATTCATCTCACAGATCATACCTAAGGAAATTGTTATACTAGTCGCTTCTGCAAATGGGTAGTTGAACAACACTATGTGATACTTTCACCGATGGTCTCCCCTGAAAACCATTTATGTAAGTCTTATTATTGTAAGCACAGAGTCGACAATGATAATCTACAGAAAAGAAGCATCTCTTTATTAGAGTCGTCTGTGAATTTTGAGCACGAAGTATGCCCTCAGCAGCCACAAATCTCTGGAGAGGCCAGTTCTGAACGACGATGGCATACATGCTTGTAGACGTAGTGCACACATGCACGGATGCACCACTTGTTTACTCCCTTCGTTCTAAAAAAGGGGCGTGGCTAGATGTAAGTCGCCGTCCAATGAAGATCCAACAGCGCCCGGCCTTTTTCTTCCTTCAGCCGGCCTTCTTCTTCCTTCCTCTTCCCAGACTGCTGCAGGGGCCACCGGGCCGAACAGTCTGCGATCACCACCCGTGGTCGGCGACGCTCCCGCGCAGCCTTGCCACCCCACCCTTTAGATTCGACAAAGTTGAACCACCGGGCCGAACAGTCTGCGATCACCACCCATGGTCGGCGACGCTCCCGCGCAGCCTTGCCACCCCACCCTTTAGATTCGACAAAGTTGAACCACCGGGCCGAACAGTCTGCGATCACCACCCGTGGTCGGCGACGCTCCCGCGCAGCCTTGCCACCCCACCCTTTAGATTCGACAAAGTTGAACCACCCCCCCCCCCCCCCCCCCCCTCTTTTCCCTAAGATAGATGGCGAGGCAGCCTGCCAGTGAGCTCCTTCCTTCTCCTTCCTCCGGCGAATTTCTTTGGGCATCTCAAAAACGGCTGATCCATTAGCTAAAGTCAGGTCGACTGACGTTTAGCTAATGTGTAAAGTAAGTGTCGTTGTTTTATTTCATAAATTTGTGAACATTATTATACAAAACGTGATTGGTTGTAACAATGAAAGTCAGAGATTGCCACGAAAGCAACCTGACGGTCAAGCGCGTCTACCTGACCTGTGG
Organism: Triticum monococcum; assembly: GCA_034509565.1. NCBI lineage: Eukaryota > Viridiplantae > Streptophyta > Magnoliopsida > Poales > Poaceae > Triticum > Triticum monococcum. Next base: position 696,572,460 of record CM067845.1, read on the forward strand.
CGATCCTTGAGAGGACTGGATTGCTACGCCTCGGCGCGTGCATGTCCCCATCGTTTTGACGTGTTCCCGCCCGGATGACGATTGACGAAGCCGCTGCACCCGCACCGGCCCGTACGTACGTGGACGAAAGCGATACCACGACCGAGTCTCGTCGATCCACCGGTGTGGGCTAGGACACGTACGCTACACAAGAGTTTCAAGCCGGGCGCGGTGCACTCACCAGCACGTGCGTGTTTTTTCTTTGAGCGGTCACGACCACGTGCGTGCTTATCTGGCCATCTCATCTCATAGCTAGGATCAGTCGTGCACATCCAAGAACTAGTGAGTGGACTACTCTCAGAGCATCTACAGCCGCACATCCCAACCCGCCTCAAACGCTCGGTCCGAGGCATGTCGGCGATCGATAAAAAAACAACCCAAATGGACGCCTTAAATGTCCGGTTGATCGGCACCCCTCATATATAGCTCAAATCTTGAGCGGATATAAGGGGCTTGGAGGCGATCGGACGCGTCCATCACATCGAACTAATGATGGGGTCCTACAGGAAACACTTCAAAAACCGACGGTCTGAAACTCGTATCATCTGTCAGACCGATGGCGCCATGTGGCGCCACTCCGGAGGGCCACGTAGTGCCTATCCCGACTATTTAAACCGACCTCCGGCACAAAAACCCTTTCCGTCCACATTTCCCCCCTCCTGCCCGTCGCCGCCACACTTTCCGATCGTTGTCCGCCACTACTAGTAGCTATGCCCCCACGCCGCCGGATAAGGAGCTACCCATATGTAACGTCGGAGGGCCGGCATCAGCTCCTTGAGCAAATCCGGGCACGGTGGATCTGGAGGAGGACTTGAAAGTGGTGGAGGGGGAGGTAGAGGAGGAGAAGGGTATTGCGGATGCTGGGTACACGGATCTGCAAGCGAAGCAGCAGGCGATCCTCATTTCCCATTGGTCAGAACCGGAGGCGGAGGCCAAACGTCATCATCGGTAGAAGGCTCAGGCGGAGTATGCCGCGGAAGTCGACGAGACGATCGCGTATATGGATGATGATAAGGAGGAGAAAGAGGAGCCTTCCTACGCACCCATCTACCAACGATAAAGTGTAGTAGCTAGCGTGTTGTAGTATGTAAGTTTATTTTGCATCTAAGGCCAGCTGTTGTAGGAGATGTGACCGGTCACTATCCTAGGACAATTGAGGGGTCAGATTTGCCAAAACGGGTTGTAGATGCTCGTAGCTAGCTACTGGATGCTCTCACAGTCACTCGCATGGGCCCCAACTCGTACCTATCTTCTAGTACATGGGCAGGCACCAGGTCCGCCGTACTCCTACGCGGGTGCAGCTTACACATATCTAGGACAGCCCATGAGCAGTGCTCATCGACGTCTTGACTTGACTTGGAGTTGGAGCTGTCTGTCACTGAGTCAGTACTGGTCGATCCTGCCCTCCCGGGTGCACGATGGGCCGCTGGAACCGCATCACGTTTGCGAGCTAGGGTGGGCACGTGGAGCGGCACTGTTTTGGCAAAGCATTGTGCGGTGCAGCTTTGCTGGGCGCATCAGCCGTGCGGCATGTGATCGATGTAGATACATCATGTCGTAGGTAGTACGTTTCGTTCGTCGGCTCCTTCCGTCCCCGTCGCGGGCATGGGCGCAAAGCAGCGGCACTCACCGGAGAATGGAGATCCAGTCCACTCCGCGCGGGTACTCCGGCCGGAATCCCCGGAAGATCTTCTACTGGCGGTGCCGTCGGGCTCGGAGTGGAGCGTGACAGGGCGACCTTTTCAAACGGCGGTGCGCCGGTGCCGCCCGGATTAATCAACGAGGAGAGAGGAAAAGAAGGAAAAGCTCCATCGGCACTGAGTGACCCGGCCCTAGCTAAATATTGGGGCACCAGATCGGACTTCCCGCCCCTCAAAAGAAGAAAGATTGACGAGACGATACTGTAAGTCTAACCGTGCCGCTTAGTTGTAGTTGCGTTCACTTTGCCGGCAAGTAAAGTTGCTATATTCATGTCAAAAGGAAAAGGTTACCGCGTCAACTGATCCATGTAATGTAAAAGAAAAAGATGGCAGCATCCAAGATATTTTTTTTCCGAAAAGTGCAGCACCTAAGATGACTGGAAAGTAGATTAGTGTGACCTGTCAAATTCGTATCGCAAAAGTTGCATTAAGATTCGTTGAAGCCAACAAACTCCAAGTCTGAGGGTATCTCCCACGTGGGTCATCAAAATGTCTGGGCCAGACGATCTGGATATTTTTAGAGCTTCAACAAATATCTAGGTCTAGATGCCTGAAATCCCGTATACCTAAACCGAGGGTAACTTTGGGGAAGTAGATTAGTGTGACATGTGAAATCTCTTTTTCCTCTTGGTTCGTCTCACATACCTGAAATCCCACAGCCCACGTCTCTCGCTCATCTCTTTTTCCTCTCGATTCGTCTGGTTCACTGTCAGTCATAGATCATAGTCTAGACTTGAGGAACATGGTTGACATGTGAAATCCATATCCCAAAAGTGGTGCTAAGTTTTGTGAAAGCCAACAAACTCGGAGTCGGAGCTCAACAAGACAAAGGTACGACCTGTTTGGTTCGCGGAAAAGAGAGTTGCTTCAGATTCCAGTATAAAAACGTAGGTAGCATTTGTTTCGGCTATGATGGTTTTTGAAGTACTCCCTTCGTTTTTCTTTAATATTTCAATATGAACTAGCTACATACATACTAATATGAGTGAAGAAACACATTAAAATGTGTTTATACACATCTGAATTAATTGGTGGGTTGAATCTAAGATTTTACAAGATAGAGGGCCATATAATTTAACACAATAATGTCCATTAGCCATGTAAGACATTGTTCCGAAGACAAGAGTGATCCGAAACGATTGTCTGAAAAAGTATTCTCTTTAAAAAAAAATCTTGTCTCCTGGTCACCCTATTGATCTTTTGGATCAAAAAACTCGGCAGTGTAGCGGTGGACTCCCCCCCCCCCCCCCCCCCCTCTCTAAAAATAACAGTCTTTACGGTAGTTCGATTACACAAATCTAAACATGCAACATTATTCATTATTTTCTAAAATTGATAAAATATATGGCATGAAAATAGTTTGAAAATATATAAATATTTATAAAGATGTGCTCCATCAGATCCGAATTAATTGACGCGGTCTCTATACAACGTAAATTAATCCTGATAAGAGAAAATAGGTTTTTTTAATATTTAACTCTCTCACGAGCAATAAAAATGGCAGAGAGAGAGAGACTGTCAGAGGTCATGCCATTTGACAAGTGATAATTTCCCGTGACGTTTTCTAGCTAGGCTGAACTTATTCGGCCGTTATTTGCACAGTAACTCTATATGAGATCTCGAGATGTAGATGCATGTATCCGGGCAAAACTCACAAGGTGAAAAAGAAAGAAAGAAGATTGACGAGATAGTGCAATGTAGGCAAGTCTAATCCTGTCGATTAGAGTGTGTGCGACCGTGACAGAGTGCGCACCCGTTCTACATGCGTTCCTTCCATGTCGGCAAATGTCGGCAAATAAAGTTGTCGCATCCAAGATGACTGTAAAGTGGATTAGTGTGAACTGTAAAATCTGTACCGCACGCGGCAAGACCAAAGGCAACACCGTTCAAAACAAAAGGTAGTTTCAACATCGGGTAGAGTAATTACCACAAAAAACCATCTGCAGAAATATATCACACCCCAAAATACTTGTTATTTTTCGCAATAAAAAGTACTCCATCCGATTCAAACTAAGAGCATCTACAATCAGACCTCTCAAACCCGCTTTATACGTCCGGGCTGACCGGCAACCCCATATCCAGCCCAAATATGGGGCGGATATGAGGGCGCCCGGGCACGCCCGTCACGTCAGACCCGACAGCCCGGCCCCATCTGAAATTGCACCAAATCCACCCCGTATACCAGCCGGATCCATTTGCTCTCTCCTCTCTTCTTCCTCCTCTGCACCGCCCATCTCGCGCTCCGCCGCCGCGCCCGCTCCGCAGCCGTTCCCAGGCTCTCCGCAGCAAGCTCCAGAAGAGTGCTCCTGTCCTCGCCGCGGGGGACGTCGTCGCCGGCCTGGACGCCACCTTGATACCTGGCTCTGCCTTGCGTTTGATGTGTTCGACATATTGACCGACCGGAATTATTGTGATTTTGTTAGGTAAAATGATGGATTTTGATACTTCGTCGGACGAGGAGTATGGACCGATGAAGCTTGACCAAATGATTCAAGATGAATTCTTCGATTCATCGGATTTGGACAAAGAAGTGGACATGATCATGCTCATGAGCATGCAAGAGGAAATGGACCGACAAGTGGAGCATATTCTCAACTTCAATGGCTCAATCAAAGGGAGAAGAGTGATCAACTGGGACAGGGTGTCCGGAGCAAAGCTACTGCACAATGACTACTTTGCTCCCACACCTGCTTTTCTAGATGATCCATGATTTCGTCGCCATTTTTGCATGCGAAAATCATTGGTTTTGCGCATTGTGGAGGGAGTGGAGGCACACGACGACTACTTCAAGCTCATAAGGGATTGTTGCGGCCAACTCTTTTTCTCGGCCAAGCAGAAGTGCACGGCTGCTCTGAGGATGCTTGCACTTGGTACTACTGCAAACGCCATTGGTGAGAGCACGTGCCTGAAGACTACTGTCAAATTTACCCGCGCCGTGGTTGAGGTGTTTGGACCTGGGTATATCAGAGAACCAAGTGTGCAAGACATGGAGAAGTTGTTGGCTATTGGAGAGGCAAGGGGGTTTCCAGGAATACCCGAATCAATTGATTGCATGCATTGGCAATGGAAGAACTGCCCCAAAGGTATGCGGGGAATGTATCAAGATCACACCAAAGAGGCCACCATCATACTAGAAGCGGTGACATCACATGAATTATGGATTTGGCATCCTTTCTTTGGAATGCCTGGTTCTCACAACGACATCAACGTGCTTCAACGATCTCCGGTATTCAGGAGGCTTTGCAATGGGGAATCACCACCGTGCAACTTCACCGTCAACAACCGGGACTACAACATGGTATACTATCTTTCCGATGGTATCTATCCTCAGTGGGCGGTGTTTGTGAAGACCATATCCGAGCCGCATGACAATAAACAGAGCCACTTTGCAACAATGCAAGAAGCGGCTAGGAAGGATGTGGAGAGGGCATTTGGTGTGCTTCAGGCTCGTTGGGAAATTGTGCGGAGCGCTGCAATGATATGGGAATCGGAAACTTTGTGGCAGCTGATGACATGTTGTGTTATTCTGCGCAATATGATTGTCGAGGATGAGGGTGATGATGTAGCCCAAACCCATGATTTCGAAGCACCCGGAGAACAAGTTGAAATCCAGGAAGATCAAGATGCGGCTCAACTTATGAACTTTCTGCAGATGCATCAGAATCTTCGATATCAGCAGGTGCACATGCAGCTATCCACAATGGCAACAAAGGAGGCAATGCTTGAGTTTGGCACTTCAAATAAATTTGATGTTAATGCTATCTATGTTTGATACCAACAATAGCTATTTACGTGCGACATTGTGTTGCATGATCGACGTACATGTATTTGCATGGATATAAGAGATGTGGATGCCCAGAATGAAATATGAGGGCCCATTCGGATGCGCCCGCGGGCGTTTGAGAGGCCGAATTAGCCAAGTCAGGTTGTATATGCTCTAATCTTAGTTTAAACTTGCGACACTTATTTTGAATCGGAGGGAGTACTTTCTTTTCCATATGATCCATCAAAAGAGATCGTATGTATGATAATGAAACAGAAACCAAAATAACATCCAGGTGCGAGCATCCACGTGCAAAAGCTAAAACAAATGGAAAACTACACAATCTTATGAAGTAGGATGTCGCAAGACGCTCACATCAAAATGTCAAAAGCATGAAAAAAGTACTTGATGCAAAATGTGAATTCAGATCATATCGATTACTCGCTCAGTTTCATAATTCTTGTCGTGGTTTTAGTTCAAGTTCGGTCTAAAACCATGACAAAAGAGTAAATTATCAAAAACCGTCACAATTGCGCATGATGAATCCAAAGGCCACCCTTTTCATAATAGTTTGCTGATGCCACCGTTTTTCAGTAATCGCATTGCCGAAACCAGTAAATGTTCGGTTGACCATGTTTTGATAGACCCAAGACCCTGGCCCCACCTATAAGGTCCACATGGCAAAGGCAAATGACAAGGCATGACGGTTGTTAACGTCACTCAGTTAACCTAGCCGCCGCCGCGAACAGGTACAGTCCCCCCTCCCCCCAAATTCTCCCACCCCAGTCCGTACCCTCTCCCGCTCCCTCCATGAAGACTGACAGGGAAGGCGACAGTGACGACGGCGGCAGGCGGATGACGCATTGGACAAGACCCCTCCCAACTAAGATGACTAGCTTGGTGCCACATCGAATTGTGCGTAGGCGGTAGATGACCTTGAAGCCAGGGCGAGGGCGACCCTACCCTAGGCCTGGAAGGCCAATCCCAGCCAGAGCAATGGATTCACCTCTGGTCTAGGTAGTACGGAGTAAGTTCCCCTTCCCTGCCCACTTGCATCTGCATCTAGGCGGTTTGTGTCGTGAAAGTAGTAATTGATACAGATAAGTTCGAAACATCTAATAATATAAAGTCGTACTAAAGCTGTGATAATTAATATTGATCGGAAAGACCATTTTATTCCACGATTTTTGTTTGCAACTTGACGGAAACTCGAAATAGGTTTTCACTCCACTTTATCAATATAAAGAAGCTATCATGTCCATACAACGAGTATCAGAACACCGAAATAAAATAGTCTGCTAGGACATCAGCATAGGCACGCCCAAAGAAACATAAGAGAAAGCTAGAACAAAGACCACAAAGTGGCCACATCATTAGGAGGCCTGCAGCGAAGAGAGGCGTTAAGCGATGACATGTAGCTCATTCAACATCTGCCTTAGCCTGACGCAGTCCCACTGCTTAGCCAATGGGTGCTGAAAAAACGCACAAAATTTGAAGGAGTCAGAGGCCCGTGTAAAGAAAGACTCGCTCAAAGTGAGCTGATAGAGGAAGACAACCGCGAGAGTGCATGGCATGTATGAAGCAGGTGTCAATTTGTTTTATCTAAGTGTGGTTCATATCGACGCACATCTACTCCTGTAAAAACCTGAGTTGGTGATGAGGATGTGTCTGTCACCTTCATTTACAACCATTCGATTACATCCAATGCATCTGAGACAAACTATGTCAGTTTTTGCAAAAAGACCCCCCACTCCACTTGTCGTTTGTAGATAACCCCTGCCTCTCACGTTCAGCCACTCTCCCTCTCACCTCATCTAGCCATCTCAGGAAAAAAATAAGAAGGATCTGGAGAGGTCGTTGCTCTCGGCGCCGTCGGCCCCCAACGCCTCTCATGCCTTCTATCAGGCCGCATTGCCGACCACCACCACGACCCCCTCCTCCTCGCCATCTCCTCTGCCCCTTCCAAATCATCCTGAGTTACATTCATGGCGGTCTAGAAAAAATCGATACTCAAAAAATGATTTTTAAATATAATTTTTTTGCAAAGCACAATAAACGTTATTTCTTCATGAAGTTTTGGATGCAGGTTGAAAACTTGAATGCTTTTGTTTGCAAAAGATATTTTTTATCTATTTTGCCTACATTTACTATTCACATGGATGCTTGTGAGCTCTAGAAAAGAATGAATATCGAAAAAACCTATCGATATTTGTTACACATGAGATGACCCCACATACTTTATCAAATAAACAACTATCGGATCAATGCATTTTGATGTTTCGTGTAACGCAGGGGTCTTACTAGTAACTGAAAAGCAAAGAATCTAGCACGTGAATGACGTGGAAGCGCCGTGGCACACGATACAAAGAGTACACTGTGAGAACGTAACAAATTTTAGGTTGCAAGCAATCGAGGCAGCTGCGGACGTGGTTTCAGTTTCCCTCTTCCCAAACGAGCAGGTGTGCATCATTTCTTTTCTCGATCCAGTCGGTTGTTTCATACTCCTGCAGTTGCCAGCCCTGAGCGAAAACGACGGCGGAGACCAAACTTCCATAAGAGCAAAGCCAAACATTTTCGTTCGGAGTCGGTTGGCAGCACGTCTGATCGGCGAAGCAACTAATTTCATGTGCATGCATACTCTGATGGGCGTTTCCAGAGTATAAGCAGTTTCTGTGAACTACTGGTAGAGACCTGACTGGAATCCTGCCGGTCTCATCTTTCCGTGGACGTGGACAGTGCCGTCTTTGAAGCACTATACAAATCTGACCGTGGAGCAGTGTGGAGGATTTGGTCTAAGCAGCCGCTTGCTTGGCTTAGGAGGAAGGTTCAGAGACACTGGTACTACGGTACAATTCAAAGTTTCCTCTTTATCCACAAGATACAATTCAAACTTTGAAAAGCAGCCGCTTTGAAAGGAGGAAATCTCTTAGCCGTCGGCGTGTAGACCAAGTCAATACTTGGATAGTGAAAAACGCACATAGTGAAGACTACTGTGTCATACTCCCTTTAGCTTACAAAAATGTCTTATATTATGAAACAGAGGAAGTAGTATTTGATAAGATGTTTTTCTTTTCAATAACAGGCGGGTCTAGCAGCGCATGCGGATTGCGGGTTAGTCCCATTGGTGTCCACGGCATAGCTCTGGCTGACTGGATATATAGATTGTTGCAAGAAAAAAAAAGAATCAATAGAATTTTCGTAAAACAAAGCATTTCATAATTCCTTTTTGTCTTTTAATAGCAACATGATCATATAGTATTAGTATGCAAAACAAAGATCATAAGATACACATTTAGAAATGATTCGATATTCAAAATGATCTGTATTGTGCAGTTAAAGAAGGGGCTAAATCATTTACATCATTACATGAGATAAACATAAGTGCTTAACACATTCGACACACTAAGAATAGCACCCTTGCATTTACAAGGATCATTCATCAAGTTCAATTACAAGTTACTATAATTTAACTATGTTTGGTTACATATGTTAGAGTTGTGTCGAATATTATTGTACAAGTTAGGTTACAGTTGGACTTGGAGTCGTACGGTGTTTAGACAGAGTAGGGGTCGTGTCCAAGTAGGACACTTGTATCCTAGGCCTCTCATATATAGCGGGGGTAGACACACGATGTAACCTATGCCAACATAATAGCACGGGCACGCGGGGGGAGCCGGCGGCGTGTGCCGGCGGCCGGGGTGTGGTATTGTGACGTCACGGGAAGGAGCGCCCGTAGTCAGGCCTCGGGGATGTAGCCATGATGGTGAACCTCGTTAACAAATCTCGGTGTCGTGCTTATGTGATTGCTTGGTCCTCGGTAGATCGACGGAGCGCCTCGGATTTATTCTAACAAGTGGTATCATGAGCTAGGTTATTCAGAGGCCGTGGATTGTTGATCTAGAGGAAGTATCGAGTTGAGATGCAGCCGGCTATGGTGTGGTTCTCGGCGAGATGGAGAAAAGCGATCGGTAGCAGGCGACGTGAGGCTAGTATGCTGGAGGTCTTGCAGATCAGCAGAGGATTGGTACAAGCAGCGGCTGGTTGATCGATCGCAGCGACAGCGGCGCATACAGCGGCGGCGGGATCCGTATCAGATCGTGGCAGCAGAAGCGTACAAGGGCTGGCCGAGCCAGGCTAGATGCGACCGAGTCGGGCGGTGACGTTGGTTGCGCGGCCGTACACACTGCAGGGATCGGGAGCAGCTATACCGTTGATTTGTTTGGAAATAAAAAGGGGACCGAGTCCCTGGAGGAGAGGTTCTCCTCGTGGCCGAGACGCGGACATGCAACATCATGGCAGACTCAAAAGAAAAGCATCATCGTTGGAAGACAAGGACTTCGGACAAGCAACGCTAGCATCGGGGAAGTTGGGCCAAGACAGGAGCTACGTCATGTGAAGACCAGCTAGTTGAATCGCTAGTAATACGCGGAGGTTCTGTTCGTGTACTTGGGGATCATGGGAAGACTGCTCGGTTATTTTTCACAGGGTCAGCCGTACAAAGAATCATGGTGTCAACGGGTACCAGGTTTGAGGTGGGGAAGTTCAATGAAACTGGAAATCTTGGATTATGGCAGACAAGGATGGAAAAATTGTTGGCACAATAGTGAATGCTTGAAGGCGTTGCGGGATGTCAAGCCAGACGGAGGATGTGGACTGTGAGGAGTTGCAGATGGTTGGAGTCTGGGAAGTTCGGCCGGGTCAGACTTGTCAGCCGGATGGATCGACGCAAGTCGGTTGGTACAGAAGACGGTGATGGGATCAGCGAGGACGACATAAGAGCGTGATGCTGATGGTGACCGACTTTTGGACGTGGAAACACGTGACGCAGGCCCGAGGGCTTGTGTGGCTTCGACAAGACTATGGCGCGGGATTGATTCAAGGTGGTGTATACATGGAGCTTGAAGTCGATGAGGCGCAGAGGGTGGACTGATCATCTACCATGGAGTCGTGTTGAAGGTAGAGCTGGATTGAGGGGCTACGGTGTATGGATCCAGAGAACCGAAGCCTATTCAGCGGCGGGTAAAAAGCGAGGGATGCGTAGTTCGGACTGGAGCCCAGTGGTCTGATGGAAGCGTGAAACTCGTCATCGGTCGGTGATGACTGGTGGTACTCTGCAGTGGGGGTTGAGTGGTGTGGGTTCGCGGCCCTTGAGACTCGACCGGGACAGCGGAGGCTCGACGCGGTAATAGCGGCGAGGCGTGTGGTACGCACGGGACATGGAGACGGGCCAGGGCTCTGGTGGTCATACATGTGGTGAGACAACAACGATTTTGACTCGGGATGACTACAAGCAACGGTGAAATTCCTTCAATTTTCAGACAGACGGTCATGAAAGAGCGGTGACATTGAGTTCAGGTAACTCTTATATGTGGTGTCCAATATGCGAGTTGTTCATTTTCACGCAGACAGTGATCGGTGTGTGATGGTGTTGAGCGGATTCTCCGGAAATTGGGAGCATAAAGTAGAGTAATTAGGAACTTAATTTTGCTCAAGTATTGACTGTGAAGAAGACGAGAAGGGACTACAGTTGCAGGTGGAGTCACATGGAGTCTGGGAGTAGCAGTGGTGCTCATGGTGTATCTCAAGTCCAATGTATATGGAGGTTTGACACACGGACGAATTCAAGGTGGTGGAGAATATTCGCCAAGGTGGAGTTTGTTAGAGTTGTGTCGAATATTATTGTACAAGTTAGGTTACAGTTGGACTTGGAGTCGTACGGTGTTTAGACAGAGTAGGGGTCGTGTCCAAGTAGGACACTTGTATCCTAGGCCTCTCATATATAGCGGGGGTAGACACACGATGTAACCTATGCCAACATAATAGCACGGGCACGCGGGGGGAGCCGGCGGCGTGTGCCGGCGCCCGGGCGGCCGGGCGGCCGGGGTGTGGTATTGTGACGTCACGGGAAGGAGCGCCCGTAGTCAGGCCTCGGGGATGTAGCCATGATGGTGAACCTCGTTAACAAATCTCGGTGTCGTGCTCGTGTGATTGCTTGGTCCTCGATAGATCGACGGAACGCCTCGGATTTATTCTAACAACATACATCTTTTTACGATGGAGTGGTCACTAGTCTTTGAAAATAATCTCTCTCTCTCTCTCATGAAAATGATTTGAACTAAAGAGACTCAGATTACAGATACGATGGCATTGAGACCCTGGATCAGGCAATGATGCCATGGGCCTTCTTTTAATTATATGTTCAACTTGGTATAGGAGCATTAGCAAGTTGATCAACTTCTCCTCCGAGGTCATTTGAAATGTGTGTGGCTTCTTTCAATCTTAGAATTTATTATGTTGAGTTATTCATTGTGAAATCAACACATGTAATTAGATGGTTAGAGGGAGGATGATACACTCAACCAACATGAGATCAACTTCAAACCACCAGGGTTACCCAATATATGTCTGAACACGTTAGATGCCGCTCTGTTTTGTCAATAACTTGAAATGCTCACTTTTGTGTGCTGGATCTGACTAGCTCCCACATAGTACAAAACAAGAAAGAAAAAAAAATGCTCTTCATGACCAAACGAAGACAAAAATACAAAGATAACCAATTTGTGTTCATAAGATTTTCTTCCAGAAAAAGGGGTAGTTTCCTTTCTAAAAATATAAGGGACATGGTATTTGTAAGTTGCCTTAAAAGAAATTTGGAGTCAAGTGACCACCGTCCATTAGATTGAAATCTCAAGGCTGGGTTGCATCTTCTACCTCAGATCATTCTTTTTCCCTAGCTTCCTCCGGCCATCGTTCTCTTGCTGTCCTCTGAGGCCATCCCAACCGCTTCCCACCGCCACCCGTGACCGATGGCACTACCAGCGACCTCCTGGTCCACCTCTATAAGTCCACGTCCCCCCCCCCCCCCCCCCCCCCCCCCCCCCCGCGGCCATCACTCCAACCCCTGACATCTTCTCCAACTCCAGCAAGCCCCTCGCCACTCCAGACTTGGCCGCACTGGCGATCCCGCACCTCATTGATGCTCGGCACGGCACCCACATCTTTGCCTTGATGTTGCACTCAGAAATCGACTAATCTGAGATGGTAGCAACTTGATAAAAGAAAACGCAGAAAAACAAAGTAGCTACAACCATGTAACCTCAATTTAAAAATATATGTTAAATAAATGGATAGAAGGGCATTGACACACTTAACCCATGAGGGGGTGAATTCAAACCCTAGGTTTACCGCCATGTATGTTTGAACATGTTACATGCCACTTAGTTTTGTCAGTAACTTGAAATGCTCATTCTTGTGTTCTAGATCTGACTAGTTCCACATAATTTAAAACAAGAAAAGAAAACAAACTGGTGTCCATCATCCAGCGATGACAAAAGTACATACATACTTTTTGTGTGTTCACAAGACCTTTACGAAAATGAGGTAGTTTCTTTTTGGAAAAAGAAAGTCACTAAAGCTAAAAGGACATATTCGGCATCGCAAAAAATATATTAGAGCATAGCAATATTTGTAGTCTTTGTTCCAGTTCGCTTGTCCGATTCCTCAGTGCCATACTTTTTAGTTCATTTTGTCCCCCCGCCCCTCTGACATGTGGGGCCTGCATGGGTAGAGGGTGAGGCACCGCTATATGTCATATGGATGTTTACCATTCAACAGAGTGTCACGTAGACAAAATACGAAGCCTTACTATGTGACCGTGACTGTCTCATAACTATGATTCTTTTTTAGAACATGAGTCGTATTCTGTTATGATTTAATTATTTATTTTAATCCCTAATTTCCTTTTTTTACATCTGATTTTTTTATTGAAAGGTGATCAAAGTAGCATCATTTACAAGAGAAGCAGCAATCTCGTTGGGTGGTTCATCCATCCACCCAGAACACACCTTACTCCTAGCTAGACTAGCTAGATCATGGGAACGATGTTTGCCCCCCCCCCCCCCCCCCCTAAGAGTATGCTCAAAAATAATTTATGGTAATCACAAGCAACATGAAAGCTATCATCAAAGATTGTTGCCGCGTCTGCCATTCTTCATCGTCTCAATCACTTCAACGTTATCAAAATTCACTTATATTTGGCGTCGTCCGCCATTCTTCATCATCGTCCCAGCCCCTGCTATTTTCTTAATTACCAAGGCGAGTACTATTTGGCATGTCGGTTGCTCATGCCCTTTTGTACATGCACCCTTTGTAATCCTATATAAAGTCTAAAAGTATAAAGGACCGGGAGGCTCAATGCCTGCCTCGGTTGGCTTCCATGTATATTAATAGCAGCACAAGTTTACAGAGTTTGATTGCAATTTACAACACAATCAGGTATTAATACATGGAAACTATTTATATGGCAGAAGCTTTGCGCGGACTCCGGGATGAGGTGCCATCGGTGCTCTGTACTCTAACACTCCCCCGCGGTCTGAAGCGGGAGATGCTTGAAAAAAAACAATAGATAACCCCTTCGTGAAGATGTCGGCGGACTAAAAGAAGGAGGGCACATTAAGACACGAACAGTGCCAAGTGTGATCATTTCCTCAACAAAGTGGATATCCAGTTTGATATGTTTGGTCCAACGATGTTCAAGGGGTTAGCGGACAAGTAAACAACACATTGGCGTTGTCACAATAGAAAATGGTGTCACTTGATATCAGCCGACGAAACTCAAGTTGCCGTACCCAACATGACTCTAAGACGGTCACAACAACTACCTTGTGTTCTGCCTCGGCACTAGAGCGGGAGACAATCGTCCGTCATCGTGCCGACCAGGAAATAAGATTAGACACAATTTTACTACTGTACGTGTTTATTGCCCTTTTTTAGCTTCAACATGTCATCAGCGTGCTCTAGCGAGATAGATTTTGACATCACAGCAGGCAGCAGCTACGCTCAAACGACGATAGACGAGACCGTCATGCCATAACAAACGCGTTCCCTAGTACTGCCACGTATGTGGATCTCCAACGCTAACTCGTAAATTTGCTCTAACATCTGTTCGCGCACAATGAGGGATCAGTCCATATACATGGATGCGGAAGACTGTCATCCAACGCTGCCCGCATACATTTCAACCACCGTTCGAACTAATCAGACAAAATTTGTGCAAACACGGCAAATTTCTTTAAAATTGAGACATAATTTACATAAAAAAGTTGATATTTCGACCGTCTAACTACAAACTAAACAAAAATCTAAACCCTTTACCGGATGACCACCTCGTACGCGTGGCCACCCTATCCTGCCACGCCACCTTCGTTGTCTGCACCGTCGTCGTCTTCGTCCTTGTCCCTCCAGCGGCGGAGGGCCTAAGGGTCGCGGCAGCCTTGTTCGACGGCTGCCTGCTACTCGCGGCGTTGCCCCTCCGCCTCCTACCGCACGGTGTGGAGTGCCGGCGCGGCCACTGCTGGTGAAGCCTTGGCGGCGGCCATGCCCTTGCGGACGTTGGAGGTCTCGCTAAGCGATCACTCCTCGACGTACTTGGCGATCTCGCTGTCAAGGTGGCGGAGACGCATTATGTCCGTCAAATTGGTGATGATGGAGCGGTCGAGGGCCCACGCGCCGGCAAGGTCCGGGTCGTTGCGGACCCATTCCAGCGTCACGTCGGTCTTGGCGAACGAGGACCGGCGGGCGGCATTGCGCCGGTCCTACTGCGCCCGCTGACGCGCCACACGCTCCCCCTCTGAGACAACGACCCTCGAGCCCGATGGACCACAACACCGCCGCCTCCGAGGTAATGGAGGATGTGCCCGCGTGCCCTCCTTGATGGTTTGGCGGCGGTAGCGGCGAGGCGGCCCCATTAATGCGCGTGTACCGGCTATGCGCCGATGGCGGCGCAGGCTCGTCCTTAATGCGACATCCAAATTTGGATGCCGCGGCTGTGCAGGGGAGGTGGGATCCTCCTTAACCCGCTGGGGTACGGACATCGGCTCCGGCTTGACGTGGTAGCGCGGCGGGGACAGTGGTCCTCCATGACCCGCGCCGGGGATGGTGGTGCGGGGCCCATCTGATGGACGAACTCTTCATCCATCAGAGTCGCCTCCACGAGGAGGCGCGGGCGCCGTTCCGACTGCTGCTGCGGCTTCTGGTTCTCCTCCTCGCCGGAGGAGATGACGGTCTCCTCCTTGCCGGAGGAGTCGGCCGCCGTGGACACCGAGGGGGCCGAAGAGCGCGGGCGGCGTCTCCAAGATCCACCGGAGGATGAACTCCCACCGCCACAGCCTACTGGTGTGGACCACCATGACTTCGGTATAGTCGTTGTAGGAGAAGGGCTAGGAGAGGTATAGGACGGGCTCGGAGAGGAGGAGGTGTGGATGTGCATCGCCGGAGCAAGGCTTATATACCGCGGCCAGACCTGGCGAACGCGTTGTCAGTCGGCTTTAATGTCGCGCAGTGGCCGGCTTGGTTTCTCGAGACGCGGCGTCCGCATTGGAGCAGCGATGCCCGAGAGGTCGCGTCCGTCAGCGCCGCTTCACGTCCGGTCGTGTCGCTCGACATCAATTTCGGTCGCTGCATGCTCTGTGCCGGCATGAATGCGGCGTGACAAACAGCACGCGCGTTGGATGGATAGCACAGGAGAGCGAGTGTGTGTTTCAGGTAGGCCGGGATGGTCAAATGTGGACGTGGCAACGGTCCGGACGCCCACATATCCCATTTTTGTCTCCGAATTGCGGAAAAGAGTACGTTTGGACCGGATCCATGTTAGATGGTACAACATATTCGGACCATGATGTCCGGATGTATGTGGATGGTTTAAGGGTCCACACTGAAGATGCCTTTAGGATTTGTACAGTGCTAGATGCTTTATATTTCTTTACTAACAAAGTAATTAGAAAATTAAACCAATTTTAAAAAAACATCAGTGCATATTCTACATACAATACGCCTAGTTAAATGTGTACTTATATAAATAAAAACCGTTGCGGTGCTTAAAGAAACTAAGAGCTTTTTCAATAGGCGCATAAGAGTTTCGTGCACTAAAATAGTTTTAGCGCGTCATTATAGCATTTTTAGTGTGCCAGACCAAACATTGATTTAGAGCATCTTCAGCAGGCACAAAAAAACTGCTTCGCGCGCTAAAATTCAAGTTTTTTGGGCGCCGGACAGCTCTAGCCAAAGCTGTAAAATAATGCACATGTAAAAAAGGATTAGGCACGCGCTAAAAAGCGCTATAACAAACTGTAAATTTAGGGCGTTGGATTACATGCGCTTCATAATTTGCATTGTGTATTTTTTTGGACGCGCGTTTTTTGGCATCTGCTAAATCAATGTTGGGTCCGGCATGCTAAAAGTGCTATAGTGGCGCTATTTTAACACACGAAACTTTAATGCGTCTGTCGGAGATGCTCTTAGCAGATGCGAAAAAACACGCGCTCAAAAAAACACGCAATGCAAATTGTAAAGCGCGCGCAATTCGGTGGCCCAAATTTACAGATTCTGATAGCACTACAGCTTTTGATAGTGCTTTTTAGCGTGTGCCTAATTTTTTTTGCGTGTGCACTATTTAACAAATTCTGCTGAGCTATCCGGCTGCTGAAAACCTACGTAAATTTTAGCGCGGAGCAGTTTTTGTGCCTGTTGGAGATGCTTTAAGCAGCTCATAAGTGCAAGGCCGACTCTACCGAGCTGTGCCTTTTGGGTGCCCCGGGGCCGTCGGGATGGCACGGCAGTGCTCGACACGCGGCCTGGACGCGCCGCCGCAAACGCCTGGCTGGCTCGCCAAGCGGTGCACCACCGGTGCGGTCCGCCATCCATCCGTCCAGTGTACGTCACCTGTCGCCAGGCCGATGACGTCCCGCCCTTTGGCTGTGGGTGACGACGCGCCGCTCCCTGGTCAACCCGCCAGCGCGTCTCTTCAGTCTATGGCCTTCTCCATAAATCCTCCGACTTCCCCGCCTGCTCAAACAAACCCAGCCCAGCCGCGGCGTTTCCTCTTCGCCTCCGGCCGTTCCCCTGCTCACGCCTCCACCGTGACATCCATCTATTCTCTCTCCCTCTCTATCTCGTGTGCCTGTGTGTTGCTGTGCCGGCATGGCGGAGCAGCTCATCTCCACGGCCGTGCACCACACGCTGCCCGAGAGCTACGTCCGGTCCGAGGCGGAGCGGCCGCGCCTGGACGAGGTCGTGCCCGACGCCGACATCCCCGTTGTCGACCTCGCCAACCCCGACCGCGCCGCCGTCGTCGCCCAGATCGGCGCCGCCTGCAGCTCCCACGGCTTCTTCCAGGTTAGTCCATCCCAATTCCCATTCCCTCCGGCTTACAAGCCCGGCCGGCGCTCTGTTTTTCCTTTCGGAAAGAGAGAATGGGGGCGCTCTGCTTTCGCTCACCGTGCTCGCGTATGCCGCGTGTGGTCTCTGACCGATCGCCAGGTGCTCAACCACGGGCTGCCGCTGGAGGTCATGCTGGCAGCGATGGCGGTGGCGCACGAGTTCTTCCGCCTCTCGCCGGAGGAGAAGGCCAAGCTCTACTCCGACGACCCGGCCAAGAAGATGCGCCTCTCCACCAGCTTCAACGTGCGCAAGGAGACCGTGCACAACTGGCGCGACTACCTCCGCCTGCACTGCCACCCGCTCGAGCAGTTCGTCCCGGAGTGGCCTGCCAATCCGCCGCCCTTCAGGTACTCTTCGCTAATTCCCGCCATTACACTTCCTTCCTTCCCCACCGAAAGAAAGTACTCAAAATTTTGTGTCGCCGGACCTTGCTCCAGCACTGAAAGAAAACAGAGCACCCTCATGAAATTCGTGTTCCAAATTTGATTACTCTAGAAATGCCTTGAAAGTACTTTCCCCTAATTACTTTGGCATTATTTTGTACCAGCACTAGCACTGGTAGCTGTACCAATCAAGTACTCATGCGGCTGCCTTTCTAGCATAGTTGACAATGTTCCAGCATTACCTAGGGTTTCTTCAACTATAATAAAATGCACCTTTTTCAAATATTTTGTCACTGATGCCAAAGGTGCCAATTTCTTTAGCTTTCCGCCCTAGATTCAACCGTAAACAGACAAAGAAACTGGCACTTTTGTCATGAGTCACGAGACTGATCGCTGTACAGGCAAATTATCAAACAAACTAACAGACTATGCTCTGTACCTGGAACAACCAAGGACGCATTATACACCAAACTAGCAAACTATGCTCTGTACCTGGAACAAGGACGGCGTACAGAGTGCCAAACTATTGCTAACAAACCATACAGTACACGGTACCAAACTATTAACAAGCTATACCATGTACCTGGAAGAAAAGAAACCACCAACGACCTGTCCATGTGCTGGAGATGTATTCTCTGCACAAAGACAGACAGTGTTTCCTGCACTCATAAAAGTATTAGTTCAGGGCTAAGAAATCAGTAACAAATGGAAGTGGTCCATGCTACAATCGACACCGCGCACCTAAATGTCGTGCTAGAATCTGGCATAAACGTGAATGGGGGGGCCTGGCCGGGGGAGAGAGCAGGGGTGACAAGGAACTGCCCAGTTCGGGTGACCTGTCAATATATGCCTCTTCTGCTACTTTGCTTATAAAAGGGCGCAATTTGCAGCATGGGCGCCAAGGAAACAGAACAGATATGTCACAACAAGACAATGAAATAAGAACCACTTTAAAAAAGAAAATCAAACCGGAAAAAAACACAGGAGATCACAAGGAAGGACATCATCCATGGTGGTGGTCACACTCACATGATGCGTGTCCGGAACATTTCACCTGCTAAGGATCTAGGATTAGATCTCATGGATGATAGACGATGTCGACACAACGTCGCAACTTGTTCGTGTAGGGATGGGGGTGGTATCACTAGATGTCATTGGAGGATGGACATGGCAGAGGAACTTGGTACCGTAGGGCCAAGATCAAGATGGTCACTGGTACCATGACATGTCCCCACGAAATAGTGTTTAACAGCGACAATCGGCTGCTAAATCACGCGCGAATGAAAATATCTAGCGAGATGCTTTTGTTTATCTATATCGGAAAAAGATACTTCCTTTGTTAACTAATATAAGATTGTTTAGATCACTACTTCCTTGTATCCCCTTGATGCTACTCCCTCTATCCCAAAATATAAAAACGTTTTTAACACTACACTAGTGTCAAAAACGTTCTTATATTATGGAACAGAGGAAGTACATTTTAAGTTATTGAAAACGCTACTATTTGGAAAAAGGATAGTTGTAACTTGCAAGGTTCAAAGATGATTAACCGCAGGCACATTTTTCATGAACCAGGGATGTCATGAGCACATACTGCAAGGAGGTCCGGCAGCTTGGGTTCCGGCTCTACGCCATGATATCGGAGAGCCTGGGGCTGGAGCTGGACTACATCAAGAAGGTCCTCGGCGAGCAGGAGCAGCACATGGCAGTGAACTTCTACCCAAAGTGCCCATCGCCGGAGCTGACCTACGGGCTCCCGGCCCACACGGACCCCAACGCCCTCACCATCCTGATGATGGACGAGCAGGTTGCGGGGCTGCAGGTGCTCAAGGAAGGCCGGTGGATCGCCGTCAACCCGCGGCCCAACGCGCTCGTCATCAACCTTGGCGACCAGCTTCAGGTGATACACCAAGTACATAGCATATATCTCTTCAGCAAACCAAGACCAATCGGTTGCAGTATTCAAATGTGTGCCCTCATATTATATGCATACATCTTGTTGCAGTTTAGCAGCCTAGTTAGGTGTAGAACACATTGCTAATTGTCTATAGGTTCGGTATAATACTGTTCGATCTGTTCTAACTGAACTGCACCCACATGATTAAGACAATCTCTTGACAGACCACACAACAAGTGTAAACAAACATGAGTAGCCCAATGACTGCATGTGTACTCCATGTAGCATCATACACTGCACATGGACACACGGTCAATTGCTTAGGCCAAGACATCTTACACTGTTTGCCTAGTTAGGTGTACAACACATTGCTAATTGTGTGCAAGTTCAGTAAAATATTGCCCGATCTGCTGCACTGAACTGTATCCACGTACATAATCAAGACAAACCCTTGACCGGCCACAGAAGAAGTGCAAATAAATTACATGAACAGCCCAGGTCCAGTGACGCATTGCATTACGTCAGTCTCGATGTGCAATCATATAAGATACTCCGAGCATCATACTGTATACACTGCAAAATGGTCTGAGCAACGGGAGATATAAGAAAGTGAACTGCCCAGATTCAATGACGCATTGCATGACGCCACGCTCTTCTCTGAACTCGCGGACTCTGACCGAAGTGGTGCTAACTGAAACCAATTTCCACTGTGTTTCAGGCGCTGAGCAACGGGAGATATAAGAGCGTGTGGCACCGCGCCGTGGTGAACTCGGACAGGCCGAGGATGTCCATCGCCTCCTTCCTCTGCCCCTGCAACAGTGTCAAGCTCGGCCCCGCCGAGAAGCTCATCGGTGAGAAATCGCCGGCGGTCTACAGAAACTACACCTACGACGAGTACTACAAGAAGTTCTGGAGCAGGAACTTGGACCAGGAGCACTGCCTGGAGCTCTTCAGAACCTAGTTTATTTTTCTTCGATATAAAAGAAGCCCATTCTCTTTTCTTTCCCATGAAAACGGTAAGCCACTCAACAAGGGTTCACCCTCCAGCCCCCTGCCAAACACCTTATCAAAAAAAAAAGGAACCAGAACCTAGCTAGACATGGGGGGAAAATCCGGATGTTTTTTTGCCCTTCTCGTTTTCAGTCATCGCCATGTTTTGTCGATTGTTAGGAGTTGTTCTTGCCATCCTCGATCAAACTTTGAGAACCGATTGAGGCTCTGGCCGTGTGCGTGCATAGGGATGCAAATTTGTAACGTTCTGGGGTGCCCGTGACTTTTTGAAATTTAGTTCATTTGGCTGAACTAAAAAGGGTCAGGGGTTGGACTTGGACCCCCAGCGAGCGTACCATGATGGAGTTTTTCCTTTTTTGCGAGCGGTACCATGATGGAGTTGGTAAAGGCTAAGTTCTTGTTTGAATTATGCAAAAAATATAGTAGCTACTCTTGTTTTTTAGAATGGATTATATCTACTAGTTCTAAGAACTGAAATGGAATAAAGGACTGTTTTTTGTAGCTCGTACCATTATTGTATCTATACTGGCTGTAACTCTTCTTTATTTAAAGTTAAATAGATGATTCTGTTTTCCAAAATCTGTGCATGTGACATTTTTATTGTTCTGTTCGGATGTCTAGCCCACACTAACATATTTAAATAACTAGCCCACACTAACATGTTTCTCAACATGCACAACAGGTATTACTAAACAGTATAACACAGCTACCTACAAGCCTCCACAGCGATTTGACACTCTTAGCCGTCGGATCACTCGAACGTAGGATTCAGATCAACTCGGCTGTCCCAAGTCGTTACGCACGCTCGCGACACCGTGTTGCGGGCCGCTGCTCCGGAGAACGACCTCCTGTTTACCTCCGTCAGTGGGCCATCGAAGGCCCAGGTCTTCTGATTCACTAATAGGCCTGGTCGTCCAGTTCCAACGCAAGCCCCCTCACCTCCTCTCCTCCTACCCCTGAAAAAAAACCCTCCTCTCCTCCTTTCTCCGCGATGCACCGTCGCCGGGGGTGAGTTTCTGCCGCGCATCCGCCGCCCCTTCTTTATTGTTTTTTCTAATTTCCTACTATTGTTTTTAGTGCAGCGTTCTTCGATCGCATCTGCGGCGGCCATCCGCATCATAGGCATCCATCGCCGGATGTCCTTCTCCTGCATCCGCATCCATGCCTTGCAACTGTACCGCGTGTTGGACACTCTCCTCATGAACCTCACAGTCCCTCCCAACAGCTACCAGATCCCCTCCTTTCCCTGCAACCAGAGCACAATCTTTCCCGTCTATCGGTGGTAGTCACATCAATCGGCAGGCTACTAGCAGCAGCGGCGGATGGATTGAGAACGGAGAATGGACGGGTGACAGTCAAGGTGTGTGGCTACAAACTCCCCTTCCCACTATTCTCCATTCATGATGCAACAGTAGGTGGCTGCATTTTTTTGACAACCAGATCAAGACAATGGCGATAGGGAGCAATTTTGGTATGGTTTTTTATTTGATCTGAAGCTATTTATGTTTTTATCTCAAGAATGACAGTTTCAACAGATGGATTCTTAGCTATTCATTTTTGAGATACTCATAAGCATTGAGATAGTGGGATTTGATACTCAGTTATTTTGAAAACCATTTCAATTCTGAACCATGTCGTTTTCTTTTGAAAACCAAATCAATTATTTACTAACCGGCGTTGCCCATAGCCAGTCATGTGGTAACTAAATTCCCCGCAAAAAAAACTAAATTACAGTTAATTCGTAAACTTGCAAACACCAATTGACTTGATAATTCATGCTACAAAATTGCTCCACCAGGCATGGCTAACTACGAATTTCAAATCTCTAGCCAACAGAAAAATTGCTATTATCGTGAATTTAAGATGATGCCATGAAGTGCAATTATAGGGTAAGTAAAGGAAATAGCTTGTGCTAAATGATGGATCACCCTCGGTGCTGCGACCGGCTGCCTGTCCTTCGCCTCACCGCGCTAAGTAACCCCGAGGTCCTCTTCTCCTCCGTGCTCATGCTCGAGATCTGCTGCTGATGAGCTCAACGCCTCCCTAGCTCTCCTCTCTTACCCTGAACACTACGTCTTTGTTAGTCTCAACCTAAATTCCACCTTTTGTGTGTATCAGGCTTCATGGTACCTATGAATCCATCAGCAGTCTGGCAACATTGGTCGAAGAGAGGTAAAAATTATTCAGTTAGGTTGCCCTTTTTCTTAAATTATTTGCTCTATTTTGCCACTTTACAGTCTTATAATTACAAAATTAATCAAAATTTTGGTTCTGCACAATGTCTTTAGGTTGCAAGGTAAAGAACTTCTGGTAGAAAGCATTTAGCTTCCAAAACAAGAGTAATATATGGACACAATTGATTAAGAAAATTAACAGGAATGACGCTGGAGAGATTTTGTTCAGAGCAGATCGTTTTAAGCCACTGTCGCTTTCAGGAAAGAGAAGGTACATATAGTTGTTATTACAGATAACATATGATAGCTCAATTGGTTCAGAGCAGGGCGTTTCAAGCTACTGATGTTTTCAAGGTTGATTGCTACTATTTGGAAAAAGAGTTGGAGTGAAATAAGATATTAAATAGCACATGGAAGCACCTACAACTACTGTATGCAGGATGCTCTTCCAGAATTTGTGCCAGGTGTATAATAAGTAAATGGCACTAGGTATTGATCTATTTTTGACTTTTTGTATCTTGAATTCTTGCTGTTGTGGGCTCTTGAAATCCAGTTTTCAGATGCACCTCTCAGTCTATAATTTGGGTGCTCCACAAGAAAGTAAATGGTACAAATTTCTCAGATATGTCTAACTACACAAATCTTTTGACATATTTCTCTTTCCTACATTAGATGTCATCAAGATAGTCGGGTGCGGCAACGCGCGCTTCGATGATCTAGTATTAGCATGCAAAGGAAAGGTCCACCTCAACATGCAATAATGCATAGAAAAAATCATGCAAACATGCATGAGTATTTTCATTATATTATGCTAATAATTTTAACAATTATTTCACAAACATAGAATAATCAAACACAATAAATCATATATTTTTTCAATTGTTGTATTATTGTTTCAAATATCCATGTTCCATATAATCAAATCTCATTGCTAGAGATTTTTACCCCACATGTTGATGCAGTATTATTTTTAATTATTTCAGTGGGATTTGCATGCATGAGAATAAAATAAAAAATAGATTAGCAATATGTGAATAAAAATAGATTAAAAATATGAGAATAAAACAAACTAATAATATGAAAACAAAAATAAAAGACATACAAGTTTTTGTTTGATTAATTTATAGTTGTAGAATATTTATCGAATATGGGTAACATGCATGGTATATATTTCCATGGTGGTAATGAGGTGGCATTGACATGGTGGCTAGCATGATGAGTTGGCATAATTGCATGTTGGCTAACATGATGAGTTGGCATAATTGCATGGTATATATTTTCATATTTATAGTAGTAGATGATATCTCGCACGTTGTTGCGTGAACGTTTTGCAATATATTTCACTTTGGTTACTTGAAGTAATAATATGAAAAGATACAAGTGTGAATATATATGATTTATTGTGTTTGACTATTGTATAGTTCTAAATTGTTTATTAAATATAAATAGCATAATAAAATGGAAATTCCCATGCATGTTGTGGCGAATCTTTTCCCGTGCATGTTGCATGCTGAGGTGGCATACTAGCATGTTGAGAGAAGAGGGGGAAGAAGAAGTTTAGTGCAAGGAAAATTATCTGTTGGCACATTCAAGTTATATGATGGGTTTTTTTTTGGAATGTCAAAGATATTTCACAGATTGTTTTTCCAGTTAATCATATTATTCATGGATTTTTTTAAGTTGTGTGAACATTTTATTTGACACACGTGAACATTTTATTTCTAAGAGTGAGGAACATGTTTAGAAGGGTTTAATTTGCATTGAGTACTTTTTATTTGTTGATTTTGCTGCAGATTCTATTACTTTTTATTTCAACATTTTATTTAACAAAATGTTATTTTCATAGAAGGAAGGAACATAATTTTAGAAGTAATTTACCACAAAGTTGTTTTACATGTTGAACAATTTTATTGAACATTTTGTTCGATACAAAGGGGCTTTCGTTTGACTCACACAAACATTTATCATAGGTAGTCCGGTATATTTCAAATAATGTTTTTGTACAAGTGCCTCCTTAGGATTCTGTCCTACAAAATGGAAATGATTTTCGCATGTTTTACAAACTACTTTGTCCTCGTTGTTTATCGCATGGGTCTCCTGTTAAAGACGCACCCAAATGCGCCATACTTTGGGTCCATTGGACACATGTGTCTGCTTCGAGTGATTATGAATACTATTCTTTGCCTTTAGCATAGGATAGGTGTGAAATGTGATCTTGCTATGGGCAGGTACATGGGCATTTATGTACGTGACAATTTTACATTTTTGTTCTGTAATAATACATAAACATCTCTTTTGAGATATGTGAATGTTTTAAAAGTGCGTAGATATTTGCTATTGGAGCTGTGAACATCTATGTTAAAAACTTGAAATACATGAAAACATTCTTTTCACAATACACATACCTTTTATATCAAATTATTTATGATGGCAGTTTAAAATCTGTAAACATAAAATAAAAAAGCATTAAAAAAGCATATGTGTTAATGGGTCTGCAGAAGCCCATTAAACTTATTCTTGGGTCCTGGCCTTTGGCGGAAGCAACTAGTTGACGAGCGCTTCTTTGGGAGCCACACAACAATCACTTGCTCGTGGGCTGAGAGCTCGTCACTTGGCGCGCTCTCAGCCGCCACCACGTGTCGTGTCCTGGGCGCTTCCTCTGATTCTTTTTTTATTTTGCTGCATGCGTTTTTGGCTTTTAAAATGGTTTTTTTGGTTTTCTGATATTTTAATTATTCACCGGTCTTCCTTAGCTTTTGGACAAAAAAATTTGAAAATTATTTTTTGCGAAAAATGTGTTTTTTTTCTTACTTCCGTGAAAGGCACGGTTTTTCTTTCGCGAGAGGCACAACAGTGCCTCTTGGAAACGGGAAAAAAAACGTGTTTTCCGTTTTTTCTTCCGCGAGAGTTATTGTTTTGCTTCGGCGAGAGGCATGGCTTTGCCTCTCGGAAACGAAAAAAATGCGTTTTTTGTTTTTTTCTTCCGCGAGTGGCACGGTTTTTCTTCTGTGTGAGAGTCACTATTTTGCTTCGACGAGAGGCATGGCCTTGCCTCTTAGAAACAAAAAAAAATGTTTTTTCTGTTTTTGTTTCTTCCACGAGAGGCACTGTTTTGCTTTCGCGTCGTGCCTCTCGTAAAACGAAAAAATAGATGTGTTTTCTTTTTTTTTGTGAGAGGCACGGTTTTGCTTCCGCGAAAGATACGACTGTGCTTTCGCGAGAGCCACGGCCGTGCCTGTTTTGAAAAGGGAAAAAACGTGCTCCTGGTTCCCTTTTTTTTATCCAGTTTTTTTGTGAAAAAAAGTTCATTAAAACCTATCAACATGGGATCTAGTTTTGAAGATCTCGACGCGAAGAATCCAACGATGAAAACGGTTTAAGAATGCACGCTTTAAGAGATAAAACGGTTTGAATAAATAGATCTAAAAAAGGAAACTCCCAAGATTTTTTGACTATAAGGCCTTGTTTGGTACTAGGGTTTTTTAGGGGATTGGTGGGGATAATCCCCATAGGGATTGGGTGAAACCCCAACCTTCACCCAATCCCTTCAAATCCCCATTTATCCCCAATACACTAGGTAGGAGTAGTGTATTGGGTATTGAGAAAAATACACTAGAGTTTGGGGATTTGTGGGGAAATGTGGGGATGAAACGTGTCAAATACACTAGAACCAAATGATGTTCTTGGATATGTGGGGATTTAGGGATTTGACCGGGATAAACTCCACCAATTCCCTAAAATACACTAGTACCAAACAAGGCCTAAGTGTTTTTTACTATATGAAAAACTCCCAGATTACGACAAGTGACGCACATGCAACGCGCCGTTTATTACAACCTGAGAAGATGGGGTAGATCTTTGCGGGTTCGGCTCTCCTGTTGATATACGTGCACGCATTATGCTACAGGGCCAATAGCAAAAATGCTACACCTAGGTAAACCTACGTAAACCAACTTACGTGACCTTCCTAAATCCGCTCCTCCGCCCCCCTGATTTCAGCCGTGGGGTCCGGGCGCTTATCCTGGCCCAACTAATTTTGGCCACATCAACATGTAGGATTAATTACATAAGACTTGTACGTAGGTGTAGCATTGCTCGGCCAATAGGAATCCAACACTTATCTTGGTAGGTCCACCACTAGAAATAATAAGACATATTTCTATTTTTCTTAATTAACTTTCCCAAATTGTCGGCGGCAAGACGAGGCCGTCGCGGCCTGCCTCATGTGCGCTCAAGCTCAGGCCAAGGCCGTCCGACCGTCCTTCATCGACTCTCACATATATGGTTGTTCTCCATCTCGGCTAACCCGTTCTCCTTGGGAGGTGGAACCGCAGGTGTGTCGACGGTCAGCTAGATGCCTGGAACTGTTGGGCGTGCAAACGGGCATCGCAGTTGATTGTGCGAGTGCAGTTCAAAATGGGAGATCGATGTTCATTACTAGGCCTGTTGGGTCAGCTCTCCTGCTAGATGATTGGTCCCTTCAGTACTTCATCTAACCTCTATAGGAACTCGATCGATTCAAATTAGTCCAGCTTGGGCATGGCTTGGGCATGCCGAAGGCATGCGACTCTAGCAGTGACAACTCCGCCGGCCACGGAAACCACCTGGGTCAGCGACCTCACCTCTTGGAGCTCAACTTAGCAAAGCAATGGCTGCCAAAGAGTCCGTCGAGGATAAGGCAAGGGAAAGGATTTTCAATTAATTTAGAGAATAGAAATATAATTATTATTTTTAGTGATGGACCTACCAGGACAAGTGTTGGATCCCTATAGAGCCGAACCCGATCTTTGCAAGGAGTACTCTTCAATCAGTGATTTCGTGGCCTTTGCACCGACAGAAATATGGGCCTTCTCGGCGTGCATTCACGCGACCCTACAGGCCTCCCTCTCCGTCCTTCTGGCGTCGGTAGTGGGTCGTCCTACCGCTAAAAAAATGGCTGTGATTGGTGTTGGAATAATCCAAAAATATGATAGTTATGATTAGTATAAAGGGTGATCAATGTTGCCGGTTGATCAGTTTAGGTAATACTCCGTACGTGAGAGTCCACGTCCTAGTTAGTTTGGAGTTGTAGTAGGGGTTCGAGTCCGGTTGGTGGTACATTTGGCTTAGTACGTGTGTTAGCTTAGGAAAGTTGAGTCCGTGTCAGGTTCTAGTACAAGTCATGTTCGAGTAGGTTTTGCAACAGGGGTGTTACCTGTGCGTGTATATAAGCACAGGCGTGGCCTTGAAGTTGTAACCAGAGAAAAGAAGAAAAACAATAAAGAGGAAGAAAAGAGGGCACGACAAGGGCCCTTTGGCTATCAGTTTTTTGTGCGCGTGTGTTCGTGCAGTTTGATGTGATCGATCCTGTGGATGAATTTTCAATAATTGGTATCAGAGTAAGGTTCGAGTGAAACTGCGCTTGCCCCGGGGTGGCAACCCTGCTAGCGCCTCGGGGCGGGCAATAGAGTCGTTGTTGTAGTGACGAAGAGGAGCAGGCGATACAGTCGCTGGTGTAGCGACAAGAAGGCGGCGAGGACACAGTCGCAAGCAAGGCGTTGGTGATCGTTGATGGTTATGGAGGTGTCGAAGTTGCGACACCAAGGAAATCATCGAGATCATCGTTGAAGGGTGAAAGGTGGAGATGACGAAGTTGCGAGCCGTCATCAAGGTGTGCACATGAGTTCTTGTAAGGTGCGTCCAAGATCTCAGGTCTATGAATTTTCTGCTGCAGTTGAGATGTGTCACTGGCGGAGGAGAATTACGAGCGAGTGCGGGCGGAAAAAGAAATATGTGCCTTGCGTTTTCGTTCGTGGTGGTGGAGTTCCGGCGAGTTCATATACGATGAAGATGAGTTGCACGTATATGGCGAGTTGTGTTGCCGCGAGGTGTCATTTGGTAAGTTGTGTCACCAACTGCAAAGAAAAAAGATATGCCGGGTGAATAGATGAAGATCAACGTGAAAAGGATGCGCACCAGTTAAGTTGAGTTCCCGCATGAGGCTATGTGTTTAGTCTGCATGTAGCACGCTAAGATATAACAACATGGCTGGTAGTCCGGATAATCGTTGGTTCTAGTCTACAAGTCGACATGAAAATAAAAAATGATAATGAAGTGGTTGCAAGAAGGGAGAACATGTGGTCTGGTAAGTCGTATCACTGGAGGCAGCCACGTGACAAGGTGAACAGATGATCGTCTGCGTATCTCGTCAAATAAAAGGTCGAGTGTTTGGATTAGGGGATGAATGTTCAAATAATCCAAACATATGATAGTTATGATTAGTATAAAGGGTGATCAATATTGCCGGTTGATCAGTTTAGATAATACTCCGTATGTGAGAGTCCACGTCCTAGTTAGTTTGGAGTTGTAGTAGAACTTCGAGTCCAGTTGGTGGTACATTTGGTTTAGTACGTGTGTTAGCTTAAGAAAGTTGAAACCGTGTCAAGTTTTAGTACAAGTCTTGTTTGAATAGGTTTGTAACAGGAGTGTTATCTGTGCGTGTATATAAGCGTATCTGTGAAGTTGTAACTAGACAAAAGAAAAAAAGAAAAAAAAAAGGGCACAACAAAGGTTTTTTGACTATCAATTTTTTGTGTGCGTATGTTCATGTAATTTGATGTGATCGATTTTATGGATGAATTTCCAACAATTGACAAGATGGAAACCGTGTCCTCCTAGCGAAGACGAACTCACCTGTACAGACAGCGCCTTCTCTAACCTTAGCCCAGCAGATAGCAGATTAGAAGAAGATAGGAAAGAAGAGCAGGGCAGAACAGAGAGCAGCAGACTCCTCCTCCCTCCCAGTGCACAGCCATGGCCACCACAACCTTATCCCTCCACGGGCTCCCGTCCCCGACTGCCAAGAAGCTCACCTCCTCCTTCCTCGGCGCCCCCTCCTCCTTCCTCCGCCCGGCGGCGCTCGCGGCCGCGGCCACGCCCTCGCGGAGGGTGTTCGCCGTCAGGGCCATGGCGCCCCCCAAGCCCGGGGCCAAGCCCAAGAAAGGTCCGTGCCTGCGCTCGCCTCCACCTTCATCCCGCCCGGCATGGTCTTGTCCGGCCCCCGTCCAGTGCTCCGGCTAAACCGCGCCCGATATGTGTGTGTTGTTCTGCAGTGGTGGGCATCATAAAGCTGGCGCTGGAGGCGGGCAAGGCGACGCCGGCGCCGCCCGTCGGCCCCGCGCTCGGTGCCAAGGGTGTCAACATCATGGCCTTCTGCAAGGATTACAATGCCAAGACGGCCGACAAGCCCGGCTACATCATCCCCGTCGAGATCACCGTGTTCGATGTGAGCTTGCACTGCTGGTTAATCCCCCGAGTCTGAATGTTAAATGTGTGTTCAGAATGTATTGGTAATGTGAGTTCTTCCTCATGATGCGTGTGGCATTGCCTTGCATCTTTGCAGGATAAGAGCTTCACCTTTATCTTGAAGACGCCGCCTGCCTCAGTGCTGCTCCTCAAGGCTGCAGGTATGCACCCGGTTGATTAGCATCGAATTGTACATTATTTGAGGTTCATGCACCAAATTGAAGATATATCGGGATAATTGGGCAAAAGGTAAATGCAGTAGCTAGGTTGATTTGTTAGTGTCTGTGAGAGCCTAGCTTGTTCAAATTCTATAAGAATACTATGGTTGAGTTTTAAAAGTGTGTGCAGACTGTAGAGATACTGATTAATGATTCATTATGATACTATTAATAATTTTAAATGCAAATGCATATGCGAAAATGTTAGCCTACTGACAGGGAAAGTGGTCTGTGAATTGCTATCTGCATACCAATTTTACACAACTGGGAGATACTGATCCTTTATCTGTATCTGATGAATTGCATATGGACCTCTACAAAACTAATACCTTGAGTTAACGCTTATTTGAATTATTTGGGTACAATGCCATATGCATGACTCATTAAATTTTCAGTTCAGCTAACATTGGAGTTTGTACTGGGCTCCAAGTTCACAGAGTATATAAGCTTCACCAAATTTGGTGTCCATTTCCTTTTCCCTAACTGTCATTCTAGGCTTTCGGTATTCCATAAGGCACTGTATCACTGACAAGCAGGCCAAAAAAAGCTACTCCCTCCGATCCAAAAAAAAGTGTTTGAACTAAGTTGAACTAAAGCCATGACACTTTTTTTGGATCAGAAGGAGTAAAAAATAAGCAGGCAAAAAACAGCTTGAACTGCATCTGCTACTCGTTATATACGTGCAGTTTCTTTTTTGGCTGTAGTTGGCAAAACTTAATACTGTCTGTTGGATTGATAAGTCATTAGTTTCTCTGAAAATAAACAAGTCCACTAAAATTTGTACACATTTGGTTGATTCCTGTTTAGTATGGTTTATGTTAGGCTTTATAACTCCTCAGTGAACCGATCGGTTCCTTACCTCCATTCTATTAATTCTGATTCCCAGGCGTCGAAAAGGGCTCAAAGGAGCCACAGCGCGAGAAGGTTGGAAAGGTGACAGTGGACCAAGTACGCACAATCGCCCAGGAGAAGCTGCCTGACTTGAACTGCAAAACCATCGAGTCCGCTATGAGAATCATAGCGGGCACTGCCGCTAACATGGGCATCGATGTTGACCCGCCGATCCTCGTGAAGAAGGAGAAGGTGATCTTCTAGTCTATTTGCCAGCACGCTGGAATCGCCTTAGCAATGTCCATCTGTACATTTTTGCTTCATTTTTGTACGCACATATGCTGTAGTGCCAGGGATTTCCACCTGGTCAATGTGAGAGATAAAACATATGTGATTTTCTGGGCAAAGCTGTAAAATCATTTGCTTTGGTTCAGTAGAGCCCTCTCATGCTGCGGGTAGGTCTTTCTTCGTTTGCTTCGGTTTAGTAGATAAAACATATGTTTGGTCCTAGAATTTTCTTCGTTTTGAAATTCATATCACCATTGCTCTATAACAATCTGAAAAGTGGATGTCTGCAGGTTTTGTCTTCCAGTGGATAGCTCGGTTTCAAATAGAAGTAGGTTTCTACCTTTCCTGTTATCCAATTCTCCCGAAACGTGTGCTTCAACTCTGAACATTATAGTAGTACTCCGGTATATTCAGCAAAAGCAACTTTTTTTTGAGGGAACAGGAAAAGCAACTCTAACTCTGAACTGTCAAGCATTTCTTGTGTCTCAGAAAAGTCTGAAGCATTTGAGTACTATTATTATTTCTGGGCTGTGGTCGGCCTTTCCTGCATCGAGGCCCAAAGCCCAATCGCATGTACAGAACGAGCACAGTGCTACCTGGCGTAGCTATATCTCACGAAATCAGTAATTAAAGGTTACACTTACAAAGGTCACTCCCACCTCAGAGGCTGACAAGTGACGCACCGTATGTGAGTCACTTGTCACAACCTGGGAGTTTTCCCTTCTTTCGTGGACTTGTTTATTCAAACATTTTATCTCTTGAACCGTGCGTCTAAATTCCAAACTATTTTCACTGTTGGATTTGTCGCATCGACAACTTCAAAACTAGATCACATGCTAATAGGTTTTGACGGGAAAACAATCACAACAAAATTGGAAATGGAAGAATGTTTAGGTTTCGGTGAACTTTTTATTTTCTTGGAAGCAAATCTGTGTTTCCACGAGAAGCAAATCCGCGCTTTTCATGGATGCACATTTTTTTTTCATTTTCGACAAGCACACTCGCGGAAACAAATCTGTGCCTCGACGAGAAGCAAATCTGTACTTCTCCTGAAAGCACAGTTTTTCCCCCTTTCCAAGAAACACAGTTGTGCTTCTCGCGAAAGCAAATCTGTGTCTCCACCGGAAGCAAGTACGTGCTTCTCGTGGAAGCATAATTTTTTTTCCCGAGAAACTGAAAACAAATCTGTTTCTCCACGAGCAAATTTGTACTTCTCGTGGAAGCACAGATTTTTGCGGAAGCAAATTTGTGCCTCCACGACAAACAAATCATCATTCTTGTTGAAACACATATTCCCCCCCTTCCAGCTATGCATCTTGTGAAAGCAAATTTGTACTTCCACAAGAAGCAAATACGTGTTTCTGGTCGAGCACATATTTTTTTTCTCTTTTCAAGAAGCACAGTTATGCTTCTCTTTGAAACGTAAATTTTTTTCCACGCAAAAACTCCATGATTGTTTCTCCAAAACTTAGGGAAAACCGGATGAAAACGTAGAAGCCAAAACCCCCGGGAGTAACTCATTGAAACCCGAAAACACGTAAAAAAAACTCGAAGGGATCCCGCTGCACACAATATGTGGCGGCAGTTAGACACACCATTTGGGGTGCTCTCAGGGCACCACATGTGACCCCCAGGAGGTCCCCCGCAAGGGGTAGTTAGTTTCTCTCCGTATCTCGCCTACTACAAGATGGTACTCTGATGGGCCAACCATCATGTAGTAGGCGATTGCCACATGGGCCTTCCGAATATGGGTTCCTGGTGAGCTGGTTTTAGGAAGCTTCTATGACCGGTCCGGACTGGTGTTAGAAACTTCAACGTTGCTTTCTTTTCTTTTTCACTATGTGTTTTATATGTCAATTTTCATCTATTTTGGTTTTGACTTCTGGTTTTCTGTGTTTTCTACCAGCATTTTTTTGGACTTTTTTGGATTCAAATACACATTGAACATTTTCTTGAATGACACCGAATATTGTTCTAAACATTGTGAAGATTATTTAACATTATATAAATATTCGAGAAAAATCACAAACATATTTTTGAAACATGTGAACATATTTTTTTAATATCACGTAAATTTTTTGAGTGCCATTTATATTTTTTAGTTATGCGGAAATTTTTTTAGTTTTATAAATATATTTTAAATGTCATCTGCATATTTTTGAAACACGTCACCATTTTTAATGCAGTCAACACTTCTTACAAGTTGCATGAGCAAAACTTTTGCACAGCCTTAACATTTTTCTACTCCACGGTGAACGTTTTGAATTTTTTTTATGAATTAAGTTTTGAAATGTAAGCATTTATAATATTTTTCAAAATTTAAATAAACGTAAGAAAAGACCGAAAACCAACCGATAAAAGAAATGGACGAAGAGCTCCAGATTAGGCCAGCCCACTACAGCGGTCGCCGTTCCACCTCCTAGTACATGGGCTACGCACTGGATAGCACGGCAAATGCTAGCTTCGGCTCCCAACAAGAGAAACAGTAAATGGGCCGGCCAAATGCATGCATGCTTCACAAATGTTTTTGCAAAACGGAGCTTTCAGTCAGTTTTTCTATATTTCAATCGTTTTCTAATAAATACTTAGTAACAAAAAGGAGATCTCAATAAAGGGTCATGAAGTTCAAATAAATGATCCCAACATAAAAAATGTTTGTGAATTTTAGAAAATCTCATTTTTTCCTCAAAACCAAAAAATGTTTAAAAATTCAAATAATCACAAAATTTTGATAATTGATTTGAATTTGAAAAATGTTCACAAGTTAGAAAAATATTCGTGAATCTTACAATATTCTAAATTGCAAAAAATATACAGAAATGCAAAATATATTCACAAATTTCGAAAAGAAAAAAACCAATGGAACATCATAAGAAGACCAACAACAAAAGAAACGGAGAAAAAGACATAGAACAGTAGGCCGGCCCATTAGAGGTGCGGGTTTCTATTCTATTCGCCGACTTGCGAGCAGAGTATCTAGTATCTGCAGCATAGAAACCCGCAGGTCACCTCGGCTTAGATGGCGGCTGGCACGAGCAGGCATGATGTCCCATGCGCACGCGCGCCCACCCACCCACACACATAGCGAAGCAAGTGCGTACACGAACAGATCGACTGATCACTTGACAAGCTCACACGGGGCCGACGTTTTCTGGTCCGGACAGCCCCAGGCCGATGTGTGAGCGCGATTGCCAAAATGACTACTCCCTCCGTCCCATTATATAAGAGCGTTTTTAACACTAGGACGGGACGGAGGGAGTATGTTGCAAACATGATGATTGATGGAGCAGTGTGATTGTATGTACGTATAAATGGGTTTGAACTTGGTCGAATTGCCATTACAACTTACGAGAAGAAATGTGGTAGGAGCAATATCATTTTTAATGTAGTTTAGCTATACTTCAGTCAGTTGAATTTTCGATTTCGGGTCAGTCAATTTTGACTGAAGGAAGGAGAAAGGCCTCGCCGAAGAGAAGGAAGGGACTCGTCGTCATCGCTCCATTATCTATCTTAGGGTTCAGGATGAGGGCGATGGCGGACAATGGTGGTGGTGGTCGGGGTGGGGCGGTGGTGTGGCTTCGCCGGAGAAGAAAATTAGATGGGGGTGGGGCTAAAGGGATAGCCAGGGGCGGCGGCAAGCATGGCGGTGGGGATAGGCTGAAGGGAGGGTGAGGCGACGAGGCTGGCGTGGAGCGCCGCCGGCCGCAGGGCCCGGCCGATGGCAGTAGGGGGCGTGCGGCAGGAAGAAAAACATGTGATCTGTTTTTTTAGGAAAACTGTTGAGAGAAAGAAGACACAATCGAAACCTTTCGTTTTCTATCCAACTCTTAAAATTCATCCAGGCCGAATAGACTGACTCAAAACGAGATTTCAGTCGACTGGCTCCGCCATTCCCTACTTAATTTGCACCGCTACATGTTGAAAGTTTTCTGAAAACCCTGGAATAAACCTCGGCTGCACAACATGGACTGTCCATGCACAAAGATACAAATCTGTATGTGTTTACAAACTCGTCTCGTCTGTACTGTACGTACGCGTAGGCATGCAGCGAAACAAACACGCAGAGGGTTAGGCCAACTCCACCGCGCAACCCTAGTGCGTGTTCATTTAGGGTAAAACAGACGAACCAGACGGTCTAAAGTGTGGATGCAAACAGACTTTTGTTCGTTTTCTGTTCGCTTTCGACCCATCCTCGGCCAAGTTTGGATCGCTTTTGGGGTGAAATGGACAGCACGCGGACGCGCGAGCCGTTTGCGCGTGTCCTCCCCTAGCCCGCCCATCGGTGCCACGGGGACGCCTTTTTCTATCCGCCCCCTCCCTCGCGCCGGCCGCACCCCCTCCACTCTTCCGCACTCTTCCCTTCGCCGCCGCCGCCGCTGCCATTGCAGCTGTGCAGCTCGGACGCGCGGTCGCCCAGCCCCTTCCCCTCGGCGTGAAGGAAATATGCCCTAGAGGCAATAATAAAGTTATTATTTATTTCCTTATTTCATGATAAATGTTTATTATTCATGTTAGAATTGTATTAACCGAAAACATAATACATGTGTGAATACATAGACAAACATAGTGTCACTAGTATGCCTCTACTTGACTAGCTCATTGATCAAAGATGGTTAAGTTTCCTAACCATAGACATGAGTTGTTATTTGATCAATGGGATCACATCATTAGGAGAATGATGTGATTGACTTGACCCATTCCTTTAGCTTAGCACTTGATCGTTTAAGTTTACTGCTATTGCTTTCTTCATGACTTATACATGTTCCTATGACTATGAGATTATGCAACTCCTGTTTACCGGAGGAACAATTTGTGTGCTACCAAACGTGACAACGTAACTGGGTGATTATAAAGGTGCTCTACAGGTGTTTCCGAAGGTACTTGTTGAGTTGGTGTATTTCGAGATTAGGATTTGTCACTCCAATTCTCAGAGAGGTATCTCTGGGCCCACTCAGTAATGCACATCACTATAAAGCCTTGCAAGCATTGTAACTAATGAGTTAGTTGCTGGATGATGTATTACGGAACGAGTAAAGAGACTTGCCCATAACGAGATTGAACTAGGTATTGAGATACCGACGATCGAATCTCGGGCAAGTAACATACCGATGACAAAGGGAACAACGTATGTTGTTATGCGGTTTGACCGATAAAAACCTTCGTAGAATATGTGGGAGCCAATATGAGCATCCAGGTTCCGCTATTGGTTATTGACCGGAAACGTGTCTCGGTCATGTCTACATAGTTCTTGAACCCATAGGGTCCGCACGCTTAAAGTTCGCTGACGATCGGTATTATGAGTTTATGTGATTTGATGTACCGAAGCTAGTTAAGTGTCCCGGGTGAGATTGGGGATATGACGAGGAGTCTCAAAATGGTCGAGACATAAAGATTGATATATTGTAAGGTTATATTCGGACACCGAAAGGGTTCCGGGGTTACCAGATAAATACCGAAATACCGGGGGGTTATCGGAACCCCCCCCCCCCCCCCCGGGGGGGGGGGGCTTAATGGGCTTACATGTGCCTTAGTGGAAATAGAGGGCGGCAAGGGAAGTGTGGGGCGCGCCCCCCAAGGCCCAAACCGAATCGGTTTAGGGCAAGGGGGCCGATCCCCTCTTTCCTTCTCCTCCTCTCCCTTTCCTTCCCCTCTCCTACTAGGACTAGGAAAGAGGGGGCAAACCTACTTGGAGTAGGATTGCCCCCCCTTGGGCGTGCCTCTCCCCTTGGCCGGCCCTCTCCTCCTCCCCTCCTTTATATACAGGGGTAGGGGGCACCCCAAAGACACAACAATTGATCATTGATCTCTTAGCCGTGTGCGGTGCCCCCCTCCACCATAATCCACCTCGATCATATCGTAGCGGTGCTTAGGCGAAGCCTTGCGTCGGTAGCAACATCATCACCGTCATCACGCCGTCGTGCTGACGGAACTCTCCCGTGAAGCTCTGCTGGATCGGAGTTCATGGGACGTCATCGAGCTGAATGTGTTCAGGACTCGGAAGTGCCGTGCGCTCGATACTTGGATCGGTCGGATCGTGAAGACGTACGACTATGTCAACTGCGTTGTTCTAACGCTTCCACATTCGGTCTACGAGGGTGCGTAGACAACCTCTCCCCTCTCGTTGCTATGCATCACCTTGATCCTGTGTGTGTAGGGAAATTTTTGAAATTACTACGTTCCCCAACTGTGGCATCCGAGCCAGGTTATTGCGTAGATGTTATATGAACGAGTAGAACACAAGTGAGTTGTGGACGATACAAGTCATACTGCTTACCAGCATGTCATACTTTGGTTCGGCGGTATTGTTGGATGAAGCGGCCCGGACCGACATTACGCGTACGGTTATGTGAGACTGGTTCTACCGACGTGCTTTGCACACAGGTGGCTGGCGGGTGTCAGTTTCTCCAACTTTAGTTGAACCGAGTGTGGCTACGCCCGGTCCTTGCGAAAGTTAAAACAACACTAACTTGACGAACTATCGTTGTGGTTTTGATGCGTAGGTAAGAACGGCTCTTGCTCAGCCCGTAGCAGCCACGTAAAACTTGCAACAACAAAGTAGAGGACGTCTAACTTGTTTTTGCAGGGCATGTTGTGATGTGATATGGTCAAGACGTGGTGAGATATAAGTTGTTGTATGAGATGATCATGTTTTGTTAAAGTTATCGGCAACTGGCAGCAGCCTTATGGTTGTCTCTTTATTGCATAAGATGCAAGCTCCAAATAATTTCTTTACTTTATCGCTATGCGATAGCAATAGTTGGCGAGACGACCATGTGACTGCACGTTGATAGAGATCAAGATGATGGAGATCATGGTGTCATGCCGGTAACAATGAAGATCATGACAGTACTTTGGAGATGGAGATCAAAAGCACAAGATGATGATGGCCATATCATGTCACATATTTTGATTGCATGTGAATTTATCTTTTATTAATCTTATTTTGCTTAGTTCGACGGTAGCTTTATAAGATGATCTCTCACTAAATTTCAAGGTAAAAGTGTTCTCCCTGAGTATGCACCGTTGCCAAAGTTCGTCGTGCCGAGACACCACGTGATGATCGGGTGTGATAAGCTCAACGTTCATCTACAACGGGTGTAAGACAGTTTTGCACACGCAGAATACTCGGGTTAAACTTGACGAGCCTAGCATATGCAGATATGGCCTCGGAACACTGAGACCGAAAGGTCGATCGTGAATCATATAGTAGATATGATCAACATAGTGATGTTCACCATTGAAAACAACTCCATCTCACGTGATGACCAGCCATGGTTTAGTTGATATGGATCACGTGATCACTTAGATGATTAGAGGGATGTCTATCTAAGTAGGAGTTCTTAAGTAATATGATTAACTGAACTTAAATTTATCATGAACTTAGTCCTCATAGTATTTGCATATCTATGTTGTAGATTGATGACCCACAAGTATAGGGGATCTATCGTAGTCCTTTCGATAAGTAAGAGTGTCGAACCCAACGAGGAGCAGAAGGAAATGATAAGCAGTTTTCAGCAAGGTATTCTCTGCAAGTACTGAAATAAGTGGTAACAGATAGTTTTGTGATAAGATAAATTGTAACGAGCAACAAGTAACAAAAGTAAATAAAGTGCAGCAAGGTGGCTCAATCCTTTTGTAGCAAAGGACAAGCCGGAACAAACTCTTATAATAGGAAAAGCACTCCCGAGGACACATGGGAATATCGTCAAGCTAGTTTTCATCACGTTCATATGATTCGCGTTCGATACTTTGGTAATTTGATATGTGGGTGGACCGGTGCTTGGGTGCTGTTCTTACTTGAACAAGCATCCCACTTATGATTAACCTCTATTGCAAGCATCCACAACTACAACAAACGTATTAAGGTAAACCTAACCATAGCATGAAACATGTGGATCCAAATCAGCCCCTTACGAAGCAACGCATAAACTAGGGTTTAAGCTTCTGTCACTCTAGCAACCCATCATCTACTTATTACTTCCCAATGCCTTCCTCTAGGCCCAAATAATGGTGAAGTGTTATGTAGTCGACGTTCACATAACACCAATAGAGGCTAGACAACATATATCTTATCAAAATATCAAACGAATACCAAATTCACATGACTACTAATAGCAAGACTTCTCCCTTGTCCTCAGGAACAAACATAATTACTCACAAAGCATATTCATGTTCATAATCAGAGGGGTAATAATATGCATATAGGATCTGAAGATATGATCTTCCACCAAAGAAACCAACTAGCATCAACTACAAGGAGTAATCAACACTACTAGCAACCTACTAGCACCAATCCCGGACTTTGAGACAAGAATTGGATACAAGAGATGAACTAGGGTTTGGAGATGAGATGATGCTGGTGAAGATGTTGATGGAGATTGCCCTCTCCCGATGAGAGGAGCGTTGGTGATGACGATGGTGATGATTTCCCCCTCCCGGAGGGAAGTATCCCCGGCAGAACAGCTCTGCCGGAGTTCTAGATTGGTTCCGCCAAGGTTCCGCCTCGTGGCGGTGGAGTCTCATCCCAAAAAGTTCCTTCTTATTTTTTTCTCATCGAAAGACTTCATATAGGAGAAGATGGACGTCGGAGAGCCACCAGGGGGCCCACGAGGTAGGGGGGCGCGCCCTAGGGGGGCGCCCCCACCCTCGTGAGCAGGGTGTGGGCCCCCTGGCCTTCATCTTTGGTGAGGATTTTTCTTTATTTATTTTAAGATGTTTCGTGGAGTTTCAGGACTTTTGGAGTTGCGCAGAATAGGTCTCTAATATTTGCTCCTTTTCCAGCCCAGAATTCCAACTGCCGGCATTCTCCCTCCTTATGTAAACCTTGTAAAATAAGAGAGAATAGCCATAAGTATTGTGACGTAAAGTGAAATAACAGTCCATAATGCAATAAATATTGATATAAAAGCATGATGCAAAATGGACGTATCAACTCCCC
Source organism: Triticum monococcum (assembly GCA_034509565.1). Lineage (NCBI taxonomy): Eukaryota > Viridiplantae > Streptophyta > Magnoliopsida > Poales > Poaceae > Triticum > Triticum monococcum. Next base: position 696,613,202 of record CM067845.1, read on the forward strand.
CAAGCTTAGACCTCGCTTGTCCTCAAGCAAAAAGCCGATAACAATAAATATGTCCTCATGTTTAGAGGTAGAGGCGTCAATAAAAATAAAATACGGACATGAAAGCATCATGATTATTCTCATAACAGCAACATATATAGATTTTGTCATATGATTACTTATGTTCAAGTGATGATCTATTCACAATGCAAAAGTATAAATCATAAACCTTATTGGGCTCCGACAAACTATAATCTCAGTCATTGAAGCAATTGCAATTTATCATAACATCGAAAAGAGTCTATGTCAGAGCTAAAAAGCAAGTCCACATACTCAACTATCATTTAGTCCTCCATAATTGCTAACACTCACGCAATACTTGTGGTTACGGAGTTTTAATCGGACACAGAGAAAGATAGGGGCTTATAGTTTTGCCCCACAACCTTTTACCTCAAGGGTAATGTCAACAATAATGGTTCATGCTCCCCTACATCCAATTATATATCATGTTCTTTCCAACATGCTGAGCTTGCCAAAGGATAAAATGAAAAAGAAAAGGTGAAGATCACCGTGACTCTTGCATAAGGTAGAAGATAATAATAAAGGATAGGCCCTTCGCAGAGGGAAGCAGAGGTTGCCATGCGCTTTTATGGTTGGATGCATAAAATCTCAATGCGAAAGAATGTCACTTTATATTGCCCCTTGTGATATGAACCTTTATTATGAAGTCTATCGCTTTTATTACTTCCACATCACAAGATCATATAAAGCTTATTTCTCCCACACCAATCAATCATACATATTTAGAGCAATTTTTATTGCTTTGCACCGATGACAACTTACTTGAAGGATCTTACTCAATCCATAGGTAGATATGGTGGACTCCCATGGCAAAACTGGTTTAAGGGTATTTGGAAGCACAAGTAGTATTTCTACTTGGTGCTGAGAATTTGGCTAGCATGAGGGGGAAAGGCAAGCTCAACAAGTTAGAGGATCCATGACAACATACTTTATCTCAGATATAAGAAAGACATAACTCATTACGTTGTCTTCCTTGTGCAACATCAACTCTTTAGCATGTCATATTTTAATGAGTGCTCCCAATCATAAAAGATGTCAATGATAATATATCTATATGTGAAACCTCTCTTTCCTTATTACTTCCAATTAATTGCAACAATGACCAAAGCTATGTCTGCCAACTCCCAACAACTTTTAATCATCATACTCTTTCTATGTGAAGTCATTACTCTCAATAAGATCAATATGAACTTTTTGTTTCTTTTTATTCTTCTTCTCTTTTCTTTTATTCACCCAAGATCATGGCAAAATAATCAAGCCCCCGACTCAACACTAATCTTTATTATATATAACTCACGGACTCGATTACATAGAGAGATCATAAAGCAAACTCAAAACTAGATCATGCCATAAACTTTATTCTACTAAATCAAGATACTACTAATAGGATCGAACTAAGAAAAACGGTAAAGGTAGGAGTTGTGATTGTGATACGATGCCGGGGCACCTCCCCCAAGCTTGGCAGTTGCCAAGGGGAGTGCCCATGCCCATGTGATTATATCTCCTTTGTTGGTGAAGAAGGTGGTGGTGATGTTGGTGATGCAGGCTTGTCATCCATCTTCCAAGGCATAGGTTCACCATCATAGAAGGATGATCGAGTCTCCGGAATCCTCGAATCTGCAGCCAAACTCATTCTTTTGAATCTATATTCATACTCACAGTTTTGGTTTTGCAGGTCATAGATTTGGGCTTGGAGATGCTCGATCTTCTCATATAGCTTCCTCGGTGTTCTTGGCATCCGGCTTGTAGTTGTTAGTGAACTCCGCGAGCATCGTGTGGCTAGCGTTGATTCCACGCTCCACCATCCCCTGGCACTTGAAAACTTGTTGCTCCATTGCTTCGAGCCTCGTCTCCACGCTTCTGGTTCCCTTTGGTCCCTCAACATCGCGGATGTGCAACAACCCATCACGCATTGATACGTCTCCATCGTATCTACTTTTCCAAACACTTTTGCCCTTGTTTTGGACTCTAACTTGTATGGTTTGAATGGAACTAACCCGGACTGACGCTGTTTTCAGCAGAATTGCCATGGTGTTGTTTTATGTGCAGAAAACAAATATTCTCGGAATGACCTGAAACTCCACGGAACATCTTAGAAAAAATAATAAAAAATCCTCACCAAAGATGAAGACCAGGGGGCCCACACCCTTCTCATGAGGGTGGGGGCGCCCCTCCCCTAGGGCATGCCCCCTACCTCGTGGGCCCCCTGGATGCCCTCCGACGCCAACTCCAACTCTATATATTTGCTTTCGGAGAGAAAAAATCAGAGAGAAGAAATCATCGCGTTTTACGATACGGAGCCGCCGCCAAGCCCTAAAACCTCTCGGGAGGGCTAATCTGGAGTCTGTTCGGGGCTCCGAAGAGGGGGATTCGTCGTTGTCGTCATCATCAACCATCCTCCATCACCAATTTTATGATGCTCACCGCCGTGTGTGAGTAATTTCATCGTAGGCTTGCTGGACGGTGATGGGTTGGATGAGATTTATCATGTAATCGAGTTAGTTTTGTCAGGGTTTGATCCCTAGTATCTATTATGTTTTGAGATTGATGTTGCTATGACTTTGCTATGCCTAATGCTTGTCACTAGGGCCCGAGTGCCATGATTTCAGATCTGAACCTATTATGTTTTCATGAATATATGTGAGTTCTTGATCCTATCTTGCAAGTCTATAGTCACCTACTATGTGTTATGATCCGGCAACCCCGAAGTGACAATAATCGGGACCACTCCCGGTGATGACCATAGTTTGAGGAGTTCATGTATTCACTATGTGCTAATGCTTTGTTCCGGTTCTCTATTAAAAGGAGGCCTTAATATCCCTTAGTTTCCAATAGGACCCCGCTGCCACGGGAGGGTAGGACAAAAGATGGCATGCATGTTCTTTTCCATAAGCACGTATGACTATATACGGAATACATGCCTACATTACATTGATGAATTGGAGCTAGTTCTGTGTCACCCTATGTTATGACTGTTACATGATGAACCACATCCGGCATAATTATCCATCACTGATCCAGTGCCTACGAGTTTTCCATATACTGGTTCTCGCTTATTTACTTTTCCGCTGCTACTGTTACAATCACTACAAAATACCAAAAACATTACTTTTGATGTCTTTACTTTTGTTGCTGCTACCACCAGTATCATATTACTTTGCTACTAAACACTTTGCTGCAGATACTAAGTTTCCAGGTGTGGTTGAATTGACAACTCGGCTGCTAATACTTGAGAATATTCTTTGGCTCCCCTTGTGTCGAATCAATAAATTTGGGTTGAATACTCTACCCTCGAAAGCTGTTGCGATCCCCTATACTTGTGGGTTATCAAGACTAATTTCTGGCGCCATTGCCGGGGAGCATAGCTCTATTATTTGAGTCACTTGGGATTTATATCCGCTGGACATTATGAAGAACTTGAGAGATCCAAAAACCAAGATCTATCCCTCAACTACGAGGGGAGGTAAGGAACTGCCATCTAGCTCTGCACTTGATTCACATTCTGTTATGAGTAAGTTTGCGACACCTACACCTGCTTCTGCTATTCGTTCTGATATGTCGCATGTTATTGATGATGCCACTTCTGCTATGCATGATACTTATGATGAAACTGCTTCTATGCCTGATACTACTGTGCCCCTTGGTGAATTTCTTGATGAACAAATTGCTAGGGCTAGAGAATAAGAAATTATTGAATCTGAATACGATGATGATAGTGATGATGAAAATATGCCTGTTATTCCTGAGGGCTATCTTTTTGATATGGAATCTTCTGCCGCTATTTTAGCTTGCAAAGATAGATATGAGCTCAAGAGGTTATTAATTAAATGGAACAAAGAATCACTTAGAGATAAAATGAAACCCGACCCTGCTTTTGCTACTTCACCTATTTGTGTTCCTGATAAGGATTATGAATTCTCTGTTGATCCTGATATAATTACTTTGGTTGAATCTAATCCGTTTTATGGCTATGAATCTGAAACTATTGTGGCACATCTTACTAAGTTAAATGATATAACTGCCTTGTTCACTAATGATGAGAGATCGGTTACTTCTATATACTCAAAATATTTCCGTTCTCATTAAAGGGTGATGCTAAGATATGGTTTAATTCTCTTGATCCTGGTTGTGCGCGTAGTCCCCAGGATATGATTTATTACTTCTCTGCTAAATATTTCCCTGCTCATAAGAAACAAGCTGCTTTGAGGGAAATATACAACTTTGTGCAAATTAAAGAAGAGAGTCTCCCACAAGCTTGGGGGAGGATTCTCAAGTTACTTAATGCTTTGTCTGATCATCCTCTTAAGAAACCTGAAATACTTGATATCTTTTATAATGGACTAACCGATGCTACCAATGATTACCTGGATAGTTGTACTGGCTCTCTTTTCAGGGAAAGAACACCAGATGAAGCTGAAATTCTATTGAATAATATGTTGACAAATGAAAATAATTGGGCACCTCCTAAGCCAGCTCCTACTCCAATTACTGAGCCTATTCCTAATCCAACTCCGAAGAAGAGAGGTGTTCTATTCCTCAGCCCCGAAGATATGCAAGAGGCAAATGAATCTATGAAAGAAATGTTGGGGAACGCAGTAATTTCAAAAATTTTCCTACGCACACGCAAGATCATGGTGATGCATAGCAACGAGGGGGAGAGTCTGATCTACGTACCCTTGTAGATTGCAACAGAAGCGTTGACACAACGTAGAGGAAGTAGTCGTACGTCTTCTTCCCGATCCGACCGATCCAAGCACCGTTACTCCGGCACCTCCGAGTTCTTAGCACACGTTCAGCTCGATGACGTTCCTCGGGCTCCGATCCAGCAAAGCGTCGAGGAAGAGTTCCGTCAGCACGACGGCGTGGTGACGATCTTGATGTACTACCGACGCAGGGCTTCGCCTAAGCACTGTAACGGTATGATCGAGGTGGAATTTGGTGGCAGGGGGCACCGCACACGGCTAAGGAACGATCTCAAGGATCAACTTGTGTGTCTTGGGGTGTCCCCTACCCCCGTATATAAAGGATGGAGGGGGGGAGGCTGGCCGGCCAAAGGAGGGAGGCGCAGGAGGAGTCCTACTCCTACCGGGAGTAGGACTCCCCCCTCCAATCCTAGTCCAACTAGGATTCCCAAGTGGGAAGTGAAAGAGAGAGGTGGCCGGCCCCTCTCCTAGTCCTAATAGGACTAGGGAGAGGGGGAGAGGCGCAGCCCTATGTGGGCTGCCTTCTCACCTTTCCACTAAGGCCCATGTTGGCCCATTTGGCTCCCGAGGGGTTCCGGTAACCCTCCCGGTAATCCGGTAAAATCCCGATTTCACCCGGAACACTTCCGGTGTCCAAACATAGGCTTCCAATATATCAATCTTTACGTCTCGACCATTTCGAGACTCCTCGTCATGTCCGTGATCACATCCGGGACTCCGAACAACCTTCGGTACATCAAAATGCATAAACTCATAATATAACTGTCATCGAAACCTTAAGCGTGCGGACCCTACGGTTCAAGAACAATGTAGACATGACCGAGACACGTCTCCGGTCAATAACCAATAGCGGGACCTGGATGCCCATATTGGCTCCTACATATTCTACGAAGATCTTTATCGGTCAGACCGCATAACAACATACGTTGTTCCCTTTGTCATCGGTATGTTACTTGCCCGAGATTCGATCGTCGGTATCCAATACCTAGTGCAATCTCGTTACTGGCAAGTCTCTTTACTCGTTCCGTAATACATCATCTCATAACTAACATCTTAGTTATTATGCTTGCAAGGCTTATGTGATGTGTATTACCGAGAGGGCCCAGAGATACCTCTCCGACAATCGGAGTGACAAACCCTAATCTCGAAATACGCCAACCCAACATCCACCATTGGAGACACCTGTAGTACTCCTTTATAATCACCCAGTTACGTTGTGACGTTTGGTAGTACCCAAAGTGTTCCTCCGGTAAACGGGAGTTGCATAATCTCATAGTTATAGGAACATGTATAAGTCATGAAGAAAGCAATAGCAACATACTAAACGATCGGGTGCTAAGCTAATGAAATGGGTCATGTCAATCAGATCATTCAACTAATGATGTGACCTCATTAATCAAATAACAACTCTTTGTTCATGGTTAGGAAACATAACCATCTTTGATTAACGAGCTAGTCAAGTAGAGGCATACTAGTGACACTCTGTTTGTCTATGTATTCACACATGTATTATGTTTCCGGTTAATACAATTCTAGCATGAATAATAAACATTTATCATGATATAAGGAAATAAATAATAACTTTATTATTGCCTCTAGGGCATATTTCCTTCAGTCTCCCACTTGCACTAGAGTCAATAATCTAGTTCACATCGCCATGTGATTTAGCAGCAATAGTTCACATCACCATGTGATTAACACCCATAGTTCACATTGTCATGTGACCAACACTCAAAGGGTTTACTAGAGTCAGTAATCTAGTTCACATCTCTATGTGATTAACACCCAAAGAGTACTAAGGTGTGATCATGTTTTGCTTGTGAGATAATTTTAGTCAACGGGTCCGTCACATTCAGATCCGTAAGTATTTTGCAAAATTCTTTGTCTATAATGCTCTGCACGGAGCTACTCTAGCTAATTGCTCCCACTTTCAATATGTATCCAGATTGAGACTTTTAGATTCATCTGGATCAGTGTCAAAAACTTGCATCGACGTAACCCTTTACGACGAACCTTTTTGTCACGTCCATAATCGAGAAACATATCCTTATTTCACTAAGGATAATTCTGACCGCTGTCCAGTGATCTACTCCTAGATCACTATTGTACTCCCTTGCCAAATCAGTGCAGGGTATACAATAGATCTGGTATACAGCATGACATACTTTATAGAACCTATGGCCAAGGCATAGGGAATGACTTTCATTCTCTTTCTATCTTCTGCCGTGGTCGGGCTTTGAGTCCTACTCAACTTCACACCTTATAATACAGGCAAGAACTCTTTCTTTGACTGCTCCATTTTGAACTACTTCAAAATCTTGTCAAGGTATGTACTCATTGAAAAAACTTATCAAGCGTCTTGATCTATCTCTATAGATCTTGAAGCTCAATATGTAAGCAGCTTCACCGAGGTCTTTCTTTGAAAAACTCCTTTCAAACACTCCTTTATGCTTTACAGAATAATTCTACATTATTTCTGATCAACAATATGTCATTCACATATACTTATCAGAAATGCTGTAGTGCTCCCACTCACTTTCTCGTAAATACAGGCTTCACCGCAAGTCTGTATAAAACTATATGCTTTGATCAACTTATCAAAGCGTGTATTCCAACTCCGAGATGCTTGCACCAGTCCATAGATGAATCGCTGGAGCTTGCATATTTTGTTAGCACCTTTAGGATTGACAAAACCTACTGGTTGCATCATATACAACTCTTCTTTAAGAAATCCATTAAGGAATGCAGTTTTGTTTATCCATTTGCCAGATTTCATAAAATGCGGCAATTGCTAACATGATTCGGACAGACTTAAGCATAGATACGCGTGAGAAACTCTCATCGTAGTCAACACTTTGAACTTGTCGAAAACCTTTTTGCGACAATTCTAGCTTTGTAGATAGTAACACTACTATCAGCGTCCGTCTTCCTCTTGAAGATCCATTTATTCTCAATTGCTTGCCGATCATCGGGCAAGTCAACCAAAGTCCAAACTTTGTTCTCATACATAGATCATATCTCAGATTTCATGGCCTCAAACCATTTCGCGGAATCTGGGCTCATCATCGCTTCCTCATAGTTCGTAGGTTCGTCATGGTCAAGTAACGTGACCTCCAGAACAGGATTACCGTACCACTCTGGTGCGGATCTCACTCTGGTTTACCTACGAGATTCGGTAGTAACTTGATCTGAAGTTACATGATCATCATCATTAGCTTCCTCACTAATTGGTGTAGTAGTCACAAGAACAGATTTTTGTGATGAACTACTTTCCAATAAGGGAGAAGGTACAATTACCTTATCAAGTTTTCTATTTTCCTCCCACTCACTTCTTTTGAGAGAAACTCCTTCTCCAAAAAGTTTCCGAATTTTAGCAACAAAAGTCTTGCCTTCGGATCTGTGATAGAAGGTGTATCCAATAGTTTCCTTTGGATATCCTATGAAGACGCAGTTCTCCGATTTGAGTTTGAGCTTATCAGGATGAAACTTTTTCATATAAGCATCGCAACCCCAAATTTTAAGAAACGACAACTTTGGTTTCTTGCCAAACCATAGTTCATAAGGCGTCGTCTCGACGGATTTAGATGGTGCCCTGTTTAACGTGAATGCAGCTGTCTCTAATGCATAACCCCAAAACGATAGTGGTAGATCGGTAAGAGACATCATAGATCATACCATATCTAGTAAAGTACGATTACGACATTCGGACACACCATTACGCTGTGGTGTTCCGGGTGGCGTGAGTTGCGAAACTATTCCACAATTTTTAATTGAAGACCAAACTCGTAACTCAAATATTTTACCTCTGCGATCATATCGTAGAAACTTTTATTTTCTTGTCACGATGATTTTCCACTTCACTCTGAAATTCTTTGAACTTTTCAAATGTTTCAGACTTATGTTTCATCAAGTAGATATACTCATATATGCTCAAATCATCTGTGAAGATCAGAAAATAATGATACCTGTTGCGAGCCTCAATATTTATCGGACCACATACATCAGTATGTATGATTTCCAACAAATTTTTGATCGCTCCATTGTTCCGAAGAACAGAGTCTTAGTCATCTTGCCCATGAGGCATGGTTCGCAAGCATCAACTGATTCATAATCAAGTGATTCCAAAAGCCCATCAGCATGGAGTTTCTTCATGCGCTTTATACCAATATGACCTAAATGGCAGTGCCACAAATAAGTTGCACTATCATTATTAACTTTGCATCTTTTGGTTTCAATATTATGAATATGTGTATCACTACGATCGAGATCCAACGAACTTGTTTCATTGGGTGTTTGACCATCGAAGGTTTTATTCATGTAAACAGAACAACAATTATTCTTTGACTTTAATGAATAACCGTATTGCAATAAACATGATCAAATCATATTCATGCTCAACGCAAAAACCAAATAACACTTATTTAAGTTCAACACTAATCCTGAAAGTATAGGGGAGTGTGCGATGATGATCATATCAATCTTGGAACTACTTCCAACACACATCATCACTTCACCCTTAACTAGTCTCTGTTTATTCTGCAACTCCTGTTTCGAGTTACTACTCTTAGCAACTGAACCAATATCAAATACTGAGGGGTTGCTATAAACACTAGTAAAGCACACATCAATAACATGTATATCAAATATACTTTTGTTCACTTTGCCATCCTTCTTATCCGCCAAATACTTGGGGTAGTTCCGCTTCCAGTGACCAGTCCCTTTGCAGCAGAAGCACTTAGTCTCAGGCTTAGGATCAGACTTGGGCTTCTTCACTTGAGCAGCAACTTGCTTGCCGTTCTTCTTGAAGTTCCCCTTCTTCCCTCTGCCCTTTTCTTGAAACTAGTGATCTTGTCAACCATCAACACTTGATGTTTTTCTTGATTTCTACCTTCGTTGATTTCAGCATCACGAAGAGCTTGGGAGTTGTTTCCGTTATCCCTTGCATATTATAGTTCATCACGAAGTTCTACTAACTTGGTGATGGTGACTAGAGAATTCTGTCAATCACTATCTTATCTGGAAGATAAACTCCCACTTGATTCAAGCGATTGTAGTACCTAGACAATCTGAGCACATGCTCACTAGTTGAGCGATTCTCCTCCATGTTTTAGCTATAGAACTTGTTGGAGATTTCATATCTCTCAACTCGGGTATTTTCTTGAAATATTAACTTCAACTCCTGGAACATCTTATATGGTCCATGACGTTCAAAACGTCTTTGAAGTTCCGATTCTAAGCCGTTAAGCATGGTGCACTTAAACTATCAAGTAGTCATCATATTGAGCTAGCCAAACGTTCATAACGTCTGCATCTGCTCCTGCAATAGGTCTGTCACCTAGCGGTGCATCAAGGACATAATTTTTCTGTGCAGCAATGAGGATAAACCTCAGATCACGGATCCAATCCGCATCATTGCTACTAACATCTTTCAACACAATTTTCTCTAGGAACATATCAAAATAAACACAGGGAAACAACAACGCGAGCTATTGATCTACAACATGATTTGCAAAATACTACCAGGACTAAGTTCATGATAAATTTAAGTTCAATTTAATCATATTACTTAAGAACTCCCACTTAGATAGACATCCCTCTAATCCTCTAAGTGATCACGTGATCCAAACCAACTAAACCATAACCGATCATCACGTGAGATGGAGTAGTTTTCAATGGTGAACATCGTTATGTTGATCATATCTACTATATGATTCACGCTCGACCTTTCGGTCTCCGTGTTCTGAGGCCATATCTGCATATGCTAGGCTCGTCAAGATTAACCTGAGTATTCTGCGTGTGCAAAACTGGCTTGCACCCGTTGTAGATGGACGTAGAGCTTATCACACCCGATCATCACGTGGTGTCTGGGCACGACGAACTTTGGCAACGGTGCATACTCAGGGAGAACACTTCTTGATAATTTAGTGAGAGATCATCTTATAATGCTACCGTCAATCAAAGCAAGATAAGATGCATAAAAGGATAAACATCACATGCAATCAATATAAGTGATATGATATGGCCATCATCATCTTGTGCTTGTGATCTCCATCTCCGAAGCACCGTCATGATCACCATCGTCACCGGCGCGACACCTTGATCTCCATCGTAGCATCGTTGTCGTCTCGCCAATCTTATGCTTCCACGACTATCACTACCGCTTAGTAATAAAGTAAAGCATCACATCGCGATTGCATTGCATACAATAAAGCGACAACCATATGGCTCCTGCCAGTTGCCGATAACTTGGTTACAAAACATGATCATCTCATACAATAAAATCAGCATCATGCCTTGACCATATCACATCACAACATGCCCTGCAAAAACAAGTTAGACGTCCTCTACTTTGTTGTTGCAAGTTTTACGTGGCTGCTACAGGCTTAAGTAAGAACTCATCTCACCTACGCATCAAAACCACAACGATAGTTCGTCAAATAGACTCCGTTTTAACCTTCTCAAGGACCGGGCGTAGTCACACTTGGTTTAACTAAAGTTGGAGAGACAGTCTTCCGCAAGCCATCTATGTGCAAAGCATGTCGAGGGAACCGGTCTCGCATAAGAGTACGCGTAAGGTTGGTCCGGATCGTCTCACCCAACAATACCGCCGAACCAAAGTATGACATGCTGGTAGGCAGTATGACTTGTATCGCCCACAACTCACTTGTGTTCTACTCGTGCAAATAACATCAAACCATAAAACCTAGGCTCGGATGCCACTGTTGGGGAACGCAGTAATTTCAAAAAAATTCCTACGCACACGCAAGATCATGGTGATGCATAGCCACGAGGGGGAGAGTCTGATCTACGTACCCTTGTAGATTGCAACGGAAGCGTTGACACAACGTAGAGGAAGTAGTCGTACGTCTTCTTCCCGATCCGACCGATCCAAGCACCGTTACTCCGGCACCTCTGAGTTCTTAGCACACGTTCAGCTCGATGACGTTCCTCGGGCTCCGATCCAGCAAAGCGTCGAGGAAGAGTTCCGTCAGCACGACGGCGTGGTGACGATCTTGATGTACTACCGACGCAGGGCTTCGCCTAAGCACTGTAACGGTATGATCGAGGTGGAATTTGGTGGCAGGGGGCACCACACACGGCTAAGGAACGATCTCAAGGATCAACTTGTGTGTCTTGGGGTGTCCCCTGCCCCCGTATATAAAGGATGGAGGGGGGGAGGCTGGCCGGCCAAAGGAGGGAGGCGCAGGAGGAGTCCTACTCCTACCGGGAGTAGGACTCCCCCCTCCAATCCTAGTCCAACTAGGATTCCCAAGTGGGAAGTGAAAGAGAGAGGTGGCCGGCCCCTCTCCTAGTCCTAATAGGACTAGGGAGAGGGGGGAGGCGCAGCCCTATGTGGGCTGCCTTCTCACCTTTCCACTAAGGCCCATGTTGGCCCATTTGGCTCCCGGGGGGTTTCGGTAACCCTCCCGGTAATCCGGTAAAATCCCGATTTCACCCGGAACACTTCCGGTGTCCAAACATAGGCTTCCAATATATCAATCTTTACGTCTCGACCATTTTGAGACTCCTCGTCATGTCCGTGATCACATCCGGGACTCCGAACAACCTTCGGTACATCAAAATGCATAAACTCATAATATAACTGTCATCGAAACCTTAAGCGTGCGGACCCTACGGTTCGAGAACAATGTAGACATGACCGAGACACGTCTCCGGTAAATAACCAATAGCGGGACCTGGATGCCCATATTGGCTCCTACATATTCTACGAAGATCTTTATCGGTCAGACCGCATAACAACATACGTTGTTCCCTTTGTCATCGGTATGTTACTTGCCCGAGATTCGATCGTCGGTATCCAATACCTAGTTCAATCTCGTTACTGGCAAGTCTCTTTACTCGTTCCGTAATACATCATCTCATAACTAACATCTTAGTTATTATGCTTGCAAGGCTTATGTGATGTGTATTACCGAGAGGGCCCAGAGATACCTCTCCGACAATCGGAGTGACAAACCCTAATCTCGAAATATGCCAACCCAACATCCACCATTGGAGACACCTGTAGTACTCCTTTATAATCACCCAGTTACGTTGTGACGTTTGGTAGTACCCAAAGTGTTCCTCCGGTAAACGGGAGTTGCATAATCTCATAGTTATAGGAACATGTATAAGTCATGAAGAAAGCAATAGCAACATACTAAACGATCGGGTGCTAAGCTAATGAAATGGGTCATGTCAATCAGATCATTCAACTAATGATGTGACCTCGTTAATCAAATAACAACTCTTTGTTCATGGTTAGGAAACATAACCATCTTTGATTAACGAGCTAGTCAAGTAGAGGCATACTAGTGACACTCTGTTTGTCTATGTATTCACACATGTATTATGTTTCCGGTTAATACAATTCTAGCATGAATAATAAACATTTATCATGATATAAGGAAATAAATAATAACTTTATTATTGCCTCTAGGGCATATTTCCTTCAAGAAAAAGGTATTAAAGCTGAAGACGTTAAGAATTTACCTCCTATTGAAGAAATACATGGTCTTAATTCACCACCTGTTGAAGAAAAATATGATCTCAACTCTTTATTTACTGAAGAACCTCCTGATCCCGATATCCCGACACAGGTAGTAAAGGTAAATTCTCTCTATAGATATGATAAAGCTGAAGTCCCTCCTACTAAAATCGCTAGTCGGTGCTTGGATGAGGTTGATAACTTTATGTTTAAGCAAGACGACTTCAATGCTTATTTTGGTAGACAATTAAAAGAAAATGCTTATATGATTAGACGCTTGGGTGATTATATGGCTAATATTAAAGGTGAACTTAAACTTGTTAGCAAACATGCTTCTATGGTTACCACTCAAGTAGAACAAGTACTTATGGCTCAAAAAGAAGTGCTTGATGAAATGAATAGTAAGAAAAATGATTATGCTGTTAGAGTGGCTACTAGAACTGGTAGAATGACTCAGGAACCTTTGTATCCTGAAGGCCACCCTAAGAGAATCAAGCAAGATTCTCAAAGAAATAATGTTTATGTTCCTAGTTCTTCTAAAAAGAAGAAGAAGAAAAATGATAGAACTGTGCAAACTTCTAGTGAACCTATTGCTGAACCACCTGATAATCCAAATGATATCTCTATGTCTGATGATGAAACACAATCTGGTAATGAACAAGAACCTAGTAAAAATATTAATGATGATGCTCAACCTAGTAATGACAATGATGTAGAAATTGAACCTGCTGTTGATCTTGATAATCCACAATCAAAGAATCAACGTTATGATAAAAGAGACTTTGTTGCTAGGAAACATGGTAAAGAAAGGGAACCTTGGGTTCAGAAACCCATGCCTTTTAATCCAAAACCATCCAAGAAAAAGGATGATGAGGATTTTGAGCGCTTTGCTGAAATGATTAGGCCTATCTTTTTGCGTATGCGATTAACTGATGTGCTCAAAACAAATCCTTATGCGAAATATACGAAGGATATCGTTACTAATAAAAGAAAGATACCAGAAGCTGAGATTTCCACCATGCTTGCTAATTATACTTTTAAGGGTGGAATACCAAAGAAACTTGGAGATCCCGGAGTACCTACTATACCTTGCTCCATTAAAAGAAATCATATTAAAACTGCTTTATGTGATCTTGGAGCCGGTGTTAGTGTTATGCCTCTCTCTTTATATCGTAGACTTGACTTGAATAAGCTGGCACCTACCGAAATATCTTTGCAAATGGCTGATAAATCAACTGCTATACCTGTCGGTATTTGTGAGGATGTGCCTGTTGTGGTTGCAAACATTACTATTTTAACGGACTTTGTTATTCTTGATATTCCCGAGGATGATAGTATGTCTATTATTCTTGGAAGACCTTTTCTTAATACTGCAGGGGCTGTTATTGATTGCAACAAAGGCAATGCCACTTTTCATGTTAATGGTAATGAGCATACGGTACACTTTCCGAGGAAACAACCTCAAGTTCATAGTATCAATTCTATCGGAAAAATTCCATCGATTATATTTGGAGGTTTTGAATTTCCTCTTCCTACTGTCAAGAAGAAATATGATATACTTATTATAGGGGATGTGCATATCCTCGTTGAGGTAACTTAGTGTTATTCGAAATTTCTCCGGTTTCATGATTATCGGAATGAGTTCGTTAACAAGACTTGATCAACCTTGTTAGTGGATTCTTTTTGATGAGCATGAGATGGATGAAACTAGAAGCACCACTTCTGTACCCCACTTTTACTTTCTGTTATTTATATTAAATAAAGTAAAAATAGTATTTTCAGTCTGTTTCCTGGCTTATCCGTGCAATAACAAAATATCCCAAAAATAAAAGTCCTCAGAATGCCATGCCAATTTAATACTCCCTCCATTCCACAATGTAGTGCTTCCTGTATCCACGTGCTTCAACTTTGACCGTAAATTTAACTATCAAGACCGATTGCGGCGGGAGCAAAAATTATATCAGTGAATTCGTATTCGAAAGAAGTTTTCAATTATATAATTTTTTCTCCCGCCGCAGTTGGTCTCGTTGGTTAAATTTATGGTCAAAGTTGAACCTCGGGAAGCGCGGGCGCACTATATTTTGGAATGGAGGGAGTATGATTTTTTCGGGAATATTTGAGGATTTACTATGCAAAAATTACCGCAGGAGGAGCTGCCACCTGGCCACAAGGGTGGTGGGCGCCCCCCCTATAGGGCGTGCCCCCTGCCTCGTGGGCCCATGGTGGCCCTCCTCCACTTATCCCAGCACCCATCTTCTTCCTCTGTCTCACACAAATCCAAAAAACCAACTCAAGCACGAGTTCCAGCCACTTTTGCTGTGATTTTCGATCTCCTTGCTCAAAGCACCTCTCGCAAAACTGCTTGGGGAGATTGTTCCTTGGTATGTGACTCCTCCATTGGTCCAATTAGTTTTTGTTCTAGTGCTTTATTCGTTGCAAATTTTTTCTGCTTAGGTGACCCTGTTCTTGAGCTTGCATATCAAATTTATATGGTTCCAAGTAGTTCTAATGCTTGATATAGGCTCTAGGCACTTGTAGGAGTAGTTACTATTAGTTTTATTGAGTTTGGTTACTTTTATTTTGAAGTTACTAAAAAATTCAGAATTTTTCAGAGAAAAACAATATGCTTAGGAGGATGTTCCAAGGTGGTTCCTCTAAGAAGCAAGGACCCAGGATTGCTATGCGCGATGCTGACGAGGATCCACCAAGAGACGCTCTAGTACGGCCTTGCGAATGGCCGTCGAAAAATTTTATGGACCGTGCGGGAATTAAAAAAGAATTCAAAGCATATTTGCGCAATGCCGGTCTTGAGGATTTTGAGGCTAACAAATGCCCCCAGTATCATGATCTCACAAGTTCATTTGTGAGGAGGTTTGAGTATTCATCTTCGCGTAATTCTCCTTCAGTCATGTTTGATCTCTATGACAAATCTTATACCATGGACTAAGAGGATTTCACTTCTGCTTGCAAACTTCCATCATGGGGTGGTGTTAGGGATCCCCCTAAATCTGAATTTAGAAACTTTCTTGCTAGTATAACTATGGGGGAATCTAGAGATATAACGCAGGCTGCCATAGGGAGCATTCACTTTCCTGCTATACATTATTTTGCTCTCTTCATCTGTAGATGCATAAATGCTAAGGATGAAGCATGTCATATGTGTGTCCCTGATCTTAGCATTCTTAGGAGTGCTGTGTTAGGAGACCAATCTTATCATATGGGAGCCATTGTAGCTCGTAGGTTGCGTCATAATAGACATAATGGAGATTTCTTTGGAGGAATTTATGCAACCCGCTTAGCTTATTTTCTTGAGATAGACATTCGTGAGGGTGATATGGAGTTGCCTCCGGAATATTTAGATTATGACTCTATGGCTTCGCACTAGTTTGTCGAGAGGCCTGAATCACCTCTCTTATATCGTTTAATTTTTGATAAACGACGTGTTTTCCGTATTACTCTCCCTGCTCCTGTCTTCTTTGATTCACAGACAAAAAAAGATATGTTATTAGCAGAGAGGAGGTAGAAGAGTACGAGAGGAGAGCGGAGGCAGCTCGACTCCACGCTGCAGCTCAGCAGGCGATAACCGCTGCACATCAGTATGATCCCAACTATTCTTCCTCATCGTAGTACAACCCCAACAACTATTATTATGGATATCCGCCAGGCCAGCCGTGGCCATAGACCAACTTAGGCCAAAAGCTTAAGCTTGGGGGAGTACGTATTTCTCACCGACATTACATTCATGTTCACACATACTCATTACTAGATGTCAGTGCTCATACTTTTTCATTGTAATATCCATGCTAGTTTATTTTCTTTTTCCCGCTTTCTTCTTGTATGTTTGTTAAACCTTAAGAAAAACCAAAAAAAATAGTAGTAGTTTATTTTTCTGCTGTAGTAGTAATAATTAAAAAGAAAACCCCAAAATATTTCCCGTTCTTCTTTTGCTTGTTGGGAGCTTTCCCGTGTAAATAGTTTTATTTCTTTTCTTTTATTTGGGGGTCAGTAGGAGAAGACTATAATTAAATTGTTGAAGTGGCTCTTATATGCATTATTGTTGATTTAACCCAGAGCCCATATTGCCTTGTCTTCTCCTGTTTATTGAATGCTCGCAGATTCCAGCTTAGTCCAATGCACGTACACTCTTATTATTATTCACACCGTTCGGTCGTGCAAGTGAAAGGCAATTATGATGATATATGATGGACTGACTAAGATGAGAAAAGCTGGTATGAACTCGACCTCTTTTGTTTTTGTAAATATGATGTGTCCCTCATTCTTGATTCAGCTTATTATGAATAAACATGTTTGTAATGACAATTAGAGATCATAGTTGCTTATGCCATGCTTGATTAGCTATGAGTTATAATGGTTTACCTTGTGTGCCAACATGCTATTGAGATAATTATGATGTGGTATGATGGGGTGGTATCCTCCTTTGAATGATTTAAGTGACTTGACTTGGCACATGTTCACGCATGTAGTTGAAACAAAATCAACATAGCCTTCACGATATTTATGTTCATGGTGGATTATATCCTACTCATGCTTGCATCCAATGTTTATTAATTTTAATGCATGTACATGGCTGTTGTCGCTCTCTAGTTGGTCGCTTCCCAGTCTTTTGCTAGCCTTCACTTGTACTAAGCGGGAATACTGCTTGTGCATCCAATCCCTTAAACCCCAAAGTTATTCCAGATGAGTCCATTACACCTTCCTATATGCGGTATCTACCTGCCGTTCCAAGTAAATTTGTATGTGCCAAACTCTAAACCTTCAAATAAACATTTTGTTTTGTATGCTCGAATAGCTCATGTATCAACCAAGGCTTTCCTTATCTTCTGTGTTAGGCGGGTTATTCTCAAGAGGAGTGGACTCCGCTCCTCACTCACGAGAAAATGGCTGGTCACCGGGATGCCCAGTCCCATGCTTTATGCAAACTAAATCAAAATTAATTGCAAACAAAACTCCCCCTGGGACCTGATGTATGTTGGAGGCACTCATTGTTTCGAGCAAGCCATGGATTGATGCTTGTTGGTGAAGGGGGGGGGGTATAAACTTTACCATTCTGTTTGGGAACCGCCTATAATGTGTTTAGCATGGAAGATATCGCCATCTCTTAGTTCTTACGTTGACAATGAAAGTATATCGCTCAAAATACAATTTATCTCTATTTCAAAACCGAGCTCTGGCACCTCTACAAATCCCTGCTTCCCTCTGCGAAGGGCCTATCCATTTACTTTTATGTTGAGTCATCACCCTCTTATTAAAAAGCACTAGCTGGAGAGCACATCCTTCATTTGCATTCATCACTGTTAATTTATATTGGGTATGACTATGATTGGATCTCTTTTACCATGAATTACAATGTCTAGTCAGTCCTTGATCTTTAAAGGTGCTCTGCATTTATGTTTTGCGGTCTCAGAAAGGGCTAGCGAGATACCATCTTGTTATATCATATTATGATTGTTTTGAGAAAGTGTTGTCATCCGAGATTTATTATTATGACTTGCTAGTTGATTATGCTATTGATATGAGTAATTATGAGACCTGAGAATTATTGCAAATGTGGTTAGTTATGATATATGCTGAAAACTTGAATGCTGGCTTGACATAGTTACAATAACAAGAGCAAACAGAGTTTGTAAAAGTTTTTCTTTCTTTCTTTTAGTTTGTCAACTGAATTGCTTGAGGACAAGCAAGAGTTTAAGCTTGGGGGAGTTGATACGTCTCCGTCGTATCTACTTTTCCAAACACTTTTGCCCTTGTTTTGGACTCTAACTTGTATGATTTGAATGGAACTAACCCGGACTGACGCTGTTTTCAGCAGAATTGCCATGGTGTTGTTTTATGTGCAGAAAACAAATATTCTCAGAATGACCTGAAACTCCACGGAACATCTTAGAAAAAATAATAAAAAATCCTTGCCAAAGATATAGACCAGGGGGCCCACACCCTTCTCATAAGGGTGGGGGCGCCCCCCTAGGGCGCCCCCCCTACCTTGTGGGCCCCCTGGATGCCCTCCGACGCCAACTCTGACTCTATATATTTGCTTTCGAAGAGAAAAAATCAGAGAGAAGAAATCATTGCGTTTTACGATACGGAGCCGCCGCCAAGCCCTAAAACCTCCTGGGAGGGCTAATCTGGAGTCCGTTCGGGGCTCCGGAGAGGGGGATTCGTCGCCGTCGTCATCATCAACCATCCTCCATCACCAATTTCATGGTGCTCACTGCCGTGCGTGAGTAATTTCATCATAGGCTTGTTGGACGGTGATGGGTTGGATGAGATTTATCATGTAATCAAGTTAGTTTTGTTAGGGTTTGATCCCTAGTATCCATTATGTTCTGAGATTGATGTTGCTATGACTTTGCTATGCCTAATGCTTGTCACTAGGGCCCGAGTGCCATGATTTCAGATCTGAACCTATTATGTTTTCATGAATATATGTGAGTTCTTGATCCTATCTTGCAAGTCTATAGTCACCTACTATGTGTTATGATCCGGCAACCCCGAAGTGACAATAATCGGGACCACTCCCGGTGATGACCATAGTTTGAGGAGTTCATGTATTCACTATGTGCTAATGCTTTGTTCCGGTTCTCTATTAAAAGGAGGCCTTAATATCGGACCCCGCTACCACGGGAGGGTAGGACAAAAGATGTCATGCAAGTTCTTTTCCATAAGCACGTATGACTATAAACGGAATACATGCCTACATTACATTGATGAATTGGAGCTAGTTCTGTGTCACCCTATGTTATGACTGTTACATGATGAACCACATCCGACATAATTATCCATCACTGATCTAGTGCCTACGAGTTTTCCATATACTGGTTCTCGCTTATTTACTTTTCTGCTGCTACTGTTACAATCACTACAAAATACCAAAAACATTACTTTTGATGTCTTTACTTTTGTTGCTGCTACCACCACTATCATATTACTTTGCTACTAAACACTTTGCTGCAGATACTAAGTTTCCAGGTGTGGTTGAATTGACAACTCAGCTGCTAATACTTGAGAATACTCTTTGGCTCCCCTTGTGTCGAATCAATAAATTTGGGTTGAATACTCTACCCTCGAAAGCTGTTGCGATCCCCTATACTTGTGGGTTATCACGCATCTCAATGGTTTGAGGGTGTCGCAGCACCTCCGCGAGGTAAGGGTTGATGACCTTCTCGAAGAACTTGTCCTTGGAAGCACTTGGGGACATCATGATAATTTAGGTCTGTCAGAAAAACAGCTCGAAACAAGAACAGAGAATAATTGCGTGATACGGGAGTCAAAACCTTCGGGAGAATATATAATGAATTTTTACCGACCAAAATACGTAACGTGAAAGAAAATGGAGTCCGGAAGGCACACGAGGTGCTCACGAGGTAGGGGGCGCGCCCACCACTCTTGTGGGGCCCTCATGTCCTTCCCGGACTGCTACTTATTTTTCGATTTTTCTAAATATTCCAAAACAGAGAAATATTGCCTTAAAAATTGTTTTGGAGTCGGTTTACTTACCGTACCACATACCTATTCCTTTTCGGGGTCTGAAACATTTCGGAAAGTGTCCCTTATGTATTCCTCCGGGGTTACGGTTTCAATAATATTGGTTTCAACATTTATGGGATTACCTGAGATGTAATGTTTAATTCTTTGACCATTTACCACCTTCGGATTTGTGCCTTCGAAGTTGCTGATTTTTATGGCACCGGAACGATAGACCTCCTCGATAACATAGGGGCCTTCCCATTTAGAGAGAAGTTTCCCTGCAAAAAATCTTAGATGAGAGTTGTATAGCAATACATAATCACCTACATTAAACTCATGCTTTTGTATCCTTTTGTCATGCCATCTTTTAACTTTTTCTTTAAACAACTTGGCATTTCATAAGCTTGGGTTCTCCATTCATCAAGTGAGCTAATATCAAGTAACCTCTTCTCACTGGCAAGTTTGAAATCATAGTTGAGCTCTTTAATAGCCCAATATGCCTTATGTTCTAGTTCGAGAGGTAAGTGACATGCTTTTCCATAAACCATTTTATACGGAGACATACCCATAGGATTTTTGTATGCAGTTCTATAAGCCCATAATGCATCATCAAGTTTCTTAGACCAATTCTTTCTAGACCTATTAACAGTCTTTTGCAAAATTAATTTGAGCTCTCTATTGCTCAACTCCACTTGACCACTAGACTGTGGGTAATAAGGAGATGCAATTCTATGATTAACATCATATTTAGCAAGCATTTTATGGAAATCGCCATGAATAAAGTGTGAACCACCATCAGTCATTAAATATCTAGGGACTCCAAACCTCGGGAAAATAACTTCTTTAAGCATTTTAACAGAAGTGTTGTGATCAACACTACTAGTTGGAATAGCTTCTACTCACTTAGTAACGTAATCAACAGCAACTAGAATATGTGTGTATCCATTAGAGGCAGGAAAAGGTCCCATATAATCAAAGCCCCAAACATTAAATGGTTCAATAACGAGTGAATAATTCATAGGCATTTCATAACGTCTACTAATATTACCAATTCTTTGACATTCATCACAAGACAAGACAAACTTACGGGCATCCTTGAAGAGAGTAGGCCAATAAAACCAGATTGCAATACCTTATGTGCACTTCTATCTCCAGCGTGGTGTCCTCCATAAGTCTCGGAATGACACTTGCGTAGGATCTGTTCCTATTCATGCTCAGGCACACAACATCTAATGACACCATCTATTCCTTCTTTATAAAGATGTGGGTCATCCCAAAAGTAATGTCTTAAATCATAGAAAAACCTATTCTTTTGCTGGTATGTGAAGCTAGGTGGTATAAACTTAGCAACAATATAATTAGCATAATCAGCATACCATGGAGTACTGCGAGAAGTACTTATAACATTTAATTGTTCATCAGGAAAGCTATCATTAATAGGTAGTGGGTCATCAAGAACATTCTCTAACCTAGAAAAGTTGTCTGCAACGGGGTTCTCAGCTCCCTTTCTATCAACAATATGCAAATCAAATTCTTGTAGCAAGAGAACCCATCTAATAAGTCTAGGTTTAGCATCTTTATTTTCCATAAGATATTTAATAGCAGCATGATCAGTGTGAATACAACTTTAGAACCAACAATATAAGATTTGAACTTATCACAAGAAAATACAACTGCTAAAAGCTCTTTTTCAGTAGTAGCATAATTTCTTTGAGCATTGTCTAGAGTCTTACTAGCATAATGAATAACATTTAATTTCTTATCAACTCTTTGCCCTAGAACAACACCTACAGCATAATCACTAGCATCACACATAATTTCAAAGGGTGAATTCCAATCAGGTGGCTGAACAACAGGTGCAGAGACTAATGCTTTCTTAAGTGTTTCAAATGCTTCCATACAATCATCATCAAAGACAAATGGTATATATTTTTGCAATAAATTAGTCAGAGGCCGAGAAATTTTTGAGAAGTCCTTAATGAACCTCATGTAAAATCCGGCGTGACCAAGGAAACTTCTTATACCTTTGATGTCCTTGGGACATGGCATCTTTTCAATAGCATCAACCTTGGCTTTATCAACTTCAATACCTCTTTCAGAAACTTTGTGCCCCAAGACAATACCTTCATTAACCATAAAGTGGCACTTTTCCCAATTCAAGACAAGATTAGTTTCTTCACATCTCTGCAAAACTCGATCAAGATTGCTCAAGCAATCATCAAAAGAGGAATCATAGAAGAAAAAATCGTCCATGAAAACCTCACAAATCTTTTCACAAAAGTTAGAGAATATAGCCATCATGCATCTTTGAAAGGTAGCAGGTGCATTACATAAACCAAAAGGCATACGTCTATAAGCAAAAGTACCAAAAGGGCATGTAAAAGTAGTCTTTGATTGATCTCTAGCCGACACAGGTATTTGAGAGAAACCAGAATAACCATCTAGAAAGCAATAGTGTGTATGCTTGCATAATCTTTCTAGCATTTGATCAATAAAAGGTAAGGGGTAATGATCTTTCTTAGTAGCTTTATTTAATTTGCGGAAATCAATTACCATCCTATAACATGTGATAATTCTTTGTGGAATCAATTGTTGGGGAACGTAGTAATTTCAAAATTTTCCTACGCACACGCAAGATCATGGTGATGCATAGCAACGAGGGGGAGAGTCTGATCTACGTACCCTTATAGATCGCAACGGAAGCGTTGACACAACATAGAGGAAGTAGTCGTACGTCTTCTTCCCGATCCGACCGATCCAAGCACCGTTACTCCGGCACCTCTGGGTTCTTAGCACACGTATAGCTCGATGACGATCCCCGGGCTCCGATCCAGCAAAGCTTCGAGGAGGAGTTCCGTCAGCACGACAGCGTGGTGACAATCTTGATGTTTCACCGACGCAGGGCTTCGCCTAAGCACTACAACGATATGATCGAGGTGGAATATGGTGGCAGGGGGCACCGGACACGGCTAAGGAACGATCACAATGATCAACTTGTGTGTCTTGGGGTGCCCCCTGCCCCCGTATATAAAGGAGCAAGGGGAGGAGGCCGGCCGGCCAGGTGTGGCGCGCCAAGGAGGAGTCCTCCTCCTAGTAGGAGTAGGACTCCTACTAGGAGGGGGAAAGAGGTGGAGTGGGAGAAGGGAAAAAGGGGGGGCGCCGCCCCCTCTCCGAGTCCAATTCGGACTAGGGAGGAGGTGGCGCGCGGCCCACCTCTGGCAGCCCTTCTCTCTCTCCACTAAAGCCCATATGGCCCATTACTTCTCCCGGTAGGGTTCCGGTAACCCTCCGGCTCTCCCGTTTTCTCCGAAATCACCCGAAACACTTCCGTGTCCGAATATAGTCATCCAATATATCAATATTTATGTCTTGACCATTTCGAGACTCCTCGTCATGTCCGTGATCATATCCGGGACTCCGAACTAACTTCGGTACATCAAAATGCATAAACTCATAATAATTGGCATCGTAACATTAAGCGTGCGGACCCTACGGTTCAAGAACAATGTAGACATGACTGAGACACATCTCCGGTCAATAACCAATAGCGGGACCTGGATGCCCATATTGGCTCCTACATATTCTACGAAGATCTTTATCGGTCAGACCGCATAACAACATACGTTGTTCCCTTTGTCATCGGTATGTTACTTGCCCGAGATTCGATCGTCGGTATCCAATACCTAGTTCAATCTCGTTACCGGCAAGTCTCTTTACTCGTTCCGTAATACATCATCTCGCAACTAACTCATTAGTCGCAATGCTTGCAAGGCTTATGTGATGTGCATTACCGAGAGGGCCCAGAGATACCTCTCCGACAATCGGAGTGACAAATCCTAATCTCGAAATACGCCAACCCAACATCTACCTTTGGAGACACCTGTAGAGCTCCTTTATAATCACCCAGTTACGTTGTGACATTTGGTAGCACACAAAGTGTTCCTCCGGGAAACGGGAGTTGCATAATCTCATAGTCATAGGAACATGTATAAGTCATGAAGAAAGCAATAGCAACATACTAAACGATCGGGTGCTAAGCTAATGGAATGGGTCATGTCAATCAGATCATTCAAGCAATGATGTGACCTCGTTAATCAAATAATAACACCTTGTTCATGGTTAGGAAACATAACCATCTTTGATTAACGAGCTAGTCAAGTAGAGGCATACTAGTGACACTAAGTTTGTCTATGTATTCACACATGTATTATGTTTCCGGTTAATACAATTCTAGCATGAATAATAAACATTTATCATGATATAAGGAAATAAATAATAACTTTATTATTGCCTCTAGGGCATATTCCCTTCAGTCTCCCACTTGCACTAGAGTCAATAATCTAGATTACACAGTAATGATTCTAACACCCATGGAGCCTTGGTGCTGATCATGTTTTGCTCGTGGAAGAGGCTTAGTCAACGGGTCTGCAATGTTCAGATCCGTATGTATCTTGCAAATCTCTATGTTTCCCACCTGGACTAGATCCCGGATGGAATTGAAGCGTCTCTTGATGTGCTTGGTCCTCTTGTGAAATCTGGATTCCTTTGCCAAGGCAATTGCACCAGTATTGTCACAAAAGATTTTCATTGGACCCGATGCACTAGGTATGACACCTAGATCGGATATGAACTCCTTCATCCAGACTCCTTCGTTTGCTGCTTCCGAAGCAGCTATGTATTCCGCTTCACATGTAGATCCCGCTACGACGCTTTGTTTAGAACTGCACCAACTGACAGCTCCACGTTTAATGTAAACACGTATCCGGTTTGCGATTTAGAATCGTCCGGATCAGTGTCAAAGCTTGCATCAACGTAACCTCTTACGGTGAGCTCTTTGTCACCTCCATATACGAGAAACATATCCTTAGTCCTTTTCAGGTATTTCAGGATGTTCTTGACCGCTGTCCAGTGATCCATTCCTGGATTACTTTGGTACCTCCATGCTAAACTTATAGCAAGGCACACATCAGGTCTGGTACACAGCATTGCATACATGATAGAGCCTATGGCTGAAGCATAGGGAACATCTTTCATTTTCTCTCTATCTTCTGCAGTGGTCGGGCATTGAGTCTGACTCAACTTCACACCTTGTAACACAGGCAAGAACCCTTTCTTTGCTTGATCCATTTTGAACTTCTTCAAAATCTTGTCAATGTATGTGCTTTGTGAAAGTCCAATTAAGCGTCTTGATCTATCTCTATAGATCTTTATGCCTAATATGTAAGGAGCTTCACCGAGGTCTTTCATTGAAAAAATCTTATTCAAGTATTCCTTTATGCTATCCAGAAATTCTATATCATTTGCAATCAGCAATATGTCATCCACATATAATATCAGAAATGCTACAGAGCTCCCACTCACTTTCTTGTAAATACAGGCTTCACCAAAAGTCTGTATAAAACCAAATGCTTTGATCACACTATGAAAGCATTTATTCCAACTCCGAGAGGCTTGCACCAGTCCATAAATGCATCGCTGGAGCTTGCACACTTTGTTAGCTCCCTTTGGATCGACAAAACCTTCCGGTTGCATCATATACAACTCTTCTTCCAGAAATCCATTCAAGAATGCAGTTTTGACATCCATCTGCCAAATTTCATAATCATAAAATGCGGCAATTGCTAACATGATTCTGACAGACTTAAGCATCGCTACGGGTGAGAAGGTCTCATCGTAGTCAACCCCTTGAACTTGTCGAAAACCTTTTGCGACAAGTCGAGCTTTATAGACAATAATATTACCGTCAGTGTCAGTCTTTTTCTTGAAGATCCATTTATTCTCAATTGCTTGCCGATCATCGGGCAAGTCAACCAAAGTCCATACTTCGTTCTCATACATGGATCCCATCTCAGATTTCATGGCTTCTAGCCACTTTGCAGAATCTGGGCTCACCATCGCTTCTTCATAGTTCGTAGGTTCATCATGATCTAGTAGCATGACTTCCAGAACTGGATTACCGTACCACTCTGGTGCGGATCTCACTCTGGTTGATCTACGAGGTTCAGTAGTATCTTTTCCTGAAGTTTCATGATCATCATCATTAGCTTCCTCACTAATTGGTATAGGTGTCACAGAAACAGTTTTCTATGATGTACTATTTTCCAATAAGGGAGCAGGTACAGTTACCTCGTCAAGTTCTACTTTCCTCCCACTCACTTCTTTCGAGAGAAACTCCTTCTCTAGAAATGATCCATTCTTAGCAACGAATGTCTTGCCTTCGGATCTGTGATAGAAGGTGTACCCAGCAGTTTCTTTTGGGTATCCTATGAAGACACATTTCTCCGATTTGGGTTCGAGCTTATCAGGTTGAAGCTTTTTCACATAAGCATCGCAGCCCCAAACTTTAAGAAACAACAACTTTGGTTTCTTGCCAAACCATAGTTCATAAGGCGTCATCTCAACAGATTTTGATGGTGCCCTATTTAACATGAATGCGGCCGTCTCTAAAGCATAACCCCAAAACGATAGCGGTAAATCAGTAAGAGACATCATAGATCGCACCATATCTAGTAAAGTATGATTACGACGTTCAGACACACCATTACGTTGTGGTGTTCCGGGTGGCGTGAGTTGCGAAACTATTCCACAATTTTTCAAATGTACACCAAACTCGTAACTCAAATATTCTCCTCCACGATCAGATCGTAGAAACTTTATTTTCTTGTTACGATGATTTTCAACTTCACTCTGAAATTCTTTGAACTTTTCAAATGTTTCAGACTTATGTTTCATTAAGTAGATATACCCATATCTGCTTAAATCATCTGTGAAAGTGAGAAAATAACGATATCCGCCACGAGCCTCAATATTCATCGGACCACATACATCGGTATGTATGATTTCCAACAAATCTGTTGCTCTCTCCATAGTACCGGAGAACGGTGTTTTAGTCATCTTGTCCATGAGGCACGGTTCGCAAGTACCAAGTGATTCATAATCAAGTGGTTCCAAAAGCCCATCAGTATGGAGTTTCTTCATGCGCTTTACACCGATATGACCTAAACGGCAGTGCCACAAATAAGTTGCACTATCATTATCATCTCTGCATCTTTTGGCTTCAACATTATGAATATGTGTGTTACTAATATCGAGATTCATCAAAAATAGACCACTCTTCAAAGGTGCATGACCATAAAAGATATTACTCATATAAATAGAACAACCATTATTCTCTGATTTAAATGAATAACCGTCTCGCATCAAACAAGATCCAGATATAATGTTCATGCTTAACGCTGGCACCAAATAACAATTATTTAGGTCTAATATTAATCCCGAAGGTAGATGTAGAGGTAGTGTTCCGACCGCGATCACATCGACTTTGGAACCGTTTCCCACGCGCATCGTCACCTCGTCCTTCACCAGTGTTCGCTTAATCCATAGTCCCTGTTTCGAGTTGCAAATATTAGCAACAGAACCAGTATCAAATACCCAGGTACTACTGCGAGCTCTAGTAAGGTACACATCAATAACATGTATATCACATATACCTTTGTTCACCTTGCCATCCTTCTTATCCGCCAAATACTTGGGGCAGTTCCGCTTCCAGTGACCAGTCTGCTTGCAGTAGAAGCACTCAGTTTCAGGTTTAGGTCCAGACTTGGGTTTCTTCTCCTGAGCAGCAACTTGCTTGCCGTTTTTCTTGAAGTCCCCCTTCTTCTTCCCTTTGCCCTTTTTCTTGAAACTAGTGGTCTTGTTAACCATCAACACTTGATGCTCCTTCTTGATTTCTACCTCCGTAGCTTTCAGCATTGCGAAGAGCTCGGGAATAGTCTTGTTCATCCCTTGCATATTATAGTTCATCACGAAGCTCTTGTAGCTTGGTGGCAGTGATTGGAGAATTCTGTCAATGACGCAATCATCTGGAAGATTAACTCCCATCTGAATCAAGTGATTATTATACCCAGACATTTTGAGTATATGCTCACTGACAGAACTGTTCTCCTCCATCTTGCAGCTATAGAACTTATTGGAGACTTCATATCTCTCAATTCGGGCATTTGCTTGAAATATTAACTTCAACTCCTGGAACATCTCATATGCTCCATGACGTTCAAAACGTCGTTGAAGTCCCGATTCTAAGCCGTAAAGCATGGCACATTGAACTATCAAGTAGTCATCAGCTTTGCTTTGCCAGACGTTCATAACATCTGGCGTTGCTCCAGCAGCAGGCCTGGCACCCAGCGGTGCTTCTAGGACGTAATTCTTCTGAGCAGCAATGAGGATAATCCTCAAGTTACGGACCCAGTCCGTGTAATTGCTACCATCATCTTTCAACTTTGCTTTCTCAAGGAATGCATTAAAATTCAACGGAACAACAGCACGAGCCATCTATCTACAATCAACATAAACAAGCAAGATACTATCAGGTACTAAGTTCATGATAAGTTTAAGTTCAATTAATCAAATTACTTAAGAACTCCCACTTAGATAGACATCCCTCTAATCCTCTAAGTGATCACGTGATCCAAATCAACTAAACCATAACCGATCATCACGTGAGATGGAGTAGTTTTCAATGGTGAACATCGTTATGTTGATCATATCTACTATATGATTCACGCTTGACCTTTCGGTCTCCGTGTTCCGAGGCCATATCTGCATATGCTAGGCTCGTCAAGTTTAACCTGAGTATTCTGCGTGTGCAAAAACTGGCTTGCACCCATTGTAGATGGACGTAGAGCTTATCACACCCGATCATCATGTGGTGTCTGGGCACGACGAACTTTGGCAACGGTGCATACTCAGGGAGAACACTTCTTGATAATTTAGTGAGAGATCATCTTATAATGCTACCGTCAATCAAAGCAAGATAAGATGCATAAAAAGATAAACATCACATGCAATCAATATAAGTGATATGATATGGCCATCATCATCTTGTGCTTGTGATCTCCATCTCCGAAGCACCGTCATGATCACCATCGTCACCGGTGCGACACCTTGATCTCCATCGTAGCATCATTGTCGTCTCGCCAATCTTATGCTTCCACGACTATCTCTACCGCTTAGTGATAAAGTAAAGCATTACATCGTGATTGCATTGCATACAATAAAGCGACAACCATATGGCTCCTGCCAGTTGCCGATAACTCGGTTACAAAACATGATCATCTCATACAATAAAATTTAGCATCATGTCTTGACCATATCACATCACAACATGCCCTGCAAAAACAAGTTAGACATCCTCTACTTTGTTGTTGCAAGTTTTACGTGGCTGCTACGGGCTTAAGCAAGAACCAATCTCACCTACGCATCAAAACCACAACGATAGTTTGTCAAATAGACTCCGTTTTAACCTTCGCAAGGACCGGGCGTAGCCACACTCGGTTCAACTAAAGTTGGAGAGACAGTCGCCCGCAAGCCACCTGTGTGCAAAGCACGTCGGGGGAACCGATCTCGCGTAAGCGTACGCGTAAGGTTGGTCCGGGTCGTCTAGTCCAACAATACCGCCGAACCAAAGTATGACATGCTGGTAGGCAGTATGACTTGTATCGCCCACAACTCACTTGTGTTCTACTCGTGCATATAACATCAAACCATAAAACCTAGGCTCTGATACCACTGTTGAGGAACGTAGTAATTTCAAAATTTTCCTACGCACACGCAAGATCATGGTGATGCATAGCAACAAGGGGGAGAGTCTGATCTACGTACCCTTGTAGATCGCAACGGAAGCGTTGACACAACATAGAGGAAGTAGTCGTACGTCTTCTTCCCGATCCGACTGATCCAAGCACCGTTACTCCGGTACCTCCGAGTTCTTAGCACACGTACAGCTCGATGACGATCCCCGGGCTCCGATCCAGCAAAGCTTCGGGGAGGAGTTCCATCAGCACGACGGCGTGGTGACGATCTTAATGTTTCACCGACGCAGGGCTTCGCCTAAGCACTACAATGATATGATCGAGGTGGAATATGGTGGCAGGGGGCACCGCACACGGCTAAGGAACGATCACAATGATCAACTTGTGTGTCTTGGGGTGCCCCCTGCCCCCGTATATAAAGGAGCAAGGTGAGGAGGCCGGCCGACCAGGTGTGGCGCGCCAAGGAGGAGTCCTCCTCCTAGTAGGAGTAGGACTCCTACTAGGAGGGGGAAAGAGGTGGAGTGGGAGAAGGAAAAAAGGGGGGGCGTCGCCCCCCTCTCCTAGTCCAATTCGAACTAGGGAGGAGGTGGCGCGCAGCCCACCTCTGGCAGCCCTTCTCTCTCTCCACTAAAGCCCATATGGCCCATTACTTCTCCCGGTAGGGTTCCGGTAACCCTCCGGCTCTCCGGTTTTCTCCGAAATCACCCGGAACACTTCCGGTGTCCAAATATAGTCATCCAATATATCAATCTTTATGTCTCGACCATTTCGAGACTCCTCATCATGTCCGTGATCATATCCGGGACTCCGAACTAACTTCGGTACATCAAAATGCATAAACTCATAATAATTGTCATCGTAACATTAAGCGTGCGGACCCTACGGTTCAAGAACAATGTAGACATGACTGAGACACATCTCCGGTCAATAACCAATAGCGGGACCTGGATGCCCATATTGGCTCCTACATATTCTACGAAGATCTTTATCGGTCAGACCGCATAACAACATACGTTGTTCCCTTTGTCATCGGTATGTTACTTGCCCGAGATTCGATCGTCGGTATCCAATACCTAGTTCAATCTCGTTACCGGCAAGTCTCTTTACTCGTTCCATAATACATCATCTCGCAACTAACTCATTAGTCGCAATGCTTGCAAGGCTTATGTGATGTGCATTACCGAGAGGGCCCAGAGATACCTCTCCGACAATCGGAGTGACAAATCCTAATCTCGAAATACGCCAACCCAACATCTACCTTTGGAGACACCTGTAGAGCTCCTTTATAATCACCCAGTTACGTTGTGACGTTTGGTAGCACACAAAGTGTTCCTCCGGGAAACGGGAGTTGCATAATCTCATAGTCATAGGAACATGTATAAGTCATGAAGAAAGCAATAGCAACATACTAAACGATCGGGTGCTAAGCTAATGGAATGGGTCGTGTCAATCAGATCATTCAAGCAATGATGTGACCTCGTTAATCAAATAACAACACCTTGTTCATGGTTAGGAAACATAACCATCTTTGATTAACGAGCTAGTCAAGTAGAGGCATACTAGTGACACTAAGTTTGTCTATGTATTCACACATGTATTATGTTTCCGGTTAATACAATTCTAGCATGAATAATAAACATTTATCATGATATAAGGAAATAAATAATAACTTTATTATTGCCTCTAGGGCATATTCCCTTCAGTCTCCCACTTGCACTAGAGTCAATAATCTAGATTACACAGTAATGATTCTAACACCCATGGAGCCTTGGTGCTGATCATGTTTTGCTCGTGGAAGAGGCTTAGTCAACGGGTCTGCAATGTTCAGATCCGTATGTATCTTGCAAATCTCTATGTCTCCCACCTGGACTAGATCCCGGATGGAATTGAAGCGTCTCTTGATGTGCTTGGTCCTCTTGTGAAATCTGGATTCCTTTGCCAAGGCAATTGCACCAGTATTGTCACAAAAGATTTTCATTGGACCCGATGCACTAGGTATGACACCTAGATCGGATATGAACTCCTTCATCCAGACTCCTTCGTTTGCTGCTTCCGAAGCAGCTATGTATTCCGCTTCACGTGTAGATCCCGCTACGACACTTTGTTTAGAACTGCACCAACTGACAGCTCCACCGTTTAATGTAAACACGTATCTGGTTTGCGATTTAGAATCGTCCGGATCAGTGTCAAAGCTTGCATCAACGTAACCTCTTACGGTGAGCTCTTTGTCACCTCCATATATGAGAAACATATCCTTAGTCCTTTTCAGGTATTTCAGGATGTTCTTGACCGCTGTCCAGTAATTCTTCCTCACGATGTTGTTTACTAAATTTAGAGAAATTAAACTCATGAACCATATCATCCAAGCCAACAGTAACAACATTCTTTGTGCAATCTATGGTAGCATTAACAGTATTTAAGAAGGGTCTACCAAATATAATGGGACAAAAGCTATCTTCTGGGGAAGTAAGAACAAGAAAATCAGCAGGATATTTAGTTTTCCCACACAAGACTTCAACATCTCTAACAATTCTAATTGGGGAAATAGTATCTCTATTGGCAAGTTTAATTGTGACATCAATACCTTCTAACTCAGCAGGTGCAATTTCATTCTTAATTTCTTCGTATAAAGTATGCGGTATAACACTAGCACTCGCACCCATATCACATAAGCCATGATAACAATGATATCCTATTTTAACAGAAATAACAGGCACGCCTACCACATGTCTATGTTTATCTTTAGCACAAGGTTTAGCAATTCTAGCAGTTTCACCTTCGAACTGAATAACATGCCCATCAATATTATCAGACAAGAGATCTTTAACAATAGCAATATTAGGTTCTACTTTAACTTGCTCAGGAGGTGTATAAGTTCTAATATTGCTTTTACGAACAACAATTGAAGCTTTAGCATGATCCTTTATTCTAACAGGGAAAGGTGGTTTCTCAACATAAGAAGTAGGAACAATAGGATTATTATAAGTGATAGTCTTTTCTTCAACTTTAATAGGTGCAGCTACTTTTACTTCTATGGGAGGATGATATTTAAACCACTTCTCCTTAGGGAGATCAACATAAGTAGCAAAAGATTCACAGAAAGAAGCTACTATCTCAGAGTCAAGTCCATATTTAGTGCTAAACTTACGGAAAATATCGGTATCCATAAAAGATTTAACACAATCAAACTTAGGTGTCATACCTGACTCCTTACCTTCGTCGAGGTCCCAATCTTCAGAGTTGCGTTTAATTCTATCCAATAAATTCCATCTAAATTCAATAGTCTTCATCATAAAAGAGCCAGCACAAGAAGTATCGAGCATGGTGCGATTGTTTTCAGAAAGCCGAGCATAAATTTTTTGAATAACCATTTCTCTTGAGAGCTCATGATTGGGGCATGAACATAACATTGATTTAAGCCTCCCCCAAGCTTGAGGGATGCTTTCTCCTTCGCGAGGCCAGAAATTATATATATAATTGTGATCACGATGAACAAGATGCATAGGGTAATACTTTTGATGAAATTCCAACTTCAATCTTTTATAGTCCCATGATTTCATATCATCACATAGCCTATACCATATCAATGTGTCTCCCTTCAAAGATAAAGGGAAGACCTTCTTCTTAGCAACACCATCGGGTATACCCGCAAGCTTAAATAATCCACAAACTTCATCCACATATATTAAGTGCTCATCAGGATGCTTTGTTCCATCTCCTGTAAAAGGGTTAGCTAGCATTTTTTCCATCATACCCAAAGGAAATTCAAAAGGAGTTTCATTTTCAATAGGTTCAGTAGGTTGAGGAGAAACTCTTTGCTCTACTGGACGGGGTGAAGATACCCCGAACAAGCCCCTCAGAGAATTACTTTCCATAGTAACAAGTGACAGTAAATTTCAGCACACCATATAAATTTTTCCTTACCAAATTCCACCTACCAAAGGCGCTACACTCCCCGGCAACGGCGCCAGAAAAGAGTCTTGATGACCCACAAGTATAGGGGATCTATCGTAGTCCTTTCGATAAGTAAGAGTGTCGAACCCAACGAGGAGTAGAAGGAAATGATAAGCGGTTTTTAGCAAGGTATTCTCTGCAAGTACTGAAATAAGTGGTAACAGATAGTTTTGTGATAAGATAAATTGTAACGAGAAACAAGTAACAAAAGTAAATAAAGTGCAGCAAGGTGGCCCAATCCTTTTGTAGCAAAGGACAAGCCGGAACAAACTCTTATAATAGGAAAAGCGCTCCCGAGGACACATGGGAATATCGTCAAGCTAGTTTTCATCACGTTCATATGATTCGCGTTCGATACTTTGATAATTTGATATGTGGGTGGACCGGTGCTTGGGTGCTGTTCTTACTTGAACAAGTATCCCACTTATGATTAACCTCTATTGCAAGCATCCGCAACTACAACAAAAGTATTAAGGTAAACCTAACCATAGCATGAAACATGTGGATCCAAATCAGCCCCTTACGAAGCAACGCATAAACTAGGGTTTAAGCTTCTGTCACTCTAGCAACCCATCATCTACTTATTACTTCCCAATGCCTTCCTCTAGGCCCAAATAATGGTGAAGTGTTATGTAGTCGACGTTCACATAACACCACTAGAGGCTAGACAACATATATCTTATCAAAATATCAAACGAACACCAAATTCACATGACTACTAATAGCAAGATTTCTCCCTTGTCCTCAGGAACAAACGTAATTACTCACAAAGAATATTCATGTAAATAATCAGAGGGGTAATAATATGCATATAGGATCTGAACATATGATCTTCCACCAAATAAACCAACTAGCATCAACTACAAGGAGTAATCAACACTACTAGCAACCTACTAGCACCAATCCCAGACTTTGAGACAAGAATTGGATACAAGAGATGAACTAGGGTTTGGAGATGAGATGGTGCTGGTGAAGATGTTGATGGAGATTGACCTCTCCCGATGAGAGGAGCGTTGGTGATGACGATGGTGATGATTTGCCCCTCCTGGAGGGAAGTATCCCCGACAGAACAGCTTTGCCGGAGTTCTAGATTGGTTCCGCCTCATGGCGGCGCAGTCTCGTCCCGAAAAGTTCCTTCTTATTTTTTTCTCATCGAAATACTTCATATAGGAGAAGATGGACGTCGGAGAGCCATCAGGGGGCCCACGAGGTAGGGGGCGTGCCCTAGGGGGGGCGCCCCCCACTCTCGCGAGCAGGGTGTGGGCCCTTGGCCTTCATCTTTGGCGAGGATTTTTCTTTATTTATTATAAGATGTTCCGTGGAGTTTCAGGACTTTTGGAGTTGCGCAGAATAAGTCTATAATATTTGCTCCTTTTCCAGCCCAGAATTCCAGCTGCCGGCATTCTCCCTCCTTATGTAAACTTGTAAAATAAGAGAGAATAGCCATAAGTATTGTGAGTAAAGTGAAATAACAGTCCATAATGCAATAAATATTGATATAAAACCATGATGGAAAATGGACGTATCATAGATCAATAGCTCGCACATAGCTTCCCCGTTTATTTTTGATATGTTCCTAGAGAAAAAAAAATTGAAAGATGTTAGTAGCAATGATGCGGATTGGATCCATGATCTGAGGATTACCCTCATTGCTGCACAAAAGAATTGTGTCCTTGATGCACCGCTAGGTGACAGGCCTATTGCAGGAGCATATGCAGACATTATGAACGTTTGGCAAAGCTCGGTATGATGACTACTTGATAGTTTAGTGCACCATACTTTACGGCTTAGAACCGGGGCTTAAAAATGTTTTGAACGCCACGGAGCATATAAGATGTTCCAAGAGTTGAAATTAGTATTTCATACTCATGCCCGTGTCGAGAGGTAGGAGACCTCTGACAGTACTTTGCCTGCAAAGATGGAGGAGAATAGCTCAACCAGTGAGCATGTGCTTAGATTGTCTGGGTACTGGAATTACTTGAATCAAGTGGGAGTTAATCTTCCAGATAAGATAGTAATTGGCAAAGTTCTCTAGTCACTATCACCAAGTTACTAGAACTTAGTGATGAACTATAATATGCAAGGGATAACGGAAACGATTCCCAAGCTCTTCGTGATGCAGAAATCGACGAAGGTAGAAATCAAGAAAACCATCAAGTGTTGATGGTTGACAAGACCACTAGTTTCAAGAAAATGGCAAAGGGAAGAAGGGGAACTTCAAGAAGAACGGCAAGCAAGTTGCTGCTCAAGTGAAGAAGCCCAAGTCTAGACCTATGTTGGGGATCGTAGCAGAAATTTAAAATTTTCTACGCATCACCAAGATCAATCTATGGAGTCATCTAGCAACGAGAGGGGGAGGAGTGCATCTACATACCCTTGTAGATTGCGAGCGGAAGCGTTCAAGAGAACGGGGTTGATGGAGTCGTACTTGACGTGATCCAAATCACCGATGATCCTAGTGCCGAACGGACGGCACCTCCACGTTCAACACACGTATGGAGTGGAGACGTCTCCCGCGCCTTGATCCAGCAAGGAGGAGGGAGAGGTTGAGGAAGAGAGCTCCAACAGCAGCATGACGGCGTGGTGGTGCTGGAGCGGCAGTACTCCGGCAGGGCTTCGCCAAGCTCTTAACGGAGGAGGAGAGGTGTTAGGGAGGGGAGGGGTTGCGCCATTGATGTGGTGTGCAGCCCTCCCCTTGCCCCTCTATTTATAGGGGAAGGAGGAAGGGGGCAGCCCCCTCTAG
The DNA here is from genome assembly GCA_034509565.1 of Triticum monococcum. NCBI lineage: Eukaryota > Viridiplantae > Streptophyta > Magnoliopsida > Poales > Poaceae > Triticum > Triticum monococcum. Next base: position 696,650,225 of record CM067845.1, read on the forward strand.
ATGAGATCTAGAGGGGGGCGGCGGCCAAGGGGGTGGCTTGCCCCACAAGCAAGGGGGGTGCCCCCTCTAGGGTTTCCCCCCCAACCCTAGGCGCATGGGCCCAAGGGGGGATGCGCCCAGCCCACTTGGGGCTGGTTCCCTTTCCTCTACGGCCCATGAGGCCCTCCGAGAGAGGTGGCCCCTCCCCGTGGACCCCCGGAACCCCTCCGGTGGCCCCGGTACAATACCGATATGTCCCCGAACCTTTCCGGTGACCGTATGACAACTTCCTATATATAAATCTTCACGTCCGTACCATTCCGGAACTCCTCGTGACGTCCGGGATCTCATCCGGGACTCCGAACAACATTCGGTAATCACATACAAGTCTTCCTAATAACCCTAGCGTCATCGAACCTTAAGTGTGTAGACCCTACGGGTTCGGGAACCATGCAGACATGACCGAGACAACTCTCCGGCCAATAACCAACAGCGGGATCTGGATACCCATGTTGGCTCCCACATGTTCCACGATGATCTCATCGAATGAACCACGATGTCGAGCATTTAAGCAATCCCGTATACAATTCCCTTTGTTAATCGGTACGTTACTTGCCCGAGATTCGATCGTCGGTATCCAAATACCTCGTTCAATCTCTTTACCGGCAAGTCACTTTACTCGTTCCGTAACACATCATCCCGTGTCCAACCCTTAGTCACATTGAGCTCATTACGATGATGTCTTATCGAGTGGGCCCAGAGATACCTCTCCGTCATATGAAGTGACAAATCCCAGTCTCGATTCGTGCCAACCCAACAGACACTTTCGGAGATACCCATAGTGCACCTTTATAGTCACCCAGTTACGTTGTGACGTTTGGCACACCCAAAGTATTCCTACAGTATCTGGGAGTTGCACAATCTCATGGTCTAAGGAAAAGATATTTGACATTAGAAAAGCTTTAGCAGACGAACTACACAATCTTGCGCTATGCTTAGGATTGGGTCTTGTCCATCACATCATTCTCCTAATGATGTGATCCCGTTATCAATGACATCCAATGTTCATGGTCAGGAAACCGTAACCATCTATTGATCAACGAGCTAGTCAACTAGAGGCTCACTAGGGACATGTTGTGGTCTATGTATTCACACATGTATTACGATTTCCGGATAACACAATTATAGCATGAACAATAGACAATTATCATGAACAAGGAAATATAATAATAACCATTTTATTATTGCCTCTAGGTCATATTTCCAACAGTCTCCCACTTGCACTAGAGTCAATAATCTAGTTACATTGTGATGAATCGAACACCCATAGAGTTTTGGTGTTGATCATGTTTTGCTCGAGGAAGAGGTTTAGTCAACGGATCTGCGACATTCAGGTCCGTATGCACTTTACAAATATCTATGTCTCCATTTTGAACATTTTCACGAATGGAGTTGAAGCGACGCTTGCTATGCCTGGTCTTCCTATGAAACCTGGGCTCCTTGACAAGGTCAATAGCTCGAGTGTTGTCACAGAAGATAGTCATCGGGCCCGACACATTGTGTGACGCCCCAAGACCGGAGCTTCAGATGCCTTCCATGTTTTCGAGTGTTGTCGGGTGATTTGTTTTGGTTCGTTGCATCTGTTGCATTTCATCATGTCATCATGTGCATGGTGTGTTTTCTCATACATTATGTTGTTGCATGTTCCATGCATGAATCTTGCATCATCACCTTCTCCTTCCCTCCTTTTCATTCTTTTGACAAGTGCCACATTCCCTTCTCTTTTAATGCTCATCTTTTCCCTATAAATCGTGCCTCTTTCCTACACCCTCTCTGTCAGATTTCATCCCATTCGAAGTTGTTTTGGTCAGATTCAAAAATGATTGAAGTTTGAGAATTATTCAAACTCTAATTATTTTTCTACCTTTTAAAAATGCCAGAGCAATTTATTCAAACCCTACATAAATCCAGGGTTCCAGATATATATTTATATATCTCATATCCCTAACCAAAAAAAACCCCTGGATTTTGCCCCTTTGTTGATTGTTTATTTATATAAACAAAAATTAATAAAGGAAAGTTTGGAGAGAGAGAGAGAGAGCCTAGCCTTGCCTATTGGGCCTTCTGTAGCCGCCGGCCCAGCAGCGGTCAGCCCACTCCTCCCGTAACCCTAGCAAGTATCTCTCCCTCGCATCTTCCCCTCGCGCTGCCAGAGCCCCCACGTCCGAACCCCATCTCCTCGATCCCCATCTCCTTCCGCGCACGCAGCCACTCCTCTCTCCCGATCCCCACGCCCACGCTCCTCTCTTCTCTCGCACAGGGCTGCGCCCGATCTCCTCCTCACCCTCTCGCTCTCCTAGCGCGCGCCCCTTCGCCTGACTGCCCCCTCCTGCTTCTTCGACCCCGCCTCGCCCCGCGACCCCGCCGCCTCCAGTGATCGTCGCCGGTGAACCCAGCAGGATCAAGCACGCTGCTGCTGCCTGGAACCAGCCGGACCCGTGAACCTCGCTGGGATCCACCTCCCCTCGTCTAGATCAGCCGGTCTCCGCCATCCCCCTCTTCGTCAGCTGCCAGGAGCTCCCCGCTGCCAGATCGGGTCGCCTCCGCCCGGTTCCTCTCACGCCGTCGCCCTTCTTCCCCTGCTTTGAACAAGGAGGCGCGCTGCCACGCGTTAAACCCTCCTCTGCCTCGCACGGAGTCCAGCTCCAGCAACGCCCGTTGACCATGAACTGCGCCAAGACCAGCGCCAAACCTCTGCTTCGTCCAGTACCGCGCCAAGTTCCCTGCTCCTTCTCCACGCCCCGGTCACGAATCTCCAAGACCACCAATGCAACTGTGCGTCACGAGACTGCTGCACTGGACACCAAGCACCACGACCATCGCGTTCCGTTTCTTCACTACCAAGGCTGAGAGGATGCCAAGTACCATGACGATGAGGACCGCCAAGTTCGTCTACCGACGTCAAGTGAACGACTACCATCACTCCAAGACCCAAACGACTACGCGATGACCCCGAAGAACTTGGAGTCGCCAAGCAGCTCTCTGTATGAATGGGAACGCCTACCGTCGCCAAGATCGAGAGTACCTCTACGAAAACGCCAAGAACCCCTTCATGTCGGCAAGACCCGCGAATCGGACCCCGAACAATCGATGACTCGAGGACCATGTACAACTACCGCCGACTAGTACAACTACCGTCGCATAAACGAGACCGTCAAGACCGGACCAACAAGTACCCCGAGCACGTCTGTACCTCTACCATCGACGTGTTTTCGTCAAGTCCCCCTACGAAAACGTGATCCGCTGCCGTCGCAAGAATCAGGACCGACAAGTCCGAAGATGCAAGTACCACTCCGAACCATGTACGACTACCGTCGCCGAAGACCCGTGTAACGCAAGTGTCAAGTTCAACCTCCGTCGCGTGAACCACTACTTCCACTATGACCCGTGTTCCACTACTTCCTTCGACGAACGTGTTCCATCCCGATTGTGCGCTTCGAAGGTATACCACCGAGACGACGCCCGTGGATGAATGCTTGCGATGTATGAGTACACCCTATGTTTGCACCTTGTCTGAGTTGTCACTTGCTCGGTCCTCCTCTCTGCCATGCTGTCCATCCGTGGGAACCCGGTAACCGGGATCACCCCACCATCGTTTGCACGCTCCCGTCACATTCTCTTTTGCACCGATGTCTCAATGAGTTTTTGGAACCGGAACGTTGCCGTGGCACCGTTCCGTTATCGTTGTCGTGGCACCCCTTTCTTTCCACCGCGGTGACAAATGCTTCTTAATGCTCTTGTCAACTTTTAATAAATATTGCATAAAACTTGCACATGTCATCCGCATCATGTTAATAACATTTAAATGGTTAAAATTGTTGTTTGCATTAAATTGCTAAATGCATATGGGGATTTACCGGATTTGTTGTTTGTTATATCCGGCCCCGTTTAAATTGATTAGATAGTATAGTTTTGTTATGCTTCACCTCTTTCCATGCTAACAACATTTAATATAGATGAGTACATAAACGAGATCGAACTAAATAAGTCATGTGGTGTTTCGTCAATATGCAACGGAGTTGCATGTTGAGCTCCACTTAATTTGTAGGATTGTTTGTGCATTTTGCCATGCCATGCTTCATTAAACCGGACATGCATCATACTTGGTTGTGCATCATGCCATGATTATGTGATGGTTGTTTACCATGTTGTTTGCTTTCTTTCCGGTGTTGCTTCTTCGGGTTAGTTCCGGTAACGTTGCGTTTGTGAGGATTCGTTCGACTTCGGCCGTTTGTCTTCTTCATGGACTCGTTCTTCTTCCTTGCGGGATCTCAGGCAAGATGACCATACCCTCGAAATCACTTCTATCTTTGCTTGCTAGATGCTCGCTCTTTTGCTATGCCTATGCTGCGATACCTACCACTTGCTTATCATGCCTCCCATATTGTTAAGCCAAGCCTTTAACCCACCTTGTCCTAGCAAACCGTTGTTTGGCTATGTTACCGCTTTGCTCAGCCCCTCTTATAGCATTGTTAGTTGCAGGTGAAGATTGGAGTTGTTCTTTGTTGGAACATAGACATTTTTTTGGGATATCACAACATCTCTTATTTATATTAATGCATCTATATACTTTGTAAAGTGTGGAAGGCTCGGCCTTATGCCTGGTGTTTTGTTCCACTCTTGCCGCCCTAGTTTCCGTCATATTGGTGTTATGTTCCCGGATTTTGCGTTCCTTACACGGTTGGGTTATAATTGGAACCCCTTGACAGTTCGCTTTGAATAAAACTCCTCCGGCAAGGCCCAACCTTGGTCTTACCATTTGCCACCTAGCCTTTTTCCCTTGGGAGTCGCGCATCCCGAGGGTCATCTTTATTTTAACCCCCCCGGGGCCAGTGCTTGTCTAAGTGTTGGTCCAAAACAGAGCCACTTGCGGCGCCACCTCGGGGAAACTTGAGGGCTGGTTTTAGCTGTACGTAGTGTTCATCCGGTGTTGCCCTGAGAATGAGATATGTGCAGCTCCTATCGGCATGTCGGCGCATCGGGCGGTCTTGCTGGACTTGTTTTACCATTGTCGAGGATGTCTTGTAACCGGGATGCTGAGTCTGATCGGATTGTCTTGGGAGAAGGAATATCCTTTGTTGACCGTGAGAGCTTGTGATGGGCTAAGTTGGGACACCCCTACAGGGATTTGAACTTTCGAAAGTCGTGCCCGCGGTTATGGGCAGATGGGAATTTGTTAATGTCCAGTTGTAGAAAACTTGAAACTTAACTTAATTAAAATGCACCAACCGCGTGTGTAACCGTGATGGTCTCTTCTTGGCGGAGTCCGGGAAGTGAACACGGTGTTGGAGTAATGCTTGACGTAGGTTGTTCTAGGATCACTTCTTGATCATAGTTGTTCGACCGTGCTTTTGCCTTCTCTTCTCGCTCTCTTTTGCGTATGTTAGCCACCAAATATGGTAGTCGCTTGCTGCAGCTCCACCTCATACCTTTTACCCTACCTATAAGCTTAAATAGTCTTGATCACGAGGGTGTGAGATTGCTGAGTCCCCGTGACTCATAGATACTTCCAAAACCAGTTTGCAGGTGCCGATGATATCGTGCAGGTGACGCAACCTGAGCTCAAGGAGGAGCTAGATGAAGATCGTGTTCATTATGTTCTTCCATTTTCTAGTTGATCGGTAGTGGAGCCTAGTTGGGACGATCAGGGATCTGTGTAGCATTTGGGGTAGTCTTTTTATTTTGGTTGCGTAGTCGGACCTTGATTGTATCTGGATGATGTAATGCTTTATTCATGTATTGTGTGAAGTGGCGATTGTAAGCCAACTATGTATTTCTTTCCCTTATGTATTACATGGGTTGTGTGAAGATTACCTCACTTGCGACATTGCTTTCAATGCGGTTATGCCTCTAAGTCGTGCTTCGACACGTGGGAGATATAGCCGCATCGAGGGCGTTACACATTGGGAATAACTCCTAGGTCGGTAATGAACTCCTTTATCCAGATTGCTTCTTGTGCTGCCTCCGAGGCTGCCATGTACTCCGCTTCACATGTAGATCCCGCCACGACGCTTTTGTAACATCCCAAATTTTCAATTTGGAATGTTATACATTAGATCATCATGCATATCATATTTTATTTGCTTTTGATTTTGATCCTAGAAAATCCTAAGCAACTCAAGGACCCACGGAGAGTTGGAGATTTCGTTATTTACGTATTGGAGTTTTCTCAAATTATGTAAACAGGATCATTTAATTTTATTTATTTTATCATCAATTATTTCTATTACAAAAATATGAGAGAGGGAATAAAATGAATTTCCCAAAATATAGAAATATTGAGGATTTAATAAAAAATCAAATAAGATTTATTTCGGTGTTTTTCGGTATTTTTATTTGAATTTAGGAAAAATACGCATTTTTCAAAGTTGTAGTTTGGGCCCAAATAAATGTTCACTTTATCGGGCTTGATTTTAGGAACCCGGCAAAATTTATTTCGTGATTTTTGGAGTCCGTTTAGTATTTCTTTTTATTTTTCTTCCGAGCGGAATTATTAAAAAAAACGGAAACCGACTCCGGGCCGTACCCGAGCGGAACACCGCCCGGGGCAGCCTTTAAATACCCGCGCCCCGGGCCAGAGAAGCCCACAACCGCCCCAGCCCCACCGCCGGACGCCGCCGCCGCCGGAGCGCGCTTTCCAAGGTTCGCCGACGCGCCTCGTTTTCCGTGCGAAAAAAAGAGAGGAATTTTTTTCTGTTCGTCGCTTGTCTTTTTCGTCGGGTTTTCCGCGGTTGTTTCCTGATCGTGATTTCTGATCCGATTTTCGTTTTAGTATAACTTTTCCCTCGTTTATCAGAATCAGGCGATTCAAGCGCCTGGAGTTTCGTCTCGAAACCCTCTTTTCGAATAACCAACTTAAACAAGTTTTTGCTACAGTAAAATTTGACCTAGATCCAGATTACAAGAACGAAGTTGTTTTCTTTCGCCGTTTGATTTCTTTTGCTTCGTTCGATTTGATTCATTTTGCAAACCAGGGTTCTTAAGTTGAACTTTCTGGTTAGATCTTCTATTTGAGTTTTACCTGTGCATTAGATGAGTACTTATTGTATGCTTGTTTGTTGTCTGCGATAGAATACCCGGAGTGCGCCGCCAGTTACTTCGAATCTCTAGGTTTCGCGGATCATCAGCAAGGCAAGTAACACTTTGATCATACCTTTTCTAGAACCCAGTTTTATTGCATTAGATCAATCTTCACACATTGCATGATTAGGATCTAATTAAATTGTGGGATGGGAAGTAGATGAGGTAGTACCTATTACCTGTTTATTATGAAACCTTTGGGAGTTACTTCTACGTTTGCTTATTATGCCATGCTATGCTAGTAGACGTGGATTGGGTGAGTGATATCCATGACAGATGTGAGTTTGATAATTTTAATGGTTTATTTAAGGTGGCAACTTAAATACACATCTGGGTGGATTGAGGCACCTGGTTTCTATCAGGACTTGCCTGTTTTCTTTTGGACCACCACCCAGGCTCAAAGGGATCATAAGATTATTCATACTAGAAACTTCCGTGTGCAGCCACAAGCCATTATGGGCTCTGGCATAGTTGATTAAGTTGTGCGAACTCTTAAAGTGGTAGACTAGCAGATGTAGGGGATGTAGGTGGTAAGGCCTACCCGATCGTAAGGTGCTAGCGCTTCTGAAAGGCTATGTCTCGGTCATCCGTTTCTCAAACACCATGTAGTGCGAGAAATCCAACGGAGGCGATCGAGTCTTGTGGGGAAAAGTGCGCAAACCTCTGTAGAGTGTAATAAACTAATCATGATTAGCTGTGTCCCCGGTTATGGACAACTTGAGTATCTGGTACTTGGATTATCATGTGAATCTCAACATGTTACTTAAAAATTAATTTTGATGGGTTTGTTAAATGATGATTTATAATTGGGATTGAGGATGCTGTCAACCATTCTCAATGTTTAACTGAAGGAAATATGCCCTAGAGGCAATAATAAAGTTATTATTTATTTCCTTACATCATGATAAATGTTTATTATTCATGCTAGAATTGTATTGACTGGAAACATAATACATGTGTGAATACATAGACCAACAGAGTGTCACTAGTATGCCTCTACTTGACTAGCTCGTTGATCAAAGATGGTTATGTTTCCTAACCATGAACAAGGAGTTGTTATTTGATTAACGAGGTCACATCATTAGTAGAATGATCTGATTGACATGACCCATTCCATTAGCATAGCACCCGATCGTTTAGTATGTTGCTATTGCTTTCTTCATGACTTATACATGTTCCTATAACTATGAGATTATGCAACTCCCGTTTACCAGAGGAACCCTTTGGGTACTACCAAACGTCACAACGTAACTGGGTGATTATAAAGGAGTACTACAGGTGTCTCCAATGGTAAATGTTGGGTTGGCGTATTTCGAGATTAGGGTTTGTCACTCCGATTGTCGGAGAGGTATCTCTGGGCCCTCTCGGTAATGCACATCACATAAGCCTTGCAAGCACTGCAACTAATATGTTAGTTGTGAGATGATGTATTACGGAACGAGTAAAGAGACTTGCCGGTAATGAGATTGAACTAGGTATTGGATACCGACGATCAAATCTCGGGCAAGTAACATACCGATGACAAAGGGAACAACGTATGTTGTTATGCGGTCTGACCGATAAAGATCTTCGTAGAATATGTAGGAGCCAATATGGGCATCCAGGTCCCGCTATTGGTTATTGACCGGAGACATGTCTCGGTCATGTCTACATCGTTCTCGAAACGTAGGGTCCGCACGCTTAACGTTACGATGACAGTTATTATGAGTTTATGCATTTTGATGTACCGAAGGTTGTTCGGAGTCCCGGATGAGATCACGGACATGACGAGGAGTCTCGAAATGGTCGAGATGTAAAGATTGATATATTGGAAGCCTATGTTTGGACATCGGAAGTGTTCCGGGTGAAATCGGGATTTTACCGGAATACCGGGAGGGTTACCGGAACCCCCCGGGAGACTAATGGGCCTATTGGGCCTTAGTGGAAAAAGGAGAAAAAGGGAAAGCCCACAAGCTGGCCGGCGCCCCCCTTCCCAAAAGTCCTAGTAGGACTAGGATAGGGGCCGGCCCCCCTTCTCTCTCTTTTTCCCCCCGGGAGTCCTAATAGGATTAGGATTGGGGGGAGGAGTCCTACTCCCGGTGGGAGTAGGAATCCCCTGCGCCTCCTCTCCCTGGACGGACGGCTCCCCCTCCTCCAACCTTTATATACGAGGGCAGGGGGCACCCCAAGACAAACAAATTGATCCTTGAGATCGTTCCTTAGCCGTGTGCGGTGCCCCCTGCCACCAAATTCCACCTCGATCGTACCGTTGTAGTTCTTAGGCGAAGCCCTGCGTCGGTAGTACATCAAGATCGTCATCACGCCGTCGTGCTGACGGAACTCTTCCTCGACGCTTTGCTGGATCGGAGCCCGAGGAACGTCATCGAGCTGAACGTGTGCTAAGAACTCGGAGGTGCCGGAGTAACGGTGCTTGGATCGGTCGGATCGGGAAGAAGACGTACGACTACTTCCTCTATGTTGTGTGATTGCTTCCGCAGTCGGTCTGCGTTGGTACGTAGACAACACTCTCCCCTCTCGTTGCTGTGCATCACCATGATCTTGCGTGTGCGTAGGAAAATTTTGAAATTACTGCGTTCCCCAACAGTGGCATCCGAGCCTAGGTTTTATGGTTTGATGTTATATGCACGAGTAGAACACAAGTGAGTTGTGGGCGATACAAGTCATACTGCCTACCAGCATGTCATACTTTGGTTCGGCGGTATTGTTGGTTGAGACGATCCGGACCAACCTTACGCGTACTCTTACGCGAGACCGGTTCCCTCGACGTGCTTTGCACATAGATGGCTTGCGGAAGACTGTCTCTCCAACTTTAGTTGAACCAAGTGTGACTACGCCCGGTCCTTGACAAGGTTAAAACGGAGTCTATTTGACGAACTATCGTTGTGGTTTTGATGCGTAGGTGAGATGAGTTCTTACTTAAGCCCGTAGCAGCCACGTAAAACTTGCAACAACAAAGTAGAGGACGTCTAACTTGTTTTTGCAGGGTATGTTGTGATGTGATATGGTCAAGGCATGATGCTGATTTTATTGTATGAGATGATCATGTTTTGTAACCGAGTTATCGGCAACTGGCAGGAGCCATATGGTTGTCGCTTTATTGTATGCAATGCAATTGCGATGTAATGCTTTACTTTATTACTAAGCGGTAGTGATAGTCGTGGAAGCATAAGATTGGCGAGACGACAACGTTGCTACGATGGAGATCAAGGTGGCGCGCCGGTGATGATGGTGATCATGACGGTGCTTCGGAGATGGAGATCACAAAGCACAAGATGATGATGGCCATATCATATCACTTATATTGATTGCATGTGATGTTTATCCTTTTATGCATCTTATCTTGCTTTAATTGACGGTAGCATTACAAGATGATCTCTCACTAAATTATCAAGAAGTGTTCTCCCTGAGTATGCACCGTTGCCAAAGTTCGTCGTGCCCAGACACCACGTGATGATCGGGTGTGATAAGCTCTACGTCCATCTACAACGGGTGCAAGCCAGTTTTGCACACGCAGAATACTCAGGTTATACTTGACGAGCCTAGCATATGCAGATATGGCCTCGGAACACAGAGACCGAAAGGTCGAGCGTGAATCATATAGTAGATATGATCAACATGACGATGTTCACCATTGAAAACTACTCCATCTCACGTGATGATCGGTTATGGTTTAGTTGATTTGGATCACGTGATCACTTAGAGGATTAGAGGGATGTCTATCTAAGTGGGAGTTCCTAAGTAATTTGATTAACTAAACTTAAACTTATCATGAACTTAGTACCTGATAGTATCTTGCTTGTTTATGTTGCTTGTAGATAGATGGCTCGTGCTATTGTTCCGTTGAATTTTAATGCGTTCCTTGAGAAAGCAAAGTTGAAAGATGATGGTAGCAATTACACGGACTGGGTCCGTAACCTGAGGATTATCCTCATTGCTGCACAGAAGAATTACGTCCTGGAAGCACCGCTGGGTGACAGGCCTGCTGCTGGAGCAACGCTAGATGTTATGAACGTCTGGCAGAGCAAAGCTGATGACTACTCGATAGTTTAGTGTGCCATGCTTTACGGCTTAGAATCGGGACTTCAACGACGTTTTGAACGTCATGGAGCATATGAGATGTTCCAGGAGTTGAAGTTAATATTTCAAGCAAATGCCCGAATTGAGAGATATGAAGTCTCCAATAAGTTCTATAGCTGTAAGATGGAGGAGAACAGTTCTGTCAGTGAGCATATACTCAAGATGTCTGGGTATAATAATCACTTGATTCAGATGGGAGTTAATCTTCCAGATGACTGCGTCATTGACAGAATTCTCCAATCACTGCCACCAAGCTACAAGAGCTTCGTGATAAACTATAATATGCAAGGGATGAACAAGACTATTCCCGAGCTCTTCGCAATGCTGAAAGCTGCGGAGGTAGAAATCAAGAAGGAGCATCAAGTGTTGATGGTTGGCAAAACCACTAGTTTCAAGAAAAAGGGCAAAGGGAAGAAGAAGGGAAACTTCAAGAAGAACAGCAAGCAAGTTGCTGCTCAAGAGAAGAAACCCAAGTCTGGACCTAAGCCTGAAACTGAGTGCTTCTACTGCAAGCAGACTGGACACTGGAAGCGGAACTGCCCCAAGTATTTGGCGGATAAGAAGGATGGCAAAGTGAGCAAAGGTATATGTGATATACATGTTATTGATGTGTACCTTACTAGAGCTCGCAGTAGCACCTGGGTATTTGATACTGGTTCTGTTGCTAATATTTGCAACTCGAAACAGGGACTACGGAATAAGCGGACACTAGCAAAGGACGAGGTGACGATGCGCGTGGGAAACGGTTCCAAAGTCGATGTGATCGCGGTCGGCACGCTACCTCTACATCTACCTTCGGGATTAATATTAGACCTAAATAATTGTTATTTGGTGCCAGCATTGAGCATGAACATTATATCTGGATCTTGTTTAATGCGAGACGGTTATTCATTTAAATCAGAGAATAATGGTTGTTCTATTTATATGAATAATATCTTTTATGGTCATGCACCTTTGAAGAGTGGTCTATTCTTGTTGAATCTCGAAGATAGTAATACACATATTCATAATGTAGAAGCCAAAAGATGCAAAATTAATAATGATAGTGCAACTTATTTGTGGCACTGCCGTTTAGGTCATATCGGTGTAAAGCGCATGAAGAAACTCCATACTGATGGGCTTTTGGAACCACTTGAATATGAATCACTTGGTACTTGCGAACCGTGCCTCATAGGCAAGATGACTAAAACACCATTCTCCGGTACTATGGAGAGAGCAACAGATTTGTTGGAAATCATACATACCGATGTATGTGGTCCGATGAATATTGAGGCTCATGGCGGATATCGTTATTTTCTCACCTTCACAGATGATTTAAGCAGATATGGGTATATCTACTTGATGAAACATAAGTCTGAAACATTTGAAAGGTTCAAAGAATTTCAGAGTGAAGTTGAAAATCATCGTAACAAAAAAATAAAGTTTCTACGATCTGATCGTGGAGGAGAATATTTGAGTTACGAGTTTGGTATACATCTGAAAAATTGTGGAATAGTTTCGCAACTCACGCCACCCGGAACACCACAGCGTAATGGTGTGTCCGAACGTCGTAATCGTACTTTACTAGATATGGTGCGATCCATGATGTCTCTTACTAATTTACCGCTATCGTTTTGGGGTTATGCTTTAGAGACGGCCGCATTCACGTTAAATAGGGCACCATCAAAATCCGTTGAGACGATGCCTTATGAACTATGGTTTGGCAAGAAACCAAAGTTGTCGTTTCTTAAAGTTTGGGGCTGCGATGCTTATGTGAAAAAGCTTCAACCTGATAAGCTCGAACCCAAAGCGGAGAAATGTGTCTTCATAGGATACCCAAAGGAAACTGTTGGGTATACCTTCTATCACAGATCCGAAGGCAAGACATTCGTTGCTAAGAATGGATCATTTCTAGAGAAGGAGTTTCTCTCGAAAGAAGTGAGTGGGAGGAAAGTAGAACTTGACGAGGTAACAGTACCTGCTCCCTTATTGGAAAATAGTACATCACAGAAAACTGTTTCTGCGACACCTATGCCAATCAGTGAGGAAGCTAATGATGATCATGAAGCTTCAGAACAAGATACTACTGAACCACATAGATCAACCAGAGTGAGATCCGCACCAGAGTGGTACGGTAATCCAGTTCTGGAAGTCATGATGCTAGATCATGATGAACCTACGAACTATGAAGAAGCGATGGTGAGCCCAGATTCCGCAAAGTGGCTTGAGGCCATGAAATCTGAGATGGGATCCATGTATGAGAACAAAGTATGGACTTTGGTTGACTTGCCCAATGATCGGCAAGCAATTGAGAATAAATGGATCTTCAAGAAAAAGACTGACGCTGACGGTAATGTTACTATCTATAAAGCTCGACTTGTCGCAAAAGGTTTTCGACAAGTTCAAGGGGTTGACTACGATGAGACTTTCTCACCCGTAGCGATGCTTAAGTCCGTCAGAATTATGTTAGCAATTGCCGCATTTTATGATTATGAAATATAGCAGATGGATGTCAAAACTGCATTCCTGAATGGATTTCTGGAAGAAGAGTTGTATATGGTACAACCAGAAGGTTTTGTCGATCCAAAAGGAGCTAACAAAGTATGCAAACTCCAGCGATCCATTTATGGACTGGTGCAAGCATCTCGGAGTTGGAATAAACGCTTTGATAGTGTGATCAAAGCATTTGGCTTTATACAGACTTTTGGAGAAGCCTGTATTTACAAGAAAGTGAGTGGGAGCTCTGTAGCATTTCTGATATTATATGTGGATGACATATTGTTGATTGGAAATGATATAGAATTTCTGGATAGCATAAAGGGATACTTGAATAAAAGTTTTTCGATGAAAGACCTCGGGGAAGCTGCTTACATATTAGGCATAAAGATCTATAGAGATAGATCAAGACGCTTAATTGGACTTTCACAAAGCACATACCTTGACAAGATTTTGAAGAAGTTCAAAATGGATCAAGCAAAGAAAGGGTTCTTGCCTGTGTTACAAGGTATGAAATTGAGTAAGACTCAGTGCCCGACCACTGCAGAAGATAGAGAGAAAATGAAAGATGTTCCCTATGCTTCAGCCATAGGCTCTATCATGTATGCAATGCTGTGTACCAGACCTGATGTGTGCCTTGCTATAAGTTTAGCAGGGAGGTACCAAAGTAATCCAGGAATGGATCACTGGACAGCGGTCAAGAACATCCTGAAATACCTGAAAAGGACTAAGGATATGTTTCTCGTATATGGAGGTGACAAAGAGCTCACCGTAAGAGGTTACGTTGATGCAAGCTTTGACACTGATCCGGACGATTCTAAATCGCAAACCGGATACGTGTTTACTTTAAACGGTGGAGCTGTCAGTTGGTGCAGTTCTAAACAAAGCGTCGTAGCGGGATCTACATGTGAAGCGGAGTACATAGCTGCTTCGGAGGCAGCAAACGAAGGAGTCTGGATGAAGGAGTTCATATCCGATCTAGGTGTCATACCTAGTGCATCGGGTCCAATGAAAATCTTCTGTGACAATACTGGTGCAATTGCCTTGGCAAAGGAATCCAGATTTCATAAGAGGACCAAACACATCAAAAGACGCTTCAACTCCATCCGGGATTTAGTCCAGGTGGGAGACATAGAGATTTGCAAGATACATACGGATCTGAATGTTGCAGACCCGTTGACTAAGCCTCTTCCACGAGCAAAACATGATCAGCACCAAGGCTCCATGGGTGTTAGAATCATTACTGTGTAATCTAGATTATTGACTCTAGTGCAAGTGGGAGACTGAAGGAAATATGCCCTAGAGGCAATAATAAAGTTATTATTTATTTCCTTACATCATGATAAATGTTTATTATTCATGCTAGAATTGTATTAACCGGAAACATAATACATGTGTGAATACATAGACCAATAGAGTGTCACTAGTATGCCTCTACTTGACTAGCTCGTTGATCGAAGATGGTTATGTTTCCTAACCATGAACAAGGAGTTGTTATTTGATTAACGAGGTCACATCATTAGTAGAATGATCTGATTGACATGACCCATTCCATTAGCATAGCACCCGATCGTTTAGTATGTTTCTATTGCTTTCTTCATGACTTATACATGTTCCTATAACTATGAGATTATGCAACTCCCGTTTACCAGAGGAACACTTTGGGTACTACCAAACGTCACAACGTAACTGGGTGATTATAAAGGAGTACTACAGGTGTCTCCAATGGTAAATGTTGGGTTGGCGTATTTCGAGATTAGGGTATGTCACTCCGATTGTCGGAGAGGTATCTCTGGGCCCTCTCGGTAATGCACATCACATAAGCCTTGCAAGCACTGCAACTAATATGTTAGTTGTGAGATGATGTATTACGGAACGAGTAAAGAGACTTGCCGGTAACGAGATTGAACTAGGTATTGGATACCGACGATCGAATCTCGGGCAAGTAACATACCGATGACAAAGGGAACAACGTATGTTGTTATGCGGTCTGACCGATAAAGATCTTCGTAGAATATGTAGGAGCCAATATGGGCATCCAGGTCCCGCTATTGGTTATTGACCGGAGACATGTCTCGGTCATGTCTACATCGTTCTCGAACCGTAGGGTCCGCACGCTTAACGTTACGATGACAGTTATTATGAGTTTATGCATTTTGATGTACCGAAGGTTGTTCGGAGTCCCGGATGAGATCACGGACATGACGAGGAGTCTCGAAATGGTCGAGACGTAAAGATTGATATATTGGAAGCCTATGTTTGGACATCGGAAGTGTTCCGGGTGAAATCGGGATTTTACCGGAATACCGGGAGGGTTACCGGAACCCCCCGGGAGACTAATGGGCCTATTGGGCCTTAGTGGAAAAAGGAGAAAAAGGGAAAGCCCACAAGCTGGCCGGCGCCCCCCTTCCCAAAAGTCCTAGTAGGACTAGGATAGGGGCCGGCCCCCCTTCTCTCTCTTTTTCCCCCCGGGAGTCCTAATAGGATTAGGATTGGGGGGAGGAGTCCTACTCCCGGTGGGAGTAGGACTCCCCTGCGCCTCCTCTCCCTGGCCGGCCGGCTCCCCCTCCTCCAACCTTTATATACGGGGGCAGGGGGCACCCCAAGACAAACAAATTGATCCTTGAGATCGTTCCTTAGCCGTGTGCGGTGCCCCCTGCCACCAAATTCCACCTCGATCGTACCGTTGTAGTGCTTAGGCGAAGCCCTGCGTCGGTAGTACATCAAGATCGTCATCACGCCGTCGTGCTGACGGAACTCTTCCTCGACGCTTTGCTGGATCGGAGCCCGAGGAACGTCATCGAGCTGAACGTGTGCTAAGAACTCGGAGGTGCCGGAGTAACGGTGCTTGGATCGGTCGGATCGGGAAGAAGACGTACGACTACTTCCTCTACGTTGTGTGATCGCTTCCGCAGTCGGTCTGCGTTGGTACGTAGACAACACTCTCCCCTCTCGTTGCTGTGCATCACCATGATCTTGCGTGTGCGTAGGAAAATTTTGAAATTACTGCGTTCCCCAACATTAACAACCACCATAATAGTAAATAAATTTATTCCTTTGAAGTAGGGAAAAATTGGCTTTACGCAAAAACTATAACCATAGAGATTTACACCAGCCAAATATGCATATAGTATAGCTGTTGCATTCCGTTACTCTCTATGTGTTACCTTGCCAGCATATTCCATATGCTGACCCGTTTTCGGGCTGCAACGTTAATGTTGCAGACTTTTCAGACGACGATTAAGGAGTTTAGGTCGTGGTTCTATACTCAGTGATGCCGCTGGAGTTGATGGACTCACTTATCTTCCAAGCCTTCCGCTGTTATCGTTATTAGATGGCCTTAAGCCATATTTATTGTAATACGTTCTCTTTTGAGACATCCGATGTAATAAGTGTGTGATTGCTACTCTGCTATAAATCCTCCGAGTACTGTGTGGTGTCAGCATTACTGATGCAGGGATGACACCGGAGCACAGAGATCAGACTGTTTGAGGTCTGGTCGCTACAGAGATGCTATCAGAGCACACGCTGACTGTAGGACACGACCACTAAGCTAAAGACCTAGATCACTACTCACTCTCTTCTCTTCTGACTTCTCATCTCTTCTACTCTTTAGGATGGCGGATGCGAGGAACAAGTTCACATAACCAGATGAAGATACACCCTTTGGACGCCACTTGAAGGTAGTCACAAGATACCTGAACATAGGAGTACTAAGCTTCACGGGAACCTACAACACCACTTTACCCGAAGAAGAGCGCTGGATGAATCAAGTTCAAGTTCCAGGAAGGACGTTCATGCCAGTCACTGAGCCCATAGAGTTTTCTTTTGATGCACCAACTTGGAGTCTAGGAAAGAGTATGGCAGCTCACATCGCCATGGGACGCATTGGAGAAGTCTACCGCAAGGATCTCAAGGATACTATCTACCAGATTTGCGGACGCCGAGATGAACAATGGGAGATGATCAGCACCAGGAAAGATAGATCAATTGCAGCTTTTATACAGGAGTTGAACCAGCACATTCGACGCCAGGAGAATCAGATGTGCGCTGACATGATAGATCTAAAGAAGGCTAAAACTAGAATCAAGGAATTGGAGGAAGAACTCAAGGCTACACGTGAAGATTATGAAGAAGAAATTGAAGTATTGGTGGAGAAGAATGACGACCTGATCAAGAAGATTGGAATATTTATGGGAGATCCAACACTAGTAGATGAAGACGAAGAACCCAAGGAGATTAGCCCGGAAGACTACATCATCATCGACGACACCGACTCAGAAGCAGATAGTAGCGATGACACCTATGTTGATGAAGCTGGAGCCGATATCATGGAGTCTACAACCGTAGAATATTTCTAGTAGACCACCTCACCAGTAGTAGTAGTCCACCATGTAAATTTAGTAGTCCGAGCACCTTTGCGATAGCTAGATCGATTGTATGCCTTTGTTTGATTGAATGAAGTGAATTGTGTGCTTTTGCCTCATGTGCATATGGGTAGTGTTTTCTCTTTAGACCCCCTCTATTCTTATATCTCATCTTTTCTAAACCATCAAATGCTTCTGAGACGTGACCCCGGATTTACCATTAAGGTTTGGTAACTATGTATTTCCCTCAGACCTAATAGTATTGGAATCTCAAGAATTGGATGTGATATTAGGCATGGATTGGTTATCAAAGTATGATGGGAATATTGAGTGTGCTAGTAAGTCAATTTTGCTTACCACACCAGAAGGGAGAAGGATCAAGAATGTATCCCGGCATGTGCCAAAAAGGACACAAGTAAATTGCCTAACAGGAGTTGTGCAGGAGGAAGTACCAGGGGTAAAGGATTTTCCTGATGTATTTCCAGAAGAGTTGCCAGGCATGCCACTGGATAGAGATATTGAGTTTTTGATTGAGCTATTGCCAGGCACTGGGCCAATATCAAAGAGACCATATAGGATGCCAACAAAGGATTTGGTGGAAATTAAGAAGCAGATTAAGGAGTTACTGGATAAGGGATATATTCGCCCAAGTTCTTCGCCTTGGGGATCACCAGTACTTCTAGTGGAGAAGAAGGATGGATCGTTAAGAATGGTTGTTGACTATCGAGGATTGGATGAAGTAACAATCAAAAACAAGTACCCACTACCAATGATCAATGATCTGTTTGATCGATTGCAAGAAGCTAAAATGTTTTCTAAGATCGATTTGCGATCGGGGTACCATCAGTTGAAGATTCGAGAACAGGATATTCCGAAGACAGCTTTTACCACCAGGTATGGGTTGTATGAGTATACCGTTATGTCATTTGGACTGACTAATGCGCCTGCCTATTTTATGAACATGATGAACAAAGTGTTTATGGAGTTTTTGGATAAGTTCGTCGTAGTGTTCATCGATGATATCCTGGTTTATTCAAAGAATGAAGAGGAGCATAAGGAGCATTTGCGTTTGGTACTTGGGAAGCTCAGAGAACATCAATTATATGCCAAGTTCAGCAAATGTGAGTTTTGGTTGAAGGAAGTAGGATTCCTCGGACATGTTATATCTGGAGAAGGTATAGCAGTAGATCCCACTAAAGTAGATACTGTGACCAAGTGGGAAGCACCAACAACAGTTGGAGAGATCCGGAGTTTTCTTGGACTCGCAGGATACTACCGAAGATTTATTGAGAACTTTTCAAAGATTGCAAAGCCTATGACAGAGTTATTGAAGAAGGATACTAAATTCAAATGGACTAAGGAGTGTGAGGCTAGTTTCCAGGAGTTGAAGAAACGTTTGGTTACCTCACCAGTATATTTTGCCAGATCAGACCAAGGATTATAAGGTGTATTGCGACGCTTCACGTCGAGGACTTGGAGCAGTGCTTATGCAGGAAGGTAGAGTTGTTTCATATGCTTCACGACAACTGAAGCCTCACGAATTGAATTATGCCACACATGATTTGGAGTTAGCAGCCGTAGTGCATGCATTGAAGACATGGAGACATTTCCTCATTGGAAATCATTGTGAGGTGTTCACGGATCACAAGAGTTTGAAGTACATTTTCACGCAGAAGGAGTTGAATCTCAGACAAAGGAGATGGTTGGAGCTCATCAAAGATTATGATATGAGATTGCATTACCATCCCGGAAAAGCTAATGTAGTAGCTGACGCATTAAGCCGTAAGAGCCATGTCAATACATTAATGACGGGAGGAATACCCAAGGAGTTAGCAGATAACCTTCGTGAGCTATGTTTGGAGATAGTTCTGAGAGGCTATGTGGCAGCATTGGAGATTCAGTCAACATTGATGGATAAAATCAGATAAGCTCAGAAAACTGACAAGGAGATTGCTTCTATAAAGGAGAAACTGAGCAAAGGAAAAGCTAAAGGATTTCGTGAGGATGAGCACGACACCCTATGGTTTGAAGACCATGTTTATGTGCCCAATGACCCGGAGATCAGAAAGTTGATTTTGCGAGAGGCTCATGATTCACCGTATTCGATTCACCCAGGGAATACCAAGATGTATTTGGATTTGAAGGAGATTTTCTGGTGGACAGGAATGAAGAAGGATATTGCGGAGTATGTAGCAGTTTGTGACGTATGTCAGAGAGTAAAGGCAGAGCATCAGAAGCCAGTAGGATTGTTGCAACCATTGCCGATACCCGAATGGAAGTGGGATAAGATAGGCATGGATTTTATCACGGGATTACCAAGGACTCGTTCAGTCTATGACTCGATTTGGGTTCTAGTCGACCGATTGACGAAAGTAGCTCATTTCATCCCAGTAAAGACCACTTACACTAGTGCTAAGTTGGCAAAGATATATATGACCAGGATCGTATGTTTGCATGGAGTTCCGAGGAGTATCGTATCAGATAGAGGAACCCAGTTTACCTCAAGGTTCTGGAAGCAGTTGCATGAGACTTTGGGTACTAGGCTAGAATTTAGTACAGCTTTTCATCCGCAGACAGATGGACAGACCAAGAGAGTCAATCAGATTTTGGAGGATATGCTGAGAGCTTGTGCGCTTGATTATGGATCTAGTTGGGACGATAATTTGCCATATGCAGAGTTCTCTTACAAAAATAGTTATCAGACCAGTTTGAAGATGGCCCCTTTCGAAGCTTTATACGGAAGGAGGTGCAGGACACCGTTGTCATGGGATGAAGTTGGAGACCGCCAGTTGTTTGGACCAGATCTGATTAAAGAGTCTGAACAGAAGGTGAAGTTGATTCGCGATAGGCTCAAGGTAGCCCAGTCCAGGGAGAAGAGCTACGCAGATTCTAAACGCAAGGAGACATTTTACGAAGTCGGAGATAGAGCGTATCTTCGAGTATCCCCACTTCGAGGGATTAAGCGTTTTGGAGTTAAAGGGAAGTTAGCGCCACGATTTGTAGGGCCATATCGAGTTTTGGAGCGTATGGGAGAAGTGGCCTACAAGTTGGAATTGCCAGCAGGATTGTCAGGAGTTCATGATGTGTTCCACGTTTCTCAGTTGAAGAAGTGTCACGCGGAGATGGCTGACATACCTTTGAGAGATACAGTGCCATTGGAAGCAATTCAGTTGGATAACGATTTGACCTACGAGGAGAAACCAGTCAAGATTCTCGAGTTTGCCAGCCGAGTTACTCGCAGTAAGGTTATCAAGTTTTGTAAAGTTCAGTGGAGCCACCACACGGAGGATGAAGCCACCTGGGAACGAGAGGAAGATTTGCTCAAAGACCACCCTCACCTATTTTCTAGCCAACCCGAATCTCGAGGACGAGATTCATCTTAAGGGGGGTAGGTTTGTAACATCCCAAATTTTCAATTTGGAATGTTATACATTAGATCATCATGCATATCATATTTTATTTGCTTTTGATTTTGATCCTAGAAAATCCTAAGCAACTCAAGGACCCACGGAGAGAGTTGGGGATTTCGTTATTTACGTATTTGAGTTTTCTCAAATTATGTAAACAGGATCATTTGATTTTATTTATTTTATCATCAATTATTTCTATTACAAAAATATGAGAGAGGGAATAAAATGACTTTCCCAAAATATAGAAATATTGAGGATTTAATAAAAAAATCAAATAAGATTTATTTCGGTGTTTTTCGGTATTTTTATTTTGAATTTAGGAAAAATACGCGTTTTTCAAAGTTGTAGTTTGGGCCCAAATAAATGTTCACTTTATCGGGCTTGATTTTAGGAACCCGGCAAAATTTATTTCGCAATTTTTGGAGTCCGTTTAGTATTTCTTTTTATTTTTCTTCCAAGCGGAATTATTTAAAAAAAAGGAAACCGACTCCGGGCCGTACCCGAGCGGGACACCGCCTAGAGCAGCCTTTAAATACCCGCGCCCCGGGCCAGAGAAGCCCACAACCGCCCCAGCCCCACCGCCGGACGCCGCCGCTGGACGCCGCCGCCGCCGCCGCCGCGCTTTCCAAGGTTCGCCGACGCGCCTCGTTTTCCGTGCCAATCTCTAGGTTTTCTACAACCCAAACTACAGCCCAGTTTTATTGCATTAGATCAATCTTCACACATTGCATGATTAGGATCTAATTAAATTGTGGGATGGGAAGTAGATGAGGTAGTACCTATTACCTGTTTATTATGAAACCTTTGGGAGTTACTTCTACGTTTACTTATTGTGCCATGCTATGCTAGTAGACGTGGATTGGGTGAGTGATATCCATGACAGATGTGAGTTTGATAATTTTAATGGTTTATTTAAGGTGGCAACTTAAATACACATCTGGGTGGATTGAGGCACCTGGTTTCTATCAGGACTTGCCTGTTTTCTTTTGGACCGCCACCCAGGCTCAAAGAGATCATAAGATTATTCATACTAGAAACTTCCGTGTGCAGCCACAAGCCATTATGGGCTCTGGCATAGTTGATTAAGTTGTGCGAACTCTTACAGTGGTAGACTAGCAGATGTAGGGGATGTAGGTGGTACGGCCTACCCGATCGTAAGGTGCTAGCGCTTCTGAAAGGCTATGTCTCGGTCATCCGTTTCTCAAACACCATGTAGTGCGAGAAATCCAATGGAGGTGATCGAGTCTTGTGGGGAAAAGTGCGCAAACCTCTGCAGAGTGTAATAAACTAATCATGATTAGCCGTGTCCCCGGTTATGGACAACTTGAGTATCTGGTACTTGGATTATCATGTGAATCTCAACATGTGTTGGGGAACGTAGTAATTTCAAAAAATTTCCTACGCACACGCAAGATCATGGTGATGCATAGCAACGAGGGGGAGAGTCTGATCTACGTACCCTTGTAGATCGCAACGGAAGCATTGACACAACGTAGAGGAAGTAGTCGTACGTCTTCTTCCCGATCCGACCGATCCAAGCACCGTTACTCCGGCACCTCCGAGTTCTTAGCACACATACAGCTCGATGACGATCCTCGGGCTCCGATCCAGCAAAGCGTCGAGGAAGAGTTCCGTCAGCACGACGGCGTGGTGACGATCTTGATGTACTACCGATGCAGGGCTTCGCCTAAGCACTGCAACGGTATGATCGAGGTGGAATTTGGTGGCAGGGGGCACCGCACACGGCTAAGGAACGATCTCAAGGATCAACTTGTGTGTCTTGGGGTGTCCCCTGCCCCCGTATATAAAGGTTGGAGGCAAGGGGGCTGGCCGGCCAAAGAGAGGGAGGCGCAGGAGGAGTCCTACTCCTACCGGGAGTAGGACTCCCCCCTCCAATCCTAGTCCAACTAGGAATCCTTTAAAGGGGAGAGAGAGAGAGAGGTGGCCGGCCCCTCTCCTAGTCCTAATAGGACTAGGGAGAGGGGGAGGCGCAGCCCTATGTGGGCTGCCCTCTAACCTTTCCACTAAGGCCCATGTTGGCCCATTTAGCTCCCGGGGGGTTCCGGTAACCCTCCCGGTAATCCGGTAAAATCCCGATTTCACCCGGAACACTTCCGATGTCCAAACATAGGCTTCCAATATATCAATCTTTACGTCTCGACCATTTCGAGACTCCTCGTCATGTCCGTGATCTCATCCGGGACTCCGAACAACCTTCGGTACATCAAAATGCATAAACTCATAATAACTGTCATCGTAACGTTAAGCGTGCGGACCCTACGGTTCGAGAACAATGTAGACATGACCGAGACACGTCTCCGGTCAATAACCAATAGCGGGACCTGGATGCCCATATTGGCTCCTACATATTCTACGAAGATCTTTATTGGTCAGACCGCATAACAACATACGTTGTTCCCTTTGTCATCGGTATGTTACTTGCCCGAGATTCGATCGTCGGTATCCAATACCTAGTTCAATCTCATTACTGGCAAGTCTCTTTACTCGTTCCGTAATACATCATCTCATAACTAACATCTTAGTTATTATGCTTGCAAGGCTTATGTGATGTATATTACCGAGAGGGCCCAGAGATACCTCTCCGACAATCGGAGTGACAAACCCTAATCTCGAAATACGCCAACCCAACATCTACCATTGGAGACACCTGTAGTACTCCTTTATAATCACCCAGTTACGTTGTGACGTTTGGTAGTACCCAAAGTGTTCCTCCGGTAAACGGGAGTTGCATAATCTCATAGTTATAGGAACATGTATAAGTCATGAAGAAAGCAATAGCAACATACTAAACGATCGGGTGCTAAGCTAATGGAATGGGTCATGTCAATCAGATCATTCAACTAATGATGTGACCTCGTTAATCAAATAACAACTCTTTGTTCATGGTTAGGAAACATAACCATCTTTGATTAACGAGCTAGTCTAGTAGAGGCATACTAGTGACACTCTGTTTGTCTATGTATTCACACATGTATTATGTTTCCGGTTAATACAATTATAGCATGAATAATAAACATTTATCATGATATAAGGAAATAAATAATAACTTTATTATTGCCTCTAGGGCATATTTCCTTCAGTCTCCCACTTGCACTAGAGTCAATAATCTAGTTTCACATCGCCATGTGATTTAGCAGCAATAGTTCACATCACCACGTGATTAACACCCATAGTTCACATCGTTATGTGACCAACACTCAAAGGGTTTACTAGAGTCAGTAATCTAGTTCACATCTCTATGTGATTAATACCCAAAGAGTACTAAGGTGTGATCATGTTTTGCTTGTGAGATAATTTTAGTCAACGGGTCTGTCACATTCAGATCCGCAAGTATTTTGCTAAATTCTTTGTCTATAATGCTGTGCACGGAGCTACTCTAGCTAATTGCTCCCACTTTCAATATGTATCTAGATCGAGACTTAGAGTCATCTAGATTAGTGTCAAAACTTGCATCGGCGTAACCCTTTACGACGAACCTTTTTATCATGTCCATAATCGAGAAACATATCCTTATTTCACTAAGGATAATTCTGACTGCTGTCCAGTGATCTACTCCTAGATCACTATTGTACTCCCTTGCCAAATCAGTGCAGGGTATACAATAGATCTGGTATACAGCATGACATACTTTATAGAACCTATGGCCAAGGCATAGGGAATGACTTTCATTCTCTTTCTATCTTCTGCCGTGGTCGGGCTTTGAGTCTTACTCAACTTCACACCTTATAATACAGGCAAGAACTCTTTCTTTGACTGCTCCATTTTGAACTACTTCAAAATCTTTGTCAAGGTATGTACTCATTGAAAGAACTTATCAAGCGTCTTGATCTATCTCTATAGATCTTGAAGCTCAATATGTAAGCAGCTTCACCGAAGTCTTTCTTTGAAAAACTCCTTTCAAACACTCCTTTATGCTTTACAGAATAATTCTACATTATTTCCGATCAACAATATGTCATTCACATATACTTATCAGAAATGCTGTAGTGCTCCCACTCACTTTCTTGTAAATACAGGCTTCACCGCAAGTCTGTATAAAACTATATGCTTTGATCAACTTATCAAAGCGTATATTCCAACTCCGAGATGCTTGCACCAGTCCACAGATGGATCGCTGGTGCTTGCACATTTTTTTGTTAGCACCTTTTGGATTGACAAAACCTTCTAGTTGCATCACATACAACTCTTCTTTAATAAATCCATTAAGGAATGCAGTTTTGTTTATCCATTTGCCAGATTTCATAAAATGCGGCAATTGCTAACATGATTCGGACAGACTTAAGCATAGATACGAGTGAGAAAAACTCATCGTAGTCAACACCTTGAACTTGTCGAAAACTTTTGCGACAATTCTAGCTTTGTAGATAGTAACACTACTATCAGCGTCCGTCTTCCTCTTGAAGACCCATTTATTTTCTATGGCTTGCCGATCATCGGGCAAATCCATCAAAGTCCATACTTTGTTCTCATACATGGATCATATCTCAGATTTCATGGCCTCAAACCATTTTGCGGAATCTGGGCTCATCATCGCTTCCTCATAGTTCGTAGGTTCGTCATGGTCAAGTAACAGGACCTCCAGAACAGGATTACCGTACCACTTTCGTACGGATCTCACTCTGGTTTACCTATAAGATTCGGTAGTAACTTGATCTGAAGTTACATGATCATCATCATTAGCTTCCTCACTAATTGGTGTAGTAGTCACAAGAACAGTTTTTGTGATGAACTACTTTCCAATAAGGTAGAAGGTACAATTACCTTATCAAGTTTTCTACTTTCCTCCCACTCACTTCTTTCGAGAGAAACTCCTTCTCTAGAAAGGATCCATTATAAGCAATGAATGTCTTGCCTTAGGATCTGTGATAGAAGGTGTACCCAACAGTCTCCTTTGGGTATCCTATGAAGACATATTTCTCCGATTTGGTTTTGAGCTTATCCGGATGAAACTTTTTCACATAAGCATCACAACCCCAAACTTTAAGAAACGACAACTTTGGTTTCTTGCCAAACCATAGTTCATATAGTGTCGTCTCAACGGATTTAGATGGTGCCCTATTTAACGTGAATGCAACTGTCTCTAATGCATAACCCCAAAAACGATAGTGGTAAATCGGTAGGAAACATCATAGATTGCACTATATCCAATAAAGTACGGTTATGACGTTCGGACACACCATTACACTATGGTGTTCCATGTGGCGTGAGTAGTGAAACTATTTCACATTGTTTTTAACTGAAGGCCAAACTCGTAACTCAAATACTCTTCTCTACGATCAGATCATAGAAACTTTATTTTCTTGTTACGATGATTTTTCACTTCACTCTGAAATTCTTTGAACTTTTCAAATGTTTCAGACTTATGTTTCATCAAGTAGATATACTCATATCTGCTCAAATCATCTGTGAAGATCAGAAAATAATGATACCTGTCGCGAGCCTCAATATTCATCGGACCACATACATCAGTATGTATGATTTCCAACAAATCTGTTGCTCGCTCCATTGTTCCGAAGAACAGAGTCTTAGTCATCTTGCCCATGAGGCATGGTTCGCAAGCATCAACTGATTCATAATCAAGTGATTCCAAAAACCCATCAGCATGGAGTTTCTTCATGTGCTTTACACCAATATGACCTAAACAGCAGTGCCACAAACAAGTTGCACTATCATTATTAACTTTGCATATTTTGGTTTCAATATTATGATTATGTGTATTACTACGATCGAGATCCAACGAACTATATTCATTGGGTGTGTAACCATATAAGGTTTTATTCATGTAAGCAGAACAACAATTTATTCTCTTACTTAAATGAATAACCGTATTACAATAAACATGATCAAATCATATTCATGCTCAATGCAAACACCAAATAACACTTATTTCAACACTAATCCCGAATTTATAGGGAGTGTGCGATGATGATCATATCAATCTTGGAACTACTTCCAACACACATCGTCACTTCACCCTTAACTAGCCTCTGTTTATTCTGCAACTCCCGTTTCGAGTTACTACTCTTAGCAACGGAACTAGCATCAAATACTAAGGGGTTGCTATAAACACTAGTAAAGTACTCATCAATAACATGTATATCAAATATACTTATGTTTACTTTTCCATCCTTCTTATCCGCCAATCACTTGGGGTAGTTCCGCTTCCAGTGACCAGTTCCTTTGCAGTAGAAGCACTTAGTCTCAGGCTTAGGATCAGACTTGGGCTTCTTCACTTGAGCAGCAACTTGCTTGCCGTTCTTCTTGAAGTTCCCCTTCTTTCCTTTGCCCTTTTTCTTGAAACGAGTGGTCTTGTCAACCATCAACACTTGATGTTTTTCTTTGATTTCTACCTTCGTTGATTTCAGCATCACGAAGAGCTTGGGAGTTGTCTCCGTTATCCCTTGCATATTATAGTTCATCACGAAGTTCTACTAACTTAGTGATGGTGACTAGAGAATTCTGTCAATCACTATCTTATCTGGAAGATTAACTCCCACTTGATTCAAGCGATTGTAGTACCCAGACAATCTGAGCACAGGCTCACTAGTTGAGCGATTCTCCTCCATCTTTTAGCTATAGAACTTGTTGGAGACTTCATATCTCTCAACTCGGGTATTTTCTTGAAATATTAACTTCAACTCCTGGAACATCTCATATGGTCCATGACGTTCAAAACGTCTTTGAAGTCCCGATTCTAAGCTGTTAAGTATGGTGCACTAAACTATCAAGTAGTCATCATATTGAGATAGCCAAACGTTCATAACGTCTGCATCTGCTCCTGCAATAGGTCTGTTACCTAGCGGTGCATCAAGGACATAATTCTTCTGTGCAGCAATGAGGATAATCCTCAGATCACGGATCCAATCCGCATCATTGCTACTAACATATTTCAACACAATTTTCTCTAGGAACATATCAAAATAAACACAGGGAAGCAACAACGTGAGCTATTGATCTACAACATGATTTGCAAAATACTACCAGGACTAAGTTCATGATAAATTTAAGTTCAATTTAATCATATTGCTTAAGAACTCCCACTTAGATAGACATCCCTCTAATCCTCTAAGTGATCACGTGATCCAAATCAACTAAACCATAACGGATCATCACGTGAGATGGAGTAGTTTTCAATGGTGAACATCGTTATGTTGATCATATCTACTATATGATTCACGCTCGACCTTTCGGTCTCCGTGTTCCGAGGCCATATCTGCATATGCTAGGCTCGTCAAGTTTAACCTGAGTATTCTGCGTGTGCAAAACTGGCTTGCACCCGTTGTAGATGGATGTAGAGCTTATCACACCCGATCATCACGTGGTGTCTGGGCACGACGAACTTTGGCAACGGTGCATACTCAGGGAGAACACTTCTTGATAATTTAGTGAGAGATCATCTTATAATGCTACCGTCAATCAAAGCAAGATAAGATGCATAAAAGATAAACATCACATGCAATCAATATAAGTGATATGATATGGCCATCATCATCTTGTGCTTGTGATCTCCATCTCCGAAGCACCGTCATGATCACCATCGTCACCGGCGCGACACCTTGATCTCCATCGTAGCATCGTTGTCGTCTCGCCAATATTATGCTTCCACGACTATCACTACCGCTTAGTAATAAAGTAAAGCATTACATCGCGATTGCATTGCATACAATAAAGCGACAACCATATGGCTCCTGCCAGTTGCCGATAACTCGGTTACAAAACGTGATCATCTCATACAATAAAATCAGCATCATGCCTTGACCATATCACATCACAACATGCCCTGCAAAAACAAGTTAGACGTCCTCTACTTTGTTGTTGCAAGTTTTACGTGGCTGCTACGGGCTTAAGTAAGAACT
The DNA here is from genome assembly GCA_034509565.1 of Triticum monococcum. Taxonomy (NCBI): domain Eukaryota; kingdom Viridiplantae; phylum Streptophyta; class Magnoliopsida; order Poales; family Poaceae; genus Triticum; species Triticum monococcum. Next base: position 696,679,550 of record CM067845.1, read on the forward strand.
CATCTCACCTACGCATCAAAACCACAACGATAGTTCGTCAAATAGACTCCGTTTTAACCTTCTCAAGGACCGGGCATAGTCACACTTGGTTCAACTAAAGTTGGAGAGACAGTCTTCCGCAAGCCATCTATGTGCAAAGCACGTCGAGGGAACCGGTCTCGCGTAAGAGTACGCGTAAGGTTGGTCCGGATCGTCTCGTCCAACAATACCACCGAACCATAATATGACATGCTGGTAGGCAGTATGACTTGTATCGCCCACAACTCACTTGTGTTCTACTCGTGCAAATAACATCAAACCATAAAACCAAGGCTCTGATACCACTGTTGGGGACCATAGTAATTTCAAAAAATTTCCTACGCACACGCAAGATCATGGTGATGCATAGCAACGAGGGGGAGAGTCTGATCTACGTACCCTTGTAGATCGCAACGGAAGCATTGACACAACGTAGAGGAAGTAGTCGTACGTCTTCTTCCCGATCCGACCGATCCAAGCACCGTTACTCCGGCACCTCCGAGTTCTTAGCACACATACAGCTCGATGACGATCCTCGGGATCCGATCCAGCAAAGCGTCAAGGAAGAGTTCCGTCAGCACGACGGCGTGGTGACGATCTTGATGTACTACCGACGCAGGGCTTCGCCTAAGCACTGCAACGGTATGATCGAGGTGGAATTTGGTGGCAGGGGGCACCGCACACGGCTAAGGAACGATCTCAAGGATCAACTTGTGTGTCTTGGGGTGTCCCCTGCCCCCGTATATAAAGGTTGGAGGGAGGGGGGCTGGCCGGCCAAAGAGAGGGAGGCGCAGGAGGAATCCTACTCCTACCGGGAGTAGGACTCCCCCCTCCAATCCTAGTCCAACTAGGAATCCTTTAAAGGGGAGAGAGAGAGAGGTGGCCGGCCCCTCTCCTAGTCCTAATAGGACTAGGGAGAGGGGGGAGGCGCAGCCCTATGTGGGCTGCCCTCTCACCTTTCCACTAAGGCCCATGTTGGCCCATTTGGCTCCCGGGGGGTTCCGGTAACCCTCCCGGTAATCCGGTAAAATCCCGATTTCACCCGGAACACTTCCGATGTCCAAACATAGGCTTCCAATATATCAATCTTTACGTCTCGACCATTTCGAGACTCCTCGTCATGTCCGTGATCTCATCCGGGACTCCGAACAACCTTCGGTACATCAAAATGCATAAACTCATAATAACTGTCATCGTAACGTTAAGCGTGCGGACCCTATGGTTCGAGAACAATGTAGACATGACCGAGACACGTCTCCGGTCAATAACCAATAGCGGGACCTGGATGCCCATATTGGCTCCTACATATTCTACGAAGATCTTTATCGGTCAGACCGCATAACAACATACGTTGTTCCCTTTGTCATCGGTATGTTACTTGCCCGAGATTCGATCGTCGGTATCCAATACCTAGTTCAATCTCGTTACTGGCAAGTCTCTTTACTCGTTCCGTAATACATCATCTCATAACTAACATCTTAGTTATTATGCTTGCAAGGCTTATGTGATGTATATTACCGAGAGGGCCCAGAGATACCTCTCCGACAATCGGAGTGACAAACCCTAATCTCGAAATACGCCAACCCAACATCTACCATTGGAGACACCTGTAGTACTCCTTTATAATCACCCAGTTACGTTGTGATGTTTGGTAGTACCCAAAGTGTTCCTCCGGTAAACGGGAGTTGCATAATCTCATAGTTATAGGAACATGTATAAGTCATGAAGAAAGCAATAGCAACATACTAAACGATCGGGTGCTAAGCTAATGGAATGGGTCATGTCAATCAGATCATTCAACTAATGATGTGACCTCGTTAATCAAATAACAACTCTTTGTTCATGGTTAGGAAACATAACCATCTTTGATTAACGAGCTAGTCTAGTAGAGGCATACTAGTGACACTCTGTTTGTCTATGTATTCACACATGTATTATGTTTCCGGTTAATACAATTCTAGCATGAATAATAAACATTTATCATGATATAAGGAAATGAATAATAACTTTATTATTGCCTCTAGGGCATATTTCCTTCAACATGTTACTTAAAAATTAATTTTGATGGGTTTGTTAAATGATGATTTATAATTGGGATTGAGGATGTTGTCAACCATTCTCAATGTTTAACAACCACCATAATAGTAAATAAATTTATTCCTTTGAAGTAGGGAAAAATTGGCTTTACGCAAAAACTGTAACCATAGAGCTTTACACCAGCCAAATATGCATATAGTATAGCTGTTGCATTCCCTTACTCTCTATGTGTTACCTTGCCAGCATATTCCATGTGCTGACCCGTTTTCGGGCTGCAACGTTAATGTTGCAGACTTTTCAGACGACGATTAAGGAGTTTAGGTCATGGTTCTATACTCAGTGATGCCGCTGGAGTTGATGGGCACACTTATCTTCCAAGCCTTCCGTTGTTATCGTTATTAGATGGCCTTAAGCCATATTTATTATAATAAGTTCTCTTTTGAGACATCCGATGTAATAAGTGTGTGATTGCTACCCTGCTATAAATCCTCCGAGTACTGTGTGGTGTCAGCATTACTGATCCAGGGATGACACCGGAGCACAGAGATCAGACTGTTTGAGGTCTGGTCGCTACAGCTTTGCTTGCAACTGCACCAGCGAACTGCCCCACCATTCAAAATATACACGTATCCGGTTTGTGACTTAGAGTCATCCAGATCTGTGTCAAAGCTAGCATTGACGTAACCCTTTACGACGAGCTCTTCGTCACCTCCATAAACGAGAAACATATCCTTAGTCCTCTTCAGGTACTTCATGATATTCTTGACCGCTGTCCAGTGTTCTATGCCGGGATTACTTTGGTACCTTCCTACCAAACTTACGGCAAGGTTTACATCAGGTCTGGTACACAACATGGCATACATGATAGACCCTATGGCCGAGGCATAGGGGACGACACTCATCTTTTCTCTATCTTCTGTCGTGGTCGGGCATTGAGCCGTGCTCAATCTCATACCTTGCAATACAGGCAAGAACCCCTTCTTGGACTGATCCATATTGAACTTCTTCAATATCTTGTCAAGGTACGTACTTTGTGAAAGACCAATGAGGCGTCTCGATCTATCTCTATAGATCTTGATGCCTAATATATACGCAGCTTCTCCAAGGTCCTTCACTGAAAAACACTTGTTCAAGTAGGCCTTTATATTTTCCAAGAATTCTATATCATTTCCCATCAATAGTATGTCATCCACATATAATATGAGAAATGTTACAGAGCTCCCACTCACTTTCTTGTAAACATAGGCTTCTCCATAAGTCTGCGTAAACCCAAACGCTTTGATCATCTCATCAAATCGAATGTTCCAACTCCGAGATGCTTGCACCAGCCCATAGATTGAGCGTTGGAGCTTGCACACCTTGTCAGCATTCTTAGGATCGACAAAACCTTCCGGCTGCATCATATACAATTCTTCCTTAAGGAAACCATTAAGGAATGCCGTTTTGACGTCTATTTGCCATATCTCATAATCATAGAATGCGGCAATTGCTAACATGATTCAGACGGACTTCAACTTCGCTACGGGTGAGAAAGTATCATCGTAGTCAACCCCTTGAACTTGTCGATAACCCTTAGCGACAAGCCGAGCCTTATAGATGGTCACATTACCATCCACGTCTGTCTTCTTCTTAAAGATCCATTTATTTTCTATGGCTCGTCGATCATCGGGCAAGTCAGTCAAAGTCCATACTTCGCTTTCATACATGGATCCTATCTCAGATTTCATGGCTTCCAGCCATTTGTCGGAATCTGGGCCCGCCATTGCTTCTTCATAGTTCGAAGGTTCACCATTGTCTAACAACATGATTTCCAGGACAGGGTTGTCGTACCACTCTGGTGCGGAACGTGTCCTTGTGGACCTACGAAGTTCATTAGCAACTTGATCTGAAGTTTCATGATCATCATCATTAACTTCCTCTCTAGTTGGTGCAGGCACCTCAGAAACATTTTCTTGAGCTGCGCCACTCTCCGGTTCAAGAGGCAATACTTCATCAAGTTCTACTTTCCTCCCACTTACTTCTTTGGAGAGAAACTCTTTCTCTAGAAAGGATCCATTCTTGGCAACAAAGATCTTGCCTTCAGATCTGAGGTAGAAGGTATACCCAATAGTTTCTTTAGGGTATCCTATGAAGACGCATTTTTCAGATTTGGGTTCGAGATTTTCAGGTTGAAGTTTCTTGACATAAGCATCGCATCCCCAAACATTCAGAAATGACAGCTTAGGTTTCTTACCAAACCACAGTTCATACGGTGTCGTCTCAATGGATTTTGACAGAGCCCTATTTAAAGTGAATGCGGCAGTCTCTATAGCATAACCCCAAAATGATAGCGGTAGATTGGTAAGAGACATCATAGATCGCACCATATCCAATAGGGTGCAATTACGACGTTCGGACACACCATTACGCTATGGTGTTCCAGGCAGCGTGAGTTGTGAAACTATTCCACATTTCCTTAAGTGCGTGCCAAATTCGTGACTCAAATATTCTCCCCCACGATCTAATCGTAAGAACTTGATTTTCCTGTCACGTTGATTCTCAACCTCACTCTGAAATTCCTTGAACTTTTCAAAGGTCTCAGACTTGTGTTTCATTAAGTAGACATACCCATATCTACTCAAGTCATCAGTGAGGGTGAGAACATAACGATAGCCACCGCGAGCCTCAACACTCATTGGATCGCACACATCAGTATGTATGATTTCCAATAAGTTGGTTGCTCGCTCCATTCTTCCGGAGAACGGAGTCTTGGTCATTTTGCCAATGAGGCATGGTTCGCATGTGTCAAATGATTCATAATCAAGAGACTCCAAAAGTCCATCTGCATGGAGTTTCTTCATGCGTTTGACACCAATGTGACCAAGGCGGCAGTGCCACAAGTATGTGGGACTATCATTATCAACCTTACACCTTTTGGCATTCACACTATGAATATGTGTAACATCACGTTCGATATTAAATAAGAATAAACCATTGACCAGCAGGGCATGACCATAAAACATGTCTCTCATATAAATAGAACAACCATTATTCTCTGATTTAAATGAGTAGCCATCTCGCATTAAACGAGATCCAGATACAATGTTCATGCTCAAAGCTGGTACTAAATAACAATTTTTGAGGTTTAAAACTAATCTCGTAGGTAAATGTAGAGGTAGCGTGCTGACGGCGATCACATCGACCTTGGAACCATTCCCGATGCGCATCGTCACCTCGTCCTTCGCCAGTCTCCGTTTATTCCGCAGTTTCTGTTTTGAGTTACAAATATGAGCAACTGCACCGGTATCAAATACCCAGGAGCTACTACGAGCGCTGGTTAGGTACACATCAATAACATGTATATCACATATACCTTTGGTATTGCTGTCCTTCTTATCCGCTAAGTACTTGGGGCAGTTCCGCTTCCAGTGACCGTTTCCCTTGCAATAAAAGCATTCAATCTCAGGCTTGGGTCCATTCTTTGGCTTCTTCCCGGCAGCTTGCTTACCTGGTGCGGCAACTCCCTTGCCGTCCTTCTTGAAGTTCTTTTTACCCTTGCCTTTCTTGAACTTAGTGGTTTTATTCACCATCAACACTTGATGTTCCTTTTTGATTTCCACCTCCGCTGATTTCAGCATTGAGTATACCTCTGGAATGGTCTTTTCCATCCCCTGCATATTGAAGTTCATCACAAAGCTCTTGTAGCTAGGTGGGAGCGACTGAAGGATTCTGTCAACGACCGCATCATCCGGGAGATTAACTCCCAGCTGAGATAAGCGGTTGTGCAACCCAGACATTTTGAGTATGTGCTCGCTGACGGAACTATTCTCCTCCATCTTACAACTGTAGAACTTGTAAGAGACTTCATATCTCTCGACCCGGGCATAAGCTTGGAAAACCATTTTCAGCTCTTGGAACATCTCATATGCTCTGTGTTGCTCAAAACGCTTTTGGAGCCCCGGTTCTAAGCTGTAAAGCATGCCGCACTGAACCAGGGAGTAATCATCACTACGCGTCTGCCAAGCATTCATAATGTCTTGTTCTGCAGGGAAAACAGGTGCTTCACCTAGCGGTGCATCAAGGACATATGCTTTCCTGGCAGCTATGAGGATAATCCTCAGGTTACGGACCCTGTCCGTGTAGTTGCTGCCATCGTCTTTCAGCTTGGTTTTCTCTAGGAACGCGTTGAAGTTGAGGGCAACATTAGTGTGGGCCATTTGATCTACGAGACATATTGCAAATATTTTTAGACTATGTTCATGATAATTAAGTTCATCTAATCAAATTATTTAATGAACTCCCACTCAGGTAGACGTCCCTCTAGTCATCTGAGTGATACATGATCCGAGTCAACTAGGCCGTGTCCGATCATCCCGTGAGACAGACTAGTCATCATCGGTGAACATTTTCATGTTGATCATATCTTCTATACGACTCATGTTCGACCATTCGGTCTTCCGTGTTCCGAGGCCATGTCTGTACATGCTAGGCTCATCAAGTCAACCTAAGTGTATTGGGTGTGTAAATCTGGCTTACACCCGTTGTACGCGAACGTTAGAACCTATCACACCCGATCATCACGTGGTGCTTCGGAACAATGGACCTTAGCAACGGTGCACGGTTAGGGGGAACACTTTCTTAAAATTATTGCGAGGGATCATCTTATTTATGCTACCGTCGTTCTAAGCAAATAAGATGTAAAACATGATAAACATCACATGTAATCAAATAGTGACATGATATGGCCAATATCATTTTGCTCCTTTTGATCTCCATCTTCGGGGCGCCATGATCATCATCGTCACTGGCATGACACCATGACCTCCATCATCGTGATCTCCATCATCGTGTCTTCATGAAGTTGTCTCGCCAACTATTACTTCTACTACTATGGCTAACGGTTAGCGATAAAGTAAAGTAATTACATGACGTTTATGTTGACACGTAGGTCATAAATAAATTAAGACAACTCCTATGGCTCCTGCCGGTTGTCATACTCATCGACATGCAAGTCGTGATTCCTATTACAAGAACATGATCAATCTCATAGATCACATATATCATTCATCACATCCTTTTGGCCATATCACATCACACGGCATATGCTGCAAAAACAAGTTAGACGTCCTTTAATTGTTGTTGCAAGTTTTACGTGGCTGCTATAGGTTTCTAGCAAGAACGTTTCTTACCTACGCCAAAACCACAACGTGATATGCCAATTTCTATTTACCCTTCATAAGAACCCTTTTCATCGAATCCGATCCGACTAAAGTGGGAGAGACAGACACCCGCTAGCCACCTTATGCAACTAGTGCATGTCAGTCGGTGGAACCAGTCTCACGTAAGCGTACGTGTAAGGTCGGTCCGGCCCGCTTCATCCCACGATGCTGCCGAATCAAGATAAGACTAGTAACGGCAAGTAAATTGACAAAATCGATGCCCACAACAACTGTGGTCTAGTCGTGCATAGAAACTACAAATAGACCAAGCTCATGATGCCACTGTTGGGGATCGTAGCAGAAATTTAAAATTTTCTACGCATCACCAAGATCAATCTATGGAGTCATCTAGCAACGAGAGGGAGAGGAGTTTATCTACATACCCTTGTAGATTGCGAGCAGGCGCGTTCAAGAGAACGGGGTTGATGGAGTCGTACTCGACGTGATCCAAATCACCGATGATCCTAGTACCGAACGGACGGCACCTCTGCGTTCAACACACGTACGGAGCGGAGACGTATCCCGCGCCTTGATCCAGCAAGGAGGAGGGAGAGGTTGAGGAAGAGAGCTCCAATAGCAGCACGACGGCGTGGTGGTGGTGGAGCGGCAGTACTCCGGCAAGGCTTCGCCAAGCTCTTAACGGAGGAGGAGAGGTGTTGGGGAGGGGAGGGGCTGCGCCTTTGATGTGGTGTGCAGCCCTCCCCTTGCCCCTCTATTTATAGGGGAAGGAGGAAGGGGGTCGTCCCCCTCTAGATGAGATCTAGAGGGGGGGCGCGGCCAAGGGGGTGGCTTGCCCCCCAAGCAAGGGGGGCACCCCCTCTAGGGTTCCCCCCCCCCAACCCTAGGCGCATGGGCCCAAGGGGGGATGTGCCCAGCCCCCTTGGGGCTGGTTCCCTTTCCTCTACAGCCCATGAGGCCCTCCGAGAGAGGTGGCCCCTCCCGGTGGACCCCCGGAACCCCTCCGGTGGCCCCGGTACAATACCGATATGCCCTTGAACCTTTCCGGGGACCGTATGACAACTTCCTATATATAAATCTTCACCTCCGGACCATTCCGGAACTCCTCGTGATGTTCGGGATCTCATCCGGGACACTGAACAACATTCGGTAATGACATACAAGTCTTCCTAATAACCATAGCGTCATCGAACCTTAAGTGTGTAGACCCTACGGGTTCGGGAACCAGGCAGACATGATCGAGACAACTCTCCGGCCAATAACCAACAGCGGGATCTGGATACCCATGTTGGCTCCCACATGTTCCACGATGATCTCATCGGATGAACCACGATGTCGAGGATTTAAGCAATCCCGTATACAATTCCCTTTGTCAATCGGTACGTTACTTGCCCGAGATTCGATCGTCGGTATCCCAATACCTCATTCAATCTCGTTACCGGCAAGTCACTTTACTCGTTCCATAACACATCATCCCGTGACCAACCCTTAGTCACATTGAGCTCATTACGATGATGTCTTATCGAGTGGGCCCAGAGATACCTCTCTGTCATACGGAGTGACAAATCCCAGTCTCGATTCGTGCCAACCCAACAGACACTTTCGGAGATACCCGTAGTGCACCTTTATAGTCACCCAGTTACATTGTGATGTTTGGCACACCCAAAGTATTCCTACAGTATCTGGGAGTTGCACAATCTCATGGTCTAAGGAAAAGATACTTGACATTAGAAAAGCTTTAGCAGACGAACTACACGATCTTGCGCTATGCTTAGGATTGGGTCTTGTCCATCACATCATTCTCCTAATGATGTGATCATGTTATCAATGACATCCAATGTCCATGGAAAGCGTAACCATCTATTGATCAACGAGCTAGTCAACTAGAGGCTCACTAGGGACATGTTGTGGTCTATGTATTCACACATGTATTACGATTTCCGGATAACACAATTATAGCATGAACAATAGACAATTATCATGAACAAGGAAATATAATAATAACCATTTATTATTGCCTCTAGGGCATATTTCCAACAACCTAAGCTTGAGACTAAGTGCTTCTACTGCAAAGGGACGGGTCACTGGAAGCAGAACTGCCCCAAGTATTTGGCGGATAAGAAGGATGGCAAAGTGAACAAAGGTATATTGGATATACATGTTATTGATGTGTACTTTACTAGTGTTTATAGCAACCCCTCAGTATTTGATACTAGTTCAGTTGCTAAGAGTAGTAACTTGAAATGGGAGTTGCAGAATGAACAGAGGCTAGTTAAGGGTGAAGTAACGATGTGTGTTGGAAGTAGTTCCAAGAATGATATGACCATCATCGCATACTCCCTATACTTTCAGGATTAGTGTTGAACCTAAACAAGTGTTATTTGGTGTTTGCGTTGAGCATGAATATGATTTGATCATGTTTATTGCAATACAGTTATTCATTTAAGTTAGAGAATAATTGTTATTCTATTTACATGAATGAAACCTTCTATGGTTATACACCCAATGAAAATGGTTTGTTGAATCTCGATCGTAGTGATACACATATTCATAATATTGAAGCCAAAAAATGTAAGTTAATAATGATAGTGCAAACTTATTTGTGGCACTGCCGTTTAGGTCATATTGGTGTAAAGCGCATGAAGAAAATCCATGTTGATGAGCTTTTGGAATCACTTGATTATGAATCAGTTGATGCTTGCGAACCATGCCTCATGGGCAAAGATGACTAAGACTCCGTTCTCCAGAACAATGGAGCGAGCAACTGATTTATTGGATATAATACATACTAATGTATGAGGTCCGATAAATGTTGAGGCTCGCGGCGGGTATCATTATTTTCTGACCTTCACAGATGATTTGAGCAGATATGGGTATATCTACTTGAAGAAACATAAGCCTGGAACATTTGAAAAGTTCAAAGAATTTTAGAGTGAAGTGGAAAATCATCGTAACAAGAAAATAAAATTTCTACAATCTGATCGCAGAGGCGAATATTTGCGTTACGAGTTTGTCTTCAATTAAAACAATGTGGAATAGTTTCAGAAACCCATGCCACCTGGAACACCACAGCGTTATTATGATAGCCTGGCTTATTAGGGATGATAGACTACTCATATCAATAAGGAATTCCTTCTTTTCCGAGAGCCCATTCGGAAAGAACTCCAAAGTTAAGCGTGCTCAGCTTGGAGTAGTGTCATGATGGGTGACCGACCGGGAAGTTGCTCCCGGATGCGCACGAGTGAGGACGAAGTACACAGAAAAGACTAGTATTGATCGGTGCGGCCAGTCTAGATCCCGCCAGGAGTAACGACCACCGGCGGGTGTGTCTGGGGTGTTACAAGTTGGTATCAGAGCCGACCCTCGTGGTTACACGGATGTTTGCGGACAGGTGCGCGGTCATGTTGTTCATGACATTTGTGTTTGTCGTGGCACACGGCATGGCACATGTACCGGACTGGATGCATAGACGTATGTGCCAAGAGGGAACGTTCCTATGGCCCGACGAGGACGTCGGTTCCTCTGAGTGGGGGTGTATGTGATAGCATGGCTTATTTAGGGATGATAGACTACTCATATCAATAAGGAATTCCTTCTTTTCCGGGAGCCCATTTGGAAAGAACTCCAAAGTTAAGCATGCTCAGCTTGGAGTAGTGTCAGGATGGGTGACCGACTGGAAGTTGCTCCCGGGTGCGCACGAGTGAGGACAAAGTGCGCAGAAAAGAGTAGTATTGATCTATGGGGCCAGTCTAGATCCCGCCAGGAGTAACGACCACCGGCGGGTGTGTCCGGGGCGTTACAATTATGGTGTGTCCGAACGTCATAACCGTACTTTATTGGATATAGTGCAATCTATGATGTCTCTTACCGATTCACCACTATCGTTTTGGGGTTATGCATTAGAGACAACAACATTCACATTAAAAAGGGCACCATCTAAATCCGTTGAGATGACACCATATGAACTGTGGTTTAGCAAGAAATCTAAATTGTCGTTTCTTAAAGTTTGGGGTTGCGATGCTTATGTGAAAAAGTTTCATCTTGATATGCTCAAACCCAAGTTGGAGAAGTGCGTCTTCATAGAATACCCAAAAGTAATTGTTGGGTAGACCTTCTATCACAGATCCGAAGGCAAGATATTTGTTGCTGAGAATGGATCCTTTCTAGAGAAGGAGTTTCTCTCGAAAGAAGTGAGTGGCAGGAAAGTAGAACTTGATGAGGTAACTGTACCTGCTCCCTTATTGGAAAGTAGTTCATCACAGAAATTTGTTTCTGTGACTCCTACACCAATTAGTGAGGAAGCTAATGATGATGATCATGTAACTTCAGATCAAGTTACTACCGAACCTCGTAGGTCAACCAGAGTGAGATCCGCACCAGAGTGGTACGGTAATCCTGTTCTGGAGGTCATGTTAATTGACCATGACGAACCTACGAACTATGACGAAGTGATCATGAGCCCAGATTCCGCGAAATGACTTGAGGCCATGAAATCTAAGATGAGATCCATGTATGAGAACAAAGTGTGGACTTTGGTTGACTTGCCCGATGATCAGCAAGCCATATAAAATAAATGGATCTTCAAGAGGAAGACGGAGACTTGTCGAAAAAGGTTATGACAAAGTGCAAGGTGTTGACTATGATGAGATTTTCTCACTCGTAGCGATGCTTAAAAGTCTGTCTGAATCATGTTAGCAGTTGCCGCATTTTATGAAATCTGGTAAATAGATGTCGAAACTACATTCCTTAATGGATTTCTTAAACAAGAAGTTGTATATGATACAACTAGAAGGTTTTGTCGATACTAAAAGTGCTAACAAAGTGAGCAAAGCTCCAGCGATCCATCTATGGACTGGTGCAAGCATCTCGGAGTTGGAATATATGCTTTGATAAAGTGATCAAAGCATATGGTTTTATACAAACTTGCGGTGAAGCCTGTATTTACAAGAAAGTGAGTGGGAGCACTACAACATTCTGATAAATATATGTGAATGACAATATTATTGATCGAAAATAATGTAGAATTTTCTGGAAAGCATAAATGAGTATTTGAAAGGAGATTTTCAAATAAAGACCTCGGTGAAGCTACTTACATATTGAGCATCAAGATCTATAGAGATAGATCAAGACGCTTGATAAGTTTTTTCAATGAGTACACACCTTGACAAGATTTTGAAGTAGTTCAAAATGGAACAGTAAAAAAAAAGTTATTACCTGTGTTACAAGGTGTGAAATTGAGTAAGACTCAAAGCCCGACCACGGCAGAAGATAGAAAGAGAATGAAAGTCATTCCCTATGCCTCAGCCATAGTTTCTATAAAGTATGCCATGTTGTGTACCAAATCTATTGCATACCCTAAACTGAGTTTAGCAAGGGAGTACAATAGTGATCTAGGAGTAGATGACTAGACAACGGTCAAAATTATCCTTAGTGAAATAAGGATATGCTTCTCGATTATGGAGGTGACAAAAGGTTTGTCGTAAAGGGTTACGTCGATGCAAATTTTGACACTGATCTAGATGACTCTAAGTCTCAATATGGATACATTTTAAAAGTGGGAGCAATTAGCTAGAGTAGCTCCATGCAGAGCATTGTTGACATAGAAATTTGCAACATACATACGGATCTGAATGTGGCAGACCCGTAGACTAAACTTCTCTCACAAGCAAAACATGATCACACCTTAGTACTCTCTGGGTGTTAATCACATAGCGATGTGAACTAGATTATTGACTCTAGTAAACCCTTCGGGTGTTGGTCACATGACGATGTGAACTATGGGTGTTAATCACATGGTGATGTGAACTATTGGTGTTAAAATCACATGGCGATGTGAACTAGATTATTGACTCTAGTGCAAGTGGGAGACTGAAGGAAATATGCCCTAGAGGCAATAATAAAGTTATTATTTATTTCCTTATTTCATGATAAATGTTTATTATTCATGCTAGAATTGTATTAACCGGAAACATAATACATGTGTGAATACATAGACAAACATAGTGTCACTAGTATGCCTCTACTTGGCTAGCTCATTGATCAAAGATGGTTAAGTTTCCTAACCATCGACATGAGTTGTCATTTGATCAATGGGATCACATCATTAGGAGAATGATGTGATTGACTTGACCCATTCCGTTAGCTTAGCACTTGATCGTTTAAGTTTACTGCTATTGCTTTCTTCATGACTTATACATGTTCCTATGACTATGAGATTATGCAACTCCCGTTTACCGAAGGAACACTTTGTGTGCTACCAAACGTCACAACATAACTGGGTGATTATAAAGGTGCTCTACAGGTGTCTCCGAAGGTACTTGTTGAGTTGGCGTATTTCGAGATTAGGATTTGTCACTTCAATTGTCGGAGAGGTATCTCTAGGCCCACTCGGTAATGCACATCACTATAAGCCTTGCAAGCATTGTAACTAATGAGTTAGTTGCGGGATGATGTATTACGAAATGAGTAAAGAGACTAGCCGGTAACGAGATTGAACTAGGTATTGAGATACCGACGATTGAATCTCGGGCAAGTAACATACCGATGACAAACGAAACAACGTATGTTGTTATGCGATTTGACCGATAAAGATCTTCGTAGAATATGTGGGAGCCAATATGAGCATCCAGATTCCGCTATTGGTTATTGACCGGAAACGTGTCTCGGTCATGTCTACATAGTTCTCGAACCCGTAGGGTCCGCACGCTTAAAGTTCGGTGACGATCGCTATTATGAGTTTATGTGATTTGATGTACCGAAGGCAGTTCGAAGTCTCGGATGAGATCGGGGATACGATGAGGAGTCTTGAAGTGGTCGAGACATAAAGATTGATATATTGGAAGGTTATATTCGGACACCAGAAGGGTTCCATAGGTTACCGGATAAATACAGGAGTACCGGGGGTTACCGGAACCCCCCGGGGGCTTAATGGGCTTACATGGGCCTTAGTGAAAATAGAGGGCATCAAGGGAAGTGTGGGGCTATTGGGGAATGTAGTAATTTCAAAAAATTTCCTATGCACACACAAGATCACGGTGATGCATAGCAACGAGAGGGGAGAGTGTTGTCTACGTACCCTCGTAGACCGAAGCGGAAGCGTTGATGCAACGTAGAGGAAGTAGTCGTACGTCTTCCCGATCCGACCGATCCAAGCACCGTTACTCTGGCACCTCCGAGTTCTTAGCACACGTACAGCTCGATGACGCTCCCCGGGCTCCGATCCAGCAAAGCTTCGGGGATGAGTTCCGTCAGCACGACGGCGTGGTGACGATCTTGATGTTCTACCGTCGCAGGGCTTCGCCTAAGCGCTGCTACAATATGACCGAGGTGGAATATGGTGGAAGGGGGCACCGCACACGGTGCGGCCGGCCCTAGAGGAGGCGCGCAGGAGGAGTCCTACTCCTACCGGGAGTAGGACTCCCCTCCCTTTCCCTGTCCAAGTAGGAGAGGTGGAAGAAGAGAAGGAAAAGGGGGGCGCCACCCCTCCCTCCTTGTCCAATTCGGACTAGGGGGAGAGGGGACGCACGGCCTGCCCTGGCAGCCCCTTCCTCTTCTCCACTTTAGGCCCATGAGGCCCATTAACCCCCCGGGGGGTTCCGGTAACCCCCCGGTGCTACGGTTTTATCCGAAACTTCCCCGGAACGCTTCCGGTGTCCGAATATAGTCATCCAATATATCAATCTTTATGTCTCGACCATTTCAAGACTCCTCGTCATGTCCGTGATCACATCCGGGACTCCGAACTAACTTCGGTACATCAAAATGCATAAACTCATAATAACTGTCATCGTAGCGTTAAGCGTGCGGACCCTACGGTTCGAGAACAATGCAGACATGACTGAGACAAATCTCCGGTCAATAACCAATAGCGGGACCTGGATGCCCATATTGGCTCCTACATATTCTACGAAGATCTTTATCGGTCAGATCGCATAACAACATACGTTGTTCCCTTTGTCATCGGTATGTTACTTGCCTGAGATTCGATCGTCGGTATCCAATACCTAGTTCAATCTCGTTACCGGCAAGTCTCTTTACTCGTTCCGTAATACATCATCTCGCAACTAACTCATTAGTTGTAATGCTTGCAAGGCTTATGTGATGTGCATTACTGAGAGGGCCTAGAGATACCTCTCCGACAATCGGAGTGACAAATCCTAATCTCGAAATACGCCAACCCAACATCTACCTTTGGAGACACCTGTAGAGCACCTTTATAATCACCCATTTACGTTGTGACGTTTGGTAGCACACAAAGTGTTCCTCCGGCAAACGGGAGTTGTATAATCTCATAGTCATAGGAACATGTATAAGTCATGAAGAAAGCAATAGCAACATACTAAACGATCAGGTGCTAAGCTAATGGAATGGGTCATGTCAATCAGATCATTCAACTAATGATGTGATCCCGTTAATCAAATAACAACTCTTTGTTCATGGTTAGGAAACATAACCATCTTTGATTAACGAGCTAGTCAAGTAGAGGCATACTAGTGACACTTTGTTTGTCTATGTATTCACACATGTATTATGTTTCCAGTTAATACAATTCTAGCATGAATAATAAACATTTATCATGATATATGAGGAAATAAATAATAACTTTATTATTGCCTCTAGGGCATATTTCCTTCAGTCTCCCACTTGCACTAGAGTCAATAAATCTAGATTACACAGTAATGATTCTAACACCCATGGAGCCTTTGTGCTGATCATGTTTTGCTCGTGGAAGAGGCTTAGTCAACGGGTCTGCTACATTCAGATCCGTATGTATCTTGCATATCTCTATGTCTCCCACCTAGACTAGATTCCGGATGGAATTGAAGCGTCTCTTGATGTGCTTGGTTCTTTTGTGAAATCTGGATTCCTTTGCCAAGGCAATTGCACCAGTATTGTCACAAAAGATTTTCATTGGACCCGATGCACTAGGTATGACACCTAGATCGGATATGAACTCCTTCATCCAGACTCCTTTGTTTGCTGCTTCCGAATCAGCTATGTACTCCGCTTCACATGTAGATCCCGCCACGACGCTTTGTTTAGAACTGCACCAACTGACAGCTCCACCGTTTAATGTAAACACGTATCCGGTTTGCGATTTAGAATCGTCCGGATCAGTGTCAAAGCTTGCATCAACGTAACCGTTTACAGTGAGCTCTTTGTCACCTCCATATACGAGAAACATATCCTTAGTCCTTTTCAGGTACTTCAGGATGTTCTTGACCGCTGTCCAGTCATCCACTCCTGGATTACTTTGGTACCTCCCTGCTAAACTTATAGCAAGGCACACATCAGGTCTGGTACACAGCATTGCATACATGATAGAGCCTATGGCTGAAGCATAGGGAACATCTTTCATTTTCTCTCTATCTTCTGCAGTGGTCGGGCATTGAGTTTGACTCAACTTCACACCTTGTAACACAGGCAAGAACCCTTTCTTTGCTTGATCCATTTTGAACTTCTTCAAAATCTTGTCAAGGTATGTGCTTTGTGAAAGTCCAATTAAGCGTCTTGATCTATCTCTATAGATCTTTATGCCTAGTATGTAAGCAGCTTCACCGAGGTCTTTGATTGAAAAACTCTTATTCAAATATCCCTTTATGCTATCCAGAAATTCTATATCATTTCCCATCAGTAATATGTCATCCACCTATAATATCAGAAATGCTACAGAGCTCCCACTCACTTTCTTGTAAATACAGGCTTCTCCGAAAGTCTGTATAAAACCAAATGCTTTGATCACACTATCAAAGCGTTTATTCCAAGTCTGAGAGGCTTGCACCAGTCCATAAATGGATCGCTGGAGCTTGCACACTTTGTTAGCTCCCTTTGGATCTACAAAACCTTCCTGTTGCATCATATACAACTCTTCTTCTAGAAATCCATTCAGGAATGCAGTTTTGGCATCCATCTGCCAAATTTCATAATCATAAAATGCGGCAATTGCTAACATGATTCGGACAGACTTAAGCATCGCTACGGGTGAGAAGGTCTCATCTTAGTCAACCCCTTGAACTTGTCGAAAACCTTTTGCGACAAGTCGAGCTTTGTAGACAGTAATATTACCGTCAGCGTCAGTCTTCTTCTTGAAGATCCATTTATTCTCAATTGCTTGCCGATCATCGGGCAAGTCAACCAAAGTCCATACTCTGTTCTCATACATGGATCCCATCTCAGATTTCATGGCTTCAAGCCATTTTGCGGAATCTGGGCTCACCATCGCTTCTTCATAGTTCGTAGGTTCATCATGATCTAGCAGCATGATTTCCAGAACAGGATTACCGTACCACTCTGGCGCGGTTCTTACTCTGGTTGATCTACGAGGTTTAGTAGTATCTTGTCCTGAAGTTTCATGATGATTATCATTGGCTTCCTCACTAATTGGTGTAGGTGTCGCAGAAATAGTTTTCTGTGATATACTACTTTCCAATAAGGGAGCAGGTACAATTACCTCATCAAGTTCTACTTTCCTCCCACTCACATCTTTTGAGAGAAACTCCTTCTCTAGAAAGTTTCCGAATTTAGCAACAAAAGTTTTGCCTTCGGATCTGTGATAGAAGGTGTATCCAATAGTTTCCTTTGGATATCCTATAAAGACACATTTCTCCGATTTGGGTTCGAGCTTATCAGGTTGAAGCTTTTTCACATAAGCATCGCAGCCCCAAACTTTCAGAAACGACAACTTTGGTTTCTTGCCAAACCATAGTTCATATGGCATCGTCTCAACGGATTTTGATGGTGCCCTATTTAACGTGAATGCGGCCGTCTCTAAAGCATAACCCCAAAACGATAGCGGTAAATCCGTAAGAGACATCATAGATTGCACCATATCTAGTAAAGTACGATTACGATGTTCGGACACACCATTACGCTGTGGTGTTCCGGGTGGCGTGAGTTGCGAAACTATTCCGCATTGTTTCAAATGTACACCAAACTCATAACTCAAATATTCTCCTCCACGATCAGATCGTAGAAACTTTATTTTCTTGTTATGATGATTTTCAACTTCACTCTGAAATTCTTTGAACTTTTCAAATGTTTCAGACTTATGTTTCATTAAGTAGATATACCCATATCTGCTTAGGTCATCTGTGAAGGTGAGAAAATAACGATATCCGCCACGAGCCTCAATATTCATCGGACCACATACATCTGTATGTATGATTTCCAACAAATCTGTTGCTCTCTCCATAGTACCGGAGAACGGTGTTTTAGTCATCTTGCCCATGAGGCACGGTTCGCAAGTACCAAGTGATTCATAATCAAGTGGTTCCAAAAGTCCATCAGTATGGAGTTTCTTCATGCGCTTTACACCGATATGACCTAAACGGCAGTGCCACAAATAAGTTGCACCATCATTATCAACTCTGCATCTTTTGGCTTCAACATTATGAATATGTGTGTCACTACTATCGAGATTCAATAAAAATAGCCCACTCTTCAAGGGTGCATGACCATAAAAGATATTACTCATATAAATAGAACAACCATTATTCTCTGATTTAAATGAATAACCGTCTCGCATTAAACAAGATCCAGATATAATGTTCATGCTCAACGCTGGCACCAAATAACAATTATTTAGGTCTAATAATAATCCCGAAGGTAGATGTAGAGGTAGCGTGCCGACCGCGATCACATCGACTTTGGAACCGTTTCCCACGCGCATCGTCACCTCGTCCTTAGCCAATCTTCGCTTAATCCGTAGTCCCTGTTTCGAGTTGCAAATATTAGCAACGGAACCAGTATCAAATACCCAGGTGCTACTGCGAGCATTAGTAAGGTACACATCAATAACATGTATATCACATATACCTTTGTTCACCTTGCCATCCTTCTTATCCGCCAAATACTTGGGGCAGTTCCGCTTCCAGTGACCAGTCTGCTTGCAGTAGAAGCACTCAGTTTCAGGCTTAGGTCCAGACTTGGATTTCTTCTCTTGAGCAGCAACTTGCTTGCCGTTCTTCTTGAAGTTCCCCTTCTTCTTCCCTTTGCCCTTTTTCTTGAAACTAGTGGTCTTGTTGACCATCAACACTTGATGCTCGTTTTTGATTTCTACCTCCGCAGCTTTCAGCATTGCGAAGAGCTCGGGAATAGTCTTATTCATCCCTTGCATATTATAGTTCATCACGAAGCTCTTGTAGCTTGGTGGCAGTGATTGGAGAATTCTGTCAATGACGCAATCATCTGGAAGATTAACTTCCATCTGAATCAAGTGATTATTATACCCAGACATTTTGAGTATATGCTCACTGACAGAACTGTTCTCCTCCATCTTGCAGCTATAGAACTTATTGGAGACTTCATATCTCTCAATCCGGGCATTTGCTTGAAATATTAACTTCAACTCCTGGAACATCTCATATGCTCCATGACCTTCAAAACGTCGTTGAAGTCCCGATTCTAAGCCGTAAAGCATGGCACACTGAACTATCAAGTAGTCATCAGTTTTGCTCTGCCAGACGTTCATAACATCTGGTGTTGCTCCAGCAACAGGCCTGGCACCCAGCGGTGCTTCCAGGACGTAATTCTTCTGTGCAGCAATGAGGATAATCCTCAAGTTACGGACCCAGTCCGTGTAATTGCTACCATCATCTTTCAACTTTGCTTTCTCAAGGAACGCATTAAAATTCAACGGAACAACAGCACGGGCCATCTATCTACAATCAAACATACATAAGCAAGATACTATCAGGTACGACGGCGTGGTGACGATCTTGATGTTCTACCGTCACAGGGCTTCGCCTAGGCGCTGCTACAATATGACCGAGGTGGAATATGGTGGAAGGGGGCACCGCACACGGCTAAGGAATGATCACGGTGATCAACTTGTGTGTCCTAGGGTGCCCCCTGCCTCCGTATATAAAGGATCCAAGGGGGGGTGCGGCCGGCCCTAGAGGAGGCGCGCAGGAGGAGTCCTACTCCTACCGGGAATAGGACTCCCCTCCCTTTCCCTGTCCAAGTAGGAGAGGTGGAAGAAGAGAAGGAAAGGGGGGGGGCGCCCCTCCCTCCTTGTCCAATTCGGACTAGGGGGAGAGGGGGCGCAGGGCCTGCCCTGGCAGCCCCTTCCTCTTCTCCACTTTAGGCCCATGAGGCCCATTAACCCCCCGGGGGGTTCCGGTAACCCCCCGGTGCTCCGGTTTTATCCGAAACTTCCCCGGAACGCTTCCGGTGTCCGAATATAGTCATCCAATATATTAATCTTTATGTCTCGACCATTTCGAGACTCCTCGTCATGTCCGTGATCACATCCGAGACTCTGAACTAACTTCGGTACATCAAAATGCATAAACTCATAATAACTGTCATCGTAACGTTAAGCATGCGGACCCTACGGTTCAAGAACAATGCAGACATGACTGAGACAAATCTCCGGTCAATAACCAATAGCGGGACCTGGATGCCCATATTGGCTCCTACATATTCTACGAAGATCTTTATCGGTCAGACCGCATAACAACATACGTTGTTCCCTTTGTCATCGGTATGTTACTTGCCCGAGATTCGATCGTCGGTATCCAATACCTAGTTCAATCTCGTTACCGGCAAGTCTCTTTACTCGTTCCGTAATACATCATCTCGCAACTAACTCATTAGTTGTAATGCTTGCAAGGCTTATGTGATGTGCATTACCGAGAGGGCCCAGAGATACCTCTCCGACAATCGGAGTGACAAATCCTAATCTCGAAATACGCCAACCCAACATCTACCTTTGGAGACACCTGTAGAGCACCTTTATAATCACCCATGTACGTTGTGACGTTTGGTAGCACACAAAGTGTTCCTCCGGCAAACGGGAGTTGTATAATCTCATAGTCATAGGAACATGTATAAGTCATGAAGAAAGCAATAGCAACATACTAAACGATCGGGTGCTAAGCTAATGGAATGGGTCATGTCAATCAGATCATTCAACTAATGATGTGATCCCGTTAATCAAATAACAACTCTTTGTTCATGGTTAGGAAACATAACCATCTTTGATTAACGAGCTAGTCAAGTAGAGGCATACTAGTGACACTTTGTTTGTCTATGTATTCACACATGTATTATGTTTCCGGTTAATACAATTCTAGCATGAATAATAAACATTTATCATGATATATGAGGAAATAAATAATAACTTTATTATTGTCGGGCGGCTGCCTGCCGCCCGCGGATGAGCTGCTCCGCCTCTTGTTACGCGGTGTGGAGTGCCACGGGGGCCACTGCCGACGTTGCCCTCGGAGCCCTCGCGACGACCTTGCCGCAATCGGCGTTAGCTGAGCCGTCGCTAAGCGACCACTCCTCGCCGGTTTTCGCAAGCTCACCATCAAGCGGCGGCGGCTGGCAGCCGTCTCCACGGTCGTCACGGAACGGGCGAGCTCCCACTCCGTGGCGAGGTCAGGGTCGTTGCGGACGCAATGCGAGGACGTCGCTCTTGGCGAACGCGGAGCGGCGACCAAGATTATGCAAGTCGTACCTCGCCCGCTGCCTTGCAGAAAACTCCACCTCGAATACGACGACCCTCGAGGCCGAGGCGCCGCCGTAACTGCCTCCTCCGAGGAAGTGGAGGATGCGGCCACGCGCGCTTCGTGATCGTGGGTGGCAGCTCCTCCTTGACGGCGAGGCGGTGGCAGCTCGGCGGCGACGAGTGCGTGTCCATGCGCTCCTAGTAGCTGCGTGGCGGGGATGCCAGCTTGTCCTTGACCTTGCGTCCAACCAGGACACCGCGGTGGTGCGGCGGCGACGATGGCTCGTCCTAGACGTGATTTCTGATCTGGACGTTGTGGTTGCGCTGGGGCGTGCCCAGCTCATCATTGACTAGCCGAAGCGGGAAACCTGGCGCGCGCTTCACACGGTAGGGACGACGGCACCTCCTTGACGAGCGTCGGTCATGGTGGCGATGGGCCCATGTGATGGACCGAACGCTCCTTCGTTAACTGGATCTGACGGACTAATTAAAAAAAAGATTCATGAATTCGAAGCAAAAAGTTCATGAACTTCATGAAATCTTCGCTGATTCAAAAAAATGTTTGCGAATATCTGAAAATGAATGATTTTAATTTTTTTGTATTTGCTAAAAAAAATTGAAATTTATGATTTTTTGAAAAAATTACAAACAAATGTTAAATTGTATTAACAAATTTTGAATTCTATGAACATTTTTGGAAATTCATAAAAAATAAATATATGATGAACATTTGTTTTTCATTTTATGAACTAGTAATTTTAAATATAATGAACAAAATTTTAATTCAATAACTTTTTTAACTTGATAGACATTGTTTTAAATCGATGAAAAAATATAAAATTTGATGAACAAAAAATTATTCATAGTTTTTAAAAAATCTTCGCGAAATAAAAAGGAAAACCGAAAAAAGAAAGGAAAAAAGAAAAGTCGAACATGAAAACAGAAAATAAAATGAAAGAAAGAAAGAGAAGAAAAATGATCAAATAAAAACACAAAAACCTAACGAAAGCAGGATTCTTTTTTGGGGAAGGTTCTAGAATCTTCCCAAAGCTGGAAGAGTGATCGTGCTCGACTTGGGCTGGCCCCAATCATGTAGCGAGTCCAGGGGGTGCACGTTTGGTCGACAACCGTGGGGAGCTCCTATTGGACGCTCATTGCATGCAATGGCACACCGACGCACAGGAGACCGCAACTGGGCCAACCTGCCGACACACGCATCGAAGCGTGTTTATATAACGCAAAATCTATATCTTCTCCTCTTCTCCTTAATAATAAAGCACGGATTGATTTTGTCGGGTTCATCGTCGTAATACGCTTCTTTTCGTGCATTTACGCTTTCAGTTTAAATTTAAAATATATACATGAGGTGGTACTAATTCTGAAACAAAGCGACGTGCATCTAACGTTGGTGGGTCTGCGTTATTGGGCCTGTAAACACTTAAATATGTATCCAGCCCGGTTCCGTTACGTGGCCCGTAACAGATGCAGATTCCTGATCTGACCAAACATGTCTCCTGCTCAAGATCGATATAAAAAGCCAGCCCCTCGCAACCGGGCCTGGCACAACACGCGATGTACGCCGGCGCTCGCACGGCCGCTCAAGGAGGCGCCATGATTTGGGCGAGGCAGTT
The DNA here is from genome assembly GCA_034509565.1 of Triticum monococcum. Taxonomy (NCBI): domain Eukaryota; kingdom Viridiplantae; phylum Streptophyta; class Magnoliopsida; order Poales; family Poaceae; genus Triticum; species Triticum monococcum. The sequence continues at coordinate 696,702,844 of CM067845.1, forward strand.
GGCCACGACTGGCGCCACCGGGTGCGCACCGCTCGTGCTCTACGCCGTGTCGTTCAAGGCGCTGCTGCTGGGCATGGGCTTCTTCTACCTCCATCACCCCAGGTTCCACGGCGGCATGCCCTCCGCCGGCTTCAACTTCTTCTGCCGCCTGTCGTCGCTCTCCGACCGGCTGCTCTAGCTAGGATCGATCGATCGTTGTTTCTCTTTGAGGTTTTACTGTTGCTGTACTGTGATCCACTGCTGCTTGGTGGGATCGTTGTCCGAGATCGCCGTGTCACGAGGTTCTACAACCTGCGAGACGAGGCCGCACGGATCGTGGACTGCGGCAGCGGGGCTGTCTATGGCACGGACCGGCAGTTCCAGGGGCGTGCAGTGACTGCTCCCCTCGGTCTCCATGTCTACCTGCTTCGTTGAGGGAGATGACGAGCCTGAGCGAATGCAGTCAATCATTGTGTATATCCAGATTAGCAAGAAGCCAACAACAAGGGATTGTACAAGTCTAAACGGCCGCCTGCTACTCAAGCTCATCCCCTGCCTCTTCGCTCCTTCACCATGGGGTAATCAATCACTCAAAACTCACAGGTACATCTTATTCTGATCACTCATGATGGGTGAGGAGCTGCCGTTTTCTGACTTGCATGACAAGTTCTGCAGCTGCATATGATTTCTTCAGGACCATCAGCATGGATGTTCAGGTATGGATTTCTTTTTGGCCATCCACACTTACGCCGATATATATGCATGCAGATAACAATTATATTAAGATGTGTCTGTGTGTTATCATACAATTCTACCACTACATTGGACGAGGATGAGATGATTGGGCTAAAGGCTTGGCACCATATTTATTGCCAGACAAGATAAGTTATCCACATTACTTTCTACCTGGTCTGTTTGGAATATAGGAAGTATGTGTACTTTCTATACTATGAGCATACGTTTTCTTAATCAAATATGTGTCGTTGCATTTTCAGCCACTAGTGCAGAACCGGGCAATAGCACCGGTTCGTAAGGCCCTTTAGTGCCGGTTTAGAAACCGACACTAAAGTGTGGGCACTAAAGCCCCCCCCCCCCTAGTACCGGTTCAGCACGAACCGGTGCTAAAGAGAAACCACGTGGCACGAGCCAGCTCCGGGGGACGGGAGCCCTTTAGTACCGGTTGGTAACACCAACCGATACTAAATGGTTGTGGATTTTTGTTTTATTTTGTATTTTTCGATTAAATTTGTGTTATCAATTTAATTTAGGATTATTTTACGTTATAATGAGTTGTAGTCATCATCATCATCATCATCATCATCATCGCATATTAATAAATAAATAAACTCTAGCTAGCTTAAAATCATCATAGTCGTCTAATTACCACTATTTAATCATCATAGTCATTACCGCTAGCTATCTAATCATCATCAACGCTGGCAAGCTTAAAGAGGAAACATTCACTTTGTAACAGAAGCAAAGATATCATCAACTTCAACATAATCATCACCAACATCGAAGTTCAGGATACGGACATGAGACAAGTACTAATTAAGAGCATGAACTAGTAGCTACTGATCCTGCTGCTCCCTCTCAGGTAGAATAGTATAGAATATGTATAGCTCTCCTGATTCATCATACTGGAGCATGTAGATGAATCTGTTTCCTAATATTGGGTTGCGCTTCTCCTTGCTGCCCCCTGGTACTTCTCTGCGATCGTTAACAATTTTGCTCCAATCTTTCACTATTAAGCATTCTTCGCTTTCAGAAATCCTGAATGCACTCATGTGCAATGTAGGAAATCTTGGTCGTAAGTTAACCATTGACATGCGACCTTTTGTCTCGATCCACTGAGGCACAACTGTCATCGGAAGTCCCTGTTGAAGAACATCGTATAGTAATTAATATACTAAGCAATGAAAGTTTAGCTTCAAAAATAATGTATGCAAAAGATGCACTAATTAAGGACAAATATTTAAAATCTTACCATCTTTCGATTATAGATGTGACCGTAGTTCAATACGATCACCATTGGTCGCACGTTTTGAGTACTAACATTTCTAAGTTCAGGAAAAAAATTTGTCTTGATAGTATTAAGATCCTCAAGCCATGAAACATAATGACTTATCACCTCGCAGTTTAGTTGAGCCCCGGGGCAGTAGTAGGTCCTGTCTACCAAGCGCCGGACATGTTTGCTTCAACCGAAATAAGCTGACAATACAAATTAGTTGTCAACTATTTTTGAATAAACTGTATCAAAGACATAAACATATGCATGCATGGTTGAGAAAAACTCACCAAATGGTAGAACTTGAGGCGTTTGCACATCGACCCAGATGTCTATATTACCTTCAATATCGTCTTCCGGACGAATATCAAAGGTGATAACCATACCAGGCTCAAATGCATAAGCCTTGCATAGTGCTTGCCAAGTTTTGAATTCAAAATGGGTGTATGTGTCTCCATTATATAATTTGACGTTGAAAGTATACCCATGCTCCGTCTTCAAGTAACTGTCTTTACCTCCATATCATCTATAGCACTAAAACCTATCTTATCCAAGACAAAAATTCTTGCATGGCAGGGGATGCGCTAGTAGAATAGTGAAAATTTAAAATTATAAGTTGAAGCAAATGAAGCATAAGTTTTGCATTCAAATAATAATTGACAAAGTGACTTACTGTATCAACTTCGAATGTCTCATCCAGCTTGATGCTGAAGCGCCTACCATCAACAAGGAAATTTTTGTCGCACAGGCCACGCTGGTCTTCACAGTGTTTGCACATAATGAAATCTTTTTCGTCGTCAGATAACATTTCCTATTCATATAGGTGAAACATTAAACACCTATATCTAGCCAAATATATATTCATCTAACATTTGACATTAATATATCTAACTATATTCATCTCTAACAATTGACATTACTATATATTTAACTTTTCTATTTAATTCATCTAACATTCAACATTAATCTAACATTTATATAAACTCAAAATATATAAAAAAATTAAATAAACAGAAAAATTCATTCATAAATAATATTTTAATTAGATCATCAATTCTCAGATACCTAAATTTTCTTACTAAAAATAAACTAGTTATATTAATTATTGAACTAGTTCAAATCTCATATACCTAAATAAACTAGTTCGACAATTTTCTAACTAAAAATAAACTAGTTATATTAATTATTCAACTATAGTTCTAATCTCTAGTTCGACAATTTTTCTATCTAGCTAGCTAATTCATCTAACATTCGATCATCTAATTAACTTTTCTAAAAAACAGAAAATAAGTAAAAAAATGTGTGTGTGTGTGTGTGTGTGTGTATGTGTGTGTATATATACGTATATTATGTGTGTACGTATGTGTGTGTGTGCAGCCCCGTACGCCGACGCCCCGTACGTACGAGCGGGGGCGCCGGCGTACGGGCCGGCCGGCCGGGTGCGCGCAACGAGACGACAGACGGCGTGCGGCGCGGCGGGTACGCGAGGAGAGCGAGATACGTACGTATACAGGACCGAGGCGCGGGACGACGACGGACGGCGACGCGCGGCGTTCGGGGCGCCGGCGGGGACGACGACGACAACGGGCGACGGGCGGCGACGATGAGAGCAGCGCGCGAGAGATTGGAGACGCGAAGAAGTGGGGAGATATCACTGAAATTTTCGTAAGTGCTATATATATAGAAGAGGCCTTTAGTACCGGTTGGAGCCACCAACCGGTACTAAAGGCCAACTTTGGCCAGGACAAGAGGCGGGAAGAGCAGGCCTTTAGCACCGGTTGGTGGTTCCAACCGGTACTAAAGGGTGGTCTTTAGTACCGGTTGGAGCCACCAACCGGTACTAAAGGCCTCGCGTTGCCACTCCAAAGTTTAGTCCCACCTTGCCCGGCGAAGGGCAGCCGCACTGGTTTATAAACCCAGCCACGGCTACCTCTTCGAACTTCTCTAAATAGCAGGCTTCTGGGCCTAATTAATTAGGACGCACTGCCCCGTGAGTCTGCTGGCCCTTCTGGGCCTGCATTTGCACACCCTAGGTCTGGCAGGCCCATTGGACAGCGCGCCAACAAATTTTTTATATAATTTTTTCTTTTCTGTATTACTTATTCTCTTCTATTTATTTTTGAGTAGTTTTTTATATAGTTTTTCTTTTCTGCATTATTTATTTTCTTCTATTTATTTTTGAGTAGTTTTTTATATAGTTTTTTCTTTTCTGCATTATTTATTTTCTTATATTTATTTTTGAGTAATTTTTTTGTATAGTTTTTTTATTTTCTGCATTATTTATTTTCTTCTATTTATTTTCTTTTGGAAATTGAATGCTGCATACTGAACAATTAGGTAAATGACCGAAAAATAACAAATGATGTCAGAACATGTTGGAAATTGATGACGTCGCTTTGAATGCTTCATACTGAACACAAAAGAAGTCTGGAGTTCAAATAAGTTTAAAAAACATTGAAGTGGCCGTGTAACATATGCGTTCTCGTCCGAAAACCTGATACTCTGAAAGAGTTTGTCCAGTTTGTACACGAAGTGCGTCCAGTTTTTACCGTGACCCTCTCTACTCTTTCACGCATGCTATGCGGGTGATATGATGATACCATGCCAAGTTTCAACATTTTCAGAATTCATTTTGTAGTGATTTTCAATTTCACGGTCATTTAGCTCTCTAAAACAATTAGGTAAATGACCGAAAAACAACAAATGATGTCAGAACATGTTGGAAATTGATGACGTCGCTTTGAATGCTGCATACTGAACACAAAAGAAGTCCGGAGTTCAAATAAGTTTAAAAAACATTGAAGTGGCCATGTAACAGATGAGTTCTCGTCCGAAACCCTGATACTCCGTAAGAGTATGTCCAGTTTGTACACGAAGTTCGTCCAGTTTTTGCCGTGACCCTCTCTACTCTTTCGCGCATGCTATGCGTGTGATATGATGATACCATGCCAAGTTACAACATTTTCAGGATTTATTTTGTAGTGATTTTCAATTTCACGGTCATTTAGCTCTCTAAAACAATTAGGTAAATGACCGAAAAACAACAAATGATGTCAGAACATGTTGGAAATTGATGACGTCGCTTTGAATGTTGCATACTGAACACAAAAGAACTCCGGAGTTCAAATAAGTTTAAAAAACATTGAAGTGGCCGTGTAACAGATGAGTTCTCGTCCGAAACCCTGATACTCCGAAAGAGTATGTCCAGTTTGTACACGAAGTGTGTCCAGTTTTTGCCGTGACCCTCTCTACTCTTTCGCGCATGCTATGCGGGTGATATGATGATACCATGCCAAGTTTCAACATTTTCAGGATTCATTTTGTAGTGATTTTCAATTTCACGGTCATTTAGCTCTCTAAAACAATTAAGTAAATGACCAAAAAACAACAAATGATGTCAGAACATGTTGGAAATTGATGACGTCGCTTTGAATGCTGCATACTGAACACAAAAGAAGTCCGGAGTTTAAATAAGTTATTAAAAATAAAAAAGAGGTGCAATGCTGGCTAATTTGCTTCAAGCCATTCGGAATAGTGTAGTTAGTACATGCGTTAAATGACCGAAAAACAACAAATGATGTCAGAACATGTTGAAAATTAATGACGTCGCTTTAAATGCTGCATACTTAACACAAAAGAAGTCCGGAGTTCAAATAAGTTATTAAAAATAAAAAAGAGGTGAAATGCTGGTTAATTTGTTTCAAGCCATTCGGAATAGTGTAGACTGCACTGCACATAGCTCAGTGCAATCTATGCTATTCCGCAAGGCTTGAAGCTAATCAACATGTAGATGAGCATTGCAACTCTTCGTCATTGTCTGTGCACTCACGGCTTATAAACCGCTCATACTGCCTCTCTCTTGGCGAGGTGGGACTAAAAATCAGCTTACAAAGAAACTCTAGTACCGGTTCATGGCATGAACCGGTACTAAAGGTCTTCGTGGGGCCCCAGACCGACCATAGCCTGACACAGCCTCATTAGTACCGGTTCGTGGCATGAACCGGTACTAAAGGTTACCCACGAACCGGTACTAATGATGCCCGCCAGCCTAGCCGTTGGAACCGGCACTAATGTGCTTCACATTTGACCATTTTTCTACTAATGAGCCATGCATGTGAATGCTTAGGAAGGCATAACATAAATATTTCAGTTTTGTTGTTGTTCAATTCTATTTAACAGATGCAGACCCACACATAAATTCAATTTTTTTATTGACACTTTTTTATACAGAGAATGCTTTCCATTAATATTTCTCCTTGATAATTTATTTTCCCCTTGGCATCCATCCACCTGATCGAATCTGATAAATTGATCTTGACTACCAATCTTTCTAATGTAATCGATGAAGGACATGGCATTAGCAGGAGTCAACATACTGTGCGAACCGTGAGCAAAACCCTATATTTTTCAAATACTTCTCTTTTTTTGCGCCACAGCTGCTCAGTGAATCATCATTTTTGTTTCAATATGGTTACAACCAGCCATCAAAGCAGAAGATAGGTGGATTGTTGAAAAAGATTAGCGGTCTGCGATTCACTTTTGGACATGAGGACATCCGTGTGAGCATCTTCAACCTGCTCTTTTTATCAGCTCACAACACATGGTTTATGTCTGTCTAATTACTCAAGTTGCGGCCATGTGTTACATTAGGATTAAACAAATAACATAAAGTTAAATACTCAAAGGTCGACTCTACCATGAAATTTTAACCTCTTACTGCAAATGTGATTAAATTTGTACTGCATTACATGCATAAAAATAGAGCCACCATGTGAACCATATAGTTCTTTTCTAAAGACTACTTTTATTGTTTTTCTTCTTTCCACCACTACTCTGGATATTTTGATGTACTGAATAATACGTGTCTCAATTCCAGACTTTCTGTCTCAGTGGTAATAGCTAATCAAAGTTTTGGTAGCTTAAAAATAAATTTATATTATTTTTCAATTTAACTAAAAAATTGCTAGCATAGAGGCATGGAAAATTTGGCTTGCTTTGTACTATAACAATTTTGTAGGCATCAATTTAGATGTGTTCTGTTCTGGTAGGAGGGTGTAGGGATAATTTTTTCTGTTGCGAGGCAAATGATGGGATTGCTAAAGGTGTGTGCTAGAGTGTGATGATCAGGCTCATTACCTGAGATTGATCGCGTTCGTCATGAATAGATGGACAACATGACCACGATGGCTAAGAGAGTGGTAACACCGATGGGTCGCTTGGAACATGCGATGATTTGTTTTTTCCCGTTGCAACGCACGGGCATATGAGAGTGAGGACATGCATAGGATTGCTTCCTACCGGTACATAACTATTTTCTTTCTATAGGTACTATGTTGATTCTTCAGAGATCTCGTCTTCATGAGACTAGCGAAGGGGGTATACGTTAGGAAGAAGGAGAGATGAGGTGAGTTTCTGAAGTTCACCATCCAATCCAAATATCACAAAAGGTGAGCATTACTACTCAAAGGGTTGACTAATTAACTAACCTCTTAATCTATTTTTACAGCAATTAACAAGATAGTATATGGGCTGAATAGTTTTGAACTAGCTACTATTTCTAAATGGAGTGCCATGTTCAAATAGAGGAAGTGAAGTTGTGGTGGGTTCTGAGCCATGCTTTAGGATAGGGGTGTACCATATTATTTTTCTCCCGTTGCAATGCACGGGCTTTTTTGCTAGTCTATATCTATATCTATATCTATACCTCTATATCTATATCTATATCTATATTTATACCTACTTTAATAATAGAGTAAGGTGATATTCTTGGTTTCGTCCCGCATCTGATCCTATGCTAATTAATTGAATTATTATACGCGAGGTGGTACTAATTCTTGGGTCACGCGTGCACACCGTTAGTTTCAATTGCTTTTTGATTCTCGTACGCTCGTACGTTGCCCGGGTGGGCCTCAGCCCATTAATTAAGTGCGGCCGAGTCAACCGGCCCAGCTGCTATGGTAGCCGGCGCAAAAAGTTAGGTGCTGGTGTTTGGGATCAAACTCCAAACCTTTGGCCCAACACGAAGGCCTATGTACAATTGAGCTACATGCACTTTGTGTATAGAAATAGGAGTGGTTCTCTGTTAAATAATACCACATCACTTTCTTAAATCCTACATTGCCAATTTAAATACATCTAAGATTTAAAATCAGTACATCATCTTGAGAGTCAATAAACATATTGGATCCCATTTGGTCACAAATAAGCAACAAAAATAAGGCAACGAGAGGCTGGACGGTGACATGCAAATATATGAATGAGGCGTGCATGCGGCTAGATGGACAAATATATGGCTATTATGAAATAAACCAGTGACACATGAAGGCCATGGACGGCCGGCACATATAGACGGATGGCAGAGCAGACGGTCTGTCAGGCTCAAGGATGAGAGGCGGGCACGAAGCCATGGACGGCAATACGGACAGCTGACCAGCATGATACCCTCCGTAAAACTAGCAGCCCATGACACGATCCAGGCCATTCAGCAGTGCCCCATGTTCAAGGACCAGCATGATAGAGGACAAAAGACACAGAGATGGCCAGCATCCTCAATTTTACAATAAAGTAGAGACGTTTTTTTAATCAAAGAGCTAAGAAAATTTATATTGAAAATTTTGATTGATACCATCTAAGAATTTTAGATTGAAACATGGATTAAAAAAATAACCAAATGCAAATTGTGCAGATACTATGATGTGAGAAAAAAATGTCTGGCCAAAACATGTTAAAAAAAATTCACATAACTGAATGAATCTAAAATTAATAGCTAAACAAATATAATAGGAATATTAGTGGCTATTCAAATAACATCATAGCCTCTATTTAAAAAAATGTACAAAAACAAATTGGTCCAATCCAAATGCAACATCTTTGTAAAGAATCTTATCAATGAATATAAATCATATAGTGGAGAGAGTAGAGAGAAAAAAATATGGTTGCACACATCCATGTGCAAATGAAATACCGTAAATCACACAAAGGAATTATCAATTTTTTTGCCGTGGATGTGTCTTGCATATAAATCAATGTAAAATGTAATATGAACCTAATAGAAGTTCCCAGAAAACTAAGGATATTCAGGCAAAACTATATAAACTACAGAAAAAAAAACTCACAAGGATTTTGGTTCAGATTGTTCCAACTGTGGATTTGGTTGGTAAAACATTGGGTATTTCTTTGATATATTATAACCATGTACTGAATGCATATGGAACATAAAGTTATACAATTTAAAAAGAGAGTGTAAGTATAAGAGAGGGTGTATGGATCAACTGTAGTTCACAGAGTAACGGCCTCATGTCCAGGTGGATGGGATTAATTTTATAAGTTTTAAACATTCCTTTTGCTTGCGCGGATCAATGACATGTGTGTCGTGCGATGACCAAGATAGGACTGACAAATATTCTAACACATTATGATTAGGTGGCCACCGCAAGCACAATCAGGCAAAGCAAAAATTCAGATATGCGATAATATAGATGAGGCGCCGTGTTAAAATAGATGACTTGGAGATGTGGAGGGCCTTGAGTCATGATTATTGAGCTAGGAGCATGTAAAAATAATCTTCCGTTGCTACGCACGGGCATTTGTGCTAGTATCCTAAAAAGCGGCGGAGTTGCGTCGAATCAAAAATCACGACATCGCAGTACTCTATTGGGTGCTATCGCCACTAGAGCTGATGGCGGTTTGTGACTGATGGCAGCGTGTATTTCTTAGGAACTATGCATAGCGCGATAGTAACTATAGCACGATATTTACTGTACCATAAAGATTTTTGAATTATTTGCACACTTTTTGGGAAACATGAACACTCATTCAAAAAAATGTGGACAATACTTGAATTCCAAAATAGTTTTTGAAAACACAAACAAATTTTGGAAATTAAAATAGTTTTTTGGAAAAAGAACTAATTTGTAAATGTGAGTTTTTTAAATTTAATTTTTTGTAGAACATTGAACAAATTTATAAAATCTGAACTTTTTAAAAATCCTGAACACTTCTTGAAAATGCGAGCATCTTTTATATTTGCGAATTGTTTTGTGAGAGAGGAACATTTCTAAAATTCTGATCAATTTTTGAAAAAATGAACAGTTTTTTATTCTTAAGTTTTGTTTGAATTTATGAGCAAAATTTAAAAATGAGAACATATTTTAAGTTTCAGACTGTTTTTTTAAAAGCAACTTTTTGGAAATTGGAGGATATTGTATGAAAACTCGAACATTTTGTTAATTAATGAGCAAAATTTAACAGCAAAAAGTTTTTCCCAAATCCGACTATTTTAAAACCAACATTTTTTATATTTGAAAGAATAAATAAAATATGATTTTTCCTGAAAATAAAAAATCAACTTCAAAAAGAAAAGAACTAAGAAGGAAAACGATAGGAAAAAAACTACAAAAACAAAGGAAAAGATGAAAGTAAAAAACGAAAAAAAATATCCCATAAAAATCAGTTAATGGAAAAAAATGGTTCAGGAACCTTCTAGAAGGTCCCCAGACCGTGATCGGTCGAACACTCACCGCTCTGTGTGTGAAGCGTCGACAAGTAGACTCAAAGAGCGGCGAATAGGAAATTTCCAACTATCGACTTGCCCGGTAAATACGAGACGCGCGACGAATTGCACCTATGATTTGGGTCAGCCTCTTTTTACTTGTATGTACAGCTTCCACGTTCGGTTTTGGAACCTTCTAAAAGGTTTTTAAATCATTTTTATTTTAGTTTTCCTTATTTACTTTTTTAAAATTTTATTTTCCATTTTAAAAAATGTTACAACTTAAAAAACCGGAATTATTCAAAAAATGTTTAGGTTTCAAAAAATATTGTTCATAAAATGTTCTTTTTGCAAAAAAATATTTACACCTAGAATTTTGTTAATGTTTAGGTTTTCAATTTTATTTTTTCATTTCCAAATTTTGTTTGGGGGTTTAAAAAAGGATGCCTGGTTTTTAAAAAAAACACATTTCAAAGCATGTTCGCCTTTTGATTTTTTTTGGGAGTTTAAAAATAAAATCCGTTTGCAAAAAATGTTTAGGGTTTATTTTTGTTCGGGAGTTTCAAAAAATGTTCTCGTTTAAACATTTTGTTTGTGGGCTGTAATTTTTTGTCGAGTTTTCTAAAAAAAATCACAAAATGCAAAAGTGTTGTGTTTAAAAGTCCACCTTTTTCGGAAAATGTTTGCCTTTGAAAATTGAGAAAATATTTGGATCTACCGCTGCCATTTACTACCTCCGTCCCGTAATATAAGATTGTTTATCAAGCTATGTTAGCTTGAGAAATGATCTTATATTGTGGGACGTAGGGAGTAGTTCTTTAACGTTTCTCGCTGTCAGGTACATTGCACATGGTCAAGTGGCTAGCAGAGCACACGCTTGAGCTGAAGGTCCTGTGTTCAATACCTCTCAAGCGGATCGTTTTTTTTTTTGCGGGTATACGTAACGTAAATCTGGACGGCGTCATCTCGTCTTAAATGGCGGCTGGCATAAGTTTTTTTATTTTTGAGGGGAGGCGGCTGGCATAACTGAAGCAAGTGCGTACATGGATGGACGGACGGACGGATCGTCCGACGTAGGCCGAATCGCACGGGGCTGACGTTTTCCGGTCCGGACAGGCCCACGCCGATGCGCGAATGCCAAAATGACTATGCGATTGCCAGAATGACCATGATGATTGATGGAGTAGGGTCGTTGCAACGCAGTGGTACGGACTCCTCTGACGAGGGTCAATGGTAACGTAGCACAGTGCTAGCACGTAGAGTTTCGCAGCCATGTTCAGGTAGCCTGAGCGTTACTGTGCAAGCGCTGGAGACCTAGTATCACACACAAGTGCCAGGTCCCGTTTTACGCCGCGTGCTCGGCCTCTAGCGAGCGCGCGCGCACAAGGATACAAATCCGCATCTGTTTACGCCCTCGTCTCGTGTGTCCGTTTCCTACGTACGTACGTACGATGTGTGCGTGCATGCGGCGAAACAACACACACAGAGGGGCAGGCAGCGGAAGGCCTCGGGACAAGACGCAAACAGCGCCTGGATAGAGCCGTACCGTGCGTAGCACTGGCGTACCAGCACGGCACAGTGCACACGACCCGTCGGGCTGGCGGGCGAGCGGGCGCGTAGCTGATGATTGTGCTCCCGGCACGCGGCAAATCCCGCCCCGCCCGCGCCGGTGCACGCAGGCCCAGCCTCTCCTTCACCTACAGCAACGCAGCAGTGTATCGCGACAGTGCCACCTGCTGCCATGGATGGAGCCAGCGGCAAGCGCGGGCAGACGACGACGACGTAGCAGGAGAGGGGAGGGGAGGAGAGGAGGGCCAGCGCGGGCGTGGGCTGAGGTCGATCGAGCGAGCAAACCGGCCCACGCGCACGCGTAATAGCTACTCCGACACGTGGATGCATTCTGTCCGCGCGTATCCGTTTAGGTTCGTGCGGACAAAAAATGTTATCCAATGGACTGACTCATTTTTATTTTTTGTTCATTTTGTGTCTGTTCATATCAATTTCAGTATCAAATTTGCATCGCATTTGGGTTGGAGGCGGACGCAAAATGAACGTTTTGTGTCTCTTTGACCGCTGCATAAGCTGGCCCACCTGTCATAGACCCACCACCTTCCACCTCTCCATCTTCTCCTTTTTCTCTGCCCAGCCCACGACGCCACCATGCACCCACACCGGCACACCACCTCTCTCGGCACGGATCTTAGGTTCGCCCTCCCATGGACGGCGCCACCACTGCACAAGGACGACACCGCTGCACCACTATAACCGGTGCGGCCACAAGCCACCCTACAAGTCCTCTTCACCTGCAACCAGGAGGTACGGCGACGCGAGCGTGCAACCAGGAGGTGCGGCGGCTCGCTGATTATGCCCGACAAGGAGAAGACCTCCCGCTGCGGCGCAGGAGCTCAGGGCAATTCACCCACCAGGTGTTCGACGGAATGCCGGGGTGGACATGTCACAAAATGCGTCTAACCCCGTTGGACGCACCGTCGACCCAAACAAAAAGCGGACACGGCCAAATGAACATGCGACCCAAACGCATAAAAAAGAGACAAAATAGGTGTCCTTTTGGTTCACCGCCTTGGAGTTTGCTCTAAGAGCATCTCCAGCCGTTCGCCCCCAAGGCACCGAAAAATAGCCGTTTGGTGGCGAGCCGGCGCTAGATTGGCCCCTGGGGGCGATCTCGCTCCCAGCCACGCCCCCAGGCATCGCCCTCCAAGTCGCGGCAAATTCAAACTACAACGTTCCCGCTCACAAAAAAAGCCCAATCAGTGATCAGCGGCCAAGTTCGGCGATCGGATAAAAAGTTCGGCGTACAAAAAAACAAAAAGGACGCGTGGGCAACGCATCAAACGGCGGCATCGGCGTGCGCGGGCTTGGCGTGTCGGATCTGCTTCTGCGCTGGTTTATATAGACACCGGAGGGGGCTAGGGTTACACAAAGTCGATTACAAAGAAGGAGATATACATATCCGTATTGCCTAGCTTGCCTTCCACACCAAGTAGAGTCCCATCCGGACACGGGACGAAGTCTTCAATCTTGTATCTTCATAGTCCAATAGTCCGGCCAAAGGATATAGTCCGGCTGTCCGGAGACCCCCTAATACAGGACTCCCTCAGTAGCCCCCGAAGCAGGCTTCAATGACGATGAGTCCGGCGCGCAGTATTGTCTTCGGCATTGCAAGGCGGGTTCTTCTCCAATTTCCAAGTGTTTGTAAGCAGTGTCCGGTCCCATAAATGTTCGGACCTCTTGGCTTCTGTGCCCAATAAGGGCTATCTCCCACGTGTCGAATGAATACGAGGCACCAGGGCATTTTTACATTCGCCCCCTAGCCAGATAAATAAATCGTCTATTAAAGGGACGGTGATTCTTAGATCCGATCCATACCATCCTCCCCCAGCGAGAATCCATCAGAGAGCGTTTCGGAAAGATCCATTCCAGCATGGCCGACCTCCGCAGCTCCTCCTCCCGCCCCGTTGCCCTAAGCCCGATGATTGGGAGAGGTGTTCAGTCCCGCACAGTCGATTAGTCGAACTGCGGACTAAGGGATTTCTCCCTCCGGTGTATATGGTGCCCGTTCGAGCCGGGCTTGCCAGCTACAATGGCGGGGAGCAAGCAGAGAGCTTTCCCTATCCCTCCATGGGGGAACGAGTTTGCCTTGTTCCTTATTTACTAAGGGGACTCGGATTTCCAATTCATCCATTTCTCCGCGGGCTCCTAGAGTTCTACAGCCTCCAATTACACAATCTCACCCATGCCTCCATTCTACATATCGCCGGCTATGTTGCTCTCTGCGAGTTGTTCTTGGGCTGCGAGGCTCACTTTGAGCTGTGGAAAAGGCTATTCTGCCTTGTCCCTCGCACACAGAGGGAATCACTTTATCAAGTGGCCGGAGCCAAAATATGGCGCATCGCCAATACCGGATACCTGTCCGGTACCCCGAAGAAGCCGTCCGAAGACTGGCCTTCAGAATGCTTTTATACGGAGGACGTTCCCCTTCCGGACCCTGTTAGGCGGGGTCTTCCTGAGTTCAACAATGCTCCTCTGAAGAAGCGCCGAAGTTGGCGCCCATGGAGCCCCCAGGCGGAAGACAACAGGGAAGTCCTCTATCTGATGAACCGGATCAAAGCACTGGCTCAATCAGGATTGACAATAATCGAAGTTATGTCAATTTGTATAATGCGGGGAGTGCAGCCACTTCAATATCGTGGGCACCCCTTGTGGTGTTATAACGGGGCGGAAGACGCCACCCGCTACGGGCGTAAGGGTCCAGACAATGCTGCCGCTCTAGTGAAAATTCTGCCCAAACTGTTCAAGGGTGAGGAAGAGGAGTTCACCCGCATCAAGCCATGGGATGGATTCTCCATGTACAATCCTCCAAGCTCGGTAAGTTATATTTCCATGCTCCCATTTTCCCGCATTCTTTGTCGTAAGTATTCACCTTGCCCCTTTGCGGCAGGAGCTGCGAAAAGCCATAAAGGAGGTCTGCAGCCCTTCTCCACAACCAGAGGACCCTGACCAGGCCCTCGACTCCGGACTTGAAGAAGATTCGGTTATCTCCGTGGAGCTGATAGACCGGCAGTTCTATCAGTTAAGCTACGACGATGCCATGGTGGCCATTACGGCCGACTATCCCGGACTGCTCCCTGCATCGCAAGTAAGAAAAACCAAAAAAAATCCTAACTCCAAAAACTAGGATCCCCTTTTAAACACTTCACCCACCATATACACATGGCATTTTTTTACAGGGAAGGCATTTGGGACACCATGCCGAACCCGCAGCAACCTCGCCAACCAGAGGCGCCGAGGCCGGGTAGGCCAAAAAGGAAGGCGGTCAGGACGGAGACGCCGGCGCAAAGGTATAAAAACCCCGCTCCTTGGTTGTCGTCTTTCTCAAAATGTAATGACACCCGTGTTTCTTTAATAGAAAAAATGCTCACCGGAATATGTCCGGCGATGTTGCCGATCACGCCTCCACCAGTCGGGCGCCAGGACCGGACATAGAGGCGGAAGCCGATATGGGGCAGGTGCCGGATAATCCCCCTACAGAGGATGCAGATAGATTATCCGCTACTAACTCAGAAGTGGAAAGCGCCATGAATCATAGGCGCCGCCGGGCCGTACTCCGTGACGCTTGTTTCTCACTGAGGCATTTGATGCCTTCAATTCTGGAGAGGCGTACCTCCATGCCGCTCAAGATGGTCTAGCCAGAGCCACGGATCAGTATGTAAAGGATGTACGGGTGAGTGAATCTGGTGATTTATATGTATCAGTAGCCCCTGAGACTTGAAACAGTTAGCAGAACTGATTTAAGGATCATCTTTATTGTGCAGGTTCTTACAGAGAAGAATACTAGGCTGTCCCAGAAGCTGGAGGAATGCAAGACCCGACTGCGGGCCACTGTTTCCGCATTGCAGGAACCGAAAAAGCCTCCCGCCGGTAACATTAACTTTAAAGAATGATGGTTACCATATAGTGTGCGGCGTGGCTGCAGATCTAACAACAGATATTGTAGATGAATCCGGAGGTCCAGCATGTTATGCGACAGCTAGAGGCTGGCAAACACATGCTGACTGAAGTGATGCGGGAGAAAAACAATCTCCAATATGCCAATATTAAGCTGAGCGTGGAACTAAAAGACGTCCATGGCTAGCTTGCAGACTCCGAGAAGGAGAATAAGCGGCTTCGACGCGGCATTTTCAGTAAGTGCTTGAACGAATCCTTTTAAAGGAGTTCGGCGAAGAAGTCGACTAACAACGTTATGTCTGTAGGTATGCTGACAGGTCGTCCCGTGGAAGAAATGCCTGGGTCTGCGGGTGATCTTCTGTCCGAGCTGTCACATCTGCACGAACAAGTTCAGCAGGTGATGCAGGGTGTTGCGCAGGCCTTATGGCCGTCCGTCTTCCTGCCAGAGGGCGTTGCCGAGCTTGTGGAGAAGCTCAAGGGGGCACGGCGGCGCTTCCGATTATGAAAGATATCAGCCTGCCGACAGGGTGCCAGAGAAGCCTGGGCCATGGTGAAGACGTAGTATACCAAGGCAGACCCAAATCACATGGCCGAAGTCGGACCTGTGGGGCCCAACGGAAAAGAGATCCCCGTTAGCTTAGTTTATGGGCAAGTAGAATTAGCCGCAAAGTATTCTCAACAGGATTGTAAGCTAGACCGCCCGTTGGATGGTATAGAAGAGGAATTTAGTCAGTCTGCATGACTATCTAATTAAAGTGACATGTATAATGCCTTCTAGCCGGATTGTAGATCATTTGTCGCTGCGGACCTTTTCGCTTCAACCTCCGGGCCCAATAGTCCGGAGTGTATCCGAATACCCGCACAGTTATATAAGAACCAGGGTATGCATGGAGACCAGGCGTAGGGGTCATTATTGCTTTATCAGACAAGTGCCCAACTAGTTATGTTATATTACATGTGTAGTAAGAAACATCTTCCAGGGAGAATAGTTCCGTTAAGGGTTCCTTTCCCTGGGTAAGCATGCCCTAAAATGCATGTCCGGACTGTGATAGGAAATACATGAAAAACATCTGGGGGCAGATATGGACAATAAAATAAAAATCATCTTTTGTTCACCGACCGAATATTCCCTTAAGAACGCTAGCTTTCGGCTTCACCCAGTCTGAGGTACACATCCGGCTGACCCGACAGTAACAATCGTAGAGGTGCTCCTCTTATGCCCTAGCCGAATTAACGGGAACGTAGGGCATAAATACAAGAGCCAGGCAACCCAGCTTGGCCAAAACTTAAGACATATCGATGCATATAATGGTGAAAAAAGGTACATGCAGAAGTATAACACATGTGTGGGACATGAGGCCCAGATAAATAATTTAAGCTTCTGTGAAAGAAGCCCCCAGGTATGAAGAGTGCGGCTAGCGCATCTGTAATGTGAAGGCGAGGCACAAGGTGACCCTTGAAGGCCTAGAGAAATAATAAAAGAAAGAAAGAAAGAAAGAGAAACAAGACAGATAATGCATATGCGAAAAATGGACAAAGGGAGGGGACTAACTTAGAGTCCGGTGCTAGGCGTATAATCTTTGGAGCCTGGCCGCGTTCCATGGGTTCGGCTCGAGTCGACTAGTCGATGCATCCCGCAGTTGATATGCTCCACCGGTCAGAACTTGGTCAATAATGAAGGGACCTTCCCATTTGGGCTCGAGCTTGTTCTTTTTCTTATCCGGCAGACGTAGAACTAGTTCGCCAATGTTATAAGTTTGGCCCATATTTCTCTGCTTTGGTATCTGCGAGCCTGTTGCTGATAAAATGCGGCACGGGCTTTGGCTACGTCGCGCTCCTCCTCCAGGGTGTCCAGACTGTCCTACCGATCGAGCTCGGCTTCTCTTTCTTCGTACATGCGCACTCGAGGTGAGTCATGAATTATGTCACAGGGCAAGACTGCCTCTGCGCCGTACACCATAAAGAAGGGTGTATATCTGGTACTACGATTCGGCGTGGTCCACAGCCCCCAGAGTACGGAGTCGAGCTCCTCTACCCAGTGCGTGTTAGACTCTGTTAAGGAATGCACTAATCTGGGTTTAATGATGCTCATTATAAGACCGTTTGCTCGCTCGACTTGACTGTTGGTTTATGGGTGATAGACTGAGGCATAATCGAGCTTGATGCCCATTTTGCTGCACCAGAGTTTTACCTCGTCGGCCGTGAAATTCGTGCCATTATCAGTAATGATGCTGTGGGGGGACGCCATAAGGGTGTACAACCCCGAATATGAAGTCTATCACTGGTCCGGATTCGGCTGTTTTAACAGGTTTGGCCTCTATCCATTTGGTGAATTTATCCACCATGACCAATATGTATTTTTTCTTGTGGGTTCCCCCTTTAAGGGGTACAACCATGTCGAGCCCCTAGACCGCAAAGGGCCATGTAATGGGGATTGTTCGGAGGGCGGTGGGTGGCATGTGGCTTTGATTTGCAAAGAGCAGGCAACCGGCGCAGCGTTGGACCAAGTCCTGTGCATCTGCCCGGGCCATTGGCCAATAGAATCCTGTACGGAAGGCCTTGCTTACAAGAGCTCGGGCTGGTGCGTGATGACCGCCGAGTCCGGCGTGAATTTCTGTCAAAATATTCCGCCCTTCCTCTTCGGAGATGTACCTTTGAAGGACTCCGGTAGTGCTTTTTTTTTGTACAATTCTCCCTCATTGACCCTGTAGGCCTTGGATCGACGCACTATGCAGCGTGCCTCATTTCGGTCCTACGGAAGTTCCTGTCTAGTTAGGTAGGCCAGGAATGGTTCTGTCCACGGGGCAATAATGGCCATGATTTCGTGGGCTGAAGGTGTTATTTCGGTGGCGGAGCCTCCGATTGTGTGAAAGAGTTCGGTATCGGGTATTTTGGCCGGGTCCGGACTGTTGTTACCGGTGTCCCCTTCCCATACTACGGATGGCTTGAACAGCCTTTCCAAAAATATGTCGGGGGGGACCGCATCACGTTTTGCGCCGATGCGGGCGAGGATATCCGCCGCCTGATTGTTTTCCTGAGCCACATTGTGAAATTCGAGCCCCTCGAACCGAGCTGACATTTTTAGGACGACATTTCGATAGGCCGCCATTTTCGGATCCTTGGCGTCAAAGTCTCCATTTATTTGGGATATTGCGAGGTTTGAATCCCCGCACACCTCCAGGCGTTGAATGCCCATGGAGACTGCCATCCGAAGACCATGCAACAGAGCTACGTATTCGGCTGCATTATTGGAGTCTGTATACAATATTTGCAATACGTACTGGACGGTATCTCCGGTTGGGGACGTCAGGACGACGCTAGCCCCTAGACCAGCCAACATTTTAGAACAGTCGAAGCGCATGATCCAATTGGAGTATGCGTCGTACTCTTTAGGGAGTTCGGCCTCCGTCCATTCGACGACAAAGTCGGCCAATACTTGCGACTTAATGGCTCGTCGAGGTTTGTATGTTATGTCGAACGGGAGGAGCTCAATGGCCCATTTGGCAATCTGGCCCGTAGCGTCGCGGTTGTTTATAATATCATTAAGTGGCACTTCCGAGGCTACTGTAATCGAACACTCTTAAAAGTAGTGTCGCAGCTTCCGCGATGCCATAAATACCGCATATGCTATCTTTTGGTAATGCGGGTACCGTGATTTGCATAGAGTGAGGACAGTGGATACATAGTATACCGGCTTCTGAAGAGGGAACTTATGTCCGTCCGCTTCCCATTCGACAACGAGCACCGCGCTTACAACTTGATGAGTTGCCGCAATGTACGTACAACAACATTCGTTCGCCAATGTTTGGCGCGGCCAAGATTGGGTTGGTCGCCAAGATGGCCTTTATTTCTTCCAATCCGGCTGTGGTCGCGTCCGTCCACTCGAAGTGTTCGGTATGCCGAAGGAGGCGATAAAGGGGTAAAGCCTTTTTCTCCTAAGCGGGAGATAAAGCGGCTTAGAGCCGACACACATCCAGTTAACTTTTGGATTTGTTTGAGGTCTGTTGGGGTAGCCAACTGTGACAAAGCTCGGATTTTAGCCGGATTAGCTTCAATACCTCTACTAGAGACAATGAAACCCAGAAGCTTTCCGGCTGGTACGCCAAAGACGCATTTTTCCAGATTAAACTTGATGTCGTATGTTCGGAGGTTGTCGAATGTGAGCCTCAAGTCGTCTATCAAAGAGTCGACGTGTTTGGTTTTGACGACCACATCGTCTATGTATGCCTCTACTGTTTTGCCGATTTGTTTCTCCAGACATGTCTGAATCATGCGCTGATATGTTGCGCCGGCATTTTTGAGCCCAAAAGGCTTTGTGTTAAAACAGAAGGGATCGTATGGTGTGATGAATGCCGTTGCGGCTTGGTCGGACTCCGCCATCTTGATTTGGTGGTAGCCGGAGTATGCGTCGAGGAAACACAATGACTCGTGTCCTGCGGTAGCATCAATGATTTGATCGATGCATGGGAGGGGGAAGGGATCCTTTGGGCAAGCTTTATTGAGGTCTTCGAAATCGACACAAAGGCGCCAGGATTTGTCATTCTTTGGTACCATCACCAGGTTTGCTAGCCAGTCCGGGTGTTCTATTTCTCTGATGAATCCGGCATCCAATAACTTGGCTAGTTCCTCTCCCATGGCATGTCTCTTAGGTTCGGAGAAACGCCGAAGAGCTTGCTTGCCGGCTTGAATCCCTTTAGGATATTGAGGCTATGCTCGGCCAGCCTGCGTGGGATTCCTGGCATGTCTGAGGGATGCCAGGCAAATATGTCCGAGTTCTCGCGCAGGAACTCTCGTAGTGCGGCGTCCACATAGGGATTTAACTGTGCCCCGATGGAGGCTATTTTTGTAGGGTCCGTCACGTGGACTTGGAATTTGACTATTTCATCCGCTGGTTTAAAAGAGGTGGACTTGGATCTCTTGTCGAGTATCACGTCGTCCATGTCCACTGTGGAGCATAGCGTGGTTAATTCCTCGGCCGAGAGTATTGAGAAAAATGGGGTGTAGCAATGGTGCAGCTCAACAAGACATTAGGGTTGAGGGTTGGAGGTGGAAGAAGGGCATATATATAGTGTTCTTCGCTGGTGGGGATTTCTGCCCGTTGGACCCCGTGCGCACGGGCTAAGTCAGCCCCGTGCGCATGGGGTACTTAGAGACTTTCACACCACCCCCGTGCGCACGGGGGTACTCAGAGAGTTACACAGTACCCCGTGCGCACGGGGTCAAAGGACCCCGTGCGCATGGGGTACCAAGTAACTTTCTATTGCAAGCTTCTGAGTACCACATCACACACACTAGGTTCTTTAGGTGGTCGGAGTGGGAAGGATAAGAGAGTAAGGCTCGGCAATGGTATTCCCACACGACTTTCATCCATACAAACCCCTCTTAATAGTGCGGTCTTTCCTACGACTCGAAGCAAACCAAAACTAAAACCTTCGAAGCGTCGGAAGACCACGCCTTTGCCCTTTTTGAAATGGGGGGGGGGTCGCACATCTCCATCGCGGGCACTTAGAACCAATATCCGAATACCCGCTCAGTTATATAAGAACCAGGGTATGCATGGAGACCAGGCGTAGGGGTCATTATTGCTTTATCAGACAAGTGCCCAACTAGTTATGTTATATTACATGGGTAGTAAGAAACATCTTCCAGGGAGAATAGTTCCGTTAAGGGTTCCTTTCCCTGGGTAAGCATGCCCTAAAGTGCATGTCTGGACTGCGATAGGAAATGCATGAAAAACATCTGGGGGCAGATATGGACAATAAAATAAAAATCATGTTTTGTTCACCGACCGAATATTCCCTTAAGAACGCTAGCTTTCGGCTTCACCCAGTCTGAGGTACACATCCGGCTGACCCGACAGTAACAATCGTAGAGGTGATCCTCTTATGCCCTAGCCGAATTAACGGGAACGTAGGGCATAAATACAAGAGCCAGGCAACCCAGCTTGGCCAAAACTTAAGACATATCGATGCATATAATGGTGAAAAAAGGTACATGCGGAAGTATAACACATGTGTGGGACATGAGGCCCAGATAAATAATTTAAGCTTCTGTGAAAGAAGCCCCCAGGTATGAAGAGTGCGGCTAGCGCATCTGTAATGTGCAGGCGAGGCACAAGGTGACCCTTGAAGGCCTAGAGAAATAATAAAAGAAAGAAAGAAAGAAAGAGAAACAAGATAGATAATGCATATGCGAAAAATGGACAAAGGGAGGGGACTAACTTAGAGTCCGGTGCTAGGCGTATAATCTTTGGAGCCTGGCCGCGTTCCATGGGTTCGGCTCGAGTCGACTAGTCGATGCATCCTGCAGTTGATACGCTCCACCGGTCAGAACTTGGTCAATAATGAAGGGACCTTCCCATTTGGGCTCGAGCTTGTTCTTTTTCTTATCCGGCAAACGTAGAACTAGTTCGCCAATGTTATAAGTTTGGCCCGTATTTCTCTGCTTTGGTATCTGCGAGTCTGTTGCTGATAAAGTGCGGAACGGGCTTTGGCTACGTCGCGCTCCTCCTCCAGGGTGTCCAGACTGTCCTACCAATCGAGCTCGGCTTCTCTTTCTTCGTACATGCGCACTCGAGGTGAGTCATGAATTATGTCACAGGGCAAGACTGCCTCTGCGCCGTACAACATAAAGAAGGGTGTATATCCGGTACTACGATTCGGCGTGGTCCACAGCCCCCAGAGTACGGAGTCGAGCTCCTCTACCCAGTGCGTGTTAGACTCTGTTAAGGAATGCACTAATCTGGGTTTAATGCCACTCATTATAAGACCGTTTGCTCGCTCGACTTGACCGTTGGTTTGTGGGTGATAGACTGAGGCATAATCGAGCTTGATGCCCATTTTGCTGCGCCGTAGTTTTACCTCGTCGGCCGTGAAGTTCGTGCCAATATCAGTAATGATGCTGTGGGGGACGCCATAACGGTGTACAACCCCGAATATGAAGTCTATCACTCAAGGTTGTCAGAATCGTGATTTTGAATCGGATCGGAGCTCCGATGGTAGGATCGCAAATCGTAGAATCTTCACTATCAGGATCGTAGAAACGTAGATTCTATGAACTAAAATCGTAGAATCATAGGGGTTAGTTTGGATGGTAAAGTCGTAGAATCGTATAACAGAATCGCGATTCTGACAACCTTGCTATCACTGGTCCGGATTCGGCTGTTTTAACAGGTTTGGCCTGTATCCATTTGGTGAATTTATCCACCATGACCAATATGTATTTTTTCTTGTGGGTTCCCCCTTTAAGGGGTACAACCATGTCGAGCCTCTAGACCGCAAAGGGCCATGTAATGGGGATTGTTCGGAGGGCGGTGGGTGGCATGTGGCTTTGATTTGCAAAGAGCTGGAAACCGGCGCAGCGTTGGACCAAGTCCTGTGCATCTGCCCGGGCCGTTGGCCAATAGAATCCTGTACGGAAGGCCTTGCTTACAATAGCTCGGGCTGCTGCGTGATGACCGCCGAGTCCGGCGTGAATTTCTGCCAAAATATTCCGCCGTTCCTCTTCGGAGATGCACCTTTGAAGGACTCCGGTAGTGCTTTTTTTGTACAATTCTCCCTCATTGACCTTGTAGGCCTTGGATCGCCGCACTATGTAGCGTGCCTCATTTTGGTCCTACGGAAGTTCTTGTCTAGTTAGGTAGGCCAGGAATGGTTCTGTCCACGGGGCAATAATGGCCATGATTTCGTGGGCTGAAGGTGTTATTTCGGTGGCGGACCCTCCGATTGTGTGAGAGATTTCGGTATCGGGTATTTTGGCCGGGTCTGGACTGTTGTTACCGGTGTCCCCTTCCCATACTACGGATGGCTTGAACAACCTTTCCAAAAATATGTCGGGGGAAGGGGACCGCATCACGTTTTGCGCCGATGCGGGCGAGGATATCCGCCGCTTTTTTGTTTTCCCGAGCCACATGGTGAATTTCGAGCCCCTCGAACCGAGCTGACATTTTTAGGACGACATTTCGATAGGCCGCCATTTTCGGATCCTTGGCGTCAAAGTCTCCATTTATTTGGGATATTGCGAGGTTTGGATCCCCGCGCACCTGCCTCCAGGCGTTGAATGCCCATGGAGACTGCCATCCGAAGACCATGCAACAGAGCTTCGTATTCGGCTGCATTATTGGAGTCTGTATACAATATTTGCAATACATACTGAACGGTATCTCCGGTTGGGGACGTCAGGACAACGCCAGCCCCTAGACCAACCAACATTTTAGAACAGTCGAAGTGCATGATCAAATTGGAGTATGCGTCGTACTCTTTAGGGAGTTCGGCCTCCGTCCATTCGGCGACAAAGTCGGCCAATACTTGCGACTTAATGGCTCATCGAGGTTTGTATGTTATGTCGAACGGGAGGAGCTCAATGGCCCATTTGGCAATCCGGCCCGTAGCGTCGCGGTTGTTTATAATATCATTAAGTGGCACTTCCGAGGCTACTGTAATCGAACACTCTTGAAAGTAGTGTCGCAGCTTCCGCGATGCCATGAATACCGCATATGCTATCTTTTGGTAATGCGGGTACCGTGATTTGCATGGAGTGAGGACAGTGGATACATAGTATACCGGCTTCTGAAGAGGGAACTTATGTCCGTCCGCTTCCCGTTCGACAACGAGCACCGCGCTTACAACTTGATGAGTTGCCGCAATGTACGTACAACAGCATTCGTTCGCCAATGTTTGGCGCGGCCAAGATTTGGTTGGTCGCCAAGATGGCCTTTATTTCTTCCAATCCGGCTGTGGTCGCGTCCGTCCACTCGAAGTGTTCAGTATGCCGAAGGAGGCGATAAAGGGGTAAAGCCTTTTCTCCTAAGCGGGAGATAAAGCGGCTTAGAGACGCCACCCATCCAGTTAACTTCTGGGTTTGTTTGAGGTCTGTTGGGGTAGCCAACTGTGACAAAGCTCGGATTTTAGCCGTATTAGCTTCAATACCTCTACTGGAGACAATGAAACCCAGAAGCTTTCCGGCTGGTACGCCAAAGACGCATTTTTCCGGATTAAACTTGATGTCTTATGTTCGGAGGTTGTCGAATGTGAGACTCAAGTCGTCTATCAAAGAGTCGACGTGTTTGGTTTTGACGACCACATCGTCTACGTATGCCTCTACTGTTTTGCCGATTTGTTTCTCCAAACATGTCTGAATCATGCGCTGATATGTTGCGCCGGCATTTTTGAGCCCAAAAGGCTTTGTGTTAAAACAGAAGGGATCGTATGGTGTGATGAATGCCGTTGCGGCTTGGTCGGACTCCGCCATCTTGATTTGGTGGTAGCCGGAGTATGCGTCGAGGAAACACAATGACTCGTGTCCTGCAGTAGCATCAATGATTTGATCGATGCCTGGGAGGGGGGAGGGATCCTTTGGGCAAGCTTTATTGAGGTCTTTGAAATCGACACAAAGGCGCCAGGATTTGTCATTCTTTGGTACCATCACCAGGTTTGCTAGCCAGTGTTCTATTTCTCTGATGAATCCGGCATCCAATAACTTGGCTAGTTCCTCTCCCATGGCATGTCTCTTAGGTTTGGAGAAACGCCGAAGAGCTTGCTTGCCGGCTTGAATCCCTTTAGGATATTGAGGCTATGCTCGGCCAGCCTGCGTGGGATTCCTGGCATGTCTGAGGGATGCCAGGCGAATATGTCCGAGTTCTCGCGCAGGAACTCTCGTAGTGCGGCGTCCACATAGGGATTTAACTGTGCCCCGATGGAGGCTGTTTTTGTAGGGTCCGTCGGGTGGACTTGGAATTTGACTATTTCATCCGCTGGTTTAAAAGAGGTGGACTTGGATCTCTTGTCGAGTATCACATCGTCCATGTCCACTGTGGAGCGTAGCGTGGTTAATTCCTCGGCTGAGAGGGCTTCGGATAATGCCTCGAGGGCCAGTGCGGCTGTTTTGTTTTCGGCGCGGAGTGCTATGTCCGGATCACTGGCGAGAGTGATGATTTCGTTGGGCCCGGGCATTTTGAGCTTCATGTACCCGTAATGGGGTACGGCTTGGAAGATTGTGAACGCCTCCCGTCCTAAAAGAGCGTGATAACCATTGCTGAACAGGGCCACTTGGAATGTGATTTCTTCGGACCTATAATTATCCGGCGTGCCGAATACCGCATCTAGTGTGATTTTCCCAGCGCAGCGTGCTTCCCGACTAGGGATGATTCCTCTAAAGGTTGTGCTACTTTGCTCAATGCGGTTCCAGTCTATTTCCATCTTTTGAAGAGTTTCTTCATAGATGAGGTTTAATCCGCTGCCGCGTCCATGAGTACTTTGGTGAGTCGAAAGCCGTCCACGATTGGACTGAGGACCAGTGCGGCCGGTGCTCGGGCTATTCGGAATTTAGGTTCGTCACTGGCATTGAAGGTAATAGCCGTGTCACTCCATGGATTTTATTACTGCTACGTGGCAGATTTCGGCCATGCTGCGGAGTGTTCGCTTGCGCCTACTATTTGACGCGAAGGTCTCAAAGACTGTTGACACCGTGTTTTTATCCACGGGATGGTGCTCTGTGGTATTTGGGAGAAGAAGATCCTCACCACTTTTGGCCACCTGCCGGAGTATCCAACATGCTCTAAGGCTGTGCGTTGGTATTGTATCCACTGTATTATGAATTTTGCAGGGTCCGTTGAGCCATCCCTCAAGTATGGTTCCATGCCCTGTAGGGGTTTTTTGCTTTTTGGTAGTTGACCCGGGTGTATTGTGATAATGCACGCTTTTATTTTGGACTGGGTTTGTATTCAGGGCCGGATTATCCCAAAAGTTTGTTTCGGTTTTCCAGGCACTTTCCATCGCACAGTACTTTCGTACTATGGACGCCAAGTCAGCGAAGCGTGTTATCTCACGGCGATTTATGGCGTTAAGGATTCCCTTGTCCGTGCAATTATTGCAGAAAAATAGGATTGCGTCTTCCTCGTGACAGTCCTTAACCTTATTCATCGCAAGGAGGATCTGGCCCAATAGTGATGTACTGTTTCCTGGGGCTCTTGCCTGATGTGGGAAAGATCGCCTATGTTTGGGTGGGTGGGTGGAATTGAATCCGAACCCCTACCCGATCTGGGATCCAGGGGCCGAAGAGTTTCCAATTTTGGAAGTTCCGGTTCCGGGGTGTTACCCGATAATCCTGGCCCGCTGCCTGACTCTAAGTTCAGGGATTGGATGTTGTCCTCCCGCGAACGGGCGTCCGGCTTGGAGAGCTCGGGAATCCGGACATAGTTGGTCCTCAAGATAGAGGAAGGGTTGCCGCATTGTTCCTCCACCACTGCAATATGATGGGTGACCGGTGGAGAGTTGATCTCCCGTTGATCGGGTTTAAGCCCAATCCGATCATAGTCCTAGCGACTCCCAAGGCGGCGATGCGATCCAAGAGCTCGTTTAAGGAGGCGAGCTCCATTGGATTCATCTGTTTGGCGAGTGTCGATTTGACGTGAAGGCTATTTTCGATGACCCGAGAAGTCATCGTCGGCGCGGCGGCCGAACAGGCGGTCATGATGAAACCGCCTAGCCGGAGAGTTTGGCCGAGAGCCAAAGCTCCCCCAACAATAGTACCGTCTTTAAAGACGAGACGAGACATCCTTCCTTCTAGCGACGGCACAGAGGAACTCTCAATGAAAGCACCAATGTCGGTGTCAAAACCGGCAGATCTCGGGTAGGGGGTCCCGAACTGTGCGTCTAGGGCGGATGGTAACAGGAGGCAGGGAACACGATGTTTTACCCAGGTTCGGGCCCTCTTGATGGAGGTAAAACCCTACGTCCTGCTTG
Organism: Triticum monococcum; assembly: GCA_034509565.1. Classification (NCBI taxonomy): domain Eukaryota; kingdom Viridiplantae; phylum Streptophyta; class Magnoliopsida; order Poales; family Poaceae; genus Triticum; species Triticum monococcum. The sequence goes on from CM067845.1 coordinate 696,730,529, forward strand.
ATCAATATTGATGATATGGGCAGTACAAGAGTAGATCTACCATGAGATCAGAGAGGCTAAACCCTAGAAGCTAGCCTATGGTATGATTGTCTGTTGTCCTACGGACTAAAACCCTCCGGTTTATATAGACACTAGAGGGGGCTAGGGTTACTCAAGGTCGGTTACAAAGAAGGAGATATACATATCCGTATTGCCTAGCTTGCCTTCCACGCCAAGTAGAGTCCCATCCGGACACGGGACGAAGTCTTCAATCTTGTATCTTCATAGTCCAACAGTCCGGCTGTCCGGAGACCCCCTAATCCAGGACTCCCTCAGCGTGGTACTTGGCGGAGCGCGGCCTCATCCTGAACCAGCTTTCCTCAACAAGGCCGCTGACGCCCACGCCCACGCCCACGCCGCCACCAAGCCCGCGTGATGACTCCTCCACGATGCCCAGCACCACCGAAGCTGCGCCGACACCGCCCAGCGCAGAAGCAGCTCCGACACCGCCAAGCCCGCGCACGCCAGCTCCGCCGACGCCTGGGGCAGAGCCCGCCGAGTGATGTGTTGCGCACGCGAACTTCTGCCGCTCTATTTTTTGTATGCCGAACTGTGGCTTGCGATTGCCCGACTTGTGGCGTCTTTTGTGAGCGGGAACGATCAAGTTCGAATTTTTCGCGTCCTGGGGGCGTGACTGGGAGCTAGGTCGCCCCCAGGGGCCGAACTAACGCCGGTTCGCCCTAGACGGCTGGAGATGCCGGAGATGCTCTAAGGGCATCTCCAGCTGTTCGGCCCGCCAAGGGCACGAAAAAGCGCCGCTTGGGGGCGAGCCGACGTTTTTTTCGGCATGGGGGCGAGCACGTTCCTAGCCGCCGCCCCCAAGCCGCCCCAGACGCCCTCACAGTTCGTCCAAATTTGAACAAACACGGCCAAATTTCGGCGAAATTTAGGCGTTTTTACATGAATAAAAGGGACAAAAAAAACCTAAACTACGGCCGATGCTTCTCCTCCTTGACACGGCCGCTGCTCGACCCCTCGCCCCGGTGCGCTGCTTCACTCGAGCGACGGGTCGTTGCCGCCCTCGATGTGCGCGAGGACGCCGCTGAGCGTGCGGCCAGGGACGCCCCACCACAGGCGGCGGCCCTCGCTGTTGTTGCGGCTGCGCGGCATCGGCGGGTTGTTGGTGGAGATGAGCCGCTCCTCCTGCCGGCGTTCGAAGTACGCCGCCCACGCCGCGTGGTTGTCGGCGGCGTACTCCGGGAGCGCACGCTCGATCTTGGCGTGGAAATAGGGCGTCTCGGGGACGGGCAGAGGGGGGACAGGGACCCCGCCGGCGTTGAGCCTCCACCGCGAGGGAGCGCGTATGTCGGGCTGCGCGGGGTAGTTGGCCTCATGGAGGAGGTAGGCCTCCCGTTCATGTAGCGAGTGGCAGCCGAAACCGTTGGTCGCCGCCGCTTCGTCGGGGTACCTCGCGCTCATGGTTGCCGGGGGAGAAAGAGGGGCTCGAACGATGGAGAGAGGGGAGGAAGTGCGGCGGCGAGGAGGGGAGGACTGCCAATGGATGGGTGCCTCACCGGCGCGGCCAGGGGCGCCTTTTATAGCGGCTCGGGGGCGGCCGCGCGCGAACGCGTGGCGGAAGGCGGGGCGGTGTCGCCGCACTTCGCCGCCCGTGAATCAATGACAAGCTGACCAGCGGCCTTGGCATTGATTCCCCACGGGAAAACCGAGACGATGAGGACGACCAGCCTTCGTCTCGCTGACGGGCGGTCCCGCCACTCTTTCGGCTCAATCCGGCGAAAAACAGGCTCGTGGGGCGCGACTGGGCCGATTTTTCGGCGCCGGCGCTAAAAAACGGCCTTGGGGGCCTGTTGGGGGCACTGCTGGAGATGCTCTAAGGCCAACTCCACCACGCGACCCTATCTTGTCCGGCCCCGTCCGTTTGGGGTAAAAGGGACAAAAGAGGCGGCCCAGCGCGCGGGAGCAAACATACTTTTATCCGTTTTGTGTCCGCTTTCGACCCATCCGCGGCCCAAGTTTGCGCCGCTTTTGGGGTGAAACGGACACCACGCGGACGCGTGGGTCGTCTGCGCGTGTCCTCCCCTGGCCCGCCCGTCGGTGGCACAAGACGGGCCTTTTTCTATCCGCCCCCTCCCTCCCTCCAGCCGCACCCCCTCCAGTCTTCCCCACTCTTCCCCTCGCTGCCGCCGCCGCCGCTGCCATTGCAGCCGTGTAGTTCGGACGCGAGCTCGCCCAACCCCTTCCCCTCGGCACCGCCAAGCTACCCAACCACGGCCACCTGGTTTGCGCACCCGTCGGCTGGCTTTGGGGTGGATCCGGTCGGTCTTGAGCTCGGCCGGCTGTGGGTGGCCGGGCCGCGCCATGGACTGGCCGGGCACCTCGCCGGAGGGCCCTGGCAGGGCCGCAAGGCCATATGCAGGCAGTGGCTCCTCCTCTAGCCGCTCGGATCTGCATCGTCGGTGGTCCGCCGGCAGATACACGAATGGCGGTCGGCCGGGCTCGGTGCTTGGCCAAAAGCTCGCCGGCGCACCGTTGCCACTCATTAAGTGCGACCACTGCCCAAGGATGGTCGTGCGCCGCGTGTCTACAACGCCGGAACATTCCGGATGGGTGTTCATCAAGTGCTTAAACGATGGGGTATGCGCTTTTTTTAGCTTCGGTTTGTGCTCTAGATTTGACTAGTTGTGCTAACTTCAAATTTTGTTGTGTAGAATGGGTGCAAGTTTTGGTATTGGAAAGAAGAGTACATCGATATATTGATAGAGTGAAATTTAGTACATGTTCGTGCACTTTTAGCTAGCATAGAGGCTGTAAATGAGACAAGTGCACTTGTTGCTAAATTGGAGGCTAGACACAAGACTGGGTGTTAGGAAGCAACATCTACATCTGGATTGATGAAGAAAGGAGGATGCCAGATCGAGCCTCCTCCACAGATCAACAATGTGTGCATCGAAAAGGCCCTAACCCAAGTCAAGGAGGCAGTTATGAAAGTTGGCTATCTTCTAAAATGTATTCTTGTTGTTCTTATTTTCTTTGGCCTTATTTTACTAGTCAAAATGTGATGATGTATTGTCATGTACTAAAAATGAATAAAAAAAGGTTAAGGACTTGCAAAGAAAAATACGCGGACAAGATATGACCGGGATGCGTCCGCGCGCTGGGCGCATCCAAGACACGTTCGGACACGATTCCAAATCCCTATCCAAACGGATAGAATCCGGATAAAACGGACGTCCGTTTGGGATCGCGCGGTGGAGTTGGCCTAAGCGCTGTGCTCTCCGTGCGAGCGCAGGTGCCATCGGCTGATGCAGACCCCGACTCGTGTGTCCGTGTTTTGACTTTGTGGCGGGAGCTCGTGACGCTGCAGCATGACCAGCGCTGCCGGCATCATGTGCCAGTCAGCCACTGCCAAAGGTCAACAGAACTTCATAGGTGAGGTGGCGCGTCGCTGCCAGATCGATCTTGCATTGGGAGCATGCCGGAGATGGATGGCAACATCCATTTTGACTAGGCCGGCTTGATCCTTTGCCCAAACACGGAATGCCCGGGTCCTCAACTTTCTTTTGCTATCCAAATTGCGCAACTGAATGATGTCAACCGATCGAAACCAGCAAGCATGGTAGTTGCGGCCGAGCAAGGACCAAGGATCCAACCTAGCGAAGCTGAAACATCATGCCTTGCAATAGTTAGAGTACCAGCTAGACTCGAACAAGGTTAAAGGAAAAACGGCTCCAGACCAAGGTTTCATATTTCGACAGCAAGAAAATATCGCAGCCCTCAAAACCATCAAAATTTCAAAATCTGTTTCAGACAAATCAACGAAATGTTTAAGAAAATTTGGTTTTAATTAGGAGTAGTTGGATATATCTCTGTTGTAGCAACACTATAACGCAGAAATCTAATTCACCTCTCGGGAGCATATGCTCCTGCCCATCGAAAATGGTGTTTTGGCAAATGTCAAAGAAAATTAGATGTTTTCATTGTCACACCCAAATGCTACCTGCAAATTTTTAGTTGAAAAGCTTAATCATTTTGACCTGTGTAAAAAATAAATTGAACGTCAAATGTTATATACAAATGTTACACTTAATTTTGTTCTTTTTATCGACGCAACACTGCTACCCCGGCATGAAAATTGTCAAGCATGCTTGTCAGACTAACATGAGCATCCAAAAAAATAGAATTTTTGAAATTTATTCACTGTTTATTTTGAATTTACTGTTCATTCTGGAGCATATGCTCCCCAGAGCCAAAACGGCACCAAGTATAACGCAAGAACATCTATGTCCCAATGGTGTGTTCCTTAGATGCAACGTCGTAAACCAAAGTTCCATTCTCGGCAATGTGAAATTTAAAACACAAAATGAAATGAAGCAGTCAAGGCTTTCAAACCCTAGACCTATAGGTGTAGGAGAGCATACCTACCTACCACTGGGTTATGCAAGAGTTTATGTTTAAGCATGGATGCCACCTTCCTTTATAACATTTTCTTGAAAATACCAATATATATAATGTAATACAAAATTTCAGAAATTTCGTTGAGTTTTTCCCCTTGCTCGAGACATCTGTGCTAGCCTTGTTGGGTACCAAACTCAAAAACCTTTTGTTCGCTATCACCACCCTAACTTTCATCTTGGAACACTCAAGATATGGATATTTCAAACATAATTGCCTAGGAATTTCAAATAGATAACCATGAAAAAAAATAAGATGAACAACATGTCTGCCGTCTATGATAGGGGAGAAGTGCGAAGCCGATGAAGAAAACTAGGGCTTGTTTAGCACAGGGAGTTCGGAGGGGATAACTGGGGAATATCCCCAAAGGTTTCACCCGATCCTTTCAATTTCAGAGAAAATGCTAGATCAGGGTAGTGGGCTAGACAACATAAGTTTCTCAGGCTTTTGTGCAATTGTCAGGGTTCTACCACTCCAATATTGGTCCACCAAACAACTAATTTGGACTTTCTAGGATTTTCAAGACTAGCCGGTATTATCCCCTGGCAATACCCGTTGATACCTCTATCAAACGAGGCCTTAGAGTGGAACTCCCTCCATTTTGGGATTATAGGGCCGGTGGACCATATCAGGCGGTTGAAGTTTGTTCAACCATGACTTTAACATGCTAGTTTTTATCTAACATACACTCCCATTCCGTGAATCACTCAAGGCTTGCGAAAAGACACGTGGCTCCAAAGAGAGGGGGCAGATTCGGTGCCAACAAATCGGTAGGAAGATGAGGGTTACTTGACCGTGTCGATTTGTTCAGGATAATGACATGACATACCTTGCAATCTTGTTGGTGCATTTAAATTGTTCGCCTCCACTCAAATTGGTCTTGTAGTTTTAGCCGATCCTAGATTCCTCGTGTAGGGAGTATTGGACTAGATGTTTGATGTCATTACATATTATTAGTGTGGATCATTATTTCAATTCTAGTTTGAATCTATTAATCTTGGAACTTTGATATTCCTGTCCTTGTACCCGATGCGTGTGTGTCATGATGTGCATGTGTCACAGTCTAGTACATAATGTGTGTTTATAGGAGAAAAAACTAACACTAGAGTCGCTTGGTGATGATGTCGTGTATGACATTCGTGATGTGTGACCATCCAATCTACATCCAATGCATGTGAGGTGTTGCAGAGAGCCTGTAATCCCTCTGGACGAGCCCCATCCCGTGCCGCCTCATCGGAAAAATAAGAGGAATAAATGTCAAGTGATATATACTTAAAATATTGTGAATTTAAATTTTGAGAACACCTATTAGAGCACCTACAGTCAGACTAGGCAAACCCCCCCTACATTTGCGGAAACGCCCGGGCATGACCCCGGACAGCGTCGGACGAGTCCTCATATATCATGTCAGGCAATCACACTCCTCAAATCCATGGAATCCATGCACGTGAATCATATAGCACAAATTCGTCACAATTCAACAATGCAACAAAGCAAGATAAATCACAGTTCAACAATTCGGACATGCCAAAATAAAATTCAAGTCTGGGCCATGTCCGGCCAACGTGATGAATCACTTGCTGGTTGCCATCCATGTTGCTTGCTCTGTCGCGGCTGCCATCGACGCTCTGCCACAACGTACTCCCTACGCTGATTGATCTCATTCCTCTTCCCCTCGGGCCACTTCCTTGCTTGCTCATCCAAGAGTCTTGCGCCCGCCAACAAAATCCTTGAATCCTCCGTGTCTCGAGCGAGTTGCAACCTCTCCTTCTCAAGCTCTGTTGATCCACAAGCCTGACCCTTCTCAAGCTCCCATTTGAGACACGACTCTCGCTTCTCCAACTCTATCTTCTCCCTCTCAATTTACAATTTTTTGTTGACCCTCTCTCGGTCCGAACCCATCCTTTTTTTGCATCCAACATGAACTTGTACCTCTCCTCTTTCTTTTTCTCCATTGTGAAAAGAATGCACATCCATGTGGTGGACAATTTTGTCGCCGTTGTGTCACGGCCGGCCCTCCCTTCTCCCACTTTTTTCCCATCACTTGTCGGTTATTCTTTGGCACGGTGGCTCTTCCATTCTCCCCTACAACTTCTTCCTCTTTGGCATCCACTCCAATGTATTGGTGGGAGCTATAGCCATCATTTGTCTTCAAACTTTTATTGCCTTTCTCGAGGTCTTCTACAAATTGATTCCACTTTGGCTGACCATTCAATTTGATCCAGCAATGGCTAAAACCTAATTGCTTCCTCTTGATTTGTTGAAACAAAGCGACGGCCAACACCATCTATCAAACAATAAAGCAATCATGAGAATCCGACATGAAAAACTAGCAATGCAAATTATGACAAACTTTGCAATTCAACTTACATGACTTTGGTCTCCAATCCCACTTTGATTTCGGCCAAGCGCGGAAGCATAGTGGCCGGCAACTTATTCACATATTCTTGAATGATGGACCATCTATGTTGGAGAGAGGCCATATTGCGGGTGATAATGATAGGATGGAGCTCCACATATTCATTGTATTCATTATAGTGCTAGTGAATCTTCTCATAATACTTGTAGTCCTTTTCCTCCATGCCACATATAGGGTCCATGCTTCTGGCCAGACAAGCTTTGACTAACAAGATATCTTAAATGTTGTGAATGCCGCACCTTTTGCCTTGGGTGCCTTTGCCCTTTTTTTCTTCATAGTACGCCATGTTTCCCCAACATTAAACATAGGATAATTTCGACCCCCAACTCATATTCCATGCCGTCTGTAGGCTCTTGACCCTCGGTAATCATCTCGGCAGTGTAATTCTCGTAAAATGATCATGATTCTAAATAAACTAATGGAATATGCAATGAATTCATTCAATGGCATATGCAACTAATTGATCCAGTGGCATAACGATTGTAACGAACAAAGGGATACAACATGGAGTGAAAAATGTATCTTCTCCTGCTGGGACATTCCGTCGAGTGGGAGCTGGGAGACTAGACGCCGACGCTGCATGTGCTTCTCTGTGCCCGTTGGAGTTGCTGCGAGTCGCACACCTCGTCGTCCGGCGCTTGCTTTTCCATAAATCCCTATGTAATTCACTGCCGACGGTAGGATGGACGGTTGAGGGGTGACCAGCGCATCGGAGGGGACATATCGTCGTCGAGGTCCACAACATCCTTGGCCGGCTCATTGCCATGGGCGAGAGCCCCATAAATGACGCCAAGGTAACATGTGTGGTGGCGGTGGGGGCGGGGTACCCGGCGATGACATCGGGCGGCGAGTGGAGGTGACGGTGCTGATGGGGGAGCAAGGGTGGATGCCGGCGACGACTAGAACGTGAGAAATGGAGGGCGGACACGAGAGAAGGGCATTGGGTTTGGTGAACTTGATCAACTTGGTGCAATATATGATGAGGTCTGTCTATCAGATGACCTACCCGCCCGGGGCTCCTCATATTTGCCCCAAATTTAGCTGTAGCTACTCAACGTAGTACCAACGTTGCAATGCAGTACCTATAGCTGTCGCTAGTCAGTCTATAGACGCGCAGCCGGGGCCGCACACGCACGGGACGACACGGCACGGCACGGCACAGCGCACGCCGGTAATGATAAACGGAGGCGCGCGGCGCGGCCGTCCTCTCCTTGACTCGATCTGCTCTACATACACCGTTCGCGTGCGGCATCGGAAGAGAAACAGAATCGATTCGGCTATGGCGAAACCAAAAGCCCTCGCGTCACCCGCAATGATGGAACAGCACAGGGCAGGGCAGGCATTGACCCGCCAACGCTGCCGTGCCACGCCGAGCGTGTCGCGTAGGGCTACGCACAGGCACAGGCACAGCTAGCCCTGATGCCGATAGCCCCCTCCCAGAGGCAAAGTCCAGCGCTAGAGTACACGGCAACAGCGCCCGATGAGGCAAAGCCTGCCCCTCCTCCCCGAGAGGGGCAGAGGCAAGAGGCAGAGCCCGGCTGCAGCGACAGCACAGGACGCGGGCGCGGGCAGGCCATGGCAGAGAGGCGCATGCATGCGCCGCACGGAATCGAACAGCGATTATCAGATTCGTGGCAGTACGATAGAGAATGGATGGATGTAACCACACGGCGACCGGAGCGCACAGCGAAGCTCGAGGGCCGAGGAAGAAGAAGAGGAAAAAGGAAAAGGAAAAAGATGCACTGTTCCTTGCTCTTCTCCCCTGCCGCGGCCGGCCGGGTGAGCAGCGGCCGTGCAGCAGTAGAGCCTGGGCCAGCCGGTGCTGTGCTGTGCATGCAGCCGTGGCCGCAGGCCCGCCGCGCTCTGACGCCATCGCCGTCCTCCGTGCTCATCTGATCTGCCACTTTGACTTATCGTCGCCTACTACGTGTTGCAAGCCCATCTGCTCGCTCGGGCTCCTTGAACTACGGGGTAGTACGTGTTAGCTTCGGCGTCGTCGTCGCCCACTCGCCGTCCGGCCGGCGCGCGCCTCAGCTAGCAGCATGAGCCGGCGGCGTAGGCGAAGATCTGGTGCACCACCGTGGCCACCTCGTCCGCCGTCGACACCTCGCACCCGTCCTCCATCTGCAGTCATAGAACACACACGGCATTAGAAGCAACCACAAAATTCACCGTAGAAAGTAGAAACCACCCTACACGTAGGGGAAACATGGCTCCGGGGATACGTACAAAGTTTGTTAGGTCTGGCATGCGTGCATGCATGCATGTAGTCTGTGTATTTAGGTTGTTTTGTTCGTTTGATCCATGACAAGAGGAAAAAGACACGAGACGAAAGCTGGGGCTTGCAACCACGTAGTTGTCGATTAAGCAGAGCTGTCTGTACGGTGTACCCGGCGGCTCCATCGTATTCCAACGCTCCAGCTACATACTCCAACCTACACCATCTCTAACGGAAAAGTGTACGTACGTACGTACGTACGATCGAGTGGCCACTGCCGATCTCGCTCGAAATCCAAAAATGCTGCACCTCGAAATCCCACGCACGCCACGCTCCAGTCCATCCGCAAAAACGGCGAGCTCGCTTTCCGCAGGCAGGTACCACACACGATGACACGCGCGACACACATCATGCACCATGGAACCCAGACACATCTCTAGTGTAGTAATCAGTTTTGTCAATTTTGATTCTACCCTAGCTTTTTATCCAACGAAAACCAAGACTCATTGACTGTACTCAGTACAAGTAGCAACCAATTTCAATCTATTTTTGAATTAGCTTGTTTTTCTCAAACCTCGTTCACATTTCTAAGGGGGTGCGTTCAACTGTTGATCAAGCTACGGACCAAAAATAGGCAGCCTTGTTTCCTAGTAATCAAATGGCTAAGGCAACTATCGTCTGTAATGAGAACAAAATGGCCACTATTTGCGGCAGTGAAATGCAGTGAAGAACGAAAACGCTGGAGCAGGAAAGCAACGGGCGGGGCGGTTAAAGTTAAGCAAAGTCAAGATGAGACGTTAAATTGGTGTAGCTTTGAGATGACTGATTAGCTACCTTAAGGTTGAAGCAGTAGACCACGGCGTCGTGGCCCACGGAGGTGACGGCGAGGTGCAGCACGGCCATGCGGAGGTTCTCCATGGCGGCCACGGCGCGCACGAGCCGCCCTGGCCACCGCCTCCCCGCGACGCGCAGCCGCACGTGGCCCCCCACCGCGGCCATCGCCTCCACGTCCACGCCGCCGCCGACGCCGCCGGCCTGGGAGAAGCTCGTGTACTGCGGCGACACGAACACGCCGTCCGACGCCGCCGTGGCCGCCGTCCCCACGGGCCCCTCGCCGCGCTGCGCCGCCGCCAACGCCTGCAGCGCCACCAGCTGCTGCTCCAGCTGCTTCACGTAGTCGATGGCTCCCCCCACCACCGTCGCTTGGTCACCCTAGGGTGCATTCATTGCAGACGTACGTAAGACCGGGGAGGGTTCTTGCGGCGACAAATTAATCTCATTTGATGAGTGCGAGATGGCTTACTCGTGGGATGTAATCGGAGGGGATGAGGGCGCGGAGGGAGGCGAGGTGGTCGTTCATGAGGCGGCGACGGTTGCGCTCGACGGCGATGTGTGTCATCCGCTGGCACTCGGCCTCTTCCGGCTTCTTGCGCTTCTCCGGCGGGGGCGCGCGCGGGCGCGTCCGCGGCCGCTTCCTCCGCTTCGTCGCCGGCGCCTCGACCACCGGGGGCGCCGGCAGCTGCGTGACGCAGCTCTCGAGCAGGTCGACGTCGGACGCAGCCGGCCGGCACGCGAAGCCAGCGGCGGCGCTGTAGGACTCCCGCTTCACCCCTGGTCCGCTGTCCCCCATGGTGGCGCCCTGGAGCAGCGCCAAGAAAGGCACCTGCGCGGCGCTGGCGCTCGCCGCCGCCTGGTCCGCCCAGCACTGATCCATGACCACCACCACCACCATGAGCCGAGAAGAAGAACACGCAACGGCACAGGGAAGAAAGCAACACGTTAGCAAGAAGAAGCAACCGCGGCAAGGCCATAAAAGAGACGCTACGACGAGGCATTGAATGGCGCGAGCGTGCGCGGACAGGGCTAGTTACTGAGGCTAGCCATTGGAGTGGCACTGGGGAAGGAAGAAACGAGGCACTAAACTAGAGTAAACGCACGCATGAGAAGGGAAGGGAAGGGAAGGGAAGCTGCCATGCCGCAGCGAGCGGCGAGCGAGCAGTGGCAGTTAATACGGCGCTCGCTCCATACCAGAGACCTGGAACGGAAGCTGCGCGCGCGCACGCACGCTCAATTACTGAGGCGAATTGAAGGGGAGGACGGTGGTGCGGGGCTTACCAGGGAGGTGATGATGGGGCCTTGCAGCTGCATCCTCTCCATTACTGTTAGACGGAGTGTGTCTCCACACCAAACAGGGGTGGCAATAACTGCGCTAATGAGTAATGAGCCCCTGGGGCAGCGAGCGAGCAACAGCAGCTCCTTCTCCTCTCTTGCTGCTCCTCCTCTCCTCCTTCTCCAGTGTAAGTGGAGCAGCTCTACTGTTGCAATAAATATGGGCTCCCCTCCCTCCCTCCCTCTCCACTCTACAGCTGGTGCTACTTGTAGCAGCAGTGGCAAGGCAAAGGCAAGGGAGGGCAACAACCTAAGATAGGGGACGGAGGAGTTGTCTCTTGTTGCATGTGTGGGGGTGAGAGGGAGAGAGAGAGATGGATGGATGGATGAAGCTGGGTAGGCCATGGCAATGGCAGTAGGGATTAATTTGAAGCGATTGATCAGTGTAACAAGGTAATGAGTTATTGACGGTGCAGGCAGCGGCAGGGGACTGAGGAGGAAGAGGGGATTGGCGCGGGGGATTTGTCCGGCCCGAGGACAGCGGCAGGCGACGGGTGGGGGCCGGCAGCTCCGCCCGCTTTGCGCCCCTGGCTAGGCCGCCGTCCAGGTCTCTCATTGCCATAGCTTCTACGTACATTTCTGTAAAAATAGAGTTTTTTTGTTGGGAACTTGTAACACGCGGCTTTTATTTATGTTTGGAGGCCAGATCGTTCGCATGTGTTTCATCCGGATGTGAAGTGGTGTTTTCAGCGGACCCTGAGTACCTGAATGACCAATGAAATGTATAAAATGTTCAGAAAAACAAAATTATCGAATGCTTCCCCTGCATGCCAAGTTTCGTAAAGGAAAAGCATTCCTAATGCTCCCTGCGGAAAAAACAAAATAGATGATCCAAAATTGCTATTTTTAAAAGGACTACTACGCGTCAGCTGGCGGATCTTTTAAAAAGATCCGCCGCTGCGCGAGCCGTTTGATTCGGCACAATTTAGATTGAATGTTTTCCTCTACTTTGCAACAGAGAACTTGTTGCGGAAACATTTTGTGACAAAAGAATGGGTTGCGGATTATTATTCTTGTAACATAGGTTGTGTTGCACATTGTTTTTTGCAACAAAGTCTTGTTATCGAATTTTACATTTTTTTACAATAGAGGTCTTGTTGCGAAAAACATTTGTAATAAAGGTTGTGTTGTAGATTTTCTTTTTGCAACAAAGATAATGTTGCAAATTTCTTTTTACGATAGATATTATATTACAGAAATTTTTAGTCCGCATCGTCGCACGGTCGTGGTGCCACTGCAGCATTTCCTATGTTTCAGAAACCCGAAGGATGTTGCAAAATCCTAATGCATACAGTGGGTGAGTTGGCTTCCGTGGACGGCGGACGCGAGGCGTAGAATCTGTACGTACACATGGACTGTTTGATCAAAAGTGATCCAACGGCTCCACGCACGGCAGATGCAAGAGCATAATCCGCCGGTTGAAAGGTAATGTTTCCCTATTTTTAAAGCACTTAATTTGAAGCACTATTTTTTTCTTTAAACCTCTCTGGATGTCATCCCATCATGAAACTTTGCATGCATGTGAAACATTCACCAATGTTTGTCACAAATCAAATTCGGATTTTTTTGTAACTATTTTTTCGCATTTAACCACCCAGGAGCAGGACAAGTTTGATCTTGTAGCACCTTTTTACGGTAGATCATCCATCAGTTGCACCATTACTTCGAGGATAGTCCCCAAGAATAGCAACAGAGGGGAAAGGATAGTGTTTTGGTGCTCGGCCCACATGGAGCCTTTTTTCTGAAACATTCAAAAATAAAAAATCCATATGACATATAAATGTGTATTACACATGTATAAAGTTTTATCGAAAAGTACATTAATTCGTGAGCTACAAAAAAGAGAGACAATAGTTGGTTTTATATAGCGAACAGTATGTGTGCACATACTGTTCACCGTTTCCAATGTCAGCTATTTGTCTTTTTTGTGTAGCCCGCATGTCAGTACATCCGTATGATATTGTGGATTTTTTTCTCAGAATTTTTGAAGCACTGAAACACTTGTTTTGTATGTTTCAAAAATACGAGCTTCGTGTACCTGGAGTACCAATACAAATTTTCAGTCTCAAACATATTTAGAATTTTTGATTATGGTGTCTATAATGTAGTGATGTTTACTACGCAATCTTCTCCTTGTAGACTCGTGTTGGACCTCCAAGCGCAGAGTTTTATAGAACAGTAGCAAATTTTCCTCAAGTGGATGACCTAAGATTTATCAATCCGTGGGAGGCGTAGGATGAAGATGATCTCTCTCAAACAACCCTGCAACCAAATAACAAAGAGTCTCTTGTGTCCCGAACACACCCAATACAATGGTAAATTGTATAGGTGTACTAGTTCGGCGAAGAGATGGAGATACAAGTGTAATATTGATGGTAGATATAGATTTTTGTAATCTGAAAATATAAAAACATCAAGGTAGCAAGTAACAAAAATGAGCAAAAACGGTATTACAATGCTTAGAAACAAGGCCCGGGGTTCATACTTTCACTAGTGCAAGTTCTCTCAACAATGATAACATAATTAGATCATATAACAATCCCTCAATGTGCAACAAAGAGTCACTCCAAAGTCATTAATAGCGGAGAACGAAGTGATTATTGTAGGGTACAAAACCACCTCAAAGTTATTCTTTCTAATCGATCTATTGGACTATTCCTATAAGTGTCACAAACAGCCCTAGAGTTCGTACTGAAATAACACCTTAAGACACACATCACCCAAAACCCTAATGTCACTTAGATACTCCAATGTCACCACAAGTACCCGCGGGTTTGATTATACGATATGCATCACACAATCTCAGATTCATCTATTCAAACCAACACAAATAACTTCAAAGAGTGCCTTCAAGTTTCTACCGGAGAGTCAAGACGAAAACGTATGCCAACCCCTATGCATAAGTTCACAAGGTCACATAACCCGCAAGTTGATCACCAAAACATACATCAAGTAAATCACGTGAATATCCCATTGTCACCACAGATAAGCACATGCAAGACATACATCAAGTGTTCTCAAATCCTTAAAGACTCAATCCGATAAGATAACTTCAAAAGGAAAACTCAATCCATTGTAAGAAGAAAGAGGGGGGAGAAACATCATAAGATCCAACTATGATAGCAAAGCTCGCGGTACATCAAGATCGTGCCATATCAAGAACACGAGGGAGAGAAAGATCAAAAACATAGCTCCTGGTACATACCCTCAGCCCTGAGGGTGAACTACTCCCTCCTCGTCACGGAGAGCGCCGGGATGATGAAGATGGCCACCGGTGATGATTTCCCCCTCCGGCAGGGTGCCGGAACAAGGTTCCGATTGATTTTTGGTGGTTTCAGAGGCTTGCGGCGGCGGAACTCCCGATCTAGGTTATGTTCTAGGGTTTTGGGGATTTATAAGTGGTGTTGGCGTCGGGGCCAAGTCAAGGGGGGGCCACGAGGCGACGACAAGGACGGATGGCGCGCCCTAGTGGGTGGGGGCGCCCTCCACCCTTGTGGTGGCCTCGGGACTCTTCTCAATATCTTATCGTTCCATTATTTATTATATTTTCCAAAAATATTCTCCGTAAATTTTCAGGTCAATTGGACTCCGTTTTATATTCCTTTTCTGCAAAGCTCAAAAACAAGAAAAAAACAGAAACTGGCACTGGGGTCTAGGTTAATAGGTTAGTCCCAACAATTATATAAAATAGCGTATAAATGTATATAAAACATCCAAGAAAGATAATATAATATTGAATGGAACAATAAAAAATTATAGATACGTTGGAGACGTATCAAGCATCCCCAATCTTAGTTCCTGCTTGTCCTCGAGTAGGTAAATGATAAAAATAGAATTTTTGATGTGGAATGCTACTTAACATATTTATCCATGTAATTTTCTTTATTGTGGCATGAATGTTCAGATCCATAAGATTCAAAACAAAACTTTATTATTGACATAAAAATAATAATACTTCAAGCATACTAATAAAGCAATCATGTCTTCTCAAAATAACATGGCCAAAGAAAGTTATCCCTACAAAATAATATAGTCTGGCTATGCTCCATCTCCATCACACAAAATATTCAAATCATGCACAACCCCGATGACAAGCCAAACAATTGTTTCATACTTTTGATGTTCTCAAACTTTTTCAACTTTCACGCAATACACGAGCGTAAACCATGGACATAGCACTATAGGTGGAATAGAAGGTGGTTGTGGAGAAGACAAAAAGAAGGAGATAGTCTCACATCAACTAGGCATATTAACGGGCTATGGAGATGCCCATCAATAGATATCAATGTGAGTGAGTAGGGATTGCCATGCAATGGATGCACTAAGCTATAAGTGTTTGAAAGCTCTAAAAGACACTAAGTGGGTGTGCATCCAACTCACTTGCTCATAATTGGAATATACAAGCCAAGTTCTATAATGAAAATTCCCACTAGTATATGAAAGTGACAACATAGGAGACTCTCTATCATGAAGATCATGGTGCTACTTTGAAGCACAAGTGTGGTAAAAGGATAGTAGCATTGCCCTTCTCTCTTTTCTCTCATTTTTTTCGGGCCCTCTCTTTTTTGGCCTCTTTATTATTACTATTATTATTATTATTATTATTATTATTATTATTATTATTATTATTATTATTATTATTATTATTATTATTTTCGTCCGGGGTCTCATCCCGACTTATGGGGGAATCATGGTCTCCATCATCCTTTCCTCACATGGGACAATGCTCTAAACTGAAGATCAACACACTTTTACTTACTTACAACTCAAGAATTACAACTTGATACTTAGAACAAAATATGACTCTATATGAATGCCTCCGACGATGTACCGGGATGTGCAATGAATCAAGAGTGACGTGTATGAAAGAATTATGAACGGCGGCTTTGCCACAAATATGATGTCAACTACATGATCATGCAAAGCAATATGACAATCATCGAGCGTATCAAAATAAACGGAACGGTGGAAAGTTGCATGGCAATATATCTCAGAATGGCTATGGAAATGCCATAATAGGTAGGTATGGTGGCTGTTTTGAGGAAGGTATATGATGAGTGTATGGCATCGGTAAAAGTTGTGCGGTACTAGAGAGGTTAACAATGGTGGAATGGTGAAAGTGCGTATAATCCATGGACTCAACATTAGTCATAAAGAACTCACATCCTTATTGCAAAATTCTATTAGTTATGGACCGCCACTCATAAGGAAGATAATCAATAAATAAATCATGCTCTGACTTCATCACATAACGGCTCACCGTACGTGCATGCTACGGGAATCACAAACTTTAACACAAGTATTTCTCAAATTCACAACTACTCA
Organism: Triticum monococcum; assembly: GCA_034509565.1. Lineage (NCBI taxonomy): Eukaryota > Viridiplantae > Streptophyta > Magnoliopsida > Poales > Poaceae > Triticum > Triticum monococcum. The sequence continues at coordinate 696,747,112 of CM067845.1, forward strand.
CTAGCATGACTCTAATATCACCATCTTCATATCTCAAAACAATCATAAGGAATCAAACTTCTCATAGTATTCAATGCACTTTATATGAAAGTTTTTATTATATCCCTCTTGGATGCCTATCATATTAGGACTAAATTCATAACCAAAACAAATTATCATGTTGTTTAGAGACTCTCAAAATGATATTAGTGAAGCATTAGTGATGTCTACTATGCAACTTTATTCTTGTAGACACATGCTGGGCCTCCAAGCGCAGAGTTTTGTAGGACAGTAGCAATTTTCCCTCAAGTGGATGACCTAAGATTTATCAATCTGTGAGAGGTGTAGGATGAAGATGGTCTCTCTCAAATGACCCTGCAACCAAATACAAGAAATCTCTTGTGTCCCCAACACACCCAATACAATGGCAAATTGTATAGGTGCACTAGTTCGGTGATAAAAGTGTAATACAGATGGTAGAAATATATTTTTATAATCTGAATAAATAAAAACAACAAGTTAGCAAATAGTAAATGGGCACAATAACGGTATTTCAATGCTTAAAAACAAGGCCTAGGGTCCGTATTTTCGCTAGTGCAACCTCTCAACAATCCTAACATAGTTGGATCATATGATTATCCCTCAAAGTGTAACGAAGAATCACTCCCGAGTTCCTATTAACGGAGAACAAAAGATAGGAATTGTTTGTAGGGTACTAAACCACCTCAAAGCTATTCTTTCTGTTCGATCTATTCAAAAGTCTGTACTAAAATAACACAAAGCTATTTTTCCATTCGATCTATCCTAGAGTCCGTACTACGATAACACCAAAGCAATTTCATATTCATAATACTCAATCCGAACAAAGAATTATAAAGAGTCCCCAAAGTTTCCATCGAAGAAAAGATAATAAAAATGTGCACTAACCCCTATGCAAAGATTACCCCAATATCACCGTGGGAATCCGCAAGTTGAGTGCCATAACGTATATCAAGTGAATCAATAAGATACCCTAATGTCACCTCAAGTATTCATACCGCAAGACATACATCATGTGTTCTAAAATCTGAACATTCAATCCGACATGACAAAACTTCAAAGGGTAAAGATTCAATTCATCACAATAAGATTATAGAGGGGAGAAACATCATATGATCTGGCTATATTAACAAAGCCCATGATATAGATCACGAGAGAGAGAGAGAGAGAGATTAAACACATAGCTACTGGTACAAACCCTGAGCCCCGAGGGTGGACTACTCCCTCCTCATTGTGGTGGCCGCTGGGATGATGAAGATGGCCATCGGAGATGATTCTCCCCCTCCAGCAGGGTGCCGGAACGGGTCTAGATTGGTTTTCGGTGGCTATGGAGCCCTGCGGCGGCGGAACTTCTAATCTAGGTTAACACCGAGGGGTTTCGGAATATTTGGGAATTTATAGTGCAAAGAAGGGGTACGGGAGGCCACCAAGGTGGGCACAACCCACCTGGGCGCGCTAGGGCCCCCTGGCGCGCCCTGGTGGGTTCTGCCCCCTCAGGGCACCCCCCAGGTGCTGCTTTGGCCTACCAGGAGTCTTCTGGCTCATAAAAATGCCACAAAAAGTTTCGCGGTGTTTTGACTCCGTTTGATATTGATTTTCTGCGATGTAAAAAAACAAGCACAAAACAACAATTGGCACTTGGCACTGGGTCAATAGGTTAGTCCCAAAAAATGATATAAAGTTGCTATAAAATGATTGTAAAACATCCAGGAATGATAATATATTTGCATGAATACTTCGTAAATTATTGACACATTGGAGACGTATCAGCATCCCCAAGCTTAATTCCTACTCGTCCTCGAGTAGGTAAATGATAAAAGAAATAATTTATGAAGTGTGAATGCTAGCAAAGTGCACAAGTTTGATCATTGATAATTTCAATCACTTTTCCTAGCATCATAACAACAATTCTTTCTTATAGAACTTCTCATGTTATAGTGGCAACCCATTCACATGTTAAGGTTCAAACAATGAACTCTCTTGAAACTCAACAACCTATGTTCTCAGTCACCAGGCAATTGCAATTCAATGTTTTCAACGGAGTTTAAGTAAGAGCTCCACATACTCAACCATTGTCGGGGGACTAATCCACGAACACCTATGGGACCGGCGGACCGAGCCCCTTTCAGTTTGGCAGGGGGGCGGAGATCGCACGAAGAGCAGATCGAGGCGAGACACACGAGCAGTTTACCCAGGTTCGGGCTGCACGGATGCGTAAAACCCTACTCCTGCTTTGTGGTTTGTATTGAGTTCTTGCTCGGGAGCGCTGAGTGCTACAGTACACGCCAGCAGCTAACGAGACCGAGCGTGAGCTATTCTCTCCTTCCCACCGCTCTCCTCCTCTACGTTGCGGATGGGCCTCCTTTTATATGCTCAAGGGGTCACCGACAGGTGGCAACGTAGACAAGGGTAAAAATGGAAAGATGTTGCGGTTTGTACAGCTGCCCGCTACAATGTATCATACCTAACCCTGATGGCAGGGGACAAGGGCATTAAATGCCCGTCTGTGTCGCCCAAATAGTGCAAAAGGGACCGCCAGGGACGCCACCGCTCGCCACGATGGAAATCTTGTCAGCGCCGCTTGCCACCGCGCACCGCTGGTTGCACAGCCTCCCGCCACGTACGCCTGGAAGGGTCCCAGAGCGACATGTTGGCGGATGTGCTGGAGCGCGGGTACAGAGTGGTGGCTTGCCGCGGTCGTTGTCTTGTCGCGTCCGGGAGCTTGTCGCTCACCGGGCCTTGCCGGGACGCGTGGCGCGTCGCGGCAAGTTCCTTGAGATGCCTTGGTTGGCCTTCCCGGCAAGCTCCTCTTGCCGGGGTCTTGACTCCTTGGCTTGGATACTTTGTTCTTGAATGGCTCCAAAGGAACCACGGAGGACCTTGGCGGTCACCCGGCAAGCCTTGCCACGGGACGCTGCGACTGCCCGTGCACAAGTTCGGGATACTAGGGTACCCCTACTCTAGTACACCGACAGGAGCCCCCGGGCCTGGGCCATACATGGTGCCGAGCGTTGTTGGGCCAGGCCCAAAACAGGGCACGGGCACGCGCGGCCTGGGTTACGCCGTATCTCTCCCCGTATCCACCGCGCCCTCCCCAAATGGCACGCGTTGAATGCGGCGTCGTGGGAGAGATCGTGGGTGGTTTCTTTATTCGGAAAGGCGGAACGTCCGCCCCTCCCTCTTTATAAGCAGGGGAAACAGGGGTAGTGCGCCCATTCGCCGGTTGCTATTCCAATCTCGGAAACCTCCGCCACTCCTCCGTCTTCCCAAAGCTGAAAGAGAGCAGCGTCCTGCCCCCCTCCCATCGCCACCAGCACCACCAACGCCGTCGACCTCCTCCACCACTTCCGCCATGGCTCCGAAAGCCGACAAGGGGAAGGTTGTGAAGTCGACCGAGGCGCAGCGGCTTGCGGCGCTGCGAAAGGAGCGGGCAATCTCCCCCCCCCCCAAGCTCGCCGCGAGGGAGCTGAGGGAGTATTACTACCTCTTCTGGTCGACGGAGACGTGAGCGCATCCGTGCATGAAGGTACTTCCAGCCGCCGCTTGGAAAATGGCTCCAAATGGATATCCTTTCTTCGCCGTGTTCTTCTACTGCGGGCTCTGCCCGCCTTTCTCTGAGTTTTTCTGCGATATCATGAACACCTACGGGTTCCGCCTCCTTGACTTCACCCCCAATGCTGTTCTGACCATGGCAGTTTTCGCACATCTCTGCGAAAACTTTGTCGGAGTCTATCCAAATGTAGCCCTTTTTCGCCACTTCTTTATGCCCCGAGTAGAGAGAGGAGAGCCTTTATCCGGCGGAATCGCCTAGATCTCGAGGGCCGGCAAGAAGGACGCTTATCTGGAGGGAGAGTTCCGCGGCAAGTGGGAGGAATGGAGAGCAGACTGGTGCTGGATTGTCGAGGAGAACCCGCAGCCGTTCACCGCCCGGCGCCAAGCCCCAGCAGCACGCGGCAGCGATTGGAGCAACGTGGCCCCGGAAGACGATAGGCTGAAGATTGCCGTCACCCGGATCCAACGCCTCAGGCTTGCCGGGCTTACTGTAGGCGCTGTTGGCGCAGATTTTCTTCGCCGCCGCATCGCCCCCTTGCAGGAACGGAGGAGACCCGCCTGGGAATTCAAGAATGCGGCGGATATCATGAGGCTGCGTCCGGGCCTCAACTACAACTTCACTGTTCTGGAGCTTAACACGATGCTCCAGGAGCTGTTCAAGTACGACCCTGAGCATCCCGAAGTGTTCAGGTTGCCGAAGGGTGTCGTTCCGCTGTGCAACAACTCCGCGCTCGACCGCATCCATGCAATGATGCAGCTGTGCGATTCGCATGAAATTGTCCCAACTTGGCAAGAGCCTGCAGACGACGTTGTGCAGGAGTTCTTTGACGGCTTGGTAGAAGTGCCGGTCCGCTCCGACGAAAAGAAAGGCCTCACTCGCGACACCACCGATGCGGAGATGAAACGCATCGCCACCAGGCTGGAAGAGGCGGCGGCAGCCGCAGCTGCGGGCGAGTTTGGATTCACCGTGGAGGAGGCAGAGGCAGCAGAGGCGGCAAGCCGTGCCGAGCGAGAGGAGCTTGTCGGCAAGAAAGAGCTTGCCGGGCATGATGTCAAGTCGAGCGAGCCCGCCGAGGATACGAGCGGCTCGTTGGAGATCAACTCATCTTCCTCTTCATCCTCAGACAGCTCGCCACAAGTAGAGCCCCCAGCTCCACCAAGAAGGCGTCTCCACAAGGCCGGGGACGTAGTGGGCGGCGGGCGAGTCGACAGTTGCCGCGCCGCGCGACATGCTCTACCGCGGCAAGCACTGTTGCCGCGGGAGCACCTCACGCTGCTGCGGCAACTGGAGCGGGGTCCACCCGGACCACCGCTTCTGCTCCTGCCGCTTCCCACGTCGCGGCGGCAGCCGGAGCAGGGTCGTCTCAGACCACCTCCATAGTTCCCGCCAAGCGGCCAAGGGAAACTACTCCTCCGCCTTCTCGCGCCGTACGTGAGCCGGACTTCGACTTCTCCGCGTTCAGCTCCGACGAGGAAGAAGAAGAGTAAGATTCTCTTGTTGTACTTGTAGTTCTTCAATTCTTGCTGCTTTGTCTTGTATCTCATTTGCTTTACTCTGAACTCATTCCTTTTTAGGACTCTGGCCCAGAGAGCAGTGAAGAGAGCCAAGGTACCGGTGATTATCATCGAGGACGAACCCACCGCGACAGCAGGGGGTGCGTCCGAGACAACCTTGCCGGACCCGGCAACTGTTCTCCAGAGCAGCCCCCAGCGTAAGTATATGGCTTGCTTTCCGCTATTGGGCGCGCATGGATACTCTTCCTTTGCTGACATCTGACTGTTGGTTTGTGTAGGAGCAGAGCAGCCCCATCAGGAGCGCCCGGAGGCCGCCCCCGAAATGCCAAGGGAGAGTCCTCCGACAAGGGAGAGGTCTCCGACAAGGGAGAGGTCTCCGGCAAGGGAGAGTTCTCCGACAAGGGAGAAGTCTCCGGCAAGGGAGAGCTCTCCGGCAAGGGACAGCACCAGCGGCCCCCCGGCGGCGGAGACCACGACTGCGGAACCCGGTACAGGTAATCCTCTCGCTTCAAAACTTCCCTTGGGTTCTTCTTCTTTTGATCTTCTTTTTTGGATATTTGCTTGACTCTTCTCCCTTTTCCGGCCGTCAGACCCATCTGCTGCGGAGCCGATGGAGACCGAGGTTGCCGCCAACGACGCCGCTGCCACCGAAGAAGCAGCCGGCACTGACGATCCCACCGGCGCAGAGGCCGCCGAAGCTGCCGCCGCAGAAGCAGGCGAGGGGTATGGCGATCGCACTGACGGCCCTGAGGCCGCAGGAGCGCCAGGCGCTACGCCGACCGCCGATCCCTCTGCCGCTGCCGCAGCGTCAGGCTCCGAAGAGCCCCAGCCAGGCGTCTACTTGAAGGCCGGCAATGGCGTCTTCATCAATCTCCCCTGGGCATCAAGCTCCAGGGCGCCGGTCAAAGGAGAGAGCTTTGACGGAGAGGTGCTCGCCTCCGCTGGGCTGGCGCTGGTTAACGCGCCGAGCAGCAGCAGTAGCGAGCCTGAGGATGAGCGGCTGCTGCGGAAGCTGGTGTCGCTCTACCGCGCCCGGCAAGCCAAGCTGGAATCCCGTGAGGCGCTTGTCGCGAAGGCGGGAGTGGACATCGAAAAGCACGCGGAGGAGCTCCGGGGTCACAACCAGGAAGCTCTCCGGTCCCAGGCAGAGGAGCGGGCGCAACTTGCCGAGGAGCAGAAGGCCTTCCTCCTCGAGAGGGCTGAAGTCGAAGAGCAACAGCGGCTTGCCGCTGAAAAGCTGTCTGCGCAGGAAGGCGAGCTGGTGCAGCGGAAGGTCAACCTTGACAGCCACGAGGAGGAGCTTGCCGCGCGCGAGCGAACATTCGGCGGAGCCTTGAAGCAAGCAGAGGATGCTGCCGCAGCTGCCGAGGCCCCCAAAAAGGAGCTGGAGACGAAGGTGGCGCAGCTAGAGGCCGATCTCAAGGCGAGCGGTGAAGAGCTTGCCGCGCTCAAGCGTGAGCGGGAGAAGGACGCCTACAGCCACTCAGAGCTGCAGGCCCGTCTCGCCGAGAAGGGCAAGGAGCTTAGCGCCGCCAAGGACTCCAACGCAGATCTTGAGTTGAAGCTGACCACTTTGACCAAGACGCTGGACGGCGCCAGGGAGCAGGAGACGGCCTTGAAGGAGGAGATCATGGCCGACAAGGCGCTGCTGGCGAGTGCTGCTGCCGCTCAGAACACTTTTAGGGAGACTGTAGAGCACTGGACGGAGGGTCTCCTGAATGTTGCCGCAGACATTGACAGGGAGCTGGCGTAGCTGGGGATGGAGGATCTCGGGTATCCCTCCGACGAGAACCTCCAACCCAGCGCCAAGCTCACCTCATTCTTCAAAGGCGTGGCGACGGCCCTCCAGCGACTTCGGGAGAGGATCCCAAAGCAGCTCACCGACGAGTCGCGCAAGATCTGCGCGGGAGCTCTTCAAAAGGTGTTGCTGAAGGTGGCCTTCCGCAACCCGGGCCTCAACCTCACCAACGTCCTGAAGACCTTGCCTTCGGATGCTGATCTAGAGGCGCTCAAGACCCTTGTCGCACCCATTGTGGATAAGGTGAGCGGGATCAATAGGGTTGAGGGCGATCGCGTAGACTAGGCCGCCCGTTTTCTTCTTTTCTTGTCGCTGCTGGTCATGTTATGAGAACAATCTGTTAGAGCCGCGACGAGCTACCTTGTAATATAACTCTTTTTCGGGTAATGATTGCAATGTTATTTCCTTTACTTGATTCCTTCCTTTGTATGTTTTTGCCCTACGCTTTTAGGGAACTTGCCGGCGCAGGCACCTTGGCCGCGAGCGCTGAGTGCGGGACGTCAGCAGCCTGCTGGCGGTGCCGCTACCGACAAGAAACCTTGTCGCAACTAGTCACATCTCACTTAAGTTGTTGAGCGGACTCGAAACAAAGTAAGGGCGCAACTAGCTACGAGTTGGTTCCTCCGCGCACAGGTTTTCCATACAAAGTACGGTCGTTCAAGGAAGATAACTGAAAAATTTAAAAAATCTGATTGCTCAAGCTTTGGCAACTTAGCTTTTCCGTTGTTTGCTTCCCGGTAAGGCGAAACTTTCTTGAATGACGCCTGGTCCATACCATTATCTTCTCCTTTCCCCCCGGCAAACTTGTGGCCGAGGGACCCTTCCTTTCCTTGAGAAAAAAGAAAGAGGAGAAAATAAAGATATTGAGCCTTATGGCTCGTTGTTGCTTACCGGGGGTAGGTGCTGCACAAAGTGTCAGATAACACATGAGCTTTATGCACGGGGTCTGTGCCCGGCTTTGTACAAAGGATTACATGCAACAGCGGCAAGACTTGTACAAAAGGTGGTTGCCGGAACGGGTTCCGGCAACCGTGCCTTACGGGTAAAACTTACGAAGATGCTCAATGTTCCAGGAGTTGGTCGCCGAAATGCCATCTTCGGTCTCAAGGCGGACAGCGCCAGGCCTAGTGACTCGTTTCACCCGGTAAGGGCCTTCCCACTTCAGCGTCAACTTGTTGGAATTCTTAGCAGACTGAACACGCCGAAGAACAAGGTCGCCTTCCTCGAGACTTTTGGCGTTAATTTTGCGGCTATGGTAGCGGCACAAAGCTTGCTGGTAGCGAGCAGCTCGTACAGCAGCCTGAAGACGGTCTTCCTCAAGGAGCAGCGCGTCATCTTGTCGCAGCTGCTCTTGCTCCAGCTCATCATAAGCGAGCACTCGAGGTGACCCGTATACGAGTTCTGTGGGGAGAACTGCCTCTGCTCCATAGACTAGAGCGAAAGGTGTCTGGCCAGTGGCTCGATTTTGCATCGTCCTGATCGACCAAAGAACTGCCGGCAGCTCCTCAATCCAGTTTCTTACGCACTTGTGCAGCTTGTCGAAAGTCCTGGTCTTGAGCCCACGCAGCACTTCAGCATTTGCCCTCTCCGCTTGACCGTTGCTTCTCGGGTGAGCAACAGAAGCGAAGCAGACCTTGGCGCCAAGATCTTGGACGTACTGCATGAAGGTGCGGCTCGTGAATTGTGTGCCGTTGTCGGTGATTATCCTGTTAGGGATCCCGAAGCGGCAAACAATCGACCTGAAGAACTTGACTGCTGACTGTGTTGTCACCTTCCTCACTGCTTCCACTTCCGGCCACTTTATGAACTTGTCGATTGCAACGTACAAGTACGCAAAGCCCCCGACTGCTCGGGGAAAGGGGCCAAGGATGTCGAGCCCCCAGACCGAAAATGGCCAGGATAAAGGGATCGTCTGGAGAGCTTGAGCTGGCTGGTGTATCTGCTTGGAATGGAACTGGCACGCTTCACACTTGGTTACTTGTGCAGTTGCATCCTGGAGGGCTGTCGGCCAAAAGAAACCTTGCCTGAATGCTTTGCCGGCAAGTGCTCTTGCGCCAATGTGGTGACCACATATGCCTCCATGTATCTCCGCCAACAGCTTTTGTCCATCTTCCCGGTGAATACACTTCAATTTCACACCGTTGAGTCTTCTTCTGTACAGTGTGTTGTCGACAAACTGATACATACTTGACTGCCGGGCTACTCTTTCTGCTTCTTCTTGCTCTTCGGGAAGTTCTCTTGTCTGAAGGAAACGGACAATCTGCTGTGCCCATGCTGGAGCTTGTGGCTTGACAACAAGGACTAAAGGCACATCTACTGCTGCGGGAACATCCGCTTCTACGGTGAGAACCCGAGGCTCTGCCGGAGCTTGACGTTCCCCGGCAAGCTTGCCGGAGCAAAACTTGTTGGTAGCCTCTGCTTCAACGGAACAAACCCTAGGGCTTGCCGGAGCAGACTGCTCCTCAGCATTCTTGGTGTTGATCTTGGGGCCCTTCTTGGCGGCGGCTTCGGGAAGCTCTGCCGGAAAATAGTCACCAGAAATCAACTTCCTCTTCTTGCTCTGTCCAGTTGATGGCGTTACGGACGGTCGAGTCAGCTTGAGCACAAAGATCCCTGGTTCCACAGGTAACTTAAGTGCGGCGCACTTTTATAGGCCATCGGCAATGTCGTTCTGAGCTCTTGGAACATGCTCCATCTGTAGGCCGTCAAAGTGCTCTTCTAGCTTTCTCACTTCGTCAACGTAGGCTTCCATCAACGGACTCTGATAACTCTTGTTCACTTGGCGGACGACAAGCTGTGAGTCACCCCTGACAATGAGCTTCTTGATCCCAAGGTCTGCCGCGATCCTGAGACCGGCAAGCAAGCCTTCATACTCTGCAGTATTGTTTGTTGCTTGCTCCTTGGGAAAGTGCATCTGGACTACGTACTTGAGGTGCTCTTCGGTGGGTGCGACAAGCAGCATGCCAGCGCCGGCGCCTTGCAGCGAGAAGGCACCATCAAAGTACATCAGCCACTCTTTGCTTGCTTCCTTGACGGGGAAGCTCGTTTTTGGAATTTCTTCATCTGGTGTTGGCGTCCACTCTGCTATGAATTATGCCAATGCTCTGCTTTGGATAGTTGACGTACTCTCAAACTTGAGGCCAAAGCTTGACAGTTCCAGTGCCCACTCAACAATCCTGCCTGTTGCTTCTGGATTCTGTAGTATCCTCTTCAGCGGAAAACGAGTGACAACAGTGATCTCATGTGCTTGGAAGTAATGGCGCAGCTTTCTCGAGGCCATGAGAAGGCCGAAAAGCAATTTCTGCACACCAGAGTACCTTGACCTAGCCCCCTGCAGAAGGGAACTGACAAAGTATACTGGGCGCTGCACCATTCTCTTATGTATCTCCTCGCGCGCCTGCACAGATCCATCTTTGTCGGGACCAGAGCTTGTCGGGGAAGCCCCCTGCTTGTCGCTGGATGCGCCTGCCGTGGTTGCTGGCTCGTCATCTGCCTCCCTCTCTGCCACTAACGCAGCACTAACCACTTGATTGGTTGCCACTATATACAGCAGCAACTTCTCTTGTGGCTTAGGTGCGACAAGTGTTGGAGTGGAGGACAGGTATCTCTTCAAGTTTCGCAGCGCAGCCTCCGCTTCCGGAGTCCATTTCATTGGACCCGCCTTTTTCAGAATTTTGAAAAACGGCAGGGCGTGCTCAGCAGACCTAGAGATAAACCTGCTGAGAGCAGCCACCAACCGGCAAGTCTTAGTACATCCTTGACGCGCTTTGGTGCTTCAATCTGCTCAATGGCCTTGATCTTGTCGGGATTGGCTTCAATTCCCCGCTGAGACACGAAGAACCCGAGAAGCTTGCCGGAGGGGACTCCAAACACACACTTTTCGGGGTTGAGCTTGAGGTTGATCTTGCGCAGATTTGCAAAGGTCTCGTCTAAATCTTGAATCAGGGTTGCCTTGTCCTTGCTCTTGACCACTATGTCATCCATGTAGGCTTCCACATTTCTGTGTATTTGTGGCTCAAGAGCGACATGGACTACCCTTGCAAATGTTGAACCAGCATTCTTTAAACCGAAAGGCATCCGTATGAAACAGTACGTGCCACATGGAGTTATGAATGCGGTCTTCTCCTCATCTTCTTCTGCCATGAAGATTTGATGGCATCCTGAGTATGCGTCAAGAAATGAAAGCAAGTCACATCCGGCCGTGGAGTCAACAATCTGGTCAATGCGCGGCAAGGGAAATGGGTCTTTGGGACAAGCTTTATTAACATCGGTGAAGTCGATGCAAAGCCTCCATTTCCCATTTGCCTTGCGCACGACTACAGGATTGGCCAACCACGTAGGATGCAGCACTCCTCTGACAAGGCCTGCTGCTTCCAATTGCTTGATCTCTTCTGCGATGAATTCTTGGCACTCTACTGCTTGCTTCCTGACCTTCTGCTTGACGGGCCGCGCATGAGGACAAACGGCAAGATGGTGCTCAATTACTTTCCTGGGAACACCGAGGATGTCAGACGGTTGCCACGCAAACATGTCGACGTTCGCCCGCAGGAAAGTAATGAGCGCGCTTTCCTATTTAGGGTCAAGAGTGGCACTGATGGTGAAAGTACCACCAGTGCCGTCCTCCTTGGCGGACACCTTCTTGGTTTCTGGCGGAGCTGCCATTGTCTTCTTACACTTGCCGGTGGAGCTCGATGGTGCGTCCTCGACGGTAGCGCAGCACTCCGAAGAGGTGCGCTTGCCGGAGTGGGCATCAGAACTCTTGCCGGACTTGGTCTTCTTCTTCCCCCCGGGAGCTTCAACGGCAGGTGACTTGCGATCTATTGCGGCTGCCGCTTCCCGGTAGATCTTGTCGGCGCAGATAAGAGCATCCTTCTTGTCGCCAGGGACAGAGATGACGCTTATCGGGCCTGGCATTTTTAGCATGTTGTATGCGTAGTGATAGGCTGCCAGGAACTTGGCGAGTGCCGGACGGCCGAGTATCCCATTGTAAGGCAATGGAAAATCGGCAACGTCAAAAGTGACCATCTCAATCCTGAAGTTCAACTCGTTGCCAAATGTTACTGGCAACATGACCTTCCCCTTCGGCTGGCTCCTTCCCGGGTTGATTCCTTGGAATGTGCCGGTCTCTTCAAGCTCGCTGTCAGGGATCTGGAGTTTCTGGAGTATAGCGGAGGAGATCAAGTTCAAGCCGGCCCCGTCGTCAACTAGCATCTTAGTGACCTTGAGGTTGCGGATAGTTGGTGAAACCAACATCGGCAAGCACCCGACCGCAGTTGTGTGATCAGGGTGGTCCTCAATATCAAAGATGATAGGCGTGCTGGACCATTTCAGAAGCTTGCGTGACTCGGCAGGTGGTTCTGCCGCATTGACTTCCCGCACCCACTGCTTGAGTTGGCGGTGCGAAGTATGCAGTGAAGCACCGCCGTCAACGCACAAGACCTCTGTGGCTTTCTGGAACTCCTGCTCACTGGTCTCAACATCATCCATGTCTTCGTCATCGTCGTCATCTTCATCCTTGTCGCGGCCGCGGGGAGGCCTGTCTCCTTGCCGCTGCTTGGCCTTGCCGCGGCATCCTCCCCGGCCGTTATGCTTCTTGCCGGATTCTCCAGCGCCTCCTTGGGCCCTCTCCTTGTCGCATCGCTCGTATTCAGCCTTTTGCTGTTGGACAAGCTGCTCGACCTTCTTGCAGCTTTGGAGGTCATGGCCCTTGGTGCGGTGGATCTTGCAGTACTGCTTGTCGGTGCCGTCCTGCTTGTCGGCGACCGCCACAGCCTGGCAGTTGGTGCATGCGGCAATCTCCTTGCCGGAGCTACCAGCTTTGGCTTTCTTGGCGCCACCTTCGTTGCCGGACTGCTCAATGACTAGCACATCTTTGCCTTTCTTCTTCCTATTGTTCCGCCGCCGGTTTTTCTTTACCGGGGCAGCATCCTCGCTGTCAGATCCTCCTGCTCCTGTATTCTCTCTGGGGAGTTTCCTCCCTTCCTCAGCACGTGCACACTTGTTGGCCAGGGCATACAGCTCACTGACGTCTCTGATCTTGCACATCGCCATCTCCCCCCGCATCCTACGGTTACGCACATTCTGATGGAACACGCTGATGACCGCGGCAGGGTGGACATCTGGGATGTTGTGCTATACACGGCTGAATCTCTAAATGTACTTGCGCAGGGGCTCTCCTTCCTTCTGGGCGAGCAGGTGAAGGTCACTCTCTTGGCCATGAGGTTTGTGGCCGCCTGTAAAGGCGCCGACAAACTGATGGCATAGGTCTGCCCAGGAGGATATGGAGTTGTCCGGCAAATGCATGAGCCAGGACCTGAAGTTGGGCTTGAGCACCAGCGGGAAGTAGTTGGCGAGGATCTTGTCATCTTGCCCCCCGGCAGCTTGCACCGCGATGGTGTAGATGCTGAGGAACTCCGACGGATGCGACTTGCCGTCGTACTTCTCTGGTACGTCTGGCTTGAAATTCTTCTTGTTGGGCCACTGGACTTGCCGCAGCTCACGAGTAAACGCAGGGCAACCTACCGCGTACGGCAAGTCGCCTGGTTTCCCTGGCGCATGCATGTCGACAGAGGGCCCAGCGCGCTGGTCTGATTGACGCCGCGCTTCTCTTCGGCGCTTGATGCGTGTACGAGTGTCTTCTTGCTGTCGTTCGTGAAGAACTTGGCGCTGATCGCGACGAGCTCGTGGATCTGATGACGCGGTGGAGTTGCTGTCGGGGTGGATCCGGCGAGTCGGCGATCTTGGCCTTCGGGGCGGAGAGTGCATGGTGGTTGCACCCCCACCGGTCTTGTCGCCACCGGCTCGTGCCTGGCTGATTTGCCGCGGCTGCGATGTACTCGGCTGCCGTGGAGTGTCGCCGTTAGCGAAGCCAATGAGACTCTGAATGGTGGCCCTCCAGTCGTCGATCTTGTCTGCCGCTGGAGGGTAGTATAGGAGCAGTTGAGCTCGCGCCAAAGCTTCTGCTGAAGTGGCGGGCGGCGGCGGCGAACGGTGCGAGGAACGGGATATGCTCGGACTTCTAACTATGTTAGAAGGAGCATTATCTCGTCCAGGCGACCGTGCCCCGCTCATGCCAGCATGTTGGCGTGCATGCTGGTCTTGAGCACTCCGAGATCCACATGCTCGATCTTGGTCCAGCAAACGTATGGTGCTATGAGTACCATGACGCTGCCGGTCCCGCACCTCCTGGGATGGGCACGGTGCATGTATGGACGCCGAGGTCTTGGAGTGCGCCCGGTCCTTGTGGGAGCCGACTGCGCCGCCGATGGGCAGCGCAGCCTCGTCCTTGGACCTGGCAGCACCGTGGGCTCCCTCGGCGACACCCGTTCTTCCGCCGGCGTCTACCCCACCAGCCGTTTGCTCCGGCGGTGGTGGATTCGGCGCGGACGGAGCAGCCGCCTCCAAAGCCTTCTTCTTCGGCGGCATGTCGATGAAGACGATGAATATTCAGCTCGTGCGAACGCCGGATCAGGTTCACACAACCTCGACGCCCCCCTACCTGGCGCGCCAAAGATGTCGGGGGACTAATCCACGAACACCTATGGGACCGGCGGACCGAGCCCCTTTCGGTTCGGCAGGGGGGCGGAGATCGCACGAAGAGCAGATCGAGGCGAGACACACGAGCAGTTTACCCAGGTTCGGGCCGCACGGATGCGTAAAACCCTACTTCTGCTTTGTGGTTTGTATTGAGTTCTTGCTTGGGAGCGCTGAGTGCTACAGTTCACGCCAGCAGCTAACGAGACCGAGCATGAGTTGTTCTCTCCTTCCCACCGCTCTCCTCCTCTACGTTGCGCATGGGCCTCCTTTTATATGCTCAAGGGGTCACTGACAGGTGGCAACGTAGACAAGGGTAAAAATGGAAAGATGTTGCGGTTGGTATAGCTGCCCGCTACAGTGTATCATACCTAACCCTGATGGCAGGGGACAAGGGCATTAAATGCCCGTTTGTGTCGCCCAAATAGTGCAAAAGGGACCGCCAGGGACGCCACCGCTCGCCACGATGGCAATCTTGTCAGCGCCGCTTGCCACCGCGCACCGCTGGCTGCACAGCCTCCCGCCACGTACGCCTGGAAGGGTCCCAGAGCGACATGTTGGCGGATGTGCTGGAGCGCGGGTACAGAGTGGTGGCTTGCCGCGGCAAGCGCCTTGCCGCGGTCGTTGTCTTGTCGCGTCCGGGAGCTTGTCGCTCACCGGGCCTTGCCGGGATGCGTGGCGCGTCGCGGCAAGTTCCTTGAGATGCCTTGGTTGGCCTTCCCGGCAAGCTCCTCTTGCCGGGGTCTTGACTCCTTGGCTTGGATACTTTGTTCTTGAATGGCTCCAAAGGAACCACGGAGGACCTTGGCGGTCACCCGGCAAGCCTTGCCACGGGACGCTGCGACTGCCCGTGCATAAGTTCGGGATACTAGGGTACCCCTACTCTAGTACACCGACAACCATCATATAGTCTTTTATGATTGCTAACACTCACCGCATACACATGATGTTTCAACCGGACACATAGAAAGATAGGGGCTTATTGTTTTCCCTCCCAACGTATTCACCTCAAGGCTGATGTCAACAATAATAACTCATGCTACCCATATTCAACTGGACATATGTGCCTACATATTTACTCACCACATGATGATTACCAAAAGAGAAAATAAAAAAGGAATAGAGAGGAATACTTTGACTCTTTGCATAAAAGTAAATACTGAAAAGTAAAAGATATGCCATTCACAGAGGGAAGCAGAGGTTGTCATGCACTTATTTGTTTGTATGCTCAACCCCTTAGTGCAAAAGAACATCACATTATATCGCCCCTTATGATAGAAACCTTTACTATGCAGTCCATCGCTTTTATTAATTTGCCATCACAAGTTCGTACAACGCACAATTTTCTCTTACACTAAATGATCTCACACTTTTAGAAGCAATTTTTATTGCCTTATTGCACCCATGACAACTTACTTGAAGGATCTTGCTAAATCCTTAAGTAGGTATGGTGGACTCTTCAAAATAAGATTTGGGTTTAAGGGTTTTTTGGATGCACAAGTAGTATCTCTACTTGGTGCGGAATTTTTTCCTAGCAAAGATGGGGGGCAAGCACCACATGTCGAAGGATCTATGACAATATAACATCTATGTGAATATGAACAAACCTAAACCATTACGTTGTCTTCCTTGTCCAACGTCAACAATTTTGGCATATAATATTTTGATGGGGGCTCACAATCACAAAAGATTTCCATGATAGTGTATTTATATGTGAAAGTTCTCTTCCTTATACTAATAATTCATGAATTGCTTGTATGACTAATATTGTGATTGCCAAGCCTCAAAAGATTTCACTTTCTAAACCCAACGTGAAGCTACCACTAGGCATGATATGATTTCAACTTCATGACATTCAATTTATTCAACAATTTACTCATAGTATATAGGTGAAGCACAAGAGTAAATGACATAGAAAAGAGCTTCGTTGACGGGGTGTGAATGCCGCTTACTTAGCCTCCTTGGCAACTATTTGAGAACTCTATTTTATTAAAAAACTTTCAGATCTAAGTACTTTATTGAAACAGCAAGAAAAACAAAATAAAATGACAAACCAAGGATGACACACATCATGTGAAGAAGCAAAAACTTAGGCTCAACTGATACTAACCGATAATTGTTGAAGAAGAAAGGTGGGATGCCTACCGGGGCATCCCCAAGCTTAGATGCTTGAGATTTCTTGAAATATTATCTTGGGATGCCTTGGGCATCCCCAAGCTTGAGCTTTTGTGTCTCCTTAATTCCTCTCATATCACGGTTTTCCTAAATCTCAAAAGCTTCATCCATTCAAAACTCAACAAGAACTCGTGAGATAAGTTAGTATAAACCAATGCAAAAACCTTATCATTATCTACTGTAGCAAATCACTAAAATTATTATTTAACATTGCATACTAAATGCCTCTGCATATTTAATACTCCTATCCTTAAATAGAATCATTAAACAAGCAAACATATGCAAACAATGCAAACATAACAACAATCTGCCAAAACAGTACAGTCTGTAAAGAATGCAAGAGTATCTATACTTCCCTAACTCCAAAAATTATTAAAATTTTATACACTTTAGAAAATTTATCAAAGCTCATTTTTCAAAAACTTTCAACATTTTATCACATTCTGACTTTTTTAGGGAACTTTTGCAACAGCAGTAAACTTTCTGTTTTCAAACAGCAACATGTATACTTGTGAAATAAGATGCAAAACATTATTCTAAATAACAGCAAGCAAATCCTAACAAAATAAATTGACGCTCCAAGCAAAACACATATCATGTGACGAATGAAAACATAGCTCCAAGTGAGGTTACCGATAATGTTGAAGACGAAAGAGGGGATGCCTTCCGGGGCATCCCCAAGCTTAGTTGCTTGGACCTTCCTTGAATATTTCCTTGGGGGTGCCTTGGGCATCCCCAATCTTAGGTTCTTGTCACTCCTTATTCTCCTCATAGCAAGGCACCCCCAATCTTAGGTTCTTGTCACTCCTTATTCTCCTCATATCGATATCGCACCCAAAACTTGAAAACTTCAGTCACACAAAACTTAACGGAACTTTATGAGATTGGTTAGTATGATAAAGAGCAAACCATTTCACTTTTGTTACTGCCAAAGACAAGATTCATAATTGTTCTCACACAATGCCTACAGTATCATATCATTTCCACAAGTTATATTGAGTAATATAAGCCATAAACTAGAAAACAAGCAAACTATGCATTGAAAACAGAATCTTTAAAAAACAGAACAGTCTGTAGTAATATGTACTCCAACCATACTTCTTCTACTCCAAAAATTCTACAAAATTAGGAAAACCTGAGAAATTTGTATATTATTCTTCTGCAAAAAGAATCAACTCAGATGCACTCTTCTATTAAGAACTAGAATTATTTTCGTGACTGCAAAAGTTTCTATTTTCAGCAAGATCAAAGTAACAAACACCCAACAAGATCCTAAAGGCTTTACTTGGCACTTTATTGAAACAAAAGCAATGAAAACGTGATTACTACAGTAGCCTAATCATATGAACACACAAAAACAGCAGGTAAAAGTGTTGGGTTGTCTCCCAACAAGCGCTTTTCTTTAATGCCTTTTAGCTAGGCATGATGATTTCAATGATGCTCGCATAAAAGATAAGAATTGAAACATGAAGAGAGCATCATGAAGCATATGACTAGCACATTTAAGTCTAACCCACTTCCTATGAATCGGGATTTTGTGAGCAAACAATTCATGGGAGCAAGAATCAACTAGCATAGGAAGGCAAAACAAGCATAACTTCAAGATTTTCAACACATAGAGAGGAAACTTGATATTATTGCAATAAGTAGAAGCACATGTTCCTCTCTCATAATAATTTTCATTAGCATCATGAATGAATTCAACAATATAGCTATCACATAAATCATTCTTTTCACGATACATAAGCATAGAAATTTTATTACTCTCCACATAAGCAAATGTATTCTCATGAATAATGGTGGGAGCAAACTCAACAAAATAACTATCATGTGATTCGAAATTAAAATCATGATGACAAGTTTCATGGTTATCATTATTCAATATAGCATACATGTCATCACCATAATCATCATAGATAGGAGGCATGCTTTCATCATAATAAATATTCCCATCAAAACTTGGGGAACTAAAAATACCATCTTCATCAAACATAGCATCCCCAAGCTTATGGCTTTGCATATCGTTGGAATCATGGATATTCAAAGAATTCATACTAACAACATTGCAATCATGCTCATCATTTATGCCAAACATTTTATTGAATTCTTTTTCTATCAACTGAGCACAATTTTCCTTTCCATCATTTTCACAGAAGACATTATAAAGATAAACAATAATATGGTGCAACCTCAATTCCATCTTTTTATGTAGTTTTCTTTTATAAACCAAACTAGTGATAAAACTAGAAACTAAAAGATTCAATTGCAAGATCTAAAGATATACCTTCAAGCACTCACCTCCCCGGCAACGGCGCCAGAAAAGAGCTTGATGTCTACTATACAACTTTATTATTGAAGACACGTGTTGGGCCTCCAAGCGCAGAGTTTTGTAGGACAGTAGCAATTTTCCCTCAAGTGGATGACCTAAGGTTTATCAATCCGTGAGAGGTGTAGGATGAAGATGGTCTCTCTCAAACGACCCTGCAACCAAATACAAGAAATCTCTTGTGTCCCCAACACACCCAATACAATGGCAAATTGTATAGGTGCACTAGTTTGGCGAAGAGATGGTGATAAAGGGTAATGCGGATGGTAGAAATATATTTTTATAATCTGAATAAATAAAAACAGAAAGGTAGCAAATACTAAACGGGCACAAAAACGATATTTCAATGTTTAAAAACAAGGCCTAGGGTCCGTACTTTCGCTAGTGCAACCTCTCAACAATTTAAACATAGTTGGCTCATATGATTATCCCTCAAAGTGTAAGGAAGAATCACTCCTGGGTTCCTATTAGCGGAGAACAAAAGATAGGAATTGTTTGTAGGGTACTAAACCACCTCAAAGATATTCTTTCCGTTCAATCTATTCAAGAGTCCGTACTAAAACAACACAAAGCTATTTTTCTGTTCGATCTATCCTAGAGTCTATACTAAGATAACACCAAAGCAAGTTCATATTCATAATACTCAATCCACACAAAGAACTATAAAGAGTCCCCAAAGTTTCCGTCAGAGAAAAGATAATAAAAACGTGCATCAACCCCTATGCAAAGATTACCTTGATATCACCGTGAGAATCCGCAAGTTGAGTACCATAACGTATATCAAGTGAATCAATAAGATACCCCAATGTCACCTCAAGTATTCATACCGCAAGACATACATCATGTGTTCTCAAATCTGAACATTCAATCCGACATGACAAAACTTCAAAGGGTAAAGAGTGAATTCATCACAACAAGAGTATAGAGGGGAGAAACATCATATGATCTGAATATATTAACAAAGCCCATGATATAGATCACGAGAGAGATTAAACACATATGTATTTCGGTGGCTACTCCCTCCTCATCGTGATGGCTGCCGGGATGATGAAGATGGCCACCGGAGATGATTCCCCCCTCCGGCAGGGTGCCAGAACGGGTCTAGATTGGTTTTCGGTGGCTACGGAGCCCTGAGGCAGCAGAACTTCTAATCTAGGTTAACCCGAGGGGTTTCAGAATATTTGGGAATATATAGTGCAAAGAAGGGGTACGGGAGGCCATCGAGGTGGGCACTACCCACCTCGGGGCACCCCCAGGTGCTGCTTTGGCCCATCGAGAGTCTTCTGGCCCATAAAAAATCCACAAAAATTTCCGCGGTGTTTGGACTGGGTCAAGCATAGAAATTTTACAATGTAACTATCATATGTTCCTCTCTCGTACTAATTTTCAGTAGCATCATGAATGAATTAAACAATGTAACTATCACATAAAGCATTATTTTCATGATGCACAAGCATAGAAATTTTACAACTCTCCACATAAGCAAAATTCTTCTCATCAATAGTAGTGGGAGCAAACTCAACAAAATAACTATCATGGGATTGAAAATTAAAATCAAGATGACAAGTTTCATGGTTCTCATTATTCTTTATAGCATTCAAGTCATCACAATAATCAACATAGATAGGAGGCATGCTTTCATCATAATAAATTTGCACATGAAAACTTGGGAGACTAAAAATATCATCTTCATCAAACATAGCATCCCCAAGGTTGTGGCTTTGCATATCATTAGCATCATGGATCTTCAAGGAATTCATACTAACAACATTGCAATAATGCTCATCATTCAAATATTTAGTGCCAAACATTTTAAAGGATTCTTCTTCTAACACTTTGGCACAATTATCGGAATCCTTATTTTCACGAAAGACATGATACGTCTCTGTCGTATCTACTTTTCAAACACTTTTGCCCTTTTTTGGGCTCTAACTTGCATGATTTGAATGGAACTAACCCGGACTGGCGCTGTTTTCAGCAGAATTGCCATGGTGTTATTTTTGTCTAGAAATAAAATT
This sequence comes from Triticum monococcum, assembly GCA_034509565.1. Lineage (NCBI taxonomy): Eukaryota > Viridiplantae > Streptophyta > Magnoliopsida > Poales > Poaceae > Triticum > Triticum monococcum. Next base: position 696,768,047 of record CM067845.1, read on the forward strand.
TCTCGGAATGACCTGAAAATCAACGGAGATTATTTTTAGAATATATAAAAAATAATGGAAGAAGAATCCACGTCAGGGGGCCCACACCCTGTCCACGAGGGTGGGGGCACGCCTACCCCCCTGGGCGCGCCCCCCGCCTCGTGGGCCCCCTGACGCTCCACCGACCTCAACTCCCACAACATATATTCACTTTAGGGGAGAAAAAAAATAAGAGAGAAGGATTCATCGCATTTTACGATATGGAGCCGCCGCCAAGCCCTAAACTCTCTCGGGAGGGCTAATCTGGAGTCCGTTCGGGGCTCCAGAGAGGGGAATCCATCGCCATCGTCATCATCAACCTTCCTCCATCACCAATTTCATGATACTCAACCTTCCTCCGGGGCGTGAGTAATTCCATTGTAGGCTTGCTGGACGGTGATGGGTGGGATGAGATTTATCATGTAATCGAGTTAGTTTTGTTAGGGTTTGATCCCTTGTATCCACTATGTTCTAAGATTGATGTTGCTATGACTTTCTTCTGCTTAATGCTTGTCAATAGGGACCGAGTGCCATGATTTCAGATCTGAACCTATTATGTTTTCATGAATATATGTGAGTTCTTGATCCTATCTTGCAAGTCTATAGTCACCTATTATGTGTTATGATCCGTTAACCATGAAGTGACAATAATCGGGACCATTACCGGTGATGACCGTAGTTTGAGGAGTTCATGTATTCACTATGTGTTAATGCTTTGGTCCGGCACTCTATTAAAAGGAGGCCTTAATATCCCTTAGTTTCCAATAGGACCCCACTGCCACGGGAGGGTAGGACAAAAGATGTCATGCAAGTTCTTTTCCATAAGCACGCATGACTATATTCGGAATACATGCCTACATTACATTGATGAACTGAAGCTAGTTCTGTGTCACCCTATGTTATAACTGTTGCATGATCGATCGCATCCGACATAATTATCCATCACTGATCCATTGCCTACGAGCTTTTCATATATTGTTCTTCGCTTATTTACTTTTCCGTTGCTACTGTTACAATCATTATAAAACCCAAAAATATTACTTTTGCTACCGTTACCACTACTATCATATTACTTTGCTACTAAATACTTTGCTGCAGATATTAAGTTTCCAGGTGTGGTTGAATTGACAACTCAGCTGCTAATACTTGAGAATATTCTTTGGCTCCCCTTGTGTCGAATCAATAAATTTGGGTTGAATACCGTACCCTCGAAAACTGTTGCGATCCCCTATACTTGTGGGTTATCAAGACTATTTTCTGGCGCCGTTGCTGGGGATCATAGCTCAATTCTTTGAGTCACTTGGGATTTATATCTGCTTATCACTATGAAGAACTTGAAAGATCAAAAAACCAAGCTTTTACCTTCAACTGCGAGGGGACACTACTAGGGAAAACCCTATACACCGAATCTTAGCAGCAGCGCAGCTCAAAAAGGAGCGCTGCTGCTAATTAGTAGTAGCGCAGGTGTGGAAAACCCGCTACTGACAAGTGCTTAGCAGTAGGGCGCTTGACGTAACCCGCGCTGCTACAAATATCGACCGACAATGCCCACCCAACTCCATTGAGCAGCAGCGCGGTGCCGCGAGCCGCGCTACTGCTATAGCTGTAGTAGTAGCGTGGTTTTTCTGAGGTCGCTGCTGCTAATTTTCAAATTAGGCACACTTATTTTCCCGGTTAGCAGTAGCGCTTGTACCGAAAGCGCGATGCTGCTACTTTCTTAGCAGCAGCGCGTTTTACGTACCGCGTTACTGCTAATCCGCACCCACCACCTTTTCCCCACCCGTCCTCCCCCTCCCCCTCCTCTCCCTTTCCCCTACATCTCCCACTCTCACTCTTCTTCTTCCTCAATACTTCTCCCCCATTACTCTCCCTCTTCTACCAACCTTTCTCTCTCTTCATTACTCCTACCTAACTACACCACCTCCATTAATGCATCTCCTTTCTCTTTTTCCTTCCCCCTCCACTAGTTGAAGTTGTCTCCTCCCAAATTAGGTAGCTAGGGAGATGTAGCATTTAGTTAAGTGACCTATTTGCCCCCTAACTAGATCTATCTTTGTCGAGAAGAGCTTTGTGCACTTTTGATCTCCCTACATCATCATCTCCACCGTGTGCACGATCTCGAGATATAGGTGATTAAAATTTCATGCTTTTGCAAAATGGAAATATATTTATGTGTGTGTGTGATATGTTTATGGAAATTGTGTGTGTGGCATGAGTTGATGCCAAATTGTGCTTTTGAGTTGCGTATGTTTTGCCGAAATGTCGATTTATTTCCGTTTCGGCGAATTCCGGGCAAACTCTAGATATATATATGTCCTATTTTTAAGGAAGGTCATGTCGAATTTTTGTATGACTTTGATGCATGCACACATTTTTATAATCAATTTGTTTATTATTACCGTGCAGAGTTGACGATGGTCAGTGGAACGATGGTGGACAGGTGGTTGCGATCGGCGGTGAGGACATGAAAGAAAATAACAGGACATAGGTTTTATGTCCGTGTCGAAAATGCAAAGGAATAGTTTGGCTCGACTCCCATGATGATGGTCGTGTCGAAGCGCACCTGCTCATGACTGGTTTCATGGATGGCTATACTCAATGGATAATTGAAGATGAGGATGATGATGTTGAGGATGCCGACGGGGCAGGCAATGATGACACGGGGCAAGACGAAGAGATGATCGATAATGGCGGTGGGGAAGACGCCAGACATGGCGGCGGAGAAGGGGCCAGACATGGTGGCGGAGAAGGGGCCGGACATGGCGGCGGAGAGAATGACATGGACTCCACGCAGCAGAGTTTGTCGGTACTAAGTTCAATCGTGCAGGACCCTCATGTTCAAGCATTGGTTCGCAAGGAGACGAGTACTGAGAGAGCTGCTTCTAGAGAGGAGGCTAAGCTGGAGCAACTGGTGGTAGACTCGAACACTCCATTGTATGATGGTTGCAATCCTGAGGTGACCCGCTTGAGTTTCACGCTCCAACTCCTGAAGACGAAGGCTAAAAACAAATGGACCGACACTAGCCTCGATGAGCATCTCAAGTACCTAAAGGATGTTCTTCCCGCGGGTAATCTATCTCCTAGTAGTGTTAATGAGGCCAAGAAGATCGTGTGCCCTCTTGATCTGCCACATGTTAGATACCATGCATGCATCAACGATTGCATAATTTATCGGAAGGAGCACGCGGAAAAAACAAGCTGTCCGGTGTGCAATACTTCTCGATACAAGAAGGCCGGGAAGAAATGTCCCCAGAAAGTGGTATGGTACTTACCGATCACTCCCCGTATCCAGAGGTATTTTGTAGATCCCAAGGAAGCAAAGCTAATGTGCTGGCACGCGGAGAGGAAGAAGCCCGACGATGGAGATGATCCGAAGCTGAGACACGTCAAGGATGGAAGCCAGTGGAGAGTGTTGAACAACTTCTATCGGTATTTTGCATGTGATGCAAGGAACATCATGCTCGACGCGTGTACCGATGGCATGAATCCGTTTGGCAACCAGAACAAGATCCATAGCACATGGCCCGTGTTTGTATGGATGTACAACCTCCCCCTGGTTGTGCATGAAATCGAAGTACATTCACATGAGCATGCTTATTCAAGGGCCAAAACAACCAGGATATAATATTAATTTGTATCTGGGGCTACTTCAAGAGGAGTTAGACACGTTATGGAAAACACCGGCCAAGACATGGGACGCCAGCAAAGGCGAGTATTTCAACATGAGAGCCGCGCTGATCACGACAGTGCAGGACTATCTCGGTTATGGATATGTGGCAGGCCAGGTGTGCCATGGATATTGCGGATGCACGCGGTGCATGGATGATACGACGTCTCAGCAGCTAACGTCAAGGAAAGATGGCGGGTCTGGGAAAATCATGTACATGGGGCATCGAAGATGGCTCGAACCCGACAACCCATGGAGAAACCGTGGAGATCTATTCAATGGTCACGCTGAGCATCGAGGACCTCCACGTAAGCGGAGCGGTGCCGAAATCGATGAGTTGTTGAAAAACTGGAAGGAGTGCCCCACACCGGGAAAGACGATGAGAAAGGCGCCAGAGCCACTGCTAAAGGTATGGAAGACGAGGTCTGTGTTCTGGGACTTGGAGTACTGGCACAAACTCGATACACCTCATTGCCTTGATCAAATGTATATCTGTAAGAATGTCCTTGAGGGCTTTCTCGCAACACTGATGAACATGCCAGATAAGACCAAGGATGGGCCGAAGGCAAGAAAAGACTTGCAAGATTTGAAAATCAGGGAAGATCTGCACATGCCGCCCCGTAAAATGTCAGACGAGACAGAGACGGAGACAGAGGCACGGGAGAAGAAGGGCAAGAAAATAAAGAAATAGGATTATTGCCCCCCTTCTTACTTCACCTTAAGTCAGGCTGAGATCGATCAATTCTTTAAGTGCCTTACCGGAGTCAAAGTTAGTTCTGATTACTGTGGCAAGATAAACAGATATCTAGACACGGACAATAAAAGGTTCAGCGGGATGAAGTCCCATGACTGTCATGTGATGATGACGCAGATACTACCTGTTGCCCTTAGAGGCATAATGGACAAGCACGTCCGTGACACGCTTATTGGTCTCTGCAACTTTTTCAACGTCATCTCTCGAAAGTCGATCAGTGTGAAGCAGCTCCGAAGGCTACAGGAAGAGATCGTTGTGATACTATTGTGGATGACATAATAGACCTGGGGCCGTCATTCCTGCACAACATGATGCCGTTTCAGAGGATGAATGGGATCATCAAAGGATTCGTTCGTAACATGTCCCGTCCGGATGGAAGCATCATCCAGGGCTATGTAACACAAGAGTGCATCTCTTTCAGTGAGAATTTTCTATATGGCGCAGACCAGCCGCCTGGTGTTAGTGTTGGTTTGCCCGTTGACAAGCACGATGGGAGGCTCGAAGGAGAAGGTCACTGCAATGGTCACAGGGAACTGCACATGGCATACTCAGATCGACGCAGCGACTTTGATAGAGCAAACTTGGTGGTGCTACAACACCTAGACGAGGTAGATCCTTTCGTGGCACTGCACAAAGAAATTATCGCAAAGAAGTATCGTGACCGGGGGGTATGCAGGACGGACGCCGAAGTTACTAGAGAGCACAACTCCACTTTCCTGCATTGGTTCAAAGAGCATATTATTGCTAATCCCCCGGAGGAGGGCTCTAAGGACGGATTGCTCATATACGCCTTAGCACATGGACCCTCGCCCAACCTCGTAACCTATCAGGCATATGATATCAACGGATACACGTTCTACACGGAGGCCAAAGATATGGACAGTGATGATCAGAACTCAGGGGTGACGATGGAATGCATGACCGGCAGCAACAACGGCGCAACTGAACGATTTTATGGAAGGGTTGAGGAGATCTGGGAGCTTGACTACTCTGGACTGCACAACACGACGATGTTCCGTGTCAGATGGGCTAAGAATGTCGAAAGAGAAAACTGGATTTTCACTACCATGACTATACCCGACGCCAAGAGCGCTACCGTGAACGCTATCGCCAAAAACGAGCCATGGGTACATGCTAAGCACGTGACACAATGCTTCTTCATAACCGACCCATGCAATTCCAGTCGTGTTGTCGTGAGGAGAGGAAAAAGGAACATCATTGGAATGGATGGAGTCGCCAACGAGGAAGACTATGATCAGTATGGCAACCCAATAAGGGAAGATGACGATGATGATGAAGTATACGCCAAAAGAAGAATCAATACTACATTACCTAAGAAAAATCATACTCCATGGAAAAGGCAAAGTCACAATGAGGGGCTCAATTATTCTTTGACGAACAAGAAGGGAAAGAAGCTGACTAAAAACGAAAATGTCAGTGTTGAGGAACCGTATGTTATCGGTCAAATGATGTAATATATATATATGTTCCTATTTTGTATACACACTTAGCCATTATTATGCATGGGTCCAATAATGTAATATATATGTTCCTATTTTGTATACATATTTAACCGTCAAATGATGCAATATATATCGCCTTCCCTTCGTTCACTGCTCTCGGGAAATAAAAGTGGGAGAAAATAAAGGAAAAGAAAAAGGGAAACTGGCAGTAGCGATTTCCTTATAAAACAGCTACAATCAAGCTAGTAGTAGCGATTTCCTTATAAAACCGCTATAGCTAGTGACGGTAGTAGCAGCGCATTTTATCTAAACCGCTACAGCTAGTGAAGGTAGTTGCAACGCGTTTTATCTAAAACGCTACAGCTAGTGAAGGTAGTAGCAGCGCGTTTTGTCTAAACGCGCTACTGCTACGTCCACTTAACCCAAAGTTCTCACTCTCCCTGCTTCATCCCGCCTCTTTTCCCCCCAAATCCCCACTCTCTCTTCCCCATCGCACCGCCGCGCCCCTGCGCTCGCCCCCGACCCGGCCCTCGCCCCCGACCCCGGCGCTCGCCCCCGACCCGACGCTCGCCCCCGACCCCGGCACGCTCGCCACCGACCCGTCGGCCCTCGCCTCCCTCCTCTGCTTCCTCCCCTCCCAACCTCGGCCGTCGTCGGGCCTGCCTCCTCGCCCCTGCACCCTCTGTAACCCCCCCTCTCTCTCTACGAGCTAGGGTTCTTCGGTTAATTTACTTAGGTTTTAGTTAGGGCAGTAGGTTAATTGGGTTATCTATTTAGTTATGAATTTAGCTAGGTTTTAAAATAGGATAGAAATTTAGGGCTAAGCAATTGTAGTTAAAAGAAAAGGCATCATTTAAGCAATTGTCCAAATCAACATGCCTTATTAAAGCAAATTTAGGTAGGCTAAATTTATATGCAAATTTGAACTGGACATGTGATATGTGGATATGTCATGTTTTGGACATGTCATGTTTGGAATTTGAGCATGTCATTTGGACATGTGATGTTTTGGTTCAATTTTGGTAAATTATCCGAGCGGCCTATGTTACGCCGGAATGTTGATTCATTTCAGTTCTGGTGAATTTCAGGCGCTCGATATGTCCATTTTTTAGCTAAGGTCATGCCGAAATTTGCCGTGAATAAAGGCATGATTTGTGCTACATAGTTGGCATATCGAGTGCTGGCACATATATTTCTTTTTTATATCATTTCTCATTTATTCATACTTTTAGAAATAAATGAGGACACTTAATTATAGGAAACATGTCAAACAACGAAGAAACTGGGCCTTTTGACCAAGATGCAAACGAGATGGATTATGAGGGTGAACAAGAGTACCTCGACTATTTGACTACTAAGCAAGGTTTGCAGGTCGGCCTCGATGATGGTACTGACACCGACATCAACACCGACGGCGCCGGCACCGATGGCGGCGCTGAGACCGGCGGGGAAGATACCGGCTCCGATGCCGCTACAGAAAAGAGGAAGCATAAGAAGCAGAGGATACGAAAACCTAACAAACTAGGGATTGGACGACTTGTGATCACAAAGATGGCACCTGGCAAGTTTGAGCCATTAGAGCCGGAAGAACCTCGCAAGTGCTATGGGAACCAAGTAGGATGCATCCTATGGGAATGCACAAGCATCAACGACGGTGACTTAAGGAGTAAAGAACATTTGATGCAGTTGCTCCTAACGAAGTTGCACAACAGATTCAAGTTCCCCGACCGGGATGATAACATAGAACAACCGTGGGATGATCCGAAGATGAAAAAGATTAACAATCACGCCATGGGCATGTTTAGCAATGATTTGGCCTCTTGGAAAGGGAGGGTGAAACGAGCTATTGAGGATGAGGAACCCCTGTCCGAGATTCTGGAGGAAAATCTGACACTTACGGAAGAGGAGTTTGAAAAGTTCAAGGACACTTGCGCTACCGAGGCAGCCAAGGCTAAGGCTGGGAAATTCAAGAGCCTTCAGCAAAGGAACACGGGGAAGCATCACCTCAGAAGCCGTGGCTACCTCGGTAAAAGGGCCATATGGGATAAGGAGGACGCGGAACATGAAGCCGCGGGTCTCCCAGACCCCTTCGCGAAGTTCACCAACCCCTTGGAGCATGACTTCATCAGGGCCCGCTACTAGTGGGACAAGGAGAAAAAGGTTTTTTTACACGGACCAGGTCACGAGGAAATTGATCAGACTACTAGAGAAGCGTCACCAGCTTGCAGCCGAAAGCCCTACTTCTCCGACGAGGCCCAAGTGGGACACCCCTCTCAATCGGGCCTTGAACGAACTTAAGGGAATCCCTTTGGGCCAGCGGCCGCAATATGGTCGTGTGCACGGCGCTAGAGACGGCGCCACGTGGAAGGTGCTTTACAATGTGGGCCCAGAGGCCAAGAAGCAGAAAAAGAAGTTTAGTCAGGCGGATATCGACGCGAAGGTGAAGCTTGTAGTCGAGAAAAAAGAAGCTAAGGACGCGGAAAAAACAGCCGAGGAGAAAAATGAGTTGCTACAGCAGGCAGTCAATTCAGCTGTAACTGCGTGCTGAAATGATTTCGCTACTAACTTGGTTCCAGCTATCATCAACTTGACGAAGGAAAATCCAGACAAGACGGTGCATAATTTCCCGATGCCCAGTTTCGTCGGGAGCAACTCCATGAACAACAACAACAACACACCATCACTTGCTCACGCAACCTGGCCTCCTCTTGCGGTCGCTCCCGCTCAAAGCAGCCCATCCTCAGTCTCTGGCGCGCTAGGTGGGCCTTTGTCTTTGGCTGAGCTCGACGCCGTCACGGTAATTACATGTCGCACCAACATATATATATATATATATATATATAGAATATTCCATTTTCGTTGCCTTTCGGATGTTTTACGCCACAGACATGTGTTGGCAGGGCGAAGAAACCCCGTGCACATACTCTACTTGATAAAAGGCCAGAAGGCCCACGTGGGAAAGGTGATGATATTGAACCCCTTGAAACCCACGTTCCTCAACCAGCCGATCCCCGCTGGGCACTTCAGGGTTAGCTTGTCCAGTGTGAAATCGGGGCACGAGGCGTTGCCTCCTCCAGTACAGCATGTGGGAGAGGACGACGAGACCCCGCCATGGATTGGAAGGTGCAAGGGTTGGGTGCTGCTATGGCCGAAGAATCTTATTTGTCTGGAGCCGGCCGAGAGCACACCAATAACCACACATCAACAAGCATGTGCGGAGACCACCATCCCGCCTACGCAATTACCAGCTCCTGTAGTGCCGAGTGAGAGCGGCGGACGACGTGATGAAGGGGGTGCAATAGTACTGGCTGATGTAATTGGTCCTGTAGAACAGAGAATGGATGATGAGACGGAGGCCGGCCCTATGGGTTTCCTCAATACAAACGCGTATGACTGTGACATAGATATGATGAGTCAACCATATGACAAATCGGGCTATCAGCATGCTAATGAGGATATGGATGATATGCCTGGGCAGGAAGGTCATTGGAAGGATTGCAAAAAGTCTCTCTTCATGAATTCCTCACAGGATACACCTGAAGATGTCGCCTCAACACAGGCTCAACTAGCCGGGGGTCGTATAGTGCTTAGCCTGGGAACCCTGGGGCAGGGGTTAAGGAAGGGTCTGGAAGGTGTGCCCAAGAAAAAGGAGAGGAAGATATCGGGGAAGATAACTGCCTCCAAACAAGCCAGAGCATAAAGCAGTCAGACAATGCATTCTGAAGAGCGTGTACCCGTGAAAGGTGCAGCCATGTTCCATCTCACGGGCGAGCCGATGCTACCGCCGAAACCGCTGGAGGCACTATCAAGGGATCTCAGGAGACTACACGACCATGTGCTGTCGACTTAGAAAAGCCTACTAGCCTCAAAGGATCCAGGATATCCGACATATGCGGCTCATGTGCCTGAGGGGAAGTGCTACGTCGAGACACGGCTCGCGGAGGTGTTCTTCCTGCGGTTTGACCATATCTTTGAGATGTTTCTGACAAGGCGGCTCGATTTTACAATCATACGCCTTTTTGCGCTACATATGAGCTCCGTCATGAAGAGTGAAGAAGTCTCGCAAATCTGTGTGGCGGATCCGTACTACATGCACGAGTCTTTCTTGAGTCTCGGCGACTTTGAGCGTGAAACTGCTAGGGAGTACCTCCAAAACTTCATGGTACAGAATAAGGACCGGGAAATTGTCCTCGTGCCTTATCATCCAAAGTAAGTCAGTTTCGGACAACCCTTTCGTATATTTCAATCATTCCTTCTCTCTCATATGGGGAATAATTTGAGGTGTCTTTTCCCTGCAGCAACGGGCGCGCCGTCCTTATCGTTCTTTACCCGCAAGTCTCCCACGCCGTGTATTTTGACCCTTCCAGAGACTACGAGAAAAAAGACTACACCCACATAATGAATATTCTAGATGATGCTCTCCAAGACTTCAGCATTAGAGGTGGCCACATGCAGATCAGGAAACAAAGGAACAAGAAGATGGGTTTCGCGCATAAAATTAACTTCTCCTGCATCCATGTCCCAAAACCAAGCAAGAAGGATGGATTCTACATCGTCTATCTCATGATTCAGTTCAACACGGATCACCAAAAGCTTCGCATGAGAAGCAGAAATGATGATCATATCCACAAGTGGCTAGAATCTCATGGACAAGCGGATTATAAACTTAGAGATGACTTCTTTCGCATCCAAAGCGACATTGCGACGGTCATCATGAAAGAAGTCGTCGATGAGAAGGGGATGTTCCACCACGGCCCTATATCGTGAGCTGACGTCCGAACTCGCATAGGCATGAAACGTCTAGACCTCACGTCGTTCAAGAAGCTAGGGTCCATCCTCGATGATATGGAAGGATGGAACTTCTAGTGATTTATGATGCCGATGATGATGATATGTGTCGGTTGAACTTGTATACTTTTTGTAGCGATGAAACTTTGTGATGTCCGCGGTCCCTGCTGAACTTGTGTAACGCTACTTTGTTAGTTTGTGTATGATGACCTGCGTACGTCTAGTTAATTAATTTGCATACTGTATGTTGCATCTAGTTGCTAACCCTTTCTTTTTCGGTGTTGCTCTAGTATATTTTGTTGCATATATATGATTGTACATCCTCTTCATGAACATGCATCTCTAACAGGTACCTAGTTTCTTGATGGCGAGATGGAAGTGCTATGTCGTGTACAAAGGGAAGGTTCCAGGGGTGTACAACGAGTGGCATGAGTGTCAGGCGCAAGTGAATCGGTTCTCGGGCGCTAGCCATAAAGGCTTCAAAAGCAGAGAAGAAGGAGAAGCTAGTTACTTGAGGTTCACGCTAGCGCGAGAGAGGACTCGTAACCGCCACCTCATGTACTGCATAGTTCCACTATCACTCATAGTGATAGCTCTTCTGGCGTATACCTTTGTTTAGATGGATGATGTTGTAGTTGCAAGTATTCGAGACTTGCATGTATCGCTATTTTCCAGATGATGACAAGATACCACTTTGTGTTAGATGATGATTATGATGAGACTATTTGTATGTATATGCTATGATTACATTTGTGGTCTCGCAGGCATTTGTATGTGTATCATGATGAAATTTGTATGTGCTAAAGATTCTTCTATAAAGCCTATTCAAATACAAAACAAATATGCTGAAAAAACAAAAAACTACTAAAATTAGTAGTAGCAAGGGGAGAAAAGTTAGCAGCAGCGCGCACAAGAGAAGCACGCTATAGCTATTAGCAATAGCGAGCTTCCATTAATAGCGCTGCTGCTACACTTGTGTAGCAGTAGCGCTGGTAAGCACGCGCTACTGCTACGTGTTAGCTATAGCGCCTTATTAGCAGCGCCGGTCCCCGCGCTACTGATACACCTAAAACCCGCGTTGCTGCTAGCCTTTTCCCTAGTAGTGGGAGGTAAGGAACTGCCGTCTAGCTTTGCACTTGATTCGCCTCCTGTTTTGAGTAAACTTGCGACACCTACACCTGCTATTGATTCTGATAGGTCGCATATTATTGATGATGCCACTTCTGCTATGCGTGATATTTATGATGAAACTACTTCTATGCTAGATAATACTGTGCCACTAGGTGAATGTTTTGATGAACAACTAGCTAGGGCTAGAGAGCATGAAATTATTGAACCTAATAATATTGATGAAAGTGATGATGAAGATTCTCCCCCTAGATATGAATTGCCTGTTGTTCCTGAGGGTTATGTTATGGATGAAGAAACTGCTAGAGACTTCTTAGCTTGCAATGATAGATCTGATCTTAAGAAATTATTAGTTAAGCTTAAAGAAAGTCTTTGAATGCTAGAATGAAATATGACCCTGCTTTTGCTACTTCACCTATCTTTATTACTGGTAAGGATTATGATTTCTCTGTCGATCCTGAGATAATTACTTTGGTTGAATCTGATCCTTTTTATGGCTATGAATCTGAAACTGTTGTGGCACATCTTACTAAATTAAATGATATAGCCACCCTGTTCACTAATGATGAGAAAACTCGCTATTATTATATCCTTCAGTTGTTTCCGTTCTCATTAAAGGGTGATGCTAAAACATGGTTTAATTCTCTTGATCCTGGTTGTGTGCGTAGTCCCCAGGATATGATTTATTACTTCGCAGCTAAATATTTCCCCGCTCATAAGAAACAAGTTGCCTTCAGGGAAATATATAATTTTGTGCAAATTTAAGAAGCGAGTCCCCCACAAGCTTGGGGGAGGCTTCTCCGATTACTTAATGCTTTGCCCGATCATCCTCTTAAGAAAAATGAAATACTTGATATCTTTTATAATGGACTAACCGATGCTTCCAGAGACCACCTGGATAGTTGTGCTTGTTGTGTTTTCAGGGAAATAAATATTGGTCAAGCTGAATTGTTATTGAATAATATGTTGACTAATGAAAATAATTGGACACTTCCTGAACCAACTCCTAAGCCAACTCCGAAGAAAAGGGGTATTCTATTTCTCAGTCCTGAAGATATGCAAGAGGCAAAGAAATCTATAAAAGAAAAAGGTATTAAAGCTGATGATGTTAAGAATTTACCACCTATTGAAGAAATACATGGTCTTGATAACCCGACACAGGTAGTAAAGGTAAATTCTCTCTATAGATTTGATAAATGTGAAGTCCCATTTACTAAGTTTGCTAGCCCATGCTTGGATGAGTTTGATGACTTTATGGTTAAACAATAAAACTTCAATGCTTATGTTGGTAGACAATTGAAACACAATGCTGATATGCTTGAACACTTGAGTGATTATATGGTTAATGTTAAAGGTGAACTTAAACTTATTAGTAAACATGCTTCTATGGTTATCACTCAAGTAGAACAAGTACTTAAAGCTCAGAACGATTTGCTCAATGAATTAAATAATAAGAAGAATGATAATGTTATTAGAGTTATGACTAGAGGTGGTAAAATGACCCAGGAACCATTGTATCCTAAAGGCCATCCTAAGAGAATTGAGCAAGATTCTCAGAGAACTAATGTTGCTGCACCTAGTCCTACTAAGAGGAAGTAAAAGAAAAACGATAGGAGTTTGCATGCTTGCAGTGAACCTGTTGTTGACTCACCTGAGAATCCCAATGATATTTCTATTTCTGATGCTGAAACACAATCTGGTAATGAACATGAACCTAGTGATAATGTTAATGATGATGTTCATGTTGATGCTGAACCTAGCAATAATAATGATGTAGAAATTGAACCTGCTGTTGATCTTGATAACCCACAATCAAAGAATCAACGTTATGATAAGAGAGACTTTGTTGCTAGGAAGCACGGTAAAGAAAGAGAACCATGGGTTCAGAAACCCATGCCTTTTCCTCCTAAACCATCCAAGAAAAAGGATGATGAGGATTTTGAGCGCTTTGCTGAAATGATTAGACCTATCTTTTTGCGTATGCATTTGACTGATATGCTTAAAATGAACCCTTATGCTAAATACATGAAAGAAATTGTTACTAATAAAAGAAAGATACCGGAAGCTGAAATTTCGACCATGCTTGCTAATTATAGTTTTAAGGGTGGAATACCAAAGAAACTTGGAGACCCTGGGGTACGAACTATACCATGCTCCATTAAAAGAAACTATGTTAAAACTGCTTTATGTGATCTTGGAGCCAGTGTTAGTGCTGTGCCTCTCTCTTTATATCGTAGACTTGATTTGAATAAGTTGACACCTTCTAAAATATCTTTGCAAATGGCTGATAAATCAACTGCTATACGTGTCGGTATTTGTGAGGATGTGCCTGTTGTGGTTGCAAACGTTACTATTTTAACGGACTTTGTTATTCTTGATATTCCCGAGGACGATAGTATGTCAATTATTCTTGGAAGACCCTTTCTGAATACTGCAGGGGCTGTTATTGATTGCAACAAAGGCAATGTCACTTTTCATGTTAATGGTAATGAGCATACGGTACACTTTTCGAGGAAACAACCTCAAGTCCATAGTACAAATTCTATTGGAAAACTTTTAACAATAACTATTGGAGGTTTTATATTTCCTCTTCCTACTGTCAAGAAGAAATATGATATTCTTATTGTTGGGGATGTGCATATCCCCGTTAAGGTAACCTAGTGTTATTCGAAATTTCTCCGGTTTCATGTTATTCGAAATGAGTTTGTTAACAAGGCCTGATCAACCTTGTTAGTGGATTCCTTTTGATGAGCATGAGATGGATGAAGTTAGAAAACACAACTTTCTATACCCTCCTTTTACTTTTTGTTATTTAGATTAAATAAAGAAAAAATAGTATTTTTCTGTCTATTTTCTGAATTATCCATGCTATAAAAAATACCCCGAAAATAGAAGTTCTCCAAATGCCCTGAAATTTAAATATGATTTTTTCTAAAATATTTGAGAATATCTGGCACTAAGAACACAGCAGGGGGAGCAGCCACGTGCCCACGAGGGTGGAGGGCGCGCCCCTGCCTCAGGGACCCCACGTGGGTCCCCTCCACTTATTCCAGCCACCACATACTCCTTCTTCCTCCCAAAAAAATCACTAGCCATCTCAAACCCGAGTTCTTGCTCATCTTGCTGCCATTTTCGATCTCCTTGCTCAAAGCTCCTCTCACAAAAGTGCTTTGGGGGATTGTTCTTTGGTATGTGACTCCTCCAATGGTCCAATTAGTTTTTGTTCTAGTGCTTTATTTATTGCAAATTTTTGCTGCTTAGGTGACCTTGTTCTTGAGCTTGCATGTCAAATTTATGTGGTCAAAAGCAGTTTTAATGCATGATATAGCCTCTAGGCACTTGTAGGAGTAGTTGCTATCAATTTTGTTGAGTTTGGTTCACTTTTATTCTTGAGTTACTAAAAATTTCAGAAATTTTTCAGAGGAAAACATGTTTAGGAAAATGTACCAAGGTGGTTCCTCAAGGAAGCAAGGACACAGGCCCGTAATACGCGAGCCAGACAATGAACTACCAAGGGATGCTTAGGTGCGGCCTTGTGAATGGCCGTCAGAGGACTTCATGGTTCAAGCAGGAATTAAGGAGGAACTTGAAGCATATGTGAGTAACGCCGATCTTGAGAGTTTCGTGGTAGATAAGTGCCGTCAGTACCTCTATTTGACGGATTCATTTGTGAGAAGGTTTAAATTTACATCATCACGCTATTCTCAAACTGTCCTATTTGATCTATATGATAAATGTTATACCATGGACTTAGAGGATTTTAATACTGCTTGTAAACTCCCATGGTGGGGTAATGTTAATGAACCTTGCAAATATAAAGACTTTCTTGCTAGTATAACTGTTGGGGAATCTAGGGAAATCACGCAAGCTACCATAGGGAGCATTCACTTTCCCGCGATACATTATTTTGCACTCTTTATAGGTAGATGCATAGATGGTAAGGATGAAGCATGCCACATGTGTGTTCCTGATCTTAGTGTTCTCAAGAGTGCTGTATTAGGAGATAGACAATATAACTTGGGGGCCAATGTTGCACGTAGGTTGCATAATAATAGTATTGATGGAGATTTCTTTGGTGGAATTTATGCAACCCGTTTAGCTGATTTTCTTGAGATACCCATACGTGGAGATGATATTGAGTTGCCTCCTGCTTATTTAGATTATAATGCCATGGTTCGCCATCAAATTTTTGAGACTTGAGAGGAACAATCAGTTCCTCCAATACCAACTAATCTTTGACAGACGACGCACCTATCATGTTGCTCTCCCTGCTCCTACTTTCTTTGACTTTCAGGCAAAAGGGAGATATGTTATAACCAGGGAGGAGGCGACCGAATACGAGAGGAGGGCGGAGGTAGCTTGCCTCCAAGCTGTAGCTCATCAGGCAATCATCACTGCTTCTCCGTACGACCCCAGCAACAACTTTGATCCATGGGCATAGACCAACTTAGGCCAAAAGCCTAAGCTTGGGGGACTACGTATTTCTCACCGACATTACATTCATGTTCACACACTCATGCCAGTTGTCGGAGCTCATACTTTTTCATTGTATCATCCATGCTAGTTTATTTTCATTTTCTCGCTTTCTTCTTGTGTGTTTGAAAAACCTTAAGAAAAACCAAAAAATTACCCGTAGCTTTTAGTTAGTTTACTTTCCATGCCTGTAGTAGTAGTAATTAAAAAGAAAACCCAAAAAGAGTTCCTCTTCTTCTTTTGCTTGTTGGGAGCTTTCCCATGTAAATAGTTTTATTTGTTTTCTTTCCTTTGGGGGTCGAGAGGAGAAGGCTGCTACCTCTTGAGCACTGCGTTGGATTTCCCCGAAGAGGAGAGGACGATGCAGCAAAGTAGCGTAAGTATTTCCCTCAGTTTTTGAGAACCAAGGTATCAATCCAGTAGGAGGCTACGCGCGAGTCCCTCGTACCTACACAAAACAATAGCTCAACGTAACCAACGCGCTTAGGGGTTGTCAATCCCTTCACGGTCACTTACGAAAGTGAGATCTGATAGAGATGATTGATAATTATTTTGGTATTTTTGGTATAGAGATGCAAAGTAAAAAGTAAATGGGCAAAGTAAAAAAGCAAAGCAGTAATAAAGTGATGGATATTGATATCATGAGAAAGAGACTCGGGGGCCATAGGTTTCACTAGTGGCTTCTCTCAAGAGCATAAGTATTCTACGGTGGGTGAACAAATTACTGTTGAGCAATTGACAGAACTGAACATAGTTATGAGAATATCTAGGTATGACCATGTATATAGGCATCATGTCCGAGACAAGTAGACCGACTCCTGCCTGCATCTACTACTATTACTCCACTCGTCGACCGCTATCCAGCACGCATCTAGAGTATTAAGTTAAAAACAGAGTAATGCCTTAAGCAAGATGACATGATGTAGAGGGATAGTTTCATGCAATATGATAAAACCCCATCTTGTTATCCTCGATGGCAACAATACAATACGTGCCTTGCTGCCCCTTCTGTCACTGGGAAAAGGACACCTCAAGATCGAATCCAAAGCTAAGAACTTCTCCCATGGCAAGAAAAACCAATCTAGTAGGCCAAACCAAACTGATAATTCAAGGAGACTTGCAAAGATAACCAATCATACATAAAAGAATTCAGAGAAGATTAAAATATTATTCATAGATAGACTGGATCATAAACCCACAATTCATCAGTCTCAACAAACACACAGCAAAAAGAAGATTACATCGAATAGATCTCCACGAGAGAGGGGGAGAACATTGTATTGAGATCCAAAAAGAGAGAAAAGGCCGTCTAGCTACTAACTATGGACCCGTAGGTCTGAAGTAAACTACTCACACTTCATCGGAGGGGCTTGGATGATGATGTAGAAGCCCTCCGTGATTGATGCCCCCTCCGGCGGAGCTCCGGAACAGGCCCCAAGATGGGATCTCGTGGATACAGAAAGTTGCGGCGGTGGAATTAGGTTTTTGGGTCCGCATCTGATCGTTTGGGGGTACGTAGGTATATATAGGAGGAAGGAGTACGTCGGTGGAGCTTCGAGGGGCCCACGAGGCAGGGGGCGTGCCCTAGGGGGGGGCGCGCTCCACCCTCGTGACCACCTTGTGGCTTTCTTAACGGAGGGTCCAAGCCTCCTGGGTCTTATTTGATGAGAAAATCGTGTTCCCGAAGGTTTCATTCCGTTTGGACTCTGTTTGATATTCTGTTTCTCTGAAACACTGAAATAGGCAAAAAACAGCAATTCTGGGCTGGGCCTCCGGTTAATAGGTTAGTCCCAAAAATAATATAAAAGTGGAAAATAAAGCCCAATATAGTCCGAAACAGTAGGTAATATAACATGGAGCAATCAAAAATTATAGATATGTTGGAGACATATGAAGCATCCCCAAGCTTAATTCCTGCTTGTCCTGGAGTAGGTAAATGATAAAAACAGAATTTTTGATGCAAAGTGCTACTTGGCATAATTTCAATGTAAATCTTCTTAATTGTGGTATGAATATTCAGATTCAAAAGATTCACGACAAAAGTTCATGTTGACATAAAAATAATAATACTTCAAGCATACTAACAAAGCAATTATGTCTTCTCAAAATAACATGGCCAAAGAAAGCTATCCCTACAAAATCATATAGTCTGACCATGCTCTATCTTCACCACACAAAGTATTTAAATCATGCACAACCCCGATGACAAGCCAAGCAATTGTTTCATACTTTTGACATTTTCAAAACTTTTTCGATCTTCACGCAATACATGAGCGTGAGCCACGGATATAGCACTATATGTGGAATAGAATGGTGGTTGTGGAGAAGACAAAAAGAGGGGAAGATAGTCTCACATCAACTAGGCGTATCAACGAGCTATGGAGATGCCCATCAAAAGATATCAATGTGAGTGAGTAGGTATTGCCATGCAATGGATGCACTAGAGCTATAAGTATATGAAAGCTCAACAACAGAAACTAAGTGGGTGTGCATCCAACTCGCTTGCTCACGAAGACCTAGGGCATTTTGAGGAAGCCAAGTTCTATAATGAAAAATTCCCACTAGTATATGAAAGTGACAGAATGAGAGACTCTCTATCATGAAGATCATGGTGCTACTTTGAAGCACAAGTGTGGTAAAAGGATAGTAACATTGTCCCTTCTCTCTTTTTCTCTCATTTTTTGTTTGGGCCTTTTCTTTTTTATGGCCTCTTTTTTTCGTCCGGAGTCTCATCCCGACTTGTGGGGGAATCATAGTCTCCATCATCCTTTCCTCACTTGGGACAATGCTCTAAAAATGATGATCATCACAATTTCTATTTTTCTTACAACTCAACAATTACAACTCAATACTTAGAACAAAATATGACTCTATATGAATGCCTCTGGCGGTGTACCGGGATATGCAATGAATCAAGAGTGACATGTATGAAAGAATTATGAACGGTGGCTTTGCCACAAATACGATGTCAACTACATGATCATGCTAGCAATATGACAATGATGGAGCGTGTCATAATGAACGGAACAGTGGAAAGTTGCATGGCAATATATCTTGGAATGGCTATGGAAATGCCATGATAGGTAGGTATGGTGGCTGTTTTGAGGTAGGTATTTGGTGGGTGTATGATACAGGCGGAAAGTGCGCGGTATTAGAGAGGCTAGCAATGGTGGAAGGAAAGTGCGTATAATCCATGGACTCAACATTAGTCATAAAGAACTCATATACTTATTGCAAAAATCTAGAAGTTATCAAAGCAAAGTATTACGCGCATGCTCCTAGGGGGATAGATTGGTAGGAAAAGACCATCCGTCCCCGACCGCCGCTCATAAGGAAGACAATCAATAAATAAATCATGCTCCGACTTCATCACATAACGGTTCACCATACATGCATGCTACGGGAATCACAAACTTTAACACAAGCATTTCTCAAATTCACAGCTACTCAACTATCATGACTCTGATATCCCCATCCTCATATCTCAAAACAATTATCAAGCATCAATTTTTTCTTAGTATTCAATGCACTCAAAAGAAAGTTCTACAAATCTTGAATACCAAGCATATTATTATTAAGAAAATTACCATGCTATTAAGACTCTCAAAATAATCCAAGTGAAGCATGAGGGATCAATAGTTTCTATAAAACAAATCCACCACCGTGCTCCGAAAGATATAAGTGAAGCACTAGAGCAAAACTATAAAACTCAAAAGATATAAGTGAAGCACTAGAGTAAAACTATAGAGCTCAAAAGATATAAGTGAAGCACATAGAGTATTCTATCAAATTCCAAATTATGCATGGCTCTCTCAAAAGGTGTGTACAGCAAGGATGATTGGGGTAGACTAACAAGCAAAGACTCAAATCATAAAAGACGCTCCAAGCAAAACACATATCATGTGGTGAATAAAAATATAGCTCCAAGTAAAGTTACCGATAGAAGTAGACGAAAGAGGGGATGCCTTCCGGGGCATCCCCAAGCTTTGGCTTTTAGGTGTCCTTAGATTATCTTGGGGGTTCCATGGGCATCCCCAAGCTTAGGCTCTTTCCACTCCTTGTTCCATAATCCATCAAATCTTTACCCAAAACTTGAAAACTTCACAACACAAAACTTAAAGTAGAAAATCTCGTGAGCTCCGTTAGCGAAAGAAAGCAAAAGACCACTTCAAGGTACTGTAATGAACTCATTCTTTATTTATAATGGTGTTAAACCTAGTGTATTCCAACTTCTCTATGGTTTATAAACTATTTTACTAGCCATAGATTCATCAAAATAAGCAAACAACACACGAAAAACAGAATCTGTAAAAACAAAACAGTCTGTAGTAATATGTAGCTAGAGCAAGGTCTGGAACCCGAAAAATTATAAAGTAAATTTCTGGACGTGTGGAATTTATATATTAATCATCTGCAAAAAGAATTAACTAAATATCACTCTCCAAATAAAAATGACAGCAGTTCTCGTGAGCGCTAAAGTTTTTCTATTTTTTACAGCAAGTTCAACAAGACTTTCCCCAAGTCTTCCCAACGGTTCTACTCGGAACAAACACTAATTAAACAAAAAAACACAACCAAAACATAGTCTAAATAATTTATTTATTACTAAACAGGAGCAAAAATCAAGGAATAAAAATAAAATTGGGTTGCCTCCCAACAAGCGCTATCGTTTAACGCCCCTAGCTAGGCATAACAAGCAAGAACGGATATAGGTATTGCCATCTTTGGTAGGCAATCCATAAGTGGCTATCATGATAGATTCATATTGTAATTTTATTTTCTTTC
This sequence comes from Triticum monococcum, assembly GCA_034509565.1. NCBI lineage: Eukaryota > Viridiplantae > Streptophyta > Magnoliopsida > Poales > Poaceae > Triticum > Triticum monococcum. Next base: position 696,789,123 of record CM067845.1, read on the forward strand.
TAGGGAAGTGTTCCATGCCCTTTTTTAATGGAAATTGAATTCTAATATTCCCTTCCTTCATATCAATAATTGCACCAACCGTTCTAAGGAAAGGTCTACCGAGAATAATAGGGCAAGAAGGGTTGCAATCTATATGACGAACGATAAAATCTATGGGCACATAATTCCTATTTGCAACAATAAGAACATCATTAATTATTCCCATAGGTTTCTTAATAGTGGAATCCGCAAGATGCAAGTTTAGAGAGCAATCATCAAAATCACGGAAATCTAGCAAATCACACAAAGTTTTGGGAATAGTAGAGACACTAGCACCCAAATCACACAAAGCATAAAACTAATAATCTTTAATTTTAATTTTAATAGTAGGTTCCCACTCATCATAAAGTTTTCTAGGGATATAAACTTTCAACTCAAGTTTTTCTTCATAAGATTGCATCAAGGCATCAACGATATGTTCGGTAAAGGCTTTATTTTGACTATAAGCATGAGGAGAATTCACCATGGATTGCAACAAGGAAATACAATCAATTAAAGAGAAATTTTGATAATTAAATTCCTTGAAATCCAATATAGTGGGTTTAGCATCATCTAGGGTTTTATTTCTTTTAATCCCACTTTTATCAATTTCATCATCAAGATCTAAATACTCCGAATTTTTAGAACGCCTTCTAGGTAAAGGTGGACCATATTCAGTCCCATCATTATCAAGATTAAAATTGCAAAACAAAGATTTAATAGGGTACACATCAATAACTTTTAGATCTTCATCTTGATTTTCATAGGAATCCGGTTTAGCGGCCATCTTATTGACTAAGGTAGCTTGCATATCCGAAATTTCAGCAGTTAATTTTTCAAGACGAGCAATTTGGGATCTTATACCATCAAATTCTTTAGACATATCATCGAGCTCTTTATTCATATAACTCATAAAACCTTTTTGTTCCTTAAGCTCATTTTTAAAGAAATTATTATGCTCAGATTGCAAAACCATAAACTTCCTAACGTAGTTTTCGATCTCCTCTAACCTTTTAAGGTGACCTTTTAAGGTGAAGATCACCAAATCTAGGAAGAGCCATCGCGACAAACAAGCAATCCAACACACTAGCAAACAAACGGCAAATGGGCAAAAAGAGGCAAATAGAGAAAGAGAGGGAGGTTAGAGAGAGAGGGCGAATAAAACGGCAAGGGTGAAGTGGGGGAGAGGAAAACGAGAGGCAAATGACAAATAATGTAATGCGGGAGATAGGGATTGTGATGGGTACTTGGTATATTGACTTTTGCATAGACTCCCCGGCAACGGCGCCAGAAATTCTTCTTGCTACCTCTTGAGCACTGCGTTGGATTTCCCCGAAGAGGAGAGGATGATGCAGCAAAGTAGCGTAAGTGTTTCCCTCAGTTTTTGAGAACCAAGGTATCAATCCAGTAGGAGGCTATGCGCGAGTCCCTCGTACCTACACAAAAACAATAGCTCAATGCAACTAACGCGCTTAGGGGTTGTCAATCCCTTCACGGTCACTTACGAAAGTGAGATCTGATAGAGATGATAGATAATATTTTTGGTATTTTTGGTATAGAGATGCAAAGTAAAAAGTAAAAGGGCAAAGTAAAAAAGCAAAGCGGTAATAAAGTGATGGATATTGATATGATGAGAAAGAGACCCGGGGGCCATAGGTTTCACTAGTGGCTTCTCTCAAGAGCATAAGTATTCTACGGTGGGTGAACAAATTACTGTTGAGCAATTGACAGAATTGAGCATAGTTATGACAATGTCTAGGTATGATCATGTATATAGGCATCACGTCCGAGACAAGTAGACCGACTCCTGCCTGCATCTACTACTATTACTCCACTCATCGACCGCTATCCAGCATGCATCTAGAGTATTAAGTTAAAAACAGAGTAACACCTTAAGCAAGATGACATGATGTAGAGGGATAGTTTCATGCAATATGATAAAAAAAACCCCATCTTGTTATCCTCGATGGCAACAATACAATACGTGCCTTGCTGCCCCTTCTGTCACTGGGAAAGGACACCACAAGATCGAACCCAAAGCTAAGCACTTCTCCCATGGCAAGAAAAACCAATCTAGTAGGCCAAACCAAACTGATAATTCGAAGAGACTTGCAACGATAAGCAATCATACATAAAAGAATTCAGAGAATATTCAAATATAATTCATTGATAGACTAGATCATAAACCCACAATTCATCGGTCTCAACAAACACACCGCAAAACGAAGATTACATCGAATAGATCTCCACGAGAGAGGGGGAGAACATTGTATTGAGATCCAAAAAGAGAGAGGAGGCCATCTAGCTACTAACTATGGACCTGTAGGTCTGAAGTAAACTACTCACACTTCCTCGAGGGGCTTGGATGATGATGTAGAAGCCCTCCGTGATCGATGCCCCCTCCGGCGGAGCTCCGGAACAGGCCCCAAGATGGGATCTCGTGGATACAGAAAGTTGCGGCGGTGGAATTAGGTTTTTGGCTCCGTATCTGATCGTTTGGGGGTACGTAGGTATATATAGGAGGAAGGAGTACGTCGTTGGAGCTTCGAGGGGCCCATGAGGCAGGGGGCGCGCACTAGGGGGCGCCCTCCACCCTTGTGACCGCCTCGTGGCTTTCTTGATGGAGGGTCCAAGTCTCCTGGGTCTTATCTGATGAGAAAATCGCATTCCCGAAGGTTTCATTCCGTTTGGACTCTGCTTGATATTCTGTTTCTCCGAAACACTGAAATGGGCAAAAAAAACAGCAATTCTGGGCTGGGCCTCCGGTTAATAGGTTAGTCCCAAAAATAATATAAAAGTGGAAAATAAAGCCCAATATAGTCCAAAACAGTAGGTAATATAGCATGGAGCCATCAAAAATTATAGATACATTGGAGATGTATCAAATACCATAATGAAAATATTGAGTAGCTCTTATATGCATTATTGTTGATCTGACAAAGAACCCATATTACTTTGTCTTCTCTCTTGAATTGAATGCTTGCAGATTCCAGCTTAGTCCAGTGCACGTGCACTATTATTATTTCCACACTATTCGGCCGTGCAAGTGAAAGGCAATAATGATGATATATGATGAACTGATTGAGATGAGAAAAGCTGGTATGAACTCGACCTCTCTTGTTTTTGTAAATATGATTAGTTCATCGTTCCTGATTCTGCCTATTATGAAAGAAACATATTTGCAATGACAATTAGAGATTGTAGTTGCTTATGCCATGCTTAATTAGCTAGGAGTTTATAATGGTTTACCTTGCGTGACAACATGCTATTAAAATGGTTGCGATGCGGTATGATAGGGTGGTATCCTCCTTTAAACGATCCAAGAGGCTTGACTTGGCACATGTTCACGCATGTAGTTGAAACAAAATCAACATAGCCTCTACGATATTTATGTTCATGGTGCATTATATCCTACTCATGCTTGCAATCAGTGTTGATTAATCTTAATGCATGTTCAGGATTGTTGTCGCTCTCTAGCTAGTCGCTTCCCGGTCTTTTTCTAGCCTTCACTTGTACTAAGCAGGAATACTGCTTGTGCATCCAATTCCATAAACCCCAAAGTTATTCCATATGAGTCCAACATACCTACCTATATACGTTATCTACCTGCCGTTCCAAGTAAATTTGTATGTGCCAAACTCTAAACCTTCAAATAAACATTCTGTTTTTATGCTCAAATAGCTCATGTATCAATTAGGGTTGTCTGTATCCTCCATGCTAGGCGGGTTATTCTCAAGAGGAGTGGATTCCGCTCCTCATTCACGAGAAAATGGCTGGTCACCGGGATGCCCAGTCCCATGCTCAAATCAAATCAAAATAATTGCAAACAAAACTCCCCCAGGACTGTTGTTAGTTGGAGGCACCCATTGTTTCGGGAAAGCCATTGATTGATGCTTGTTGGTGGTGGGGGAGTATAAACTTTACCATTCTGCGTGGGAACCGCCTAATGTGTGTAGCATGGAAGATATCGAGATCTCTCGGTTGTCATGTTGACAATGAAAGTATACCGCTCAAAATATTATTCATCTCTACTTCAAAACCGAGCTCTGGCACCTCTACAAATCCCTGCTTCCCTCTGCGAAGGGTTTATATATATTTACTTTTATGTTGAGTCATCATCCTCTTATTAAAAAGCACCAGCTGGAGAGCACCGCTGTCATTTGCATCCATTATTGTTAGTTTACACTGGATCTCTTTCACCATGAATTACAATGTCTAGTCAGTCCTCGATCTTTAAAGGTGCTCTGCATTTATGTTTTGCGGTCTCGGAAAGGGCTAGCGAGATACCATCTTGTTATATCATATCATGATTGTTTTGGGAAAGTGTTGTCATCCAAGATTTGTTATTATTGCTCGCTAGCTGATTATGCCATTGATATGAGTAAACATGAGACCTAAATGTTATTGTGAATATGGTTAGTTCATAATCTTTGCAGAAAACTTGAATGCTGGCTTTACATAATTACAACAACAAGAGCAAACAGAGTTTGTAATTTTCTTCATCACTTTCAGTTTATCAACTGAATTGCTTGAGGACAAGCAAATGTTTAAGCTTGGGGGAGTTGATACGTCTCTGTCATATCTACTTTTCCAAACACGTTTGCCCTTGTTTTGGACTCTAACTTGCATGATTTAAATGGAACTAACCTGGACTGACGCTGTTTTCAGCAGAATTGCCATGGTGTTATTTTTGTGCATAAATAAAAGTTCTCGGAATGACCTGAAAATCAACGGAGATTATTTTTGGAATATATAAAAAATACTGGAAGAAGGATCCACGTCAGGAGGCCCACACCCTGTCCACGAGGGTGGGAGGTGCGCCTACCCCCTAGGCGCGCCCCCTGCCTCATGGGCCCCCTAACGCTCCACCGACCACAACTCCAACTCCATATATTCACTTTCGGGGAGAAAAAAATCAGAGAGAAGGATTCATCGCGTTTTACGATATGAAGCCACCACCAAGCCCTAAACTCTCTCGGGAGGGCTGATCTAGAGTCCATTCGGGGCTCCGGAGAGGGGAATACATCGCCATCGTCATCATCAACCTTCCTCCATCACAAATTTCATGATTCTCACCGCCGTGCGTGAGTAATTCCGTCGTAGGCTTGCTGGACGGTGATGGGTGGGATGAGATTTATCATGTAATCGAGTTAGTTTTGTTAGGGTTTGATCCCTAGTATCCACTATGTTCTGAGATGGATGTTGCTATGACTTTGTTATGCTTAATGCTTGTCACTAGGGCCCGAGTGTCATGATTTCAGATCTGAACCTATTATGTTTTCATAAATATATGTGAGTTCTTGATCCTATCTTGCAAGTCTTTAGTCACCTATTATGTGTTATGATCCGTTAATTCCGAAGTGACAATAATCGGCACCATTACCGGTGATGACCGTAGTTTGAGGACTTCATGTATTCACTATGTGTTAATGCTTTGGTCCGGTACTCTATTAAAAGGAGGCCTTAATATTCCTTAGTTTCCAATAGGACCCCGCTGCCACGGGAGGGTAGGACAGAAGATGGCATGCAAGTTCTTTTGCATAAGCACGTATGACTATATTCGGAATACACGCCTACATTACATTGATGAACTGGAGCTAGTTCTGTGTTACCCTATGTTATAACCGTTGCATGATCGATCGCATCCGACATAATTATCCATCACTGATCCATTGCCTACGAGCTTTTCATATATTGTTCTGCGCTTAATTACTTTTCCGTTGCTACTATTACAATCACTATAAAACCCAAAAATATTACTTTTGATACCTTTACCACTACTATCATATTACTTTGCTACTAAATACTTTGCTGCAGATATTAAGTTTCCAGGTCTGGTTGAATTGACAACTCAACTGCTAATACTTGAGAATATTATTTGGCTCCCCTTGTGTCGAATCAATAAATTTGGGTTGAATACTCTACTCTCGAAAACTGTTGCGATCCCTTATACTTGTGGGTTATCAAGATATTAAAAATATGAAGCATATGAGGCGACCTCAAATTCCATTTTTTTGTAGTTTTCTTTTATATACTAAGCTGGTGATAAAACAAGAAACTAAAAGATTCAATTGCAAGATCTAAAGATATACCGTCAAGAACTAACCTCCCCGGCAACGACGCCAAAATAGAGCTTGATGTCTACTATGCAACCTTCTTCTTGTAGACTCATGTTGGGCCTCCAAGCGCAGCGTTTTGTAGGACAGTAGCAAATTTCCCTCAAGTGGATGACCTAAGGTTATCAATCCGTGGGAGGCATAGGGTGAAGATGGTCTCTCTTAAACAACCCCGCAACCAAATAACAAAGAGTCTCTTGTGTCCCCAACACACCCAATACAATGGTAAATTGTATAGGTGTACTAGTTCGGCGAAGAGATGATGATACAAGTGCAATATGGATGGTAGATATAGATTTTTGTAATCTGAAAATATAAAAACAGCAAGGTAGCAAGTAACAAAAGTGAGCGAAAACGGTATTGCAATGCTTAGAAGCAAGGCCTAGGATTCATACTTTCACTAGTGCAAGTTCTCTCACCAATGATAACATAATTAGATCATATAACAATCCCTAATGTGCAACAAAGAGTCACTCCAAAGTCACTAATAGCAGAGAATAAAGGAAGAGATTATTGTAGGGTACGAAACCACCTCAATGTTATTCTTTCTGATCGATCTATTGGTCTATTCCTATAAGTGTCACAAACAGCCCTAGAGTTCGTACTAAAATAACACCTTAAGACACACATCAACCAAAACCCTAAAGTCACCTAGATACTCCAGTGTCACCACAAGTATCTGCAGGTTTGATTATATGATATGCATCACATAATCTCATATTCATCTATTCAAACCAACACAAATAACTTCAAAGAGTGCCCCAGAGTTTCTACCTGAGAGTCAAGACGAAAACATATGCCGACCCCTATGCATAAGTTCACAAGGTCACAGAACCCGCAAGTTTATCACCAAAACATACATCAAGTAGATCACGTGAATATCCCATTGTCACCATAGATAAGCACATGAAAGACATACATCAAGTGTTCTCAAATCCTTAAAGACTCAATCCGATAAGATAAATTCAAAGGGAAAACTCAATCCATTACAAGAAGGAAGAGGGGGAGAAACATCATAAGATCCAACTATAATAGCAAAGCTCGCGATACAGCAAGATCATGCCATATCAAGAACATGAGAGAGAGAGAGAGATCAAACACATAGCTACTGGTACATACCCTCAAGCCCGAGGGTGAACTACTCCCTCCTTGTCATGGAGAGCGGCGGGATGATGAAGGGTGCCATCGGTGATGATTTCCCCCTTCGGTAGGGTGCCGGAATAGGGTCCCGATTGTTTTTTGGTGGCTTCAAAGGCTTGTGGCGGCGGAACTCCTGATCTATGTTCTATTCTAGGGTTTGGGGATTTATAAGAGGCGTTGGCGTCGGGGAATAGACAAGGGGGCCCATGAGGCGATGACAAGGACAGAGGGCGTGCCCTAGGGGGGTGGGGGCTCCCTCGACCCTTGTGGTGGCCTCGGGACTCTTCTCCGATATCTTCTCGTTCCAGTATTTCTTATATTTTCCAAAAAAATTCTCCATAAATTTTCAGGTCAATTGGACTCCGTTTGATATTCCTTTTGTGCGAAGCTCAAAAACAAGGAAAAAATAGAAACTGGCACTTGGCTCTATGTTAATAGGTTACTCCCAAAAATCGTATAAAATAGCATACAAATGTATATAAAACATCCAAGATAGATAATATAATAGCATGGAATAATAATAAAATTATAGATACGTTGGAGACGTATCACGTAGCAGGCAGACAATTCCATTCCATCGCAATCGGGTTGTCCGGTGGCTATAGTAGTGGAGCCGAGAAAAAGAGACACACCCGGGAGGAAAGAGGAGGGGAGATGATAACCCACAAGTATAGGGGATCACAACAGCTTTCGAGGGTAGAGTATTCAACCCAAATTTATTGATTCGACACAAGGGGAGCCAAAGAATATTCTCAAGTATTAGCAGCTGAGTTGTCAATTCAACCACACCTGGAAACTTAGTATCTCCAGCAGAGTGTTTAGTAGCAAAGTAATACGATAGTGGTGGTAACGGTAACAGAAGAGTAATGAAAGCAAAGTAATATTTTTGGTATTATGTAATGATTGTAACAATAGCAACGGGAAAGTAAATAAGCGTAAACCAGTATATGGAAAGCTCGTAGGCATCGGATCAGTGATGGATAATTATGCCGGATGTGGTTCCTCACGTAACAGTCATAACATAGGGTGACACAGAACTAGCTCCAATTCATCAATGTAATGTAGGCATGTATTCCGAATAGTCATACGTGCTTATGGAAAAGAACTTGCATGACATCTTTTGTCCTACCCTCCCGTGGCAGCGGGGTCCTAATGGAAACTAAGGGACATTAAGGCCTCCTTTTAATAGAGAACCGGAACAAAGCATTAGCACATAGTGAATACATGAACTCCTCAAACTACGGTCATCACCGGTAAGTATCCCGATTATTGTCACTTTGGGGTTAACGGATCATAACACATAATAGGTGACTATAAACTTGCAAGATAGGATCAAGAACTCACATATATTCATGAAAACATAATAGGTTCAGATCTGAAATCATGGCACTCGGGCCCTAGTGACAAGCATTAAGCATAGCAAAGTCATAGCAACATCAATCTCAGAACATAGTGGATACTAGGGATCAAACCCTAACAAAACTAACTTGATTACATGGTAAATCTCATCCAACCCATCACCGCACGGCGGTGAGCATCATGAAATTGGTGATGGAGGATGGTTGATGATGACTGTCGGTGTCAAAACCGACGGATCTCGGGTAGGGGGTCCCGAATTGTGCGTCTAGGCGGGATGGTAACAGGAGGCAAGGAACACGATGTTTTACCCAGGTTCGGGCCCTCTTGATGGAGGTAAAACCCTACATCCTGCTTGATTAATATTGATGATATGGGTAGTACAAGAGTAGATCTACCACGAGATCAAGGAGGCTAAACCCTAGAAGCTAGCCTATGGTATGATTGTTGTATGATGAAGTTGTCCTATGGACTAAAACCCTCTGGTTTATATAGACACCGGAGAGGGTTAGGGTTACACAAAGTCGGTTACAATGGTAGGTGATCTTGAATATCCGCATCGCCAAGCTTGGCTTCCACGCCAAGTAAAGTCCCATCCGGACACGGGACGAAGTCTTCAATCTTGTATCTTCATAGTCATGGAGTCCGGTTAAAGGTATAGTCCGGCTACCCGAACACCCCCTAATCTAGGACTCCCTCAGTAGCCCCTGAACCAGGCTTCAATGACGACGAGTCCGATGCGTAGATTGTCTTCGGCATTGCAAGGCGGGTTCCTCCTCCAAATTCTTCATAAAAGTTTGTAAACACCAAGAGTAGTGTCCGGCTCTGCAAAATAAGTTTCCACGCATTGTCACAGAGAGAATAATATTAACACAAATCTAATCTGCCGACGTATTCCGCAGTGTGACATCACACTACAGCCAAGCCTTTATTCGAATGGTTTTCACTTTTCCACCTCAGCGTGTTTTGTGAGGCGGTTTCCTTGGCACGTCTTGTCAAAGCAGAGATCGTGTCCCCCATTTATGGGATTATCATAAACACTGACGTGGGTAACCCAACCGCGCCATTTATCATGGTGCTTGGGAGGCAAGCGAGTTTTACTAGGCTGGTGGGGACGCACAGTCGCATCCGCCCATATATGGGGATAAAGATCCACCTGTTTACCTATGCCTTCTTCCTCCTTTGCCTATCCATCTTCTGTGCACCTGAGCTCCAGCGCCCAAGCCCGCACTTCCTACCTCAACCTTCTCCAACAATGTCCGGAGTGGGAGGCAAGTGGATGGTCTCCTCCGTCACGGAGGGCCATGTCAAAAAGCTAAGGAAGTCCGGATACCTGTCCAAAGACATCGCGCACTAGCTTCCTGAGGAGGGGCAGCTTCTCCCCACCCCAAGGCCCCATGAGAGGGTAGTATTTCTTCCCAACTTCCTCTGCAGACTGGGTTTTCCTCTCCACCCATTCATCCGCGGGCTCATGTTCTACTATGGCCTAGATTTCCACGATCTGGCCCCGAACTTCATCCTCAATATCTCGGCGTTTATCGTCATGTGCGAGGCTTTCCTCTGCATCCGCCCCCATTTCGGCCTCTGGCTCAAGATCTTCAACGTCAAGCCAAAGGTGGTGTGCGGCAACCAGGCGGAGTGCGGAGGTGCCATTGCGGGCAAAATAGCCAACGTCCTATGGCTCGAGGGCTCCTTTGTGGAGACCTTGAAGGGGTGGCAGTCAGGGTGGTTTTACATCACCGAGCCACGCGATCCGAAGTGGATCGCATCCCCTGAATTCTGATCTGGACCCCTACGCGGCTCACGTCCTAGAAGGAGACGGGCTTGTCGTGGGGCGACGAAGAAGAGGTGACCGGACTGCAAAAGTGCATCCAGTCCTTGGTGAACAAGCAGCTCAAGCTTGTCAATGTAGTCCAGGTCATGCTCGTCCGCCAGATCCTTCCATGTCAAGAACGGGACTTCAATCTATGGGAGTTCAACCCGGCACAGCACCGAACTCTGAGCAGGCTCTTCGACACGACGTACGAAGATGTCTGGAAGGGGCTAACCAAAGGCGCCATGGCTCCCACATCCGCCTCCGAAGACCGCGGATTCAGCTCGCAGCGTCCTGCTGGCGAGGTAAAATATTTTCATCTTTTACAGGATGTTAAGTTTCTTCATAGTTTGACTCTATGCAGGATCTAAACTCCCTCACCTTTGACAGGATTGGCAGGTGAAGTCCGGACTGATTAACTGTCCGGCTCCCTTGCCCGAAGACCCAGCCCCTGCTCTCCTAGTGAAGCTGCTGGTTCCGGCACCTTATGTGGTGCCGGAGAAGAAGGCCAAGAAGAAGAAGGCCATGGGGACTCGAAAGAGTTCCCGGCATATGGTGGTGTCGGACTCGTCGTCCGACGAGTCTGAGACGCACTCCTCCCGTGAAGACGAGGAGGAGGAAGAAGAGACCTCTCCCCCTCCAGCGGGGGGAGGAAAGAAGAGGAAGGCTTCCCCAGTAGGGGAGGCCGAAGGGTCCAACAAGTGGAAAACCCCTCTGCTGGACTACGCCCCCGACGCCGACAAGGACGAAGAGGAGTGGCCGGACAGGGCCAAGCGTCTGGCGAAATCGTAAGTGTTCGGATACCAGAGTAACTCATGATATTCCTTTTGTTGCGCAGCTTTCCCTAACGTTGAATATAATCATGCAGCCCGCCCAAGGATGGGCTCGACGAGTCGTCGAGCGGCTCCCTGGATTCCTCGGATTTGAATTCAGTTCCGCCCGCTGCCTCCCCCTGTGCTGCGGATGACACCGAAGTGGCGTCGTGACAAGCTCCGGGGCAAGAGGAGGTGGTCCAGGAGGAACCGCGAGGCGACCTCTCGGACTCCAGGAGTAAAGGGGACAAGACCCCCAGGGCTCCAAGTCCGGCTTTAAGCCGGACACCGCGCCGGAATCATCAATGGTTCCGGACCGCGGCAGGCGAACTCCTGCCAAGAGGAGGCGCCGGACAATCTGCTGGAGGTGCTTAAGGGCCCCTCCATCGACGAGGAGCACCGTACCATCATGAGTATGGTGGTCCAGAAGGTTCGATCCGCCAAAAGCGGACTGGCTGAAGCTTGTGCTAGCCTTCTAACAGGCTTCGAGGTAAGTAAAAAATATGTAAAAATATTACCGCATAGACAGTAGCCCCTGATGCTCTGTTTGGCGTTCGGAAAGAAAAGCCGAATAGGGGATCTATTAAATATCGCAGGAGTCTAACTAAAAAAGGGTCAATATACGTATGCAGGCTTCGCTGCTCGCCACCGCCGCACTGACTGCGAAGGTGGGTGCCCTGAAGCAGGGCCTCGAGCGGACCGAGCAAGAGCTCGGCCTTGCCAAACGGCAGCTCGAGGAGAAAGAAGGTAAGAGATACCTTATAGAAAAAATGCCTATAAAAAGACGCAATTGCAAAAAATGACAGGAGTACACTGCTTATTGTAGGGGCCACAACTGAGGTGGCGACCCTCAAGTAGGCGTTGTCCGAGGCCGAGAAGAAAGTGGCCACGGAGCACACCGAGCGGGAGAAATTTGAGGCGCCGGTCGGCGGGGTGCAACAAGAGCTTCAGGCTCTCATGAAAAAACATGAGAGTTTGGAGCTCGACTCGAAGATGCGAGCGTCCGAGCTTGTTGCTGCCCTTAAAACTGCCGAATCTGCCAAGGCCGAAGCCCAGAAGGCCCTCCAGGAATTGGATGCGGTGAAAAAGATAGCGGTGGGTAAGTCATTCTCTATGCAAAGCAGACATATACAAGTAAATTACTTGTTACTTACCTAAATCCGGAGCTCTCCAGGGGCATTCGCAGATCTTCCCCGCAGCATATCCGATGCCGCCACATTCTACCGAGCCGAGGAAGGCAGCTCGACGGAGAAGGTGTTCTGGTCTCAGTACGCTGAGGCCGGACACCCTGTGCCCTTGAGCGACCAGCTGAAGCAGCTGGTCGAGCTCCACAAGGCGGCCGAACAAGCCCTAAAGGGCTTCATAGTTCGGCTATGGCCTGGAGAGGCCCTGCCTGGGAGCTACCTCGGACTGGTGCGGCGGCTGGTGGAGGCTTGTCCAAGGCTCGAGGTCATCAAGCGCTCCGTCTGCATCGAAGGTGCCCATAGGGCCCTTGCCCATGCAAAGGTGCACTGGGGTAAGCTGGACGGTGAGAAGCTTGTGAGGGACGGGCCGCCACCGGGGAAGGAGCATCGCAAGCCCGAGAACTATTACAAGGATGTTCTGGCTGGTGCCCGCCTTATGGCGGATGAATGTACCAAGGATGTAATATTTGAATGAACTCGCTCGTGTTATCCTGTGTGCTGAAAACTTGTTCATATGCGCTAAGCAATGCTTGTTGAATTTAAAATATTACTTTTTGTGCAGCCGTTTATCAAAAAATTGAGAGATGGCCAGTCGTCGGCTTCTGCCCCCATGCCACTAGTGCTGGGGTGTTCGGGATAAACCTGAGCGCTCTTTTTCCCATGATTGGGTCCGTCGAGGGAGGTGCTCAGCACAACGAATAAGGCAATCGGACTATAATGCTTGAACACTCTCACTTAGCCATAGAACTCTATAATTTTAAATTTCGGCGAAGCCCCTAGTATTCGGAAGACCGAGTTCGGGGCGCTATCCACGCCTTGGACGGACAAAGCCGGTTCCTCGCTCGAAGCGGCATAAGTCTTTAAGGACTCGAAAATCCTCTCGAACAGCGACCGGTCTCTCGCCTCATCATGACAGTCAGTTTTAGCTTTCTCTACTGAGGTGCTCAACCCAGCTTAACTGGGGCACAATCGCAGTAGTTCTCCTAGTGTTACCTTAGCCGATATAGCGGAACGTAAGGCACCAAAACATAGGAGCCGGGCAAACCCAACTATTGACCCAAATCATGATTCGGAGCCGATGCATATAGTGCTATAAGTTCGGGGTGCCGCACTTGTAAAAGTGTACGGACTTCTCACGCCATATTGATGGGTACCGAAGCCCCTGGCATATTTTTGATGTACCACAGTGTACGGATGCAACATGTTATTAATAAACATATATATAAAAAGAGGATAATGCAAAAAATAGACAAAAAACTATGCATTGTTTATAGAAAGGCTGCTATGAAAGCGGAACGATACAAATAGTGCGATAAGCAAAAGAAATTGGACTATTTAACATGTCCTGGCCAGTGGCACGCCGCGGAATTGTATTAAAAAACAGGTGTAGTGCTCGCAATAGAGACCACCTGGGAGTTCCATAATGCAGCGTGGCTTGTCTGCTTTCCTGGATCTTGCATCGTTTGTGCGGCAGTTGAATTGCCGAACGGGTCATCCGAAGTATGGAGTCCTAAGAGTAAGAGAAAAAAGAAAAAAAGGAATCCGGCAGCCCCTGGTGCGGTTTAAGCCATATTTCGGGCGTGCCGTGATAGTGCCCCTTCCCCTGTGCCCATGGTATTTCAAGAGTGTAGTCATGTACACGAAGCACTGGTTTCGCTATATTACGAGGGCTAGGGTTGGGGCCGCATTGCTACGCAAGCTCAGAACGTGCCAAGCGGTCTTGTTGTAGGGTACTCCGGGCGCGCTTGACAGTGTCCGGCTTTTTGAAGGCTGAACTGGAGAACTGCCTATAGAGGCTGCTTTGTATTTCTGCTGCGAGCGCTGCCGTGTGCTCCTCCGTTTGGAGGGAGCGTTCAGTGTTCCCATTAACCGTGATTACTCCTCTAGGGCCTGGCATCTTGAGCTTGAGGTATGCATAGTGCGATACCGCATTGAATTTTGCGAATGCGGTTCGCCCGAGCAGTGCATGATAGCCACTACGGAACGGAACTATGTCGAAGATTAACTCCTCGCTTCGGAAGTTATCCGGAGATCCAAAGACCACTTCCAGTGTGACTGAGCCTGTAAAGTTGGCTTCTACACCTGGTATAACGCCTTTAAAGGTCGTTTTGGTGGGCTTGATCCTCGAGGGATCTATGCCCATTTTTCGCACTGTATCCCGGTAAAGCAGGTTCAGGCTGCTGCCGCCGTCCATGAGGACTCTTGTGAGATGAAATCCGTCAATGATTGGGTCTAGAACCAATGCGGCGAAGCCGCCGTGACGGATGCTAGTGGGGTGGTCCCTTCGATCAAAGGTGATTGGGCAGGAGGACCATGGGTTGAACTTTGGGGCGACTGGCTCCATCGCATATATGTCCCGTAACGCACGCTTCCGCTCCCTCTTGGGGATGTGGGTTGCGTATATCATGTTCACCGTCCGCACTTGCGGGGGAAATCCCTTCTGTCCACTGTTGTTCTGCGGCCTGGGCTCCTCCTTATTGTCGCTATGCAGCCCCTTGTCTTTTTTTCAGCTCTTAACTTGCCTGCCTGCTTGAACACCCAACAATCCCTGTTGGTGTGATTGGCTGGCTTTTCGGGGGTGCCATGTATCTGGCACAAGCGGTCGAGTATTCGGTCCAAACTGGACGGGCCCTTAGTATTTGTTTTGAATGGATTTTTCCGTTGACCGGATTTGTAGCCTCAGAATCCGGCATTAACTGCCGTATCCTCGTTGTTGTCGCTGTTAACGCGGCGCTTTTGTTTGTTCCGACGCGACCTGTCGCTTTTGTCCTTGGTATTCGAATTACCAAGGTTCTTGGTTAAATTGTTGCTGCGAGCTAGCCAGTTGTCTTCTCCCGCTCAAAAGCGGGTCATGAGTGTGGTGAGGGCTGCCATAGATTTCGGCTTTTCCTGTCCCAGGTGCCTGGCAAGCCACTCGTCACGGATATTATGCTTGAAAGCCGCTAAGGCCTCTGCGTCCGGACAGTCAACTATCTGGTTTTTCTTTGTTAGGAACCGTGTCCAGAATTGCCTGGCCGATTCCTCTGGTTGCTGAATTATGTGGCTTAGGTCATCGGCGTCCGGTGGTCGCACATAAGTGCCCTGGAAGTTATCAAGGAGTGCGGCTTCCAGGTCCTCCCAAGAACCGATTGAGTCTGCTGGCAAGCTGTTAAGCCAATGCCGAGCCGGTCCCTTAAGTTTGAGTGGGAGGTATTTGATGGCGTGTAGATCATCACCGCGGGCCATGTGGATATGAAGGAGATAATCCTCGATCCATACCACAGGATTTGTTGTGCCATCGTACGATTCGATGTTTACGGGTTTGAAGCCCTCAGGGATTTTATGATCCATTACTTCATCTGTGAAGCATAGTGGGTGTGCGGCGCCTCTATATTGGGCTATATCACGACGCAGCTCGAAGGGGCTTTGTCTGTTGAGTTCGGCCCGGCCGGATTTATTGCATCCGGAGTGACGATCACCGTCACGTGCCGTGGGGCGCCTACGCGATCCGTAGATCGATCTTGTTTGCCTTGCCTTGTCCTCCAGTATGTTGCACAGGTCAGGCGCATTTTCCCGTGCCTTAGTATGCTTGACGCGGCATCGGGGCATGGCTAGAGTGGAGGGCCAAGAGGCCTCTCTGTCGTGGCCACGAGGTGGCCGGTCTGCCATGTCATGCGCTGGTGATGTAGGTGCTTCCTCCTCTAGTCGGGGTAGCAGCCTGCGCTTTGGGTAACTCTTGGAGGGGCGTTCGAGTTCATACTCTTCGGCCGCAAGGACTTCAGTCCATCTGTCAGCTAGCAAATCCTGATCAGCTCTAAGCTGTTGCTGCTTTTTCTTGAGGCTGCTTGCCGTGGCCATAAGCCTGCATTTAAAACGCTCTTGTTCGGCGAGATCCTCTGGCACAATGAACTCGTCATCATCGAGGCTTGCCTCGTCTTTGGAGGGAGGCGTATAATTATCGTCCTCAACCTCTTGGTCCGCCGCCCTCTCGTGAGGGCTGGCTTCTCTGTCCTCCTATGCTGACTCTTGCTGGAGGGGGTGTTCTTCGGCGCTATACGGAGTAGTATTATCTCCCGTGCCGGAATCACCGTTTTTGCTTTGGCGGGATTTAGAGCGGCGTCGCTGACGCTGGCGCTTGGGCTGTTTCTTAGAGGTATCGTCCTCTGCTGTTCCATCGCCATCTCCATCCTTTGGAGTGTCCACCATATATATGTCATATGACGAGGTGGCCTTCCAGCGCCCTACAGGTGCTGGTTCTTGTTCGTCTCCTTCATCGTCGTCCATGCCGTCGATGTCTTCGGAGTCGAAGTCAAGCATGTCGGTTAAGTCGTCGACAGTGGCTACGAAGTGGGTGGTGGGTGGGTTTTGAATTTCCTCATCGTCCGTATCCCAAGCTTGCTGACCGTAGTCCGGCCAAGGCTCTCCTGATAAAGAGAGAGACTTTAGAGAATTCAGGATGTCGCCGAAGGACGAGTGCAGAAAGATGTGCGCGGCAGTGAACTCCATTATCGGTGCCCAATCGGATTCGATCGGCAGGGGCGCAGGGGGCTCGGAGTTCGGAGAGGAATCCGGCTCCTCGGAGTCACGGGCCATGCGGAGTGCGGGGCTGGAGTTCAGCTCGATCGCCTCTGAGATCGCAGCCCCTGAGGCAGTGTTCAACCGCTGATCCTCGATCGGCGCAGTAGGCTCCGAATCAATGGTCGGAACCGATGCGTGTGCGGCCTCCAAGGCGATGTTCGACGGCAGAGCTATATCATGCCCATCGAGACAGTGCGGCGCGCTTGGCTGTGGCTCGAATCCGTCGAAGATCAAGTCCCCGCGGATGTCAGCCGTGTAGTTTAGGCTTCCAAACCTGACCTGATGGCCAGGTGCCTAGCTTTCGATCTGCTCAAGGTGGCCAAGCGAATTGGCCCGCACTGCGAAGCCGCCGAAGACGAAGATCTCTCCGGGGAGAAAAGTCTCACCCTGGACTGCATCGTTGTTGATGATCGAACGAGCCATCGGGCCTAAAAGCGACGACACAGAGGAACTCTCAATGAAAGCACCAATGTCTGTGTCAAAACCGGCAGATCTCGGGTAGGGGGTCCCGAACTGTGCGTCTAGGCGGGATGGAAACAGGAGGCAAGGAACACGATGTTTTCCCAGGTTCGGGCCCTCTTGATGGAGGTAAAACCCTACGTCCTGCTTGATTAATATGGATGATATGGGTAGTACAAGAGTAGATCTATCACGAGATCAAGGAGGCGAAACCCTAGAAGCTAGCCTATGGTATGATTGTTGTATGATGAAGTTGTCCTACGGACTAAAACCCTCCGGTTTATATAGACACCGGAGAGGGTTAGGGTTACACAAAGTCGGTTACAATGGTAGGAGATCTTGAATATCCGCATCGCCAAGCTTGGCTTCCACGCCAAGGAAAGTCCCATCCGGACACGGGACAAAGTCTTCAATCTTGTATCTTCATATTCCTGGAGTCCGGCTGAAGGTATAGTCCAGCTACCCGAACACCCCCTAATCCAGGACTCCCTCAATGACGACGGCGACGAATCCCCCTCTCCGGAGCCCCGAACGGACTCCAGATCAGCCCTCCTGAGAAGTTTTAGGGCTTGGCGGCGGTTCCATATCGTAAAACGCGATGAAATCTTCTCTCCTATTTTTCTCCCCGAAAGTAGATATATAGAGTTGGAGTTGGAGTCGGGAGATCTCCAGGGGGCCCACAAGGTAGGGGGCGCCCCCACCCTCGTGGACAGGGTGTGGGCCCCCTGGTCTTCATCTTTGGTGAGGATTTTTTATTATTTATTGTAAGATATTCCGTGGAGTTTCAGGTCATTCCGAGAACTTCTGTTTTCTGCACATAAAACAATATCATGGCAATTCTGCTGAAAACAGCATCAGTCCGGGATAGTTCCATTCAAATCATACAAGTTAGAGTCCAAAACAAGGGCAAAAGTGTTTCGAAAAGTAGATACGATGGAGACGTATCAACTCCCCCAAGCTTAAGCCCTTGCTTGTCCTCAAGCAATTCAGTTGACAAACTGAAAGAAATAAAGAAAAACTTTTACAAACTCTGTTTGCTCTTGTTGTTGTAAATTTGTCAAGCTAGCATTCAAGTTTTCAGCAAAGATTATAACTAACCACATTTGCAATAATTCTCAGGTCTCATGATTACCCATATCAATAGCATAATCAACTAGCAAGCCATAATAATAAATCTCAGATGACAACACTTTCTCAAAACAATCATAATATGATATAACAAGATGGTATCTCGCTAGCCCTTTCTGAGACCGCAAAACATAAATGCAGAGCACCTTTAAAGATCAAGGACTGACTAAACATTGTAATTCATGGTAAAACAGATCCTATCATAGTCACACCCAATATAAATTAACAGTGATGAATGCAAATGACAGTTGCGCTCTCCAGCTAGTGCTTTTAATAAGAGGGTGATGACTCAACATAAAAGTAAATAGATAGTCCCTTCGCAGAGGGAAGCAGGGATTTGTAGAGGTGCCAGAGCTCGGTTTTGAAATAGAGGTGAATAATATTTTGAGCGGTATACTTTCATTGTCAACATAACAACCAAGAGATGGCGATATCTTCCATGCTACACACATTATAGGCGGTTCCCAAACAGAATGGTAAAGTTTATACTCCCCCTCCACCAACAAACATCAATCCATGGCTTGCTCGAAACAACGAGTGCCTCCAACTAACAACAGTCCCATGGGGAGTTTTGTTTTGCAATTATTTTGATTTAGTTTGCATAAAGCATGGGACTGGGCATCCCGGTGACCAGGCATTTTCTCGTGAGTGAGGAGCGGAGTCCACTCCTCTTGAGAATAACCCGCCTAGCATGGAAGATACAGACAGCCCTAGTTGATACATGAGCTATTCGAGCATACAAAACAGGATGATTATTTAAAGGTTTAGAGTTTGGCACATACAAATTTACTTCGAACGGCAGGTAGATACCGCATATAGGAAGGTATAGTGGACTCATCTGGAATAACTTTGGGGTTTAAGGGATTGAATGCACAAGCAGTATTCCCGCTTAGTACGGGTGAAGGCTAGCAAAAGACTGGGAAGTGACCAACTAGAGAGCGACAACAGCCATGTACATGCATTAAAATTAATAAACATTGGATGCAAGCATGAGTAGGATATAATCCACCATGAACATAAATATCGTGAAGGCTATGTTGATTTGTTTCAACTACATGCGTGAACATGTGCCAAGTCAAGTCACTTAAATCATTCAAAGGAGGATACCCCCCCCCCCATCATACCACATCATAACCATCTCAATAGCATGTTGGCACGCAAGGTAAACCATTATAACTCATAGCTAATCAAGCATGGCACAAGCAACTATGATCTCTAATTGTCATTGCGAACATGTTTATTCATAACAAGCTGAATCAAGAACGATGAACTCATCATATTTACAAAAACAAAAGAGGTCGAGTTCGTACCAACTTTTCTCATCTCAGTCAGTCCATCATATATCATCATAATTTCCTTTCACTTGCACGACCGAACGATGTGAATAATAATAAGAGTGCACGTGCATTGGACTAAGCTGGAATTTGTGAGCATTCAATAAACAGGAGAAGACAAAGCAATATGGCCTCTTGGTTAAATCAACCATAAAGCATATAAAAGCAACTTCAACAATTTAATCATGGTCTTCTCCTACTGACCCCCAAAGAAAAGAAAAGAAATAAAACTATTTACACGAGAAAGCTCCCAACAACCAAAATAAGAACGGGAAATATTTTTGTTTTTTTTTAATTATTACTACAGCAAAAAAAGTAAACTACTACTAATTTTTTGGTTTTTCTTAAGGTTTATCAAACACACAAGAAGAAATCATAAAAGGAAATAAAGTAGCATGGATGATACAATGAAAAAGTATGAGCACCGACATCTAGCAATGAGTGTGTGTGAATATAAATGTAATGTCGGTGAGAAATACGTACTCCCCCAAGCTTAGGCTTTTGGCCTAAGTTGGTTTATGGCCACAGCTGGCCTGGCTGATGGACTGAGCTGCAGTGTTGGGGTCGTACAGTCATGCAGCGGCTATCGCCTCCTGAGCTGCAGTGTGGCAACGAGCGGCCTCCGCCCTCCTCTCGTACTCATCTGCCTCCTCTCTCGTAATAGTATATCCTCCTCTTGCGTGATAATCAAAGAAAGTAGGAGCGGGGAGAGTAATACGGACAACACGGCGTCTGTCAAAGATTAGTCGGTACTGGAGAGGTGGTTCGTTCCTCTCGACAAAATGGTGGTGAACCATAGCATTAAAATCTAGATAGGCAGGAGGTAATTCAATATCATCTTCGCTTACATCTATACCAAGAAAATTAGCTACGCGAGTTGCATAAATTCCACCAAAGAAATCTCCATTAAGTCTATTAAGATGCAACCTACGTGCAACAATGGCTCCCAAATTATATGATTTCTCTCCTAACACAACACTCCTAAGAATACTGAGGTCAGGGACACACACGTGACATGCCTCATGTTTACCATTTATGCATCTACCTATAAAGAGAGCAAAATAATGTATAGCAGGAAAGTGGATGCTCCCTATGGTAGCTTGTGTAATATCTCTAGATTCTCCCACGGTTATATTAGCAAGAAAATCTCTAAATGCATATTTGCGAGGATCCCTTATACTACCCCATTGTGGAAGTTTGCATGTAGTGGTAAAATCCTCTAAGTCCATGGTATAAGATTTATCATAAAGATCAAACAGGATAGTTGGAGAATTACGTGAAGTGGAAAATTCAAACCTCCTCACAAAGGAACTAGTGAGGTTATGATATTGACTGCACTTCTCTTCCTCGAAGCTCACAATATCAGCGTTGCGCATATATGCATTGAATTCTTCTTTTATTCCCGCTCGATCCATAAAATTTTCAGAAGGCCACTCACAAGGACGCACTGGAGCATCTCTTGGTGGCTCTTCGTCAGCATCATGCATTGCAAGCCTGGGTCCTTGCATCTTTGAAGAACCACCTTGGAACATCTTCCTAAGCATTTTTCTTCCTCTGAAAAATTCTGAAATTTTTAAGTAACTTCAAAATAAAAGTAAACCAAACTCAATAATATTGATAGCAACCACTCCAACAAGTACCTAGGGCCTATATCATGCATCAAAACTACTTTTGACCATATAAATTTGACATGCAAGCTCAAGAACATGGTCACCAAAGCAACAAAAATTTGCAATGAATAAAGCACTAGAACAAAAACTAATTGGACCAATGGAGGAGTCACATACCAAGGAACAATCTCCCCAAGCAGTTTTGTGAGAGGTGCTTTGAGCAAGGAGATCGAAAATGGCAGCAAAGAGGACTGGAACTCGTGCTTGAGTTGGTTTTTCGTGTTTGTGGGAGGAAGAAGAAGAGGATGGGTGCAGGAATAAGTGGAGGAGGGCCACCGTGGGCCCACGAGGTAGGGGGCGTGCCCTAGGGGGGTGGGCGCATCCTCCACCCTCGTGGGAAGGTGGTTGGCCCCCTTGGTGTGTTTTTTGTTCCATAAATCCTCAAATATTCTAGAAAAAATCATATTTAATTTTCAGGGCATTTGGTGAACTTTTATTTTTGTGGTATTTTTATATTGCATGGATAATCAGATAACAGACAGAAAATTATTTATTTTTACTTTATTTCAACTAAATATCAGAAAGTATAGAGAGGGTACAGTAGCTTGTGCTTCTAGTTTCATCCATCTCATGCTCATCAAAAGGAATCCACTAACAAGGTTGATCAAGTCTTGTTAACAAACTCATTCCGATTAACATGAAACCAGAGAAATTTCGAATAACACTAGGTTACCTCAACGGGGATATGCACATCCCCAATAATAAGTATATCATATTTCTTCTTGACAGTAGGAAGAGGAAATTCAAAACCTCCAAATATAATTGATGGAATTTTTTCGATAGAATTGATACTATGAACTTGAGGTTGTTTCCTCGCAAAGTGTACCGTATGCTCATTACCATTAACATGAAAAGTGACATTGCCTTTGTTGCAATCAATAACAGCCCCTGCAGTATTAAGAAAAGGTCTTCCAAGAATAATAGACATACTATCGTCCTCGGGAATATCAAGAATAACAATGTCCGTTAAAATAGTAACATTTGCAACCACAACAGGCACATCCTCACAAATGCCGACAGGTATAGCAGTCGATTTATCAGCCATTTGCAAAGATATTTCAGTAGGTGTCAACTTATTCAAGTCAAGTTTACGATGTAAAGAGAGAGGCATAACACTAACACCGGCTCCAAGATCACATAAAGCAGTTTTAACATAGTTTCTTTTAATGGAGCATGGTATAGTAGGTACTCCTGGATCTCCAAGTTTCTTTGGTATTCCACCCTTAAAAGTATAATTAGCAAGCATGGTGGAAATTTCAGCTTCTGGTATCTTTCTTTTATTTGTAAAAATATCTTTCATGTACTTAGCATAAGGATTCATTTTGAGCATATTAGTCAATCGCATACGCAAAAAGATAGGTCTAATCATTTCAGCAAAGCGCTCAAAATCCTCATCATCCTTTTTCTTGGATGGTTTGGGAGGAAAAGGCATGGGTTTCTGAACCCAAGGTTCTCTTTCTTTACCATCTTTCCTAGCAACAAAGTCTTTCTTATCATAACGTTGATTCTTTGATTGTGGGTTATCAAGATCAACAACACGTTCAATTTCTACATCATTGTCATTACTAGGTTGAGCATTATTATGAACATCATCATTAACATTTTCATTAGGTTCATGTTCATTGCCAGATTGTGTTTCAGCCTCAAACATAGAGATAATATTTGGATTATCAGGTGGTTCAACAATAGGTTCACTAGAAGTTTGCACAGTTCTATCATTTTTCTTCTTCTTCTTTTTAGAAGAACTAGGTGCATCAATATTATTTCTTTGAGAATCTTGCTCAATTCTCTTAGGGTGGCCTTCAGGATACAAAGGTTCCTGAGTCATTCTACCTGTTCTAGTAGCCACTTTAACATCATAATTATTTTTCTTACTATTCATCACATTGAGAAATTCCTTTTGTGCTTTAAGTACTTGTTCTACTTGAGTGGTAACCATAGAAGCATGTTTGCTAACAAGTTTAAGTTCACCTCTAATATTAGCCATATAATCACCCAAGTATTTAATAATATCAGCATCTTGTTTTAATTGTCTACCAAAATAAGCATTGAAGTCTTCTTGCTTAAACATAAAATTATCAAACTCATCCAAGCACTGACTAGCAATTTTAGTAGGAGGGATTTCAGCTCTATCATATCTATAGAGAGAATTTACCTTTAGTACCTGTGTCAGGTTATCGAGGTCTGGAGGTTCTTCAATAAGTAAAGGATCAAGATCATATGTTTCTTCGGCAGGCAGTAAATTAAGACCATGTATTTGTTCAATAGGAGGTAAATTCTTAACATCTTCAGCTTTAATACCTTTTTCTTTCATAGATTTCTTTGCCTCTTGCATATCTTCGGGACTGAGAAATAGAACACCTCTCTTCTTCGGAGTTGGTTTAGGAATAGGATCATTAATTGGAGCAAGAGCTGGCTCAGGAGGTGCCCAATTATTTTCATTTGTCAACATATCATTCAATAAGATTTTAGCTTCATCCGGTGTTCTTTCCCCGAAAAGAGAACCAACACAACTATCTAGGTAATCTTTGGAAGCATCGGTTAGTCCATTGTAAAAATATCAAGTATTTCATTTTTCTTAAGAGGATGATTAGGCAAAGCATTAAGTAACTTGAGAAGCCTCCCCCAAGCTTGTGGGAGACTCTCTTCTTTAATTTGTACAAAGTTGTATATTTCCTTTAATGCAGCTTGTTTCTTATGAGCAGGGAAATATTTAGCAGAGAAGTAGTAAATCATATCCTCGGGGCTACGCACACAACCAGAATCAAGAGAATTAAACCATATTTTAGCATCACCCTTTAATGAGAACGGAAATATTTTGAGGATATAAAAGTAGCGAGATCTCTCATCATTAGTGAACAGGGAGGCTATAACATTTAATTTAGTAAGATGTGCCACAACAGTTTCAGATTCATAGCCATGAAAAGGATCAGATTCAACCAAAGTAATTATATCAGGATCAACAGAGAATTCATAATCCTTATCAGTAACACAGATAGGTGAAGTAGCAAAAGCAGGGTCAGGTTTCATCCTAGCATTTAGAGATTGCTTATTCCATTTAGCTAATAACCTTTTGAGTTCATATCTATCTTTGCAAGCTAAAATAGATAAAGAAGCTTCTTGATCAAATAAATAACCCTCGAGAATAACAAGTGATTCTTCATCATCATAATCAGATTCAATATTTTCAATCTCTCTAGCCCTAGCAAGTCATTCCTCGAGAAAATCACCAAGTGGCACAGTAGTATCAAGCATAGAAGTAGTTTCATCATAAGTAGTTTCATCATAAGTATCATGTATAGCAGAAGTAGAATCATCAATAACATGCGACATATCAGAACGAATAGCAGAAGCATGTTTAGGTGTCGCAAGCTTACTCATAACAGAAGGTGAATCAAGTGCAGAGCTAGATGGCAGTTCCTTACCTCCCCTCGTAGTTGAGGGATAAATTGTTGTCTTAGCATCTTTCAAATTCTTCATAGTGTCCAGCAGATATAAATCCCAAGTGACTCAAAGAATAGAGCTATGCTCCCCGGCAACGGCGCCATAAATTAGTCTTGATAACCCACAAGTATAGGGGATCGCAACAGCTTTCGAGGGTAGAGTATTCAACCCAAATTTATTGATTTGACACAAGGCGAGCCAAAGAATATTCTCAAGTATTAGCAGCTGAGTTGTTAATTCAACCACACCTGGAAACTTAGTATCTGTAGCAGAGTGTTTAGTAGCAAAGTAATACGATAGTGGTGGTAACGGTAACAAAAGAGTAATGAAAGCAAAGTAATATTTTTGGTATTATCTAGTGATTGTAACAATAGCAACGGGAAAGTAAATAAGCGTAAACCAGTATATAGAAAGCTTGTAGGCATCAGATCAGTGATGGATAATTATGCCGGATGTGGTTCATCATGTAACAGCCATAACATAGGGTGACACAGAACTTGCTCCAATTCATCAATGTAATGTAGCCATGTATTCCGAATATAGTCATACGCGCTTATGGAAAAGAACTTGCATGACATCTTTTGTCCTACCCTCCCGTGGCAGCGGGGTCCTAATGATAACTAAGGGATATTAAGGCCTCCTTTTAATAGAGAACCGGAACAAAGCATTAGCACATAGTGAATACATGAACTCCTCAAACTACGGTCATCACCGATAAGTATCCCGATTATTGTCACTTCGGGGTTAACGGATCATAACACATAATAGGTGACTATAGACTTGCAAGATAGGATCAAGAACTCTCATATATTGATGAAAACATAATAGGTTCAGATATGAAATTATGGCACTCGGGCCCTAGTGACAAGCATTAAGCATAGCAAAGTCATAGCAACATCAATCTCAGAACATAGTGGATACTAGGGATCACACCCTAACAAAACTAACTCGATTACATGGTAAATCTCATCCAACCCATCACCGTCCAGCAAGCCTGCGATGGAATTACTCATGCACGGCGGTGAGCATAATGAAATTGGTGATGGAGGATGGTTGATGATGACGAAGGTGACGAATCCCCCTCCGAAGCCCCGAACGGACTCCAGATCAGCCCTCCCGAGAGGTTTTAGGGCTTGGCGGCGGCTCCGTATCGTAAAACGCGATGGAATCTTCTCTCCTATTTTTTTCTCCCCGAAAGCAGATATATAGAGTTGGAGTTGGAGTCGGGAGGTCTCCAGGGGGCTCACGAGGTAGGGGGCGCGCCCTAGGGGGGCGCCCCCCACCCTTGTGGATAGGGTGTGGGCCCCCTGGTCTTCATCTTTGGCGAGAATTTTTTATTATTTATTGTAAGATATTCCGTGGAGTTTCGGGTCATTCCGAGAACTTTTGTTTTCTTCACATAAAACAACATCATGGCAATTCTGCCGAAAACAGCGTCAGTCCGGGTTAGTTCCATTGAAATCATACAAGTTAGAGTCCAAAACAAGGGCAAAAGTGTTTGGAAAAGTAGATACGACGGGGACGTATCAGGAGACGGGAGAGAACTTTTTCAGAGAAGTGAAGTTGGTTGCTCAAATTTGAATGAGAGGGTCAATGTTTGAGTCTTAACTCTTGAATTTTTTATGGAGTTAACTCCTTAAATTTTTATGGAGATAACTGTTTGAGTGATCCTACCTTAGGTCATCCCAATGCCGTCCCACAAAACACCTGCATACATCTAGACTGAGTTGTCCAACAATATCTTGGCACCTTATGCGGACCCCAATTTGTCTGCGGGCTCGTTCGTGTGTCCGAATTCCTATAGATCGGACGCAAACCAAGGGAGATTTGCACGCGTCCGGGCCATCGCCACGTACGCGTGCTGAAAATGTGGTCTCATGAAACAACATTCCCCATGCCCGCGTCCTCTCTCGTGCGACCACACCTCCACTCCCCATGCCACATTCAACCTAGTCCAGAGTAGACGCGACCGATTACTGGAGCCGTCATCGAAGCAGCGCACCGCCTGCGATGCATCTGCTCGGTCTCCGCACAAGTTCAATGCCACAAGTAAGTGCATCAAGTGCCCTCTTAATGATTTTGGAGTATTGAAGACAAATGGGTTGAGGAACTAATGTGTTTGTGAGTGTACACATGAGTTATAGTCCCCAAAGATTTGGTTTAACCCATGGAAGAGGGCCCCTAATAATGTATTTCTTGAAGTGAAGACTTAAAAGCTTGAAGACTGTTGTTTTCGTACTTTTTTCTTCTTATTTTTGAGTCACAGAAAAACCATACTCTTAAAAGGGGGTTTGGGTGAATCATATTTCACATTTCCAAAGTGATGCTCAAACCTAAACATGCACATGCCACATCAAGTGAAGCCTTCGAAAATCTCCGGAACAGCTGACGAATTTGCTAGTGACAGTAACGAAGTTCATCTAGTCGTTGATGAATTTAGTAAGGCTAAGGAGTTCGGATTCCACGAGTACAATCTACCTATCATGAGGAAATTGAGTGCCCCCATGAATTTGAGAGTTAAATTTCTGACTGTTGCTGTGCAGCGTGCTAGCTGTCGAGTGGATCCTTATCTTTACAACGGTCATGTCTGAGAACGGCATTTATGACAATTCATGTCGGGTTGCTCGCTAACTATAAATAGCCGCCCTGCACAACCACTTGTTGGTTGGCTGCTCAGAGAGAACTTGACACTTGTCATTTGAGAGCAACCCATCCTCTTGCGACCTTGAGAGAATCCTAAGTGAGGAAAAACCCAACCATGCAGAGCCAAAGTGATTGAGCATCACTGAAGAGATTGATCTACGTGATCCGACGTTTTTACCTTTGAAGATTGTCATTCTTCCATACGGTTAGGCACCATGTTCTAACCACCCAAGAGTCATTGTGGTGTGTCGGTGAACAAGTCTGTGAAGGTTTTGGAAGTCTACATTGAACACTTACCATGAGTGATTGGGCAAGGTTTAAGTGACCTTGACTCAAGAGGAATATGGTGAGGACTAAGTGTCCTCTGAGTTCATCTTAGCCACCTCAATCAGACGTATAGTTGATACATCAACTGGAACTTATCTACCAAATCACTGTGTTGTCATCGAGCCTACCTCCTTTCAAATTCTTCACCTTGAGCTTTACGTTATTCCGCTGCTGAAAAATTTGTGATCTACCTTCTCATGAATTTGAACTGAAGAATTTCATCATGTTGTTTTTCATTTCTTCAGTTCATCGTCCTCATGCATTTATGCTTGTATGATTACATATTATTCACATGCATGTATCATGTATGCATGCTTTCTATTACTATGTTGAATTAATCGCCTCGCATTTCTATTTCTTCACTCCGATCTTCATCAAATTCATCAGAGTTTGAAGAATTTCTAAAAATCTCCCATTCACCCCCTCCCCCTCTGGGAGTAAACATGTGCTTTCACCAGAGCGACATGACTGCTTTCTTCCACATTGAAGCCGCCTGCCTATTCGTCCTCCTACCGGCATTAAACAGGAACGATAGCCGAGAAACCCACTCTGGCTCCATCACTGAAATAGACCGCCGCTTGGCCTAGTCGACGCAATGAATTCATGCCGGACAGATCCCGACGTCGGTCGTGTGCACTCCTTTCGGAGTGGCAGAGAGTAATGCGGACGACCATATCCTCCTCCATCCTTCATGAGACGACACCCCAGTCAACAGATCCGGAGTGGTCGGAGTCAGATCCGCTGGCCGCCATGCCGGAGAGGGTTGGAGACCGCCAGAAGGGAGCTTGGGGCAGAGCGGGGCGGAATTCAATGGCTAGGGCTTGATCCAAGAAGCGGATGAGGACAAATATATGTGGGGTCGGGATGGGCAAACGTGGGACATATCCGACGTGACGGACGCACCCGAGCCTCCCCATATCCACCCTAGATTTGAGCTGGGTATGAGGGGTGCCTGTTAGCCTTGGCGTTTGGGTCCGGTATGAGGCGTCCGTCTGAGTCGAGTTTTCTTAACAAACCAGTGGCCCGACCGTATAGCGGGTTTGAGGAGTGAGTTGTAGATGCTCTTATGCCTCGGCATAGCACTGCGCTACAATGCTAAGAACAACTCCACTCACCCCCAACCAGGGGCGGATCCAGCTATATGGCGAGGTTTGGCAGCTGCCATACCTAAAATTTGGCAAAAGTATTGCATATATATACTGTATGTATGAAGCTTTGAGTTGAGTCAATGGATTTTTGGTCAGTTTCGTCAATTTGGAGGATGAATACTCGTAGGGGGCAGGAAACTCATGGCGTCGAATGTATTTCGCCAGGTAGTTGTGTGTTAACTACGTGTTTCTGCCTCATTAGAGGCCTAACTGCCGCTGAAGGAGAGAATTAAGCAATAGGTGACTTGCATCACATAAGCCCATGACCCACAAGCCCATGTTCTAAACGAGGACACCATTGGCAGTCAATTGCAAATCAATTCACATGTACTCCAGTTGATTGGACATGCTAAAAAATGTACTAGTTGATTGGAGATACAGGAGCTGTTTCGTTCAAGCACGGTTGATCAGGAATCGCCTTGCAGCCGCCGCTCAAGCTTGTCTCTAGTTGTGTGATGAGCAGTGCCAACTCCGCGAAACCCAGAGCCTCACCGCTTTCCGTCTCTCCGGTGAAGAAACTAGATCTAATTGGACTCAAATCGTCTTGAGGTATTACAATATACAACTAGGAGCAACAGCTACTCCTCCAAACTCATGACAATGTATGTCTTGTTGTGATATTTGTTCCTACTGCCGACCGACCGACCGACCCCTAGTCGGCTAACCCCTAAGGCATGCAATAAAGGCAGCGATTACAGAGCAACCACGCGATCTTTAGTCAGCGTGGTGGGCATGGCAGCAACCACCGTCAAGAGAGGCAGCAAGCAGGAAAGTCACATAGTTATATGTTACTACATTGTTTTTTCCCCTCACAAACTCTGCCACACCTAAAAAATATTCTTGGCTCCGCCACTGCCCCCAACAGGCCCCAGGGCGCCTTTTTTAGCACCGACAGCGAAAAATCGGCCCAGTCACGCCCCCAGATCGTTGTTTATCGCCGGTTTGGGCCGAAATAACAACCGACGAACCCAAGCCGAACCCAGCGCACTGGGGCGCGCTTGGGGGCACCGGCTGAAGCGAAAAGGCCGTGGGCTTGCGTTGTCGGTGACAGGCCGGCCTATTCCCGCCCCCCCCCCCCTTCCCTCCATTTCCCTAGCCCATCCCCCTTCTCGCCCGTCGCTCCCGCCATTGTCCTCATCAGATTCGACCGCCATGCCGCCGAAGAAGTATGCACCCCCTCGCCTAGCCATCGATACCGCCCAGCCAAAGCAGAGGAAGCCTAGGGCACCAATGGCAAGGCCATCGGGCTTGTCAAACGCAATGTGGAAGGCAGACGTTGAGCATCGGGAGGCGGTCACCACCGTTCGGCGGAACAGGCAAATTAGCAAGAGGGCCAGGGATGCGGCAGCGGCAGAGCAAGGAGAGGCGTCTCGCGCGGGGATGATGAACCTTCTGCCTAGTCACTGTTCACAAGCCGCGTGGCGGAGCCAGCAGAGCGCCGCGTCGCCGGCCAACTTCTCGCCACCACTCTGGGGGTGCGCGCCCTGGCCTGGCTACTCCAATGGCGACACACATGGCGGCTTCAAGCCCAACATCACCTTCCCGCATGGCGCGGCGCCATGTGCCTCCCCCTCCGGCTTCAACCCCAACCCGCGCACTCCCTCCCCCGCGTTCACCACCGGCCTCAACACCCAGTACAACAACTCGCCGCCAGCGTACTTAGGTTCGCCTGCACTGCCTCTGCACCGTGGCGCCCTACCCTGCGCACACGACTCGACGCCACAGTTTAACAACACCGACGCCGACATGGACGAGATCATCACGAGCGGCTCGGTCGCCGCCGCTTCGTGCCCCAGGTTCCGCGCGCAATACGAAACGATGGACACCGCTGTCGACATGGACGACGAACTCGACGACACTGAGGAGGAGGTGGAGGAGGAAGAACAGGCGGAGGCGAAGGCGGAGCCAGTGCCCAAAGGGAGAGAGAAGAAGCGGGCGCCCAACGCCAGGCTGGGAGAGCCTCGCATCAAGTGGGCGTCCAAGGAAGACGAGTGCCTCGCCGAAACATGGAAGACCGTCAGCATCAACCCGATCACCAGCTCGAATCAAAATGCCGACACGTATTGGAGAAGGATCAAGATGGCGTTCGACGAGCGCAAGCTGGTCGACCCCGACTTCACCAACATCCACATGGATCGCGGCGACAAGGCCATGGCGAACCATTGGGCTACCATCTAGGCGGCCTGCAACAACTGGCATGGGATTCTAGAGGAGGCCGCGACTCACCCGGGAAGCGACGCCAACATCGAGGGACAGGTACGTCCAGTCGCCGGCTCAGTTCTTTCGCTGTGTACTTCGCCGAGAATTGTTCTTCGACTGTGCAGATGGTTCGGATGGTCAACGTGTTTCGCCAGGACAACAACGACCAAGAGTTCAAGTTTCTTCACGTGTTCTCCAGGATCGAGTCGTGTGAGAAGTGGAGGGAGTGCCGGCTCGCTCTCGCCACGGCCAAGGAGACCTACAAGCCGGATGCGCCTGCCCCGGCGGCGGCAGAAGGGCGCCCTGATGGCAACAAAAGAGCCAAGGCGGTGAGGGACGCGGCACCCGCTGCCGAACGGCTGCAATCATCGATCGAGCAGTGCATCGCCGATGCCAATTACAGCGCCACCTAGAGAGAGGAGAAATCCGACGTGAGGTGGTGGGCATTGATGATGAAGCAGGACGTCAAGCTCGACCTTCTCAGGACCAACGTCGCCGCGAAGAAGAGGAACACCGACCCGGCGTTCTTGATGGCGGCAGACATGTCGACGATGGACGAGCAGGTGAAGGTGTGGTACCTGGCGAAGCGCAGCCTCATCTTGAACCAGATGCCCGGACCGGCGGCGACCGCCGCCTCTACGCCACGACGACGCCCAACCCGAGCAATGAAGTTGTGCCGACGCCCAGCCCGAGCACTGAAGCAACGTCGACGCCGACGCCGAGCCCGAGCACTAAAACTGCGCCCACGTCGACCTCGGCCAGTCCCACGAC
The DNA here is from genome assembly GCA_034509565.1 of Triticum monococcum. Lineage (NCBI taxonomy): Eukaryota > Viridiplantae > Streptophyta > Magnoliopsida > Poales > Poaceae > Triticum > Triticum monococcum. The sequence continues at coordinate 696,821,242 of CM067845.1, forward strand.
AAAAGAGCCTGTCGTTTGATGTGTTCCATGTCTATGATTCCTTCCTTTTGATAGCCGAACTTTTGGGTATGTTTGATCGCCGACTTGTGACATGATGATCACTGACTTGTCGCATGATGATCGCCAAACCTGTGGCTTTTTTGGCAGTGGGAAAGACAAATTCAATATTTTAGGCGTCTGGGAGCCGAAACCTAAGGTGCGGGTGAAAACTCAATCACCACCAGAGTAAAAAAAACGCCGGCGCATAAACCAAAAGGCATTCGTCGGGTGCGTTGGGGGGCCAAACGGCTAGAGATGCTCCGAAAGGATGCCCTCCTCTTCCTCCCTCGCTCTAGTGTATACACGTACGCTTTAATTAAAGGAGTGGGATAGATTATCGGTCTCCACGCTCTTGTACGTATACGTATATAATGTACTGTGCTAGTTTGGGGTGCTGCCAAAATACGTAGCATCTGCACGGTCCATATACACGGCAGAGGCAAGTGGCCGATCGCACATACATACAAGGGACGCATGATGGATGGACATCATCGGACCACTTGCGTCTTGTATTCTTTAGGAAGCCCGATCCGATCGGTCGATGGCTACATGTACTGCTTACTTGTACGTGCTCCCTCCATTTTCTTATTTTTTTTTTAAAAAAAGAGGATGACACCGCCCTCTGCATCTGGGAGATGCATACGGTCACTTTATTGATTATTCTCAAAAACCTTACAAAGTATTACAAACAATATACCTGAATCCACCATCTTGGCAACATATGCCATTACTCTTATCCATATGATAAAGGGGTGCTAGTTGGGCCACTACCCAAAGCACTCACCTAAGCCTAACATCAAAAGCTGGAAGCCCCAGCCGAGCCACATACCGGGTCTGGGGCACAATCCGGTCAGACGCACTCGTGTGTCGTCGTCGCCTTCTTTCACAGGTCCGTCTTCAGATCATACTGAGGCTTCTACCTTGTCTGGCCACTCTGCCATCGACGCTCCCATGACGCCAGACAGATTCCTCCTCCTGCACGAGTCCATCTCCGCGCATCAGACGCCGAGTCTCCACAGCACCATGCCGCCGAGATCCGCCACCATCAATGTGTAAGATGAAGCACCGCTCCACCAAAGTCGCCGTCCTCTAGTCCCTCGACTCCGTGTGCACCTCCAAGAATGACGCCCCTAGGGGTGAAACGACACCAGAGAGCCGCTGTCATCCGATCTACTGATCTAGGGTTTCCCCCGGAGGTAGCAGAGAGTGGCCTTGAACATCTCCACGACTATGCCTTCAGGAAGGGAACGACGCAGACAGCGTCGCCATCGCCGGCCTTGGCAATAGCCAATAGCAGGTTTTCACCCAGATTTGATCGAAAACCTCCATCTCTCGTGCACGGGTCGCCGCCGTCCTTACCAGGATCTGGATGATCCCGCTTGCTAGATCTCAGCACGGAGAAGCCCCCCCACCGAGACCCGCAGGCCGAGCAGGGGAGGCCGAGGCCGCGCCCACAGGTCAGATCCGTGATGGATCCAAGCCCGCGCCGCCGCCCCGGAGTCAACCCCGCGCGCAGCCTCCACCGCCTCCCGAGGCTCGCCGCCGCGTGCCCCGCGCCCCGCCACCGCTCGCCGAGGCCTGCCGCCGCAGGACACCGCCGCCTGTCGCCTAGTTCCGCCGCCCGCGAAAGAAGGGGAGTCGGGAGAGGGAGTCCCCCCCCTCCGCCGCCGCCGCCGTCTGCCACGCGGGTTTCACCCGGCGGCGTCACCGGCGGCGGCGCGAGGAGGGGAGAAGGAGAGGGCGGCAGCGGTGCCTAGGGTTGGAGGCCCCCGAGTCGCCCAGGGCGGGGGCGACGCGAGGGACGAGGGAGTAGGGTGTGTTAAAGTTCCGACGAAAAAGTCACCATTTTGTTATATAAGGTCATAAACTCATATTACAGGTATTAAGATAAAATTTAATGACTATTTTTATTTAACTGGGATCATTAATACGCCACAAACATGCAACGAATGAATTGGAATGAAGTAGCTAAGTGTCATTGTGACTACATGCATATAAGTATTAAAAAATTGCTAGTATAAATAAACATTATTAACTTTTTCCTTGGTTAGGCTTGTCATAGTGGGGAGTAACGTATACTATTGTCATGCATATGACACTAGTCAAAGTTACTACCTCCATAGTGCAAAGTATCATATAGTAGTAGTATCATAGATTGTTTCATTTATTGCCTTATAGACTCATTTTATTTCGAAAGGCGCTATGTTATAGTAACATATTATGTTACTTCAAACACCTCTCACCTCATTAAATTAATACTTACCACATAAGTAAATGTCGGAGTAATTGGACACGGATACCCCGAAGACGGCAAGACGATATTTCAAGACATCGGGGCTAGCAAAGCCCCTTAGTCTGACTGCCGGCTTTCGACTACACCAACCAGCCGGCTGCCGACCGCGCCAACCAGCCGGCTGCCGACTGCGCCAACCAGCCGGCTGCCGACTGCAGCCCGACCCGACATCGACAAGACACCGATGGGACGGCCGTACCCGAGCACTATTCACGTGTCACCCCAGCCATCATGTATAGTGTCACTTGTCCCCTGGCACTATATATGAAGTGACACAGGGGACAAGCATGACACCACACCATGCCTTGCCCATGCTACCACTTAGCTTAGATGATAAGCTAGCCACACTATATATATGAGCATCCATCCATCCATCCAGGATGAACACACACCCCCACACTCTCACGCCACATTCATTTGGCCACAAGTCCACTCACGGCCACAAGCCATGGCCATACCTGGCCACTAGAGCCGGCCATACACATGCATATACGAGATCAGATGCCCTTGGCACTGATCTCAGATACAGCTCCAGAAGCACTTTGTACCAGATATATTAGATATACTCAGACATGCAGGAGTAGGGGGTATTATCTCTCCGGAGAGCCCCGAACCTGGGTAAACTAGCGCGTGCTACTCGCATACCCGCTCCCGGTCCTATCAGCAGCAGTCTTACCCTCACCCTAAGCCCTTGTGGCATCTGTCGACTCGCAAGCCCCCCGTGAGAATACCACGACAGTAAATTTGTCTTGGCGTGTGTTAAGTTACTATCTGATTACTCCACTATGGCTAGCTTTATTGTTAGTGGGCTTGTATTGATGCAAGAGCTAATTACACTTATAGTACATGAACTTGCGCGGTGGGTACAGATTCATACCTAAATTTGAAAAATGATACAAATGGGTCCCTAAACTATAATTTCAGGTACATTTTGATACATTTGCTGTTAAATCTAACGGTGTGACATTAACTTGCAGCCCACTATGTTCTGTGTATACGCATGCGGGTCCACCTGTCAGCTGACTAGATATGTGCTGTTGACGACGGCAGAGAGGTTGGACTTCTGGTAGAGCAAAGTTGACGAGGGTATCATACGTGCGGCCTTGACCTTCACCGGCCTGTGTATTCGGTATGTGGCCCGTTGGCAATACGATCTCACTGGTGTACAAAGCTAGCTAGCTTTAACGTGTCGAGCTGCAATATCAATCCACTAGCCTGATTGAGAAGCCACATGCTTGTACGTGAGATATTGAGTTCATTCAATTGCAAAAAGATCGTCCAGGTATCCTTCTTTACATAAAACTGTAAATGACCATACTTACAACAATTTATGCGGTCAGTGGTTAGGGCATCTTCAACGGTAAGCCGTAAATTTCCTCCTGCATCTGTTCGTAGACAGGGGAAACAGTTTGTAGACAAGGAGACAGCCATCCAACGCTAGTCGGATACATTTTCACAATAACTCGAACCAACCAGACAAAATTCGTTCAAACATGTCCAGAATTCATATAAACACGGCCGGATTTCATATAAACATATCGGATTTCATATAAACATGACGGATTTCATTACAAATACATTAAAGCGGTTCTAGGCGGGCTCTGAAGTATAATTAATATCTAATCTAAATGATCGCTGGTGTTCGGTCCCCGTCTCCGGCCATCAGCACCGAGAACTGAAGCTTCACCATCTCCAGTTCTGCCTCGGTGCTCTCCAGCTCTGCCTCCGTGACATCCGTTTCTGAAGCCCCGCGAACTGCAGCTGTCTGCCTCGACGTCGCCGCCAAGCTACTAATCGGCGGAAGATGCTCAGCCCACCAAGCTTGACGCCAACGGGAGGGGACGAGCAGTGGCTTTCCAGGGACACGAGCGGCGGCGGCCTACCATGCACTACTCTTCCACGCTGTCGGCGGTGCCCGTGGACGTAAGCCCGTGGCGGGCATGGCCTTCTTCCGCTCCAATGTAAGCCTGTCCTAGAGAGATTTGGCCGCGGAGGGATCCTTGGCGGGGAGCGGTGTGGAGAGAGATGATCGTGGCTATTGCCGGGGCAACGAGCCAGCAGTTCATATAGCACCGATGGGTGGCAGAGGGCCAGACGGGTGGCGCCGGAGGAGACACCTCGGCAACCGCGTGCCATTAATGCGGGCGACAGACGGACAGATGGGAGTCCGTCATGCCGTTTGAATGCACGACAATCGCCTGCACTGGGAAGCAACGCAGGTGGCGCTCTCTCGGCCCGCACGATGTTTCAATGCCGGCGTCAGTGAGCGTTCGCATCCGCTTTGACCGAGCATGAATGTGGGCGTTCGTGCTCTGGAGCGGCGCTGACCAAAAACGCGCGGAAGGGGGAGGGGTTTTTAGTGGGTCAGGACTGTCAGAAACGGGTTTGGGATCGGTCCGGACTCCCGCAAACCTGCTCCAATTTTATCTTCGATTTGCGAAAGAAATCACGTCTAAATCGTGCCGCGGACCGATACAGGCCCGCGTTAGATGACTTCCTCGGTTCCGATCGTTGCATGAGGTTTGCGTCGGCGTTGGAAATGCCCATAGCCCTGTGCTTGAAACATGTTAGGTCCGAAGGTCAAATCCTGCGTCTACATATTTTTATTTGCTTCTCCATCTCTAGTCAACTGACAAGTGGACCCAGCATATACATATACCCACTACCATGCTGGCCTGCGAGTTAACGGCAAGCCTTGCAATTACCGTTAGATTTAACAGCAGGTGTGGCAAAATGTACCCGAAATTATAGTTCAGTGACCCATTTGCATCATTTTTCAACTTTATGTATGATTATGCACCCATCACGCAAGTTTATGTACTATAAGTGTATTTAACTTTTGATGCAAAATGTATTTTTGATAGTGGTATGAGGAAATGGAGGGAGTACTACATATGCATGCCAGCCGGTAAACTCCAGCCGCATTATGTAACTTATAGTGTATCATCATATCAGTACGTACTTGCTTAGCTAGTACCCCTCTACTCTATATAGTAGCTAGGCACATGCGTAATGTGGCGGTACATGTACATCAAAGTGGATCCATTTTACTCGTCGTGTCTTTGCATTCATCATTACGTTTCGTCCCGGTTTGAGTTGATCATCAACGCAGAAAAAGAAGAGGTTTATTGTCCTGGCCAGACGCTCGGTGCGATCGAGTATATGTATGCAATGTACGTACGTACGTATGTACGGAAGAATCACGAAATTTGCCACACATGAATTAAATCCCACTTGGCGCTACCCCCGATTTAGCACTGTGGATCTCGTGACACAGCCTCCATCGTCGCCATCCAGGAGTCAACACGTCTGATCTGGCGCCGGAGCATCAACATCGAACGACTCCATCCATGGTCGTCGTACGTGAAGTGAGCCGTACCAGCGGTACGTAGGCCCCCTGGAGCGCGATGTGCGACGTTAACCTGAGCTTTTAGCTAGGAGCACATGCATGCATGCGCGCGTACTAGCCGGGCGAGCGGCCAAAAATATAAGCACAGGTTCTGCATGCCATGGGACGAGTGCGCGAGGGCCGGAGAGAGCGCGGGTGCACGGGAACGGAAAGGCCAAGACTTTTTGGTACATGCACATGCACGGAAGAAACAGATGGAGAGACGGGTCCTGGTTCCATCGTGCGGCGTACATGGACGAAAAAAAGACGGCACGCTAGAAGAAGTGTGGATGCTGTCCGCCGACCGCCGCTTCGACGGAATGGCAACGGACGTGGCGCGCTGCGCACTCCGCGTTTTTCTTCTTTGCGTGTGCGAGGATTCGTTGGCTACCTGATGATTTTCTTCTTCTGAAACTCAAGCACAATCCATTAATTAAGAATAAAAGAATTGTCCGATCAATTAAGACTGGTTGTAATGGGGAGTATCATATACTAGTATCATGCATATAATATTAGTATGTGTTACATTTGTAATGCATGTTATCATATGTTGGTATCATATATGACTACATTTATTGACATGCATGACACAAAGTAGCACATCATTTAATATGATACAGTATCATGACTTGATACTCAAGTCTCTCTTTCTTCATTTAATTCTATGTCACTTTATCAAAATTGCTTAGTTGGCGTGCATGATACTACCTATAAGGCTGGTTGTAATAAGGAGTATCATATACTAGTATCATGCATATGATACTAGTGTATGATACTATATCCGTAATGCATGGTATCATATAGTACTATATTTATTGCCATGCATGACACAAAGTAGCACATCATTTAATATGGTACGGTATCATGATATGATACTCAAGCCTCTATTTCCTTATTTAATTCTATGACACCTCATCAAAATTGCTTAGTTGTCATGCATGATACTATCAATGATACTCCCATTACGACCAGCCTGATACTCTCATTACGACCAGCCTAACGAAAAACGGGATGAAAACTGTCTCAACCCGCGGACCATGACCACACCTAATGATTCTCCTTTGTGTTATTTTTACTAGGGCTATTGTCTTTGTGTTATTTATGCCTACTATGCACTTTGGGTTTACAAAGGAGAATCCATTCATGCTACCCCCTCCCATGTCGTGATAAACCTAAGATCATCTATTTAAGGGGAGAAAATTATGTTTTACAAACCACTGTGTTTGGAGGCCAAATAAAAAAGTGCATAGTAGGCATGAATAACACAAAGACAATAACCCTAGAAGAAACAACGCCGACTTCGCACCTCCCCCCCCCCCCCCCCCCCCCCCCCTTCAAAAAAATACTTGCCCAAAAAATACACCTAACAAATAATATTTATCCACATGCAGAGTAAGGCATAGCCTAGTGGTCGGAAGGGGCTGATGCCTTCCCACCCACCCAGATTCAAGGCATGACACTTGCAATTTGGGTTTGTTGCACCAATTATACCGTAGAAGGTTCCTTACAGTCTTTCTGTCAAAAAAAAATATTTATCCACATGTTTCCTGATTATCGCTAAACAATCTACCTCAACAACCGTAAATATACAACTGTCTCCTCATGTGAACATCTTTCGTGTGTACGAGTTTTCCTCCAGGAAGAAAGGCTTGGGAGATTTGGAACAAGCAGAACGTGAAGCTCTTGAAGAACACATCCGCAATGGCATCCATACTTGTTAGTATGATCAAAGGCGTGACACGTACTTGGCCTCGGCTGGTGCCAAGAGTCCTTGGAGTTTATTTTGTTGGGAGCGTAAGTTATGTATTTTCGCCTAGACCTTGTGGCAAAGCTTTTGTCTCAATTTCATAAAAGGAATTACTTTTTGTCTAATAATAAGCGTGAAACCACATAGTGATGTACTAATAGCTACCCCAACGTAGGTGACCAGGGTTTGAATATTCCTTGTCTTGTTCCTAACTTTCTACAACTAGTTGGCGCCAAAGTGGAATCATTTTGTAACACATGCGGTAACTTGGAACATAATATAGATCGATTTGTTATCTGCATAATTAATACACCGCAATGTACCTATTTAATTTTAAGTTTAATTACAGATTATTCGTATTTAACATAATATGTACAATAATGAGGATTAACCTGCTCATAAACCCTAGAAGATTTTGAAGGAGATTTCTGGGATTACAAAGGAGGATCCTTTCATGCTACATGTCCTGATAAACCTTAGACCATCCATTTCAGAAAAAAAATATCATCTTGGTTTACAAACCGCCGCATTTAGAGGCCAAAAAAGAAGTGTATAGTATGCATAAATAACTTTCCCAAAAAAGGACTCCTGTCAAGATTTATCCACATGTTTCTGATCATTGCTAAACAATCTACCTGGACAACCATGAATACACAAATGTCTCCTGCTTCATATGAATATCTTTCGATGTGTACAATTTTTCCTCCAGCGAGAAAGGCTGGACATTAACTATTTCTATATAGGAGGGACTTTGATCATATTAAGTTCCAACCCATTCTCCATGAAAATAAACATCATCCCATTCCATATAATTATGTGCAATCGAACACATGATACAACCATTGCACTTCATTCCACTTGGTTCCCCCAGCAAACACACCTTATAAGATTGACTGTAGACATGTTGCACCAGTCTAGGGCTATCGTGAGAATATCCTCGTAGAAAACACTTGTGGTATTATTTTTTCCATTTTAGTATTTTGTTTCTACATTATATAAGATTCTAATTTCATGTACTCCACATCCTAAAGAAATAGATCCCCTAACTTTTCCAGGGTTTTATCAAATAGCATGCCCCCTTTTGTAGTTCCTACTAAGTTACGTATTATTTTGTATAGACAAATCCCTCTAGCAGGTGTCAATCGTCAATTCTCTGCTTTTACAATTAGCCATGTCATTTAAATTGTTCTAGCCATTGGATTTGCTACCTTAGTCCTCTACTAGTCGTGTGATATGATCAAGGACAGTTTCATCTTTTTTGTTTTGTTTTTTTTCGCAGAGAGGAGAACCTCGACACCCTAGAATATGCAGCTTCAAATAATATAATCATAATTGACACCTGTGATCCCGTCGCTTGCAAGTGTGGAGTCACTAATGAGTATGATCTATAATCATGGTTGGAAGCTGGCGCTAGATGGTAGACAATTTTTTGGGTAGACTGATGCTTAATTCAAAAACTCCACCAAAATATCACCTTTATGATCCGTCGTTTGGAATGGCAATAATTAGATCATTTACTGCTTAATATGTCACGATATTGTTTGCACTAACAACATAGAAGCTGATCTTCTGTGCATGTTAATGCCGATGGTTCGTGGCGTGGATTTGAAACTTGATAACTTCATGATAGCCACGTATTGAAGCCATTGTGATGAAGTCGTGAGCGAAAATAATATAAAATGATGCAAAATCTTGATATCATTTACTACATCTTATAATTTTTGTTTCTTGTTATGACGCATTTAACTCTGATATGTTCAACATCTTGATAAGATTGTTTTTGTTTCTTGTAAAGTTCTCGCATATTTTGAGTATGATGCAAAATCTATATATTTACAATATTTATAAATCAAATCAACAATTCCGGGGGCAACACATGTGATCTAGTTTTTTTTTCTCAAAATGACAAGTTCATTCTTTTTTCGCAACAGATGAAGAAGAAGAAGAAAAACAAGTCCATTCTTCTTCTTCTTTTTTTGCGAGTAACAAGTCCATTCCACACTGAGCAAATTGAAACAGAGTCCAGAAAACCCAATGTATTTACTTAGCTACCAGGTAAAAAAACAAGAGCTCGCTACTAGTTTTATTGCCTTGGCCGAACTTGCGGTCCGAAGGAGCGAACCTAGACGCAGGGCAGAAATGCCGAAATCAATGTGACATGACATGGACCGGACGGAGGAAAGCAATTAAGAACGGTGATGATTAAAGCCCTGGCTGTGCACGGATGCGGCGGTGCGCGTTGATCGGGGCCCGGAGAGCGCGGGTGCACGGGAACGGAAAGGCGAAGACTTTGTGGCGCACGTACTACTGTAGTACGCCGGATGGAACCACAAGTCAAGCAACCATCATCTGTACTGCACCCGGCCGGAAGAAGCGGGTGTCCGCCGCCGGAATGGCAACCAACGATCCACGGGTGTGGCTCGCCGCGCTCTCCGGTGAGGGTCAATCCTCTTCGCCAGTGGCCGCTTTGTCATGAACGCCGTCCGTGCATGGCTTATCTGGATGCTATCCTGTGTGACATGAGACGAGTAAAAAAATTGGCAGCAAATTCAGACCCGGACTGCGACGGTAGTATAGAAAGATCTCACCCTCTCCCGTGCATTTCAAGCGTGCGATCGAGCTTGAAAGTTGGGGCCTGGACTAGCGTGCCGGTCAGAAGGCGCGCGGGACGTACCACGGGGTGCGTGACACGCACACGCACGACGTTGGCACTGTGGCACGTACGTTCAGCGTGACACGAGGCGCAGTAATGGCAAAGATCCCCGGGGCCCGAGCCGACGCAGGCGGCGATACGGCGGGCGCGGGGACATGACGGGTGCAGCTGGGCAATCTCGTCGCCACCCGGGCTCCGGAGCGGAGTCGCTACCGCCGCTGCCGCGGTGATTACGAGATGAGTGAGCCTGCTGGCAGCGTGTACGTTTGGGCCATGGATCTTCTTCCATCCAGAGGTTGACAGCCCAACCCTTTCCTTCACTCTTTCAGCACCCTGCCTCCTCGTCGTAAAATACTCCAGCAGCGACGTCCTTTCACTGCGGCGCCGTACATTTGTTTCGCCACACGGCGTTGGGTTTTGACCACTGGCCGGCCGGCCGGCTGGGCGCGTGCTGCCCGAGGTGTGTGCAGGATACAACTAGCTTCCATTCCTACGACCACCTGCCTTGTATTACCAGTGTTTTACTCTCAGTGAGTACCATCCAAAGTTTTCCCTGTGTAAAAACCTGTGAGTGTGGTCAATTCTGCGATTTGGATTTACCGAATACCCCAGCCCCAGCAGTACGTGCGCACCAGTTTTTTTTTTGGCGGGCTGGCTAAGTGTCCAAAATTATGGGTGCTCCGTGTCGGGCATGTACGGACCACAAACACCTTCCAAAACTCTGATAGCCGTTACAGAGCTCTCGCTTGCCTTAACATCTGGTAAGTAAAATCACTGTACAAATATGATGCCTGGTGTAAATTAATTATAGCAGGAGAGCCGCAAGGCCGTGAGAGAGTAGGGTACTCGTTCCAGTTCTGGCATGCATGTATACGTAGTAGTATGTCCATATCCAGAAGGAGTAAAAACAGACCAAGTATATCGCATGAATTCCGGTGTCCGCACAGCTTGGCCGGCCGTGTACGTACAGATGACGCCTCTACGGGTCGGGTCCAAAATTTCCCAAGGTCCAGTCAATGCCGTGCCACCAGCAGGCCTACCACCACCTCTGCTGCAAGCTTTCGGGAGTCAGGTCAGGGTACGAAACAAAAATAAATACAGACGGCGATGACCACCCGTGCATGTGCATACATACTACTACTACGTATACATACACACGGGTACAGCAGCGTTCCCGATGAATCAGGCATAGAAGAAGAAACAACACGACCCTGGTCATAGTTTTCCTTGACCTATATGTATCCTGTGACTGTGTGGTAAGGCCTGAATCGACGCCGAGCTAGAGGAAGCGACGAAAAGTTTGGCAGCCGTTGCTGCTCCTGCGCCGCTGTCGCGGCCGGCTCGCCATGCCAGATGCCACACACGGACGGACAGAGATCTACCCTTAGGCATCTCCAACGTTGACAGACCCGTAAACTGGACATCATATCGTCCGTGGATCGAGAGACCAGTCCGCGGACGCTGATGTAAAAGCCCACCATCGAACCGTAGCCACATATTTAATCAACATTTCAATAGATCGGAAGAAACTTACGCAAACTGAATGATTAACACACAAACCGGATGAATTACATGCACATCTCATACATTTTTCATTAAAAAAGCGGCCAGGTCAAAATCTAGTCTATGATGGTGCCCTCGTCCATCTCCTTTCCATTCTGCATCGGCGAGGAAGAGTAGAACAAGGGAGACGAACCGGCCCACTTGGGACATGAGCCCCTGCTGCCTCCCATGCCCTACTCATCCTCATCGAAGTATACGACCAGTCTGTTGCTGGTGCCGGTGGGCGTGAGGTCGATGATAGATGTGGAAAGATCGCCACTGTCCACCTGCCACTTGCACCCTGGAAAGTTCGACGATGGTGCGTAGGACCCACAACTGGCGGCATTCTCGTCATCAAGCGCTTGCGCCACCAATGTCGTGGCCTCCGCGTCCGGCTGCGCCACCTTCGCGTTGCAAGCGGCACCTTGAGCACGCGCAGCCTCGTAGATCACTCGTTGTTCGGCGATGAAGTTGGGGTTCGCCGTGGCCATGGCCTCCTCGCTCGCTGTATATTTGGCCCTCCGTTGGCCAGTGCTGCTTGAGGAGGAACATGTTGCACCACTGGTCCTCCTGCGCCTGTCGAAACGCCGACATAGGCGCAGGCGCACACTGATCCTCCGCCATGGCGGCATTGCAGTGCATCTGCGTCTGCTCCATAATCAAGCCGGTATGCACAGGCACGGGGTCCCACGTGGAGTCGTCGTCGGAGCCGGTCTCCATTATGGGGTCGTCATCGTCGGAAATCTTGGGCAAGCTGGCCGGCATGCCGACCTCGATCTGCCTGGCGCGGCGGCTCTGCCAAGCAGCCACAAGGGCGACCACCTCATGCTTCTGCTCGGTTGACTTGCTCTCCCACAACACATTCACGCTTGCGGTCATGGTTCAAGCGAGCAGGATATGGAGTGTGGGTGTGTTGGGGTGTGCTGTTAGCCGGGTGAGCCGCTTTTAAATACCGGATTTCGGTGAGGCCAAACGTCCGGGTGCGTCAATGCGTGGGCGCCGGAGTTGGTTCCTCGACCAACGGGCCTTTTTAATGGCGGCATATGGACGGACGGGGTATATATCCGTCCCATCCTGTTCAGTAAACGTCTCTCCGGCATTGAACAGGTGGACATCTGGGACGCGTGCGGGTGGCACCCTTGGCTGGCGAGTTGCTTCAATACCGGCACCAGTGAGAGGCCACATCGACACTGGGCCAGAATCAATGCGGATCGGCCGCTCTAGTGCGGCATGAATGCTGGCAACTGGCGTCTGGCGGGAAAGCATGCGGGCGAGGAAGAACTGTTTTGGGTGGGCAACGGTTGCTAGATGCGGGTATGGCCGTGGTTCGCGCCCGTAGAGCCTCCTACTTTGTTTCTGCTTTGCAGGAAAAGGTACGTCCAGATCGCTCGGGGGAGCGATACAATACCATATTGAATGGCAAAACACGTCCACGCCGCGCGTTCTAGATGGTTGTGGATGGTTTAAGTGTCTGCGTCACAGATACACTTAGGGCCTTTTCGATTTATTCATAGGACGTTAAAAACATAGGAATAGAAAAGACGCAAGAATATGACATGATTACATGTGTAAACAGATGTTTGTGAAAACACGGAAATCTACTAAATTGCATGTCTGATCGCAAAAAATAGAAAGTAATCCTAAAATACATAGTAAATTACATTCAAACCATATGAAAACAAATTTTCATTTGGCTGATGATCAGAGAAAGTATCTGGGCAAAAGACAATCAGCTGAAAAGAGGCTGAACTGGGAATGACCAATGCCACTTTTGTGGTGATAAATAAAGTATTAATCATCTTTCTTTTTTGTAGCTTGGCCAAATTGGCCTGGCAAGTGGTGTTTTGTGCTTTTGCACTTCCTAGACCTCCAGAAGGAATAAGTGATCTGATTGGGAATTGGATTAAAATATTCCCTAAAAATCAAAGAAATATGATGTTGTGTGGAGGGGTCATCATTTGCTGGGCAGTATCTTGTGAATTCTGATGATTCTGGTACACTGGTATATAACCTGAGCTGTTACCTGAAGAGTTGAAGCATTTTACGGAGAAATCAAGATCACAGAAGAACTGAGCTTGGAGTGGAGAATTATTATTTTTTGAACCGATGGAGGGGAGAACGTCAAGAGGGTGCTGGAGGAAATATTGTATTTGGTAGAAGTCATGGGTGGAATCCTTAAACGGGAGAATTGGCACGGGATGAGATTGGTATCTTTTCTAGCCTTTCCTGGAGCAGTTCTTGTTTATCTTCACTGGTGGCCTCCTTGTTCAGTTTGGTCGTGTGGCTCTTTCTATATAACATAGCTTGTTTGATGCCGCTCTAATTTGTTTTTAGCATGTTTGGTATGCTTGTATTCTGGAACTACCCTTTTTTTTGCGGGATATTCTGGAACTACCCTGCGTGGATGTCCTTGCATGGACGTGGTTCTACACCTCTTAGTTGCGAGGAATCTCGTGGTTTCAAAAAAAAAAGGACACATAAGACTAAATTGATGTTATGTTACTTATGGCTTTTGTCTCGTTCTTTTTGCATAAGAATGTAAAAAAGAGCTTGGAGTTGATTCTAAAATTCCTTTGTTTTTCCTGTGAAACTCAATCGAAAGGAAAACATCCTTGATTTTTTTCTTTTTTGCATGGTAATACATGTCTAATTATATAATAATGATCTATGTATAAACCACATACACGCTGAATTGGAAAGATAGCAAAACCCTGTCTTTTGCACAAAGCACCCCTAGCCAAGAAGGAAAATTATAATTAAGGCCACACAATCCTCTGAGCTTGAAGCCGATGTTCGTCAGTCACCTCCGGTACCACTATAGCAGCCACTCAAGGAAAATGACGTGGATCACGTCTTCACCCGAGCTCGACGCGGCTCCATCGCTTATCTGCAAGTTTTTTAGACTTTCAAAGTAGCTCACCAAAGATGAGACCATTGTCGTTGGAAGAATTTGGCCGGGGCGGCACCCCGAACACGCCATTGAACTCTAGATCTGGCACCCCACGAGATGACGCCATCAGTGAAAACCAAATCCGCCAGCTACAAAACCACGAACTCATCACGTGATCCACTCGTCTTCCAACTATCGTCAACGCAAACCACCATCCGCATCCTCTCCTGAACTACCTTCTAACCTACACGCTGACATTGGAGCGAACGTCGGAGCAACGATAGAACCCGAGAACACAAGTTCACCACAAAGATGTCGCCATCACCACGTCATCCCCGCTCGAACAGTACCACAAGGACTCATCACTTATCCCAGAGCAGAACACCATGTCGTAGAAATATCCCAAGTACTTTTATTCACCACCATTATCGCCCTCGCCGAAGCCAAGACGCCAATCGACTTAAAACCTAAGCTACTAAGGCCCTGACCCTACAACTACACGGATCCACGCGCTCTAGATCTGGTGACCCACCTCACCACCAACGCCTCGCGACATGGTCGTTAGTGGAGGGGACCCGCCGGAGGACCGCGGTAGAAGGCTGGCCACCCTAGGCGATGTGTGGATCGCCTTTCGTTTCATCCACGAGAAGAAAGGAAAGACATCATTATGCTACACTAGTAGAAAAAGGGCCATTTGTCCCGGATTGTAAGGGCCATTTGTCCCGGTTGTTGAACCGGGACTGAAGGGTCGTTACTAAAGCCCTAGGCCTTTAGTCCCGGTTCTTACACAAACCGGGACAGATGGGCTTCCACGTGGCCGGTGCGGCGAGCCCAGGCAGGAGGCCCTTTGGTCCCGATTGGTGGCACCAACCGAGACCAATAGGCGTCCACGCGTCAGCAGCTGGCAGGAGCTGAGGTTTTTGTTTTTTAAAGGGGGTGGTTTAGGGGTTTTGGGAGGTTAATTTAGGTGTTTCATATATTGTGTTAGCTAGCTAATTAATAGAGAGAAGTGTTCTCTCTTATCTCCATGCTTGGTCGACGCTACGTACTATACGTATAGAGAGGACTCGACACGCTAGCTAGTAAGCAAATGAAGGAAACAGAAGATCGTCATGAACATATGCATACAAAGAGAAGTGATATCGACCACCTCTCCTTCTCTGAGAGATTGGTCGAATAACAAGTTTTTGTATATCTATCCGACGCTACTGGCTACATATATACAATATAAGATCTCTTACAATATAATCTCCTAATTATATATGAACTCAGGGTCCACATGGTATTCTCCGTCTTTATCGATCATGTGGTCAAGAAAGAATGCCGCCAATTCCTCTTGAATTGCTCGCATACGATCTAGTGGTAGGAGTTCATCCCGCATCCGAAACATCTAATTTGAAGAAGGGGGTCAATACATATATATATATATGAATAAATAAAACTCAACAAAAATGATGGTAATAAAATAAAATTGTGAATATTATTATTTATGCACTTCATATTGTTTGTTAGAGTATCCCCGCTCATAGGTCGTGTGGCGGATGGACTCGCAAACGTAGTATCCATAGTAATTATTCCCGGCTTCCTGCCACAACCACTTTACAAGAAATAGAGGTGAATCAAACCGATAAGCAAGCATGCTATAAATGGTATTGATGAAATTAGCGCTTGAATCACTAGGAGATGCGCGGAACATGCTAGTAGTACTTACTTTCTGGTGTCTAAATTGCAGCCTCTTCGGCAGTCCCGGACCTTTTGAGGTGAATTTTGTCCAAACCCTGCCAGACAAAGAAAACAATTACTTGATATCAGGAAATGAACAAAGTTGCCGATATGGTGCGATAATGATTGATTTACCTTACTTCTCGAGCATTTTAGTCATGTTCGCATACTCCTGGGGATCTTTTCATCTCGAGTCTAAGATGGTTACTAGTCTCTGCTCAAGCTTAATCTGTAGGGGAATATAGTGGAACATGCGCACACATGCATAACTCATCAATTACATTACTATAACCTGAACTAATAAGGGAAACCGAATATGCACAAGACAGTAACACTCACTTGAAGTTGTAAGGAAATAGTATTATATCTTTGTTTTCATTTATTATCAACGATCGTAGCAAGTTGGCCTCGGTCTCTCTGGCCTTAAATTCAACCGTATATGCATCTATGAGATTTGTGTTAATGAACCCAATATCACCGATTTGTCTTTTCTTCAATTCGGCGATCTTCAATCTTCATAATATAGTGAGGATAATTATATATACATGCAATGAAAGAGCTGACCTATATATAGAGACTTAATGACAGAAATAGTACTTACAGATAGTAGCAAGTGACCGTTAATTTATCGAGGGCCTTTTGATTCAAAAACTGGAAGAACTCCTCAAATGGAACATTCAACAGATCAATTCCAACGAGGTCATGCTCCTCTTTAACTCTTAGCATCAAAATATTCACCCCCCAGACTCTCTGCAGGTTTTCATGTACCAATCATGGAATCTTCGCATCATCGTTGTTAGAGATCTTTCATCTTTGACGAGATGCTTCCCGTAATGGTATCTGTGTTCGTCCACCTCCAAGAAATCATAATGTACATCGTCGGACATGTAATGTCCAAGATTGGTATAACCGGGCACCATCCTCGGATCATTAGCGACGATATCGCTAGACACCTTGAGCGGGGGCACGATTGGTTCGCTTGTTCGCCGAGCTGGGAAATTTTTCCCGGCTCGTCGTTCTTTTAACCTTTGATCACTGATAGTACTTCCCGACCGCTCCGCTTTGATAAATGACCTTTCAATAATGCGCTCATAGTTGCCTTTCAGTGGAGACTTTGGTGGTCTCTTCAGGGCAGCCAAAGTGTGCTTCGCTTTCACCGGATATATCTTCTCCGGAGGTGGATGTTTCTTTGCTTTCACCCCTTCAAAGAAGTC
The DNA here is from genome assembly GCA_034509565.1 of Triticum monococcum. Classification (NCBI taxonomy): domain Eukaryota; kingdom Viridiplantae; phylum Streptophyta; class Magnoliopsida; order Poales; family Poaceae; genus Triticum; species Triticum monococcum. The sequence continues at coordinate 696,838,730 of CM067845.1, forward strand.
CCTCACTTCGGCTTGCACGATCTTTGTGGTTTCCTCCATGGTCCTCTCGTATGGTAATTTCTCTAGAGGCTTCAGAGATGGACCGAATCTGTATTGCCTCCCGCCTCTGGCTGTACTGCTAGACGCCGGCCGAGCAGACGGAGCAGCCACGATTGTCTTCTTTCATTGCTTACGAGGCAGAGGAGAAGGACTATGACACGCCGGAGCAGCCGGAGCGGCGGCAGGTCTCTTCCGCCCTTACTGGCGAGGCGGATCAGGAGGAGGCTGCTGGCTGTTCGGGCGTGTCGGCGCAGGCGGAGAAGGAGGCAGAGTGCCGCCACGCATCGGAGAAGGAGGTTGAGTGCCATGATCACTCGCCGGAGGAGGAGGCAGAGGAGGAGGCGGAGTGGCCTGACTCGCCGGAGGAGGAGGAGGAGGCGGAGGCGTCCAATTCGGAAGGTTGATGAGCTCCTTCCTCCATAGGCATGGAGTCTTCAGAGAAGAACCCAGCCGAGTCTCCCCTTCACCCGTAGGATGGTCAAGCTCGAGGTCCTCAAATCCGTCAGTTATTTCATCCACCATCACCCTAGAATATCCTTTTGGAATCGGCCGGCCATGAAAAGTTGCGCCAGATTCAGGAGGTGCAACGGAGCCAATAGCTGCCTTGACTTTCAATTTTATCCATTGTGTCATAAGGTAGCAATGTTGAGACTCTGTGATTAAGTCCACGGGGTAGCTAGCAGGAGCCGTGGAGACAGGCTCCAGCTGAAGCAGCTCGGTGGAAGCCACACTGCTTCTCCGCTGAGATGGCGGGGTAGCTTCGGGGGAAGCTTGGGCAGGTCGCTTGCTGCGATGTGCTTCTCGTTCCTCTATCGCTTGTACCCTTGTATGCAGCGCCTGCATTTGGGTCTGCTCCACTTTCTTCCTCCTATCCTGTTATTTGTAACCGCCTACGTCCGGAAACCCAGCCTTCCACGGAACGGAGCCTGGCGTGCCTTGTGTCCGTCCAGGGTGCTTATGATTCCCGAGGGCCATTGTGAGCTCGTCGTTCTCTCTGTCTGAAATGAACGTCCCTTGTTGCGCTGCATCGATATACTGCCGAAGCTTTGTGACGGGTATTCGCAGTTGCTCGTTTGTCCAACGGCACTTCCCTGATACAGGGTCCAAGGTTCCGCCAACCCCGAAGAACCAAGTCCGGCAACGGTCTGGCCAGTTCAATGTCTCTGGTTCGACCCCTTTATCAATCAGGTCATTCTCAGCCTTGGCCCACAACGGCCGGGCTTTGAGGTAGCCACCTGACCCCGTGCGATGGTGAAGCTTCTTCTTCACAGCATTTTTCTTGTTTTTCGCTGACATCTTCTTACTCTTGTCTGATGTCTTGTGGGCCACAAATTCGTCCCACTAATCTCTGATCTTCTCATACCAGCCGGTAAATTCTGGTATCTCTTCTTTGTCGACAAACCTTGTTTTCAGCTCATTCTTCCACCTCCTGAATAGTTCTGCCATCTTCTTAAGAGCATGACACTTGATCAATTGCTCTTTAACTGGCTTCTCCGGATCCTCCTCTGGAGGTAGGGTGAAATTTGCCTTCAGCGCGGTCCAAAGATCATCTTTCTGCATATCGTTGACATAAGACACCTCAGGGTCATCTTTAGCCGGCTTATACCATTGGTGGATGCTGATTGGGATCTTGTCCCTAACAAGAACCCCGCACTGAGAAGCAAATGCTTCCTTTGTCCGGATGAGTTCAATCGGTTGGCTATCGCGTGCGATTGCTGTGATCTCAAACCTTTCATCTGAGCTCAACTTTTTCTTCTGGCCTCGTCTCTTTACCGAAGTTATGCTCGATCCGGAGGGCTAGAAAAAAGAAGAAAGACGAGAGTTATTAATTAATATGTGTACATACCAAAAATAATTAATGCATCAATTAGCTATAGTCAGCACATGCTTAATTAATATATATACCTGGTCGGACTCCGTTCGGTCACCGGAGCCGTCATCACGGTGTCCTTCTTCCACCGGCATTAGGTCATCGGAGCCGTCATCAAGGTGTCCTTCTTCCACCATCATTCGGTCATCGGAGCCATCATAATCATGTCCTTCCTCCTCCATTGTTCGATCACCGTAGTCTGCTTCTTCACCCCGTCCTTCCAGACCATCGGTTTCATTGAGAAACGACATGATAACATCACTTCCGGCTGCGATTATGTCCCCCAACACTGCTTCTGTTGCTTCGTCTCGGGGGTGCTCCATAGTTTCTGCAAATATTTACAACATGGCAATTATTATTCAAACATGACAGATGGATATATTAGTGGCAAACGTAGAACTAGCTAGCTAATCACAACAAGGAATCATATTAGTGGCCTCGATGCTTCTCTAGGGTTTGGGGTGGCCTCGGCAACGCTTCAAGGGTTTGGGGTGGCCTCGGCAACGCTTCAAGGGTTTGGGGTGGCCTCGACGACAACGCTCTTTTAACTTGGTAAATTTGGATGGTCTCGAGAGAGTTTGTCGGGTAGGGGCGCGACGAGAGGGGGTAGGAGACCGACATCGTTTTTTTCTAGGGTTTGGGTGTCCTCGAGAGTTTTGGTTGAGCGAGAGGGCCGGGGGGTGCTCCCGTGGTATAAGTTATCATGGTCGAGAGGGGGTATATATATCGACGACCCCTCATGTCGAAGTTATCCGGGAGGGGGTTATATCGACAACGACAGATGGATACATGGGAAAATAATGTTATCGGGGAGGGGGTATATCGACCCCGCCTCGTGTTGAAGTTATCGGGAGGGGGTATATCGACAACGACATACCCGATAAAAAATAGGAAGACGAAGAAGAAATAAAAAGAGGAGAAGATCGTGTTGGAAATATGCCCTAGAGGCAATAATAAAATGGTTATTATTATATTTCCTTGTTCATGATAATTGTCTATTGTTAATGCTATAATTGTGTTATCCGGAAATCGTAATACATGTGTGAATACATAGACCACAACATGTCCCTAGTGAGCCTCTAGTTGACTATCTCGTTGATCAATAGATGGTTACGGTTTCCTAACCATGGACATTGGATGTCATTGATAACGGGATCACATCATTAGGAGAATGATGTGATGGACAAGACCCAATCCTAAGCATAGCACAAGATCGTGTAGTTCGTCTGCTAAAGCTTTTCTAATGTCAAGTATCATTTCCTTAGACCACGAGATTGTGCAACTCCCGGATACCGTAGGAATGCTTTGGGTGTGCCAAACGTCACAACGTAACTGGGTGGCCATAAAGGTGCACTACGGGTATCTCCGAAAGTGTCTGTTGGGTTGGCACGAATCGAGACTGGGATTTGTCACTCTGTATGACGGAGAGGTATCTTTGGGCCCACTCGGTAATGCATCATCATAATGAGCTCCATGTGTCTAAGCAGTTAGTCACATGATCATGCATTACGAAACTGAGTAAAGTGACATGCCGGTAACGAGATTGAACGAGGTATCGGGATACCGACGATCGAATCTCGGGCAAGTAACGTACCGATTGACAAAGGGAATTGTATACGGGATTGATTGAATCCTCGACATCGTGGTTCATCCGATGAGATCATTGTGGAACATGTGGGATCCAACATGGGTATCCAGATCCCGCTGTTGTTTATTGGCCGGAGAGATGTCTCGGTCATGTCTGCACGATTCCCGAACCCGTAGGGTCTACACACTTAAGGTTCGATGATGCTAGGGTTATAGGGAAAGCTTGTACGTGGTTACCGAATGTTGTTTGGAGTCCCGGATGAGATCCCGAACATAACAAGGAGTTTCGGAATGGTCCGGAGACAAAGATTTATATATGGGAAGTCCTTATTCGGTCGCCGGAAGTGTTCGGGGGTTTATCGGTATTGTATCGGGACCACCGGGAGGGTCCACCTGCCCCGGAGGGCCCTATGGGCTGAATATGGAGGGGGAACCAGCCCCTAGGTGGCTGGGCGTCAAACCCCCTAGGTCCCATGCGCCTAGGGTTTGGGGGAACCCTAAAGGGGGCGTCCCCCTTGGCTTGGGGGCAAGCCTCCCCCCTTGGCCGCCTCCTCCCCTCTAGATCCATCTGGAGGGGGCCGGCCCCCTCTCCCTTGCCCCTATAAATAGAGGGGAGGTGGGAGGGAAGCCGCACCACATCCAAGGAGCAGCTCTCCCCCTCCCCAACACCTCCTCCTCCTCCCGCGACGCTTGGCGAAGCCCTGCCGGAGTACCACGCTGCTCCAACACCACCACGTCGTCATGTTGCTGCTGGATGGAGTCTTACGCAACCTCTCCCTCTCTCCTTGCTGGATCAAGGCGTGGGATACCTCATCGGGCTGCACGTGTGTTGAATGTGGAGGCGCTATTGTTCGGCGCTTGGATCGGAATCAACCGTGATCTGAATCGCCACGAGTACGACTCCCTCATCCGCGTTCTTGTAACGTTCTGTGTCACGATCTTCAAGGGTATGAAGATGCACTCCCCTCTCTCTCTCTCTCGTTGCTAGTTTCTCCGTAGATTGATCTTGGTGATGTGTACAAAATTTTAAATTTCTTCAACGATCTCCAACATTGGCATCATGAGCTAGGTCTATGCGTAGTTTCTATGCACGACTAGAACACAAGTTGTTGTGGGCATTGATTTTGTCAATTTACTTACCGTTACTAGTCTTATCTTGATTTGGCGGCATCGTGGGATGAAGCAGCCTGGACCGACCTTACACGTACACTTACGTGAGACAAGTTCCACCGACTGACATGCACTAGTTGCATAAGGTGGCTACCGGGTGTCTGTCTCTCCCACTTTAGTCGGATCAGATTCGATGAAAAGGGTCCTTATGAAGGGTAAATAGAAATTGGCATATTGCGTTGTGGTTTTTGCGTAGGTAAGAAACTTTCTTGCTAGAAACCCATAGCAGCCACGTAAAAACATGCAACAACAATTAGAGGACGTCTAACTTGTTTTTGCAGGGTGTGATATGGCCGAAAGAATGTGATGAATGATATATGTGATGTATGAGATTGATCATGTTCTTGTAATAGGAATCACGACTTGCATGTCGATGATTATGACAACCGGCAGGAGCCATAGGAGTTGTCTTAATTATTTATGACCTGCGTGTCACTGAAAACGCCTTGTAATTACTTTACTTTATTGCTAACCGTTAGCCATAGTAGTAGAAGTAATAGTTGGCGAGACAACTTCATGAATACACGATGATGGAGATCATGGTGTCATGCCGGTGACGATGATGATCATGGCGCCCCGAAGATGGAGATCAAAAGGAGCAGAATGATATTGGCCATATCATGTCACTATTTGATTGCATGTGATGTTTATCATATTTTACATCTTATTTGCTTATAACGACGGTAGCATAAATAAGATGATCCCTCGCAATAATTTCAAGAAAGTGTTCCCCCTAAATGTGCACCGTTGCTAAGGTCCGTTGTTCCGAAGCACCACGTGATGATCAGGTGTGATAGGTTCTAACGTTCGCATACAACGGGTGTAAGCCAGATTTACACACGCAATACACTTAGGTTGACTTGACGAGCATAGCATGTATAGACATGGCCTCGGAACACGAAAGACCGAAATGTCGAACATGAGTCGTATAGAAGATACAATCAACATGAAGATGTGCACCGATGATGACTAGTCCGTCTCACGTGATGATCGGACACGGCCTAGTTGACTCAGAGCATGTATCACTTAGATGACTAGAGGGATGTCAATCTGAGTGGGAGTTCATTAAATAATTAGATTAGATGAACTTAATTATCATGAACATAGTCTAAAACTTTGCAATATGTCTTGTAGATCAAATGGCCCACACTAATGTTGCCCTCAACTTCAACGCGTTCCTAGAGAAAACCAAGCTGAAAGACGATGGCAGCAACTACACGGACTTGGTCCGTAACCTGAGGATTATCCTCATAGCTGCCAAGAAAGCATATGTCCTTGAAGCACCACTAGACGTGATGCACCTGTTTTCCCAGCAACTCAAGACGTTATGAACGCCTGGCAGTCGCATAGTGATGATTACTCCCTGGTTCAGTAGGCATGCTTTACAGCTTAGAATCGGGTCTCCAAATGCGTTTTCAGCAACACGGAGCATATGAGATGTCCCAAGAGCTGAAAATGGTTTTCCAAGCTCATGCCCGAGTCGAGAGATATGAAGTCTCCGACAAGTTCTACAGTTGTAAGATGGAGGAGAACAGTTCTGTCAGCGAGCACATACTCAAAATGTCTGGGTTGCACAACCGCTTGTCTCAGCTAGGAGTCAATCTCCCGGATGACGCAGTCGTTGACATAATCCTTCAGTCACTTCCACCGAGCTACAAGAGCATTGTGACGAACTTCAATATGCAGGGGATGGAAAAGACCATTCCTGAGGTATATTCAATGCTGAAATAAGTGGAGGTGGAGATCAAAAAGGAACATCAAGTGTTGATGGTGAATAAAACCACTAAGTTCAAGAAAGGCAAGGGTAAAAAGAACTTCAAGAAGGACGACAAGGGAGTTGTCGCGCCCGGTAAGCAAGCTGCCGAGAAGAAGCCAAATAATGGACCCAAGCGTGAGACTGAGTGCTTTTATTGCAAGGGAAACAGTCACTGGAAGCGGAACTGCCCCAAGTACTTAGCAGATAAGAAGGCCGGCAATACCAAATGTATATGTGATATACATGTTATTGATGTGTACCTAACCAGCGCTAGTAGTAGCTCCTAGGTATTTGATACCGGTGCGGTTGCTCATATTTGTAACTCAAAACAAGAGCTGCGGAATAAGTGGAGACTGGCAAAGGACGAGGTGGCGATGCGCGTCGGGAATGGTTCCAAGGTCGATGTGATCGCTGTCGGCACGTCGGGATTAGTTTTAAACCTCAATAATTGTTATTTAGTACTAGCTTTGAGCATGAACATTGTATCTGGATCTCGTTTAATGCGAGATGGCAACTCATTTAAATCTAAGAATAATGGTTGTTCCATTTATATGAGAGATATGTTTTATGGTCATTCCCCGCTGGTCAATGGTTTATTCTTGTTTAATCTCGAACGTGATGTTACACATGTTCATAGTGTGAATACCAAGAAGTGTAAGATTGATAATGATAGTCCCACATACTTGTGGCACTGCCGCCTTGGTCACATTGGTGTCAAACGCATGAAGAAACTCCATGTAGATGGACTTTTGGAGTCTCTTGATTATGAATCATTTGACAGGTGTGAACCATGCCTCATGGGCAAAATGACCAAGACTCCGTTCTCCGGAACAATGGAGCGAGCGACCAACTTATTGGAAATCATACATACTGATGTGTGCGGTCCAATGAGCGTTGAGGCTCGCGGTGGCTATCATTATGTTCTCACCCTTACTGGTGACTTGAGTAGATATGGGTATGTCTACTTAATGAAACACAAGTCTGAGACCTTTGAAAAATTCAAGGAATTTCAGAGTGAGGTTGAGAATCAATGTGACAGGAAAATAAAGTTCTTACGATCAGATCGTGGGGGAGAATATTTGAGTCACGAATTTGGCACGCACTTAAGGAAATGTGGAATTGTTTCACAACTCACGCCGCCTGGAACACCTCAGCGTAATGGTGTGTCCGAACGTCGCAATCGCACTCTATTGGATATGGTGCGATCTATGATGTCTCTTACCGACCTACCGCTATCATTTTGGGGTTATGCTTTAGAGACTGCCGCATTCACTTTAAATAGGGCCCCGTCGAAATCCGTTGAGACGACACCGTATGAATTATGGTTTGGGAAGAAACCTAAGCTGTCATTTCTAAAATTTTGGGGCTGCGATGCTTATGTCAAGAAACTTCAACCTGAAAAGCTCGAACCCAAGTCGGAAAAATGCGTCTTCATAGGATACCCTAAGGAAACTATTGGGTATACCTTCTACCTCAGATCCGAAGGCAAGATCTTTGTTGCCAAGAATGGATCTTTTCTAGAGAAAGAGTTTCTCTCGAAAGAAGTAAGTGGGAGGAAAGTAGAACTTGATGAGGTACTGCCTCTTGAACCGGAAAGTGGCGCAGCTCAAGAAAATGTTTCTGTGGTGCCTGCACCGACTAGAGAGGAAGTTAATGATGATGATCATGAAACTTCAGATCAAGTTCCTACTGAACTTCTTAGGTCCACAAGGACACATTCCGCACCAGAGTAATACGGCAACCCTGTCCTAGAAATCATGTTGTTAGACAACGGTGAACCTTCAAACTATGAAGAAGCGATGGCGGCCCGGATTCCGACAAATGGCTGGAAGCCATGAAATCCGAGATATGATCCATGTATGAAAACGAAGTATGGACTTTGACTGACTTGCCCGATGATCGGCGAGCCATAGAAAATAAATGGATCTTTAAGAAGAAGATAGACACGGATGGTAATGTGATCATCTATAAGGCTCGGCTTGTCGCTAAGGGTTATCGACAAGTTCAAGGGGTTGACTACGATGAGACTTTCTCACCCGTAGCGAAGCTGAAGTCCGTCCGAATCATGTTAGCAATTGCTGCATTCTATGATTATGAGATATGTCAAATGGATGTCAAAAAGGCATTCCTTAATGGTTGCCTTAAGGAAGAATTGTATATGATGCAGCCAGAAGGTTTTGTCGATCCTAAGAATGCTGGCAAGGTGTGCAAGCTCCAACGCTCAATCTATGGGCTGGTGCAAGCATCTCGGAGTTGGAACATTCGATTTGATGAGATGATCAAAGCGTTTGGGTTTACGCAGACTTATGGAGAAGCATGTGTTTACAATAAAGTGAGTGGGAGCTCTGTAGCATTTCTCATATTATATGTGGATGACATACTATTGATGGGAAATGATATAGAATTATTGGAAAGCATAAAGGCCTACTTGAATAAGTGTTTTTCAATGAAGGACCTTGGAGAAGCTGCTTATATATTAGGCGTCAAGATCTATAGAGATAGATCGAGATGCCTCATTGGTCTTTCACAAAGCACGTACCTTGACAAGATATTGAAGAAGTTCAATATGGATCAGTCCAAGAAGGGGTTCTTGCATGTATTACAAGGTGTGAGATTGAGCATGGCTCAATGCCCGACCACGGCAGAAGGTAGAGAAAAGATGAGTGTCATCCCCTATGCCTCGGCCATAGGGTCTATTATCTATGCCATGCTGTGTACCAGACCTGATGTAAACCTTGCCGTAAGTTTGGTAGGAAGGTACCAAAGTAATCCCGGCATGAAACACTGGACAACGGTCAAGAATATCCTGAAGTACCTGAAAAGGACTAAGGATATGTTTCTCGTTTATGGAGGTGACGAAGAGCTCGTCGTAAAGGGTTACGTCGATGCTAGCTTCGACACAGATCTGGGTGACTCCAAGTCACAAACTGGATACGTGTATATTTTGTATGGTGGGGCAGTCAGCTGGTGCAGTTGCAAGCAAAGCGTCGTGGCTGGATCTACATCTGAAGCGGAGTACATGGCAGCCTCGGAGGCAACACATTAAGCAATCTGGATGAAGGAGTTCATTAGCGACCTAGGAGTTATTCCCAATGCATCAGGCCCGATGACTCTCTTCGGTGACAACAGTAGAGCCATTGCCCTTGCCAAGGAACCCAGGTTTCACAAGAAGACCAGGCATATCAAGCGTCGCTTCAACTCCATTCGTGAAAATGTTCAAGATGGAGACATAGAGATTTGTAAACTGCATACAGACCTGAATGTCGCAGATCCGTTGACTAAACCTCTTCCACGAGCAAAACATGATCAACACCAGAACTCTATGAGTGTTCGATTCATCACAATGTAACTAGAATATTGACTCTAGTGCAAGTGGGAGACTATTGGAAATATTGTTGGGAAATGTAGTAATTTCAAAAAAAAATCCTACGCACACACAGGATCATGGTGATGCATAGCAACGAGAGGGGAGAGTGTTGTCTACGTACCCTCGTAGACCGAAAGTGGAAGCGTTATATCAACGCGGTTGATGTAGTCGTACGTCTTCACGATCCGACCGATCCAAGTACCGAAAGCACGACACCTCTGAGTTGTGCACACGTTCGGCTCGGTGACATCCTCGCCTTCTCGATCTAGCAAGAGGGGTGAAGTAGTAGATGAGTTCCGGCAGCATGACGGCGTGGTGACGGTGTTGGTGAAGAACAATCTCCACAGGGCTTCGCCTAAGCACTACGAAAACTATGACGGAGGATAAACTAGAGGGGACGGGGTTGCCGGCACAAGGCTTGGTGTTTCTTGATCTGTCTTGGGTGCTAGCCCTGCCCCTCTATTTATATGTTGAGCCCTGGGGTCGAAACTTGGAGTAAAAGCCTCCACAAAGTCGGTTTCACCCGAAAGGCAAGAGTCCTCGGACTCCAGGGCCAGACGCCAAGGTTCCCGGCGTCTGCACCCAGACGCCTGGGACCCTGGCGTCTGGCCCCTGGACTCCGCAAAACTTCCTTTTGTGCTTTCCAAAACCTCGTGGGCTTTCCCCTTTGGCCTAGATAAAGTGTTCTCGTGCCCAAACATTTCGGAAACATCCGGAACCCCTTCCGGTGAATTCGGGAACCCTTCCGGAGTCCAAACACCGTTATCCCATATATCAATCTTTATCTCCGGACCATTCCGAAGTTCCTCGTCATGTCTGTGATCTTATCCGGAACTTCGAACAACATTCGGTCACCAACATACATAACTCATAGTACAATATCGTCAACGAACGTTAAGCGTGCGGACCCTACGGGTTCGAGAACTATGTAGACATGACCGAGACACCTCTCTGGTTAATAACCAATAGCGGGAACTGGATGCCCATATTGGCTCCTACATATTCTACGAAGATTGAGGGAGTCCTGGATTAGGGGGTGTTCGGGTAGCCGGACTATACCTTCAGCCAGACTCCGGGACTATGAAGATACAAGATTGAAGACTCCGTCCCGTGTCCGGATGTGACTTTCCTTAGCGTGGAAGGCAAGCTTGGCGATGCAATATTCAAGATCTCCTACCATTGTAACCGACTCTGTGCAACCCTAACCCTATCTGGTGTCTATATAAACCGGAGGGTTGTAGTCCATAGGGAATCAACTCCATACACAACAATCATACCATAGGCTAGCTTCTAGGGTTTAGCCTCCTTGATCTCGTGGTAGATCTACTCTTGTACTACCCATATCATCAATATTAATCAAGCAGGAGTAGGGTTTACCTCCATCGAGAGGGCCCGAACCTGGGTAAAACAAAGTGTTCCCTGCCTCCTATTACTATCCGGCCTAGATGCACAGTTCGGGACCCCCTACCCGAGATCTGCCGGTTTTGACACTGACATTGGTGCTTTCATTGAGAGTTCCTCTGTGTCGTCGCCTTTAGGCCCGATGGCTCCTTCGATCTTCGACAACGATGCGGTCCAGGGTGAGACTTTTCTCCCAGGTGGCGATGCAGCAACAATACGCATTCCCGCAAGGGGTAGTGAAAAGCCATTAGGGGGAAGAGATAGGTTTCTTATTCTAAGCCAAATTACTATACCATAAGGAGATTACCATTATGAGATGACACTTGAGAGGGCACTTTAAAGTGATTGAACCCACTTTCCATGTTAGTTTAAGCAACAATATCGCTAGGGACCAAAGTAGTGAAAACAACAGCTCCATTTTCCAAAAATTTCTGTCTCATAAGACTGTGAAACCACACAATTTGACATTCCCCTTGACAGATCTTCGTCTTCGGCGGCTTCGCACCGTGGGCCAATTCGCTTGGCCACCTTGAGCAGATCGAAAGCTACGCCCCTGGCCATCAGGTCAGGTTTGGAAGCCTAAACTACATGGCTGACATCCGCGGGGACTTGATCTATGACGGATTCGAGCCACAGCCAAGCGTGCCGCACTGTCTCGATGGGCATGATATAGCTCTGCTGCCGAACAGCGCCTTGGAGGCCGCACACGCATCGGTTTCGACCATTGATTCGGAACCTACTGTGCCGATCGAGGATCAGCGGTTGGACGCTGCCTCAGGGGCTGCGATCTCAGAGGCGGTCGAGCCGAACTCCAGCCCCGCACTCCGCGTGGCCCGTGACTCCGAGGAGCCGGATTCCTCTCCGAACTCCGAGCCCCCGCACCCCTGCCAATCGAATCCGATTGGGCACCGGTAATGGAGTTCACCGACGCGGACATCTTTCAGCATTCGCCTTTTGGCGACATCCTGAATTCTCTTAAGTCTCTCTCTTTATCAGGAGAGCCCTGGCCGAACTACGGTCAGCAAGGGTGGGATACGGACGGTGAGGAAATTCAAAACCCACCCACCACCCACTTTGTAGCCACTGTCGATGATTTAACCGACATACTTGACTTCGGCTCCGAAGACATCGATGGCATGGACGACGATATAGGAGACGAACAGGAACCAACACCTGTAGGGCGCTAGAACGCCACCTCGTCATATGACATATACATGGTGGATACTCCAAAAGACGGAGATGGCGATGGAACAATGGGGGATGACGCCCCCAAGAAACAGCCAAAGCACCGGCGTCAGCGGCGCCGCTCTAAATCCCGCCAAAGCAAAAACGGTGATTCCGGCACGGGAGATAATACTACCCCGGATAGCGCCGGAGAACACCCACCCCAGCAAGATTCGGCACAGGAAGATGGAGAAGCCAGCCCTCATGAGAGAGCGGCAGACCGAGAGGTCGAGGATGATAACTATATGCCTCCCTCCGAAGACGAGGCAAGCCTCGACGACGACGAATTCGTCATACCATCAGACCCTGTCGAACAAGAGCGTTTTAGACGCAGGCTTTTAGCCACGGCAAGCAGCCTCAAGAAAAAGCAGCAACAGCTTAAAGCTGCCCAAGATTTGCTAGCTGACAGATGGACTGAAGTCCTTGCGGCCGAAGAGTATGAACTCGAACGCCCCTCCAAGAGTTACCCGAAGCGCAGGCCGCTACCCCGATCACAGGAGGTAGCAGCTACATCACCTGCGCATGACATGGCAGACCGGCCACCTCGTGGCCGCGACAGAGAGGCCTCTCAGCCCTCCACCCAAGCCATGCCCCGACGCCGCACAATGAAGGCACGGGAAAATGCGCCCGACCTGCGAGACATACTGGAGGACAAGGCAAGACAGACAAGATCGATCTACGGATCACGCAGGCGCCCTACAGCATGTGACAATGATCTTCACGCCGGATACAACAAATCCGGCCGGGCCGAACACAACAGACATAGCTCTTCCGAGCTGCGTCATGATATAGCCCAGTACAGAGGCGCCGCACACCCGCTATGCTTCACGAATGAAGTAATGGATCATAAAATCCCAGAGGGCTTTAAACCCGTAAACATCGAATCATAAGATGGAAACACAGACCCGGCGGTATGGATTGAGGATTATCTCCTTCACATCCACATGGCACGCGGCGATGATCTACACGCCATCAAGTACCTCCTGCTCAAACTTAAAGGACCGGCCCGACATTGGCTTAACAGCTTGCCAGCAGACTCAATCAGTTCTTGGGAGGACCTGGAAGCCGCATTCTTCGACAACTTCCAGGGCACTTACGTGCGACCACCGGATGCCGACGACTTAGCCACATAATTCAACAGCCAGAAGAATCAGCCAGACAATTCTGGACACGGATCCTAACAAAGAAAAACCAGATAGTCGACTGTCCGGATGCAGAGGCCCTAGCAGCCTTCAAGCATAACTTCCGCGACGAGTGGCTTGCCCGGCACATGGGACAGGAAAAGCCGAAATCCATGGCAGCCCTCACGACACTCATGACCCGCTTTTGCGCGGATGAAGACAGCTGGCTAGCTCGCAGTAACAACTTATCAAAGAACCCTGGTAATTCGGATACCAAGGACAAAAGTGGCAAGACACGTCGGAACAACCAAAAACGCCGCGTTAACAACGACAGCAATGAAGACACGGCAGTCAATGCCGGATTCAGAGGCTATAAATCCGGTCAGCGGAAAAAGCCATTCAAAAAGAATACTCAGGGCCCGTCTAGTCTGGACCGAATACTTGATCGCTTGTGCCAGATACATGGCACCCCCGAAAAGCCAGCCAACCACACTAACAGGGATTGTTGGGTGTTCAAGCAGGCAGGCAAGTTAAGAGCCGAAAACAGAGACAAGGGGCTGCACAGCGACGACGAGGAGCCCAAGCCGCCGAACAACAATGGATAGAAGGGCTTTCCCCCACAAGTGCGAATGGTGAACATGATATACGCAACCCACATTCCCAAGCGGGAGCGGAAGCATGCGCTACGGGACGTATACGCGATGGAGCCAGTCGCCCCAAAGTTCAACCCATGGTCCTCCTGCCCGATCACTTTTGATCGAAGGGACCGTCCCACTAGCATCCGTCATGGCGGCTTCGCCGCATTGGTTCTTGACCCAATCATCGACGGATTTCACCTCACAAGAGTCCTCATGGACGGCGGCAGTAGCCTGAACCTGCTTTATCAGGACACATTGTGGAAAATGGGCATAGATCCCTCAAGGATCAAACCCACAAGAACGACCTTTAAAGGCATCATACCAGGTGTAGAAGCCAACTGTACAGGCTCAGTAACACTTGACGTGGTCTTCGGATCCCCGGATAATTTCCGAAGCGAAGAGTTAATCTTCGATATAGTCCCGTTTCGCAGTGGCTATCACGCCCTGCTCGGATGAACCGCATTCGCAAAATTCAATGTGGTGCCACACTACACATATCTCGACTCAAGATGCCAGGCCCTCGAGGAGTAATCATGGTCAACGGAAACACCGAACGCTCCCTCCATATGGAGGAGCATACGGCGGCTCTCGCAGCGGAGGTACAAAGTAGCCTTCTTAGGCAATTCTCCAGTCCGGCCATTAAAAAGCCAGACACTGCCAAGCGCGCCCGGAGTAACCTACAGCAGGACCGCCTGGCACACTCTGAGCAAGCGTAGCAATGCGGCCCCAACCCCAGCTTTCGCGACCTAGCGAAACCAGTACCTCGCGTACATAACTACGCCCTTGAAATACCATGGGCATAGGGGAAGGGGCACAATAACGGCACGCCCAAAATACGGCTTAAAACGTATCAGGGGCTGCCGGATACTTTTTTTTTAATTTTTTTCTTACTTTCAGGACTCCATACTTCGGACGACCTGTTCGGCAATTCGATTGCCGCACAAACGATGCAAGATCCAGGGAGACAGACAAGCCATGCCCCATTATGGAACTCCCAGGTGGTCTCTGTTACGAGCGGTATACCTACTTTATATATAATTCCGCGGCCTGCCCCTGCTCAGGACATACTAAATAGTCCAATATCTTTTGCTTACCGCACCATTTGTATCGTTCGGCTTTGATAAATAGCCTCTCCACAAACAATGCTTAGCTTTTTTGTCTATTTTTTGCATTACTCTTTTCATATATATGCTCATTAATGACATGTCGCACCCGTACATTGTGGTACGGCAAGTACGCCAGGGGCTTCAATACCCTTTAATATGGTGTGATAAGTCCGTACACTTTCACAAGTGCGGCACCCCGAACTTATAGCACTATATGCATCGGCTCCGAATCATGATTTGGGTCAATAGTTGGGTTTGCCCGGCTCCTATGTTTTGGTGCCTTACGTTCTGCTATATTGGCTAAGGTAGCACTAGGAGAACCACTGCGATTGTGCCCCAGTTGAGCTGGGTTAAGCACCTTAGTGGAGAAAGCTAAAACTGACTATCATGATGAGGCGAGAGACCGGTCGCTGTTCAAGAGGTTTTTCGAGTCCCTAAAGGCTTATGCCGCTTCGAGCGAGGAGCTGGATAACCCCAGCCAAGGCGTGGATAGCGCCCTAAACTCGGTCTTCCGAACTAGGGGCTTCGCCGAAATTTAAAATTATAAAGTTCTATGGCTAAGTGAGAGTGTTCAAGCATTATAGTCCGATTGCCTGGTTCGTCGTGCTGAGCGCCTCCCTCGAAGGACCCAACCATGGGAAAAAGAGCGCCCAGGTTTATCACCGAACACCCCAGCACTAGTGGCATGAGGGCAGAAGCCGACGACTGGCCATCTCTCAATTTTGATAAACGGCTGCACAGAAAATAATATTTTAAATTCAATAAGCATTGCTTAGCGCATATGAACAAGTTTTCAGCGCACAGGATAAACACGAGCGAATTCATTCAAAAATTACATCCTTGGTGCACTCATCCGCCACAAGGCGGGCACCCGCAAGAACATCCTTATAGTACTTCTCCGGCTTGCGATGCTCCTTCCCCGGTGGCGGCCCGTCCGTCACAAGCTTCTCACCGTCCAGCTTACCCCAGTGCACCTTTACATGGGCAAGGGCCCTACGGGCACCTTCGATGCAGATGGAGCGCTTGATGACCTCGAGCCTTGGACAGGCCTCCACCAGCCGCCGCACCAGCCCAAAGTAGCTCCCAGGCAGGGCCTCTCCGGGCCACAGCCGAACTATGAAGCCCTTCATGGCCTGTTCGGCCGCCTTCTGGAGTTCGACCAGCTGTTTCAGCTGGTCGCTCAAAGGCACAGGGTGTTCGGCCTCAGGATACTAAGCCAGAACACCTTCTCCATCGAGGTGCCCTCTTCAGCTCGGTAGAATGCGGCGGCATCGGATATGCTGCGGGGAAGATCTGCGAATGCCCCTGGAGAACTCCGGATTCGGGTAAGTAACAAGTAGTTTACTTTTATATTTCTGCTTTGCCTAAAGAATGCCTTACCCGCTGCTATCTTTTTCATATCCTCCAACTCTCGGAGGGCCTTTTGGGCTTCGGCCTTGGCAGACTTGGCAGTCTCAAGGGCCGTCGCGAGCTCGGACGCTTGGGTCTTCGACTCAAGCTCCAAACTCTCATGTTTTTTTTCATGAGAGCCTGAAGCTCTTGCTGCACCTCGCCGACCTGAGACCCAAGTTTCTCTCGCTCGGTGCGCTCCGCGGCCGTTTTCTTTTCGGCCTCGGACAGCGCCTGCTTGAGGGTCGCCACCTCAGTCGTGGCCCCTACAATAAGCAATACAATCATGTTATCTTTTGCAATCACGCCTCTTTATAGGCACTTTTTTATAAGGTATTTCTTACCTTCTTTCTCCTCGAGCTGCTGCTTGGCAAGGACGAGCTCTTGCTTGGACCGCTCGAGTCCCTGTTTCAGGGCATCCACCTCCGCAGTCAGTGCGGCAGTGGCTAGCAGCGAAGCCTGCATACGCATATTGACTCTTCATTATTAGACTCCTGTGAAAGTTAATAGATCCTCTATTCGGCTTTTCTTTCCGAACGCCAAACAGAGCATCAGGGGCTACTGTCTATGCGGTAATATTTTTACATATTTTTACTTACCTCGAAGCCTGTTAGGAGGCTAGCGCAAGCTTCACTCAGCCCGCTCTTGGCGGACTGAACCTTCTGGATCACCGTACTCATAATAGTACGGTGCTCCTCGTCGATGGAGGCGCCTTCAAGCACCTCCAGCAGATTGTCCAGCGCCTCCGGTTGGACAGAGGCTGCCGGCTTAGAAGGCTTGCTCCTCTTGGAAGGAGTGCGCCTGCCGCGGTCCGGAATTGTTGAAGATTTCGGCACGGTGTCCGGCTTAAAGCCGGACTTGGATCCCTGGGGGGTCTTGTCCCCTTCACTCCTGGGGTCCGGGAGGTCGCCTTGCGGCTCCTCCAGGACCACCTCCTCCTGCCCCGGAGCTCGTTGCAACGCCACTTCGGCGTCATCTGCAGTGCGGGGGGAGACAGCGGGCGGGGCAGAGTTCACATCCGATGAATCCAGGGAGCCGCTCGACGACTCGTTGAGTGCGGCCCGGGGCGGGCTGCATGATTATATTCGACATTTGGGGAAGCTGTGCAACAAAAGGAATATCATGAGTTACTCTGGTATCTGAACACTTATGATTTTGCCAGACGCCTGGCCCTGTCCGGCCACTCCTCTTCGCCCTCGTCGGCGTCGGGGCGTAGTCCGGCGGAGGGGTTTTCCTCTTCTTGGACCCTTCGCCCCCCCTCCCCCCCCCCCCCCCCCCCGCTGGGGCGGCCTTCCTTTTCTTTCCTCCCCCCGCTGGAGGGGGAGAGGTTTCTTCTTCCTCCTCCTCATTTTCACGGGAAGAGGGCATCTCGGACTCGTCGGATGACGAGTCCGACTGCACCACATTACGGGTACTCTTTCGAGTCCCCGTGGTCTTCTTCTTCTTGGCCTTCTTTTCCGGCACCACATAAGGCGCCAGAGCCAGCAGCTTCACTAGTAGAGCTGGGGCTGGGTCTTCGGGCAACGGAGCCGGACAGTTAATTGGTTCGGCTATTGCCCGCCAAGCCTGTCAAAGGTAAGGGAGTTTAGATCCTGCATAGAGTAAAACTATGAAAAAAGCTTAACATCCTGTAAAAGGTGTAGATGGCATACCTTGCTAGCGTGACGCTGCGAGCTGTATCCGCGGTCCTCGAGGCGGATGCGGGAGCCTCGGCGCCCTTGAATAGCATCTTCCAGGCATCCTTGTACGTTGTGCCGAAGAGCCTGCTGAGGGTTTGATGTTGCGCCGGGTCGAACTCCCACAGATTGAAATCCCGTTGTTGGCACGGGAGGATCCGGCGGACGAGCATAACCTGGATTATATTAACTAGCCGGACTGGCTTGTTCACCAGGGACTAGATGCATGTTTGCAATCCAGTCACCTCTTTTTCGTCACCCCACGACAGGCCCGTCTCTTTCCAGGACACGAGCCGCGTGGGGGTCCGGATCGGAACTCGGGGGCCGCGGTCCATTCTGGATCGCGTGGCTCGGTGATGTAAAACCACCCGGATTGCCATCCCTTTAGGGTCTCCATGAAAGAGCCCTCGAACCATAGGGCGTTGGCCATCTTGCCCGCCATGGCGCCTCCGCACTCCGCTTGGCTGCCGCTCACCACCTTGGGCTTGACGTTGAAAGTCTTGAGCCAGAGGCCGAAATGGGGGCGGACGCGGAGAAAGGGCTCGCACACGACGATAAACGCCGAGATGTTGAGGATGAAGTTCGGAGCCAGATCGTGGAAATCCAGGCCGTAGTAGAACATGAGCCCCCGAACAAATGGGTGGAGTGGAAAACCCAGTCCGCGGGGGAAGTGGAGGAGAAATACCACCCTCTCATGGGGCCTTGGGGTGGGGATAAGCTGCCCCTCCTCGGGAAACCGGTACGCGATGTCCTTGGACAGATACCCGGCCTTCCTTAGCTTCTTGATTTTACCCTCCGTAACGGAGGAGACCATCCATTTGCCTCCCGCTCCGGACATTGCTGGAGAAGGTTGAGGTGGGAAGTGCGGGCTTGGGCGCCGGAGCTCGGGCGCGCGAGAGATGGGTAGGCAAGGGAGGAAGAAGGCGTAGGTAAAAAGGGTGGATCCTTATCCCCTTATATAGGAGGATGCGGTTATGCGTCCCCACCTGCCTAATAAAACTCGCTTGCCTCCCGAGCGCCGTGATAAATGGCGCGGTTGGGTTACCCACGTCCGTATTGATGAGAATCCCGTAAAAAGGGTACGCGATCTCTGCTTTGACAAGACGTGCCAAGGAAACCGCCTCGCAAAACATGCTGAGGTGGAAAAGTAAAAACGATTCGAGTAAAGGGCTTGGCTGTAGTGTGATGGCGCACTACAGAATACGTCAGCAAATTTGATTTGTGTTAATATTATTCTCTCTATGGAAATATGTGGAAACTTATTTTGCGGAGCCGGACACTACTCTTGGTGTTTACAATCTTCTATGAAGGACTGGGAGGAGGAACCCGCCTTGCAATGCCGAAGACAATTTGCGCGTCGGACTCGTCGTCATTGAAACCTGGTTCAGGGGCTACTGAGGGAGTCCTGGATTAGGGGGTGTTCGGGTAGCCGGACTATACCTTCAGTCGGACTCCTGGACTATGAAGATACAAGATTGAAGACTTCGTCCCGTGTCCAGATGGGACTTTCCTTGGCGTGGAAGGCAAGCTTGGCAATGCAATATTCAAGATCTCCTACCATTGTAACCGACTCTGTGTAACCCTAACCCTATCCGGTGTCTATATAAATCGGAGGGTTGTAGTCCGTAGGGAATCAACTCCATACACAACAATCATACCATAGGCTTGCTTCTGGGGTTTAGCCTCCTTGATCTCGTGGTAGATCTACTCTTGTACTACCCATATCATCAATATTAATCAAGCAGGAGTAGGGTTTTACCTCCATCGAGAGGGCCCGAACCTGGGTAAAACAAAGTGTTCCCTACCTCCTGTTACCATCCGGCCTAGACGCACAGTTCGGGACCCGCTACCCGAGATCTGCCAGTTTTGACACCGACAAAGATCTTTATCGGTCAGACCGCATAACAACATGCGTTGTTCCCTTTGTCAGCGGTATGTTACTTGCCCGAGATTTGATCATCGGTATCTCAATACCTAGTTCAATCTCGTTACCGGCAAGTCTCTTTACTCGTTCCGTAATACATCATCCCGCAACTAACTCATTAGTTGCAATGCTTGCAAGGCTTATAGTAATGTGCATTACCGAGTGGGCCCAAAGATACCTCTCCGACAATCGGAGTGACAAATCCTAATCTCGAAATACGCCAACCCAACAAGTACCTTCGGAGACACCTGTAGAGCACCTTTATAATCACCCAGTTACGTTGTGACGTTTGGTGGCACACAAAGTGTTCCTCCAGTAAACGGGAGTTGCATAATCTCGTAGTCATAGGAACATGTATAAGTCATGAAGAAAGCAATGGCAACAAACTAAACGATCAAGTGCTAAGATAACGGAATGGGTCAAGTCAATCACATCATTCTCCTAATGATGTGATCCCGTTAATCGAATGACAACTCATGTCTATGGTTAGGAAACTTTGTAGGTTCTAGCGAAGCTCACTGTCAGTAAGTTTGCTTGCTGTTAGAATAGCAGATGCATGCCTGGTCTGTCAGGTGTTGCACGTAGTTAGGTTCAGAGTTGTACTGCATGCACAAACTCACCGTTTTGTTTTGCTTTGATATTTTGTCCCGATCAGTTAGGCGCACGAAAAGCAGCTGTGGGATGGCGCGGCACAAGTGGATCGTGGGCAGATGATCGAGAGTTAGTTAGCCTGGTTGTTAGCCTCTGTAATAGCCATACTTTTCGAGAGAGGAATAACAGAAAAACGTTGTCGAGTTCGACGGCACAAAATATACCAGTGTCTTCTTCCTCGCGTGTGTTCATCTCTCTCTCGCTAGTTTTCTCCTCTCGATCGATTCGGCAATGACACTTGGTACCAGAGCTTTGGGTGTTCGATCATGCGCCTTGGTGGTCGAGCGGTGTCTGATCCGCTGTAGCTATGTTGGACGACAAGAAGAGGAAGGCGGCGGCGGGGCAGTCACCATCTTCCGGAGCGCCCGTCGCGGGCCTCACGGCCGGCGGCAGCGGAGAGCTCCGCGTCATCAAGCGGGTCGTGCGGGACATGGAGGCCTTGTCAGCGTCCATGATGCTGACAAGAACCAACTACATGGAATGGGCGCTCATGATGCAAGTGAAGCTGCAGGTTGCCCGCGTGTGGTCCGCGGTGACCGAGGACGCCGCCGACGAGTGCGACGACCGGCGCGCACTACAGATCATCCTCACCGGTGTTCTGCCGGAGATGCTGCATGTGCTGGTCGTGAAGGACACGGCGAAGATGGCATGGGAGACCATCAAGACGATGCGGATGGGCAGCGAGCGCGCCCGTGAAGCCAAGGCGCAGGTGCGCCGACGGGAGTTCGAAGATCTCCATTTCAAAGACGGGGAGTCCGTCGAGGATTTTTGGCTGCGGCTTTCTGGCCTCGTTGCTGATCTGGAGTTGTACAGCGACCCCGTCACCGACCACAAGGCCGTCCAGAAGTTCCTCCGAGTGGTGCCGCGGAGGTATCGCCCGATGGCCATGGCGATTGAGTCATTGATCGATCTGAAAACCATGTCCATCAAAGAGCTCGTCGGGCGTTTCTCTACATGTGAGGACCACTACGACCTCGACGACGGCGCGCAACCCACCGGGCGCCTTCTGCTCACTCATGAGGAGTGGATGGCCCATGAGAAGCTGGGCAGCGGCGGCTCATCGTCCGGTGGCGGCGGTGCCGGCAAGAACAAGTAGTCAGCCAAGAACAAGTCTCCCGACGGAGGCAAACCTGCGGCCGGCAACGACGGCGCTGGTGGATCCGGTGGATCAGGCGGAAAGAAGAAAGGGAAATGTCACTTTTGTGGGAAACTTGTCCACTGGAAGAAAGACTGTTGGTCGTATCTGGAAAAACAAGGCCAACAAGGGAAGAAGGAACAAGCCAATCTGGTGCATGAAGGAGGCGATGAGCATGAGCAAGGCCTGTTCATGGCCATGGTCACCACCGGCACAACGGCTAAACTAGTGGCACCACAAGCAGTTTTTCTTAATGAAGAAAAGGTAATCCCCATGCCATCCCCTGACGGTCTATGGTATTTTGACACGGGTGCCACAAGTCACATTACAGGAGAGAGGAGTATGTTTGCTAAACTTGATGAGGGCGTGCATGGCACGGTCAAATTTGGAGATGGGTCACATGTAGCAATCCATGGCAGGGGATCCATTGTTTTCAAGTGCCAGAGCGGAAGCAGCGTGCCTTGACAGAGGTATACTAAATACCAAGCTTGCGAAGCAACATAATATCTGTTGGTCAGTTGGACGAAGGTGGGTGTCAGATTGGGATTCAGAATGGTTTGATGACAGTACATGACCCAGCTCAACGCATACTAGCTCGTGTCTAGCGATCAAGCACTCGTTTGTACACTGGCATGGTGACCATTGATACGCCGGTGTGTCTGATGACCAAAGTGGATGATGAGACTTGGAAGTGGCATGCTAGAATGGGGCATTTGCATTTCCGAGCGCTGCGTGCCATGTCTGCAAAAGGGATGGTCCGAGGTATGCCTGAGATAGCTCGCATCGAGCAGTATTGCGATGGTTGTGCACTAGGGAAACAACATCGAGCCCCCTTTTCCGCAGGCGAGTTCATACCGAGCAGAGCATGGTCTGGAGCTAGTGCATACAGATTTGTGTGGCCCAATCACGCCACCAACACCAAGAGGGAACAAATACTTCATTCTTATTGTTGATGAGTACAGCCGGTATATGTGGATTGAGCTGCTCAAGTCTAAGGATGAGGCACACACCTGTTTCAAAAGGATTCAGACCATGGCAGAAGCTGAAGGTAATTGTAAACTTCGAGCATTCAGGTCCGATCGCGGAGGGGAGTCCAACGCAACAGAATTCCAAGAGTACTGCAGTGAGAGGGGCATGAAACACTACACCACAGCGCCTTACTCTCCCCAACAGAATGGTGTGGTGGAGAGGCGAAATCAGTCTTTGGTAGAGATGGCAAGATGCCTGATGAAGAGCATGGAAGTACCTGCATATTTCTGGGGAGAGGCTGTCAAAACTGCAGTGTATCTGCTCAACAGAGCTCCCACCCGCAGCCTCGAAGGCGTCATGCCGTATGAAGCATGGCACGGGCGAAAGCCGACAGTTCAGCATCTGCGGACTTTTGGTTGCATAGTACATGTCAAGATGTTGGGGCCGGGCATTACAAAGCTCTCTGACCGCTCCAAGCCGATGATTTTCGTCGGATATGAAGAGGGGGCGAAGTGCTACCGTGTCTATGATCCTGAAACAAAGAGGGTACAAGTCAATCGTGATGTGCTCTTCGAGGAAGGACGAGCATGGAGCTAGGACGTGGTGACCGCGGCCCCGACGCAGGCCACGCTGGACGTTTTCACTGTGGTGTACACCATGGAACCAGGTGTGGAGGAGCTGGACACCGGAGGAGTTCATGGTGGATCGCCTAGTACGCCGATGCCCCCGACAACACCACTTGGGACGGCAGTACAGGGAGAGACGCCAGCTTCACCCATGGGGGAAATAGCCACGCCAAGTACAGAAGAGACTCTGAGAACGCCTGAGATTAGGTGGGCCACTCCACTATCACAAGACGAAAACCGGCAGGACGTGGACAACGGACCAATCAGGTACCGACGCATGTCGTGCATCATGGATGCCACAGAAGAAGATGCTAAATATGAGTATCATGAGAGCTGCCTTCTCAGTGTTGAAGAGCTGCGCGATGTTGAAGAGGCCCTGGGTGATGCACCGTGGAAGGCCACGATGGTGGAGGAGATACATTGCATCCATGAAAACAAGACATGAGAAATGTCAGACCTGCCAGCCGGTCAGAAATCCATCGGGCTGAAGTGGGTTTATAAAGTCAAGAGGGATCCTGCTGGCAACATCACCAAGTACAAGGCCCGTCTAGTGGTGAAGGGATACGTACAGAAGCAAGGGGTGGACTATGAGGAAGCGTTCGCTCCCATGGCCAGGTTGGAGACTGTGCGCGTTCTGCTCGCGCTCGTCGCGCACCACCGCTGGGAAGTTCACCATATGGATGTCAAATCAGCATTCCTAAATGGCGATCTCAGTGAGGAGGTGTATGTTGACCAGCCGCCCGGATTCGCTGCGCCAGGGGAAGAGCACCGTGTACTGAGACTGCACAAGGCGCTCTACGGCCTCTGTCAAGCGCCGAGAGCCTGGTATGCAAAGCTTCATGATTCTCTTGTCAATCTTGGGTTTGAGCGAAGTCCATTGGAACATGCAGTCTACATGCGTGGAGATGAGTCCACTTTTCTGCTAGTTGGAGTGTATGTGGATGACCTTGTCATTACCGGCATGGACAAAGGGCTAATCAGAGAGTTCAAGGATCAGATGAAGATGCTCTTCAAGATGAGTGACCTTGGATTACTCAACTACTACTTGGGGATTCAGGTATCCCAAACAGAGGGTGAAATCACACTTCATCAGCGGAGTTATGCGGAGAAAATCCTAGAGGTAGCCGGCATGGAAGAGTGCAACAGTAGCAGCACTCCAATGGAGTGTCGTTTGAAGCTCAGGAAGGAGGATGAAGGCGAGTTGTTTGATCCCAAGCTGTACAGCAGTGTGATAGGCAATCTTCGCTATCTTGTCAACACAAGACCTGACATCGCACATGCCGTGGGAATTGTAAGCAGATTCATGGAGACCTGAGCACTCATCATTGGGCAGCGGTGAAACAGATTCTCAGGTATATTCGAGGGACGCTGGGCTACGGCTGTCGTTATCAAGCCGGGCACGGCAAGGTGAAGGTTGTTGGCTATACAGATAGTGATCATGCCGGTGACACTGAGGACCGGAAGAGCACCTCTGGCAATGTATTTTTCCTTGGCAACAATCTTGTCACTTGGAGCTCGTAGAAGCAAAAGATAGTGGCTCTATCTTCTTGCGAGGCTGAATACGTCGCTGCGGCAGTGGCGGCGTGCCAAGGTGTGTGGCTCTCTCGTCTGATCAGTGAGATGCTCGGGAGGCCACATTCCAAGTTCAAGCTGTTCGTGGACAATCAAGTTGCCATTGCTCTTAGTAAAAATCCAGTCCATCATGACTGGAGCAAGCATATTGACATCAAGTATCATTACATACGTGATTGTGTGGTGAAGGGTTAGGTGGAAGTGGATCACATTCGTACCAGGGAGCAGATTGCAGATGCACTGACGAAGGCATTGGGACGCAACAATTTCGTTGAGATGCGGCAGAAGCTTGGGATGATCAAGATTGATTCAGCACGTTGAGCTTAAGGGGTGAAATGTAGGTTCTAGATAAGCTCACCGTCAGTTAGTTTGCTTGCTGTTAGAATAACAGATGCATGCCTGGTCTGTCAGGTGTTGCACATAGTCAGGTTCAGAGTTGTGCTGCATGCACAGACTCACCGTTTTGTTTTTCTTTGATATTTTCTCCCGATCAGTTAGGCACATGAAAAGCAGTTGTGGGATGGTACGGCACAAGTGGATCGTGGGCAGATGATCGGGAGTTAGTTAGCCCAGTTGTTAGCCTCTGTAACAGCCATACTTTCAAAGAGAGGAATAACAGAAAAACATTGTCGAGTTCGACGGCACAAAGTATACCAGTGTCTTCTTCCTCGCGTGTGTACATCTCTCTCTCGCTAGTTTTCTCCTCTCGGTCGATTCGGCAACGACAAACTTAACCATCTTTAATCAACGAGCTAGTCAAGCAGAGGTATACTAGTGACACTCTGTTTGTCTATGTATTCACACATGTATTATGTTTCCGGTTAATACAATTCTAGCATGAATAATAAACATTTATCATGAAATAAGGAGATAAATAATAACTTTTATTATTGCCTCTAGGGCATATTTCCTTCGAATATGCCCTAGAGGCAATAATAAAATGGTAATTACCAGGTCAAAAATAAAATAAAATAAAATGGTTATTATTATATTTCCTTGTTCATGATAATTGTCTATTGTTCATGCTATAATTGTGTTACCCGGAAATCGTAATACATGTGTGAATACATAGACCACAACATGTCCGTAGTGAGCGTCTAGTTGACTAGCTCGTTGATCAATAGATGGTTACGGTTTCCTAACCATGGACATTGGATGTCATTGATAACGGGATCACATCATTAGGAGAATGATGTGATGGATAAGACCCAATCCTAAGCATAGCACAAGATCGTGTAGTTCGTCTGCTAAAGCTTTTCCATTGTCAAGTATCATTTCCTTAGACAATGAGATTGTGCAACTCCCGGATACCTTAGGAATGCTTTGGGTGTGCCAAACGTCACAACGTAACTGGGTGGCCATAAAGGTGCACTACGGGTATCTTCGAAAGTGTCTGTTGGATTGGCACGAATCAAGACTGGGATGTGTCACTCCATATGACGGAGAGGTATCTCTGGGCCCACTCGGTAATGTGATACGTCTCCAACGTATCTATAATAGTTTATTGCTCCATGCTATATTATCTACTGTCTTAGACAATATTGGGCTTTATTATCCACTTTTATATTATTTTTGGGACTAACCTATTAACCGGAGGCCCATCCCAGATTTGCTGTTTTTTTGCCTATTTCAGTGTTTCGAAGAAAAGGAATATCAAACGGAGTCGAAACGGAACGAAATCAACTGCAGAAGTTATTTTTGGAAGGAAAGCTACCGAAAAAGCTTGGAGTGCACGTCAGGAAATAAGGGAGGTGCCCACGAGGGTGGGGGACGCGCCCCCTGCTTCGTGGCCCCCCCTTCGGTCCACCGACGTACTTCTTTCACCCATATATACCTACGTATCCTAAAACTTCCAGAACGCACAATAGATCGGGAGTTCCGCCGCCAGAAGCCTCCGTAGCCACCGAAAGCCAATCTAGACCCGTTCCGGCACCCTGCCGGAGGGGGCAATCACTCTCCGATGGCCATCTTCATCATCCCGGTGCTCTCCATGACGAGGAGGGAGTAGTTCTCCCTCGGGGCTGAGGGTATGTAGCAGTAGCTATGTGTTTGATCTCTCTCTCTCTCTCTCTCTCTCTCTCTCGTGTTCTTGAGATGATACGATCTTGATGTATCGCGAGCTTTGCTATTATATTTGGATCCTATGATGTTTCTTCCCCTCTCTACTCTCTTGTAATGAACTGAGTTTCCCCTTTGAAGTAATCTTATTGGATTGAGTCTTTAAAGATTTGAGAACACTTGATGTATGTCTTGCCGTGGATATCTGTGGTGACAATGGGATATCACGTGATTCACTTGATGTATGTTTTGGTGATCAACTTGCGGGTTCCGCCCATGAACCTATGCATAGGGGTTGGCACACGTTTTCGTCGTGATTCTCTGGTAGAAACTTTGGGGCACTCTTTGAGGTTCTATGTGTTGGTTGAATAGATGAATCTGAGATTGTGTGATGCATATCGTATAATCATACCCACAGATACTTGAGGTGACATTGGAGTATCTAGGTGACATTAGGGTTTTGGTTGATTTGTGTCTTAAGGTGTTATTCTAGTACGAACTCTTGGGCTGTTTGTGACACTTATAGGAATAGCCCAACAGATTGATTGGAAAGAATAACTTTGAGGTGGTTTCGTACCCTACCATAATCTCTTCGTTTTTTCTCCGCTATTAGTGACTTTGGAGTGACTCTTTGTTGCATGTTGAGGGATAGTTATGTGATCCAATTATGTTAGTATTGTTGAGAGGACTTGCACTAGTGAAAGTATGAACCCTAGGCCTTGTTTCAACGCATTGCAATACCATTTACGCTCACTTTTACCATTAGTTACCTTGCTGTTTTTATATTTTCAGATTACAAATACTCATATCTACTATCCATATACCACTTGTATCACCATCTCTTCGCCGAACTAGTGCACCTATACAATTTACCATTGTATTGGGTGTGTTGGGGACACAAGAGACTCTTTGTTATTTAGTTGCAGGGTTGCTTGAGAGAGACCATCTTCATCCTATGCCTCCTACGGATTGATAAACCTTAGGTCATCCACTTGAGGGAAATTTGCTACTGTCCTACAAACCCCTGCACTTGGAGGCCCAACAACGTCTACAAGAAGAAGGTTGTGAGTGCTTGAAGGTATATCTTTAGATCTTGCAATCAAGTCTTTTAGTTTCTTGTTTTATCACTAGTTTAGTTTATAAAAGAAAATTATAAAAAAATGGAATTGAGTTTGTCTCATACGCTTCACCTTTTTAATATATTTCGTGAGTATGATGGAAAGGATAATTGTGCTCAAGTGCTAGAAGAAGAAATCCATAAAATTTTTGGCACTAAATATTTGAATGATGAGCATGATTGCAATGTTGTTAGTATGAATTCCTTGAATATCCATGATGCTAATGATATGCAAAGCCACAGGCTTGGGGAAGCTATGTTTGATGAAGATGATATTTTTTGTCCCCCAAGTTTTGATGAGCAAATTTATTATGATGAAAGCATGCCTCCTATGTATGATGATTATATTGATGAAAGTGGATTTGGAGAAGTCATGACTTTATTTTGTGATGAATCCACTATTCCGGAAGAGGTTCCAATTGATTATGAGAACATAGTTGCTATCTATGATGATTATTGTGATGACTTGTATGCTATAAAGAATAATTATATCCATGAAACTTGTCATCATGATTTTAGTTTTCAATTGGATTATGCCTCACATGATAATTATTTTGTTGAGTTTGCTCCCACTATTATTCATGAGTAGTAAATTTTCTATGCTTGTAGATCATGAAAAGAATGCTTTAGGTGCTTGTTATATTGTTGAATTCATTCATTATGCTACTGAAAATTATTATGAGGGAGGAATATACGCTTGTAGTAAGTTTCCTCTCTATGTGCTTAAAGTTTTGAAGTTATGCTTGTTTTGCTTTCCTATGCTAGTTGATTATTGTTCCCATAAATTGGTTGCTCACAAAATCCCTATGCATAGGAAGTGGGTTAGGCTTAAATGTGCTAGTCAAATTCTTCATGATGCCCTCTTTATGTTCCAATTCTTATCCTTTATGTGAGCATCATTGAAATCATCATGCCTAGCTAGGGGCGTTAAACGATGGCGCTTGTTGGGAGGCAACCCAATTTTATTTTTGTTCCTTGCTTTTTGTTACTGTTTACTAATAAATAATTCATCTAGCCTCTGTTTAGATGTGTTTTTATGCTTTTAATTAGTGTTTGTGCCAAGTAGAACCTTTGGAAAGACTTGGGGAAAGTCTTGTTGATCATGCTGTAAAAAACAGAAACTTTAGCGCTCACGAGAATTGCTGCCATTTTTATTTGGAGAGTTATATTTAGTTAATTATTTTTGAAGATGATTAATAGATAAAGTCCTCAGGTCCAGCAATTTATTTGAGAATTTTATGAGTTCCAGAAGTATACGTTTGATTGAGATTACTACAGACTGTTCTGTTTTTGACAGATTCTGTTTTTCATGTGTTGTTTACTTATTTTGATGAATCTATGGCTAGTAAAATAGCTTATAAACCATAGAGAAGTTGGAATACAGTAGTTTTAACACCAATATAAATAAATAATGAGTTCATTACAGTACCTTGAAGTGGTGATTTATTTCTTTATACTAACGGAGCTTACGATTTTTCTGTTAAGTTTTGTGTTGTGAAGTTTTCGAGTTTTGGGTAAGGATTCGATGGACTATGGAATAAGGAGTGGCAAGAGCCTAAGCTTGGGGATGCCCAAGGCACCCCAAGGTAATATTCAAGGATAGACAAGAGCCTAAGCTTGGGGATGCCCCGGAAGGTATCCCCTCTTTCGTCTTCGTTCATCGGTAACTTTACTTGGAGCTATATTTTTATTCACCACATGATATGTGTTTTGCTTGGAGCGTCAATTTATTTTCTTAATATTTGCTTGATGTTATTTATAACAATGTTTTGCATCTTTTATTTCAATAAAAGTGGCATTGATAGCCTTTAATATGCCTATTTTAGAAGTCTACATGTTGCTGTTTGAAAACAGAAAGTTTACCGATGTTGCAATAATTCCCTAGAAAAGTAAGAATGTGATAAAATGTTGAAACCTTTTGCATATTAAGATCTGATAAATTTAATATATTAGGAATTTTCTTTCATAATTTTTGGAGCTAGGGAAGTATGGATGTTGCAGCATTCTTTAAAGACTATCCTGTTTAGGCAGATTGCTGTTATGTTTGCATTGTTTGCATATGTTTACTTCTTTAATGATTCTATTTGAGGATAGGACTATTAAATATGCAGAGGCATTTAGTATGCAATGTTGAATAATAATTTTAGTGATTTTCTACAGTAGAGTATGATAAGGTTTTTGCAATGGTTTATACTAACTTATCTCACGAGTCCTTGTTGAGTTTTGTGTGGATGAAGCTTTTGAGATTTAAGGAGATCGTGATATGAGAGGAATTAAGGAGACACAAAAGCTCAAGCTTGGGCATGCCCAAGGCATCCCAAGGTAATATTTCAAGAAGTCTCAAGTGTCTAAGCTTGGGGATGCCCCGGTTGGCATCCCATCTTTCTTCTTCAACAACTATCGGTTAGTATCGGTTGATCCTAAGTTTTTGCTTCTTCACATGATGTTTTCTATTCTTAGATGTCATTTTATTTTGATTTTATTACTGTTTGAATAAAATACCAAGATCTGAAATTCTTAAATGTTAGAGAGTCTTCACATAGTTGCATAGTTATTCAACTACTCATTGATCTTCACTTATATCTTTCGGAGTAGTTTGTCATTTGCTCTAGTGCTTCACTTATATCTTTTAGAGCATGGTGGTAGTTTTATTTTGAAGACATGGATGAACTCTCATGCTTCACTTAGATTATTTTGAGAGTTTTAGTATCATGGTAATTTTCTTAAAATCCTAATATGCTAGGTATTCAAGAATAATAAAACTTTCTTATGAGTGTGTTGAATACTAAGAGAAGTTTGATGCTTGATGATTGTTTTGAGATATGGAGGTAATAATATCAAAGTCGTGCTAGTTGAGTAGTTGTTAATTTGAGAAATGCTTGTGTTGAAGTTTGCAAGTCCCGTAGCATGCACGTATGGTAAACGTTGTGTAACCAATTTGAAACATGAGGTGTTATTTGATTGTCCTCCTTATGAGTGGCGGTCGGGGACGAGCGATGATCTTTTCCTACCAATCTATCCTCCTAGGAGCATGCACGCAGTGCCGAGGTTTTTTATGACTTGTAGATTTTTGCAATAAGTATGTGAGTTCTTTATGACTAATGTTGAGTCCATGGATTATACGCACTCTCACCCTTCCATCCTTGCTAGCCTCTTCGGTACCGTGCATTGCCCTTTTCTCACATTGAGAGTTGGCACAAGCTTCGCCGGTGCATCCAAACCCTGTGATATGATACACTCTGTCACACATAAACCTCCTTATATCTTCCTCAAAACAGGAACCATACCTACCTATTATGGCATTTCCATAGCCATTCCGAGATATATTGCCATGCAACTTTCCAACATTCCGTTCATCATGACACATTCATCATTGTCATATTGCTTAGCATGATCATGTAGTTGACATAGTATTTGTGGCAAAGCCACCGTTCATAATTCTTTCATACATGTCACTCTTGGTTCATTGCATATTCCAGTACACCGCCGGAGGCATTCATATAGAGTCATCTTTGTTCTAGTATCGAGTTGTAATCATTGAGTTATAAATAAATAGAAGTGTGATGATCATCATTATTAGAGCATTGTCCCAAGTGAGGAATAAAAAAAGGCCATAAAAAAGAAGAGAATGCCCCAAAAAAGAGAAAGGCCATAAAAAGGCCCAAAAATGAGAGAAAAAAGAGAGAAGGGACAATGTTACTATCCTTTTACCACACTTGTGCTTCAAGGTAGCACCATGATCTTCATAGTAGAGAGTCTCTCATGTTATCACTTTCATATACTAGTGGGAAGTTTTCATTATAGAACTTGGCTTGTATATTCCAACAATGGGCCTCCTCAAGTGCCCTTGGTTTTCGTGAGCAAGCAAGTTGGATGCACAACCACTAGTTTCTTTTGTTGAGCTTTCATACATCTATATCTCTAGTGCATCCGTTGCATGGCAATCCCTACTCCTTGCATTCACATCAATCGGTGGGCATCTCCATAGCCCATTGATTAGCCTCGTTGATGTGAGACTTTCTCATTTTTGTCTTCTCCACATAAACCCCCCTCATTATATTCTATTCCACCCATAGTGCTATGTCCATGGCTCGCGCTCATATATTGCATGAAAGTTTATAGGTTTGAGATTACTAAAGTATGAAACAATTGCTTGGCTTGTCATCGGGGTTGTGCATGATGAGAGCATTCTTGTGTGACGAAAATGGAGCATGACTAAACTGTATGATTTTGTAGGGATGAACTTTCTTTGGCCATGTTATTTTGAGAGGACATAATTGCTTAGTTAGTATGCTTGAAGTATTATCATTTTTATGTCAATATGAACTTTTGTCCTAAATCCTGTTGGATCTGAATATTCATGCCACAATTAAGGAGAATTAAACTGAAATTATGCCAAGTAGCACTCCGCATCAAAAATTCTATTTTTATCATTTACCCGCTCGAGGACGAGCAGGAATTAAGCTTGGGGATGCTTGATACGTCTCCAACATATCTATAATTTTTGATTGCTCCATGCTATATTATCTATTATTTTAGACAATATTGGGCTTTATTATACACTTTTATATTATTTTTGGGACTAACCTATTAACCGGGGCCCAGCCCAGATTTGCTATTTTTTGCCTATTTCAGTGTTTCGAAGAAAAGGAATATCAAACGGATTCGAAACGGAACGAAATCAACTGGAGAAGTTATTTTTGGAAGGAAAGCTACCGGAAAAGCTTGGAGTGCACGTTAGAAAAGAAGGGAGTTCCGTCGGCGTCCCTGCCTCGTGCCCCCCCCTTCGGTCCACCGACGTACTTCTTTCACCCATATATACCTACGCATCCTAAAACTTCCAGAACGCACAATAGATTGGGAGTTCCGTCGCCAGAAGCCTCCGTAGCCACCGAAAGCCAATCTAGACCCGTTCCAGCACCCTGACGGAGGGGGCAATCACTCTCCGGTGGCCATCTTCATCATCCCGGTGCTCTCCATGACGAGGAGGGAGTAGTTCTCCCTCGGGGCTGAGGGTATGTAGCAGTAGCTATGTGTTTGATCTCTCTCTCTCTCTCTCTCGTGTTCTTGAGATGATACGATCTTGATGTATCGCGAGCTTTGCTATTATATTTGGATCCTATGATGTTTCTTCCCCTCTCTACTCTCTTGTAATGAATTGAGTTTCCCCTTTGAAGTAATCTTATCGGATTGAGTCTTTAAATATTTGAGAACACTTGATGTATGTCTTGCCGTGGATATCTATGGTGACAATGGGATATCATGTGATTCACTTGATGTATGTTTTGGTGATCAACTTGCGGGTTCCGCCCATGAACCTATGCATAGGGGTTGGCACACGTTTTCGTCGTGATTCTCTGGTAGAAACTTTGGGGCACTCTTTGAGGTTCTATGTGTTGGTTGAATAGATGAATTTGCGATTGTGTGATGCATATCGTATAATCATACCCACAGATACTTGAGGCGACATTGGAGTATCTAGGTGACATTAGAGTTTTGGTTGATTTGTGTCTTAAGGTGTTATTCTAGTATGAACTCTAGGGCTGTTTGTGACACTTATAGGAATAGCCCAACGAATTGATTGAAAAGAATAACTTTGAGGTGGTTTCGTACCCTAACATAATCTCTTCGTTTGTTCTCCGCTATTAGTGACTTTGGAGTGACTCTTTATTGCATGTTGAGGGATAGTTATGTGATCCAATTATGTTAGTATTGTTGAGAGGACTTGCACTAGTGAAAGTGTGAACCCTAGGCCTTGTTTCAACGCATTGCAATACCGTTTACGCTCACTTTTACCATTAGTTACCTTGCTGTTTTTATATTTTCAGATTACAAATACTCATATCTACTATCCATATACCACTTGTATCACCATCTCTTCGCCGAACTAGTGCATCTATACAATTTACCATTTTATTGGGTGTGTTGGGGACACAAGAGACTCTATGTTATTTGGTTGCAGGGTTGCTTGAGAGAGACCATCTTCATCCTACGCCTCCTATGGATTGATAAACCTTAGGTCATCCACTTGAGGGAAATTTGCTACTGTCCTACAAACCTCTGCACTTGGAGGCCCAACAATGTCTACAAGAAGAAGGTTGTGTAGTAGACATCATAATGCATCATCATAATGAGCTCAATGTGTCTAAGCAGTTAGTCACAGGACCATGCATTACAGAACGAGTAAAGTGACGTGCCGGTAACGAGATTGAACGAGGTATCGGGATACCGACAATCGAATCTCGGGCAAGTAACGTATCGATTGACAAAGGGAATTGTATACGGGATTGATTGAATCCTCAACATCGTGGTTCATCCGATAAGATCATCGTGGAACATGTGGGAGCCAACATGGGTATCCTGATCCCGCTGTTGGTTATTGGCTGGAGAGATGTCTCGGTCATGTCTGCATGATTCCCGAACCCGTAGGGTCTACACACTTAAGGTTCGATGACGCTAGGGTTATAGGGAAAGTTTGTACGTGGTTACCAAATGTTGTTTGGAGTCCCGGATGAGATCCCAGACGTAACGAGGAGTTCCGGAATGGTCCGGAGACAAAGATTTATATATGGGAAGTCCTTATTCGGTCGCGGAAGTGTTCGGCGGTTTATCGGTATTGTACCGGGACCACCGGGAGGGTCCACCTGCCCCGGAGGGCCCTATGGGCTGAATATGGAGGGGGAACCAGCCCATAGGTGGGTTGGGCGCCAAACCCCCTAGGGCCCATGCGCCTAGGGTTTGGGGGAACCCTAAAGGGGGCGCCCCATTGGCTTGGGGGGCAAGCCTTCCCCCCCCCTTGGCCGCAGCCCCCCTCTAGATCCATCTGGAGGGGGTCGGCCCCCCTCTCCCTTGCCACTATAAATAGAGGGGAGGTGGGAGGGCAGCCGCACCACATCCAAGGCACAGCCCTCCCCCTCCCCAACACCTCCTCCTCCTCCCGCGACGCTTGGCGAAGCCCTGCCGGAGTACCAGGCTGCTCCAACACCACCACACCGTCGTGCTGCTGCTGGACGGAGTCTTCCCCAACCTCTCCCTCTCTCCTTGCTGGATTAAGGCATGGGAGACGTCATCGGGCTGCACATGTGTTAAATGCGGAGGCGCCGTTGTTCGACGCTTGGATCGGGATCAACCGCGATCTAAATCGCCACGAGTACAACTCCCTCATCCGCGTTCTTGTAACGCTTCTGTGTCGCGATCTTCAAGGGTATGAAGATGCACTCCCCTCTCTCTCTCTCGTTGCTAGTTTCTCCATAGATTGATCTTGGTGATGCGTAGAAAATTTTAAATTTCTGCAACGATCTCCAACATATCAAAGAAAAAAAAGAAGGAAAAAAAGAGGAGGAGAAGAAAGGAATAGAGGAGAAGAAAGGAACCTTTCTTCTTCTCCTCAATTCCTTTCTTCTTCTCCTCTTTTTTTCCCTTTTTCCTCTTCTTATTTATTTCTCCTTTTCTTCCTCTCCTCTTCTTCTCCTTTTTCTTTTCCTTCTTCCTAAACTAAACATAAACAATAAAAATTACTTTATGAACAAAATTACAACAGAAAAAACAATAAAAATTGTATGAACAAAATTACAACAGAAAAAATCATTAAAATTCTATGAAAAATGACATATTCTTTGCATATGAACATACAAACATTTTCATATTCTACAATAATATCATCAAAAAAATTCTATGAACAGAAAAAATCCTAACTTTTGCATATGAACATACATACATCATCATCGTCATCATCTACTACTACAATATGAACAAAAAAAATCTATATATGTGAACAGGGCCTTCGTCGTCGGCGTCCGGGCGCGCGGCGGCATTGGGGCGCGGGGGGGGGGGGGAGGGGGAGAGGAGGGGGAATGGCGCGATGAGGCTCATAGTGCAGGCGAGCGGCGGCGAGGTCGGGGCAGGGCGCTCGGCGTGCGCGATAGCGAGGTCGGGGCAGGGCGTGTCGAGGTCGGGGCAAGGTGCGGCGAGGCCGGGGCAGGGGCGATGGCGACGATGGAGACGGCGGTCGGGGGCGGCAGCCTGGCGGCGTCCATGTCGTCGGCGTCGTCCGGGCGGCAACTGCGAGATAAGAACTGGAAATTTTCACAAGTCTTGCTTATATACACGAAGCATTGGTCCCGGTTGGTGCCACCAACCGGAACCAATGCCCCCTTTAGTCCCGGTTGGTGCCACCAACCGGGACCAAATGTCTCTTTTCAGCAGCCCAAAGGGCGGGAAGCAGAGGCCTTTGGTCCCGGTTGGTGGCACCAACTGAGACTAAAGGGGTGGCATTGGTTCTGGTTGGTGCCACAAATCGGGACCAAAGGCCTCCTTTCATCCCGGTTCGAGCCACGAACCGGGATCAATGGTCTTGTGCTGGAACTGTCGCGGTGCGGTGGGATGTTTAGTCCCACCTCGCTCGCCGAGAGGCTTCGACAGTGGTTTATAAGCGCTGTTGCGCTGACCACTTCGAGCTCCTCTCCAATGCAGGCTTACGGCCTAAAGTCAATTTATCTGCATGTGGGCCTACTGGGCCTAATGCGGGCCTGAATCCTGGCCCATGGGTGGGTTTTTCTAGTCGTATTCAGGCCGTGGTGGCCGAGTAGGTGGCATTTTTTTACTTTTTTCCAATTTTTTTGTTATCTTTATTGCTTTATTTATTTTATTCTGTTTCTACTTACAACAAAATACTTACTGTTTTTCAGTGATTCTTTTTTATTTTAGGTAATAAAAATAATAAACTTTCTGTTAGTGTCATTAGTTTTCCAATTTGAATAGTTTAAACTTGAATTTTTTGAAATTTGTGTGAATCACAAGTTTGTGATTAACTTTACTTATAAAAATAAAATACTTACTGTTTTTCAGTGATTCTTTTTAATTTTAAGTAATAAAAATAATAAACTTTCTGTTAGTGCCATTAGTTTTCCAATTTGAATATTTTATATTTGAATTCTTTGACATTTGTGTGAATCACTAGTTTGTGATTAACTTTACTATAAAAATAGATTTTGGAGTGATTCTTTTTCCTGCTATTTAATATCACTGTGTTTTATCTTTATATTCAAAAACAGTTTTTGTTATTTTAGTTTCTAACAAATTTTATGATAATTCTTTTTGCTATTAAAGTTTCTAACAAAAAAAGTTATTTATGAAAATTCTTTTTGCTTATAATGTTTTGAACAAAAAATACTTTGATAATTTTAGTTGCATAAATTTTATGTAATTTTAGTTTCAATAAAACTAGAGGTTTACGAAAGCTTTTTAGTTGATTCCTTTTGCTATCAGATTTTCATTAAAGTTCTCTCGTTCATTGTTTTTTCTATTAGAGTTTCATTAAAGTTTTCTACTTCATTCTTTTAGTTTATTATTTTTTCTATCAGAGTTTCATGAAAGTTTTCTAGTTCATTATTTTTGCTATTAGTTCATTCTTTTTGCACTAAATGGCCCTGAAATTGAAAAGCACTACAAATGAACTCTGAAAAGGTTGAAAGTTGGCATGGTATCATCATTTCACTCACATAGCATGTGCTAAAAAGTAGAGATGGTTACGGTAAAAACTAGATGCACTTCGTGTACAAAATGGACAATCTCTTTCGAAGTATCAGGCTTTCAGACGAAAACTCATCTGTTACAAAGGGATTTCATTTTTTTTGAACTTATTTGAACTCCAGACTTTTTATGTGTTCAAAATGCACCATTCAAACCCACGAACCGGTTTTCAACCCTTTCTGACTTCATTTCTTATTTTTCATGCAACCATTCTGCTTGTTTGCCTCAGCCACTTCGAGAAACATAATTATGTGTGTCTGTCACCGTACATCCATTGCCGGTTCATCTGCTTGCATTATATATAATTATGTGTGTTAAAAACCATTACAGATTCACATGGATAGATAAGTGACCAAATTAATAGAAGTTCATCATCATATTAAAACCAAAGTACATACATAGTTCAAATTGAACAACATATAGCTCTCCAGAGCATGTACTTAAACCATACATTGAAACTATGGAAAACCTTTCAATGCAACAACAAATGCGATCATAATCACAACTAAGGTAACAATTGATCCAACGGCATAATGATACCAAGCCTCGATATGAATGGCATATTTTCTAATCTTTCTCATCTTCAACCGCATTGCATCCATCTTGATCTTATGATCATCGACAACATCCGCAACATGCAACTCCAATATCATCTTCTCCTCCTCAATTTTTTTATGTTTTCCTTCAAGTAATTGTTTTTTCTTCAACTAAATTTAACCTCTCGACAATAGGGTCGGTTGGAATTTCCGATTCAACTACCTCCTACATAAATAAAATCTATGTCACATTGGTCGGCATAATTGTCATAAACAATAAATGAACCAAATAGTTATAAAAAGATAATATATACCACGTCCGAATCATAGCCAGGACGAGGGCCGACGGGAGCGGATACCAAAACTATCGCACTATATAATAATAAGCAATAATAAAAGTAAGAAAATTAGACAAGTGTCTATCTAAAGTAAGAATATTTTTTTTTAGAAAGAATATAAGAACAAGAGGCTCACCACGGTGGTGCCGGCGACGAGATCGGTGCAGGCGATCGACGGCGGTGAAGACGGGGGCGGGACGTGACGGACCACTATACCTATGCAAATCTCGGGGAAAATGGAGTTTGGAGGTCGAGCTTCGAGAGGAGAAAGCTTAACTACTGTGGCCCGGGTATTTCATCGAACACCTCATGTGCATAGGAGGTGAGCTAGAGCACCCAAATGCCCTTCCCTCGCCGCCAGAAAAAACAGAGCACTGTGGAGTGCTCTACTGCAGCGATGGGGTATATATATGCAGCTCATTTGTACCGGTTCGTGGCTGGAATCGGGACTAAAGCTCCACCTTCTGTCCCGGTTCTAGCCACGAAGCGGGACCAATGTATGTGGGCCAGGAGCGAGGCCATTGGTCCCGGTTCGTGCCAGGAACCGGGACAAATGGGTCCGGACGAACCGGGACCAATGCCCACGAGGCCCCGGCCGCCCCCTGGCTCACGAACCGGGACGCATGTCCCCATGGGTCCCGGTTCGCGACCGAACCAGGACTAATGGGTTGGCCAGGCCCGAACCGAAGCCCTGTATTCTACTAGTGCTATCCATTCATCCATTTTCCCTAAAGTCCATTTCTTTAAATCAAACGGAGGAAAATTTTCTATTCCTATGAATTTTCTCTATTTTTTGTATATAAATCATTGCGGACTCTCAAACCACTCGTAATCGTCCGTTCCGAGCGGTCCGGACTAAGTTTGCCATCCAACAAGGAACCTCATTGGTCCGCAGACTGGTCTGGATGTTTGTATTCCCCCAAACCGGGTGCAAACCAGGAGGCTTTGCAGGCGTCCGGACTGCAGCCATATACGCATCCCACCAAAAAATCTCTTCATCCGAAAAACCCTCTCAGCGTGAAGCGGTTGCCGCGTACTCATGTCGGTCAGCACCATTGCAGAGTGAAGATGACTCCACGGCATTGTTGCTGATTAGACCGACATGACCAGACAAGCGAGCAGCGCAGCTGCAATGCTGACGCGGCGAGTGAGAAGCCTATTCTGACCGTTGCACTGCATTGAAGCCGGCTTTCCGTCCCTTCGTCTGACCGCGCCTATTTAAGCAGGGCTCCAATGCCGTCCACATTGCACCGCATGACTCCTCTTCCTCTCCAATCATCTCCGATCGTCCACATTGCATGGACACGCACGTACATACGATGTTGGCACTGTAGCACGTACGTTCTTTTTTTCTTCTTTTTTTTTGGCGGGTGAGCACGTACGTTCAGCGTGACACGAGACGCAGTAATGGCAAAGATCATAGGGGCCCCAAGGTCATGCAGGCGGCGATACGGCGGGCGCGGTGATGACATGACTCGATGCAGCTAGGCAATCTCGTCGGCACCCGGGTTCCGGATAAGATTTTGCGTTACTACGTACTGCCGCTGATGTGGTGATTACGAGATGAGCCTGCCTGGCATGGTACATGGATCTTCTTCCATCCAGAGGTTGACAGCCCAACCCTTCACTTCACTCTTTCAGCACCTGCCTTATCGTCGTAATACGTCCTTTCACTGCGGCCCCGTGCATTTGTTTCGCCACGGCGTGTGGTTTTGACCATTGGCCGGCCGGCCGGCCGGGCGCATGCTGCCCGAGGCGTGTGCGACGCGCAGCAGGATAGATTACGTTTTATTACCAGCAAGTAGAGTAGCTTCCAAAGTTTTTTTGCCGTGTGGTAATAAATCTGGAGCGTGGTCAATTCTGCGATTTGGCTTTACCGAATACCCATAGCCCCAGCAGTACGTGTACACCAGTTTT
This sequence comes from Triticum monococcum, assembly GCA_034509565.1. Taxonomy (NCBI): domain Eukaryota; kingdom Viridiplantae; phylum Streptophyta; class Magnoliopsida; order Poales; family Poaceae; genus Triticum; species Triticum monococcum. The sequence continues at coordinate 696,879,448 of CM067845.1, forward strand.
TTTGGCGGGTTGGCTAACCATCCAAAACGATGCGCGCTCCGTGTCGGGCATGTACGGACCACAAACATCTTCCAAAACACTGGACACCGTCACAGAGGTCTCGCTTGGCTTAAGTGACATATGGTAAGACCACCGTACAAAAAGATGTCTGGTAAAACTGTAAATTAGAGATGGAAAGTCGTAAGAGCATCTACAATCGGACGCCCATATCCACTCAAACATCCGGACGGCCTGCCTGGTCACCGTTCGGACAAAAAACGCCACCCAACCAGACCGGGCAAATCCAACCCAAACATCTAGGCTTACCGACAACCCCCATACCCGGCACATATGTGGAGCGGATATGGAAACGTACGGACGCGTTTGTCATGTAAGACTGACCGCCCGCCAAATCGCTTGAAGACGCCCCCTCCTTGCCTGACCTGCCCTGTTCCTCTCCTCTTTTCTACCTGATTCGCTCAGCCGCCACCGTAGTAGCTCCACCGCCATCGTTGCTACGCCATCGTCCCCACAGTGCCGCCACCAGAGGCCTCAACCCACAACGCTGCCGATCACGCCACCATTAGACACCGCCCCGGTACGTCCAACTACTCCGGACATACACCTCGCGCTCTATGTGTTCGATGAGATGTCTGAGCATATTCTTTTATCCCTTTGTTCATTTATAGGTCATCGATGGATTCATCCTAGAATGATGGCTATAGAAACACGGACCTTGACGAATTCGTATACAAAGGGTTCATCGAGTCATCGGATTCGGACGACGAAGATGCTAAAATGATGATGATGAGCATCCAAGAAGAAATGGAGAAGAAAGAGGAGCATCTACTGAACTTCAAGGGTTTGATAAAGGTCCAAAGAGTTATTCCCCAAGATAGGATCGCCGGCGCATGGCTTTTGTACACGGATTACTTTCTAGTGGACCTAAATACCATGAAGGTTTCTTTCGACGTTGCTTCCAGATTAGCAGATCTTTGTGTTTGCGCATAGTGACTACCGTGGAGAAGGCTGATGACAACTTCAAGCTAAGGAAGGATTATTGCGTCCAACTTTCTTGCTCTCCTCTACAGAAATGCACGACGGCTCTTAGGATGCTTGTTATGGTAAGACCGCAGATGATATTAATACAAAAATTAGGATGTGAGAGACCACATGCTTGAACATCATGGTGCAATTTGCACGCACCATGGTGAAAGTGTTTGAACTAGAGTACCTGAGTGAACCAACTATGGAGGACACAGAAGATTATTGACAATTGGAGCATCAAGATGATTTCTCAGGTATGCTCAGTTTAGTTGATTGCATGCACTGGCAATGAAAGAACTACCCAAAAGATTTGAGTGGACAGTACCAAGGTCATACCAAAGAAGCCACCATCATACTTACAGCAGAGACATCGAAGGACTTGTGAATTTGGCATGCTTTCGTGATTGGCACGCTAGGTTTTAACAATGACATCAATGTGCTTCAACAATCTCTTTTGTTCAAGAGACTTTGTGATGGAGAAGCTCTACTGTGCAACTACATTATCAATGAGCACAACTACAACAGAGGGTATTACCTTGCCAATGGTATCTATTTTCAATGGGAGACATCGTGAAGACTATATCGGATCCTCATGAGAGAAAACAATGTCTCTTTGCATAAGCACAAGAAGGTGCTAGGAAGGATGTGCAGATGACATTCGGAGTGCCTCAAACTTGCTGGAGTATCGTTCATGGAACTGCAATGATGCGAGAAACGGAGACACTTCAACAACTCGTAACATGCTCTATATAGTTCTATTCCTGCATACTCCCACGTATGTCCATGCTAGAAGGATTAAAAACAGACCAGTTAATAAATCGCATGAGTTCCGGAGTCCGGACAGCTTGGCCGTGTACGTACGGACGATGCCGTCGCCGTTAGGCTAGTCATAGTGGGAGTAATTTAGCTAGTAACATAACGCATTTTAAAAAATTTTTGTTTATATGACATGTAGTTAATGAGAAGTGATAACATAATATGTTACTGTAACATAGCAGTTTTTAAGACAAGATGAGTCTATAAGCTAATAAATGAAATCCTTTATAATGCCACTACTATGTTATTTTGCACTATAAAGAGAGTAACTTAGACTAGTGTCATATATATGACATTAGTATATGTTACTCCCCACTATGACCAGCCTTATTGTCGTCGCCGGTCAACGGCGAGGCCCTCAACGGATGCAAATTTCCCAAGGTCCAGTCAATGCCGTGCCACCAGCAGGCCTACCACCACCTCTACTGCAAGCTTTCAGGATATGAAGCAAAAAAGAAAAATACAGACGGCGATGACCACCGGCGCATGCGCATACATCCTACTACTACGTATACATACACACGGGTACAGCAGCATTCCTTTCCCGGGTACAGCAGGTACAGAAGAAGAAACAAGACGACAGTGCTCGGAGTTGTGTTTTCCTAGCCTATATGGATCCCGTGAGCAAGGCCTGAATCGACGCCGAGCTAGACGAAGCGATGAAAAGTGGCAGCCGCTGTCGCGGACGGCTCGCCATCGCCATGCATGCCATGCTAGATGCTACGTGTACAGGGATTCACGTACGTCTACGCTTCACATGGTTTTCGTCCATATTTTACCATGCCACGGACACATGGAGCTGCGATGTTGCCACGGCAGGCAGGCGACACGGCGTCAAAAGGCTGGAGACGCCGCAGGGCTGGGGGCGATGCAACGGCCGAGAATAATTGCAGAGATTTGTTTGTCTCGGGATGCATGGACGGTCCGACCCGAGTGCCATGCATGCTACTCCAAGCCGAAGAAGGGTACGTAAAGAGCATCTACACGTACCGGACAGCATATCTGGCTCCTCAAAGGTATGTGGACGCGTCCGGATGCTTGCGCGGTCACTGACCTGACAAACCGAATTTCCTTGCCAGCATTCGAATACCTCATAATTGAAGCCTTAAAACGATACCACGCATAAAAAAAAACATCTACATACTGTAGATCAATTAACCTAAATTACACTACTTGTTGTCATCGGAGATGTCCACGATGAAGCACCGGTTGGCCTTCACATAGGCCTCATCCTGGATGGACTCCAAGATGACGGTCTGCTCTGCCATCTGCGATGCTTGGGCGACCTTGAACTCTGTCATGGCGTAGCCCGCAACCGGCGTCGGCTCCTCCCGGCTCTACCGCGTCCTCCTCCTCCGAATCCGCCACCTCCATGGGCTCCGGCTGTTGCTCCTCCTCCGGCTCCAGTGAGTCTTGAGGCAGGCCGACTACGGTCCAGGCGACGCACCTCGTTCGGATCTCCTCCAGCATCTGAAAGCGTTGCTCCGACGTTAGCAGGTCTTCTTTTGTCGGGCCATGGCGGAGACGGATGACGAGGAAAAAAGGAGGCAAAGAGGAAGAGAAGTGGATGGGTTCGGGATGACGGTGTGGATAGGGAGAAAGCGGATGTGGCTAGGACTGGGGACCCCGTCCAGGTTAAATAGCCGGACTTTGGCCCCCAGGCGGCGAGTCAGAGCGGCGCCACGCGGCGTTCATATCCTCACCAAAGGAGACACCCATCAGAGCGTTGGGTTTCTGGGTGATTTTGCGTGAGATCCAAGCGTTAGTCCAACGTGATGGACGCATCTAGATCGTCTCATATCCATCCAAATTTTGAACTAAATATAAGGAGAGCCAGTCAGCCCGGATGTTTTGAGACCGATTTCTGTCGCCCGGTTGGAGTTTCCCTAACGCCTGCCCAATTTTCAATTGTGCTGGTCCGGCCGGTGAAATCTCTCCTCCTGTCGTCCTGGCACATGCCCATGCAGGCTAAATTTTGTGTTTTGACCCTTTTCTAAGACTTAACCGAGATTTGACCCTAGTTTGAAAAAAATTCGATATCTGACCATTTTGCCTACCGCCAAGGTCCCTGGCGGTAGGGTTACATGCCCTACCGCCAAAAACCTCCTAAGTATTGACCACAATGCGTGCTCGTGCCTACCGCCAAGCACCTTGTTGGTAGGGTTGTGTAGGCTACCGCCAACTCGGTTGGCGGTAGCGACGTTTCCTACCGTCAAAATCCCTGGTGGTAGGCTGTTAGACCCTACCGCTATGGACTCTGACGGTAGCAAAATGGTCAGATCTCAAAAAAAATTTAAACTAGGGCCAAATCTCGATAGATTTCAAAAAAGGGTCAAAACACGAAAATTTGCCGCCCATGCACATGCGAACCGTACGTGCCGCCAATGATCTCCTCCCGTTCGTCTCAGCGTCGTCGTGCGACCCCACACCACACCACACAGCCTGCACATAGCGCCTGCGGCTAGAACACAAAGAGAATCAAGAGGTGCTTTTCCCTCTGGACGTACTCCGTACGGGCGCGGGATAATAAACGCGAGGGCTAAAACCAATTAGCCCACGGGGCCTTCCAAGTAGATGGGTACACGGGAGAAAAGGCTCGGCCTCATCTTTTTCACCCGACGCCGACGGAATGCGGTACCACTCCACTGACTGCCAGCCTAAGCTTGCCTAGCCCGATCCATGGCGGTTTTCGTATTCTCGCGCCAAAACGCGATCGTCCTCCATCAGTAGATTGGCCCTGGCCGGTCCAGGCAACGGCCGCTCCTCCCTCCACCTCCACTACGGCCCAAGCGCTGGACGCCAACGGTGACCCAGATCTCTCTGTTTTAAGCCACATGCATGGCTCCCTACCCCTATCCCTGCCTGGGTCTGTGATGTGTCTGTCTACCAGACCTTCAGAAATACTGCTATCTAGTTTCTCGGCTACACGTACAACGATTATATACGTAGAGCTTAGGGACTGTTGGCAACTACATTGGTTGTCAGCGGATCGAGTGTCATCTCCTTGTTTCTCAAGAGGGGCGGCTCTGTTAGTTTAAAGCTCGTTAAGCTCATAAGCGCTTGTTAGTTTGAAGCTTGTTAAGTTTTTTGTTGTGTTTTTCAAAAAAGAAGATGATGACTACAAGAGGAGTTACACTAGCTTACTGCCTCCTATGGGCTAGGTTGGAGACTCACTAGGTTTGGTCGATTCGATTAGATCGCATAGATGGCCCGAGGTGAAACTCGTTAGCTCATTCATTAAGGTCGTTAAGCTTAATGAGATGAACTTAGTGATTAGCTCTGTTCATTAAGAACCGAGTTACCGTGATAACGAGCCGAGCTATCGAGTGCTCATTAAGCTTACGAGCTACGAGCTTCTGGTCTAGCCCTGTGAAGATTTCAGTCCAATTTCTTTTTCTTTTGGCAACTTGGTTCTGGAGCGGCGTGATTTTCATCCCCAGGAAAAGGTCTGGACGATCGACGAGACATGATACTTGTGTTAGTTTCTTTCATTTCAAGTGCTACCGCGGTGGCAAATGCTGTTCGCGTGGTTTGAGTGAAGATATGCAGTGCGATCGGTACATAGAGTTCCCAAGTTCCGTGGTAGTAATAACAGGTTAAACTGGCCCGCTCGTCATTGTCAACAATGTACTATAGCAGATAAAACTACTTCTATACATGTCAAACAGAACGGGCACGTCACATTCATCTAGGTTTTTTTTTGTTTTTAATTATCATCACTTTATCCAGTAGTCGAATGGACTGTGCAGCACCAACCACTGGCGGATCCTTTAGGGACCATACTGGACCATGGCCTGGTCTATCAAATGTGCAAAAAATAATTAGCAGCATGTGCCCATTTGATCCATTCCATCCGAATTGTTTATCTGGGCCGGTGTTGGCGCTGGTCAATGCCCAGTGAGCAGTGACGGTGCAGGCAATGCACTAGCAAGCTACGCCTATTCCTAAAAAAAATACGCCCAATATCAACCTCCAAATTTCGAAAAAAGCCTAAAAATTACTCCAATCCTGAGGGGGGGGGAAAACCCACCTAGCTTTCAAATTCTTTTGACTCTAAAAAATAGATCCCTCCCAGGTCTCAAATTGTTCTGACTCTACAAATAAAGTCTGAAAGACCGTGTATTTATGTGTGCTTCACTATCTTTGCTTCGCATTTTAAACGTCGGCCCCTCCTATATTTTGTATCACGCTCCGCCTCTGTGCAGCACCATTCATCTGCTTTTCAAGTTCAGGCACGTGTTCCACCCAACAGAACAATCATGTCAGTCATTGACATGTTTGCTCCCTTTTCGAAAAATTGACATGTTTGCTCACCTGTTCCTCAAGTTCAGGCTACGGTTTTTCATCCCCTTTGTTAACTGATGAAAAGATTGTAACGAATTCATCCAAATTTAGAACTCATCAACAACACCTTTTATAATCAAATAAGAAAATAAGACCACATACCTCCAGATTTGGAACTTGAAATGTTTCTTTTTCTCTGGCACAACACGCACGTAAGCTAAAGTGTCATAATCCAAAAGAAGATACTGTGAACAATTACGTGCAATACTGTCAAGGCCACAAGCAACCTAGCACCCGAGCCCAGCAACAAACCGGCCTCGCCACCTGCTCGGCCCACTAGGCAGAGAAGGCCCAATCGCAAGATCAGCGGCCCTGAGTGGGTGTAACGCTGCCAGCTACTTAACGCGTCCTCACCCACCAGAGCGAGACATCCAGTGGGTCACGGCACGGAACCGACGGCGGCTCTCTTTCCCTTTCTCTGTTTTCCCCAAATCTTGTATCCAGAGATTGTAACCCTAAATTGCTACCTGAATTCGTGAGTTGAGTGCTAGATCGACCAATATATCAGTGGGTTGCTTACATCTGGTATTCAGAGCCCTCGATCCACACCCTGGCGCATCTGATCGAGACAAGGGCGCACAAATCGATCAAGAATCGACTCAGCGCCATGGATCCTTCCTTCAAGGAGTACTTCGACAAGCTCACCAACTCCCTCGACGCGATCCACTCCGACATCCGCTCCCACGCCACCAAGCTGGACGATCTGGGCCAGTGGCGCCCCGATTTGGAGTGGCGCGTGGATCAGCTCTCGGCAGCGGTAGCTGAGCTCCAAGCGCGGCCCGCGTCAATAACGGAGGAGCGACCGGCGGAGGCGCCGGCACCACCACCACCCGCACCACCAGCGCCGCTGCGTGACCACGCCGGCATCAGCAAGCGCGCGGAGGGCGACGCCCTCGGGTCGATCGACCGCGGCATCGACGTTCTGCCACGGGGACTGGCGCCGATGTTCGCATCGGTGGCCACCCCGGCCAACGGTCAGTCCCAAACTCCCGTTCAGTCTACCATCGCATCTCCATACGCGCATGCTAGTCAGATCCTCGCTGGAATCGGTCAGGCTCATCCATCGATCGGGTTTCCCCAATTCACGGGCGAGAATCCGCGTTTATGGAAGACTCTTTGTGAGCAGTACTTCCAGATGTTTGAGATCCACGAGAAATTCTGGGTCCCGATGGCATCACTGAATTTTTCTGGTTCTGCATCGGTGTGGTTGCAATCGGTACAGAGGAAGTTGACTGAATTTGATTGGGAATCCTTCTCGAATCTGTTGTGTACTAGATTCGGTCGTGATCGCCACCCGCTCTTAATCCCCCAATTTTACTCACTGTCACAGAAAACTATTGTAGCTGATTACATTGAGCAATTTGAACTGATCATTAGCCACTTATCTGCATATTCTGAATCCATTCATCCTTACTACTACCTTACCCGTTTTGTTGAGGGACTGCGACCCGACATCCGCGCGGTGGTTCTGGTGCAGAGGCCACCTGACCTCGACACCGCGTGCGCTCTGGCATTACTTCAGGAGGAAGTGGCGGATGGCGCTTCGCGGGAGCGTGCGCGTCCCAGCGCAGTGTGTGCCACCGCCCTGGATTGGAGCCACCGCAACGGCGCGGGCGTGCCCATGGCACTTCCCCCTCCACCACCCCAAGGACGGCCACAAACGACACCAACGGCCACTGATCGGCGCACCGCAGAAGCCAGCAGAGCGGACGGCACCAAGCTCAAGGTGCTGCGGGAGTACTGTCGTGCGAAGGGCCTCTGCTTCAAGTGCGGAGAGCGCTGGGGGCAGGACCACACCTACCCCACCAGCGTTCAGCTCCACGTTCTCGAGGAGCTGCTCGAGCTGTTCGGCCTCGACTCCGACGATGATTTCCAGAGGCCACCGCTCGGCAACGCCCTGGCCGAGACAGCAATGGCAATCTCACGCCATGCGCTCATGGGGGGCACATCACCGAAGGCGATTCGTCTTCATGCATGGTTGCAAGGCCACGAGGTGTTGTTGCTGGTGGATTCTGGGAGTTCCATGTCTTTCATCGACGCACGCCTCGCATCAGTTCTGATAGGCGTCATCCCTCTCCTTCGACCCTGCCGCGTCAAGGTTGCAGATGGAGGCGAGCTCTGCTGTTTCTCCCACATACCACACTACAGTTGGGTGTCTCAGACATTCAGCACAGACATGAAGGTGCTGCCATTAGGCGCATACGACGCCATACTTGGCATGGACTGGCTTGAAGAACACAGTCTGATGAGTGTTGACTGGCATGCCAAACACTTGCTGATTACAACTCCGACTGGACCAGCGCAGCTGCGAGGCCATCAAGAGCGTGTTGAAGCTTGCTCTGAGATCAACGCCTTGCAACTGCAAGCCTTGCACAAACAGGGCTCGCTAGCACAAATTGTGCAGCTCTATCAGATTACTGAAGAAGATGAAGTATACACACCCACACCAGACAACATACAGAAGGTTGTCGATCAGTTTGAAGATGTATTCGGCGAACCAACTGGCCTGCCCCCACGTCAAGACTGTGATCATAGGATACCACTTATGGCAGGAGCACAACCAATGAATTTGAGACCGTATAGACATAAACCGGAGCACAAGGATGAAATTGAAAAACAAGTACAAGAGATGTTGCGATCCGGAGTAATTCAACGCAGCCACAGTCCCTTCTCTTCACCTATGATCCTAGTCAAGAAAAAAGATGGCACATGGCGACTCTGCATAGATTAAAGACAACTCAACGCTATGACTGCAGTGGCCAAGTACCCAGTACCGGTAATTGAGGAGTTGTTAGACGAGTTGCACAGAGCGAAGTGGTTCTCCAAGTTGGACTTGAGAGCAGGGTACCATCAAATCAGACCGGCTGAAGGGGAGGAATTCAAGACTGCTTTTCAAACTCATTCCGGGCACTTTGAGTTTAAAGTCATGTCGTACGGCCTTGCTGGCGGACCCGCTACATTCAACAGTGCTGTCACCGGCACCCTTCACCCGCTGATGCGTGAGTGTGTTCTGTCCTTCTTTGACGACATACTGGTGTTCAAAAAAACCCTGCAAGATCATGGAGAGCACCTCAGGCAAGTGTTTGAGCTACTTCGCCATGACCAATGGAAAGTGAAAAGAAGCAAATGCAGCTTTGGGCAGCAAAGAATAACATACCTGGGGCATGTCATCAGCGTTGACGGTGTGGCTACAGACCCCACTAAGATCGAAGCAGTGACAGCTTGGCCCACGCCTACAAATGTGAAGGAGGTGAGACCGTTCTTGGGACTAGCAGGATATTACAGACGCTTTGTCCGGCAATTTGGGATCCTAGCCCGACCCCTTTTCAACCTCCTCAAGAAGGGAACACCGTTCGTTTGGACAGATAACACCGATCAAAGTTTCCAAGTTCTCAAACAGAGTTTGGTCACAGCGCCGGTACTTGCCTTGCTAGATTTTCAGAAACAATTCACAGTAGAAACTGACGCATGTGGTACAGGCATCGGAGCAATCTTGCAGCAAGACGGGCACCCCATCGCCTTTATGAGCAAATCACTTTGTCCCAAGTACCAGGGCTTATCCACGTACGAGAAAGAGTACTTGGCAGTGAATGCTGCAGTAGACCAATGGCGACCATACTTACAGTCTGCAGAATTCATCATCAAGACAGATCAACGCAGTTTGGTCTATTTGCAGGAGCAGTGGATCACGACCCCATGGCAATAGCGAGCTTTCACCATTTATTGGGCTTACAATACAAGATAGTGTATAAGAAAGGTGTGGAAAATGGAGCCGCAGACGCACTCTCTCGCCTATACCATTCAGAGCATGCCATGGCGATCTCAAGCTGCCAGCCAGCATGGCTCGATGATGTCGTGTCAAGTTACAACTCCAATCCTCAAGCACAACGTCTCTTGGAATAGTTGGCAATCAGACCGGACCCAAAAGAACGTTTTAGTTTGTCGCAAGGGCTTCTGCGTTTCAGAGATCGTATTTGGCTTGGGGGCACCACTGCACTTCAGCAGCAGATCATCTCTGCGTTCCACGACAGCCCGGTGGGAGGGCATTCAAGATTTCCAGCCACTTACAAGCGCGTCAGGCGTTTATTCGCTTGGCCAAAAATGAAGGCTCACATTCTTCAGTATGTTCAGTGTTGTGAAATCTGTCAACAAGCTAAAGCGGAGCGAGTGGCCTCGCCAGGGCTGCTCCACCCACTTCCTATCCCCACCGCATCCTGGGATATGATCACGATGGACTTCATCGATGGTCTTCCACAATCAGGTCAGTACAATTGCATATGGGTCTGGTCGATAAGATGACCAAGTTCGCTCACTTCTTGCCACTTGCCCATCCTTACAATGCTTCCCGCGTTGCACTCCTTTACATGCAATGCATTTACCCCATCCATGGTTTCCCTCAAGCTATTGTCTCCGATCGTGATCCTGTCTTCACGAGTCACTTTTGGCAAGAACAATTTCGCCATGCTGGCACCGATCTCCGCATGAGCACGGCCAACCATCCACAAACTGATGGGCAGTCAGAGCGCGTGAACCAATGCCTTGAAACTTTTATTCGTTGTTTCACTCATTCTTGCCCAAAATGCTGGAGCCATTGGATTCCTCTTGCACAATTCTGGTACAATGCTGCGCCACACTCAGCCATTGGCATGACACCATTCATGGCTATGTTTGGTCATGAACCTCGTGTTGGGGAACGTAGTAATTTCAAAAAAATTCCTACACACACGCAAGATCATGGTGATGCATAGCAATGAGAGGGGAGACTGTTGTCTACGTACCCTCGTAGACCGACAGCGGAAGCGTTATGACAACGCGGTTGATGTAGTCGTACGTCTTCATGTTGGGGAACGTAGTAATTTCGAAAATTTTCCTACGCACACGCAAGATCATGGTGATGCATAGCAACGAGGGGGAGAGTCTGATCTACGTACCCTTGTAGATCACAACGGAAGCGTTGACACAACGTAGAGGAAGTAGTCGTACGTCTTCTTCCCAATTCGACCGATCCAAGCACCGTTACTCCGGCACCTCCGAGTTATTAGCACACGTTCAGCTTGATGACGATCCTCGGGCTCCGATCCAGCAAAGCGTCGAGGAAGAGTTCCGTCAGCACGACGGCGTGGTGACGATCTTGATGTACTACCGACGCAGGGCTTCGCCTAAGCTCTACAACGATATGACCGAGGTGGAATTTGGTGGCAGGGGGCACCGCACACGGCTAAGGAACGATCAACAATGATCAACTTGTGTGTCTATGGGGTGCCCCCTGCCCCCGTATATAAAGGAGCAGGGGGAGGGGTTCGGCCGGCCAGGGAGAGGGGCGCATGATGAGTCCTACTCCTACCGGGAGTAGGACTCCCCCCCCCCCCAATCCTATTCCTAATAGGATTCTCCAAAGAGAAGAGAGAAAGAGGGGGGCCGGCCCCTTCTCCTAGTCCTAATAGGACTAGGGAAGGGGGGAAGGCGCGCAGCCCTTGTGGGCAGCCCCTTTCACTTTTCCACTAAGGCCCAATAGGCCCATTTGCCTCCCGGGGGGTTCCGGTAACCCTCCCAGTATTCCGGTAAAATCCCGATTTCACCCGGAACACTTCCGATGTCCAAACATAGGCTTCCAATATATCAATCTTTACGTCTCGACCATTTCGAGACTCCTCATCATGTCCGTGATCACATCTGGGACTCCGAACAACCTTCGGTACATCAAAATGCATAAACTCATAATAACTGTCATCGTAACGTTAAGCGTGCGGACCCTACGGTTCAAGAACAATGTAGACATGACCGAGACATGTCCCCGGTCAATAACCAATAGCGGGACCTGGATGCCCATATTGGCTCCTACATATTCTACGAAGATCTTTATCGGTCAGACCGCATAACAACATACGTTGTTCCCTTTGTCATCGGTATGTTACTTGCCCGAGATTCGATCGTCGGTATCCAATACCTAGTTCAATCTCGTTCCTGGCAAGTCTATTTACTCGTTCCGTAATACATCATCTCATAACTGACATCTTAGTTATTATGCTTGCAAGGCTTTATGTGATGTGTATTACCGAGAGGGCCCAGAGATACCTCTCCGACAATCGGAGTGACAAACCCTAATCCCGAAATACGCCAACCCAACATCTACCATTGGAGACACCTGTAGTACTCCTTTATAATCACCCAGTTACGTTGTGACGTTTGGTAGTACCCAAAGTGTTCCTCCGGTAAACGGGAGTTGCATAATCTCATAGTTATAGGAACATGTATAAGTCATGAAGAAAGCAATAGCAACATACTAAACGATCGGGTGCTAAGCTAATGGAATGGGTCATGTCAATCAGATCATTCAACTAATGATGTGACCTCGTTAATCAAATAACAATTGTTTGTTCATGGTTAGGAAACATAACCATCTTTGATTAACGAGCTAGTCAAGTAGAGGCATACTAGTGACACTCTGTTTGTCTATGTATTCACACATGTATTATGTTTCCGATTAGTACAATTCTAGCATGAATAATAAACATTTATCATGATATAAGGAAATAAATAATAACTTTATTATTGCCTCTAGGGCATATTTCCTTCAGTCTCCCACTTGTACTAGAGTCAATAATCTAGATTACACAGTAATGATTCTAACACCCATGGAGCCTTGGTGCTGATCATGTTTTGCTCGTGGAAGAGGCTTAGTCAACGGGTCTGCAATATTCAGATCCGTATGTATCTTGCAAATCTCTATGTCTCCCACCTGGACTAAATCTCGGATGGAGTTGAAGCGTCTCTTGATGTGTTTGGTCCTTTTGTGAAATCTGGATTCCTTTGCCAAAGCAATTGCACCAGTATTGTCACAAAAGATTTTCATTGGACCCGATGCACTAGGTATGACACCTAGATCGGATATGAACTCCTTCATCCAGACTCCTTTGTTCACTGCTTCCGAAGCAGCTATGTACTCCGCTTCACATGTAGATCCCGCTACGACGCTTTGTTTAGAACTGCACCAACTGACAGCTCCACCGTTTAAAGTAAACACGTATCCGGTTTGCGATTTAGAATCGTCCGGATCAGTGTCAAAGCTTGCATCAACGTAACCTCTTACGGTGAGCTCTTTGTCACCTCCATATACGAGAAACATATCCTTAGTCCTCTTCAGGTATTTCAGGATGTTCTTGACCGCTGTCCAGTGATCCACTCCTGGATTACTTTGGTACCTCCCTGCTAAACTTATAGCAAGGCACACATCAGGTCTGGTACACAGCATTGCATACATGATAGAGCCTATGGCTGAAGCATAGGGAACATCTTTCATTTTCTCTCTATCTTCTGCAGTGGTCGGGCATTGAGTCTGACTCAACTTCACACCTTGTAACACAGGCAAGAACCCTTTCTTTGCTTGATCCATTTTGAACTTCTTCAAAATCTTGTCAAGGTATGTGCTTTGTGAAAGTCCAATTAAGCGTCTTGATCTATCTCTATAGATCTTTATGCCTAATATGTAAGCAGCTTCCCTGAGGTCTTTCATCGAAAAACTTTTATTCAAGTATCCCTTTATGCTATCCAGAAATTCTATATCATTTCCAATCAGCAATATGTCATCCACATATAATATCAGAAATGCTACAAAGCTCCCACTCACTTTCTTGTAAATACAGGCTTCTCCAAAAGTCTGTATAAAGCCAAATGCTTTGATCACACTATCAAAGCGTTTATTCCAACTCCAAGATGCTTGCACCAGTCCATAAATGGATCGCTGGAGTTTGCATACTTTGTTAGCTCCCTTTGGATCGACAAAACCTTCTGGTTGCATCATATACAACTCTTCTTCCAGAAATCCATTCAGGAATGCAGTTTTGACATCCATCTGCCATATTTCATAATCATAAAATGCGGCAATTGCTAACATCATTCTGACGGATTTAAGCATCGCTACGGGTGAGAAGGTCTCATCGTAGTCAACCCCTTGAACTTGTCGAAAACCTTTTGCGACAAGTCGAGCTTTATAGACAGTAATATTACCGTCAGCGTCAGTCTTTTTCTTGAAGATCCATTTATTCTCAATTGCTTGCCGATCATCGGGAAAGTCAACCAAAGTCCATACTTTGTTCTCATACATGGATCCCATCTCAGATTTCATGGCCTCAAGCCACTTTGCGGAATCTGGGCTCACCATCGCTTCTTCATAGTTCGTAGGTTCATCATGATCTAGCAGCATGACTTCCAGAACTGGATTACCGTACCACACTGGTGCGGATCTCACTCTGGTTGATCTACGTGGTTCAGTAGTGTCTTGTCCTGAAGTTTCATGATCATCATCATTAGCTTCCTCACTAATTGGTATAGGTGTCACAGAAATAGTTTTCTGTGATGTACTATTTTCCAATAAGGGAGCAGGTACAGTTACCTCGTCAAGTTCTACTTTCCTCCCACTCACTTCTTTCGAGAGAAACTCCTTCTCTAGAAATGATCCATTCTTAGCAACGAATGTCTTGCCTTCGGATCTGTGATAGAAGGTATACCCAATAGTTTCCTTTGGGTATCCTATGAAGACACATTTCTCCGTTTTCGGTTCGAGCTTATCAGGTTGAAGCTTTTTCACATAAGCATCGCAGCCCCAAACTTTAAGAAACGACATCTTTGGTTTCTTGCCAAACCATAGTTTAATAAGGCGTCGTCTCAACGGATTTTGATGGTGCCCTATTTAACGTGAATGCGGCCGTCTCTAAAGCATAACCCCAAAACGATAGTGGTAAATCAGTAAGAGATATCATAGATCGCACCATATCCAGTAAAGTACGATTACGACGTTCGGACACACCATTACGCTGTGGTGTTCCGGGTGGCGTGAGTTGCGAAACTATTCCACAATTTTTCAAATGTACACCAAACTCGTAACTCAAATATTCTCCTCCACGATCAGATCGTAGAAACTTTATTTTCTTGTTACGATGATTTTCAACTTCACTCTGAAATTCCTTGAACTTTTCAAATGTTTCAGACTTATGTTTCATTAAGTAGATATACCCATATCTGCTTAAATCATCTGTGAAGGTGAGAAAATAACGATATCCGCCACGAGCCTCAATATTCATCGGACCACATACATCGGTATGTATGATTTCCAATAAATCTGTTGCTCTCTCCATAGTACCGGAGAACGGTGTTTTAGTCATCTTGCCTATGAGGCACGGTTCGCATGTACCAAGTGATTCATAATCAAGTGGTTCCAAAAGCCCATCAGTATGGAGTTTCTTCATGCGCTTTACACCGATATGACCTAAACGGCAATGCCACAAATAAGTTGCACTATCATTATCAACTCTGCATCTTTTGGCTTCTACATTATGAATATGTGTATCACTACTATCGACATTCAACAAGAATAGACCACTCTTCAAAGGTGCATGACCATAAAAGATATTACTCATATAAATAGAACAACCATTATTCTCTGATTTAAATGAATAACCGTCTCGCATTAAACAAGATCCAGATATAATGTTCATGCTCAACGCTGGCACCAAGTAACAATTATTTAGGTCTAATATTAATCCCGAAGGTAGATGTAGAGGTAGCGTGCCGACCGCGATTACATCGACTTTGGAACCATTTCCCACGCGCATCGTCACCTCGTCCTTTGCTAGCGTCCGCTTATTCCGTAGTCCCTGTTTCGAGTTGCAAATATTAGCAACAGAACCAGTATCAAATACCCAGGTGCTACTGCGAGCTCTAGTAAGGTACACATCAATAACATGTATATCACATATACCTTTGTTCACCTTGCCATCCTTCTTATCCACCAAATACTTGGGGCAGTTCCGCTTCCAGTGACCAGTCTGCTTGCAGTAAAAGCACTCAGTTTCAGGCTTAGGTCCAGACTTGGGTTTCTTCTCCTGAGCAGCAACTTGCTTGCTGTTCTTCTTGAAGTTTCCCTTCTTCTTCCCTTTGCCCTTTTTCTTGAAACTAGTGGTTTTGTTAACCATCAACACTTGATGCTCCTTCTTGATTTCTACCTCCGCAGCTTTCAGCATTGCGAAGAGCTCGGGAATAGTCTTGTTCATCCCTTGCATATTATAGTTCATCACGAAGCTCTTGTAGCTTGGTGGCAGTGATTGGAGAATTCTGTCAATGACGCAATCATCTGGAAGATTAACTCCCATCTGAATCAAGTGATTATTATACCCAGACATTTTGAGTATATGCTCACTGACAGAACTGTTCTCCTCCATCTTGCAGCTATAGAACTTATTGGAGACTTCATATCTCTCAATTCGGGCATTTTCTTGAAATATTAACTTCAACTCCTGGAACATCTCATATGCTCCATGACGTTCAAAACGTCGTTGAAGTCCCGATTCTAAGCCGTAAAGCATGGCACACTGAACTATCGAGTAGTCATCAGCTTTGCTCTGCCAGACGTTCATAACATCTGGCGTTGCTCCAGCAGCAGGCCTGGCACCCAGCGGTGCTTCCAGGACGTAATTCTTCTGTGCAGCAATGAGGATAATCCTCAGGTTACGGACCCAGTCCGTGTAATTGCTACCATCATCTTTCAACTTTGCTTTCTCAAGGAACGCATTAAAATTCAACGGAACAACAGCACAAGCCATCTATCTACAATCCACATAAACAAGCAAGATACTATCAGGTACTAAGTTCATGATAAGTTTAAGTTCAGTTAATCAAATTACTTAGGAACTCCCACTTAGATAGACATCCCTCTAATCCTCTAAGTGATCACGTGATCCAAATCAACTAAACCATAACCGATCATCACGTGAGATGGAGTAGTTTTCAATGGTGAACATCGTCATGTTGATCATATCTACTATATGATTCACGCTCGACCTTTCGGTCTCTGTGTTCCGAGGCCATATCTGCATATGCTAGGCTCGTCAAGTTTAACCTGAGTATTCTGCGTGTGCAAAACTGGCTTGCACCCGTTGTAGATGGACGTAGAGCTTATCACACCCGATCATCACGTGGTGTCTGGGCACGACGAACTTTGGCAACGGTGCATACTCAGGGAGAACACTTCTTGATAATTTAGTGAGAGATCATCTTATAATGCTACCGTCAATCAAAGCAAGATAAGATGCATAAAAGGATGAACATCACATGCAATCAATATAAGTGATATGATATGGCCATCATCATCTTGTGCTTGTGATCTCCATCTCCGAAGCACCGTCATGATCACCATCGTCACCGGCGCGACACCTTGATCTCCATCGTAGCATCGTTGTCGTCTCGCCAATCTTATGCTTCCACGACTATCACTACCGCTTAGTAATAAAGTAAAGCATTACATCGCGATTGCATTGCATACAATAAAGTGACAACCATATGGCTCCTGCCAGTTGCCGATAACTTGGTTACAAAACATGATCATCTCATACAATAAAATCAGCATCATGCCTTGACCATATCACATCACAACATGCCCTGCAAAAACAAGTTAGACGTTCTCTACTTTGTTGTTGCAAGTTTTACGTGGCTGCTACGGGCTTAAGTAAGAACTCATCTCACCTACGCATCAAAACCACAACGATAGTTTGTCGAATAGACTCCGTTTTAACCTTCTCAAGGACCGGGCGTAGCCACACTTGGTTCAACTAAAGTTGGAGAGACAGTCTTCCGCAAGCCATCTGTGTGCATAGCACGTCGAGGGAACCGGTCTCGCGTAAGAGTACGCGTAAGGTTGGTCCGGATTGTCTCGTCCAACAATACAGCTGAACCAAAGTATGACATGCTGGTAGGCAGTATGACTTGTATCGCCCACAACTCACTTGTGTTCTACTCGTGCAAATAACATCAAACCATAAAACCTAGGCTCGGATGCCAGTGTTGGGGAACGTAGTAATTTCGAAAATTTTCCTACGCACACGCAAGATCATGGTGATGCATAGCAACGAGGGGGAGAGTCTGATCTACGTACCCTTGTAGATCACAACGGAAGCGTTGACACAACGTAGAGGAAGTAGTCGTACGTCTTCTTCCCAATCCGACCGATCCAAGCACCGTTACTCCGGCACCTCCGAGTTCTTAGCACACGTTCAGCTCGATGACGATCCTCGGGCTCCGATCCAGCAAAGCGTCGAGGAAGAGTTCTGTCAGCACGACGGCGTGGTGACGATCTTGATGTACTACCGACGCAGGGCTTCGCCTAAGCTCTACAACGATATGACCGAGGTGGAATTTGGTGGCAGGGGGCACCGCACACGGCTAAGGAACGATCAACAATGATCAACTTGTGTGTCTATGGGGTGCCCCCTGCCCCCGTATATAAAGGAGCAGAGGGAGGGGTTCGGCCGGCCAGGGAGAGGGGCGCAGGAGGAGTCCTACTCCTACCGGGAGTAGGACTCCCCCCCCCCAATCCTATTCCTAATAGGATTCTCCAAAGAGAAGAGAGAAAGAGGGGGGCCGGCCCCTTCTCCTAGTCCTAATAGGACTAGGGAAGGGGGGAGGCGCGCAGCCCTTGTGGGCAGCCCCTTTCACTTTTCCACTAAGGCCCAATAGGCCCATTTGCCTCCCGGGGGGTTCCGGTAACCCTCCCGGTATTCCGGTAAAATCCCGATTTCACCCGGAACACTTCTGATGTCCAAACATAGGCTTCCAATATATCAATCTTTACGTCTCGACCATTTCGAGACTCCTCATCATGTCCGTGATCACATCTGGGACTCCGAACAAACTTCGGTACATCAAAATGCATAAACTCATAATAACTGTCATCGTAACGTTAAGCGTGCGGACCCTACGGTTCGAGAACAATGTAGACATGACCGAGACATGTCTCCGGTCAATAACCAATAGCGGGACCTGGATGCCCATATTGGCTCCTACATATTCTACGAAGATCTTTATCGGTCAGACCGCATAACAACATACGTTGTTCCCTTTGTCATCGGTATGTTACTTGCCCGAGATTCGATCGTCGGTATCCAATACCTAGTTCAATCTCGTTACTGGAAAGTCTCTTTACTCGTTCCGTAATACATCATCTCATAACTAACATCTTAGTTATTATGCTTGCAAGGCTTTATGTGATGTGTATTACCGAGAGGGCCCAGAGATACCTCTCCGACAATCGGAGTGACAAACCCTAATCTCGAAATACGCCAACCCAACATCTACCATTGGAGACACCTGTAGTACTCCTTTATAATCACCCAGTTACGTTGTGACGTTTGGTAGTACCCAAAGTGTTCCTCCGGTAAACGGGAGTTGCATAATCTCATAGTTATAGGAACATGTATAAGTCATGAAGAAAGCAATAGCAACATACTAAACGATCGGGTGCTAAGCTAATGGAATGGGTCATGTCAATCAGATCATTCAACTAATGATGTGACCTCGTTAATCAAATAACAACTCTTTGTTCATGGTTAGGAAACATAACCATCTTTGATTAATGAGCTAGTCAAGTAGAGGCATACTAGTGACACTCTGTTTGTCTATGTATTCACACATGTATTATGTTTCCGGTTAATACAATTCTAGCATGAATAATAAACATTTATCATGATATAAGGAAATAAATAATAACTTTATTATTGCCTCTAGTGCATATTTCCTTCACTTCACGGCCCGACCGATCAAGCACCGAAACTACGGCACCTCCGAATTATAGCACACGTTCAGCTCGATGATGATCCCCGGACTCCGATCCAGCAAAGTGTCGGGGAAGAGTTCCGTCAGCACGACAGCGTGGTGACGATCTTGATGTTCTACCGCCGTAGGGCTTCGCCTAAGCACCGCTACAATATTATCGAGGATTATGGTGGAGGGGGGCACCGCACACGGCTAAGAGAACAATAACGAAGATCAACTTGTGTGTCTAGAGGTGCCCCCTGCCCCCGTATATAAAGGAGCAAGGGGGGAGGCCGGCCGGCCCTTGGGGCGCGCCAAGGAGGAGGAGTCCTCCTCCTAGTAGGAGTAGGACTCCCCTCTTTCCTACTCCTACTAGGAGGGGGAAAGGAAGGGGTAGAGGGAGAAGGAAAGGGCGGCGCCACCCCCCCCCCTCTCCTAGTCCAATTCGGACCAGAGGGGGAGGGGGGCGCGGCCCACCCTGGCCGCCCCTCTCTCTCTCTCTCCATTAGGGCCCATAAAGCCCATTACTTCTCCCGGGGGGGTTCCGGTAACCCTCCAGCACTCCGGTTTTCTCCGAAATCACCCGGAACACTTCCGGTGTCCGAATATAGCCGTCCAATATATCAATCTTTATGTCTCGGCCATTTCGAGACTCCTCGTCATGTCTGTGATCACATCCGGGACTCTGAACAAACTTCGGTACATCAAAATTTATAGACTCATAATAAAACTGTCATCGTAACGTTAAGCGTGCGGACCCTACGGGTTCGAGAACAATGTAGACATGACCGAGACATGTCTCCGGTCAATAACCAATAGCGGAACCTGGATGCTCATATTGGCTCCCACATATTCTACGAAGATCTTTATTGGTCAGACCGCATAACAACATACTTTGTTCCCTTCACTAGTAGAAAAAGGGTCAAACGTGAAGCACATTAGTGACGGTTTGAATTTGAGCTGGCACTAATGTGTACATTAGTGCTGGCACTAATGTGTACATTAGTTCTGGCACTAATGTGTACATTAGTGCCGGTTCCAACGGCTAGCCGGGCCGCTCTCATTAGTACCGGTTCATGCCACGAACCGGTACTAAAGTGAGTGGTGGCAGGATGTTGTTAGTCCGGGGCCCCTCCAGCACCTTTAGTACCGGGTCGTATCACGAACCGGTACTAAAGGTCGTCCTACATAGACCCTTCGTCCACCCGAGCTCGCTCTGTTCTTCCCCTTTCCCATCTCCTCTCTGTTCTTTTCCATCTTCCTCTCAAGCTCATCACACATTTTGCCCAAGATTTGAAGGCCCCCATCCATTCAAATGATCACAAAGGTTAGCAACTTTTTCCTTTCATCTCTCATTGCTAGATTAGCTCGTGCAATGCTTTATATAGTGATTGATTTTTGAGTTTAGTAATTTGGGAGGAATTATATATATGTGCTAGTATTTGATTTATATGCAATTTGAGGTCAAAAATAACACTTAGTTTTGCATATGTAGGTGTGGTTTACTTAGTACCTTCTAAATCTCCGTCGTAACCACCATCGATCGCTCACAGCGTCCCGTCGCCGGCACCACCTTGTGGTGAGCCTCTTGTTCATGAAGTTTTATATAAAAAAATTATGTTTGTGTGATTTGGATATATAGTTACTCGTATAATTATCTTACCCATACGTTGTTTTTTATGCATAGTGCCATGGTTTTGATATCCGTCCCCGTCGGCCCTCGTCCGGGTTATGATTCAGATGTGGTATATTATCTTTTAAAACTATTCATTGCATTTCGTGTTTATGACAAATTATGCCCATCAAGTTGACATAGATATTTGTATGTAGGAGGTAGTTGAACCGGAAATTCCAACCGACCCTATTGTCGAGAGGTTAAATTTAGTTGAAAGAGAAAACGAGGATTTGAAGGAAAAATTGAGAAGAATTGAGGGGGAGAAGATGGAATTGGAGTTGCATGTTGCCGATGTCGTCGATGACCACAATATTAAGATGGAGAAAATGCGCTTGAAGATTAGAAAGATTAGAAAATATGCCATTCATAGTGAGGCTTGGCATCATTATGCTGTTGGATCAATTGTTACCTTAGTTGCGATCTTGATCACATTTGTTGTTGCATTTAAATTCTTTAGCTAGAGAGTTATTTGTTTGTTGCATTTAAGTGTTGTATGATCTTTATGTATGAAGTTTATGTATTGTATTAATTTGATGTTTTCGGTGCTGTGTATTGAAGATGAGCCGGCAATGGATGTACGATGACCGATGCTCTCCCGAGTTCATTAATGGCGTGCGTACTTTTCTGCTTGCGGCTGAGGCAAATAAGCGAACGGATGGTTTTATGCATTGTCCATGTGCTGGCTGTAAGAATGGTCGCAATTACTCTACGTCAAGAACCATTCACGTCCACCTGTTTGAGTCCGGTTTCATGCCCCACTATAATGTTTGGACCAAGCATGGAGAAAGAGGGGTTATGATGGAAGACAATGAAGAAGAAGAGGACGACGACAGCTATCCTGGCCATGGGTTCCCTGAATACGATGGTACAACAATGAGGGAAGAACCTGAGCCGGTAATGCGGGAAGAAGCTGAGCCGGCAATGCTGGAAGAAGCTGAAGAAGAGGCATCGGATGAGCCCGTTGATGATCTAGGTCGGGCCATTGCCGATGCAAAGAGAAACTGCGTAAGTGATTTGGAGAAAAAGAAGTTGCAGTGCATGTTAGAGGATCACAAAAAATTGTTGTACCCGAATTGCGTAGGTGACAAGAAAAAGTTGGGCACCACACTGGAATTGCTGCAATGGAAGGCAGAGAATGGTGTATCTGACAAGGGATTTGGAAAGCTGCTGGTAATGATAAAGGATATGCTTCCAAAGGACAACGAATTGCCCGAGAGTACGTACGAAGCAAAGAAGGCTGTCTACCCTCTAGGGTTAGAGGTGCAGAAGATACATGCATGCCCTAATGATTGCATCCTCTACCGCGGTGAGTACGAGGATTTGAACGATTGCCCGGTATGCGGTGCATTGCGCTATAAGATCAGCCGCGATGACCCTGGTGATGTCGAGGGCGAGCGCCCCAGGAAGAAGATTCCTGCCAAGGTGATGTGGTATGCTCCTATAATACCACGGTTGAAATGTTTGTTCCAAAACAAAGAGCATGCCAAGGCGATGCGATGGCACAGAGAAGACCGTAAGAAAGACGGAAAGTTGAGAGTACCCGCTGACGGGTCGCAGTGGAGAAAAATCGAAAGAAAGTATGGGAAGGAGTTTGCAGATGACGCAAGGAACGTATGGTTTGGTCTAAGCGCAGATGGCATTAATCCTTTTGGGGAGCAGAGCAGCAACCATAGCACCTGGCCTGTGACTCTATGTTTGTATAACCTTCCTCCTTGGTTGTGCATAAAGCGGAAGTTCATTATGATGCTAGTGCTCATCCAAGGCCCTAAGCAACCCGGCAACGACATTGATGTGTACCTAAGGCCTTTAGTTGAAGAACTCTTACAACTGTGGAATGGAATGGGTGTATGAAAGCACAAGTGCTCCCTAGGTGGTTTTGATAATTGATGACAACATATCTCTTGTTGGACTAATGTTTTCACCTAGTATGTTTCAGATAAGTTCAACAATGGAGTGGCATGGACTAAAGGGTGTGGGAAGGTCTCCAAGACACTAAGGACAAAGGATTGGCTAAAGCTTGAAGTTCAAGACTCTTCATTTTACATTTTAGTGATCCAAGATCACATTGAGTCCATAGGAAAAGCCAATACTATCAAGGAGGGATGAGGTGTTGCTTAATGAGCCTCTTGCTCAAGTACTTAATGATATGCTCCAAAACCCTCAACTACTTTCCCATATCCACAAATGACCTAAACCCTAAGCCAAACTCGGTCATACCGATTCTATCTATCCGGCGCCACCGAGTTTCACTTGTCATTTGCCACTGCCAAACCCTAGCAATTCGGTCCTACCGATAAGGATCTCGGTCTCACCGAGATGGGATTGCAAACTCTCTGTTTCCCTTTCGTAACTTTTTGGTCTCACCGAAAGAGCGAATCGGTCCCACCGAGATTGCAATGTAAACTCTATGTTTCCTTCTTGTAACTTTTCGGTCTCACC
The DNA here is from genome assembly GCA_034509565.1 of Triticum monococcum. Taxonomy (NCBI): domain Eukaryota; kingdom Viridiplantae; phylum Streptophyta; class Magnoliopsida; order Poales; family Poaceae; genus Triticum; species Triticum monococcum. The sequence continues at coordinate 696,903,329 of CM067845.1, forward strand.
AGAAGAGCGAGTCGGTCCCACCGAGTTTGCCTGACCAACTCTCTGGTTAGCTTATTGCCAAACTCGGTCTCACCGAGTTTGTGCAATTGGTCTCACCGAGATTACGTTATGCCCAAACCCTAACCGAATCGGTCCTACCGAGTTGCATGTCAGTCCCATCAAAATTCCTAACGGTCACTAGGTTTACTATTTTGGTCCGACTGAGTTTTCTGATTCGGTCCCACCGAGATTGGTAAATTGTGTGTAACGGTTGGATTTTGTGTGGAGGCTATAAATACCCCTCCACCTCCTCTTCACTTGGAGAGAGAGCCATCAGACTAAGCCTACACTTCCAGCATCCTATTTCTGAGAGAGAACTACCTACTCATGTGTTGAGGCCAAGATATTCCATTTCTACCATATGAATCTTGATCTCTAGCCTTCCCCAAGTTGCTTTCCACTCAAATCTTCTTTCCGCCAGATCCAAATCCTATGAGAGAGAGTTGAGTGTTGGGGAGACTATCGTTTGAAGCACAAGAGCAAGGAGTTCATCATCAACACACCATTTGTTACTTCTTGGAGAGTGGTGTCTCCTAGATTGGCTAGGTGTCATTTGGGAGCCTCCGACAAGATTGTGGAGTTGAACCAAGGAGTTTGTAAGGGCAAGGAGATCGCCTATTTCGTGAAGATCTACCACTAGTGAGGCAAGTCCTTCATGGGCGATGGCCATGGTGGGATAGAAAAGGTTGCTTCTTCGTGGACCCTTCGTGGGTGGAGCCCTCCGTGGACTCGCGCAACCGTTACCCTTCGTGGGTTGAAGTCTCCATCAACGTGGATGTAGGATAGCACCACCTATCTGAACCACGGGAAAAACATTCGTGTCTCCGATTGCGTTTGAATTCTCCAAACCCTTCCCTTTACATTCTTGCAAGTTGCATGCTTTACTTTCCGCTGCCTATATACACGTTGCATACTTGCTTGATATGTATTGTGAGTGTTGAAATTATGCTTAAACTCCACTCAAACCGAAAAAGCTTAAAAATTGCAACTTTTGCTTGAAGTGTCTATTCACCCCCCTCTAGACACACCCACTTCAAGGTCCTACAAGTGGTATCAGAGCTTTGGTCTCCATTGCCTTGGTTTAATCACCATTGGAGGAAGATGGATGCGTCTACTTTAGGGAGTCTTAGACATAGAGTGCCTATTCTTGATGGAGAATATTTTCATGAGTGGAAAAATGGGATGCTTGTAATCTTCAACCAATATCATTTGAACAAGTATATTGCTAGCCCTTGTGCACCTCACATTGATCCTTTGCATCCTACCCTAGATGAAGATATTGATATGATTCGCAATCTTAGAACTATTGAGCTCATCATTAGAGGATTGCCCAAAAACTTGATTGCTAGTTTGCCTACTCTTAATTGTGCTTATACTATATGGAAATTTCTTGAGGAACGATTTCCTGACCATTCCTTAAAAATTTTGGATAAAATTCTCCATAAATCTATTGCCTTGAGTAAGATGAACTCTAGTGATCCTAACTTTGGTGATTGTCTACTTGAGCTTGCCAATCTCAAGCGAGCTAAGGGAGATGTTGGAATCATTAGTGATATTATATTCGAAGCTATAAGAATTCATAAAAGTGACCATTTTGATGATCATTTATCTAATGAATTACCCTCTCTAGGAAATGATGAGTCACAAGATCATGGTGAACATGAATACTATGATGATGATGATGATGATGATGATGATGATGATGATGATAGTGACTTCAATCTTGATGATGCAATGAGACACTTTGGTCTTACGGCAAATCTTCGGGGATATGAATCAGGAGGAAAGGAATGGGTTCTTGATAGTGGATGTACTGATCATATGACCGGAGATGAAGAGATGTTCCGTGAGCTTGCTAAAAATGACGGCCCTCGAAAATATGTCACCTTTGGTGATAATTCAAAGGGTAAAGTAGTTGGCCTTGGTAAGGTGGCCATCTCACATGATAGTTCCATTCAAAATGCCATGCTCGTTGAATCTCTCGGCTACAACTTACTTTCAGTATCTAGACTTGCTGATTTCGGTTTAAATGTCCTATTTACTGACGTAGATTGCCAAGTGTTTCGTCGAGACAATCATAAAATGGTCTTTACCGGTATGCGTAGAGGTGACCTTTACATTGTCGACTTCTCTAAAAAGGCACAACCTAAAACTTGCTTTATTGCTAAATCCTCAAAAGGTTGGTTGTGGCATAGACGACTAGGTCACGTTGGCATGAGAAATCTTGACAAGCTTATTAAAGGAAATCATATCCTTGGAGTTAACGATGTCATATTTGAAAAGGATAGACTTTGCAGTGCTTGTCAAGCAGGTAAACAGGTTGGAGGAAGACATCCCGTGAAGAACATCATGACCACAAGGAGGCCACTCGAGCTACTTCATATGGATCTTTTTGGTCCCAACGCCTACAAGAGTCTCGGTGGAAATTCTTTTGGTCTAGTTATAGTTGATGATTTTTCAAGATTTACGTGGGTGTTCTTTCTTAATGACAAGTCGCAGGTCTAGAAGATCTTCAAAAACTTCGCTAGGAAGGCCCAAAATCAGTTTGACGTGAAGATCAAGAAGGTTCGGAGTGACAACGGAACGGAGTTCAAGAACGTAAATGTGGACACCTTTCTTGACGAAGAAGGGATTTCACATGAGTTCTCGGCTACGTACACACCTCAACAAAATGGAGTTGTTGAGAGGAACAACCGGACGCTCATCGAAATGGCAAGAACAATGCTTGATGAATACAAGACGCCGAAGCACTTTTGGGCAGAAGCGGTTGAGACAGCTTGTCACGCAACAAATCGCTTGTATCTTCACAAGCTACTCGGCAAGACGGCATACGAGCTCCTCACCGGTAACAAACCCCAAGTTGGATACTTTCGAGTATTCGGCTCAAAGTGCTACATTCTTGATAAGCATCGTCGTTCAAAGTTTGCTCCTAAATATCATGAAGGTTTCCTACTTGGTTATGGCTCAAACTCTCACACTTACCGTGTCTACAACAATTTCACCCGAAAGGTTGAAGAGACGGTAGATGTGAAGTTTGATGAATCTAATGGCTCGCAAGTAGAGCAATTGCCAATTGATGTAGGAGACAAAGACCCTTCAGAAGCAATCCAAGACTTGCCCATAGGCAAAGTTCGTCCAACGGAGGTGAAGGAGAGTACTTCATCCGTCCAAGTGGAGACTTCTACTTCACAACAAGGTGAACCAAGAATTGATACAGAAGCATCCACAAGTGGGACACACCAAGATGAAGAAGACAAGGAAATGCATCAAGACGAACATCAACAACCTCCTTCTCCACCACGACAAGACAATGACAACGTCAACAATGAAGAAGGCCAAGAAGAAGAACAAGATGAAGAAAATGTTCAACGAAGACCCAAGCAAAAGCTCTCACGAATTCGAGCAAGAATTGTCAAAGATCATCCCGTCGATCAAATCTTCAATGATATACAAACCGGAAGAATCACTTGCTCAAAAACTCATTTAGCTAACTTTTGTGAAAACTATTCATTCATCTCTAGCATTGAACCTATGAAGGTTGAAGAAGCATTGGAAGATCCGGATTGGATAAACGCCATGCATGAAGAGCTACACAACTTTGAGAGAAACCAAGTTTGGACATTGGTTGAGAAGCCCGACGACAACCACAACATCATTGGTACCAAATGGGTGTTTCGCAACAAGCAAGATGAAGATGGACAAGTGGTTCGCAACAAAGCATGTCTCGTCGCCCAAGGGTACACACAAGTCGAAGGTATGGACTATGGTGAGACATATGCTCCCGTTGCTAGACTTGAGTCCATTCGCATCTTACTTGCCTATGCTAATCACCATAACATCACCTTGTACCAAATGGACATTAAAAGTGCTTTTCTAAATGGTGAAATAGAGGAGGAAGTTTATGTCAAACAACCTCCCGGCTTTGTCAATCCTAAGAAACCTAATCATGTTTACAAACTTCACAAAGCTCTTTATGGTCTTAAACAAGCTCCTAGAGGATGGTATAAATGCTTGACCAAGTTCCTTATTGCAAGTGGTTTTGGAATTGGTAGATTCTACTCTTTTTACTAAAAGGGTTAATGGAGAACTATTTGTATGCCAAATTTATGTTGATGATATCATATTTGGTTCAACTAACCCTCTCTTTAGTGAAAAGTTTGGAAAGCTAATGTCAGAAAAGTTTGAGATGTCTATGATGAGTGAACTCAAATTCTTTCTCGGTTTGCAAATCAAGCAAACTAAGGAAGGTACATTTGTCTCTCAAACAAAGTACACCAAGGACTTATTCAAGAAGTTCAATATGCAAGAACGCAAAGGTATGTCTACACCCATGCCTACTAGTGGACATAATGATTTGACCAAAGATGGTGAACCGGTTGATCAAAAGGTTTATCGCTCTATGATTGGTTCATTGTTATACCTATGTGCTTCATGTCCCGATATTATGCTAAGTGTGTGCATGTGTGCAAGATATCAAGCTGCCCCTAAAGAATGTCATCTTAAGGCTGTGAAAAGGATAGTTAGATACTTAATTCATACACCAAATTTTGGCATTTGGTACCCTAAGAGGTCTTCTTTGGATCTTGTTGGCTATTCCAACTCGGATTATGCCGGAGACAAGGTTGATAGAAAGTCAACTTCGGGTACTTGTCAATTTCTTGGTATATCCCTTGTGTCTTGGTCTTCCAAGAAACAAAACTCAGTATCCTTATCCACCGCCGAAGCGGAATACATTGCCGCTGGTGCATGTTGTGCTCAATTACTTTGGATGACCCAAACTCTTAAAGATTATGGGATCTATGTGAAACATGTTCCACTGCTTTGTGACAATGAAAGTGCTATCAAAATTGGTCATAATCCTGTACAACATTCTCGAACTAAGCATATTGAAGTTCGTCATCATTTCATTCGAGATCATGTTGCTAAGGGTGACATAAATCTTAAGCATGTTCGCACTGATAAGCAATTAGCGGATATATTCACTAAACCACTTGATGAGAAAGTGTTTTGCAGGTTGAGAGGAGAATTGAACATCATTGATGCTTCGAACTTGGAGTAGGAACTCCATTGGACACATGCAAGACATGAGCTTATGACTAATCCATGATATATCTCTTATGATGACTATCTTATGTCTTGGATATATTTGTACCTTGCATGTTGTCTAACCCATGTAGGTGCTTGGTTGAATCAAATTTCATGAGATTGCGACTCACTCACATCTTGAGCAATCTTTACATCACCAAGACTCTACACAATGATGGTTGAAGACAAGGATGCATAGAACCATTCAAACATATCCTTTGACAAATTCTATGTTGAGCTTCATGATTGTCATTTTTGGATACACAAGTGCTCTTCCTTGCAAGAACTAATCCATGTAGGTAGGTGAACTCACACTCCAAGTGGTGCTCCCAACTCTTGATGAGCTACATCAACCTTGAGCACCCACACAAGTTCAACTACATGAGTAAGAACCACACCACCACCCAAGGTATGTTATTCCATCTTAGAGAAGCTTTACTCCAAGACATGAAGTCAAAGCAACTCAACAAGATGTGAATACATCAAGATGCTTAAACAAAAAATGGTTACCCCATTTTGAGCTTAAACGATGAGTATGACCTATGATCAAGTGTTTTCACTTGACTCCTAACAATATACTCTAACATAGGTGACTATGTCACCGCCCAACTCTAGATGAAGTTTTTTTGTTTCTTCCTTTTTTTTCTCTTTGCTTTTGTTCTGCATTTTCTGCATTTCAATTCCTTGCAAATCCTTCAGGTAATTCATTGCAAATCTTTGTGAGCTCCTACATGTCTAGTGAGCTAAGGTGACAAGTGTTTTTTTTGTAAACTGGGTTTCACCGACTTGCAATTTTTGGTCCAACCGAATCTTTTCGGTACCACCGAAATATGCCACTCGGTGCCACCGACTTTGGAATCAGAAAAACAGTTTGCCACTTGATCTATATTTCTTCTGATCCAGCTTCACTCCATGAATCTTGTCTCAATTTTATTCTTTGCTTTATGCTGAGTCTCAAGGACCAACCCTATTCGACGGATTCCAGAAAAACCTTCTTGGAAATTGATGTCAAAGGGGGAGAGAGAGATCACATCAAAGCCTATCTTCGGGGAGAGAGAGATCACATGAAAGCACTAAAGGGGGAGAGAAAGTCTCAAGGATCCCAGACGTCCCAGATAATGTATTAAGGGGGAGAAAGAGATCTCTAGGGGGAGAGACAATACTCAAGGATCCCAGATGCTTGATGTTCAAGAGGAGAGATGTCACATGTCTTTTTAGGGGGAAAGACATATTCATTTGTATCTTTCAGCTCTGATTTTCTGTTCCCTATCTTCTCCCAATATCCCATGAAAGATTCAGGGGGAGCAAGACACCCATGGGAAAGAAATCAGTCAAATTCATTGCATATCTTTATTCTTGGGGACATGTTGAATTCAATGTAGTACCTAGTACTTACTCTCTACATGTCATCCCAGTCTTGGTATTCTTGTGGTTTCTTTTGTTTGCTCTGGCTAGTGGATGTACCTGTGTTATCTAACCTTGTTTATGCAGGTTCATTCCATCCTAAGCCAACTTAAGACTACAAGGTAAGTGTATGCATCAAAATCATGAGTATGAGGAATTCTTGCCTATGTACATACTGTTTGCAAGAAGGACTCATGAGCATGAAGGTATTTTCCTTAATAATCTTTTGCTCTGATGCATATGGCCAAGATACATGTAACACATTGCCTACTCTGTCATGATTATGCTCTCACATGCTTCTATATTTTATATTCACATGATTGCATACATGTAGGGGGAGCCTATGTTCGTTACATGTCCTTCCAAAGCTTAACTTACTATTCTTTGTATCTTTATCTAAAGCTTTGATGTATGTTGCCATCAATTACCAAAAAGGGGGAGATTGAAAGCACAAGTGCTCCCTAGGTGGTTTTGATAATTGATGACAACATATCTCTTGTTGGACTAATATTTTCACCTAGTATGTTTCAGATAAGTTCAACAATGGAGTGGCATGGACTAAAGGGTGTGGGAAGGTCTCCAAGACACTAAGGACAAAGGATTGGCTAAAGCTTGAAGTTCAAGACTCTTCATTTTATATTTTAGTGATCCAAGATCACATTGAGTCCATAGGAAAAGCCAATACTATCAAGGAGGGATGAGGTGTTGCTTAATGAGCCTCTTGCTCAAGTGCTTAATGATATGCTCCAAAACCCTCAGCTACTTTCCCATATCCACAAATGACCTAAACCCTAAGCCAAACTCGGTCATACCGATTCTATCTATCCGGCGCCACTGAGTTTCACTTGTCATTTGCCACTGCCAAACCCTAGCAATTCGGTCCTACCGATAAGGATCTCGGTCTCACCGAGATGGGATTGCAAACTCTCTGTTTCCCTTTCATAACTTTTCGGTCTCACCGAAAGAGCGAATCGGTCCCACCGAGATTGCAATGTAAACTCTATGTTTCCTTCTTGTAACTTTTCGGTCTCACCGGAAGAGCGAGTCGGACCCACCGAGTTTGCCTCACCAACTCTCTGGTTAGCTTATTGCCAAACTCGGTCTCACCGAGTTTGTGCAATAGGTCTCACCGAGATTACGTTATGCCCAAACCCTAACCGAATCGGTCCTACCGAGTTGCATGTCAGTCCCACCGAAATTCCTAATGGTCACTAGGTTTACTATTTCGGTCCGACAGAGTTTTCTGATTCGGTCCCACCGAGATTGGTAAATTGTGTGTAACAGTTGGATTTTGTGTGGAGGCTATAAATACCCCTCCACCTCCTCTTCACTTGGAGAGAGAGCCATCAGACTAAGCCTACACTTCCAGCATCCTATTTCTGAGAGAGAACTACCTACTCATGTGTTGAGGCCAAGATATTCCATTCCTACCATATGAATCTTGATCTCTAGCCTTCCCCAAGTTGCTTTCCACTCAAATCTTCTTTCCACCAGATCCAAATCCTATGAGAGAGAGTTGAGTGTTGGGGAGACTATCATTTGAAGCACAAGAGCAAGTAGTTCATCATCAACACACCATTTGTTACTTCTTGGAGAGTGGTGTCTCCTAGATTGGCTAGGTGTCACTTGGGAGCCTCCGACAAGATTGTGGAGTTGAACCAAGGAGTTTGTAAGGGCAAGGAGATCGCCTACTTCGTGAAGATCTACAGCTAGTGAGGCAAGTCCTTCGTGGGCGATGGCCATGGTGGGATAGACAAGGTTGCTTCTTCGTGGACCCTTCGTGGGTGGAGCCCTCCGTGGACTCGCGCAACCGTTACCCTTCGTGGGTTGAAGTCTTCATCAACGTGGATGTAGGATAGCACCACCTATCCGAACCACGGGAAAAACATCCGTGTCTCCGATTGCGTTTGAATTCTCCAAACCCTTCCCTTTACATTCTTGCAAGTTGCATTCTTTACTTTCCGCTGCCTATATACACTTTGCATACTTGATTGATATGTATTGTGAGTGTTGAAATTATGCTTAAACTCCACTCAAACCGAAAAAGCTTAAAAATTGCAACTTTGGCATGAAGTGTCTATTCACCCCCCTCTAGACATACCCACTTCAAGGTCCTACAGTGTACGTGCGTGGGATGAGCACATGGGGGAAGAATTTGACCTAAAGGCGTTGCTGTTCATGACCATCAATGATTGGCCTGCTCTCAGTAACCTTTCAGGACAGACAAACAACGGATACCGCGCATGCACGCACTATTTGGACGATACCGACAGTATATATTTGGCTAATTGTAAGAAGAATGTGTACCTGGGACATTGTCGATTTCTTCCGAGCAGGCATCCCGTAAGAAAGAAAGGCAAGCATTTCAAAGGTGAGGCGGATCATCGGATGAAGCCTCGCCACCGTACTGGTGCTGATGTACATGATATGGTCAAGGATTTGAAGGTGGTCTTTGGAAAGGGTCCTGGTGGACAACCTGTTCCGAATGACGCTGACGGACGCGCACCCATGTGGAAGAAGAAATCTATATTTTGGGACCTGCCCTATTGGAAAGACCTAGGGGTCCGCTCCGCAATCGACGTGATGCACGTGACGAAGAATCTTTGTGTGACCCTGCTTGGCTTCTTGGGCGTGTATGGGAAGACAAAAGATACACCTGAGGCATGGGAGGACCAGCAACATATGCACAGAAAAGACAGCATACATCAGGGTCATGCAAGCTACGCTCTTACCAAAGAAGAGAAGGAAATCTTCTTTGAATGTCTGCTTAGTATTAAGGTACTGTCTGGCTTCTCGTCGAATATAAAGGGAATAATAAACATGGCAGAGAAAAAGTTCCAGAACCTAAAGTCTCATGACTGCCACGTGATTATGACGCAACTACTTCCGGTTGCATTGAGGGGGCTGCTACCGGAAAACGTTCGATTAGCCATTGTGAAGCTATGTGCATTTCTCAATGAAATCTCTCAGAAGGTAATCGATCCAGAAATCATACCAAGGTTAGAGAATGATTTGGTGCAATGTCTTGTTAGTTTCGAGTTGGTGTTCCCACCATCCTTATTCAACATCATGACGCACGTCCTAGTTCACCTATGCGAAGAGATTAACGTTTTGGGTCCTGTATTTATACACAATATGTTCCCCTTTGAGAGGTTCATGGGAGTCTTAAAAAAATATGTTCATAACCGTGCTAGGCCAGAAGGAAGCATCTCCAAGGGCCATGAAAATGAGGAGGTCATTGAGTTTTGTATGGACTTTATTCCTAACCTTAAGCCGATTGGTGTTCCTGAATCGCGGCATAAGGGCAGACTGGATGGAAAAAGCACGCTAGGAGGGGAACAAATAATATGTATGGACGGAAATTCTCTCACTGAAGCACACTACACACTTCTACAGAATTCCGCCTTGGTGGCTCCGTATATGGATGAACACAAGAATTTGCTACGCTCCAAACACCCGGAGCGCTCTGATGACTGGATTACACGTGAACAAACTAGGAGTTTCGCCAGCTGGTTGCAGACACGTATCATGCATGACACCTCTATTGAAGATGACCTGTACTTGCTGTCCCAGTTACCATCTTCGAATATAATGACTTTCAAAGGGTACGAGATAAATGGTAATACATTTTACACGATCGCCCAAGATAAGAAGAGCACCAATCAAAACAGTGGTGTCCTCTTTGATGCAGAAACCAAGACAGGAAAGGAAACATATTATGGTTATATACAGGACATATGGGAACTTGACTATCGACGTGGTTTGAAGGTCCCTTTGTTTCGGTGCAAATGTGTCAATATGACACGAGGCGGGGTAACGGAAGACCCGCAGTACGGAATGACAACAGTGGATCTCAACAATCTTGCGTATGCAGACGAACCATTCGTCCTAGCCAATGATGTGGCACATGTTTTCTATGTGAAGGACATGTCTACCAAGCCAAGAAAAAGAAAAGATAAGGAAGCGAATGCATCGTACGATGAGCCAAAGCGGCACATAGTTCTTTCTTGGAAGAGAAACATCGTGGGAGTGGATGACAAGACAGACATGTCAGAAGATTATGAAAAGTTTGATGAAATTGCTCCATTCACAGTGAATATTGACCCGAGCATCCCGTTAAATGATGAAGATTTTCCATGGTTACGGCGCAAAGGGACACACGCAAAGAAAAAGTTTCACACCCAAAGATCTGGGATGTGATCCGCTTCACTATCATCACTTTCTTCTGTGTTTCACACCCAGGAGGGAATCTCTGTAATAGTTAGGGTAGTTATGTGTTTTGGCATTTGAAACGCGAAGAAATTTTATGTGCAAACAAATTCTTTCATGCCTTTACTGATTTTTAAAGTTAAGTTATTCACAAACTAGTGATTCACACTAATTTCAAATAATTCAAAATTTAAACTATTCAAATTTGAAAACTACGGGCACTAACAGAAAGTTTGTAATTTTTTGTACCTAAAGCAAAAATATTCACAAAGAAATGCTAAATACACAAAAACAACTCAAAAATAAATAAAGCAAAAAAATAAAATAAAAACCCCGCCTACTGGGCTAGAGCGGCCTGCATACGACTAGAAACCCAACCTATTGTTGGGCCAGGATGCAGGCCCGCAAAGGCCTAGTAGGCCCACAGGGCAGCACAGAACATGCAGGCCCAGTAGGCCTGCTTTGGAGAGGAGCTCGAGAGAGCTACCGCACGGGGGGTTATAAACCAGTGCGGACGCCCCTCGGCTAGCGAGGTGGGACTAAACTTGCCGCACTGTACCTACGCCAGCGCACCCCCTTTAGTACCGGGTGGTGGCTCCAACCGGTACTAAAGCCCTTTAGTACCGGTTGGAGCCACCACCCGGTACTAAAGGGTGTGCGGTTCCCGCCGCTTGGCCTGGCCAAAACAAGCCATTAGTACCGGTTGGTGGCTCCAACCGGTACTAAAGGTCCATCCTATATAACTAAACACTTCAAAAATTTCAGTTTCTCATCTGCTTCTTCTCCTCTGCCCCGTCACCCACCGCCCGCCGCCCCCGTCTCCATATCCTTCGTCGCCGCCCCGTCGTCCCCGTCCCCGTCGTCACCGTCGCGCCGTCCCAGCCTGACCCGCGTCGTCCCCGTCGTCGCCGCCCCGGCCCGTCCCCGTCGTCGCTGCCCCGGCCCCTCACCGTCGTCACTGCCCCGTCCCTGTCCCCGTCGTCGCCATCCCCGTCGTCGCCGCGCCCGTCGCCGCCCCCTGTCGCCTCTCGCCTCGCCGGTGAGCACACACACACACACATACATTTTTTTTAGTTTTTTAGTTACAAAAATAGTTATAAAAATGTTAGAAAATTTTCTTTTTTTAGTTATAGAAATAGTTAGTTATATAGCATTGTTAGAAATGTTATAGAAAAGTTAGAATTGTTAAAAAAAATTCTGTTTTTTAGTTATAGAAATAGTTATAAAAAAGTTAGAAATTTTTCTCTTTTTTAGTTATAGAAATATTAGAAATGTTATACAAATGTTAGTTATATATATATATAAATGTTATAAATTTTTTTCTGTTTTTTAGTTATAGAAATATTAGAAATGTTATAGAAATGTTAGTTATATATCATTGTTAGAAATGTTATAGGAATGTTAGTTATAAAGAAATGTTAGAAATTTTAGTTATCAAAATCCAATCATTAAAAAAATGTTACTTTTTGCGGGCATATAGCTAGTATTTGTTCTCGATGATGCCCGGCCCGCATCCTCGCCGTCGACCCGTCCGCGACGACGTCCGGCTGACCCATGTCCGGGACTGGGCTCCGCCGGGCTGGCACTGGGAGGTGCTGCCTGGAGGGGCGCGCCGCTTGATGAGGAACCCGGCCCCGGTCGTCGACCCTGATCTCGTTTGGTGGCGTTCGCGTGGGCCAGTTTTGGTGCGGAGGGAGCCGGCCCCGCCGGAGGTGGTACGTCGCCGTGTCAGGGAGTAGGACGAGCACGTCCATCGCTACATGGTTGCGTTAGAGGGCGACAGGTTCTCCAATACTTGGCAGTTTCTTCAGGGATCTCACTTCAGCTATGATCCTGTGAGGGTTCCTTCTCTTTGGGTGTCCACCGCCCGCGCCGCATGATCCGACGATGTATTCGAGATTATATATTATTCGAGACGATGTATTCGAGATTATATCTATTATTCGAGACGATGTATTCGATATTATATCTATTATTCGAGACGATGTATTCGAGATTATATTCGATGATGCTTATTATGTACTATGATTGATTCAGTTTTTCCTTATTAATTGATTGCATCCATGCATTGTAATTTGAATATATTTCATTTGGATTAGTTAAACAAAACCTATGGCGGACAATACCGGCAGAGAGGGAGAAGAGGCCCTGTTCAATATCATACGCAATCCTCGCGGGCCAGATGATGATCAGAATGAAGAAGATTATGACGGCTTCGAATATCTAAACAACACCGGGGAGGGTGATATGATATTCGATCGCGACGACCGAATTGATGAAGTCATGAACTATGAACATGACGAAGAAAATGTTGATCTTGAAACAACAAAGACCGGCGAGGAATATATATTTATATAAGCAGGCATCTGGTGATCATCACATGTTTTAAATGACTTGAAGATATATTAACGAATCGATCTTTCTTCTTTCGGCCATCCGGATCGAGCAAATCTTCACGCAACAGGCTGAAACGAGGCCCGAACAAAAAGTTGAAGGAGGGCGTAAAGTACAATATCGAGGCAATCAGACCTAATGGCGAACCATTAGCGCCTAAGAAGGTTGCGGACAAGTTCATTCGTCAGTGCAGAGTTCTTGTGAAGGACCAACTCCCGATCTCCCTTCAAGAATGGAGAGAGCCAGCAAAGCCATGTCCAGGAATTACTTTTGTCGACGATAGACAAAGACATTTGCTTTGGGAAACGCTCATGTCACATTTCATCCTACCAGATCATTTCACAGATGCAGATGTGGAGAAAGTCAAGGACGCTGCTCTTAGGAAGATGGCGGTTGCATTCAAGAACCATAAGATGAGTGAATGGGCCAAGTACGTCAAGGGAGGAAGGAAGACTCCAGTATTCGAGGGAACACTAGAGAAGCAAAGTGCTCATTGGGACGATTTCGTGAAATTCAAGGATTCGGAATTATCTAAGGAACGGTCCAGAATAAACAAGGCCAATGCCGCAAAAAAGGATAAGTTCCATAAGCTGGGGCCAGGTGGCTATGCAGTGGGAAAGCCTAAGTGGGATAATTCTGAGAAAGAGATGCTGGATGCATGTGTCACTCCAGAAATATTGAGCTGGCCCCCCAGGTGCAGGACTTGGTTCTATGCGCATGGAGGGGAGTTGGACCCGAAGACAGGCAAAGTTTCGAAGAAGGCATGTCTGGACGGAGCCGAAGATAAGCTACTTGTTGCAATAGAAGAGGCTCGATCGGGGTTGTTCAAGCCCAACAGAGAGAACGACGAGCTTACGCGTGCCCTGGGAAATCCTGAACACCCGGGAAGAACACGAGGCATGGGCGCTATTCCATGGTATGAGGGGTTTTCGGACTGGAACGCCGACTACAGAACCCGTGCGAGAAAGAAGATTGCGGAGGAGAAGAAGAGGAAGATGGAGGAGGAGCAAAGGAAGCTAGACTATGAACGCCTTGAAGGCCTAGAATCAGCGCACGCAGACTTGGCAATCAAATTCCAGCGGCAGCAGGAGCAGATCGACTCACTTAGCCAGCAAAGGGGGTCTCAGCAGCTAGCGGATGATCCACCAATGGATAGCACCGTCCCATCCATGCCGAGAAGCAGTGTGGGTTCCGCCCCGGGCGACGCATTGCTGGATAGCTACCCAGTGGATGACATCATGGAGAACACTAACTGCGAGCTACACTTCAAAATGAAGAACATATCCATGAAGGTGGCGGACGCCCTTGCTTTTACAAATCCCCCCGAGGCAACCTTCCATGGCAACCCGATTCCAGTGGGCTATGCTCGTGTCTTGGTTGATGAGGTGGTGGATCAATATTCGGGGCTAGAGCTTGACATTCCTGGAGGTGACGATGAGCACACACTAGGAGAGGCCAACCATCGTATCATCCTATGGAGAAAGGATTGCATCATCTTTCGAAGGCCATCGACATCGCGTCATCCGACTCCTCGTCGCAGTCCGCCACCGAGTCAGCAGACTCCCGCTCCTCCAAGTCCACCAACGCGTCAGGCCACTCCTCCTCCAAGTCCGGCACAGCTTCAGGCCACTCCTCCTCAAAGTCCGGCAAAGTGTCAGGCCACTCCTCCTCCAAGTCCGGCACAGCTTCAGGCCACTCCTCCTCCAAGTCCGGCACAGCTTCAGGCCACTCCTCCTCCTCCAACTCAGCCACGTCAGCCGTCTTCGCCGCCTCAGCAATCACGGAAGAGAGCCGCCTCAGCTATGGTGCGTAGCGGTACAAGTCGAGGTAGTACTGCAGGTACAGGAGGAGGCAAGCGATTTCAATATGGTCCAAGCCTCGCGCCTCTTATGCAGAGGCCTTATGACAAGTCCGAGGAGGAAAACATAGCCATATCGAAGGCCGAGGTGGAAGCCCATTTTGCACCGAAACCGCCATCGCCGCCAAGGGAGAAAGTGCATGTGGAAAAGATTGACCACTCCATTCGTATGGCTAGACCACCAGCTCCCAAGCCTGTTGACACAGACTATGAGCGCCACCTCAGGAAGTTAAATCGAGCACGTCTACAGAAAGAGGCAAGCTCGAGCTCGAGCAAATCAGCTGGCAAAAGGAGCGGTAAAACCGTTCCCCGGCTGGGAGAACAGGCGGCGCAATCAATCCCCCCGCTTGTTGTGCCAACAACACATGAGAGTAGGCGCGCCCAATATTATTGTGGGCAAACCGTTAACGTTCCCGGGGTGGGCGATGTGGTAATAACCGAGGAGCATATTGCGCAGGCTGAATCGATCGGGATCACTGTTGGACAACTCCTCGATATCGAGCCCATGTCTCCGACTAGAGAGGAGGAAATAAAACGGAAATATGCCCGGGGCCAACCTTTGGTCGAGCCAGAGGAGGTCAATAAGCTCCCAACGAGAATGTATGAATTGCATCAATGGTACATGGACATTACCAAGATTTCCAATCGAGAGTCCCTCATGGTGAATGTCAACAAGGAGCATTACTACCATGAGAAAGCTGTGACCGTTGAGTATTCAGAACTATTTTAGCTATACAATAAAGACGCACTCGACAAATCTATCGTCAGTTGCTATTGTCTGTAAGTGATTTCTTTCTGTAATTTATGTCTCAAGCTAGCTGTAGTGATCATTTTGATCAATCATTACCTGTAATTATCCTCACTATATTCTTTTCTGTGGTATTATGCAGGATGAAGATTTATGAAATGCAAAAAGGTGGACGCTATGGCATTGGGTTCGTTGACCCAAATACCATTAATGAATACACATGGAAAATAGATTCATATCACGAAAAAAGTGTAGAGGAAATCATGCTACAGTTCTTCAAGGAACTCAAATACAATGAAGATATACTACTTCCTTACAACTTCCAGTGAGTCACACTGTCTTGTACTACAAATTCTGTTTTTCCCTACTAGCTATAGCTACATGTTTTTGCTTACATATGCCCGCTTAATTAAGACATGCAAACGTGTGTGCATGCAGATTTCACTGGATCTTGTTAATCATTAAAGTTGATGAAGGAACAGTTGAAGTACTAGACTCACTACTTAAAAAAGCAAGTGACTACACCATCTTGAAGGGGATAGTCAACAGGTAATTTCAATCATTATTAACTATATCTCAGCCTATTTAATTAGTTCGTCATTTCCTGATAACAACTATTTAATAACCCATTTATTCATTTTCTTTGTCGGTGGGCAAGGCTTGGGCAAAGTTCATCAGGGTCATTCCAGGCCCATGGAAACAAAGTCTGAAATGGTATCGACCCAAGGTAAGTAATTAAGTAGTACTAGCTAGCTGCCATCTCTTTAATTATCATGCTTCATTAATTATTATCTGATCAAATTCCATTCTCGTAAAGGCCCTGAAGCAGGCGCCGGGGAATGATCTATGTGCATACTATGTTTGCGAGAACATTCGCAAGATGGCGTCCGAAAGGAGCAAATCTCAAAGACAGGAGTGGGTACGATATCGATTGTCAAAACACTATTCACAATTTTTACACCATTATCGATATCTAGTCACACAACTAATACACATGCATATTGATCTCCTTCTTAACAGTTAAAGGAGGTGCGGGACAAGCTCCTAGCACAGGATCGCATAGAAGCAATTCAAGAGGAAATAGCGGGATTTTTGCTCGACCAGGTCATAGATCCCAAAGGAGAATACTATTACCCGCTACCGCCCTCATGAACCACTTCCAATTGTTATCGTGCTGGAGAAATTGTATATATATATATATATATATATATATACATGTGTGTATATATGTGTGAATTAATTAATGGTGGTTGTGAGACATTCGATGATATATATATATATATATATATATATATATATTATGATCGGTTCTACTAGAAATTCTATATATATATATATATATATATATGCATAACGTGTACAATATGTAGTATCGTAAAATACTAGCAAACGAAAAATAATTAAATGGAAAACACAAAATTAAATGAAAAAGAAATCATAAACCCAACCCCCCCCCCCCAACATTTTAATACTGATTGGTGACACCAACCGGTACTAAACGGCTCCCTGCCCCCGAAGCTGGCTCGTGCCACGTGGTTGCCCTTTAGCACCGGTTCGTGCTGAACCGGTACTAAAGGGGGGATTTAGTGCCTACATTTTAGCGCCGGTTACCAAACCGACACTAAAGGGCCTTACGAACCGGTGCTATTGCCCGGTTCTGCACTAGTGCTTTGTCATCGGTATGTTACTTGCCCGAGATTCGATCGTCGGTATCGCAATACCTAGTTCAATATCGTTACCGGCAAGTCTCTTTACTCGTTTCGTAATGCATCATCTCACAACTAACTCATTAGTTGCGATGCTTGCAAGGCTTATGTGATGTGCATTACCGAGAGGGCCCAGAGATACCTCTCCGACAATCGGAGTGACAAATCTTAATCTCGAAATACGCCAACCCAACATGTACCTTTGGAGACACATGTAGAGCTCCTTTATAATCACCCAGTTACGTTGTGACGTTTGGTAGCACACAAAGTGTTCCTCCGGCAAACGGGAGTTGCATAATCTCATAGTCATAGGAACATGTATAAGTCATGAAGAAAGCAATAGCAACATACTAAACGATCAGGTGCTAAGCTAATGGAATCGGTCATGTCAATCACATCATTCTCCTAATGAAGTAATCCCATTAATCAAATGATAACACATGTCTATGGTTAGGAAACATAACCATCTTCGATTAACGAGCTAGTCAAGTAGAGGCACACTAGTGACGTTTAGTTTGTCTATGTACTCGCACAAGTATTATGTTTCCGGATAATACAATTCTAGCATGAATAATAAACATTTATCATGATATAAGGAAATAAAAAATAACTTTATTATTGCCTCTAGGGCATATTTCCTTCACCTTGTCATTGGGGCATCACGGCGGCCTCCTCTTGCTTTGTTCTGCCCTGCAAACTTGGCTCGACGAGCGCGCTACCATTCAAGATATGCTGCAACAACACCTTCAACGGGCTCGCTTGCGTATGAAGCAGCAGGCAGACAAGAAACGCTCAGAGCGTGCATTTGAGATCGGCGACAAAGTTTACCTGAAGCTCCAGCCGTACGTGCAGACATCAGTGGCCAAGCGAGCTAATCACAAGCTCTCTTTTCGGTACTATGGGCCATACTCCATCATCGACAAAATAAATCCGGTGGCTTACAAACTGGAGCTGCCGACGAATGCAACAGTTCACCCAGTTTTCCATGTATCACTGCTGAGAAAAGCCTTGCTCCCAGGTATGCTGGTTCAACAACAGCTTCCCGCTGCTACTGATATACCTGCGGTTCCAGTCCAGATTTTTGGCTTCGCGATGGCGTCGCAAGCATGGCAGCATGATTGATAGGTCCTGGTGCGGTGGTCCGAGCCTGCGGCAATCGGCGACACTTGGGAGGACAAAGAAGAGATGCGAGCTCGGTTTCCTGCTGCAGAGGCTTGGGAGGACAAAGCAACCGTGAGTACTCATCCAAAGTACTCGCAAGCAAGGAGCTACACTACATATGTATGCATTGGTATCAACTATAATAAGGCTATTATATGTGGACTGGACTGCAGAAAGCCAGAATAAGAGGGGGATAGCTAGTCCTTTCGAAGAATACGCTTCTGGCAGCCTCCGTCTTGCAGCATGTAGAAGAGAGTAGACTGAAGTCCTCCAAGTATCATCGCATAGCATAATCCTAACCGATGATCCTCCCCTCGTCGCCCCGTGAGAGAGCGATCATCGGTTGTATCTGGCACTTGGAAGGGTGTGTTTTATTAAGTCTCCGGTTCTAGTTGTCATAAGGTCAAGGTACAACTCCAAGTTGTCCTGTTACCGAAGATCACGGCTATTCGAATAGATTTACTTCCCTGCAGGGGTGCACCACATAACCCAACACGCTCGATCCCATTTGGCCGGACACACTTTCCTGGGTCATGCCCGGCCTCAGAAGATCAACACGTCGCAGCCCTACCTAGGCACAACAGAGAGGTCAGCACGCCGGTCTAAATCCTATGGCGCAGGGGTCTAGGCCCATCGCCCTTTGCACACCTCCACGTTGCGAACGCGGCCGGTGAGCAGACCTAGCAACCTCCATTACAAAGGAAGTTGCGTTACGCGGTCCAACCCGGCGCGCGCCACTCAGTCGCTGACGTCACGAAGGCTTCGGCTGATACCACGACGTCGAGTGCCCATAACTGTCCCCGGGTAGATGGTTAGTGCGTCTAGGCCAGTAGCCAGACTCGGATCAAATACCAAGATCTCGTTAAACGTGTTATCTTGAAGACACCGCGAACGCCGACCAGGGCCAGGCCCACCTCTCTCCTAGGTGGTCTCAACCTGCCCTGTCGCTCCGCCACAAAGATCCACCCAGAGGGCCGTCGGGACAAAGGTCCTTTCAGCCCCCAATCCGTGAATCACTCGCGGGTACTCCTCGAGCCAACCCGATTTTAGTCATCACATGTATCATGTATAAGGTATATAGTATATACCCGTGATCAACTCCCGAGTGATCACGGCCCGATAGTATAGCATGGCAGACGGACAAGAATGTATGGCCACTGATGATAAACTAGCATCCTATACTAAGCATTTAGGATTGCAGGTAAGGTATCAACAGTTGTAGCAACAATGACGGGCCATGCATCAGGATAGGATTAATGGAAAGCAGTAACATGCTACACTACTCTAATGCAAGTAGTATAGAGGAGAGTAGGCGATATCTGGTGATCAAGGGGGGCTTGCCTGGTTGCTCTGGCAAGAGAGAGTGGTCGTCAACACCGTAGTCGTACTGGGTAGCAGCGGCGTCGGTCTCGGTGTCTATCGTGAGAAGAGGGGGAAGAAACAATAAATATAATGCAAACAAATGCATGACAATGCATGACATGACAAAGCGTGATGCTAGGTGTGCCCTAACGCGGTACGAGGTGGTACCGGTGAAGGGGGGGGGGACATCCGGGAAAGTATTCCCGGTGTTTCGCGTTTTCGGACAGATGAACCGGAGGGGGAAAGTTGCGTGTTTGCTATGCTAGGGATGCGTGGCGGACGAACGGGCTGCGTATCCGGGTTCGTCAAGTCGTTCTGAGCAACTTTCATGTAGAAAGTATTTTCATCTCAGCTACGGTTTATTTTATATTAATTTTAAAAGATTTAAATCATTTTTAGGATTAATTTAAATATTTTAATTCAACATTATCCAAAATAATTAAAGATGACGTCAGCATGATATCATGCTACAGCAATCAATTGAGCAGTTGACTGGGTCAACTATGTGTGGGACCCGCATGTCATTGATTGATTAGGCTAATCAGGGGTTAATTAAGTTAACTAGTAATTAGGTTAATCTAATCAAGGTTAATTAATTTAATTAATTCTTTAATTAATTAATTAATTATCATTTTAATTAATTTTAATTATTATTTATTAATTCATTTTTAAAATTAATTTAATTAGTATTATTTTTATTTCGTTTTCGTTCATAGGGGGGTGGGCCCTGTTGTCTGTGGCACAGAGGCCTTGCGGGTCGGGCGCTGGGTGCGGGCGTGGTGCCCGTGTCCGAGGCCGAACGGGGCTGGCCTCGGACGCGGCCCGCGGCGTGGGCGCCGACAGCCAGTGGGGGGGCGAGCTGCGGTGGACGGGGCGAGGCCAGGGACGGCACGCGCATGGTTTCGGCGAGGTGCGGGCGCGGCGGCCGTCAGCGGGGAAGGCGGGAGCAGCGCACGGGGGGGCTGCGGGCGGAGCGGAACAGCGGCGTTGCGGGACGCGAGGCAGGCAAGGCGCGGACGGGCGCGGTCGGTGCGGCGGCAGGGAGGTGGGGGGAAGCAGCACCAGGGCGCGGGCGCGCGGCCGTGCGGCGTTCGCGGGCGGAGCCGCGCGGGGCGGGCGACGAGCGCGCGCGTGCACGTGCGTGCTTGAGTGGCGGGCGGCCCGGAGCATGAGCTCCGGCACGCGGGCGCAGCCGAGCAGCGCGGCCGGCGAACGGAGAGAGCGGAGGGGCGCGGGGAGGCGCAGGCGCACGGTGAGCGCGGGTGCACGCGGCGAGCGCGAGTGCGCGCGGCGGGGGAGGGGGGACGTGCAGGGGAGGGGAAGCTCACATCGCGGAGCAGGGAACGGGGCAGTGGACTCGGGGAAGGTTGGGGGGCGACGGGGACGAGCGACGGAGTGGAGGAGGACGGCCAGGTGGCGGCGTCCGGTGAGGGAGGTCCGGCGGCGTTATGCGGTTCCAGGCGGCGGTGGCCTCCTCTGGATCCCGATCCAGATCGGGAGGGAGGAGGGGGAGAGGAGATATTTTCGGAGGGAGGATTGTGCGGTTAGGGTTTCGGGGTCTCAACGGTGAGGGGGGAATAAGGGGAGAGAGTGGCCGGCTGGGCCTTTGCCCAGTTGGGCCGGTGGCCAAATGGGCCGGCCAGTTGGGTCGGCTGGCCCGGGGGCTTCTCCCCCCCCCCTTTTGTTTGTTTGTTTGTTTGTTTTTGTTTTCTTTTATTATTTCTTTCTTTTTTGTTTTAATTCAATTTAAAATATTTATGCATTTTATAAAACTGTATCTTCTACACCATAATTATCTATGTAATATTTAGTACAAACCGAACATTTTAGTTTAATATTTTGAAAACTTTTATCGTTTATCTAGAATTTGAATTTTGAATTCGGACGGGGTTGAATCATCGCGAGATTAACAACAGTAATCGTGGTGATGTGGCATTGTTAGCAAAGATTACTGTAGCTTAATTATCCGGGCGTCACAATTCTCCTTCGCTACAAGAAATCTCGTCCCGAGATTCAGGAGGTAGAAGGAAACAGTGCGGGGTATTCATCACGCAGGCGGTCCTCGCGTTCCCAAGTGGCTTCGTCTTCAGAGTGATTCGACCACTGGACTTTGAGGAATTTGATCGCCTTCTGACGTGTGCGGCGTTCAGCTTGGTCAAGAATGCGGACCGGATGCTCTTTATAGGAGAGGTCCTGTTGCAATTCGAGCACTTCATGATCCACCGCTCGGATTGGATCCTTGAAGCAACGGCGGAGTTGTGACACATGGAACACATCGTGAACCTGAGAAAGGTTCGGCGGAAGCTCCAGTTGATATACCACCTTTCCACGCCTTTCGAGAATAGTGAAGGGACCGATATAGCGAGGAGCTAGCTTGCCCTTGATCCCGAAGCGGTGAGCACCCTTCATTGGTGTAACTCGAAGATAAGCCTTTTCGCCAGGTTGATAGACCATGTCTTGGTGATGACGGTCATACTGACTTTTCTGACGTGACTGAGCAGTCTTGAGATTCTCGCGAATAATGCGAACTTGTTCTTCGGCCTGTTGGATAATATCCGGACCGAAGAGTGGACGTTCCCCAGTTTCTGACCAGTTCAGAGGGGTTCGACAATTTCGTCCATATAGCACTTCAAAGGGGGACATCTTCAGACTAGCTTGATAGCTATTATTATAAGAGAACTCGGCATATGGAAGAGATTCCTCCCATTTCTTGCCGAATGAGATTACACAAGCTCGAAGCATGTCTTCGAGAACTTGGTTGACACGTTCCACCTGTCCTTGCGACTGAGGATGAAACGCAGTACTGAACGACAGATGAGTCCCCATAGCTTCTTGGAAACTCGCCCAAAACCTTGAAGTGAATAAGCTGCCACGGTTTGAACTGATAACTAGTGGAATACCGTGAAGTGAAACAATTCTGGCCATGTAGAGAGTAGCAAGCTGACTAGCAGTGATTGTCTCTTTGACCGCCAGAAAATGGGCAACTTTGGAAAGCCGGTCAATGACGACAAGAATAGCATCATTACCTTTCTGCGATTTGGGAAATCCAGTGACGAAGTCCATTTCAACATGGTCCCATTTCCATTCAGGAATAGAGATAGGTTGAAGATTCCAGCAGGCCTTTGATGCTCTGCTTTGATTCGGCGACAAACGTCACACTCAGCAACATAACGAGCAATGTCCTGCTTCATATTAGACCACCAGAATCTTTGACGAATATCCTGGTAGATCTTTGTACTACCAGGATGGATGGACAGAGGCGTATCATGGGCTTCTTGCATAACCCTTCTAGTCTTATCCAGGTGTTCCTTCGAACATGGTACCACTAGGCGGCCTTTGAAATACAAGGCGCCATCATCGGTGATAGTGAAGAATGAGGGCTTTCCTTCTGCTAGATGGCGTTTAATCTTATGGACTTCAGAGTCATAACCTTGAATAGTCTTTATACCAGCTACGAGATCTGGTACGACATCCAGGGTATTTAGAGAACCCTTAGTAACAACAAGAAGATTCATCTTGCGGAACTCCGGGGGAGGGGGGGTGAGTGCTCCAGGAGGAACAATATGGAGGTTCAGCTTTCTAAATTCTTCGACAAGCGAGGGCTGAACTTTGAGAACCTGGAGGTGGTTGCAGTAAGACTTGTGGCTTAAGGCATCAGCCATTACATTAGCCTTGCCGGGGGTATAGGATATACCCACGTCAAAGTCTGCAACAGTCTCCATCCATCTTTGCTGACGGAGGTTCAGATCTGGCCGAGTAAACAGATACTTCAGACTTTGGTGATCGGTGAATATCTCGCAACGATTACCTAGAAGGTAGTGTCGCCACTGCTTCAGTGCATGAATGACAGCAGCAAGCTCGAGGTCGTGAACTGGGTAGTTTTCTTCGTGAGGGCGCAGTTGACGAGAGGCATAAGCAATCACTCTGCGCTCTTGCATTAGGACACAACCAAATCCTTGACGGGAAGCGTCGCAGTAAATGACGAAGTCCTTCTTAGTATCAGGTGGAGCAAGCACGGGGGCAGAAGTCAACTTGTCTTTGAGCGCCTGGAAACTTTCCTGACACCTGTCTGTCCATTCGAACTTGACACCCTTATGCAACAGATTAGTCAGAGGCCTGGCAATCTTGGAGAAGTTCTCGACGAATCGACGGCAATAGCTGGCGAGACCGAGAAAACTTCGGACTTGCTTGACGTTCTTCGGAGGAGTCCAATCGAGAATAGCCTGAACTCGTTCAGGGTTGACGGCAATACCATCCTTGGAGATGACATGCCCAAGATAGGTTACTTCGGGGAGCCAGAATTCACACTTGGAATACTTAGCATACAATTGATGTTCTTGAAGCTTCTCCAGCACCAGACGCAGATGTCCAGCATGTTCTTCCTCGTTCTTGGAAAATACAAGGATGTCGTCTAGATAAACCACGACGAAATTGTCGAGGTAATCCATGAATATATAGTTCATCAGACGAGAGAAGGTGGCGGGAGCATTCGTTAAGCTGAATGACATGACGGTGTACTCGTATGACCCATACCGAGTCACGAAGGCGGTTTTTGGGATGTCCTCTTCACAAACTCGGATCTGGTGGTAACCCAACCTCAAGTCAAGTTTGGAGAACACTGATGAGCCAGCCAGTTGATCATAAAGATCATTGATTCGAGGAAGAGGATATTTATTCTGAATGGTAGCTTGGTTTATAGGACGGTAGTCTTGGACTAAGCGGTTTGTCCCATCCTTCTTCTTAACAAAGAGAGAAGGTGCTCCCCAAGGAGAGCAACTTGGGCGAATGAAACCTTTGACAAGAGATTTGTCAATTTCCTCCTTAAGCTCAATGAGTTCATGCGGCGGCATCTTGTAGGGTCGTTTAGCTATAGGGGTGGTGCCGGGCTTCAAGTCGATGATGAATTCGACAGCTCTAGCAGGGGGAATCCCTGATGTTTTTCTGGGAAGACGTCTTGGAATTCATGAACGGCGGGAATGTTTTCAATGCCCTCGAGTGGTGCAGCGTTCAACGCATTCAAGGCATAAACACGTGCCTCGGCGTTCTGAACTAGATGAGCTTGGTAAGCAATTATTTCATCAGAAGGGTGTAGCAGATGGACGACCTTAGTGGCGCAAACTATAGAAGCAGTATGCGCTTTCAACCAATCCATTCCCAGAATGAGGTCGATGCTACAGGACTTTAGTATGATGGGGGAGGCAAGAAATTCCAGTCCTTCAATTTCAACGGGAACGTTGTGACTAACCATAGAGGTTTGACACTGGCCCGCAGGAGTGTGTACCACAATCGCAGTGTTCATCTCTTCGTATTTAATGCCATGCATGAATGCAAACTCAGCTGATGTCACGGAGCCAGTCGTCAGCATCCAGAGGCTGAGTTGAGCTGAGGTACACGGTTGGGTTGAGGCACATGAAATCCTGCAGAGTCACTTGGGTTGGCTGCTGGTTCATATTGGGGCGAGGAAACTGAGCCATAATATTCTTCATGAACTGACGATTCAGCTCAAACTGTTGCATCATCCCAGTCATGTACTCAGGCGGTGGTGGGGCGTTGCCACCACGACCACGACCACCTGGTCTAACCATCCTGCTAATATATAACAGGGGTAGTTCAGCATTGAGAAATTTGCAAAGACAAGAATCATTCATGATGAAACATGCACAACGAAAGCAGCACGATAGATACTACATAGTAGTCGGCATATCTTACAAAAGAGATCATGCATAGAGTTCGTTACACAGAGTTCGGTACACAGGCTAAGACATCATAGGCGGCACACAGGCTCGCGGCGAATGCATCTAACACTAACAAGCAAGTCTACATCAGTCCCATGCGGTACTGCGGAGGTAGGTGTAACCCGACAGCTGGTAGTGACGCGAAGGGAAGACCTCCACGCGAGTAGCCTGGGGTCCGCGGATACTCTGGTGCGGAACCCGATGCGCAGGCGGCAGGAGAGGACCCAATGCAGGAGAGTAGCCTCCCACATCTGGCCAGCCGACGCCCTGGGGCACCACGGTCCGGGTAGGGTAGATCGCAGAATGCGACAGATCACCAGAGCGGACAGAGGGGTGCAACAGCATTAGAGCACGATACAGGTGCTGACGGGTGGTGTACAGCTCGTGGCGAAGAGCTCGATTAGCTCTATCCAGCCCATCAGCATGCAGAACCAGGTTCTGATGGTAGAAGGGCTCTCGGGTGACAGTGGAGTAGGCAGCAGTGTAGTATCCCTCCGCACCAACATCGGATGCGATAGCAATGTTCCTGAAGGGGGAGGTATCCAACTCCTGATACTCTCCACAAAGATGTGTTAGAGCAGCATAAGCAGCATCGTGGACCGCCATATCGATAGTCACTCCAACACCATGAGCAGTGTGTAGCACGGTAGTGGAGTCATACTCCCGAGAGTAGAGGTGGACGATGGCACGGTACTGCTCCTGGTTGAAGTCCTGATACTCCTCATAGACGGTGTACTCAGGGTGCCAGCGATAACCCAGATAGGTCATCATCTCAACCAACACAGCAGGTGATCCTGAGGCACCAATGGCCGTCGTGTGGCACACGACCTGCCTCGTGGGTTCCATCTGAAAACAAAGATGTTTTCACAGGAGTCAAATGACAATGTGGATAATGTTCAAATACTACTCTAAGAATAACTAGGGCTTATCCAACTTTGGGGTGAACGTGGTCACGGGATCCTAGTGTTAGAGTTAGTAAAATCGTTTAACCTGAGTAGGAGAGAGTTCAGAGTACCAGAGTAAGGATCGAGGAGTAAAAGATCCTAATACCACCCAGATGGCGACGTGGGCCCGTAAGGCACACAGCCATGTTAGTAAAAGTTTTTGTAATGTCTAGACTCAACTTCGGCCAAGGAGTGTGGAAGGGGGATTCCTACAGGCAGTCGGCTCTGATACCAACTTGTGGCGCCCCCAATTTGACCGTACACTAATCATACACGCAAACGTGTACGATCAAGATCAGGGACTCACGGGAAGATATCACAACACAACTCTACAAATAAAATAAGTCATACAAGCATCATATTACAAGCCAGGGGCCTCGAGGGCTCGAATACAAGAGCTCGATCATAGACGAGTCAGCGGAAGCAACAATATCTGAGTACAGACATAAGTTAAACAAGTTTGCCTTAAGAAGGCTAGCACAAACTGGGATACAGATCGAAAGAGGCGCAGGCCTCCTGCCTGGGATCCTCCTAACTACTCCTGGTCGTCGTCAGCGGGCAACACGTAGTAGTAGGCACCTCCGGTGTAGTCGGAGTCATCGTCGACGGTGGCGTCTGGCTCCTGGACTCCAACATCTGGTTGCGACAACCAGGTAGAAGGGATAGAGGGAAAAGAATGAGAAAGCAACTGTGAGTACTCATCCAAAGTAGTCGCAAGCAAGGAGCTACACTACATATGTATGCATTGGTATCAACTGGAATAAGGCTATTATATATGGACTGGACTGCAGAAAGCCGGAATAAGAGGGGGATAGCTAGTCCTTTCGAAGACTACGCTTCTGGCAGCCTCCGTCTTGCAGCATGTAGAAGAGAGTAGACTGAAGTCCTCCAAGTATCATCGCATAGCATAATCCTAACTGATGATCCTCCCCCCGTCGCCCCGTGAGAGAGCGATCACCGGTTGTATCTGGCACTTGGAAGGGTGTGCTTTATTAAGTATCCGGTTCTAGTTGTCATAAGGTCAAGGTACAACTCTAAGTCGTCCTGTTACCGAAGATCACGGCTATTCGAATAGATTTACTTCCCTGCAGGGGTGCACCACATAACCCAACACGCTCGATCCCATTTGGCCGGACACACTTTCCTGGGTCATGCCCGGCCTCGGAAGATCAACACGTCGCAGCCCTACCTAGGCACAACAAAGAGGTCAGCACGCCGGTCTAAATCCTATGGCGCAGGGGTCTGGGCCCATCGCCCTTTGCACACCTCCACATTGCGAACGCGGCCGGTGAGCAGACCTAGCAACCTCCATTACAAAGGAAGTTGCGTTACGCGGTCCAACCCGGCGCGCGCCACTCAGTCGCTGACGTCACGAAGGCTTCGGCTGATACCACGACGTCGAGTGCCCATAACTGTCCCCGCGTAGATGGCCAGTAGCCAGACTCAGATCAAATACCAAGATCTCGTTAAACGTGTTATCTTGAAGACACCGCGAACGCCGACCAGGGCCAGGCCCACCTCTCTCCTAGGTGGTCTCAACCTGCCCTGTCGCTCCGCCACAAAGATCCACCCAGAGGGCCGTCGGGACAAAGGTCCTTTCAGCCCCAATCCGTGAATCACTCGCGGGTACTCCTCGAGCCAACCCGATTTTAGTCATCACATGTATCATGTATAAGGTATATAGTATATACCCGTGATCAACTCCCGAGTGATCACGGCCCGATAGTATAGCATGGCAGACGGACAAGAATGTATGGCCACTGATGATAAACTAGCATCCTATACTAAGCATTTAGGATTGCAGGTAAGGTATCAACAGTTGTAGCAACAATGACGGGCCATGCATCAGGATAGGATTAACGGAAAGCAGTAACATGCTACACTACTCTAATGCAAGCAGTATAGAGGAGAGTAGGCGATATCTAGTGATCAAGGGGGGCTTGCCTGGTTGCTCTGGCAAGAGAGAGTGGTCGTCAACACCGTAGTCGTACTGGGTAGCAGCGGCGTCGGTCTCGGTGTCTATCGAGAGAAGAGGGGGAAGAAACAATAAATATAATGCAAACAAATGCATGACGATGCATGACATGACAAAGCGTGATGCTAGGTGTGCCCTAACACGGTACGAGGTGGTACCGGTGAAGGGGGGGAAACATCCGGGAAAGTATTCCCGGTGTTTCGCGTTTTCGGACAGATGAACCGGAGGGGGAAAGTTGCGTGTTTGCTATGCTAGGGATGCATGGCGGACGAATAGGCTGCGTATCCGGGTTCGTCAAGTCGTTCTGAGCAAATTTCATGTAGAAAGTATTTTCATCTGAGCTACGGTTTATTTTATATTAATTTTAAAAGATTTAAATCATTTTTAGGATTAATTTAAATATTTTAATTCAACATTATCCAAAATAATAAAAGATGACGTCAGCATGACATCATGCTAACATCAGCAATCAACTGAGCAATTGACTGGGTCAACTATGTGTGGGACCCGCATGTCATTGATTGATTAGGCTAATCAGGGGTTAATTAAGTTAACTAGTAATTAGGTTAATCTAATCAAAGTTAATTAATTTAATTAATTCTTTAATTAATTAATTATCATTTTAATTAATTTTAATTATTATTTATTCATTCATTTTTTAAAATTAATTTAATTAGTATTATTTTTTATTTCGTTTTCGTTCACAGGGGATGAGCCCCGTTGTTTGTGGCATAGAGGCCTTGCGGGTCGGGCGCTGGGTGCGGGCGTGGTGCCCGTGCCCGAGGCCGAACGGGGCTGGCCTCGGATGCGGCCCGCGGCATGGGCGCCGGCAGCCAGTGGGGGGCGAGCTGCGGTGGACGGGGCGAGGCCAGGGACGGCACGCGCGTGGTCTCGAAGGCGGGAGCAGCACACGGGGAGGGGGGGCTGCGGGCGGAGCGGAACAGCGGCGTTGTGGGACGCGAGGCAGGCGAGGCACGGACGGGCGCGGTCGGTGCGGCGGCAGGGAGGCGGGGGGAAGCAGCACCAGGGCGCGCGGCCGTGCGGCGTTCGCGGGCGGAGCCGTGCGGGGCGGGCGACGAGCGCGCGCGTGCGTGCGTGAGTGGCGGCCGGCCCGGAGCGTGAGCTCCGGCACGCGGGTGCAGCCGAGCAGCGCGGCCGGCGAACAGAGAGAGAGGAGGGCGCGGGGAGGCGCAGGCGCATGGTGAGCGCGGGCGCACGCGGCGAGCGCGAGTGCACGTGGGGGGAGGGACGTGCAGGGGAGGGGAAGCTCACATCGCGGAGCAGGGAACGGGGCAGTGGGCTCGGGGAAGGTTGGGGGGGCCGACGGGGACGAGCGACGGAGTGGAGGAGGACGGCGAGGTGGCGGCGTCCGGTGAGGGAGGTCCGGCGGCGTCGTGCGGTTCCAGGCGGCGGTGGCCTCCTCTGGATCCCGATCCAGATCGGGAGGGAGGAGGGGGAGAGGAGATATTTTCGGAGGGGGGGTTGTGCGGTTAGGGTTTTGGGGTCTCAACGGTGAGGGGGGGGGATAAGGGGAGAGAGTGGCCGGCTGGGCCTTTGCCTAGTTGGGCCGGTGGCCAAATGGGCCGGCCAGTTGGGTCGGCTGGCCTCGGGGGTTCTTTCCCCCCCCCCCCCCCCCCTTGTTTGTTTGTTTGTTTTCTGTTTTCTTTTATTATTTCTTTCTTTTCTGTTTTAATTCAATTTAAAATATCTATGCATTTTATAAAATTGTATCTTCTACACCATAATTATCTATGTAATATTTAGTACAAACCGAACATTTTAGTTTAATATTTTGAAAACTTTTATCGTTTATCTAGAATTTGAATTTTGAATTCGAACGGGGTTGAATCATCGCGAGATTAACAACAGTAATCGTGGTGATGTGGCATTGTTAGCAATGATTACTGTAGCTTAATTATCCGGACGTCACAGGCTCTCTTTCCCTTTCTCTGTTTTCCCCAAATCTTGTATCCAGAGATTGTAACCCTAAATTGCTACCTGAATTCGTGAGTTGAGTGCTAGATCGAGCAATATAACAGTGGGTTGCTTACAAATACACTGCCAAGAGGTGAAGAAATAACAGCCCCCATTTTCACATATGTTTTTTCACACATCACAACAGCTCCCATTTTCACAAATATTTTTTCACACATCACAGTAAAAACAAAATTCACCCATGTCACATACTCAGCTAGCAGAAAGGCAGATAAAAATTACTCAGTTAGCAGAAGAGCAGGAAAAAAAAGTACTCGGCTAGCAGAAAGGCGGGATTTGGAATCCATTTTCAATCTACAAGTTTCACATGTTACATTTATATACAAATCCAAAAGGTCCTTTCAACGTGACAGAAAATAACTGTACAGCCTAGAACCGTATATATACAAAGAAAGAGCACGTGGATCAATGTGTACTGCAAATATAACATCATAATCTCACGCCAGCGGAAGTTCTTCAATGCATTTGACACCTCCTGGACAAAAAGGTTGGAGGGAAGGACTAATGCTCCGACTTCCATGCAAAATAATCTTATCATTCGATCGTGAAATGATGATCCCCATGAGAAAAGTTAGTTCTTGATGGACCTCTGCTGTTGCCCGCTCAACTGAGCACTGCAGAGATGACTCCTCAAATTAGTTATGTACCTATGGATACGCTGCTGATTGAATGGTGAAAGGGAGAAGACTGGATTCAGTGGCAAAGCAGTTGCTTCCTGCAATATAAATGTGAGCAGGATGATTGCTTTTGAGTATAGCGCCATTGATCTGCTTTGGCATCCCAAAAGTTCCTTTGTCTGCAAAATAATGTAGATAAAGTCAAAAGAAAACATCAACTATAATCAATACATGAATAACACATTAACAACGGATCAAAAGTGGAGTTCAGACAAGATGAGAAATAAGGCAACCCCACTGGTCCATTTACTCAGGTAAGATTTTTTTTTTGAAAAGGGGGGACTCCCCGGCCTCTGCAACAGAACGATGCATACGGCCATCTTATTAAACCAAATAAATAAGTTCCAACAAGGTCTCAGTCTCCAACTGAAAAGTGAAAAAAGCTCACACAGAGCCAAAAAGGGCTAGAAACACAAACTAGCCAAATAAAGGACGCCACAACAGGTAAGATTATCATGTATAAATTGAAAAATGGTGAAAAACAGTGCTCTTGTAGCAGGGGTAATGATTTATGTCCCGTATAGTTTCATAAATGCAGAATTGTGCTATTTGGACGGCCTCGCTGAAGTCACCAAACACCTAAAGAAAACTAGGAAAGTGTGGTTTTTGCTGAACCATTAAAATCATAATATTCCGAGATTGAAGAGAGAAGGGTGTGAAAGGTCTCTTTAGCTCCTGGAACTAAACTGAGCCCACCAGTTTGTCTGCCTGTGTAGTGCGCAGCCATGCTCAGTTCAGCTCCAATGTTTAATATGTTATTGCTTAGTGGCAACCTTGTGTTCTGGCAAGTCATCACAATATCACCTTGACTTAGAGCAAAGTGTTTCAGCAAATGATATCCAAGTACACTCCATGAAGTACTTTTCAATACACCATTATTTAGCAGCGACCATGTGTTTCAGGAGTGACCCGGAGTGTGTAAAGGAGCCTATTACACATGGCAAGTGTTTCAGCAAATGGCATCCAAGAACTGTGTGAAGGAGCCTATTACACATTTCATAAAACTAGATAGTAGGACAAGATGGCCCGGACTGCCACGCATGATCATTTCTGCTTGTATCATTGTTCATAAAAAAATATTTCTTTTTAAAATACAAAAATACTACGTTCTCATCCTTGTTTTCTACAGTAGTTTTCTACTAATAGGCTTATAACAAGAGAACCAACTGCCTGGACAACCAGTGGTAAATCCTGAGCATCAGTGTATTACTTCATTTGAACAATTTCCTGGTAAATATTAACTGAATTATGCATGTGATTGTGAATGAAAATCAGGTGTAACATCCATGATGTGCATAGAGAAATCAAATCTAAATCAGCCATCTAAGGGACTTAGATAGTGATACTTACAGCGCCACTTTTCCCATATACTAAAGCAGTTTGGAATATGATCTCCATTGCGTCTGGCATCTCAGTGTTATCTAGAAACAGAAAAAGGTTACGGTAAAAGCAAATATTATACTTGTGCAAGAAGATAAGTGGATGAATGTTCTAACCATTGTTCTCCCGCAACCTATGTGATATCTTCTCAGCACGGTCATATGCCTTGATGAACCCACTTTCAACCCAGTAACGAACAGAAGCCGGCCTAGTGAAATCCAATCCATGCGCTACATTCGGGGATAGACGCTGATCACTCTTAGGAAAGTAATTCTCTTGTGCAAATGTCGAAAAACTTCCATCATCTAAAGCATCCGGCAATAAGCTACATGCATTAAGCGCCTCTTTCCAGATAGCAAGTATCACAAGTTCAAGTGACAGTGCCTCCAGGTCCAGCCCTTTAAAAAGCTGTGTATAACACAGAAAAGCAAACATAGGTGAGGTTGAGATGAATTTGGGATTACTGTTTCCAAATTATCAAATAAATACCATAGCGAAGATCATCAAAAAGATATTTGAGACAGTGCGACAGAGACTTATGAAAAAAACTCCATGTAACAAAAACTGAGAAAAAAGAAGTGCCAGCCACACCATGGTTTGTTGAAAGGTCGTGAGTTTGACATTAAACAAAAACGCAGTAAGTCTAGACAAAATGAAAACATGCCTACAAGGGATATACAGAGTAGAGAAAGCATGGTGGTCCAATTAGAGGCAAACCAGTTGTACTAACACTAAATATCCTTATTAACGACACATTGAAATCTACACTGCTACATGTCCTCAAAAATCTATGCTGCTAGCTCAAATTACCCGCAGAAGTAAAAAACAGTGACTGATCATGAAGAAAATCTAAAAAGCTAAGGAGTTCCAGTTTGAATACTGGACAGAATGAAGATGAACATGCTGTTCAGTATTCAATAGACATGATACTAATTGCCACTGCAGCAGCAGTAGTACCTTCTCCTGAGCAAGTTCTGTGAGAATGACAATATACTGATTCAGTAGGTGAAGCCTTGTATAACAGTCAAGTGGCCTCCCTCGCAGATTTTCCATAGTAGTTGACTCACGGGAAGCGGACAGTGGAGTACATCCATGGGATTTCACTCTATAGAGTGAGTCTCTGTTTTGACTCTGAACAGGCCCACTGATAGTGGATATATCATCACAGCGGGGTCTTGCACCTGTAACATCCTTCATTGGTTTCTCAAGTGAAGACAGCAACTCCATGGAAGTAGTGTTCGCCTGAACTAGTACATATTCTCGTTCAATCCACTCCCATGAATCAAATACTGCAAAATATACAAAATTAGTGCCTAAGCAGAGGATATAAAATACAAATTATACTTATAGACAGTGTCCAGCGTACCTTTTGAATCTACACTTTCAGACTTTACTTTGACGACAGCAGAAGAGACAGTTTGGCATGTATCCCTTAAATCCAGAGCATGATGGGATTCATCCATAATTTCACTGTTCCTGAAAAGGCATAATCAGCAAGATTCAACAATCGAGATAAATATGACGACACAACCAAGCCAAGTGCAAAATGGCATGCTTCTAACTATTCCAAAAAGGTTCAGGAAATCTAGAAAAGATTGCAGGATTGCTGCACAAAGAGTAGTTATCCCCATTTATGAAAAGCTCATGATGAAGTCAGTCGCGCATTAAATTGTGATGCGCACCAGAACAATTCCAAATCTAATCTACATGCAGTTGCAAGGACAAAAAAAAGATGAGCAGAGCTTGCATATATGAGCTCACTCGTACAGAATTTGACCATTCCCCGTGGTTTTTGTACATTTCTTTTTGGGGTATACATGCATGCAGCTTCTCATATGGGCACTTGGACAGCAGGCAGCTGAGTTAAACTTACAGGACTTGATACAGAAAAAGTTCTAAAAGCAAAGTAGATTACTCAAAGCTACCCCATGGACTTGTGATTTTTAAACACTACCACCAGAGTAACAGGAATACCTTGCTGTTGCCAAAAAGTTGTGATTAAAGAATTCCTCAAAAGGCATTCTCTCCGCTGCAAAATTGAAAGCAATTTTCAATCTGATTCTGCGATGAATGGCTAGATTAAATGGCCTAAAAGAAAGTTGAACAAAGATTACTGCAGTGAGTATTAATTATCATACGCCTTATTTCCAGACACAAAATGAAGTGAAAATGGCAGACCCACCTGGATCAAGGCATATGAGTCTTCTGCACAGGTCAATAAACTCAGGATGTAAATCAGCCTCTATATCTGGAGGGAAACTGAGGCCACTAGATGACAATACTTTTTCGCGCAGCTGTAATCCGTCAACAAAGCGCAAGCAGCAGTGTGTTAAGCTATATATGTGTATTGCGATTATGGGAGTACAACTAATGGTACAGTGTTACAAGCAAACCTCCACTCTATTCTCCCCAAGAAATGGTAGCTCCCCTGTTATTAGCTGGAAAAGAATGACTCCAACACTCCATAAATCTGCCTGCAAAGTTTTCAGGTAGACATTATTGCCTGGTTAATTTTAAGATCCGTGAATTTAAAGCGGTTAATAAACATACCTTTGCATCATATTTATCCCCTCGCCAGATTTCTGGGGCCATATAATATGGAGAGCCACAAAAAGTGGCAGCCAAATTTTCATGCATCAGAGATCTGAAGCGAGAAGATAGTTTTCAGTTGTACACTTGCACTTATAAAAAAAACTCAATGAAACAGAAAGAGAACTCACAATGAGTACAGAATTCAGAACCAACATGCTTGGAGCAAATGTGAGTATTAATAAGACCAATAAACCATGCCGTTGTGGAAATAAAAACACTTGACAGCAGATAAAAATTATAAATATTTTGGTATTGGTCTGCATCTCCCCAATAATTTCAATCTTTAGAGAAAGAAAGATAGTCCTATAACTGCGACACTGAGAATAAACCTCTCACCTGGCAAACCCAAAATCGCCAATTTTCAATGTAATGGCGTCCCCATCGGTTTTTAGCAGAAGGTTCTGCGTGATTCACAGCTCAATCAGTACGGAGAAAATAATGCATCTCTGAAGATAACCGATGGAACAAGTAAGCAGGCCAGATAAATAACTACACAAATTTTCCACATGTAATTTGTTATTGATGACTGAAGTTCAAATACAAGCATGAGTGAACAGTGAACAGCACAATTCTCTACGCAGTTTGGCATTTGATGGTAAACTGACATTGATTGCGGCTATAAATGTAAGCTTAGCTTTTGACCAATAATTTAAGTTCAGTTGATAATTATGGAAACCCTTTTACACGGGACCCTACTCTTAGTTTTGGCGCTTAGCGCAAAAAAAACATCACAAATTACTGATCGGGCCCAATTAGCGACAGATTCCATCCAAAAATACCTAAAAAGTTCACGCCCAGACCAGCCGTAAACCCTAAGAAATCCAACAGAAAAGGGCATAAGATCTAACCTGGGGCTTGAGGTCCCGGTGCACGATCCTCTCGCCCCTCAGCACCTTGAGCCCCTCGGCTGATGATTCAAAACAGCAAACAGCAGTGGCGCATCAAAACATATACAGTCCCAGGATATACAGTAATAAAAAGGGGAAAGGGAACACTCGGCTCGATTGGGAACTCACCGAGCTGCCGGGCGAAGTCCCTGGCGGTGGCCTCCGGCAGCCGGTTGCGCGGCCCGCCGTGCGTCTGCCTGTAGGCCTCGAGGTCGCCCCCGTCGCAGTACTCCAGCACCAGGAACAGCTTCTCCCCCGTCTGCGGCGAAAACCGCGAGGCATTTTTTACCACACTGAGTTCGATCGCGACTACAGTAGTAGCGCGGACTGCAGGGGCTGGAGATTTGGTGAAGGGGGGACACCTACCTCGATTGTGTTGATGAGGCGCAGGATGTTGGGGTGGGAGAGGCTGCCGAGGATGCTCATCTCCTGGAGGATGCCGCGGCGGACGTGGTCGTCGACGCGGCGGCGGTCGATCTCCTTGACGGCGACGCGCGCGCCGGTGGGGGCGTGCACGGCGCGGAACACCTCCGCGAACGTCCCCTTCCCCACCATCTCCCCCAGCTCGTACTCCCCCACCACCCGCGGCGGCGCCGCCCTCTCCTCCTCCATATCGCCTCCGCCGCAGCCGGGCCTGGTCGCCGTCGCCGGCCGGCGAGTTCGTATTGGGGGCGAGCGAGACGAGAGCGTGTACTGCTGCCGTGCCGGTGGTGGTTTGGATTACGGCACGGGGCCCGCGTGCTGGTGGTGGCCTCTCCCGATGGGGGAAAGGATATTTGGGGGCCGTGGCGGTCAATCTAGCTAGAGAGGCCCCACATGTCAGAGACCTCGTATAGGAAACGGTTTGCTCGATACGGCGGGCCGTGCCGTCAGTGGGTGCGGACGGCTTCTTTCTTTATGCTCGGGTGGAGGCCCACCCGTGGGAAAGCAGGGTATGGCCCGGCGTGTGCCTTTGCAAGCTTTTTAAAACTGTTTCCTCTGCGAGTGGGTGTCCTGTGGCACAAGCTGTTGCTTCATAGCATAGGCTACTAGTGCGGTGACGTGACAGGTGTCGTGTGATGGGACAAAATCACTGTTTTGACCTTTTAACAAAAAATTAGCACGTTTTGACCTTAGTTTGTAAAAAAGTTAAATCTAACCCTTTTCCTATTGTATACACGTTGGCGTAGAAATATATGGACTACTGCCATGGTCAACGGCGATAGACTTTTGGCCAATCCTAGCTATCAAAAATGATGTGGCAAAGGCTCATGTACGCAGCCGCCTCCTCCCCTGAGAAAAGCCTACGGTTTCTTTATCTTCTGACAGTGCCGGCGCCGGTCTGCCTCATCTTCAGTGGTCTTAGGACCATGGCGACGCGACGGATCCTGGGTCTTGCTGGTGGAAGGCTCTGTTTTTATATTGTCGGTGTAATGGGACACGGATACCCCGAAGACGGCGAGATAATATTTCAAGACATCGGGGCTAGCGAAGCCCCTCAGTCCGACTGCCCGGCCGCTCCTGCCGGCTCCCCGTCCGACTGCACTACCTGGCCGGCCGCCGACTGCCGGCCGCCGACTACGCCAACCGGTCGGCTGCCGACTACAGCCTGACCCGACATCGACGAGACAACCGTACCGCGGCGCCATCATCTACAGTGTACCGTGTCCCCTGGGTACTGATTTATAAAGTATCCCAGGGGACAAGCATGGCATGTGCCATGCCACTAGCCATGCCTACTTGGCTTGGCATGTAAGCTACCCCAGGTAGCTTACATCCCACGCCACTACCCATGCCACTAGCTAGCTAGCTAGCTACATGCCTACATGGCTTACATGGTAAGCCAACCCCCACTATATATACCACCACACATCCATCCATCCAGAGGATGGCCACTCACGCCCACACACAAGCTAGCAAGCAAGCTAGCTTTCCATCCATCCATCACACAAACCCACACATACGGCCATTAGCATGGCCGGCCACTAGACGCCTGGTATACGCATTTACCAGACCGGATGCCTACGGCACCGACCCCATATACAGCTCCAGGAGCGCTTTGTACTGCCCGATGTACACCTCAGATATATATACTCAGACATGCAGGAGTAGGGGTATTATCTCTCCGGAGAGCCCCGAACCTGGGTAAACCGCCGCGTGCTACTCGCATACCCGCTCCCGGTCCTATCAGCAGCAGTCCTACCCACACACTAAGCCCTTGTGGCATCTGTCGACTCGCAAGCACCCCGTGAGAAATACCACGACAGTTGGCCCCTTAATCTTATTTTTAATTCCTCCTCCTCTATGTCCCCTTAATCTTATTTTTTAATTCCTTTATACTTAAAGAATTTTTACTACATGCAGGAGTGACATATGGCGGACGACAGAACCGAGTCGCTTAGGGATCCGGAGGCTGAACGTTATTTAATGGACATCATCAACAACGAGATTCCTTATGTGCCGGGCTCAGAATATGAGCAACAAGAGGATGTAGTCTCTTCTTATATGAACCTTGACGGTGACGATGATCGAGAAGGTGAAGGAACGGACATTGTCGACGGAGGTCAACCGTCAACAACCGACGATCTCCAATTGCAAGAAGCAACCACCTCCGGCGAGGTATATATATACATTGAGAGCCTCTCGTGATACAAACTTACTGAAATGTGAATACATATGTATTAACGCACGCGACTCTCTTTCTTTTTTTAGCCCTCCGGATCGAGTACGACAAAGCAGCGCGGCAAATCCATGGCGATGAAAACAGGAGAAACATATGCCATTGAGTCTGTCAGTGAAACCGGCAAGCCCCTACAGCACACCTCAAAGTTTGTCAACCAATGCGGAGTCGTTGTTAGAGACAACGTCCCGATCACCGTCCAGGAATGGAAAGAGCCAAAGAAGGCACGTCTTGGTTTCAGTTTTGTCGACAAGAGAACGAAAAAGGATTGCTGGAGAAAGCTTATGGAACATTTCATTCTACCTCCGGAATACAACAAAGTCGATGAATTCGGTAACGAGGTTCCGGGTGGACGTCAGAGGAGGAGGCTAGTTAAAGAGTTCGCTCTTCAGAAGATGGCCGATGCATTCCGGAACTTCAAGAAAAATTTAACCCGTGACTATGTCAACAAGGGCAAGACTCCGGATTTCAATGGACAATATGAGAAACTGAAAGATGATTGGCCAGAATTTGTGAGGCAAAAGCAATCGGACCATTTCAAGGAAATATCAAAAAAAAATAAGGATAATGCGGCTAAGAAAAAGTACCATCATATTATGGGGCCAGGAGGATACCGCCTTGCGGACCCTAGGTGGCAGAAGATGGAGGAGGACCTGAGGGTGCGAGGAATCCCTCTAGGTACAGAGGGATGGGACCCAAGGGCCAAAAGCTGGTGGTACGGGCATGGGGGATCGCTAGACCCGGAGACAGGGGTGTGTGTTCACCGGCATCGACGCTTTGCTCCGACCCAAGCCCTTATTGACGCAATGACCCAAGCTCAAGCGGGCTTGATCAAGTTCAACAGAGAGAAAGACGCACTGACTTTAGCCCTCGGGAATGATGAACACGGAGGACGTGTACGAGGCAAAGGCAAAGTTTCGTGGAAAGTAGGGTTTTCCCAAGACAATGACCCGTACGGTTACAGAAGCCGTAAGAGAAAGACGGACCGGGATGCAGATCTTATGACGAAGTTTGCATCGGAACTCCATGAGTTGAAGCAGACCGTGCATGAACTATTGAAAGAAAAATCGGCTGCAGGGCCGCATGAAGATCATGAAGCGGATTGCGGAAGCCAGCAGCGGAGAAGCAGCGTGGCTTCCACGGATGCCCCGCCTGGTGCTAGTGCACCGATGATCGAGATTCGTGCACCGGAGCCTCACTACCCCGTGGATGATGTAAAGAAGATGAAAGACTGTGATCTGCATTATCCCGTGGGGAACGTTTCCACGAAGGTAGCTAGCGGCAGTGCTTTACCCTGTAAACCTGGAGCACTCCACCACAACAACCCCATTCCATATGGCTATGCTTGTGTCACGGTGGAAGACATAGTCCAAGGGTTTGAGGACCTGGAGATTGACAAACCTACACCCGAAGGGGATAGCAGACTTGGAGATGTCAAGCGCCAGTTCATTCTATGGAAAAAGAAGTACATAGTGTTTCCAGACGAGGCGCCAAGGCTAGCAAGTCCACCCCCCTCCGATGGTGGTGGTGGTGGTGGCGGTGGTGGCGGTGGTGGTGGTCGTGGTGGTTCACCTACACCTCCTTCACGCCATTCGACGCCGTCCCCCGATCCACAACCTCCGGCGGGTACGACGCCCCCCAATCCTCCTTCGGCGGGTACGACGCCCCCCAATCCACCTCCGGCAAAGAAGCAGAAGCAGGCGGACAGCAAGGAAACCTGCTCCTGGACTATTAACCCGGACCCTTATGTACCTAAGACCACAAGGGTACCGGAGCCATCGCTGAAGCCTCTCCTCCCAAGGCCTGGGGAACTTAGTGAAGCTGACCTCACATTGGCCGCGTCTACTGATTATGAGAAATGGAAGGCGGATATGAAGGCGAAAAAAGTGCCTGAGCCCAAGCAAGTATTCACTGAGAAGCAAAAGAAGTGGGCTAAGGATTTTTTGACGACACCGTCCCAAGCCGAGCTGAATATGCCTGACGACTATG
Source organism: Triticum monococcum (assembly GCA_034509565.1). NCBI lineage: Eukaryota > Viridiplantae > Streptophyta > Magnoliopsida > Poales > Poaceae > Triticum > Triticum monococcum. The sequence continues at coordinate 696,944,128 of CM067845.1, forward strand.
GACATGAACTTCGTAGGCAAGCAAAAATATTGAAGGAGGAAGAAAGTAAAAAAAGCGGGAAACAAGTTGACCAGCTCGGGATGCAGAAGAAACAATCGATCCCCCCGCTCATAGTGAAAGCCGGTCCGGAAGAGGACCCCGAGATCATAGCAGCTGCGGCAGCACTTGGATTGACTGTAGCGGCTGCCATGAAACAAGCGTCCGAGATGGGTTTGACTGTTCGTGCCTTCTTAGACCTTGAGGATGCGCCTGCAGGTGAGATAACATTACAATATGTGCGGAAGGGGCCTCTCGTCGAGCCTGAGAAGGAAAATAGTCTACCAACACAAATGCGAAATCTGCTACGTTGGTACAAGCAATTCATAACATGGGCCGACAAAGAATATGTTTATGCGGATGTTACACATGAGCATCACATCAAACGGTACTCTGTAGAAGTTCATATGAGTGAATTATTCCAGCTGTTCAATCTGCGCGCCCTCGACAAATCTATGCTGAGTTGCTACGTTCTGTAAGTGATTTATTTCTACCTCATCTCGTTCTTCATTGCCTGCACTATATATATATTGTCCTAACTATATTGTTGCGTACGCTATTATGCAGATTGAAGATTTGGGAATGCAAAATAAGAAACATCCATGATGTTGGGTTCATTGCCCCACATATCGTTAATGGACATGTGTTAGAACATCACCCCAAAGACATGGAGAAAGACCTGTACAAGTTTCTTAAAAAGCATCAACTCAAAAGTCATATTCTATTTCCTTACCATTTTGGGTGAGTGTTTCTCTCTTGTGCCCATTCTATTTTGTTTACTCCATGCATGGTATGTCTAATCGATGAGTTATGCATGACTGTGCATGTAACGTGTCCGCAGGTTCCACTGGATTCTGCTAAATATTGAACTTCACACCTCCACAGTTCTAATCATGGACTCTAAGGATTCGGATCCAAAGCGTTGGGCCGACATGAGAAAAATGCTGCAAAAGTAATTATTTTCAATCATTTGAGCTCTATATCGATCGGTCTCTTCATTTCCTAATATCAACTAACTAATAAATCCCTTATTCATTTAATTTTCTTTGCCCTGTAGGGTTTGGAGACGGTTCTCAGAAGAAACTGTCGGTGAATTCAAACATGAGCTAGATTTCAGAAAGTTAGTTAATGTGGATAAGCAGCCATCGGGGACCGATCTATGTGGATACTATGTTTGTGAGAACATCCGGAGACAAACCACTGAGCGGAAGGCATCAGCTAGCGTGCGGAACGCGACGGATAACTTGCGGAGGAGGCTTAGTCCAGAAGCTCGCTTCCGACCAATTCAAGAAGAATTAGCAGGATTTTTCATGAGGGAAGTCATCAATCCTAAAGGACAACACTATACCGAGGACGAAGAAATTTATATGCATACCCGAGGTTGAAACTTGTTCGAAGTTGTATATGGTCATCCATCCTAATTGTGTATGGAAACTTGTTCGAAGTTGTATATGGTCACCCGAGATTGAATATATATTATATATTCCTCTTGAATTCTTCTTGTTTGAAATTTCATATGCATGTATATAGAAGCGTAGAATATGTGTACTGAAACTTCATCCAAAATAAAATAAAACACAAAATAAAATATAAAACAAATAAAACACTACAAATTAAAAAGAAACCAGGTTTAGGGGGGCTAAAACCCTAAACATGCGGAGGAGGCCTTTAGTCCCGGTTGGCCACGAGAGCCGGGACTAAAGGTCCTCGGCCCCGACGGACCACGGGCGCCCACGTGGCGGGCCTTTGGTCCCGGTCAGCCACAAGAACCGGGACTAAAGGCTTTTGTCGCGGTCCGTAAGAGCCGCGGCTAAAGGGGGGGGGGTCTTTAGTCGCGCTTATTTAGTCCCGGTTGCACAGCCGGGACTAAAGGCTGTTGCGAACCGGGACTAAAGGGCTTTTTTCTACCAGAGTATAAACAAATGTGATGGGATATTTGGGTACGTGCATTTGAATTGCCGGTGCACGAATTGTTTTTTGTTAATTTTTTGTCCAATAAAATTGAACAATTTGTCAAATTAATGTTAGATATGGATTATTAAAACACATTTTTTACTTACTTATAACTATTTTATAAAATTCTCAAAAAAGATATAAACATATATGATGGGATAGATAAGCGAAAATGCCAAACAAAGACCGAGCTTCATGGAGGCCTTAATTTGAAAAGTTCAAAATTCAAACTTTTCAGTTAAAAAAATCTGTATAAGAATACACATATACCTAGATACATAATGTACATGTGTGCAAATTTTTAGGTCGAAATACGTTAACATAAGAGCTACACAAAGAAGACAAATCTGAGGCTTTTTAACATATGTACTATTCACCCTCAAAGTCCATGAATTTTTTTTGTTTGTGCAGCTTGCAATTTAAGGTATTCCATGCTGAAAATTTCACACACATACACTTTCACATCCTTTGCATACTTGTGTATTTTTTTCCAAAAAATTTGAAACCAATTTTTTTGAATTTTTCAATATAAGGACCTCTATGGAGCTCGGCCTCCAAAATGCCCTACTCGATATATGAGTATGTGTTCTACACCTGCTGGCCGGTGCACGGGTATATGGGTACACATTTGTATGTATCGGTTCGGGCATTAGCGGTACGTATTTGCACTTGCAGATCGATGCACTGGTATTTGAGCACGTATTTGTATGTATGGAGCGGTGCAAGCATTTGGCTATCTATTTGTATGTATTGATTCGGTTTGGGTATCGGATATGTATCTACTATCTACTATCATCACTATAAAAAAAAAGAGGGCGAAGAATCAGATCATCCTATCCATCGAAACCTGACATCCCTCCAGCATACTAAACGCGTTTTACGCTTTAATTACCCACCATGCCATCTATTACCCCTATAAAAAGAAAAGAAGGGCAGATCCAAACAATCATGTCCATTCATCAATAAGATCTAATGGTCCTTAATCCTTTAGTGTTTAACACCACCAACCACGCATTAATAAGCCACTAATGCTGCACCGCGGTTAAAAAAGAGATGCCAACAACGCACGACCTATCGCCCACTCCTCCTCACGCCCGCACGACCTATCGCCTCCTCCTCATCCTCCCAACGGAAGTCACAGCACGGAAGGGCAGCCGCGGGAGCCACCGACCGATGGAGCCACCCTTCGCCGTAGGTCGCCGCGGGAGCCGTCGCGCTCTTAGCCGTGGGACGCCGCCCTTCGCCGCAGGTCGCCGCGGGAGCCGCCGACGGAGCCGCCCGCCGCGCCCTTCGAGCCGCAGGTCGCCGTTCCTCTTCTGCTTCCCGGCGGCTAAATGTGAGCGTACAACCAAGTAAGTTTATTTTACATAGTTGTTTCTTGGTACACTGAATCTCAATTATTCCTAATGACGATTCTAATCATCTGATAGCTGAGCAGCTAAGTCAACCGCTTGCCTCATGTTGGAAATATGCCCTAGAGGCAATAATAAAAGGATTATTATTATATTTCCTTGTTCATGATGATTGTCTTTTATTCATGCTATAATTGTGTTATCCGGAAATCGTAATACATGTGTGAATACATAGACACCAACATGTCCCTAGTAAGCCTCTAGTTGACTAGCTCGTTGATCAACAGATAGTCATGGTTTCCTGACTACGGACATTGGATGTCATTGATAACGAGATCACATCATTAGGAGAATGATGTGATTGACAAGACCCAATCCTAAACATAGCACAAGATCGTATAGTTTGTTTGCTAGAGTTTTTCCAATGTCAAGTATCTTTTCCTTAGACCATGAGATCGTGTAACTCCCGGATACCGTAGGAATGCTTTGGGTGTACCAAACGTCACAACGTAACTGGGTGACTATAAAGGTATACTACGGGTATCTCCGAAAGTGTCTGTTGGGTTGATATGAATCGAGACTGGGATTTGTCACTCCGTATGACGGAGAGGTATCTCTGGGTCCACTCGGTAATGCATCATCATAATAAGCTCAAAGTGACCAAGTGTCTGGTCACGGGATCATGCATTACGGTACGAGTAAAGTGACTTGCCGGTAACGAGATTGAATGAGGTATTGGGATACCGACGATCGAATCTCGGGCAAGTAACGTACCGATTGACAAAGGGAATTGTATACGGGGTTGCTTGAATCCTCGACATCATGGTTCATCCGATGAGATCATCGAGGAGCATGTGGGAGTCAACATGGGTATCCAGATCCCGCTGTTGGTTATTGACCAGAGAGTCGTCTCGGTCATGTCTACATGTCTCCCGAACCCGTAGGGTCTACACACTTAAGATTCGGTGACGCTAGGGTTGTAGAGATATGAGTATGCAGTAACCCGAAAGTTGTTCGGAGTCCCGGATGAGATCCCGGACGTCACGAGGAGTTCCGGAATGGTCCAGAGGTGAAGAATTATATATAGAAAGTGCAGTTTCGGCCATCGGGAGAGTTTCGGGGGTCACCGGTATTGTACCGGGACCACCGAAAGGGTCTCGGGGGTCCACCGGGTGGGACCACCCATCCCGGAGGGCCCCATGGGCTGAAGTGGGGAGGGGAACCAGCCCATAGTGGGCTGGTGCGCCCCCCTTGGCCCACCCCCTGCGCCTAGGGTTGGAAACCCTAGGGTGGGGGGTGCCCCACTTGCCTTGGGGGCCACTCCACCCTTGGCCGCCGCCCCCCTAGGAGATCCCATCTCCTAGGGCCGGCGCCCCCCCCCTTGGGGAGCCTATATAAAGGGGGGGAGGGAGGGGCAGCCGCACCCTTGACTCTTGGCGCCTCCCTCTCCCCTGCTACACCTCTCCCTCTCGCAGTAGAACGGCGAAGCCCTGCTGCGGTGACTGCTGCTTCCACCACGCCGTCGTGCTGCTGGATCTTTATCAACCTCTCCTTCCCCCTTGCTGGATCAAGAAGGAGGAGACGTCACGCTGACCGTACGTGTGTTGAACGCGGAGGTGCCGTCCGTTCGGCGCTAGGATCTCCGGTGATTTGGATCACGTCGAGTACGACTCCCTCATCCCCGTTCTCTTGAACGCTTCCGCTCGTGATATACAAAGGTATGTAGATGCATCCGATCACTCGTTGCTAGATGAACTCATAGATGGATCTTGGTGAAAACGTAGCAAAATTTTTTGTTTTCTGCAACGTTCCCCAACACCTCATGGCCTGAATCTCAATCGTGAATGCATCAGTGACATGAGCCATCCGGCCAGCTTTGCAGGCCACCACATCCCGAGCATGATCCCGAACCACCACACCCCAGGCTGCATGATATTGGCCTGGAACAAATGCGCCGTCAGTGTTAAATTTTAGCGTACCGAGTTGCGGCGCTCGCCATACTGCTGCCTCTTTGTGCACACTCTCCTTTTTCGGACACATAACCTCCATACTGCTGCCTCTTTTGTATTGAAGGATGCACAGTTGTACACTGAGAACTCATTTAGCAGCGCTAATAATCATTTGACTAAATGATTCAGTGCTCAATTCATCTTTGCTCCATTAGGCCCACGAAGCCGTGCACTGAGGTGCTCAACGAAATCCTTTTCCATGAGCTAGCTTCTTTTCTTTCTTCATCTACAAAATGCAGTACATGGTTGTCTAAATATGTGCAGCTTTGTGTAATGGCAATTTGTAGATGACACAATGAAATTATGTAGATATAGCTGAGAAACGTTAATCTATTTGACAAAACAATGGCATCTACAATAGTTCTGCATAATGAAGTTAAGAACAATGTGTGTGAATTCTGAAGATTTTCAATAGTTCGGATGTATGTTAACTTTATAAAATACATGCCTTATCCACCTTCTACTCTTAGTCCTAAAAAATCGTTCTATTGGGTGAAACACTATATATTTTTGTGAGTGCTAATTGTGTATTGGTCAAATGGAATTAGTAAAGTAAAACATGATTGTGGAGTTAACCATGTCACCCTGTTAGTAATCCACACCAGCCCTGTAGGTAACTGGGTCATCACACACAAGCAGAATCTGAATATACGATGAGCAGTGCTTTCTGCAAAACTGCAATTATCTAACTTTTAGCATATAAAAGATCAAAGAGAACAACACTTGCTAATAGACAGTAGTGCTCCAGAGTGTCCCACCGTATATAAGAATTTTTACCCCTCCACTAAAAGATCTATTGGTAATAAATATTTCCTATTGAGACAAATCGTCTGCTGTTCTTTTGTTGAATGGATACAAGGCACCATGCACCTCTCTACTTGCAAAATAAATGCTCTTCTTGGTACACTCATGACAGTAGGCCTTTTAGCTCAAGTTATAGAAGTATATTTTTTAGGGTGCTTCCTATTTGGATATGACGTGCTTTAGTTGGATTGGCTAAAAAGATTGAACATCCCTGTAAATGTATTTGGTTCGATTTTTTTTCTTCAGATGGAGTTGCAAAAAAGATCGAACATTCCCATAAACATGTTAGATCTCCTTTGCATTCGCACAAAAAATGTACCTCATCAATGAAATCTCAACTATATATGTTTCAACCATGTTATGTCAAGTTCTCATTGTTTTGATGGTTTCTAAGAGCATGTGGCAGAGGAGCGGAGGCATGGGACGCAACATGGGGCAGAGGAGCAATGGCGTGATGGTTGCGCAGAGGGAATGTTCGTGAGGATGAAACGGTACATATTTTTAGGGGCTAATTGCAGGGATTAATTAAGCATGCACTTAATGTTGGGGAATGTAGTAATTTCGAAAATTTTCCTACGCACACGCAAGATCATGGTGATGCATAGCAACGAGGGGGAGAGTCTGATCTACGTACCCTTGTAGATCACAATGGAAGCGTTGACACAACGTAGAGGAAGTAGTCGTACGTCTTCTTCCCGATCCGACCGATCCAAGCACCGTTACTCCGGCACCTCCGAGTTCTTAGCACACGTTCAGCTCGATGACGATCCTCGGGCTCCGATCCAGCAAAGCGTCGAGGAAGAGTTTCGTCAGCACGACGGCGTGGTGACGATCTTGATGTTCTACCGACGCAGGGCTTCGCCTAAGCTCTACAACGATATGACTGAGGTGGAATTTGGTGGCAGGGGGCACCGCACACGGCTAAGGAACGATCAACAATGATCAACTTGTGTGTCTTTGGGGTGCCCCCTGCCCCCGTATATAAAGGAGCAGGGGGAGGGGTTCGGCCGGCCAAGGAGAGGGCGCGGGAGGAGTCCTACTCCTACCGGGAGTAGGACTCCCCCCCTCAATCCTATTCCAACTAGGACTCCCAAGGGGAAAAGGAGAGAGAGGGGGGCGGCCCCTTCTCCTAGTCCTAATAGGACTTGGGGAAGGGGGGGGTGCGGCCAGCTATGGGCTGCCCCTTTTCTCTTTTCCACTAAGGCCCAATAGGTCCATTTGCCTCCCGGGGGGTTCCGGTAACCCTCCCGGTATTCCGGTAAAATCCCGATTTCACCCGGAACACTTCCGATGTCCAAACATAGGCTTCCAATATATCAATCTTTATGTCTCGACCATTTCGAGACTCCTCGTCATGTCCGTGATCACATCCGGGACTCCGAACTACCTTCGGTACATCAAAATGCATAAACTCATAGTAACTGTCATCGTAACGTTACGCGTGCGGACCCTACGGTTCGAGAACAATGTAGACATGACCGAGACACGTCTCCGGTCAATAACCAATAGCGGGACCTGGATGCCCATATTGGCTCCTACATATTCTACGGAGATCTTTATCGGTCAGACCGCATCACAACATACGCTGTTCCCTTTGTCATCGGTATGTTACTTGCCCGAGATTCGATCATCGGTATCCAATACCTAGTTCAATCTCGTTACCGGCAAGTCTCTTTACTCGTTCCGTAATAGAACATCCTGCAACTAACTCATTAGTTGCAATGCTTGCAAGGCTTTAAGTGATGTGCATTACCGAGAGGGCCCAGAGATACCTCTCCGACAATCGGAGTGACAAATCCTAATCTCGAAATACGCCAACCCAACATCTACCTTTGGAGACACCTGTAGTACTCCTTTATAATCACCCAGTTACGTTGTGACGTTTGGTAGTACCCAAAGTGTTCCTCCGGTAAACGGGAGTTGCATAATCTCATAGTCATAGGAACATGTATAAGTCATGAAGAAAGCAATAGCAACATACTAAACGATCGGGTGCTAAGCTAATGGAATGGGTCATGTCAATCAGATCATTCAACTAATGATGTGATCCCATTAATCAAATAACAACTCTTTGTCCATGGTCAGGAAACATAACCATCTTTGATTAACGAGCTAGTCAAGTAGAGGCATACAAGTGACACTCTGTTTGTCTATGTATTCACACATGTATTATGTTTCCGGTTAATACAATTCTAGCATGAATAATAAACATTTATCATGATATAAGGAAATAAATAATAACTTTATTATTGCCTCTAGGGCATATTTCCTTCAGTCTCCCACTTGCACTAGAGTCAATAATCTAGATCACATCACCATGTGATTAACATCGATAGTTCACATCATCATGTGACCAATACCCAAAGGGTTTACTAGATTTAGTAATCTAGTTCACATCGCTATGTGATTAACACCCAAAGAGTATTAAGGTGTGATCATGTTTTGCTTGTGAGAGAATCTTAGTCAACGGGTCTGCCACATTCAGATCCACATGTATTTTGCAAATTTCTATGTCAACAATGCTCTGCATGGAGCTACTCTAGCTAATTGCTTCCACTTTCAATATATATCTAGACCGAGACTTAGAGTCATCTAGATTAGTGTCAAAACTTGCATCGGCGTAACCCTTTACGACGAACCTTTTGTCACGTCCATAATCGAGAAACCTATCCTTATTTCACTAAGGATAATTCTGACCGCTGTCTAGTGATCTACTCCTAGATCACTATTGTACTCCCTTGCCCAAATCAGTGTAGGGTATACAATAGATCTGGTACACAGCATGGCATACTTTATAGAACCTATGGCCAAGGCACAGGGAATGACTTTCATTCTCTTTCTATCTTCTGCCGTGGTCGGGTTTTGAGTCTTACTCAATTTCACACCTTGTAACACAGGCAAGAACTCTTTCTTTGACTGTTCCATTTTGAACTACTTCAAAATCTTGTCAAGGTATGTACTCATTGAAAAAACTTATCAAGCTTCTTGGTCTATCTCTATAGATCTTGGAGCTCAATATGTAAGCAGCTTCACCGAAGTCTTTCTTTGAAAAACTCCTTTCAAACACTCCTTTATGCTTTACAGAATAATTCTACATTATTTCCGATCAACAATATGTCATTCACATATACTTATCAGAAATGTTGTAGTGCTCCCACTCACTTTCTTGTAAATACAGGCTTCACCGCAAGTCTGTATAAAACTATATGCTTTGATCAACTCATCAAAGCGTATATTCCAACTCCGAGATGCTTGCACCAGTCCACAGATGGATCGCTGGAGCTTGCACATTTTGTTAGCACCTTTAGGATTGACAAAACCTTCTTGTTGCATCACATACAACTCTTCTTTAATAAATCCATTAAGGAATGCAGTTTTGTTTATCCATTTGCCAGATTTCATAAAATGCGGCAATTGCTAACATGATTCGGACAGACTTAAGCATATATACGAGTGAGAAACTCTCATCGTAGTCAACACTTTGAACTTGTCGAAAACCTTTTGCGACAATTCTAGCTTTGTAGATAGTAGCACTACTATCAACGTCCGTCTTCCTCTTGAAGATCCATTTATTTTCTATGGCTTGCCGATCATCGGGCAAGTCAACCAAAGTCCATACTTTGTTTTCATACATGAATCCCATCTCAGATTTCATGGCCTCAAGCCATTTTGCGGAATCTGGGCTCATCATCGCTTCCTCATAGTTCGCAAGTTCATCATGGTCTAGTAACATGACTTCCAGAACAGGATTACCGTACCACTCTGGTGCGGATCTCACTCTGGTTTACCTACGAGATTCGGTAGTAACTTGATCTGAAGTTACATGATCATCATCATTAGCTTCCTCACTAATTGGTATAGGTGTCACAGAAACAGTTTTCTGTGATGTACTACTTTCCAATAAGGGAGAAGGTACAATTACCTTATCAAGTTTTCTACTTTCCTCCCACTCACTTCTTTTGAGAGAAACTCCTTCTCTAGAAAAACTCCGAATTTAGCAACAAAAGTCTTGCCTTCGGATCTGTGATAGAAGGTGTACCCAACTGTCTTCTTTGGGTATCCTATGAAGACATATTTCTCCGATTTGAGTTTGAGCTTATCGAGATGAAACTTTTTCACATAAGCATCGCAACTCCAAACTTTAAGAAACGACAGCTTAGGTTTCTTGCCAAACCATAGTTCACACGGTGTCGTCTTAACGGATTTAGATGGTGCCCTATTTAACGTGAATGCAGCTGTCTCTAATGCATAACCCCAAAACGATAGTGGTAGATCGGTAAGATACATCATAGATTGTACTATATCCAATAAAGTACGGTTATGACGTTCGGACACACCATTATGTTGTGGTGTTCCAGGTGGCGTGCGTAGTGAAACTTTCACATTGTTTTAACTGAATACCAAACTCGTAACTCAAATATTTTACCTCTGCGATCATATCGTAGAAACTTTTATTTTCTTGTCACAATGATTTTCCACTTCACTCTGAAATTCTTTGAACTGTTCAAATGTTTCAGACTTATGTTTCATCAATTAGATATCCCCATATCTGCTCAAATCATCTTGTGAAGGTCAAAAAATAATGATACCTGTTGCAAGCCTTAAATATTCATCGGACCACATACATCAGTATGTATGATTTCCAACAAATCTGTTGCTTGCTTCATTGTTCCGGAGAACGGCATTTTAGTCATCTTGCCCATAAGGCATGGTTCGCAAGCATCAAGTGATTCATAATCAAGTGATTCCAAAAGCCCATCAGCATGGAGTTTCTTCATGCGCTTTATACCAATATGACCTAAACGGCAGTGCCACAAATAAGTTGCACTATCATTATTAACTTTGCATCTTTTGGTTTCAATATTATGAACATGTGTATCACTACGATCGAGATCCAACGAACTTGTTTCATTGGGTGTATGACCATCGAAGGTTTTATTCATGTAAACAGAACAACAATTATTCTCTGACTTTAATGAATAACCGTATTGCAATAAACATGATCAAATCATATTCATGCTCAACGCAAAAACCAAATAACACTTATTTAAGTTCAACACTAATCCCGAAAGTATAGGGGAGTATGCGATGATGATCATATCAATCTTGGAACTACTTCCAACACTCATCGTCACTTCACCCTTAACTAGTCTCTGTTTATTCTGCAACTCCTGTTTCGAGTTACTACTCTTAGCAACTGAACCAATATCAAATACCGAAGGGTTGCTATAAACACTAGTAAAGCACACATCAATAACATGTATATCAAATATACTTTTGTTCACTTTGCCATCCTTCTTATCCGCCAAATAATTGGGGCAGTTCCGCTTCCAGTGACTAGTCCCTTTGCAGTAGAAGCACTTAGTCTCAGGCTTAGGATCAGACTTGGGCTTCTTCACTTGAGCAGCAACTTGCTTGCCGTTCTTCTTGAAGTTCCCCTTCTTCCCTTTGCCCTTTTCTTGAAACTAGTGGTCTTGTCAACCATCAACACTTGATGTTTTTCTTGATTTCTACCTTCGTTGATTTCAGCATCACGAAGAGCTTGGGAGTTGTTTCTGTTATCCCTTGCATATTATAGCTCATCACGAAGTTCTACTAACTTGGTGATGGTGACTAGAGAATTCTGTCAATCACTATCTTATCTGGAAGATTAACTCCCACTTGATTCAAGCGATTATAGTACCCAGACAATCTGAGCACATGCTCACTGGTTGAGCGATTCTCCTCCATCTTTTAGCTATAGAACTTGTTGGAGACTTCATATCTCTCAACTCGGGTATTTGCTTGAAATATTAACTTCAACTCCTGGAACATCTCATATGGTCCATGACGTTCAAAACGTCTTTGAAGTCCCGATTCTAAGCCATTAAGCATGGTGCACTAAACTATCAAGTAGTCATCATATTGAGCTAGCCAAACGTTCATAACGTCTGCATCTGCTCCTGCAATAGGTCTGTCACCTAGCGGTGCATCAAGGACATAATTCTTCTGTGCAGCAATGAGGATAAACCTCAGATCACGGATCCAATCTGCATCATTGCTACTAACATCTTTCAACACAATTTTCTCTAGGAACATATCAAAATAAACACAGGGAAGCAACAACGCGAGCCATTGATCTACAACATAATTTGCAAAATACTACCAGGACTAAGTTCATGATAAATTTAAGTTCAATTTAATCATATTACTTAAGAACTCCCACTTAGATAGACATCCCTCTAATCCTCTAAGTGATCACGTGATCCAGATCAACTAAACCATAACCGATCATCACGTGAGATGGAGTAGTTTTCAATGGTGAACATCGTTATGTTGATCATATCTACTATATGATTCACGCTCGACCTTTCGGTCTTCGTGTTCCGAGGCCATATCTGCATATGCTAGGCTCGTCAAGTTTAACCTGAGTATTCTGCGTGTGCAAAACTGGCTTGCACCCGTTGTAGATGGACGTAGAGCTTATCACACCCGATCATCATGTGGTGTCTGGGCACGACGAACTTTGGCAACGGTGCATACTCAGGGAGAACACTTCTTGATAATTTAGTGAGAGATCATCTTATAATGCTACCGTCAATCAAAGCAAGATAAGATGCATAAAAGATAAACATCACATGCAATCAATATAAGTGATATGATATGGCCATCATCATCTTGTGCTTGTGATCTCCATCTCCGAAGCACCGTCATGATCACCATCGTCACCGGCGCGACCCCTTGATCTCCATCGTAGCATCGTTGTCGTCTCGCCAATCTTATGCTTCCACGACTATCACTACCGCTTAGTAATAAAGTAAAGCATTACATCACGATTGCATTGCATACAATAAAGCGACAACCATATGGCTCCTGCCAGTTGCCGATAACTTGGTTACAAAACATGATCATCTCATACAATAAAATTTAGCATCATGCCTTGACCATATCACATCACAACATGCCCTGCAAAAACAAGTTAGACGTCCTCTACTTTGTTGTTGCAAGTTTTACGTGGCTGCTACGGGCTTAAGCAAGAACTCATCTCACCTACGCATCAAAACCACAACGATAGTTTGTTAAATAGACTCCGTTTTAACCTTCTCAAGGACCGGGCGTAGCCACACTCGGTTCAACTAAAGTTGGAGAGACAGTCGCCCACAAGCCATCTATGTGCAAAGCACGTCGAGGGAACCGGTCTCGCGTAAGTGTACGCGTAAGGTTGGTCCGGGTCGTCTCGTCCAACAATACCGCCGAACCAAAGTATGACATGCTGGCAGGCAGTATGACTTGTATCGCCCACAACTCACTTGTGTTCTACTCGTGCAAATAACATCAAACCATAAAACCTAGGCTCGGATGCCACTGTTGGGGAACGTAGTAATTTTGAAAATTTTCCTACGCACACGCAAGATCATGGTAATGCATAGCAACGGGGGGGAGAGTCTGATCTACGTACCCTTGTAGATCGCAACGGAAGCGTTGACACAACGTAGAGGAAGTAGTTGTACGTCTTCTTCCCGATCCGACCGATCCAAGCACCGTTACTCCGGCACCTCCGAGTTCTTAGCACACATTCAGCTCGATGACGATCCTCGGGCTCCGATCCAGCAAAGCGTCGAGGAAGAGTTCCGTCAGCACGACGGCGTGGTGACGATCTTGATGTTCTACCGACGCAGGGCTTCGCCTAAGCTCTACAACGATATGACTGAGGTGGAATTTGGTGGCAGGGGGCACCGCACACGGCTAAGGAACGATCAACAATGATCAACTTGTGTGTCTTTGGGGTGCCCCCTGCCCCCGTATATAAAGGAGCAGGGGGAGGGGTTCGGCCGGCCAAGGAGAGGGCGTGGGAGGAGTCCTACTCCTACCGGGAGTAGGACTCCCCCCCTCAATCCTATTCCAACTAGGACTCCCAAGGGGAAAAGGAGAGAGAGGGGGGGCGGCCCCTTCTCCTAGTCCTAATAGGACTTGGGGAAGGGGGGGCGCGCGGCCAGCTATGGGCTGCCCCTTTTCTCTTTTCCATTAAGGCCCAATAGGTCCATTTGCCTCCCGGGGGGTTCCGGTAACCCTCCCGGTATTCCGGTAAAATCCCGATTTCACCCGGAACACTTCCGATGTCCAAACATAGGCTTCCAATATATCAATCTTTATGTCTCGACCATTTCGAGACTCCTCGTCATGTCCGTGATCACATCCGGGACTCCGAACTACCTTCGGTACATCAAAATGCATAAACTCGTAATAACTGTCATCGTAACGTTAAGCGTGCGGACCCTACGGTTCGAGAACAATGTAGACATGACCGAGACCCGTCTCCGGTCAATAACCAATAGCGGGACCTGGATGCCCATATTGGCTCCTACATATTCTACGAAGATCTTTATCGGTCAGACCGCATCACAACATACGTTGTTCCCTTTGTCATCGGTATGTTACTTGCCCGAGATTCGATCGTCGGTATCCAATACCTAGTTCAATCTCGTTACCGGCAAGTCTCTTTACTCGTTCCGTAATACAACATCCTGCAACTAACTCATTAGTTGCAATGCTTGCAAGGCTTTAAGTGATGTGCATTACCGAGAGGGCCCAGAGATACCTCTCCGACAATCAGAGTGACAAATCCTAATCTCGAAATACGCCAACCCAACATCTACCTTTGGAGACACCTGTAGTACTCCTTTATAATCACCCAGTTACGTTGTGATGTTTGGTAGTACCCAAAGTGTTCCTCCGGTAAACGGGAGTTGCATAATCTCATAGTCATAGGAACATGTATAAGTCATGAAGAAAGCAATAGCAACATACTAAACGATCGGGTGCTAAGCTAATGGAATGGGTCATGTCAATCAGATCATTCAACTAATGATGTGATCCCGTTAATCAAATAACAACTCTTTGTCCATGGTCAGGAAACATAACCATCTTTGATTAACGAGCTAGTCAAGTAGAGGCATACAAGTGACACTCTGTTTGTCTATGTATTCACACATGTATTATGTTTCCGGTTAATACAATTCTAGCATGAATAATAAACATTTATCATGATATAAGGAAATAAATAATAACTTTATTATTGCCTCTAGGGCATATTTCCTTCACTTAACTTGGTTGATGGTTGATGGCTTGATGCTCAATATTGGGAGGATTTCAACTTTCTCATTGTTGCGGTCTATGGCGAGAGCAAAGTACAAATGCGATTATTTAAATATATGGACTAGCTAGAAAGCATACCAAAAATATGCTTTTTGAAAGTACCCTTTCCTCTGAACATGTATGTATCCCAGTGCTCCACATTCCACTGAATTCTGGACAAATATGCTACTTCCTATCACTACCTTTTCCTCTATTACTTTATTATATCTTGCTAATTTTGCCTTTTTTTAGAAACATAGTATGCTAATTTTACCCTTTATATCTATTACTGAATTTGTAGATGATTAGATTTTTAGAAAAAAAAATATCCACATCTTGGCGAATTGGCACCGACAAGAAGAAACAGAGTACTGCAATTCAAGTTCATGAAGTTTATGCAGAAATATGTTTTACTTCTAGAGCCTAATAGACTTGGAGCTAATTGCATTTGATTGCTGAAGTACCAGTCAATCTCTTGAGACTGGGTGATGTAATTATTGCAGATCTCTGGGTTGTATGGTACATGAGAAATAACGGTATGTTCAGAGGGGATTTTAACACCTTCCAAATCTATTAACATTTCTTAACACTCTGTCCTGTTGAGCGGGCAGACTCACTTGCCTTTTAGACTTGGTTAGCACTCCAAATGCGGCATTTAACCTCTTGCTGCTGTACCATTATCATCAAATTATATTCAAAACATTGACTCTCTTTGTTAGATCTTTCATACCAAAACACCTTTTCACTTTACATCTGTAAAACTAACATAGAATGGGTACAAAATGGTTTGATGGAGAATGATATGCCAGAATAAGAAATCAGTATCGTTTTTATCTAAAAGTGTTGCTTCTTGCAGGTATGAAGCAGTAACTCTACTAGAGAACATCATGGATATGGAGGTGGAGCACCCATGCTTTTCATAGATATAGATATCGATATTGCCAGGTTCCGGTGAAGGGTAATCATTGTCATATGTGTATTCTGGAAGTTGAAATGATTAAATACATAGTAAGGGCTTCTAAGTCATGGTTACTATGACTTACCACATGGATGGACTTTCCTGTCTCACAGCTTCTGTCTGAATTGCTCGCACTCATCTTGAGTTCTTGACTAAGATATATGTCTGTGCAGCCCCTGAGGATTTGGATGAACAATATGTCAATGTCAACCTAGATGATGGTGACTTCTTCTGCGCCGAGCATCGTCATCAAGGTATTTCTTTCCCCAAACAGAAATTAAAATGTGTAGTGATGGATGAAAATAGAACCTAAATTAAAATGTTATAGCTTGGAACACACTTGTATGCACCAATAAATTCTACTGGCTACCTCCATAAGTGAAGCAAAAACCTTGGTTGATATGATAGTAGACTGTTGGCTGACAGAAACCAATACCCGGATTTGTTGGAACTAGAAACTCCAACTTGTAATGTACTTTCACCATCAACTGCTAAGCCATTAACTTTTTAGTCTTTATGCCTGAGCATTAGGTTTGCGGAAATTATATCGTTAGGTATAATTTTTGCTTACAAACATGCTCTGAACTGGGATGTGTCCATCTGCTTGGAGCTCCAAGATCCATAGAGCAGACAGGTCAGAAGAAATAAGATTGACCTTCTTTCGGAGAAAAGAAAATGAACCGTGCTAAGTTGCGATGATGTTGATGGGAGAAATTATCTATCTACTACCACTATAAAAGCACGAAGTGCGGAGATCCAAAACAACATCTTACGCGTCTATTGATCTCTATATGGTCCAGACCGCTCACTAAAATGTGTTTGATTAAAACACCTGTTTAGCAACCACAATCGTGGAAGCGGTAATCAAAACAGGAACCACCGCACGCCGCACCCGCACACATCCATTCCCATCCCCACGGTAACCTTCACGACTAAATCCACCACTCACACCTCCCCCACCCGCATCGTCTCCTCCTTCCTGCTCCCTCCCCCTCCCCCTTCCCTCGCCTTCTTCGAATGGAGGCCCAATGTAGGGCCTCCACCAAACCCTAATCATTCGGGGGCGATGGCTCGCCCGCCCGCCCGCCACCTGACCTCAATCGGATTAATTGCTCCCAGCGACCGCCCGGTGGTTGCGCCCTCGCCCGCGCGGAGGCGCCGGTGGTCAGGACCGGCGGAGGCTGCGCGTGCCGTGAGGCGAAAGGAGCAAGAGCAGGAGGAGGACAAGGGGGCGTTGATTCCGTGCGGAACAAGGACGATGTGGAGGCTGGAGGAGATGG
Organism: Triticum monococcum; assembly: GCA_034509565.1. Classification (NCBI taxonomy): domain Eukaryota; kingdom Viridiplantae; phylum Streptophyta; class Magnoliopsida; order Poales; family Poaceae; genus Triticum; species Triticum monococcum. The sequence goes on from CM067845.1 coordinate 696,961,634, forward strand.
GGAGGTGACGGGGAATGGGACAGCGGGACGCTGCGGGGCGAGCTTTCTACATGGATGCCAGCCGCTATACCGATGGGAGCGAGGGGCGCCGCCGCCACACCAACGGGAGCGAGGGCCGCCGCCGCCGCTCCTCCTCTGATGGACATGCTGCAGGGACGCGAGCGCGGGCTGCTGTAGCAGCTTGCCGGACCATCTCTGACGCATGCGAGGCCCACGCACTAACGTGAGGTTCTTCTTTACCTTAACACTACTTTGATCAGATTTTTCTTTACCTTCACATCAAACCGTTGGTTGGGTGTAGGAAGCTGCTAATGGGACCTAAGCATTGGTTGCTCATTGCAATCTGGGTTAATTGAAACACCAATTTTTCCCACCTGTTCAATTAGAGGAACCTGCACTTGCGACAACAAAATTAATAATGACAAAAATGATGAACATCAGTCAAAGTTCATAGGCAGAATCCTCATGGTAGATTTGGGTAAAACTCACAAATACAAAAGAGTAACAAAAAAACAAGACTACACTTGTGCTCCTAATTTCGCTGTTGGGGGATTGGAGTAATTTTTAAATGCTACTACTAAGAAGGGAGAATAGTATCTTGATTATTAAGATTCTTTCTTCGTATTGTGCTTGGAGTAGGTTGATTATAAATTTTGCAATCCTGCTCAATAGGTGCAAGATGTATGATAAATTTTTCAATGGAAACTACAATGAGCTATCTATATCTTCTGGTTATAAGCGTTCTGGCATCATCTACGATTTTGCTTGTGCACATGTCAGAGATTGGTCATGCTCCTTCACTGTTGATTTGTATTCCTCATAAAGTTCTCCACTGATGGTGTTAGATTTTTTGATTAAAATGATATTATGGTTGTCATATATTTGGTACTAAGAAGGGACTATGATGATTTTTTAGTTTTACAAGCTCTTAATATGGTTATCAAAATATATTCTATTACTGAAATGACCTTTTAAATGATGTTAGGAATCCGCACTTTCCCATATATATACCACGAGGTACTCCTGAAGTTGCAAGAAAAATACTACAGAAAAGCTTGTGAACTTTTGGAGGATGTTTTGAAGACTAACAATTGAAGATTTACTACATTTAAGCACCCTGGTTAAACCCATGTATGCCTTTTAGTTTTTCGGGCAAAACCTAAGTATGCCTTAACAAGGAGATTTGTAAATTTGTATATTCTTTCTTGTGTACAAGGTATTGGACCGATGTATGCTTCTATTCTTGTATTTACTTCTTGCTTGGACACTTGAACTAATGTATGGGTGATGTTTACTGACCAACTTTTAATCTCCTTTGCATGTATTTCTAAGTTTGGATAATTTGTTGTTTTTGTTTTTAATTTCTAAAAATCCACTTAATTTGCAATGTTGCACAAAAATTATATTTTGAGTAACTAATATTAGTAATCAAAATTACTTGTTCAAACCAGTTATGGTGAGAGAGAATAAGTATCATTTTGAGGGGCAATTTTATTTAACAACAACAGTTTCATGTCCATGCTAACGAAAAAAGATCTTGCAACTCCAGCAACATAGACCTAAATATAGTTCACTAGATTTATCTTTTCTAAATGTTGAATTGACCTCACCATCTCAGTGTAATAGTAGATTTACAATATTTTTCATATTAGATATTTGTCGATTGTGTGAGATGGATTTCCACTTGGCAGTGTTGGAGAAGGATGCGTTGCTAGAAAAGAAGGGAGAGGGCGGGGCGACCAAACAAGATAGGAGGAGAACCAGGCAAGATAGTCAACTTCGATGCGGTGCTTGAGCAGAGCCCATGGAATTCTTATTAGATCTAGATGGGTCTCTTTAATAAGTTATGGTTATCTGTAATGGTGACCTGAATGTCATATACAAACATATATGATTTATTATTATTTTGACTGGATATGGTGTACCAACTCACATGCATGCAAACTAATTCTATTAGTCAAGATGTGATCTACTTATTTAATTTTGAATTTTAACAAAACGTGTGTTACATGTACACGCTTACTAGTTTACACTAACCAAACCAATGCATGTGTATTTGGTACGTATTTGTACATATCGGCCGCCACATTTCTACAATGAAAACCCGCTTCGTAGATGATGTTCTTGTAACACTAGGAACCATCCGTTCTGCAGTTAGTCTTGAAAAAGGTATAACTATAGTTTGGCTTCAATGCTTCCGTTAGTGCATAAACAAAATAAAAGATTGTATTTTGTACTCGAATATCCAAACCGATGCATATAAAGACGTACCCAATTATCCCATCATATATGTTTTTTTGGGGGGGGAGAGGGAGGGGGTAGAAAATAGTTACATATACATTTAAAATTTGTTTTTCTGCCATAATCCATGTGTACCATTAGTTGGACAAATTGTTATCTTTTATACTTGAATACAAGAATTGATACATATAAATATAATATATCTGAATACGCTTGCGTCGGCTGGCAATTGCACTTACCCGAATATCCCATCATATATCTCTACTCCTAATGGTGGAGTTGGTAGCCTGGTACTTCGGTTTTATTTTCGTCATCACCTCATTGATACGTCTCCAACGTATCTATAATTTTTGATTGTTCCATGCTGTTATATTATCAATATTAAATGTTTTATAATTATTTTATAGTCATTTTATATCCTTTTTGGTACTAACATATTGACATAGTGCCAAGTGTCAGTTGCTGTTTTTTCCATGTTTTTTACATCGCAAAAAATCAATATCACACGTAGTCCAAATGCCCCGAAATTTGATGAAGAATTTTTATGGGCTAGAAGGAACATGACGGGCCCTGGTTGCGCCTGGGGGGTGCCCCGAGGGGGGCACAACCCACCAGGCGCGTCAGGAGCCTGGCGCGTCCTGGTGGGTTGTGCCCACCTCGGGTGCCCCCCGGACCGCCTCTTTGCTCTATAAATACCCCAATATTCCAGAAACCCTATGGGAGTTGACGGAATATTCATCCAGCCGCCGCAGAGTCCAGAACCTCCATTGGTGCCTCTCCGATGATGCGTGAGTAGTTCTTTGTAGACCTTCATGTCCGTAGTTGTTGGGAAACGCAGTATTTCAAAAAAATTACTACGATCACGCAAGATCTATCTAGGAGATGCATAGCAACGAGAGGGGAGAGTGTGTGTCTACGTACCCTCGTAGACCGAAAGCGGAAGCGTTCAGTAAAGCGGTTGATGTAGTCGAACGTCTTCGCGATCCAACCGATTAAGTACCGAATGCACGGCACCTCCGCGATCTGCACACGTTCAGCTCGGTGACGTCCCTCGAACTCTTGATCCAGTTGAGGCCGAGGGAGAGTTTCATCAGCACGACGCGCGTGTTGACGGTGATGATAAAGTTACCGACGCAGGGCTTCGCCTAAGCACTACGACAATATGACTGTCGGTGTCAAAACCGGCGGATCTTGGGTAGGGGGTCCCGAACTGTGCGTCTAAGGCGGATGGTAACAGGAGGCATGGAACATGATGTTTTACCCAGGTTCGGGCCTTCTTGATGGAGGCAAAACCCTACGTCCTGCTTGATTTATTCTTGATGATATGAGTATTACAAGAGTTGATCTACCACGAGATCGGAGAGGCTAAACCCTAGAAGCTAGCCTATGGTATGATTGTATGTCGTCCTACGGACTAAACCCTTCGGTTTATATAGACACCGGAGGGGGCTAGGGTTACACAAGGTCGGTTACAAAGGAGGAGATATACATATCCGTATTGCCTAGCTTGCTTTCCACGCCAAGTAGAGTCCCATACGGACACGGGACGAAGTCTTCTTGTATCTTCATAGTCCAATAGTCCGGCCAAAGGATATAACCCGGCTGTCCGGATACCCCCTAATCCAGGACTCCCTCGGTAGCCCTCGAACCAGGCTTCAATGACGATGAGTCCGGCGTGCAGTATTGTCTTCGGCATTGCAAAGTGGGTTCTTCTCCAATTTCCAAGTGTTTGTAAGCAGTGTCCGGCCCCATAAATGTTGAACCTCTTGGCTTCTGTGCCCAATAAGGGCCATCTCCCATGTGTCGAATGAATTCGAGGCGCTAGGGCATTTTTACATTTGCCCCCCTAGCCAAATAAATAAATTGTCTATTAAAGGGATGGGGATCCTTAGATCCGATCCATACCATCCTCCCCAAGCGAGAGTCCATCAGAGCGCGTTCCGGAAAGATCCATTCCAGCATGGTCGACCTCCGCAGCTCCTCCTCCCGCCCCCGAAGCCCTAAGCCTGGTGATTGGGAGAGGTGTTCAGTCCCACACAGTGGTTTAGTCAAACTGCAGACTAAGGGATTTCTCCCTCCGGCGTACATGGTGCCCGTTTAAGCCGGGCTCGCCACCTATAATGGCGGGGAGCAAGCGGAGAGCTTTCCCTATCCCTCTATGGGGGAACGGGTCTGCCTTGTCCCCTATCTATTGAGGGGACTCGGATTTCCAATTCATCCTTTCATCCGCGGGCTCCTGGAGTTCTACGGCCTCCAATTACACAACTTCACCCCCGCCTCCATCCTACATATCGCCGGCTATGTGGCTCTCTACAAGTTGTTCCTGGGCTGCGAGGCTCACTTCGAGCTGTGGAAAAGGCTTTTTTGCCTCGTCCCTCGCACACAGAGGGGGTCACTTTTGAAGGAAATATGCCCTAGAGGCAATAATAAAGTTATTATTTATTTCCTTATATCATGATAAATGTTTATTATTCATGCTAGAATTGTATTAACCGGAAACATAATACATGTGTGAATACATAGACAAACAGAGTGTCACTAGTATGCCTCTACTTGACTAGCTCGTTAATCAAAGATGGTTATGTTTCCTAACCATGAACAAAGAGTTGTTATTTGATTAACGAGGTCACATCATTAGTTGAATGATCTGATTGACATGACCCATTCCATTAGCTTAGCACCCGATCGTTTAGTATGTTGCTATTGCTTTCTTCATGACTTATACATGTTCCTATAACTATGAGATTATGCAACTCCCGTTTACCGGAGGAACACTTTGGGTACTACCAAACGTCACAACGTAACTGGGTGATTATAAAGGAGTACTACAGGTGTCTCCAATGGTGGATGTTGGGTTGGCGTATTTCGAGATTAGGGTTTGTCACTCCGATTGTCGGAGAGGTATCTCTGGGCCCTCTCGGTAATACACATCACATAAGCCTTGCAAGCATAATAACTAAGATGTTAGTTATGAGATGATGTATTACGGAACGAGTAAAGAGACTTGCCAGTAACGAGATTGAACTAGGTATTGGATACCGACGATCGAATCTCGGGCAAGTAACATACCGATGACAAAGGGAACAACGTATGTTGTTATGCGGTCTGACCGATAAAGATCTTCGTAGAATATGTAGGAGCCAATATGGGCATCCAGGTCCCGCTATTGGTTATTGACCGGAGACGTGTCTCGGTCATGTCTACATTGTTCTCGAACCATAGGGTCCGCACGCTTAACGTTACGATGACAGTTATTATGTGTTTATGCATTTTGATGTACCGAAGGTAGTTCGGAGTCCCGGATGTGATCACGGACATGACGAGGAGTCTCAAAATGGTCGAGACATAAAGATTGATATATTGGAAGCCTATGTTTGGACATCGGAAGTGTTCCGGGTGAAATCGGGATTTTACCGGATTACCGGGAGGGTTACCGGAACCCCCCGGGAGCCAAATGGGCCAACATGGGCCTTAGTGGAAAGGTGAAAGGGCTGCCCACATAGGGCTGCGTGCCTCCCCCCTCTCTCTAGTCCTATTAGGACTAGGAGAAGGTGGCCGGCCCCCCTCTCTCCCTTTCCCACTTGGGAATCCTAGTTGGACTAGGATTGGAGGGGGGAGTCCTACTCCCGGTAGGAGTAGGACTCCTCCTGCGCCTCCCTCCTTTGGCCGGCCAGCCTCCCCCCTCCATCCTTTATATACGGGGGCAGGGGACACCCCAAGACACACAAGTTGATCCTTGAGATCGTTCCTTAGCCGTGTGCGGTGCCCCCTGCCACCAAATTCCACCTCGATCATATCGTTGTAGTGCTTAGGCGAAGCCCTACGTCGGTAGTATATCAAGATCGTCACCACGCCGTCGTGCTGACGGAACTCTTCCTCGACGCTTTGCTGGATCGGAGCCCGAGGATCGTCATCGAGCTGAACGTGTGCTAAGAACTCGGAGGTGCCAGAGTAACGGTGCTTGGATCGGTTGGATCGGGAAGAAGACGTACGACTACTTCCTCTACGTTGTGTGATCGCTTCCGCAGTCGGTCTGCGTTGGTACGTAGACAACACTCTCCCCTCTCGTTGCTATGCATCACCATGATCTTGCGTGTGCGTAGGAAATTTTTTGAAATTACTACGTTCCCCAACAGTGGCATCCGAGCCTAGGTTTTTATGGTTTGATGTTATTTGCACGAGTAGAACACAAGTGAGTTGTGGGCGATACAAGTCATACTGCCTACCAGCATGTCATACTTTGGTTCGGCGGTATTGTTGGACGAGACGATCCGGACCAACCTGACGCATACTCTTACGCGAGACCGGTTCCCTCGACGTGCTTTGCACATAGATGGCTTGCGAAAGACTGTCTCTCCAACTTTAGTTGAACCAAGTATGGCTACGCCCGGTCCTTGAGAAGGTTAAAACGGAGTCTATTTGACAAACTATCGTTGTGGTTTTGATGCGTAGGTGAGATGAGTTCTTACTTAAGCCCGTAGCAGCCACATAAAACTTGCAACAACAAAGTAGAGGACGTCTAACTTGTTTTTGCAGGGCATGTTGTGATGTGATATGGTCAAGGCATGATGCTGATTTTATTGTATGAGATGATCATGTTTTGTAACCAAGTTATCGGCAACTGGCAGGAGCCATATGGTTGTCGCTTTATTGTATGCAATGCAATCGCGATGTAATGCTTTACTTTATTACTAAGCGGTAGTGATAGTCGTGGAAGCATAAGATTGGCGAGACGACAACGATGCTATGATGGAGATCAAGGTGTCACGCCGGTGACGATGGTGATCATGACGGTGCTTCGGAGATGGAGATCACAAGCACAAGATGATGATGGCCATATCATATCACTTATATTGATTGCATGTGATGTTTATCTTTTATGCATCTTATCTTGCTTTGATTGACGGTAGCATTATAAGATGATCTCTCACTAAATTATCAAGAAGTGTTCTCCCTGAGTATGCACCGTTGCCAAAGTTCGTCGTGCCCAGACACCACGTGATGATCGGGTGTGATAAGCTCTACGTCCAAATACAACGGGTGCAAAACAGTTGCACACGCAGAATACTCAGGTTATACTTGACGAGCCAAGCATATACAGATATGGCCTCGGAACATGGAGACCGAAAGGTCGAGCGTGAATCATATAGTAGATATGATCAACATAACGATGTTCACCATTGAAAACTACTCCATCTCACGTGATGATCGGTTATGGTTTAGTTGATTTGGATCACGTGATCACTTAGAGGATTAGAGGGATGTCCATCTAAGTGAGAGTTCTTAAGTAATTTGATTAACTGAACTTAAACTTATCATGAACTTAGTACCTGATAGTATCTTGCTTGTTTATGTTGATTGTAGATAGATGGCTCGTGCTGTTGTTCCGTTGAATTTTAATGCGTTCCTTGAGAAAGCAAAGTTGAAAGATGATGGTAGCAATTACACGGACTGGGTCCGTAACTTGAGGATTATCCTCATTGCTGCACAGAAGAATTACGTCCTGGAAGCACCACTGGGTGCCAGGCCTGCTGCTGGAGCAACGCCAGATGTTATGAACGTCTGGCAGAGCAAAGCTGATGACTACTCAATAGTTTAGTGTGCCATGCTTTACGGCTTAGAATCGGGACTTCAACGACGTTTTGAACGTCATGGAGCATATGAGATGTTCCAGGAGTTGAAGTTGATATTTCAAGCAAATGCCCGAATTGAGAGATATGAAGTCTCCAATAAGTTCTATAGCTGCAAGATGGAGGAGAATAGTTCTGTCAGTGAGCGTATACTCAAAATGTCTGGGTATAATAATCACTTGATTCAGATGGGAGTTAATCTTCCAGATGATTGTGTCATTGACAGAATTCTCCAATCACTGCCACCAAGCTACAAGAGCTTCGTGATGAACTATAATATGCAAGGGATGAACAAGACTATTCCCGAGCTCTTCGCAATGCTGAAAGCTGCGGAGGTAGAAATCAAGAAGGAGCATCAAGTGTTGATGGTTAACAAAACCACTAGTTTCAAGAAAAAGGGCAAAGGGAAGAAGAAGGGGAACTTCAAGAAGAACAGCAAGCAAGTTGCTGCTCAGGAGAAGAAACCCAAGTCTGGACCTAAGCCTAAAACTGAGTGCTTCTACTGCAAGCAGACTGGTCACTGGAAGCGGAACTGCCCCAAGTATTTGGCGGATAAGAAGGATGGCAAGGTGAACAAAGGTATATGTGATATACATGTTATTGATGTGTACCTTACTAGAGCTCGCAGTAGCACCTGGGTATTTGATACTGGTTCTGTTGCTAATATTTGCAACTCGAAACAGGGACTACAGAATAAGCGGACGCTAGCAAAGGACGAGGTGACGATGCGCGTGGGAAATGGTTCCAAAGTCGATGTGATCGCGGTCGGCACGCTACCTCTACATCTACCTTCGGGATTAATATTAGACCTAAATAATTGTTATTTGGTGCCAGCGTTGAGCATGAACATTATATCTAGATCTTGTTTAATGCGAGACGGTTATTCATTTAAATCAGAGAATAATGGTTGTTCTATTTATATGAGTAATATCTTTTATGGTCATGCACCTTTGAAGAGTGGTCTATTCTTGTTGAATCTCGATAGTAGTGATACACATATTCATAATGTAGAATCCAAAAGATGCAGAGTTGATAATGATAGTGCAACTTATTTGTGGCACTGCCGTTTAGGTCATATCGGTGTAAAACGCATGAAGAAACTCCATACTGATGGGCTTTTGGAACCACTTGATTATGAATCACTTGGTACTTGCGAACCCTGCCTCATAGGCAAGATGACTAAAACACCGTTCTCCGGTACTATGGAGAGAGCAACAGATTTATTGGAGATCATACATACCGATGTATGTGGTCCGATGAATATTGAAGCTCGTGGCGGATATCGTTATTTTCTCACCTTCATAGATGATTTAAGCAGATATGGGTATATCTACTTAATGAAACATAAGTCTGAAACATTTGAAAAGTTCAAGGAATTTCAGAGTGAAGTTGAAAATCATCGTAACAAGAAAATAAAGTTTCTACGATCTGATCGTGGAGGAGAATATTTGAGTTACGAGTTTGGTGTACATTTGAAAAATTGTGGAATAGTTTCGCAACTCACGCCACCCGGAACACCACAGCGTAATGGTGTGTCCGAACGTCGTAATCGTACCTTACTAGATATGGTGCGATCTATGATGTCTCTTACTGATTTACCGCTATCGTTTTGGGGTTATGCTTTAGAGATAGCCGCATTCACGTTAAATAGGGCACCATCAAAATCCGTTGAGACGACGCCTTATGAACTATGGTTTGGCAAGAAACCAAAGTTGTCGTTTCTTAAAGTTTGGGGCTGCGATGCTTATGTGAAAAAGCTTCAACCTGATAAGCTCGAACCCAAATCGGAGAAATGTGTCTTCATAGGATATCCAAAGGAAACTATTGGATACACCTTCTATCACAGATCCGAAGGCAAGACTTTTGTTGCTAAAGTTCGGAAACTTTCTAGAGAAGGAGTTTCTCTCGAAAGAAGTGAGTGGGAGGAAAGTAGAACTTGACGAGGTAACCGTACCTGCTCCCTTATTGGAAAATAGTACATCACAGAAAACTGTTTCTGCGACACCTATACCAATTAGTGAGGAAGCTAATGATGATGATCATGAAACTTCAGGATAAGATACTACTGAACCACGTAGATCAACCAGAGTGAGATCCGCACCGGAGTGGTACGGTAATCCAGTTCTGGAAGTCATGCTACTAGATCATGATGAACCTACGAACTATGAAGAAGCGATGGTGAGCCCAGATTCCGCAAAGTGGCTTGAGGCCATGAAATCTGAGATGGGATCCATGTATGAGAACAAAGTATGGACTTTGGTTGACTTGCCCGATGATCGGCAAGCAATTGAGAATAAATGGATCTTCAAGAAAAAGACTGACGCTGACGGTAATGTTACTGTCTATAAAGCTCGACTTGTCGCAAAAGGTTTTCGACAAGTTCAAGGGGTTGACTACGATGAGACCTTCTCACCCGTAGCGATGCTTAAATCCGTCAGAATCATGTTAGCAATTGCCGCATTTTATGATTATGAAATATGGCAAATGGATGTCAAAACTGCATTCCTGAATGGATTTCTGGAAGAAGAGTTGTATATGATGCAACCAGAAGGTTTTGTCGATCCAAAGGGAGCTAACAAAGTATGCAAACTCCAGCGATCCATTTATGGACTGGTGCAAGCATCTCGGAGTTGGAATAAACGCTTTGATAGTGTGATCAAAGCATTTGGCTTTATACAGACTTTTGGAGAAGCCTGTATTTACAAGAAAGTGAGTGGGAGCTCTGTAGCATTTCTGATATTATATGTGGATGACATATTGCTGATTGGAAATGATATAGAATTTCTGGATAGCATAAAGGGATACTTGAATAAAAGTTTTTCGATGAAAGACCTCGGGGAAGCTGCTTACATATTAGGCATAAAGATCTATAGAGATAGATCAAGACGCTTAATTGGACTTTCACAAAGCACATACCTTGACAAGATTTTGAAGAAGTTAAAAATGGATCAAGCAAAGAAAGGGTTCTTGCCTGTGTTACAAGGTGTGAAGTTGAGTCAGACTCAATGCCCGACCACTGCAGAAGATAGAGAGAAAATGAAAGATGTTCCCTATGCTTCAGCCATAGGCTCTATCATGTATGCAATGGTGTGTACCAGACCTGATGTGTGCCTTGCTATAAGTTTAGCAGGGAGGTACCAAAGTAATCCAGGAGTGGATCACTGGACAGCGGTCAAGAACATCCTGAAATACCTGAAAAGGACTAGGGATATGTTTCTCGTATATGGAGGTGACAAATAGCTCATCGTAAGAGGTTACGTTGATGCAAGCTTTGACACTGATCCGGACGATTCTAAATCGCAAACCGGATACGTGTTTACTTTAAACGGTGGAGCTGTCAGTTGGTGCAGTTCTAAACAAAGCGTCGTAGCGGGATCTACATGTGAAGCGGAGTACATAGCTGCTTAGGAAGCAGCGAACGAAGGAGTCTGGATGAAGGAGTTCATATCCGATCTAGGTGTCATACCTAGTGCATCGGGTCCAATGAAAATCTTTTGTGACAATACTGGTGCAATTGCTTTGGCAAAGGAATCCAGATTTCATAAAAGGACCAAACACATCAAAAGACGCTTCAACTCCATCCGGGATCTAGTCCAGGTGGGAGACATAGAGATTTGCAAGATACATACGGATCTGAATGTTGCAGACCCGTTGACTAAGCCTCTTCCACGAGCAAAACATGATCAGCACCAAGGCTCCATGGGTGTTAGAATCATTACTGTGTAATCTAGATTATTGACTCTAGTGCAAGTGGGAGACTGAAGGAAATATGCCCTAGAGGCAATAATAAAGTTATTATTTATTTCCTTATATCATGATAAATGTTTATTATTCATGCTAGAATTGTATTAACCGGAAACATAATACATGTGTGAATACATAGACAAACAGAGTGTCACTAATATGCCTCTACTTGACTAGCTCGTTAATCAAAGATGGTTATGTTTCCTAACCATGAACAAAGAGTTGTTATTTGATTAACGAGGTCACATCATTAGTTGAATGATCTGATTGACATGACCCATTCCATTAGCTTAGCACCCGATTGTTTAGTATGTTGCTATTGCTTTCTTCATGACTTATACATGTTCCTATAACTATGAGATTATGCAACTCCCGTTTACCGGAGGAACACTTTGGGTACTACCAAACGTCACAACGTAACTGGGTGATTATAAAGGAGTACTACAGGTGTCTCCAATGGTGGATGTTGGGTTGGCGTATTTCGAGATTAGGGTTTGTCACTCCGTTTGTCGGAGAGGTATCTCTGGGCCCTCTCGGTAATACACATCACATAAGCCTTGCAAGCATAATAACTAAGATGTTAGTTATGAGATGATGTATTACGGAACGAGTAAAGAGACTTGCCAGTAACGAGATTGAACTAGGTATTGGATACCGACGATCGAATCTCGGGCAAGTAACATACCGATGACAAAGGGAACAACGTATGTTGTTATGCGGTCTGACCGATAAAGATCTTCGTAGAATATGTAGGAGCCAATATGGGCATCCAGGTCCCGCTATTGGTTATTGACCGGAGACGTGTCTCGGTCATGTCTACATTGTTCTCGAACCGTAGGGTCCGCACGCTTAACGTTACGATGACAGTTATTATGAGTTTATGCATTTTGATGTACCGAAGGTAGTTCGGAGTCCCGGATGTGATCACGGACATGACGAGGAGTCTCGAAATGGTCGAGACATAAAGATTGATATATTGGAAGCCTATGTTTGGACATCGGAAGTGTTCCGGGTGAAATCGGGATTTTACCGGATTACCGGGAGAGTTACCGGAACCCCCCGGGAGCCAAATGGGCCAACATGGGCCTTAGTGGAAAGGTGAAAGGGCTGCCCACATAGGGCTGCGCGCCTCCCCCCTCTCTCTAGTCCTATTAGGACTAGGAGAAGGTGGCCGGCCCCCCTCTCTCCCTTTCCCACTTGGGAATCCTAGTTGGACTAGGATTGGAGGGGGGAGTCCTACTCCCGGTAGGAGTAGGACTCCTCCTGCGCCTCCCTCCTTTGGCCGGCCAGCCTCCCCCCTCCATCCTTTATATACGGGGGCAGGGGACACCCCAAGACACACAAGTTGATCCTTGAGATCGTTCCTTAGCCGTGTGCGGTGCCCCCTGCCACCAAATTCCACCTCGATCATATCGTTGTAGTGCTTAGGCGAAGCCCTACGTCGGTAGTATATCAAGATCGTCACCACGCCGTCGTGCTGACGGAACTCTTCCTCGACGCTTTGCTGGATCGGAGCCCGAGGATCGTCATCGAGCTGAACGTGTGCTAAGAACTCGGAGGTGCCGGAGTAACGGTGCTTGGATCGGTTGGATCGGGAAGAAGACGTACGACTACTTCCTCTACGTTGTGTGATCGCTTCCGCAGTCGGTCTGCGTTGGTACGTAGACAACACTCTCCCCTCTCGTTGCTATGCATCACCATGATCTTGCGTGTGCGTAGGAAATTTTTTGAAATTACTACGTTCCCAACAACTTTATCAAGTGGGCGGAGCCGAAATATGGCGCATCGCCGATACCGAATACCTATCCGGTACTCCATAGAAGTCGCCCGAAGACTGGCCTTCAGAATGGTTTTATACGGAGGACGTTCCCCTTCCGGACCCCGTTCGGCTGGGTCTTCCCGAGTTCAACAATGCTCCTCTGAAGAAACACCGAAGTTGGCGCCCACGGAGCCCCCGGGTGGAAGACAACAGAGAAGTTCTCTATCTGATGAACCGGATCAAAGCTCTGGCCCAATCAGGATTGAAAATAATTTAAGTTATGTCGATTTGCATAATGCGGGGAGTGCAACCACTTCAATATCGTGGGCATCCCTTGTGGTGTTATAACGGGGCGGATGACGCCACCCGCTACGGGCTTAAGGGTCCGGACAATGCCGCCGCTTTAGCGAAAATTCTGTCCGAACTGTTCAATGGTGAGGAAGAGGAGTTCACCCGCATCAAGCCATGGGATGGATTCTCCATGTACAATCCTCCAAGCTGGGTAAGTTATATCTCCCTGCTCCCATTTTTCCCGCATTCTTTGTCGTAAGTATTCACCTTGCCACTTTGCGGCAGGAACTGTGAAAAGCCATAAAGGAGGTCAGCAACCCTTCTCCACAACCAGAGGACCCTGACCGGGCCCTCGACTCCTTACTCGAAGGAGATTCGGTTATATCCATGGAGCTGATAGACCGGCAGTTCTATCAGTTAAGCTGTGACGATGCCATGGTGGCCATTACGGCCGACTATCCCGGACCGCTCCCTGCATCGCACGCAAGAAAAACTAAAAATCCCAACTCCAAAACTAGGATCCCCTTTTAGACACTTCACCCACCATATACACATGGTATTTTACAGGGAAGGCATTCGGGACGCACTGCCGAACCCGCAACAACGCGCCAACCGGAGGCACCGAGGCCTGGTAGGCCAAAAAGGAAGGCGGTCAGGACAGAGACGCCGGCGCAAAGGTATAACAAACCCCGCTCTGTGGTTGTCGTCTTTCTCGAAATATAATGACACTCGTGTTTCTTTAATAGAAAAAACGCTCGCCGGAATATGTCCGGCGATGTTACTAATCACGCTTCCACCAGCCGGGCGCCAGGACCGGACATAAAGGCGGAAGCCGATATGGGGCAGACGCCAGATAATCCCCCTACAGAGGATGCGGATAGATTATCCGCTACTAACCCAGAAGTGGAAAGCGCTATGAATCATAGGCGCCGCCGGGCCGTACTCTGGGACACCTGTTTCTCGCCAGAGGCATTTGATGCCTTTAATTCTGGAGAGGCGTACCTCCGTGCTGCTCAAGATGGTCTAGCCAAAGCCACGGATCAGTATGTAAAGGATGTACGGGTAAGTAAATCTGGCGATTTATATGTATCAGTAGCCCCTGAGACTTGAAACAGTTAGCAGAACTGATTTAAGGATCATCTTTATTGAGCAGGTTCTTATAGAGAAGAATACGAGGCTATCCCAGGAGCTAGAGGAGTGCAAGACCCAACTGCGGGCCGCTGTTTCCGTATTGCGGGAATCGAAAAAGCCTCCTGCTGGTAACATTTACTTTAAAGAATGATGGTTACCATATAGTGTGCGGCGTGGCTGCAGATCTAACAATAGATGTTGCAGATGAATCCGGAGAAAATCCGGAGGACCAGCATGTTATGCGACAGCTAGAGGCTGGCAAACGCGTGCTGACTAAGGTTAGGCGGGAGAAAAACAATCTCCAAGACGTCATTATGAAGCTGAGCGTGGAACTAAAAGACGTTCGGGGCCAGCTTGCAGACTCCGAGAAGGAGAATAAACGGCTTCGGCGCGGCATTTTCAGTAAGTGCTTGAACGAATCCTTTTAAAGGAATTCAGCGAAGAAGCCAACTAACAACGTTATGTCTGTAGGTATGCTGACGGGTCGTCCCGTGGAGGAAATGCCTGGGTCTACGGGTGATCTTCTATCCGAGCTGTCACATCTGCACGAACAAGTTCGGCAGGTGATGCAGGGTGTTGCCCAGGCCTTGTGGCGGTCTGTCTCCCTGCCAGAGGGCATTGCAGAGCTTGCGGAGAAGCTCAAGGGAGCACGGCGGCGCTTCCGATTATGGAAGATATCAGCCTGCCGACAGGGTGCCAGAGAAGCCTGGGCCATGGTGAAGACGCGGTATACCAAGGCAGGCCCAAATCACATGGCCGAGGTCGGACCTGTGGGGACCGACAGAAAAGAAATCCCCATTAGCTTAGTTTATGGGCAAGTAGAATTGGCCGCAAAGTATTCCCAACAGGATTGTAGGCTAGACCGCCTGTTGGATGGTATAGAGGAGGAATTTAGTCAGTCTGCATGACTATGTAATTAAAGTGACATGTATAATGCCTTCTAGCCGGATTGTAGATCATTTGTCATGGCGGACCTTTTCTCAACCTCGGGACCCGATAGTCTGGAGTGTATCTGAATACCCGCTCAGTTATATAAGAACCGGGGTATGCGTGGAGACCAGGCATAGGGGTCATTGGTGCTTGAACAGACAAGTGCCCAACTAGTTATGTTATATTACATGGGTAGTAAGAAACATCTTCCAGGGAGAATAGTTCCGTTAAGGGTTCCTTTCCCTGGGTAAGCATGCCCTAAAGTGCATGTCCGGACTGCGATAGGAAACGCAGGAAAAAACATCTAGGGGCAGATATGGAAAATAAGTAAAAATCATCTTTTGTTCGCCGACCGAATATTCCCTTAAGAACGCTAGCTTTCGGCTTCACCCAGTCTAAGGTACACGTCCGGCTGACCCGGCAGTAACAATCGCAGAGGTGCTCTCCTTATGCCCTAGCCGAATTAACGGGAACGTAGGGCATAAATACAAGAGCCAGGCAACCCAGCTTGGCCAAAACTTAAGTCATATCGATGCATATAATGGCAAAAAAAGGTACATGTGGAAGCATAACACATGTGCGGGGCACGAGGCCCAAATAAATAATCAAGCTTATGTGAAAGAAGCCCCCAGGTATGATGAGTGCGGCTAGCGCATATGTAATGTGCAAACGAGGTGCAAGTTGGCCTTTGAAGGCCTGGAGAAAGCATAAAAGAAAGAAAGAAAAATAGGATAGATAATAAATAAAAAATGGACAGAGGAAGGGGACGAACACAGGGTCCGGCGCTAGGCGTAGAATCTTCGGAGCCTGGCCGTGTTCCATGGGTTCGGCTCAAGTCGATTAGTCGATGCATCCCGCAGTCGGTACGCTCCACCAGTCAGAACTTGGTCAATAATGAAGGGACCTTCCCATTTGGGCTCGAGCTTATTCTTTTTCTTATCCGGCAGGCGTAGAACTAGTTCACCAATGTTATAAGTTTTGGCCCGTACTTCTCTGCTTTGGTATCTGCGAGCATGTTGCCGATAAAATGAGGAATGGGCTTTTGCTACGTTGCGCTCCTCCTCCAGGGTGTCCAGACTGTCCTGCCGATCGAGCTCGGCTTCACTTTCTTCGTACATGTGCACTCGAGGTGAGTCATGAATTATATCACAGGGCAAGACTGCCTCTGCGCCGTACACCATGAAGAAGGGTGTATATCCGGTACTACGATTCGGCGTGGTCCGCAGCCCCCAGAGTACGGAGTCAAGCTCCTCCACACAGTGCGTGTTAGACTCCATTAAGGAACGCACTAATCTGGGTTTAATGCCGCTCATTATAAGACCGTTTGCTCGCTCGACTTGACCGTTGGTTTGTGGGTGATAGACTGAAGCATAATCGAGTTTGATGCCCATTTTGCTGCACCAGAGTTTTACCTCATCGGCTGTGAAGTTCGTGCCATTGTCAGTGATGATGCTGCGGGGGACGCCATAACGGTGTACGGCCCCGGATATAAAGTCTATCACCGGTCCGGATTCGGCTATTTTAACAGGTTTGGCCTCTATCCATTTGGTGAATTTATCCACCATGACCAGTAAGTATTTTTTTCTTCTGGGTTCCCCCTTTAAGGGGTCCAACCATGTCGAGCCCCCAGACCGCAAAGGGCCACGTAATGGGGATTGTTTGGAGGGCGGTGGGTGGCATGTGGCTTTGATTTGCAAAGAGCTAGCAACCGGCGCAATGTTGGACCAAGTCCTGTGCATCTGCCCAGGCCGTTGGTCAATAGAATCCTGTATGGAAGGCCTTGCTTACAAGAGCCCGGGCTGCAGCATGGTGACCACCGAGTCCAGCGTGAATTTCAGCCAGGAGCTTCCGCTCTTCCTCTTCGGAGATGCACCTTTGAAGGACTCCGGTGGTGCTTTTTCTTATAAAGCTCTCCCTCATGGACCTTATAGGCTTTAGATCGCCGCACTATGCAGCATGCCTCATTTTGGTCCTCGGGGAGTTCCTGCCTAGTTAGGTAGGCCAGGAATGGCTCTATCCACGGGTCGATGCCGGCCATTATAACATGGGCTGAAGATGTTATTTCGGTGGCAGAGCCTCCGATTACATCAGAGTGTTCAGTATCGGGCATTGCAGTTGGGTCCGGGCTGTTATTGCTGGGTTCCCCTTCCCATGCTACGGATGGCTTGAACAGCCTCTCCAAAAAGATGTTGGGGGGGACTGCATCGCATCTTGCACCGATGCGTGCGAGGACATCTGCCGCCTGATTGTTTTCCCGGGCTACATGGTGAAATTCGAGCCCCTCGAACCGAGCTGACATTTTAGGACGTCCATTTTCGGATCCTTGGCTAAAACTATGGAGGGGCACCGCACATGGCTAAAGATCAACTTGTGTGTCTATGGGGTGCCCCCTCCCCCGTATATAAAGGAGGGGAGGAGGAGGGCCGGCCACAAGAGGCGCGCCCAAGGGGGGGGGGAATCCTACTCCTAGTAGGAGTAGGTTCCCCCCTTTCCTAGTCCTAGTAGGAGAAGAAGGAAGGAGAGGAAGAAGAGAAGGAAAGGGGGCCGCCCCCTAGCCCTAGTCCAATTCATTTGGGCTAGGGGGCGCGCGCCACACCTTGGCCTGTCTTCTCTCTTCCACCACCATTCCCGTGTCCGAATGTAGCCTTCCAATATATGAATCTTTATGTCTCGACCATTTCGAGACTCCTCGTCATGTCCGTGATCTCATCTAGGACTCCAAACAACCTTCGGTACATCAAATCACATAACTCATAATACATATCGTCATTGAACGTTAAGCGTGCGGACCCTACGGGTTCGAGAACTATGTAGACATGACCGAGACACATCTCCGGTCAATAACCAATAGCATAACCTGGATGCTCATATTGGTTCCTACATATTCTACAAAGATCTTTATCGGTCAAAACGCACAACAACATACGTTGTTCCCTTTGTCATTGGTGTGTTACTTGCCCGAGATTCGATCGTCGGTATTATCATACCTAGTTCAATCTCGTCATTGGCAAGTCTCTTTACTCGTTCCATAATGCATCATCCCGCAACTAACTCATTAGTCACATTGCTTGCAAGGCTTACAGTGATGTGCGTTACCGAGAGGGGCCAGAGATACCTCTCCAACAATCGGAGTGACAAATCCTAATCTCGATCTATGCCAACTCAACAAAAACCATCGGAGACACCTGTAGAGCATCTTTATAATCACCTAGTTACGTTGTGACATTTGATAGCAGACTAAGTGTTCCTCCGGTATTCGGGAGTTGCATAATCACATAGTCATAGGAACATGTATAAGTCATGAAGAAAGCAATAGCAATACACTAGACAATCATTATGCTAAGCTCACGGATGGGTCTTGTCCATCACATCATTCTCCAATGATGTGATCCCGTTCATCAAATGACAATACAAGTCTATGGTCAGGAAACATAACCATCTTTGATTAACGAGCTATTCAAGTGGAGGCATACTGGGGACACTCTGTTTTGTCTATGTATTCACACATGTACTAAGTTTCCGGTTAATAAAATTCTAGCATGAATAATAAACATTTATCATGATATAAAGAAATATAAATAACAACTTTATTATTTCCTCTAGGGCATATTTTCTCCAATCTCCCACTTGCACTACAGTAAATAATCTAGTTCACATCGCTATGTGATTTAACACCAATAGTTCACATCGCTATGTGATTTAACACCAATAGTTCACATCGCCATGTGACTAATACCAAAAAGGGTTTTTCTAGAGTTAATAATCTAGTTCACATCGCTATGTGATTAACACCCAAAGAGTACTAAGGTGTGATCATGTTTTGCGTGTGAGAGAAGCTTAGTCAATGGGTCTGTCACATTCAGAGCCGTATGTATTTTGCAAATTTTCTATGTCTACAATGCTCTGCATGGAGCTACTCTAGCTAATTGCTCCCACTTTCAATATGTATCCAGATTGAGACTCAGAGTCATCTTGATCGGTCTAAAAGCTTGCATCAGTGTAACTCTTTACGATGAACTCTTTATAACCTCCATAACCGAGAAATATCTCCTTAGTCTTCGAAGGATAATTTTGACCGCTGTCAAGTGATCCACTCCTGGATCAATATCGTACCACCTTGCCAAACTCATGGCAAGGTACGCAATAGGTTTGGTACACAACATAGCATACTTTATAGAACCTCATGTTTTTTGAGTCTTACTCAACTGTACACCATGCAATACAGGCAAGAACTCCTTCTTTGATTGTTCCATTTTGAACTACTTCAAAAATCTTGTCAAGGTATGTACTCATTGAAAAATCTTATCAAGCGTCTTGGTCTATCTCTATAGATCTTGATGCTCAATATGTAAGCAGCTTCACCGAGGTCTTTCTTTGAAAAACTCCTTTCAAACACTCCTTTATGCTTTCGAGAAAATTCTACATCATTTCCGATCAACAATATGTCATTCACGTATACTTATCAGAAAGGCTGTAGTGCTTCCACTCACTTTCTTGTAAATATAGGCTTCACCACAAGTCTATATAAAACGATATGCTTTGATCAACTTATCAAAGTGTATATTCCAACTCCGAGATGCTTGCACATTTTGTTAGCACCTTTAGGATTGACAAAACCTTCTGGTTGTATCATATACAAATCTTCTTTAATAAATCCATTAAGGAATGCAGTTTTGATATCCATTTGTCATATTTCATAAAATGTGGCAATTGCTAACATGATTCGGACAAACTTTAAGCATCGATACAAGTGAGAAAATCTCATCGTAGTCAACATCTTGAATTTGACAAAACCCCTTTTCGACAAGTCGAGCTTTGTAGATAGTAACACTACTATCAGCGTCCATCTTCCTCTTGAAGATCCATTTATTCTCAATGTCTTGCCGATCATCGAGCAAGTCCACCAAAGTCCACACTTTGTTCTCATACATGGATTCTATCCCAGATTTCATGGCCTCAAGCCATCTGTCAGAATCTGGGCTCATCATCACTTCCTCATACTTCGTAGGTTCATCATGGTCTAGCAACATGACTTCCAGAACAGGATTACCGTACCACTCTGGTGCCAATCGTACCCTTGTTGACCTACGAGGTTTGGTAGTAACTTGATATGAAGTTTCATGATCATCATCATTAACTTCCTCACTAATTGGTGTAGGCATCACTGGAACTGATTTCAGTGATGAGCTACTTTCTAATTTGAGAGAAGGTACAATTACCTCATCAAGTTCTACTTTCCTCCCACTCATTTCTTTCGAGAGAAACTCCTTCTCTAGAAAGGATCCACTCTTAGCAACAAAGATCTTGCCTTTGGATATGTGATAGAAGGTGTACCCAACAGTTTCTTTTGGGGTATCCTATGAAGAAGCTCTTCTTCGATTTGGGTTTGAGCTTATCAGGCTGAAACTTTTTCACATAAGCATTGCAAACCCCAAACTTCAAGAAACGACAGCTTAGGTTTCTTGCCAAACCACAGTTCATATGGTGTAGTCTCAACGGATTTTTAGACGGTGCCCCATTTAACGTGAATGTAGCTGTCTTTAATGCATAACCCCAAAACAATAGCGGTAAATCGGTAAGAGACATCATAGATCGCACCATATCTAATAAAGTACGGTTACGACATTCGGACACACCATTACACTATGGTGTTCCAGGTGGCATGAGTTGTGAAACTATTCCACATTGTCTTAAATGAAGGCCAAACTCGTAACTCAAATATTTGCCTCCGCGATCAGATCGTAGAAACTTTATTTTCTTGTTAGGATGATTCTCAACTTCACTCTGAATTTCTTTGAACTTTTTAAATGTTTCAGACTTGTATTTCATTAAGTAGATATACTCATATCTGCTTAAATCATCTGTGAAGGTCCGAAAATAAGGATACCCGCCGCGAGCCTCAACACTCATCGGACCGCATACATCGGTATGTATTGTTTCCAATAAGTCAGTGGCTCGCTCCATTGTTCCGGAGAATGGAGTCTTAGTCATCTTTCCCATGAGGCATGGTTCGCAAGCATCAAGTGATTCTAAAAGTCCATCCGCATGGAGTTTCTTCATGCGCTTTATACCAATATGACCTAAACGACAGTGCCACAAGTATGTTGCACTATCATTATCAACTTTGCATCTTTTTACATCAATATTATGAATATGTGTATTACTACGATCGAGATTCAACAAACCATTTATATTAAGTGTATGACCATAGAAGGTTTTATTCATGTAAACAGGACAACAATTATTCTTTGATTTAAATGAATAACCGTATTGCAATAAACATGATCCAATCATATTCATGCTCAATGCAAATCCCAAATAACATTTATTTTAGGTTCAACACTAATCCCGAAGGTAAAAGGAGTGTGTGATGGTGATCTTATTAACCTTGGAATCATTTCCAACACACATCGTCACCTTGCCCTTAACTAGTCTCTGTTCATTTTGCAACTCCTGTTTCGAGTTACTAATCATAGCAACTGAACCGGTATCAAATACCTAGGGGTTACTATGAACACTAGTAAAGTACACATCAATAATCTGTATATCAAATATACCTTTGTTCTTTTTGCCATCCTTCTTATTCGCCAAATGTGTTGGGGCAGTTCCGCTTCTAGTGACCATTCCCTTTGCAGTCGAAGCACTCAGTTTCAGGCTTAGGTCTAACTTTGGGATTCTTCACGGGACTGGCAACTTGCTTGCCATTCTTTTTTAAGTTCCCCTTCTTTCCCTTGCCCTTTTTCTTGAAACTAGTGGTCTTGTTAACCATCAACACTTGATGCTATTTCTAGATTTCTACCTTCGTTGATTTCAGCATCATGAAGAGCTTGGGAATCATTTTCGTCATCCCTTGCATATTATAGTTCATCACGAAGTTCTAGTAACTTTGGTGATAGTGACTAGAGAACCCTGTCAATCACTATCTTATCTAGAAGATTAACTCCCACTTGATTCAAGCGACTGTAGTACCCAGACAATCTGAGCACATGCTCACTAGCTGAGCTATTCTCCTCCATCTTGTAGGCAAAGTACTTGCCAGAGGTCTCATACCTCTTAACACGGCATGAGTCTGAAATATCATTTTCAGCTCTTGAAACATCTCATATGCTCCATGGCATTATAAACATTTTTGAAGTCCCGGTTGTAAGCCGTAGAGCATGGTGCACTGAACTATCAAGTAGTCATCATACCGAGCTTGCCAAATGTTCATAACGCCTACATCTACTCCTGCAAAAGGTCCGTCACCTAGCGGTGCATCAAGGACATAATTCTTCTGTGCAAAAATGAGGATAATCCTCAGATCACGGATCCAATCCGCATCATTGCTACTAACATCTGTCAACTTATTTTTCTCTAGGAATATATCAAAAATAAACAAGGAGCTACAACGCGAGCTATTGATCTACAACATAATTTGCAAATACTATCAGGACTAAGTTCATGATAAATTAAAGTTCAATTAATCATATTACTTAAGAACTCCCACTTAGATAGACATCCCTCTAGTCATCTAAGTGATCACGTGATCCATATCAACTAAACCGTGTCCAATCATCACATGAGATGGAGTAGTTTTCAATGGTGAACATCACTATGTTGATCATATCTACTATATGATTCACGTTCAACCTTTCGGTCTCAGTGTTCCGAGGCCCTGCATATGCTAGGCTTGTCAAGTTTAACCCGAGTATTCCGCATGTGCAAAACTGGCTTGCACCTGTTGTATGTGAACGTAGAGCTTATCACACCCGATCATCACGTGGTTTCTCGGCACAACGAACTGTCGCAACGGTGCATACTCAGGGAGAACACTTATACCTTGAAATTTAGTGAGGGATCATCTTATAATGCTACTGCTGTACTAAGCAAAATAACATGCATAAAGGATAAACATCACATGCAATCAAAATAAGTAATATGATATGGCCATCATCATCTTGTGCCTTTGATCTCCATCTCCAAAGCACCATCATGATCACCATCGTCACCGGCTTGACACCTTGATCTCCATCCTAGCATCGTTGTCGTCTCGCCAACTATTGCTTCTAGGACTATCGCTACCGCTTAGTGATAAAGTAAAGCAATTACATGGTGATTGCATTTCATATAATAAAGCGACAATCATATGGCTCCTGCCAGTTGCCGATAACTTGGTTACAAAACATGATCATCTCATACAATAAAATTTAGCATCACGTCTTGACCATATCACATCACAACATGCCCTGCAAAAACAAGTTAGACGTCCTCTACTTTGTTGTTGCAAGTTTTACGTGGCTGCTACGGGCTTAGCAAGAACCGTTCTTACCTACGCATCAAAGACCACAACATTTTTTCTTCAAGTGTTCTATTTTAACCTTCAACAAGGACCGAGCGTATTCACACTCGCTTCAACTAAAGTTGGAGAAACATACACCCACTAGCCACCTGTGTGCGAAGCACGTCGGTAGAACCAGTTTCATGAACGCAGTCATGAACCACCATTCCTGTGTCCGAATGTAGCCTTCCAATATATGAATCTTTATGTCTCGACCATTTCGAGACTCCACGGCATGTCCGTGATCTCATCCGGGACTCCGAACAAACTTCGGTATATCAAATCACATAACTCATCATACATATCATCATCGAACGTTAAGCGTGCGGACCCTACGGGTTCGAGAACTATGTAGACATGACTGAGACACATCTTCGGTCAATAACCAATAGTGTAACCTGGATGCCCATATTGGTTCCTACATATTCTATGGAGATCTTTATCGGTCAAACCGCACAACAACATACGTTGTTCCCTTTGTCATCGGTATGTTGCTTTCCCGAGATTCGATCGTCGGTATCATCATACCTAGCTCAATCTCGTCACCAACAAGTCTCTTTACACGTTTCATAATGCATCTCCCGCAACTAACTCATTAGTCACATTGCTTAGAAGGCTTATAGTGATGTGCATTACCGAGAGGGCCCAGAGATACCTCTCCGACAATCGGAGTGACAAATCCTAATATCGATCTATGCCAACTCAACAAACACCATCGGAGACACCTGTAGAGCATCTTTATAATCACCCACTTACGTTGTGACATTTGATAGCACACTAAGTGTTCCTCCGGTATTCGGGAGTCGCATAATGTCATAGTCATAGGAACATGTATAAGTAATGAAGAAAGCAATAGCAATAAACTAAATGATCATTATGCTAAGCTCACGGATGGGTCTTGTCCATCACATCATTCCCTAATGATGTGATCCCGTTCATCAAATGACAACACATGTCTATGGTCAGGAAACATAACCATCTTTGATTAACGAGCTAGTCAAGTAGAGGCATACCAGGGACACTCTGTTTTGTCTATGTATTCACACATGTACTAAATTTCTGGTTAATACAATTCTAGCATGAATAATAAACATTTATCATGATATAAGGAAATATAAATAACAACTTTATTATTGTCTCTAGGGCATATTTCCTTCAGTAGTAAGTAGCTAGATGGCTTGATCTCTCTCTCTCTCTCTCTCTCTCTCGATTCTCAATACAATGGTCTCTTGGAGATACATATGATGTAACTCTTTTGTTGTGTGTTTGTTGGGATCTGATGAACTTTGAGTTTATGATCAGTCATATCTTTTCATATCCATGAAAGTTATTTGAGTTTCTTTGATCTCTTATATGCATGATTGCTTATAGCCTCGTATTTCTTCTCCTATATTTGGGTTTTGTTTGGACAACTTGATCTATTTATCTTGCAATGGGAAGAGGTGCTTTGTAGTGGGTTCGATCTTACGGTGCTTGATCCCAGTGACAGAAAGGGAAACAACACGTATGTATCATTGCTACTAAGGATAAAACGATGGGGTCTATATCTACATAGATAGATCTTGTCTACATCATGTCATCATTCTTATTGCATTACTCCGTTTCTCCTTGAACTTAATACACTAGATGCATGCTGGATAGCGGTCGATGTGTGGAGTAATAGTAGTAGATGCAGGCAGGAGTCGGTTTACTAATCTTGGACGTGATGCCTATATATTGATCATTTCCTGGATATCATCATAATTATTCAAAGTTCTATCAATTTCCCAACAGTAATTTGTTTACCCACCGTTTCCTATTTTTCTCGAGAGAAGCCACTAGTGAAACCTACGGCCCCGGGTCTTCTTTCTCATATATTTGCCTTTGCGATCTATTTTCTCTTGCTTTTATTTTCAGATCTACTAAACCAAAAACCCCAAAATACTTTGCTGCAATTTATTCTTATTTAGTTATTTGGCGTTCGATCTATCAATCCACTACAAATTTACCTCACGTCTGTTTGACTATCTTGAGGCGCCGTACCCCGAAAGGGATTGGCAATCCCTTTAACACGTCGGGTTGCGAGAAGTTGTTATTTGTGCACATGTGTTGTTTACGTTGTGTTGTTTGGTTCTTCCACTGGTTCGATAACCTTGGTTTCATATCTAAGGGAAATACCTACCGCCACTGTGCTGCATCACCCCTTCCTCTTTGGGGAAATAAAGATGTCGCTTCAAGCGACATCAAAAGGAATTTATGGCGCCGTTGCTGGGGATGATCTTCAACACATACTAGGTTCCTAATCACAAATCTCATCTCCTCGCAATTTACATTATTTGCCTTTTGCCTCTCATTTTCCTCTCCCCCGCTTCACAAAAATTTGTCGTTTTATTCGCCTCTCAATTCCGTTCGCCGTTTTCTCGTCAGATATATCCTTTGCTTGCAATCATGAGTGATTTCGGTATGGCACCAACAGATGATGGCCTTACTCCTAAGATTGGACGTACGAGCAATCTCGATGGTAAAATTTTTATCTTGGGGCAAGGAAACATTATGGTAAAAGAATGTATCCAAGAATCAATTGTGTTGGGAATCTAAGTCTTGATGATGCTCCTATACTTAAAATTACTAGATCTTATGCAGATGCTATTTCAGCACTAGTTCTGAAACTTGAATGTAAATTTATTCGTACCCATCCTACTTTGCAAAGATTGTTTTTTGAGCTTCCTGTTATAAAGAGTCCTAGAGCTAAAAAGTTGGCCACTCTTGTCCTTATGAAAGAATTTGATTACATAATACGGGAAGCTAGTGAAATCTTTGATTTTTATGGTATGAATCGTGAAAAACCTGTGATAGATGAAATGCTCTTCAATAGTGATTATGCTTTAAGACACTTGCTGGGGGATCATAAAATCTTTGATGAGAATCTCAAAAAGGAAGTCCTCGTTCTAGATATAATCCAACAAGTTTTCAATAATGTTAATCAACATTACTCTTGGATTGTTGCGGGAAATAAAAAAGGGTATGATGAACATCAACTTAGGAATGCTAAGTTTTCTATGGATAATATGTTTTATGTTGTGTTCACAAAACCCCATGATGAAAACACCTCTAAGAAGGTTAATAAGAAGGATGACAAAACTTAGATCCTTGCTTTATGCCTAGCTAAGGGCGTAAAACTATAGCGCTTGTTGGGAGGCAACCCAATGAATAAAAAATATTTTTGCTTTTTGCTTTCTGTTCTTGAGTGTTAACACAATTATGCTACTGTTATGATTATGTTTTTTATGTTTTAGTTAGTGTTTGCACCAAGTAAAGCCTTTAGGATCTTCTTGGTTGATAGTTGTTTGATCTTGCTGAAAAAACAGAAACTTTTATGCTCACGAAAATAATTTTCATTTTTTACCAGAGAGCGATAAAATACCCATTACTCTTGCAGTAGATCAATATACAAATCTCTCAGGTCGTCCTAAATTTTCAGAATTGTTGGAGTCACAGAAGTATTCAAAATAGTCAGATTGCTACAGACTATTCTGTTTTGGCACATTCTGTTTTCTTTGTGTTGTGTGCTCATTTTGATGGCTCTATGGTTTTCTTTGATGATTTTTGCCATAGAAAAGTTGGAATACAGTAGATACAACACAAAAACAAAATATGAATTGGTTTGATACAATACTTATAGTAGTGATTTATTATTCTTATACTAACGGATCTCACGAAGGTTTTGTTGAGTTTTGTGTGATTGAAGTTTTCAAGTTTTGGGTTATCTTACGATGGATGAAGGAATAAGGGATAGAAGAGCCAAAGCTTGGGGATGCCCCGACATCCCAAGCTATTATCCAAAAATGAGCAACCAACTAAGCTTGGGGATGCCCCTGAGTGGCATCCCCTCTTTCTTCTAACGACCATCGGTATTTTACTCGAAACTATATTTTTATTCGTCACATGATATGTGTTTTGCTTGGAGCGTCTTGTATGATATGAATCTTTGCTTGTTTTATTTTGTGTCTTAAGTCATCAATCCTTACTGGACACACCTATTTTAGAGAGCCAAAATTATGTCATGACTTGTTAGAATTGCTCTCTATGCTTCACTTAAATTTTTATGAGCTATGGATTTTCTCTACTGCTTCACTAGTATCTTTTTTTAGCACGGTGTGCTTTAGTATTTTTGAAAAAATGCTCTCTTGCTTCACATAGATTTATTTGAGAGTTAGTAAAATTTTCAAAAAATTATTTCTTGCTTCACTTAAATTAATTTGAGAGAAAGAAATATTATGCTCATGATCTTCACTTATATTTGTTTGAGCTTATGAAAAGCAACACATGAAAATTAGTCCCAAAGTGATAGATATCCAAGAAGGATATAATAAAAACTTTCATGAAGATCGTTGGACAAAATAAACTTGATTCTTAGTAATAGTTTTGAGATATGATGATGTGATATGTGAGTCATATTGATGAGTAATTATGCTTTAGTAAGAATATTGGCGTTAAGGTTTGTGATTCCCTATGCAAGTATGGAAGTCAATAGTCATGCAATGAAATTATATCCTACTTCTGGTGCATTATTCGGTGTTATTTATGCTTAATGCTTGCTTATGAGATTATCCGCTTCTTGGTTGTCTCTTCTCAATCTTTTGCTAGCCTTCATTCTGTACTAAGTATGATCTCGACTTGTGCATCCAAAAACCTTTAAACCGGTTTTGCCACATGAGTCCACTATATCTACCTATATGCGGTATTCTTTTGTTGTTCTAAGAAAATTTGTATGTGCCATCTCTAATTTTCAAAATAAACTTCTCTTTTGTGTGTTTGTTTCGCTCGCGGAGCGGTGAGGGGTGGCTAATTTTTTCCATGCTAGATGTGTTATTCTCACGATGAGTGTTTATTCACTTGTCATTGCACGAGAGTAAGGCAAAGGTATTAGGGATGCCCAGTCCCGAAATGCAAAAATGAATTTACTTTATGTTGTGAAATAATATATTCCTTGGAAAGTGTTGGTATGGAGGGCACCCATGGATACGGTTAGCCATGGAAAGTGAAAGTATGGTGGAAAGAGGAATAAACTTTATTTTCTGTTTGGGAACAGCCTATTATATATCTATGCATGGAAAGTATTGGGAACTCTAAGTCGTTTTCGTTGGTGGGATGGATACACCTCCCAAAATGTTTTATCTCTAAATTTTTCGCTTTGAGCTCTGGCACCTCTAAAAATCCTTGCTTCCCTCTATGAAGGGCCTTTCTTTTACTTTATGCAATTTTTATTTTGAGTCTCCATCTTCTCTTATAAAAGCACCAACTAGGAGGCAATATGATCATACTTAAGTATTGGGTATAGCTAATATTCGAATGTGTTTCATGAATGGATCAATGGGTGAGCATGACGGGCTAGGTATAACTTATTTTAGCGTTGATATTTTGAAAGACATGGTTGCTTGTTGATATGCTTGAGTATTTAAATTATCATGTAAAAACTAGACTATTGATTTGAACAATATAAAAGTCCAAATGGCCATGCTATAAAGAAAAGAAATATGATATGACATGTTAGGCAACATTTCACATCAAAAATTCTGTTTTTATCACTTACCTACTCGAGGACGAGTAGGAGTTAAGCTTGGGGATGCTGATACATCTCCAACGTATCTATAATTTTTGATTGTTCCATGCTGTTATATTATCAATCTTGGATGTTTTATAATCATTTTATATCATTTTTTGGTACTAACCTATTGACATAGTGCCAAGTGTCAGTTGCTGTTTTTTCCATGTTTTTTACATCAGAGAAAATCAATATCAGATGGAGTGCAAATGCCCCCCCAAACTTTACGAAGAATTTTTATGGGCCAGAAGGAACACAACGGGCCCTGGCTGCGCCTGGGGGGTGCCCCGAGGGGGGCACAACCCACCAGGGTGCGCCTGGGCCTAGCGCGCCCTAGTGGGTTGTGCCCACCTCGGGTGCCCCCTGGACCGCCTCTTTGCTCTATAAATACCCCAATATTCAAGAAACCCTATGGGAGTCGATGAAATATTCATCTAGCCACCGCAGAGTCCAGAACCACTAGATCCAATCTAGACACCATCTCGGATGGGGTTCACCACCTCCATTGGGCCTCTCCGATGACGCGTGAGTAGTTCTTTGTAGACCTTTCGGTCTGATACGTCACCAACGTATCTATAATTTTTGATTGTTCCATGCTATTATATTATCTGTTTTGGATGTTTAATGGGCTTTAATATACTCTTTTATATTAGTTTTGGGACTAACCTATTAACCGAAGGTCCAGTGCAAATTGTTCATTTTTGCCTATTTCAGTGTTTCGCAGAAAAGGAATATCAAACGGAATCCAAACAGAATGAAACCTTCGCGAGGATCTTTCTTGGAACAAATGCAATCCAGGAGACTTGGAGTAGAAGTCAGAGACGCAACGAGGCGACCACAAGGCAGGAGGGCATGCCCGGGGGGTAGGCGCGCCCCCACCCTTGTAGGCCCCTCGTAGCTCCACCGACCTACTTCTTTCGCCTATATATACTCTTATACCCTGAAAACATCCAAGGGAGCCATGAAACCACTTTTCCACCGCTGCAACCTTCTGTACCCGTGAGATCCCATCTTGGGGCCTTTTCCGACGATCTGCCAGAGGGGGATTCGATCACGGAGGGCTTCTACATCAACACCATAGCATCTCCGATGATGTGTGAGTAGTTTACCACGGACCTTCGGGTCCATAGTTATTAGCTAGATGGCTTCTTCTCTCTCTTTGGTTCTCAATACAAAGTTCTCCTCGATGTTCTTGGAGATTTATTCGATGTAATACTTTTTGCGGTGTGTTTGCCGAGATCCGATGAATTATGGGTTTATGATCAAGATTATCTATGAACAATATTTGATTCTTCTCTGAATTCTTATATGCATGATTTGATATCTTTGCAAGTCTCTTCGAATTATCGGTTTAGTTTGGCCTGCTAGATTGATCTTTCTTGCTATGGGAGAAGTGCTTAGCTTTGGGTTCAATCTTGCGGTGCTCGATCCCAGTAACAGAAAGGGAACCGACACGTATTGTATTGTTGCCATCGAGGATAAAAAGATGGGGTTTATATCATATTGCTTGAGTTTATCCCTCTACATCATGTCATCTTGCCTAATGCGTTACTCTATTCTTATGAACTTAATACTCTAGATGCATGCTGGATAGCGGTCGATGTGTGGAGTAATAGTAGTAGATGCAGAATCGTTTCGGTCTACTTGACACGGACGTGATGCCTATGTTCATGATCATGCCTAGATATTCTCATAACTATGCGCTTTTCTATCAATTGCTCGGCAGTAATTTGCTCACCCACCGTAATATATGCCATCTTGAGATAAGCCACTAGTGAAACCTATGGCCCCGGGGTCTACTTTACATCATATACATTTCCAATCTATAATTCTAGTTTACTATTTATTTTGCAATCTTTACCTTTCAATCTATACAAGAAAATTACCAAAAATATTTATCTTATTATCTTTTATTAGATCTCACTTTTGCAAGTAGCCGTGAATGGATTTACAACCCCTTTATCGCGTTGGTTGCAAGGTTCTTGATTGTTTGTGAAGGTACTAGGCAATTTGTGTGTAGTCTCCTACTGGATTGATACCTTGGTTCTCAAAACTGAGGGAAATACTTACGCTACTTTGCTGCATCACCCTTTCCTCTTCAAGGGAAAACCAACGCATGCTCAAGAGGTAGAAAGAAGGATTTCTGGCGCCGTTGCTGGGGAGATCTACGCTCAAGTCAAGACATACCAAGTACCCATCACAAACTCTTATCCCTCGCATTACATTATTTGCCATTTGCCTCTCGTTTTCCTCCCCCCACTTCAGCCTTGCCGTTTTATTCGCCTCTTTTCCGTTCGCCCTTTTCTGTCGACTTCTTTCGGTAGCCTCTTGTGTATCCGTTCTTAGTGTGGTTTGTTGCCATCATGTCGAAAACTGGGGAGATTATCATTGATAAGGATAATAGTAACAATGGGGGGAAACCGTGATGCTTTTGATAATCCTCTGAAAAGCTTCGGATCGGTAGTGGTAATGTTATTGGAAAAGGAGTTATTTAAGATTTCTTTACTTGTGCCGGTGCTTTGCCCACTATGGGAGGGTCTATTCTTCATAGAACTAGTAGTCTTCTGAATGCTATATATTTGCTCATAGTTGAACTTGAAAGACAATTTATTCATATGCATCCTTGCGTACAAAGGATTTTTCTAGAATTTTCCAATATTGAGCATTCTTCTGTTAAGCGAGCAACTACTATATTTTTAGCTCATGAGTTCAGATTTATTATGAGAGAGGCCATTGAAATTTTTGCGCATTATAGGGTGGATGCTGGCCGTCCACCCATAGAAGCTATTCTTTTTAATTAGGAAGACATAATGCGTTTACGATCTTTAGATCATGTTGCTTATAATGAAAACCTTAGAAAAAAGGTTCCTACCGACGTTCTAGTTAATAGAATTTCTGAACTTAATGATAATTTTGCTAATCAGAACAACGGGTTAGGTGTTCCTCTTGAACAAAGGCTCATGACTTTTTGCCAAAAGAATGCCTATAATGATGAATTGGTCGTGCAATATGAGGGGCCAAAGGAGGAACCAATGCCTCCCGAGCTTGATCTAGGTGACTTTTGTCCCATTAAATTTAGCCCTTTTGATTACTTTTACTTGGCACAAAGAAAACTTGCTGCTGAACGTAGGGAATATGAGATGAGTATTCGCGATTTGCCTTATCATTATTATGGCAATACCTAGATCTATTCTTGTTTTTATGCCTAGCTAGGGGCGTTAAATTATAGCGCTTGTTGGGAGGCAACCCAATTTTATTTTTGTTCCTTGCTTTTTGTTCCTGTTTAGTAATAAATAATTCATCTAGCCTCTGTTATGGTTGTGTTTTTTATGTTTTAATTAGTGTTTGTGCCAAGTAAAGCCTTTCAGATCTTCTTGGATGATTGTTGTTTGATCTTGCTGATAAAAACAGAAAGTATGCGCTCACGAAAATAATTCTCATCTTTTACCAGAGAGCGATAAAATATTGATTCCAACTGCAGTAGATCATTATAAAAATTGTACTAGTTTTCCTAATTTTTCAGAATTTTTGGAGTAACCGAAGTATTCGAACTATCCAGATTGCTACAGACTATTCTGTTTTTGACAGATTCTGTTTTTCGTGTGTTGTTTGCTTATTTTGATGAATCTATGGCTAGTATCGGGGGGGGGGGGGGGGGTATGAACCATAGAGAAGTTGGAA
Organism: Triticum monococcum; assembly: GCA_034509565.1. Classification (NCBI taxonomy): domain Eukaryota; kingdom Viridiplantae; phylum Streptophyta; class Magnoliopsida; order Poales; family Poaceae; genus Triticum; species Triticum monococcum. The sequence goes on from CM067845.1 coordinate 696,994,942, forward strand.
TAAAGTAGTTTCAACACGGGTATAAATAAAGAATGAGTTCATTACAGTACCTTGAAGTGGTGGTTTGTTTTCTTATACTAACGGAGCTCATGAGATTTTCTGTTGAGTTTTGTGTTGTGAAGTTTTCAAGTTTTTGGGTAAAGATTTGATGGATTTTGGAATAAGGAGTGGCAAGAGCCTAAGCTTGGGGATGCCCAAGGCACCCCAAGGTAAAATTCAAGGACAACCAAAAGCCTAAGCTTGGAGATGCCCCGGAAGGCATCCCCTCTTTCGTCTTCGTCTATCGGTAACTTTACTTGAGGCTATATTTTTATTCGCCACATGATATATGTTTTGCTTGGAGCGTCTTGTATGATTTGAGTCTTTGCTTTTTAGTTTACCACAATCATCCTTGCCGTACACACATTTTGGGAGAGATACACATGAATCAGAATTTATTAGAATACTCTATGTGCTTCACTTATATCTTTTGAGCTAGATAATTTTGCTCTAGTGCTTCACTTATTTCTTTTTAGAGCACGGTGGTGGCTTATTTTATAAAAAATGTTTATCTCTCGTGCTTCACTTATATTATTGTGAGAGTCTTTTAGAACAGCATGGTAATTCCCTTTGCGTATAAAATTAGTCCTAATATGATAGGCATCCAAGATGGGTATAATAAAAACTTTCATATAAAGTGCATTGAATACTATGAGAAGTTTGATACTTGACGATTGTTTTGAGATATGAAGATGGTAATATTATAGTCATGCTACTTGAGTAATTGTGAATTTTAGAAATACTTGTATTGAAGTTTGCAAGTCCCGTAGCATGAACGTATGGTAAACGTTGTGTAACAAGTTTGAAGCATGAGGTTTTCTTTGGTTGCTTTCCTTATGAGTGGCGGTCGGGGACGAGCGATGGTCTTTTCCTACCAATCTATCCCCCTAGGAGAATGCGTGTAGTGCTTGGTTTTGATGACTTGTAGATTTTTCAATAAGTATGTGAGTTCTTTATGACTAATGTTGAGTCCATGGATTATACGCACTCTCACCCTTCCATCATTGCTAGCCTCTTCGGTACCATGCATTGCCCTTTCTCACCTCGAGAGTTGGTGCAAACTTCGCCGGTGCATCCAAACCCCATGATATGATACGCTCTATCGCACATAAGCCTCCTTATATCTTCCTCAAAACAACCACCATACCTACCTATTATGGCATTTCCATAGCCATTCCGAGATATATTGCCATGCAAATTTCCACCGTTCTGTTTATTATGACACGCTTCATCATTGTCATATTGCCTTGCATGATCATGTAGTTGACATCGTATTTGTGGCAAGGCCAACATGCATAATTTTTCATACATGTCACTCTTGATTCATTGCCCATCCTGGTACACCGCCAGAGGCACTCATATAGAGTCATATTTTGTTCTAGTATCGAGTTGTAATCCTTGAGTTGTAAATAAATAGAAGTGTGATGATCATCATTATTAGAGCATTGTCCCGTGTGAGAAAAAAAGAAAGGCCAAAAAAAGAAGAGAAAGGCCAAATAAAAAAATGAGAGAAAAAGAGAGAAGGGGCAATGCTACTATCCTTTTTCCACACTTGTGCTTCAAAGTAGCACCATGATCTTCATGATAGAGAGTCTCTTATTTTCTCACTTTCATATACTAGTGGGAATTTTTCATTATAGAACTTGGCTTGTATATTAAAACAATGGGCTACCTCAAATGCCCTAGGTCTTCATGAGCAATCAAGTTGGATGCACACCCACTTAGTTTCTTTTGTTGAGCTTTCATACATTTATAGCTCTAGTGCATCCATTGCATGGCAATCCCTACTCCTTGCATGGACATCGATTGATGGGCATCTCCATGGCCCTTTGATTAGCCGCGTCAATGTCAGACTTTCTCCTTTTTTTGTCTTCTCCACACAACCTCCATCATCATATTCTATTCCACCCATAGTGCTATGTCCATGGCACGCGCTCATGTATTGCGTGAAAGTTGAAAAAGTTTGAAATACTAAAGTATGAAACAATTGCTTGGCTTGTCATCGGGGTTGTGCACGATGACAGCATTTTGTGTGAGGAAGATGGAGCATGGACAATGTTGGGGAACGTAGTAATTTCAAAAAATTCCTACGCACACGCAAGATCATGGTGATGTATAGCAACGAGAGGGGAGAGTGTTGTCCACGTACCCTCGTAGATCGAAAGCGGAAGCGTTAGCACAACGCGGTTGATGTAGTCGTACGTCTTCACGATCCGACCGATCGTGTACCAAACGCATGGCACCTCCGAGTTCAGCACATGTTCAGCCCGATGACGCTCCGCTAACTCCGATCCAGCCGAGTGTTGAGGTAGAGTTTCGTCAGCACGACGGCGTGGTGACGATGTTGATGTTCTACCGACGCAGGGCTTCGCCTAAGCACCGCTATAGTATTATCGAGGTGGACTATGGTGGAGGGGGGCACCGCACACGGCTAAGAGACGATCTACTTGATCAACTTGTGTGTCTAGAGGTGCCCCCCTGCCCCTGTATATAAAGGAGCAAGGGGGGAGGCGGCCGGCCTAGGAGGAGGGCGCACCAAGGGGGGAGTCCTACTCCCACCGGGAATAGGACTCCTCCTTTCCTTGTTGGAGTAGGAGTGAAGGAAAGCGGAGGAGAGGGAGAAGGAAAAGGGGGCTGCACCCCTTGTCCAATTCGGACAAGAGGGGGGGGGGGGGCGGGGCGCAGGCCTCCTTCCTTTTGGCCTATCTCCTCTATTCCCGTATGGCCCAATAAGGCCCATATACTCCCCGGCGAATTCCTGTAACTCTCCGGTACTCCGAAAAATACCCGAATCACTCGGAACCTTTCCGAAGTCCGAATATAGTCGTCCAATATATCAATCTTTACGTCTCGACCATTTCGAGACTCCTCGTCATGTCCCCGATCTCATCCGGGACTCCGAACTCCTTCGGTACATCAAAACATATAAACTCATAATATAACTGTCATCGTAGCGTTAAGCGTGCGGACCCTACGGGTTCGAGAACTATGTAGACATGACCGAGACACGTCTCCGGTCAATAACCAATAGCGGAACCTGGATGCTCATATTGGCTCCCACATATTCTATGAAGATCTTTATCGGTCAGACCGCATAACAACATACGTTGTTCCCTTTGTCATCGGTATGTTACTTGCCCGAGATTCGATCGTCGGCATCTCAATACCTAGTTCAATCTCGTTACCGGCAAGTCTCTTTACTCGTTCCGTAATACATCATCCTGCAACTAACTCATTAGTTGCAATGCTTGCAAGGCTTAGGTGATGTGCATTACCGAGAGGGCCCAGAGATACCTCTCCAACAATCAGAGTGACAAATACTAATCTCGAAATATGCCAACCCAACAAGTACCTTCGGAGACACCTGTAGAGCACCTTTATAATCACCCAGTTACGTTGTGACATTTGGTAGCACACAAAGTGTTCCTCCGGTAAACGGGAGTTGCATAATCTCATAGTCATAGGAACATGTATAAGTCATGAAGAAAGCAATAGCAACAAACTAAACGATCAAGTGCTAAGCTAACGGAATGGGTCAAGTCAATCACATCATTCTCCTAATGATGTGATCCCGTTAATCAAATGACAACTCATGTCTATGGTTAGGAAACATAACCATCTTTGATCAACGAGCTAGTCAAGTAGAGGCATACTAGTGACACTCTGTTTGTCTATGTATTCACACATGTATTATGTTTCCGGTTAATACAATTCTAGCATCAATAATAAACATTTATCATGATATAAGGAAATAAATAATAACTTTATTATTGCCTCTAGGGCATATTTCCTTCAGTCTCCCACTTGCACTAGAGTCAATAATCTAGTTCACATCGCCATGTGATTTAACATCAATAGTTCACATCACCATGTGATTAACACCCATAGTTCACATCGTCATGTGACCAACACCCAAAGGGTTTACTAGAGTCAATAATCTAGTTCACATCGCTATGTGATTAATACCCAAAGAGTACTAAGGTGTGATCATGTTTTTCTTGTGAGCGAAGTTTAGTCAACGGGTCTGGCACATTCAGATCCATACGTATTTTGCAAATTTCTATGTCAACGATGCTCTGCACGGAGCTACTCTAGCTAATTGCTCCCACTTTCAATATGTATCCAGATTGAGACTTAGAGTCATCTGGATCAGTGTCAAAACTTGCATTGACGTAACCCTTTACGACGAACCTTTTGTCACCTCCATAATCGAGAAACATATCCTTATTCCACTAAGGATATTTTTGACCAATGTCCAGTGATCTACAACTAGATCATTATTGTACTCCCTTGCCAAAAACAATGTAGGGTATACAATAGATCTGGTACACAACATGGCATATTTTATGGAACCTATGGCCAATGCATATGGAATGACTTTCATTCTCTTTCTATCTTCTGCCGTGATCAGGTTTTGAGTCTTACTCAGTTTCACACCTTGTAACACAGGCAAGAACTCCTTTTTGACTGTTCCATTTTGAACTACTTCGAAATCTTGTCAAGGTATGTACTCATTGAAAAACTTATCAAGCGTCTTGGTCTATCTCTATAGATCATGATGCTCAATATGTAAGCAGCTTCACCGAGATATTTCTTTGAAAAAACTCCTTTCAAACATTCCTTTATGCTTTGCAGAATAATTCTACATCATCTCCGATGAACAATATGTCATACATATACTTATCAGAAATGTTGTAGTGCTCCCACTCACTTTTTGTAAATACAGGCTTCACCGTAAGTCTGTATAAAACTATATGCTTTGATCATCTTATCAAAGCGTATATTCCAACTCCGAGATGCTTGCACCAGTCCATAGATGGATCGCTGGAGCTTTCATATTTTGTTAGTACCTTTAGGATTGACAAAACCTTCTGGTTGCATCATATACAACTCTTCTTTAATAAATCCATTAAGGAATGCAGTTTTGTTTATCCATTTTACAGATTTCATAAAATGCGGCAATTGCTAACATGATTCAGACAGACTTAAGCATAGATACGAGTGAGAAACTCTCATTGTAGTCAACACCTTGAACTTGTCGAAAACCTTTTTGCGACAATTCTAGCTTTGTAGATAGTAACACTACTATCAGCGTCCGTCTTCCTCTTGAAGATCCATTTATTTTCTATGGCTTGCTGATCAACGGGCAAGTCAACCAAAGTCCATACTTTGTTCTCATACATGGATCTCATCTCAGATTTCATGGCTTCAAGCCATTTCATGAAATCTGGGCTCATCATCGCTTCCTCATAGTTTGTAGGCTCGTCATGTTCAAGTATCATGACCTCCAGAATAGTATAACCATACCACTCTGGTGCGGATCTCACTCTGGTTTACCTACGAGGTTCGGTAGTAAATTGATCTGAAGTTACATGATCATTATCATTAGCTTCCTCACTAATTGGTGTAGTAGTCACAGGAAAAGATTTTTGTGATGAACTACTTTCTAATAAGGGAGAAGGTACAATTACCTTATCAAGTTCCACTTTCCTCCCACTCACTTCTTTCGAGAGAAACTCCTTCTCTAGAAAGGCTCCATTCTCAGCAATGAATATCTTGCCTTTGGATCTGTGATAGAAGGTGTACCCAACATTTTCTTTTGGGTATCCTATGAAGATTTACTTCTCCGATTTGGGTTCGAGCTTATCATGTTGAAACTTTTTCACATAAGCATCACAGTCCCAAACTTTAAGAAACGACAGCTTAGGTTTCTCGCCAAACCACAGTTCATACGGTGTCGTCTCAATGGATTTAGATGGTGCCCTATTTAACGTGAATGTAGCTGTCTCTAATGCATAACCCCAAAACGATAGTGGTAGATTGGTAAGAGACATCATAGATCGCACCATATCTAATAAAGGACGGTTATGACGTTCGGACACACCATTACACTGTGGTGTTCCAGGTGGTGTGAGTAGTGAAACTATTTCACATTGTTTTAACTGAAGGCCAAACTCTTAACTCAAATATTTTACCTCTGGGATCATATTGTAGAAACTCTTATTTTCTTGTTACGATGATTCTCCACTTCACTCTGAAATTCTTTGAACCTTTCAAATGTTTCAGACATGTGTTTCATTAAGTAGATATATCCATATCTGCTCAAATCATATGTGAATGTCAGAAAATAACGATACTTGCCGTGAGGCTTAACACTCACTGGACCGCATACATCAGTATGTATTATTTCCAATAAGTTAGTTGCTCGCTCCATTGTTCCGGAGAACGGAGTCTTATTCATCTTGCCCATGAGGCATGGTTCGCAAGCATCAAGTGATTCATAATCAAGTGATTCCAAAAGTCCATCAGCATGGAGTTTCTTCATGCGCTTTACACAAATATGACCTAAACGGTAGTGCCACAAATAATTTGCACTATCATTATTAACTTTGCATCTTTTGGTTTCAATATTATGAATATGTGTATCACTACGATCGAGATCCAACGAACCATTTTCATTGGGTGTGTAACCATATAAGGTTTTATTCATGTAAATAGAAAAACTATTTATTCTCTTACTTAAATGAATAACCGTATTGCAATAAACATGATCAAATCATATTCATGCTCAATGCAAACACCAAATATCACTTATTTAGGTTCAACACTAATCCCGAAAGTATAGGGAGTGTGGGATGATGATCATATCAATCTTGGAACCATTCCCAATACACATCGTCACTTCACCCTTAACTAGTCTCTGTTCATTCTGCAACTCCCGTTTCGAGTTACTATTCTTAGCAACTGAACTAGTATCAAATACCGAGGGGTTGCTATAAACACTAGTAAAGTACACATGAATAACATGTATATCTAATATACCTTTGTTCACCTCACCATCCTTCTTATCCGCCAAATACTTGGGGAAGTTCCGCTTCTACTGACCAGTCCCTTTGCAGTAGAAGCACTCAGTCTTAGGCTTAGGTCTAGACTTGGGCTTCTTCACTTGAGCAGCAACTTGCTTGCCATTCTTCTTGAAGTTCCCCTTCTTCCCTTTGCCCTTTTCTTGAAACTAGTGGTCTTTGTCAACCAACAACACTTGATGCTTTTCTTGATTTCTACCTTCGTCGATTTCAGCATCACGAAGAGCTTGGGAGTTAGTTTTGTCATCCCTTCCATATTATAGTTCATCACTAAGTTCTAGTAACTTGGTGATAGTGACTAGCGAACTTTGTCAATTACTCTCTTATCTGGAAGATTAACTCCCACTTCATTTAAGCAATTGTAGTACTCAGACAATCTGAGCACATGCTCACTGGTTGAGCTATTCTCCTCCATCTTGTAGGCAAAGTACTATCAGAGGTCTCATACCTCTCGACATGGGCATGAGTATGAAATACCAGTTTCAACTCTTGGAACATCTTATTGTTGGGGAACGTAGTAAATTCAAAAAAATTCCTACGCACACGCAAGATCATGGTGATGCATAGCAACGAGAGGGGAGAGTGTTGTCTATGTACCCTCATAGACCGGCAACGGAAGTGTTGACACAACATAGAGTAAGTAGTCGTACGTCTTCCCGATCCGATTGATCCAAGTACCGAACGTACGGCACCTCCGAGTTTTGCACACGTTCAACTCGGTGACATCCCTCGAGCGCCGATCCAGCCAAGTGTTGAGGGAGACTTTCGTCAGCACGATGGCGTGATGACGGTGATGATGTTCTACCAACGCAGGGCTTCGCCTAAGCACCGCTACAATATGACCGAGGTGGAATATGGTGGAAGGGGGCACCGCACACGGCTAAGGAACGATCACGAAGATCAACTTGTGTGTCTTGGGGTGCCCCCTTGCCCCCGTATATAAAGGAGGGAGAGGGGGAGGTGCGGCCGGCCCTAGGGGTGCGCCTCGAGGAGTCCTACTCCCACCGGGAGTAGGACTCCCCCTCTTGCCTTGTTGGAGAAGGAAAGGGGAAGGGGGAAAGAGGAAAGGGGGGGCGCCGCCCCCCACATCATGTCCTATTCGGACTAGGGGGAGGAGGCGCACGGCCTACCCTGGCCGGCCCTCCTCTTCTCCCTTAGGGCCCATGTAGGCCCATTAACCCCGGCACGGGGGGGGGGGGGTCCGGTAACCCCCCGGTACTCCGGTAAAATCTCGATTTCACTCGGAACATTTCTGATATCCAAATATAGGCTTCCAATATATCAATCTTTATGTCTTGACCATTTCGAGACTCCTCGTCATGTTCGTGATCACATCGGGGACTCTGAACTTCGGTACATCAAAACACAAAAACCCTAATTACGATCGTCACCGAACTTTAAGCGTGCGGACCCTACGGGTTCGAGAAATATGTAGACATGACTGAGACACGTCTCCGGTCAATAACCAATAGCGGAACCTGGATGCTCATATTGGCTCCTACATATTCTATGAAGATCTTTATCGGTCAGACCGCATAACAACATACATTGTTCCCTTTGTCATCGGTATGTTACTTGCCCGAGATTCGATCGTCGGTATCTCAATACCTAGTTCAATCTCGTTACCGGCAAGTCTCTTTACTCGTTCCATAATACATCATCCCGCAACTAACTCATTACTTGGAATGCTTGCAAGGCTTATAGTGATGTGCATTACCGAGTGGGCCCAGAGATACCTCTCCGACAATCGGAGTGACAAATCCTAATCTTGAAATACGCCAACCCAACAAGTACCTTTGGAGACACCTGTAGAGCACCTTTATAATCACCCAGTTACGTTGTGACGTTTGGTGGCACACAAAGTGTTCCTCCGGTAAACGGGAGTTGCATAATCTCATAGTCGTAGGAACATGTATAAGTCATGAAGAAAGCAATAGCAACAAACTAAACGATCAAGTGCTAAGCTAATGAAATGGGTCAAGTCAATCACATCATTCTCCTAATGATGTGACCCTGTTAATCAAATGACAACTCTTTTGTCTATGGCCAGGAAACATAACCATCTTTGATCAACGAGCTAGTCAAGTAGAGGCATACTAGGGACATTCTGTTTGTCTATGTATTCACACATGTATCATGTTTCCGGTTAATACAATTCTAGCATGAATTATAAACATTTATCATGATATAAGGAAATAAATAATAACTTTATTATTGCCTGTAGGGCATATTTCCTTCAGTCTCCCACTTGCACTAGAGTCAATAATCTAGTTCACATCGCCATGTGATTTAACATCAATAGTTCACATCACCATGTGATTAACACCCATAGTTCACATCGTCATGTGACCAACACCCAAAGGGTTTACTAGAGTAAATAATCAAGTTCACATCGATATGTGATTAACACCCAAAGAGTACTAAGGTGTGATCATGTTTTGCTTGTGAGAGAAGTTTAGTCAACGGGTCTGCCACATTCAGATCCGTAAGTATTTTGCAAATTTCTATGTCAACAATGCTCTGCACGGAGCTACTATAGCTTATTGCTACCACTTTCAATATGTATCCAGATTGAGACTTTGAGTCATATGGATTAGTGTCAAAACTTGCATCGACATAACCCTTTACGACGAACCTTTTGTCACCTCCATAATCGAGAAAAATATCCTTATTCCACTAAGTGTAATTTTGACCAATGTCCAGTGATCTACAACTAGATCACTATTGTACTCCCTTGCCAAAAACAATGTAGGGTATACAATAGATCTGGTACACAGCATGGCATATTTTATAGAACCTATGGCCAAGGCATATGGAATGACTTTCATTCTCTTTCTATCTTCTGCCGTGATCGGGTTTTGAGTCTTACTCAGTTTCACACCTTGTAACACAGGCAAGAACTCCTTTTTGACTGTTCCATTTTGAACTACTTCAAAATCTTGTCAAGGTATGTACTCATTGAAAAACTTATCAAGCGTCTTGATCTATCTCTATAGATCTTGATGCTCAATATGTAAGCAGCTTCACCGATATCTTTCTTTGAAAAAACTCCTTTCAAACATTCCTTTATGCTTTGCAGAATAATTCTACATCATCTCCAATCAACAATATGTCATACATATACTTATCAGAAATGTTGTAGTGCTCCCACTCACTTTCTTGTAAATACAGGCTTCACCATAAGTCTATATAAAACTATATGCTTTGATCAACTTATCAAAGCGTATATTCCAACTCCGAGATGCTTGCACCAGTCCATAGATGGATCGCTGGAGCTTGCATATGTTGTTAGTACCTTTAGGATTGACAAAAACTTCTGGTTGCATCATATACAACTCTTCTTTAATAAATCCATTAAGGAATGCAGTTTTGTTTATCCATTTGCCAGATTTCATAAAATGCAGCAATTGCTAACATGATTCGGACAGACTTAAGCATAGATACGAGTGAGAAACTCTCATCGTAGTCAACACCTTGAACTTGTCGAATACCTTTTTGCGACAATTCTAGCTTTGTAGATAGTAACACTACTATTAACGTCCGTCTTCCTGTTGAAGATCCATTTATTTTCTATGGCTTGCTGATCAACGGGGAAGTCAACCAAAGTCCATACTTTGTCCTCATACATGGATCTCATCTCAGATTTCATGGCTTCAAGCCATTTCACGGAATCTGGGCTCATCATCGCTTCCTCATAGTTTGTAGGCTCGTCATGTTCAAGTATCATGACCTCCAAAATAGTATTACCGTACCACTCTGGTGCGGATCTCACTCTGGTTTACCTACGAGGTTCGGTAGTAAATTGATCTGAAGTTACATGATCATTATCATTAGCTTCCTCACTAATTGGTGTAGTAGTCACATGAAAAGATTTATGTGATGAACTACTTTCTAATAAGGGAGAAGGTACAATTACCTTATCAAGTTCCACTTTCCTCCCACTCACTTCTTTCGAGAGAAACTCCTTCTCTAGAAAGGCTCCATTCTCAGCAATGAATATCTTGCCTTCGGATCTATGATAGAAGGTGTACCCAACATTTTATTTTGGGTATCCTATGAAGATTTATTTCTCCGATTTGGGCTCGAGCTTATCATGTTGAAACTTTTTCACATAAGTATCGCAGTCCCAAACTTTAAGAAACGACAGCTTAGGTTTCTCGCCAAACAACAGTTCATACGGTGTCGTCTGAACGGATTTAGATGGTGCCCTATTTAACGTGAATGTAGCTGTCTCTAATGCATAACCCGAAAACAATAGTGGTAGATCGGTAAGAGGCATCATAAATCGCACCATATCTAATAAAGTATGGTTATGACGTTCGGACACACCATTACACTGTGGTGTTCTAGGTGGCGTGAGTAGTGAAATTATTTCACATTGTTTTAATTGAAGGCCAAACTCTTAACTCAAATATTTTACCTCTGCGATCATATCATAGAAACTCTTATTTTCTTGTTACGATGATTCTCCACTTCACTCTGAAATTCTTTGAACCTTTCAAATGTTTCAGACTTGTGTTTCATTAAGTAGATATACCCATATCGGCTCAAATCATCTATGAAGGTCAGAAAATAACGATACTTGCCGTGAGCCTTAACACTCATCGGACCTCATACATCAGTATGTATTATTTCAAATAAGTTAGTTGTTCGCTCCATTGTTCCGGAGAACGGAGTCTTAGTCATCTTGCCCATGAGGCATGGTTCGCAAGCATCAAGTGATTCATAATCAAGTGATTCCAAAAGTCCATCAGCATGGAGTTTCTTCATGCGCTTTACGCCAATACGACCTAAACGGTAGTGCCACAAATAAGTTGCACTATCATTATTAACTTTGCATCTTTTGGGTTCAATATTATGAATATGTGTATCACTACGATCGAGATCCAACGAACCATTTTCATTGGGTGTGTAACCATATAAAGTTTTATTCATGTAAACAGAACAACTATTTATTCTCTTATTTAAATGAATAACCGTATTGCAATAAACATGATCAAATCATATTCATGCTCAATGCAAACACCAAATAACACTTATTTAGGTTCAACACTAATCCCGAAAGTATAGGGAGTGTGCGATGATGATCATATCAATCTTGGAACCATTTCCAATACACATCATCACTTGACTCTTAACTAGTCTCTGTTCATTCTGCAACTCCCGTTTCGAGTTACTATTCTTAGCAATTGAACTATTATCAAATACCGAGGGGTTGCTATAAACACTAGTAAAGTACACATCAATAACATGTATATCTAATATACCTTTGTTCACCTCGCCATCCTTCTTATCCGCCAAATACTTGGGGAAGTTCTGCTTCTAGTGACCAGTCCCTTTGCAGTAGAAGCACTCAGTCTCAGGCTTAGGTCCAGACTTGGGCTTCTTCACTTGAGCAGCAACTTGCTTGCCGTTCTTCTTGAAGTTCCCCTTCTTCCCTTTGCCCTTTTCTTGAAACTAGTGGTCTTTGTCAACCATCAACACTTGATGCTTTTCATGATTTCTACCTTCGTCGATTTCAGCATCACGAAGAGCTTGGGAGTTACTTTTGTCATCCCTTGCATATTATAGTTCATCACTAAGTTCTAGTAACTTGGTGATAGTGACTAGAGAACTTTGTCAATTACTCTCTTATCTGGAAGATTAACTCCCACTTCATTCAAGCAATTGTAGTACTCAGACAATCTGAGCACATGCTCACTGGTTGAGCTATTCTCCTCCATCTTGTAGGCAAAGTACTGTCAGAGGTCTCACACCTCTCGACACGGGCATGAGTATGAAATACCAATTTCAACTCTTGGAACATCATATTGTTGGGGAACATAGTAAATTCAAAAAATTTCCTACGCACACGCAAGATCATGGTGATGCATAGCAATGAGAGGGGAGAGTGTTGTCTACGTACCCTCATAGACCGGCAACGGAAGCGTTGACACAACATAGGGTAAGTAGTCGTACGTCTTCCCGATCCGATCGATCCAAGTACCGAACGTACGGCACCTCCGAGTTCTGCACACGTTCAACTCGGTGACATCCCTCGAGCTCCGATCCAGCCAAGTGTTGAGGGAGAGTTTCGTCAGCACGACGGCGTGATGACGGTGTTGATGTTCTACTGACGCAGGGCTTCGCCTAAGCACCGCTACAATATGACCGAGGTGGAATATGGTGGATGGGGGCACCGCACACGGCTAAGGAACGATCATGAAGATCAACTTGTGTGTCTTGGGGTGCCCCCTTGCCCCCGTATATAAAGGAGGGAGAGGGGGAGGTGCGGCCGGCCCTAGGGGTGCGCCTGGAGGAGTCCTACTCCCACCGGGAGTAGGACTCCCCCCTCTTGCCTTGTTGGAGAAGGAAAGGGGAAGGGGGAAAGAGGAAAGGGGGGCGCCGCCCCCCACTTCTTGTCCTATTCGGACTAGGGGGAGGGGGCGCGTGGCCTGCCCTGGCCGGCCCTCCTCTTCTCCCTTAGGGCCCATGTAGGCCCATTAACCCCCCCCCCCCCGGGGGGGGGGGGGGGGGGGTTCCGGTAACCCCCCGGTACTCCGGTAAAATTTCGATTTCACCCGGAACATTTCCTATATACAAATATAGGCTTCCAATATATCAATCTTTATGTCTCGACCATTTCGAGACTCCTCGTCATGTCTTTGATCACATCCGGGACTCTGAACAACCTTTGGTACATCAAAACACAAAAACCCTAATTACGATCATCACCGAAGTTTAAGCGTGCGGGCCCTACGGGTTCGAGAACTATGTAGACATGACCGAGACACGTCTCTGGTCAATAACCAATAGCGGAACCTGGTTGCTCATATTGGCTCCTACATATTCTATGAAGATCTTTATCGGTCAGACCGCATAACAACATACGTTGTTCCCTTTGTCATCGGTATGTTACTTGCCCGAGATTCGATCGTCGGTATCTCAATACCTAGTTCAATCTCGTTACCAGCAAGTCTCTTTACTCGTTTTGTAATACATCATCCTGCAACTAACTCATTAGTTGCAATGCTTGCAAGGCTTATAGTGATGTGCATTACCGAGCGGGCCCAGAGATACCTCTCTGACAATCGGAGTGACAAATCCTAATCTTGAAATACGCCAACCCAACAAGTAGCTTTGGAGACACCTGTAGAGCACCTTTATAATCACACAGTTACGTTGTGACATTTGGTGGCACACAAAGTGTTCCTCCGGTAAACGGGAGTTGCATAATCTCATAGTCGTAGGAACATGTATAAGTCATTAAGAAAGCAATAGCAACAAACTACACAATCAAGTGCTAAGCTAATGAAATGGGTCAAGTCAATCACATCATTCTCCTAATGATGTGACCTCGTTAATCAAATGACAACTCTTTTGTCTATGGTCAGGAAACATAACCATCTTTGATCAATGAGCTAGTCAAGTAGAGGCATACTAGTGACATTCTGTTTGTCTATGTATTCACACATGTATCATGTTTCCGGTTAATACAATTCTAGCATGAATAATAAACATTTATCATGATATAAGGAAATAAATAATAACTTTATTATTGCCTGTAGGGCATATTTCCTTCAGTCTCCCACTTGCACTAGAGTCAATAATCTAGTTCACATTGCCATGTGATTTAACATCAATAGTTCACATCACCATGTGATTAACACCCATAGTTCACATCATCATGAGACCAACACCCAAAGGGTTTACTAGAGTAAATAATCTAGTTCACATCGATATGTGATTAACACCCAAAGAGTACTAAGGTGTGATCATGTTTTGCTTGTGAGAGAAGTTTAGTCAACGGGTCCGCCACATTCAGATCCGTAAGTATTTTGCAAATTTCTATGTCAACAATGCTCTGCACAGAGCTACTCTAGCTTATTGCTCCCACTTTCAATATGTATCCAGATTGAGACTTTGAGTCATCTGGATCAGTGTCAAAACTTGCATCGACGTAACCCTTTACGACGAACCTTTTGTCACCTCCATAATCGAGAAACATATCCTTATTCCACAAAGGATAATTTTGACCAATGTCCAGTGATCTACTCCTAGATCACTATTGTACTCCCTTGCCAAAGTCAGGGCAGGGTATACAATAGTTCTGGTACACAGATGGCATATTTTATAGAACCTACGGCTAAGGCATAGGGAATGACTTCCATTCTCTTTCTATCTTCTACCGTGGTCGGGCTTTGAGTCTTACTCAGTTTCACACCTTGTAACACAGGCAAGAACTCTTTCTTTGACTGCTCCATTTTGAACTACTTGAAAATCTCGTCAAGGTATGTACTCATTGAAAAACTTATCAAGCGTCTTGATCTATCTCTATAGATCTTGATGCTTAATATGTAAGCAGCTTCACTCAGGTCTTTCTTTGAAAAGCTCCTTTCAAACACTCCTTTATGCTTTGCAGAATAATTCTACATTATCTTCGATCAACAATATGTCATTCACATATACTTATCAGAAATGTTGTAGTGCTCCCACTCACTTTCTTGTAAATACAGGCTTCACCGTAAGTCTGTATAAAACTATATGCTTTGATCATCTTATCAAAGCGTATATTCCAACTCCGAGATGCTTGCACCAGTCCATAGATGGATCGCTGGAGCTTTCATATTTTGTTAGTACCTTTAGGATTGACAAAACCTTCTGGTTGCATCATATACAACTCTTCTTTAATAAATCCATTAAGGAATGCAGTTTTGTTTATCCATTTTACAGATTTCATAAAATGCGGCAATTGCTAACATGATTCAGACAGACTTAAGCATAGATACGAGTGAGAAACTCTCATCGTAGTCAACACCTTGAACTTGTCGAAAACCTTTTTGCGAAAATTCTAGCTTTGTAGATAGTAACACTACTATAAGCGTCCGTCTTCCTCTTGAAGATCCATTTAATCTCAATGTCTCGCCAATCATTGGGCAAGTTAATCAAAGTCCATACTTTGTTCTCATACATGGATCTCATCTCAGATTTCATGGCCTTAAACCATTTTGCGGAATCTGGGCTCATCATCACTTCCTCATAGTTTGTAGGTTCGTCATGGTCAAGTAACATGACCTCCAGAATAGGATTACCGTACCACTCTGGTGCGGATCTCACTCTGGTTGATCTACGAAGTTCTGTTGTAACTTGATCTGAAGTTTCATGATCATCATCATTAACTTCCTCTCTTGTTGGTGTAGACATCACTGGAAATGATTTCTATGATGAACTATTTTCCAATTCGGGAGAAGGTACAGTTACCTTATCAAGTTCCACTTTCCTCCCACTCACTTCTTTCGATAGAAACTCCTTCTCTAGAAAGGCTCCGTTCACAGCAACGATTGTCTTGCCTTCGGATCTGTGAAAGAAGGTGTACCCAAAAGTTTCTTTTGGGTATCCTATGAAGATTTACTTCTCCGATTTGGGTTCGTGCTTATCATGTTGAAACTTTTTCACACAAGCATCGAGTCCCAAACTTTAAGAAACGACAGCTTAGGTTTCTCGCCAAACCACAGTTCATACGGTGTCATCTCCACGGATTTAGATATTGCCCTATTTAACGTGAATTTAACTGTCTCTAATGCATAACCCCAAAATGATAGCGGTAAATCTGTAAAAGACATCATAGATCGCACCATATCTAATAAAGTACGGTTATGACGTTCGGACACACCATTACACTGTGGTGTTCCAGGTGGCGTGAGTAGTGAAACTATTTCACATTGTTTTAACTGAAGGCCAAACTCGTAACTCAAATATTTTACTTCTGCGATCATATCGTAGAGACTTTTATTTTTGTTACGATGATTCTCCACTTCACTCTGAAATTCTTTGAACTTTTCAAATGTTTCAGACTTGTGTTTCATCAAGTAGATATACTCATATCTGCCCAAATCATCTGTGAAGATCAGAAAATAATGATACCTGCCGCGAGCCTCGATATTCATCGGACCACACACATCTGTATGTATGATTTCCAACAAATCTTTTGCTCGCTCCATAGTTCCGGAGAACAACGTTTTAGTCATCTTGCCCATGAGGCACGGTTCGCAAGTACCAAGTGATTCATAACCAAGTGGTTCTAAAAGTCCATCAGTATGGAGTTTCTTCATGCGCTTTATACCGATATGACCTAAACGGAAGTGCCACAAATAATTTGCACTATCATTATTAACTTTGCATCTTTTGGCTTCAATATTATGAAAATGTGTATCACCATGATCGAGATCCAACAAACCATTTTCATTGGGTGTATGACCATAGAAGGTTTTATTCATGTAAACAGAACAACAATTATTCTCTAACTTACATGAATAACCGTATTGCAATAAACATGATCCAATCATATTCATGCTCAACGCAAACACTAAATAACATTTATTTTAGGTTTAACACTAATCCCAAAAGTATAGGGAGTGTGCGATGATGATCATATCAATCTTGGAACCATTTCCAATACACATAGTCACTTCACCCTTAACTAGTCTCTGTTCATTCTGCAACTTCCGTTTCGAGTTACTATTCTTAGCAACTGAACTAGTATCAAATACCGAGGGGTTGCTATAAACGCTAGTAAAGTACACATTAATAACATGTATATCCAATATACCTTTGTTCACCTCGCCATCCTTCTTATCCGCCAAATACTTGGGGCAGTTCCGCTTCTAGTGACCAGTCCCTTTGTAGTAGAAGCACTCAGTCTCAGGCTTAGGTCCAAACTTGGGCTTCTTCACTTGAGCAGCAACTTGCTTGCCCTTCTTCTTGAAGTCCCCCTTCTTCCCTTTGCCCTTTTTTCTTGAAACTAGTGGTCTTTGTCAACCATCAACACTTGATGCTTTTCTTGATTTCTACCTTCGTCGATTTCAGCATCACGAAGAGCTTGGGAGTTACTTTTGTCATCCCTTGCATATTATAGTTCATCACTAAGTTTTAGTAACTCGGTGATAGTGACTAGAGAACTTTGTCAATTACTCTCATATCTAGAAGATTAACTCCCACTTGATTCAAGCAATTGTAGTACTCAGACAATCTGAGCACATGCTCACTGGTTGAGCTATTCTCCTCCATCTTGTAGGCAAAGTACTGTCAGAGGTCTCATACCTCTCGACACGGGCATGAGTATGAAATACCAATTTCAACTCTTGGAACATCTTATATGCTCCATGGCGTTCAAAATGTCTTTGAAGCCCCGATTCTAAGCCGTTAAGCATGATGCACTAAACTATCAAGTAGTCATGATATTGAGCTAGCCAAACGTTCATAACGTCTGCATCTGCTCCTGCAATAGGTCTGTCACCTAGCGGTGCATCAAGGACATAATTATTCTGTGCAGCAATGAGGATAAACCTCAGATCACGGATCCAATCCGCATCATTGCTACTAACATCTTTCAACTTAGTTTTCTAGGAACATATCAAAAATAAATAGGGGAGCTAAACGAGAGCTATTGATCTACAACATAGATATGCTAATACTACCAGGACTAAGTTCATGATAAATTTAAGTTCAATTAATCATATTATTTAAGAACTCCCACTTAGATAGACATCCCTCTAATCCTCTAAGTGATCACGTGATCCATATCAACTAAACCATGTCCGATCATCACGTCAGATGGAGTAGTATCAACGGTGAACATCACTATGTTGATCATATCTACTATATGATTCATGCTCGACCTTTCGGTCTCCGTGTTCCGAGGCCATATCTGTTATATTCTAGGCTCGTCAAGTTTAGCCTGAGTATTCCGCGTGTGCAACTGTTTTGCACCCGTTGTATTTGAACGTAGAGTCTATCACACTTGATCATCACGTGGTGTCTCAGCACGAAGAACTTTCGCAACGGTGCATACTCAGGGAGAACACTTATACTTTGATAATTTTAGTGAGGGATCATCTTATAATGCTACCGTCAATCAAAGCAAGATAAGATGCATAAAAGATAAACATCACATGCAATCAATATAAGTGATATGATATGGCCATCATCATCTTGTGCTTGTGATCTCCATCTCCGAAGCACTGTCATGATCACCATTGTCACCGGCGTGACACCTTGATCTCCATCGTAGCATCGTTGTCGTCTCGCCAATCTTATGCTCCCACAACTATCGCTACCGCTTAGTGATAAAGTAAAGCATTACAGGGAGATTGCATTGCATACAATAAAGCGACAACCATATGGCTCCTGCCAGTTGCCGATAACTTCGGTTACAAAACATGATCATCTCATATAATAAAATTTGGCATCATGTCTTGACCATATCACATCACAACATGCCCTGCAAAAACAAGTTAGACGTCCTCTACTTTGTTGTTGCAAGTTTTACGTGGCTGCCACGGGCTTAGCAAGAACCGTTCTTACCTACGCATCAAAACCACAACGATAGTTTGTCAAGTTGGTGCTGTTTTAACCTTCGCAAGGACCGGGCGTAGCCACACTCGGTTCAACTAAAGTTGGAGAAACTGACACCCGCCAGCCACCTGTATGCAAAGCACGTCGGTAGAACCAGTCTCGCGTAAGCGTGCGCGTAATGTCGGTCCGAGCCGCTTCATCCAACAATACCGCCGAACCAAAGTATGACATGCTGGTAAGCAGTATGACTTATATCGCCCACAACTCACTTGTGTTCTACTCGTGCATATGACATCTAGGCCTAAAACCAGGCTCGGATGCCACTGTTGGGGAACGTAGTAATTTCAAAAAATTCCTATGCACACGCAAGATCATGGTGATGCATAGCAACGAGAGGGGAGAGTGTTGTCCACGTACCCTCGTAGACCGAAAGCAGAAGCGTTAGCACAACGCGGTTGATGTAGTCATACGTCTTCACGATCCGACCGATCAAGTACCGAACGCATGACACCTCCGAGTTCAGCACACGTTCGGCCTGATGACCTCCCTCTAACTCCTATCCAACCGAGTGTTGAGGGAGAGTTTCGTCAGCATGACGGCGTGGTGATGATGTTGATGTTCTACCGACGCAGGGCTTCGCCTAAGCACCGCTATAGTATTATCGAGGTAGACTATGGTGGAGGGGGGCACCGCACACGGCTAAGAGACGAGCAACTTGATCAACTTGTGTGTCTAGAGGTGCCCCCATGCCCCTGTATATAAAGGAGCAAGGGGGGAGGCAGCCGGCCTAGGAGGAGGGCGCGCCAAGGGGGGAGTCCTACTCCCACCGGGAGTAGGACTCATCCTTTCCTTGTTGGAGTAGGATGGAAAGCGGAGGAGAGGGAGAAAGAAAAGGGGGCTGCACCCCTTGTCCAATTCGGACCAGAGGGGGGGGCACAGGCCTCCTTCCTTTTGGCCTATCTCCTCTATTCCCGTATGGCCCAATAAGGCCCATATACTCCCCGGCGAATTCCCGTAACTCTTCGGTACTCCAAAAAATACCCGAATCACTCAGAACATTTTCGAAGTCCAAATATAGTCGTCCAATATATCAATCTTTACGTCTCGACCATTTTGAGACTCCTCGTCATGTCCTCGATCTCACGGGACTACGAACTCCTTCGGTACATCAAAACATATAAACTCATAATATAACTGTCATCGTAGCGTTAAGCGTGCGGACCCTACGGGTTCGAGAACTATGTAGACATGACCGAGACACGTCTCCGGTCAATAACCAATAGCGGAACCTAGATGCTCATATTGGCTCCCACATATTCTACGAAGATCTTTATCAGTCAGACCGCATAACAACATACGTTGTTCCCTTTGTCATCGGTATGTTACTTGCCCGAGATTCGATCGTCGGCATCTCAATACCTAGTTCAATCTCGTTACCGGCAAGTCTCTTTACTAGTTCCATAATACATCATCCCGCAACTAACTCATTAGTTGCAATGCTTGCAAGGCTTAGGTGATGTGCATTACCGAGAGGGCCCAGAGATACCTCTCCGACAATCGGAGTGAAAAATACTAATCTCGAAATATGCCAAACCAACAAGTACCTTCGAAGACACCTGTAGAGCACTTTTATAATCACCCAGTTACATTGTGACGTTTGGTAGCACACAAAGTGTTCCTCCGGTAAATGGGAGTTGCATAATCTCATAGTCATAGGAACATGTATAAGTCATGAAGAAAGCAATAGCAACAAACTAAACGATCAAGTGCTAAGCTAACGGAATGGGTCAAGTCAATCACATCATTCTCCTAATGATGTGATCCTGTTAATGAAATGACAACTCATGTCTATGGTTAGGAAACATAACCATCTTTGATCAACGAGCTAGTCAAGTAGAGGCATACTTGTGACACTCTGTTTGTCTATGTATTCACACATGTATTATGTTTCCGGTTAATACAATTCTAGCATGTATAATAAACATTTATCATGATATAAGGAAATAAATAATAACTTTATTATTGCCTCTAGGGCATATTTCCTTCAGCCAAACTATATGATTTTGTAGGGATGAGCTTTCTTTGGCTATGTTATTTTGAGAAGACATAATCGCTTCGTTAGTATGCTTGAAGTATTATTATTTTTATGTCAATATTAAACTTTTGTCTTGAATCTTTCGGATATGAACATTCATGCCACAATAAAGAAGATTACATTGAAAATTATGTTAGGTAGCATTCCACATCAAAAATTCTGTTTTTATCATCTACCTACTTGAGGATGAGCAGGAATTAAGCTTGGGGATGCTGATTATATTATTGATTGTTCCATGCTATTATATTATCTGTTTTGGATGTTTAATGGGCTTTAATATACTCTTTTATATTATTTTTGGGACTAACCTATTAACCGAAGGCCCAGTGCAAATTGTTGTTTTTTTGCCTATTTCAGTGTTTCGCAGAAAAGGAATATCAAATGGAATCCAAACGGAATGAAACCTTCGCGAGGATCTTTCTTGGAACAAACGCAATCCAGGAGACTTGGACTGGAAGTCAGAGACGCAAAGAGGCAGCCACGAGCAGGAGGGTGCGCCCAGGGGGCTAGGCGCGCCCCCACCCTTGTGGGCCCCTCATAGCTCCACCGACCTACTTCTTTCGCCTATATATACTCTTATACCCTGAAAACATCCAGGGGAGCCACGCAACCACTTTTCCACTGCCGCAACCTTCTGTACCCGTGAGATCCCATCTTGGGGCCTTTTCCGGCGATCTGCCGGAGGGGGATTCGATCACGGAGGGCTTCTACATCAACACCATATCCTCTCCGATGATGTGTGAGTAGTTTACCATAGACCTTCGGGTCCATAGTTATTAGCTAGATGGCTTCTTCTCTCTCTTTGGTTCTCAATACAAAGTTCTCCTCGATGTTCTTGGAGATCTATTCGATGTAATACTTTTTGCGGTGTGTTTGCCGAGATCCAATGAATTGTGGGTTTATGATCAAGATTATCTATGAACAATATTTGATTCTTCTCTGAATTCTTATATGCATGATTTGATATCTTTGCAAGTCTCTTCGAATTATCGATTTAGTTTGGCCTACTAGATTGATCTTTCTTGCAATGGGAGAAGTGCTTAGCTTTGGGTTCAATCTTGCGGTGCTCGCTCCCAGTGACAGAAAGGGAACCGACACGTATTGTATTGTTGCCATCGAGGATAAAAATATGGGGTTTATATCATATTGCTTGAGTTTATCCCTCTACATCATGTCATCTTGCCTAATGCGTTACTCTGTTCTTATGAACTTAATACTCTAGATGCATGCTGGATAGCGGTTGATGTGTGGAGTAATAGTAGTGGATGCAGAATCGTTTTGGTCTACTTGACACGGACGTGATGCCTATGTTCATGATCATGCGTGGATATTCTCATAACTATGCACTTTTCTATCAATTGCTCAGCAGTAATTTGTTCACCCACCGTAATATATGCTATCTTGAGAGAAGCCACTAGTGAAACCTATGGCCCCCGGGTCTACTTTACATCATATAAGTTTCCAATCTATAATTCTAGTTTACTATTTATTTTGCAATCTTTACTTTTCAATCTATACAAGAAAAATACCAAAAATATTTATCTTATTATCTTTTATCAGATCTCACTTTTGCAAGTGTCCATGAAGGGGTTGAGAACCCCTTTATCGCGTTGGTTGCAAGGTTCTTGAATGTTTGTGCAGGTACTAGGCGATTTGCGTGTAGTCTCCTACTGGATTGATACCTTGGTTCTCAAAAACTGAGGCAAATACTTACGCTACTTTGCTGCATCACCCTTTCCCCTTCAAGGGAAAACCAACACATGCTCAAGAGGTAGCAGGGTCCATAGTTAGTAGCTAGATGGCTTCATCTCTCTTTCTCTCTCTTGATTTTCAATACAATGGTCTCTTGGAGATCCATATGATGTAATTCTTTTGCGGTGTGTTTGTTGGGATATGATGAACTTTGAGTTTACGACTAGTCATATCTTTTTATATCCATGAAAGTTATTTGAGTTTCTTTGATCTCTTATATGCATGATTGCTTATAGCCTCATATTTCTTCTCCGATATTTGGGTTTTGTTTGGCCAACTTGAACTATTTATCTTGCAATGGGAAGATGTGCTTTGTAGTGGGTTCGATCTTACGGTGCTTGATCCGAGTGATAGAAAGGGAAACAACACGTATATATGTATCGTTGCTACTAAGGATAAAATGATGGGGTCTATCTCTACATGGATAGATCTTGTCTGCATCATGTCATCGTTCTTATTGCATTACTCTGTTTCTCCATGAACTTAATACACTTGATGCATGCTGGATAGCAGTTGATGTGTGGAGTAATAGTAGTAGATGCAGGGAGTGTCGGTGTACTAAAGTAGGGGTACCTTAGTATCCCGAACTTGTGCACGGGCAGTCGCAGCGTCCCGCGGCAAGGCTTGCCCGGCGACCGCCAAGCTCCTCCGTGGTTCCTTTGGAGCCATTCAAGAACAAAGTATCCAAGACCCTGGGAAGAGGAGCTCGCCGGGAAGGAGACAAGACCCCGGCAAGAGGAGCTTGCCGGGAAGGCCAACCAAGGCATCTCGAGAGGCTTGCTGCGACGCGCTGCGCGTCCCGGCAAGACCCGGTGAGCGACAAGCTCCTGGACGCGGCAAGATAATAACCGCGGCAAGGCACTTGCCGCGACAAGCTTCCGTCCTGTACCTGCGCTCCAGCACATCCGTCCACGTGTCGCCCTGGGGCCCTTCCAGGCATACGTGGCGGAAGGCTGTGCAGCTAGAGGTACACGGTGGCAAGTGGCGCTGACAAGGTAGCCATCGTGGCAAGCAGTGGCGTCCCTAGCGGTCCCTTTCCGCATCGTCTAGGCGACACAGACAGGCATTTAATGCCTTTGTCCCCTACCGTCAGGGTTAGGTATGATGCAACTGTAGTAAGCGGTGATGCCAACCACCAGCTCTTTTACATTTTTACCCTCACCTCTGTTGCCACCTGTCGGTGACCCCTTTGACATATAAAAGGAGGCCCATGCGCAACAGAGAGGGGGGGGGGAGGATTATTCTCACGCTCGGTCTCGCTAGCCATTTGAGCGTACTGTAGCATTCATCGCTCTCGAGCAAGAACACAAATACAAACCAAAGCAGGAGTAGGGTTTTATGCATCCGTGCGGCCCGAACCTGGGTAAACCGATCGTGTGCTCATGCGTTTCGCCTCGATCTGCTCTTCGTGCACTCTCCGCCCCCCTGCCGAACCGAAAGGGGCCTCGGTCCACCGTGGTCCCATAGGTGTCCGTGGGATCAGTCGCCCCCGACATCTTTGGCGCACCAGGTAGGGGAAGTGGCCGGAAGTGGAACCAGTGAGGAAGGTGACAGCACAGTCAGCAGTCAAGTTCTTCAGGTCGATTGTTTGCCGTTTCGGGATCCCTAACAGGATAATCACCGACAACGGTACGCAATTTACGAGCCGCACCTTCATGCAGTACGTCCAAGATCTTGGCGCCAAGGTCTGCTTCGCTTCTGTTGCTCACCCGAGAAGCAACGGTCAAGCGGAGAGGGCAAATGCTGAAGTGCTGTGCGGGCTCAAGACCAGAACTTTCGACAGGCTGCACAAGTGCGGAAGAAACTGGATCGAGGAGCTACCGGTGGTTCTTTGGTCGATCAGGACGACGCCGAATCGAGCCACTGGCCAGACACCCTTCGCTCTAGTCTATGGAGCGGAGGCAGTTCTCCCCACGGAACTCGTATACGGGCCGCCTCGAGTGCTCGCTTATGACGAGCTTGAGCAAGAGCAGCTGCGACAAGACGACGCGCTGCTCCTTGAGGAAGACCGTCTTCAATCTGCTGTGCGAGCCGCTCGCTACCAGCAAGCTTTGCGCCGCTATCATAGCCGCAAAGTTAACGCCAGAAGTCTCGAGGAAGGCGACCTTGTTCTTCGGCGCGTTCAGTCCGCCAAGAATTCCAACAAGTTGACGCCGAAGTGGGAAGGCCCTTACCGGGTGAAACGAGTCACTAGGCCTGGCGCTGTCCGCCTTGAGACTGAAGATGGCATTCCGCACTTACCCCCGGTAAGCAATAACGAGCCATAGGGCTCCATGCTGTTATCTCCTCTTCTTTCTTTTTCGCAAGGAAAAGGAGGTCCTCTCGCGCACAAGTTTGCCGAAGGGGGAAGGGAGAAGATACGGTATGGACCAGGCGTCGTTCAAGAAGGTTTTGCCTTGCCGGAAGAAAATAACAAAAAAGATAAGTTGCCAAAGTCTGAGCAATCAAATTTCCTTTAAATTTTTAAGTTATTTTCCTTGAACGACCGTGCTTTGTATGGAAAACCTGTGCGTGGAGGAACCAACTCATAGCTAGTTGCGCCCTTACTGTTGTTTCGAGTCCGCTCAACAACTTAAGTGAGCTGCGACTAGCCGCGACAAGGTTTCTTGTCGGCTGCGGCACCGCCAGCAGGCTGCCGACGTTCCGCACTCAGTGCTCGCGGCAAAGGTGCCTGCGCCGGTAAGTTCCCTAAAAGTGTAGGGTAAAAACATACAAAGGAAAAAGTCAAGTAAAGGAAATAACATAGCAATTACTACCCAGGATAGAGTATATTACAAAATAACTTGTCGCAGCTCTAACAGACTATTTTTCATAACATGATTAACAGCGACAAGGAAAGAAAGAGATGGATTGCCTAGTCTACACGGTCACCCTCGACCCTTCTGATTCCGCTCACCCTGTCCACAATAGGTGCGACAAGGGGCTTGAGCTCCTCAAGATCAGCATCTGGCGGCAAGCTTCGGAGGACGTTGGTGAGGCGGAGACCTGGGTTGCGGAAGGCCACCTTCATCAGCACCTTCTGGAGAGCTCCCACGCAAATCTTGCGCGACTCATCGGCGAGCTACTTTGGGATCTGCTCCCGGAGTCGCTGGAGCGCCGTCGCCACGCCCTTGAAGAACAGAGTCAGCTTGGCGCTGGGTTGGAGATTCTCATCGGAGGAGTACCCGAGATCCACCATCCCCAATTGCGCCAACTCCTTGTCGACGTCTGCGGTGACGTTCACCAGACCCTCCGTCCAGTGCTCCACGTTCTCCGATAAGGTCTTCTGGGCGGCAGCAGCGTTTGCCAGCAGCACCTTGCCGGCCTCGACTTCTTCCTTCAGGGCCGCCTCTTGCTCCTTGGCGCCATCCAGAGACTTGGTCAGCGCCGCCAGCTTCGCTTCGAGATCAGTGTTGGAATTCTTGGCGGCGTCCAGTTCCTTGCCCTTCTCGGCGAAAAGGGCCTGCAGCTCTGAGTAACTGTTGGCGTCCTTCTCCCGCTCAAGTTTGAGCGCGGCAAGCTCGTCGCCGCTCGCCTTGAGGCTCGCCTCTAGCTGCGTCACCTTCAGCTCCAGCTCGTTCTTGGCGGCCTCGGCGGCTGCGGCGGCGTCTTCAGCTTGTTTAAAGGCCCCGCCAACTTCTCGCTCGCGCGCGGCAAGTTCCTCCTCGTAGCTGTCGAGGTGGACCTTCCGCTGCGTCAAGTCACCCTCTTGCGAAGACAATTTCTCCGCGGCAAGGCGTTGGCACTCTTCGACGTCGGCCTTCTCGAGGAGGAAGGCCTGCCGCGCTTCTGCAAGATCTTCCCGCTCCTTTGCCAGGGAGCGGAGAGCTTCCTCGTTGGCACCCCGGAGCTCCTCCGTGCGCTTCTCGATATCAGCGCCGGCCTTCGCAACGAGCGCTTTGCGGGACTCCAGCTTGGCCTGCCGGGCACGGTAGAGCGCCACTAGCTTCCGCAGCAGGCGCTCCTCTTCAGGTTCGCCGCTGCTGCTGCTTGGCGCGTCGACCAGCTTCAGCCCGGCGGAGGCAAGCAACTCTCCGTCAAGCATTTCTCCCTCGACCGGCGCCCTGGAGCCCGACGCCCAGGTGAGGTTGATGAAAATGTTCTCACCGGCCTTCAGGTAGATGCCAGGCTGGGGCTCTTCGGAGCCTGGCGCGGCGGCAGCGGCGGAGGAGTCAGTGGTCGGAGCAGCGCCTGGCGCTCCTGCAGCCTCCGGGTCGTCAGTACGACCGCCAGACTCCCCGCCCGCCTCCGCGGCGGCAGCCCTAGCGGCCTCCTCGCCGGCGCCGGCTGCTTCCTCGGCGGCGACCTCCGTCTCCATCGGCTCTGCAGCAGATGGATCTGATAGCCGGAAGAGGGGAGAAAATTCAAACAAATTCGAGCGAAATCCAAGAGAAAGATCAAGAAGACGAAGAAGCCAAGGGGAGTTTGGAAGCAAGGAAGTTACCTGTGCCAGGGTCTGCAGCTGTGGTCTCCGTCGCTGGGGGATCGCTGACGCAGTCCCTTGCCGGAGATCCCTCCCTTGCCGGGGGCTCCTCCCTTGCCGGAGCCTCCTCCCTTGCCCGGGGTTCCTCCCTTGCCGGAGTCTCCTCCCTGGCCGGGGGCTCCTCCCTTGTCGGAGTCTCCTCCCTTGCCGGAGATCTCTCCCTCGCCGGAGGACTCTCCCTTGGCGCTTCGGGAGCGGCCTCCAGGCTCTCCTGGTGAGGCTGCTCTGCTCCTGCACAAGTCAACAAACAAGTATCAGCACAACCAGGATCTTCGTGCGCGCCCAACAGCGGAAACGAACAAGACACTTATGCTGGGGGCTGCTCTGAAGATCAGCCGCCGGGTCCGACAAGTACGTCTCAGGCACGTCCCCTATTGATGCAGTGGGTTCGTCCTCGATGATGATCACCGGCACCTTGGCTCTCTTTGCCGCTCTCTGCGCCAGAGTCCTAAAAAGGAACAGATACAGGGGAAGGCAAGTGAGAAACAAGACAAGACAAAAACAGCAAAAATCAAAGAATAGCAAGAACAATAAGAGAAACTTACTCTTCTTCTTCTTCCTCGTCGGAGCTGAACGCGGAGAAGTCAAAATCCGGCCCGCGTCTGGCGCGGGGAGGTGGAGGAGTAGGCTCCCTTGGTCGCTTGGCGGGAGCAGAAGCGGCAGTCCGGGAAGACCCCGCTCCAGTCGAAGCAGCAGCATGGGGCGCTCCTGCGGCAACGGTGCTTGCCGCGGTGGAACGCGTCGTGCGGCGCTGCGGCTGTTGGCCCGCCTGCCGCCTCGCCGCATCCCCGGCCTTGCAGAGACGCCTTCTTGGTGGGGACGGAGACGCTGCTGGCGGCGTGCTGTCTGAGGACGAAGTGGAGGAGGAGGAGCCAATCTCCAGTGACCCGCTCGCATCCTCGACAGGCTCACTCGGCTCGGCACCACGCCCGACAAGATCTTCCTTGCCGGCAAGCTCTTCTTGCCGGGCAAGCTCCTTCTTGCTGGAGATTTCCTCTCGCTCGGCACGGTTCTCCGCCTCTGCTGCCGCTGCCTCCTCCAAGGTGAAGCCGAACTCGCCCGCCGCGGCAGCTGCTGCCGCCTCTTCCAACCTGGTGGCGATGTACGCCAACTCCGCCTCAGTGGTGTCGCGGGTGAGGCCGTCCTTCTTGTCGGCGCGGATTGGCACTTCCACTAAGTCGTCGAAGAATTGCTGCACAACTTCGTCTTCTGGCTCTTGCCAAGTTGGCACGATTTTGTGCGAATCGCACATTGGCATCATCGCCCTGATGCGGTCGAGCGCCGAATTGTTGCATAAAGGGACGAGGCCCTGCGGCAGTCTGAAGACCTCGGGGTGATCTGAATCGTACTTGAAGAGCTCCTGCAGTATTCCGTTGAGCTCAAGGACAGTGAAATTGTAGTTCAGGCTTGGGCGCAGCCTCATGATGTCTGCCGCGTTCTTGAACTCCCAAGCAGGCCTCCTCCGTTCCTGCAGGGGGGCAATGCGGCGGCGAAGAAAGTCCGCGCCCACGGCGCCTACGGTGAGTCCGGCAAGCCTGAGGCGCTGGATCCTGGTGACGGCAATTTTCAGCATGCTATCCTCCGGGGCCTCGTCGCTCCAGTCACTACCGCGTACTACTTCTACTTGGCGCCGGGCGGTGAATGGCTGCGGGCTCTCTTCGACAATCCAACACCAATCAGCCCTCCACTCCTCCCACTTGCTGCGGAATTCGCCTTCCAAATAGGAATCCTTCTTGCCAGTCCTAGAGACCCAGGCAATTCCGCCGGACAAGGGCTCTCCTCTCTCTACCCGGGGAATGAAGAAATGGCGGAAAAGGGCTACACTAGGGTGGACTCAGACAAAGTTCTCGCAAAGGTGGGCGAAAACGGCCATGGTGAGGACGGCGTTGGGAGTGAAATCAAGGAGGCAGAGATTGTATGTGTTCATGATGTCACAAAAGAACTCGGAAAAGGGCAGGCAGAGCCCGCAGTAGAAGAAGACAGCAAAGAAAGGGTACGCGTCCGGAGCCGTCGCGTGAGCAGCGGCTGGGAGCACCTTGGTCCGCGGGTGAGCTCGCGTCTCCGTCGCCCAAAAGAGGTAATAGTACTCCCGCAGCTCCTTGGTGCCGAGCTTGGGGGGAAGATGGCTCGCTCCCTCCGCATCGCCGCGAGCCGCTGCGCCTCGGTCGACTTCACGGTCTTCGCCTTATCGGCTTTCGGAGCCATGGTGGAAGCAGTGGAGGAGGTCGACGGCATTGGTGGTGCTGGTGGCAATGCGGGGGGGGGGGGGGGGGGAGGGCACTGCGCTCTGTGTGCTTTGGGAAGACGAAGGCGGGGCGGAGTTTTTCAAGATTGGAGCGGAATGGGGGCGAGTGGGCGCACTACCCCCGCTTCCCTTTGCTTATAAAGGGGGAGGTGGCGGATGTTCCGCCTTTCCTAATAAAGAAACTGCCCACGATCTCTCCCACGATGCCGCGTTTGACGCGTGCCGTGTGGGGAGGGCGCAATGGATGCGGAGTGAGTTATGGCGTAACCTAGGCCGCGCGTGCCCATGCACTGTTTTGGGCCTGGCCCAACAGCGCTCGGCACCGTGTATGGCCCAGGCCCGGGGGCTCCTGTCGGTGTACTAAAGTAGGGGTACCTTAGTATCCCGAACTTGTGCACGGGCAGTCGCAGCATCCCGCGGCAAGGCTTGCCGGGCGACCGCCAAGCTCCTCCGTGGTTCCTTTGGAGCCATTCAAGAACAAAGTATCCAAGACCCCGGCAAGAGGAGCTCACCGGGAAGGAGACAAGACCCCGGCAAGAGGAGCTTGCCGGGAAGGCCAACCAAGGCATCTCGAGAAGCTTGCTGCGACGCGCTGCGCGTCCCGGCAAGACCCGGTGAGCGACAAGCTCCTGGACGCGGCAAGATGATAACCGCGGCAAGGCACTTGCCGCGACAAGCTTCCGTCCTGTACCTGTGCTCCAGCACATCCGCCCACGTGTCGCCCTGGGGCCCTTCCAGGCGTACGTGGTGGAAGGCTGTGCAGCTAGAGGTACACGGTGGCAAGTGGCGCTAACAAGGTAGCCGTCGTGGCAAGCAGTGGCGTCCCTAGCGGTCCCTTTCCGCACCGTCTAGGCGACACAGACATGCATTTAATGCCTTTGTCCCCTGCCGTCAGGGTTAGGTATGATACAACTGTAGTAAGCGGTGATGCCAACCACCACCTCTTTTACATTTTTACCCTCACCTCTGTTGCCACCTGTCGGTGACCCCTTTGACATATAAAAGGAGGCCCATGCGCAACAGAGAGGGGGGGGGAGGATCATTCTCATGCTCGGTCTCGCTAGCCATTTGAGCGTACTGTAGCATTCATCGCTCCCGAGCAAGAACACAAATACAAACCAAAGCAGGAGTAGGGTTTTACGCATCCGTGCGGCCCGAACCTGGGTAAACCGATCGTGTGCTCGTGCGTTTCGCCTCGATCTGCTCTTCGTGCTCTCTCCGCCCCCTGCCGAACCGAAAGGGGCCTCGGTCCGCCATGGTCCCATAGGTGTCCGTGGGATCAGTCGCCCCCGACAGGGAGGAGTCTGTCTACTAATCTTGGACATGATGCCTATATAATGATCATTGCCTGGATATCGCCATAATTATTTGAAGTTCTATTAATTGCCCAATAGTAATTGATTTACCCACCGTTTGCTATTTTTCTTGAGAGAAGCGACTAGTGAAACCTACGGCCCCCGGGTCTTCTTTCTCATATATTTGCCTTTGCGATCTATTTTCTCTTGCTTTTATTTTCAGATCTACTAAACAAAAAATCCAAAAATACTTTGCTGCAATTTATTCTTATTTAGTTAGTTGGCATTCGATCTATCAATCCACTACAAATTTACCTCATGTCTGTTTGCCTATCTTGAGGCGTTGTACCCCGGAAGGGATTGACAACCCCATTCATACGTCGGGTTGCGAGAAGTTGTTATTTGTGTGCAGGTGATGTTTACATTGTATTGCTTAGTTCTCCTACTGGTTCGATAACCTTGGTTTCATATGTGAGGGAAATACCTACCGCCATTGTGCTGCATCATCCCTTCCTCTTTGGGGAAATACCAATGTAGCTTCAAGCGACATCACTCATCACCCCAACCACTCCCCCACCGATTTTCCATGGACAAACCCCTCCTTCTCGCCCAACACACGCCTTCCCCCGTCTCACTCGCTGTCGGTGTCAAACCGGCGGATCTCATGTAGGGTGTCCCGAACTGTGCGTCTAGGGTCCATGGTAACAGGAGACAGGGGACATGATGTTTACCCAGGTTCAGGCCCTCTCGATGGAGGTAATACCCTACTTCCTGCTTGATTGATCTTGATGAATATGAGGATTACAAGAGTTGATCTACCACGAGATCGTAATGGCTAAACCCTAGATGTCTAGCCCGTATGATTGCGATTACCTCTACGGACTAAATCCTCCAGTTTATATAGACACCGGAGGGGCCTAGGGTTGTACAGAGTCGGTTTACAGAGGAAGGAATCTTCATATCCGAACGCCAATCTTGCCTTCCACACAAAGGATAGTCCCATCCGGACACGGGAGAAAGTCTTCTATCTTGTATCTTCATGGCCCATCAGTCCGGCCCACATTACACAGGCCGGACGCCCTGCTACCTCTTGAGCACTTGCGTTGGTTTTCCCTTGAAGAGGAAAGGGTGGTGCAGCAAAGTAGCATAAGTATTTCCCTCAGGTTTTGAGAACCAAGGTATCAATCCAGTAGGAGGCTACGCGCGAGTCCCTCGCACCTACAAAAAACTAGTAAATCCTCGCAACCAACGCGATAAGGGGTTGTCAATCCCTACACGGCCACTTACGAGAGTGAGATCTGATAGATATGAAAAGATAATATTTTGGGTATTTTTATGATAAAGATGCAAAGTAAAATAAAAGCAAACTAAAAAGCAAAGGAAATGACAAAGTGTTTGGAAGATTAATATGATGAAGATAGACCCGGGGGCCATAGGTTTCACTAGTGGCTTCTCTCAAGAGCAAAAGTATTTTACGGTGGGTGAACAAATTACTATTGAGCAATTGACAGAATTGATCCTTGTTATGAGAATATCTAGGTATGATAATGTATATAGGCATCACGTCCGAGACAAGTAGACCGACTCCTGCCTGCATCTACTACTATTACTCCACACATCGACCGCTATCCAGCATGCATCTAGAGTATTAAGTTCAATAGAACAGAGTAACGCTTTAAGCAAGATGACATGATGTAGAGGGATAAATTCATGCAATATGATAAAAAAACCCATCTTGTTATCCTCGATGGCAACAATACAATACGTGCCTTGCTGCCCCTACTGTCACTGGGAAAGGACACCGCAAGATTGAACCCAAAGCTGAGCACTTCTCCCATTGCAAGAAATATCAATCTAGTAGGCCAAATCAAACTAATAATTCGAAGAGACTTGCAAAGATAACCAATCATACATAAAAGAATTAAGAGAAGATTCAAATATTGTTCATAGATAAACTTCTTCATAAACCCACAATTCATCGGTCTCAACAAACACACCGTAAAAGAAGATTACATCGAATAGATCTCCACAAGAGAGGGGGAGAACTTTGTATTGAGATCCTAAAAGAGAGAAGAAGCCATCTAGCTAATAACTATGGACCCGAAGGTCTGAGGTAAACTACTTACACATCATCGGAGAGGCTATGGTGTTGATGTAGAAGCCCTCCATGATCGATGCCCCCTTTGGCGGAGCTCCAGAACATGCCCCAAGATGGGATCTCGTGGATACAGAAAGTTATGGCGGTGGAATTAGGGTTTTGGCTCCGTATCTGATCGTTTGGGGGTACGTAGGTATATATAGGAGGAAGAAGTACATCGGTGGAGCAACAGGGGGCCACGAGGGTGGAGGACGCGCCTGGGGGGGGGGGGGGTAGGCTGGCCCCTACCTCATGGCCTCCCTGTTGGTTGCTTGACGTAGGGTCAAAGTCTCCTGGATCTTGTTCGTTCCAAAAATCACGTTCCCGAAGGTTTCATTCCGTTTGGACTCCATTTGATATTCCTTTTCTTCGAAACCCTAAAATAGGCCAAAACAACAATTCTGGGCTGGGCCTCCAGTTAGTAGGTTATTCCCAAAAATAATAGAAAACTGGATAATAAAGCCTAATAATGTCGAAAACAGTAGATAATATAGCATGGAGCAATCAAAAATTATAGATACGTTGGAGACGTATCAAGCATCCCCAAGCTTAATTCCTGCTCGTCCTCGAGTAGGTAAATGATAAAAACAGAATTTTTGATGTGGAATGTTACTTGGCTTAATTTCAATGTAATTATTCCTAATTGTGGTATGAATATTCAGATCCGAAAGATTCAAGACAAAAGTTCAATATTGACATCAAAATAATAATACTTCAAGCATACTAACTAAGCAATTATGTCTTCTCAAAATAACATGGCCAAAGAAAGTTATCCCTACAAAATCATATAGTCTGGCTATGCTCTATCTTCACCACACAAAGTATTTAAATCATGCACAACCCCGATGACAAGCCAAGCAATTGTTTCATACTTTTGACATTCTTCTCAAAATAACATGGCCAAAGAAAGTTATCCCTACAAAATCATATAGTCTGGCTATGCTCTATCTTCACCACACAAAGTATTTAAATCATGCACAACCCCGATGACAAGCCAAGCAATTGTTTCATACTTTTGACATTCTCAAAACTTTTTCAATCTTCACGCAATACATGAGCGTGAGCCATGGACATATCACTTTAGGTGGAATAGAATGGTGGTTGTGGAGAAGATAGTCTCACATCAACTAGGTGTATCAACGGGCTATGGAGATGCCCATCAATAGATATCAATGTGAGTGAGTAGGGATTGCCATGCAACGAATGCACTAGAGCTATAAGTATATGAAAGCTCAAAAAGAAACCAAGTGGGTGTGCATCCAACTTGCTTGCTCACAAAGACCTAGGGCATTTTGAGGAAGCCCATCATTGGAATATACAAGCCAAGTTCTATAATGAAAATTCCCCACTAGTATATGAAGGTGATAACAAAGGAGACTCTCTACTATGAAGATCATGGTGCTACTTTGAAGCACAAGTGTGGTAAAAGGATAGGAGTATTGTCCCTTCTCCCTTTTTCTCTCATTTTTTATTTGGGCCTTTCTCTTTTTTTATGGCCTCTTTTTTTATTTGGGCTTATTTGGCCTCTTTTATTTATTTATTTTCGTCTGGAGTCTCATCCCGACTTGTGGGGGAATCATGGTCTCCATCATCCTTTCCTCACTCGGGACAATGCTCTAATAATGATGATCATCACACTTTTATTTTCTTACAACTCAAGAATTACAACTCGATACTTAGAACGAGATATGACTCTATATGAATGCCTCCGGCGGTGTACCGGGATATGCAATGACTCATGAGTGACATGTATGAAATAATTATGAACGATGGCTTTGCCACAAATACAATGTCAACTACATGATCATGCAAAGCAATATGACAATGATGGAGCGTGTCATAATAAACGGAACGGTGGAAAGTTGCATGGCAATATATCTCGGAATGGCTATGGAAATGCCATGATAGGTAGGTATGGTGGCTGTTTTGAGGAAGGTATATGGTGGGTGTATGATACCGGCGAAAGGTGCGCGGTATTAGAGAGGCTAGCAATGGTGGAATGGTGAGAGTGCGTATGATTCATGGACTCAACATTAGTCATAAAGAACTCACATACTTATTGAAAAAAATCTACAAGTTACCGAAGCAAAGTATTACGCGCATGCTCCTAGGGGGATAGATTGGTAGGAAAAGACCATCGCTCGTCCCCGACCGCCACTCATAAGGAAGACAATCAATAAATAAATCATTCTTCGACTTCATCACATAACGGTTCACCATACGTGCATGCTATGGGAATCACAAACTTTAACACAAGTATTTCTCAAATTCACAACTAATCAACTAGCATGACTCTAATATCACCATCTCCATATCTCAAAACAATTATCAAGTATCAAACTTCTCATAGTATTCAACACACTCATAAGAGAATTTTATTATTAATCTTGTATACCTAGAATATTAGGATTATTTAAGAAAATTACCATGCTATTTTAAGACTCTCAAAATAATCTAAGTGAAGCATGAGAGATCAATAGTTTCTATAAAATAAATCCACCACCATGCTCTAAAAGATATAAGTGAAGTACTAGAGCAAAACTATATAACTCAAAAGATAATAGTGAAGCACATAGAGTATTCTAATAATTTCGGAATCATGTGTCTCTCTCTCAAAAGGTGTGTACATCAAAGATGATTGTGTTAAACTAAAAAGTAAAGACTCAAATCATACAAGATGCTCCAATAAAAACACATATCATGTGGTGAATAAAAATATAGCTACAAGTAAAGTTACCGATAGAAGTAGACGAAAGAGGGGATGCCTTCCGGGGAATCCCCAAGCTTTGGCTTTTAGGTGTCCTTAGATTATCTTGGGGGTGCCATGGGCATCCCAAGCTTAGGCTCTTGCCACTCCTTGTTCCATAATCCATCAAATCTTTACCCAAAAACTTGAAAACTTCACAACACAAAACTTAAAGTAGGAAAATCTCGTGAGCTCCGTTAGCGAACGAAAACAAAAGACCACTTCAAGGTACTGTAATGAACTCATTCTTTATTTATATTGGTGTTAAACCTACTGTATTCCAACTTCTCTATGGTTTATAAACTATTTTACTAGCCATTGATTCATCAAAATAAGCAAACAACACACCAAAAACAGAATCTGTCAAAAACAGAACAGTCTGTAATAATCTGTAGCTAGCGCAAGATCTGGAACCCCAAAAATTATAAAATAAATTTCTAGACGTGCGTAATTTATATATTAATCATATGCAAAAATAATTAAATAAATATCACTTTCCAAATAAAAATGGAATCAGTTCTCGTGAGTGCTAAAATTTCTGTTTTTTACAGCAAGATTAACAAGACTTTCCCCAAGTCTTCCCAACGGTTATACTCAGCACAAACACTAATTAAACACAAAAAACACAACCAAAAAAGAGGCTAGATAAATAACTTATTACTAAACAGGATAAAAAAGCAAGGAATAAAAATAAAATTGGGTTGTCTCCCAACAAGCGCTATCGTTTAACGCCCCTAGCTAGGCATAGAAAGCAAAGATAGATCTAGGTATTGCCATCTTTGGTAGGCAATCCATAAGTGGCTCTCATAATAGATTCATAAGGTAATTTAATTTTCTTTCTAGGAAAGTGTTCCATGCCTTTCCTTAACGTAAATTGGAATCTAATATTTCCTTCCTTCATATCAATAATTGCACCAATCGTTCTAAGGAAAGGTCTACCAAGAATAATAGGACATGAAGGATTGCAATCTATATCAAGAACGATAAAATCTACGGGCACATAATTCCTATTTGCAACAATAAGAACATCATTAATTCTTCCCATAGGTTTCTTAATAGTGGAATCCGCAAGGTGCAAGTTTAGAGAGCAATCATCAAAATCACGGAAACCTAACAAATCACACAAAGTCTTTGGAATCGTGGAAACACTAGCACCCAAATCGCCCAAAGCATAGCATTCATGATATTTAATTTTCATTTTAATAGTTGGTTCCCACTCATCATAAAGTTTTCTAGGGGTAGAAATTCCAACTCAAGTTTTTCTTCATAAGATTGCATCAAAGCATCAACGATATGTTTGGTAAAAGCTTTATTTTGACTATAAGCATGAGGAGAATTTAGCACGGATTGTAACAAGGAAATACAATCTATCAAAGAGCAGCTATTATAATTAAATTCCTTGAAATCCAAAATAGTAGGTTCATTAACATCTAGAGTTTGATCTCTTCAATCCCACTTTTATCAGATTTAGCATCAAGATCTAAAAACTCCGAATTTTTGGAACGCCTTCTAGGTAAAGGTGGATCATATTCAGTCCCATAATTATCAAGATTCATATTGCAAAACAAAGATTTAATAGGGGACACATCAATAACTTTTAGATCTTCATCTTTATTATCATGGTAACTAGAAGAACACGCTTTTATAAAGGAATCTTTCTTAGCACACATCCTAGCGGTTCTTTCTTTGCACTCATCAATGGAAATTATCATGGCTTTGAGAGACTCATTGATATCATGCTTAGGTGGAATAGATCTAAGTTTCAAAGAATCAACATCAAGAGAAATTCTATCAACGATCCTAGCCAACTCATCAATCTTAAGCAATTTTCCTTCAATCAAAGCATTGGAGTTCTTTTGCGAAGTAATAAATTCTTTAATATTAGATTGAAAATCAGAGGGCATCTTATTATAATTTCTATAAGAATTGTTGTAGGAATTACCATAATTATTAGAGGAATTACTAGGATAAGGCCTAGGATTAAAATTTCCTCTATACGCGTTATTACCAAAATTGTTCCTACCAACAAAATTCACATCCATAGATTCATTATTATTCTCAATCCAAGTACACAAAGGCATATCATTAGGATCAGAAGAAACACTTTTATTAGCAAATAATTTCATAAGTTCATCCATCTTTCCACTCAAAACATTAATTTCTTCTATCGCATGCACTTTATTATTAGTAGATCTTTCAGTGTGCCATTGAGAATAATTAACCATAATATTATCCAGGAGTTTAGTAGCTTCTCCTAAAGTGATTACCATAAAAGTGCCTCCTGCGACCGAATCTAAAAGATTTCTAGAAGAAAAATTCAAACTGGCATAAAATTTTTGTATAGTCATCCACAAATTCAAACCATGAATAGGGCAATTACGTATCATTAATTTCATCCTATCCCAAGCTTGTGCAATATGTTCAAGATCAAGTTGCTTAAAATTCATAATATCGTTTCTAAGAGAGATGATCTTAGCGGGAGGAAAATACTTAGAGATAAAAGCATCTTTGCACTTATTCCACGAATCAATACTACTTTAGGCAAAGACGAAAACCAAGCTTTAGCACGATCTCTAAGCGAAAAAGGAAATAGCTTCAATTTAACAATATCATTGTCCACATGTTTCTTCTTTTGCATATCACACAAATCAACGAAGCTATTTAGATGGGTAGCGGCTTCTTCACTAGGAAGGCCGGAAAACGGATCTTTCATGACAAGATTCAGCAGGGCAGCATTAATTTCACAAGATTCAGCATCGGTAAGAGGACCAATCAGAGTGCTAATAAAATCATTGTTTTTGGTATTGGTAAAGTCACACAATTTAGTGTTATCTTTAGCCATCATGACAAGCAAGCAATCCAACACACAAGCAAACAAGAAACGGGCAAAAAGAGGCAAATAGAGGAAGAGAGGGAGGATAGAGAGAGAGACAGGGCAAATAAAATGGCAAGGGTGAAGTGGGGGAGAGGAAAACGAGAGGCAAATGGCAAATAATGTAATGCGGGAGATAAGGGTTTGTGATGGGCACTTGGTATGTTTGACTTTTGCGTAGACCTCCCTGGCAACGGCGTGAGAAATCCTTCTTGCTACCTCTTGAGCACTTGCGTTGGTTTTCCCTTGAAGAGGAAAGGGTGGTGCAGCAAAGTAGCGTAAGTATTTCCCTCAGTTTTTGAGAACCAAGGTACGCGCGAGTCCCTCGCACCTACACAAAACAAATAAATCCTCGCAACCAACGCGATAAGGGGTTGTCAATCCCTACACAGTCACTTACAAGAGTGAGATATAATAGATATGATAAGATAATATTTTTGGTATTTTTATGATAAAGATGCAAAGTCAAATAAAAGCAAAGTAAAAAGCAAAGGAAATAACTAAGTGTTGGAAGATTAATATGATGAAGATAGACCTGGGGGCCATAGGTTTCACCAGTGGCTTCTCTCAAGAGCAAAAGTATTTTACGGTAGGTGAACAAATTATTGTTGAGCAATTGACAGAATTGATCCTAGTTATGAGAATATCTAGGTATGATCATGTATATAGGCATCACGTCCGAGACAAGTAGACCGACTCCTGCCTGCATCTACTACTATTACTCCACACACCGACCGCTATCCAGCATGCGTCTAGAGTATTAAGTTCAAGAGAACAGAGTAACGCTTTAAGAAAGATGACATGATGTAGAGGGATAAACTCATGCAATATGATAAAAAACCCATCTTGTTATCCTCGATGGCAACAATACAATACGTGCCTTGCTGCCCCTACTGTCACTGGGAAAGGACACCACAAGATTGAACCCAAAGCTAAGCACTTCTCCCATTGCAAGAAAGATCAATCTAGTAGGCCAAACCAAACTGATAATTCGAAGAGACTTGCAAAGATAACCAATCATACATAAAAGAACTCAGAGAAGATTCAAATATTGTTCATAGATAAACTTGATCATAAACCCACAATTCATCGGTCTCAACAAACACACTGCAAAAGAAGAGTACATCGAATAGATCTCCACAAGAGAGGGGGAGAACTTTGTATTGAGATCCAAAAAGAGAGAAGAAGCCATCTAGCTAATAACTATGGACCCGAAGGTCTGAGGTAAACTACTCACACTTCATCGGAGAGGCTATGGTGTTGATGTAGAAGCCCTCCGTGACTGATGCCCCCTCCGGCGGAGCTCCGGAATAGGCCCCAAGATGGGATCTCGTGGATACAGAAAGTTACGGCGGTGGAATTAGGGTTTTGGCTCCGTATCTGATCGTTTGGGGGTACGTAGGTATATATAGGAGGAAGAAGTACGTCCGTGGAGCAACAGGGGGCCCACGAGGGTGGAGGGCGCGCCTGGGGGGGGGGGGTAGGTGCGCCACCCTACCTCGTGGCCTCCCTGTTGGTTGCTTGACGTAGGGTCCAAGTCTCCTGGATCTTGTTCGTTCCAAAAATCACGTTCCCGAAGGTTTCATTCCGTTTGGACTCTGTTTGATATTCCTTTTCTTCAAAACCCTAAAATAGGCAAAAACAACAATTCTGGGTTGGGCCTCCGGTTAATAGGTTAGTCCCAAAAATAATATAAAAGTGGATAATAAAGCCTAATAATGTCGAAAACAGTAGATAATATATCATGGAGCAATCAAAAATTATAGATACGTTGGAGACGTATCACGCCCGAGGACCCCTCAATCCAGGACTCCCTCAGTAGCCCCCGAACCAGACTTCAATGACGATGCGTTTGGTGCGCTAATAGTCTTCGGCATTGCAAGGCGGGTTCTTCCTCCGAATACTTCAAAGTGTCTGATCCGAAGAGTTATACTCGGCCTTCCATTTAATGTCGTACCCCTTGGCTTCTGCGCCTCCATTGCTTCGACTTCCACGTGTCGAGCGAACACGAAAGGTCAGAGTATTTTTGCACATAACACCCTGGCCATGTAAGAAAGGCGTATATTTAAGTAGATTGGATCTTGATAACCCACAAGTATAGGGGATCGCAACAGCTTTCGAGGGTAGAGTATTCAACCCAAATTTATTGATTCGACACAAGGGGAGCCAAAGAATATTCTCAAGTATTAGCAGCTGAGTTGTCAATTCGACCATACCTGGAAACTTAGTATCTGCAGCAAAGTGTTTAGTAGCAAAGTAATATGATAGTAGTGGTAGCATTAACAAAAGTAAAAACAACAAAAGTAATGTTTTTGGTATTTTGTAGTGATTGTAACAGTAGCAGCGGAAAAGTAAATAAGTGAGAACTAGTATATGGAAAACTCATAGGCACTGGATCAGCGATGGATAATTATGCCGGATGCGGTTCATCATGTAACAGTCATAACATATGGTGACACAGAACTAGCTCCAATTCATCAATGTAATGTAGGCATGTATTCCGTATATAGTCATACGTGCTAATGGAAAAGAACTTGCATGGCATCTTTTGTCCTACCCTCCTGTGGCAGCGGGGTCCTATTGGAAACTTAGGGATATTAAGGCCTCCTTTTAATAGAGAACCGGAACAAAGCATTAGCACATAGTGAATACATGAACTCCTCAAACTACGGTCATCACCGGGAGTGGTCCCGATTATTGTCACTTCGGGGTTGCCGGATCATAACACATAGTAGGTGACTATAGACTTGCAAGATAGGATCTAGAACTCACATATATTCATGAAAACATAATAGGTTCAGATCTGAAATCATGGCACTCGGGCCCTAGTGACAAGCATTAAGCATAGCAAAGTCGTAGCAACATCAATCTCAGAATATAGTGGATACTAGGGATCAAACCCTAACAAAACTAACTCAATTACATGATATCTCATCCAACCCATCACTGTCCAGCAATCCTACGATGCAATTACTCATGCACGGCGGTGAGCATCATGAAATTGGTGATGGAGGATGGTTGATGATGACGACGGCGACGAATCCCCCTTTCCAGAGCCCCGAACGGACTCCACATCAGCCCTCCCGATAGGTTTTACGGCTTGGTGGCAGCTCCGTATCGTAAAATGCGATGATTTCTTCTCTCTTATTTTTTCTTCTCCGAAAGCAAATATATAGAGTTGGAGTTGGCGTCGGAGGGGGCCCATGAGGTAGGGGGGCGCGCCCTGGGGGGGGGGCCAACCCTCGTGGAAAGGGTGTGGGCCCCCTGGTCTTCATATTTGGTGAGGATTTTTTTTATTTTTTCTAAGACCTCCCGTGGAGTTTCAGGTCATTCCGAGAATATTTGTTTTCTGCACATAAAACAACACCATGGTAATTCTGCTGAAAACAGCGTCAGTTCGGGTTAGTTCCATTCAAATCATACAAATTAGAGTCCAAAACAAGGGCAAAATTGTTTGGAAAAGTAGATACGATGGAGATGTATCAGATCTCAGATGCCATCTCACATCAGGCGGAAAATCCTTAGAGCTTGCTAGGAGAAACCATTCCAACATGGCTAGCGCTCCTAGTTCTTCCTCCCGCCCCCACGGCTCCGAAAAAGGAGGTTGGGAGAAATGTTCAGTATCCCACGACCAGCTGAGTAAGACTCAAACACAGGGATTCCTTCCCCCCGCGGATCTACTCCCCGTCCGGGCAGGAGTAACCTCCTTTACAGGGGAAGCCCTGGCGGAAAATTTCCTAAATCCAACCAAGGGGAGCGAGTGTGCTTCATATCCTTCTTAATAAGAGGCATCGGGTTTCCAATACACCCTTTCCTCCGAGGTCTCCTAGAGTACTATGGCCTCCAACTGCACAACCTCACTTCGGCCTCCATCCTGCAGATCGCGGGTTTTATCGCTCTTTGCGAGTTATTCCTGGGCTGCGAGGCCCACTTTGATTTATGGAGGAAACTTTTCTGCCTTGTCCCTCGTTCCCAAAAGGGGTCCATATTCGAGGTGGGCGGCGTCGAGATATGGCGCATAGCCGGGACCAGATACTTATCCGGCGCGCCGAAGAAGGCATCTGAAGAGTGGCCCTCGGAGTGGTTTTATATTAAAGACGTCGCTCTCCCCGACCCAGACCGAATGGGCCTTCCCGGATTTTCCAGCGCTCTGTTGAAAAAATGCCACAGCTGGCATCCTCGGAGCCTCGAGGAGGAAGACAGCGCAGAAGTCCAACAATTAATGAGCAAAATAAGGACACTTGCCCAGCCCGGATTATCAATAATCGAGGTAATGGCAACTTCCATAGCGTGAGGTGTCCAGCCACTCCAATTCAGGGGGCTCCCTATGTGGCACTACAATGGGGAAGATGACGCCTCACGCTACAGATGGAAGGGTCTGAATTCCCGTACCGCCCTGGCCGCAATATTGGCCGATCTGTACAAAGGGGAGAAAGAGGAGTTCACTCGTCTTACGCGCCGAGAGGGATTTTCCATGTACAACCCTACTAGCTGGGTGAGTTTTAATCCCACCTCCTTACTCAATCCTTTCCCTGAGTCATGTTTAATTG
Organism: Triticum monococcum; assembly: GCA_034509565.1. NCBI lineage: Eukaryota > Viridiplantae > Streptophyta > Magnoliopsida > Poales > Poaceae > Triticum > Triticum monococcum. The sequence goes on from CM067845.1 coordinate 697,038,331, forward strand.
ACATTTACCCGTCCATCCCTAATAGGAATGGCGGAAGGCTATTGCGGAGATTTATAGTCCTGCTCCACAGCCGGAGGATCATAACCGGGACCTCGATCCCAGATTCGAAGAGGATTCAGGCATATTTGTAGAACTCAAAGAGGGAGTCTTCTACCAGGCGAGCTATGATGGCACAGAAGTGCCCATCATGGCCGATTATCCTGGCCTCCTTCCTGCCTCACATGTAAGTAACCAGGAGACATCTCCTCCAAAAGAGCTTCCTCATTGTGCCTCACCCACCGCACTGTCTCGTGCTCCAAAGGGGAGGCGCTCGGCGCGTCATGCCGCACGAGAGGCGTCTCATAAGAGAGAGGTGCCTACGTTGGGCGGGTCTTCGAAGAGGAAGGCAAATGACAACACGACCAAGCTTTCATCAAAGAGGTATGGCTTTAAATATGCCCCTGACAGTCACATCAAACCGTGACATTGTCCACTGTGTTTTATCAGGAAGTGTGTTCGCCGGACTATGTCTGGGGATCCTGCTAGTCACGCCTCCATCAGTCAGGTTCCAGGCCCTGCCTCTAGGGTGGGGGCTGACACGGGAGCGACGCCAGATTGTCCTCCTTCAGAGGATTCGGATAATGTATCCGTCACGAACTCTGAAGTGGAGAGCGCCATGAATCATCTGCGCCGGAGGGCCGCTCTTCGTGACCCTGGCTTTACTAAAGAGGCATTCAATGCCTTCAGCTCGGCTGATGCGTACATCCGAGCTGCTCTGGACGGGCTTGCTAGAGCCACTGACCAACGTTTGAAAGATATGCGGGTAAGTACGCATTGTATAGATCTGGTAATCATGTACCAGTAGCCCCTGAGACATGAAACAGTTGAAACAATTGATTTAAGGAACATTGTTTTATCAGGTACTCACAAAGAAGAACAACATGTTGTCTCATGAGCTGGAAAAGTGCCGGACTCAGGTAGCTGTCGTTACCACCGAACTGGAGAAGTCCAAGGAGGTACCACCTGGTAATATTCCCCTCCATCCAGAAAAATTATAATCATGTACCAATAATGTGAATACTGTTGTGTTTCTGATGACAGGATCAGGAGATCAACTGAAAGAGGAACTGAAAGTCGCGCAGGTGGGTAAACAAGAGGCCGAAAGGCGACTAGCTGCAGGCGAACGTGTGCTGACACGAGTCAGGGATGATAAGAACAAGCTGCATGATTCCAACACCCTGCTGGGCGAAGATCTAAAAGATGTATGAGCCCAGCTAGCTGACGCCGTAAAGGAAAATAGGAGGCTACGAGGCGGCATATTCAGTATGCTTTTGAACTTACCTCCATGTAATTCAGCGAAAAAAATGAGCTGACAGATTTATGTCTGCAGGTACGCTGACTGGCCGTCCCGAAGAGGAAATGTCCGGATATCAAGGTGATCTGCTACAAGAGTTGTCCCAAGTGCACGAGCGAGCTCGGCAAGCAATGTGGAGACTTGCCAAGGCTTTGTGGCCATCCACCTCTCCTCCAGGAAGTATGGAGGAGCTTGTGAAGCTATTCCAGGGAGGTCGGCGGCGCTTTCGATTATGGAAGATATCGACCTACCGAGCGCGAGAGGTCTGGGCCATGGTAAAAACACGGTACACCAAGCTTGATCTGAATCATATGGCCCGGGTCGGACCTCGGGGGTCAGATGGACAAGAAATTCCAGTTAGTTTGGTATATGACCAAGTAAAGATAGCCGCCAAGTTTTCCCAATAGGATTGTAAGCTAGACAGCCTGTTAGATGACATAGAGGAAGGAGTTTTTGAGTCCAAGTGACTATGTACTTAAATTGACAAATTTGTCCCTAGCCGGATTGTAAAACGATTGTCATGGCAGACCTTTTCGCTTCGACCTCCGGACCCGAAGGTGCGGAGTGTTTTCAAATACCGAAGCGGCAATATAGACTGGGGTATGCGTGGAAACTAGGCGCAGGGGTCATAGTTGCTTGAACAGACAAGTTGTATCCGGCTAGCTATGTTATATTACTTGTTGATTGTAAGAAACATCTTCCAGGGAGAATAGTTCCGTTAGGGGTTCCTTTCCCTGGGTGAACATGCGTTAGTATGCATGCCCGAGCTGTGATTGAAGAATCGCAGCATATGTAACATCTGGGGGTTCACAGTGTAATGAAGGTAAAACGTCTTTAGTACGCCGACTGAATATTCCCTTAAGAACTCTAGCTTTCGGCTTCACCAAGTCCGAGGTACAAGTCTGGATGGCCCGGCTGTAACAATCACAGAGGTGCTCCCTTTATGCCCTAGCCGAACAAACGGGAACATAGGGCATAAGCACAGGAGCCAGGCAACCCAGCTTGGCAAAAACTTAAGTCATAACGGTGCATATAATGGCGAAGAAAAGGTACATATGAGGAAAGGACACTTATGTGGTTAGCTTGATGCTCGGAAAATAATAACAAGTGAGGAAGTCCTGGATTAGGGGGTCTCCGGACAGCCGGACTATATCCTTTGGCCGGACTGTTGGATTATGAAGATACAAGATTGAAGACTTCGTCCCATGTCCGGATGGGACTCTACTTGGCGTGGAAGGCAAGCTAGGCAATACGGATATGTATATCTCATCCTTTGTAACCGACCTTGTGTAACCCGGAGGGTTTTAGTCCGTAGGACAATAGACAATCATACCATAGGCTAGCTTCTAGGATTTAGCCTCTCTGATCTCGTGGTAGATCAACTCTTGTAATAGTCATATCATCAAGAATAATCAAGCAAGACGTAGCGTTTTACCTTCATCAAGAGGGCCCGAACCTGGGTAAACATCATGTCCCCTGCCTCCTGTTACCATCCGCCTTAGACGCACAGTTCGGGACCCCCTACCCGAGATCCGCCGGTTTTGACACTGACATTGGTGCTTTCATTGAGAGTTCCACTATGTCGTCACCATAAGGCTTGATGGCTCCTTCGGTCATCGCTAGTGATGCGGTCCTGGGTGAGGCTTTCCTCCCCAGACAGATCTTCATATTCGGCGGCTTTGCACTGCGGGCCAATTCGCTTGGCCATCAGGTAAGATTTGGAAACTTGAACTACACGGCCGGCATCTGCGGAGACTTGATCTTCGACGATTTGGGCCCATGTCGGACGCGCTGTACAGTCTTGACGAGCATGACGTAACTCTGCCGTCGGACATTGTTCGGGAGATCGCATCCGCAAATACTCTGTCCATCAATCCGGACCAAGTCGCGCTATCCGAGAGCGGAGGGATGGACCCCGCCATGGAGGCCGCACTCTCAGTGGCAATAGAGCTGGATATTGACTTCACCCCTTACGAGAGCCGTGTCGCCAAACCACTGGATTCATCTCCGGCCACGGACTCCAAGCCGCTCATATCCGTGCCCGTCGAGTCCGACTGGGCGCTGATCATGGAGTTCACCTCCGCGGACATCTTTCAGCACTCACCCTTTGGGGATGAGCTAAATTCATTAAGGTCTCTCTCCCTGTTAGGAGAACCTTGGCCGAACTATGTCCGGCTAGAATGGGATGCGGATGATGCAGAAATTCGCTGCCCACCCACCACCCACTTAGTAGCCACTGTCGACGACTTAATCGACATGCTCGACTTCGGCTCCGAAGACTTCGACAGTATGGACGACGAGGCCGGAGAAGAACAGGATTCACCGCCCTCGAGGCACTAGACTGCCACCTCATCATATGATATATACATGGTGGACACCCCCAAAGAAGCCAATGGCGACGAGAAAGCGGAGGATGACCCCTCCAAGAAGCAACCCAAGCGCCGACATCAGCGGCGCCGCTCTAAGTCCCGCTAGAGCAAGAGCAGTGATACCGACACAAGAGATAATAAAACTCCGGATAACGCCGAAGGCAACAACAATCCCCTCCAGCACGGTACAGAGCTAGAGGACGAACAAGCTACCCCCCCAGAGCAGGCAATAGATGGAGAACCGGAGGAGGACAATTACATGCCTCTCTCCGAAGACGAGGCAAGCCTCAGCGACGACGAGTTTATCGTGCCTGAGGACCCCATCACGCAAGAGCGCTTCAAGCGCTGGCTTATGGCCATGGTAAGTAGCCTAAAGAAGAAACAACAACAGCTTCAAGCTGATCAAGAGTTGCTAGCAGACAGATGGACCGAAGTCCTTGCGGCCAAGGAGCATGAACTCGAGCACCCGTCCAAGAGTTACCCAAAACGCAGGTTGCTACCTAACCTCAAGGAGGAAGCATCGAAACCTCATTCACCAGTGTACGATGCGGCTGACCGGCCACTACGTGCCCGAGCCAGAGAGGCGTTTTAGCCTAAAGTTCAGACCGCACCCCGTCGCCACTCAGTCAAAAATACTAAGGCCTGGGGCAACACAGAGGACCTGCGAGACATCTTGGACAGTAAGGCAAAAATCGCAAGGTCAATATACGGGACACGAGCACGTGCGCCCACACGGGACGATGATCGTCGCGTCGGATACACAAACAGTAAATCCGGCCGGGCCGAATACAGCAGACAAGACTCATACGAACTACGTCGGGATATAGCCCGGCACAGAAGCGCCACACACCCCCTATGCTTCACTGATGAAGTTATGAATCATGAATTCCCGGAGGGTTTCAAACCCGTAAATATCGAATCGTACAACGGCACAACAGATCCCGCTGTATGGATCGAGGATTTCCTCCTTCACATCCACATGGCTCGCAGTGACGATCTACATGCCATAAAGTACCTCCCACTAAAACTCAAAGGACCAGCTCGACATTGGCTGAATTGCTTGCCAGCAGATTCCGTTGGAAGTTGGGAGGATTTGGAAGATGCATTGCTTGACAACTTCCAGGGCACTTATGTGTGGCCACCGGATGCTGACGACTTGAGCCACATAACCCAGCAGCCAGGGGAATCGGCCAGATAATTCTGGACACGGTTTTTGACTAAGAAAAATCAAATTGTAGACTGTCCAGATGCAGAAGCCCTAGTGGCATTCAAGCATAACATCTGCAACGAGTGGCTCGCTCGCCACCTCGGCCAGGAGAAGCCAAAATCTATGGCAGCCCTCACAACACTCATGACCCGCTTTTGCACGAGCGAGGACAGCTGGCTGGCTCGAAGCAACAACACATCAAGGAATCCGGATACCTCGGATACCAAAGAAGTTAACGGTAGGCAGCGTCGTAATAGACCAAAGTGCCACAATAACGGCAATAACACCGAAGATACGACAGTCAATGCCGGATTCAGAGGCTCTAAATCCAGTCAGCGGAAAAAACCATTTAAAAGAAGTACTCCGGCTCCGTCCAGTCTAGATCGCATACTGGACCGCTCGTGTCAAATCCATGGCACCCCTGACAAGCCAGCCAATCACACTAATAGAGAATGCTGGGTGTTCAAGCAGGCCGACAAGTTAAATGCTGAAAGCAAGGAAAAGGGGCTGCATAGCGATGACGAGGAGGAGCCCCGGCTGCCGAACCCAGGAGGACAGAAGGGGTTTCCCCCACAAGTGAAGACAGTGAACATGATATACGCAACCCACATTCCCAAGAGGGTGCGGAAGCATGCACTAAGGGACGTCTACGCGATGGAGCCCGTAGCCCCGAAGTTCAACCCATGGTCTGCTTGTCCGATCACCTTCGATCGCAGGGACCACCCCACTAGCATCTGTCATGGCGGATCCGCCGCGCTGGTCCTAGACCCCATCATTGACGGATTTCACCTCACTCGAGTCCTTATGGACGGCGACAGCAGCCTGAACCTGCTTTATCAGGATACAGTGCGAAAAATGGGTATCGATCCCTCAACGATGAAACCAAGCAAAACCACCTTTAAAGGCGTCATCCCAGGTGTAGAGGCTCATTGCACAGGCTCAATCACACTGGAAGTGGTCTTCGGATCACCGGATAACTTCCGAAGCGAAGAGTTAATCTTCGACATCGTCCGTTTCGCGGTGCTCGGACGGACATCATTTGAAAAATTCAATGCAGTGCCGCATTACGCATACCTCAAGCTCAAGATGCCAGGACCCCGCGGGGTCATAACAGTAAATGGAAACACAGAACGCTCGCCCCGTACAAAAGAGCACACTTCGGCCCTTGCAGCAGAGGCACAAAGCAGCATGTTCAGGCAGACCACTCATTCGGCGTTACAGCCCCCGGACACCTTCAAGCGAGTCCAGAACAATCTGCAATAGGATCACCTGGCGCGATCAACGCTCGCCTAGCAATCCGCCCCCCGCCCCAGTCCCAGTGCAGCGACGAAATTCGTGCCGCGCGTACATAACTACGCATTGAAAATACCATGGACATTGGCGGGGGCACAATCAGGACACGCCCCGCATTGTGGCTTAACCACACCAGGGGCTGTATACCTTTGACATTCCTTTTCTTTTTCAGGGCCTAACTCTTCGGAAGCCCTTTTCGGCAGTCCGATTGCCGGACACATCCCGGAAGCAACAACCAAGGCAGCAAGAAGCTAGGATGAACACGGGAACCGCAAGGTGGTCTCTAGTAATACTTAATATACCTGCTTTTCACTATTTATGCGTAGCTTGCCTTGGGATAGGACATTTCGAATTGTCATACTTTATGCTTATTGCAGTACTTGTACCAGTACGCTTTGATGTATTATTCAAATAAGAATGCATATTATTCATCTGTCATTGCATTATTTAAGTTTTTCTCTTTCTCTTATATGTCCATTTACGACATTCCACATCTGCACGCTCGGGTGCGGTCAGTACGCCAGGGGCTCTCGTTTACCCCGTAATACGGCGCAAGAAGTCCGAACACTTTCGACAGTGCAGCACCCCGAACTTATAGCATTATATGCATCAGCTCCGAATAATGTCTTGGGTCAAATGTTGGGTTGCCCGGCTCCCATGCTTTGGTACCTTACATTCCGCTATATCGGCTAAGGTAGCGGTGGGAGAACTACTGCGATTGTGTCCCGGTTCTTTCGGACGAGCACCTCAGTAGAGAAAGCCAAAAACTGACTGTGATGATAAGGCGAGAGACTGGTCGCTGTTCGAGAGGTCTCAACTCCTTAAAGACTTTTTCCTCTTCGGGCGAGGAGTCGGCCTTGTCTGGCTTAGGCATGTATAGCGCCCCAAATTCGGCCCTCCGAATACCAAGGGCTTCGCCAAAAATTTAAAATCGTAGACTTCTATGGCTAAGTGAGAGTGATAAAGCATTATAGTCCGATTGCCTGGTTCGTTGCGCTGAGCACCTCCCTTGAAGGGCCCAAAATTGGGGTAAAGAGTGTTCAGATTTACCCCGGACACCCCAGTACTAGTTACATGGGGGCAGAAGCCGACGACTGGCCAACTCTCAGATTTTATAAATGGCCGCACAGAAGGTAACATTTTAAATTAAGAAAGCGTTGCATGGTGCAAAAGAACTCGTTTCATATTACAATATCACATGGGCATGTTCATTCAAAGATTACATCCTTGGCACACTCATCTGCCACTAAGCGGGAACCCTTCACGATGCTCTCATAGTAATTCTCGGGGCAGCGATGCTCCTTGCCCTCCGGCGGCCCCTCCTTCACAAGCTTCACGGCGTCCAGCGTCGCCCAGTGCACCTTCGCCCGGGCAAAAGCCCTGCGTGCACTTTCGATGTAGATGGACCGCTTGATGACTTCTAGCCGTGGGCAGGCTTCCACGAGCTGTTGGGGAACGTAGTAATTTCAAAAAATTTCCTACGCACACGCAAGATCATGGTGATGCATAGCAACGAGGGGGAGAGTCTGATCTACGTACCCTTGTAGATCGCAACGGAAGCGTTGACACAACGTAGAGGAAGTAGTCGTACGTCTTCTTCCCGATCCGACCGATCCAAGTACCGTTACTCCGACACCTCCGAGTTCTTAGCACACGTTCAGCTCGATGACGATCCTCGGGCTCCGATCCAGCAAAGCGTTGAGGAAGAGTTCCGTCAGCACGACAGCGTGGTGACGATGTTGATGTACTACCGACACAGGGCTTCGCCTAAGCACTACAACGGTATGATCGAGGTGGAATTTGGTGGCAGGGGGCACCGCACACGGCTAAGGAACGATCTCAATGATCAACTTGTGTGTCTAGAGGTTCCCCCTGCCCCCGTATATAAAGGTTGCCAGGGGGAGGGCTGGCCGGCCAAAGGAGGAGGGCGCAGGAGGAGTCCTACTCCTACCGGGAGTAGGACTCCCCCCCAATCCTATTCCTAATAGGACTCCTCGAGAGAGAGAGAGGGAGAAGGGGGCCGGCCACCTCTCCTAGTCCTAATAGGACTAGGGGAGGGGGGAGGCGCGCAGGCCACCTTGGGCTGCCCCTTTCACCTTTCCACTAAGGCCCAATAAGGCCCATTTGGTTCCCGGGGGGTTCCGGTAACCTCCCGGTACTCCGGTAAAATTCCCGATTTCACCTGGAACACTTCCGATGTCCAAACATAGGCTTCCAATATATCAATCTTTATGTCTCGACCATTTCGAGACTCCTCGTCATGTCCGTGATCACATCCGGGACTCCGAACAACCTTCGGTACATCAAAATGCATAATCTCATAATAACTATCATCGTAACGTTAAGCGTGCGGACCCTACGGTTCGAGAACAATGTAGACATGACCGAGACACGTCTCCGGTCAATAACCAATAGCGGGACCTGGATGCCCATATTGGCTCCTACATATTCTACGAAGATCTTTATCGGTCAGACCGCATAACAACATATGTTGTTCCCTTTGTCATCGGTATGTTACTTGCTCGAGATTCGATCGTCGGTATCCAATACCTAGTTCAATCTCATTACTGGCAAGTCTCTTTACTCGTTCCGTAATACATCATCTCACAACTAACATCTTAGTTATAATGCTTGCAAGGCTTATGTGATGTGTATTACCGAGTGGGCCCAGAGATACCTCTCTGACAATCGGAGTGACAAATCCTAATCTCGAAATACGCCAACCCAACAAGTACCTTCGGAGACACCTGTAGAGCACCTTTACAAGCACTAGAGTCAATAATCTAGATTACACAGTAATGATTCTAACACCCATGGAGCCTTGGTGCTGATCATTTTTTGCTCGTGGAAGAGGCTTAGTCAAAGGGTCTGCAACATTCAGATCCGTATGTATCTTGCAAATCTCTATGTCTCCCACCTGGACTAGATCCCGGATGGAGTTGAAGCGTCTCTTGATGTGTTTGGTCCTTTTGTGAAATCTGGATTCCTTTGCGAAGGCAATTGCACCAGTATTGTCACAAAAGATTTTCATTGGACCCGATGCACTAGGTATCACACCTACATCGTATATGAACTCCTTCATCCAGACTCCTTCGTTGGCTGCTTCCGAAGCAGCTATGTACTCCGCTTCACATGTAGATCCCGCTACGACGCTTTGTTGAGAACTGCACCAACTGACAGCTCCACCGTTTAAAGTAAACACGTATCCGGTTTGCGATTTAGAATCGTCCGAATCAGTGTCAAAGCTTGCATCAACGTAACCTCTTACGGTGAGCTCTTTGTCACCTCCATAGACGAGAAACATATCCTTAGTCCTTTTCAGGTATTTCAGGATGTTCTTGACCGCTGTCCAGTGATCCACTCCTGGATTACTTTGGTACCTCCCTGCTAAACTTATAGCAAGGCACACATCAGGTCTGGTACACAACATTGCATACATGATAGAGCCTATGGCTGAAGCATAGGGAACATCTTTCATTTTCTCTCTATCTTCTGTAGTGGTCGGGCATTGAGTCTGACTCAACTTCACACCTTGTAACACAGGCAAGAACCCTTTCTTTGCTTGATCCATTTTGAACTTCTTCAAAATCTTGTCAAGGTATATGCTTTGTGAAAGTCCAATTAAGCGTCTTGATCTATCTCTATAGATCTTTATGCCTAATATGTAAGCAGCTTCCTCGAGGTCTTTCATCGAAAAACTTTTATTCAAGTATCCCTTTATGCTATCCAGAAATTCTATATCATTTCCAATCAGCAATATGTCATCCACATATAATATCAGAAATGCTACAGAGCTCCCACTCACTTTCTTGTAAATACAGGCTTCTCCAAACGTCTGTATAAAACCAAATGCTTTGATCACACTATCAAAGCGTTTATTCCAACTCCGAGAGGCTTGCACCAGTCCACAAATGGATCGCTGGAGCTTGCACACTTTGTTAGCTCCCTTTGGATCGACAAAACCTTCTGGTTGCATCATATACAACTCTTCTTCCAGAAATCCATTCAGGAATGCAGTTTTGACATCCATCTGCCAAATTTCATAATCATAAAATGCGGCAATTGCTAACATGATTCTGACAGACTTAAGCATCGCTACGAGTGAGAAGGTCTCATCGTAGTCTACCCCTTGAACTTGTCGAAAACCTTTTGCGACAAGTCGAGCTTTATAGACAGTAATATTACCGTCAGCGTCAGTCTTTTTCTTGAAGATCCATTTATTCTCAATTGCTTGCCGATCATCGGGCAAGTCAACCAAAGTCCATACTTTGTTCTCATACATGGATCCCATCTCAGATTTCATGGCTTCAAGCCACTTTGCGGAATCTGGGCTCACCATCGCTTCTTCATAGTTCGTAGGTTCATCATGATCTAGTAGCATGACTTCCAGAATTGGATTACTGTACCACACTGGTGCGGATCTCACTCTGGTTGATCTACGTGGTTCAGTAGTATCTTATCCTGAAGTTTCATGATCATCATCATTAGCTTCCTCACTAATTGGTATAGGTGTTGCAGAAATAGTTTTCTGTGATGTACTATTTTCCAATAAGGGAGTAGGTACAGTTACCTCGTCAAGTTCTACTTTCCTCCCACTCACTTCTTTCGAGCAAAACTCCTTCTCTAGAAATGATCCATTCTTAGCAACGAATGTCTTGCCTTCGGATCTGTGATATAAGGTGTACCCAACAGTCTCCTTTGGGTATCCTATGAAGACACATTTCTCCGCTTTGGGTTCGAGCTTATCAGGTTGAAGCTTTTTCACATAAGCATCGCAGCCCCAAACTTTAAGAAACGACAACTTTGGTTTCTTGCCAAACCATAGTTCATAAGGCGTTGTCTCAACGGATTTTGATGGTGCCCTATTTAACGTGAATGCAGCCGTCTCTAAAGCATAACCCCAAAATGATAGCGGTAAATCAGTAAGAGACATCATAGATCGCACCATATCTAGTAAATTACGATTACGACGTTCGGACACACCATTACGCTGTGGTGTTCCGGGTGGCATGAGTTGCGAAACTATTCCACAATTTTTCAAATGTACACCAAACTCGTAACTCAAATATTCTCCTCCACGATCAGATCATAGAAACTTTATTTTCTTGTTACGATGATTTTCAACTTCACTCTGAAATTCTTTGAACTTTTCAAATGTTTCGGACTTGTGTTTCATTAAGTAGATATACCCATATCTGCTTAAATCATCTGTGAAGGTGAGAAAATAACGATATCCGCCACGAGCCTCAATATTCATCGGACCACATACATCGGTATGTATGATTTCCAACAGATCTGTTGCTCTCTCCAAAGTACCGGAGAACGGTGTTTTAGTAATCTTGGCTATGAGGCACGGTTCGCAAGTACCAAGTGATTCATAATCAGGTGGTTCCAAAAGCCCATCAGTATGGAGTTTCTTCATGCGCTTTACACCGATATGACCTAAACGGCAGTGCCACAAATAAGTTGCACTATCATTATCAACTCTGCATCTTTTGGTTTCAACATTATGAATATGTGTATCACTACTATCGAGATTCATCAAAAATAGACCACTCTTCAAAGGTGCATGACCATAAAAGATATTACTCATATAAATAGAACAACCATTATTCTCTGATTTAAATGAATAACCGTCTCGCATTAAACAAGATCCAGATATAATGTTCATGCTCAACGCTGGCACCAAATAACAATTATTTAGGTCTAATATTAATCCCGAAGGTAGATGTAGAGGTAGCGTGCCGACCGCGATCACATCGACTTTGGAACCGTTTCCCACGCGCATCGTCACCTCGTCCTTTGCTAGTGTCCGCTTATTCCGTAGTCCCTGTTTTGAGTTGCAAATATTAGCAACAGAACTAGTATCAAATACCCAGGTGCTACTGCGAGTTCTAGTAAGGTACACATCAATAACATGTATATCACATATACCTTTGTTCACCTTGCCATCCTTCTTATCCGCCAAATACTTGGGGCAGTTCCGCTTCCAGTGACCAGTCTGCTTGCAGTAGAAGCACTCAGTTTCAGGCTTAGGTCCAGACTTGGGTTTCTTCTCCTGAGCAGCAACTTGCTTGCTGTTCTTCTTGAAGTTCCCCTTCTTCTTCCTTTTGCCCTTTTTCTTGAAACTAGTGGTCTTGTTGACCATCAACACTTGATGCTCTTTCTTGATTTCTACCTCCGCAGCTTTCAGCATTGCGAAGAGCTCGAGAATAGTCTTGTTCATCCCTTGCATATTATAGTTCATCATGAAGCTCTTGTAGCTTGGTGGCAGTGATTGGAGAATTCTGTCAATGACGCAATCATCTGGAAGATTAACTCCCATCTGAATCAAGTGATTATTATACCCAGACATTTTGAGTATATGCTCACTGACAGAACTGTTCTCCTCCATCTTGCAGCTATAGAACTTATTGGAGACTTCATATCTCTCAATTCGGGCATTTGCTTGAAATATTAACTTCAACTCCTGGAACATCTCATATGCTCCATGACGTTCAAAATGTCGTTGAAGTCCCGATTCTAAGCCGTAAAGCATGGCACACTGAACTATCGAGTAGTCATCAGCTTTGCTCTGCCAGACGTTCATAACATCTGGTGTTGCTCCAGCAGCAGGCCTGGCACCCAACGGTGCTTCCAGGACGTAATTCTTCTGTGCAGCAATGAGGATAATCCTCAGGTTACGGACCCAGTCCGTGTAATTGCTACCATCATCTTTCAACTTTGCTTTCTCAAGGAACGCATTAAAATTCAACGGAACAACAGCACGAGCCATCTATCTACAATCAACATAAACAAGCAAGATACTATGAGGTACTAAGTTCATGATAAGTTTAAGTTCAGTTAATCAAATTACTTAAGAACTCCCACTTAGATAGACATCCCTCTAATCCTCTAAGTGATCACGTGATCCAAATCAACTAAACCATAACCGATCATCACGTGAGATGGAGTAGTTTTCAATGGTGAACATCGTTATGTTGATCATATCTACTATATGATTCACGCTCGACCTTTCGGTCTCTGTGTTCCGAGGCCATATCTGCAGATGCTAGGCTCGTCAAGTTTAACCTGAGTATTCTGCGTGTGCAAAACTGGCTTGCACCCGTTGTAGATGGACGTAGAGCTTATCACACCCGATCATCACGTGGTGTCTGGGCACGACGAACTTTGGCAACGGTGCATACTCAGGGAGAACACTTCTTGATAATTTTTGTGAGAGATCATCTTATAATGCTACCGTCAATCAAAGCAAGATAAGATGCATAAAAGGATAAACATCACATGCAATCAATATAAGTGATATGATATGGCCATCATCATCTTGTGCTTGTGATCTCCATCTCCGAAGCACCGTCATGATCACCATCGTCACCGGCACGACACCTTGATCTCCATCGTAGCATCGTTGTCGTCTCGCCAATCTTATGCTTCCACGACTATCACTACCGCTTAGTAATAAATTAAAGCATTACATCGCAATTGCATTGCATACAATAAAGCGACAACCATATGGCTCCTGCCAGTTGCCGATAACTTGGTTACAAAACATGATTATCTCATACAATAAAATTTAGCATCATGCATTGACCATATCACATCACATCATGCCCTGTAAAAACAAGTTAGACGTCCTCTACTTTGTTGTTGCATGTTTTACGTGGCTGCTACGGGCTTTAAGCAAGAATTCATCTCACCTACGCATCAAAACCACAACGATAGTTTGTCAAATAGACTCCGTTTTAACCTTCTCAAGGACCGGGCGTAGCCACACTCGGTTCAACTAAAGTTGGAGAGACAGTCGCCCGCAAGCCATCTATGTGCAAAGCACGTCGAGGGAACCGGTCTCGCGTAAGCGTACGCGTAAGGTTGGTCCAGGTCGTCTCGTCCAACAATACCGCTGAACCAAAGTATGACATGCTGGTAGGCAGTATGACTTGTATCGTCCACAACTCACTTGTGTTCTACTCGTGCAAATAACATCAAACCATAAAACCGAGGCTCTGATGCCACTATTGGGGAACGTAGTAATTTCAAAAAAATTCCTACGCACACGCAAGATCATGGTGATGCATAGCAACGAGGGGGAGAGTCTGATCTACGTACCCTTGTAGATCGCAACGGAAGCGTTGACACAACATAGAGGAAGTAGTCATACGTCTTCTTCCCGATCCGACCGATCCAAGTACCGTTACTCCGGCACCTCCGAGTTCTTAGCACACGTTCAGCTCGATGACGATCCTTGGGCTCTGATCTAGCAAAGCGTCAGGGAAGAGTTCCGTCAGCACGACGGCGTGGTGACGATCTTGATGTACTACCGACGCAGGGCTTCGCCTAAGCACTACAACGGTATGATCGAGGTGGAATTTGGTGGCAGGGGGCACCGCACACGGCTAAGGAATGATCTCAATGATCAACTTGTGTGTCTAGAGGTGCCCCCTGCCCCCGTATATAAAGGTTGCCATGGGGAGGGCTGGCCGGCCAAAGGAGGAGGGCGCAGGAGGAGTCTTACTCCTACCGGGAGTAGGACTCCCCCCCAATCCTATTCCTAATAGGACTCCTCGAGAGAGAGAGAGAGAGAGGGAGAAGGGGGCCGGCCACCTCTCCTAGTCCTAATAGGACTAGGGGAGGGGGGGAGGCGCGCAGCCCACCTTGGGCTGCCCCTTTCACCTTTCCACTAAGGCCCAATAAGGCCCATTTGGTTCCCGGGGGGTTCCGGTAACCTCCCGGTACTCCGGTAAAATTTCCGATTTCACCCGGAACACTTCCGATGTCCAAACATAAACTTCGGTACATCAAAATGCATAAACTCATAATAACTGTCATCGTAACGTTAAGCGTGCGGACCCTACGGTTCGAGAACAATGTAGACATGACCGAGACACGTCTCCGGTCAATAACCAATAGCGGGACCTGGATGCCCATATTGGCTCCTACATATTCTACGAAGATCTTTATCGGTCAGACCGCATAACAACATACGTTGTTCCCTTTGTCATCGGTATGTTACTTGCTCGAGATTCGATCGTCGGTATCCAATACCTAGTTCAATCTCGTTACTGGCAAGTCTCTTTACTCGTTCCGTAATACATCATCTCACAACTAACATCTTAGTTATAATGCTTGCAAGGCTTATGTGATGTGTATTACCGAGAGGGCCCAGAGGTACCTCTCCGACAATCAGAGTGACAAATCCTATTCTCGAAATACGCCAACCCAACATCTACCATTGGAAACACCTGTAGTACTCCTTTATAATCACCCAGTTACGTTGTGACATTTGGTAGCACCCAAAGTGTTCCTCCGGCAAACGGGAGTTGCATAATCTCATAGTAATAGGAACATGTATAAGTCATGAAGAAAGCAATAGCAACATACTAAACGATCGGGTGCTAAGCTAATGGAATGGGTCATGTCAATCAGATCATTCAACTAATGATGTGACCTCGTTAATCAAATAACAACTCTTTTGTTCATGGTTAGGAAACATAACCATCTTTGATTAACGAGCTAGTCAAGTAGAGGCATACTAGTGACACTCTGTTTGTCTATGTATTCACACATGTATTATGTTTCCGGTTAATACAATTCTAGCATGAATAATAAACATTTATCATGATATAAGGAAATAAACAATAACTTTATTATTGCCTCTAGGGCATATTTCCTTCACAAGCCGCCCCACCAGACCGAAGTAGCTACCGGACAGGGGCTCGCTAGGCCACATCCGGACTATAAGGCCCCTCATGGCCTGTTCGGTCGCCTTGTGAAGTTCGACCAACTGCTTCAGCTGTTCGCTCAAGGACACGGGGTGTTCGGTCCCAGTATACTGAGACCAGAACAACTTCTCCGTTGAGCTCCCCTCCTTAGCCCCGTAAAACTCCATGGCATCCAGCACACTACGGGGAAGATCTGCAAATGCTCCTGGAGAGCTCCAAACTCGGGTAAGAAAAAGGAAAGTCTCCTTCACATGCTTGCTTTGCATATTGAATGCCTTACCCGCTGCTATCTTCTTTGCCGCATCAATCTCCTAGAGGGCCTTTTGGGCTTCGGCCTTGGTGCTCCGGATGCTTTCAAGCGCCTACGTGAGCTCAGACTCTCGCGTCTTGGAGTCAAGCTCAAAGGACTCGTGCTTTTTGGCGAGAGCCTCGAGCTCTTGCTGCACCTCGCCCACTTGGGCTTCTTGTTTCTCCCGTCCAATTCGTTCTTTGTCCGCTTGGTCTTCGGCCGCGGACAACGCCTTCCTCATGGTCTCCACCTTGGTCGTGGCCCCTGAAAAATTCATGATGATCATATTACTTTACACCAAACTTCTTTTTAACTATATAAACTGGGGTATATCTTACCTTTGCTCTCTCTGAGCTGCCCCTTGGTAAGACCGAGCTCGTCCTCGGACCGCTTCAGGGCCTGCTTCAGCGCAGAGATCTCCACAGTACGTGCGGCAGTGGCCAGCAGGGAAGCCTGCACATGCACATAGACATACTCTAGTTAGACTCCTGAGTTATCATTTGATACTCTATTCGGCTTTTTTTGACGAACGCCGAACCGAGCATCAGGGGCTACTATCTATGCGGTAATATTTTTATATTTTGAATGCTCACCTCAAATCCTGTTAGGAGGCTGGCACAAGCTTCAGTCAGTCCGTTTTTAGCGGACTGAACCCTCTTGTCCACCGCACTCATGATAGTGCGGTGTTCTTCATCGATGGAAGCGCTGTGAAGCGCTTCCAGCAAGTTGTGTGGTGCCTTTGGTTGGACAGAGGACACCGATATGGATGGTTGGCCCCCCTTAATGGGGGACCGCCTGCCGAGGTCCGGAACCATCAAAGGTTCCAGCGTAGTGTCCGGCTAGGGCCCGAACTCGAAGCCCGTAAGAGCCTTGCTCCCTTGGTACTCAGGGTCCGGGAGGTCGCCGTGAGGCGCCCCCAGGATCACCTCCCCTTGGGTCGGTGCCTTTTGAGACACCATCTTGGCATTGTCCGTAGGGCGAGGGGTGGAAGCCGCCGGAGGAGAACCGCAGTTCATATCCGATGAGCCCAAAGAGCCGCTCGACGAGGGTACGTCGAGATGAGCTCAGGCCGGACTGCATAATCATGTTCGGCATGAGCAAAGGCAGTACAATAAAACATACCATGAAGTACTATGGTGTCTGGACACTTATGACTTCGCCAGGGGCTTGTCCCTGGGTAGCCACTCGTCGCCGCTGTTGGCGGCCATCGTGGCACAGTCCGGAGGGAGGGTCTTTCCCTTCTTAGACCCTTCAGCCTCCCCGGATGGGTCGGCCTTCCTTTTCTTGTTTCCCTCGGCTGGGGGGGAGAACTTTTCTCCTCCTCCTCGTTTCCGTGGGAGGAGTGCGCGTCGGACTCATCGGACGATGAGTCCGATAGAACCACCTTGCGCCGGAGACCCTTTTGGGTCCCTGCGGCCTTCTTCTTGGCCGTCTTTTCCGGCACCTCGTAAGGTGCCGGAGTCAGCATCTTCGTTAGAAGAGCGTTTGCAGGATCTTCGGGTAGGGGGGCTGGGCAATCAAGCTGCTCCGCTGTCTTTATCCAGTCCTGTTAATGACATGAAAGCTTAGATCCAGCACATAGCCAAACCAGGGCACATAAATACCCTGAGAGATATAAAAGCCTATCGGATGGGCGCGACGCTTTGCGCTGAGTCCGTGGTCCTCGGTGAGGGAGGGACGCATCTCGGTGCCCTTGAACAGCACCATCCAGACGTCCTCGTGTGTCGTGTCGTAGAGCTCTCGCAGCATCTGGTGCTGGGTCGAGTCGAACTCCCACAAAACAAATGCCCGTCGTTGGCTCGGAAGGATCCGGCGGAAGAGCATAACCCGGACCTCGTTGACGAGCTTGATTTTCTTGTTCGTCATGTTTTGGATGCAGGTCTGGAGTCCGGCTAGCTCTACCGAAGAGCCCCAGGACATGCCCGTCTTTTTCCAGGAGGTGAGCCGCGTGGGGCTTCCGGATCGAAATTTGGGGACCGCCACCCAGTTGGAGTCGCGCGGCTCGGTGATGTAAAACCACCCCGATTGCCACCCCTTTATGGTATCCACGTAGGTACCCTCGAGCTAGGTGACATTAGGCATCTTGCCCACCATGGCGCCTCCGCATTCTGCTTGCTAGCCACCCACCACCTTCGGTTTGACATTGAAGGTTTTCAGCCAAAGGCCGAAGTGGGGCCTGATGCGGAGGCAGGCCTCGCACACGACGATAAACGCCGAGATGTTGAGGATCAAGTTGGGGGCCAGATCATGAAAATCCAGCCCGTAGTAGAACATGAGCTCGCGGAAAAACGGGTGGAGAGGAAATCCTAGTCCGCGGATGAAATGGGTAAGAAAAACTACCTCTCATGGGGTTCGGGCGTTGGGACGATCTGCCCCGCATTCGGCAGCCGGTGCGCGATATTCGCAGCTAGGTATGCGGCCTCCCATAACATTTTGATGTTCTCCTCCGTGACGGAGGAGACCATCCACTTGCCTCCTTCTCCGGACATGATTGGAGTGGTTCGAGAAGAAGAACGCGAGCTTGGGCGCTACAGCTCGGGTGTGCGGGAATGGGTAAGCGAGAAGGAAGAAGGCGTGGGTGAAAAAAGTACATCTTTGTCCCTTTATAAGGGCGGAGGAGGCAATGAGTCTCCCCACTTGCCTGGCAAAACCGCTTATTCCCCAGGCGTCGTAATTGATGGCGCGGTTGGGTTACCCACGTCCGTATTGATTTGAATCTCATGATAAGAGGAACACAATCTCTGCTTTGACAAGATGTATCAAGAAAACCACCTCGCGATATGTGCAGAGCTGGTTGAGAAAAGTGGTTCGTATAATAACTGGGCCATGAAGTGATGTCATACTATCAAAACATGTCAGCAGATTTGTGGAAATATTATTCTCTCTACGGTGGTATGTGGAACTTATTTTGTAGGGTCGGACACTATCCTTGTATTCAAACTCTTTCGTGGTGTATTCGGAGGAGGAACCTGCCTTGCAATGCCGAAGACAACACTACGCGCCGGACTCGTCATCATTGAAGCCTGGTTCAGGGGCTACTGAGGGAGTCC
The DNA here is from genome assembly GCA_034509565.1 of Triticum monococcum. Taxonomy (NCBI): domain Eukaryota; kingdom Viridiplantae; phylum Streptophyta; class Magnoliopsida; order Poales; family Poaceae; genus Triticum; species Triticum monococcum. Next base: position 697,057,591 of record CM067845.1, read on the forward strand.
TGGGTTAGGGGGTCTCCGGACAGCCGGACTATATCCTTTGGTCGGACTGTTGGACTATGAATATACAAGATTGAAGACTTCGGCCCATGTCCAGATGGGACTCTACTTGGCGTGGAAGGCAAGCTAGGCAATACGGATATGTATATCTCCTCCTTTGTAACCGACCTTGTGTAACCCTAGCCCCCTCCGGTGTCTATATAAACCGGAGGGTTTTAGTCCATTGGACAATAGACAATCATACCATAGGCTAGCTTCTAGGGTTTAGCCTCTCTGATCTCATGGTAGATCAACTTTTGTAATACTCATATAATCAAGAATAATCAAGCAGGACGTAGGGTTTTACCTCCATCAAGAGGGCCCGAACCTGGGTAAACATCGTGTCCCCTGCCTCCTGTTACCATCCGCCTTAGACGCACAGTTCAGGACCCCCTACCCGAGATCCACCGGTTTTGACACCGACAACAAGCTTCTGTAAAAGAAGCCCCCAGGTATTATGGGCGTATACATTTAAGGATGTGTACGTCATAGGTCTGCGGTTTGGCCACACAAGAGCTATAGAGCTAGGGAAAAGTTAAAGGGAGCAAAGAATGGAAACAAAGCGAGGAGAAGACGAACAAAGAGTATGGCTCTAGGCATAGAATCTTCGGAGTCTGGCGGCATTCCACGGGTTTGGCTCTAAGCGATTGTCCGATGCATCATGCAAGTGGTACCCTCCTCCAGTGAGAACTTCATCTATGATGAAGGGACCCTCCCACTCGGGCTTGAGTTTGTCCTTTTTCTTTTTTGGCAAGCGTAGAACAAGTTCACCAACATTATAAGTCTTGGCCCGCACTTCTTTGCTTTGGTATCTACGAGCCTGTTGTTGATAGAATGCAGAACGAGCCTTTGCAACATCGCGCTCCTCCTCCAGGGCATCTAGACTGTCCTGCCAATCAAGCTCGGCCTCTCTCTCTTCATACATGCGCACTCGAGGTGAGTCATGAATGATGTCGCAGGGCAGAACAGCCTCTACGCCGTACACCATGAAGAATGGTGTGTATTTGGTAGTGCGATTGGGCGTGGTCCGTAGCCCCGAGATTACGGAGTCAAGCTCCTCAACCCAGTGCTTGTCTCATTCTTTCAAAGACCGCACTAGTCTAGGCTTAATGCCGCTCATGATAAGACCATTAGCTCGTTCGACTTGACCGTTTGTTCATGGGTGATAGACGGAAGCGTAATCGAGCTTAATGCTCAGGTTAGCACACCAGGTTTTCACTTCATCGGCTGTAAAATTGGAGCCGTTATCGGTGATAATGTTGTGTGGGACACCATAACGGTGCACGACACCGGATATAAAGTCTATCACTTGTCCGAATTCGGCCGTTTTAACTAGTTTGGCCTCTATCCACTTGGTGAATTTATCTGCCATGACCAGCAGATATTTTTTCTTTTGGCTTCCTCCTTTAAGGGGTCCGACCATATCAAGCCCCCAGACCACGAAAGGCCAAGTAATGGGGATTGTTTGTAGAGCGGTAGGCGGCATATGGCTTTGATTGGCGAAAAGCTGGCACCCGACACAACGTTGGACAAGGTCCTGTGCATCTGCTCGGGCCGTCGGCTAAAAGAAACATGTACGGTAGGCTTTACTTACGAGGGCCCGAGCCGCGGCGTGGTGACCGCCGAGACCAGCATGGATTTCAGCCAGGAGCTACCGTCCCTCTTCTTTGGAGATACATCTTTGAAGGACTCTAGTAGCGCTTTTCTTGTAGAGCTCTCCATCATGGACCTTGTAGGCTTTCGAGCGCCGAACAATGTAGCGAGCCTCATTATTATCCTCAGGGAGCTCTCGCCTATTAAGGTAGGCCAAGAAGGGTTCGGTCCATGGGGAGATTACTGCCATTATTAGATGGGCCGATGGTGTTGTTTTGGTGGTTGAGCCCCCGATGATATCGGTATTGTGTTCGGAATCTGAGGGTATGATCGGATCCGTACTGGTGTTACTGCTCTCGTGCCAGACCACGGATGGCTTGAAGAGTCTTTCCAGAAAGATGTTAGGTGGGACGGGGTCGCGCTTGGCGCCCATGCAAGCAAGGACATCCGCCGCTTGATTACTTTCTCAAGCCACATGATGAAACTTGAGTCCCTCGAACCGAGCTGATATTTTGAGTATGGCGTTACGATAGGCCACCATCTTCGGATCTTTGGCGTTGAAGTCTCCATTTATTTGGGACCTTGCGAGATTTGAATCCCTGCGCACCTCCAGGCGTTGAATGCCCATGGAGGCAGCCATCCGAAGACCGTGCAATAAGGCCTCGTATTCAGCTGCATTGTTGGAGTCTATGTATAATATTTGAAGTATGTACTGGACTGTGTCTCCAGTGGGGGACGTTAAGACAACGCCCGCTCCTAAGCCGGCCAACATTTTAGAGCCATCCAAGTGCATGAACCTGTTGGAATATGTGCATTAATCTTTAGGGAGTTCGGCCTCTGTCCATTCGGCGATGAAGTCGGCCAATACTTGGGATTTAAGGGCTCGGCGTGGTTTGTATGTTGTGTCGAATGGTAGGAGCTCAATGGCCCACTTGGCAAATGATAATCCCCAAATGCAGGGAATCATCGTAGCAATTTCCAAAGGTGGAATTGATAACTATGGAGTGTCGAACCCACAAGGAGCTAAAGGTAAGATCAATATTCTCTCAAGCCCTATCTGTCACTGATATAACTCTACGCACACTGAACGTTTGCTTCCAACTAGACACGAGAAATAAAACTACGTTATGGGTATGAAGAGGATAACTTTGCATGATATCGGCGAGCTAAAACATAAAAGTAGGTTCTGTTATCATAAAGTTAGAATATATTACTAAATATTATAAATAGAGAGTGTGGAATAATGATGGGTCGGTGTGCGGAATTGTCTTAGGCAATTATTAACAAGACCGATAGTCGTCATTGCAATTTCATATGCGGGAGAGGCATAAGCTAACATACTTTCTCTTCTTGGATCATATGCACTTATGATTGGAACTCTAGCAAGCATCCGCAACAACTAAAGATCATTACGGTAAAACCCAACCATAACATTAAATCATCAAGTCCCCTTTATCCCATACGCAACAATCCCCTTACTCGGGTTTATGCTTCTGTCACTCAAGCAACCCCACTATAAGCGAATCATGAACGTATTGCAACACCCTACAGCGGGAATCCCTCACGCTTGTGCGACACGGAGGGCACAATAGGACAGCACCAAAATAAAACATACAACTCGTACCAATCTAGATCATAAATCAACCCAAAGACAAAGGATATCTACTCAAAACATCATAGGATGGCAACACATCATTGGATCATAATATGTCGCATAAAGCACCATGTTCATGTAGGGATTACAGCGGGGTGCGGGAGAGTGGACCGCATAAAAGAGATGAGGATGGTGATGATGATGGTGATGTTGATGAAGATGGTCACCGCGGCGATGATTCCCCTCCCGATGGCACTCCGACGCCACCGGGAGAGAGGAGGAGAGGTTCTCCCCCTTGTGCTTCTTCCTCCATGGCCTCTCCCCTAGATGGGGAGAGGTTCTCCCTCTAGTCCTTGGCCTTCATGGTGATGATGGCCCCTCCGGGATCCTCCTCTATAGCCTCCGGTGATGATGGCCCCCTCCGACAGGGTGCCAGAGAGGGCCTAGATTGATTTCTCGTGTCTACACAGGCTTGCGGCGGCGGAACTTCCGATCTAGGTTATTTTCTGGCGGTTTCTGTATTTATAGGAATTTTTGGCGTCGGTCTCACGTCAAGAAGGTGCCCAAGTCATCCACGAGGCAGGCCCACGCGCCCGGGGGGGGGGGGGGCGCCCCCACCCTCATGGACGGCACGACACTCTTCCGGCCCAACTCTTTTACTCCGGGGTCTTCTTTTGGTTAATAAAAAATCATCAAAAATTGGCACGTCAATTGGACTCCGTTTGGTATTCCTTTTCTGCAAATAACAAAAACAAGGAAAAAACAGAAACTGGCACTGGGCACTAAGTTAATAGGTTAGTCTGTAACGCCCTCGATGCGGCTATGTCTCCCACGTGTCGAGGCACGACTTAGAGACATAGGCGCATTGAAAGCAATGTCGCAAGTCGGGAATCATTACACAACCCATGTACATATATGATATTAAGGGGAATAATAGCATAGTTGGCTTACACTCGCCACAACACTCCACCACTACGAAAAGATCTCGTCCCGAGATCTAGGACTGAAAGAACTCCGGGTACTCAGAACGGAGGTGATCCTCGCGTTCCCAGGTAGCTTCACGGTCGGAATGGTGTGACCACTTGATTTTGAGAAATTTGATTGATTTGTTGCGAGTTTTGCGTTCAGTCTCTTCCAGGATTGCAACTGGGTGCTCACGATAGGAGAGATCTTCTTGGAGCTCAATGTCCTCGAAGTTGACGTTGCGTTCAGGCGTCTTGAAGCACTTACAGAGTTGCGAGACGTGGAACACATCATGAACATTGGCAAAGTTTGTAGGAAGCTCGAGTTGATAGGCGAGGTCGCCTCTCTTGCTGACGATCTTGAAAGGCCCGACGTATCTAGGGGCAAGCTTCCCTTTGATACCGAAGCGACGAGTCCCTTTCATAGGAGAGATGCGGAGGTAGACATGATCTCCGATCTCGAAAGCCAAATCACGGTGCTTACTATCATAGTAGCTCTTCTGGCGGGATTGGGCTGCTTTGAGGTTATCACGAATGACCTTGCACATTTCTTCTGCCTCTGTGATTTGGTCATTACCCAGCAGCTGATGTTCACCGGTTTCAGACCAGTTGAGAGTTGTACGGCACTTCCTACCATACAGGATTTCAAATGGGGCCTTGCCAGAACTTGCTTGAAAACTGTTGTTGTACAAGAATTCAGCATAAGGAAGACAATCCTCCCACTTCATGCCGAAGGAGATAACACAAGCCCTGAGCATATCTTCAAGAATCTGGTTGACACGCTCGAATTGACCGCTTGTTTGAGGATGGAAAGCAGTGCTGAAGCGATTGCTGGTGCCCATGGCCTTCTGAAAAGAATCCCAAAACTTGGAGGTAAAGATGCTGCCGCGGTCTGAAGATATCACTTGAGGAATACCGTGCAGAGATACAATTCGAGAGGTGTAGAGCTCCGCCAATTGAGCTGCAGTGATTGACTCTTTGATAGGCAGGAAATGAGCCACTTTGGTGAACTTGTCGATGACAACGAATATAGCATCATTGGCACGCTTGGACTTTGGAAACCCAGTCACGAAGTCCATTTCAATGTGGTCAAACTTCCATTCTGGAATGGCAAGAGGTTGGAGGAGACCTGCTGGCCTTTGGTGTTCTGCCTTCACTCTTCTACAGACATCACATTCATTCATGAATTGAGCGATCTCGCGCTTCATTCGAGTCCACCAATAGGTTTGCTTGAGATCCTGATACATCTTCGTGCTCCCAGGGTGGATTGAGAGGAGAGAGTTGTGAGCCTCATTCATGATCACTTTAGGAAGTTCACCTTTGGGCACAACAATTCGATCCTCGAAGAAGAGAGTGTCCTTGTCATCAAGTCGGTAGCACTTGTACTTGGACTGACTCTTTGCAATACCAATCTTCACCTTTTTCACCATAGCATCAAGAAGCTGGGCTTGGCGAATCTGGTCTTCCAAGGTAGGAGAAACTTGAAGGTTGGCGAGGAAACCCTGAGGAACAACTTGTAGATTAAGTTTGCGGAAAGCTTCACAAAGCTCGGGTTGATAAGGCTTGAGAATCAGACTGTTGCAATATGCTTTTCTGCTCAAAGCGTCAACAATCACATTAGCCTTGCCTGGAGTATACTCGATACTCGGATTGTACACTTGAATCACTTCGACCCATCGAGTCTGCCTGAGGTTGAGATTAGGCTGAGTGAAGATGTACTTGAGACTCTTGTGATCAGTGAAAATGTCCACTTTCCTTCCCAAGAGAAGATGTCTGCAAGTCAACAATGCGTGCACAACTACCGCCAACTCGAGATCATGAGTGAGGTAGTTCTTCTCATTAGGCTTCAACTGGCGACAGGTATAAGCAACAACTTTCTTCTCTTGCATCAGTACAGCACCTAGACCTTGGAGAGAGGCATCACAAAAGACCTCATACGGCTTGGTTTCATCAGGCGGAGTTAGAACTGGAGCAGTGATCAATTTCTCTTTCAAAGCATTGAAAGAGATATCACACTCCGGAGACCAAACGTACTTGACGTGCTTCTGAAGAAGATTTGAGAGAGGCTTCGCGATCTTGGAAAAGTTTTCAACGAATCTTCGGCAGTAGCTTGCGAGGCCGAGGAAGCTACGGAGTTGCTTCACATTCTGAGTGAAGGAAATATGCCCTAGAGGCAATAATAAAGTTATTATTTATTTCCTTATATCATGATAAATGTTTATTATTCATGCTAGAATTGTATTAACCGGAAACATAATACATGTGTGGATACATAGACCAACAGAGTGTCACTAGTATGCCTCTACTAGACTAGCTTGTTAATCAAAGATGGTTATGTTTCCTAACCATGAACAAAGAGTTGTTATTTGATTAACGAGGTCACATCATTAGTTGAATGATCTGATTGACATGACCCATTCCATTAGCTTAGCACCCGATCGTTTAGTATGTTGCTATTGCTTTCTTCATGACTTATACATGTTCCTATAACTATGAGATTATGCAACTCCCGTTTATCGGAGGAACACTTTGGGTACTACCAAACGTCACAACGTAACTGGGTGATTATAAAGGAGTACTACAGGTGTCTCCAATGGTAGATGTTGGGTTGGCGTATTTCGAGATTAGGGTTTTGTCACTCCGATTGTCGGAGAGGTATCTCTGGGCCCTCTCGGTAATACACATCACATAAGCCTTGCAAGCATAATAACTAAGATGTTAGTTATGAGATGATGTATTACAGAACGAGTAAAGAGACTTGCCAATAACGAGATTGAACTAGGTATTGGATACCGACGATCGAATCCCGGGCAAGTAACATACCGATGACAAAGGGAACAACGTATGTTGTTATGCGGTCTGACCGATAAAGATCTTCGTAGAATATGTAGGAGCCAATATGGGCATCCAGGTCCCGCTATTGGTTATTGACCGGAGACATGTCTCGGTCATGTCTACATTGTTCTCGAACCGTAGGGTCCGCACGCTTAACGTTACGATGACAGTTATTATGAGTTTATGCATTTTGATGTACCGAAGGTTGTTCGGAGTCCCGGATGAGATCACGGACATGACGAGGAGTCTCGAAATGGTCGAGACGTAAAGATTGATATATTGGAAGCCTATGTTTGGGCACCGGAAGCGTTCCGGGTGAAATCGGGATTTTACCGGATTACCGGGAGGGTTACCGGAACCCCCCGGGAGGCAAATGGGCCTATTGGGCCTTAGTGGAAAAGAGAGAAGAGGCAGCCCACAAGCCTAGCCGGCGCCCCCCCTTCCCCAAGTCCTAATAGGACTAGGAGAGGTGGGCCGGCCCCCTCTTTCTCCTTTTCCCCAAGAGTCCTAGTTGGAATAGGATTGGAGGGAAGGAGTCCTACTCCCGGTGGGAGTAGGACTCCTCCCTGCGCCTCCCTCCTAGCCGGCCGAACCCCCTGCCCCTGGCCTTTATATACGGGGGCAGGGGGCACCCCAAGACACACAAGTTGATCCTTGAGATCGTTCCTTAGCCATGTGCGGTGCCCCCTGCCACCAAATTCCACCTCGATCATACCGTTACAGTGCTTAGGCGAAGCCCTGCGTCGGTAGTAGATCAAGATCGTCACCACGCCGTCGTGCTGACGGAATTCTTCCTCGACGCTTTGCTAGATCGTAGCCCGAGGAACGTCATCGAGCTGAACGTGTGCTAAGAACTCGGAGGTGCCGGAGTAACGGTGCTTGGATCGGTCGGATCGGGAAGAAGACGTACGACTACTTCCTCTACGTTGTGTGATCGCTTCCGCAGTCGGTCTGCGTTGGTACGTAGACAACACTCTCCCCTCTCGTTGCTGTGCATCACCATGATCTTGCGTGTGCGTAGGAAAATTTTCGAAATTACTGCGTTCCCCAACAGTGGCATCCGAGCCAGGTTTTTATGGTTTGATGTTATATGCACGAGTAGAACACAAGTGAGTTGTGGGCGATACAAGTCATACTGCCTACCAGCATGTCATACTTTGGTTCGGCGGTATTGTTGGACGAGACGATCCGGACCAACCTTACGCGTACTCTTACGCGAGACCGGTTCCCTCGACGTGCTTTGCACATAGATGGCTTGCGGAAGACTGTCTCTCCAACTTTAGTTGAACCGAGTGTGACTACGCCCGGTCCTTGAGAAGGTTAAAACGGAGTCTATTTGATGAACTATCGTTGTGGTTTTGATGCGTAGGTGAGATGAGTTCTTACTTAAGCCCGTAGCAGCCACGTAAAACTTGCAACAACAAAGTAGAGGACGTCTAACTTGTTTTTGCAGGGCATGTTGTGATGTGATATGGTCAAGGCATGATGCTGATTTTATTGTATGAGATGATCATGTTTTGTAACCGAGTTATCGGCAACTGGCAGGAGCCATATGGTTGTCGCTTTATTGTATGCAATGCAATCGCGATGTAATGCTTTACTTTATTACTAAGCGGTAGTGATAGTCGTGGAAGCATAAGATTGGCGAGACGACAACGATGCTACGATGGAGATCAAGGTGTCGCGCCGGTGACAATGGTGATCATGACGGTGCTTCGGAGATGGAGATCACAAGCACAAGATGATGATGGCCATATCATATCACTTATATTGATTGCATGTGATGTTTATCCTTTTATGCATCTTATCTTGCTTTGATTGACGGTAGCATTATAAGATGATCTCTCACTAAATTATCAAGAAGTGTTCTCCCTGAGTATGCACCGTTGCAAAAGTTCTTCGTGCTGAGACACCACGTGATGATCGGGTGTGATAGGCTCTACGTTCAAATACAACGGGTGCAAAACAGTTGCACACGCGGAATACACAGGTTATACTTGACGAGCCAAGCATATACAGATATGGCCTCGGAACACGGAGACCGAAAGGTCGAGCGTGAATCATATAGTAGATATGATCAACATATTGATGTTCACCATTGAAAACTACTCCATCTCACGTGATGATCGGTTATGGTTTAGTTGATTTGGATCACGTGATCACTTAGAGGATTAGAGGGATGTCTATCTAAGTGGGAGTTCTTAAGTAAATTAACTGAACTTAAAATTATCATGAACTTAGTACCTGATAGTATCTTGCTTGTTTATGTTGATTGTAGATAGATGGCTCGTGTTGTTGTTTCGTTGAATTTTAATGCGTTCCTTGAGAAAGCAAAGTTGAAAGATGATGGTAGCAATTACACGGACTGGGTCCGTAACCTGAGGATTATCCTCATTGCTGCACAGAAGAATTACGTCCTGGAAGCACCGCTGAGTGCCAGGCCTGCTGCAAGAGCAACACCAGAAGTTATGAACGTCTGGCAGAGCAAAGCTGATGACTACTCAATAGTTCAGTGTGCCATGCTTTACGGCTTAGAACCGGGACTTCAACGACGTTTTGAACGTCATGGAGCATATGAGATGTTCCAGGAGTTGAAGTTAATATTTCAAGCAAATGCCCGGATTGAGAGATATGAAGTCTCCAATAAGTTCTATAGCTGCAAGATGGAGGAGAACAGTTCTGTCAGTGAGCATATACTCAAAATGTCTGGGTATAATAATCACTTGATTCAATTGGGAGTTACACTTCCGGATGACTGCGTCATTGACAGAATTCTCCAATCACTGCCACCAAGCTACAAGAGCTTTGTGATGAACTATAATATGCAAGGGATGAACAAGACTATTCCCGAGCTCTTCGCAATGCTGAAAGCTGCGGAGGTAGAAATCAAGAAGGAGCATCAAGTGTTGATGGTTAACAAAACCACGAGTTTCAAGAAAAAGGGCAAAGGGAAGAAGAAGGGGAACTTCAAGAAGAACGGCAAGCAAGTTGCTGCTCAAGAGAAGAAACCCAGGTCTGGACCTAAGCCTGAAACTGAGTGCTTCTACTGCAAGCAGACTGGTCACTGGAAGCGGAACTGCCCCAAGTATTTGGCGGATAAGAAGGATGGCAAGGTGAACAAAGGTATATGTGATATACATGTTATTGATGTGTACCTTACTAATGCTCGCAGTAGCACCTGGGTATTTGATACTGGTTCTGTTGCTAATATTTGCAACTCAAAACAGGGACTACAGAATAAGCGGACACTAGCAAAGGACGAGGTGACGATGCGCGTGGGAAACGGTTCCAAAGTCGATGTGATCGCGGTCGGCACGCTACCTCTACATCTACCTTCGGGATTAATATTAGACCTAAATAATTGTTATTTGGTGCCAGCGTTGAGCATGAACATTATATCTGGATCTTGTTTGATGCGAGACGGTTATTCATTTAAATCAGAGAATAATGGTTGTTCTATTTATATGAGTAATATCTTTTATGGTCATGCACCCTTGAAAAGTGGTCTATTCTTATTGAATCTCGATAGTAGTAATACACATATTCATAATGTTGAAGCCAAAAGATGCAGAGTTGATAATGATAGTGCAACTTATTTGTGGCACTGCCATTTAGGTCATATCGGTGTAAAGCGCATGAAGAAACTCCATACTGATGGGCTTTTGGAACCACTTGATTATGAATCACTTGGTACTTGCGAACCGTGCCTCATGGGCAAGATGACTAAAACACCGTTCTCCGGTACTATGGAGAGAGCAACAGATTTATTGGAAATCATACATACCGATGTATGTGGTCCGATGAATATTGAGGCTCGTGGCGGATATCGTTATTTTCTCACCTTCACAGATGATTTAAGCAGATATGGGTATATCTACTTAATGAAACATAAGTCTGAAACATTTGAAAAGTTCAAGGAATTTCAGAGTGAAGTTGAAAATCATCGTAACAAGAAAATAAAGTTTCTACGATCTGATCGTGGAGGAGAATATTTGAGTTACGAGTTTGGTGTACATTTGAAAAATTGTGGAATAGTTTCGCAACTCACGCCACCCGGAACACCACAACGTAATGGTGTGTCCGAACGTCGTAATCGTACTTTACTAGATATGGTGCGATCTATGATGTCTCTTACTGATTTACCGCTATCATTTTGGGGTTATGCTTTAGAGACGGCCGCATTCACGTTAAATAGGGCACCATCTAAATCCGTTGAGACGATGCCTTATGAACTGTGGTTTGGCAAGAAACCAAAGTTGTCGTTTCTTAAAGTTTGGGGCTGCGATGCTTATGTGAAAAAGCTTCAACCTGATAAGCTCGAACCCAAATCGGAGAAGTGTGTCTTCATAGGATATCCAAAGGAAACTATTGGATACACCTTCTATCACAGATCCGAAGGCAAGACTTTTGTTGCTAAATTCGGAAACTTTCTTGAGAAGGAGTTTCTCTCGAAAGAAGTGAGTGGGAGGAAAGTAGAACTTGACGAGGTAACTGTACCTACTCCGTTATTGGGAAATAGTGCATCACAGAAAACTGTTTCTGTGAGACCTACACCAATAAGAGAGGAAGTTAATGATGATGATCATGAAACTTTAGATCAAGATACTACTGTACCTCGTAGATCAACCAGAGTAAGATCCGCACCAGAGTGGTACGGTAATCCTATTCTGGAAGTCATGCTACTAGATCATGATGAACCTACGAACTATGAAGAAGCGATGGTGAGCCCAGATTCCGCAAAGTGGCTTGAAGCCATGAAATCTGAGATGGGATCCATGTATGAGAACAAAGTATGGACTTTGGTTGACTTGCCCGATGATCGGCAAGCAATTGAGAATAAATGGATCTTTAAGAAAAAGACTGACGCTGATGGTAATGTTACTGTCTACAAAGCTCGACTTGTCGCAAAAGGTTTTCGACAAGTTCAAGGAGTTGACTACGATGAGACTTTCTCACCCGTAGCGATGCTTAAGTCTGTCAGAATCATGTTAGCAATTGCCGCATTTTATGATTATGAAATTTGGCAAATGGATGTAAAAACCGCATTCCTGAATGGATTTCTGGAAGAAGAGTTATATATGATGCAACCTGAAGGTTTTGTCGATCCAAAGGGAGCTAACAAAGTGTGCAAACTCCAGCGATCCATTTATGGACTGGTGCAAGCATCTCGGAGTTGGAATAAACGCTTTGATAGTGTGATCAAGGCATTTGGATTTATACAGACTTTTGGAGAAGCCTGTATTTACAAGAAAGTGAGTGGGAGCTCTGTAGCATTTCTGATATTATATGTGGATGACATATTACTGATTGGAAATGATATAGAATTTCTGGATAGCATAAAGGGATACTTGAATAAAAGTTTTTCGATGAAAGACCTCGGGGAAGCTGCTTACATATTAGGCATAAAGATCTATAGAGATAGATCAAAACGCTTAATTGGACTTTCACAAAGCACATACCTTGACAAGATTTTGAAGAAGTTCAAAATGGATCAAGCAAAGAAAGGGTTCTTGCCTGTGTTACAAGGTGTGAAGTTGAGTCAGACTCAATGCCCGACCAATGCAGAAGATAGAGAGAAAATGAAAGATGTTCCCTATGCTTCAGCCATAGGCTCTATCATGTATGCAATGCTGTGTACCAGACCTGATGTGTGCCTTGCTATAAGTTTAGCAGGGAGGTACCAAAGTAATCCAGGAGTGGATCACTGGAGAGCGGTCAAGAACATCCTGAAATACCTGAAAAGGACTAAGGATATGTTTCTCGTATATGGAGGTGACAAAGAACTCACCCTAAGAGGTTACGTTGATGCAAGCTTTGACAATGATCCGGACGATTCTAAATCGCAAACCGGATACGTGTTTACTTTAAACGGTGGAGCTGTCAGTTGGTGCAGTTCTAAACAAAGCGTCGTAGCAGGATCTACATGTGAAGCGGAGTACATAGCTGCTTCGGAAGCAGCGAATGAAGGAGTCTGGATGAAGGAGTTCATATCCGATCTAGGTGTCATACCTAGTGCATCGGGTCCAATGAAAATCTTCTGTGACAATACTGGTGCAATTGCCTTGGCAAAGGAATCCAGATTTCACAAAAGAACCAAACACATCAAGAGACGCTTCAACTCCATCCGGGGTTTAGTCCAGGTGGGAGACATAGAGATTTGCAAGATACATACGGATCTGAATGTTGCAGACCCATTGACTAAGCCTCTTCCACGAGCAAAACATGATCAGCACCAAGGCTCCATGGGTGTTAGAATCATTACTGTGTAATCTAGATTATTGACTCTAGTGCAAGTGGGAGACTGAAGGAAATATGCCCTAGAGGCAATAATAAAGTTATTATTTATTTCCTTATATCATGATAAATGTTTATTATTCATGCTAGAATTGTATTAACCGGAAACATAATACATGTGTGAATACATAGACCAACAGAGTGTCACTAGTATGCCTCTACTAGACTAGCTTGTTAATCAAAGATGGTTATGTTTCCTAACCATGAACAAAGAGTTGTTATTTGATTAATGAGGTCACATCATTAGTTGAATGATCTGATTGACATGACCCATTCCATTAGCTTAGCACCCGATCGTTTAGTATGGTGCTATTGCTTTCTTCATGACTTATACATGTTCCTATAACTATGAGATTATGCAACTCCCGTTTACCGGAGGAACACTTTGGGTACTACCAAACGTCACAACGTAACTGGGTGATTATAAAGGAGTACTACAGGTGTCTCCAATGGTAGATGTTGGGTTGGCGTATTTCGAGATTAGGGTTTTGTCACTCCGATTGTCGGAGAGGTATCTCTGGGCCCTCTCGGTAATACACATCACATAAGCCTTGCAAGCATAATAACTAAGATGTTAGTTATGAGATGATGTATTACGGAACGAGTAAAGAGACTTGCCAATAACGAGATTGAACTAGGTATTGGATACCGACGATCGAATCCCGGGCAAGTAACATACCGATGACAAAGGGAACAACGTATGTTGTTATGCGGTCTGACCGATAAAGATCTTCGTAGAATATGTAGGAGCCAATATGGGCATCCAGGTCCCGCTATTGGTTATTGACCGGAGACATGTCTCGGTCATGTCTACATTGTTCTCGAACCGTAGGGTCCGCACGCTTAACGTTACGATGACAGTTATTATGAGTTTATGCATTTTGATGTACCGAAGGTTGTTCGGAGTCCCGGATGAGATCACGGACATGACGAGGAGTCTCGAAATGGTCAAGACGTAAAGATTGATATATTGGAAGCCTATGTTTGGGCACCGGAAGCGTTCCGGGTGAAATCGGGATTTTACCGGATTACCGGGAGGGTTACCGGAACCCCCCGGGAGGCAAATGGGCCTATTGGGCCTTAGTGGAAAAGAGAGAAGAGGCAGCCCACAAGCCTAGCCGGCGCCCCCCCCTTCCCCAAGTCCTAATAGGACTAGGAGAGGTGGGCCGGCCCCCTCTTTCTCCTTTTCCCCAAGAGTCCTAGTTGGAATAGGATTGGAGGGAAGGAGTCCTACTCCCGGTGGGAGTAGGACTCCTCCCTGTGCCTCCCTCCTAGCCGGCCGAACCCCCTGCCCCTGGCCTTTATATACGGGGGCAGGGGGCACCCCAAGACACACAAGTTGATCCTTGAGATCGTTCCTTAGCCGTGTGCGGTGCCCCCTGCCACCAAATTCCACCTCGATCATACCGTTACAGTGCTTAGGCGAAGCCCTACGTCGGTAGTACATCAAGATCGTCACCACGCCGTCGTGCTGACGAAACTCTTCCTCGACGCTTTGCTGGATCGGAGCCCGAGGAACGTCATCGAGCTGAACGTGTGCTAAGAACTCGGAGGTGCCGGAGTAACGGTGCTTGGATCGGTCGGATCGGGAAGAAGACGTACGACTACTTCCTCTATGTTGTGTGATCGCTTCCGCAGTCGGTCTGCGTTGGTACGTAGACAACACTCTCCCCTCTCGTTGCTGTGCATCACCATGATCTTGCGTGTGCGTAGGAAAATTTTCGAAATTAATGCGTTCCCCAACACTGAGGAGGTTCCCAATTAACAATTGCAGACACCTTCTCAGGATCCACGGAAATGCCCTTGGCAGAGATGATATGGCCAAGATAAAGCACCTCATCGAGCCAAAATTCACACTTGGAGAACTTGGCGTAGAACTGATGTTCCCTTAGCTTGTCAAGAACCAAACGCAAGTGCTTGGCATGATCTTCCTTGTTCTTCCAGAAAACCAGGATGTCGTCGAGATAGACCAAAACAAAGTCGTTGGTGTAGGGGTTGAAGATGAAGTTCATCATGCGAGAGAACGTCGGAGGAGCATTCGCGAGGCCAAAAGACATGACAGTGTATTCATATGACCCATAGCTTGTTCTGAACACCGTCTTGGGAATATCTTGCTCACGAATGCGAATTTGATGATAACCCATACGGAGGTCAAGCTTGGAGAATACTTGGGCACCCTTGAGTTGTTCAAACAGCTCATTAATGTTGGGAAGTGGATATTTGTTCTTGATGGTCTTCTTGTTCAATGGACGGTAATCAACACAAAGTCGGTCCGTTCCATCCTTCTTCTTCACAAAAAGAACACCACAACCCCACGGAGAAGTACTAGGCCGAATGAGACCCATTCTTTCTTGAACATCGAGTTGTTTCTTCAACTCCTTCAACTCTTCGGGGCCGAGCTTGTAGGGACGTTTGCACACAGGTTCCGTACCGGGCTCGAGTTCAATAAACAATTCTACCGGCCGGTTTGGAGGCATGCCTGGGAGTTCTTCTGGGAAGACATCTTGATACTCACAAACAACCGGAATCTGTGAAATAGCATCCAATTCACCCTTCTCATTGAGAGAGAACAACCGGATGGTATTATCCCGAGCAGCAAAGACAATTACATCCTCAGACGAATGAGTCAGTTGAATCTGCCTGGCTGCACAATCGAGGTGAGCCTTGTGTTTAGAGAGCCAGTCCATCCCAAGAATAAGATCGATATCAGAATTTCCAAGAACCATTGGAGAAGCCAAGAACTTGAAATCACCCAACATGATAGAAATATCCGGGACTATTGAAGTAGCCCTCATAGACTTAGCCGGAGAAACCACTCCCATAGGTTTACCCAACATCTTTGAAACAAAGTCATGCTTGGAAACAAAAGATCTTGACATGAAACAATGCGATGCACCCGTGTCAAAAAGAACTCTTGCAGGAATAGAATTAACTGGAAAGTTACCCATGATCACATCTGACGAATCCTCTGCCTGAGCTGCATTCACCATATTGATCTTGGCGTGCTTGGGATTATGCTTGACCACAGCTGTACTTGCCGATCTGACAGGAGGAGGAGGAAGAAGACGCCTCTGGTTGAAACACTTGTTGGCATAGTGACCCTTCTGTTGGCACTTGTTGCACGTGACCTCTGAGAGCGGACGGTGGTACGGAGCACTCGATCTTGAAGCTTGAGACGAAGTCTTGTTCTGAAAGCCTGGGTTGGGTGGGTGGGATGAACCATTGCCACCTTTGCTCTTCTGCTGATACGGCTGACGAAACGGAGGAGGAGGAAGCCAATACTTCTGCTGCTTGGCCACTTGAGTAGAGGAAGAAGGCGTAGTGTCTCTGACTCGCTTCCTGGAAGCATCACACCTTAACTGAGCAGCCTCTTGCTTCAGTGCCATGTTGTAGAACTCATCGTATCTCAACATCTCGAAGAGGACAAGAGCGAGCTGAATTTCTTCACGAAGACCACCCCTGAACTGCTAGATCATGCTCTTCTCATCAGGAACATCCTGCTTGGCAAAACAGACGAGCTTCTGGAACAACTTGTTGTAGTCATAGATAGACAAAGAGCCTTGCTTCAGATTGCGGAATTCTTCACGTTTGCTTTCAGTCACACTTTGAGGGATGTGATGAGCTCAGAAATCACGACGGAAATCATCCCAAGTGATCAAACGTCCACCTCTGGAATCCCGGTACTGCTAAAACCACTCTGCGGCCTGATCCTTGAGCTGGAAAGACGCGAACTTGACGAAATCTTTAGGTCTGACGTTGCTACATTCAAAATGCTTGCCCAGATCGACTAACCAATCATCAGCATCGGTAGCCTCAACGCAGTTACTGAACGTCTTTGGACCATTTGCGAGGAACTGATTCAGAGTTGCAAAATGGTTCTGGTTGTTGCCTTGATTCGCTTGACTGCTTTGATTCCGCTCTTGGATGATCTGCATGATCAGGTGTGTATTTGCATTAGTAGCGGCCATCACAGCTTGCCATGCTTCCGGAGGAGGCGGAGGTGGCGGCGGATCTTGATTCTGGTTCTGACTGGTGCTCTTAGCGGGAGCCATCCTGAAGAGGTTGACCACCGTTAGCACATAGGCAGAAAAATAAAGCTGAAACCAACGGAATGAAAATTGCAACATAAAGTCTTCACATCCGAACAAAATGAACGAATGCACTTCTCTTGAAGTGGTCACATATTCCTAAATTGCGAAGCCACGAAGAATCAGGTAGAAGAGGTATAACAACGAGGGATGGAATCAACATATGACGTCGAAGCAGAACGAATACCACAACTCGAAATAAAACCAAGGGTTGGCTTGCGGAATAAGCCGGAACAAACACATGATAGAAATTTCGTCTGAAGTTTTTGTGGTGGGACCTACACGGGCTCGACCGTACAGCACCATCATGTACAAGGCAGTGCACATGACATACGAAGTGTCCCCGAGTCAGCATAGACAAGGACTCTTTAAGACACAACGAGGCCACTGTAAAATCGACCGTGAATAGGCGAACCACTAGACGTCGAACCCCAATTTCATATCATACATCTGTTGGAAAGATATCCTAAGGCTACTTGAATTCCCACCTATGAAACTCCCGAAACTTTCCGGTTATGCAATCAGGTGTTGGGGATACAGGGGAAGCATAATATCTCACCCAAGCTAGCAAATCCTACATCCAGCTGCATCCATCCTTCAACACATAACCAAGAAACCTTCGGAAACCATCTATCTCAACCTTCGAAAAGCATCCGTTATACAAGTTATGGCGATACTCCCGAACTCCCGCCCCAGTACTGGGTGGCGTCGAGGTTATCTCACCAACGAACTGCATAAAGGAGATTTTCGATGTCGCGCACATATCTCAAGTATACCAGAATTGCAATGATAGAATTATGATGACAACACCTCAGAGCTCAACTCCGCGGGACACTTCCACTAAACCCCTGACAGGAGGCACCAAGACAGTATTCTCATCATAAGCCATCGGAACAAAACCAAGATACTCGCGTGATCCTAAATTTTTTTTAGTGAAATTTGAGAAGAGAAGAGTCAAAACTCTACGTCAGGATGCCTTACCAGAGCGATGAGGAGACTGGGAAGTAAAAATAATTCCTAAGCTCTCCAATATATAATTCCTAAGGACTCAAAACATTTTTCTAGACACAACTCGGCTGCTAGAAACGATCAAGCAATGGGGCTCCTAAGGTCGGGGAAGGCTCTGATTACCAACTTGTAACGCCCTCGATGCGGCTATGTCTCCCACGTGTCGAGGCACGACTTAGAGACATAGGCGCATTGAAAGCAATGTCACAAGTCGGGAATCATTACACAACCCATGTACATATATGATATAAAGGGGAATAATAGCATAGTTGGCTTACACTCGCCACGTCACATCAAAGTACATAAATAACATCCATCATACAATCACTCATGGCCCGACTACGACGCCAAAATAGAAAAGACCCCCAACAAGCGACTAGGCCCTGAATCTAACCCCGAATAGGCATCCCTACTGATCATCAGGAAACGACACATAGTAACGCTGAGAGTCCTCGTCGTACTCCCACTTCAGCTCGAGCGCGCCATCCGGAGAGGTGTCATCGGTCCCTGCATCTAGTGTAATAGTAATATGTGAGCCACAGAGGACTCAGCAATCTCGCACCCTCGCGATCAAGACTATTTAAGCTTAAATAGGTAGGAAAGGGGTAATGTATAAGTGGAGCTGCGCAAGCGACTAGCATATATGGTGGCTAACTTATTCGCAAAGGAGAGCAAGAAGAGGAGGCAAAGCACGAGCGGAAAGCTAGAGAGCAGCCTACGCAAACATAACTCCAACGCCGTGTCCACTTCCCGGACTCCGCCGAGAAGAGGCCATCACGGCAACACAAGCAGTTGATTCATTTTAATTATTTTAAGGTTCAAGTTATCTACAACCGGACATTAACAAATTCCCATCTGCCCATAACCGCGGGCACGGCTTTCGAAAGATCAATCCCTGCAGGGGGGGTCCCAACTTAGCCCATAACAAGCTCTCACGGTCAACAAAGGAATAGACCTCCACCCAGGACCCACCGATCAGACTCGGTATCCCGGTACAACAAGATGATTCGACAGGTCAAAACTAGTCCAGCAACACCACCCGCTGTGCCGACAAATCCCGATAGGAGCTGCACATATCTCGTTCTCAGGGCACACCGGATAAGCTAAGCGTACGGGAGCCAACGTAACCCAAGTTGCCAAGGGACGGCCCCGCACGGTGCTCTAAGGTGGACCAACACTCAGAGGAGCACTGGCCCGGGGGCTAAAATAAAGATGACCCTCGGGCTCCGGAAACCCAAGGGAAAAAGGGTAGGTGGCAAATGGTAAAACCAATGTTGGGCATTGCTGGAAAAGCTTTAATCAAGGCGAACTATCAAGGGGTTCCCATTATAGCCCAACCGCGTAAGGGACGCAACAATCCGGGAACATAACACCGATATGACGGAAACTAGGGCGGCAAGAGTGGAACAAAACACTAGGCGAGACGCCGAGCCTTCCACCCTTTACCAAGTATATAGATGAATAAAGATAACATAGCAATATAGTGATATCCCAACAAGTAAATAAGGGTTCTAATAAGGAACGGCTCCAATCGTCACCTGCAACTAACAACGCTATAAGAAGGGGCTGAGCAAAGCGGTAACATAGCCAATCAATGGTTTGCTAGGACAAAGGTGGGTTAGAGGCTCAATCATGGCAATTGGGAGGCTGACAAGCAAGTGGTAGGCATCGTAGCAATGGCAAAGCAAAAGAGCGAGCAATCTAGCATAGCAAAGATAGTAGTGATTTCGAGGGTATGATCATCTTGCCTGCACAGTTGTCAGAGTTGACTGGATCCTCAAAAGCAAACTCAACGGGCTCCTCGTTAGCGAACTCGTCTCCCGGCTCTACCCAACAACACAAACAAGCAACAAGGATACAATCAACCACGTGCAAGGGCAATCAATAAGATGCAAAGATGATATGCTATGCGGGATGCGATGCGGGATGCAAAATGCAAGACGTGACAGGAAATGCATGAACCTGGCCTCAACTTGGAAAACCAAGTGTGCCACTGGATAGAGGGGAAGAAATCTCCTGAAAACAATATAAAGATCATGGCAATCGGAGCTACGGTTTGGAAATGGCAAGCGATTTACTAAACGAACCGATCTGCGAATTACAGCAAGTAGGCTCCTAAATGCAACAAAATGAACATGCTACAGCCACCAAACATGAAAACAAATTGCATGGCAGTGATGTACTCAAGAAGCTTAACAAATCACCAGGACTGAGGCATAGACAAATTCATCCATTAAAGGCTTCAAACAAGCATGGCAAAACTGAAAAAGCAAAACAGATTTCAGACTTAGCGAAATTAACGCTAGTCTGGAATTTCAGACCATGATGCTCTCTTCGGAGCAGCAAAACAACATGAAGCATAACCTGAACATGGCAAGTAAGAGCATGGCATGGAGCTACTCAAAACGCTTAACAAAACACCCAAAATGATCTGGGGCCAAAAGGGTTTACAAAATACTCTACCGAGCACACGAACATCGATGAAACACAATCAGTTTTCAGACTTAGTGAAAACTGGGACATGCTGAAATATAACTCACGGAGGCATGTAAACGAGCTCGATGCACTCACTACGGTGCAAGTCATGGCAAGGCAAGCATATATCCATTAATAAGGCACAAAATTCTAGCTAGACATGGCAAGAACAATGGCATAGCATGCATGGATCACTAGCAATAGCTCCGGCAAAATCGCAAAAGAGTTCACGATCTGCCCAAAACAACAACTATGCAAAAGTTGAGCTCGACTGAGTCAACCTAGGTTGCTCCAACATAACAAGTAAAGACATGGATGGATTAAGCACAACAATAATAACAAATCACTCTTACTGATCATCCTCAAAAGAGGCACGGATCACTAGGAAAAAGCTGGACATATAGCATCGTGAACTAAAACATCCCAGACTTAGTGATTTTCACCAAGTCCCTGAAATCAGTAAACTCAGGTACCCCTCTTTGCAAGCTTGCACAAGACAACACACACATCCTAAAAATGCAAGGGAGGCACCTCTGGAAAGAAGACAACATGCTTAACAATTCATCCCAAAGGAGCACAGGCATATCATGCACACAATAATCATGGCAAAAATGACAAAAGTCAATGTAGGGCTAACGGATCTGCAATTTAACTCATGATGCCTCATTCCAACAGCATTTTGGGCACCAAGATGACCCCAAATGCAAATGATGCAATGGAATGAAATGATGTACTCGTCGAGACGAAGATTTTGATATATCATATGCCCAAAATGGAGCCACGGATGCAAAGTTATGGCAGGTCAAACGTAGCATAAAAATACTGAGAGAGGAGAGAAAGTCAACCCCGAATAGATCTAGGGTTACTGTAGCGATCCGGCGTGGTACTGTAGCAACTCGTCGCCGAACTCGCCGGAAATGGCCTTGGCGGCGGCCGACGTGGAAGGAGGGAGGCCGGGCGGCGGCGGGCGGCAAGGAGGAGGCGGGGCGGCGCGCGCCGGATCCGGGCGGCGGCGCGGACGCCGAGGCGAGGGGCGGCGACCGGTGATGGAGAACGGCGGCGGCGGATGGCGGCGATGGCGGGCGCGGTGGCCGGCTTCTGCTCCGGAGAGCGCCGCGTTGGAGCGTGGCGCCGACCTCGGGAAAGAGAGCCCTGGGCGGTGGCGGGAGGAGATGGGCCCGCGGGGGCCGGCCACGGGCCTCCCGGGCCTGGCGGCGGGGTGGAACGGCGGCGGAGGCGGCCAATGGTGGCGTGCCACGTGGTGGCGGCGGGTGGACCGGACGTGTCCGTCGGCAGGAAAATTGTCCGGCGGGCGCGATGATGAGATCTAGGGTTTCGGGGGAAGGAGAAGAAGAAAACGGAGGGGGTGTTTAAATAGGCATAGAGGGAGCTAGGAGAGTCCAAATGAGGTGCGGTTTTTGCCCACACGATCGTGATCGAACGACCGAGACGATGGAGCAGAGTTTGGTGGGTTTTGGGCCAAATTGGAGGGGTTTTGGGCTGCACACACACGAGGCCTTTTCGGTCCCTCGGTTAACCGTTGGAGTATCAAACGAAGTCCAAATGACCCGAAACTTGACAGGCGGTCTACCGGTAGTAAACCAAGGCCGCATGGCAAGTCTTGGTCCAATCCGGAAATGCTTAATCCCCACACACGAAAGAAAGCTAGAAATGGCCACCGGAGGAGAACGAAGCGCCGGAATGCAAAACGGACAACGGGGAAAATGCTCGAATGCATTAGATGAACACGTATGCAAATGCAATGCACGTGATGACATGATATGAGATGCACGAAAACATAAACCACACACGGAGACAAAAACCCGAACCCGAGAATTAAATATAACTTAATGCCGGAAACGGCAAGAGTTGGAGTACAAATTGGGAAAGTCACATATGGGGCGTTACAACACTCCACCACTACGAAAAGATCTCGTCCCGAGACCTAGGACTGAAAGAACTCCGGGTACTCAGAACGGAGGTGATCCTCGCGTTCCCAGGTAGCTTCACGGTCGGAATGGTGTGACCACTTGATTTTGAGAAATTTGATTGATTTGTTGCGAGTTTTGCGTTCAGTCTCTTCCAGGATTGCAACTGGGTGCTCACGATAGGAGAGATCTTCTTGGAGCTCAATGTCCTCGAAGTTGACGTTGCGTTCAGGCGTCTTGAAGCACTTACAGAGTTGCGAGACGTGGAACACATCATGAACATTGGCAAAGTTTGTAGGAAGCTCGAGTTGATAGGCGAGGTCGCCTCTCTTGCTGACGATCTTGAAAGGCCCGACGTATCTAGGGGCAAGCTTCCCTTTGATACCGAAGCGACGAGTCCCTTTCATAGGAGAGATGCGGAGGTAGACATGATCTCCGATCTCGAAAGCCAAATCACGGTGCTTACTATCATAGTAGCTCTTCTGGCGGGATTGGGCTGCTTTGAGGTTATCACGAATGACCTTGCACATTTCTTCTGCCTCTGTGATTAGGTCATTACCCAGCAGCTGATGTTCACCGGTTTCAGACCAGTTGAGAGTTGTACGGCACTTCCTACCATACAGGATTTCAAATGGGGCCTTGCCAGAACTTGCTTGAAAACTGTTGTTGTACGAGAATTCAGCATAAGGAAGACAATCCTCCCACTTCATGCCGAAGGAGATAACACAAGCCCTGAGCATATCTTCAAGAATCTGGTTGACACGCTCGAATTGACCGCTTGTTTGAGGATGGAAAGCAGTGCTGAAGCGATTGCTGGTGCCCATGGCCTTCTGAAAAGAATCCCAAAACTTGGAGGTAAAGATGCTGCCGCGGTCTGAAGATATCACTTGAGGAATACCGTGCAGAGATACAATTCGAGAGGTGTAGAGCTCCGCCAATTGAGCTGCAGTGATTGACTCTTTGATAGGCAGGAAATGAGCCACTTTGGTGAACTTGTCGATGACAACGAATATAGCATCATTGGCACGCTTGGACTTTGGAAACCCAGTCACGAAGTCCATTTCAATGTGGTCAAACTTCCATTCTGGAATGGCAAGAGGTTGGAGGAGACCTGCTGGCCTTTGGTGTTCTGCCTTCACTCTTCTACAGACATCACATTCATTCATGAATTGAGCGATCTCGCGCTTCATTCGAGTCCACCAATAGGTTTGCTTGAGATCCTGATACATCTTCGTGCTCCCAGGGTGGATTGAGAGGAGAGAGTTGTGAGCCTCATTCATGATCACTTTAGGAAGTTCACCTTTGGGCACAACAATTCGATCCTCGAAGAAGAGAGTGTCCTTGTCATCAAGTCGGTAGCACTTGTACTTGGACTGACTCTTTGCAATACCAATCTTCACCTTTTTCACCATAGCATCAAGAAGCTGGGCTTGGCGAATCTGGTCTTCCAAGGTAGGAGAAACTTGAAGGTTGGCGAGGAAACCCTGAGGAACAACTTGTAGATTAAGTTTGTGGAAAGCTTCACAAAGCTCGGGTTGATAAGGCTTGAGAATCAGACTGTTGCAATATGCTTTTCTGCTCAAAGCGTCAACAATCACATTAGCCTTGCCTGGAGTATACTCGATACTCGGATTGTACACTTGAATCATTTCGACCCATCGAGTCTGCCTGAGGTTGAGATTAGGCTGAGTGAAGATGTACTTGAGACTCTTGTGATCAGTGAAAATGTCCACTTTCCTTCCCAAGAGAAGATGTCTGCAAGTCAACAATGCGTGCACAACTACCGCCAACTCGAGATCATGAGTGGGGTAGTTCTTCTCATTAGGCTTCAACTGGCGAGAGGTATAAGCAACAACTTTCTTCTCTTGCATCAGTACAGCACCTAGACCTTGGAGAGAGGCATCACAAAAGACCTCGTACGGCTTGGTTTCATCAGGCGGAGTTAGAACTGGAGCAGTGATCAATTTCTCTTTCAAAGCGTTGAAAGAGATATCACACTCCGGAGACCAAACGTACTTGACGTGCTTCTGAAGAAGATTTGAGAGAGGCTTCGCGATCTTGGAAAAGTTTTCAACGAATCTTCGGCAGTAGCTTGCGAGGCCGAGGAAGCTACGGAGTTGCTTCACATTCTGAGTGAAGGAAATATGCCCTAGAGGCAATAATAAAGTTATTATTTATTTCCTTATATCATGATAAATGTTTATTATTCATGCTAGAATTGTATTAACCGGAAACATAATACATGTGTGGATACATAGACCAACAGAGTGTCACTAGTATGCCTCTACTAGACTAGCTTGTTAATCAAAGATGGTTATGTTTCCTAACCATGAACAAAGAGTTGTTATTTGATTAACGAGGTCACATCATTAGTTGAATGATCTGATTGACATGACCCATTCCATTAGCTTAGCACCCGATCGTTTAGTATGTTGCTATTGCTTTCTTCATGACTTATACATGTTCCTATAACTATGAGATTATGCAACTCCCGTTTATCGGAGGAACACTTTGGGTACTACCAAACGTCACAACGTAACTGGGTGATTATAAAGGAGTACTACAGGTGTCTCCAATGGTAGATGTTGGGTTGGCGTATTTCGAGATTAGGGTTTTGTCACTCCGATTGTCGGAGAGGTATCTCTGGGCCCTCTCGGTAATACACATCACATAAGCCTTGCAAGCATAATAACTAAGATGTTAGTTATGAGATGATGTATTACAGAACGAGTAAAGAGACTTGCCAATAACGAGATTGAACTAGGTATTGGATACCGACGATCGAATCCCGGGCAAGTAACATACCGATGACAAAGGGAACAACGTATGTTGTTATGCGGTCTGACCGATAAAGATCTTCGTAGAATATGTAGGAGCCAATATGGGCATCCAGGTCCCGCTATTGGTTATTGACCGGAGACATGTCTCGGTCATGTCTACATTGTTCTCGAACCGTAGGGTCCGCACGCTTAACGTTACGATGACAGTTATTATGAGTTTATGCATTTTGATGTACCGAAGGTTGTTCGGAGTCCCGGATGAGATCACGGACATGACGAGGAGTCTCGAAATGGTCGAGACGTAAAGATTGATATATTGGAAGCCTATGTTTGGGCACCGGAAGCGTTCCGGGTGAAATCGGGATTTTACCGGATTACCGGGAGGGTTACCGGAACCCCCCGGGAGGCAAATGGGCCTATTGGGCCTTAGTGGAAAAGAGAGAAGAGGCAGCCCACAAGCCTAGCCGGCGCCCCCCCTTCCCCAAGTCCTAATAGGACTAGGAGAGGTGGGCCGGCCCCCTCTTTCTCCTTTTCCCCAAGAGTCCTAGTTGGAATAGGATTGGAGGGAAGGAGTCCTACTCCCGGTGGGAGTAGGACTCCTCCCTACGCCTCCCTCCTAGCCGGCCGAACCCCCTGCCCCTGGCCTTTATATACGGGGGCAGGGGGCACCCCAAGACACACAAGTTGATCCTTGAGATCGTTCCTTAGCCGTGTGCGGTGCCCCCTACCACCAAATTCCACCTCGATCATACCGTTACAGTGCTTAGGCGAAGCCCTGCGTCGGTAGTACATCAAGATCGTCACCACGCCGTTGTGCTGACGGAATTCTTCCTCGACGCTTTGCTAGATCGGAGCCCGAGGAACGTCATCGAGCTGAACGTGTGCTAAGAACTCGGAGGTGCCGGAGTAACGGTGCTTGGATCGGTCGGATCGGGAAGAAGACGTACGACTACTTCCTCTGCGTTGTGTGATCGCTTCCGCAGTCGGTCTGCGTTGGTACGTAGACAACACTCTCCCCTCTCGTTGCTATGCATCACCATGATCTTGCGTGTGCGTAGGAAAATTTTCGAAATTACTGCGTTCCCCAACAGTGGCATCCGAGCCAGGTTTTTATGGTTTGATGTTATATGCACGAGTAGAACACAAGTGAGTTGTGGGCGATACAAGTCATACTGCCTACCAGCATGTCATACTTTGGTTCGGCGGTATTGTTGGACGAGACGATCCGGACCAACCTTACGCGTACTCTTACGCGAGACCGGTTCCCTCGACGTGCTTTGCACATAGATGGCTTGCGGAAGACTGTCTCTCCAACTTTAGTTGAACCGAGTGTGACTACGCCCGGTCCTTGAGAAGGTTAAAACGGAGTCGATTTGATGAACTATCGTTGGGGTTTTGATGCGTAGGTGAGATGAGTTCTTACTTAAGCCCGTAGCAGCCACGTAAAACTTGCAACAACAAAGTAGAGGACGTCTAACTTGTTTTTGCAGGGCATGTTGTGATGTGATATGGTCAAGGCATGATGCTGATTTTATTGTATGAGATGATCATGTTTTGTAACCGAGTTATCGGCAACTGGCAGGAGCCATATGGTTGTCGCTTTATTGTATGCAATGCAATCGCGATGTAATGCTTTACTTTATTACTAAGCGGTAGTGATAGTCGTGGAAGCATAAGATTGGCGAGACGACAACGATGCTACGATGGAGATCAAGGTGTCGCGCCGGTGACAATGGTGATCATGACGGTGCTTCGGAGATGGAGATCACAAGCACAAGATGATGATGGCCATATCATATCACTTATATTGATTGCATGTGATGTTTATCCTTTTATGCATCTTATCTTGCTTTGATTGACGGTAGCATTATAAGATGATCTCTCACTAAATTATCAAGAAGTGTTCTCCCTGAGTATGCACCATTGCAAAAGTTCTTCGTGCTGAGACACCACGTGATGATCGGGTGTGATAGGCTCTACGTTCAAATACAACGGGTGCAAAACAGTTGCACACGCGGAATACACAGGTTATACTTGACGAGCCAAGCATATACAGATATGGCCTCGGAACACGGAGACCGAAAGGTCGAGCGTGAATCATATAGTAGATATGATCGACATATTGATGTTCACCATTGAAAACTACTCCATCTCACGTGATGATCGGTTATGGTTTAGTTGATTTGGATCACGTGATCACTTAGAGGATTAGAGGGATGTCTATCTAAGTGGGAGTTCTTAAGTAAATTAACTGAACTTCAAATTATCATGAACTTAGTACCTGATAGTATCTTGCTTGTTTATGTTGATTGTAGATAGATGGCTCGTGTTGTTGTTCCGTTGAATTTTAATGCGTTCCTTGAGAAAGCAAAGTTGAAAGATGATGGTAGCAATTACACGGACTGGGTCCGTAACCTGAGGATTATCCTCATTGCTGCACAGAAGAATTACGTCCTGGAAGCACCGCTGAGTGCCAGGCCTGCTGCAAGAGCAACACCAGAAGTTATGAACGTCTGGCAGAGCAAAGCTGATGACTACTCAATAGTTCAGTGTGCCATGCTTTACGGCTTAGAACCGGGACTTCAACGACGTTTTGAACGTCATGGAGCATATGAGATGTTCCAGGAGTTGAAGTTAATATTTCAAGCAAATGCCCGGATTGAGAGATATGAAGTCTCCAATAAGTTCTATAGCTGCAAGATGGAGGAGAACAGTTCTGTCAGTGAGCATATACTCAAAATGTCTGGGTATAATAATCACTTGATTCAATTGGGAGTTACACTTCCGGATGACTGCGTCATTGACAGAATTCTCCAATCACTGCCACCAAGCTACAAGAGCTTTGTGATGAACTATAATATGCAAGGGATGAACAAGACTATTCCCGAGCTCTTCGCAATGCTGAAAGCTGCGGAGGTAGAAATCAAGAAGGAGCATCAAGTGTTGATGGTTAACAAAACCACGAGTTTCAAGAAAAAGGGCAAAGGGAAGAAGAAGGGGAACTTCAAGAAGAACGGCAAGCAAGTTGCTGCTCAAGAGAAGAAACCCAGGTCTGGACCTAAGCCTGAAACTGAGTGCTTCTACTGCAAGCAGACTGGTCACTGGAAGCGGAACTGCCCCAAGTATTTGGCGGATAAGAAGGATGGCAAGGTGAACAAAGGTATATGTGATATACATGTTATTGATGTGTACCTTACTAATGCTCGCAGTAGCACCTGGGTATTTGATACTGGTTCTGTTGCTAATATTTGCAACTCAAAACAGGGACTACAGAATAAGCGGACACTAGCAAAGAACGAGGTGACGATGCGCGTGGGAAACGGTTCCAAAGTCGATGTGATCGCGGTCGGCACGCTACCTCTACATCTACCTTCGGGATTAATATTAGACCTAAATAATTGTTATTTGGTGCCAGCGTTGAGCATGAACATTATATCTGGATCTTGTTTGATGCGAGACGGTTATTCATTTAAATCAGAGAATAATGGTTGTTCTATTTATATGAGTAATATCTTTTATGGTCATGCACCCTTGAAAAGTGGTCTATTCTTATTGAATCTCGATAGTAGTAATACACATATTCATAATGTTGAAGCCAAAAGATGCAGAGTTGATAATGATAGTGCAACTTATTTGTGGCACTGCCATTTAGGTCATATCGGTGTAAAGCGCATGAAGAAACTCCATACTGATGGGCTTTTGGAACCACTTGATTATGAATCACTTGGTACTTGCGAACCGTGCCTCATGGGCAAGATGACTAAAACACCGTTCTCCGGTACTATGGAGAGAGCAACAGATTTATTGGAAATCATACATACCGATGTATGTGGTCCGATGAATATTGAGGCTCGTGGCGGATATCGTTATTTTCTCACCTTCACAGATGATTTAAGCAGATATGGGTATATCTACTTAATGAAACATAAGTCTGAAACATTTGAAAAGTTCAAGGAATTTCAGAGTGAAGTTGAAAATCATCGTAACAAGAAAATAAAGTTTCTACGATCTGATCGTGGAGGAGAATATTTGAGTTACGAGTTTGGTGTACATTTGAAAAATTGTGGAATAGTTTCGCAACTCACGCCACCCGGAACACCACAACGTAATGGTGTGTCCGAACGTCGTAATCGTACTTTACTAGATATGGTGCGATCTATGATGTCTCTTACTGATTTACCGCTATCATTTTGGGGTTATGCTTTAGAGACGGCCGCATTCACGTTAAATAGGGCACCATCTAAATCCGTTGAGACGATGCCTTATGAACTGTGGTTTGGCAAGAAACCAAAGTTGTCGTTTCTTAAAGTTTGGGGCTGCGATGCTTATGTGAAAAAGCTTCAACCTGATAAGCTCGAACCCAAATCGGAGAAGTGTGTCTTCATAGGATATCCAAAGGAAACTATTGGATACACCTTCTATCACAGATCCGAAGGCAAGACTTTTGTTGCTAAATTTGGAAACTTTCTTGAGAAGGAGTTTCTCTCGAAAGAAGTGAGTGGGAGGAAAGTAGAACTTGACGAGGTAACTGTACCTACTCCGTCATTGGGAAATAGTACATCACAGAAAACTGTTTCTGTGAGACCTACACCAATAAGAGAGGAAGTTAATGATGATGATCATGAAACTTTAGATCAAGATACTACTGTACCTCGTAGATCAACCAGAGTAAGATCCGCACCAGAGTGGTACGGTAATCCTGTTCTGGAAGTCATGCTACTAGATCATGATGAACCTACGAACTATGAAGAAGCGATGGTGAGCCCAGATTCCGCAAAGTGGCTTGAAGCCATGAAATCTGAGATGGGATCCATGTATGAGAACAAAGTATGGACTTTGGTTGACTTGCCCGATGATCGGCAAGCAATTGAGAATAAATGGATCTTTAAGAAAAAGACTGACGCTGATGGTAATGTTACTGTCTACAAAGCTCGACTTGTCGCAAAAGGTTTTCGACAAGTTCAAGGAGTTGACTACGATGAGACTTTCTCACCCGTAGCGATGCTTAAGTCTGTCAGAATCATGTTAGCAATTGCCGCATTTTATGATTATGAAATTTGGCAAATGGATGTAAAAACCGCATTCCTGAATGGATTTCTGGAAGAAGAGTTATATATGATGCAACCTGAAGGTTTTGTCGATCCAAAGGGAGCTAACAAAGTGTGCAAACTCCAGCGATCCATTTATGGACTGGTGCAAGCATCTCGGAGTTGGAATAAACGCTTTGATAGTGTGATCAAGGCATTTGGATTTATACAGACTTTTGGAGAAGCCTGTATTTACAAGAAAGTGAGTGGGAGCTCTGTAGCATTTCTGATATTATATGTGGATGACATATTACTGATTGGAAATAATATAGAATTTCTGGATAGCATAAAGGGATACTTGAATAAAAGTTTTTCGATGAAAGACCTCGGGGAAGCTGCTTACATATTAGGCATAAAGATCTATAGAGATAGATCAAAACGCTTAATTGGACTTTCACAAAGCACATACCTTGACAAGATTTTGAAGAAGTTCAAAATGGATCAAGCAAAGAAAGGGTTCTTGCCTGTGTTACAAGGTGTGAAGTTGAGTCAGACTCAATGCCCGACCAATGCAGAAGATAGAGAGAAAATGAAAGATGTTCCCTATGCTTCAGCCATAGGCTCTATCATGTATGCAATGTTGTGTACCAGACCTGATGTGTGCCTTGCTATAAGTTTAGCAGGGAGGTACCAAAGTAATCCAGGAGTGGATCACTGGAGAGCGGTCAAGAACATCCTGAAATACCTGAAAAGGACTAAGGATATGTTTCTCGTATATGGAGGTGACAAAGAACTCACCCTAAGAGGTTACGTTGATGCAAGCTTTGACAATGATCCGGACGATTCTAAATCGCAAACCGGATACGTGTTTACTTTAAACGGTGGAGCTGTCAGTTGGTGCAGTTCTAAACAAAGCGTCGTAGCAGGATCTACATGTGAAGCGGAGTACATAGCTGCTTCGGAAGCAGCGAACGAAGGAGTCTGGATGAAGGAGTTCATATCCGATCTAGGTGTCATACCTAGTGCATCGGGTCCAATGAAAATCTTCTGTGACAATACTGGTGCAATTGCCTTGGCAAAGGAATCCAGATTTCACAAAAGAACCAAACACATCAAGAGACGCTTCAACTCCATCCGGGATTTAGTCCAGGTGGGAGACATAGAGATTTGCAAGATACATACGGATCTGAATGTTGCAGACCCATTGACTAAGCCTCTTCCACGAGCAAAACATGATCAGCACCAAGGCTCCATGGGTGTTAGAATCATTACTGTGTAATCTAGATTATTGACTCTAGTGCAAGTGGGAGACTGAAGGAAATATGCCCTAGAGGCAATAATAAAGTTATTATTTATTTCCTTATATCATGATAAATGTTTATTATTCATGCTAGAATTGTATTAACCGGAAACATAATACATGTGTGAATACATAGACCAACAGAGTGTCACTAGTATGCCTCTACTAGACTAGCTTGTTAATCAAAGATGGTTATGTTTCCTAACCATGAACAAAGAGTTGTTATTTGATTAATGAGGTCACATCATTAGTTGAATGATCTGATTGACATGACCCATTCCATTAGCTTAGCACCCGATCGTTTAGTATGGTGCTATTGCTTTCTTCATGACTTATACATGTTCCTATAACTATGAGATTATGCAACTCCCGTTTACCGGAGGAACACTTTGGGTACTACCAAACGTCACAACGTAACTGGGTGATTATAAAGGAGTACTACAGGTGTCTCCAATGGTAGATGTTGGGTTGGCGTATTTCGAGATTAGGGTTTTGTCACTCCGATTGTCGGAGAGGTATCTCTGGGCCCTCTCGGTAATACACATCACATAAGCCTTGCAAGCATAATAACTAAGATGTTAGTTATGAGATGATGTATTACGGAACGAGTAAAGAGACTTGCCAATAACGAGATTGAACTAGGTATTGGATACCGACGATCGAATCCCGGGCAAGTAACATACCGATGACAAAGGGAACAACGTATGTTGTTATGCGGTCTGACCGATAAAGATCTTCGTAGAATATGTAGGAGCCAATATGGGCATCCAGGTCCCGCTATTGGTTATTGACCGGAGACATGTCTCGGTCATGTCTACATTGTTCTCGAACCGTAGGGTCCGCACGCTTAACGTTACGATGACAGTTATTATGAGTTTATGCATTTTGATGTACCGAAGGTTGTTCGGAGTCCCGGATGAGATCACGGACATGACGAGGAGTCTCGAAATGGTCAAGACGTAAAGATTGATATATTGGAAGCCTATGTTTGGGCACCGGAAGCGTTCCGGGTGAAATCGGGATTTTACCGGATTACCGGGAGGGTTACCGGAACCCCCCGGGAGGCAAATGGGCCTATTGGGCCTTAGTGGAAAAGAGAGAAGAGGCAGCCCACAAGCCTAGCCGGCGCCCCCCCCCCTTCCCCAAGTCCTAATAGGACTAGGAGAGGTGGGCCGGCCCCCTCTTTCTCCTTTTCCCCAAGAGTCCTAGTTGGAATAGGATTGGAGGGAAGGAGTCCTACTCCCGGTGGGAGTAGGACTCCTCCCTGTGCCTCCCTCCTAGCCGGCCGAACCCCCTGCCCCTGGCCTTTATATACGGGGGCAGGGGGCACCCCAAGACACACAAGTTGATCCTTGAGATCGTTCCTTAGCCGTGTGCGGTGCCCCCTGCCACCAAATTCCACCTCGATCATACCGTTACAGTGCTTAGGCGAAGCCCTACGTCGGTAGTACATCAAGATCGTCACCACGCCGTCGTGCTGACGGAACTCTTCCTCGACGCATTGCTGGATCGGAGCCCGAGGAACGTCATCGAGCTGAACGTGTGCTAAGAACTCGGAGGTGCCGGAGTAACGGTGCTTGGATCGGTCGGATCGGGAAGAAGACATACGACTACTTCCTCTACGTTGTGTGATCGCTTCCGCAGTCGGTCTGCGTTGGTACGTAGACAACACTCTCCCCTCTCGTTGCTGTGCATCACCATGATCTTGCGTGTGCGTAGGAAAATTTTCGAAATTACTGCGTTCCCCAACACTGAGGAGGTTCCCAATTAACAATTGCAGACACCTTCTCAGGATCCACGGAAATGCCCTTGGCAGAGATGATATGGCCAAGATAAAGCACCTCATCGAGCCAAAATTCACACTTGGAGAACTTGGCGTAGAACTGATGTTCCCTTAGCTTGTCAAGAACCAAACGCAAGTGCTTGGCATGATCTTCCTTGTTCTTCCAGAAAACCAGGATGTCGTCGAGATAGACCAAAACAAAGTCGTTGGTGTAGGGGTTGAAGATGAAGTTCATCATGCGAGAGAACGTCGGAGGAGCATTCGCGAGGCCAAAAGACATGACAGTGTATTCATATGACCCATAGCTTGTTCTGAACGCCGTCTTGGGAATATCTTGCTCACGAATGCGAATTTGATGATAACCCATACGGAGGTCAAGCTTGGAGAATACTTGGGCACCCTTGAGTTGTTCAAACAGCTCATTAATGTTGGGAAGTGGATATTTGTTCTTGATGGTCTTCTTGTTCAATGGACGGTAATCAACACAAAGTCGGTCCGTTCCATCCTTCTTCTTCACAAAAAGAACACCACAACCCCACGGAGAAGTACTAGGCCGAATGAGACCCATTCTTTCTTGAACATCGAGTTGTTTCTTCAACTCCTTCAACTCTTCGGGGCCGAGCTTGTAGGGACGTTTGCACACAGGTTCCGTACCGGGCTCGAGTTCAATAAACAATTCTACCGGCCGGTTTGGAGGCATGCCTGGGAGTTCTTCTGGGAAGACATCTTGATACTCACAAACAACCGGAATCTGTGAAATAGCATCCAATTCACCCTTCTCATTGAGAGAGAACAACCGGATGGTATTATCCCGAGCAGCAAAGACAATTACATCCTCAGACGAATGAGTCAGTTGAATCTGCCTGGCTGCACAATCGAGGTGAGCCTTGTGTTTAGAGAGCCAGTCCATCCCAAGAATAAGATCGATATCAGAATTTCCAAGAACCATTGGAGAAGCCAAGAACTTGAAATCACCCAACATGATAGAAATATCCGGGACTATTGAAGTAGCCCTCATAGACTTAGCCGGAGAAACCACTCCCATAGGTTTACCCAACATCTTTGAAACAAAGTCATGCTTGGAAACAAAAGATCTTGACATGAAACAATGCGATGCACCCGTGTCAAAAAGAACTCTTGCAGGAATAGAATTAACTGGAAAGTTACCCATGATCACATCTGACGAATCCTCTGCCTGAGCTGCATTCACCATATTGATCTTGGCGTGCTTGGGATTATGCTTGACCACAGCTGTACTTGCCGATCTGACAGGAGGAGGAGGAAGAAGACGCCTCTGGTTGAAACACTTGTTGGCATAGTGACCCTTCTGTTGGCACTTGTTGCACGTGACCTCTGAGAGCGGACGGTGGTACGGAGCACTCGATCTTGAAGCTTGAGACGAAGTCTTGTTCTGAAAGCCTGGGTTGGGTGGGTGGGATGAACCATTGCCACCTTTGCTCTTCTGCTGATACGGCTGACGAAACGGAGGAGGAGGAAGCCAATACTTCTGCTGCTTGGCCACTTGAGTAGAGGAAGAAGGCGTAGTGTCTCTGACTCGCTTCCTGGAAGCATCACACCTTAACTGAGCAGCCTCTTGCTTCAGTGCCATGTTGTAGAACTCATCGTATCTCAACGGCTCGAAGAGGACAAGAGCGAGCTGAATTTCTTCACGAAGACCACCCCTGAACTGCTAGATCATGCTCTTCTCATCAGGAACATCCTTCTTGGCAAAACAGACGAGCTTCTGGAACAACTTGTTGTAGTCATAGATAGACAAAGAGCCTTGCTTCAGATTGCGGAATTCTTCACGTTTGCTTTCAGTCACACTTTGAGGGATGTGATGAGCTCAGAAATCACGACGGAAATCATCCCAAGTGATCAAACGTCCACCTCTGGAATCCTGGTACTGCTAAAACCACTCTGCGGCCTGATCCTTGAGCTGGAAAGACGCGAACTTGACGAAATCTTTAGGTCTGACGTTGCTACATTCAAAATGCTTGCCCAGATCGACTAACCAATCATCAGCATCGGTAGCCTCAACGCAGTTACTGAACGTCTTTGGACCATTTGCGAGGAACTGATTCAGAGTTGCAAAATGGTTCTGGTTGTTGCCTTGATTCGCTTGACTGCTTTGATTCCGCTCTTGGATGATCTGCATGATCAGGTGTGTATTTGCATTAGTAGCGGCCATCACAGCTTGCCATGCTTCCGGAGGAGGCGGAGGTGGCGGCGGATCTTGATTCTGGTTCTGACTGGTGCTCTTAGCGGGAGCCATCCTGAAGAGGTTGACCACCGTTAGCACATAGGCAGAAAAATAAAGCTGAAACCAACGGAATGAAAATTGCAACATAAAGTCTTCACATCCGAACAAAATGAACGAATGCACTTCTCTTGAAGTGGTCACATATTCCTAAATTGCGAAGCCACGAAGAATCAGGTAGAAGAGGTATAACAACGAGGGATGGAATCAACATATGACGTCGAAGCAGAACGAATACCACAACTCGAAATAAAACCAAGGGTTGGCTTGCGGAATAAGCCGGAACAAACACATGATAGAAATTTCGTCTGAAGTTTTTGTGGTGGGACCTACACGGGCTCGACCGTACAGCACCATCATGTACAAGGCAGTGCACATGACATACGAAGTGTCCCCGAGTCAGCATAGACAAGGACTCTTTAAGACACAACGAGGCCACTGTAAAATCGACCGTGAATAGGCGAACCACTAGACGTCGAACCCCAATTTCATATCATACATCTGTTGGAAAGATATCCTAAGGCTACTTGAATTCCCACCTATGAAACTCCCGAAACTTTCCGGTTATGCAATCAGGTGTTGGGGATACAGGGGAAGCATAATATCTCACCCAAGCTAGCAAATCCTACATCCAGCTGCATCCATCCTTCAACACATAACCAAGAAACCTTCGGAAACCATCTATCTCAACCTTCGAAAAGCATCTGTTATACAAGTTATGGCGATACTCCCGAACTCCCGCCCCAGTACTGGGTGGCGTCGAGGTTATCTCACCAACGAACTGCATAAAGGAGATTTTCGATGTCGCGCACATATCTCAAGTATACCAGAATTGCAATGATAGAATTATGATGACAACACCTCAGAGCTCAACTCCGCGGGACACTTCCACTAAACCCCTGACAGGAGGCACCAAGACAGTATTCTCATCATAAGCCATCGGAACAAAACCAAGATACTCGCGTGATCCTAAATTTTTTTTAGTGAAATTTGAGAAGAGAAGAGTCAAAACTCTACGTCAGGATGCCTTACCAGAGCGATGAGGAGACTGGGAAGTAAAAATAATTCCTAAGCTCTCCAATATATAATTCCTAAGGACTCAAAACATTTTTCTAGACACAACTCGGCTGCTAGAAACGATCAAGCAATGGGGCTCCTAAGGTCGGGGAAGGCTCTGATTACCAACTTGTAACGCCCTCGATGCGGCTATGTCTCCCACGTGTCGAGGCACGACTTAGAGACATAGGCGCATTGAAAGCAATGTCACAAGTCGGGAATCATTACACAACCCATGTACATATATGATATAAAGGGGAATAATAGCATAGTTGGCTTACACTCGCCACGTCACATCAAAGTACATAAATAACATCCATCATACAATCACTCATGGCCCGACTACGACGCCAAAATAGAAAAGACCCCCAACAAGCGACTAGGCCCTGAATCTAACCCCGAATAGGCATCCCTACTGATCATCAGGAAACGACACATAGTAACGCTGAGAGTCCTCGTCGTACTCCCACTTCAGCTCGAGCGCGCCATCCGGAGAGGTGTCATCGGTCCCTGCATCTGGTGTAATAGTAATCTGTGAGCCACAGAGGACTCAGCAATCTCGCACCCTCGCAATCAAGACTATTTAAGCTTAAATA
Source organism: Triticum monococcum (assembly GCA_034509565.1). Classification (NCBI taxonomy): domain Eukaryota; kingdom Viridiplantae; phylum Streptophyta; class Magnoliopsida; order Poales; family Poaceae; genus Triticum; species Triticum monococcum. The sequence continues at coordinate 697,095,206 of CM067845.1, forward strand.
GGTAGGAAAGGGGTAATGTATAAGTGGAGCTGCGCAAGCGACTAGCATATATGGTGGCTAACTTATTCGCAAAGGAGAGCGAGAAGAGGAGGCAAAGCACGAGCGGAAAGCTAGAGAGCAGCCTACGCAAACATAACTCCAACGCCGTGTCCACTTTTCGGACTCCGCCGAGAAGAGGCCATCACGGCAACACAAGCAGTTGATTCATTTTAATTATTTTAAGGTTCAAGTTATCTACAACCGGACATTAACAAATTCCCATCTGCCCATAACCGCGGGCACGGCTTTCGAAAGATCAATCCCTGCAGGGGGGGTCCCAACTTAGCCCATAACAAGCTCTCACGGTCAACAAAGGAATAGACCTCCACCCAGGACCCACCGATCAGACTCGGTATCCCGGTACAACAAGATGATTCGACAGGTCAAAACTAGTCCAGCAACACCACCCGCTGTGCCGACAAATCCCGATAGGAGCTGCACATATCTCGTTCTCAGGGCACACCGGATAAGCTAAGCGTACGGGAGCCAACGTAACCCAAGTTGCCAAGGGACGGCCCCGCACGGTGCTCTAAGGTGGACCAACACTCAGAGGAGCACTGGCCCGGGGGCTAAAATAAAGATGACCCTCGGGCTCCGGAAACCCAAGGGAAAAAGGGTAGGTGGCAAATGGTAAAACCAATGTTGGGCATTGCTGGAAAAGCTTTAATCAAGGCGAACTATCAAGGGGTTCCCATTATAGCCCAACCGCGTAAGGGACGCAACAATCCGGGAACATAACACCGATATGACGGAAACTAGGGCGGCAAGAGTGGAACAAAACACTAGGCGAGACGCCGAGCCTTCCACCCTTTACCAAGTATATAGATGAATAAAGATAACATAGCAATATAGTGATATCCCAACAAGTAAATAAGGGTTCTAATAAGGAACGGCTCCAATCGTCACCTGCAACTAACAACGCTATAAGAAGGGGCTGAGCAAAGCGGTAACATAGCCAATCAATGGTTTGCTAGGACAAAGGTGGGTTAGAGGCTCAATCATGGCAATTGGGAGGCTGACAAGCAAGTGGTAGGCATCGTAGCAATGGCAAAGCAAAAGAGCGAGCAATCTAGCATAGCAAAGATAGTAGTGATTTCGAGGGTATGATCATCTTGCCTGCACAGTTGTCAGAGTTGACTGGATCCTCAAAAGCAAACTCAACGGGCTCCTCGTTAGCGAACTCGTCTCCCGGCTCTACCCAACAACACAAACAAGCAACAAGGATACAATCAACCACGTGCAAGGGCAATCAATAAGATGCAAAGATGATATGCTATGCGGGATGCGATGCGGGATGCAAAATGCAAGACGTGACAGGAAATGCATGAACCTGGCCTCAACTTGGAAAACCAAGTGTGCCACTGGATAGAGGGGAAGAAATCTCCTGAAAACAATATAAAGATCATGGCAATCGGAGCTACGGTTTGGAAATGGCAAGCGATTTACTAAACGAACCGATCTGCGAATTACAGCAAGTAGGCTCCTAAATGCAACAAAATGAACATGCTACAGCCACCAAACATGAAAACAAATTGCATGGCAGTGATGTACTCAAGAAGCTTAACAAATCACCAGGACTGAGGCATAGACAAATTCATCCATTAAAGGCTTCAAACAAGCATGGCAAAACTGAAAAAGCAAAACAGATTTCAGACTTAGCGAAATTAACGCTAGTCTGGAATTTCAGACCATGATGCTCTCTTCGGAGCAGCAAAACAACATGAAGCATAACCTGAACATGGCAAGTAAGAGCATGGCATGGAGCTACTCAAAACGCTTAACAAAACACCCAAAATGATCTGGGGCCAAAAGGGTTTACAAAATACTCTACCGAGCACACGAACATCGATGAAACACAATCAGTTTTCAGACTTAGTGAAAACTGGGACATGCTGAAATATAACTCACGGAGGCATGTAAACGAGCTCGATGCACTCACTACGGTGCAAGTCATGGCAAGGCAAGCATATATCCATTAATAAGGCACAAAATTCTAGCTAGACATGGCAAGAACAATGGCATAGCATGCATGGATCACTAGCAATAGCTCCGGCAAAATCGCAAAAGAGTTCACGATCTGCCCAAAACAACAACTATGCAAAAGTTGAGCTCGATTGAGTCAACCTAGGTTGCTCCAACATAACAAGTAAAGACATGGATGGATTAAGCACAACAATAATAACAAATCACTCTTACTGATCATCCTCAAAAGAGGCACGGATCACTAGGAAAAGTGCGCAAACCTCTGTAGAGTGTACAAACTAATCATGGTTAGCCGTGTCCTCGGTTATGGACAATCTTGAGTATCTAGTACTTGGAGTATCTTAAGTATCTCATCACTCATAATTAATATTGTTGGGTTGTTAATCACTTTAATTGGGATTGAGTTGGAGGAACCTTCTCAATGATGTTTCAACTACCATGATAGTAAATATAAAATCTATTCCTTTGTTGTAGGGAAAATTGGCTTTTCGCAAAAACTGTAACCCTAGAGCTTTCCACCAGCCAAATATGTATGTAGTGATAGCCTTATTCTGTTCTTGCTCTACCGTGTTACTTTGCCAGCATATTCCATGTGCTGACCCGTTTTCGGGCTGCAACGTATTATGTTGCAGACTTTTCAGACGAGGAGTAAGGTTCGTTAGGTCGTTGCCGTGCAGCTCAGCTATGCCGTTGGAGTTGATGGACTCACTTTATCTTCCAAGCCTTCCGTTGTTATCATATTAGATGGCCTTAAACCATATTTATTGTAATAAGATCTCTTGTGAGACATCCGATGTAATAAGTGTGTGATTGCTACTCTGTTATAAATCCTTCGAGTACTGTGTGTGTCAGCATTACCGATCCAGGGATGACATTGAAGCATAGAGACTTGACCGTTTGAGGTCGGGTCGCTACAAAGATGGTATCAGAGCACACGCTGAGTGTAGGATACGACCACTAAGATAAAACCATAGGTCACTCTTCTCTACTCATTCTGACTCCTGTCCATTTTCTACTCTTTAGGATGGCGGAGATGAAGAACAAGTTTGCACAACCGGAGGAAGAATCACCTTTTGGACGACACTTGAAGGAAGTCACTAGGTACTTGAACATTGGAATACCAAGCTTCACTGGGACAAACAACGTCACTTTACCAGAAGATGAGCGATGGATGATTCAAGTTCAAGTTCGAGGAAGGACCTTCACGCCAGTCACTAAACCTATAGAATTTTCCTTCGACGCACCTATCTGGAGTTTAGGAAAGAGTATGGCAGCTCACATCACCATGGGACGCATTGGAGAAGTATATCACAAGGATCTTAAGGACACTATCTACCAGATACGTGGGCGCCGAGACGAGCAATGGGATATGATCAGCACCAGGAAGGATAGATCAGTTGCAGCTTTCATCCAGGAACTAAACCAACACATTCGACGCCAGGAGAATCAGATGTGCGCAGACATGATAGATTTGAAGAAGGCGAAGACAAGGATCATCGAGCTGGAAGTAGAACTTAAGTCTACACGCGATGGATATGAGGAGGAAATTGCGACACTACTGGAGAAGAATGACGACCTGATTAAGAAGATCGGAATATTCATGGGAGATCCCACTCCAGTAGAAGAAGATGAAGAACCAAGGAGATTCGTCCGGAGGACTACATCATCATCGACGACACCGACTCCGACCCTAGTGATGATGACTTTGAAGACGAAGCTGGAGCAGATATCATGGATTCTTCCACCGATCAAAATTTCTAGATGACCACCCAATGATTAGTAGTATTCCCCCATGTATTCAGTAGTAGTTGAGCACTTTTGCGATAGTTCTAGGCCGCTTGTATGCCCTTGCTTGATTGATTGAATGAAATGATTGTGTTTGTCTCATGTGCATATGGGTAGTGCCTTCTCATTAGACCTCATTCTATTCTAATCTCTTCCATGTAAACCCATCAGATGCCTCCGAGACGTGACCCCAGATTTGCCTTCCCGCTGGAGCTCACTCAGTTGATCCAGCAGCAGAACACCTTGATGCAATTGCTAGTTCAGAACCAGGGTAACAACAACAACAACAACCCGCCGCCAGTGGACAACCTAGCCCGTTTTCTAAGGTTAGAACCGCCGATGTTTTCCAGTAGCACCGAGCCTATAGTTGCTGATGATTGGCTACATCATACTGGAAGGGAGTTTACAACCGCAGGTTGCACCGATGCTGAGAAGGTGCGCTTTGCCGCACATCAATTGGATGGACCAGCAGCCTCATGGTGGGAGAATTACACGGCCACTTTCCCCATAGGCAACGTCACTTGGAACCAGTTTTAGCAAGCTTTCCGCACAGCCCATGTCTCAATTGGAGCCATGAATCTGGAGAAGCGTGAGTTTCGCAACTTACGCCAGGGGAACCGTACTGTGGCTCGGTACGTGGATGAGTTTAGCAAGCTATCTCGCTATGCCCCTGACGATGTGGCCACAGATGCCGCGAAGCAGGAGAAATTTATGGAAGGGCTGAATGATGAGATGAGTATGCAGTTGATGGTAGCAACCTTCAACAACTACCATGAGTTGGTGGATAAGGCTCTTATGATTGAAGGGGAGTAGCAGCAGATTGAGAGCTGTAAGAGGAAGTATGGACAAGGGAGGTATAACTCAGGAGCTCAGCAGAAGCCTCGCCTAACCCCGAACTCGGGAGGACTTGTTCATAACCATGGAGGTCATAACAACACCGGAGGAGGATCGCATAACCACAATGGTACTAAGAATGGGAATGGGAACAGAGCTAATAACAATCAGAACCGCCCGAATCCAGCCACACCCGCCAAAAGAGATCTAAGTCATGTTACTTGCTTCAAATGCGGGAAGACTGGACACTATTCCACGGAGTGCCCTGAAGGAAAGAATGGAAACGGAAATGGGAGCGCTGGGAAGAAGCCCAATCCATTCAACAAAGGACAAGTGAACCACGTTAACATGGAGGAGGTAGAAGAGCAGCCAGACGTGGTTATAGGTATGTTTTTGGTTAAGTCATTTACCGCTCTTGTTCTTTTTGATACTGGTGCATGATGTGTACTACGCAACCTTCTTCTTGTAGACATTGTTGGGCCTGCAAGTGGACAGGTTTGTAGGACAGTAGCAAATTTCCCTCAAGTGGATGACCTAAGGTTTATCAGTCCGTAGGAGGCGTAGGATGAAGATTGTCTCTCTCAAGCAACCCTACAACCAATTAACAAAGAGTCTCTTGTGTCCCCAACACACCCAATACAATGGTAAATTGTATAGGTGCACTAGTTCGGCGAAGAGATGGTGATACAAGTGCAAAATAGATAGTAGATATAGGTTTTTGTAAACTGAAAATATAAAAACAGCAAGGTAGCGAGTGGTCAAAGTGAGCGTAAACGGTATGGCAATGATAGGAAACAAGGCCTAGGGTTCATACTTTCACTAGTGGAAGTTCTCTCAACAATAATAACATAGATAGATCATATAACGAGCCCTCAACATGCAACAAAGAGTCACTCCGAAGCCACTAATAGCGGAGAACAAACGTAGAGATTATGGTAGGGTACGAAACCACCTCAAAGTTATTCTTTCAAATCAATCCGTTGGGCTATTCCTATAAGTGTCACAAACAACCCTGGAGTTTTTACTACAATAACACCTTAAGATACAAATCAACCAAAACCCTAATGTCACCTAGATACTCCATTGTCAGCTCAAGTATCCGTGGGCATGATTATACGATATGCATCACACAATTTCAGATTTATCCAACCAACATAAAAGTACTTCAAATAGTGCCCCAAAGTTTCTACCAGAGAATCAAGAACGTGTGCCAACCCCTATGCATAGGTTCATGGGTGGAACCCGCAAGTTGGTCACCAAAACATACATCAAGTGGCACGTGATATCCCATTGTCACCACAGATAAGCACGGCAAGACATACATCAAGTGTTCATAAAAGACTCAATCCGATAAGATAACTTCAAAGTGGAAACTCAATTCATCACAAGAGAGTAGAGCGGGAGAAGAAACATAAGATCCAACTACAATAGCAAATCTCGGGATACATCAAGATCGTGCCATAGAGGAACACGAGAGAGAACACGAGAGAGAGAGAGAGAGATCAAACACATAGCTACTAGTATATACCCTCAGCCCCGAGGGAAAACTACTCCCTCCTCGTCATGGAGAGCGCCGGGATGATGAAGATGGCCACCGGTGATGGATCCCCCCTCCGGCAAGGTACCGGAAAGGGGTCCCGATTGGTTTTTGGTGGTTATGGAGGCTTGCGGCGGCGGAACTCCCGATCTATCTTCTGTTTTGGAAGTTTTAGGGTATGTAGGTATATATGGGTGGAGGGAGAACGTCGGTGGAGCTACGGGGGCCCCACGAGGCAGGGGGGCGCGCCCAGGGGGGAGGGCGCGCCCCCCACCCTCGTGAACACCTCCCGTATCTTCTGACATGGGGTCCAAGTCCATCAGGTGGGTTTCCTTCCAAAAATAACTTCTCTAGTTCATTTCATTCCGTTTTGACTCCATCTGATATTCCTTTTCCTCGAAACACTGAAATAGGCATAAAACAGCAAATCTGGGCTGGGCCTCCGGTTAATAGGTTAGTCCCAAAAGTAATATAAAAGTGGATAATAAAGCCCAATATTGCCTAAAACAGTAGATAAAGTAGCATGGAGCAATCAAAAATTATAGATACGTTGGAGACGTATCAAGCATCCCCAAGCTTAATTCCTGCTCGTCCTCGAGTAGGTAAATGATAAAAAGAGAATTTTTGATGCGGAGTGATACTTTGGCATAATTTCAATGTAAATCTTCTTAATCATGGTATGAATATTCAGATCCGAAAGGTTCAAGACAAAAGTTCATATTGACATAAAAAATGATAATACTTCAAGCATACTAGTCAAACAATTATGTCATCTCAAAATAACATGGCCAACGGAAGTTCATCCCTACAAAATCATATAGTTAGGCTATGCTTCATTTTCGTCACACAAAGATGTTCCTAACTTCTATACCCCCGATGACAAGCCAAGCAATTGTTTCATACTCAAATAATCTCAAACTTTTTCAACCTTCACGCAATACATGACCGCGAGCCATGGACATAGCACTATGGGTGGTATAGAATATGATGATGGGGATTGTGTGGAGAAGAAAAAAAGGAGAAAGTCTCACATCAATGAGGCTAATCAATGAGATATGGAGATGCCCATCAATTGATGTTAATGCAAGGAGTAGGGATTGCCATGCAACGGATGCACTAGAGCTAAGAATGCTCAACAAAAGAAAACTAGTGGGTGTGCATCTAACTTGCTTGCTCATGAAGACCTAGGGCATTTTGAGGAAGCCCATCGTTGGAATATACAAGCCAAGTTCTATAATGAAAAATTCCCACTAGTATGAATAAGACAACTTATGAGACTCACCATATGAAATCATGGTGCTACTTTGAAGCACAATATATGAGACTCACTACATGAAGAACAAGGTGCTACTTTGAAGCACAAGTGTGGAAAAAGAGATAGTAGCATTGCCCTTTTTATTTTCTCTCTTTTTTTGGGCCTTTCTTTTTTTTATTTTTGGCCTTTCTCTCTTTTTTTGATTGGGCAATGCTCTAATAATGATGATCATCACACTTCTATTGATTACAACATAATGATTACAACTCGATACTAGAACAAGATATGACTCTATATGAATGCCTCCGGCGGTGTACCGGGATGGTGCAATGAATCAAGAGTGACATGTATGAAAAATAATGCATGGTGGCTTTGCCACAAATACGATGTCAACTACAAGATCATGCAATGGCAATATGACAAAAGTAAAGCATGTCATGATGATGATGATGATGATGATGGAAGTTGCATGGCAATATATCTCGGAATGGCTATGGAAATGCCATGGTCTGCAGGTATGGTGGCTGTTTTGAGGAAGATATAGGGAGGTTTATGTGTGAAAGAGCGTATCATATCACGGGGTTTGGATGCATCGGCGAAGTTTGCACCAACTCTCAATGTGAGAAAGGGCAATGCACGGTACCGAAGAGGCTAGCAAATGGCGGAAAGGTAAAAGTGCGTATAATCCATGGACTCAACATTAGTCAAAAGAACTCATATACTTATTGCAAAAAATTAGAAGTCATCAAAAATCAAGTACTATGTGCATGCTCCTAGGGGGATAGATTGGTAGGAAAAGACCATCTCTCGTCCCCGACCGCCACTCATAAGGATGCACAAGCCAGGTACACTTCATGCTTCAAATTTGTTACACAACTTTAACCATACGTGCATGCTACGGGACTTGCTAACTTCAATACAAGTATTTCTCAAATTCACAACTACTCAACTAGCACGACTATGATATTATCACCTCCATATCTCAAAACAATTATCAAGCATCAAACTTATCTTAGTATTCAACCCACTAAAAAGAAAGTTTCACATATCTTGAATACCAAGTATATTAACATTAAGCAAATTACCATGCTATTAACGACTCTCAAAATAATCTAAGTGAAGCATGAGAGATCAAGTTTCTTTAAAACAAACCACCACCGTGCTCTAAAAGATCTAAGTGAAGCACTAGAGCAAAAATTATCACGCTCAAAAAGATATAAGTGAAGCACATAGAGTAAACTATCAAGCTCAAAAGATATAAGTGAAGCACATAGAGTATTTTAACAAATTTCAATTCATAAATGGCTCTCTCAAAAGGTGTGTACAGCAAGGATGATTGTGGTAGACTAACAAGCAAAGACACAAATAATACAAGACGCTCCAAGCAAAACACATATCATGTGGTGAATAAAAATATAGCTCCAAGTAAATTACTGATGGAAGTGGACGAAAGAGGGGATGCCTTCCGGGGCATCCCCAAGCTTTGACTTTTTGGTGTCCTTGGATTATCTTGGGGGTGCCATGGGCATCCCCAAGCTTAGTCTCTTGCCGCTCCTTGTTCCATAATCCATCAAAAGAATTCACCCAAAACTTGAAAACTTCACAACACAAAACTCAATAGAAATCTCGTGAGCTCCGTTAGAGAAAGAAAACAAAAGACTACTTTAAGGTACTGTAGTGAACTTGTTCTTTATTTGTACTGGTGTTAAACCTACTGTATGCCAACTTCTCTATGGTTTATAAACTATTTTACTAGCCATAGATTCATCAAAATAAGCAAACAACACACGCAAAACAGAATCTGTCAAAACAGAACAGTCTGTAGTAATCTGTTACTAACGCAAACTTCTGGAACCCAAAAAATTCTACCAAAATTAGAAGACCTGGGAAATTCGTTTATTGATCAGCATTAAAAAGAATTAACTAAATAGCACTCTCCAAATAAAAATGGCAGCAATTCTCGTGAGCGCTAAAGTTTCTGTTTTTGACAGCATGGTCAACAAGACTTTCCCCAAGTCTTCCCAAAGGTTGTACTTGGCACAAACACTAATTAAACACATAAAACCACATCTAAAAAGAGGCTAGATGAATTATTTATTACTAAACCGGAATAAAAAGCAAAGAACAAAAATAAAATTGGGTTGCCTCCCAACAAGCGCTATCGTTTAACGCCGCTAGCTAGGCATGATGATTTCAATGATGCTCACATAAAAGATAAGAATAGAAACATAAAGAGAGCATCATGAAGAATATGACTAGAAAATTTAAGTCTAACATACTTCCTATGCATAGGGATTTTATGAGCAAACAACTTGTGGGAACAAGAATCAACTTGCATAGGAAGGTAAAACAAGCATAGCTTCAAAATTTTAAGCACATAGAGAGGAAACTTGATATTATTGCAATTCCTACAAGCATATGTTCATCCCTTATAATAATTTTCAGTAGCATCATGAATGAATTCAACAATATAACCAGCACCTAAAGCATTCTTTTCATGATGCATAAGCATAGAATTTTTATTACTCTCCACACAAGCAAAATTCTTCTCATGAATAATAGTGGGAGTATCATAAGAGACTTGGATACTATAAATTGTTTCCACATTAAAAGAGTAATGTTCAGAAAAGGGGTAAACATAATAATGATAAGTTTTATAAGTATAATCACTACTTTTTATAGCATAAGTATCATCACAATAATCATCATAGGTAGGAGGCATGCTATTATCATTATAAATTTGCATATCAAAACTTGGGAGGCTAAAAATATCATCTTTATGAAACGTAGCATCCCCAAGCTTGGGACAAACATTAATTGCAGCAAATATATTCTCAAAAACATCATCTTCATCAAACATAGCATCCCCAAGCTTGGGCCTTTTCATATCATAAGCATAATCACTCTTGTAATTAATAGTACGGATAGCACCAATAGTATAGCAATTATCATTTTCTTCCAAGCAAGTGCCAAAAAGATTTTCAAGATCATAAGAAGTATTATTATCTTCCACAATTATATTTTCATGAGGCACAATAGTAATAGGAGCACCATTATTTGGGAGGGGTACCTTTTTACCTCTCTTCCTTTTTATTTTCTTCTTCTTCACCACATCATGTGTGGGTTCAATCCTCTTTCTGGAGCTCCTTATTAATGAGATTGGTTGAATAGGAGGCTCCTCCTCGTTACCTGATTCATCATAATAAATAATAGGAGGATATTGGGAAGTCTCTTCCCTTTCATTAGTATTCTCTTCATCCTCTATTTGTTTTCTTTTCCTTATGTAATTGGCAATATAAGGATTTTCAATGCAATTCACCGCACAATACATATAAATATTCTCTAGATCAAAATTAAGAACTCTATCAAGATTAAACTTTGGAATACCCTCAGTTAAACGTTTCATTTCTTCATAACCCAAAAGAAGGCTAAGCTCTTTATGATGCTCAAGGGTAATCAAATTATCACAATGTTTGGACACGACTTGATCATGAAACAAATAGCATTGGAGCTTTAAATGACCATGTTCATTGCAAAGTTCACAAGGGGCACGAAAAATATTGAATCTTTCAGCACATTCATATAGCTCTTCTTGCAACAAATTAGTTTCTAAGTACTATGCCTCTTGCAATATCTATCTTCCCTATTTGGTGTGTACTTGCAAACCCAATGCACTCCACAAAAATTGACATGTTTATAGGAGACATTTTCATCATAACTAGTGCAATCATCATTAGTATCATAGATATTCAAAGAATTCGTACTAACAACATTGCAATCATGCTCATCATTCAAAGATTTAGTGCCAAACATTTTATAGATTTCTTCTTCTAGCACTTGAGTACAATTATCCTTTCCATCATACTCACGAAAGATATTAAAAAGGTGAAGCATATGAGACAAACTTAATTCCATTTTTTAATTTTCTTTTATAGACTAAACTAGTGATAAAACAAGAAACTAAAAGACTCGATTGAAAGATCTAAAGATATACCTTCAAGCACTCACCTCCCCGGCAACGGCGCTAGAAAAGAGCTTAGTTGACGGGGTGTGTTAGGGCCGCTTTCCTTGCCTCCCCGGCAACGGCGCCAGAAAAGAGCTTGATGTCCACTACGCAACCTTCTTCTTGTAGACGTTGTTGGGCCTGCAAGTGCACAGGTTTGTAGTACAGTAGCAAATTTCCCTCAAGTGGATGACCTAAGGTTTATCAATCCATAGGAGGCGTAGGATGAAGATGGTCTCTCTCAAGCAACCCTGCAACCAAATAACAAAGAGTCTCTTGTCTCCCCAACACACCCAATACAATGGTAAATTGTATATGTGCACTAGTTCGGCGAAGAGATGGTGATACAAGTGCAAAATAGATACTAGATATAGGTTTTTGTAAACTGAAAATATAAAAACAGCAAGGTAGCGAGTGGTCAAAGTGAGCGTAAACGGTATTGCAATGATAGGAAACAAGGCCTAGGGTTCATACTTTCACTAGTGCAAGTTCTCTCAACAATAATAACATAGATAGATCATGTAACGAGCCCTCAACATGCAACAAAGAGTCACTCCGAAGCCACTAATAGCGGAGAAAAAACGTAGAGATTATGGTAGGGTACGAAACCACCTCAAAGTTATTCTTTCAAATCAATCCGTTGGGCTATTCCTATAAGTGTCACAAACAACCCTGGAGTTTTTACTAGAATAACACCTTAAGATACAAATCAACCAAAGCCCTAATGTCACCTAGATACTCCATTGTCACCTCAAGTATCCATGGGCATGATTATACGATATGCATCACACAATCTCAGATTTATCCAACCAACATAAAATTACTTCAAATAGTGCCCCAAAGTTTCTACCGGAGAATCAAGAACGTGTGCCAACCCCTGTGCATAGGTTCATGGGTGGATCCCGCAAGTTGGTCACCAAAACATACATCAAGTGGCACGTGATATCCCATTGTCACCACAGATAAGCACGGCAAGACATACATCAAGTGTTCATAAAAGACTCAATCTGATAAGATAACTTCAAAGGGGAAACTCAATTCATCACAAGAGAGTAGAGGGGGAGAAGAAACATAAGATCCAACTACAATAGCAAAGCTCGGGATACATCAAGATCGTGCCATAGAGGAACACGAGAGAGAACACGAGAGAGAGAGAGAGAGAGAGAGATCAAACACATAGCTACTGGTACATACCCTCAGCCCCGAGGGAAAACTACTCCCTCCTCGTCATGGAGAGCGCCGGGATGATGAAGATGGCCACCGGTGATGGATCCCCCCTCCGGCAGGTTACCGGAAAGGGGTCCCGATTGGCTTTTGGTGGTTCTGGAGGCTTGCGGCAGAGGAACTCCCGATCTATCTTCTGTTCTGGAAGTTTTAGGGTACGTAGGTATATATGGGTGGAGGGAGAACGTCGGTGGAGCTACGGGGGCCCCACGAGGCAGGGGGGCACGCCCAGGGGGGAGGGCGCGCCCCCCACCCTCGTGAGCACCTCCCGTATCTTCTGACGTGGGGTCCAAGTCCATCAGGTGGGTTTCCTTCCAAAAATAACTTCTCTAGTTGATTTTGTTCCGTTTTGACTCCAACTGATATTCCTTTTCCTCGAAACACTGAAATAGGCATGAAACAGCAAATCTGGGCTGGGCCTCCGGTTAATAGGTTAGTCCCAAAAGTAATATAAAAGTGGATAATAAAGCCCAATATTGCCTAAAACAGTAGATAAAGTAGCATGGAGCAATCAAAAATTATAGATACGTTGGAGACGTATCAGTGCATCGCATTCATACATATCAAGGGAGTTCGTGGATAAGTTTAAACTACCGACCCAAACCCTTAGGACCCCCCTCTTAGTGAGTTCACCTGGAGCAGAGTATATGGCTAGTCGATGGTGCGACCAGATACCCCTGACCATTGGCACCCATGTTTTTCCGTCCGACCTAATTATCTTGGAGTCACAAGGATTGGATGCGATATTAGGCATGGACTAGATGTCAAAGTATGGAGGAAGTATTGACTGTGCTAGTAAGTCGATTTATCTCACCACCCCTGAGGGAAAAAGGATCAAGTATGTATCTAGGCATGCGCCAAGAAGTAGCCAAGTAAATACCCTCACAGGAGTTGTTCAGGAGGAAGTGCCTGTAGTAAAGGATTCCCGGATGTTTTTCCAGAGGAGTTACCAGGCATGCCACCGGATCGAGATATCAAGTTTTCGATAAAGCTATTGCGAGGGACAGGGCCAATATCCAAGAGACGCTATCGGATGCCCGCGAATGATCTGGAGGAGATTAAGAAACAGATCAAGGAGTTATTGGAGAAAGGTTAAATTCGACAGAGTTCATCACCATGGGAAGCCCCAGTGCTTTTGGTTGAGAAGAAGGATAAGTCCCTAAGAATGGTTGTTGATTATCGGGCCTTGAATGAAGTAACGATCAAGAACAAGTACCCACTGCCGATGATCAATGGTCTGTTTGATCAGCTGCAAGGATCTAAGGTGTTTTCGAAGATCGATTTGCGATCGGGATACCATCAGTTGAAGATTCGAGAGAAAGATATACCAAAGACAACATTCACCACGCGTTACGAATTATATGAGTATACGGTCATGTCATTTGGACTGACCAACGTCCCTGCCTATTTCATGAGCATGATGAACAAGGTATTCATGGAATATTTGGACAAGTTTGTGGTGGTGTTTATTGATGATATTATGGTATACTCGAAGAGTGAAGAGGAGCATAGGGAGCATTTGCGTTTAGTTCTCGAGAAACTCAGGGAACATCGGTTGTATGCCAAGTTCAGCAAATGCGAGTTTTGGTTGAAGGAAGTCGGATTCCTTGGACATGTTATATCAGGAGAAGGTATAGCAGTAGATCCTAGCAAGGTTCGGTCAGTCACTGAATGGTTAGCACCCACTTCAGTTAGCGAGACGCGCAGTTTTCTTGGATTCATTGAGATTTTTTCCAAGATTGCGAAGCTAATGACGGAGTTATTGAAGAAGGATACCAAGTTTAAATGGACGGAAGATTGCGAGGCAAGTTTCCAGGAGTTGAAGAAACGTTTGACTACAGCCCCAGTGCTGACACTGCCAGATATACATAAGGATTTCCAAGTGTATTGCGACGCCTCTCGCGTGGGACTTGGATGTGTGCTTATGCAGGACGGAAGAGTTGTTTCATATGCCTCGCGACAACTAAAACCTCATGAGTTGAATTTTGCCGCGCATGATTTGGAGTTAGCAGCCATAGTGCATGCATTGAAGACTTGGAGACATTACCTTATTGGAAACCGTTGTGATGTGTACACAGATCATAAGAGTTTGAAGTACATCTTCACACAGAAGGAACTGAACCTTAGGCAGAGGAGATGGTTGGATCTTATAAAGGATTATGACATGAAGCTGCACTATCATCCAGGAAAGGCCAATGTCGTAGCAAACGCTTTGAGCTAGAAGAGTTATGCTAATATCCTTGCGAGTAAGGTAGTGCCAAAGGAGTTAGCAGAGGATATCATGGAACTTTGGTTAGAGATTGTTCCTAGAGGTTTTGTTGCAACAATGGAAGTTCAGTCGACATTGTTGGGTAAGATTTGGGAAGCTCAGAAGGATGACCAAGAGATTGCCGAGATAAAGGAGAAGATGAGCAAAGGAAAAGCCAAAGGTTTTCGTGAGGATGAGCACGATACCTTATGGTTTGAGGGCCGGATATACGTGCCCAATAACACAGAGATCAGGAAGTTAATACTACAGGAGGCCCATGACTCACCATACTCGATACACCCCGGAAACACCAAGATGTATTTGGATTTGAAGGAACGTTTCTGGTGGACGGGTATGAAGAAGGATATTGCCGAGCATGTAGCCGTATGTGATGTATGTCAGAGAGTGAAGGTAGAGCATCAAAAGCTGGCAGGATTGTTATAGCCTATGCCGATACCCGAATAGAAGCGGGATAAACTTGGCATGGACTTTATCACCGGATTGCCCAGGACCAAATCAGGATATGATTCCATATGGGTAGTAGTTGATCGCTTGACCAAAGTGGCTCACTTTATCCCAGTGAAAACCACTTATACAAGTGCGAAGTTGGCCAAGATATATATGTCCAGGATCATATGTATACATGGAGTTCCGAGGACCATCATATCAGATAGAGGAACCCAGTTTACCTCAAAGTTTTGGCATCAGTTACACCAGACCTTGGGAACAAGACTGGAGTTCAGTACAGCGTTTCACCCGCAGACGGATGGACAGACAGAGAGAGTCAATCAGATTCTGGAGGACATGTTGAGAGCCTGTGCGCTAGATTATGGATCTAGTTGGGATGACAATTTGCCTTACGCAGAGTTCTAATACAACAATAGCTACCAAGCCAGTTTGAAGATGGCACCGTTCGAAGCCCTGTACTGCGAAGGTGCAAAACGCCGTTAATGTGGGATGAAGTAGGAGACCGACAGTTCTTTGGACCAGACTTGATCAAGGAGTCTGAAGAGACGGTTAAGCTGATTCGTGATAGACTGAAGATTGCTCAGTCCAGGCAGAAGAGTTATGTAGACTCGAAATGCAAGGAGGTAACCTACGAAATTGGAGACAGAACATATCTGTGAATATCCCTGAGGGAGTCCTGGATTAGGGGGTGTTCGGATAGCCGAACTATACCTTCAGCCGGACTCCTGGACTATGAAGACACAAGATTGAAGACTCCGTCCCGTGTCCGGAAGGGACTTTCCTTGGCGTGGAAGGCAAGCTTCGCGATACGGATATGTAGATCTCCTACCATTGTAACCGACTCTATGTAACCCTAACCCTATCCGGTGTCTATATAAACCGGAGGGTTTTAGTCCGTAGGACAACATACACAACAACAATCATACCATAGGCTAGCTTCTAGGGTTTAGCCTCTCTGATCTCGTGGTAGATCTACTCTTGTACTACCCATATCATCAATATTAATCAAGCAGGACGTAGGGTTTTACCTCCATCGAGAGGGCCCGAACCTGGGTAAAACTTCGTGTTCCTTGCCTCCTGTTACCATCCGGCCTAGACGCACAGTTCAGGACCCCCTACCCGAGATCCGCCGGTTTTGACACTGACAATCCCCCTTGCGACGAGTGAAATGTTTTGGAGTTAAAGGAAAGTTAGCCCCGAGATTTGTAGGACCGTATCGTGTTTTGGAACGGATGGGAGAAGTTGCCTACAAGTTGGAGTTACCTGAAGGACCGTCAGGTGTTCACGATGTGTTTCACGTTTCCCAGTTGAACAAGTGCCATGTGGAGATGGCCGACATACCACTAAGAGATACCATACCTTTGGAGGCGATTCAGTTGGACAATGACTTGACTTATGAAGAGAAGCCAGTCAAGATTTTGGAGTTTGCTAGTCGAGTCACCCGCAGCAAGGTTATTAAGTTTTGCAAAGTTCAGTGGAGCCACCATACCGAGGATGAAGCCACATGGGAACGAGAGGATGATCTCCGCAAGGACCACCCACACCTATTTTCTAGCCAACCCGAATCTCGAGGGCGAGATTCATCTTAAGGGGGGTAGGTTTGTAACATCCCAATTTTCAATTTGGAATGTTATACATAGATCATTCTTGCATATCATGTTTTGTTGCATTTCGTCTCGCGATCCTCGAAATCCTAAGCAACTCAAGGACCCTCGGAGAGAGTTGGGGATTTCCCCCAGTTTTCAAATTTGATTTCTATCAAATATTGAAACGAGGATTTTGCTTTTAATTATTTTTCTCTCCGAAAATATTTCATATTAATATATGAGAGGAGATAATATTACTTCTCCAAAATAAATGAAATATTGGAGGAAAAATGTTAAAATCGAATATTTGATTTTATTTGGATTTTATTTGCATTAGAAAAATTGCATGTTTTCAAATTTGCATTTTAGGGCCAAGAAAATGTTCATCCCGTTCTAAATATTTTATTTAGACGGAGAAAATTTGTTTTGGCATTTTTAGAATTTTATTTTATTTTCTAGGATTTTTTTTGAGTTTAGGCGTAATTGTTTTTTTAAAGAACGCGCCTAGGCCGACTGGGCCGAAGCCCAGCCGCCGGCCCACCTCCCCAGCAGCCGTCTCCCGCGCGGAGACCGCGCCGCCGCCGCCGCCAAATCGGACACGAGTCCGAGCCGGACTCTGCCGCCGCCTTGCCCCTCCCCAAGGCACCACCTCCGCCCCCCTTTATAAGCCGCACCCCCGCCTCCCTTGGAGCCCCACCCCGCCGCGAGCCGCCGCCCCGCCGCCGCTGCCAAGGCGCCGCCCCGCCGCAAGCCGCCGCCGCCCTGAGCCACGCTACCCCGTGCCGGAGCCCCGCCATGCCGGGCCTCGCCGAGGTTAGCGCCGTTGGGGTTTTTTTAGAAAACCGGATTGGTTTTTGTTAGAAAACCCTAGTCGTTTTTTTAGTTCGCCGGTTTTTCTTTTTGGTTTTCTTTTTAGCGGACGTTCGTCCGTACATTCGTTTCAATGAACGGTTTTCGCTCGTTAGTTACAGATAACGAACGCTCGTTTGTTAGCCTGTTCGTCAGTTTTCTTTTATCGGATTAATCCGCGATTATTTCTGATCATGATTTCTGATCCGATTTTCGTTTTAGTTTTTTCTTTTCGCTCGTTAGTCGGAATCAGGCGATTCAAGCGCCCAGATCTTCGTCTCGAGACCCTCTTTTCGTTTAACCAACTTAAACAAGCTTTTGCTACTGTAAAATTTGACCGAGGTCCACATTAGTAAACGGGTCTTGTTTCCTTCGCCGTTTGAGTTTCGTTGCTCCGTTTGGTTTGATTCTTTTTGCAAACCGGAGTTCTTAAGTTGAACTTTCTGGTTAGATCTTCTTATTTGAGTTTTACTCGTGCTTCTTTGTTTGTTGCTTATGCATGCTATTGTTTGTTTGCGATAGAATTCCCGGAGTGCGAAGCGTGTTATTTGGAGTGTCTAGGTTATGCGGATCGTCAGCAAGGCAAGTAACACTTTGATCATACCCCTTTATCACCCAGTTTTTATGCATTAGTTCCAATCCTCAAACATTGCATGATTAGGATGTCATTAACATGTGGATTGGGAAGTAGTTGATGAGGTAGAACCTATTACCCTGTTACATTCAAACCCTGGGAGTTACTTCTACGCGTTGCTTATATTGCTATGCTATGCTTGTAGACGTGGTTTGGGTGAGTGAAATCCATGACAGATGTAAGATTGTTAATTAATGGTTCAACTTAAGGTGGCAACTTAAATGCACATCTGGGTGGATTGAGGCACCTCGAGTACCCAGTGTTGCCTGTATTTTTGGAAATCCCGGAGTACCCGTGTGATCTTCCTATGGACTGCCACCCAGGCTCAAAGGGAACTGAGATGATTCATGCTAGAAACTTCTGTGTGCAGCCACAAGCAATTATGGGCTCTAGCATAGTTGAGTAAGTTACGTGAAGCTCTTGAAGAGGTAGATCGGCATGTAGTGGGTTTGTAGGTTTGGTATGGTCTACCCGGAGTAGAGAGTTAATGTTTCTGAAAGACTGTGTCTCGGTCATCCGTTTCTCAAACACCATGTACTGCAAGAAATCCAACGGAGGAGATCGAGTCTTGTGGGGAAAAGTGCGCAAACCTCTGCAGAGTGTACAAACTAATCATGGTTAGCCGTGTCCTCGGTGACTATAGTCTTGCAAGATCGGATCGAGAACACTCATATATTGATGAAAACATAATAGGTTCAGATCTGAAATCATGGTGCTCTGGCCCTAGTGACAAGCATTAAGCATAGCAAAGTCATAGCAACATCAATCTCAGAACGTAGTGGACACTAGGGATCAAACCCTAACAAAACTAACTCGATTACATGATAGATCCCATCCAACCCATCACCGTCCAGCAAGCCTACGATGGAATTACTCACGCACAGCGGTGAGCATCATGAAATTGGTGATGGAGGATGGTTGATGATGACGATGGCGACTGATTCCCCTCTCCAGAGCCCCGAACGGACTCCAGAATAACCCTCCCGAGAGGTTTTAGGGCTTGGCGCGGCTCTGTATCGTAAAACGTGATGATTTTTTCCCTTTGATCCTTTTGTCCCCGGAACTCAATATATGGAGTTGGAGTTGGAGTCGGAGAGTCAACAGGGGGCCCACGAGGTAGGGGGTGCGCCCTTGGGGGGCAGGCGCGCCCCCACCCTCCTGGAGAGGTGGAGGGCCCCCTGGCCATCATCTTTTGTAGGTATTTTTCTTATTTTCTGAAAAGTGGCTCCGTGAAGTTTTAGGTCATTCCGAGAACGTTTGCTCCTGCACATAAATAACACCATGGTAATTCTACTGAAAACAACGTCAGTCCGGGTTAGTTCCATTCAAATCATGCAAGTTAGAGTCCAAAACAAGGGCAAAAGTGTTTGGAAAAGTAGATACGCTGGAGACGTATCAACTCCCCCAATCTTAAACCTTTGCTTGTCCTCAAGCAATTCAGTTGACAAATTGAAAGTGATAAAGAAAAACTTTTACAAACTTTGTTTGCTCTTGTTGTTGTAAATATGTAAAGCCAGCATTCAAGTTTTCAGCAAGGATTATAACTAACCACATTTCCAATAATACATAGGTCTCAGGTTACTCATATCAATAGCATAATCAACTAGCGAGCCATAATAATAAATCTCGGATGACAACACTTTCTCAAAACAATCATAATATGATATAACAGGATGGTATCTCGCTAGCCCTTTCTGAGACTGCAATACATAAATGCAGAGCACCTTTAAAGACCAAGGACTGACTAGACATTGTAATTCATGGTAAAAGAGATCCAGTCAAGTCATACTCAATGTAAACTAACAGTAATGAATGCAAATGACAGCGGTGCTCTCCAACTGGTGCTTTTTAATAAGAGGATGATGACTCAGTATAAAAGTAAATAGATAGGCCCTTCGCAGAGGGAAGCAGGGATTTGTAGAGGTGCCGAAGCTCGGTTTTGAAACAGAGGTGAATAATATTTTGAGTGGTATACTTTCATTGTCAACATAACAACCAAGAGATGGCGATATCTTCCATGGTACACACATTATAGGCGGTTCCCAAACAGAATGGTAAAGTTTATACTCCCCCTTCCACCAACAAGCATCAATCCATGGCTTGCTCGAGACAACGAGTGCCTCCAACTAACAAGAGTCCC
Source organism: Triticum monococcum (assembly GCA_034509565.1). Lineage (NCBI taxonomy): Eukaryota > Viridiplantae > Streptophyta > Magnoliopsida > Poales > Poaceae > Triticum > Triticum monococcum. Next base: position 697,115,791 of record CM067845.1, read on the forward strand.
AGGGGGAGTTTTGTTTGCAATTATTTTGATTTAGTTTGCATAAAGCATGGGACTGGGCATCCCGGTGACCAGCCATTTTTCTCGTGAGTGAGGAGCGGAGTCCACTCCTCTTGAGAAGAACCCGCCTAACATGGAAGATACAGACAACCCTAGTTTATACATGAGCTATTCGAGCATACAAAATAGGATTTTATTTGAAGGTTTAGAGTTTGGCACATACAAATTTACTTGGAACGGCAGGTAGATACCGTATATAGGTAGGTATAGTGGACTCATGTGGAATAACTTTAGGGTTTAAGGGATTTGGATGCACAAGCAGTATTCGCGCTTAGTATAGGTGAAGGCTAGCAAAAGACTGGGAAGCGACCAGCTAGAGAGCGACAACAGTCATGAACATGCATTAAAATTAATCAACACTGAATGCAAGCATGAGTAGGATATAATCCACCATGAACATAAATATCGTGAAGGCTATGTTGATTTTGTTTCAACTACATGCGTGAACATGCGCCAAGTCAAGTCACTTAAATCATTCAGAGGAGGATACCACCCTATCATACCACATCATAACCATTTTTAATAGCATGTTGGCACGCAAGGTAAACCATTATAACTCATAGCTAATCAAGCATGGCATAAGAAACTATGATCTCTAGTTGTCATTGCAAACATGTTTATTCATAATAGGCGGAATTAGGAACGATGAACTAATCATATTTACAAAAACAAAAGAGGTCGAGTTCATACCAGTTTTCCTCATCTCAATAAGTTCATCATATAATCATCATTATTGCCTTTCACTTGCACGACCGAACGATGTGGATAATAATAACAGTGCACGTGCATTGGACTAAGCTGGAATCTGCAAGCATTCAATAAACAAGAGAAGAAAAGGCAATATGGGCTCTTTTGTCAGATTAACAATAATGCATATAAGAGCCACTTCCACAATTTAATTATGGTCTTCTCCTCTCGACCCCCAAAGAAAAGAAATAAAACTATTTACACGGGACAGCTCCCAACAAGCAAAAGAAGAACATGAAATATTTTTGGATTTTCTTTTTAATTACTACTACAAGCATGGAAAGTAAACTAATTAAAAGCTACAACTAATTTTTTTGGTTTTTCTTAAGGTTTATTAAACACACAAGAAGAAAGCATAAAAAGGAAAATAAACAAGCATGGATGATACAATGAAAAAGTATGAGCACCGACATCTAGCAATGAGTGTGTGAACATAAATGTAATGTCGGTGGGAAATAAGTACTCCCCCAAGCTTAGGCTTTTGGCCTAAGTTGGTCTATGGCCACGGCTAGCCTGGCGGATATCCATAATAATAGTTGGGGTCGTACTGAGAAGAAGAAGAGGAAGACTTAGATTGCCACTGGCGGACAATCATCTCTGGATCCCACTGGTAATTAGACTGTCGTGAAGGATCAATTTGTGGTTTCGGCTCTGGCTCTCAGCTGGTGCAGGGTTCCGGTAGGCGTGAATAGCCTTCAACGGAACAAGGTACGTGCCTACAGATAAATCAAACAAAGAAAGACCAGGCAGGGTAATAGTCTCGGGATGGTGTTTATTAAAGAACAATTGATATTTAAGCTCTCATTCCCTATTCTTAACAATAAAATCATGTGCCACCATACTTTTATAATTTAGATAAACATGAGGCATCACTTTTTCTTCCTTCTGATAATGCCTAACAGGTATGTTAAAATGTGGAGCTAGGCGTGAAGCATAGATGCCTCCAAAGATGGGGCCCTTTGTACGGTTCAGACTTAACCGTTTGGCAATAATGCCGCCCATACTAACAGAGTTATCACCGTATAAACCATGAAGCAAAATAATAATATCAGGGATAGTAAGGTTTCCACAGTTTCCGTGACCAATTAAACAACGACTAGCAAATAATGCAAAGTAACGTAAAACAGGAAAATGTATGCTAGTGATTCATGCTTGAGCTGTATATTCATGTTTGTGGGAGGAAGATGAAGTGTGTGGGTGCAGGAATAAGTCGAGGAGGGCCACCGTGGGCCCACAAGGCAGGGGGCGCGCCCTCCACCCTCGTGGGCAGGTGGTTGACCCCCTGCTGTGTTCTCAGTGCCAAATATTCTAGAAAAAATCATATTTAAATTTCAGGGCATTTGGAGAACTTTTATTTTCGGGGTATTTTTATATTGCACGGATAATCATATAACAGACAGAAAAATATTTATTTTTATTTTATTTAATATAAATAACAGAAAGTAAAAGTGGGGTACAAAAGGTTGTGCCTTCTAGTTTCATCCATCTCATGATCATCAAAAGGAATCCACTAACAAGGTTGATCAAGTCTTGTTAACGAACTCATTCCGAATAACATGGAACCGGAGAAATTTCAAATAACACTATGTTACCTCAACGGGGATATGCACATCCCCAATAATAAGAATATCATATTTATTCTTGATAGTAGGAAGAGGAAATTCAAAACCTCCAAATATAATCGATGGTATTTTTCCAATAGAGTTGATACTATGAACTTGAGGTTGTTTCCTCGGAAAGTGTACCGTATGCTCGTTACCATTAACATGAAAAGTGAAATTGCCTTTAGTGCAATCAATAACAGCCCCTGCAGTATTCAAAAAGGGTATTCCAAGAATAATAGACATACTATCGTCCTCGGGAATATCAAGAATAACAAAGTCCGTTAAAATAGTAACGTTTGCAAGTACAACAGGCGCATCCTCACAAAAACCGACAGGTATAGCAGTTGATTTATCAGCCATTTGCAAAGATATTTTAGTAGGTGTCAACTTATTCAAATCAAGTCTACGATATAGAGAGAGAGGCATAACACTAACACTGGCTCCAAGATCACATAAAGCAGTTTTAACATAGTTTCTTTTAATGGAGCATGGTATAGTGTGTACTCCCGGATCTCCAAGTTTCTTTGGTATTCCACCATTAAAAGTATAATTAGCAAGCATGGTGGAAATTTCAGCTTCCGGTATCTTTCTTTTATTTGTAATAATATCTTTCATGCACTTAGCATAAGGATTGGTTTTCAGCATATTAGTTAATCGCATACGCAAAAAGATAGGTCTAATCATTTCAGCAAAGCGCTCAAAATCCTCGTCATCCTTTTTCTTGGATGGTTTGGTAGGAAAAGGCATGAGTTTCTGAACCCAATGCTCTCTTTCTTTACCATGTTTCCTAGCAACAAAGTATTTCTTATCATAACGTTGATTCTTTGATTGTGGGTTATCAAGATCAATAGCAGGTTCAATTTCTATATCATTATCATTACTAGGTTGAGCATCATCATGAACATTATTATTAGCATTATCACTAGTTTCAGGTTCATTACCAGATTGAGTCTCAGCATCAGAAATAGAAATATCATTTCGATTCTCAGGTGTTTCAACAATAGGATCACTAGAAGCATGCAAAGTCCTATCATTTTTTTTCTTCTTTTTAGAAGAACTAGGTACATCTATGTTATTTCTCTGAGAATCTTGCTCAATTCTCTTAGGGTGGTCTTCAGGATACAAAGGTTCCTGAGTCATTCTACCAGTTCTAGTAGCCACTCTAACAGCATTATCATTATCTTTACTATTCAATTCATTGAGCAAATCATTTTGAGCTTTAAATACTTGTTCTACTTGAGTGGTAACCATAGAAGCATGTTTACTAATAAGTTTAAGTTCACCTTTAACATTAGCCATATAATCACCCAAGTGCTCAAGCATATTTGAATTATATTTCAATAGTCTATCAAAATAAGCATTAAAATCTTCTTACTTAGCCATAAATTTATCAAACTCATCTAAGCATGGGCTAGCGAATTTAGTAAATGGGATTTCAGCTTTATCATATCTATAGAGAGAATTTACCTTTACTACCTGTGTCGGTGATAAGCACATTTCATATACATAATTTGATGCTCAAATATACCATTAATTTAGATATATCATTCCATTCTTGCTACGAATTTTTGACTATTCGAATGATAATCATAAAACAGAATGTTGACTAGTGAATTGTTTATTTCGCAGCAAAGTGCACAAAGGCACTATAAACTACAGGTTTCTGCCTAGAAAGGATTGAGGAACAAGTCCAGGGGGCTAGCTGAAGAAGAGAAGCGATCATCTTGTGCTAAAAGTATAGAAGGAGAAGGGCAAAATCAGAAAAGTGGTAGCTGAGAGAAGGGGAACAAAATCCCTAGTGCAACCAATTTTTTGGATCGGGCCTGGCTACTCATCTCTCTCCCTCACCCCTCCTTCTCCAACTCCGGCCGCCGCCATGGCCAGGCCGGCGTGGTGGTGGGCCTCCCATCCATCAGCCCCGCAAGACACCACCATCGCCACAACACTCACATCTCCAGCGCCACACATCCCCCGCGCGACCAGCACCTCATCTCCCTCGCTGCTCCTTCTCCTTCCTTCCGCTGCTTGCTGCTTCTCCTTCTTCTTGCGCCGATCTGCTGTTGCTCGTTAACCTACCTCGCTACTTCTCTCAAGCCCCTGCCGCTGCTCATCTCTCTGCTTCTCCTACTCTGCTTCCCCTAACGCTGTTGCTGCTCTTCTTCTCCCCGCCCCCTGCTGCTCTTCCTTGCCGAAGCTCTTCTCTGAACCTCTCCTCCTCCTCCTCCCAATGCCCCCTGCTGCTTCTTCCTCCTTGCCTGCTGCTGCTCCTTCCCCTGCCTCGCTTCTTCTCCCTCAACCTCCTGTTGCCGCCTTATATCTTTCTCTCTCTCTCTCTAAATTTCTGTAGTATTGCGAGATGTTTAAGACTTTGTAAGGTTCAGATTTGTAGAGTACTTGAAACATATTATTTGCTCAGTTTCGTACTTGTTTTCTATAGTGTATGTGTTCAGTTTTAGACTTGTGTTTGTAGTGTTACATTGGTGATCTGTGAGCTGAACCGTGGCATGTGTTACTCAGTTTGTATGCTTGATAATTAGCTATATATACCCCCTGTCCATTTCTTGCTTAAGAACCTTGTTACATTGTGTAGTATTTGTGTTAGCAGTACGTGTGATATACGTTTGTGCGTGTCTGTGATGTGATGCATTTTATGTTTTGTCCTACGTACTTGTTTCTTCCCTCTGTTAAATGTAAAATAGTTATATATATATATATATATCCATGTCTTTTCAACTCCCTAGCCGTTGATGTATGCTTGTGTTAGCATTTTATTTTTCAACTAAAACAAAAACACCCAAAAAATACATTGAGTAAAATCTGAATCTACCTTTGCTTATTTGCATTTTCTTTGGCGACAACCCTGTTTAGTTTAGTTTTACTTTCTTGCATTCATCACCCGAAACGTGTTACCTAGCATTAGCCGAGCATAGTCGCTGTCGCCTAGTCCCTGTGGGAACACGACACTCGCAGATTTGGGCGAAATACCCTACTGTACTTACAATTGATCATTTTGTCGCCGTTGCCGGGGATTAGCGTCATGCGATTTTGTTAGGCTATAGACTAGGTTTTTCTTCTTTTTCTAGTTTGTGCCATATATTTGTGATATATCTCTAACCACTAACCCCTGTTCTAGCTAGTATCTTTTTGTTTTCTTTTCCTTTTGCAGGTTAGAGCTATCTACTCGATTATGGCATATTATTCAGATTGTCTCAGAGATGCGAGGAACACTACAAACAGCACGGAAACTATTCGAGAACTGATAAGTAAGATTTCCCATCGATTAGATGATTTAGCTCAGCAGCGAGAAGTAGTTTTTGAGGATAGGCCTAGCTCTTATGATCCTTATTCTAGAGGTCATCCTTATGTTGCTCCTACGTGCCATATTTGTGGATTTCAGGGCCATTCACCCGTTGAATGTCAGCATGGTTACTCTCACTCTCCCGATTGTTATGGCATGAGCTTCGCCCCATAGCCAGCTCATACCAAAACAATTACTCACATGGGTGGCCTGAAAACCAGAATATGGCATATAGGAACAACAACCCTGAGATCTCACGGTTTGCTTCTAGTAATCATATGCAGGGATTTAGTTATGAAGAGGAGAGCAACAACTATGCACCACAACAATTGTATTCACCTCCTACTCATATACCTCAACACCAGGAGATGTTGCCAATGGAGTTAAATGGTCCTCCATTTGGTCAACCAACACCTTCAACACAAGTGCCCACACAAGATGATTTTGATGATATAGACAAGCTCACATTGCTTAGTCTCGAGTTCACTTGGAGTGCCGAAGATGATCCTATTAGGAAGGTTATACTAGAGGAAATGAAGAAGATCAAGAGTGGAAAAGAGCTAGTGGAAGAAGTAAGGAAGATTGAGAAGAACATCAACGCTGGCAGTACTATCTCTTCCCTCCTTGAGTTGAGTGTTGCTGGGATATCCCTTGAGGTGTGTGAGGTTCCAACACCTTCACATTCAGTTGAGCAAGATAGCGAGAGTCTAGAGGAAGAGATACTTCAGATCCAAGAAGAAATTCTTGAAGCCAAGGCACAACATGATCCAGAGCTCGAATACCCAAATGAACAAGTTGAAGATCCAATGTCTACCACTCCCGAAGAAGGAGAAGAAGTTGTTGTAGTTGAAGATGAAGAACCAGAAATTCATTTGCCTATTGTCATACAAGAGCGTGATGTAGCAGGTTTATCTAATCCTCTTGATGACATGCGTCCATATGATCTGTTTGCCACTATTTTGCATTGCATGATACCATCAATTAAGCTAGACTTGAAAAAAATGTTTGCTTGAACATGATCATACATACTCTGTTATTGACATTTCTCTCATTTATGATGATGACACTTATTTTCCTCATGCTAGACCTATGCTTAATGATAAATATCATCCTCATGTTAGTATTGCGCGTGCTAATTTCTATCATACTCGTCATTTTCTGTATTCCTATGCTTATACAATTGGATATTCGATTGACGACTTAGAGGGCATCTACCCTATCACTTGTAGTCGTTGTTTGTGTGAGTCCTATTTCAGGTTTCTGCTTGTGCATGAATCAATACATGCTGACCAGGTTCGAGGTGACATCCCTTGGGATCCCGGTGGAGTCAGGGCATGGCGATGAGGAGAAGCAAGGGGCACACATGAAGAAGAGTGAAGCTGGAGCATGCACGAGGAAGCAAAGGAGAAGAGCTGCAGCATAGAGAGTGATCAAGCGAGTGCTACATGATCAAAGCCCGGTGAGATGTTTCATGACCCCAATCTGAATATATCATCCATTGATAATGCTGAAATCATTTGATATTTGAGTTGCTTAAGCCATTTCTTAAATGATATCCCACTGAATTTTATTTGACATTGAGGGAGTCCTGGATTAGGGGGTCTCCGGATAGCCGGACTATCTCCATTGGCCGGACTGTTAGACTATGAAGATACAAGATTGAAGACTTCGTCTCGTGTATGGATGGGACTCTACTTGGTGTGGAAGGCAAGCTAGGGAATACGTATATGGATATCTCCTCCTTTGTAACCGACCTTGTGTAACCCTAACCCTCTCCGGTGTCTATATAAACCGAAGGGTTTTAGTCCGTAGGACAACAATCACAACATACAATCATACCATAGGCTAGCTTCTAGGGTTTAGCCTCTCTGATCTCGTGGTAGATCTACTCTTGTAACACCCATATCATCAATATTAATCAAGCAGGACGTAGGGTTTTACCTCCATCAAGAGGGCCCGAACCTGGGTAAAACTTCGTGACCCTTGCCTCCTGTTACCATCCAGCCTAGACGCACAGTTCGGGACCCCCTACCCGAGATCCGTCGGTTTTGACACCGACATTGGTGCTTTCATTGAGAGTTCCGCTGTGCCGTCGCCACCAGGAAGGATGTCTCGTCCCGTCTTTAAAGACGGCACTATCGCTGACGGAGCTCTGGCTATCGGCCAAACTCTCCGGCTAGGTGGTTTTCTTATGACCGCCTGTTCGGCCGCTGCGCCGACGATGACTTCTCGGGTCATCAAAAGCAATCTTCACGTCAAGTCGGAACTCGCCGAGCAGTTAGATCCAATGGAGCTCTCTTCCCTAAACGAGCTCTTGGATCGCATCGCCGCCCTGGGAGTCGCTACAGAGTACGATCAGGTTGGGCCTAAACCCGATCTAAGAGAAATTAACTCTCCCCAGGTCACCCATCATGTTGCAGTGGTGGAAGAACAATGCGACAACCCTTCATCCATCTTAAGGACTAGCTACGTCCGGATTCCCGATCCCTCCAAGCCGGATACCCGCAAAGGGGAGGATGTCACTCAAAGCCTGAACCGAGAATCAGGCAGCGGGCTAGATTTACCGGAAAACATCCAAGAATCCAAACTTTCAAGTTCGGAAACTCCTTGGCCACCGAGCCTCAGATTGGGTGAGGATTCGGATTCAATTCCACCCACCCACCCACATATACGCGATCTATCCCAAATCAGGCAAGGGCCCAAAGAAACAGTACACTATTACTAGGCCAGATTCCTCCTGGTCAAGAACAGGATAAAGGACTGCCACGAGGAAGACGCAATTTCATTCTTCTACAATAATTGCACGGACAAGGGAATCCTCAAAGCCATAAGTCGTTGCGAAATTACACGCTTTGCCGACTTGGTGTCCATAGTACGAAAGTACTGTGCGATGGAAAGTGCCTGGAAAACTGAAATAAAATTTTGGGATAATCCGGCCCTGAATACAAACCCAGTCCGAAATAAAAGGGTGCATTATCAAAATACACCTGGGTAAACTACCAAAAAGCAAAAGCCCTCTACGGGGCAAGGAACCGTACTGGAGGGATGGCTCAACAGACCTTGCAGAATTCATAGTACAGCGGAAACATAGCCCGAGTACCAGCTGAAGGAAATATGCCCTAGAGGCAATAATAAAGTTATTATTTATTTCCTTATATCATGATAAATGTTTATTATTCATGCTAGAATTGTATTAACCGGAAACATAATACATGTGTGAATACATAGACAAACAGAGTGTCACTAGTATGCCTCTACTTGACTAGCTCGTTAATCAAAGATGGTTATGTTTCCTAACCATGAACAAAGAGTTGTTATTTGATTAACGAGGTCACATCATTAGTTGAATGATCTGATTGACATGACCCATTCCATTAGCTTAGCACCCGATCGTTTAGTATGTTGCTATTGCTTTCTTCATGACTTATACATGTTCCTATAACTATGAGATTATGCAACTCCCGTTTACCGGAGGAACACTTTGGGTACTACCAAACGTCACAACGTAACTGGGTGATTATAAAGGAGTACTACAGGTGTCTCCAATGGCAGATGTTGGGTTGGCGTATTTCGAGATTAGGGTTTTGTCACTCCGATTGTCGGAGAGGTATCTCTGGGCCCTCTCGGTAATACACATCACATAAGCCTTGCAAGCATTATAACTAAGATGTTAGTTATGAGATGATGTATTACGGAACGAGTAAAGAGACTTGCCAATAACGAGATTGAACTAGGTATTGGATACCGACGATCGAATCTCGGGCAAGTAACATACCGATGACAAAGGGAACAACGTATGTTGTTATGCGGTCTGACCGATAAAGATCTTCGTAGAATATGTAGGAGCCAATATGGGCATCCAGGTCCCGCTATTGGTTATTGACCGGAGACGTGTCTCGGTCATGTCTACATTGTTCTCGAACCGTAGGGTCCGCACGCTTAATGTTACGATGACAGTTATTATGAGTTTATGCATTTTGATGTACCGAAGGTAGTTCGGAGTCCCGGATGTGATCACGGACATGACGAGGAGTCTCGAAATGGTCGAGACATAAAGATTGATATATTGGAAGCCTATGTTTGGACATCGGAAGTGTTCCGGGTGAAATCGGGATTTTACCGGAATACCGGGAGGGTTACCGGAACCCCCCGGGAGGCAAATGGGCCTATTGGGCCTTAGTGGAAAAGAGAAAAGGGGCAGCCCATAGCTGGCCGCGCGCCCCCCCTTCCCCAAGTCCTATTAGGACTAGGAGAAGGGGCCGGCCCCCCTCTCTCTCCTTTTCCCCTTGGGAGTCCTAGTTGGAATAGGATTGAGGGGGGGAGTCCTACTCCCGGTAGGAGTAGGACTCCTCCCGCGCCCTCTCCTTGGCCGGCCGAACCCCTCCCCCTGCTCCTTTATATACGGGGGCAGGGGGCACCCTAAAGACACACAAGTTGATCATTGTTGATCGTTCCTTAGCCGTGTGCGGTGCCCCCTGCCACCAAATTCCACCTCGGTCATATCGTTGTAGAGCTTAGGCGAAGCCCTGCGTCGGTAGAACATCAAGATCGTCACCATGCCGTCGTGCTGACGGAACTCTTCCTCCACGCTTTTCTGGATCGGAGCCCAAGGATCGTCATCGAGCTGAACGTGTGCTAAGAACTCGGAGGTGCCGGAGTAACGGTGCTTGGATCGGTCGGATCGGGAAGAAGACGTACGACTACTTCCTCTACGTTGTGTCAACGCTTCCGTTGCGATCTACAAGGGTACGTAGATCAGACTCTCCCCCTCGTTGCTATGCATCACCATGATCTTGCGTGTGCGTAGGAAAATTTTCGAAATTACTACGTTCCCCAACAGTGGTATCAGAGCCTAGGTTTTATGGTTTGATGTTATTTGCACGAGTAGAACACAAGTGAGTTGTGGGCGATACAAGTCATACTGCCTACCAGCATGTCATACTTCGGTTCAACGGTATTGTTGGACGAGATGATCCGGACCAACCTTACGCGTACTCTTACGCGAGACCGGTTCCCTCGACGTGTTATGCACACAGATGGCTTGCGGAAGACTGTCTCTCCAACTTTAGTTGAAACAAGTGTGGCTACGCCCGGTCCTTGAGAAGGTTAAAACGGAGTCTATTTGACAAACTATCATTGTGGTTTTGATGCGTAGGTGAGATGAGTTCTTACTTAAGCCCGTAGCAGCCACGTAAAACTTGCAACAACAAAGTAGAGGATGTCTAACTTGTTTTTGCAGGGCATGTTGTGATGTGATATGGTCAAGGCATGATGCTGATTTTATTGTATGAGATGATCATGTTTTGTAACCAAGTTATCGGCAACTGGCAGGAGCCATATGGTTGTCGCTTAATTGTATGCAATGCAATCGCGATGTAATGCTTTACTTTATTACTAAGCGGTAGTGATAGTCGTGGAAGTATAAGATTGACGAGACGACAACGATGCTACGATGGAGATCAAGGTGTCGCGCCGGTGACGATGGTGACCATGACGGTGCTTCGGAGATGGAGATCACAAGCACAAGATGATGATGGCCATATCATATCACTTATATTGATTGCATGTGATGTTTATCCTTTTATGCATCTTATCTTGCTTTGATTGACGGTAGAATTATAAGATGATCTCTCACTAAATTATCAAGAAGTGTTCTCCCTGAGTATGCACCGTTGCCAAAGTTCGTCGTGCCCAGACACCACGTGATGATCGGGTGTGATAAGCTCTACGTCCATCTACAATGGGTGCAAGCCAGTTTTGCACACGCAGAATACTCAGGTTAAACTTGACGAGCCTAGCATATGCAGATATGGCCTCGGAACACAGAGACCGAAAGGTCGAGCGTGAATCATATAGTAGATATGATCAACATGACGATGTTCACCATTGAAAACTACTCCATCTCACGTGATGATCGGTTATGGTTTAGTTGATTTGGATCACGTGATCACTTAGAGGATTAGAGGGATGTCTATCTAAGTGGGAGTTCCTAAGTAATTTGATTAACTGAACTTAAACTTATCATGAACTTAGTACCTGATAGTATCTTGCTTGTTTATGTTGATTGTAGATAGATGGCTCGTGCTGTTGTTCCGTTGAATTTTAATGCGTTCCTTGAGAAAGCAAAGTTGAAAGATGATGGTAGCAATTACACGGACTGGGTCCGTAACTTGAGGATTATCCTCATTGCTGCACAGAAGAATTACGTCCTAGAAGCACCGCTGGGTGCCAGGCCTGCTGCTGGAGCAACGCCAGATGTTATGAACGTCTGGCAGAGCAAAGCTGATGACTACTCAATAGTTCAGTGTGCCATGCTTTACGGCTTAGAATCGGGACTTCAACGACGTTTTGAACGTCATGGAGCATATGAGATGTTTCAGGAGTTGAAGTTGATATTTCAAGCAAATGCCCGAATTGAGAGATATGAAGTCTCCAATAAGTTCTATAGCTGCAAGATGGAGGAGAATAGTTCTGTCAGTGAGCATATACTCAAAATGTCTGGGTATAATAATCACTTGATTCAGATGGGAGTTAATCTTCCAGATGATTGCGTCATTGACAGAATTCTCCAATCACTGCCACCAAGCTACAAGAGCTTCGTGATGAACTATAATATGCAAGGGATGAACAAGACTATTCCCGAGCTCTTCGCAATGCTGAAAGCTGCGGAGGTAGAAATCAAGAAGGAGCATCAAGTGTTGATGGTTAACAAAAGCACTAGTTTCAAGAAAAAGGGCAAAGGGAAGAAGAAGGGGAACTTCAAGAAGAACAGCAAGCAAGTTGCTGCTCAGGAGAAGAAACCCAAGTCTGGACCTAAGCCTGAAACTGAGTGCTTCTACTGCAAGCAGACTGGTCACTGGAAGCGGAACTGCCCCAAGTATTTGGCGGATAAGAAGGATGGCAAGGTGAACAAAGGTATATGTGATATACATGTTATTGATGTGTACCTTACTAGAGCTCGCAGTAGCACCTGGGTATTTGATACTGGTTCTGTTGCTAATATTTGCAACTCGAAACAGGGACTACGGAATAAGCGGACGCTAGCAAAGAACGAGGTGACGATGCGCGTGGGAAACGGTTCCAAAGTCGATGTGATCGCGGTCGGCACGCTACCTCTACATCTACCTTCGGGATTAATTTTAGACCTAAATAATTGTTATTTGGTGCCAGCGTTGAGCATGAACATTATATCTGGATCTTGTTTAATGCGAGACGGTTATTCATTTAAATCGGAGAATAATGGTTGTTCTATTTATATGAGTAATATCTTTTATGGTCATGCACCTTTGAAGAGTGGTCTATTCTTGTTGAATCTCGATAGTAGTAATACACATATTCATAATGTAGAAGCCAAAAGATGCAGAGTTGATAATGATAGTGCAACTTATTTGTGGCACTGTCGTTTAGGTCATATCGGTGTAAAGCGCATGAAGAAACTCCATACTGATGGGCTTTTGGAACCACTTGATTATGAATCACTTGGTACTTGCGAACCGTGCCTCATAGGCAAGATGACTAAAACACCGTTCTCCGGTACTATGGAGAGAGCAACAGATTTATTGGAAATCATACATACCGATGTATGTGGTCCGATGAATATTGAGGCTCGTGGCGGATATCGTTATTTTCTCACCTTCACAGATGATTTAAGCAGATATGGGTATATCTACTTGATGAAACATAAGTCTGAAACATTTGAAAAGTTCAAAGAATTTCAGAGTGAAGTTGAAAATCATCATAACAAGAAAATAAAATTTCTACGATCTGATCATGGAGGAGAATATTTGAGTTACGAGTTTGGTGTACATTTGAAAAATTGTGGAATTGTTTCACAACTCACGCCACCCGGAACACCACAGCGTAATGGTTTGTACGAACGTCGTAATCGTACTTTACTAGATATGGTGCGATCTATGATGTCTCTTACTGATTTACCGCTATCGTTTTGGGGTTATGCTTTAGAGACGGCCGCATTCACGTTAAATAGGGCACCATCAAAATCCGTTGAGATGACGCCTTATGAACTATGGTTTGGCAAGAAACCAAAGTTGTCGTTTCTTAAAGTTTGGGGCTACGATGATTATGTGAAAAAGCTTCAACCTGATAAGCTCGAACCCAAAGCGGAGAAATGTGTCTTCATAGGATACCCAAAGGAAACTGTTGGGTATACCTTCTATCACAGATCCGAAGGCAAGACATTCGTTGCTAAGAATGGATCATTTCTAGAGAAGGAGTTTCTCTCGAAAGAAGTGAGTGGGAGGAAAGTAGAACTTGACGAGGTAACTGTCCCTGCTCCCTTATTGGAAAATAGTACATCACAGAAAACTGTTTCTGCGACACCTATACCAATTAGTGAGGAAGCTAATGATGATGATCATGAAACTTCAGGGCAAGATACTACTGAACCACGTAGATCAACCAGAGTGAGATCCGCACCAGAGTGGTACGGCAATCCAGTTCTGGAAGTCATGCTACTAGATCATGATGAACCTACGAACTATGAAGAAGCGATGGTGAGCCCAGATTCCGCAAAGTGGCTTGAGGCCATGAAATCTGAGATGGGATCCATGTATGAGAACAAAGTATGGACTTTGGTTGACTTGCCCAATGATCGGCAAGCAATTGAGAATAAATGGATCTTCAAGAAAAAGACTGACGCTGACGGTAATATTACTGTCTATAAAGCTCGACTTGTCGCAAAAGGTTTTTGACAAGTTCAAGGGGTTGACTACGATGAGACCTTGTCACCCGTAGCGATGCTTAAATCCGTCAGAATCATGTTAGCAATTGCCGCATTTTATGATTATGAAATATGGCAGATGGATGTCAAAACTGCATTCCTGAATGGATTTCTGGAAGAAGAGTTGTATATGATGCAACCAGAAGGTTTTGTCGATCCAAAGGGAGCTAACAAAGTATGCAAACTCCAGCGATCCATTTATGGACTGGTGCAAGCATCTCGGAGTTGGAATAAACGCTTTGATAGTGTGATCAAAGCATTTGGCTTTATACAGACTTTTGGAGAAGCCTGTATTTACAAGAAAGTGAGTGGGAGCTCTGTAGCATTTCTGATATTATATGTGGATGACATATTGCTGATTGGAAATGATATAGAATTTCTGGATAGCATAAAGGGATACTTGAATAAAAGTTTTTCGATGAAAGACCTCGGGGAAGCTGCTTACATATTAGGCATAAAGATCTATAGAGATAGATCAAGACACTTAATTGGACTTTCACAAAGCACATACCTTGACAAGATTTTGAAGAAGTTCAAAATGGATCAAGCAAAGAAAGGGTTCTTGCCTGTGTTACAAGGTGTGAAGTTGAGTCAGACTCAATGCCCGACCACTGCAGAAGATAGAGAGAAAATGAAAGATGTTCCCTATGCTTCAGCCATAGGCTCTATCATGTATGCAATGCTGTGTACCAGACCTGATGTGTGCCTTGCTGTAAGTTTAGCAGGGAGGTACCAAAGTAATCCAGGAGTGGATCACTGGACAGCGGTCAAGAACATCCTGAAATACCTGAAAAGGACTAGGGATATGTTTCTCGTATATGGAGGTGACAAAGAGCTCACCGTAAGAGGTTACGTTGATGCAAGCTTTGACACTGATTCGGACGATTCTAAATCGCAAACCGGATACGTGTTTACTTTAAACGGTGGAGCTGTCAGTTGGTGCAGTTCTAAACAAAGCGTCGTAGCGGGATCTACATGTGAAGCGGAGTACATAGCTGCTTCGGAAGCAGCAAACGAAGGAGTCTGGATGAAGGAGTTCATATCCGATCTAGGTGTCATACCTAGTGCATCGGGTCCAATGAAAATCTTTTGTGACAATACTGGTGCAATTGCTTTGGCAAAGGAATCCAGATTTCACAAAAGGACCAAACACATCAAGAGACGCTTCAACTCCATCCGGGATCTAGTCCAGGTGGGAGACATAGAGATTTGCAAGATACATACGGATCTGAATGTTGCAGACCCGTTGACTAAGCCTCTTCCACGAGCAAAACATGATCAGCACCAAGGCTCCATGGGTGTTAGAATCATTACTATGTAATCTAGATTATTGACTCTAGTGCAAGTGGGAGACTGAAGAAATATGCCCTAGAGGCAATAATAAAGTTATTATTTATTTCCTTATATCATGATAAATGTTTATTATTCATGCTAGAATTGTATTAACCGGAAACATAATACATGTGTGAATACATAGACAAACAGAGTGTCACTAGTATGCCTCTACTTGACTAGCTCGTTAATCAAAGATGGTTATGTTTCCTAACCATGAACAAAGAGTTGTTATTTGATTAACGAGGTCACATCATTAGTTGAATGATCTGATTGACATGACCCATTCCATTAGCTTAGCACCCGATCGTTTAGTATGTTGCTATTGCTTTCTTCATGACTTATACATGTTCCTATAACTATGAGATTATGCAACTCCCGTTTACCGGAGGAACACTTTGGGTACTACCAAATGTCACAACGTAACTGGGTGATTATAAAGGAGTACTACAGGTGTCTCCAATGGCAGATGTTGGGTTGGCGTATTTCGAGATTAGGGTTTTGTCACTCCGATTGTCGGAGAGGTATCTCTGGGCCCTCTCGGTAATACACATCACATAAGCCTTGCAAGCATTATAACTAAGATGTTAGTTATGAGATGATGTATTACGGAACGAGTAAAGAGACTTGCCAGTAACGAGATTGAACTAGGTATTGGATACCGACGATCGAATCTCGGGCAAGTAACATACCGATGACAAAGGGAACAACGTATGTTGTTATGCGGTCTGACCGATAAAGATCTTCGTAGAATATGTAGGAGCCAATATGGGCATCCAGGTCCCGCTATTGGTTATTGACCGGAGACGTGTCTCGGTCATGTCTACATTGTTCTCGAACCGTAGGGTCCGCACGCTTAACGTTACGATGACAATTATTATGAGTTTATGCATTTTGATGTACCGAAGGTAGTTCGGAGTCCCGGATGTGATCACGGACATGACGAGGAGTCTCGAAATGGTCGAGACATAAAGATTGATATATTGGAAGCCTATGTTTGGACATCGGAAGTGTTCCGGGTGAAATCGGGATTTGACCGGAATACCGGGAGGGTTACCGGAACCCCCCGGGAGGCAAATGGGCCTATTGGGCCTTAGTGGAAAAGAGAAAAGGGGCAGCCCATAGCTGGCCGCGTGCCCCCCTTCCCCAAGTCCTATTAGGACTAGGAGAAGGGGCCGGCCCCCCTCTCTCTCCTTTTCCCCTTGGGAGTCCTAGTTGGAATAGGATTGAGGGGGGGAGTCCTACTCCCGGTAGGAGTTGGACTCCTCCCGCGCCCTCTCCTTGGCCGGCCGAACCCCTCCCCCTGCTCCTTTATATACGGGGGCAGGGGGCACCCCAAAGACACACAAGTTGATCATTGTTGATCGTTCCTTAGCCGTGTGCAGTGCCCCCTGCCACCAAATTCCACCTCGGTCATATCGTTGTAGAGCTTAGGCGAAGCCCTGCGTCGGTAGAACATCAAGATCGTCACCACGCCGTCGTGCTGACGGAACTCTTCCTCGACGCTTTGCTGGATCGGAGCCCAAGGATCGTCATCGAGCTGAACGTGTGCTAAGAACTCGGAGGTGCCGGAGTAACGGTGCTTGGATCGGTCGGATCAGGAAGAAGACGTACGACTACTTCCTCCACGTTGTGTCAACGCTTCCGTTGCGATCTACAAGGGTACGTAGATCAGACTCTCCCCCTCGTTGCTATGCATCACCATGATCTTGCGTGTGCGTAGGAAAATTTTCGAAATTACTACGTTCCCCAACACCAGCCTCACTGGTCCTCAGTCCAATTGTGGACGGCTTTCGACTCACCAAGGTACTCATGGACGGCGGCAGCGGATTAAACCTCATCTATGAGGAAACTCTTCAAAAGATGGAAATAGACTGGAGACGCATTAAGCAAAGCAGCACAACCTTTAGAGGAATCATCCCTAGTCGGGAAGCACGCTGCACTAGAAAAATCACACTAGACGTGGTATTCGGCACGCCGGATAATTACAGGTCCGAAGAAATTACATTCCAAGTGGCCCCGTTCAGCAGCGGATACCATGCTCTGTTAGGGCGGGAGGCGTTTACAATCTTCCAAGCCATACCCCATTACGGGTACATGAAGATCAAAATGCCCGGGCCCAACGGAACCATCACTCTTGTTAGTGATCCGGACATAGCACTCCGCGCCAAAAATAAGACAGCTACACTGGCCCTTGAGGCACTATCTGAAGCCCTAGCGGCCGAAGAACTAACTACGCTGCGCTCCACCGTGAACAGGGATGATGTGATACTCGATAAAAGATCCAAGTCCACCTCCTTTAAGCCGGCGGACGAAATAGTCAAATTCCAAGTCCATCCAACGGACCCTACAAAAACAGCTTCCATCGGGGCACAATTAAACCCTGATGTCGACGCCGCACTGCAAGAGTTCCTACGCGAGAACTGGGACATTTTTGCCTGGCACCCTTCAGACATGCCAGGAATCCCATGCAGGCTGGCTGAACACAGCCTAAATATCCTAAAAGGATTCAAGCCAGTCAAGCAGGCTCTTCAACGTTTCTCCGAACCTAAAAGACAAGCCATGGGAGAGGAACTAGCCAAGCTATTGGAGGCCGGATTCATCAGAGACATAAAACATCCGGACTGGCTAGCAAACCTGGAGATGGTACCAAAGAAGGACAAATCCTGGCGCTTGTGCGTCGATTTTAAGGACCTTAACAAGGCCTGCCCAAGGGATCCCTTCCCCCTCCCCCACGTCGATCAAATCATCGATGCTACCGCAGGACACGATTCATTGTGTTTCCTCGACGCATACTCCGGCTACCATCAAATCAAAATGGCAGAGCCAGACCAAGCCGCAACGGCATTCATCACACCATACGACCCATTCTGCTTCAACACAATGCCCTTCAGTCTAAAAAACACCGTTGCAACATATCAGCGCATGATTCAGACATGCCTGGCAAACCAGATCGGCAAAACAGTGGAGGCATACATGGATGACATGGTCGTTAAAACCAAGCATGTCGAAACTCTAGTAGACGACTTGAGGCTCACATTCGACAACCTCCGAACATATGACATCAAGCTCAATCCGAAAAAAAATGCATTTTCGGCGTACCAGCAGGAAAACTCCTGGGATTCATTGTCTCCAGTAGAGGTATTGAAGCTAACCCGGCCAAAATTTGAGCGTTGTAATAGTTGGCTACCCCAACAGACCTCAAACAAATACAAAAAATTAACTGGATGTGTGGCGGCTCTAAGCCGCTTTATCTCCCACTTGGGAGAAAAGGCATTACCCCTTTATCGCCTCCTCCGGCGCACCGAACACTTCGAGTGGAGGGACGCCGCCACGGGCGGACTCAACGAAATAAAGGCCATATTGGCAACGAACCCAGTCCTGGCCGCGCCAAACATTGGCGAACCAATGCTATTATACATTGCGGCAACTCATCAAGTAGTAAGCGCAGTGCTTATCGTCGAGCGAGAAGTGGACGGACACAAATTTCCCCTTCAAAAGCCGGTTTACTATGTGGCCACTGTTCTTACTCCATGCAAATCACGGTATCCGCATTATCAAAAGATAGCGCACGCGGTATTCATGGCATCCCGGAAGCTGAGTGTTCGATAATGGTAGCCTCGGAAGTACCACTTAACGATATTATAAACAACCGCGATGCGACGGGCCGGACTGCCAAATGGGCCATTGAGCTCCTCCCGTTCGACATAACTTACAAGCCATGGCGAGCTAAACAATCTCATACCGGACAAAAAACCCTAAGTGGTTTACCCAAACTGGATGATGACATGGACACGGTCAAAGGTGGTAATTGACCTGCAGGTGGGTCCCACTCGTTAGTTTTTTAAAAGAAACTAAATAAATAGAAGAAAAAAGGGGTGGTCCCCTACTGTAGCAGCAGCTGGTCACAGCGGCGGCGGCCGGTGCACGTGGAGCCGGCAGGCGGCCCGGCCGGCGCGGGGCGGGCGAAGACAGCGCGCCGAGCAGGGAAGGCCGGGCGCGGCCAGGCGCAGCGACATGGGCGCGGCCAGGCACAGCGACATGGGTGCGGCCAGTGCAGAGCGGCATGGGGCGCGGGCGGGGATGGCGGTGCAAGCTCGAGGGGCAGGCGGGGCGGCGCAGGCACACGGCCAGAGTGGCAACGGGGCGGATGGCGGCGGAGCCAACGCCGCGGAGGAGCGAGGCAAGGCGAGGCCGAGCGGGGTGCGGCGACCGGTGAGTGCAACCCGCGGGGGCGGCCGGGGACAATGACGCAAGCTCGGGGAGGAGGCGGGGCGGCGTAGGCGCGCGGCCAAAGCGGCGACGGGCCGGATAGCGGCGGAGTCGATGCCGCGGGAATGAGGCGAGGTCGGGCGGGGTGTGGCGACCGGAGAGAGAGAGAGAGAGAGAGAGAGAGAGAGAGAGAGAGAGAGAGAGAGAGAGAGAGAGAGAGAGAGAGAGACCTGACAAGGGGGCCTCACCAGGTCAAAACCGCCATTGACTAGTGCCACATCATCCATGGGTGGAGACAAACCAGCCAGGAGGATGTTTTGTCCGGTTTTGGTTTGTTTGGGGGATAGAAGAATCTGAAAAATAGATCAGGGGGTAAAGTGAACCACCCACTTTATTCTAGGTAGTAAAATGGACTTTTTTCTCAAAACTATTGTTTGTATTGTGTGTATCCCTCTCTATCTCTCTTATCTCACCCCGAAACCCTCGGAACCAATAGAGGTTGAATGGAGATGAACTCATATTTCCGAGACCGATGACTCAATTGGAGACGGGCCGATGGATTCAGAACATGGAAGATCACATGAATAATAACACTATAGCTGGAAAGGATATGACCCAACATGCTCTTCAGTGCTTTGAAAGAGGTGCTTCTACTTGGTGGAGGATGTACCAAACCATTAATGGATGGCAAAGAGTAACCACTTGGGAAGAATTTAAGTTGACTCTGCTAAAGTCTCGTCTTGAGTCCCAGAACTTGAAGCCTTATGGAAATGATATGAAGAAACCTTGTGCATGCAAGCTCTGTCGAGAAATAGGACACAAGCATGAAGAACACAAGGATGAATGCCCTCATTGTGAAGAAAGACACCCAGCTGAAGAATGCCCCACTACCCACTACCCTGCTCAGTGTCACATTTACCCCATGGTACAACGAACCATCCAGCAGAAGAAAGAAGCAATGAAAGGAGCCCTCATGGAAATTTTAGAAGAACCTGTGATGAAGGAAGAGGTGGAGGACACACCCTAAGAAGACCCAATTAAACCCTGCACCAAGTCATGCTATTCATGTGGAGAAGGACACATCTCCCAAAATTGTGTGTATGAGGATCTAGTAGAATTCCCGATAGAAGAAGTAGAGTGTGACTGAGGGAGTCCTGGACTAAGGGGTCCTCGGGCGTCCGGCCTATTATCCTTTGGGCCGGACTGATGGGCTATGAACACATGAAGGCCGAAGACTACACCGTGTCCGGATTGGACTCTACTTGGCGTGGAAGGCAAGCTTGGCGACCGAAGATTCATTCTTATGTAACTAACTCCATGTAAACCCTAGATCCCCTCGGTGTCCATATAAACCGAAGGGGATAGTCCGGAAAGGACACCACATATACTCATTACCATATTCATAGGCTAGAATTATAGGGTTTAGCCATTACGATCTCGTGGTAGATCAACTCTTGTAATACTCATATTCATCAAGATCAATCAAGCAGGAAGTAGGGTATTACCTCCAAAGAGAGGGCCCGAACCTGGGTAAACATCCTGTCCCCCGTCTCCTGTTACCATCGATCCTAGATTCACAGTTCGGGACCCCCTACCCGAGATCCGCCGGTTTTGACACCGACAGTGACCTACAGGAAATAGAAGCCCTGATTGGCATAGAAAAGTCTAGGAAGAGAAATAGATTGGATTCCAGGAAGGACCTGAGTCATATCACATGTTTCAGGTGCAACGATTCAGGGCACTGCTTCAGCAGTTGCCCAAAAAGAAAGCCCAGGACCCAAGGAGGCTATGTAATCACAAGGAAACCTCGGGGCTTTTCAGAAGTAATATGCTTCCGTTGTAATGAAGCAGGGCACTTTGCCCGAGATTGTCCCAATGAGGATATTAGTGTTAAATAGTGGAGTCTGTGAGAAATATAGTAGTAGTAGTGGGAACATTTATTTTATATTGAGGTGTTGAGTTGAGGCATGTAATGGAAGTGCAGGAGATTTTAATAATTGAGAATCAATAAAGTTAGCATCATTGGTACTGATTTGGATTTTATGAGTAGTTACTCTATGAAGAAAGATTTTGACCATTTTCGAGGATATGAGAAATATGGTGTAACACCCCGGATGTAATTTACCTTATCTGTACTCCAACTCTTGCCATTTCCGGCCTAAGTTATTTTATTTTCCTCGGGTTTGGGTTTTTGTCTCCGTGTGTTGTTGCCTTGTCATGCATCTCATATCATGTCATCTTGTGCATTGCATTTGCATACGTGTTCATCTCATGCATCCGAGCATTTTCCCCGTTGTCCGTTTTGCATTCCGGCGCTCCTATCTCCTCCGGTGGACCTTTCTACCTCTTTTCGTGTGTGGGGGTTAAACATTTCCGGATTGGACCGAGACTTTCCAAGCGGCCTTGGTTTACTACTGGTAGACCGCCTGTCAAGTTTCGTGCCATTTGGACTTTGTTTGATACTCCAACGGTTAACCAAGGGACCGAGAAGGCCTCGTTTGTGTTGCAGCCCAACACCCTTCATTTTGGCCCAAAGCCCACCCAAACCCTCTCCATCACCTAGATCATTCGATCACGATCGCGTGGCCGAAAACCGCACTCCATTTGGAGCTTCCTAGCTCCCTCTATGCCTATATAAAGACCCCCTTTCCAAAAATTTGGATCTCTCCCCCGAAACCCTAGCCCCCTTCTTCCTCCGTGCGCCGAACAACGTCCGCCGGCGCCGGACGTGTCCACTTCATCCGCCGCCGCCATGTGGCGTGCCTCCATTGGGAAGCGCCTCAGCCCCACTTCGCCGCACCCGCCGCCGGCCCGGGGCAGCCCAGCCGGGGCCCTCCAAGCCCATCGGCCGGGCCGCGCCGCCCGCAAGCTCCCGCACGCCTTCCTCCACCCAGCGCCGCCCCACTCTCCCCGCCGCCTCGCCGGAAGAGCTCGCCACCGACACGCTCCGGTCCCACCGTCCGGTCTCCAGCGCCACCGCTCGCTGGTGACCTCGCCGCCCTGGACCACCACCTCCTCCGGCGCCGACCTCGCCGCCCGCCGACGTCGGCAAGTTCCCCCCCCCCCCCCCGGCGAGTTCCTCCACACTCCGACCGCCACGAGCCACTATTCCGGCGTACCCCGATGATCTCCTCGGGAAGCGTGCAGATAAGGATCTGAAACTTCACCCGGTTGACTTTTATCCCCAGAAACCCTAGTTTTTTTGTGATGTTCATCATGTCGTAACTCTGCATTCGTAGCTCCGATTTGCGCGTGTAGCATATCAAAATGTTCGTCTCCACGAGTACATCATTTCATCTCATTGCATCATTTTCATTTGAGCTCATCTTGATGCCCGAAACGCTGTTGGAAGAGGGTTGTGTGGTTAATTTGTCAGATCTGTTGCATCTAATAGCTATTTGTCATTTTTGCCATGTTTAATGTGTGCATGATATGCTCCTGAGCTCTACATGAGTTTTGTTATATGCCATGCCATCTTTACATAGGTGCTTACCATGTATTTTTGTGATATGTGTTGTGACTAGCACAAGCTTGCAAAGTAGCGTATTCGGTAATGCTGATTTCAGGGACTTCGAATTTCTCTAAGTCCTTGTCCTGATTTTGTCATTATGCCATATGTTCATGTTGTTTCCAAGTGATCCGTGCCTCTTTTGAGGATGATCAGTAAGGATGATTTGTTAACATTGCGGTGCTCTATCCATCCATGTCTTTGTTTGCATTTATGCAGCACCCTAGCTTGAGTCAATCGAGCTCTACATTTGCTATTTCGTGAATCCTGGCAGATTGTTGACTTGTTAGCGATTTTGCCGAGGATGTTTCTATTGGTCTGTGCATGCTATGTTGTTGTTCTTGCCATGTCTAGCTTCTAGGACATGTACTCTTGATGGTTGTATGCTTAGTTTGTCATGCCATACTCTGTAGTGAGTGCATCAAGCTCGTGAACATGCCTACTCGTTTGCTGATTTGCATGCTCCAATTTTTCACAAAGTCTGTAATCTGATTATGTTTTTCCATGTTCACATGCTTGCAATTGTATTTTCTGATCCCTTTTGGCCCAAGGTCACTAAGGGACTTTTGTTAAGTGCTTTGAGTAGCTTCGTGCCATGCCTTGCTTTGCCATGTTAAGTTCCTATAGCATGTAGTTTTCATGCTCTAAAGTGTGCCACCTGATGTTAAATTCCAGACTTGTGTTAATTTCACTAAGTCTGAAACCTGTTATCATTTGCACTTTTGCCATGCTTGTTTGAACCTGTTAATGGATGAATTCACCGTAGCTCAGTGTTCATCTTTTGTCAAGCATCATGAGTGGATCCCTGCCATGTATTTTGTTGTCATGTTTGAGTGTTGTAGCATAATTATCTTGATGCTTTTAGATGGCTACTTGCTGATTATCGCAGACCGGTGCCATATTTGTTTTGCTTGCCTTTTCCAAACCGTGCATCTGATTCTGGTGATCTTTATATCGATTTCAACCGAAATCACCTCACCTTTCTAGTGGCACTCTTGGATTTCCAAGTTGAGGCCAGGTTCAATCATTCCTTGTCAAATCTTGCATATGCATCACATACCGCATCCCGCATAGCATACCATGTTTGCATCATGTTTGCTTGAGCATTGCACGTGGTTGATTGTGTTCATTTTGCTTGTTTGTCTTATTTGGGTAGACCCGGGAGACGAGTTCGCTAACGAGGAGCCCGTTGAGTTTGCTTACGAGGATCAAGTCAACTCTGACAACTTTGTAGGCAAGAAGATCATACCCTCGAAATCACTTCTATCTTTGCTTGCTAGATGCTCGCTCTTTTGCTATGCCTATGCTACGATGCCTACCACTTGCTTATCATGCCTCCCAAATTGCCATGTCAAACCTCTAACCCACCCATGTCCTAGCAAACCGTTGATTGGCTATGTTACTGCTTTGCTCAGCCCCTCTTATAGCGTTGCTAGTTGCAGGTGAAGATTGGAGATCGTTCCTTGTTGGAACATTGTTTATTATTGGGATATCACTATATTATATTGTTATATTAATGCACCTATGTACTTGGTAAAGGGTGGAAGGCTCGGCCTTTTGCCTAGTGTTATGTTCCACTCTTGCCGCCCTAGTTTCCGTCATATCAGTATTATGTTCCCGGATTTTGCGTTCCTTACGCGATTGGGTTATAATGGGAACCCCTTGACCGTTCGCCTTGAATAAAACTCCTCGAGCAATGCCCAACCTTGGTTTTACCATTTGCCACCTAGCCTCTTTTTCCCTTGGGTTTCCGGAGCCCAAGGGTCATCTTATTTAAACCCCCCCGGGCCAGTGCTCCTCTGAGTGTTGGTCCAAACAGAGCCACTTGCAGCGCCACCTCAGGGAAACTTGAGGGTTGGTTTTAGTTGTACGTAGTGTTCATCTGAGTGTGCCCTGAGAACGAGATATGTGCAGCTCCTATCGGGATTTGTCAGCACATTCGGGCGGCGTTGCTGGACTTGTTTTACCATTGTCGAGGATGTCTTGTAAAACCGGGATGCCGAGTCTGATCGGAATGTCTCGGGAGAAGGAATATCCTTCGTTGACCGTGAGAGCGTGTGATGGGCTAAGTTGGGACTCCCCTGCAGGGATTTAAACTTTCGAAAGCCGTGCCCGCGGTTATGGGCAGATGGGAATTTGTTAATGTCCGGTTGTAGATAACTTGAAACTTAACTTAATTAAAATGAATCAACCGCGTGTGTTACCGTGATGGTCTCTTCTCGGCGGAGTCCGGGAAGTGAACACGGTGTTGGAGTAATGCTTGACGTAGGTTGCTATAGGATCACTTCTTGATCATAGTTCTTCGTTCGTGCTTTGCCTTCTCTTCTCGCTCTCTTTTGCGAACAGGTTAGCCACCATATATGCTAGTCGCTTGCCGCAGCTCCACATATTACCTTGCCTTACCTATAAGCTTAAATAGTCTTGATCGCGAGGGTGCGAGATTGCTGAGTCCCCGTGACTCACAGTTTACTTCCAAAACCAGATGCAGGGACCGATGATACCGTTCCAGACGATGCGCTTGAGCTCAAGTGGGAGTTCGACGAAGACTCTCACTGTTACTATGTGTCTTTCCCAGATGATCAGTAGTGGTGCCCAGTTGGGGCGATCGGGGTCCGTGTCGCATGTTGGGGTTGATCTTTTATTTTGGTGCCGTAGTCGGACCATGAGTGTATTGGATGATTGTAATATTATTCATGTATTTGTGTGACATGGTGAGTGTAAGCCAACTATGTATCCTTTCCCCTTTTATATATTTACATGGGTTGTTGTGAAGATTACCTTACTTGCGACACTGCTTTCAATTCGGTTATGCCTCTAAGTCGTGCTTCGACACGTAGGAGATATAGCCGCATCGAGGGCGTTACAAGTTGGTAATCAGAGCCTTCCCCGACCTTAGGAGCCCCCTGCTTGATCGAATTATTGGCGTTTTGAGTCTAGAAAAATGTTTTGAGTCATTTAGGAATTATATATCAGAGTGTTTAGGAATTCTTTTTACTCCCCAGTCCCTTCATCGCTCTGGTAAGGCATCCTGACGTAGAGTTTTGACTCTTCTCTTCTCAAATTTCACTAAAAAAATTTAGTATCACACGGGTATCTTAGAATCGTTCCGATCGATTTGTGACGAGAACATTGTTCTTGGTGCCTCCTGTCATTTAGGGGTTGTGGCAGTGTCCTGGGGAGTTGAGCTCCAAGGTGTTGTCGTCACAATTTTATCGTTAAGATTCTGGAATACCTGAGTTTCGCCGACATCGAAAATCTCTTTTATGAAGTTGTTGGTGAGATAACCTCGACGCCACCCAGTACTGGGGCGGGAGTTCGGGATTATTGCCATAACTTGTATAACGGATGCTTTTCGAAGGTTGAGGTAGACGATTTCCGAAGTTTTTCTTGGTTATGTGTTGAAGGATGAATACAGCTGGATGTAGGATTTGCTAGATTAGGGTGAGATATTATGCTTCCCCTGTATCCCCAACACCTGATTGCATAACCGGAAAGGTTCGGCAGTTTCATAGGTGGGAATTCTTGTAGCTCTAGTTCTTCTTCCATGGATATTTGGTTTGACATTGGGTGATCCTTACCGAGTATTCATTATTGTTCCGTACCTTCTTCTTTTTCTTCTACCTCAAATTCTAAGTGGCTTCTCAATTTATGGATATGTGACCATTTCAATTGGAATGCATTCGTTCATTTTGTTCGGATGTGAAGACTATATGTTGCAATCTCAACCCGTTTGATTCAGCTTCGATATTTGTCTGTCAATGTGCTAATGGATGTCAACCTCTTCAGGATGGCTCCTCCAACGTGCACGACTCTGAATCCTAATCCGCCACCACCACCTCCACCTCCACCTCCGGAGGCATGGAAAACTGTGATGGCCGTTGTCGGTGTCAAAACCGGCGGATCTCGGGTAGGGGGTCCCAAACTGTGCGTCTAGGCCGGATGGTAACAGGAGGCAGGGAACACGATGTTTTACCCAGGTTCGGGCCCTCTCGATGGAGGTAAAACCCTACGTCCTGCTTGATTAATATTGATGATATGGGTAGTACAAGAGTAGATCTACCACGAGATCAAGAAGGCTAAACCCTAGAAGCTAGCCTATGGTATGATTGTTGTATATGGAGTTGATTGCCTATGGACTACAACCCTCCGGTTTATATAGACACCGGATAGGGTTAGGGTTACATAGAGTCGGTTACAATGGTAGGAGATCTCGAATATCCGCATCGCCAAGCTTGCCTTCCACGCCAAGGAAAGTCCCATCCGGACACGGGACGTAGTCTTCAATCTTGTATCTTCATAGTCCTGGAGTCCGGCTGAAGGTATAGTCCGGCTACCCGAACACCCCATAATCGAGGACTCCCTCAGTAGCCCCCGAACCAGGCTTCAATGACGATAAGTCCGGTGCGCAGATTGTTCGGCATTGCAAGGTGGGTTCTTCTCCCAATCCTGTGTACCTGTAGGAATAATGTCCGATTTTTGTAATGTATTGCTCCTTGGCTTCCACGCCCAATAATGGCCGTCTTCCACGTGTCAAACGAATGCGAAAAGCCGGGCGTTTTTACATCCACACCCCTAGCCATATAAACGAGCCGCCTATTTAACGGGATGGGGATTCAGGTTCAAACCACATCTTCTCCTCTCCGCGAGTTATCATCAGAGCGTTTCCAGCAAAGGTCCATTCCAACATGTCCAGCCGTCGCTGCTCCTCCCCTCGCCCCTCCGGTCCCAAACCCGGGGACTGGGAGAGTTGCACCATCCCGCATAGCGAGTTAGTGTCGCTTCAGGCCAAGGGATTTCTCCCCCAGGCATACATGGTCCCGGTCCGAGCCGGTCTCGCCACCTACAATGGCGGAAAACAAGCGGAGAGCACCCCCAATCCTTCTAAAGGAGAGCGGGTGTGCCTCGTCCCCTATATAATAAGGGGACTGGGATTTCCAATTCATCCATTTCTCCGCGGGCTTCTGGAGTTTTACGGTCTCCAGCTGCACGATCTCACGCCCGCCTCCGTATTACATATCGCGGGTTTCGTCGCCCTTTGTGAGCTATTTTTAGGCGTTGAGGCTCATTTCGCGCTGTGGAAGAGGTTACTCTGCCTGGTGCCCCGTTCTCAAGAGGGGTCTATCTACCAAGTGGGCGGAGCCGAAGTATGGCGCATCGCCGGGACCGGATACCTATCTGGAACCCCGAAGAAGGCGTTTGAGGACTGGCCTTCGGAATGGTTTTACATAGATGACGTCCCGCTATTGGACCCTATCCGGGTCGGTCTCCCTGAGTTCAACAATGCCCCATTGAAGAAACGCTTGAGCTGGCGTCCACGGAGCTCTCAGAGAGAAAGCGACAGAGACGTCCTTTACCTGATGGGTCGGATAAAACTGTTGGCTCATTCCGGACTAACCATGATTGGAGTCATGGCCGCATGCATGATGCGGGGGGTGCAGCCGCTTCAATATAGAGGCCACCTCATGTGGGATTTCAACGGGGAGGATGACGCCACCCGTTGCGGTCGTAAGGGGCCGGCCTCAGCCGCCGCCTTAGTAAAGATCTTATCCTCTTTGTACAAGGGAGAAAAGGAGGAATTCCTCCGCGTCAACCCGCGGGCCGGATTCAGTATGTACGATCCTCCAAGTTGGGTAAGTGAACAACTGCGCTTGCCCGTTTGTTTTATACTCCCACGGTTAGATAGGTAGTCTAACGACTTCAATGCAGGAACTGCGACAGGAGGTAAAGGATATAAACAGTCGTCCTCCACAGCCCGAGGACCCAGAAAGGTCCCTCAATCCGAACTCCGAAGAGGATCCGGATATATCGGTGGAGCTTATCGACGGGGTGTTCCATCAGCTAAGCAAGGACAATACCTTGGTAGCCATTACGGCGGATTACCCAGGGTTAATCCCGGCCTCCCAGGTGATAGAAACCGGGGTCTTATTCCCTTGAAAGAGATTCCACTCTCACGTATTCTGGTGTTTCTGACGACAACCGTGTTTTGCAGGGGAGATTTCCGAGGCAGGAGGCCGAACCTGCAGCGCCTAGCCAACAAGGGGCCGCAGGGCCCCGTGGGGCAAAAAGGAATGTAGTCCGGACTGAGATGCCGGCGCAAAGGTATAGCGCACCCTCTGTTTCCCTGGAGTTATTCTGTCAGGGCATATTAATGTTCATGCCATCTTCAGAACGAAGAGACCTCACCGGACTACATCCGGAGAGGTTGCCAATCGCGCCTCCATCAGCCAGGCTGCAACGTCTGGCCAGGAAGCGGAGGCGAGCACAAGGCGCGCACCGGACGCTCCTCCGACAGAGGATGCGGACAGGCTGTCTGCCACAAATTTTGAAGTGGAGAGTGCCATGAACCACAGGCGTCGCCGGACAGTTCTACGCGACGCTTGTTTCTCCCAAGAGGCTTTAAATGCCTTCAATTCGGGAGATGCGTACCTCCGTGCCGCTCAAAATGGTTTAGCCAGAGCCACGGAGCAGTATGTAAAAGACATACGGGTAAGAAAATTTTGGTTAAATATATATATATGCCAGTAGCCCCCGAGACTTGAAGCAGTTAGAGCAACTGATTTAAGGATCCTTTAATATGCAGGTTCTTACAGAGAAGAATACCGTACTATCCCATGAGCTGGAAAAGTGCAAGGCCCAACTAGAGGCCGCACTAGCCGCAGCAGAGGAGCCCAAAGAGACCCCCTCAGGTAAGATACACTTCGAAAGATTAGTATTGTGCGGTGTGGGTGCAAATCTGACAGATCATATTGCAGATGGCGCCGGACTCGATCCAGACAAGCAACAACTCTTACGCCGGCTAAAGGCCGGTGAGAGTGTGTTGACAAAGGTGAGGCGGGAGACGAATGATCTTCAGGATGCCAACACCAAGCTGGACGTCGAACTTAAAGATGTTCGTGGCCAGCTGTCGGACTCCACGAAAGAGAATCAGCGGCTTCGACGCGGCATATTTAGTAAGTGCTTGAATGAACTTTGAAAAAAGAGTTCGGCGAGGAAGTCGACTAACAGAGTAATGTCTGTAGGTATGCTCACAGGTCGTCCTGCAGAGGAGATGCCCGGTTCTACGGGTGACCTTCTTCCCGAACTCTTGCAACGGCATGAGCGAATTCGGCAGGCGATGTGAGGTATTGCCCAAGCCTTGTGGCATACCCACTCCGTGCCCGAGGGCCTTGGAGAACTTGCGGAGAAGCTGAAGGGAGCTCGGCGGCGCTTCCGATTGTGGAAGATATCGGCCTGCCGACAAGGTGCTAGGGAGGCCTGGGCCATGGTGAAGACCTGTTTTACGAAGTCTGACCCAAATCACATGGCCGAGGTCGGACCAGTGGGGCCTGATGGGAAGGAGATCCCTGTAAGCTTAGTATACGGCCATGTAGAGTTGGCCGCGAAGTATTCCCAGCAGGACTGTAAATTAGACAGCCTGTTAGATGGTATAGAAGAGGAATACAATCAGTCGGATGACTGTGTAATTTTGAATTGACATGTGTAATGCCATCTAGCCGGATTGTAGATCGTTTGTCGTTGCCGACCTTTTCACTTCAACCTCGGGACCTGACGGTCCGGAGTGTGTCCGAATACCCTAGCGGTTATATAAGAACCGGGGTATGCGTGGAGACCAGGCGTAGGGGTCATCAGTGCTTTATCAGACAAGTGCCCAACTAGTTATGTTATATTACATGGTTAGTAAGAAACATCTTCCAGAGAGAATAGTTCCGTTAAGGGTTCCTTTCGCTGGGAGGCATGCCCTAAGGTGCATGTCCGGACTGCGTGAAAAGACGCAAAAAAAGCATCTGGGGGCGCATAAAATGAGTAAAAAGATCATCTTTTATTTCACCGACCGAATATTCCCTTAAGAACGCTAGCTTTCAGCTTCACCCAGTCTGAGGTACACATCCGGCTGACCCGGCAGTAACAATCGCAGAGGTGCTCCCTTTACCGCCTAGCCGAACAATCGGGAACGTAGGGGTAAGCACAGGAGCCAGGCAACCCAGCTTGGCAAAAACTTAAGTCATATCGATGCATATAATGGTGAAGAAAAAGGTACATGCGGAAGTTTGACGCATGTGTTGGGCGTGAAGCCCGTATAAATAAGCTTCTATTAAAGAAGCCCCCAGGTTTAATGAGCGCGAGTGGCGCGTCACTATATGAGCCTTTAAGGGCTATCAAAGAAAAAATGGGGAGGAGAGAAATGTAAGACAGAAAAATGCAAAAAATAATGGACAGAGGAAGGAGATGAACACAGAGTCCGGCGGTAGGCATAGAATCTTCGGAGACGGGTTGCGTTCCACGGGTTCTGCTCGAGTCGGTTGTTCGACGCATCTCGCAGGCGGTACACCCCACCAGTCAGGACTTGGTCGATTATGAATGGACCTTCCCACTTGGGCTTGAGTTTGTCCTTTTTCTTATCCGGTAGGTGTAGAACTAGTTCGCCAACATTGTAATTTTTGGCCCGTACTTCTCTGCTTTGATATCTTCGGGCCTGCTATTGATAAAATGCGGAACGGGCTTTTGCCACGTCACGCTCCTCCTCCAAGGCGTCCAAGTTGTCCTGCCGATCGAGCTCGGCTTCTCTTTCTTCGTACATGCGCACTCTAAGTGAGTCATGAATTATGTCGCAGGGCAGAACTTCTTCTGCGCCGTACACCATAAAAATGGTGTGTATCCGGTGGTGCGATTTGGCGTGGTCCGCAGCCCCCATAGCACGGAGTCGAGCTCCTCTACCCAGTGCGTGTTAGATTCCTTGAGGGACCGCACTAGTCTGGGTTTAATGCCGCTCATGATAAGACCATTTGCACGTTCGACCTGGCCGTTGGTTTGTGGGTGATAGACGGAAGCATAATCGAGCTTGATGCCCATGTTTTTGCACCAGAGTTTTACCTCGTCGGCGGTAAAGTTTGTACCGTTATCGGTTATGATGCTGTGGAGGACGCCATAACGGTGTACAACCCCGGATATGAAGTCTATCATAGGTCTGGATTCGGCCATTTTAACAGGCTTGGCTTCTATCCATTTGGTGAACTTATCCACCATGACCAGTAAGTAGTTTTTCCTATGGGTTCCACCTTTAAGGGGTCCGACCATGTCAAGCCCCCAGACCGCAAAAGGCCAGGTGATGGGTATAGTTTGGAGTGCGGTGGGTGGCATATGGCTTTGCTTGGCAAAAAGTTGGCAACCAGTGCATTGTTGGACTAGGTCCTGAGCGTCTGCCCGGGCCGTCGGCCAATAAAAGCCTGTATAGAAGCCTTGCTAACAAGGGACCGAGCGGCGGCGTGGTGACCACCGAGTCCGGCATGAATTTCAGCCAGAAGGTTCCGCCCTTCCTCTTCGGAGATGCACCTTTGAAGGACTCCGGTAGTGCTTTTCTTAGAAAGCTCTCCCTCATGGACTCTATAGGCTTTAGATCGCCGCACTATGCAGCGGGCCTCGTTTTGGTCCTCTGGGAGTTCCTGCCTAGTAAGGTAGGCTAGGAATGGTTCTGTCCACGGGGCGATGACCGCCATTATTACGTGGGCTGAAGGTGTAATTTCGTTGGCAGAGCCTCCAATTGTGTCAGATTGTTCGGCGTCGAGTGGTGTGGCTGGGTTCGGGCTGTTGTTTGCGGGTTCCCCCTCCCATGCTACGGATGGCTTGAACAATCTTTCCAAAAAGATGTTGGGGGGGACTGCATCGCATTTTTCTCCGATGCGTGCTAGGACGTGCGCCGCTTGATTGTTTTCTCGGGCTATATGGTGAAACTCCAGCCCTTCGAACCGAGCTGACATTTTTAGGACGGCGTTGCGGTAAGCTGCCATTTCTGGGTCCTTGGTGTCGAAGTCTCCATTTATTTGCGATATCGCGAGGTTTGAATCCCCACGTACCTCTAGGCGCTGGATACCCATGGATACTGCTATCCGGAGGCCATGTAGGAGGGCCTCATATTCGGCTGCATTGTTGGAATCCGTGTACATGATCTGGAGCACATATTGGACTGTGTCTCCTGTTGGGGACGTCAAGACGACGCCGGCCCCCAGTCCGGCCAACATTTTGGAGCCGTCGAAATGCATAATCCAGTTTGAATATGTGCCATACTCTTTAGGAAGCTCAGCCTCCGTCTATTATGCGATGAAGTCGGCCAAAACTTGCGATTTAATAGCTCGCCGTGGCTCATAGGTTATATCGAACGGGAGAAGCTCGATGGCCCATTTTGCAATCCGGCCCGTTGCATCGTGGTTGTTGATGATATTGTTGAGTGGTACTTCCGAGGCTACTGTTATGGAACACTCTTGAAAGTAGTGTCATAGCTTCCGAGATGCCATGAATACCGCGTATGCAATCTTTTGATAATGCGGGTACCGTGATTTGCATGGAATGAGGACAGTGGACACGTAGTAGACCGGCCTTTGAAGGGGGAATTTTTTTCCGTCCGTTTCCTGCTCGACAATGAGCACTGCGCTAACAACTTGATGTGTTGCTGCAATGTACAATAACATTGGTTCGCCGGTGTTTGGCGCGGCCAGGACTGGGTTTGTTGCCAATATGGCTTTTATTTCATCAAGTCCGGCCATGGCGGCATCCGTCCACTCGAAGTGTTCGGTGCGCCGAAGGAGGCGATAGAGGGGTAGTGCCTTTTCTCCCAAGCGGGAGATGAAGCGGCTTAAAGCCGCCACGCATCCGGTTAATTTTTGTATTTGTTTAAGGTCCTTTGGGACATCCCATTGTGACAAAGCTCGGATCTTGGCTGGGTTTGCTTCAATTCCTCTACCGGATACAATGAAGCCCAAGAGCTTTCCGGCTGGAACGCCGAAGACGCATTTTTCTGGGTTGAGCTTGATGTCATATTTTCAGAGGTTATCGAATGTAAGCCTCAAGTCATCTACTAGGGATTCGAGATGTCTTGATTTGACGACCACATCATCCACATACGCCTCCACTGTTTTGCCGATTTGGTTTGCCTGACATGTCTGGATCATGCGCTGATATGTTGTGCCGGCGTTTTTCAGCCCGAAGGGCATTGTGTTGAAGCAGAATGGGTCGTATGGTGTGATGAATGCTGTTGTAGCTTGGTCTGATTCTGCCATTTTGATTTGATGGTAACCGGAGTATGCGTCAAGGAAACAGAACGAATCGTGTCCTGTGGTGGCATCGATAATTTGATCGATACGGGGGAGGGGGAAGGGATCCTTTGGGCAAGCCTTGTTAAGGTCTTTAAAATCGACACACAGGTGCCAGGATTTGTCCTTCTTTGGTACCATCACCAGGTTTGCTAGCCAGTCCAGATGTTTTATGTCTCTGATAAATTCGGCCTCCAAAAGCTTGGATAGCTCCTCTCCCATGGCCTGTCTCTTGGGTTCGAAAAAACGCCGAAGGGCTTGTTTGATAGGTTTAAATCCTTTTAGGATATTTAAGTTGTGTTCGGCCAGCCTGCGTGGGATCCCTGGCATGTTTGAAGGGTGCCAGGCGAAGATGTCCCAGTTCTCTCGTAGGAACTCTCGCAGTGCGGCGTCTACATCAGGGTTCAGTCGTGCCCCGATGGAAGCTATTTTATTGGGGTCCGTTGGATGGACCTAAAATTTGACTATTTCGTCAGCTGGCTTGAAGGATGTGGATTTGGATCTCTTGTCGAGTATCACATCATCCCTGTTAACCATGGAGCGCAGCGCAGTCAGTTCCTCAGCCGCTAAGGCTTCGGATAGCGCCTCAAGGGCTAATGCGGCCGTCTTGTTTTCGGCGCGGAGTGCTATGTCCGGATCACTAGCTAGAGTGATAATTCCGTTCGGCCCGGGCATCTTAAGCTTCATGTACCCGTAATGGGGTATTGCTTGGAAGATTGTGAATGCTTCCCGCCCTAGTAAAGTGTGATATCCGCTCTTAAACGGGGCCACCTGAAACGTGACTTCTTCGGACCTGTAATTATCCGGCGTGCCGAACACCACATCTAGTGTGATTTTTCCTGTGCAGTGCGCTTCCCGACTGGGGATTATTCCTCTAAAGGATGTGCTGCTTCGCTCGACGCGGTTCCAGTCTATTTCCATTTTTTAAGGGTTTCCTCATAAATGAGGTTCAGTCCGCTGCCTCCATCCATGAGCACCTTGGTGAGGCGAAAGCCGTCCACTATGGGACTAAGGACCAATGCGGCTGGTGCTCGGGCTGTTCGGAATCTAGGTTCATCACTTGAATTGAAGGTAATGGCAGTGTCGCTCCATGGATTTATTGTTGCAACTTGATAGGCTTCGACGAGGCTGCGGAGTGTTCTTTTTTGCACATTGTTTGATGCGAAAGTCTCGAAGACTGTGAGAACGGTACTGGTGTCCTTGGGCTGGCTTTCTGCGGCCTCCGGAATTAAGAGGTCCTCGCCGATTTTGGCCACCTGCCGGAGTATCCAACATGCTCTAAGGCTGTGAGTTGGTGTGGCGTCCTCTGTACTGTGAATTCTACAGGGTCCATCAAGCCATCTTTCCAGTACGGTTCCATGCCATGTAGAGGGTTTTGGCTTTTTGGTGTTTATCCCGAGTGTCCTATGATGATGCACCCTCTTAGTTCGGATGAGATTGCTATTCAAGGCCGGATTATCCTGAAATTTTATTTCGGTTTTCCAGGCGCTTTCCATCGCACGGTATTTTTGTACTATGGACACCAAGTCAGCGTAGCGTGTAATATCACAATGACTTACGGCGTTGAGGATTCCCTTGTCTGTGCAATTACTTCAGAAAATTGAGATTGCGTCTCCCTCGCGGCAATCCTTTATCCTGTTCATAACCAGGAGGAATCTGGCCCAGTAATGATGTACTGTTTCCTCGGGCCTCTGCTTGATTTGGGAGAGATCACTTATGATCGGGTGGACGGGTGTCGTTGAATCTGAAACCTCACCCAATCCAAGATTCGGAGGCCGAAGAGTTTCCGAACTCTGAAGTTCGGATTCTTGGGTGTTGTCCAATGAATCTGGCTCGTTGCCTGATCCTAAGCTCAGGTCTTGAGTTACATCCTCCCCTCCACGGGTATCCGGCTTGGAGGGGTCGGGAATTCGGACATAGCCAGTCCTTAAAATAGATGAAGGGTCGCCGCACTGCGCCTCTACCACGGCGACGTGGTGGGTGACTTGGGGAGAGTTAATTTCTCTTAGATCGGGTTTAAGCCCAACCTGGTCGTAATCCGTAGCGACCCCCAGGGCGGCGATGCGATCCAAGAGCTCGTTTATGGAAGAGAGCTCCATTGGATCTAGCTGCTCGCCGAGCTCCGAGCTGACGTGTAGGTTGCTTTTGATGACTCGAGAGGTCACCGTCGGCGCAACAGCCGAACAGGCGGTCATGAGGAAACCACCTAACCGGAGAGTTTGGCCGACAGCCAAGGCTCCCTTAGCAACGGCGCCGTCTTTAAAGACGGGAGGAGGCATCCTTCCTGATTGCGATGGTACAGAGGAACTCTCAATGATAGCACCAATGTCGGTGTCAAAACCGGCGGATCTCGGGCAGGGGGTCCCGAACTATGCGTCTAGGCCGGATGGTAACAGGAGGCAGGGAACACGATGTTTTACCCAGGTTCGGGCCCTCTCGATGGAGGTAAAACCCTACGTCCTGCTTGATTAATATTGATGATATGGGTAGTACAAGAGTAGATCTACCACGAGATCAAGGAGGCTAAACCCTAGAAGCTAGCCTATGGTATGATTGTTGTATATGGAGTTGATTGCCTACAGACTACAACCCTCCGATTTATATAGACACCGGATAGGGTTAGGGTTACATAGAGTCGGTTACAATGGTAGGAGATCTCGAATATCCGCATCGCCAAGCTTGCCTTCCATGCCAAGGAAAGTCCCATCCGGACACGGGACGTAGTCTTCAATCTTGTATCTTCATAGTCCTGGAGTCCGGCTGAAGGTATAGTCCGGCTACCCGAACACCGCCTAATCCAGGACTCCCTCAGCCGCTACCAATGCAAACACGCAGCTGATCATGCAACTTCTTCAAGAGCGCAACCAAGGGAACCAGGGCCACGGAAACAATCAGAATCAGTTTGCTACACTCAACCAGGTCCTTGCTAACCAGCCAAAGACCTTCAGCAATTGTGTTGAGGCAACAGACGCTGATGATTGGCTCGTGGACATATGCAAGAATTTCGAGTTGAGTAACGTCAGGCCTGAGGACTTTGTCAAGTTCGCCTCCTTCCAACTCAAAGACCAAGCTGCAGAATGGTTTCAGCAGTACAAAGATTCCAGAGGAGGCCGTGTGATTACCTGGGATGAATTCCGTCAAGACTTCAAAGCTCATCATATTCCTCAGAGCGTGGTTGAAAGCAAGCGTGAGGAATTCCGCAACCTGAAGCAAGGCTCTATGTCTGTCTACGAGTACAAAAAGATGTTTCAGAAGCTCGCCCGTTTTGCTAAGCAAGACGTCCTTGACGAGAAGAGCATGATATACCAGTTCACGGGTGGTCTCAGAGAAGAAATCCAGCTAGCTCTTGTCCTCTTTGAGCCCAAGAGGTACGATGAGTTTTACAACATGGCAATGAAGCAAGAGACTGCTCAACTGAAGTGCGATGCTTCCAAGAAGCGAGTCAGAGATGCTACTCCTTCTTCCTCAACTCAAGTGGCTAAGCAGCAGAAGTATTGGCTTCCTCCTCCTCCGTTCCGTCAGCCTTATCAGCAGAAGAGCAAAGGTGGCAGTGGATCTTCCCACCCACCCAACCCTGGCTTTCAGAACAAGACTTCGTCTCAAGCTCCAAGATCGAGTGCTCCACATCACCGTCCGCTCTCGGAGGTCACGTGCAACAAGTGCCAACAGAAGGGTCACTATGCCAACAAATGCTTCAATCAGAGGCGTCTCCCTCCTCCTCCTCCTCCTGTGAGATTGGCAAGTACAACTATGGTCAAGCATAACCCCAAGCACGCCAAGGTCAACTTGTTGAATGCTGCTCAGGCAGACGACTCGCCTGATGTCATCATGGGTAACCTTCCTATTAACGATGTTCCTGCAAAAGTTCTTTTTGACACTGGTGCATCGCTTTCTTTTATTTCAAGACCATTTGTTGCCAAGCATGATTTTGTGACCGAAAGGATTCCTTTCCCGTTGAAGATTGTGTCCCCGGGAAAGCAAATGACTTCTAACAATTACGTCCCGGATGTCTCTATCACGTTGGGCGACTACAAGTTTCTGTCCTCTGCAGTGGTTCTTGGTAACTCGGATACCGATCTTATTCTTGGAATGGATTGGCTTTCTAAGCACAAGGCTCATCTTGATTGTGCTGCCAGGCAGATTCAATTGACTCATTCATCTGAGGATGTAATTGTCTTTGCCACTCATGATGATACCATCCGTCTGTTTTCTCTCAATGAGAAGGGTGAACTAGATGCCATCTCTCAAATTCCGGTCGTTTGCGAATATCAAGACGTCTTTCCAGAAGAGCTTACAGGAATGCCTCCGCACCGCCCAGTTGAATTCGTCATCGATCTTGAGCCTGGCACGGAACCTGTTTGCAAATGTCCTTACAAGCTTGGACCTGAAGAGTTGAAGGAGCTGAAGAAGCAACTCGATATTCAAGAGCGTATGGGTCTCATCCGACCTAGTTCTTCTCCGTGGGGTTGTGGAGTTCTTTTTGTGAAGAAGAAGGATGGAACGGACCGACTTTGTGTTGACTACCGTCCATTGAACAAGAAGACTATAAAAAACAAGTACCCACTTGCCAACATCAACGAGCTGTTTGAACAACTCAAAGGTGCTCAAGTATTCTCCAAGCTTGATCTCCGTATGGGTTATCACCAGATTCGAATTCGTGAGCAAGATGTCCCCAGGACAGCTTTTAGAACAAGCTATGGTTCATATGAATACACTGTCATGTCTTTTGGCCTCGTCAACGCTCCTCCGACTTTCTCTCGCATGATGAACTTCATCTTCAACCCCTACACAAATGACTTCGTCTTGGTCTACCTCGATGACATTCTGGTCTTTTCGAAGAACAAGGAAGATCATGCCTAGCACTTGCGTTTGGTGCTCGATAAGCTTAGAGAACATCAGTTCTACGCCAAGTTCTCAAAGTGCGAGTTTTGGCTCGATGAGGTTCTCTATCTTGGGCATATCATCTCTGCCAAGGGCATAGCGGTGAATCCTGAGAAGGTGTCTGCAATTGTAAATTGGGAACCACCTCAAAACATGAAGCAACTCTGCAGCTTCCTTGGTCTCGCAAGCTACTGTCGAAGGTTCGTTGAGAACTTTTCAAAGATCGCGAAGCCGCTTTCCAACCTTCTCCAGAAGCACGTGAAGTACGTTTGGTATCCTAAATGTGACATCGCTTTCAACACTCTGAAAGAGAAATTAGTCACTGCTCCAGTTCTGACTCCTCCTGATGAATCCAAACCATTTGAGGTCTTCTGCGATGCCTCTCTTCAAGGTCTTGGTGCAGTGTTGATGCAAGAGAAGAAAGTTGTGGCTTATACCTCTTGCCAGTTGAAGCCTAACAAGAAGAACTACCCCACTCATGACCTCGAGTTGGCGGCAGTTGTGCATGCTCTTTTGACTTGAAGACATCTCTTATTGGGAAGAAAAGTGGACATCTTCACTGACCACAAGAGTCTCAAGTACATCTTCACTCAGCCTAATCTCAACCTCAGGCAGACTCGTTGGGTCGAAATGATTCAAGAGTATAATCCGAGCATCGAATATACTCCAGGCAAGGCCAATGTAATTGCTGACGCATTGAGCAGGAAGGCTTACTGCAACAGTTTGATTCTCAAGCCTTACCAACCCGAGCTTTGTGAAGCTTTCCACAAACTCAATCTGCAAGTTGTTCCTCAAGGTTTCCTCACCAACCTTCAAGTCTCTCCTACTTTCGAAGATCAGATTCGCGAGGCTCAACTTCTTGATACTATGGTGAAGAAGGTGAAGATTGGGATTGCCAAGAGTCAACCCAAGTACAAGTGCTATCGCCTTGATGACAAGGATACTCTCTTCTTCGAGGATCGCATTGTTGTGCCTAAAGGTGACTGTCGGTGTCAAAACCGGCAGATCTCGGGTAGGGGGTCCTAAACTGTGCGTCTAGGCCGGATGGTAACAGGAGGCAGGGAACACGATGTTTTACCCAGGTTCAGGCCCTCTCGATGGAGGTAAAACCCTACGTCCTGCTTGATTAATATTGATGATATGGGTAGCATAAGAGTAGATCTACCACAAGATCAAGTAGGCTAAACCCTAGAAGCTAGCCTATGGTATGATTGTTGTATATGGAGTTGATGAAGTTATCCTACGGACTAAAACCCTCTAGTTTATATAGACACCGGATAGGGTTAGGGTTACATAGAGTCGGTTACAATGGTAGGAGATCTTGAATATCCGCATCGCCAAGCTTGCCTTCCACGCCAAGGAAAGTCCCATCTGGACACGGGACGTAGTCTTCAATCTTTTATCTTCATAGTCCTGGAGTCCGGCTGAAGGTATAGTCCGGCTACCCGAACACCCCCTAATCCAGGACTCCCTCAGTAGCCCCTGAACCAGGCTTCAATGACGACGAGTTCGGCACGCAAATTGTCTTCGGCATTGCAAGGCGGGTTCCTCCTCCAAGTCGTTCATAGAAGA
The DNA here is from genome assembly GCA_034509565.1 of Triticum monococcum. Classification (NCBI taxonomy): domain Eukaryota; kingdom Viridiplantae; phylum Streptophyta; class Magnoliopsida; order Poales; family Poaceae; genus Triticum; species Triticum monococcum. Next base: position 697,156,826 of record CM067845.1, read on the forward strand.
TCGTAAACACCAAGAGTAGTGTCCGGCTCTGCATAATAAGCTTCCACATACTGCCATAGAGAGAATAATATTAACACAAATCAAATCTGCTGACGTATTCCACAGTGCGCCATCACACTACGGCCAAGTCCTTTACTCAAATCGTTTTTACTTTCCCACCTCAGCGTGTTTTGCGAGGCGGTTTCCTTGGCACGTCTTGTCGAAGCAGAGATCGTGTACCCCCCCCCTTTTACGGGATTCTCATCAATACGGACGTGGGTAACCCAACCGCACCACTTATCACGGCGCTTTGGAGGCAAGCGAGTTTTACTAGGCAGGTGGGGACGCATAACCGCATCTGCCCATATAAGGGGACAAGGATCCACCTTTTTACCTACGCCTTCTTCTTCCTTTGCCTATCCATCTCCTGCGCACCCGAGCTCCAGTGCCCAAGCCCGCACTTCCCACCTCAACCTTCTCCAGCAATGTCCGGAGCGGGAGGCAAGTGGATGGTCTCCTCCGCCACGGAGGGCAAAATCAAGAAGCTAAGGAAGGCCGGATACCTGTCCAAGGACATCGCGCACCGGCTTCCTGAAGAGGGGCAGCTTCTCCCCACCCCAAGGCCCCATGAGAGGGTAGTATTTCTCCCCCACTTCCTCCGCGGACTGGGTTTTCCACTCCACCCATTTGTCCGGGGGCTCATGTTCTACTACGGCCTGGATTTCCATGATCTGGCCCCAAACTTCATCCTCAAGATCTCGGCGTTTATCGTCGTGTGTGAGGCTTTTCTCCGCGTCCGCCCTCATTTCGGCCTCTGGCTCAAGACCTTCAACGTCAAGCCCAAGGTGGTGCGCGGCAGCCAGGCGGAGTGCGGAGGCGCCATGGCGGGCAAGATGGCCAACGTCCTATGGTTCGAGGGCTCTTTGTGGAGACCCTAAAGGGATGGCAATCCGGGTGGTTTTACATCACCGAGCCGCGCGATCCGAAATGTACCGCAGCCCCCAAGTTCCGATCTGGACCCCCCACGCGGCTTATGTCCTGGAAAGAGACGGGCCTGTCATGGGGTGACGAAAAAGAGGTGACCGGATTGCAAACATGCATCCAGTCCCTGGTGAACAAGCCAATCCGGCTTGTTAATGTAATCCAGGTTATGCTCGTCCACCGGATCCTCCCGTGCCAACAACGGGATTTTAATTTGTGGGAGTTCGACCCGGCGCAGCATCAAACCCTCAGTAGGCTCTTCGACACGACGTACGAAGATGCCTAGAAGATGCTATTCAAGGGCGCCGAGGCTCCCGCATCCGCTTCCGAGGACCGCGGATACAGCTCGCAGCGTCACGCTAGCGAGGTAAGCCATCCACACCTTTGACAGGATGTTAAGCCTTTTTCATAGTTTGACTCTATGCGGGATCTAAACTCCCTTACCTTTGACAGGCTTGGCTGGTGATGTCCGGGCCGATTAATTGTCCGGCTCCGCTGCCCGAAGACCTAGCTCCAGCTCTACTAGTGAAGCTGCTGACTCCGGCGCCTTATGTGGTGCCGGAGAAGAAGGCCAAGAAGAAGAAGACCACGGGGACTCGAAAGAGTGCCCGCAACGTGGTAGTGTCGGACTCGTCATCTGATGAGTCCGAGACGCCCTCCTCCCATGAAAACAAGGAGGAGGAAGAAGAAAACTCCCCCCCCCAGCGGAGGGAGGAGAGAAGAGGAAGGCCGCCCCAACGGGGGAGGCCGAGGGGTCTAGGAAAAGGAAGACCCCTCCACCGGACTACGCCCCTGACGCCGAAGAGGGCGAAGAGGAGTGGCCAGACAGGGCCAAGCGTCCGGCGAAATCATAAGTTCGGATATCAGAGTAACTCATGATGTTCCTTTGTTGCACAGCTTTCCCTAATGCCGAATGTAATTATGCAGTCCGCCCCGGGCCGAAGTCGATGAATCGTCGGGCGGCTCCCTGGACTCATCGGACGTGAACTCAGTTCCGCCCGCTGTCTCCCCCCGCACTGCAGACGACGCTGAAGTGGCGTCTCGACAAGCCCCGGGGCAGGAGGAGGTGGTCCCGGAGGAGCCACAAGGCAACCTCCTGGACTCCAGGAGTGAAGGGGACAAGAGCCCCCAGGGCTCCAAGTCCGGCTTTGAGCCGGACACCGCACCGGAATCTACAACAGTTTCGGACCGCGGTAGGCGAACTCCTTCCAAGAGGAGTAAGCCTTCTCAGCCGGCAGCCTCCGTCCAACCGAAGGTGCCGGACAATATGCTGGAGGTGCTTGACGGCGCCTCCATCGACGAGGAGCACCGTACTATTATGATTACGGTGATCCAGAAGGTTCAGTCCGCCAAGAGCGGACTGACTGAAGCTTGTGCTATCCTTCTAACAGGCTTTGAGGTAAGTAAAAATATGTAAAATATTACCGCATAGATAGTAGCCCCTGATGCTCTGTTTGGCGTTCGGAAAGAAAAGCCGAATAGAGGATCTATTAAATTTTGCAGGAGTCTAACAACAAAGAGTCAATATGCGTATGCAGGCTTTGCTGCTAGCCACCGCCGCACTGACTGCGGAGGTGGGTGCCCTGAAACAGGGCCTCGAGCAGACCGAGCAAGAGCTAGGCCTTGCCAAACGGCAGCTTGAGGAGAAACAAGGTAAGAAATACCTTACAGAAAAAGTGCCTATAAAAAGACGTGATTGCAAAAAATAACAGGATTGTACTGCTTATTGTAGGGGCCACGACTGAGGTGGCGACCCTCAAGCAGGCGCTGTCCGAGGCCGAAAAGAAAACGACCGCGGAGTGCACCGAGCGAGAGAAACTTGAGGCCCAGGTCAGCGAGGTGCAGCAGGACACTGGTAGAAAAAGGGCCTACAGTCCCGGTTCGTAAGGGCCTTTAGTCCCGGTTCCTGAACCGGGACTAAAGTGTCGGTACTAATACCTCCCCCCTTTAGTCCCGGTTCAATCCAGAATCGGGTCTAAAGGGCGCGGCCACGTGGAGCTCCACCTTTAGTCCCGGTTGATAACACCAACCGGGACTAAAGGAAATTTTATGATTTTTTTTTGAAAATTTTTTTTGAAATTTGTTTTTGGATTTTTTTTTATTTTCAAATTTCTGAATTATTTTAACCTCTAGTCTGTAATCACCACCCCTCATCACTTCTCAATTTATCCTTTAATCACCCCTCATCATTCCAAATCATCTAACTTCCCGACCGGTCACCCATCCCTCTCACTACTCCAGCCCAAGCACGCTTAACTTCCGGGTTCTATTCTCCCTCGCTCCAAGTCTGCACTTGTTGTTTTCCTGACAATAGTAAGATGTCAATCCTATTAACCTTCAGGAATTTTGCTTGAGCATGAAGTGACACATTTCACTATTTGAGTTTGAAACTATTGTTTTAAAAAACAATAATTATTTAGTAACACTAATATTTCTTGAATAATTAGTTTGACCATTGTTTGACCATAGTTTGACCATAGTTTGACCAGATTTGACCAAAATTGAAATAACTAAAATAATTATTTAGTAACACTAATATTCTAGAATAATTAGTTTGACCATTGTTTGACCACAGTTTGCCCACTGTTTAAATATTTTTCAATTTTTTCCACTCTAGATCTTAAAAGCCCCGTAACTTTTTTTCTATTAGGTTTTTGAGGATTTTGAAAATGTTTAACGGGGTTCCCCCAGCTAAATTTGGATGTAACTTTTCGAGTAGATGATTTTTCATATAAAAAACTTTTTCATCCGAGTTAGTATGCAAAAGTTATGCCCATTTTTACAAATTTCAGAGAGATTTTGCAAATAAAGTCAAAATTCACATTTGCAAATTTTCCCAACAACTAGACCACATATCACATGAGAAACTTATTTTCTTTTATTTTTTTGACATTTCCATCATTTTCTTTTATTTATTTTTAAAACTGAAAAGGCGATCCACGGGGGGGGGGGGGGTAGAGTTTGAAAATGGGACCTTTAGTACCGGTTCGTGGCACGAACCGGGACTAAAGGTCTCAACCCCATTAGTTCCGGTTCGTGCCTCAAACCGGGACTAAAGGTCTAATCTTTAGTCCCGGTTTGAGGCACGAACCGGGACTAAAGGTCATCGCACCCTTTAGTCCCGGTTCGTGGCTTAAACCGGGACTAAAGGGCCCGAGTGAACCGGGACTAATGCCTTAGCCGCACGAACCAGGACCAATGCTCACATTAGTCCCGGTTCTAGACTGAACCAGGACTAATGGGCTGAGCCGGCCTGGACCATAGCCCTGTTTTCTACTAGTGGGAGCTTCAGGCTCTCATGGAAAAACATGAGAGTTTGGAGCTTCAGTCCAAGACGCAAGCGTCCGAGCTTGCGGCGGCCCTTGAGACTGCCAAGTCTGCCAAGGCCAAAGCCCAAAGGGCCCTCCAAGAGTTGGAGGAGATGAAAAAGATAGCGGCTGGTAAGGCATTCTTTATGCAAAGCAGAAGTATAAAAGTGAAGTACTTGTTACTTGCCCGAATCCAGAGCTCTCCAGGGGCATTCGCAGATCTTCCCCGCAGCGTATCCGCCGCCGCCGCATTCTACCGAGCCGAAGAGGGCAACTCGACGGAGAAGGTGTTCTGGTCTCAGTATGCTGAGGCTGGACACCCTGTGCCCTTGAGCGACCAGCTGAAACAGCTGGTCGAGCTCCACAAAGCGGCCGAACAGGCCATGAAGGGCTTCATAGTTCGGCTGTGGCCCGGAGAGGCCCTGCCTGGGAGCTACTTCGGGCTGGTGCGGCGACTGGTGGAGGCCTGTCCAAGGCTCGAGGTCACCAAGCGCTCCGTCTGCATTGAAGGTGCCTGTAGGGCCCTTGCCCGTGCAAAGGTGCACTGGGGCAAGCTGGACGGTGAGAAGTGAGGGACGGGCCGCCGCCGGGGAAGGAGCATCGCAAGCCCGAGAACTACTATAAGGATGTTCTAGCGGGTGCCCGCCTTGTGGCGGATGAATGTACCAAGGATGTAATTTTTGAATGAACTCGCTCGTGTTTATCCTATGCGCTGAAAACTTGTTCATATGCGCTAAGCAATGCTTGTTGAATTTAAAATATTACTTTCTGTGCGGCCGTTTATCAAAAATTGAGAGATGGCCAGTCGTCGGCTTCTGCCCCCATGCCACTAGTGCTGGGGTGTTCGGGATAAACCTGAGCGCTCTTTTTCCCATAGTTGGGTCCTTTGAGGGAGGCGCTCAGCACAACGAACCAGGCAATCGCACTATAATGCTTGAACACTCTCACTTAGCCATAGAACTCTATAATTTTAAATTTCGGCGAAGCCCCTCGTTCGGAAGACCGAGTTCGGGGCGCTATCCACGCCTTGGCCGGACAAAGCCGGCTCCTCGCTCGAAGCGGCATAAGTCTTTAGGGACTCGAAAAACCTCTCGAACAGCGACCGGTCTCTCGCCACATCATGACAGTCAGTTTTAGCTTTCTCCACTGAGGTGCTTAACCCAGCTCAACCGGGGCACAATCGTAGTGGTTCTCCTAGTGCTACCTTAGCCAATATAGCGGAACGTAAGGCACCGAAACATAGGAGCCGGGCAAACCCAACTATTGACCCAAATCATGATTCGGAGCCGATGCATATAGTGCTATAAGTTCGGGGTGCCGCACTTGGGAAAGTGTACGGACTTCTCACGCTATTATGAGGGGTACTGAAGCCCCTGGCGTGTTTGCCATACCATGGTGTACGGGTGCAATCATGTCATTTCATAAACATATATGTAAAAAAAGATAATGCAAAAAATAGACAAAAAGCTATGCATTGTTTATAGAGAGGCTATTTATCAAAGCCGAACGATACAAATAGTGCGGTAAGCAAAAGATATTGGACTATGTAGTATGTCCTGACCAGGGGCAGGCCGCGGAATTGTATTTAAAATAGGTATACCGCTCGTAACAGAGACCACCTGGGAGTTCCATAATGCGGCATGGCTTGTCTGCCTCCCTGGATCTTGCATCGTTTGTGCGGCAGTCGAATTGCCGAACAGGTCGTCCGAAGTATGGAGTCCTGAAAGTAAGAGAAAATTAAAAAAAGAATTTGGCAGCCCCTAGTACGTTTTAAGCCATATTTTGGGCGTGCCGTTATTGTGCCCCTTCCCCTGTACCCATGGTATTTCAAGGGCGTAGTTATGTACGCGAGGTACTGGTTTCGCTATGTCGTGAAAGCTGGGGTTGGGGCCGCATTGCTACGCTTGCTCAGAGTGTGCCAGGCGGTCCTGCTGTGGGTTACTCCGGGCGCGCTTGGTAGTGTCTGGCTTTTGAATGGCCAGACTGGAGAATTGCCTGAGAAGGCTACTTTGTACCTCCGCTGCGAGAGCCGCCGTATGCTCCTCCTTACGGAGGGAGCGTTCGGTGTTTCCGTTGACCGTAATTACTCCTCTAGGGCCTGGCATTTTGAGCTTGAGATATGCGTAGTGCAGCACCACATTGAACTTTGTGAATGCGGTTCGTCCGAGCAGGGCGTAATAGCCACTGCGAAACGGGACTGTATCGAAGATTAACTCTTCGCTTCGGAAATTGTCTGGGGATCCGAAGACCACGCCCAGTGTTACTGAGCCTGTATAGTTGGCTTCTACACCTGGTATAACGCCTTTAAAGGTCATTCTTGTGGGCTTAATCCTTGAGGGATCTATGCCCATTTTCCGCACTGTATCCTGATAAAGCAGGTTCAGGCTACTGCCGCCGTCCATGAGGACTCTTGTGAGATGAAATCCGTCGATGATTGGGTCGAGAACCAATGCGGCGAAGCCGCCATGACGGATGCTAGTGGGATGGTCCCTTCGATCAAAAGTGATTGGGCAGGAGGACCATGGGTTGAACTTTGGGGCGACTGGCTCCATCGCGTATACGTCCCGTAGCGCATGCTTCCGCTCCCGCTTGGGAATGTGGGTTGCGTATATCATGTTCACCGCCCGCACTTGTGGGGGAAAGCCCTTCTGTCCATTGTTGTTCGGCGGCTTGGGCTCCTCGTCGTCGCTATGTAGCCCCTTGTCTCTGTTTTTGGCCCTTAACTTGCCTGCCTGCTTGAACACCCAACAATCCCTGTTAGTGTGATTGGCTGGCCTTTCGGGGGTGCCATGTATCTGGCACAAGCGATCGAGTATTCGGTCCAAACTGGACAGGCCCTGAGTATTCTTTTTGAATGGATTTTTCCGCTGACCGGATTTATAGCCTTTGAATCCGGCATTGACTGCCGTGTCTTCATTGCTATCGCTGCTGACGCGGCGTTTTTGCTTATTCCGACGTGTCCTGCCACTTTTATCCTTGGTATCCGAATTACCAGGGTTCTTTGATAAGTTGTTACTGCGAGCTAGCCAGCTGTCTTCTCCCGCGCAAAAGCGGGTCATGAGTGTCGTGAGGGCTGCCATGGATTTTGGCTTTTCCTGTCCTAGGTGCCGGGCAAGCCACTCGTCGTGGATGTTATGCTTGAAGGCTGCTAGGGCCTCTGCGTCCGAACAGTCGACTATCTGGTTTTTCTTTGTTAGGAACCATGTCCAGAATTGTCTGGTCGATTTCTCTGGCTGCTGAATTATGTGGCTTAAGTCATCGGCATCCGGTGGTCGCACGTAAGTGCCCTGGAAGTTGTTGAGGAATGCGGCTTCCAGGTCCTCCCAAGAACCGATTGAGTCTGCTGGCAAGCTGTTAAGCCAATGCCGGGCCGGTCCTTTGAGTTTGAGCGGGAGGTATTTGATGGCGTGTAGATCATCGCCGCGTGCCATGTGGATGTGAAGGAGATAATCCTCGATCCATACCGCTGGATCTGTTGTGCCATCGTATTATTTGATGTTTACGGGTTTGAAACCCTCTGGGATTTTATGACCCATTACTTCATTCGTGAAGCATAGCGGGTGTGCGGCGCCTCTATACTGGGCTATATCACGACGCAGCTCGGAAGAGCTATGTCTGTTGTGTTCGGCCCGGCCGGATTTGTTGTATCCGGAGTGACGATCATTTTCACATGCCGTAGGGCGCCTGCGTGATCCGTAGATCGATCTTGTTTGTCTTGCCTTATCCTCCAGTATGTCTCGCAGGTCGGGCGCATTTTTCCGTGCCTTAGTTGAGCGGCGTCGGGGCATGGCTTGGGTGGAGGGCCGAGAGGCCTCTCTATCGCGGCCGCGAGGTGGCCGGTCTGCCATGTCATGCGCTGGTGATGTAGGTGCTTCCTCCTCTGATCGGGGTAGCGGCCTGCGCTTCGGGTAACTCTTAGAGGGGCGGTCGAGTTCATACTCTTCGGCCGCAAGGACTTCAGTCCATCTGTCAGCTAGCAAATCTTGGGCAGCTCTAAGCTGTTGCTGCTTTTTCTTGAGCCTGCTTGCCGTGGCTAAAAGCCTGCATTTGAAACGCTTTTGTTCGGTGGGGTCTGATGGTATGACGAATTCGTCATCATCGAGGCTTGCCTCGTCTTCAGAGGGAGGCATGTAGTTATCATCCTCGACCTCTTGGTCTGCCGCTCTCTCATGAGGGTTGGCTTCTCCATCTTCCTATGCCGAATCTTGCTGAGGTGGGTGTTCTTCGGCGCTATCCAGGGTAGTATTATCTCCCGTGCCGGAATCACCGTTTTAGCTTTGGCGGGATTTAGAGCGGCGTCGCTGACGCCGGCGCTTTGGCCGTTTCTTGGGGGTGTCATCTCCCACTGTTCCATCGTCATCTCCATCTTTTGGAGTATCCACCATATATATGTCATATGATGAGGTGGCCTTCTAGCGCCCTATAGGTGCTGATTCCTATTCGCCTCCTACATCGTCGTCCATACCGTCGATGTCTTCGGAGCCGAAGTCAAGCATGTCGGTTAAATCATCGACAATGGCTACAAAGTGGGTGGTGGGTGGGCTTTGAATTTCTTCGTCGTCCGTATCCCATCCTCGCTGACCGTAGTCCAGCCAGGGCTCTCCTGATAAAGAGAGAGACTTAAGAGAATTCAGGATGTTGCCAAAAGGCGAATGTTGAAAGATGTCTGCGGCGGTGAACTCCATTATCGGCGCCCAATCGGGTTCGATTGGCAGGGCGCGGGGGTTCGGAGTCCGGGTAGGAGTCCGGATCCTCGGAGTCACGAGTCATGCAGAGTGCGGGGCTAGCGGTCGGCTCGATCGTTTTCGGGATCGCAGCCCCCGAGGTGACGTCCAACCGCTCATCCTCGATTGGCGCAATAGGCTCCGAGTTAGGGGTCGGAACCGATGCGTGTGCAGCCTCCAGGACACTGTCCCGGGGCAGAGCTAGATCATGCCCCTCGAGATAGTGCGGCGCGCTTGGCCGTGGCTCGAGCCCGTTGAAGATCACGTCTCCGCGTATGTCAGCCGTGTAGTTTAAGCTTCCAAACCTGACTTGATGGCCAGGGGCGTAGCTTTCGATCTGCTCCAGGTGGCCGAGCGAATTGGCCCGCAGAGCGAAGCCGCCGAAGACGAAGATCTGTCCGGGGAGAAAAGTCTCACCCTGGACCGCATCGTTGTCGATGATCAAAGGAGCCATCGGGCCTAAAGGCGACGGCACAGAGGAACTCTCAATGAAAGCACCAATGTCGGTGTCAAAACCGACAGATCTCGGGTAGGGGGTCCCGAACTATGTGTCTAGGCCGGATGGTAACAGGAGGCAGGGAACACGATGTTTTACCCAGGTTCGGGCCCTCTCGATGGAGGTAAAACCCTACGTCCTGCTTGATTAATATTGATGATATGGGTAGTAGAAGAGTAGATCTACCACGAGATCAAGAAGGCTAAACCCTAGAAGCGCGATATTGCTCAGTTCGTGAATGAATGTGATGTCTGCAGAAGAGTGAAGGTAGAACACCAACGACCAGCTGGTCTCCTCCAACCTCTTGCCATTCCAGAATGGAAGTTTGACCACATTGAGATGGACTTCGTGACGGGTTTTCCAAAGTCCAAGCGTGGCAATGATTCTATATTCGTTGTCATCGACAAACTCACTAAAGTGGCTCATTTCCTGCCTATCAAAGAGTCTATCACCGCAGCTCAATTGGCGGAGCTGTATACCTCTCAGATTGTCTCTCTGCACGGCATTCCACGTTTGATCTCTTCGGACCGTGGCAGCATCTTTACCTCCAGGTTTTGGGATTCTTTTCAGAAGGCCATGAGCACCAACATCCGTTTCAGCACAGCTTTTCATCCTCAAACTAGCGGTCAAGTCGAGCGTGTCAATCAGATTCTCGAAGATATGCTTAGGGCTTGTGTTATCTCCTTCGGTATGAAGTGGGAAGATTGTCTTCGATATGCTGAGTTCTCCTACAACAACAGTTTTCAAGCAAGTTCGGGCAAGGCCCCATTTGAAATTCTCTATGGCAGGAAGTGTCGTACTCCTCTTAACTGGTCGGAGACCGGTGAACGTCAACTTCTTGGAAATGACTTGATCACAGAGGCAGATGAAATGTGCAAAGTCATTCGTGATAACCTCAAAGCAGCGCAATCGCGCCAGAAGAGCTACTATGATAGTAAGCATCGTGATTTGGCTTTCAAGATCGGAGACCATGTTTACCTCCGCGTCTCTCCAATGAAAGGTACTCGTCGCTTCGGTATCAAAGGGAAGCTTGCCCTAGATACGTGGGTCCTTTCAAGATCGTCAGCAAGAGAGGCGATCTCGCCTATCAACTCGAGCTTCCTTCCAACTTTGCAAATGTGCACGACATGTTCCATGTCTCTCAGCTCCGCAAGTGCTTCAAGACCCCTGACCGCACCGTCAACTTCGAAGACATTGATCTCCAAGAAGACCTTTCTTATCGTGAGCACCCAGTTGCTATTCTTGAAGAAACTGAGCGCAAGACTCGTAATAAGTCAATCAAATTCCTCAAAGTCAAGTGGTCACACCATTCCGACCGTGAAGCCACCTGGGAACGCGAGGATCACCTCCGTTCTGAGTACCCGACGTTTTTCCAGTCCTAGATCTCGGGACGAGATCCTTTCATAGTGGTGGAGTGTTGTAACACCCCAGATGTAATTTACCTTATCTGTACTCCAACTCTTGCCGTTTCCGGCCTAAGTTATTTTATTTTCCTCGGGTTCGGGTTTTTGTCTCCGTGTGTTGTTGCCTTGTCATGCATCTCATATCATGTCATCTTGTGCATTGCATTTGCATACGTGTTCGTCTCATGCATCCGAGCATTTTCCCCGTTGTTCGTTTTGCATTCCGGCGCTCCTATCTCCTCCGGTGGACCTTTCTACCTCTTTTCGTGTGTGGAGGTTAAACATTTCCGGATTGGACCGAGACTTGCCAAGCGGCCTTGGTTTACTACCGGTAGACCGCTTGTCAAGTTTCGTGCCATTTGGACTTCGTTTGATACTCCAACGGTTAACCGAGGGACTGAGAAGGCCTCGTTTGTGTTGCAGCCCAACACCCTTCCATTTTGGCCCAAAACCCACCAAAACCCTCTCCATCACCTAGATCGTTCGATCACGATCGCGTGGCCGAAAACCGCACTCCATTTGGAGCTTCCTAGCTCCCTCTATGCCTATATAAAGACCCCCTTTCCAAAAATTTGGATCTCTCCCCCGAAACCCTAGCCCCCTTCTTCCTCCGTGCGCCGGACAACGTCCGCCGGTGCCGGACGTGTCCACTTCGTCCGCCGCCGCCACGTGGTGCACCTCCATTGGGCAGCGCCTCAGCCCCACTTCGCCGCACCCGCCGCCGGCCCGGGGCAGCCCAGGCGGGGCCCTCCAAGCCCATCGGCCGGGCCGCGCCGCCCGCAAGCTCCCGCGCTCCTTCCTCCGCCCAGCGCCGCCCCGCTCTCCCCGCCGCCTCACCGGAAGAGCTCGGCACCGACATGCTCCGGTCCCGCCATCCGGTCTCCAGCGCCACCGCTCGCTGGCGACCTCGCCGCCCCAGACCACCGCCTCCTCCGGCGCCGACCTCGCCGCCCGCCGACGCCGGCAAGTTCCCCCCTGGCAAGTTCCTCCACACTCCGGCCGCCACGAGCCGCTGTTCCAGCGAACCCCGGCGATCTCCTCGGGAAGCATGCAGATCTGGATCTGAAACTTCACCCGGTTGACTTTTATCCCCAGAAACCCTAGTTTTTTGCGATTTTCATCATGTCGTAACTCTACATCCGTAGCTCCGATTTTGCGCGTGTAGCATATCAAAATGTTCGTCTCGACGAGTACATCATTTCATCTCATTGCAACATTTTCATTTGAGCTCATCTTGATGCCCGAAATGCTGTTGGAAGAGGGTTGTGTGGTTAATTTGTCAGATCTGTTGCATCTAATAGCTATTTGTCATTTTTGCCATGTTTAATGTGTGCATGATATGCTCCTGAGCTCTACATGAGTTTTGTTATATGCCATGCCATCTTTACATAGGTTCTTACCATGTATTTTTGTGATATGTGTGGTGACTAGCACAAGCTTGCAAAGTAGCGTATTCGGTAATGCTGATTTCAGGGACTTAGAATTTCTCTAAGTCCTTGTCCTGATTTTGTCATTATGCCATATGTTCATGTTGTTTCCTAGTGATCCGTGCCTCTTTTGAGGATGATCAGTAAGGATGATTTGTTAACATTGTGGTGCTCTATCCATCCATGTCTTTGTTTGCATTTATGGAGCACCCTAGCTTGAGTCAATCGAGCTCTACTTTTGCTATTTCGTGAATCCTGGCAGATTGTTGACTTGTTAGCGATTTTGCCGAGGATGTTGCTATTGATCTGTGCATGCTATGTTGTTGTTCTTGCCATGTCTAGATTCTAGGACATGTATTCTTGAGGGGTGTATGCTTAGTTTGTCATGCCATGCTCTGTAGTAAGTGCATCGAGCTCGTGAACATGCCTACTCGTTAACTGATTTGCATGCTCCAGTTTTTCACAAAGTCTGTAATCTGATTATGATTTTGCCATGTTCACATGCTTGCAATTGTATTTTCTGATCCCTTTTGGCTCAAGGTCACTAAGGGACTTTTGTTAAGTGCTTTGAGTAGCTTCATGCCATGCCTTTCTTTGCCATGTTAAGTTCCTGTAGCATGTAGTTTTCATGCTCTAAAGTGTGCCACCTGATGTTAAATTCCAGACTTGTGTTAATTTCACTAAGTCTGAAACCTGTTATCATTTGCACTTTTGCCATGCTTGTTTGAACCTGTTAATGGATGAATTCGCTGTAGCTCAGTGTTCATCTTTTGTCAAGCATCATGAGTGGATCCCTGTCATGTATTTTGTTGTCATGTTTGAGTGCTGTAGCATAATTATCTTGATGCTTTTAGATGGCTACTTGCTGATTATCGTAGACCGGTGCCATATTTATTTTGCTTGCCTTTTCCAAACCGTGCATCCTATTCCGGTGATCTTTATATCGATTTCAACCGAAATAACCTCACCTTTCCAGTGGCACTCTTGGATTTCCAAGTTGAGGCTAGGTTCAATCATTCCTTGTCAAATCTTGCATATGCATCACATACCGCATCCCGCATAGCATACCATGTTTGCATCATGTTTGTTTGAGCATTGCACGTGGTTGATTGTATTCCTTTTGCTTGTTTGTCTTGTTTGGGTAGAGCCGGGAGATGAGTTTGCTAACGAGGAGCCCGTTGAGTTTGCTTACGAGGATCAAGTCAACTCTGACAACTTTGTAGGCAAGATGATCATACCCTCAAAATCACTTCTATCTTTGCTTGCTAGATGCTCGCTCTTTTGCTATGCCTATGCTATGATGCCTACCACTTGCTTATCATGCCTCCCAAATTGCCATGTCAAACCTCTAACCCACCCATGTCCTAGCAAACTGTTGATTGGCTATGTTACCGCTTTGCTCAGCCCCTCTTATAGCGTTGCTAGTTGCAGGTGAAGATTGGATGGTCGTTCCTTGTTGGAACATTGTTTATTATTGGGATATCACTATATTATATTGTTATCTTAATGCACCTATATACTTGGTAAAGGGTGGAAGGCTTGGCCTTTTGCCTAGTGTTTTGTTCCACTCTTGCCGCCCTAGTTTCCGTCATATCGGTATTATGTTCCTGGATTTTGCGTTCCTTACGCGGTTGGGTTATAATGGGAACCCCTTGACAGTTCGCCTTGAATAAAACTCCTCCAGCAATGCCCAACCTTGGTTTTACCATTTGCCACCTAGCCTCTTTTTCCCTTGGGTTTTCGGAGCCCAAGGGTCATCTTATTTAAACCCCCCCCCCCAGGCCAGTGCTCCTCTGAGTGTTGGTCCAAACAGAGCCACTTGCAGCGCCACCACGGGGAAACTTGAGGGCTGGTTTTAGTTGTACGTAGTGTTCATCTGAGTGTGCCCTGAGAACGAGATATGTGCAGCTCCTATCGGGATTTGTCGGCACATTTGGGCGGTGTTGCTGGACTTGTTTTACCATTGTCAAGGATGTCTTGTAAAACCGGGATACCGAGTCTGATCGGAATGTCTCGGGAGAAGGAATATCCTTCGTTGACCGTGAGAGCTTCTGATGGGCTAAGTTGGGACTCCCCTATGGGGATTTGAACTTTCGAAAGCCGTGCCCGCAGTTATGGGCAGATGGGAATTTGTTAATGCCGGTTGTAGATAACTTGAAACTTAACTTAATTAAAATGAATCAACCACGTGTGTTACCGTGATGGTCTCTTCTCGGCGGAGTCCGGGAAGTGAACACGATATTGGAGTAATGCTTGACGTAGGTTGCTATAGGATCACTTCTTGATCATAGTTCTTCGTTCGTGCTTTGCCTTCTCTTCTCGCTCTCTTTTGCAAACAGGTTAGCCACCATATATGCTAGTCGCTTGCCGCAGCTCCACATATTACCTTGCCTTACCTATAAGCTTAAATAGTCTTGATCGCGAGGGTGCGAGATTGCTGAGTCCCCGTGACTCACAGTATACTTCCAAAACCAGATGCAGGGACCGATGATACCGTTCCAGACGATGCGCTTGAGCTCAAGTGGGAGTTCGACGAAGACTCTCGCCGTTACTATGTGTCTTTCCCAGATGATCAGTAGTGGTGCCCAGTTGGGGCGATCGGGGTCCGTGTTGCATGTTGGGGTTGATCTTTTATTTTGGTACCGTAGTCGGACCATGAGTGTATTGGATTATTGTAATGTTATTCATGTATTTGTGTGACGTGGCGAGTGTAAGGCAACTATGTATCCTTTCCCCTTTTATATATTTACATGGGTTGTTGTGAAGATTACCTTACTTGCGACATTGCTTTCAATGCGGTTATGCCTCTAAGTCGTGCTTCGACACATAGGAGATATAGCCGCATCGAGGGCGTTACATATGGTCTATGGTTGAAATTGTGCATGTCAAGGGTGGTAGTGCCCTGTGAGGACACTTGACCCCTGGAAAAGATCATGATATTCCACAAAGTGGACTAAGGACAAAATAAGTACGAGTTTTATCTCGATATGTGGTATACCCCAAGAATATGGAGGGATGAAGTACTATTGGATATAAAGGAGGTGTAATGTTGGTAATATGGAGCAATTGTAACTCAATGATGAGTCTGAGTAATCACGCCTTAGTTTGGTACCAATAGAAGGAAGGGAGACAGTACAATTGGATGGATTTAAGAATGCTAGGAAGCTAGATGTTGGAATAATGATCAGTTGCCCCCGATGATGATTTCAAGGTTTGCAAGTGATGAGATGGGCCATAACCCACAGGCCCTAGGACCTGCCAAGAAGCAAGCACACTCTTGCTGAAGGAAAAACCCTGGAAGAAGTTACGACTTTATCAATTGACGATTTTATAGGAGTTTACGCAAAACTTGAGAGATGTGAAGAAACGATAGATGTTTGCTTGGCTTGCAGAATCAATGGATTTATCCGAACTTGGTTCATCGACAAGAGAAATTCTGCAATGGTTGTGAGGATGACCGAGTGTTAGAATGCGAGATTCACTAAACCATATACAAGGTAATAATTTGGGTGCGGGCTGGACTGATCACCATACCGGCTTACTCTTATTATTCGCCTCTGCTATATGGGATGGTAATCTGAGTGACTTACCTATAGTAGAGAGACGATGATCAAACCCTTGTTTAAACCTTAGAATGGTATGACAATTTTCCCTTTTACAAGGCAGTTGTTCCCCATCATAGGTCATACGATGAGGATAAAGCCCAAACCCGTTTTCTGCAGGGACCCAGTCAAATTGTTTGATGACCACCATGAGATATCGATAGTTGTTTAGTTGGCGCTAGACCTGTCAGCTAAGAAGAACCAGTCTCGGAAGAACCTTACCAAGGACACAAGGATTGAGGAAAAGGTTATGCCACTATCAAAAGAGCCAGAGTAGAAATTTTCCGGAAGATCTGAGAAGATCGACACTGCCAACAATAAGGATGTAGTACCTGAGTTTTGATGGAACTGTAACCATGTTTCTAAGGGTGGTAGCACCCCAGACCCCTATGACGATCAATGGATTTTGAGAAGACCCCCAAACCTAACCTATTTCTTTCTAGCCTCTCCGAATCTCGAGGGCGAGATTCATTTTAAGGGTGGTAGGTTTGTAACATCCCAAAATTCTAAATTTTGGAATATTATATTAAATAAGTAGTTTTGGTTGTTTGTTTGATTGTGGTGTGGTTGCTTGTATGAAATTGAGTGAAATTTGAAACTTTTTGAAAGTCAAATAAGAGGGAATAAAATGACTTTCCCAAAACTTTCATCTTGCTTTTATGATCTCCATGAATTCAAATTCTTTTCAAATACAAAACCCTAGAGAGAAGATGATATGACTTCTTCCATTTAATTAAATGAAAAAGAGTTTTGAAAAGATTTGAATTTCATTTAGAAATATTTTCAAATTCGGAAACTTTAAGCAACTCAATGATTTTCATGAGAGGAGATAAAATGACTTCTTCAAATTGTACGAAATATGAGTTGGAAGTTTCAAAGAATTCAAAATTAAACTCCCTTCGAAAATATTTTAATTTGGAGTTATTTGATTTTGTTCAAAATTATTTTTCTCCAAAAATAAAATATATGGAAAATAGGGTAAATGATTCCCTACATTAGAAAATTGGAGAGAAATAAATTTGAAATCATTTTGGCATTTTTAAAATGATTTTTATTGGGTTTTATTGCAACAGTAGCACTCTTTGCTTTATTTAAAATTTTGTGGATTTTACTTGACGCTAGAAAAAGGTTCATGTTGTAGAAAATATTTTTCTGAAAATTTTGATATATTATATGCCTATAGTATATTTTATTTTATATGGTTTTATTTTTTGTTTTTGTTGACTGGAAATTGTTTAAAAAAACTCTTTTCCCCAACTGGGCCGGCCCAGCCGAGCCAGCCCAGCGCGCCGCCTGTCTCCCCCGAGCGGGAGTCCTGCTCGACACCGCCGTCGTGCCGCCATCGCCTTCCGTGCCGAGGCCGGACACCCCGCCGCCTTGCCCCTCCTCCATGCCTCGGAGCCACCCCGTCCTCCTATAAAAGCACCGCCCCGGATCCCTCTCCTCCTCCCAAGTCGCCGCCGCCCCGCATCTCGCCGAGCCGCCGCCGCTCGTTTGCGCCGCCGCCACAGCTAGCCTGTGCGCCGCCCCGCGCCACCACCGCGTCGCCTTCCCGCGCCGCGTAGCCGCCACCCGCGCATCGCCACTGCAAACCTCGCCGGCCCCGTCGAAGTCCGCCGGACTCGCTAACCGCCACCACCGGTTTTCGGCGGAAATACCGTCCCGAACTGATAAATAAACCGATTAGTTTTTCCTGGTTTTTCTTTACGTTTTTTAACCCTAGATATGTTTTTATTAGGTTTTATTGTATAGCGAATGTCCGCTGTTTAGATCAGATAAACGAACGTTAGCTTTTTAGTCTTTTCTTTTTCTGTTATTTTTCGTCACGGACCTATCCGCGATTAATGTTTTTATAGATTAGTCCCTAATCTTAAAACGATCACTACTTTTTGCTTGTTAGTCGGAATTAGATGAAACCAACGCCAAACTCTGTGTTTTGACCTTATCTATCCATTAATCAACTTAAAAATGTTTTTGAAAGTTTAAAATTTGGTTTCAAACAGATTTGAATTCAAACTTCTTTTGTTCATAACTCGAGTTTTATAACTCTGATTTAATTGATTCTTTTTGCTAATTAAAGCTCTTGACCTAAACTTTCTGATAAGACCAAATCCACTTAATTTTGGTACTGTTAGAAATTGTTTTCTGATGCAAGAGTTGTTTGCTTGTTTTTGAAGTTTTCCGAAATCTTTTCTTTGATTCTTTTGCATGAGTGCTTATGTATGTAATTGCTTGCTTACGATAGATTGAACGGAGTGTGACGAGTAGAACTATCAGGAGTTATTAGTGCGAATCGTCCTCATCAATGGTACAAGGCAAGTTCACACTTTGATCTTATTTTTCATACCCAGTTTTTATGCATTAGTTTCAACCCTGAAACATTGCATGTGTAGGATTGTGAACATGAGTCTTTGGGAGGTAGTTGTTGAGGTAGGAACCTATTGTCTTTTTATCAACCCCGGGAATATACGTTATGCTTATATTGTTATGCTCGTAGACGTGGATTCGTATGTGAGATTCATGAAAGTTGCGAGAGTAATATTAACTAAGGGAAACTCAAGGTGGCTACTTTAAAACACATCTGGGTGGATTGGTTGGGGAACCCTGGAGCACCCGGTGGTTTGCCCGGGCACCTGGAGAACCTAGTGCTTGCCCAAGGGGATCACGTAGTACCCGTGTGATTACCCTATGGAATGCCACCCATGCTTTAAGGGATCATAAGATTATTAATGCTAAAAACTTCCGTGTGCAGGCACAAACCATTATGGGCTCTGGCATAGTTGAGTATATATGTTGTGTGACCTCTTTCAGTGGTAGGCTAGCAGATGTAGGGGGAAGTTGGTGGTACTGTCTACCCAGAGTAAAGAGTTAATGCTTCGGAAAGACTGTGTCTCGATCATCCGTTTCTCAAACACCATGTAGTGCGAGAAATTCAACGGAGGAGATCGAGTCTTGTGGGGAAAAGTGTGCAAACCTCTGCAAAGTGTACAAACTAATCATGATTAGCCATGTCCCCGGTTATGGACATCTTGAGTATCTGGTACTTGAATTATTGATTTGATCTCATCACTCTATTTAATGAAATTATTGGGTTATTAATGATTTGGGATTGAGTTGGGGTTACCTTCTCAATATTTTCAACAAATTTTGTAGTTAAATAAAATTTATTCATTTGTTGTAGGGAAAAATTAGCTTTATGCAAAAAAATTAAACTTAGAGCCTCCACCAGCCAAATATGCATATAGAGATAGCCATTCTCATTTTTATCCAATGGTGTGAATTTGCCAATACATTCAATGTACTGACCTACATGGCTGCTACGTCTCATGTTGCAGGAATCTTACGACGAGTAAGTGATACGTTAGGGTTACGATTTCTACACTCAACTTTGTCGTTGGTGTTGATGGGAATCCACAACCTTGTTGTTACTTCCGCTATTTGGATTAAGGTAATAGTATTTACGTTACTTTATATATGTGATTTACCTCTGTTATAAATCCTCGAGTACTGTGTGTGTCAACATACCGATCCAGGGATGACACTTAAGCACAGAGACTTGACCGTATGAGGTTGGGTCGCTAGAGTAAGTTCTAGATCATAACCGTTTATCCATTTGCTCCTTAGATTCGCTTACTAATTTTAAATTGCTTAACTTTCTTGCACATAAAAAGGCAATATTCTTGCATTTGTGAAACAACTATATTTTTTGTATAATGGTGAAAGAGCTACCTTTTTATATCTCTCTATGATTCAATTTCTTCTATTCCATATATGGACATAGGAACCTTGAAAACTACACACAGCTCTTAGGCCTGCCAAAATATAAGGATGATCATGTGGTCATGAGCAAAACTGGATGTACCCGGTAAGGATGGAGGCGAGATGAGGTGAACCTCTTCGACAAGGCCTAGGAACCGTCACCATCCCAATTAAAGAGCACCGGCAATTCGGAGTGGACCCCCAACACTATAGAGCCTCCTTTTGCGCAGGAGGGAGGAGGCCTCCGCCGAAGGACATATAATGGTTCAACAATGCAAATGAAATTGTGTATTTGTTGAGATATCATTTTCCAAGTATAAGCTGAATTGTACTAACCTGGCTGGGGCACTGCCGATTTATTAAGAAGAATATATAAACTCATGGATTATTCTAAAAACAATGTACTACCATCCTATCCTCATTCCAAAAAGGAAGAATGCATGAACCACGACAAAGGAGAAAGGACCTCATGTTCCAGAGCAGCCAGTTGTGGTTATACAACTCTGTATATAGGCGTTCTTTATTGTAAATTGGGCTGTGTAGATCATAAGAAGGAGCTTTAGTTGATATGAGTATCTGTAATGGAAGACACATGTTATGACATTTCTTCTTCTGATTTATGTTGTGTACCTGACATTGATATGCCATCTCTGTCAACTTGTGTATTAATTTTTTAGTTGAGCTTTTGTTGTACTATTTTTATGTTGTCTATTAATATGTCGCGTTTCCTGTGATGTATGTAGCATGCCGATGATCTGTTGACCGGAGGTTGCCTGATTCCAGCTAACCGACAACGGTGAAAAGAAGTTGTGGGTTGAATGACGTGGCGTCGAGGGAGGCGACAGTGAGATGTCGTGGAGGGGAGTGATGGCAGCGACGCAACGTGGCGAGGAGAGCATGCAGGAGTAAGGAGATGTGAGTGAGCGTTGTGTAATGTTGTGAGAGTCAGAGAGTGAGCTGTTTTTTAGATGAGAAGAAAAAGAACGTTTGTTCGCTTTTTTTAAGGAAAAGTGATTGTTTGCTATGAGAGAAATGTCACATATGTTTTTATATAGTGGAAAATATCGCATATACCCTAGCAAGTCATTTCTGAAGAATAATTACCACCAAGTGATTTACAGCTATAGTTTACTAAAATTGGGATGCGACTCACTACTAAAAAGCATGATCCCAGTCAATCCAACTAAAAAGATCACCTGCTCGGAGCAGGCAGCTGGCCCATAAATATATATTGTATACGGGAATGATTGGCTTCAGCTGGCGAATTGTGCAAGCTCACCTAGCATTATCTCTTAAGGTTTTGCAACTGAGCCCTTGTTACAGTCTTCCCACCGCAACAACTTGTATGTTGCAGGATCTAGATCTGGATCAGCGCAGTTGCCTCCTGTATTCCTTCCAAGCTCCCGTTCTACACGATGTTCTTTAATTTTTGCAACGTCATTCATGTTGCAAAAGTCCTTTCACAACATCATCTATGTTGCAAAAAGTGAAGATGAAAAAAACTGCAACACAATCTGTCGAATGTTTCTGCAACATGAGCTGTGTTGCAAAGGGTTCTACAACACTGACTTTGTTGGAATAATAAGGATAGGGCTAGGCCGTTGGTTGGACCAGATCTAACGGCTATTGAGGGGGTGGATCTTTTCAACATATCCATCGGCGGACACGTAGCACTGCCCATTGTACATAGGCTTACCTTATTTTTATTTTATTTTAATATGTGTTTATATATTCACTTTTGTAGAATAGAGATAAAATTAATGGATTTTATGATGCTTTCAAAATGTCAGTTGACCAGTCTTTATGATGGATGGACTGCAAACTCATAGTCTTACACAATTGGAAAGATGCATGCACATAATTGTTCTTCTTTATATATTTTTTGCACATGATAATACAAAAAGGTGTATCTTTATAAATGTTTATTTTGCAGAGTATGAGAGAGATGGAGAAGTATTGTGTCAATGTTAAAAAAGAATCCATCGACAAGGGTGTTGACACGATGTTGTTGGAAGCGGCCAAAAATTCACCCGAGTTATATACACATAATACAAGTCTTTATACGCAATCAGAACAAAAATTAAAAGGACCATGGCAACGCACGCGGGCATTCTACTAGTATTTACATCTTTTTAGAATACACACAAGTGTGCACATCTTATATTCATATCTTCTGAGAATTTATAAAATAGTTACAGATAAGTAAAAAATATGTTTATCAATAATTCATAATAATTAGTTAGATAAATTGTCCAATCGTATCGGGAAAAAACTTGCCTTCGGCAAGGGTCGAACCTAGGGCCAACCAAAGCAAACTTACACACGCAACTTTAATCTAAATCGTGTTTGACGTACTCCCTCCATTCCAAAATATAGTGCGCCCGCGCTTTCCGAGGTCCAACTTTGACCATAAATTTAATCAAAGAGACCAACTGCGGCGGGAGAAAAATTATATAATTGAAAACTTCTTTCGAATACGAATTCACTGATATAATTTTACTCCCGGTGCAATCAGTCTTGGTAGTTAAATTTACGGTCAAAGTTGAAGCACGGGGATAGAGGAAGCACTACATTGTAGAATGGAGGAAGTACCCGCCATCGCAAACAGTTCATATCATTTTTTTACGGTTTTCTTACAACATCGTTTGCGATTAATGCATTGCACATAATTTTATTGAAGGGTCTTTGATTATAGTGTCGCGTTAGCAGTATCCTGCAGTAGTGAAAGACTTACTGCTTACTATAAACCCATTGTGCCTCAGGATGCAAAATTAAACTCTCACATTGGCACATGTCCGATGCCTGCATCCTGTGATGCTTTGGTGATCTATTAACCTCATATTTTCTCTACCTGGACTCTCACTAGTGCGAGAATCATTAGACAAACTTTGCTCGAGGATCGGTTACAAGGAGCAGTTGCGAAGCTAGCATTGGATTAGGCCTAGGGTTAAGCTAGCTTCGGTGATGCACTAAAAGTGGTTTGTATATTGTATAAGAAAGAATTGCAAATGATATTGTTATTACGCCTAGTGTTATAGCCCCGAGTGCCCTAGCCATGTCTTCGTCGCTGACGACGAGGCGGTAATACACGCACTGTAGCCCCCACATACCATAGTCGCTCTTAGTAGATCTTGCACTCCCATTGCTGAAGTTGCTGGATGACAGTGATTGTCGTTGTGTTGTGTCCTTTCTGGCTTGCTCCTGCTAGGAGCGGCCCGTAGCGACTAGCCTCATTGAGACGAAGCATCCTTCAGAGGATCACAAGTGCCATCCTCATGGACTAGCCTCTCACGAACAAAGAAAAAGTGAAGACAACCAATAGATGCCCACAACTAATGGTTCAAAATAGAGAATTTTGCTCTAACTAGAAGTTGCTCCCCCTCGCGGTCCCATCTTTCTCAACATCCACCTTGATCACCTCCCTAAGCCAGTTCCATGATGCTTGATCAAAGGGTTTAGTCCATTTATCCAACAGGAGATCCTTTACTCTCACCCAAGCTTCAACAATATCACCATTGCTTTTTGACACACGATAAATCAGAAAATTGACATCTTTGAGATTTTTAGTATGAAATGACCCAATCTAAAAAGTTTAGTTAACCTTAATCTTTTTTAAATGCTAGGTTGTCGTTTGGATTTCACATCAAAACGTCATGAGCAATAATGTTTGACCCTTAGCCCGTCCCGGACAATCATGACATGAGACCGACATGGCCTAGCTGAAACACTAGAGGGGGCTGCGTTTCAGCCAAAAAGTGGAATGCTAGGGACCTTGGCTTTATGACCCCAAATAGATAAATGGGTGCGTGCGGGGCTCAGCCGACTCACAACCCCCCCCCCCCCCCCCCCCCACACACACACACACACATGAGGCATCTTCCTCCAGGCCCGAAAGAATAGAGAGCGACGGAGCTCCCCCTCCAGATCTCTCTAGAATATCTCAAAAGGGAATTGTTTTCGTGGAATTTTGATCCTCTCCATACCTAGAGGTAAATACCCCCCCCCCCCCCCCCCCCAATTTGTGTTCGTTAGTCCAAGTTTTGCTTATTTTTTTAAACCCTTGGTGCTCCATTTTAGATCTTAATCGATTGTATTTCTTAATGTGTTGTCTATTTGGTAAGTTCTAGTTGAATGCTATCATTATCCACATGGATATACCATGGTTGTGTGGCTTAGGGATGTAAGGAAATATATAACCTATCTACGTGGAGTCAGTCATGAAAATTTAGTCCTCTATTTGGCAAGGAGTATCCATTTAATAAATATAACTTCTAGGTCTTGTCATGAAAAAAATAGTCCTTTGTTTGTCAAGGGAAATTAATATAATAAAACAACTTCTAGATCTAGTCATGAAAAAATAGTCCTCTAGTTGGCAAGGAGAATCAGTATAATAATAACTTCTAGAACTAGTCATGAAAAACTATTCGTCTATTTGGCAAGGAGAAATAATATAGTATAATAGTTTCTAGACACGTTTGTACAAAATCACTACCGTTTTTAATCAAAATGGACACATATACGTCATGCTGCTTGTGTTTATGTTTGTTTGTCCGCATAGTAGTAGACAAAAAAGGAGTACATCTAAACGTTAAAAGGTAGTATAAGACCAATTTCAACCAAAAAGGATAATCATTATGTCATCACTCTCGCATGCATTGCTTTGGAAAGTTACTACACATTAAAGTACTAGCACAATCATCCCTGGTAGTTTGGATTGTAAGAACAACACAAAACACACACATAGTTGAGATATAATTGCTTGTAAAAAAAGGATATATATTTTGTATGCTTCACATGTATCCTTCATAAGAGATTTTAATGAAAATCTTCCTTTGGTAATAATGGGCAGAGCCATAGTGTGTGCCCGGGGTCAAGTAACACCAACATCTCTCACACTAACACTTACACCCATGAATAAAAACAACTGTGGCTTTGCAACAATAAATAAAGCTTTCATAAGTACCGCAATATGCAATCTGTTTTCTTGCAACAATATATAAAGCTTTTCGTAAGTACTATAATATGCACACAACGAGTTAGACGTTTTGGCTCTCGGCCTCCATGGAGGCCGAGTTTTTTGAAAAAAAAAACAAAATCCAAACATTTAAGGTTCAATTTTTTTAAAGAAAATTGTACAAGTAAACAAGAATGTTATGTGTATGTGCGTAAAATTTCAGATGCGATATGTATAAAAAAACAAATTCACGAACTGGAAGAATGAATAGTATCATATGTTAAAAAGGCCTAGATTTGTTTTTCTTGCACAATCCTCATTTCAATGTATTCGTCCTGAAAATTTACACACCTATGCATTATCCCTCCATGTGTATCTATATTTTTTTCTTCAGAATTTTCTAAAATGTAAAAAATATGAATTCCAATAAATTTTGAATGTTTCAAAAACTAGCCTCCATGAAGATCGGCCTCCAAAAGGGATTTTTAGCACACAACCCATATAATAATAAGGCCTCCTTTGGTTTGGAGGAATTTCATAGGAATTTTAGAGGATAGGATTTTTATAAGATTTTTTCTTTAGAGCCATTTGGTTCATAGGAATGGATTCCTATTCCTACGTAGAATTGGTTCCTATCCTCCACATTTCATAGAAAAATAAAAATGAGCCTAGACTAAATGGAATAGGATTATCATAGGAATAGGAATTTTGTAGGAAATGAGATGTCATGTATCTCAAATCCTATGAGTAGAAATAGGAAACGAGATGTCATTTGGTTGACACCAAAGGTATTTTTCCATTAAATCTAGACTTTTTTTTATTTTCCTATGAAATGTGAAGGATAGAAACCAATCCTATATAGAAATAGGAATCTATTTCTATGAACCAAAAGGCTCTAAAAAAAATCTTTAAAAATCCTATCTTTTAAAATTCCTATGAAATTCCTCCGCCTAAACTCCTGAGAATCCCACCCATGGCTTCCGGCCGACACGAATGAAGTGGTCGAGTGCACGAACGAAGTTTGTCAGACAGCGTGAATCCGAATAAATAAATACAGCAGATAAAGTTGCAGGGCACGAGTCGAGTCGAGGAGCAACAGTGCCCGGTGCTGGGCGCAGGGCACGGGATCCGGTGCGGGCACCGCCTGCCTTAAAGGCACAACAACCGTGCAGGATTCCCGGGCAGGCAGCGGACGCATGCCCCTGTCGGGACGCCGCCGTAACTATCATGCCACCACCACTGCTCTTCGGTCAGTCCCTCACTCCAGCCACCACTGTCAGTGAGTGAAGAAGGGCAAGGCGAGCACTCACTCCGCTGTACCGCGCGCAGGCGGGCGGCATCAATCGGGGTAGGTTCGTCTCCAGAGGGGAGGTGACACACTGACACTCACACACAGCAGTGGCAGCCTTTCCTCACTGTCTTTCACACTCACTGTCCGTCCCTGTCCTGTGTCCCGTCACTGTGCGTATCGTAACGTATTTTGCTCGGGTTCGAGAAGGCGCTTCCGTTGAGCGAACGAGCGAACCTAGACGTGTTTTTGTTTTATTTTTCTCTCATTTTATGGATGGGCTGGCCCTGAAGCGGCCAGGTTCGGTTGTATCTACGGACGGAGTGCCTGTGCCGGCAGGGCGGCAAAGCATCTGCTTATCTTTGCACGCACGCGTCGTGTCGCGGAGATGGCTAGTACAACGACCTTTGGAACTTGATGCTCCATGCATTGGGACTCACTCACTTGCTCCTTGTCCTATCTATCTACGCATCTATCCACTCAGCCTGCAAACTTAATTAACTCTGACGAAGTAGTACAATGGAGCATAGTAGTCACGTCCTCAAAGTCTCACCTACAATGGTCGATGGAAAATTGCACCGAAGCTGAATTTGCAGCGCATCAAAAACTGCAGGAGTAGTTTGTTTTCTGAGTGAAAATGAAAGCAGGAGCAGTTACTTTCAAAGGAAAAAAGAAGCAGGAGTACTTTTTCTTTGGTGGCTGGAGCACGGGGCAGGGGTGGCACCCACTCCCTCCGCTCGTCCGGGGCCCACAGCGTGCACACACGACTCGCAGTCGTCGCGGCGCCGCTCGGGCCTCGGGGGACAACAACCACGCCTGACGGGTGGGCCCCACGCGAGGGGTCGCTTCGGGCCGGGCCGGGCCGCGGCTGCCCTAGCTAGGCCCGGGGGCCCCGCGCGTCGGCGGGACACCGCTCCTGGCCGCGAGGGCTCGCGTCCATTAATTCGGGATCCTCCTCCTCCCCCGAGCTAGCCCCGTCTCCTCCCCCCATCTCTTTCCGCTCGCCTCGCCTCATATCGGAGAGAGAGAGAGAGAGGAGTGGAGATCAGCAGAGAGGGAGAAGAGAAAGAGTAGCGTTGATACACCGTCGAATCGAATCGAATCGGATCGAGACCGGTCGCCGCCATATCGGAATCGCATTCGCATCTCCCTCGCCCCACTCGATTGGTTCGATTGCGTGATTCGTACGGTTTATCACCGCCTCTTTCTCTTCCGCTCTCTCGCCACCGCCACCGCCCTCCACCGGACCTCCCGCGCCGCCGCCACCGCCACCGCCACAGAGCAGCAGCAGCAGCAGCAGCAGCAGCAGTAGTGCCAACATTCGTTTCCCCTCCCCTCCCCTCCCCTGTTTGTTTTCTCATGGTTCTCTGATTGATTGATTGATTGATGTGCTAGTTGTGTGTGACGACGATTGGTTTGCTCCGGTTGCAGCTGTAGCTGCGGGGGAGATGGCGGGAGGAGGAGGCGGAGGCGAGCACCCGGGGGCGGTGTCCTACTGGTACGACGCGTGCGAGGACGAGGACGACCCGTCCCTGCTCTTCGACTTCGCCGCGTCCGCCGACTTCGACCCGGGGCTCATGTCCGCCATGGACAGCGGCAGTGGCATCGACTTCGCCCCGGGGCTCGTGCCCTTGCCCGCCATGGACTGCGGCATCGACTTCGCGTCCGCGGATTTCGACCCGGGCCTCTTGCCCGCCATGGACTGCGGCGTCGAAGATGGCTTGGTCGACGAGATAGACCGGATACTCGAGAGCATCAACGACGAGAGCACCCCCGCCCCCGCGCCGCAGCCCCCGCCGTCTCAGCCTGTGGCTCCCCGGCTGCCAGCGGAGCGGGTGCAGGAGACTGCTGCTGCGTCTGTGGCCGACAATGCTGTGGCGGTGGTGGGCTCGGGGCAGAGGAGCCAGGCTGTCGAGCCAAGGAGGGAGACGAGAAGCGTCGAGCCACGGAAGGAGACGAGAAGCGTCGACCCAAGGAGGGAGCCGAGAAGGGAGTCGCATGGTGGTTCCACGAACGGCGGTCGCGGCGGGGAGTGGAGAGATGGGAAGCGTCCTCGCCTCGCCCCTGGGGCTCACGGGGAGCCACGCCCTGATTCGCGGCGGCGCCCGATGCTTCCGCCTCCCTCGCGTGGTTGGGAGGAACGGCGTGGGAGGCGCGACTTCGTTGACAGGCCCCGCAAGCGCGACCGCGACAGTAACCCTGCCCACCGCCGCGAGGCTCGAGGGTTCTGGGAGCGGGACCGCGGCGGCAAGATGGTGTTCCGCCCTGGCACCTGGGAGCAGGAGTCTGAGTGCGAGGGAAAGCGTGCCAGGACACAGAACGGAGGCTCCGTGGAGAAGAATGCAGAGGCGGATAAGGCGGCTTCCGCCCAGAAGGAGAAGCCTCTCGCCGAGGAGCAGGCGAGACATTACCAGTTGGAGGTGCTTGAGCAAGCAAAGAGCAGGAACACCATAGCCTTCCTCGAGACCGGCGCGGGGAAGACTCTCATTGCTGTGCTGCTCATCAAAAGCATATGTGACAAAATGATGAAGGAGAACAGGAAAATACTTGCTGTGTTCTTGGTTCCCAAGGTGCCTCTTGTGTATCAGGTAGTACATACATTACATACACGACTGACCTTTCAGTGATTAAGGTTTCGAATTTTGTGGGTGTAACCGTGTTGCTGAAATTGCAGCAAGCTGAGGTGATACGCGAGAGGACTGGCTATCGGGTCGGGCACTACTGTGGAGAGATGGGTCAGGATTTCTGGGATGCTAGGAAGTGGCAGCGAGAATTTGATTCGAAACAGGTCATTCTTCTATTTTTTTTTCATCCTCTTTCATACTGTTATTGACGTGTATAATGACCTGTGACCTAGTTCTATGCTAAACATTTGCTTAAATCTATATATAGTTTTGGAACAAGATCACTCTGGTTATGCTCTAGCAAGCATCAATATGGGGACAGACACAGGGATATGGAAGTGGGGACAAGGGATACTGCAATTTCTAGAAACAGTCATAGGCGATATGGAATAACTAATAAAAATCCTTGTAATAAAGACGGAATAATTTTGAGATACCACATGAGATCAAATATTGCCCCATTTGCCGTCTCGGTGCCTCTTTTCATGCCCTCAATTACCTCAAAATTCCTCTGTATTTGGAAGCAACACTTCAACTGTAGCAGCCAGCCAGCACCAGCAGTAGCTAGGCAACAGCAATCAATACTTCAATTGAAGCAGCCAGCCAGCCAGCCAGCACGCTGCACACACACAAGCAGTGAAGCAAGCACTCCCATACCAGAGGAGAGCAGGGTATTCGGGAACAGGGGAAGTTACCTTGCTTGGCTTCAGGCAATGGAGGCGTCGGAAGTGATGCCCAGGCGCAGTCATGCGCTCAATCCAATCTTTGATTGAATAGCACGGGATGAGAGCTGTCTGTTGTGGTTAGTAAGTAGTTGGGCTTTACCGGGCTGTGCATTCTTGTGTCCCCGGCGTACCGACGATGTCCTGGCGGTGTATTGTCATTTATTTATTTTAATCAGAAAATGGGGATAGACATATCCGGTGTATCGCGTATCACACATGTTTATATGCGGATACAGCGGACTTTGCAGTATTGGTGCTTTTTAGGTTATGGTTAACGTGTTAATTGGTCAGTTACTTATATAAGTTTTGGTTTACTGCAATTGCATTGGTGTATATATCACATATATAATGTTCATATCTTCTCTAGATTTTTGTTGCCATGTTCACATATACATCAGTAAAATGTATGCCTTTGAAATAGACTATGTTTCCAATCAACCGTAATTCTTTTTAAACTGCATCTGCAATGCTTAGCATTGTGCATTTGCATATTTGATTGGAAACAGTGTGTGTTTAGTACAACCTCCATCCGGAATTAACTGTCGCTGAAATTAGTGTATCTAACTGTTGCTGAAATGAGTGTATCTAGACGCTTCTAAGTGTGTAGATAGTAGATACACTAATTTCAGCGACAGTTAATTCCGGACGGAGGAAGTACCTCTCAACTTACTGCATTATTTGCAGTGTGTGTATGAGGCACATCCATCTATGGAAACAATTTTGCACTTTACAGTTGCAAACTATAACAACACTGTACTAAATACTATGTATGATTCACTTACATTAAACAGGACCCTTTCATGCAGGTACTAGTTATGACAGCTCAAATTTTGTTAAACATACTCAGGCACAGTATCATTAAAATGGATGCCATACATCTTTTAATTTTAGATGAGTGCCATCATGCAGTGAAAAAACATCCATATTCTTTAGTGATGTCAGAATTTTATCACACAACTCCGAAGGATAAGAGGCCAGTTGTTTTTGGCATGACAGCTTCTCCTGTCAACCTAAAGGGTACTACTCTGCTCTTTTTCTCCTGCTACCTTTTCCCTTTTTATTTTTTCACTCACTATTTCATGTATATAATTTCATCTTCTTGTTTTTCTCATGCTATTTACTATTATCTGGACAGGAGTCACTAGCCAAGAAGATTGTGCCATCAAGATAAGAAATCTTGAGAGTAAACTGGATTCCATTGTTTGTACTATTAAAGATCGGAAAGAGCTTGAGAAACATGTCCCGATGCCTTTTGAAGTCGTTGTCCAGTATGACAAAGCAGCCACCCTTTGTTCCCTGCATGAGCAGATCAAACAAATGGAGGTTGCTGTTGAAGAAGCTGCACTCTGTAGCTCTAAGAGAACAAAGTGGCAGTTTATGGGAGCCAGGGATGCTGGGTCTAGAGATGAGCTGCGCCTTGTCTATGGTGTTTCTGAGCGTACAGAAAGTGATGGCGCAGCTAATTTAATCCAGAAGTTGAGAGCTATAAATTATGCTTTAGGTGAACTAGGTCAATGGTGTGCTTATAAGGTATTCGCTTGATATTCAACAATGGCATGTTGTTAATTGTCACATATTTTTGACAGTTCACTTATACATGATTTCAGGTTGCAGTGTCCTTTTTGACAGTATTGCAGAATGATGAAAGGGCAAACTATCAGGTTGATGTAAAGTTTCAAGAGTCACATTTAAAGAAGGTTGTTGCTTTATTGCACTGCCAGTTGACTGAGGGAGCTGCAGTGAAAAGTGAGACGAATGATGTTGAGATGCATAACAGTGAAAATCACAACCCAAGTGAACTTGAAGATGGGGAGCTGCCTGATAGCCATGGTACTAGTTTGGCAAAACCAGCCACTTCCTCTCTCTCCATGCAGTTTCGTTCTGTAATTTCGCACCATTTATTTCATCATTATCTTTATCCATTAGTTGACTTTTTAGTATATCTCACTCTCTCTTCTATTGCTGTCCTTTTTGTCAGCTGTTTCTGTAGGTGAACATGTAGATGAGGTCATCGGAGCTGCCGTGGCAGATGGGAAAGTTACCCCTAGGGTGCAGGCTTTAATCAAAATCCTTCTCAAGTATCAGCATACCGAGGATTTCCGTGCCATCATCTTTGTGGAGCGAGTTGTCACGGCATTAGTTCTTCCGAAGGTTAACATGCTGTTGTTGTTTTCCCATTTATGTTATTTTGGTGCGTATGGATCCTTTATACATTGTCCAATTCTTTTTCCTCTGTTCACCTAACAGGTGCTTGCAGAGCTTCCATCTTTAAGCTTTATCCGATGTGCAAGCTTGATAGGTCATAACAACAATCAAGAGATGCGCACAAGCCAAATGCAGGATACCATTGCAAAATTTCGTGATGGCCGTGTATGTTTCTCTTTATAGCATAATTATATTTGATCACTATTTCAGTTGTAAGTCTAATGTTAACTAGGTTTTACCTTGCATGATTCATTTCTAATAGATTTTACAAAGTTATTACATCTAAGAAACACATCCACTAGATGAGTTCTAAATCTGGAACTGGCTTGCAGGTTACACTGTTAGTTGCGACTAGTGTTGCTGAGGAAGGACTTGATATTCGACAGTGCAATGTTGTCATTCGCTTTGACCTTGCAAAGACAGTCTTGGCCTATGTACAGTCTCGTGGTCGTGCAAGAAAGCCTGGATCTGACTACATATTGATGGTTGAAAGGTATCCACCACACTCACACACATATTTTTTTTGGATTATCTTGTTCCTACTCTATTGGCTTATAAATTGATTTCTCCAGGGGAAATTTGGCACATGAAACTTTCTTGAGGAATGCTCGAAATAGTGAGGAGACGTTGAGAAAAGAGGCTATAGAAAGAACTGATCTCAGTCATCTTGATGGTACTCTGTTAAATTCCATTGATACATCACCTGATTCGATGTACCAGGTCGAATCAACAGGTGCTGTTGTCAGCTTGAATTCTGCAGTTGGGCTCGTACATTTTTACTGTTCACAGCTACCAAGTGACAGGTGCATATAATTCTTGTCAATTTATTAAGTTTACCAGTTCCTTCGAGTGTGAAGATCACACATGCATCCTAAGTTTCGCACTTGCAGGTACTCAATTCTTCGTCCAGAATTTATTATGCAGAAACATGAGAAGCCAGGGGGTTCCATGGAATATTCTTGCAAACTTCAACTTCCCTGTAATGCTCCATTTGAGAAACTTGAGGGTCCTATATGCGGCTCAATTCGTCTGGCACAGCAAGTAATGATGGTTTCATTGGAATAGAAATACTTTCTCGTTGTCAAGGAATATATCAGATAAGAACTAGCCTTAAAATGATTTGAACTGGCAACCTTAGCCATTGGGTTGAACCTCGACGGTTCACACCAAATGCCAAAGGCCAACAATATTTTTTCAAAAAATCCCTTTTCACTCTTATAGCCTCCTACAAATTTAGTGATATGGACAATCCACCTTGATCTACCACATTCATAGTTGATATAGTGAGTTAGTAACCAAGATTTGTGTTCTGATTATCCTATTTTAAGGCTGGTTCCTTACCTGACATGCTCCCTTGATATCATTTATGACGTATCCCGTCAGTTGCATGAATATCGCTTGTTATTTCGTGCAGGCTGTTTGTTTGGCTGCCTGTAAGAAGCTGCATGAGATGAATGCCTTCACAGATATGCTTTTACCTGATAGAGGAAGTGGGGAAGGAGAGAAGACCGAACAGAATGAAGGTGATCCACTCCCTGGAACGGCACGCCATAGAGAGTTTTATCCTGAAGGTGTTGCTGAAATTTTGAGAGTAAGTTATTTGCTTCCTCGCTCATTATCTCTCTGCATACAAAGTGCATTTGCACTCTCCGGCACGACCCTTGATTATCCCCCAATCTCATTCTGATGGATCTTTTTTCTGTGACAGGGAGAATGGATTTTATGTGGAAGAGATGGCTGCCAAAGCACTCAATTTGTTAAGTTGTATATGTATTCTGTGAATTGTGTGGATGTAGGGACATCTAAGGACCCTTCCCTTGCACAACTTTCGAATTTTTCTATTATTTTTGGCAGTGAGCTGGATGCAGAGGTATGTTCCATCATCTGGAATATCCTGAAACTTAGCAGAATGCTGTGAACTAACCTTTTTTTCTTCTTCTGTTTTTTCAGGTTTTATCGACACCAATGGATCTCTTTGTTGCCAGGACAATGATAACAAAGGCATCTCTTGTATTCCGTGGACCTATTGAAGTTACAGAAAGTCAGGTTGATCTGCTTGAGAAATTCCAAGTAAATATTCATTTAAGCGTTTGGGTTAGTGTAGCTAATACCCTACTGTTGTGATCGCAGCTGGTTCAGCTGAAGAGCTTTCATGTTAGGCTCATGAGCATAGTCCTTGATGTTGATGTTGACCCCTCAACTACACCTTGGGATCCAGCAAAAGCATACCTCTTTGTCCCTGTAGGAGCTGAGAAGTGTACAGATGCTTTAAGAGAGATCGATTGGACTTTAGTCAACAGCATTGTGAATACTGATGCCTGGAATAATCCACTTCAGAAGGCACGACCAGATGTCTACCTAGGCACCAATGAGAGGACACTCGGTGGAGATAAGAGAGAGTATGGGTTTGGAAAATTGCGTAATGGAACAGCTTTTGGACAGAAGGCACATCCGACTTATGGTATCAGAGGAGCCATTGCTGACTTTGATATCGTCAAAGCATCTGGATTAGTTCCTTCTCGTGATAGAGGGTATTCAAGCGAGTATCAGAACCAAGGCAAGTTGTTCATGGCAGATTCATGCTGGGATGCTAAAGACCTTTCTGGGATGGTTGTCACTGCTGCCCACTCAGGAAAGCGGTTCTATGTGGACTGTATTTGCTATAACATGAATGCAGAAAATTCATTTCCTAGGAAGGAAGGCTACCTGGGGCCTTTGGAATATAGCTCATATGCCGATTACTACAAGCAGAAGTAAAGACAACATTTTCTTAAATGCTGAAAAGCAGGATTAGTACCCTTTTTATTTCAGAGAATCCTGCCTTACTTTAGTCTTATATAAGCAATTTTGTGGCAGCACATTGTGACTCATTGTGCTATTTGATCTCAGATATGGTGTGGAGCTAGTGTATAAGAAACAGCCTCTTATACGTGCACGTGGTGTTTCCTATTGCAAGAATCTTCTGTCTCCTAGATTTGAGCATTCTGAAGGTATTTCTGAGTCCCATCCTGAACATGTCCAACGAATCTTGATATTTACTCATTAAAGAAACTCTCATGGCATAACCACAAGTTGGATGGTTTTTATGTCGAATTTTGTGCCACTATTTTTGTGAACCCAGATGTGAGTATTGTGGTCATGCAGTGATGAGTAATTGGCTCTTGTTTTGCAGCTAGAGAAGGTGACTTTTCGGAGAACGTTGACAAAACATACTATGTCTATTTACCTCCCGAACTCTGTCTTGTGCACCCACTTCCTGGATCACTTATTCGTGGAGCTCAGAGGTTGCCATCAATAATGAGAAGGGTTGAGAGTATGCTTCTTGCAGTTCAATTGAAGGAAACAATTGATTATCCTGTTCCCGCAGTTAAGGTACTCTCAACATCTTTGATTGCCCCAAACCTGAATCTTTAAGAAAATGTTGTAACACGTCCTGGTAGAATGCTTTGGTACACTAGATCCTTACATTTCCTCTCCTTCCTATAATACATTCCTACCGTCTAGTTGGATGTTACGTTTGATGAATACCACGTGAGATGCATGATGCATGTAGCTTTATTGTGGCATCTGGCTTTGGTAGGTCCTGCAATAAGAATTGATAGAACATGATTTAGAGATACCTAAAGTGAGATGGGATACATGGAGTAACACAATGGTATTGATTACATGTTCTATTTTTATTTTTAGATCATAGGAAGTCATCATAAATGGTGGCACAAATGTAAATATTCATCAAAACAATAACTAACATTCACGAGGTAGCATAGTCAATCTATAATGTAGTTTGTAGTGGGTATTTGGCATGTTTTCCAAGAGACTGCCTTATACTCCCTCGTCTCACCGCAGAAGAGCCAAATGATTTTCTTAATAAATAAACAAGATCATGTGTTTGTTAATTCATACTAACAGCTTGTTGGTTCATGGCAGATATTAGAAGCCTTGACTGCTGCATCATGCCAGGAAACATTCTGCTATGAAAGAGCAGAGTTACTGGGTGATGCATACCTGAAATGGGTTGTGAGTAGATTCCTTTTCCTAAAATATCCTCAGAAGCATGAGGGACAGCTTACAAGGATGCGGCAGCAGATGGTCAGTAACATGGTCCTCTACCAATTTGCCCTGAATAAAACTCTTCAGTCGTATATTCAAGCAGATCGGTTTGCCCCATCAAGATGGGCAGCTCCAGGAGTACTGCCTGTATTTGATGAGGAGACAAGAGAATCTGAACCGTCCATCTTTGGTGAGGAGTCAATACCTGGTAATGAATTACAGAAGGATTATGATGATGACTACACAGATAACATTCAAGAGGAGGGTGAAATTGATGGAGATTCCAGCTGCTATCGTGTTCTCTCAAGCAAGACTCTAGCAGATGTCGTTGAAGCACTTATTGGGGTCTATTATGTAGCAGGAGGGAAAATTGCTGCAAACCACTTGATGAAGTGGATTGGGATTCATGCCGAGTTGGATCCTCAAGAGATCCCTCCCCCGAAGCCATATAATATACCTGAGAGCATATTGAAAGGCATCGAGTTTGAGACATTGGAAGGCATCTTGGGTATGAAATTCCAGAATAAAGGTTTTCTTATTGAGGCTATAACGCATGCATCCAGGCCATCTTCTGGCGTTTCCTGTTACCAGCGGTTGGAATTTGTTGGTGATGCTGTGTTGGATCATCTCATCACAAAGCATTTATTTTTTACATATACTGATCTGCCTCCTGGTCGCTTGACTGACCTGAGAGCTGCAGCTGTTAATAATGAAAACTTTGCAAGGGTTGCAGTTAGGCGTAAGCTGCACACACATCTTCGCCATGGATCATCTGCACTGGAAAAACAGGTTTGCCATACTCTTTCTTTATGCAGTAGGAAACAAGACACTGTTGATAGAACTGAAGTTTCAAGCAATGCTGACTATTTTCTTTAAATCTTCTGAAGATTCGGGAGTTCGTGAAGGATGTCCGAGAAGAGATTTCAAAATCAGGTTTCAATTCTTTTGGACTAGGGGACTGCAAGGCTCCTAAAGTTCTTGGAGACATTATTGAGTCTATTGCTGGTGCAGTATTCCTGGATAGTGGGTATGACACCTCGGCAGTCTGGAAGGTATTTATTTTAGATATTCTAGAGAAACTTTCTTGATAGAAAAGCAACCTATAATCTGGAGGAAGCTTGAAACAAACTGCACTATTTTGCACCAGGTATTCCAACCGCTCCTCGAACCTCTGGTAACGCCAGAGACCCTTCCAATGCATCCAATTAGGGAGCTCCAAGAACGGTGCCAGCAACAAGCAGAAGGCTTAGAATACAAAGCATCCCGGGCAGGCAATGTAGCTACCGTTGAAGTCTTTGTTGATGGTGTTCAGATTGGTGTAGCTCAAAACCCACAGAAGAAGATGGCACAGAAGTTGGCGGCGAGAAACGCACTAGTGGTCCTAAAGGAGAAGGAAACCGCAGCAAAGAAAGAGACCGAAAAGGCGGGTGATAAGAGCAATGCTGGGTTCACCAGGCAGAACCTGAACGACACTTGCTTGAAAAGGCAGTGGCCAATGCCACAGTACAGGTGCATAAATGAGGGCGGCCCTGCTCATGCTAAAAGATTTGTCTATGCGGTTAGGGTTAATACATCCGATCGCGGATGGACCGACGAGTGCATCGGGGAGCCGATGCCGAGCGTGAAGAAGGCCAAGGACTCTGCCGCCATGCTTCTCCTCGAGCTTCTGAATAGAAGTTTCCCTGATAAGCCTGACGGTAAGAAGTGATAGCGCTATGAAATGTTGTTGGTGATCATTGTGGTGGTGTTGAGACATTCGGCATTTTTACACAGCATAGATTCATTACCCATTCAGTGCTCTTCAGCTCTGGCAAATAAGAAGATAGATAGACAGGCAGAGCTGATGAGTGAGAGGAGAGAATACTTTTACCAACCTAGTTGAGGCCGCTAGATGTCATTAGAGATTTATTTACTGGTGAGGCGGGATAAATAGGAGTTGGCAACAGCAGAAATGGTAGTCTGATATAGGATAGACAAGTGAAGGCCTCTTATTCTATTGTACTGTATAATATAACTTGCAAACCTGCAACTTAGATGATTGATCCAATAGAAATCTGTGGAATTTACCCTTACCCTGTCATGCTATGGATTATTCGGTGCGTTCATTTTCATATTGCTAGACGATTGCTGGTCGCAGTAGAAATTAATTAAAGACCAATGCCCACCTGCTAACCATAGGAACTCCGTTCCAAGGCAACCGGCCATGATACTGAAACTAGATTTCAATTGACCAATTGAAAGAGGAACACTAACATATCTCGAAACTGACAACAGCTGGTGCAACGTCCACGTACGATTGGTAGAGATAAAAGGGATGCAAAACACACGGGCACATGATGATACGATACTCCGGCAGGAAACATCCCGGCCGGACTTGGAGAAAGGAAGCGAGGAAAAGACTAGGCGGTGAGCTCCATGATGGCGCTGACGATGTCGCCGTCGTGCGCCTTGAGGGCCTTGACGGCCTTGGCGCGGGACACGCTGGCCTGCGTCATGACGAGGTCGATGTCGCGGGCCTCGATGCCGGTCTCGTCCACCACCTCCTCCTCGTCGGCGGGCGCCCCGGCCCCCGCCGCCGCCGCGTCGGGCCTCATCGCCTTGCTCAGGTCCTGCATCCTGAACTGCTGCGCGGCCTGCGCCTGCAGCTGCGAGCTCAGGTCCTCGATCTTGGCCTCCCCGAAGATCACGTACGTCTCCGACGTCGGGCTCTTGAACACGTCCGGCTTCGACACCACGAACAGGATCTGAAGCCCAACATTTAATTAACAACATGCATGAATTAGCCTGAACAATTTCACATACATAGAATAGAAGAGTTGCTTCTTACGTTCTTGGCTCTCTTGATGGTAATCCTGCTGACGCCGGTGACGGGCTTCATCCCGAGCTTCATCATGGCCTTGCGGCTCTTCTTCTCGCTCCGGCTCTGCTTCGACCCCTCGCTCCCGGCCACACCCAGCTCGCCTTCACGCACATCAAAATTGCAAGTCAGACGTGCGTACTCTTTTGTTTTTGAAAAGCTTCTGCTCTATTCTTCATCATCATCATGGCAATACAACGAACATTCGAAATAATAAAAATTACATCCAGATTTCTAGATCACCTAGCGAAGACTACAAACACTAAAGCGAACTGAAGGCGCACCAAGCTGCAAATCTAGTTCAACTACCACTACGTACCAATAAGTCAATAACTAATCCAACGTTACGTGACCACTCAGTTCCGATAGCTAGTTTAAAAACCCAGCCAGATTACAGTGCACAAAAGCAATTTCTGAGGCGCTTGCACGTTGCACGAACTGTCTACCAACAAGCGAACCCACACCGTCACATGGTGTATCTGAAAAAAGATAGAACAAGGTGGAGATGCAAAAGGGAGTAGGAGATGGTTACCGTCTTCATCCTCGTCGTCCTCGTCATCATCCTCGTCCTCCTCCTCGTCTTCATCACCGTCGCCCTCCTTGACGTCCTCGACGACGGGCGCGCCGTCCTCCGCGGGCTCCTCGGCCTTGACGACCTCCGGTGCCGCGTCGCCGCTCTCCAGCTCCGGCTCGGTGGCCACCGGCGTCTCCTCGCTGACCATGGTGAGCTGCTGCGGTGTTGGTGCAGGGACGAGCGTGCTGCTGGAGTGAGGATAAGGAATGAGAATGGAGAGCCGAGGCCTTATCTATTCGCGCGCTGTGTTGGGCTGGGCTGGCCTAACTGTAGCAGGATCTCATCATTGTGCTGGGCTAGTTGCTACTGGTGGTAAAGTCGGCCTTGCACGCCTGGGCCACTGGAGCTGAGTGGTAAATGCTATCATCACTTTTTACATTTTTTGAATGGTATGAACAACTTTTTTGCAGTACACTATCACTTTTTACATTGTATAAAAATTTTCTTAA
The DNA here is from genome assembly GCA_034509565.1 of Triticum monococcum. NCBI lineage: Eukaryota > Viridiplantae > Streptophyta > Magnoliopsida > Poales > Poaceae > Triticum > Triticum monococcum. Next base: position 697,196,231 of record CM067845.1, read on the forward strand.
AATTTTACTTATCTTGTTTTTGAAATGTGTGAACATTTTAAATATCAATGTTTTTTCCAATGCTATCAACATTTTTTAATTATAGTAACAATTTTTTCATGTCTCAAATTCGTAGTTATTTTTTTTTATTTTAAGCAAATTTAATTTTTGGAATATATATTTAGAATGTTATTGAAAATAGTAACAAAAGGAAAAACAAAAAAAAGCGAAAGAATGAAAAAACAGAGAAGAAAAATAAGCTAAACTGCAGGTCACTACTTGGACTAGAAGAACGCCCGTGCGTTGCAACGGAGCCACATTAACGTTAAGAGTTCAATATCAGTTATGTTAATATTACATTTAATATTCTCATACATATCAAGTGACATTGGCCAATTCTCTCTCTCTCTCTCTCACACACACACACACACTCTCCCTCCCTCTTCCTCTCTCTCTCTCCCCCTTTCCCTCTCTCTCTCTCTCTCTCACACACACACACACACACATATCCATCTTATTGGGTACGGGATCATAATTCATCTATTTCACACGCACACGCGCTAGTGCATAACAATATGGATTATGTGTATCATATTTGCCACCACAACTTATATTTCCTCGAGCCGCGTCGCTACAGAGCCGAGCTCCCGCCCGACCACCTCGCCGGCATCGAAGGGGAATGGATAAGGGTGACGCCCTGCCTCCCCTGCCCCCCATGGCCTCACTCCTCGATGCCCCCTCCCAGATCCACTTCTCCTCCTCGCTCGCTCGATCCCGTCGATCTGGACGAAGTCAGACGCCACGGCCACCATGACCGACCCCGTCCACACAACCACAGCTCTCCCTGCAGGCTAGGAGCTTGTCGAGAAGCTCCGAACTCCTCACTACTTCGTCTGAGCCAACGAGATCAAGTCCAGCACCCTCGCATCGACGTCGCTACCGTCTTCCTCAACCTTCGGCCACCGTAACATTGCCGTTTAATCCGCGCCGCCCCGAGCTCCCCTGTCTTCCCCTAGGGCGCCATTGACACCGCAGTGATCTCCTCTTGCTTTTCCCCCTTTTTCCCTCTCGTTTGCTCACGTTAGGTATTTCGCCATGGCCGAGAACCGTCGTTCGCCATGGCCATTGCAGGGGTAGCCATCGAGCTCCTCGGATTGACCCCGTGGCACATGCCCGCTCCTATGCGCGCCCATGCCCGAGCCTGATGCTCTTCTTCCGCGCCCGCGGGGCCACTCCCTCTCCATGCCCACGTCTGTGCCACACCACGTCGATCGTGCCCGCCACTGCCGTCGCGCTCGCCGCAGCCACCGCACCACTGTGACACGCGCGACGCACGCCCTAGCCACGCGCTACACTTTCGCTAGCTACGCTCGCCCCGTCTGCTGCCGCCTATCCCTTCGCTCGCCCCGCAGTCGCGCCCCTGCCTCGCGCCCCCTCCTGTCACGACCATCTTCTGCCGGCCGCCCCTTTAGCCACGCTGGCCGCTTGCCTCGCCTACTGCGTGCTGCTTCCTGCTACTATGCGCTGCTCTATCGCTGGTACGCTGCTGCGCCATGTCCTCGACACCGCCGTGGACAAACATGGCGGAGGGATTGTCAATGGAGTACGAGGAGGAGGTGGCGAAGAAGGTGTGGAGAGGCAGGAGGTCTGGGGTGGCGTCAGCTGGCTGTGGTGGAGGTGTTTATGCGAGAAGGAGCCAGAGCGGAAGGAGAGGTCACAATTGGAAAGAATCGCAAAAAAATCATAACTTGAAGATCTCGTTCCAAAAAATGCTAATATCGATGGAGGGGTGATTTCCTTCTATAGGTGAAAAACATAGGAAATATTGGTTGTTATCAAGGAAAGGTAAAAATTTAGAAAAGTTAGGATTTTCAACTGATTTCTATGCAAATGGGGTTTTATTGTTTGGTAACGTGATATCAGTACCTGCCCGTTTGTGACGTGTCTGATTAGAAAAGTTTGCAAATGTTAAGAAACTATTTATTGGGAGGAAAGTTTGTGACGTGTCTGTTATTTATTTACTAAAACAAATTTCATTAATGAGAGAAATCGATTGATTCAGATAAGTTAGGAAAGTTAGATTAAAATATATTATTTGTTTCCTACAAATCTGTTATTTATTTTCTAAGACAAATTGAACCAATAAAAGGAATCGATTGATTTACATAATTTAAGGAAGTTAGATCTGTGATTTGTTATACGTTAGAAAAGTTCTGGTTGTAATAAAGAGTGGAGAGAAAAATAACCAATATACCAGGGTGGGAGGGGGTGGTGGGAGGAGAGACGAAAAAACCAGTGAAAACAAACCAGCGAAAATAAGCCGTGTAGACTATTCACCAACTGCGAGAAGTAGCCGGAGCGGAAGGAGATGTCACAATTGGAAAGAATCACAAAAAAACATAACCTGGAGATCTCATTTAAAAAAAATGCTAATATCGATGGAGGGGTGATTTCCTTCTATAGGTGAAAAACATAGAAAATATTGGTTGTTATCAAGGAAAGGTAAAAATTTAGAAAAGTTAGAATTTTGAATTGATTTCTATGCAAATGGGGTTTTATTGTTTGGTAACGTGATATCAGTACCTGCCCGTTTGTGACGTGTCTGATTAGGAAAGTTTGGAAATGTTAAGAAACAATTTATTGGGAGGAAAGTTTGTGACGTGTTTGTTATTTGTTTCCTAAAACAAATTTTACTAATGTGAGAAATCGATTGATTTAGATAAGTTAAGAAAGTTAGATTAAACATATTATTTGTTTTCTGAAAATCTGTTATTTGTTTCCTAAGATAAATTGAACCAATAAAAGGAATCGATCGATTTGTATAATTTAAGAAAGTTAGATTCGTGATTTGTTATACATTAGGAAAGTTCTGGTTGTAATAAAGAGTGAAGAGAAAAATAAGCCGATGGACCAGGATGGGAGGGGGTGGTGGGAGGAGAGACGAAAAAAATTCAGCAAAAATAAATCACAGAGACTATTCACCAACTGCTTCATTAGGAGGAAAGACTCGCCCATCATTAGCGACACATGAGGCAAGACACTTGCGTCTCGCTATAAGTGCAACTCTAGCAGATATCGTAAAAGGAGATGTATTGAATAATTACTACCGGTTTTGAGTTTTGGAGGCATAAAAATGGCCAGAACATATACTGTAAACTCGAGTGTTCTCATTTTTTCACATTAAACTTAAAAATAGGCCTGCCGCACCGCATATGTAGAGTATTGGTGGCCTGGGTTTGCGCATATGCAAAACCTGCTCGGGCTTGGTAGGAGTGAAGTTTCACCTGACGCCCTTCCCGCTCTTACGCCTTCGTCGTCCGCTATCTCACTGCCGTCGCCCTGGCCACCCAATGCCACCCGCGCATCATCATGGAGCCGCATGAGACCCCCATCGTTCTGAAGGAAATATGTCCTAGAGGCAATAATAAAATTATTATTTATATTTCCTTATATCATGATAAATGTTTATTATTCATGCTAGAATTGTATTAACTGGAAACTTAGTACATGTGTGAATACATAAACAAAACAGAGTGTCCTTAGTATGCCTCTACTTGACTAGCTCGTTAATCAAAGATGGTTATGTTTGCTGACCATAGACATGTGTTGTCATTTGATGAACGAGATCACATCATTAAAGAATGATGTGATGGACAAGACCCATTCATTAGCTTAGCATAATGATCGTTTATTTTTATTACTATTGCTTTCTTCATGACTTATACCTATTCCTATGACTATGAGATTATGCAACTGCCGAATACCGGAGGAACACCTTGTGTGCTATCAAACGTCACAACGTAACTGGGTGATTATAAAGATGCTCTACAGGTGTGTCCGAAGGTGTTTGTTGAGTTGGCATAGATCGAGATTAGGATTTGTCACTCCGTGTATCAGAGAGGTAACTCTGGGCCCTCTTGGTAATGCACATCACTATAAGCCGTGCAAGCAAAGTGACTAATGAGTTAATTACGGGATGATGCACTACGGAACGAGTAGACTTGCCGGTAACGAGATTGAACTAGGTATGATGATACTGACGATCGAATCTCGGGTAAGTAACACAACGATGACAAGGGGAATAATGTATGTTGTTATGCGGTTTGACCGATAAAGATCTTCGAAGAATATATAGAAACCAATACGAGCATCCAGGTTCCGCTATTGGTTATTGACCGAAGATGTGTGTCGGTCATGTCTACATATTTCTCAAACCCGTAGGGTCCGCACGCTTAACGTTCGATGATGATTTGTATTATGAGTTATGTGTTTTGGTGACCGAAGTTTGTTCGGACTCCCGGATGAGATCACGGACATGACGAGGAGTCTCGAAATGGCCGAGAGGTATAGATTCATATATTGGAAGGTAATATTCGGATATCAGAATGGTTCCGAGTGATTCGGGTATTTTTCCGGAGTACCGAGGGGTTACCGGAACCCCCGGGAAAGTGTTGGGTGTAAATGGGCCTCAAGGGAGAGAGAGGGAAGCCCGCGGGAGGTGGTGCGTGCCCCCCTCCTAGGGAGTCCGAATAGGACAAGGAGGAGGGGCGCCGCCCCCCTTCCCTTTCCCTCTCCCTCTCCTTCCTATTCCCTCCGATGGAGAAAGGAAAAGGGGGGGCGAATCCTACTTGGACTAGGAGTCCAAGTAGGACTCCCCCCTTGGCGCGCCCCTCCTGGCCGCCGGCATCCTCCTCCCCCCTTTATATACGGGGGCAGGGGCACCCCAAAGGACACCAAGATTTCTCTTAGCCGTGTGTGGTGCCCCCTTCCACAGTTTACTCCTCCGGCCATAGCGTCGTAGTGCTTAGGCGAAGCCCTGCGCGGATCATATCACCATCACCGTCATCATGCTGTCGTGCTGACAGAACTCTCACTCGACCCTCTACTGGATCAAGAGCTCGGTCGAGGGACGTCATCAAGCTGAATGTGTGCTGAACACGGAGGTGCCGTACATTCGGTACTTGGATCGGTTGGATCGTGAACACGTTCGACCACATCAACCGCGTTAACCTAACGCTTCCGCTTTCGGTCTACGAGGGTACGTGGACACACTCTCCCCATCTCGGTGCTATGCATATCCTAGATAGATCTTGCATGATCGTAGGATTTTTTTTGAAATTGCATGCTACATTCCTCAACAGTGGCATCAGAGCCAGGTCTATGCATAGATGATATGCACGAGTAGAACACAAAGAGTTGTCGGCGATAATAGTCATATTGCTTACCACCAACGTCTTACTTTGATACAGCGGTATTGTTGGATGAAGCGGCCCGAACCAACATTACGTGGCCGCGTTCATGAGACTGGTTCTACCGACATGCTTTGCACACAGGTGGTTGGCGGGTGTCTGTTTCTCCAACTTTAGTTGAATCGAGTTTGACTATGGCCAGTCCTTGTTGAAGGTTAAAACATCACACTTAATGAAAAGTCGTTGTGGTTTTGATGCGTAAGTAAGAACGGTTCTTGCTAGAAGCCCATAGCAGTAATACGTCTCCAACGTATCTATAATTTTTGATTGTTCCATGCTATTATATTATACATCTAGGTTGTTTTATATGCATTTATATGCTATTTTATATGACTTTTGGGACTAACCTATTAACCTAGAGCCCAGTGCCAGTTTATGTTTTCCCTTGTTTTTGAGTTTTATAGAAAAGGAATACCAAATGGAGTTCAATTGACGTGCCAATTTTTGATGATTTTTTATGGACCAAAAGAAGCCCCTGCAGTAAAATAGTTGGGCCAGAAGAGTCCCGAGCTGTCCACGAGATAGGAGGGCGAGCCCAGGGGGTAGGGCACGCCCTCCACCCTCGTGGACGACTCAGAGACCCCCCTGACGTGAGACCTACGCCAAAAATTTCTATAAATAGAGAAAGCTCTAGAAAATAACCTAGATCGGGAGTTCTGCCGCTGCAAGCCTCTGTAGCCACCGAATACCAATCTAGACCCGTTCTGGCACCCTGCCGGAGGGGGGGAATCCCTCTCCAGTGGCCATCTTCATCATCCCAGCGCTCTCCATGACAAGGAGGGAGTAGTTCACCCTTGGGGCTGAGGGTATGTACCAATAGCTATGTGTTTGATCTCTCTATCTCGCGTTCTCGATTTGGCACGATCTTGAAGTATTGCGAGCTTTGCTATTATAGTTGCATCTTATGGTGTTTCTCCCCCTCTACTCTCTTGTAATGGATTGAGTTTTACCTTCGAAGTTATCTTATCGGATTGAGTCTTTAAGGATTTGAGAACACTTGATGTATGCCTTGCATGTGCTTATCTATGGTGACAATGGGATATTCACGTGATCCACTTGATGTATGTTTTGGTGATCAACTTGCGAGTTCCGTGACCTCGTGAACTTATGCATAGGGGTTGTGCACACGTTTTCGTCTTGACTCTCCAGTAGAAACTTTGGGGCACTCTTTGAAGTTCTTTGTGTTGGTTGAATAGATGAATCTGAGATTGTGTGATGCATATCATATAATCATACCCACGGATACTTGAGGTCACATTGGAGTATCTAGGTGACATTAGGGTTTTGGTTGATTTGTGTCTTAAGGTGTTATTTTAGTACGAACTCTAGGATAGATTGAACAGAAAGAATAGCTTCGTGTTATTTTACTACGGACTCTTGAATAGATCGATCAGAAAGGATAACTTTGAGGTGGTTTCGTACCCTACAATAATCTCTTTGTTTGTTCTCTGCTATTACTGACTTTGGAGTGACTCTTTATTGCATGTTGAGGGATCGTTATATGATCCAATTATGTTATTTATATGATCCAATTATGTTATTATTGTTGAGAGAACTTGCACAAGTGAAAGTATGAACCCTAGGCCTTGTTTCAACACATTGCAATACCGTTTTCGCTCAATTTTATCATTAGTTACCTTGCTGTTTTTATATTTTCAGATTACAAAAGCCTATATGTACCATCCATATTGCACTTGTATCTTCGCCGAACTAGTGCACCTATACAATTTACCATTGTATTGGGGACACAAGAGACTCTTTGCTATTTGGTTGCAGGGTTGTTTGAGAGAGTCCATCTTCATCTTATGCCTCCCGCGGATTGATAAACCTTAGGTCATCCATTTGAGGGAAATTTGCTACTGTCCTACAAACCTCTGCACTTGGAGGCCCAACAACGTCTACAAGAAGAAGGTTGTGTAGTAGACATCAAGCAGCCACGTAAAACTTGCAACAACAAAGTAGAGGATGTCTAACTTGTTTTTGAAGGGCATGGTGTGATGTGATATGGTCAAGACGTGATGAGATATAAATTGTTGTATGAGATGATCATGTTTTGTAGAAGTTATGATGTCACATATTTTGATTGCTTGTGATGTTTATCCTTTATGCATCTTATTTTGCTTAGTACGGCGGTAGCATTAGAAGATGATCCCTCACTAAATTTCAAGGTATAAGTGTTCTCCCTGAGTATGCACTGTTGCTACAGTTCGTCGTGCCGAGACACCATGTGATGATCGGGTGTGATAAGCTCTATGTTCACATACAATGGGTGCAAGCCAATTTTGCACGTGCAGAATACTCGTGTTAAACTTGACGAGCCTAGAATATGCAGATATGGCCTCGGAACACTGAGACCGAAAGGTCGAACGTGAATCATATAGCACATATGATCAAGATAGTGATGTTCACCATTGAAAACTACTCCATCTCACGTGATGATCGGGCATGGTTTAGTTGATATGGATCATATGATCATTTAGATGACTAGAGGGATGTCTATCTAAGTGGGAGTTCTTAAGTAATATGATTAATTGAACTTTAATTTATCATGAACTTAGTACATGATAGTTTTTTGCATATCTATGTTGTTGTAGATCAATGGCCCGTGCTACCGTTCCCTTGAATTTTAATGCGTTCTAAGAGAAAGCTAAGTTGAAAGATGATGGTAGCAACTAGACGGGCTGGGTCCCTAACTTGAGGACTACCCTCATTGTTGCACAAAAGAATTACGTCCTGGAAGCACCGCTAGGTGCAAGACCCGCTACAGGAGCAACTCCGGATGTTATGAACGTCTTGTAGAGCAAAGATGATGACTACTCGATAGTTCAGTGTGCATATGAGATGTTCCAGGAGTTGAAGTAATTTTTTCAAGCAAATGCCCGAGTTGAGAGATATGAAGTCTGCAACAAGTTCTATAGTTGCAAGACGGAGGAGAATAGTTCTGTCAGTGAACACATACTCAGAATGTCTAGGTATCATAACCACTTGACTCAGCTAGGAGTTAATCTTCCCGATGATAGTGTTATTGACAGATTTCTTCAATCACTGCCACCAAGCTATAAAGGCTTCGTAATGAACTATAATATGCAAGGGATGGAAAAGACAATTCCCGAGCTCTTCGCGATGCTAAAGGCTGTGGAGGTAGAAATCAAGAAGGAGCATCAAGTGTTGATGGTTAACAAGACCACTAGTTTCAAGAAAAAGGGCAAAGGGAAGAAGGGGAACTTCGAGAAGAACAACAAGCAAGTTGCTGCTCAAGGGAAGAAGCCAAAGTCTAGACCTAAGCCTGAAACTAAGTGCTTCTGCTGCAAAGGGACTGGTCACTGGAAACGAAACTGCCCCAAGTATTTGGCGGATAAGAAGGATGGCAAAGTGAAAGGTATATTTGATATACATGTTATTGATGTGTACCTTACTAATGCTCGTAGTAGCGCTTGGGTATTTGATACTGGTTCTGTTGCTCATATTTGCAACTCGAAATAGGGGCTATGGGTTAAACGAAGATTGGCTAAGGACCAGGCGACGATGTGTGTGGGAAATGGTTCCAAAGTCGATGTGATCGCCGTCGGCACGCTACCTCTACATCTACTGTCGGGATTAGTTTTAGACCTAAATAATTGTTATTTGGTGCCAGCGTTGAGCATGAACATTATATATGGATCTTGTTTGATGCGAGACGGTTATTCATTTAAATCAGAGAATAATGGTTGTTCTATTTATATGACTAATATCTTTTATGGTCATACACCCTTTATGCGGTAATGTTACTGACTACAAAGCTCGACTTGTTGCGAAAGGTTTTCGACAAGTTCAAGGAGTAGACTACGATGATACCTTCTCACTCGTAGCGATGCTTAAGTCTGTCCGAATTATGTTAGCAATTGCCGCATTTTATGGTTATGAAATTTGGCAAATGGATGTCAAAACCGCATTCCTTAATGGATATCTTAAAGAAGAGTTGTAGATGATGCAACCAGAAGGTTTTGTCGATCCTAAAGGTGCTAACAAAGTGCGCAAGCTCCAGGGATCCATTTATGGACTGGTGCAAGCCTCTCGGAGTTGGAATATACACTTTGATAGTGTGATCAAAGCATATCGTTTTATACAGACTTTTGGAGAAACCTGTATTTACAAGAAAGTGAGTGGAAGCTCTCTAGAATTTCTAATATTATATGTGGATGACATATTGTTGATTGGAAATAACACAGAATTTCTGGATAGCATAAAAGGATACTTGGATAAGAATTTTTCAATGAAAGACCTCGGTGAAGCTGCTTACATAGTGGGCATCAAGATCTATAGAGATAGATTAAGACACTTAATTGGACTTCCACAAAGCACATACCTTGATAAAGTTTTGAAGAAGTTCAAAATGGATCAGTCAAAGAAAGGATTCTTGCTTGTGTTACAAGGTGTGAAGCTGAGTCAGACTCAATGCCCGACCACTGCAGAAGATAGAGAGAAAATGAAAGTCATTCCCTATGCTTCAGCCATAGGTTCTATCATGTATGCAATGCTGTATAACAGACCTAATGTGTGCCTTGCTATAAATTTAGCAGGGAGGTACCAAAGTAATCCATGAGCGGATCATTGGACAACGGTCAAGAACATCCTGAAATACCTAAAAAGGACTAAGGATATGTTTCTAGTTTATGGGGGTGATACGTCCATTTTGCATCATGCTTTTATATCGATATTTATTGCATTATGGGCTGTTATTACACATTATGTCACATTACTTATGCCTATTCTCTCTTATTTTACAAGGTTTACATGAAGAGGGAGAATGCCGGCAGCTGGGATTCTGGGCTGGAAAAGGAGAAAATATTAGAGACCTATTCTGCAGAGTTCCAGAAGTCCTGAAACTTCACGGAAGTTATTTCCAGAATATGTAAAAAATACTGAGTGCAAGAAGTACCAGAGAAGGGCCACCCACCAGCCATGAGGGTGGGGGCGCGCCCTACCCCCCTAGGCGCGCCCCCTGCCTCGTGGGTCCCCTGGTGGCCCTCCGATGCCCATCTTCCGCTATATAGAGTCTTTCGTCGAGGAAACAATCATAAGCAAGCTTTCGGGACGAAACTCCGCCGCCATGAGGCAGAACCTTGGCGGAACCAATCTAGGGCTCCGGCAGAGCTGTTCTGCCAGGGAAACTTCCCTCCGGGAGGGGGAAATCATCACCATCGTCATCACCAACGATCCTCTCATCGGGAGGGGGTCAATCTCCATCAACATCTTCACCAGCACCATCTCATCTCAAACCCTAGTTCATCTCTTGTATCCAATCTTTGTATCCAAACCTTAGATTGGTACCTGTGGGTCGCTAGTAGTGTTGATTACTCCTTGTAGTTGATGCTAGTTGGTTTACTTGGTGGAAGATCATATGTTCAGATCCATTATGCATATTAATACCCCTCTGATTATGAACATGCATATGCTTTGTGAGTAGTTACGTTTGTTCCTGAGGACATGGGAGAAGTCTTGCTATTAGTAGTCATGTGAATTTGGTATTCGTTCGATATTTTGATGAGATGTATGTTGTCATCCCTCTAGTGGTGTCATGTGAACATCGACTACATGACACTTCACCATTGTTTGGGCCTAGAGGGAGCCATTGGAAAGTAATAAGTAGATGATGGGTTGCTAGAGTGACAGAAGCTTAAACCCTAGTTTATGCGTTGCTTCGTAAGAGGCTGATTTGGATCCATATGTTTCATGCTATGGTTAGGTTTACCTTAATACTTCTGTTGTAGTTACGGATGCTTGCAATGGGGGTTAATCATAAGTGGGATGCTTTTCCAAGTAAGGACAACACACAAGCACCGGTCCACCCACATATCAAATTATCAAAGTACCGAACGCGGATCATATGATCGTGATGAAAAGTAGCTTCACGATAATTCCCATGTGTCCTCGGGAGCGCTTTCCTTGATATAAGAGTTTGTCCAGGCTTGTCCTTTGCTACAAAAAGGATTGGGCCATCTTGCTGCACCTTTTACTTTTATTACTTGCTACTCGTTACAAATTACCTTATCACAAAACTATCTGTTACCGATAATTTTAGTGCTTGTAGAGAATACCTTACTGAAAACTGCTTATCATTTCCTTCTGCTCCTCGTTGGGTTCGACATTCTTACTTATCGAAAAGGCTACGATAGATCCCCTATACTTGTGGTTCATCAAGACTCTTTTCTGGCGCCGTTTCCGAGGAGTGAAGCGCCTTTGGTAGGTGGAATTTGGTAAGGAAAAATTTATATAGTGTGCTGAAATTTACTGTCACTTGTTACTATGGAAAGTAATTCTTTGAGGGGTTTGTTCGGGGTATCTTCACCTCGTCCGGAACCACAATTAGTTACCCCTCAACCTACTGAACATACTGAAAATGTTTACTTTGAAATTCCTTCGAGTATGATAGAGAAACTGCTAGCTAATCCTTTTGCAGGAGATGGAACATTGCATCCGATTTACACTTAATCTATGTGGATGAAGTTTGTGGATTATTAAACTTGCAGGTATGCCCGATGATGTTGTCAAGAAGAAAGTCTTCCCTTTATATTTGAAGGGAGATGCATCGACATGGTATAGGCTATGTGATGATATGGGATCATGGGACTACAAACGGTTGAAAGTGGAATTTCATCAGAAGTTTTATCCTATGCATCTTGTTCATCGTGATCGTAATTATATATATAATCCTCACGAAGGAGAAAGCATCGCTCAAGCTTGGGGGAGGCTTAAGTCAATGTTATATTCATGCCCCAATCATGAGCTCTCAAGAGAAATGATTATTAAAAAAAATTTATGCTCGGCTTTCTGACAACAATCGCTCCATGCTCGATACTTCTTGTACTGGTTCCTTTATGATGAAGACTATTGAATTCAAATGGAATTTACTAAGAGAATTAAACGCAACTCTGAAGATTGGGATCTCGAGAAGGTAAGAAGTCAGGTATGACACCTAGGTTTGATTGTGTTAAATCTTTTATGGATACTGATGTTTTCCGTAAGTTTAGTACTAAATATGGACTTGACTCTGAGATAGTAGCTTCTTTCTGTGGATCCTTTGCTACTCATGTTGATCTCCCTAAGGAGAAGTGGTTTAAATATAATCCTCCCATTTAAGTAAAAGTAGTTGCACCTATTAAAGTTGAAGAAGGGACTATCACTCATAATGATCCTATTGTTCCTACTGCTTATGTTGAGAAACCACCTTTCCCTGTTAGAATAAAGGATCATGCTAAAGTTTCAACTGTAGTCAACAAAAGTAATATTAGGACACACAAACCCCCTGAGCAAGTTAAAGTTGAACCTAATATTTCTATGGTTAAAGATATCTTGGCCGATAATATTGATGGGCATGTTATTTACTTCTGTGATGAAGCTGCTAGAATTGCTAGGCCCGATACTAAAAATAAACATAGACCTGTTGTAGGCATGCCTGTTATTTCTATTAAAATAGGACATCATTGCTATCATGGCTTATGTGATATGGGTGCTAGTGCAAGTGCAATACCTCATTCCTTATACAAAGAAATTATGCATGATATTGCACCTGCTGAGATAGAAGAGATTGATGTCACAATTAAGCTTGCCAATAGAGACACTATTTCACCAGTTGGGATTGTTAGAGATGTTGAAGTCTTGTGTGGGAAAGTTAAATATCCTGTTGATTTTCTTGTTCTTGGTTCCCCTCAAGATAGCTTTTGTCCCATTATATTTGGTAGACCCTTCTTGAATACTGTTAATGCTAAGATAGATTGCAAGAAAGATGTTGTTACTATTGGTTTGGGTGATATGTCTCATGAGTTTAACTTCTCTAAATTTCGTAGACAACCCCCTGATGAAGGATTTCATAGCAAATATTAAATTATTGGTCTTGCTTCTATTGTTGTGCCTCCTAATGATCCTTTAGAACAATATTTGCTAGACCATGAAAATGATATGTTTATGAATGAAAGAAGGGAAATAGATGAAGTATTCTTTAAACAAGGACCCATTCTAAAACACAATTTGCCTGTTGAAATCCTAGGGGATCCTCCTCCACCCAAGGGTGATCCCGTGTTTGAGCTTAAACCATTACCTGATACTCTTAAATATGCTTATCTTGTTGAAAAGAAGATATATCCTGTTATTATCAGTGCTAACCTTTCAGAGCATGAAGAATAAAAATTATTGAAAACTCTCAAGAAGCACCATGCTGCTATTGGATATACTCTTGATGGGCATTAGTCCCACTCTATGTCAACACAAAATAAATTTGGAGAAAGACGCCAAACCAGTTATTGATCACCAACAACGGTTGAATCCTAAGATGAAAGAAGTGGTAAGAAAGGAAATATTAAAACTCCTTGAGGCAGGTATAATTTATCCCGTTGCTGATAGTCAGTCGGTAAGTCATGTCCATTGTGTCCCTAAGAAGGGAGGTATTACCGTTGTTCCTAATGATAAAGATGAATCGATTCTGCAAAGAATTATTACAGGCTATAGGATGGTAATTAATTTCCGCAAATTAAATAAAGCTACTAAAAAAGATCGTTACCCTTTGCCTTTTATTGATCAAATGCTAGAAAGATTATCCAAACATACACATTTTTGCTTTCTAGATGGTTACTCTGGTTTCTCTCAAATACATGTGTCAGCTGATGATCAAGCAAAGACCACTTTTACTTACCCTTTCGGTACTTTTGCTTATAGACGTATGCCTCTTGGTTTATGTAGTGCACTTGCTACCTTTCAAAGATGCATGATGGCTATATTTTCTGAATTTTGTGAAAAGATGTGTGAGGTTTTCATGGACGATTTCTCCGTTTATGGATCCTCTTTTGATGATTGCTTGAGCAACCTTTATCGAGTTTTGCAGAGATGTGAAGAAACTGATCTTGTTCTGAATTGGGAGAAATGCCACTTTATGGTTAATGAAGGTATTGTCTTGGGGCATAAAATTTCTGAGAGAGGCATTGAAGTTGATAAAGCTAAAGTTGATGCTATTGAAAAGATGCCATGTCCCAAGGACATTAAAGGCATAAGAAGATTCCTCGGTCACGCTGGTTTTTATAGGAGGTTCATTAAGGACTTCTCAAAAATTTCTCGGCCCCTGACTAACGTATTACAAAAAGATATTCCTTTTGTCTTTGATGATGATTGTGTAGAAGCATTTGAAATATTTAAGAAAGCATTAATTTTTGCACCTATTGTTCAGCCACCTGATTGGAATTTACCCTTTGAAATTATGTGTGATGCTAGTGATTATGCTGTAGGTGCTATTCTAGGGCAAAGAGTTGATAAGAAATTAAATGTTATTCAATATGCTAGTAAAACTCTAGACAATGCCCAAAGAAATTATGTTACCACTGAAAAAGAATTTTTAGCAGTTGTTTTTGCTTGTGATAAGTTCAGACCTTATATTGTTGATTCTAAAGTAACTATTCACACTGATCATGCTGCTATTAAATACCTTATGGAAAAGAAAGATGCTAAACCTAGACTTATTAGATGGGTTCTCTTGCTACAAGAATTTGATTTGCGTATTATTGATAGAAAGGGAGACGAGAACCCCGTTGCAGACAACTTGTGTTGGTTAGAAACTGTTCTTGATGACTCACTACCTGTTAATGATAGCTTTCCTGATGAAAAATTAAATGTCATAAATGCTTCTCGTACTGCTCCATGGTATGCTGATTATGCTATTATATTGTTGCTAAATTTATACCACCTAGTTTCACATACCAACAAAAGAAAAAGTTCTTCTATGATTTGAGACATTACTTTTAGGATGACCCACATCTTTATAAAGAAGGAGTAGATGATATTATTAGACGTTGTGTACCTGAGCATGAACAGGAACAGATCCTACGCAAGTGTCACTCCGAGGCTTATGGAGGACACCATGCTGGAGATAGAACTGCACATAAGGTATTGTAATCCGGTTTTTATTGGCCTACTCTCTTCAAGGATGCCCGTAAGTTTGTCTTGTCTTGTGATGAATGTCAAAGAATTGGTAATATTAGTAGACGTCAAGAAAGGCCTATGAATTATTCACTTGTTATTGAACCATTTGAAGTTTGGGGCTTTGATTATATGGGACCTTTTCCTTCCTCTAACAGGTATACACATATTTTAGTCGCTGTTGATTACGTTACTAAGTGGGTAGAAGTTATTCCAACTAGTAGTGCTGATCATAACACCTCTATTACGATGCTTAAAGAAGTTATTTTCCCGAGGTTTGGAGTCCCTAGATATTTAATGACTGATGGTGGTTCACATTTTATTCATGGTGCCTTTTGTAAAATGCTTGCTAAGTATGACGTTAATCATAGAATTGCATCCCCTTATCACCCACAGTCTAGTGGTCAAGTATAATTGAGTAACAGAGAGCTCAAATTAATTTTGCAAAAGACTGTTAATAGATCTAGAAAGGATTGGTCCAAGAAACTTGATGATGCATTATGGGCCTACAGAACTGCATATAAAAATCCTATGGGTATGTCTCCGTATAAAATGGTTTATGGTAAAGCATGTCATTTACCTCTTGAGCTAGAGCATAAGGCATATTGGGCCATTAAAGAGCTCAATTATGATTTCAAACTTGCCGGTGAGAAGAGGTTATTTGACATTAGCTCACTTGATGAGTGGAGAATCCAAGCCTATGAGAATGCCAAACTGTTTAAAGAAAAAGTTAAAAGATGGCATGATAAAAGGATACAAAAGCATGAGTTCAATGTAGGTGATTATGTATTGTTATACAACTCTCGTTTAAGAATTTTTGCAGGAAAACTTCTCTCTAAATGGGAAGGTCCTTACGTTACCGAGGAGGTCTATCGTTCTAGTGCCATAAAAATCAAGAACTTCGAAGGCACAAATCCGAGGGTGGTGAACGGTCAAAGAATCAAACATTATATCTCAGGTAATCCTATAAATGTTGAAACTAATATAATTGAAACCATAACCCCGGAGGAATACATAAGGGACACTTTCTAGAATGTTTCAGACTCCGAAAAGGAATAGGTATGTCGTACGGTAAGTAAACCGACTCCAAAACAGTTCTAATGGCAATTTTTCTCCGTTTTGGAATATTTAGAAAAATAGGAAAATAAGAAGCAGACCGAAAAGGACACGAGGCTTCCACGAGGGTGGAGGGCGCGCCCTACCCCCTGGGCACGCCCCCCCTGTCTCGTGGGCACCTCGTGTGCTCTTCGGACTCCGTTTTCTTGCACAATACTTCTTGGTCGGTAAAAATTCATTATATAATCTCCCGAAGGTTTTGACCACTGTATCATGCAAATATCTCTCATCTTTGTTTCGAGCTATTTTTCTGATAGATCTAGGTCGTCATGTTGTTTTCAAGTGCCACCAAGGACAAGTTCTTCGAGAAGGTCATCAACCCCTACCTTGCGGAGGTGCTGCAACACCCTCAAACCATTGAGATGCGTGAGGGGTTGTTGCACATCCGCGAGGATGAGGGACCAAGGAAGACCGGAAGCACGGAGGCAAGGCTCGAGGCATTGGAGCAACAAGTTTTGAAGTGTCGGGAGATGGTGGAGCGTGGACTCGACTCCAATAACATTATGATCATGGAGTTCACCAACAACCACAAGCTGGACGTCATGGACATTGGGGAGGCCATCTTCAAGCTTCATGAGAAAATCGAGCACCTCCAAGCCCAGATCTATGACCTGCAAAATCAAAACTGTGAGTATGAATATAGATTCAAGAGGATGAGTTTGGCTGCAGATTTGAGGACTCGGGAGACTCAATCATCCTTCTATGATGGTGAGCCTATGCCTTGGAAGAGGGACGACAAGCCTACATCATCAGCAACTCCAACTCCTTCATCGGCAAAAGAGATATAATCACATGGGTATGGGCACTCCCCTTGGCAACTGTCAAGCTTGGGGGAGTGCCACGGTATCGTATCACCATCACTTTTATCTTTACCATTTTTCTTAGTTCGGTCCTTTTGATAATATCTTGATCTAGTAGAATAAAGTTTTAGTATGATCTAGTTGTGAGTTTTGCTTTATGATCCTTCTATGTAATCGAGTCCGTGAGCTATATATAATGAAGATTAGTGTTGAGTCAAGGGCTTGATGATTTTGCTATGATCTTGAGGGAATAAAATAAAAGAGAAGAAATTAAAAGAAATAAAGATAGCATATGGATCTTACGGAAAGTAATGAGCTCACATATAAAGAGTATGATGAATAAAAGTTGTTGAGAGTTGACAAACATAGTTTTGGTCATCATTGCAATGAATAGGAAGTAATAAAGAAAGAGAGGTTCACATATAAATATACTATCTTGGACATCTTTTATGATTGTGAGCACTCATTAAAGTATGACATGCTAAGAGTTGACGTTGGACAAGGAAGACAACATAATGGGTTATGTTTTCTTACATCTGAGATAGATTATATTGTCATGGATCGTCCAACATGTTGAGCTTGCCTTTCCCTCTCATGCTAACCAATTTCTTTGCACCAAGTAGAGATACTACTTGTGCTTCCAAATATCGCTAAACCCAGTTTTGCCATGAGAGTCCAAATATCCCTATGGATTGAGTAAGATCCTTCAAGTAAGTTGTCATCGGTGCAAGCAATAAAAATTGCTCTCTAAATATGTATGACTTATTAGTGCGGAGAAAATAAGCTTTATACAATCTTGTGATATGGAAGAAATAAAAGCGACGGACTGCATAATAAAGGTCCATATCACAAGTGGCAATATAAAGTGATGTTCTTTTGCATTAAGATTTTGTGCATCCAACCATAAAAGCGCATGACAACCTCTGATTCCCTCTGCAAAGGGCCTATCTTTTACTTTTATCCTCTACCTTACATAAGAGTTATGGTGATCTTCACCTTTCCTTTTTACATTTTATCCTTTGGCAAGCACAATATGTTGGAAAGATCCTGATATTTATAGCTAATTGGATGTGAGTCTTCATGAACTATTATTATTGACATTACCCTTGAGGTAAAACGTTGGGAGGCAAAACTATAAGCCCCTATCTTTCTCTGTGTCCGATTAAAACTTCATACCCATAAATATCGCGTGAGTGTTAGCAATTGTGAAAGACTAAAAGATGGTAGAGTATGTGGACCTGCTGAAAAGCTCTTATATTAACTCTTCCTATGTTATGATAAATTGCAATTGCCTCAATGACCGAGATTAGAGTTTGTTGGTTCACAATGAAGTTTATGATTCATACTTGAAATTGTGATTAAATTGTTACTTTAGCATAAGAGATCATATGACAATACACACACACACACACACACACACACACACACACACACACATATATATATATATATATATATTGTTCTAAGAATGATCATGATGCCCTCATGTCCGTATTTTATTTTTATCGACACCTCTATCTCTAAACATGTGGACATATTTTTCGATTTCGGCTTTCGCTTGAGGACAAGCAAGGTCTAAGCTTGGGGGAGTTCATATGTCCATTTTGCATCATGCTTTTATATCGATATTTATTGCATTATGGGCTGTTATTACACATTATGTCACATTACTTATGCCTATTCTCTCTTATTTTACAAGGTTTACATGAAGAGGGAGAATGCCGGCAGCTGGGATTCTGGGCTAGAAAAGGAGCAAATATTAGAGACCTATTCTGCACAGCTCCAAAAGTCCTGAAACTTCACGGAAGTTATTTCCAGAATATATAAAAAATACTGAGCGCAAGAAGTACCAAAGGAGGGCCACCCACCAGCCATAAGGGTGGGGGCGCGCCCCCTGCCTCGTGGGCCCCCTGGTGGCCCCCCGATGCCCATCTTCATCAACATCTTCACCAGCACCATCTCATCTCAAACCCTAGTTCATCTCTTGTATCCAATCTTTGTATCCAAACCTCAGATTGGTACCTGTGGGTTGCTAGTAGTGTTGATTACTCCTTGTAGTTGATGCTAGTTGGTTTACTTGGTGGAAGATCATATGTTCAGATCCATTATGCATATTAATACCCCTCTGATTATGAACATGAATATGCTTTGTGAGTAGTTACGTTTGTTCCTGAGGACATGGGAGAAGTATTGCTATTAGTAGTCATGTGAATTTGGTATTCGTTCAATATTTCGATGAGATGTATGCTGTCGTCCCTCTAGTGGTGTCATGTGAACGTCGACTACATGACACTTAACCATTGTTTGGGCCTAGAGGGAGGCATTGGGAAGTAATAAGTAGATGATGGGTTGTGAAAGTGCTAGTGATCGACTAGAGGGGGGTGAATAGGCGATTTTTTTGGAAGTCTTCAAAACATGGAAGTTTCAAAGACAAACGATAGAAGTAAACCTATTACCATGCAGCGGAAGGTAGACTACACTAGGTAAACCATAGTCAAGTATTCAATGGAGTGAAAGCACAATGACTAATAGCAGCTAGGCAGTGAGGATCAGGAAGGAAGATATTGTGAAGCCAATCAGAACAAGCAGTCACTCAGTGAAGACAAAAGATAATGCAATCAAGCAATGACTTCACAAGGACCAATAGTAAGCAAAGGGAAGGGAAGGATGAAACGAGTGACTCGTTGAAGACAATGATTTGTTGGACCAGTTCCAGTTGCTGTGACAACTGTACGTCTGGTTAGGGCGGCTAGGTATTTAAACCTGAGGACACACAATCCCGGACACCCAGTCCTGAACACGCAGCTCAAAACCCTTAGTCCTCACCGTATTCCCCTTGAGCTAAGGTCACGCAGACCTCGCCCAATCACTCCGGTAAGTCTTCAAGGTAGACTCCCAAACCTTCACAGAATTCGTTCACCGGGGATCTACAATGACTCTTGGATGCTCAGAACGCGACGCCTAACCGGCTGTAGGATTCACAGTCCTCAAGTGTAGTAAGTCTTCAGATCACACAGACATGACGACTTAAGTGATGCCTAACACTCTTTGGCTCTGGGTGGTTAGGAATTTATCCTCGCAAGGAATTCTCTCTCAAAGGCTTCGAGGTGGGTTGCTCTCAAACGACAACAGCCGTACTTTAACTCTGAGCAGCCAACCGTTTATGGTTGTAGGGGGTGGGCTATTTATAGCCACTAGGCAACCCGACCTGATTTGTCCGAAATGACCCTGGGTCACTAAGGAACTGACACGTGTTCCAACGGTCAGATTCCAAACACACACAACAACTTTACTTGGGCTACAAGCAAAGCTGACTTGTCCAACTTTGGACAAGATTCACTCTCATAGTCTTCACTCGAAGACATAGGATTTTGGTTAAGCATCACTTCAGTCATTCTGACTGGTTCTCTTGGACCCCACTTAACAGTACGGTGGTTCCTATGACTCAACAAAGAAGAAAAAGAACTACGAAAGATCTAAGTCTTCGAGCTCCATAGTCTTCATGCGATGTCTTCTCTTGTCATAGTCTTCAATGTGAATATCTTCACATACCACCTTTGACTTCAATGTCTTCATACATTTTTAGGGGTCATCTCTGGTAGGAAAACCGAATCAATGAGGGACTTCTACCTGTGTTATCCTGCAATTCTCACGAACACATTAGTCCCTCAACTAGGTTTGTCGTCAATACTCCAAAACCAACTAGGGGTGGCACTAGATGCACTTACAATCTCCCCCTTTTTGGTGATTGATGACAAACTAGTTGAAGTTTTCCACGGGGAATATAAGATGTGAAATTGTAAAGGATAAGCAATTGTCTTCATAAGTTGTAAGGGCTCCCCCTAAAGATGTGCATATAAGTAATTTGCTTTTGGAATGCAAATGCACATGGCAGGTTGTACTTGTGGAGATCCTCTTCAACTTATGATGATAATTCATCATGCATGAAAAGTATGTGAAGATAATGACATGCATAATGGAAAATGGGCGTCTGCAAAATGATCTAAGTGCGGAATTTATTGTCGCACATGCGGAATTTATCATTGCATCACAAAGTAGCAAATGAGTAGCAGACGACCATCGAGTTTAAGTGTTACAACTCAAAGAACCAAATGTATCAAAACGAGAGTTGTAAACACTAGGCAAAACATAAAGTAACCGCCCATATGGACCCGCTTGAAGACTATCAAACTCAGATGCTTCTCCCCCTTTTGTCAGTAAGGACCAAAAAGGTTTGAAGACATAGAGCATCTACTCGTTCCCATGAGGAGTAGGTGAAGTAGCAAGGTCGTCGGTGTTGTTAGGCGGTGCAGACGAGCTCGGGGCAGTGTCGACGCGTGCTGAAGGAGGGGGCGGTGAAGTAGCATCGTCTTCGTCCTCGATCACTCTGGCATTCACAGTTGCCGCAGAGGAAGAGAACTCAGAGTCTTCAAGTGAGGGAGTTCATCGCAGCACAGCCCTTCGGGGAGGTGTGGAGTCAAACTTGAAACGTTCATAGAAGCCATCCTCTTGAAGATCATCCTCAGAGCACATAAGCGTCAGCCCTTTCCATGTACGCCGACAAGTTTCATGGGCAACAAAGGCATTCTTGGTGGCAAGGTTGCGAATGCGGTTGACATCCACCAAGAGGCTGTGCATTTGGCGCTTCAGCCAGTCATGATGCCTATCCTGTTTCTGATGAAGAGCAACCAGAAGCTCTCGGTCATTGAGAACACGAGATCGCTTCTTGGGCCATTGGGCAATAGTGCTTTCAGTGGCTTCAGTGAGGGCACGATGAGGTGCGCGTGTAGTGCCAGCCAGAGGATAAACACGAGTGACTGCTTCAGCTCCTTCAATGTTCTGAGAGACTAAGAGGCTCCTTGGCAGGCTCTGGATAGAGGGCTTCAACGGACATATCCACGTCAGGCATAAAGATCCGATGATTGCGAGCAGAGGGATGATATGAGATGGCTGAGTGGAGTTTGATTAGCCGCATTATCCATGGAGCGTAGAACTTCAAGCCAAAAAGATCAGATCCTAAAGCAGTAAGTTGGCGGGTGAAGAAGTCTTGTGCGTTGAAGCATTTGCCATGAAGAATATAGAAGACCAAAGTCTCCATTGCACCTTCCAGCTTTGCATATGGGGAATGTCCTTTGATGGGCCAGAGAGTTCGCCTGAAAATGTGATAGATGGTCCTTGGCAGATACTCCAGGTCTTCAACAAGGAACTCCTTAGGATATGCAGCGTCTTGTGGCAAAGGCTTCATCATACTGAGCATCTGACTCATGTTCGGTTCAGGCTTCTGAAAGATGCTCTCCATAGCTTCACTGTGAAGTTGACATCCAGGTTCATAGAGATCTCCAGGAGTGGGCAGACCAGTGAGCTCAATGATATCAAAGGCTTTGGCTTCGTGATGAATATTTCCTGTCATCCACTCAAGGACCCAAGTCTTCCGATCTCTATTATAACCACGTATGTGAAGTGTGGCATAAAATTGGAGCAGCAACTCTTCGTTCCAGTGCTCTTGGTTGGTGACAAAAGGCAACAATCCAACGTCTTTGAAGCAGTCCAGAGCTTCTTCCAAGCAGGGCAGACCAGCTATTGCTTCGGTGTCAAGACACATATGTGGGAAGATGCGACCTTGATTGTATAGAATGCAGGAGTAATAGCTTCGCTGCGGATAGCTCCAGAACCGATCAGAAGATATTCGTTCCCTTGAGTAGGGGTTCTTGGAGCTATTGAAGAAGGTGTTGTCTGCTTTGAAGCTGTTGACATTAAAGGATCCAGGTGCTGATCACTACTGGAATCAGCTACTTTACCATCTGCCAGCTCTTTGCCATCAGCTACCAAAAAGCAGACGACAACGAACTGGCTGATGGCAAAGACCTTCTTTGCCATCAGCCAGTTCTTTGCCGTCTGCTAGCGGACGGCAAAGATTCTTTGCCGTCGGCTAGCAGACAGCAAAGAGGGAGGGGGGACCCACTGACGAGCTGGTTAAAAAAAACTTAACGCCCCCTCTTTGCCGTCTGCTAGCAGACGGCAAAGAGTAAGTAAGCGGACGGCAAAGGGGGGCGGACGGCAACCGTTTAGGTTACTAACGGCGCCCCACCCCGCCCGGCCCACTCTCTCTGTTCCCTCTCCTCCCCGACGACCACCGCCACCCGCCGGCTCCCCCGCCACCCACCGCTGCTCCCTTGCCCCGCCTCCCCCGCCACCCACCGCCGCCCCTTGCCCCACCTCCCCTTGCCCCGCCGCCCCCTTGCCCTACCTCCCCTCGCCCCGCCGCCCCCTTGCCCCACCTCCCCTCGCCCCGTCGCCCCGTCGCCCCCATCACCCGCCACCGCCCCGGCGTCCCGTCGCCCGCGCCGGAGCCAGGCTCGCGCCCCAGAGCTCGCCGCCCCTGCGCCTCGGAGCTCGCCATCCCTGCGCCCCGGAGCTCGCCGCCCCTGCGCCCCGGAGGTCGCCGCCCCTGCGCCCCGGAGCTCGCCGCCCCTGCGCCCCTCCGGCCCCGCCCCCGCCGCCCGGCCATCCCACTGCCCCGGAGCCCCGCCGCCCCCCACCCACCCACCACCCCAGCGCCAGCGTCGCCCCCTGCTCCGGTGAGTTTTTTTTCTTCTGTTTTTGCTGTTTAATTCTTGTTTAATTGTTAGTGTTAGTGTTAGTGTTAGATTTAGTGTTAGAAAAGAAGAAAATTTAGTGTTAGTGTTAGAAAAAAGAATATGTAGAAGAAAAGAAGAAGAAGTGGAAAAAAGATGAAAAAGAAGAAAAGAAAAGAAGTAGAAAAAAGATGAAAAAGAAGAAGAAGAAAAGAAGTAGAAGAAGTAGAAGAAGAAGAATAGAAGAAAAGAAAAGAAGTAAAAGAAGTAGAAAAAAGATGAAAAAAGAAGAAGAAGAAGAAGAAGAAGAAGAAGATGAAAGGAAAGAAGAAGAAAGGAAAGAAGAAGAAGAAGAAGAAGAAAGGAAAGAAGAAGAAGGATAGAAGAAGAAGAAGAAAGGAAAGAAGAAGAAAAAAGAAGAAGAAGAAGAAGAGAAGGAAAGAAGAAGAAGGATAGAAGGAAACACCCCGACCCCCGACACCCCGACCCCGACCCCCGACACCCCGACACCCCGGCCCGACAACCCGACCCCGACCCCGACCCCCGACACCCCGACCCCGACCCCGACATGCCACCCCGACACCCTGGCCCGACACCCCGACCCCCGACCCCCGACACCCTGACCCCGACCTCCGACACCCCGACCCCGACACGCCACCCCGACACCACGGCCCGACACCCCGACCCCGACCCCTGACACCCTGACACCACACCCCGACCCCGACACGACACCCCGATACCCCGACACCCGACACCCGACACCCAGACCCCCCAACCCCGACACCACACCCCGACCCCGACACCACACCCTGACAACCGACCCCCTGACCCCCTGACCCCGACACCACACCCCGACCCCAAAACAGCACCCCGACCCCGACACGGCACCCCGACACCGACAGGACACCCCGACCCCCGACACCTCCCGAAAAGGTGTTCTTTGGCCTTCCAGAGGCCGACGGGGTCATATATTTGTGAATTATTAGTTAGGTCATATATTTTTCAATTTTGTTATGAAAAACATCATATATAATTGTGTTGATCGTGTAGTTTTAAATGTGCAGTTGTTTCATCGCTGCGAGGTTTGGTGTTTGACGACCTCGTCGTGCGTTTGACGAGCTCTGCCCCTTCGTTCGTGGGTGAGCACAAATGACAAGTCCTCCTCCCCCATTAATTATTTGATGTATTCCGATGAAACTTGATAGCTAGCTATATATGTGTCTTGAATCATCAGTATGCGTAACCAATATGTGTCTCCCGTTCGAAAGCGTCATAGTTATAAATATGCATGCATTTGCATATTTATAACCTTGATTCTTTCGAATTGTCCAACGCTATCCATGGACAGCCCGAGTATGTGTAGATTGGGTTCGTTTTCCCATATGCTTTGCTCCGGATCCGACGCATATATTTCGTCAGTGCCTCCCATGTTGTTCTCTGGGTACACATCCTCTCTGTTTATTGCAGAGACGTGTATCAGGAGAACAGCGGGGAGGTGCTGCCGAAATTTTGTGTCGGATCCGGAGCATAGCATGGGAAAATGAACCCAATCTACACATACACGGGTGGGATTAGGACCTATCATTACCTATTAGAGTGTAGGTTGCATGGACGTAATAAAATTGACAAAGTAGATCAACTGATGAATATATACATGGTGAATTACATATATAATTGTTGTGTGTCCAGTAGCTCTGAAAGTCAAGATGAGTGACCGTGCTTGGATGTATACTGGTCACACTGGTCAGAACAAATGGAGCGCTGAATGGTTCACAAAAACTAAGGGGTTTATGCAAGCCGCATTTGCAAATGGCCAAAAGAAAACCTGGTGCCCCTGTTTCCGGTGCGGCAATTGGGAAAAGAAGACAGAGGCTGAAATGGGCAAACACCCGCAGAAGAGTGGTTTTACGCCCGATTATACGGTGTGGACATTTCATGGTGAGTCTGCCCAACGTGACCGAGCTAAGGTGGATCGTCGTCGCACCGACGAGCATGGTACCAGGATGGAAAACATGGTGCAAGGCTATGATGATGCTCGGGATTCGGACGAGGAGATGGAGGAATCTGCAAAGGCCTTCAATGAAATGTTGGAGTCTTCGAAACGTCCGCTCCACGAGCACACTGAGCTTTGTCAGTTGGATGCCATCTCACAAGTAATGGCTCTGAAGGCTCAGTTCAACTTGGGCAGAGAATGCTATGACACAATTATGACAGTATTTGGACACTTTCTACCCAAAGGCCATGTAATGCCTGCAAACTTGTACCAGTCGAACAAAATCCTCCGTGCACTGAAGATGCCCTATGAGAAGATACATGCCTGTGAGAAAGGATGTGCCTTAATTAGGCTTGACTATGCAGACTTGAACTATTGTCCCATTTGCAAGTCTTCCAGGTATATTGTGGTAGACAACGGTATGGGTGAGAAGACACAGACCAAAATCCCCGTTAGTGTTCTTCGGTATATGCCAATCGTACCAAGACTTCAACGTCTTTTCATGGTCAAAGAGACGACCAGACAGATGACATGGCACAAAACAGGCAAAAGAACCGAACTAGATGCAGATGGGAATCTGATGATGGTACACACATCGGATGGTGTTGCGTGGAAAAAGTTTGATGAATTACATGCTGACA
The DNA here is from genome assembly GCA_034509565.1 of Triticum monococcum. Lineage (NCBI taxonomy): Eukaryota > Viridiplantae > Streptophyta > Magnoliopsida > Poales > Poaceae > Triticum > Triticum monococcum. The sequence continues at coordinate 697,222,526 of CM067845.1, forward strand.
AAGCGGCAGATCCGAGGCATCCTCGAGTCGGCATCAGCACGGATGGGTTCAGTGTGTTTGGTATGACGGCAGCCCAATACAGTTGTTGGCCCGTATTTGTCTTTCCACTCAATCTCCCCCCGGACAGATTATGCAAAGAAAGAACATTTTCCTGACGTTGATAATTCCAGGACCCAACTATCCGGGCAAAAATATGAATGTGTACATGCAGCCGCTTAAGGACGAATTGCAAGAAGCCTGGGATAATGGGTTCAGGACATACGACGCCTTTAGCAAACGGAACTTCATAATGCGTGTCTGGTACATGTACTCGACGCATGACTTGCCGGCGTATGCGCTATTCGTTGGCTGGTGTGTGCATGGAAGGTTCCCGTGCCCCACATGCAAGGGAGCTCTTGAGTTTCGTTGGCTTCAGGCCGGTCGCAAGTTTTCTTGCTTCGACATGCATAGACAGTTCCTGGATCCTCGCCATAAGTTCAGGAAAGACAAGAAGAACTTCATCAGGGGTAGAGTTGTCAAAAACTCTGCACCACCTGCATTGACAGGCCAACAGACCCTGGATCCACAATGTCCAGGGTACTTCAAGGGGTATAATACTAAGCACGCGTGGACTCACAAAACATGCTTATGGGATCTGCCTTACTTCAAAGACCTCCTTTGCCCACACAACATCGACGTGATGCACACTGAGAAGAATATCGCCGAGGCACTTTTTGGTACATTGTTCGGCATAGATGGGAAGTCAAAGGATAATACTAAGGCTAGAGTCGATCTAGAGGCGCTATGTGATAGGCCGTTACAAAACATGAAAGAACCGAAAGGAAAGCAGAACTGGACGAAGCCAAAGGCATGGTTCAATCTTGGAAGGCCAGCTATGAGGGAAATTCTCTTGTGGGTGCAACAGCAGTTGATGTTCCCCGATGGGTATGCAGCGAATCTAAAGAGGGGAGCAAATCTTGATAAACTGAAGATATTTGGTCTCAAGAGTCATGATTGGCACATATGGATTGAGCGGGTAATGCCGGTGATGTTGCATGGCTTCATCCCTGAGGATGAATGGCTAGTACTGGCAGAACTCAGCTATTTCTTCCGTGTTCTTTGTGCGAAAGAACTATCGCCTGGCGTGCTAGAAGAAATGGAAGAGTTGGCGCCAGAGTTGATCTGCAAGTTAGAGAAGATCTTTCCACCGGGCTTCTTTAATCCAATGCAGCATTTGATTTTGCATCTCCCGACCGAGGCAAGATTGGGGGGGCCCGTGCAAAATCGTTGGTGCTACCCAACTGAGAGGATGCAGAAGACGCTTCGAGAAAAATGTAAAAATAACCGTAGAATTGAAGCATCGATGGCTGAGGCATTCATTACAGAGGAGGCGGCAAACTTCGTAACAGCGCACTACGAAGCCAAAAATCGTCATTTGCATAATCTGAAGCCTCGGTACAATGCTGACGAGCCTAAAAAGGGTGGATCCAACCTCAGCCTATTCAAAGGGAATCTCGCACCAGCTAGTGTTTCACATCCAGTATCTTTGGATAACGAAGAATGGCGGACCATTTCGTTGTATATCTTCAACAACCTGATAGAAGTGCGGCCGTACATCGAGTAAGTTCTCGGTACATTGTTTTGCAACTTCTATTTCCTTTGAACTACTCTTATTCCTGGATATGTCATATAGTCGATACGTCACCATATTCTCGTATGGAGCAGAGATCCAAAAGGATTCCGTCGAAGAGTATGAGCTTCTCGCAAAGCAAGGAGGTGGCTATCCCGGTTTCATCTCTTGGTTCAAACAAACGGTAATTTCTATTAGACAATTTCATTTCATTCGCTAATTTGTGCATAATGCAACAATCCTTTCATATTAAACCTGTAGGCTAATTCAGAGTCTATGGACGCCGAATTGAGACAAGTCGCTAATGGTTTTGACTATAAGGTCCGTTCATTTGACAAGTACGACATCAACGGGTATCGCTTTCGTACCTATGGCAAAGAGCTATCTATGGCGGACTGAAAGCCAACAAATTGTTGTGTATCTGCTATCGGCGAAGGAGGTACCGAGTATTATGGGAGAGTTGAAGCAATTTATGAACTTCTGTTCTATGGTGAAAACCCACCGAATGTCGTAGTCTTCAAATGTTATTGGTTTCAACCGAAGGAGACTAGAAGGACTCATGAACATGTAGGGCTAGTTGAAATCAACCAAAGCACTCATTTAGATGTTCCTGATGTTTATATTATGGCTCAACAGGCGACCCAAGTATTCTATCTACCGTGGGCCTGCCAAACTAATCCAAATCTGAAAGGTTGGGATGTCGTTTATGAAGTGCCGCCACGTGCTAGACTTTCTCCCCCAAAGGAAGAGGATTATGAACCTCACATTAACCCAGACACATATGAAGGAGAATTCTTCCAACAGACACGTCTTTCCAAAAAGCATTTCAAGAACCGCTATACTTCACCCCAAAACATTGAAGTAGACAGCGATAATGAATCCGACATCACCCCAGAGGAGGAACAAGAAGAGCCGGAACAAGAAGAGGTTACTGCTGCGGATGACCTGTCAATGCTTGACCGATTACGTCAAGGTGGCCTTGCACATGTTGATGCCAATGAACCCTATGAGCCCGTCATTGATTATAGTGATGATGATGATTATGCATTTATTGATGATACTGATCGAGATTATTAGTAGTGTCAGGTATTACATTTTTTTATGTTGTACTTGATGATGATACACTTAAGTGATACACATATTATTATTCATGTCGGTCTTTTTTTATGTTGTACTAATTTCGTTTACTGTTTGTCATGGCAGGTGTTGAAAGATGGTGGGCGCTGGTCGGGAGCGTGGTCTGAGGTCTTCCATTCCAGATGCACCTCTCCGCCGAGCATTGCTGGACAGTATGGCCACACCGCCTGGCCCTTCTTCGTCGACCGCGGTGCCCAGCAGGGGACGAGGTAGGAAGAGAGGAGGTGGGGCACGTGGTCGTGGGAGAGGAGGTAGGGTGACTGCTACGGTGCCTTCCTCGCCGCCACCCCCAGCCGTTTCACCCGAGCACGTGAATGCTAGGGTGGACTCGTCCGAGGAGGAGGCTACACGGACTCCGGTCCACGAGCCTCCGGTCCACGGGTCTTCGGCCCACGAGAGTTCAGCCCACGTGACCCCGGAGGAGCACACGTCCGGATGGGGTACCTGGCCGGATCAGCCCGAGGAGCCGAGTGGCCATGCTGATGATGGCGGGGAGCCGACTGATCTTGAGGAGGAGGGGGGCACCGTCTACCAGCGTGGTGCTACACGGCTCCCGTCCGTGCCGGTGACCCGCGAGCAGAGGTGGTTGATTTTCCCTGATGGGGAGACGTACGTAAGTGCATTTAATATTTTTGTACCTTGTGCATTCATGTTTTTTCAAATAACTAATGCGTTGGCCTTGTCATGCTGCAGGGGTTGGGACCACCATCATAGTGTCCGCCGGCCCAACTCCGTCCTTGGAGTTCTTTGCCGGCAAAACTTCCCGGGGTTTGTCATGTTGCCTGGTGAGGGTCGGCTTCCAGAGCTTGGATTGAGCTGGGAGCACTACGTGGCTGCCCCGGCCCCGCCAAATGAGATTATCGACGGTGTCGTGTGCGACACGAGGGCAGACATGGTGATCAGAAAGTTCTGGGTAATTTCTCCTTTACACATTTAAAAATCTTCAACTAGCTAGTTATTAATTGTACTAATCAACATTGTATCATTTGATTGCAGACATTCTACAGGTGTGAGGAGGGATACGAGGAGGATGCGGCACATGTTATCGAGAACGTCTGCAAGCGCCTACTCCAGAACTTACGGCACGAGGCTCGGGTGCAGGCTGTTCGAGACTACTACGCCTTGTGTGGTATCAAGAAGACCAAGCCGGCGTGCCGCGATAAGTTCCTGAGTAAGGAGCAGTACATGAAGGTAATTCTTAAGGCCTTCTCTACTTAAGTTCCTTCATTTAGTAATTCTTAGCCGTAGCGCTCAAGTTTCTATTTGCTAACTTAGGCGCCTCCGAGATGGTGTGCGGATCGGATGGATTGTTGGGAGGTGTTGGTCGATGAGTGGTGCTCACAACGATGGCTAGCCCTCCACAAGGAGGCCAAGGACAAACGTGCCCAAATGGAAGGTGTGCCACACCATCAAGGCAGCTCCAACTTATATCAGTTCGGGCGCAACTGGGTATGTGGTTTGCTTCATGATTCATGCAATTCATTCATCATGCTAGCTTGAGCCCTTTAATTACTAATTTTCATTGTTTCTCTCTTCCAGGCACGCTACAATAAGGCGGATAAGGTGCCAGAGGTGTACGACCTGTATGCCATGGCCCACACTGCCTCTTTCAAGAAAGTCAAGGCTTTCTCTCAGTCTGACCTCGATGATGCAAACAACTTCACCAACATCTCCTCCCACAACAAGCTCGTGAGATATAGAGATGAGGGGAAGGCGAGGAAAGGGGAGGACTTTAACCCGAGCCAGGGTCCCATTGATCCAGAGCTGTTGATGATATCTGGTGGCGGGAGGTCCCATGGCTCCATAGCCATTGGAGATGGACTTATCCGTTGTCCTAGCACTCTCCCGGAGATCAAGGCGTGCCAGTCGAGCTCCGCTCCTGAGATAAGGCCTCGTGAACGGCCAGTGCAAATCGCCATCAAGGTTAGTGATACGTACTCAGTTATCTTTCTCCATTACATTGTGTGCGCTTCCATCAATGATTACAAATGGTCATGTGAGTGGTGTTGTAGGCTGCTATACAGAGTGAGAGAGATAGAACGGAGAAACTTCTGGCGGAGGCGGCGGAGAGGCAGCAGGAGTTGGAGGAGAGGACGACAAAGATGATGGAGGAGGAGAGGGCACGGAATGACATGCAGGCAAGGGCCATGTACGAGCTCCCTGTGGTAAGTTTCTTCTGCAGATTAGCCAAAACATTCATGTAGTGTTTGTCTCATTACTAACTAGTATGACTGAGTCGTCAAAACCAAATGTGCAGTCTGTGTGTGAGAAGACAGGTCAGACCGCTCCGCCGATACCAGTGATTGCTCCTCGGACCACGGTGAGTTTTATTTGAATGGACATTACTTGCTAGTCTTAACATTTGAGTGTCATCATGCTAACAAGACATTGGAAATGATCTTTGGTGCAGCGTAACTCCAGACAAGCATCGCATGATCCTTCTCCAGCTACCGACACGAGCCACCCCGCTCCTACACCTCCTGGATCTTGGTAGGTTTATCTAGTGTTTTGCTTAACACATGCATAAAGACCTAGACTTAGCTTTATTTCCTCCAATGCTTACCATAATGACCTAGACTTAGCTTCTTCTCCTCCAAAATGACTTAATAAGCTTACTGACCTCAAAAACCATCCATTTTACCTAAGTTAGCCCTAAAATGATCTGTACTTAGCTTACTTATGTCAAAAATTGCATAATTAGCTTAGTTAGCTCATAGACGATCCATTTTACCTAAGTTAGCTCCAAAATGACCCATCTTACCTAGGTTAGCTTATAAATGATCCAGTTTATCCAAGTTAGCTCTAAAATGACCCAATTTACCTAGAGTAGCTCCTAAACGATCCATTTCACCTAAGTTAGCTAAAAACGATCCATTTCACCTAAATTAGCTCTTAAATGATCCATTTCACCTAAGTTTGCTCAAAAACGATCCATTTCACCTAAATTAGCTCTTAAATGATCCATTTCACCTAAGTTTGCTAAAAAAACGATCCATTTCACCTTAGTTACCTCAAAAACGATCCATTTCACCTAAATTAGCTCTTAAATGATCCATTTCACCTAAGTTTGCTCAAAAACGATCCATTTCACCTTAGTTAGCTCAAAAACGATCCATTTCACCTTAGTTAGTTCAAAAACGTGGCATTTCACCTTAGTTAGCTCATAAATGACCCATTTCAACTAAGTTAGCTAAAAAACGATCCATTTTACCTTAGTTAGCTCAAAAACGATTTATTTCACCTTAGTTAGCTCAAAAACGATCCATTTCACCTTAGTTAGCTCAAAAATGATGCCCTTCACCTTAGTTAGCTCATAAACGACCCATTTCAACTATGTTAGCTCATAAATGATACATTCCAACTAAGTTAGCTCATAAACAACCCATTTCAACTTAGTTAGCTCATAAATGATCCATTCCACCTAAGTTAGCTCATAAATGATCCATTCCACCTAAGTTAGGTCATAAATGACATATACTTCTTGTTATAGTCTTCTTCTTGTTCTATTCACCAATTTCTAACTTTATATTTACCATTTTGCAGATTTCACTCACTTCATGGAAGCTAGCTTGCTAGGATGGAGTGCTTGCTTTTTCTTTGTTAAAACTTTGCATTGTATCTAGCTTGCTATGATAGAACTTGCTATGTTGATGAAACTTTGCTATGTAATATGTATATGGAACAATGTGTATGGATGGAACTTGCTATATATGTTGATGAAACTTTGCTATGTTATATATATGTATATGGAATTATGTGCTGGATATGTTTGCTGTTAAATATGTGATATATTTGCTGTGAAAATTGTTGGATTAAGAAAAAACAGAAAAAAGAGACAATATACAGGCTCTTTGCCGTCAGCCACCGACGGCAAAGGGCTCTTTGCCATCAGCAGCGGACGGCAAAGAGGCCACGTGGCAGGCAGCTGTGCTTCCTGGGAGGCTGACCAATTTGGTCAGTTTGCCTACAGTGGCAGACGGCAAAGGCCTTCCAAAGTTTGCCGTCAGCGGCGGACAGCAAAGGCCTACCGTGTAGTGACATTAGCTGACATCACACGGCGGACGGCAAAGGCCTTCCAAAGTTTGCCGTCAGCGGCGGACGGCAAAGGCCTGCCGTTAGCCTCTTAACGGACCGACAGCGCAGTTATTGCCGTCCGCTCTCTTTGCCGTCTGCCGCGCTCTCTTTGCCGTCCGCCGCAGATGGCAAAGACTTTGCCGTCAGTAGCAGATGGCAAAGACTTTGCCGTCAGTAGCAGATGGCAAAGAAACTATTTACCGGAGCCTACGTTGCCGGAGCCTTTTGCCGTCCGCGGCTGACGGCAAAGGCCTTTGCCGTCCGCCGTTCAGGCCTTTGCCGTCCGCCGTGGCAGACGGCAAAGTAGCTGATTCCTGTAGTGGATGCAGGACCTGAAAACCTGGGCAACCTTGGCATTGGCTTCTGTACCTGAGGCCTATGCTCAATATGATAGTCAAACTGAGGACCAGCAGCAGGCGCAGGAACAGAAGCTGTAGCATCATTGGATTCGGTGACTTCTGGTTCTTGGGTTGGTGTAGGCTCCACATTTGCTTCAGCCATGACAGCGTTAGTGGCTTCATTGGTGTTAGTGGTGGCAGCCTCAAGATTTTCTACCTCCACTTGATGAGCTGGAGGGTCGGGCACAAACACGTTCTCCTCGAGAACAGCTTCGTCAGTAGTTGGGGGAGTGGGGACACGTTCTTCTTCTTGGGTGTCATTGGCTGATGCAGCCGGAATGTCTTCAGCAGCTTTAGCTTTAGATTCGGAGACTGGAGGCCTTGGTCCTTTGCGAAGCCTGCGTAACGCTGGCGACACCTTTGGAGATGGAGTTGGCTGGGCCTCAAAGTCATCTTCTTCTTCTTGTCGGGGTGGTGTGACTTGTTGTTGTGGGTGATTAGCCCATGATGCATCCTGAGTAATTGGCGTTAGAGGACGACCAATGCTGATGAGTTCGCCGTGCGTAAGCACAGGCGATGATACCTGTTGGTGCTCGATCTAAGGAAGAACTGCATCATCTTCAACATGGTCATGGTGACCAATGTCTTCAGCAACAGTGGGATCAGTTGCTGGAATGTCTTCAGCTTCATGAGCCTCTGTGAAAGCAGGCTCATGGACAGTCAGTTGGCGCTCTTGATGTTTAGTGGCAGGGCGAACCATGGAGATAGGTTCAACAATTAAGGGCTCTGTGGGAGCAGCCCGTTCCTTCTTGGTCTTTCGCTTCTTCTTGGAGGGAGCAGCAGCAGAGGCTTCAGGATGTTTTCTCTTTCTGGCTTCAGCCTCAGCAGTCCTCGTCTTCTTCAGTTCTGAAGCGGTAGACCTGCCTTTTGGCTTCGAGACAGTCATGCTGGTTGGGAAGACAATGGGATGTGCTTCCTGCCTTGGTGCGTCGGGTTCAGCCATAGCGGGCTTCTTCTTCTGCTTTGCAGCCATCCTGGGGTCGATGCCAGGATGCCCAAGGGCCTTGCGCTTCTCAGCCTCATTGTAGGCTTGCACACACTTGTCAGCCAGGCTCTTCATGCGCTCACGAGAATCTTGAGCTTCTTCGCGCTTCTTGAGAAGGGCTTCTTTGAGCTCGTGCAGCATGATCTTGAAGTTCTTGACCTCTTGCACGCCGAGCTTGGCCATATGCTTCTTGAACTGAGCTTTCTCAAAGTCAATCTTCTGCTTCAGTTCAACGATGCGCTGGGCTATAGCTAACTCTGAAGCAATGGCGCCATGGAGGGCAACACTGAGGCCAATGGGAAGTTGCAGATCTTCAAAGCTGAGGTTGGGCATGTCAAACCACTCATCGATGAAGTCGTAGATGATTTCCACGTCAAAGAGAGGCAAATTGTTGAAGATTTCTGCTTCTTCTTTGCTCTTGATCAGTTGCTCAAGAGCGTCATCTGCAAGATCTTCATCACTGGACAGATCAATGGCATCGTTGCGCAGAATAGCAGCAGCAGTTAGTTCTTGGCTGGTGTGTGGCAGAGGCATCTTGACTTTCTGGGGCTTGGAGATGCGTGACAGATCTTCAGACTGCACACTGTCTTCAGGAGGTGCAGTAGCCAGTGGCTTCGCCCGTGAGATTTTTGGTGCTGAGGCAGGCTTTGAAGCTTTAGGCTGCTTCAGTTTCTTTGGCTTCGGCGCTGCAGGCGCTTCATCTGATTCAGCGTCATCTGCAGGCTCACCCACGGCTGTCCCTTGAACCACGATATGAGTGATGAGACCTTCCAGGTTGTAGAAGGGCCCAACAAGATTGGGTTCAGCTTCGCGGGTCCCATCAGCATGGGGAGCAGAGGGACCAGGGTTGAAGTCTAATCCCAAAGACTTCTTGTTTTGCTTCGCCGAATTCTGGGCAAACTGGAAGTTGCGGTTGAACAGATTGTCGTCATGACACCATAGCAGTGACGATGGGTCAGCATCCGCAGGCTGTGGTCCACGGACCATGCAGGGATAGAAGCCTTGTTCAATGGCTTCATCTCTGGACCTGGGTTGAAGATTTTTGTATAGGATGTCTCCCCATGGTCGCTTGATGGCATTCTTTTCAGCATATTCCTTTGTCACAAATCTGTACTTGAACCACCGTTCTGCCCAATATCGTCGAATCCATTGGATTCGTGTCTTGTGCTGATTGTAATCCTGTTCTGGATCTGTCTTGTACAGTTCTGAGAGGTCATCGGGCAGATCTCTTGATGTGTCACCTCGACGCTTTCTGCCACCCTTCCTTGCTGATTTCTCTGCAGCCATGAACTTTAAACTGAATGGCTTCAATACATTCAAAGGCTTCAAGGGCTTTCGCTTGCTGGACAAACATGAACTGGCTTCGGGAGAATTTATGTGATGCTGTAAGAATTCTGCAAATGAATGCAGACTATGAGAACCAAGGGATTCTCCCACGGACATGTACCTGTGACAGCATTAAGGTGCGAGGGAAGGGGAAGAGGTCATATGCATTCTCAGAAGATTTTGAAGATAAATTAGTTTAGAAGACATTGACCTCATCGTGCGAAGACATTCACTCATAGATAAGGAGTTGGTTCCAGATTTGTACGAATCCACAGATCAGTACAAGTGAGGAATCTAACTACTTTGTGAAGCATAAGTGAACATACTAGGCATAATATGAGATGCAGTATGAAGTGGATCCAACTTGTGTGAACAGAAACTGCTTGTGGTAGAAAGTGACGAATCTATAGGATCAAAGAGGCCGTAAAAAGGGAGTTTTATTTACCACACAAGAAACTGCTAGACGGAGTGGAAGAGGAGGCCGAGCAGTTCGATTGTCCGTGCCCTAACTTGGCGACGGAGGACACCTACGGCGACGGCAGAGAAGACGATGTCTGCGGTCGGCGTGAAGACGGCGTTGGAGAGGTTGCGGCAGCTAAGCGCTTCGTCACCGGCGTCGTCGAGGGCTAGCGGTGGCGCTAGGGTTCGTGCGAGAGTGGAAGAAAGGATAATGACTGAGGTGAGGCATGTATTTATAGGGACATGGACGGCTCAGTGTTATTACACAGGTGCCCCTGGCGATTCACATCTGAGGGACACGTGGCCATCATGCAGCATATCAGAGGTTGTTCCATGTTCCCACGCATGCCTGGATTGTCGGGTGGTCGTTCCCACTTCTCCGAGTTTCAGGTGAAGGAATTAGCATTGAAAACAGACTTAATGTTTGTCTCAGTATCTTCCGCTGACAAGGACGCAGAGAAGACATTCAACAGTTTCAATAGAATGCATATGATTTGGAGAGATAGAGTTTGAGATAGAAAGCATAGAGAGGTTAGGGTCCGATCACATTCACTTAGTTCAAAAGATTCAACAAGAAGACATAGCTATAAGTGAATGTTGTAGAGGACAGAACACTAGTATATATATATATATATATATATATATATATATATATATATATATATGATCAACATAATGAAGATAATCATGAAGACATGTTGAGATTGAAGTCAAACCAAATGTGAAGACATAGCAAATGTAACGCCATGAGTGAAATACTTCAAACAGAACATTTGGTGGTGGCGTTACCCACCGTATAGGAAGTATTAGACCCGGACACGGCGCACAATTATCGTGGAGCTCCAAAGTCAAATTCCTCATTAATGTATTCACACTTAGAATGTATGTCTTCATTGATTGAAGATATACTTTACTTCGTGTGTTGCACATCTAAGTCATCAATACGCATAAGTGTTAGGATGTGTGCCTGATCATAGGACATTTGAGGATTCCAAGATATTTAGCTCACACCGTAACTTGCAAAATCTCTTCTCATCCAAGGGCTTGGTGAAGATATCTGCCAATTGCTCTTCAGTGTTGACGTGTATGATATCAATATCTTCCTTCACAACATGATCTCTGAGAAAGTGATGACGGATCTCAATGTGCTTTGTCTTCGAGTGCTGAACTGGGTTGTTGGCAATCTTGATGGCGCTTTTGTTGTCGCAGTACAGTGGTACTTGCTTCAGATGAATGCCATAGTCTTTGAGTGTTTGCTTCATCCACAGAAGCTGAGCGCAGCAAGATCCAGCAGCAATGTATTCAGATTCAGAAGTGGAGAGAGATACACAGTTCTGCTTCTTTGAAGACCAACATACAAGTGATCGTCCCAGAAAATGACATGTGCCTGATGTAGACTTGCGATCCACCTTGTCACCAGCATAATCAGCATCCGAGAATCCAACCAGATCAAACTCTGAGCCCTTTGGATACCATAATCCTAGAGTTGGGGTGTAAGCCAAATATCGAAGAATTCGCTTCACAGCTAAGTGATGCAATTCCTTTGGTGCCGCTTGGAATCGAGCACACATGCAAACACTAAGCATAATATCTGGCCTAGATGCACATAGATAAAGTAAAGAACCAATCATGGAGCGGTATACCTTTTGATCAAACTCTTTACCGTTGTCGTCGGGACCCAGATGATGTTTGGCTGGCATTGGCGTAGTGAAGCCTTTGCAGTCTTGCATACCGAACTTCTTCAGGCAATCTTTGAGATACTTCTCTTGAGATATAAAGATGCCGTTGCGTTGCTGTCGTATTTGAAGACCAAGGAAGAACTTCAGCTCTCCCATCATGGACATCTGATATTGCTCTTGCATCATATATCCAAACTCTTCACTGTATTTCTGATTGGTGCAGCGGAAGATAATGTCATCCACATATATTTGGCACACAAACAGTTCACCATCATATGTCTTCATGAAGAGAGTGGGGTCGAGGGAACCAGGTGTGAAGCCTTTGCTCTTCAGGAAGTATTTGAGTGTGTCATACCAAGCCCGAGGGGCTTGTTTGAGGCCATACAGTGCCTTGTTGAGCTTGTATACCATGTCAGGATGTTTTGGATATTCAAAGCCAGGCGGTTGTGCAACATACACTTCTTCTTCAATCTTGCCATTGAGAAAAGCGCTCTTCACATCCATTTGATATAGAAGTATGTTATGATGATTTGCATAGGCCAGCAGTATGCGTATAGCTTCAAGTCGAGCCATAGGAGCAAATGTTTCATCGAAGTCAATCCCTTCAACTTGAGTATATCCTTGAGCAACGAGACGAGCTTTGTTTCTGACAACTTGACCATGCTCATCTTGCTTGTTGCGATATATCCATTTGGTGCCTATTATATTGTGCTTCCGAGGAGTAGGACGCTTAACCAGTTCCCATACATTATTCAGCTCAAACTATTGAAGCTCTTCTTGCATAGCTTGAATCCATTCAGGTTCCATAAAGTCTTCTTCAACTTTCTTGGGTTCTGTTATTGAGACGAATGTGAAGTGCCCACAGAAATTTGCTAGCTGTGTTGCCCTTGAACGAGTGAGTGGACCGGGTGCATTGATGCTATCAATTATTCTCTCAATCTGCACTTCATTGGCAACACGAGGATGTACAGGGCGAAGATTTTGCTCTTGCTGATCATTGTTATTGTTAGAGGGATTGTCTTCAGGCTGAGCATTGTCTTCAGGTTGATCAGGTGCGGAGATGATAAGTTCCTCTTCAGGTTGAGCTTCAGAAGGTATGATTTCTCCAGTTCCCATAAGTTTGATTGATTCACTGGATGGAACTTCATCTAGCACATTTGGCAGGTGCTCTCTTTGTGATCCGTTAGTCTCATCAAAATGCACATCCACTGTTTCAACCACCTTATAAAGAAAGAGATTGAAGACTCTGTAGGAGTGTGAATCCTTTCCATATCCAAGCATAAAACCCTCATGTGCTTTTGGTGCAAATTTTGAAGTGTGATGTGGATCCTTGATCCAGCACCTGGCGCCAAATACTCTGAAGTAACTGAAATTTGGCTTCTTGCCAGTAAGGAGCTCATAAGATGTCTTATTCAGAAGCTTGTGAAGATAAACACGGTTGATTGTATGGCATGCAGTATCAATGGCTTCAGGCCAGCATTTTCTTGGAGTCTTGTATTCATCAAGCATCGTTCGGGCCATCTCAATAAGTGTTCTGTTCTTGCGTTCGACGATGCCATTCTGCTGTGGCGTGTACAGAGCTGAGAATTCATGTGTGATGCCCAAAGTATCAAGATATGTATCAAGGCCAATGTTCTTGAATTCAGTGCCATTGTCACTTCTGATGTGCTTTATCTTGGCGCCATAGTTGTTCATTGCTCGATTGGCAAAGCGTCTGAAGACATCTTGCACTTCAGTCTTATAGAGGATTATATGCACCCAAGTATATCTAGAATAATCATCAACAATGACAAAGCCATAGAGACAAGCAGTAGTAGTAAGAGTTGAGTAATGAGTGGGACCGGAAAGATCCATGTGGAGCAGTTCGAAGGGTCGAGTCGTTGTCATGATTGTCTTCGAGGGATGCTTGGCCCTCGTCATCTTTCTTGCTTCACAGGCACCGCATAAGTGATCTTTCTTGAACTTGACGCCTTCGATGCCTATGACATGCTTCTTCTTTGCAAGGGTGTGCAGGTTCCTCATGCCAGCATGCCCTAGCCTCCGATGCCAGAGCCAGCATTCTGAAGCTTTTGCTAGATGACATACGGCAAGTTGTGGTCCTGTTGAGAAATCTACCACGTACAAATCATCTTTCTGATACCCTTCAAACACTAGAGACTTGTCAGATTCCATTAGAACAAGGCAACGATATTTTCCAAACATCACAATCATGTTTAAATCGCAAAGCATTGAGACAGACATTAAGTTGAAGCCAAGGGATTCAACAAGCATGACTTTATCCATGTGTTGATCCTTTGAGATTGCAACTCTACCTAGACCCAATACCTTACTTTTACCAGTGTCAGCAAATGTGATGTGACTTTTGTCGGATGGACGTAAGGTTGAGTGCATAAGAAGGCTTCTCTTGCCAGTCATGTGATTGGTACACCCACTATCAATAATCCATTCTGAAGCTGCTGGTGCCGTACCCTACAGTGCAGTTAGGGGGATAGGCTTCACGAAGAGAATTGTGAAGCAAAAACATTTGACGAACCAGTGGGTTATGAAAGCTTAGATCGAGATTTGGACTGATAGGGCGAGTAGCAAGCGATTCAGGAACAAAGTACATAATAAGACCATTTGGGCATTTGATCTTGTGCCCTACAAGATGTTTAAGGTCCCCAGCAATAGCGTCAGACGATTTTGGTTTTCTGCTGGAGACCTTTCCCTGCAAAAGAGAGTTAAGCTTTCTTAGCCACCCACATCTTCAAGGGTGGCTTTGAAGCAATGAGTCTAAGTGCAGCATCTGAGAACTTTGGCTTTGAAGCCCTAGCAAAAAGTCTTGAAGGTGGACAATAGTACTCATAAGAATAAGCATAATAGTTCTTGGTCTTATGAACATGGCGGTTTGATGAACCGCACTCATATTCATAGGCCTGAGTATGGCTTCCCTGCAAAAAATTTGCGTTAGTGCGACTTCGGTGAGTCCTCTGTCTGTATGAAGCCTTTGGACCATATGAAGCCTGTGGTCTGGGGTTTGTCTTCTTCACCTGTGGTATCATGATGACATTCACAGCAAGATTCTCCAAACACCTTTTCGGCACCCAGATCTTCTTCATAGGTGGTCCATTCCTGCAGTTAGTACCAATATACCTGGCAAACACTTCACCATTCTGATTCTTAAACAGTTTGTAGTTTGCATCAAAGGATTCATCAATAACAATGGGATTAGCACAAGTGAAGCCAGATACGGTGGATGGATCCACTGAAGGTTCCTTTGCAGCAACCCATGTGGTTTTGGGGTACTGCTCAGGTTCCCAGTAAGAGCCATCGGCATTCATTTTCCTTTCGAACCCAACACCCGCTTTCCTAGGGTTTCGGTTCAGGATCTGCCTTTTGAGGACATCACATAGTGTCTGATGTCCTTTGAGACTTTTGTACATCCCTGTTTCAAGCAGTGTCTTCAAGCTAGCATTCTCATCAGCAATAGCAGTGGTATCCTCAGCAGAGGGCTTAGTTACCACATCAACAGGTGAAGATATTGCAACAGTAGCAGCAGTAGAACATTCAGCAACAGAAGTAGCGTTATCACACTCAATGCATTTAAGACATGGTGATTCAAATCCTTCCTGAGCTCAACTGATCTGTTTGGTGCGAAGTGACTTGTTTTCCTTTTGAAGATCTTCATGAGCCGCTCTCAATTTCTCAAGGTCTTCCTTCCTTTGAAGATAATCATAGGAAAGCCTTTCATGAGATGTTTAGAGCGTTTCATGACGACTTTCAAGTTCCTCATACTTAAGGTGAAGATTTTTTATGTCTTCAATCAAGGACTGAGATCGAGTCATTTCAGCATCTAACAGATCATCGCTTTTGTCTAACAGTTTTTGAATGTGTTCCATAGCTTTCTATTGTTCAGTTGCAATTTTAGCAAGTGTTTTGTAGCTAGGTTTGGAATCACAATCAGAGTCATCGTCACTAGATGTTTAATAGTGAGTAG
Source organism: Triticum monococcum (assembly GCA_034509565.1). NCBI lineage: Eukaryota > Viridiplantae > Streptophyta > Magnoliopsida > Poales > Poaceae > Triticum > Triticum monococcum. The sequence continues at coordinate 697,238,169 of CM067845.1, forward strand.
CGTGTGTGTTTACCTTGGCACCGTGTGCCATGAAGCAGTATGAAGGAGCGGAGTAGTCCTTGTCATTCGCATCGGTGTCGGTGATGAAGTCATTGTCTTTAGTGTTGAAGATGGACTTGGCAACGTAGGCTGTAGCCAGACTCGCAATGCCAGAATCAGACTCCTCCTCAGACTCCACCCCCGCCTCCTCAGAAGTAGACTCCTCCTCAGAATCCATTTCCTTGCCAACAAACGCACGTGCCTTGCTAGATGAGCTCTTCTTGTGTGATGAAGATTTTGAGGAAGACTTGGAAGAAGACTTTGAGTAGTTCTTCTTCTTCTTGTCGTCAGAATCATACTCTTTGCTCTTCTTCTTCTTGTTGTTCTCATTGTCCCACTGTGGACACTCAGAGATGTAGTGGCCAGGTTTCTTGCACTTGTGACATGTTCTCTTCTTGTAGTCATGAGTAGAAGCTTCATCATTCCTTGAGCTTGATCGTGAAGACTTTCTGAACCCTTTCTTCTTGGTGAATTTTTGGAACTTCTTCACCAGCATAGCAAGCTCCTTTCCAATGTCTTCAGGATCATCAGAACTGCTGTCAGATTCTTCTTCAGATGAGGAGACAGCTTTTGCCTTCAAGGCACGAGTTCGCCCATAGCTGGGACCGTAGATGTCTCTTTTCTCAGAAAGCTGAAACTCGTGTGTGTTGAGCCTCTCAAGTATGTCAGATGGATCGAGTGTCTTGAAATCAGGGCGTTCTTGAATCATCAGGGCTAGAGTGTCAAATGAACTGTCAAGTGATCTCAGGAGTGTCTTGACGACTTCATGCCTAGTGATCTCAGTGGCGCCGAGGGCTTGAAGCTCATTTGTGATGTCAGTGAGTCGATCGAACATGAGCTGGACATTCTCATTGTCATTTCTCTTGTAGCGGTTGAAGAGGTTGCGAAGGACACTGATTCTCTGATCTCCCTGGGTGGAGACGCCTTTGTTGACCTTGGAGAGCCAGTCCCAGACTAGCTTGGAAGTCTCCAACGCACTCACACGGCCATACTGTCCTTTGGTCAGATGACCACAGATGATATTCTTGGCAGTAGAGTCCAGTTGAACGAACTTCTTGACATCAGCAGCAGTGACACCTTCTCCAGCCTTGGGAACACCGTTCTTGACGACCTACCATAGGTCGACATCAATGTCTTCAAGATGCATGCGCATCTTATTCTTCCAGTAGGGATATTCAGTTCCATCGAAGACGGGGCACGCAGCGGAGACTTTAATTATCCCTGCAGTCGACATAGCTAAAACTCCAGGTGGTTAAACTGAATCACACAGAACAAGGGAGTACCTTGCTCTGATACCAATTGAAAGTGCTAGTGATCGACTAGAGGGGGGTGAATAGGCGATTTTTATGAAAGTCTTCAAAACATGGAAGTTTTAAAGACAAACGATAGAAGTAAACCTATTACCATGCAGCGGAAGGTAGACTACACTAGGTAAACCATAGTCAAGTATTCAATGAAGTGAAAGCACAATGACTAATGGCAGCTAGGCAGTGAGGATCAGGAAGGAAGATATTGTGAAGCCAATCAGAACAAGCAGTCACTCAGTGAAGACAAAAGATAATGCAATCAAGCAATGACTTCACAAGGACCAACAATAAGTAAAGGGAAGGGAAGGATGAAACCAGTGACTCGTTGAAGACAATGATTTGTTGGACCAGTTCTAGTTGCTGTGACAACTGTACGTCTGGTTAGGGCGGCTAGGTATTTAAACCCGAGGACACACAGTCCCAGACACCCAGTCCTGAACACGCAGCTCAGAACCCTTAGTCCTCACCGTATCCCCCTTGAGCTAAGCTCACGGAGACCTTGCCCAATCACTCTGGTAAGTCTTCAAGGTAGACTCCCAAACCTTCATAGACTTTGTTCACCGGCGATCCACAATGACTCTTGGATGCTCAGAACACGACGCCTAACCGGCTGGAGGATTCACAGTCCTCAAGTGTAATAAGTCTTCAGATCACACATACAGGACGACTTAAGTGATGCCTAACACTCTTTGGCTCTGGGTGGTTAGGACTTTATCCTCGCAAGGAATTCTCTCTCAAAGGCTTTGAGGTGGGTTGCTCTCAAACAACAACAGCCGTACTTTAACTCTGAGCAGCCAACCGTTTATGGTTGTAGGGGGTGTGCTATTTATAGCCACTAGGCAACCTGACCTGATTTGTCCGAAATGACCCTAGGTCGCTAAGGAACTGACATGTGTTCCAATGGTCAGATTTCAAACACACACGGCAACTTTACTTGGGCTACAAGCAAAGCTGACTTATCCAACTCTGGACAAGATTCGCTCTCATAGTCTTCACTCGAAGACATAGGATTTTGGTTAAGCATCACTTCAGTCAATCTGTCTGGTTCTCTTGGACCCCACTTAACAGTACGGTGGTTCCTATGACTCAACAAAGAAGAAAAAGAACTACGAAAGATCTAAGTCTTCGAGGTCCATAGTCTTCATGCGATGTCTTCTCTTGTCATAGTCTTCAATGTGAATATCTTCACATACCACCTTTGACTTCAATGTCTTCATACATTTTTAGGGGTCATCTCTGGTAGGAAAACCGAATCAATGAGGGACTTCTACCTGTGTTATCCTGCAATTCTCACAAACACATTAGTCCCTCAACTAGGTTTGTCGTCAATACTCCAAAACCAACTAGGGGTGGCACTAGATGCACTTACAGGTTGCTAGAGTGACAGAAGCTTAAACCCTAGTTTATGCATTGCTTCGTAAGGGGCTGATTTGGATCCATATGTTTCATGATATGGTTAGGTTTACCTTAATACTTCTGTTGTAGTTGCAGATGCTTGCAATGGGGGTTAATCCTAAGTGGGATGCTTGTCCAAGTAAGGACAGCACCCAAGCACCGGTCCACCCACATATCAAATTATCAAAGTACTGAACGCGAATCATATGATCATGATGAAAACTAGCTTGACGATAATTCCCATGTGTCCTCGGGAGCGCTTTCCTTCATATAAGAGTTTGTCCTGGCTTGTCCTTTGCTACAAAAAGGATTGGTCCATCTTGATGCACCTTATTTACTTTTATTACTTGCTACTCGTTACAAATTACCTTATCACAAAACTATATGTTACCGATAATTTCAGTGCTTGCAAAGAATACCTTACTGAAAACTGCTTATCATTTCCTTCTGCTCCTCGTTGGGTTCGACACTCTTACTTATCGAAAAGGCTACAATAGATCCCCTATACTTGTGGGTCATCAGGGGGTGACAATGAGCTTGTCGTAAATGGATACATCGATGCAAGCTTTGACACTGATCCGGATGACTCTAAGTCGCAAACCGAATATATATTTATTTTGAATGGTGGAGCTGTAAGTTGGTGCAGTTCCAAGCAGAGCGTCGTGGAGGGATCTACGTGTGAAGCGGAGTACATATCTGCTTCAGAAGTAGCAAATGAAGGAGTCTGGATGAAGGAGTTCATATCCAATCTAGGTGTAATACCTAGTGCATCGGGTCCAATGAAAATCTTTTGTGACAATACTGGAGCAATTGCCTTGGTGAAGGAATCCAGATTTCATAAGAGAACCAAACACATCAAGAGATGCTTCAATTCCATCCGCGGTCAAGTCAAGGAGGGAGACATAGAGATTTGCAAGATACATACGAATCTGAATGTTGCAGACCAGTTGACTAAGCTTCTTCCATGAGCAAAACATGATCAGCACCAAGACTCCATGGGTGTTAGAATCATTACTATGTAATCTAGATTATTGACTCTAGTGCAAGTGAGAGACTGAAGGAAATATGCCCTAGAGGCAATAATAAATTTGTTATTTATATTTCCTTATATCATGATAAATGTTTATTATTCATGCTAGAGTTGGATTAACCGGAAACTTAGTACATGTGTGAATACATAGACAAAAAAGAGTGTCCCTAGTATGCCTCTATTTGACTAGCTCGTTAATCAAAGATGGTTATGTTTCCTGACCGTAGACATGTGTTGTCATTTGATGAACGGGATCACATCATTAGAGATTGATGTGATGGACAAGACCCATCCGTTAGCTTAGCACAATGATCGTTAAGTTTTATTGCTATTGCTTTCTTAATGACTTATACATATTCCTATGACTATGAGATTATGCAACTCCCGAATACCGGAGGAACACCTTGTCTACTATCAAACGTCACAACGTAACTGGGTGATTATAAAGATGCTCTACAGGTGTCTTCGAAGGTGTTTGTTGAGTTGGCATAGATCAAGATTAGGATTTGTCACTCCGTGTATCAGAGAGGTATCCACTACTAGGAAAAGGCATGCTAGTGGCGCACCGAATTTGCCTTCTAATGGCGCACTACCGGTGCGCCACTGGCATCATGCCATTAGAATTAAATTCTAATGGCGCACCACCGGTGCGCCATTAGTATCTGGTGTTCTAATGGCGCACCGCGTAGTGCGCCATTAGTATAGCCTGCAGTGCGCCATTAGAATGCCTCCTAGGAGGCCATGTGTACCCATGTGCTTTGGCATTCTAATGGCGCACCAGCAGTTAATGCGCCATTAGTGTGATGATCACAGTGCGCCATTAGTGTCTTGTGTGGTGCGCCATTAGTATGAATATTAGGTTTTTTTGCTTTTCTGATTTTTGCACAGGTTACAAAATATATTATTGGACAGAATATAGACGGCATCACACAGCAACATCAGATTCATCGAATACAATAGAAGATTAGTCTCCGAATACAATTCATCATATTAGTCTCCAAATTCAAAAGACCGAACAAAGATAAAACATTACAAGTCTCAAGACCGCGAGTATCGAGTTTGCCTTCACATTACAAGTCGATATCGATCATCTAAACTACCATCACATAGAAGAGAGCCGTGGTCATCACGATGAGCATCATCGCGATCAAACTGGTCTTCATCCGGTTCCTCCAACGCTCCCTCCTCTCTCCCTCTAGATAGCGGACGTATCTACATTCTTCCTCCGCCATAGTGGTGTACCCTTTCTAACTGTTACCGCTGAAATGGTGAACCTGTCTACGACGGCATCTCTATGCACAAGCCAAACAACAGACAATACATAAGCAATATGTAAGTATGCAACAAAAGGATCGGAAGAGAAAAGCAAGACATTAATAGCATGATTCATGGTCCTACTAATAAATAGCATCGATTACATCTAAGTTGAACGACTGTCCAAACCAAAGAGACATACGAATTCATTAAAGTATAATTACAACATGAGCCAATCAATGTTTCAGAACTACACACCACTACTTTCGACTCGACTCATCGGACAGGAACATGGATGAAGCCGCCGTCTGTCGTGATGGTTATGAAGTCGCGGTCGTTGTCACCCTGCATTTGTAGCATTTCATCTATCTCACTGTTGGACGGTTGATATCTGAGGAAGAACTCCCCCGAGGTATGAAGGACATCTTGATGGATGATGTCCGCAAACTCCGACTGGATGCGAAAGAATTCTTGTCTGAGGTCTGCATCCTGGACTGCCGACAAGCTCGCGGCCCAATCTTTGAGATTATCTGGTAGCAGAAGTTGATGATGGTCCCTTACGATCGCCCGCATGTGATGGAGGGCGTAGTAGGCATCCTTCTGACCGCCAGGCGGCAGCTTGACGCAGTAGAACTTCGTATTGTGTGAGAACATGTGCTTGCCGTACTTACGAACTGCCCTGGTGAAGGTGCCTCCAGGTTTGGTGTAGGCGGGGAGAACATCATCAAGAACTTTCTTGACATTTGTGTAGTCTATCTTGGAGTTACGGTTCGGGTCTAAATACGTGGCCATGGAATATTTCGGGCTTAAGAGGATGAGTGTGCAATGTGTGTCACTGGACAGAACACGGAATGTTAGAAAAAAAAAGAACGATCGAAATCTAAGAAATCATATGTTACGGGGCGGTTAAGGGATGACTTACTCGGGAAAGTAAGCCACAAGGAAGTTATCCTTATCTGGGTTTGCCAGAATGACGCCTTCGAGGTGTGAACTCGCAACTTGGCAGTCCCCAGCGCTGCTCAAGTGCTTGGCACGCATGTAGAAGGGGTCGACTATCACGATGTCCGGGGTCTTGTCTCTAATGATCCGCATCTCCATACTCAGCGAAAACAGCCGAACGAAGGTGTAGTGCAGCGGATGAAGGTTAAACATAGCAAAGATGTCATCAAACCGCAGGACGATCGTACCCCCGATGTCGCCATCCACAAAGCCCTTGCCCTCTGGCACCTTGGCCATGAAAACCGGGTATGCCACATCCTTCTCTCTGAGACGCCGCTTCTCCAAAGAAAGAACACTGTCGTGCAGACTCCGCATAGCACCGGTTGCAGCATTCAGCATATTTGGCGGTAGCATCGCCCTACCCGCCACATGCACCCTCCTCGAGATATCCTTAGGTGAAGGTGGCTCGTTCTGAGCACGGATCGAACTCGGTGTCGGCTGGCTCGCACCGGCGCCCTTGTTAGTCTTTTGTTTCATCCCTTCTTCTTGATCTCCTGTAATGGGACCGAGTTCTGCTCACAGACCGCCTTCTTGAGCGTGTTGGGGCTGATAATATTTCGCACCTCAGCTATCTGAGGCTCGGTGAAGGCGGGAGCTGGAGGCGTGTCCTAAGAACTGAATGCCAGACGACGCCTGTTGCAATTGGATTTCTCCGCCGTACCAGCTAGATCGCGGTCGTCTTGGTTGGGTTCTTGAGAAAGAGGCCCGCAGAACTCGTCAGCGTACCCATGTTCGGCAAAGTACTTATAAACTTTGGTAAATGTACCGTTGTCGTTGTCATCGCTGTCCGGATCCTGTGCCATAGGGTTGTCCGGATCCTGTGCCATAGGGATGTCCGGCAGGTCCGGTAGCATTGCGGCGTTCTTGCCATGGCTTGGCGTCGGCACGACTGGCGGTCTTGTCTGTGGGGTGGTGTCCCCCGCCCCCAAACGAATCTGGCTCTTCGGCCAAAGCAGGGGCCAGTTTACGTAGGTGCTGAGGGTCATCTCATCTTCTTCGTCGGCCCCAGCGGGTCGAATCGGAGGTAACAGCTCGTCGCAGCCTGGCAGCACCCGAACCACTTGAACCCTATACATTGTGGGTGGCATCGGATTACCGTGGAACATGGGGTTGCCCGGTTGAACGATTCTGCCCTTGGCGACATCGACCAACTCGGTGCCCATGAAGTGCAGAAGAGTGCAAGGAACGTCGGCGGTGCCCTGCGAAAACATGTACAGGGCGTCAGGATTGCCCAGTCAAAGGCAAGGAGATGGAGTCATCGGCCGAGAAGCTTAGTTACCATGATGTCGTCCAGCTCGGCTAATGTCGAGGCACCGCCAACGGCGGGCGTGCAACTGACGGAGGGGGCGCTTGCTGGCGAGGTGTCGGCCGGCGTACACCCGGGTGCATTAAGCTCCAATGCCCGTGCCGGCGCTAGAGACACGAATACCGCCTCCGCCGGAGACACCAATGGCGCCACCGCCGGAGACACCAATGGAGCCGCCTGCGCGCTGTGCGAGTTGCTGACCGTGAAGCTGGGAACCGGGGGAGGCCCTTGTTGGCCACCCGCAATCCATGTCGTCAGCCTATGAATCAACGTAGGCACCATGGCGTTGAGCGTTGCTCCAAGTTGTTGTTGCACTTGCTCTTGGACAAGCTCCGGAATCCGCGCCACTTGTGCCTTGAGTTCTTCAACCTCGCGCGTCTGGCTTTCCGAGCTGGTCTTTTTCTCCTTCCGCACACCAGCGGTATAGTATGACCCCCATTTTGTGGACAAGCCTTTGCCGGCCACACGACCAGCTGACGTCGGCTTAGTGAGCTTATCCTTGTTTTTCATTACGTTCAACGCCCTATTTAAAGGGTTGTCGAAAGGGGAGCTCTTAGACGACCCCGCGCTACTGCTTTCAGTGTCCTGCGAAAGGAACGTGAACCATTTAGAAATATTGGGGATTAATTAGAGTGCAACCATATGGAGCTAATTACGCGAGGGTGTATTCCTTATTAGAAGAAACTCAAGCGCCCTGGTCTTCAGATCTGTGGTAAGCTCCTTTGTTATCGGGTCCTCCTTGTACCGGGCCCTAATATAGTTCCTGGTCTGCTTGTCACCGCTGTATTTCTCGAAGCGGGGCGGTAGGCCTTGCTCGGCAGGCTCCGCGTCCTCCTTGTCCCATATAGGCTCCGCCACTCTGTAACCGCCGGGACCGAGTTTGTGTTCCCCTAAGTTCAACTCCCGCATTTCTTTCCCCCACTGACTTGATGCGGAGGTTGCACTGCTCTCGCACTTGATCTTGAACTCCTTGTACTCATCTTCGCTCATCAAAGGATATTTCGCCTTGATCTTCTCATAACTATCACATTTATCAATCATTCTCTTCACCGCGCTTTTCCAAGTAGACAGGGCCGTGCTCATCTTCGTGAGGGTGGCACTATTCACTTTATTACCTGAGAGGCGTGTGTTTTCAAATTCGGCAAGGAACTTGTATCGTTCGTGCAGCTTCGTGAAGAGGAGGTTGCGCAAATTCCCTCGGTCCTTATGCCTAAGGTTATCGGTGTTGATCGAGACGGTGCTCCGGAGAATGCACCCGAGCTGAACCGAGTACCCCTTGACTATATGTTTGGGCTCCGTTGGATTCCCGTCGGAGTCCACTTGAGTGAATTCGTCCTTGACGGTGCGGAGCGCATTCAGGCGCCGATCCTTCTTTTGCTTCTTCGGTTGGCTGCCATCTATGTGTGCGCCGCCATCATCAGTGGTGGCATCCTCGGCGGCACCATCAGTGGTGTCATCCCCGACGCCACTAGGGGTTGTGTAATCAGGATCGGTGTCTTCCGCGGCGTCCTCATAGCGGTGAGGTTGTTCCTCCATCTCCTGGGACACCTCCCAGAATTGCTTGCCGCCCGAACCACTGGCCTCATCATTGTGGGCCATGTTTCGCTCTAAATAGGAAAAAAGTTTGGTCAAAAAGTTGGTTATTGTCAAGGAACAAGATCATGGTCTCATCATTTAGGGTTTGTCGACACCGAGGCACCCTAAAAGCCTAAGCTTTCATCATTTAGGGTTTGTCGACGCCGAGGCACCCTAAAAGCCTAAGCGTACATCATTTAGGTTCTCATCGACACCGAGGCATCCGGGGCAGCCAAGTTAAGTTTTCATCATTTAGGGTTTATCGATGCCGAGGCACCCTAGGTTGGGCCTAATCACTTGGCTCTATTGCCACCTATGTTGGGTTTATCATCTAGGGTTTATCGATGCTAAGGAGAATTCTAAGTTGGGCCTAATAACTTGGCTCTATTGCCACCTATGGTTTAATGCAGCAAGAATGGCAGGGCAGTTGATCCTACTTAACTATGTACTAAGATACCCCGGCCCATGCATTAGTCGCAAGTACCCCATATGTCCTATTTTTAGCAAAGTCATGCTAAAATTCACGAAAAATTTTAGCATGACCTTTGCTGAAAATAGGACATATGGAGTACCTGAATTTGCCGGAACGGAAGTTAATCGACATTCCGGCAAACTCAAGGGCAACTCGGGGTACCTGCCAATTCATCACGACACAATGGTCGGAGACAAAACCCAGCAAACTAGCAAGATGATCATCATCTTTGCAAGACAGTAGCTCAAGTTTTTGACAGTAGCCTCTGAAGAAAACAGCATTGCAACATTCAAGTTCACAGGATAAAAAAATCATCCACATTCACCAACCCACATGAGCTGTAAACAGACTTAAAAAACCCACATGATGTTATAACTATATACACTGAACATGATGATACCAATTGGGAAGGAAAATTGTATCACTCTAGATTAGTGTAGCCACTATCTAACAAAACCAGAATGTTAACAAAATTACACCATGATGATACCAAATTCTTGTAGCAGTACAATGAGTTCACAGGATAAAAAAATCATCCACATTCACCAACCCAAACTGGTGGAGATACAGCAAACCAGAACCTCCCAGGTTTCTGCCATTTTATTTTTCCCACCGTATATGTTTTTTGATTCATGTCATGGTACTTGCTGTCAAACCAAGTATTTTCTTTCTACATAAACTGGGAAGTTTCCTTCTTACTGTCTCACTATCTTACTGTCTCACTACAAAAAACTAGTATGCTTAGTTGAGACTAGTATGCTTAGTTGCATTATGACAGGCAAAAACTACAAATATTTGTGTTTTTAGTTGAGCAATGCAGCGACAGTGTGATAGGCAAGTTTCAGCTGGCAAAGTGTCACGATTCAGACAACAGAGCAGCTAAGCATAGCAAGTGGATAGTTTAGTCAGTATACTAGTACTCTTTAGAAAGCATGAGACATATATTACCTGGAGGAGACTTCGTCGAAGAGTTGCCTGTGAATTGAAAATACAATGAGATCAGCAAAGGACAGTAAGATATATACTGAAATTATCATAACAAAATGCCAGCTACTGCCATGGTCATCGGTCTAAAATCTTACTGCACATTATTATTACTACTATAAGGAGCACAACTGTATGGCAGAGATTAGTAACAACTAACAACTATATATCACAACAAAAATAATTTCATTACTTTTGAAGTCTCGGTTTACAAGAAGAATCACAGATTCAGTTCTTACAACCAAAGAGCCAAGCGATAACTGGACAACTTCCATCCAGCACCAGTACTTCAATGACTTGCAGATAACTAGAGTCAACAACCAAAGTAACTAAACATAAGAGGAGGTGAAGCTATATTGCTGCTTTCAAAATCTCAGGTTGCAAGACCAGCACAAATTCAGTGACCACCAATGAGACAACAAAGCATTGGAAAACCAGGTTAATGATCATCACAACGGCAATGCTCAGTGACAACACGCAATTAAACGGGGCCATTGAACAATCTGGTGGGTACTGCACCTAACTTAGAAGTACACCCTTGTGGGTGGATAATCACCTATCTAGAATCTGTGTGTATTACTAAAAGTAACAATCGCATGGCAGAGATTATAGTGATAATTACAACTCAGCAGAAATGAATCATTACTTTCAAAGTCCCAGTTTACCAAAAAGCATCAGAAATTCAGTTCTGGAATCATTCAGCAACTTCCATCCATCACTAAAAGCATCATGAACAGACCAAACCAGACTAAACATACTCAGGCAGTGGCAATCTAAGACGAAGTAACTTGGTGACGACCCTGGTGCCCTCGGAGATGGCGTGAGCTCGCCGGGGAAGACGAGGCGGCAGTCATGGCCGGGCGGATGGAACAAACCTAGACGACCAGGGGAAAGAGGGGGAGACGAGGCGAGAGCTTACCACCGGGAAGAAGCCCAATATAGCGGAGGAGGTACGCCGGGAAGATTATCACCTGCTGGCTAGCGCGCCGGCGTCGGGGAGAGGCGGGCGGGTTCGGGTGGCGTGAGCAAGGAGGTTGGTCGGTGCGGCGGTCCTCGATCTACGGTGGCGGTCCTCCTCGATCTGCGGCGGCGGTCCTCCCGGCCCGAGAGTCACTTGGCAGCAGCAGCTTCCCAGCCCGTCGGGGCACTCCTCCCTGGTCCGGACTGGCCACGCAGCTCGGGGACGGCGAAGGAGGCAAGGGGGCGGCGAGGGGGACGGCGAACACGGGGGGCAGTGGGTGAGATCGATGAGGCAGGGGAGAGATTAGAGAGATTGGGGATTTAGTGTGGGGGGAGCTTTCTAATGGCGCACCACCCCTCGGTGCGCCATTAGAATTTTGTTTTAATCTAGCCCACCAGCCATATCTACAACCTAACCCTATCTACAACAGAACCCACCCACTAGCCCGATTGGTCAGCATGCAGCACACACACCAGGAGGTCTTAGGTTCGATTCCTAGGCTCCCCAATATTTTTTATGCATTTTAAATGTTGTTTTTTATATTTATTTGTGTTTAAATATGTTCAAACTTGTTTAAATCATAACAGTAATATTTTTTTATAAAACAGTAATAATTTTTTAAAAAATATGTTCAAATTTGTTACTTGAAAATATCATCGGCGGTGGCGGTGGAGCGGGGAAGGGTGCGGGGGGTGCCCGTTGGCGGTGGTGGAGCGGGGGAGGGTGCGGGGGGTGCCCGTTGGCGGCGGTGGAGCGGGGGAGGGTGCGGGGGGCCGGGTGCTCGTCGGCGGCGGTGGAGCGGGGGAGGGTTGCGGTGGGTCGTCGGCGGTGGTGGAGCTAGCGGGGGAGGGTGCGGGTGAGATCGAGATGGAGGGGGATCGAGATCGAGATGGAGGGGGAATCGAGATCGAGATGGAGGGGGATCGAGATCAAGTGTCCTCATGAATTCAAAAAGTGCCCATGAAATTTAAAAATATTCATGATATCAAAAAGTGCCCATGAAATACAATCGAGAAATGAAGACTACGATTTAAATACAATCGATCTTAGCTAGCTATCTGTTCACAATCTTCTTGCCCTTCTTTTTCGCAAATGGAGTTCTTCTGTGGAACGGACATCCTTTAGGTAGGGTGGTCCTGCTTCTTCTTGTGGTGTGTGCTGCTACTTCATCGTCGTCGTCATGTTCGATCTTTGGGTCGCCGTACTTGTCAAAGTCTTGCTCATTGGCTACTCCATCCATTCCAATGATCTTCCTTTTGCCTCTCCTCACGACAACACGACTGGGTTTTGACGGGTCGGTAATGAAGAAGCATTGGTCCACTTGGGAAGCCAGTACCCATGGCTCATTTTTCGCGGTGACGTTTGCGCCCGCGGTCTTGGATTTGGCTTCGGGTATAACCATGGTGCTGAAATACCGGTCCTTTTTTAGGACGCTCTTGGCCCATCTGACACGGAACATCGGGACCTTCTCTCCAGCGTAGCTCAGCTCCCAGATCTCCTCGATCTTCCGTAGTATCTGTCCTCGTCGTTACCGGTGTAGGATTCCATCGTTACCCCGGAGTTCTGATAACCATCGCTCTTCATGTCCTTGTCCTTGGTGTAGAATGTGTAGCCGTTGATATCGTACGCCTCATAGGTCATCAGGTTGTGCTCGGCGCCCTATGACAAGGCGAATATGAGTTGTTCTTCCGCGGAAGAATCTTCATGTAAAGGGTACGACAGAAGCTTCTGCTTGAACCAACGCGTGAAACATGAGTTGTGCTCTTTGAGTATATCTCCGTCCGTCCTCTGTTGGCCTCGGTCATTGTACGTCTTCTCAATAAAGGTTTTGTGCTCTACCACCCAAGGATCGACCACGTCTATGTGTTGTAGCGCGACTAGGTTTGCTCTTTCAAAGTCGGCGAGTAGACCCTCGAAGTCGACATGCATTTCGCGGTGACCCTCATGGTGACCCCATCCACGAGCCTGCCGAGGTGCCTGTTGACGGGCAAACCAACGGGGTTCTCGATGCCTAGATAATTCGTGCAGTAGGAGATGCACTCTTCGGTCAGAAAGCCCCTGGCTATACTTCCCTCTGGACGTGACATGTTGCGAACGTATCCTTTGATGACACCATTCATCCTTTCGAACGGCATCATGCTGTGCAGGAACGTCGGCCCGAGTTGGATGATATCCTCCACGATATGGACCAGCAGATGCACCATAACGTCGAAGAATGCGGGCGGGAAGTACATCTCAAGCTCGCATAGTATCACCACGATCTCTTCCTGTAGCCTTCTGAGTTGCCTCATGCCAATCGACTTCCGGGAGATGACGTCGAAAAAGTTGCATAGGCCAAATAGCGTTTCACGGACGTGCGCGTCCATGATCCCACGGATTGCAACTGGAAGTATCTGCGTCATCAGCACGTGACAGTCGTGAGACTTCATCCCGCTGAACTTCTGCTTCGCTGGGTCTAGGTATCTGCTTATCTTCCCCGCGTAACCGTAAGGAAGTTTTACTCCTAGGAGGCAGGTGAAAAACTGCTCGATCTCCTCCTGACTTAGAGTGAAGCACGCGGGAGGGTAGTCATTTCCGGTCTTCTTGGCCTTTTTGCCTTTGCGACGACTTTCTGTGTCCTGCTTCGCCTCATCATCATCATCATCATCATCATCATTAGCGTGAAGCTCCTGCCTAATGCCCATTGATTTCAAGTCTTCCCTTGCTTTCGGCCCATCTTTGGTCCTCTCTGGCATGTTGAGCAGGGTACCAAGCAGACTCTCGCACACGTTCTTCGTGATATGCATGACATCAAGGCTGTGAGGCACACGGTGGATCTTCCAGTACGGCAAGTCCCAGAAAACAGACCTCGTTTTCCATACCTTCAGCAGCGGCTCTGGCGCCTTTCGCTTCTTTCCCGGCTCTGGCGCCTTTTGCTTCTTTCCCGGCAGTGGGCAGTCTTTCCAATTTTTCAACAGCTCGTCTATTTCCTCGCCGCTCCTCGTACACGGGCGTTTTCGGGGTTCGGTTTCACCATCGAACAGATCCTTGCGTTTCCTCCACGGGTCATCGTCGCGAAGCCACCTTCGATGTCCCATAAACATGGTTTTCGAAGACCCGGGATCTCTATCTAGCTGGCGATATGTTGTGTCATCCATGCACCTTATGCATCCAAAAAATCCATGGACTACCTGCCCCACGAGATATCCGTAACCGAGATAGTCGTGCACCGTCATGAGCAGTGCGGCTCTCATAGGGAAATATTCTTTCTCCGCGGTGTCCCACGTATTGGCTGGCGTTTTCCACAGCATGTCTAACTCCTCCTTCAGCAGCCCCAGATACAGATTGATGTCGTTCCCTGGTTGTTTCGGCCCTTCAATTAGCATACTCATGTGAATGTACTTCCTCTTCATGCACAACCAGGGGGAAGGTTGTACATCCACACAAACACAGGCCAGGTGCTATGTGTGCTTCTCTGGCTGCCAAACGGATTGACTCCATCGGTGCTCGCGCCCAGCACGATGTTCCTTGGATCCTTCCCAAATTCCGGGTATTCGAAGTTCAACGCTTGCCACTGGCTCGCATCCTTAGGGTGACTCAGCATCTTGTCTTTTTTATTTATCTCCGGATCATTTCCGTCATCTTCCCACTTCTTCTCCTCCCTATCCGCATGCCAACGCAGGAGCTTTGCTACCTTAGGGTCCGTGAAATACCGCTGCAGACGAGGAGTGATCGGAAAGTACCACACCGATTTTCGAGGAGCTTTCTTCCTCTTCTTGTATCGAGTGACGCCGCACACCAGACATATGGTAGACTCCGCGTGCTCGTCCCGATAAATGATACAATTTTTCATGCACACATGGTATTTCACGTGCAGTAAATCCAGAGGACACACGATTTTCTTTGCCTCCTCGAAACTGGTCGGGCACTTGTTCCCCTTGGGAAGACGTTCGTGCCAGAATGACATGTTCTCGTCGAAGCATGTGTCGGTCATTTTGTGTTTTACCTTCATCTCCAGAGCCATGAGCGTTACTTTCAGGCGGGTATCCTCGGGCCTGCATCCTTCATACAATGGAGTAACCGCGTCTATCTCCAGTTGATCCAGCTTGGCTTTCTCTTGGGCGGCAGCTCTTGCGTTATCCGTCTGCTTGAGAAGCAGCTCTTGAATATGAGGGTCCTGCACCCAGCCTCCATCGTCGTCTGCTCCGGCATCTTCATCTTCATGATCATGCCCTTCGTCTTGATCTTCCTCATCATCATGTACGACATCTTCTACATGATGACTGTGTACAGCATCACCGTCATGATCATGTCCTAGAGATTCTTCGTCTTCTCGCCCGCCCTCGCCGCAGTGGTACTTGTCTTGTTGCCCTTCCTCATTTCTTGCCCGGCCCCCATGGACAACTTCATAGTCATCTTCATCACCTTGCCATCGATAGCCATCCATGAAACCACGCAAGAGCAGGTGGTCTCGCACCTGCCCGGAATCCGGGTCCGCAATAAGGCTCTTCAGCTTGCATCTTCGACACGGACATCTTATCTCCGTCTCGTTCTTTTGAAGCATCTCGGCCTTTGCGGAGCTCAAAAACCTATTCATGATGCCTTCAGTCATCGTGCGGACCATGGTCGCCTGCGGGGTAGAGCAAAACGATATTTTAAAGCCAAGAAAAAATTTGGCATGACCTTCCCTAAAAATAGGACCAAAAAGAATGCATAGTGCCAAAATTCTCGCCGAAACAGAAATGAATCAAAACATTCCGGCAAAATATTGGCAACTATCGCATTTCAAATACCGGTACCTTCAAACACAAACATATATGCAACACCACAAACATACATAGATCTAGCTAGGCCACAAAAAGTGCATGTGCACATTTTTGGAGTGAGCTAGGGAGAAAAAAAGTAGATCTACATCATGAAGATAGCTTTCCCCTTACTTACCTATCAAAAAAAGGTAATTTCACCACTTAATTTTGATGAATCTATGGTGGAAATGAGGTGAGGAGGAGGAGATGGCCGAAAGCTTGGAGAAGGAGGTGGAGGGAATGAAGTGGGGAAAGTGAGTGGGTAGGTGTGGGGCTGTCCAAAATATCTTGTTGGGGTCCCAGGTTACTAATGGCGCACCACCAGCAAATGCGCCATTAGTAACCCTGGTTACTAATGGCGCACCTGCAGGTGGTGCGCCATTAGTAGTTTTGCAAAAAAGTAAAAATAAATAAATATATATACTAATGGCGCACCAGGTAATAGTGCGCCATTACTAGTTTAAACTAGTAATGGCGCACTGTGAAACGATGCGCCATTAGTAGTTTTGCAAAAAAATAATTTTTTTACAGTAATGGCGCACTGTCTGCTTGGTGCGGCATTACTACTTAGAACTAGTAATATCGCACTTCGACCTGATGCGCCATTAGTATGTATGGAAAAATGGAAAAAAATAATTTAATACTAGTGGCACACCCTGTTTCTGGTGCGCCATTAGTGTCTTCCACACTAATGGCGTATCACCAACCGGTGCGCCATTAGTATATAGTAGTGGCGCATTGCTTCCATGGTGCGCCATTAGTATCAATCCTATCTATAGCCCTTTTCCTAGTAGTGATCTCTGGGCCCTCTCGGTAATGCACATCACTATAAGCCTTGCAAGCAAAGTGACTAATGAGTTAGTTACGGGATGTTGCACTACGGAACGAGTAAAGAGACTCGTAGGGTCCGCACGCTTAACATTAGATGACGATGTGTATTATTAGTTATGTGTTTTGGTGACCGAAGTTTGTTCTAAGTCCTGGATGAGATCATGGACATGACGAGGAGTCTCGAAATGGTCAATAGGTAAAGATTCACATATTGGAAGGTAGTATTCGGACATCGGAAGTGATTCAGGTATTTTTCCAGAGTACCGAGGGGTTACCGGAACCCCCCAGGGAAGTGTTGGGCCTACATGGGCCTAAAGGGAGAGAGAGGAAAGCCCGCGGGAGGTGGAACATGCCCCCCTCCTAAGGAGTCCGAATAGGACAAGGAGGAGGGGGCGGGGCCCCCCTTCCCTTTCCCTCTCCCTCTCCTTCCTATTCCCTCCGGTGGAGAAAGGAAAGGGGGGGAATACTACTTGGACTAGGAGTCCAAGTAGGACTCCCCCCTTGGTGCGCCTCTCCTGGCCGCTGATAACCCACAAGTATAGGTGACGAATTGTAGCCTCTTTCGATAAGTAAGAGTGTCGAACCCAACGAGGAGCTAAAGGTAGAACAAATATTCCCTCAAGTTCTATCGACCCCCAATACAACTCTATGCACGCATAACGTTCTCCTTACCTAGAACAAGTATGAAACTCAACTCTCGTGACAAGATAATAAAGAGCATGTCAATAAAAGCTACGGGCTGTTTAGATAAAGACACAACTAAGTTAGCTTTAGTAGAGAGCTTCTTGTCACGAGAAAGTTATTTGTCCCTAGACAATTGATAACTAGACCGGTAATCATTATTGCAATTTTATTTGAGGAAGAGGCATAAGCTAACATACTTTATCTTCTTGGATCATATGCACTTATGATTGGAACTCTAGAAAGCATCCACAACTACTAAAGATCATTAAGGTAAAACCCAACCATAGCATTATAAGGCATCAAGTCCTCTTTACTCCCATACGCAAACAACCTACTTACTTGGGTATGTGCTTCTATCACTCACGCCACCCACCATAAGCAAATCATGAACATATTGCAAAACCCCATAGCGGGGATCCCTCACGCTTGCGCGACACAGAGAGCACCAAAGGACAACACCAATAATAAAACATGCAACTCAAACCAATCACGATCATCAACTAACCCATAGGACAAAACGGATCTACTCAAACATCATAGGATAGCCATACATCATTGGGAAATAATATATAACATTGAGCACCATGTTTAAGTAGAGATTACAGCGGGTAAAGGAGGGGTTAAACTGCTGCATAGAGGGGGGAGAGTTGGTGATGACGGTGGTGAAGTTGTTGGTGTAGATTGTTGTCGCGATGATGGCCCCGGCGGCGTTCCGGCGCCAACGGGAGAGAGGGGGAGAGAGCCCCCTTCTTATTCTTCTTCTTCTTCCTTGACCTTCCCCCTAGATGGGAGAAGGGTTTCCCCTCTGGTCCATGGCCTCCATGGCGGCGGAGGGGCGATAGCCCCTCCGAGATTGGATCTCTCTCTATCTATCTATCTCTCTCTTTCTCTCTGTCTCTGTGTGTGTGTGTGTGTTTCCTTCTGTTTATGCGCTCCCTGATTCTGCCCTTTCACCGTTTCTTAAATTCCCGGAGATGCGTGAAGGAAATATGCCCTAGAGGCAGTAATAATGTTATTATTTTATTTCCTTATATCATGATAAATGTTTATTATTCATGCTAGAATTGTATTATCCGGAAACATAATACTTGTGTGAATACATAGACAAACCAAACATCACTAGTATGCCTCTACTTGACTAGCTCGTTAATCGAAGATGGTTATGTTTCCTAACCATAGACATGTTTTGTCATTTGATTAATGGGATCACATCATTAGGAGAATGATGTGATTGACATGACCCATTCCATTAGCTTAGCACCCGATCGTTTAGTATGTTGCTATTGCTTTCTTCATGACTTATACATGTTTCTATGACTATGAGATTATGCAACTCCCGTTTATCGGAGGAACACTTTGTGTGCTATCAAATGTCACAACGTAACTGGGTGATTATAAAGGAGCTCTACAGGTGTCCCCAAAGGTAAATGTTGGGTTGGCGTATTTCGAGATTAGGATTTGTCACTCCGAGTGTCGGAGAGGTATCTCTGGGCCCTCTCGGTGATGCACATCACATAAGCCTTGCAAGCATTACAACTAATGAGTTAGTTGCAAGATGATGTATTACGAAACGAGTAAAGACACTTGCTGGTAACGAGATTGAACTAGGTATTGAGATACCGACGATCGAATCTCGGGCAAGTAACATACCGATGACAAAGGGAACAACGTATGTTGTTATGCGGTCTGACCGATAAAGATCTTCGTAGAATATGTAGGAGCCAATATGAGCATCCAGGTTCCGCTATTGGTTATTGACCGGAGACGTTTCTCGGTCATGTCTACATTGTTCTCGAACCCGTAGGGTCCGCACGCTTAAGGTTTCGATGACAGTTATATTATGAGTTTATGCATTTTGATGTACCAAAGTTTGTTCGGAGTCCCGGATGTGATCACGGACATGACGATGGGTCTCGAAATGGTCGAGACATAAAGATTGATATATTGGAAACCTATATTTGGATATCGTAAGTGTTCCGGGTGAAATCGGGATTTTTACCGGAGTACCGGGAGGTTACCGGAACCCCCCGGGAGGTATATGGGCCTTAGTGGGCTTTACTGGAAGAGAGGAGAGGTGGCCAGGGCTGGGCCGCGCGCCCCTCCCCCCTAGTCCGAATAGGACAAGGAGAGGGGGCGGCGCCCCCACCCCTTCCTTCTCTCTCTCCTCTTTTCCCCTCCCGAATCCTATTCCAACTAGGAAAAGGGGGGAATCCTACTCCCGGTGGGAGTAGGACTCCTCCTGGCGCGCCCTCCTCCTGGCCGGCCCCACCTCCCCTTGCTCCTTTATATACAGGGGCAGGGGCACCCCTAGACACACAAGTTGATCCACGTGATCATATTCTTAGCCGTGTGCGGTGCCCCCTTCCACCATAGTCCTCGATAATATTGTAGCGGTGCTTTGGCGAAGCCCTGCGACGGTAGAACATCAATATCGTCACCACGCCGTCGTGCTGACGAAACTCTTCCCCAACACTTTGCTGGATCGGAGTCCGGGGATCATCATCGAGCTGAACGTGTGCTAGAACTCGGAGGTGCCGTAGTTTCGGTGCTTGATCGGTCGGGCCGTGAAGACGTATGACTACATCAACCGCGTTGTGCTAACGATTCCGCTATCGGTCTACAAGGGTACGTAGATCACACTCTCCCCTCTCATTGCTATGCATCACCATGATCTTGCGTGTGCGTAGGAAATTTTTTGAAATTACTACGTTCCCCAACAGTGGCATCCGAGCCTAGGTTTTATGTGTTGATGATATATGCACGAGTAGAACACAAGTGAGTTGTGGCAGATATAAGTCATACTGCTTACCATCATGTCATACTTTGGTTCGGCGGTATTGTTGGACGAAGCGGCCCGGACCGACATTACGCGTACGCTTACGCAAGACCGGTTCTCCCGACATGCTTTGCACAAAGGTGGCTAGCGGGTGACAGTTTCTCCAACTTCAGTTGAACCGAGTGTGGCTACGCCCGGTCCTTGCGAAGGTTAAAACAGCACCAACTTGACAAACTATCGTTGTGGTTTTGATGTGTAGGTAAGATTGGTTCTTGCTTAAGCCCGTAGCAGCCACGTAAAACTTGCAACAACAAAGTAGAGGACGTCTAACTTGTTTTTGCATGGCATGTTGTGATGTGATATGGTCAAGACATGATGCTAAATTTTATTGTATGAGATGATCATGTTTTGTAACCGAGTTATTGGCAACTGGCAGGAGCCATATGGTTGTCGCTTTATTGTATGCAATGCAATCGCGCTGTAATGCTTTACTTTATCACTAAGCGGTAGCGATAGTCGTGGAAGCATAAGATTGGCGAGACAACAATGATGCTACGATGGAGATCAAGGTGTCGCGCCGGTGACGATGGTGATCACGACGGTGCTTCGAAGATGGAGATCACAAGCACAAGATGATGATGGCCATATCATATCACTTATATTGATTGCATGTGATGTTTATCTTTTATGCATCTTATCTTGATTTGATTGACGGTAGCATTATAAGATGATCTCTCACTAATTATCAAGAAGTGTTCTCCTTGAGTATGCACCGTTGCGAAATTTCTTCGTGCTGAGACACCACGTGATTGTCGGGTGTGATAGGCTCTACGTTCAAATAAAACGGGTGCAAAACAGTTGCACACGCGGAATACTCAGGTTATACTTGACGAGCCAAGCATATACAGATATGGCCTCGGAACACGGAGACCGAAAGGTCGAGCGTGAATCATATAGTAGATATGATCAACATAGTGATGTTCACCAATGAAACTACTTCATCTCACGTGATGATCGGACATGGTTTAGTTGATTTGGATCACGTAATCACTTAGAGGATTAGAGGGATGTCTATCTAAGTGGGAGTTCTTTAAGTAATATGATTAATTGAACCTAAATTTATAATTAACTTAGTACCTGATAGTATCTTGCTTGTTTATGTTTGATTGTAGATAGATGGCCCGTGCTGTTGTACCATTGAATTTTAATGCATTCCTTGAGAAAGCAAAGTTGAAAGATGATGGTAGCAATTACACGGACTGGGTCCGTAACTTGAGTATTATCCTCATTGCTGCACAGAAGAATTATGTCCTGGAAGCACCGCTGGATGCCAGGCATGCTGCTGGAGCAACACCAAATGTTATGAACGTCTGGCAGAGCAAAGCTGATGACTACTCGATAGTTCAGTGTGCCATGCTTTACGGCTTAGAATCAGGACTTCAACGACGTTTTGAACGTCATGGAGCATATGAGATGTTCCAAGAGTTGAAGTTAATATTTCAAGAAAATGCCCGGATTGAGAGATATGAAGTCTCCAATAAGTTCTATGGCTGCAAGATGGAGGAGAACAGTTCTGTCAGTGAGCATATACTCAAAATGTCTGGGTATAATAATCACTTGATTCAATTGGGAGTTAATCTTCCAGATGATTGCGTCATTGACAGAATTCTCCAATCACTGCCACCAAGCTACAAGAGCTTTGTGATGAACTATAATATGCAAGGGATGAATAAGACTATTCTCGAGCTCTTCGCAATGCTGAAAGCTGCGGAGGTAGAAATCAAGAAGGAGCATCAAGTGTTGATGGTCAACAAGACCACTAGTTTCAAGAAAAAGGGCAAAGGGAAGAAGAAGGGGAACTTCAAAAAGAACAGCAAGCAAGTTGCTACTCAAGAGAAGAAACCCAAACCTGGACCTAAGCCTGAAACTGAGTGCTTCTACTGCAAGCAGACTGGTCACTGGAAGCGGAACTGCCCCAAGTATTTGGCGGATAAGAAGGATGGCAAGGTGAACAAAGGTATATGTGATATACATGTTATTGATGTGTACCTTACTAATGCTCGCAGTAGCACCTGGGTATTTGATACTGGTTCTGTTGCTAATATTTGCAACTTGAAATAGGGACTACGGATTAAGCGAAGATTGGCTAAGGACGAGGTGACGATGCGCGTGGGAAATGGTTCCAAAGTTGATGTGATCGCAGTCGGCACGCTACCTCTACATCTACCTTCGGGATTAGTATTAGACCTAAATAATTGTTATTTGGTGCCAACGTTAAGCATGAACATTATATCTCGATCTTGTTTGATGCGAGACGGTTATTCATTTAAATCAGAGAATAATGGTTGTTCTATTTACATGAGTAATATCTTTTATGGTCATGCACCCTTAAAGAGTGGTCTATTCTTATTAAATCTCGATAGTAGTGACACACATATTCATAGTGTTGAAGCCAAAAGATGCAGAGTTGATAATGATAGTGCAACTTATTTGTGGCACTGCCGTTTGGGTCATATTAGTATAAAGCGCATGAAGAAACTCCATACTGATGGGCTTTTGGAACCACTTGATTATGAATCACTTGGTACTTGCGAACAGTGCCTTATGGGTAAGATGACAAAAACACCGTTCTCCGGTACTATGGAGAGAGCAACAGATTTGTTGGAAATCATACATACAGATGTATGTGGTCTGATGAATGTTGAGGCTCGTGGCGGATATCGTTATTTTCTCACCTTCACAGATGACTTAAGCAGATATGGGTATATCTACTTATTGAAACAAAAGTCTGAAACGTTTGAAAAGTTCAAAGAATTTCAGAGTGAAGTTGAAAATCATCGTAACAAGAAAATAAAATTCCTACGATCTGATCGTGGAGGAGAGTATTTGAGTTACGAGTTTGGTGTACATTTGAAACAATGTGGAATAGTTTCCCAACTCACGCCACCCGGAACACCACAGCGTAATGGTGTGTCCGAACGTCGTAATCGTACTTTACTAGATATGGTGCGATCTATGATGTCTGTTACTGATTTAGCGCTATCGTTTTGGGGATATGCTCTAGAGACGGCCGCATTCACGTTAAATAGGGCACCATCAAAATCCGTTGAGACGGCGCCTTATGAACTGTGGTTTGGCAAGAAACCAAAGTTGTCGTTTCTGAAAGTTTGGGGCTGCGATGCTTATGTGAAAAAGCTTCAACCTGATAAGCTCGAACCCAAATCGGAGAAATGTGTCTTCATAGGATATCCAAAAGAAACTATTGGATACACCTTCTATCACAGATCCGAAGGCAAGACTTTTGTTGCTAAATTCGGAAACTTTCTGGAGAAGGAGTTTCTCTCGAAAGAAGTGAGTGGGAGGACAGTAGAACTTGATGAGGTAATTGTACCGACTCCCTTATTGGAAAGTAGTACATCACAGAAACCTGTTTCTGTGACACCTACACCAATTAGTGAGGAAGCTAATGATAATGATCATGAAACTTCAGAACAAGATACTACTGAACCTCATAGATCAACCAGAGTAAGATCCGCGCCAGAGTGGTACGGTAATCCTGTTCTGGGAGTCATGCTACTAGATCATGATGAACCTACGAACTATGAAGAAGCGATGGTGAGCCCAGATTCCGCAAAATGGCTTGAAGCCATGAAATCTGAGATGGGATCCATGTATGAGAACAAAGTATGGACTTTGGTTGACTTGCCCAATGATCGGCAAGCAATTGAGAATAAATGGATGTTCAAGAAGAAGACTGACGCTGATGGTAATATTACTGTCTACAAAGCTCGACTTGTCGCAAAAGGTTTTCGGCAAGTTCAAGGGATTGACTACGATGAGACCTTCTCACCCGTAGCGATGCTTAAGTCTGTCCGAATCATGTTAGCAATTGCTGCATTTTATGATTATGAGATTTGGAAAATGGATGTCAAAACTGCATTCCTGAATGGATTTCTGCAAGAAGAGTTGTATATGATGCAGCCGGAAGGTTTTGTCGATCCAAAGGGAGCTAACAAAGTGTGCAAGCTCCAGCGATCCATTTATGGACTGGTGCAAGCCTCTCGGAGTTGGAATAAACGCTTTGATAGTGTGATCAAAGCATTTGGTTTTGTACAGACTTTTGGAGAAGCCTGTATTTACAAGAAAGTGAGTGGGGGCTCTGTAGCATTTCTGATATTATATGTAGATGACATATTGCTAATCGGAAATGATATAGAATTTCTGGATAGCATAAAAGGATACTTGAATAAGAGTTTTTCAATGAAAGACCTCGGTGAAGCTGCTTACATATTGGGCATTAAGATCTATAGAGATAGATCAAGACGCTTAATTGGACTTTCACAAAGCACATACCTTGACAAAATTTTGAAGAAGTTCAAAATGGATCAAGCAAGGAAAGGATTCTTGCCTGTGTTACAAGCTGTGAAATTGAGTAAGACTCAATCCCCGACCAATGCAGAAGATAGAGAGAAAATGAAAGATGTTCCCTATGCTTCAGCCATAGGCTCTATCATGTATGCAATGTTGTGTACCAGACCTGATGTGTGTCTTGCTATAAGTCTAGCAGGGAGGTACCAAAGTAATACAGGAGTGGATCACTGGACAGCAGTCAAGAACATCCTGAAATACCTGAAAAGGACTAAGGATATGCTTCTCATATATGGAGGTGACAAAGAGTTCATCGTAAATGGTTACGTTGATGCAAGCTTTGACACTGATCCGGACAATTCTAAAATCACAAACCAGATACGTGTTTACATTAAACGGTGGAGCTGTCAGTTGGTGCAGTTCTAAACAAAGCATTGTGGCGGGATCTACATGTGAAGCGGAGTACATAGCTGCTTTGGAAGCAGCAAACGAAGGAGTCTGGATGAAGGAGTTCATATCCGATCTAGGTGTCATACCTAGTGCATCGGGTCCAATGAAAATCTTTTGTGACAATACTGGTGCAATTGCCTTGGCAAAGGAATCCAGATTTCACAAGAGAACCAAGCACATCAAGAGACACTTCAATTCCATCCGGGATCTAGTCCAGGTGGGAGACATAGAGATTTTCAAGATACATACGGATCTGAATATAGCAGACCCGTTAACTAAGCCTCTTCCACGAGCAAAACATGATCAGCACCAAAGCTCCATGGGTGTTAGAATCATTACTGTGTAATCTAGATTATTGACTCTAGTGCAAGTGGGAGACTGAAGGAAATATGCCCTAGAGGCAATAATAATGTTATTATTTTATTTCCTTATATCATGATAAATGTTTTTTATTCATGCTAGAATTGTATTATCCGGAAACATAATACTTGTGTCAATACATAGACAAACCATACGTCACTAGTATGCCTCTACTTGACTAGCTCGTTAATCGAAGATGGTTATGTTTCCTAACCATAGACATGTGTTGTCATTTGATTAGTGGGATCACATCATTAGGAGAATGATGTGATTGGCATGACCCATTCCATTAGCTTAGCACCCGATCGTTTAGTATGTTGCTATTGCTTTCTTCATGACTTATACATGTTCCTATGACTATGAGATTATGCAACTCCCGTTTACCGGAGGAACACTTTGTGTGCTATCAAACATCACAACGTAACTAGGTGATTATAAAGGAGCTCTACAGGTGTCTCCAAAGGTAAATGTTGGGTTGGCGTATTTCGAGATTAGGATTTGTCACTCCGAGTGTCGGAGAGGTATCTCTGGGCCCTCTCGGTGATGCACATCACATAAGCCTTGCAAGCATTACAACTAATGAGTTAGTTGCAATATGATGTATTACGAAACGAGTAAAGAGACTTGCCGGTAACGAGATTGAACTAGGTATTGAGATACCAACGATTGAATCTCGGGCAAGTAACATACCGATGACAAAGGGAACAACGTATGTTGTTATGCGGTCTGACCGATAAAGATCTTCGTAGAATATGTAGGAGCCAATATGAGCATCCAGGTTCCGATATTGGTTATTGACCGGAGACGTGTCTCGATCATGTCTACATTGTTCTCGAACCCGTAGGGTCCGCACGCTTAAGGTTTCGATGACAGTTATATTATGAGTTTATGCATTTTGATGTACCGAAGTTTGTTCGGAGTCCCGGATGTGATCACGGACATGACGAGGGGTCTCGAAATGGTCGAGACATAAATATTGATATATTGGAAGCCTATATTTGGATATCGGAAGTGTTCCGGGTGAAACCGGGATTTTACCGGAGTACCGGGAGGTTACCGGAACCCCCGGGGGGGTATATGGGCCTTAGTGGGCTTTAGTGGAAGAGAGGAGAGGTGGCCAGGGCTGGGCCGCACGCCCCTCCCCCCTAGTCCGAATAGGACAAGGAGAGGGGGGCGGCGCCCCCCTTCCTTCTCTCTCTCCTCTTTTCCCCTCCCGAATCCTATTCCAACTAGGAAAAGGGGGGAATCCTACTCCCGGTGGGAGTAGGACTCCTCCTGGCGCGCCCTCCTCCTGGCCGGCCGCACCTCCCCTTGCTCCTTTATATACGGGGCAGGGGGCACCCCTAGACACACAAGTTGATCCACGTGATCATATTCTTAGCCGTGTGCGGTGCCCCCTTCCACCATAATCCTTGATAAAATTGTAGCGGTGCTTAGGCGAAGCCCTGCGACGGTAGAACATCAAGATCGTCACCACACCGTCATGCTGACGAAACTCTTCCCCGACACTTTGCTGGATCGGAGTCCGGGGATCGTCATCGAGCTGAACGTGTGCTAGAACTCGGAGGTGCCGTAGTTTCGGTGCTTGATCGGTCGGGCCGTGAAGACGTACGACTACATCAACCGCGTTGTGCTAACGCTTCCGCTATCGGTCTACAAGGGTACGTAGATCACACTCTCCCCTCTCATTGCTATGCATCACCATGATCTTGCGTGTGTGTAGGAAATTTTTTGAAATTACTACGTTCCCCAACAATTCGTACTTCTGATTGGGCTGAAATTTTGACACGATTTTATCCAGATATTGGCTTTCTTGCGGCAAAAGAAGGGAACCAACCGCCTTAAGGAGTGGCCACGAGGGCCCAGGGCACGCCCCTCACCCTCGTGGGCCCCTCGGGCATCGTCTTACGTTGATTCTACTTCCCAAAATTCACATATATTCCAAAAAGATCTCCGTAAGTTTTTATCCTGGTTGGAATCCGTTTGATATGGATTTTCTGCGAAACAAAAAACAAGAAACAAACAGGAACTGGCACTGGATCAATATGTTAGTCCCAAAAATAGTATAAAAAGTTGCCAAAAGTATGTAAAAGTTGTAGAATATTGGCATGGAACAATCAAAAATTATAGATACGACGGAGACGTATCAGCATCCCCAAGCTTAATTCATGCTCGTCCTCGAGTAGGTAAATGATAAAAAAAGATAATTTTTGATGTGGAATGCTACCTAGCATAATCTTGATCATGTAATCTAATCATGGCATGAATATTAAGACATGAGTGATTCAAAGCAACAATCTATCATTTGACATTAAGACAATAATACTTCAAGCATACTAATAAAGCAATCATGTCTTTTCAAAATAACATGGCCAAAGAAAGTTATCCCTACAAAATCATATGGTCTGGCTATGCTCCATCTTCATCACACAAAATATTCAAATCATGCACAACCCTGATGACAAGCCAAGCAATTGTTTCATACTTTTGATGTTCTCAAACCTTTTCAACTTTCACGCAATACATGAGCGTGAGCCATGGATACAACACTATAGGTGGAATAGAATATGATGATGGAGGTTGTGTGGAGAAGACAAAAGGGGAGAAAGTATCACATCAATGCGGCTAATCAATGGGCTATGGAGATGCCCATCAATTGATGTCAATGTGAGGAGTAGGGATTGCCATGCAACAGATGCACTAGAGCTATAAGTGTATGAAAGCTCAAACTGAAACTAATTGGGTGTGCATCCAACTTGCTTGCTCATGAAGACCTAGGGCACTTGAGGAAGCCCATCGTTGTAATATACAAGCCAAGTTATATAATGAAAATTCCCACTAGTATATGAAAGTGATAACTCAAGAGACTCTCTATATGAAGAACATGGTGCTACTCTGAAACACAAGTGTGGTAAAAGGATAGTAACATTGTCCCTTCTCTCTTTTCTCTCATTTTTTTGTAGGCTTCTTTGGCCTCTCTCTCTCTTTTGGGGTCTTCTCGGGCCACTTTTATTTTGATAACCTCATGGGACAATGTTCTAATAATGATGATCATCACACTTTTATTTACTTACAACTCAATATTACAACTCGATACTAGAACAAAGATATGACTCTATATGAATGCCTCCGGTGGTGTAACGAGATGTGCAATGATCTAGCGTGGCAATGAAATCAAAAAACGAACAAGCCATGAAAACATCATGCTAGCTATCTTACAATCATGCAAAGCAATATGACAAATAAATGATCAAGTCATGTGTATGATGATGATGGAAGTTGCATGGCAATCTCGGAATGGCTATGAAAATGCCATGATGGGTAGGTATGGTGGCTGTTTTGAGGAAGATATAAGGATGCTTATTTGTGATAGAGCATATCATATCACAGGGTTTGGATGCACCGGCGAAGTTTGCACCGACTCTCAAGGTGAGAAAGGGCAATGCACGGTACCGAAAAGGCTAGTGATGATGGAAAGGTGAGAGTGCGTATTATCCATGGACTCAACATTAGTCATAAAGAAATCACATACTTATTGGAAAAATCTATCAGTCATCGAAACAAAGTACTACGTGCATGCTCCTAGGGGGATAGATTGGTAGGAAAAGACCATTGCTCGTCCCCGACCGCCACTCATAAGGAAGACAATCAATAAATACCTCATGCTCCAACTTCGTTACATAACGGTTCACCATACGTGCATGCTACGGGAATCACAAACTTCAACACAAGTATTTCTACAATCCACAACTACCCACTAGCATGAATCTAATATCACCATCTTTATATCAAAAAACTATTGCAAGGAATCAAATATATCATATTCAGTGATCTACAAGTTTTATGTAGGATTTAATGACTAACCATGTGAATGACCAATTCTTGTCATCTCTCTAAATAGATATAAGTGAAGCAAGAGAGTTTAATTCTTTCTAAAAAATATATTCCCACGCTCTAACAGATATAAGTGAAGCAAAAGAGCATTCTAAAAATGGTGGTTTTCTATGTGTAGGGAAACAGGCAATCCAAACTTCAAATGATATATGTGATGCACATGAAGCATTATATAAAGCCATACTCAAAAGATATAAGTGAAGTGCAATGAGCATTCTATAAATCAACCATGGGCTATATCATACCAGCATGGTGCATCAAAGAAAAGTGAAAACTGAATGCAAAAGACGCTCCAAGATTTGCACATATCACATGAATGAAACGAAACCGAAAACATACCGATACTTGTTGAAGAAAGATGGGATGCCTTCCGGGGCATCCCCAAGCTTAGACGCTTGAGTCTCCTTGAATATTTACTTGGGGTACCTTGGGCATCCCCAATCTTGAGCTCTTGCCTCTCCTCCTTCTCCTCATATCGAGACCTCGATCCTTGATCACTTCATCCACACAAAACTCAACAGAAAGTTCGGTAAGATCCTCTAGTATAATAAAGCAAATCACTACTCTAAGTACTGTTGCAAACCAATTCATATTTTGTTTTTGCATTGTAGATACTTTAATATAACTTTTCCATGGATTAATCCTCTGATAGAAATCGATAGTTTCATCAAAACAAGCAAACAATGCATCAAAAACAGAATCTGTCTTAAACAGGACAGTCTGTAGTAATCTGAACATTCACCATACTTCTGGTACTCAAAAAATTCTGAACAAAATAGGAAAAATAAAAAATTTGTATAGAAAAACAGTGCAAGAAGTTTCAGAACCGTTTGACATTCCAGTAAAAAATGTAAAATCGCGCACAACAGCCAAAGTTTCTGTTTTGCACCGCACAAACGAACAAGCAATGTAAACATCCTAAAGGCAAATCTTGGCACATTATTTTTATAATACAATGGAATTGTACAAGGGTATAATTATATTTGTTGAAAAGTTTCTGTAATCAAGATTCACAAAGTTTCCGTGAGCATGAACAAAGTTGAAGGAGCTCCCTCACTTCAACAATGCTTGTCTCTCTCACTTTCACTTTCCTTTTTGAAAAGTTTTGGGTTCCACTCTTTATTTTTTTTGTTTTTAAACTCTATAAAAGCACTAAACAGAAATAAATGACTCTCTAAAACTTCCGGATTGTCTCCCTGGCAGCGCTTTCTTTAAAGCCATTAAGCTACGCATAAGGTGCTCAAGTAATGAATCCACCCGGATCCCAAGGTATATCAAAGCCAATTTGAATTAGAAATGATTTGGCATTTAGAAGTGAGCACAAAACAACATATATCAAGAAATGACGAAGTCTAACTCTCTTCCTCTGCATCGGCATGTCATACAAGAACAATTCATGCACATCAAGTAAAGGACAATGCATAGCAAAAGAAGTTTCTTGCAATTTTATCGTGTTGGAAACATAGAGAGGCGGAGATGTAGTTCCTCTCTCATAATAATTGCAAGTAGGAGCAGCAAGCACATGCATATTATATTCATAAAAATTATCACGTGCAATGGTAAAAGGCCACCCATCAATATAATCCTTAATAAGTGCAAACTTCTCCGATATAGTGTAGTCTGGAGAATTCAAAAAGGTAATAGGACTATCATGTGTGGGTGCAATAGCAACAATTTCATGTTTAACATAAGGAAAAATAGCAAGTTCATCTCCATAAGCATAATTCATATTGGCATCTTGGCCACAAGAATAGCAAGCATCAAGTTCATCAAAAAGGATATTTCAAACGAATCAACGGGATCATAGCAATTATCATGGCATTCATCCTTCGGTAAGAACGAAGGGACATTAAATAATGTATGGGTTGGAGATTTAGTCTCATTAGAAGGTGGGCACTGGTAGCTAATCTGATCTTCCTCCTTTTGTTCTTCGCTCTCCTCATCATCTTTTTCATCCAATGAGCTCACAGTTTCATCAATTTCTTCTTCCATAGACTCATGCAAAATATTAGTCTCTTCTCGGACAGCGGAGACTTTCTCAATAAATTCATCAATATCATAATTGTATTTATAATTCTCATAGCAATATTTAAGGATAGATAAATTTTCAGGTCTATAAACTGAATCATCAAAATCTTCAAACTCTTTAAACAAAGATTCAATTTCACAAGCACCCTTAAAAGCAACAAATTCTTCTATTCATTCCACATCATAGTAATCATATATACCATTAGCATAGGAAGCTAAGGTTTCATTATCATTAAATTTGCATGAAAAGGGAAGGTGTGGAGCCTTCATCCTAGAGCAACAAGTATAATCATATCTCAAGCATAGTTGCCGAGCATACCAATGCAACATATAAATTTGATCCCATAATAGTTTCCCTTTTTGAGTCAAGCAGTAATCCCCAAAGTATTCACGTTGATCCAACGTGTCTCCCATTATATAATTGAATGGGGTTTTCTCAGGATTATTAAAGTAGTGCAAAATATCTTTCACATAATGAGCATCGAGAGTTTTAGGAGGTTCCCCATCTCCATGAGTAGCAAGTAAACCTAAATTTTTTTGGTATTTTGTGTTCCATATCCATAACTAAAGATAAAGAACAACTTAGAACAGCAAATAAAATCCACTTAGTGATAAAGCAAACAAGCACACACGAGAATATTCACCCCACGCAATTGCGCCAGAAAAAGGTCTTGATAACCCACAAGTATAGGGGATCAATTGTAGCCTCTTCCAATAAGTAAGAGTGTCGAACCCAACGAGGAGCTAAAGGTAGAACAAATATTCCCTCAAGTTCTATCGACCCCCGATACAACTCTACGCACGCTTAATGTTTGCCTTACCTAGAACAAGTATGAAACTAGAAGTACTTTGTAGGTGTTGTAGGCTAGGTTTGCAAGATAATAAAGAGCATGTAAATAAAAGCTAGGGGAAGTTTAGATAAAGATACAACTAAGTTAGTTTCAGTAGAGAGATTTTTGTCATGAGAAAGTTAATTGTCCCTAGACAATTGATAACTAGACCGGTGATCATTATTACAATTTTATTTGAGGGAGAGGCATAAGCTAACATACTTTCTCTTCTTGGATCATATGCACTTATGATTGGAACTATAGCAAGCATCCACAACTACTAAAGATCATTAAGGTAAAACCCAACCATAGCATTATAAGGCATCAAGTCCTCTTTACTCCCATACGCAAACAACCTACTTACTTGGGTCTGTGCTTCTGTCACTCACGCCACCCACCATAAGCAAATCATGAACATATTGCAAACCCTACAGCAGAGATCCCTCACGCTTGCGTGACATGGAGAGCACTATAGCATAGCACCAATAATAAAACATGCAACTCAAACCAATCACGATCATGAATTAACCCATAGGACAAAACAGATCTAATCAAACATCATAGAATAGCCATACATCATTGGGAAATAATATATAACGTTGAACACCATGTTTAAGTAGAGATTGTAGAGGGTAAAAGAGGGGTTACACCGCTGCATAGAGGAGGGAAGAGTTGGTGATGACGGCGGTGAAGTTGTTGTTGTAGATCATTGTCGCGATGATGGCCCCGGCGGCGTTCCGGCGCCCCCCTTCTTCTTCTTCCTTGAACTTCCCCTAGATGGGAGAAGGGTTTCCCCTCTGGTCCATGGCCTCCATGGCGGCGGAGGGGAGAGAGCCCCTCCGAGATTGGATCTCTCTCTCTCTCTCTCTCTCTCTCTCTCTCTCTCTCTCTCTCTCTCTCTCTGTTTCCTTCTGTTTCTGCACTCCCTGATTCTGCCCTTTCACCGTTTCTTAAATTCTCGGAGATCCGTAAATCCGACTGGGCTGAAATTTTGACACGATTTTTATCTGGGTATTGGCTTTCTGGCGGCGAAAGAAGGGCGCCAAGCACCTTACGGAGTGGCCATGAGGCCCAGGGCACGCCCTACCTCCTGGGGCACGCCCCTCACCCTCGTGGGCCCCTCGGGCATCGTCTCACGTTGATTCCACTTCCCAAAATTCACATATATTCCAAAAAAATATCCATAAGTTTTTATCCCGTTTGGACTCCGTTTGATATGGATTTTCTACGAAACTAAAAACATGCAACAAACAGGAACTGGCACTGGGCACTGGATCAATATGTTAGTCCCAAAAATAGTATAAAAAGTTGCCAAAAATATGTAAAAGTTGTAGAATATTGGCATGGAACAATCAAAAATTATAGATACGACGGAGACGTATCAGCCGCCGGCCTCCTCCTCCCCCCTTTATATACGGGGGCGGGGGGCACCCCAAAGGACACCAAGATTTCTCTTAGCCGTGTGTGGTGCCCCCTCCACAGTTTACTCCTCCGGTCATAGCGTCATAGTGCTTAGGCGAAGCCCTGCGGATCACATCACCATCACCGTCTCCACGCCGTCATGCTGATGGAACTCTCCCTCGACCCTCTACTGGATCAAGAGCTAGAGGGACGTCATCCAGCTGAACGTGTGCTGAATACGGAGGTGTCATACATTCGATACTTGGATCGGTTGGATCGTGAAGACGTTTGACTACATCAACCGTGTTAACCTAACGCTTTCGCTTTCAGTCTACGAGAGTACGTGGACACACTCTCCCCATCTCATTGCTATGCATCTCCTAGATAGATCTTGCGTGATCGTAGGATTTTTTTTGAAATTGCATGCTACGTTCCCCAACACGTCCTTGAAGGAAATATGCCCTAGAGGCAATAATAAAGTTATTATTTATTTCCTTATTTCATGATAAATGTTTATTATTCATGCTAGAATTGTATTAACCGGAAACATAATACATGTGTGAATACATAGACAAACAGAGTGTCACTAGTATGCCTCTACTTGACTAGCTCATTAATCAAAGATGGTTATGTTTCCTAACCATAGACAAAGAGTTGTTATTTGATTAATGGGATCACATCATTAGATGAATGATCTGATTGACTTGACCCATTCCGTTAGCTTAGCACTTGATCGTTTAGTTTGTTGCTATTGCTTTCTTCATGACTTATACATGTTCCTATGAGTATGAGATTATGCAACTCCCGTTTACCGGAGGAACACTTTGTGTGCTACCAAATGTCACAACGTAACTGGGTGATTGTCGGTGTCAAAACCGGCGGATCTCGGGTAGGGGGTCCCGAACTGTGCGTCTAGGCCGGATGGTAACAGGAGGCAGGGACACGATGTTTTACCCAGGTTCGGGCCCTCTTGATGGAGGTAAAACCCTACGTCCTGCTTGATTAATATTGATGATATTGGTAGTACAAGAGTAGATCTACCACGAGATCAAGGAGGCTAAACCCTAGAAGCTAGCCTATGGTATGATTGTTGTCTATGGAGTTGATGAAGTTGTCCTACGGACTAAAACCCTCCGGTTTATATAGACACCGGATAGGGTTAGGGTTACATAGAGTCGGTAACAATGGTAGGAGATCTTGAATATCCGCATCGCCAAGCTTGCCTTCCACGCCAAGGAAAGTCCCATCCGGACACGGGACGAAGTCTTCAATCTTGTATATTCATAGTCCAGGAGTCCGGCTGAAGGTATAGTCCGGCTACCCGAACACCCCCTAATCCAGGACTCCCTCAGTAGCCCCTGAACCAGGCTTCAATGACGACAAGTCCGGCGCGCAAATTGTCTTCGGCATTGCAAGGCGGGTTCCTCCTCCAAGTCCTTCATAGAAGATTGTAAACACCAAGAGTAGTGTCCGGCTCTGTAAAATAAGCTTCCACATATTGCCATAGAGAGAGAATAATATTAACACAAATCAAATCTGCTGACGTATTCTGCAGTGCGCCATCACACCACAACCAAGCCCTTTACTCGAATCATTTTTACTTTTCCTCCTCAGCATGTTTTGCGAGGCGGTTTCCTTGGCACGTCTTGTCAAAGCAGAGATCGTGTACCCTTTTTACGGGATTCTCATCAATACGGACGTGGGTAACCCAACTGCGCCATTTATCACGACGCTCGGGAGGCAAGCGAGTTTTATTAGGTAGGTGGGGACGCATAACCGCATCCGCCTATATAAGGGGATAAGGATCCACCCTTTTACCTATGCCTTCTTCCTCCCTTGCCTATCCATCTCTCGTGCACCCGAGCTCCAGCGCCCAAGCCCGCACATCCCACCTCAACCTTCTCCAGCAATGTCCGGAGCGGGAGGCAAATGGATGGTCTCCTCCGTTACGGAGGGTAAAGTAAAAAAGCTAAGGAAGGCCGGATACCTGTCCAAGGACATCGCGCACCGGCTTCCCGAAGAGGGGCAGCTTATCCCCACCCCAAGGCCCAATGAGAGGGTCGTGTTTCTCCCCCACTTCCTTCGCAGACTAGGTTTTCCACTCCACCCATTTGTCCGGGGGCTCATGTTCTACTACGGCCTGGACTTCCACGATCTGGCTCCAAACTTCATCCTCAACATCTCGGCGCTTATCGTCGTGTGCGAGGCCTTTCTCCGTGTCCGCCCCCATTTCGGCCTCTGGCTCAAGACCTTCAACGTCAAGCCCAAGGTGGTGCGCGGCTGCCAAGCGGAGTGCGAAGGCGCTATGGCGGGCAATATGGCCAACGTCCTATGGTTCGAGGGCTCTTTCACGGAGACCCTAAAGGGATGGCAAGCTGGGTGGTTTTATATCACTGAGCCACGCGATCCGGAATGAACCGCAGCCCCTGAGTTCCGATCCGGACCCCCCACGCGGCTTATGTCCTGGAAAGAGACGGGCCTGTCGTGGGGTGACGAAAAAGAGGTGACCGGATTGCAAACATGCATCCAGTCCCTGGTGAACAAGCCAGTCCGGCTTGTTAATATAATCCAGGTTATGCTCGTCCGCCGGATCCTCCCGTGCCAACAACGGGATTTTAATGTGTGGGAGTTCGACCCGGCGCAGCACCAAACCCTCAACAGGCTCTTCGACACGACGTATGAAGATGCCTGGAAGGTGCTATTCAAGGGCGCCGAGGCTCCCGCATCCGCTTCCGAGGACCGCGGATACAGCTCGCAGCGTCACACTAGCAAGGTATGCCATCTACACCCTTCACAGGATGTTAAGCCTTTTTTCATAGTTTGACACTATGCGGGATCTGAACTCCCTTTCCTCTGACAGGCTTGGCGGGTGATAGCCGAGCCGATTAACTGTCCGGCTCCGCTGCCCGAAGATCCAGCCCCAGCTTTACTGGTGAAGCTGCTGGCCCCGGTGTTGGGGAACGCAGTAATTTCAAAAATTTCCTACGCACACGCAAGATCATGGTGATGCATAGCAACGAGAGGGGAGAGTGTTGTCTACGTACCAACGCAGACCGACTGCGGAAGCGATCACACAACATAGAGGAAGTAGTCGTACGTCTTCCCGATCCGACCGATCCAAGCACCGTTACTCCGGCACCTCCGAGTTCTTAGCACACGTTCAGCTCGATGACGTTCCTCGGGCTCCGATCCAGCAAAGCGTCGAGGAAGAGTTCTGTCAGCACGACGGCGTGGTGACGATCTTGATGTACTACCGACGCAGGGCTTCGCCTAAGCACTGTAACGGTATGATCGAGGTGGAATTTGGTGGCAGGGGGCACCGCACACGGCTAAGGAACGATCTCAAGGATCAACTTGTGTGTCTTGGGGTGTCCCCTGCCCCCGTATATAAAGGTTAGAGGGAGGGGGGCTGGCCGGCCAAAGAGGAGGAGGCGCAGGAGGAGTCCTACTCCTACCGGGAGTAGGACTCCCCCCTCCAATCCTAGTCCAACTAGGAATCCTTTAAAGGGGAGAGAGAGAGAGGTGGCCGGCCCCTCTCCTAGTCCTAATAGGACTAGGGAGAGGGGGAGAGGCGCAGCCCTATGTGGGCTGCCCTCTCACCTTTCCACTAAGGCCCATGTTGGCCCATTTGGCTCCCGGGGGGGTTCCGGTAACCCTCCCGGTAATCCGGTAAAATCCCGATTTCACCCGGAACACTTCCGATGTCCAAACATAGGCTTCCAATATATCAATCTTTACGTCTCGAC
Source organism: Triticum monococcum (assembly GCA_034509565.1). Classification (NCBI taxonomy): domain Eukaryota; kingdom Viridiplantae; phylum Streptophyta; class Magnoliopsida; order Poales; family Poaceae; genus Triticum; species Triticum monococcum. Next base: position 697,275,643 of record CM067845.1, read on the forward strand.
CATTTTGAGACTCCTCGTCATGTCCGTGATCTCATCCGGGACTCCGAACAACCTTCGGTACATCAAAATGCATAAACTCATAATAACTGTCATCGTAATGTTAAGCGTGCGGACCCTACGGTTCGAGAACAATGTAGACATGACCGAGACACGTCTCCTGGTCAATAACCAATAGCGGGACCTGGATGCCCATATTGGCTCCTACATATTCTACGAAGATCTTTATCGGTCAGACCGCATAACAACATACGTTGTTCCCTTTGTCATCGGTATGTTACTTGCCCGAGATTCGATCGTCGGTATCCAATACCTAGTTCAATCTCGTTACTAGCAAGTCTCTTTACTTGTTCCGTAATACATCATCTCATAACTAACATCTTAGTTATTATGCTTGCAAGGCTTATGTGATGTGTATTACCGAGAGGGCCCAGAGATACCTCTCCGACAATCGGAGTGACAAACCCTAATCTCGAAATACGCCAACCCAACATCTACCATTGGAGACACCTGTAGTACTCCTTTATAATCACCCAGTTACGTTGTGACATTTGGTAGTACCCAAAGTGTTCCTCCGGTAAACGGGAGTTGCATAATCTCATAGTTATAGGAACATGTATAAGTCATGAAGAAAGCAATAGCAACATACTAAACAATCGGGTGCTAAGCTAATGGAATGGGTCATGTCAATCAGATCATTCAACTAATGATGTGACCTCTTTAATCAAATAACAACTCTTTGTTCATGGTTAGGAAACATAACCATCTTTGATTAACGAGCTAGTCAAGTAGAGGCATACTAGTGACACTCTGTTGGTCTATGTATTCACACATGTATTATGTTTCCGGTTAATACAATTCTAGCATGAATAATAAACATTTATCATGATATAAGGAAATAAATAATAACTTTATTATTGCCTCTAGGGCATATTTCCTTCAGTCTCCCACTTGCACTAGAGTCAATAATCTAGTTCACATCGCCATGTGATTTAGCAGCAATGGTTCACATCACCATGTGATTAACACCCATAGTTCACATCGTCATGTGACCAACACTCAAAGGGATTACTAGAGTCAGCAATCTAGTTCACATATCTATGTGATTAACACCCAAAGAGTACTAAGGTGTGATCATGTTTTGCTTATGAGATAATTTTAGTCAACGGGTCTGTCACATTCAGATCCGTAAGTATTTTGCAAGTTCTATGTCTACAATGCTCTACACGGAGCTACTCTAGCTAATTGCTCCCACTTTCAATATGTATCCAGATTTAGAATCATCTGGATCAGTGTCAAAAACTTGCATCGACGTAACCCTTTACGACGAACCTTTTTGTCACGTCCATAATCGAGAAACATTTCCTTATTTCACTAAGGATAATTCTGACCGCTGTCCAGTGATCTACTCCTAGATCACTATTGTACTCCCTTGCCAAATCAGTGCAGGGTATACAATAGATCCGGTACACAGCATGGCATACTTTATAGAACCTATGAATGAGGCATAGGGAATGACTTTCATTCTCTTTCTATCTTCTGCCGTGGTCGGGCTTTGAGTCTTTACTCAACTTCACACCTTGTAACACAGGCAAGAAACTTTTTCTTTGACTGTTCCATTTTGAACTACTTCAAAATCTTGTCAAGGTATGTACTTATTGAAAAACTTATCAAGCGTCTTGATCTATCTCTATAGATCTTGAAGCTCAATATGTAAGCAGCTTTACCGAAGTCTTTCTTTGAAAAACTCCTTTCAAACACTCTTTTTATGCTTTACAGAATAATTCTACATTATTTCCGATCAACAATATGTCATTCACATATACTTATCAGAAATGCTGTAGTGCTCCCACTCACTTTCTCGTAAATACAGGCTTCACCGCAAGTCTGTATAAAACTATATGCTTTGATCAACTCATCAAAGCGTATATTCCAACTCCGAGATGCTTGCACCAGTCCACAGATGGATCGCTGGTGCTTGCACATTTTGTTAGCACCTTTTGGATTGACAAAACCTTCTGGTTGCATCATATACAACTCTTCTTTAATAAATCCATTAGGGAATGCAGTTTTGTTTATCCGTTTGCCAGATTTCATAAAACGCGGCAATTACTAACATGATTCGGACAGACTTAAGCATAGATACCAGTGAGAAAATCTCATCGTAGTCAACACCTTGAACTTGTCGAAAACCTTTTGCGACAATTCTAGCTTTGTAGATAGTAACACTACTATCAGCGTCCGTCTTCCTCTTGAAGATCCATTTATTTTCTATGGCTTGCCGATCATCGGGCAAGTCAACTAAAGTCCATACTTTGTTCTCATACATGGATCATATCTCAGATTTCATGGCTTCAAGCCACTTTGCGGAATCTGGGCTCACCATCGCTTCTTCATAGTTCGTAGGATCATCATGATCTAGTAGCATGATTTCCAGAACAGGATTACCGTACCACTCTGGCGTGGATCTTACTCTGGTTGATCTACGAGGTTCAGTAGTGTCTTGTTCTGAAGTTTCATGATCATCATCATTAGCTTCCTCATTAACTGGTGTAGGTGTCACAGAAACATTTTTCTGTGATGTACTACTTTCCAATAAGGGAGCAGGTACAGTTACCTCGTTAAGTTCTACTTTCCTCCCACTCACTTCTTTCGAGAGAAACTCCTTCTCCAGAAAGTTTCCGAATTTTAGCAACAAAAGTCTTGCCTTCGGATCTGTGATAGAAGGTTTATCCAATAGTTTCCTTTGGATATCCTATGAAGACGCACTTCTCCGATTTGAGTTTGAGCTTATCAGGATGAAACTTTTTCATATAAGCATCGCAACCCCAAATTTTTAAGAAACGACAGCTTAGGTTTCTTGCCAAACCATAGTTCACACGGTGTCGTCTCAACGGATTTAGATGGTGCCCTATTTAACGTGAATGCAGCTGTCTCTAATGCATAACCCCAAAACGATAGTGGCAGATCGGTAAGATACATCATAGATTGCACTATATCCAATAAAGTACGGTTATGACGTTCGGACACACCATTATGCTGTGGTGTTCCATGTGGCATGATTTTGTGAAACTATTCCACATTGTTTTAATTGAAGACCAAACTCGTAACTCAAATATTTTACCTCTGCGATCATATCGTAGAAACTTTTATTTTCTTGTCACGATGATTTTCCACTTCACTCTGAAATTCTTTGAACTTTTCAAATGTTTCAGACTTATGTTTCATCAAGTAGATATACTCATATCTGCTCAAATCATCTCTGAAGATCAGAAAATAATGATACCTGTCGCGAGCCTCAATATTCATCGGACCACATACATCAGTATGTATGATTTCCAATAAATCTTTTCTCGCTCCATTGTTTCGGAGAACGGCGTTTTAGTCATCTTGCCCAAAAGGCATGGTTCGCAAGCATCAAGTGATTCATAATCAAGTGATTCCGAAAGCCCATCAGCATGGAGTTTCTTCATGCGCTTTATACCAATATGACCTAAACAGCAGTGCCACAAATAAGTTGCACTATCATTATTAACTTTGCATCTTTTGGTTTCAATATTATGAATATGTGTATTATTAAGATCGAGATCCAATGAACTATTTTCATTGGGTGTGTAACCATATAAGGTTTTATTCATGTAAAGAGAACAACATTTTATTCTTTTACTTAAATGAATAACCGTATTACAATAAACATGATCAAATCATATTCATGCTCAACGCAAAAACCAAATAACACTTATTTAAGTTCAACACTAATCCCGAAAGTATAGGGGAGTGTGCGATGATGATCATATCAATCTTGGAACTACTTCCAACACACATCGTCACTTCACCCTTAACTAGTCTCTGTTTATTCTGCAACTCCCGTTTCGAGTTACTAATCTTAGCAACTGAACTAGCATCAAATACTGAGGGGTTGCTATAGACACTAGTATAGTACACATCAATAACATGTATATCAAATATACTGTTGTTCACTTTGCCATCCTACTTATCCGCCAATCACTTGGGGTAGTTCCGCTTCCAGTGACCAGTCCCTTTGCAGTAGAATCACTTAGTCTCAGGCTTAGGATCAGACTTGGGCTTCTTCACTTGAGCAGCAACTTGCTTGCCGTTCTTCTTGAAGTTCCCCTTCTTCCCTTTGCCCTTTTCTTGAAACTAGTGGTCTTGTCAACCATCAACACTTGATGTTTTTCTTGATTTCTACCTTCGTTGATTTCAGCATCACGAAGAGCTTGGGAGTTGTTTCCGTTATCCCTTGCATATTATAGTTCATCATGAAGTTCTACTAACTTAGTGATGATGACTAGAGAATTCTGTCAATCACTATCTTATCTGGAAGATTAACTCCCACTTGATTCAAGTGATTGTAGTACCCAGACAATCTGAGCACATGCTCACTAGTTGAGCGATTCTCCTCCATCTTTTAGCTATAGAACTTGCTGGAGACTTCACGTCTCTCAACTCAGGTATTTGCTTGAAATATTAACTTCAACTCCTGGAACATCTCATATGGTCCATGACGTTCAAAATGTCTTTGAAGTCCCGATTCTAAGCTGTTAAGCATGGTGCACTAAACTATCAAGTAGTCATCATATTGAGCTAGCCAAACGTTCATAACGTCTGCATCTGCTCCTGCAATAGGTCTGTCACCTAGCGGTGCATCAAGGACATAATTCTTCTGTGCAGCAATGAGGATAAACCTCAGATCACGGATCCAATCCGCATCATTGCTACTAACATCTTTCAACACAATTTTCTCTAGGAACATATTAAAATAAACATAGGGAAGCAACAACGCGAGCTATTGATCTACAACATGATTTGCAAGATACTACCAGGACTAAGTTCATGATAAATTTAAGTTCAATTTAATCATATTACTTAAGAACTCCCACTTAGATAGACATCCCTCTAATCCTCTAAGTGATCACGTGATCCAAATCAACTAAACCATAACCGATCATCACGTGAGATGGAGTAGTTTTCAATGGTGAACATCAATATGTTGATCATATCTACTATATGATTCACGCTCGGCCTTTCGGTCTCCGTGTTCCGAGGCCATATCTGTATATGCTTGGCTCGTCAAGTATAACCTGAGTATTCCGCGTGTGCAACTGTTTTGCACCCGTTGTATTTGAACGTAGAGCCTATCACACCCGATCATCACGTGGTGTCTCAGCACGAAGAACTTTTGCAACGGTGCATACTCAGGGAGAACACTTCTTGATAATTTAGTGAGAGATCATCTTATAATGCTACCGTCAATCAAAGCAAGATAAGATGCATAAAAGGATAAACATCACATGCAATCAATATAAGTGATATGATATGGCCATCATCATCTTGTGCTTGTGATCTCCATCTCTGAAGCACCGTCATGATCACCATCGTCACCGGCGTGCCACCTTGATCTCCATCGTAGCATCGTTGTCGTCTCGCCAATCTTATGCTTCCACGACTATCACTACCGCTTAGTAATAAAGTAAAGCATTACATCGCGATTGCATTGCATACAATAAAGCGACAACCATATGGCTCCTGCCAGTTGCCGATAACTCAGTTACAAAACATGATCATCTCATACAATAAAATCAGCATCATGCCTTGACCATATCACATCACAACATGCCCTGCAAAAACAAGTTAGACGTCCTCTACTTTGTTGTTCCGGATCGTCTCACCCAACAATACCGCCGAACCAAAGTATGACATGCTGGTAGGCAGTATGACTTGTATCGCCCACAACTCACTTGTGTTCTACTCGTGCATATAACATCAAACCATAAAAACCTAGGCTCGGATACCACTGTTGGGGAACGCAGTAATTTCAAAAATTTCCTACGCACACGCAAGATCATGGTGATGCATAGCAACGAGAGGGGAGAGTGTTGTCTACGTACCAACGCAGACCGACTGCGGAAGCGATCACACAACATAGAGGAAGTAGTCGTACGTCTTCCCGATCCGACCGATCCAAGCACCGTTACTCCGGCACCTCCGAGTTCTTAGCACACGTTCAGCTCGATGACGTTCCTCGGGCTCCGATCCAGCAAAGCGTCGAGGAAGAGTTCTGTCAGCACGACGGCGTGGTGACGATCTTGATGTACTACCGACGCAGGGCTTCGCCTAAGCACTGTAACGGTATGATCGAGGTGGAATTTGGTGGCAGGGGGCACCGCACACGGCTAAGGAACGATCTCAAGGATCAACTTGTGTGTCTTGGGGTGTCCCCTGCCCCCGTATATAAAGGTTGGAGGGAGGGGGCTGGCCGGCCAAAGAGGAGGAGGCGCAGGAGGAGTCCTACTCCTACCGGGAGTAGGACTCCCCCCTCCAATCCTAGTCCAACTAGGAATCCTTTAAAGGGGAGAGAGAGAGAGGTGGCCGGCCCCTCTCCTAGTCCTAATAGGACTAGGGAGAGGGGGGAGGTGCAGCCCTATGTGGGCTGCCCTCTCACCTTTCCACTAAGGCCCATGTTGGCCCATTTGGCTCCTGGGGGGGTTCCGGTAACCCTCCCGGTAATCCGGTAAAATCCCGATTTCACCCGGAACACTTCCGATGTCCAAACATAGGCTTCCAATATATCAATCTTTACGTCTCGACCATTTCGAGACTCCTTGTCATGTCCGTGATCTCATCCGGGACTCCGAACAACCTTCGGTACATCAAAATGCATAAACTCATAATAACTGTCATCGTAACGTTAAGCGTGCGGACCCTACGGTTCGAGAACAATGTAGACATGACCGAGACACGTCTCCTGGTCAATAACCAATAGCGGGACCTGGATGCCCATATTGGCTCCTACATATTCTACGAAGATCTTTATCGGTCAGACCGCATAACAACATACGTTGTTCCCTTTGTCATCGGTATGTTACTTGCCCGAGATTCGATCGTCGGTACCCAATACCTAGTTCAATCTCGTTACTGGCAAGTCTCTTTACTCGTTCCGTAATACATCATCTCATAACTAACATCTTAGTTATTATGCTTGCAAGGCTTATGTGATGTGTATTACCGAGAGGGCCCAGAGATACCTCTCCGACAATCGGAGTGACAAACCCTAATCTCGAAATACGCCAACCCAACATCTACCATTGGAGACACCTGTAGTACTCCTTTATAATCACCCAGTTATGTTGTGACGTTTGGTAGTACCCAAAGTGTTCCTCCGGTAAACGGGAGTTGCATAATCTCATAGTTATAGGAACATGTATAAGTCATGAAGAAAGCAATAGCAACATACTAAATGATCGGGTGCTAAGCTAATGGAATGGGTCATGTCAATCAGATCATTCAACTAATGATGTGACCTCGTTAATCAAATAACAACTCTTTGTTCATGGTTAGGAAACATAACCATCTTTGATTAACGAGCTAGTCAAGTAGAGGCATACTAGTGACACTCTGTTGGTCTATGTATTCACACATGTATTATGTTTCCGGTTAATACAATTCTAGCATGAATAATAAACATTTATCATGATATAAGGAAATAAATAATAACTTTATTATTGCCTCTAGGGCATATTTCCTTCACCCGGCGCCTTATGTGGTGCCAGAGAAGAAGTTCAAGAAGAAGAAGACCACAGGGACTCGAAAGAGTGCCCGCAATGTGGTGGTGTCAAACTCGTCATTTGACGAGTCTGAGGCGCCCTCCTCCCGCGAGAATGAGGAGGAGGAAGAAGAAGACTCTCCCTCTCCCGTGGAGGGAGGAGAGAAGAGGAAGGCCGCCCCAAGGGGGGAGGCCGAGGGGTCTAGGAAAAGGAAGACCCCTCCGCCGGACTACGCCCCTGACACCGAAGAGGGCGAAGAGGAGTGGCCAGACAGGGCCAAGCATCCGGCAAAATCGTAAGTGTTCAGATACCAGAGTAACTCATGATATTCCTTTTGTTGCACAGCTTCCCCTAATGTCGAATATAATCATGAAGCCCGCCCCGGGCCGCACTCAACGAGTCGTCGAGCGGCTCCCTGGATTCATCGGACGTGAACTCTGTTCCGCCTGTTGTCTCCCCCGCACTGCAGATGACGCCGAAGTGGCGTCGCAACGAGCTCTGGGGCAGGAGGAGGTGGTCCTGGAGGAGCCGCAAGGCGACCTCCCGGACCCCAGGAGTGAAGGGGTCAAGACCCCCCAGGGCTCCAAGTCCGGCCTTAAGCCGGACACCGTGCCGGAATCTTCAACAATTCTGGACTGCGGCAGGCGAACTCCTTCCAAGAGGAGCAAGCCTTCTGAGCCGGCATCCTCCGTCCAACCGGAGGCGCCGAATAATCTGCTGGAGGTGCTTGAAGGTGCCTCCATCGACGAGGAGCACCGTACTATTATGAGTACGGTGATCCGGAAGGTTCAGTCCGCCAAGAGCGGGCTGAATGAAGCTTGCGCTGGCCTCCTAACAGGCTTCGAGGTAAGTAAAAATATGTAAAAATATTACCACATAGACAGTAGCCCCTGATGCTCTGTTTGGCGTTCGGAAAGAAAAGCCGAATAGAGGATCTATGAAATTTCGCAGGAGTCTAATAATAAAGAAGTCAATATGCATATGCAGGCTTCGCTGCTAGCCACCGCCGCACTGACTGCGGAGGTGGATACCCTAAAACAGGGACTCGAGCGGTCCGAGCAAGAGCTCGGCCGTGCCAAGAAGCAGCTCGAGGAGAAAGAAGGTAAGAAATACCTTATAAAAAGGTGCCTATAGAGAGGCGTGATTGCAAAAAATAATAGGATTGTACTGCTTATTGTAGGGGCCACGACTGAGGTGGCGACCCTCAAGCAGGCGCTGTCCGAGGCCGAAAAGAAAACGGCCACGGAGCGCACCGAGCGAGAGAAACTTGGGTCTCAGGTCGGTGAGGTGCAGCAAGAGCTTCAGGCTCGCATGAAGAAACATGAGAGTTTGGAGCTTGAGTCAAAGACCCAAGCGTCCGAGCTCGCGACGGCCCTTGAGACTGCCAAGTCTGCCAAGGCCGAAGCCCAAAAGGCTCTCCGAGAGTTGGAGGATATGAAGAAGATAGCAGCAGGTAAGGCATTCTTTATGCAAAGCAGAAACATAAAAGTAAACTACTTGTTACTTACCCGAATCCGGAGTTCTCCAGGGGCCTTCGCAGATCTTCCCCGCAGCGTGTCCGATGCCGCCGCATTCTACCGAGCTGAAGAGGGCAGCTCGACGAAGAAGGTATTCTGGTCTCAATATGCTGAGGCCGGACACCCTGTGCCCTTGAGCGACCAGCTGAAACAGCTGGTCGAACTCCACAAGGCGGCCGAACAGGCCATGAAGGGCTTCATAGTTCGGCTGTGGCCCGGAGAGGCCTTGCCTGGGAGCTACTTCGGGCTGGTGCTGCAGCTGGTGGAGGCCTGTCCAAGGCTCGAGGTCATCAAGCGCTCCGCCTGCATCAAAGGTGCCCGTAGGGCCCTTGCCCGTGTAAAGGTGCACTGGGGTAAGCTGGACGGTGAGAAGCTTGTGACGGACGGGCCGCCGCCAGGGAAGGAGCATCGCAACCGGAGAACTACTATAAGGATGTTCTTGCAGGTGCCCGCCTTGTGGCAGATGAGTGCACCAAGGATGTAATTTTTGAATGAATTCGCTCGTGTTTACCCTGTGCGCTGAAAACTTGTTCATATGCGCTAAGCAATGCTTATTCAATTTAAAATATTATTTTTTGTGCGGCCGTTTATCAAAAATTGAGAGATGGCCAGTCGTCGGCTTCTGCCCCCATGCCACTAGTGCTGGGGTGTTTGGTGATAAACCTGGGCGCTCTTTTTCCCATGGTTGGGTCCTTTGAGGGAGGCGCTCAGCACGACGAACCAGGCAATCGGACTATAATGCTTGAACACTCTCACTTAGCCATAGAACTTTATAATTTTAAATTTCGGCGAAGCCCCTAGTTCGGAAGACCGAGTTCGGGGCGCTATCCACGACTTGGCTGGGGTTATCCAGCTCCTCGCTCGAAGCGGCATAAGCCTTTAGGGACTTGAAAAACCTCTCGAACAGCGGCCGGTCTCTTGCCTCATCATGGCAGTCAGTTTTAGCTTTCTCCTCTGAGGTGCTTAACCCAGCTCAACCGGGGCACAATCGCAGTGGTTCTCCTAGTGCTACCTTAGCCGATATAGCGGAACGTAAGGCACCAAAACATAGGAGCCGGGTAAACCCAACTATTGACCCAAATCATGATTCGGAGCCGATGCAATAGTGCTATAAGTTCAGGGTGCCGCACTTGTGAAAGTGTATGGACTTCTCACACCATATTAAAGGGTACTGAAGCCCCTGGCGTACTTGCCGTACCACGATGTACGGGTGCAACATGTCATTAATGAACATATATATGAAAAGAGTAATGCAAAAAATAGACAAAAAGCTAGGCATTGTTTATGGAGAGGCTATTTATCAAAGCTGAACGATACAGATGGTGCGGTAAGCAAAAGATATTGGACTATTCAGTATGTCCTGACCAGGGGCAGGCCGCGGAATTATATATAAAGTAGGTATATCGCTCGTAACAGAGACCACCTGGGAGTTCCATAATGCGGCATGGCTTGTCTGCCTTCCTGGATCTTGCATCGTTTGTGTGGCAATCTAATTGTCGAACAGGTCGTCCGAAGTATGGAGTCCTGAAAGTAAGAAAAAATTTAAAAAAAGAATCCGGCAGCCCTTGGTACGCTTTAAGCCGTATTTTGGGCGTGCCGTTATTTTGCCCCTTCCCCTATGCCCATGGTATTTCAAGGGCGTAGTTATGTACGCGAGGTACTAGTTTCGCTAGGTCGCGAAAGCTGGGGTTGGGGCCGCATTGCTACGCTTGCTCGGAGTGTGCCAGGCGGTCCTGCTGTAGGTTACTCCGGGCGCGCTTGGCAGTGTCTGGATTTTTAATGGCCGGACTGGAGAATTGCCGAAGAAGGCTACTTTGTACCTCCGCTGCGAGAGCCGCCGTATGCTCCTCCGTACGGAGGGAGTGTTCGATGTTTCCGTTGACCGTGATTACTCCTCGAGGGCCTGGCATCTTGAGTTTGAGATATGCGTAGTGCGGCACCGCATTGAATTTTGCAAATGCGGTTCGTCCGAGCAGGGCGTGATAGCCACTGCGAAACGGGACTATATCGAAGATTAACTCTTCGCTTCAGAAATTATCCGGGGATCCGAAGACCACATCAAGTGTTACTGAGCCTGTACAGTTGGCTTCTACACCTGGTATGACGCCTTTAAAGGTCGTTCTTGTGGGTTTGATCCTTGAGGGGTCTATGCCCATTTTCCGCACTGTGTCCTGATAAAGCAGGTTCAGGCTACTGCCGCCGTCCATGAGGGCTCTTGTGAGGTGAAATCTGTCGATGATTGGGTCAAGAACCAATGCGGCGAAGCCGCCATGACGGATGCTAGTGGGATGGTCCCTCCGATCAAAAGTGATTGGGCAGGAGGACCATGGGTTCAACTTTGGGGCGACTGGCTCCATCGCATATACGTCCCGTAGCACACGCTTCCGCTCCCGCTTGGGAATGTGGGTTGCGTATATCATGTTCACTGTCCGCACTTGTGGGGGAAAGCCCTTCTGTCCATTGTTGTTCGGCGGCTTGGGCTCCTCATTGTCGCTGTGCAGCCCCTTGTCTTTGTTTTCGGCTCTTAACTTGCATGCCTGCTTGAACACCCAACAATCCCTGTTAGTGTGATTGGCTGGCTTTTCGGGGATGCCATGTATCTAGCACAAGCGATCGAGTATTCGGTCCAAACTGGACGGGCCCTGAGTACTCTTTTTTAAATGGCTTTTTCCGCTGACCGGATTTATAGCCTCTGAATCCGGCATTGACTGCCGTGTCTTCATTGCTGTCGCTGTTAACGCGGTGTTTTTGTTTGTTCCGATGTGTCCTGCCACTTTTGTCCTTGGTATCTGAATTACCAGGGTTCTTTGATAAGTTGTTACTGTGAGCTAGCCAGCTGTCTTCACCCGCGCAAAAGCGGGTCATGAGTGTCGTGAGGGCTGCCATGGATTTCGGCTTTTCCTGTCCCAGGTGCCGGGCAAGCCACTCGTCGCGGATGTTATGCTTGAAGACTGCTAGGGCCTCTGCGTCCGGACAGTCGACTATCTGGTTTTTCTTTGTTAGGAACCGTGTCCAGAATTGTATGGCTGATTCTTCTGGCTGCTGAATTATGTGGCTTAAGTCGTCGGCATCCGGCGGTCGCACATAAGTGCCCTGGAAGTTATCGAGGAATGCGGCTTCCAGGTCCTCCCAAGAACTGATTGAGTCTGCTGGCAAGCTGTTAAGCCAATGCCGGGCCAGTCCTTTAAGTTTGAGCGGGAGGTACTTGATGGCGTGTAGATCATCGCCGCGTGCCATGTGGATGTGAAGGAGATAATCCTCAATCCATACCGCCGGGTCTGTGGTGCCATCGTATGATTCGATGTTTACGGGTTTGAAACCCTCTGGGATTTTATGCTCCATTACTTCATTCGTGAAGCATAGCGGGTGTGCGGCACCTCTGTACTGGGCTATATCACGACGTAGCTCGGAAGAGCTACGTCTGTTGTGTTCGGCCCAGCCGGATTTGTTGTATCCGGAGTGAAGATCATCGTCACATGCCATAGGGCGCCTGCGCGATCCGTAGATCGATCTTGTTTGTCTTGCCTTGTCCTCCAGTACGTCTCGCAGGTCTGGCACATTTTCTCGTGCCTTAGTTGAGTGGCGTCGGGGCATGGCTTGGGTGGAGGGTCGAGAGACCTCTCTGTCGTGGCCGCGAGGTGGCCGGTCTGCCATGTCATGCGCTGGTGATGTAGGTGCTTCCTCCTCTGATCGGGGTAGCAGTCTGCGCTTTGGGTAACTCTTGGAGGGGCGTTCGAGTTCATACTCTTCGGGCGCAAGGACTTCAGTCCATCTGTCAGCTAGCAAATCTTGGGCAGCTCTAAGCTGCTGCTGCTTTTTCTTGAGGCTGCTTGCCGTGGCTAAAAGCCTGCGTCTAAAACGCTCTTGTTCCGCGGGGTCTGATGGTATGACGAATTCGTCGTCATCGAGGCTTGCCTCGTCTTCGGAGGGAGGCATATAGTTATCATCCTCAACCTCTTGGTGTGCCGCTCTCTCATGAGGGCTGGCTTCTCCATCTTCCTGTGCTGACTCTTGCTGAGGTGGGTGTTCTTCGGCGCTGTCCGGGGTAGTATTATCTCCCGTGCCGGAATCACCATTTTTGCTTTGGCGGGATTTAGAGCGGCGCCGCTGACGCCGGCGCTTTGGCTGTTTCTTGGGGGTGTCCTCCCCCACTGTTCTATCGCCATCTCCATCTTTTGGAGTATCCACCATATATATGTCATATGACGAGGTGGCCTTCCAGCGCCCTACAGGTGCTGGTTCCTGTTCGTCTCCTACATCGTCGTCCATACCGTCGATGTCTTTGGAGCCGAAGTCAAGCATGTCGGTTAAATCATCGACAGTGGCTACAAAGTGGGTGGTGGGTGGGTTTTGAATTTCTTCATCGTCTGCATCCCATCCTCGCTGACCGTAATCCGGCCAGGGCTCTCCTGATAAAGAGAGAGACTTAAGAGAATTCAGGATGACGCCAAAAGGCGAGTGCTGAAAGATGTCTGCGATGATGAACTCCATTATCGGCGCCCAATCGGATTCGATTGGCAGGGGCGCGGGGGGTTTGGAGTCCGGATCCTCGGAGTCACGGATCATGCAGAGTGCGGGGCTAGCGTTCGGCTCGATCGCCTTTAAGATCGCAGCCCCCAAGGTGGTGTCCAGCCGCTCGTCCTCAATTGGCGCAATAGGTTCCGAGTTAGAGGTCGGAACCGATGCGTGTGCGGCCTCCAGGACACTACCCGGAGGCAGAGCTAGATCATGCCCCTCGAGATAGTGCGGCGCGCTTGGCCGTGGCTCGAACCCATCGAAGATCAAGTCTCCGCGGATGTCAGTCGTGTAGTTTAAGCTTCCAAACCTGACTTGATGGCCAGGGGTGTAGCTTTCGATCTGCTCCAAGTGGCCAAGAGAATTGGCCCGCAGAGCGAAGCCGCCGAAGACGATGATCTGTCCAGGGAGAAAAGTCTCACCCTGGACCGCATCGTTGTTGATGATCAAAGGAGCCATCGGACCTAACGGCGACGACACAGAGGAACTCTCAATGAAAGCACCAATGTCGGTGTCAAAACCGGCGGATCTCGGGTAGGGGGTCCCGAACTGTGCGTCTAGGCCGGATGGTAACAGGAGGCAGGGAACACGATGTTTTACCCAGGTTCGGGCCCTCTTGATGGAGGTAAAACCCTACGTCCTTCTTGATTAATATTGATGATATTGGTAGTACAAGAGTAGATCTACCACGAGATCAAGGAGGCTAAACCCTAGAAGCTAGCCTATTGTATGATTGTTGTCTATGGAGTTGATGAAGTTGTCCTACGGACTAAAACCCTCGGTTTATATAGACACCGGATAGGGTTAGGGTTACATAGAGTCGGTAACAATGGTAGGAGATCTTGAATATCCGCATCGCCAAGCTTGCCTTCCACGCCAAGGAAAGTCCCATCCGGACACGGGACGAAGTCTTCAATCTTGTATCTTCATAGTCCAGGAGTCCGGCTGAAGGTATAGTCCGGCTACCCGAACACCCCCTAATCCAGGACTCCCTCAGTGATTATAAAGGTGCTCTACAGGTGTCTCCAAAGGTAGTTGTTGGGTTGGCGTATTTCGAGATTAGGATTTGTCACTCCGAATGTCGGAGAGGTATCTCTGGGCCCTCTCGATAATGCACATCACTTAAGCCTTGCAAGCATTGCAATTGGTGAGTTAGTTGCGGGATGATGTATTACGGAACGAGTAACTTGTCGGTGATGAGATTGAACTAGGTATTGGATACCGACGATCGAATCTCGGGCAAGTAACATACCGATGACAAAGGGAACAACGTATGTTGTTATGTGGTCTGACCGATAAAGATCTTCGTAGAATATGTAGGAGCCAATATGAGCATCCAGGTTCCGCTATTGGTTATTGACCGGAGACGTGTCTCGGTCATGTCTACATTGTTCTCGAACCGTAGGGTCCGCACGCTTAAGGTTTCGATGACAGTTATATTATGAGTTTATGAGTTCTGATGTATCGAAGGAGTTCGGAGTCCCGGATGAGATCGGGGACATGACGAGGAGTCTCGAAATGGCCGAGACGTAAAGATCGATATATTGGACGACTATATTCGGACTTCGGAAAGGTTCCGAGTGATTCGGGTATTTTTTGGAGTACCAGAGAGTTACGGGAATTCGCCGGGAGAAGTATTGGGCCTTATTAGGCCATACGGGAAAGAGAGAGGGGCTACCCAGGGCAGCCCCCCCCCCCCCCCCAAGACCTAGTCCGAATTGGACTAGGGGGAGGGGCTGCGCCCCCTCCTTCCTTCCCTTCTCCCTTCCCCTTCCTTGTCTCCTACTCCTAATACATGGAAGGACTCCTAGTTGGACTAGGAAAGGGGGAATCCTACTCCCGGTGGGAGTAGGACTCCCCTAGGGCGCGCCATAGAGAGGGCCGGCCCTCCCCTCCTCCACTCCTTTATATACGGGGGCAGGGGGCACCCCATAGACACACAAATTGATCTTCGTGATCGTTCCTTAGCCGTGTGCGGTGCCCCCCTCCACGATATTACACCTCGGTCATATTGTAGCGGTGCTTAGGCAAAGCCCTGCGACGGTTGAACATCAAAATCGTCACCACGCCGTCGTGCTGACAGAACTCCTCCCCGAAGCTTTGCTGGATCGGAGCCCGGGGAGCGTCATCAAGCTGAACGTGTGCCAAGAACTCGGAGGTGCCGGAGTAACGGTGCTTGGATAGGTTGGACCGGGAAGACGTACGACTACTTCCTCTATGTTGCGTCAACGCTTCCGCTTCGGTCTACGAGGGTACGTAGACAACACTCTCCCCTCTCGTTGCCATGCATCACCATGATCTTGCGTGTGCGTAGGAAATTTTTGAAATTACTACGTTCCCCAACAGTCCTTCCCAAGGTCGGGCCATTCCAATCGGGCATCAGCGAGTGAAATCGCCCTGCCTCCCGCTGCTTCGGGCGAAACTACAGCGCAAGCGCCTCCAACGGCCATGACCATGCAGATACGGCTCGCTAAGTTTCGCTCGCCAACGTAGGACCTCCTGCCACCGGTATCGAATCAACGGGTCAATTCGGCCATGTCTAGCCTGACGAAGAGGAAGAAAGCCACAACACACGTGACTCCTACTCCTACTCTACCCCTCCTACGATTGCAACCCAATGGGCGTCGGTTACCATCACATTCTCTGGGCTCACAACGTGTTCAACGAATCACCTAAGAGGTATAAATTTCACTTCACTTGATCAATTGCATTTGTGTGAGTGTTTTTGTTATATGCTTAGTTACTTTTGTTTATTGCATTGGGTAGCTTTGATTTGCATTACATTCCTAGTTTGTTTGTGGGCATGATGGAAGATGCATCACTTGATCAATTTGATCGAATGGATTGTGAGGATGTGCTTGATTCTTCCCAAAACCAAGATAGTCAAGAAGGGAAGAGGCAAATGAGTTACACAAATGATGATGACATGACTTTTGTGAATGCATGGGAAAAAGTCTCACTTGATGCGATGACCGAAATGATCAAACCGAGGCCGCAAGCATGGGGGAGAAGATTGATGAGTTGATGAACACAAGAAAGGAAATGGTGGCTAACACTTTGTAAATGATGAGGGATTTGGCAAGGAGGAAGCAACACGAGAAGATGGCAAGGTGGCAACAAGTTAAAGAAAATGAAGACAAGAAGTTGGCAGGGGATAAGTGCAAGGCTAACCTTGAGGAGCGTAGGCTTCTGCTCGAGAAGACCCAGGTGAGGCAGGTTATCATTGTTTCGGAGAACCAGATGATCTTGCGATCATGGACATCTTGGACCGGGATGATGGGAGATCAACATCATTCTTTTTTGGTGAGAGAATATTAACACTCTTTTTTTGAGAGTAAATTGCTCAAAACCACCAGGCTAGGGTAACATATTACCACTGCCTTTGCCGAAAACCACAAAAAACCATCAACTTTGCGGCAAGTGAGTAACAAATCGCACTAATTCAAAGTTGAGTCATGTCTAACATCAAAACCGACGGGAAGGACCCGTATGTTTGGGCTGATGTGGTGAAGACCTGCTGAGGTGCACGAGGGTCCCACTTGTTTGTCTCACACCTCCTTCTTCCTCCTCAAATTTCTCACTCTCTCACTACCCTTCTCACCAGCTCCACCGGTGGCTGGAGGCCGAGCTCAAGGAGGCACGCCGCCAACAAGCCTGCCTTGTAGCGTCGTCGGCTCGCGCTCGACGGCAAGCCCCGCCCCACGCCCGCCTCGCCCCGCTACTGAGCGCTCTCCTTGCAGCGTCGCCGCCTCCCTTCCAATGAGGCGAGTCGCCGCCCCATCATCGCCGTGGAGGTCAGGATCGTCCAGCCCACCGCCTACCGGACTTTCGGCTGCGACGCCACTGCCTCCAGACGCCATTGACCTTGGAGGAATTAGAAAAAATGGGTGAAATAGTGAGGGGCTCACTGAGGGGCTCATCTTCCACCTCAGCTTATTGTCCATGTAGGCATGCCAAATTAGCTTGACATGTGGGTCCCACCCATCAGTTCCACTGTTAGACGTGGCTCAGTTTCGAATTAGTGCGATTTGTTACTCACTTGCCACAGAGTTGGTGGTTTTTTTGGTTTTCGGCAAAAATGTGGTAATCCGTTAACCCTAGCCATGAATGTGGTGGTTTTGAGCAATTTACTCGTTTTTGAACTTGTTGTATGTGTGTGTCTTGTTACAGAGGACAGACATTTGTTCATTGTGGTTGTATCATCTCGATATAATGTTCTCCCTCTGTTCTTAAATATAAGTCTTTTTAGGCATTTCCATATAGACTACATACAGAGTAAAATGAGTGAATATACACTCTACAATATGTCTATATACATTCATATGTAGTCGTATTGAAATCTATAGAGAGACTTGTATTTAGAAACGGAGGCAGTATGAATGAAAATACCCTTTGTAAAAAAAATAGACTTGCTTTTTTTGGAAAAAAAAAAGACTTTGCCGACCTGGTGGATCTGGCATCTGGTCATGGAGGCCCAAGCCCATGCGTAATCTCCCCGAAGGGTTGAGGTCGAATCGAAACCGACGACCGGAACAGCAAACCTGAATCAAAGTCGTAGTCGTCGTCCCTTCTCCCTCTCGACTGGACTCCTTCTCGGACGCCAAACGGAGTGCATCCCCAATAAGATCATACACCCCAAGCCGCACCGCATAAACAGCAGGATTTTTTTAGCTAATTAGCTGGTTCTATCATCAGGAATAGGCAATTTTGCAAGAACGAAGGAGCACATCAATGTCCAACATCAACCGGTCGCATCCGGTTCTGCCGATGGCGACCTTCCAGCCCAAGGGTAATCAATCAATCAGCCGAGTTCGTCTTGCTTGCTGCGATTCGCAGTTTCCGATCTTGTTCAGCAGCCAATGCGTGCTAACTCTGTCGATCGTGTGGGTACGTGTTGCTCTCCTCAGGTTTTTCGCCGTCGCCATTGGAGCAATGGACGAAGCGGTTCCAGGAGGCCGAGAGGCTGGTGGAGGAGGTCATGGGGAACATCGCCGAGAGGGCGTCCGTCCCGGCGTCGCTGCCGCTGGAGCTGAAGCGCCGGACCGGGGAGATCCGGCGGAAGGTGGCCATCCTCGAGACCCGGCTGAGCCTCATGAGGGAGGACCTCGACCGACTCCCCAACAGGCAACACATCTACACATATTATTAGTCTTCCTACTATCAAAGTCCTAATAATAATGCACGGAAATAACTGGATACAATTGGTTCATAATATTAGCACTAATCGATTTGCATTGCAGGAACGTGAAGGAGATGCGCAAGCTGGCGGAGAAGTTCGATGCTCTGGAGCTCAAGGTGAAGGAGGTGGCTGCGCCGTTCACCATGAAGAAGAACTCGTCCAACAGGTGAATGAACTGATTAATTTCTGAACTCTGAACATGTCCGACTGACGCTGAAACAGTCTGTCTGCCAAGTTTCAACGACCAGTCTGAACTCTTTTGCCTGACTGACGCTGAAACAACCTGTCTGTGTTCCCACTTTCTGAACCTTCAGGAACGAGCTGCTTGGACCGAGCGACGACAGGTGCACGGTGGTGGACATAAAGAGCACGGCTAACATGGAGAACCAAGAGATTGTCCAGCTGCAGAGGAACATTATGAAAGGTACGCTTCGTTGGTTACTCCATCCATTGCCGTGCATCAACATATGTTTTGCAATGCTGCGTATATACTCAACTAAACAAACTCATGATGAACTAAACTTTGCATGATGCAGAGCAAGATGAGTTTCTAGACAGGCTAGAGGAGACCATAGTCAGCACAAAGCACATCGCGCTGGCGATCAACGAGGAGCTGGACCTGCACGTCAGGCTAATTGTAAGCATCAGCTACTTGTCAGCTATTCCCTCTGTTCACTTTTGTAAGTCGTTTCAGACAACTCAAAATAGGTTGTTTTGCACATTGTCTGAAATGTCTTCAAGGTCTTATAAAAGTGAACAAAGGAAGTATCTTTTTTTTTGCGAGTACACTTGTCAGCTATATGTCTTGTTTTGTCACTTTGTCCTTTTAAGTACACATGTGCTTATTTTCTGAAACCATTATACATGAACGTTGTTGCAGGATGATCTGGACGAGAGGGTCGAGGACACGAGCAATCAGTTGCAGGTATTTCACTCCCTTCAATCATAGATATCCCAAATGATAATAATCAAATTAAGATCAGTAGCTTTCTACTGTAGTTTGCTAGACGTATGTACATGCATATGGGTACAGATCACAGAGACATAACTGAAAGCTAACATCCATGTCCTTGGGTCATGTTTGTGTGCAGCGCGTGCAGAAGAAGCTCAAGTCACTCAACACACGGATGCGGAAAAGCGGGTCATGCACGGGCATCCTCGTGTCGATCATCGCAGGTGTGATCTTCGTCGCCGTGGTCTGGGCTCTCATCAAGTTCTAGCGGCAGAAGTGTACATAAAAGTTGCACCATACAGGGGCAGAAACCCTTTATGTACAGTTCAAAACCGACTACTCTTTTCCTAGTCTCTATTTTTAATGGACGAATTGGTTGAATAGCCCCCCCCTCCCCCAACTTTCAACCGGTTTATTTTCAACCGGTTTTTCTTCGTCCCACCTCCCACCAGCCCCTCTCACCGGTTTTTCTCTTTTCTCGTCTGACCGGCAATACCCAACGTATTTATGGTAATCAATCATAATTAATCCACGTATAGTGATAAATCAATCCAGGTATGGTAAGGTCATAACTCAGGAAATTTTGAATATGATAATTATATGGTAATAAATTTAAATTACCACAAAGGCTATCAATCCAGGTATGGTAAGGCCATAACTCGGGAAATATCGAATATGGTAATAAATTTAAATTACCATCAGGTATGGTAAGGCTATCGATCCAGGTATGGCACGCCCTCACCTGATCACCTATCACAATCTCCAGCCCCACGCACGCACCAACGTATTTATGGTAATCAGTCATAATTAATTCACGTATAGTAATAAATCAATTCAGGTATGGTAAGGTCATAACTCAGGAAATTTTGAATATGGTAATTATATGGTAATAAATTTAAATTACCCCAAAGGCTATTAATCCAGGTATGGTAAGGCCATAACTCGGGAAATATCGAATATGGTAATAAATTTAAATTACCACCAGGTATGGTAAGGCTATCGATCCAGGTATTGCACGCCCTCACCTGATCACCTATCACAATCTCCAGCCCCACGCACGCACCAAAGAACCCACCCGACACCAAACGCAGCTCCTCTCGATCCCCTCGAGTAAACGCCGCCACCGTCGTGCGATCTTCCTGACACAGACGCCGTCGCCGCCTCCTTCCCACCTACGGCGTCCCCCACGTCCATGGTGACGGCGCTCGCGTCCTACACTGACCCTCCACCTCATATAGGTTGGTCGTTGATGGAGTGGGATGTGCCGCTGCAGTTTGGGGAGGCGCAATCACGATCTGGTTGGGATCTCAGTGTGGACTCGTTCTCTGCGATGAAGGACGGTGTTGCCTCCCTGTCAAATGGGATCGGAGGAAGGGGCTCTACGTCGTGAATGTCGGCGAGGCAGCGGCCGAAGGCGAGCCCGACGGTGAGCACGGGTGTTCGTCCCATGAAATAGGTGGCCACGGAGGGCGGATCTGAGGCCACCCCAATCGCCGGTGGCCCTTCCTCCCATCGCTCATCGCCTTCATTCTCTCTCGCCTCTAAATCTTTGTCGCCCCTGCTTGATTCTGGCCGACGCCATCCGGCTCTCGCATCGACCACCACCAGCACGGCTGCGGACGAGGCGCAATCGCAAACGCCGCTGCCGCCATCCTCATCCACCTCCTCCACCATCCTTCCCAGCCGTCGTCGGGGGCACCCGCCATCTGCGCTCTAGCCCACCCGCTCCCTCCTATCCCCTCCCCTGCCTACCAGCCCCATGATCCATCGCACAGATGGCAGGTACTACAGCGACCTCCTCCCCAGCGGATCCGGCCTCCTCCGATGGAGATCCATCCTGGGCACCGCCTTATTCTCATGCGTGCACGACTATATCAACGTCTCATTCCCCCTCACCTGAGCCTTTACCTACTTAGCTAATGTCTTCTTATAGATAGTAGCTGCTGAAGTGGTGATCAAAGTTGTTCACTATAAGGAAACAACCATGATAACAAAAGTGTATATTCCGTGACCTTTGACCTAAAGTACTTTTTCATTAGAAACTTGCAACAGCCAGGCATTGAAATTAGCAACAGCTTCGTACGTACTGAACTAATTTGTAGCAACACGTACTGAACTAAGTTAGGTTATGCTCATCGTTCCAACATGCTTAGTGATAACCACCTAGCAAGCTGATCAAACATGAAAAAATTGAAGTGCTACTGCTAATTGTACTATTCTGAATGTGAAAATCTATTTAATTGGCTCTTCTCTAATTGTACACTTGCATAAATCTCAGATCTTGCAAATTACAGTATAACCATAAAAGTCATGCTTTGACTCCTATAGGGCCTTTTGCACTTTAATATGACTAATAATTTGCCTTAATATCACAAATTGTATTACTACCTTTCTAAGTGAATGACATTCAAAAAGGTCATTAAATAAAACCAAGAAATCCTTCTGGTATTGGAGTGTAGGAAAATTGAGACTATAAAACCAAAAGGTTATATTTACGTTTATTAGAGAAGGTTCTTTACTTTTTATAGGAAAACACAAAATGTTGCGATGTAGAGTCTAGGTGGTGGGCCTCCTTGATCCACTTGGTGGATGAGGGCGACTCCGGTCCTGGCACCCATAGTGCCAGTGATCCAAAAATCATAGGGCCTGGATATAGCTCTAGCAGACGTATGCGGCTTGCGCATCGAGCTTGGTCGTCTCGAGCATGGAGATAGGCGAGTTGTAGACCAAGAGCTGGTACAGAGATAGGCGAGTTGTAGACAAGAGCTGGTAGGCAGCAAGAAACGCATGCACACCAAAGAACAAATCTGAGTCACATGTCTACTTCTATTGGTTTCTACAAAGAGCGGCTAGCTTAGATCTTAGACCAGTCGGTCACTGTCGAGGTCGCCAAGGTGATCTTACAGCACCGCCGTGGGGATTTCTCATGATTTTATGTAGGCAAGCCGCAAGCGGTGGTGGTGATTGGCTGGGTGGTGTCGCTGCCTTGGGAAGAGACGAAGTGATGGTAAAGGTAAGCAGGATCCGATGATTCTTCCGTGGGGATAGCCAAAGTCAAGATGTCGACTACAGACTCGTCGCAGACTTGCAGTGAATCTGGATACGGCGAGCCTGATTTGTGGATCGATGGCGGGTCTTGACTTTGTTAGGCTGGGATTGGATGGTTGCGGAGGGTGGTGTGCTTGGTTGGGTTCCCATGAAAGAATGTGGCCTCCTCGTGGATCTGGCCATGCCCATCCTAGAGAACATTGTGTCCCTAGCTCCCTCGAGGAGCAAGGACAGTGCAAGCGGCAGCAGAGGGTAGGGGTAGATGTGGGGAGGGATGTTGGCGGCTGCTCGAGGTCATCATGATGAAACCCTTGACGTCCCATCTTCATCAATGGAAGTGGAAGAGCACGAAGTCGAGATTGGATAGGAGTTTGAGTTCTTTTTGGCACCGATTGGTTCCCCACTTTAGAGATGTATTTTTTTGCGTGCGAGCAAACAGTAGGTTGATTCT
This sequence comes from Triticum monococcum, assembly GCA_034509565.1. Taxonomy (NCBI): domain Eukaryota; kingdom Viridiplantae; phylum Streptophyta; class Magnoliopsida; order Poales; family Poaceae; genus Triticum; species Triticum monococcum. Next base: position 697,298,867 of record CM067845.1, read on the forward strand.
AAAAGGGATAGGCACTTTTCAACAGAAGTGCATGACGGACCAAAAATATGACCTCATTTTATTCGTTTGATAGATATCGTATTATTCGTTGTTGTTCGTTCGATGAAATTTCCTAATATTTGATTGTTGTGTTTCTAATTAGAGCATCCCATAATCATCCAATATGAGGGAATGATAAATGACAGATACTGATTATAAATTTTGAAGAGCCCGTGGCAACGCACGGGCGTTATACTAGTCTAGGTAGTAGTTCAAGTGTCGATCTGATCCGTGTAATGTCGTGCAACTCCTTAACGACTTGTGAAATTTCACAAGTTTGACCGTGCCAATGCACAAGAACGCTAGACATACGGGCGATTTACCAATGGACTGAATTTACAGACGTAACACTTCCCCTGAATTTTACTGTAGTCATGTGTGAGCTGCACGTCGGGTTCACATAGTAGTGGTGTGAGATTCAGAGTTAACTGAACTACAGTAACGAACATAAATGGATTTCAGACAGGAAAGTAGCTGATTTGACACGAAGTTTCTATGGTTCTTAGCCACTCTCAGATGAACATAAATCGGGCAACTGGAACACGGCAGCTAGGGTTTTACCCAATACAAGAGATATGGTCTCTACCTGCCCAAATTCTTGGCCTTATAGCCATTACAGAATCAGCAAAAGGCATAAAAGTAAACACATCAAATACATCATCTGCTTGACGGGTAGCAGTACGAAGCTGCCTAGACGGTTGGATGGAAGATGAACAGTCTAGCTTGATTACGACAAGGCGAAGCGGTACTCCGTTAACTGAAGAAATCGACACTTACAGGAGTCAATGTTCAGAGATCCCGACAAGTGGTGACCTGACCAAAACCCGGAGCACTGCCCTGACTCTCAGTCCACTGACAGTGCCATCACTTGCAGTTGGATAATCAAATTAGGTGGTGAGTGTACGTCGCGCCATTACTATATTTGCTGTGATTTCGGACAAAACATATCTCTGTCAGTGGACTATTGTCGCGCCCTCACATGGGCGCCGCGCCTATCTAGCCGTTTTTTGCCCCAAAACATGCACTGACATTATTGATTATTATTCCTTCGTCGTGTAAACACACGTTCACAAACGCACATATGTCACACCTGACCTCAGTCCTCAAGGCAACTATCAAATGGGTACAATGCACATGCACCACCGTGTTGCCGTGCAATTAGTCTTGCACCGTTTCCCCCCTGCCTCCTATAATTCACAGGCCTGTATAAACATTGCATGTCGTTTTGCCATGAACTTACATTTGCACTACTCTACCAATCTACCATGACATGCCCTGCAAAACTACATCGATCACCGCAACCCAGATGACCCCTGTCATTTCAGTAACGTTTCCGAGATTAGTCTCTCCGTGTTCTGCTCGTCGACTTCGATTACAGCGGACAACCAGATTGATGCCTTGACCGACCCAAGCAAACTCCAGTTTGTAATTTGTAAAGATTCAGCCAGTTTAGCCCTTGGAAACCGCAGTGGAGCGGAAGAAAACACACGACCCCTGATTTGCCGGCTACTTGCGCGTACGGCTGCACCCACTACTGGCTAATCCCAATGCCAATGCCCCAAAATCTTGGCCGTGTTTCTAGCCAGCCTCCACATGCCTATCTATCTATCAGTGACTGATTTGATTAGTGAAAGTAGCACCACGCTGCCGAACTGTCCCTTTGCTGACCAGAGTAACTAGCTAGCCAGCGCGCTCCTTGACACGGTCTGCTCCCTATAAATTTGACCGCGCCGTGCAGGTTTTGACGCAGCGGTCTCGGTTCGTCTACCTAGCTAGCTACTGTGATTGACAGTGGTCATGGCATTGGGCGTGGTGGTTGGCGCCGCGGTTGTCGCAATGTGGTTACTGGCCGGTGAGGCGCGAGGCCAGGCGCAGCTCCAGCTAGGGTTCTACGCGCACTCGTGCCCCCAGGCGGAGGTGATCGTCAGGGACGAGGTCGGCAGGGCCGTCAGCGCCTACCCCGGCTTCGCCCCCGGGCTCGTCCGCCTCCACTTCCACGACTGCTTCGTCAAGGTGCGCACTTAGCTATCGACTAGCCAGTATGAAATGCAGGTTGCAATGCAGGCGTGCGCTCCATTGAAAATGACAGCGATGTATTGACGCGCGTTTGACTGCGGTTCGTGTCAGGGCTGCGACGCGTCGGTGCTGCTGGACTCGACGGCCAACAGCACGGCGGAGAAGGACGCCCCGCCCAACAAGAGCCTGAGGGGCTTCGAGGTCATCGACGCCGCCAAGAAGCGCCTGGAGGCCGCGTGCGCCGGGACCGTCTCCTGCGCCGACATACTCGCCTTCGCAGCCCGAGACAGCGTTGTACTGGTACGTACGGTGACAGGGCTCACATTGCTGCCAGCCTTTTTTGAGCTCTTGCTCACACACCGTCAATGGCAACAATGGCAGGCCGGAGGTAGCCCGTACGGCGTCCCGGCCGGGCGGAGGGACGGCAACGTCTCGGCGGCGTCCGACGCGCAGGCCAACCTGCCCCCTCCCACGGCGAACGTCGCCCACCTCACGGAAGCCTTCGGCAAGAATGGGCTCTCCCAGGAGGACATGGTCACGCTTTCAGGTACCTAGAAGCCCACTCAAACACCCACAGCCCAAGTCAGATCGACAACTTCGGACGGCCCGTGACGTTTTTTTCCCTCTCTGCGTTTCTCATTTGTATGCGTTCAGGCGCGCACACGATCGGCGTGACGCACTGCAGCTCCTTCAGCGCGCGGCTGCACGGGTACAACGCCACCATGGGCACGGGCCAGGACCCGGCCATGGACGCGGCCAAGGCGGCGGAGCTGGCGCGGCAGTGCCCGCCGGGGAGCCCCAACGCAGTGCCCATGGACGCCGGCAGCCCCGACACGTTCGACACGGGCTACTTCCGCGCCCTGCTGGCCAACCAGGGCGTCCTCGCCTCCGACCAGACGCTCACCTCCGACAACGCCACGGCCGCGCTGGTGGCGCAGAACGCCGGCAACGTCTACCTGTTCGTGACCAGGTTCGGCGACGCCATGGTGAGGATGGGCGGCATCCGGGTGCTCACCGGCGGCGACGGCCAGATACGCACCAACTGCAGGGTCGTAAACTGATGCACACTTGTTGCACCCTATCTTATTCGCTTACACTTTACGTCACTCTGAATCCGTGGTATCTTCTTGGCCGGTTTTGCAAAATGCAATGGAGTTATACATGGATTGAGTTTTGGACACGTACATTGCATTGCGCGTGAGAGATGTGTGGTGTGGTGTGGTGTGCGAGATCTTCCTTTCTCACCTGATAGGGAAGAGCTTCCAAAAACTGTACTGCGGGCTTTTGGCAAAGCGTACGCCTGCTTTTAGTTATTCGGGCGATGGGTGATGCACGCATGGATCGGCCACGCTGTAGACGTGCTTTTGTCATGTGTCGAGCAACCCTGGGCGCCTACCTAACAGCCTGGGTTACCCTGATTAGAAAACAAGAAGAAACCTAACAGCAACCCGGGCAAAGATTCACCAGGTTTAGTGTTTGCTGAACCGGACAAGCAAGTTGGTAACAACAATACTCTAGTTTGAGTTTGTCCTCTTAATTATGAGAGCTGGAAACGGCCACGATGGAAGAAAAGCAATCAATCAATCATCCTTTGTAACGGAGCCGGCAAAGTAGGGATGAGCACAAGACGGGGCTAAGAAAGAAGCTGCTGGATGGATGGAGCCAGTTCTCGCTTTTTTTCAGGAAAGATTATCAACTATCCACTCATGAGGCTAGCATTTCTTATTGCCAGGAGGAGACTCGTTGCATGTTGTAGTCGCCTCCTTAGTCCTCATTAAGCAAGTCGATGATGTCTTTTGTGTGAATTAAGTTCCATGTCTTCTTTCTTCATGGTGGCTGGTCCATATGTCATGATTCAGTGTTTGTCTAAAAACAATAATCATGATTCAGTGAATCCACTCAGATATATTTTAAAAAAGCACCAGTTAGGCAGATCCAATTCATCTCATCCATGAAATCACTTTGATCCAACGATCTACGTTGCTCTAGAGTTCAGCACTCAACACATTTAGCACTGAACATTAACGTGATAACCTACGCTAACAGCTGCCCGCACATGGTAAAGACTGAACTGTTTCCAACAGCTAGCTGTATGCACAATTGCAAACTGGTTGTTAGGGACATGAACATGGGGGTCCTCCGATCGCGGTCAAACCGACAGCAGTCTATGGCAGATTCATCGGTTGATATTAGCCATAAATAGGGGCCAGGTTTGTTATTAGCACGGCTCGCACGCAGCTTCCACCACCAAACACGACCTGCATGTGCAGGCAGCACCACACCTGTAATTAACCAATTGATCGATCGATCTGTAGTCTAGGTAGGCATGCAGCTAAGAAATGAGGATTCTGTTTCTTCCATCTTCTGAAAGAAACCCAACAACCTACGTTTCTAAATTCTGAACTGAACTTAACACTGTCTTGGCTTGACCCATCGAACATACTACATACATTCAGTGTCCGATTTCCCTAGGTAGCGCCTGCACGGCTGCACTGACAGTTTCATGATGCCCTCGACCTTTTTACCAGGACTCCAGGTGTTTAACTAATCATGTGTAACTTTACCTAGAAACTGCAGTTACGTGGCAGCCGCCGCTCCCTGCTTTTCCATGCTTGCTTCATTCCTTCGGGTAAAGTTTTTGCAGCACACTCCTTAACGAGGAAGGCAGTCGAAACCGGGGCCCAGTTGTCGACTAGCGCCACTCGATTCGCCTGAACTAACCGCACTGACGCGCTGTGCTCTCATCTCTTCTCCTGTCGTCTCATTCAGTTAAATACTCCCGGAGATCTGCCGCTTTAATCATGCGAGTTCAGAAGAAGAAGAAAAGGAGGGGATTAGTTTTCTGAAGCAGCAGCGGCAGCAGGCAGGAGTCAAATCAAACAATCAATTAGGCGATCGAGCTGGCAAACCCGATGGGTCGAGGGATTACGCGTTAGCTGACAGCGTACCGGATGCAACTACAGTACCAGTTACAGTAATCAAGAGACGATCATGGTCAGGGCACATCATCAGCACTTCTTAACTCAAGTAGATGCAGGGTGGAGGGGTTGGAGTGCGCTGCAAACTGAAGCAAAGCCAACTCACGCTTAATTCCACACCCAACTACAACTAACTAACTAGGACACAGTACTACATCGGACGGAGGACACTGGTCAAGATCAGATGAGTAGATAACCGTAATAAGGCTGTACTGGATCGCATTAAGCTACCACCGAATGTTCGTTGTGATGGGCACACAAATCGCATAGGCTCCTAGTAGCAAATATGACCCCGTGATGGATGGAGCATCTCCGCCCCTGTCCGTCCGTCCATATCCCGTTTTTGGCATCAGATGCCGATGTAGCGGGACAGAAACTACTGGGGCGAGCGTGATAGAGCAGAGAGGAAACTTCCAATCCACATAAAGAAGAAGAGACCATTGATCGACTAATCATCTGCGGCGCCAGCTTGGCGCAGCGTACCCTCTTGTGTCACATGCCAGGTCTCGCCACATTAGTCCACTGCTCACCACTGCAGTCACACTGACACTGCCCGACCGAATTGTCCCTCCCTCGATCCATCCATGATCCATCCCCAGTAAATCAATCTATGGCACGCAGCAGATCAAAATCAAAACTCGAAAGGTAAAAAGAATTTCACTGATGAACGAATGGATGGATGGATGGATCTTCGTGTCATGGATCACATCGATCAAAGTTAATTTTATCGCCTCAATGATAGCCCAAAAAGTTTGGCCCCGGGTTTCCCCCTCTCTTCCACTAACCTAGTTGTACACCACATGGCTCGTGCCACCCTGCCTCACACCTCGCCCGCCCGCCTACAAAACCGGCCTCCGCTCCCACCTGGGCTCGCACCGGTTTCTCCTCGTCTTCATCCTTAGCCCGGAAGATAGCACCGCCCATCGCATAAATAGATAGCGCCACCGGAAAGTTGCTGCTGCTGCTGCTGCTATATAGTATCTCTTGCGGCCTCTAGCGGCGTCGAGGATTAATTGCCGCCGGCTTAAGGAAGCAAGACCTGAATTGGTTGTCTGGCCGGTCATCCAGGGAGCTAGGCCAGGGATATACATCCATGGAGGCGCCGGCGGGCAGAGGAGGAGCGCGAATGCGGCTGCGGGCTGTGGCGGCGGTGGTGGTGCTGGCGATGGTGGCGGCGACGGGGAGGGCGCAGCTGCAGGTCGGGTACTACGACACGCTGTGCCCGGCGGCGGAGATCATCGTGCAGCAGGAGGTCAGCAAGGGGGTGTCCGGCAGCCCCGGCACCGCCGCCGGCCTCCTCCGGCTCCACTTCCACGACTGCTTCGTCAGGGTACGTACTAGTGCTACATCGCAATTCGATATCTCTATCTAGCTCCGATTCCCTTCCATGGACAGACAAGAGCTCGGTTCCCTTCTTGCTTGGCGTGAGATCGAGGTCAGAGGTAGATAGATAGGAGTAGAGAAGTGGAGATGCCTGGCTGCTCGCGTTGAGTGATCCAATGCGGCGTGATGTCACCGGTGCCCTTGGCTCGCATGTGGAGGAGCCTGCTGAATGTCCTCTTTTGCCGTGCGCCGTGCTCTGCTCCGGCAGTTTCTTGCTCTTTTATTTACAGCGAGGAGCAAGTGGTAGATCGATGGGGTGCTGGCGGCCCGGAACGGTGGCGCTCTGGCAGGCCGTTGCCATATGAGCACAAGAGTCCATCCTTTGCTCTGCTCTGTTTTTTTGTCTTGTTTCTTGGCAAAATTGGATAGAGCCTCGACTCCAACCCCCAACCGCTCGAGCGTGACGCGTTGGGGAGAAAGCTTTGGAGCGATGCTTGACAGTGCATGCTCGGTTGCTTTCATCCATGGGCCTGGCCGGCATGATATCACCTACTCCTACTCGATCGAGCATCACGTAAGATTGATGTGTTGTTCGTGGTGCATGATGCAGGGCTGCGACGGGTCGGTGCTGCTGGACTCGACGCCGGGCAACCAGGCGGAGAAGGACGCGCCGCCCAACTCGAGCCTGCGCGGGTTCGAGGTGATCGACGCGGCCAAGACGCGGCTGGAGCAGGCCTGCTACGGCGTCGTCTCCTGCGCCGACGTGCTCGCCTTCGCCGCCAGAGACGCCCTCGCCCTGGTAACTTTCATACACACGCACGCACTCTTTTCTTGTCCCCTGCATTTTACGTTCAGTTACTTTCTCTAGGGGTCACTGTGTGTGTGTGTGTCAGGAGCTTCCATGAGTTCGATCGGTCTCCGGCCGGTGGGGTCGGAGGAATGTGGTGTCGGAATATGGAAGCATGTGGCGCGGGCCTCGACCGATCTCCGATCAAGCCTTTCTTTCCTAGCCACCATGCGTACCACCTTTGCTGCGTATCTTTCTCGAAAAGCAAGCAACCAGGACATGAAAGGAACCGACCGCCTTTTGTTTCTCTCCTTTCCTTTCCACCCGAAGGCCGCACTGGCGCCAGTAATCCTAGTCCTATACTAGTCCTACGTCTACGTGCCTGCCAACCCGCACCCAACGATGCCGGGAATGGAAGACAAGACAGGATGCCGTTGCTCGCTCGACCGGGCGTTCGAATCCGGCATTGGCATTGCTTCCGCCGCACCGCACGCACGTACAGGCCGCCGAGGGGAGGGCCCTACGCCCTGCAGGTGCAGGCCCGTTGCTTTGGACGCACGTTACGGTGGCCGTCCGTGTGTGCTGATCAAGGGTCGCATGTCCGTGTCACGCCTCGCTGCCAGGTTGTTGTAGCACTAGTGGTAGTGGGAAAGGGAGAGGGTAGAGAACTCTGGTCGCTTTCCCCGAGTTTTTCTTCTTGCCGGACGTGGCCGGACCGCCGGAGGAGGCGGCATGATCCAGGCTGTTCGCGTGGCCATCGTGCCTGCGGGGTTCCATTCATTCATCAGAGGGAAAAAATATATAGCATACAAAGTTTTACTTTGAGGCCTTCATTTGTTTAAAGAAATTTCATAGGATTTCTAGAGGATAGGATTCTTATAGGATTTTTTTCTTCAGAGTTTTTGGTTTATATGAATGAATTCATATTCCTATATAAAATTGGTTCATATCCTTCATATTTCATAGAAAAATAAAAATAAGACTAGACTCAATGAAAAAATTCCTGACCGGATTTTTTACGGGTAGTAGTAGAAGATGGGTTCGCGTAGTGCCAGAGGCCCGATCATTCCCGGGCTTAATTTGCTCCGGTCTCGATGCAAGGAAGATCGCCAAGTGCATCCCGGCGCAGGGTGGTGGGGGAGAAGTTCAAATACCCAAGCGATCTGCCGCTCTTTCCCGATGCAGGCCTTTAATTAGTAGTTCCTCAGTTAGTTACGCGCAGACAACGGTACAATCCGTTGGTAGGTTTTCAAGAGTACTGCTGGTAGGAACAGTGATGTGCTCTGGTTGGAGTATTTGTTGATGAGATGTTCAGCAGGTTGGAGCAGTTAATGTGCCGTGGGGTGTCCTGGGGATTTCGTTTGGGTGGTGGAGGGCCAGTCATACGACCGTTGCAGCACTGGCCTTTGTGTTACTCTTTCATTTGACTGACGACGATCGAGTTTCTCAACTCGTGGGCTAAAAACTGCTTGACGATCTCAACTACTGCACCGCTGCGTGTGTGAGTGTGACTGACTGACAGTGAAACTTTGTAGTACATTCAGAGCTGGAGACATCACATGAACAGCACATTAAGCTAGCTAACAACCTTCTTGACACGAAAAAGACGCGTACCAGCAGACAGGGGCGCCGGTGACGACCGGCGGTTCGGGCTCCGGCCCCGTTCGTGTCAATCGGCCAGCGTTGCGTGCGCCGCGGCGGCGATAGTCAGAGAGGCAGGGGATCTTGCTCACCGAGCGGCGCACGCTAGGGTGCGGGGTGCGTTGGTGGCCGGGCCGACTAGTTTACGTGGATCCGTCTCGCGCCCTTCCCATGTGGCCGGCACATGCCATGATTTCTGTCGCCCTTCCTCTCCTCCTCCACTTGGATAGATGGCATGGAGCCCCCCATGCCGCGCCGTCGTCCCCCGCCCCGCCCCGGCCCGGCTCACCAACCATGCCCATGTGACGCGTCTCCATCCGTCCTTAGCCCGTGGTTTCTAGCGACTAGAGAAGAAGAGCGGATGCAGACGAAGCAACAACTCAGTGTACTGTTGCCATCCTTAAACTGTACATGTCTCTGTCGATCGCCGTGTATCGGATGAGGATCGCTGGATCGACGGGCACTGCTAACTGACCCATGCAATCATGCAGGAGTGGTTAAAAATGGCGTCCCAGTTTTCGTTTTACTAGAACGGAAATGGACTGACGATGTGTGAAAACGTGTGTGCAGGTCGGAGGCAACTCGTACCAGGTGCCGGCGGGGCGGCGAGACGGCAACGTCTCGGTGGCGGGGGAGACCAACGGGAACCTGCCGCCGCCGACCGCCAACGTGAACCAGCTCAACCAGATCTTCGGCTCCAAGGGCCTCTCCCAGGCCCAGATGGTCGCGCTCTCAGGTGCGTACGTGGTCACCACCCCAACCTCATGCGCCGACGGCCCGAGAGAGAAGAGGTTTTGCTGAACGAATGAACGAATTTGATGTGCAGGTGCACACACGGTGGGGATGGCGCAGTGCAGCTCCTTCAGCAGCCGGCTCTACTCGTACGGGACCAGCGGCGGCAAGGACCCCAGCATGGACCCGAGCTACCTGGCGACGCTGAGCACGCAGTGCCCGCAGTCCGGCGCCAGCCAGCCCGTGGCCATGGACCCCGTCACCCCCAACACCTTCGACACCAACTACTACGCCAACGTCGCCGCCAACCGCGGCCTGCTCTCCTCCGACCAGGCGCTGCTCGCCGACAACAGCACCGCCGCGCAGGTCCTCGGCTACACCTCCAGCCCCGGCACCTTCCAGACCGACTTCGCCAGCGCCATGGTCGCCATGGGCGCCATCGGCGTGCTCACCGGCAACCAAGGCACCATCAGGACCAACTGCAGGGTCGTCGGCTGAGCTCGTCCATCAGGAACCTGAACTGAATTTGGTTCTGGTACAGAGTGTAAGAAGCTGTTTGATCATTCGTTTGGTCGATCTGTACTAGCTAGCTAGCTTAGCTTAGCCCCACCCTCCTCTCTCCCTCTTCTTCATCTTGCAGCATACTTTCTTTCTCTGCTTTTTTATTCTCTTAATTAGCCTCTGTATGTATGTATTACTGTCTAGCAACTGGACTGGGAACTGTATGTAATGACATGATCACAGCATGATTGGGTTGGGTACCAATGTACCAATATACAGTACAGTGCTTAATAAAAAGCTACTACAGACAGACAGACATGTGTTCCTACCAGCGCCACTTCTCTCTCATTTCTTTTTGTCACAGTCACTTGTGCCTGACATTAGTAGCGAGACGTGCGTAGATGCAGGGGCGTACCGTGGGCCGAGGAAGCTGTAGGAGATACGAGACCTCATGTCTGCCGATAGCTTCTGCGGCTAGTTTACAGAAACTTCTGTACAAGGCAGATTTTAAAATTCTCTCTCTCAAAAAACAGGCAGATTTTTAAAAGAAATCTAAAGTGTCAACCACTGTGTCCAGTGAATTTTAACATCTCCCAAATTTTTCCAGTCTCTTTGTAATGGAACAGGATGAATTCTTCAAAACAAAAACAAAAAAATCTTATTTTGTTTATGTTTTCTATTTAGTGAGCATTTATTTAGAAAACAATTTACAAACAACTTTGTAAATTTTATAAAAAAATGTCATATCTTCAAAAGTAAATTTAAGAAATAATTATTCACTAAAGTAAACAAGGTTCTCGGAATCTATTTTCAGAAATCTAAAAAATATCGTGGTAGGCATGTGTCCTCGGACTCCGCTGTTACGACGAACACTACTAGGGAAAACCTTATACACAGAAATTTAGCAACAGCGCGGGTTAAAAAAGGGCGCTAGTGCTAGATAGCAGTAGCGCTTCAAAATAAACCGCGCTGCAGATACGATTCTAGCAGTAGCGTGTGTGCCCCTAAAAGCGCTACTACTAATATTCCCATTGCTGGAACGATGGGCTACGCATAGCAGTAGCGGCCTTGCAGGAAGCGCGCTACCGCTAGGGCATGAGTAGCAGCGCGTTTCCCTGTAACAGCGCTACTGCTAATGGAAATAAAATAAAATGAAAAACAAATAGAAAAGTAAATGAAAATGAAAGAAACAGAAAAAGGAGAAAGAAAAAAAATAAAATGTAAAGCAAAATAAATGCAAAAGCGAAAAAACAGAGAAAGGCTTAGCTGTAGCGTGTGTTAGTAAGAGGCGATGTAGCTAGCGCAGCTGCAGCGCGTTTCGAGGACCCCTGCTGTAGAAACAGAAAAGGAAATAAAAAGGAGAGAAACTTACATATGTATAGCAGTAGCGCGTTTCGGAAAAAGCGCTATAGCTACCTTAGCTATAGCGCGTTCTGCGAAACGCGCTACCGCTAGTTTTGGCTTAACCAAAAAACCGCCCCCCCCCCCAGCCACCACTTGCCCCCCAAATCTCTCGACCCACCCCGCCGCCGTCTCCCCGATTCGCCGTCGCCCCACTTCGCCGCCGTCTCCTGCCGACGTCGACGCCCCTAGAGCCACCAGAGTCGTGCGCCGTCGATGCCATCGGAGCCACCCCCAACGCCACGGAGCCGCGCGGCCTCATCAACGCCACCGGAGCCGCCGTCGACGCCACCGGATCCTCCCTCGCCAGAACTGCCTCCCTCGCCGTCACCGGAGACGCCCCTGCCTCCCTTGCCACCACCGGAGCCATCCTCTGCAAGCCCCCACCCCTCCTCTCTCTCTCATGCATAGGTTGGCTAGTTTAATTATGTTAATTATCTAGGTTAGGGCAAAAATTTAGTTAGGGCTTTGACAGAGAAGTAGTTAGGTTAACTAGTTTAATTAGGTTAATTACCTAGGTTAGTGCAAAATTTAGTTAGGGCTTTGACAGAGAACTAGTCAGGTTAACTAGTTTGATTAGGTTAATTATCTAGGTTATTTAGGCAAGTTTTATTTTAAAGATGATCCCTTCCTAGACTTTTATTGTTGATTATATCTTTTCATTGAAGTGGTCATGTTGTTTGTGCCCAAGTGGCTTTGTTGTTTCAATGAAGCTGAGTGGCCTATATATATTTTGCGGGAATGTTGATTCATTTCCGTTCCGGCAAATTTCAGGTTCTCGATTTGTCCACTTTTTAGCAAAGGTCATGCCGAAATTTTCTGTGAATTTCGGCATGACTTGTGCTACAAACTAGGACATATCGAGTGCCCATGTGATTTGCCGCACCAGGAAGGAGTCAACGTTCCTGCAAAACAATAGGCCTTTTTTATGTCATTATTCATTTTATTAGGTCTAAAATTAATTGACTAGATTTAATCATAGGAAACATGGCTAGCAACGATGAAGGACAGGGTTCTGGTGATTGCGACGACGCCTACCGGTCGGCAGACGAATTTTTTAGCCTTATCGATGATCAACCAATGTTATTGCTGGGCCCACCGGTGGCATCGGGGACTGAGACCGACACGCAGACCAGTGCTGAGACTGAGACCGGCGCTTAGACTCAGACAGGCATCGAGACCGGCGCTGAGACTGAGACCGGCGCGGGGAGCGGAGCCGGTGTAGAACCGAAAGCAAAGAGGCAACGGGTTCCTAACAAACTCAAGACTACTAGAGTGGTGGTCACGGAGGTGGACGATGGCAATTTTGAGCCAATGGAGCCCGAGGAAGCGCGTCGATGCTACGACAATCAAATAGGCTGCATCGTACGGACAACCGCCACCATCAACGATGAGAAACTACAGAAGATAGAAAATATGAGGAGCTCCCTCCTAAAGAAGTTTCACCAGATATTCTTGTACCCGGGCCGGAATGAGAAGGATTATAAAGATCCAGATGAGGACCCGGCAATGAAGAAGATAAACAAACACGCCATGACCAAGTTTAGCGACGCGTTGGCCGCCTGGAAAAATCGAGTGAAAGGAAGGATCATCGACAAGAAGGAACCCTACTCCGAGATTGTAAAGGATAATCCGACAATCACGGAAGAGCAGTTTCAAATATTCAAGGAGGCTTACGAGGCCGAAGATGCCAAAAAAAGTCTAAGTACATGAAGGGGCTTCAAGAGAGGAACATTGGGAGCCACCACCTCAGAAGCCGTGGTTACGGCGGAAAGAGGTCCAAATGGGCCAAAGAGGATGCGGAAGCCGCGAGTCTGGGCATCCCAGACCCCTTGGCAGAGTTCACCGTCCCGCAGGAGCGTGACGACCTCAGGGCCCGGCACCGTTGGGACCCAGTGAAAAAGGTTTACGAGACAACACCGGTCATTACGGAGTTCATGAGACTGCTGGTAATTTTAGTTTCTGATCAATTCGACTGCACACGTTAGTCATATTTGTAAACGATCGTTGTGCCTTTTGCGGAGAGAGCAGCACAGGATTGCGGCCGAAAGCGACTCGCCGTCTGAGGCATTGGCGAGGCCCAAGTGGGACACTCCATGAAGGGAATATGCCCTAGAGGCAATAATAAAGTTATTATTTATTTCCTTACATCAGGATAAATGTTTATTATTCATGCTAGAATTGTATTAACCGGAAACATAATACATGTGTGAATACATAGACAAACAGAGTGCCACTAGTATGCCTCTACTTGACTAGCTCGTTAATCAAAGATGGTTATGTTTCCTAACCATGAACCAAGAGTTGTTATTTGATTAACGAGATCACATCATTAGTTGAATGATCTGATTGACATGACCCATTCCATTAGCTTAGCACCCGATCGTTTAGTATGTTGCTATTGCTTTCTTCATGACTTATACATGTTCCTATGACTATGAGATTATGCAACTCCCGTTTGCCGGAGGAACACTTTGTGTGCTACCAAACGTCACAACGTAAATGGGTGATTATAAAGGTGCTCTACAGGTGTCTCCAAAGGTAGATGTTGGGTTGGCGTATTTCGAAATTAGGATTTGTCACTCCGATTGTCGGAGAGGTATCTCTGGGCCCTCTCGGTAATGCACATCACATAAGCCTTGCAAGCATTACAACTAATGAGTTAGTTGCGAGATGATGTATTACGGAACGAGTAAAGAGACTTGCCGGTAACGGGATTGAACTAGGTATTGGATACCGACGATCGAATCTCGGGCAAGTAACATACCGATGACAAAGGGAACAACGTATGTTGTTATGCGGTCTGACCGATAAAGATCTTCGTAGAATATGTAGGAGCCAATATGGGCATCCAGGTCCCGCTATTGGTTTTTGACCGGAGACGTGTCTCGGTCATGTCTACATTGTTCTCGAACCGTAGGGTCCGCACGCTTAACGTTACGATGACAGTTATTATGAGTTTATACATTTTGATGTACCGAAGTTAGTTCGGAGTCCCGGATGTGATCACGGACATGACGAGGAGTCTCGAAATGGTCGAGACATAAAGATTGATATATTGGATGACTATATTCGGACACCAGAAGTGTTCCGGTGAAGTTTCGAATAAAACCGGAGCACTGGGGGGTTACCGGAACCCCCCGGGGGGTTAATGGGCCTCATGGGCCTAAAGTGGAGAAGAGGAAGGGGCTGCCAGGGCAGGCCGCGCGCCCCCTCTCCCCCTAGTCCGAATTGGACAAGGAGGGAGGGGCGGCGCCCCCCTCTTTCCTTCTCTTCTCCCACATCTCCTAATTGGACAAGGAATAGGGAGGGGAGTCCTACTCCCGGTAGGAGTAGGACTCCTCCTGCGCGCCTCCATAGGGTCGGCCGCACCCCCCCCCCCCCTTGGATCCTTTATATACGGAGTCAAGGGGGCACCCTAGGACACACAAGTTGATCCTCGTGATCGTTCCTTAGCCGTGTGCGGTGCCCCCTTCCACCATATTCCACCTCGATCATATCGTTGTAGTGCTTAGGCGAAGCCCTGCGTCGGTAGAACATCATCATCGTCACCACGCCGTTGTGCTGACGAAACTCATCCCCGAAGCTTTGCTGGATCGGAGCCCGGGGAGCGTCATCGAGTTGTACGTGTGCTAAGAACTCGGAGGTGCCGGAGTAACGGTGCTTGGATCGGTCGGATCGGGAAGACGTACGACTACTTCCTCTACGTTGCGTCAACGCTTCCGCTTCGGTCTATGAGGGTACGTAGACAACACTCTCCCCTCTCATTGCTATGCATCACCATGATCTTGCGTGTGCGTAGGAATTTTTTTTGAAATTACTACGTCCCCCAACAGTGGCATCCGAGCCTAGGTTTTATGGTTTGATGTTATATGCACGAGTAGAACACAAGTGAGTTGTGGGCGATATAAGTCATACTGCCTACCAGCATGTCATACTTTGGTTCGGCGGTATTGTTGGATGAAACGGCCCGGACCGACATTACGCGTACGCTTACACGAGACCGGTTCACCCGACGTGCTTTGCACAAAGGTGGCTTGCGGGTGACTGTTTCTCCAACTTTAGTTGAACCGAGTGTGGCTACGCCCGGTCCTTGCGAAGGTTAAAACGGCATCAACTTGACAAACTATCGTTGTGGTTTCGATGCGTAGGTGAGATTGGTTCTTGCTTAAGCCCGTAGCAGCCACGTAAAACATGCAACAACAAAGTAGAGGACGTCTAACTTGTTTTTGCAGGGCATGTTGTGATGTGATATGGTCAAGACATGATGCTAAATTTTATTGTATGAGATGATCATGTTTTGTAACCAAGTTATCGGCAACTGGCAGGAGCCATATGGTTGTCGCTTTATTGTATGCAATGCAATCGCGTTGTAATGCTTTACTTTATCACTAAGCGGTAGCGATAGTCGTGGAAGCATAAGATTGGCGAGACGACAACGATGCTACGATGGAGATCAAGGTGTCGCGCCGGTGACGATGGTGATCATGACGGTGCTTCGGAGATGGAGATCACAAGCACAAGATGATGATGGCCATATCATATCACTTATA
Source organism: Triticum monococcum (assembly GCA_034509565.1). NCBI lineage: Eukaryota > Viridiplantae > Streptophyta > Magnoliopsida > Poales > Poaceae > Triticum > Triticum monococcum. The sequence continues at coordinate 697,314,838 of CM067845.1, forward strand.
TTGATTGCATGTGATGTTTATCTTTTATGCATCTTATCTTGCTTTGATTGACGGTAGCATTATAAGATGATCTCTCACTAAATTATCAAGATAAAAGTGTTCTCCCTGAGTATGCACCGTTGCCAAAGTTCGTCGTGCCCAGACACCACGTGATGATCGGGTGTGATAAGCTCTACGTCCATCTACAATGGGTGCAAGCCAGTTTTGCACACGCAGAATACTCAGGTTAAACTTGACGAGCCTAGCATATGCAGATATGGCCTCGGAACACTGAGATTGAAAGATCGAGCGTGAATCATATAGTAGATATGATCAACATAGCGATGTTCACCATTGAAAACTACTCCATTTCACGTGATGATCGGTTATGGTTTAGTTGATTTGGATCACGTGATCACTTAGAGGATTAGAGGGATGTCTATCTAAGTGGGAGTTCTTAAGTAATTTGATTAATTGAACTTAAATTTATCATGAACTTAGTACCTGATAGTATCTTGCTTATGTATGTTTGATTGTAGATAGATGGCCCGTGTTGTTGTTCCGTTGAACTTTAATGCGTTCCTTGAGGAAGCAAAGTTGAAAGATGATGATAGCAATTACACGGACTGGGTCCGTAACTTGAGGATTATCCTCATTGCTGCACAGAAGAATTACGTCCTGGAAGCACCGCTGGGTGCCAGGCCTGCTGCTGGAGCAACACCAGATGTTATGAACGTCTGGCAGAGCAAAGCTGATGACTACTCGATAGTTCAGTGTGCCATGCTTTATGGCTTAGAATCGGGACTTCAAACGACGTTTTGAACATCATGGAGCATATGAGATGTTCCAGGAGTTGAAGTTAATATTTCAAGCAAATGCCCGGATTGCGAGATATGAAGTCTCCATTAAGTTCTATAGCTGCAATATGGAGGAGAACAGTTCTGTCATTGAGCATATACTCAAAATGTCTGGGTATAATAATCACTTGATTCAGATGGGAGTTAATCTTCCAGATGATTGCATCATTGACAGAATTCTCCAATCACTGCCACCAAGCTACCAGAGCTTCGTGATGAACTATAATATGCAAGGGATGAATTAGACTATTCCTGAGCTCTACGCAATGCTGAAAGCTGCGGAGGTAGAAATCAAAAAGGAGCATCAAGTGTTCATGGTCAACAAGACCACTAGTTTCAAGAAAAAGGGCAAAGGGAAGAAGAAGGGGAACTTCAAGAAGAACAACAAGCAAGTTGCTGCTCAAGAGAAGAAACCCAAGTCTGGACCTAAGCCTGAAACTGAGTGCTTCTACTGCAAGCAAACTAGTCACTGGAAGCGGAACTGCCCCAAGTATTTGGCGGATAAGAAGGATGGCAAGGTGAACAAAGGTATATGTGATATACATGTTATTGATGTGTACCTTACTAGAGCTCACAGTAGCACCTGGGTATTTGATACTGGTTCTGTTGCTAATATTTGCAACTCAAAACAGGGACTACGAATTAAGCGAACACTGGCAAAGGAAGAGGTGACGATGCGCGTGGAAATGGTTTCAAAGTCGATGTGATCGCGGTCGGCACGCTACCTCTACATCTACCTTCGGGATTAGTATTAGACCTAAATAATTGTAATTTGGTGCCAGCGTTGAGCATGAACATTATATCTGGATCTTGTTTGATGCGAGACGGTTATTCATTTAAATCAGAGAATAATGGTTGTTCTATTTATATGAGTAATATCTTTTATGGTCATGCACCTTTGAAGAGTGGTCTATTTTTGATGAATCTCGACAGTAGTAACACACATATTCATAATGTTGAAGCCAAAAGATGCAGAGTTGATAATGATAGTGCAACTTATTTGTGGCACTGCCGTTTAGGTCATATCGGTATAAAACGCATGAAGAAACTCCATACTGATGGACTTTTGGAACCACTTGATTATGAATCACTTGGTACTTGCGAACCGTGCCTCATGGGCAAGATGACTAAAACACCGTTCTCCGATACTATGGAGAGAGCAACAGATTTGTTGGAAATCATACATACCGATGTATGTGGTCCGATGAATATTGAGGCTCGTGGCGGATATAGTTATTTTCTCACCTTCATAGATGACTTAAGCAGATATGGGTATATCTACTTAATGAAAAACAAGTTTGAAACATTTGAAAAGTTCAAAGAATTTCAGAGTACAGTTGAAAATCATCGTAACAAGAAAATAAAGTTTCTACGATCTGATCGTGGTGGAGAATATTTGAGTTACGAGTTTGGTATACATTTGAAACAATGCGGAATAGTTTCGCAACTCATGCCACCCGGAACACCACAGTGTAATGGTGTGTCCGAACGTCGTAATCGTACTTTACTAGATATGGTGCGATCTATGATGTCTCTTACTGATTTACCGCTATCGTTTTGGGGTTATGCTTTAGAGACGGCCACATTCACGTTAAATAGGGCACCATCAAAATCTGTTGAGACGACGCCTTATGAACTATGGTTTGGCAAGAAACCAAAGTTGTCATTTCTTAAAGTTTGGGGCTGCGATGCTTATGTGAAAAAGCTTCAACCTGACAAGCTCGAACCCAAATCGGAGAAATGTGTCTTCATAGGATGCCCAAGGGAGACTGTTGGGTACACCTTCTATCACAGATCCGAAGGCAAGACATTCGTTGCTAAGAATGGATCCTTTCTAGAGAAGGAGTTTCGCTCAAAAGAAGTGAGTGGGAGGAAAGTAGAACTTGACGAGGTAATTGTACCTACTCCCTTATTGGGAAGTAGTACATCACAGAAACCTGTTTCTGCGACACCTACACCAATTAGTGAGGAAGCTAATGATAATGATCATGAAACTTCAGGGCAAGATACTGCTGAACCTCGTAGATCAACCAGAGTGAGAACCGCGCCAGAGTGGTACGGTACTCCTGTTCTGGAAATCATGCTACTAGATCATGATGAACCTACGAACTATGAAGAAGCGATGGTGAGCCCAGATTCCCCAAAATGGCTTGAAGCCATGAAATCTGAGATGGGATCCATGTATGAGAACAAAGTCTGGACTTTGGTTGACTTGCCCGATGGTCGGCAAGCAATTGAGAATAAATGGATCTTCAAGAAGAAGACTGACGCTGACGGTAATGTTACTGTCTACAAAGCTTGACTTGTTGCAAAATGTTTTTGACAAGTTCAAGGGTTGACTACGATGAGACCTTCTCACCCGTAGCGATGCTTAAGTCCGTCCGAATCATGTTAGCAATTGCCGCATTTTATGATTATGAAATTTGGCAGATGGATGTCAAAACTGCATTCCTGAATGGATTTCTGGAAGAAGAGTTGTATATGATGCAACCGGAAGGTTTTGTCGATCCAAAGGGAGCTAACAAAGTGTGCAAGCTCCAGTGATCCATTTATGGACTGGTGCAAGCCTCTCGGAGTTGGAATAAACGCTTTGATAGTGTGATCAAAGCATTTGGTTTTGTACACACTTTCGGAGAAGCCTGTATTTACAAGAAAGTGAGTGGGAGCTCTGTAGCATTTCTGATATTATATGTGGATGACATATTACTGATTAGAAATGATATAGAATTTCTGGATAGCATAAAGGGATACTTGAATAAGAGTTTTTCAATGAAAGACCTCGGTGAAGCTGCTTACATATTAGGCATTAAAATCTATAGAGATAGATCAAGACGCTTAATTGGACTTTCACAAAGCACATACCTTGACAAGATTTTGAAGAAGTTCAAAATGGATCAAGCAAAGAAAGGGTCCTTGCCTGTGTTACAAGGTGTGAAGTTGAGTCAGACTCAATGCCCAACCACTGCAGAAGATAGAGAGAAAATGAAAGATGTTCCCTATGCTTCAGCCATAGGCTCTATCATGTATGCAATGTTGTGTACCAGACCTGATGTGTGCCTTGCTATAAGTCTAGCAGGGAGGTACCAAAGTAATCCAGGAGTGGATCACTGGACAGCGGTCAAGAACATCCTGAAGTACCTGAAAAGGACTAAGGATATGTTTCTCGTATATAGAGGTGATAAAGAGCTCATCGTAAACGGTTACGTTGATGCAAGCTTTGACACTGATCCGGACGATTCTAAATTGCAATCCGGATACGTGTTTACATTAAACGGTGGAGCTGTCAGTTGGTGCAGTTCTAAACAAAGCGTTGTGGTGGGATCTACATGTGAAGTGGAGTACATAGCTGCTTCGGAAGCAGCAAACGAAGGAGTCTGGATGAAGGAGTTCATATCCGATCTAGGTGTCATACCTAGTGCATCGGGTCCAATGAAAATCTTTTGTGATAATACTGGTGCAATTGCCTTGGCAAAGGAATCCAGATTTCACAAGAGAACCAAGCACATCAAGAGACGCTTCAATTCCATCAGGGATCTAGTCCAGCTGGGAGACATAGAGATTTGCAAGATACATACGGATCTGAATGTTGCAGACCCATTGACTAAGCCTCTTCCATGAGCAAAACATGATCAACACCAAGGCTCCATGGGTGTTAGAATCATTACAATGTAATCTAGATTATTGACTCTAGTGCAAGTGGGAGACTGAAGGAAATATGCCCTAGAGGCAATAATAAAGTTATTATTTATTTCCTTACATCATGATAAATGTTTATTATTCATGCTAGAATTGTATTAACCGGAAACATAATACATGTGTGAATACGTAGACAAACAGAGTGTCACTAGTATGCCTCTACCTGACTAGCTCGTTAATCAAAGATGGTTATGTTTCCTAACCATGAACAAAGAGTTGTTATTTGATTAACGAGATCACATCATTAGTTGAATGATCTGATTGACATGACCCATTCCATTAGCTTAGCACCCGATCGTTTAGTATGTTGCTATTGCTTTCTTCATGACTTATACATGTTCCTATGACTATGAGATTATGCAACTCCCGTTTGCCGGAGGAACACTTTGTGTGCTACCAAATGTCACAACGTAAATGGGTGATTATAAAGGTGCTCTACAGGTGTCTCCAAAGGTAGATGTTGGGTTGGCGTATTTCGAGATTAGGATTTGTCACTCCGATTGTCGGAGAGGTATCTCTGGGCCCTCTCGGTAATGCACATCACATAAGCCTTGCAAGCATTACAACTATGAGTTAGTTGTGAGATGATGTATTACGGAACGAGTAAAGAGACTTGCCGGTAACGAGATTGAACTAGGTATTGGATACCGACAATCGAATCTCGGGCAAGTAACATACCGATGACAAAGGGAACAACGTATGTTGTTATGCGGTCTGACCGATAAAGATCTTCGTAGAATATGTAGGAGCCAATATGGGCATCTAGGTCCCGCTATTGGTTATTGACCGGAGACGTGTCTCGGTCATGTCTACATTTGTTCTCGAACCGTAGGGTCCGCACGCTTAACGTTACGATGACAGTTATTATGAGTTTATACATTTTGATGTACCGAAGTTAGTTCGGAGTCCCGGATGTGATAACGGACATGACGAGGAGTCTCGAAATGATCGAGACATAAAGATTGATATATTGGATGACTATATTCGGACACCGGAAGCGTTCCGGTGAAGTTTCGGATAAAACCGAAGCACCGGGGGGTTACCGGAACCCCCCGGGGGGTTAATGGGCCTCATGGGCCTAAAGTGGAGAAGAGGAAGGGGCTGCCAGGGCAGGCCGCGCGCCCCCTCTCCCCCTAGTCCGAATTGGACAAGGAGGGAGGGGCGGCGCCCCCCTCTTTCCTTCTCTTCTCCCACCTCTCCTAATTGGACAAGGAATAGGGAGGGGAGTCCTACTCCCGGTAGGAGTAGGACTCCTCCTGCGCGCCTCCATAGGGCCGGCCGCACCCCCCCCCCTTGGATCCTTTGTATACGGAGGCAAGGGGGCACCCTAGGACACACAAGTTGATCCTCGTGATCGTTCCTTAGCCGTGTGCGGTGCCCCCTTCCACCATATTCCACCTCGGTCATATCGTTGTAGTGCTTAGGCGAAGCCCTGCGTCGGTAGAACATCATCATCGTCACCACGCCGTTGTGCTGACGGAACTCATCCCCGAAGCTTTGCTGGATCAGAGCCCGGGGAGCGTCATCGAGCTGTACGTGTGGTAAGAACTCGGAGGTGCCGGAGTAACGGTGCTTGGATTGGTCGGATCGGGAAGACGTACGACTACTTCCTCTACGTTGCGTCAACGCTTCCGCTTCGGTCTACAAGGGTATGTAGACAACACTCTCCCCTCTCATTGCTATGCATCACCATGATCTTGCGTGTGCATAGGAATTTTTTGAAATTACTACGTCCCCCAACACTCCATTCAACCGGGCGTTGAACATATTGAAACAACAATCGGTGGATACTCGACCGTCATATGGACGCGTGCACGGTGTCGGAGACGGCGCCGCGTGGAAGAAGTACTACCGTGAGACCATAGAGGAGAGAAAGGAAAGACGGAGGTTAAATGAAGAAAACATCGACAAGAGGGTTGAGATTGCGGTTGAGAAGAAATCAACTGAGACAGTCACAACAGCGGTAGCTGCCGCAAAACAGGTGGCTTTAGATATTTCTACTACCTTGGTTCCGGCCGTTTTCAATTGGACCAGGCAAAATCCAAAAAAAGATGCAGCGGACTTTCCCCTTCCTGACTTCTTGGCGGGGAGCAGCTCGACTAGCGTTGCACCAGCACCTGCAGCTGCACCTGCTCCCGCACCGGCTCCCGCACCGGACGTGCTAGGCGGTGCTTCGTCTTTGGCTAAGCTCGACGCCCTCACGGTATCTGTCACACCGGCCCCCTTCAATATAAATGTATAATCTCCCGTTTTCGTTGCCTTTCGGATGTCTCATGTCGCAGACTTTTCTTGGCAGGCCGACGAAACCCCGTGCACCATATTGTACACCATCGGCGACCAGAAGGTGGACGTGGGGAAGGCGAAGATAATGGAGCCGAAGGAACCATTGTTCCACAGCCGACCGATCCCCCCGAACGTCTTCAAGGTTTCCGTGGCCAGTGTCAAACCGGGCCACGAGAATTTGCCTCCTCCATTACTACTGGGGGATGACGACGAGACACCGCAGCGGCTTGGTGATTGTTGCAATGCTGGGTGGGTCCTGTTGTGGCCAAAGAGTCTGCTTCGTCTGGAGGCGGCCGGGAGCACACCCACGAGCACGCAACCTCAGCAAGGTATGAACATCAACACCCCACCTACCCAATTATCATCGTGTGTCGGGTTGGGTGATAGCGGACGGGGTAAGAAGGAGGCTCCATTAGTCGCTGATGACGTCGCCATGGATGAGGATGAGGACGACGATGGCGCTGCTGAACAGTATGTCTATACTGGCGCCTCCTCAGGGTTTGAGCGTCATGAGTCGGTGCCTGAATTGTCGTCTCAACATATTATGGACGACCTTCCGGTAGTAAAGAAGTTTAGGAAGAGAGCGAGGAAAGGCAAAAAAGTTGTTTCTATGATCCAGCCGCCTCAGCAGCCTCGGCTTCAGGACTGTATAGATATCCCCGGTGCGGATAAATGGCATATCCCCGGTCAACCAATCCTACCTGCAACAGCGCTACGGGCCAGATTCGGCGATCTAAAGAGACTTCATGACGATGTGCTGCAGGTAGAGAAAGACCTCATCGCCTCGAAAGATCCAGGATACCCACTCTATGTGGTTAACGTTCCGCCGCAAATGTCGTACGTCGACGGCTTCCCCGCGGATAAGTTCTTCCTCCGATTCGATTACATATTCGACATGTTTCACGTGAAGAAGCTGGATTTTACGTTTGTCCGCCTTTATGCCTTGCACATGAACTACATCATCGGGGTTGAGCAGATATCTCATATCTGTGTCGCTGACTCGTACTACATGCACGAGGGCTTCTTGGGAGTCTGCGCAAATCACCGTGAATACGCGAGGGATTACATCGTAAATTTCATGCTCGCCAATAAGGACAAGGAGGCGATTCTCGTGCCTTATCATCCCGTGTAAGTCATCCGCGCTGCTATCCTTCCTTCGATTTCAATCATTCATTTGCACGGTGGAGGCTAATTAATTTGAGGACTTATTTTGCGCAGCGGCGGGCGCGCCGTCCTCATCATCCTCTACCCCCGATTCTCCCACGCTCTTTACTTGGACTCGTCGAAGAACATTCACAAAAAGGATTACACCCACATCAAGGATGTTCTCGACAGTGCTATGTTTTACTACCAAGCAAGGGGTGGAGAGGTCAGGGACAAGAAGAGAAGGGGCGGCAGGGTCGCCTTCGGCCATAAGACCGACTTCTGTTGCATCCAGCAACCGAACGATTCTCTTAATGATGGATTCTATGTCCTACACCACATGCTGGAGTACAGACGGGATCACCAGAACCTTCGCATGTCACCTAGATCCGGCGATGCCCATATTCTACAATGGGCAAAGGACATAAGAGATATCGAGGATCATCGACTTCGAGCTGAGTTCTATAACATCCAGCGGGAACTTGCCCAAATCATCATGAAGGAGGTCGTCGGAAAAACGGGGATGTTCTACGGAGAAGGACAAATGTCTCGGGAAGACGTCCGAACATGGATAGCCTCTCAGCATCTCGACCTGAAGCCTTTCACTAGGCTCGGGGACTATCTCCCTGACTTGGATGGATGTAACGACATGTTGGAGTGATTGTCGATATATGACAATGTGTCCGTTTAGTCCATACTTTCTGTATGACAAAACTTTGAGTTATGCACGGTGAAACTTTATTTGTGATGTAATTAAACAGTCCTCCTCCTCGACTAGCGAAAATCACTCTAGTTAGGGCATTTTGGGGTACGATGAACTTTGTTATTTATGCTTATGATATGTTGTTTTTATTTTTGCCAAGTCTGTCTCTTTCTGTTGCTCAACTATATATGTTGCATATCATCGACTCATGCGATGATGCAGGTGCATAGATCATAGATGGCGAAGAAGTGCTATGCTAGGAGTATATATACAACAAGTGGCCGGAGTGTCAGGCCCTTCCGGTTTCCGAGCGATAGGCAGTAGTTAGTCTAGAGGTTCACGCTAATGCGAAAGAGGGATACGAACTCATGTTCTCAAAGTGATAGCTCTTCTCGCGTATATCATTGTTTAGATGGATGACGATGTATTTGCATATCATTCGAGACTTGTATCGCTATTTTCGAGATGATGATGAGAGACCACTTTGTGTTGGATGATGATTATGATGATGACATGATTTGATGAGACTAATTGTATGTATATGCTATGATTACATTTGTATGTGTATGATATGCTAAAGATTATTGTATAAAGCCTATTCAAATACAAAACAAATACAAAACAAATATGCAGAAAAAAACTAATAAATAAACTAGTAGTAGCGAGGGGGGAAATTTAGCAGTAGCGCCGCATTGTCAGTAGCGCGTCCCAGCAAACAGCGCTCCAGATAATATCAGTAGCGCCCTTTCCCAAAGAGCGCTACAGCTATTCATGTATAACAGTATCGTGAGACAACCGGCGCTACTGCTATAAGTTAGCTGTAGCACCGGTGCCCGCGCTACTGAGAGGCCCAAAACCCTCGCTGCTGGTAGGCTTTTTCCTAGTAGTGGAAGTTTGCTCCAACGTCGGGCCGAAACTTGTGAGGTAGTCCAGAAGCGGATGCAGATTGTGGTCTGCATCGACGACATCTAGAAGAACGGAAGGTGTGTTGGGCTCATGGTTCATGGATGGCAGGTATGGTTTCGTCCTTCGGCGTCTTAGTCGTGGTGGGGTGTCAGATCTGGAGTTCAATGGCGTGTCGGGGGTGTTGCTCCGGTCTGATTCGTTGCTTCACTTTTGGTGAGCCACCTTGGAGATTCGCAAACTGAATATTAGTGATGCAGTCGCGTCGAGCTCGGGTGAGGAGGTGATTCATCGTTCTTTTCTTCAATGGTTGTTGTGGTGGTGCCGGAGGCAGGTGACGGGCATTGGTGTCAAGCTCAAAGATATTTTGTTATCTTTTTAGTTTTGTCATGTCAATTTTTACGTGACTTATACTATGATCTTTATGATATGAGGATACAAATACTACCATGCAAAAAAAAAAACTTGAGGGAATGGCAAATTTTTGCTGGAGTCGTAGCCGCCGCTTGTAGTGATGAGCAGGGTTAGAAAAAGGGTTTGTCTAGGTCTCAGTCGACTGAGACTTCGCTTAATCTCAGTCGGCTGATGTCACCTTTTTTTTTTGCTTTATTGTCCAGCCCATACCATGTCACCTCTGGTTGCTTTCTGGGCTGCCCTGTTTGTCTTTGCTTTGTGTGTTTTTGAGCTGAGTTGGGCCAGAGATTGGGCAGTATTTTTGTTGCGTGCTGCTGCTCCATTACTATGTGTGGTGCACCGGCCGGATGTATTAGCTTGTTGTTCGTGCAAAAAAAATTAACATGCAGTTACTATCAATTTTGTCCAGTTTTACTTTTCATTTTTCTCCTTCCATTCTTATTTATACTATTTTTGCTTCTAGAAAATGTAAGCATTAGTCATGATATTTTTTTAAGAAATATGTTCATGCATTTTCACAAATATTAATCATGTATTTTAAAAAAATAGAGTGCCATTAGAAAATGTACAATAGTGTTTAAAAATATTCATCATGAAATTAGAAAAATGTTTAGCATTATTTAATGATGGTTTTACCTTGCATTTTTTCTTAGATTGGGTCTCATCTATTTGTAATTTTGCTATCATCAACAAATTGACAATGGTACTACCAACAAAATAAGAGAGCCAATCATATTCAGTTACACATGCGATGCAGAGGTGCAACTAGATTGGTGTGTCACGTTTAAAAAAATCAAAACACCTCTTTTTAGAGAAACAGAAAATAAAAATAAAAAGGTATTAAATAAGAAAAACAAAGTAGATAATGGGGTGTGAATACAGTCTAGTCGATTGAGATTTAAATAAGTCTTAATCAGCAGGCATCAGGGCAACATGCAGGTGTAGTCCGAGATGACATTTGCAATTGTAGGCCTAGGTGTACACTTGCAGTTGCATTTCTAGTGTCGGACATGCAACTGGCCCACTCCCTCTCCCGTCGCCCCCTCCAACAAAACAAAGGTCTAGTTGCAACCATGTTGGGGGACATGCAGTTACGGTCAGGTGCGGCGCTTGCAGTTGCGGGGCTGTTGTCGAGCTTGCAACTGACATGCTCCCTCTCCTGGCATCCCCTCTGACAAAACAAAAAAGTCCAGTTGCGGTCGGATTAAAAGACATGCAGTTGCGGTCGAATGCGGCACTTACAGTTGTGGGGCTATTGTCGGGCTTGCAACTGGCCCACCCCCTCTCCGGCACCCCCTCCGACAAAACAAAAGTCAACTTGCAACCGTGTTGGGGGACATGCAGTTGCGGTCGGGTGCAGCACTTGCAGTTGTGGGGCTGTTGTCGGGCTTGCAAGTGGTCGGCTCCTCCCCCGACGCCCCCTCCGACAAAACAAAAATCGAGTTGCAACCATGTTGGGGGACATGCAGTTACGGGGCTGTTGTCGAGCTTGCAACTGGTTCGCCCCCTCTCCCAGCGACCCCTCTAACAAAACAAAAGTAGAGTTGCAACCATGTTGGGGGACATGCAGTTGCGGTCGGGTGCGGCACTTGCAGTTGCGGTGCTGTTGTCGGGCTTGCAACTGGCCCGCCCCCTCTCCTGGTGCCCCCTCCGACAAAACAAAAGTCGAGTTGCAACCATGTTGGGGGACATGCAGTTGCGAGGCTGTTGTCGGGATTGCAACTGGCCTGCCCCCTCTCTCGGCGCCCCATTTGACAAAACAAAAGTCGAGTTACAACCATGTTGGGGACATGCAGTTGCGGGGCTGTTGTCGGGCTTGCAACTGGTCCGCCCCCTCTCCCCGCGCCCCCTCTGACATAACAAAAAAGTCCAGTTGCGACCGGGTTAGAAGACATGCACTTGCGGCCGGGTGCAAGAAAAAATATATGCTAATATTCTTTTACGCATAAACAAGAAAAAAAATGAAAATGCCGGTCCTATACAAAACAAAAGTCATGGTTTAAAAACCCGCTAACAACAAACATACCCACTAACATTTATGTCTACATGGTTCGAAAATCCCCAGTCATAGAAGAAAAAGCATTTCCTACCTTATGCAAGCATAAAAAATCAAAATCCTTACATAAATAAATTCACAAATAGAGATATGGCATAAAAGAGGGGAAAACAGAAGAAAAAATGCAACTGAAGAACCCTGAGGGACGAAGACCCCCTCCCCTGAGACAAGTACTCCGCGGTAGATATGGTGTGTACATGGCAATTGAAAAGTCCAACGAAAACAATGAAAAACGCCTCTCACAACCAGCACATCGCGCATCAATACCGAACACGAGAAAAGTAAAGAAAAAAGAAGCATGCGCTAAACAAGTCGGGGTAACACTAGACAAGCAGTGTTGCATGAATCTTACGAAAACAGTGATCTAACGGCCATATATGTGTACCGGGGCTTCGGTTAAACTCAATCGACTAAATTTTAGCAATCCAGGTAATAAAATTTAAACTATCGCAACCAACATTTACTTACAAAGCATCTGATGGATGTGCAGCTGAAAATGATTAACAAAAAATTGGTAGGAAATTTCGTTGCTAAAATAGGGCTGCTAGAAATTTGGAAAATATGCTAAAATCAAATAGAATAAAACACAACATTAATAAGCAAGGACAAAAGGAAAAATTAAATTAAATTAACAAAACAAAAAATGAAACGGGATAAGCAAATAATAAGTAAAAATAAATAAAAGAAAAGTTAAATACTTATAAAAAGTAAATGAAAAGTAAAACAATAAAAAGAAGAAAAAGGTAAAGAACAAAAGAAAATTTTCTTTTGGGAAAAAGAGAAGTCACCGTGACTTCCTCTCCTACAGGCAAAACTCACTTGTGTAGGGCGAGAAAAAGAAACAAGACAAAGTACTTTTCTTGTAGGCTGACAAAAATAACTAAAAAAACAACTCGGGAAAGTTGGGCTGCACAGCAAAGCGAACAAGGCCCAGAAGAAAAATAAAAGAAAGGCTCTCTCATCTCCACCGGCCCGTGCAGCGACAAAGAAAAGAGCTGATTCGAGCCAACGTACACGTACACACGGATTGTCATCTGACTGAGACTTCGCCAAATATCAGTCGACTGATATTTAGCGTAGCCGTAGAAGAAAACAGTTTACAATGCTTCATCCTAATTGTTTTTATTAAATGAGTGTGTACCCAAAATCTTTGTCATCCAATGCTCTGTTCAAATCTTTGCTATCTTTGTCAAAATCACTACCTTTGAATTAAATGAGTACATACAACTCTTTACTCCTGGCATATACACAAGCACGCTATATTGTGATCTCACTGCCAATTAAATGAAATCTGCCCTGATCCCCAATCAAACCACAAGTGACTTTGATTCCCGGGGGAGGGTCGCTGCGTGCTCCTCGTCCACGCCCACCACGTTATACACAACATTGAAGTGTTTTTTCTACAGGGAGAGGCCTCTGATCTGTTCATGCCCACTATTTTAATTACAAATGTTCTTGAATGTGAAAAAATACTCTTTCAATACATACAGAGTTCATGAATTTTAAAAAATTGGTGTGTAATTAAAAAAATATTTGCGTTTATTAAAAAATGTTTGTGTATTTTTTAGAAAGTTTTCCAAAAAATTGTTTGCTTCTTCTAAAAAATCGCAGAATTTATTTATTTTCTTGAATTTTTAAAAGCTTTCACATTTTCAATTGAATGTTTGCATTTTTTTTAATTTTCATGTATTTACAAAATGTTTGAATATTTTAAAAGGTGTTCACCCATTTTGTTAAATGTGCATCCAATTTAAAAAGTGTTATCATTTTTTTAATATTTTCCACTCGGTTATTAAAAAGTAAATCACGAAGATAATTTTTTTATGAAGTTTTCAAAAGTGTATGCGCCTTTTAAAACTTTTACACATTTATAATTATAAATATTAATATATTATTATGAAAAGAATTTTATATTATTTTTTAAAAGATCTTTGTAAAAATATAAAAAGCAAGAAAAAGAACCGAAAGGAAAAATAAATAGAAAAAAGGGAAATGCAATCGAAAGAGGGGACAAACAGAAAACAAAAAACAAAAAGCTAAAAAATACAGAAAATTGGTTCCAGGTAAAATACCTCCCCCCCCCCCCCCCCCAGCTGGTGGTTGTGAAAAAATTGACAGAAACTCACACCAACGTGCCCCCCATACTGGGCCAGTCCATGTCATGCAGTAGTGGGGGACACAATTGCTTTTGACCACGATAGGCAACAGTTAGCAGTTGCTCACAACAACCGCACCACGGTTTAAACTAGTTGCTAATGCCTTCATATTGAGTGTTTAATCACTTGCCAATATAGATGAATGGTCGGTAGTGTGAGTAGTGTGCATTAGTTGGACTTCATCATTGCAAGCAAACTACTTGGGTGACTGTAAGAGGAAAAGGCTTGCATAGTATTAATATGCCATGTCACCCTATTCTCAATATGCATGTAGTATCTCTACTCCTAATGGATGGGTTGGTGAATCGTCTGCGCGGTTTATTTTCGCTGTTTTTTCGTCTCTCCTCCCACCCTGGTCCGCGGTTTATTTTTGCTGGGTTTTTTCGTCTCTCCTTCCACCACCCTCTCTCACCCTGGTCCATCGGTTTATTTTTCTCTTCACTCTTTACTACAACCAGGACTTTCCTAACGTATAACAAATCATGGATCTAACTTCTTTAAATTATGCAAATCAATCGATTCCTTTTATTGGTTCAATTTGTCTTAGGAAACAAATAACAGATTTTCAGGAAACAAGTAATACATTTTAATCTAACTTCCTTAAATTATGCAAATCAATCGATTCCTTTTATTGGTTCAATTTGTCTTAGGAAACAAATAACAGATTTTTAGGAAACAAATAATACATTTTAATCTATTTTGCTTAAATTATGCAAATCAATCGATTTCTTTTATTGGTTCAATTTGTCTTAGGAAACAAATAACAGAATTTCAGGAAACAAATCATACATTTTAATATAACTTCCTTAAATTATGCAAATCAATCGATTCCTTTTATTGGTTCAATTTGTCTTAGGAAACAAATAACAGATTTTCAGAAAACAAATAATACATTTTAATCTAACTTTCTTAAATTATACAATCAATCGGTTCCTTTTATTGATTCAATTTGTCTTAGGAAACAAATAAGATTTTTAGGAAACAAATAATATAGTTTAATCTAGCTTTCCTAACTTATCTAAATCGATCGATTTCTCTTATTAGTGAAATTTGTTTTAGGAAACAAATAACAGACACGTCACAACTGAAAGAACATGCGGTGCCCCCATGTTTGGTTTTGGTAATTGATGACAATCTCTATGGACTAATGGTTGCCTTGAGTTATATTTGAAGGTTTTGTCCATATGCTTTTCTTGGAGTACATGTGTTGATTTCAAGGAGAGTTTGTGTCGACCAAGGTGTTATTCAAGGAATTATCCAAAGATTGGTCATGTGAGAGTTGAGCTTATTGCAAGCATGTCTTGAAGAAGAAGATTATGTGATCATTCATGTCTACCTTCAAGACATCATCCAAATGAAGAGAATTGGAAAGGTTCAAGGTTGATCAAGACTAAGTTAAAGAGTGAATCAAGTTGATCAACCCACAAAGCGTAGAAGATGTACCGAGAGGGATCAAGTGATCCCATGGTATGGTAAGCATTGTCAATTACGCTTTATGTACTAACCCATGGTCTTCGTGAGAGTTCTTTGTGGGGTTAGGTTGCGGTGTGCAAGTTCAAGTGGAGCACCACGAAGAGATCAAATGCTTGAAGCGTGCTATACTTTGTGGTGACAATGGACTCGTGAAGATGTGGGAAGAGTGGCTCACCCATAGTGGAGTATGGGGGAGAAATCAACTAGTCTTCATCGAGTCAACCCAATCAAGAAAGGTGGTCCAACTTGAGGGAATCAAGATCGTCATCATCTAGCTCAAGTGGACCATGTGCAAGGCAAAGGTTTACCCTTGGTAGGTTTTCTATTTTACCGGTCTCATGATGGTAGTTGGGAGACCAGGTTATAGGATCGATTGCCGTACTATCAAGGGGGGCTCTCGATGAGTAGCTTGATCGTATCGTTCGCTGAGAACTCAAACCTTTGCATTCTTGCATCATCTTTCTTGGTTCTTGTTTGGTTCTCTTTGTGAGTCTTAGAGCTTATGGTCATCTTGATGACAAGCCTGAGTTCATCGAAAACGGAGTTCGCATGCATCTTCTATGATGTTTTCGATGTTGGAGGTTTTGCCGGTTCTTCTCGGTTGGAGGTTTCACTCCTCTATTTGTTGGCATACCTCCCCTGCCTCTTCTTACTATAACCAGTCGCTGTTTTGATGCTACTCGTCGTCTTGTTTTCAACAAGCTTGAGTTTGCTCAATTCGGAGCTCATATGCAGAAGTTATGGCAGTTCTGGTTTTCTGGAGTATGGCTTTTCTCCTGGACCCAGCGGTAGTACCGCGGTCCACAGCGGTAGTGCGGCTGAGACTCCCTAAGCGGTAGTACCGCTCCCGGAGTGGTAGTACCGCTCCCCGGAGCGGTAGTACCGCTGGGTGGCCTCAGCGGCAGTACCTCTGCGGTTCCGTGCTACTACCGTCCCGTCACTGCGTCTGTAGCGGTAGTACCGCTCCTCGGAGCGGTAGTACCGCTTGCTGGGCTCAGCCGCAGTACCGTGGTGGCATGGTGCTCCTTCCGCTTTGATTCTTGCGCGCATTTTCTCGTGTCGGGTTTTGCGGTACTTGCTGCGGCAGTAGTGGCGGTAGTACTGCTTGAGAGCGGTAGTACCGCTCTACCTCCGCGGTAGTACCGCCCTGGGCCCCTGCCCCAGCCCTTCTCTTCTGGCGCGGTAGTACCGCTGAGGGGGAGCGGTAGTACCGCTTGAGGGCGGCAGTACCGCTCTACCTCAGCGGTAGTACCGCTCTCTGCGGGGCTGTGTGGGGGACAACGGTTGGATTTTCCCCCTCCTATATAAGGGGGTCTTCTTCCCCTTTGAACCTAATCTTTTGAGCTCGTGTTCTTCTCCCATTGTTGACCTTCTTCGAGCTTGCTAACTCTCAATCCCTCCATGGATTCTTGCTAGTTTTTGAGGGAAAAGAGAGAGGAGATCTAGATCCACATTTCCACCAATCACTTTCTCCTCTATGTGAGGGGAACCCCTTGGATCTAGATCTTGGAGTTCTTGGTGTTCTCTTTCTTGTTCTTCCTCTCATTTTCCTCCCTAGCATTAGTTGCTTCGGTGGGATTTGAGAGAGAAGGACTTGGGCACTCCGTGTGCCCTTGCCATTGCATTTGGTGCATCGATTTGAGTTCTCCACGTGATACGTGGAAGTTACAAGTTGAGAAGCTTATTACTCTTGGGTGCTTGGTACCCTTGAGCTTGTTCCTCTTGGGTGCTTGGGCGCCCTAGACGGTTGTTGGTGTTCGGAGCTCAATCATTGTGGTGCAAAGCTCCGGGCAAGCGTCGGGGTCTCCAATTAGGTTGTGGAGATCGCCCCGAGCAATTTGACGGGTACCGGTGACCGCCCCCAAGGGTTGCCAAAGTGTACGGGTTCGGTGACCGCCCCCAAGGGTTGCCATTTGTACGGGTTCGGTGACCGCCCTCAAGGGTCCCTTAGTGGAATCACGGCATCTTGCATTGTGCGAGGGCGTGAGGAGATTACGGTGGCCCTAGTGGCTTCTTGGGGAGCATTGTGCCTCCACACCGCTCCAAACGGAGATTAGCATCCGCAAGGGTGTGAACTTCGGGATACATCGTCGTCTCCGCGTGCCTCGGTTATCTCTTACCCGAGCCCCTTTACTTATGCACTTTACTTTGTGATAGCCATATTGTTTCTTGTCATATATCTTGCTATCACATAGTTGCTTATCTTGCTTAGCATAAGTTGTTGGTGCACATAGGTGAGCCTAGTTGTTTTAGGTTTTGTGCTTGACAAATTAACCGCTAGGTTTATTCCGCATTTGTTCAAGCCTAAACCGTAATTATTTTAAAACGCCTATTCACCCCCCCCCTCTAGGCGACATCCACGATCTTTCAACAACTTTCCTCCCAATAAATAGTTTCTTAACATTTGCAAACTTTCCTAATTAGACACGTCACAAACGGGCCTGTACTGATATCACGTTACCAAACAATAAAACCCCATTTGCATAGAAATCAGTTCAAAAATCATAACTTTCCTCATTTTTTACCTTTTCTTGATAACAACCAATAATTCCTATGTTTTCCACCTATTGAAGGAAATCACCCCTCCATCGATATTATCATTTTTTTTGAACTGAGATCTCCGGGTTATAATTTTTTTTGCGATTCTTTCCAATTGTGACATCTCCTTCCACTCCGGCTCCTTCTCACATAACACCTTCACCACAGCCAGGTGACACCGCCCAGACCTCCTGCCTCTCCATACCTTCTCTGCCGCCTCCTTCTCGTACTCCATTAACAATCCCTCCGCCACATTTGTCCACGGCGGTGTCGAGAGCATGGCGCAGCAGCGTACCAGCGGTAGAGCAGCGCATAGCAACAAGAAGCAACACGCAGTAGGCGAGGTGAGCGGCCAACGGTGGCGGGCAGAGATGCGGCCGGCGTGGATGAGGGGGCGGCCGGCAGAAGATGGCCACGACTGGAGGCGGCGCGAGGCAGGGGCACGACAGCGGGGTGAGCGAAGGGATAGGCGGCAGCAGACGGGGCGAAGGCAGCGGCGGGCGCGACCGACGCGGTGTAGCATGGGCGTGGGCATGGAGAGGGAGTGGCCCCGCGGGCGCGGAAGAAGATCGGCAGGCTCGGGCATGGGCGTGCATAGTTGCGGCATGTGCCACAGGGGCAATCCGAGTAGCTCGGTGGCTACCCCTGCAATGGCCATGGCTGACGGCGGTTCTCGGCCACAGCGAAATACCTAACGAGAGCAAACGAGAGGGGAAACATGGGAAAGGCAAAGGAGATCATGGCGGTGTCAATGGCGCCCTAGGGGAAGACATGGGAGCTCGGGGCGGCGCGGATCGAACGGCAATGTTGCGGTGGCCCAAGGTTGAGGAAGACAGCAGCGACGTCGATGCGAGGGTGCTGGACTTGATCTCGTTGGCGCAGACGAAGTAGCGAAGGCGTTCGGAGCTCCTCGACAAGCTCCTAGCCCGTAGGGAGGGCAGTGGCCATGTGGACGGGGTCGTTCATGGTGGCCGTGGCGTATGATTTCGTCCAGATCGACGGGATCGAGCGAGCGAGGAGGAGAAGTGGATTTGGGAGGGGGCGTCGAGGAGGAGTGAGGCCATGGGGGCAGGGAAGGAAGGGTGTCACCCTTATCCATTCCCCTTCGATGCCAGCGAGGTGGTCGGGCGGGAGCCCGAATCTATAGCGACGCGGCTCGGGGAACACGAGAAGACGACCGCGTGGCTGGACCGCTAAGCCGGTTCGGTGGCAAGGCCCGAGGGGCAGGGCGAATCCCCTTTTACATCGTCCTTTTGGTTTTTCAATGTATTCTAATCTATTTCTCCTTTTTAACACCGTTTACTATTTATTCTTATCAACTAAATGATCTCTACTTCTAATATCTCAGTTGGTAGTCTCCGTTCCGGGTTTATTTTCGTCCCACCTCTCGAGTGAGGGAGAGGGGGAGAGAGAGTGAGGAAGAGGGAGGAAGAGGGTGTGTGTGTGTGAGAATTTGATGGTAAAAAAGGTCGTCAATGTCACTTAATATGTATGAGAATATTAAATCTAATATTAACATAATTGATATTGAACTTTTAAAGTTAATGTGGCCCCATTGCAACGCACGGCCGTTCTTCTAGTGTCATGATAGGGTGTGAGTTTAGGACTATGCTACTAATATGCTATTGATATGCAACCCAATAGGATAGCCATATGATCCTTACCCCGCTCCTTGTGAGCAATATGTGGTCACATTGATTCGCTCTGTTATGACAGTATGAGGTGAAAACGCACATTAGTTATGAAAAGTTGATATTTTTCTGGCGACTATTTAGCACCAACTGAATGAATTACCATCTGGAGGGGGGGGGGCTTGGGCCCTGGAGTGTAAGATTTGTGGGGTTCACCATCCAGGTTCAAAGATATTATGCAGGGTCCAAGTTAAGTACTTACTTCGTCCCATAATATAAGAGCGTTTTTAGGGGGCTTGGGCCATGGAGTGTAAGATTTGTGGGGTTCACCATCCAGGTTCAAAGATATTATGCAGGGTCCAAGTTAAGTACTCACTCCGTCTCATAATATAAGAGCGTTTTTTGAAGGAAATATGCCCTAGAGGCAATAATAAAGTTATTATTTATTTCCTTATATCATGATAAATGTTTATTATTCATACTAGAATTGTATTAACCGGAAACATAATACATATGTGAATACATAGACAAACTTAGTGTCACTAGTATGCCTCTACTTGACTAGCTCGTTGATCAAAGATGGTTATGTTTCCTAACCAAGAACAAGGTGTTGTTATTTGATTAACGAGGTCACATCATTAGTTGAATGATCTAATTGACATGATCCATTTCATTAGCTTAGCACCCGATCGTTTAGTATGTTGTTATTGCTTTCTTCATGACTTATACATGTTCCTATGACTATGAGATTATGCAACTCCCATTTATCGGAGGAACACTTTGTGTGCTACCAAACGTCACAACGTAACTGGGTGATTATAAAGGAGCTGTACAGGTGTCTACAAAGGTAGTTGTTGGGTTGGCGTATTTCGAGATTAGGATTTGTCACTCCGATTGTCGGAGAGGTATCTCTGGGCCCTCTCGGTAATGCACATCACATAAGCCTTGCAAGCATTGCGACTAATGAGTTAGTTGCGAGATGATGTATTACGGAACGAGTAAAGAGACTTGCCGGTAACGAGATTGAACTAGGTATTGGATACCGACGATCGAATCTCGGGCAAGTAACATACCGATGACAAAGGGAACAACGTATGTTGTTATGCGGTCTGACCGATAAAGATCTTCGTAGAATATGTAGGAGCCAATATGGGCATCCAGGTCCCGCTATTGGTTACTGACCGGAGATGTGTCTCAGTCATGTCTACATTGTTCTCGAACCGTAGGGTCCGCACGCTTAATGTTACAATGACAGTTATTATGAGTTTATGCATTTTGATGTACCGAAGTTAGTTCGGAGTCCCGGATGTGATCACGGACATGACGAGGAGTCTCTAAATGATCGAGACATAAAGATTGATATATTGGAAGCCTATATTTGGATATCGAAAGTGTTCCGGGTGAAATCGGGATTTTACCGGAGTACCGGGAGGTTACTGGACCCCCCCGGGAGCCATATGGGCCTTAATGGGCTTTAGTGGAAAGGAGAAAGGGGCAGCCCAAGGTGGCCGCGCGCCTCCCTCCCTCCCCTAGTCCTATTAGGACTAGGAGAGGTGGTCGGCCCCCTCTCTCTCTTCCCCCCTTGGGGAATCCTAGTCCAACTAGGATTGGGGGGGGAGTCCTACTCCCGGTAGGAGTAGGACTCCTCCTGCGCCCTCCTCCTGGCCGGCGGCCCCCTCCCCCTTGGCTCCTTTATATACGGAGGCAGGGGGCACCTCTAGACACACAAGTTGATCATTGAGATCGTTCCTTAGCCGTGTGCGGTGCCCCCTGCCACCATATTCCACCTCAATCATATCGTTGTAGTGCTTAGGCGAAGCCCTGCATCGGTAGAACATCAAGATCGTCATCATGCCATCGTGCTGACGGAACTCCTCCCCGAAGCTTTGCTGGATCGGAGCCCGGGGATCGTCATCGAGCTGTACGTGTGCTAAGAACTCGGAGGTGCCGGAGTAACGGTGCTTGGATCGGTCGGATCGGGAAGAAGACGTACGACTACTTCCTCTACGTTGTGTCAACGCTTCCGTTGCGATCTACAAGGGTACGTAGATCATACTCTCCTCTCGTTGCTGTGCATCACTATGATCTTGCGTGTGCGTAGGAATTTTTTTGAAATTACTACGTTCCCCAACAGTGGTATCAGAGCCTAGGTTTTATGGTTTGATGTTATTTGCACGAGTAGAACACAAGTGAGTTGTGGGCGATATAAGTCATACTGCCTACCAGCATGTCATACTTTGGTTCGGCGGTATTGTTGGACGAGACGACCCGGACCAACATTACGCGTACGCTTATGTGAGACCGGTTCCCCCGACGTGCTTTGCACACGGGTGGCTTGCGGGCGACTGTCTCTCCAACTTTAGTTGAACCGAGTGTGGCTACGCCCGGTCCTTGTGAAGGTTAAAACGGAGTCTATTTGACAAACTATCGTTGTGGTTTTGATGCGTAGGTGAGATTGGTTCTTGCTTAAGCCCGTAGCAGCCACGTAAAACTTGCAACAACAAAGTAGAGGACGTCTAACTTGTTTTTGCGGGGCATGTTGTGATGTGATATGGTCAAGACATGATGCTAAATTTTATTGTATGAAATGATCATGTTTTGTAACCGAGTTATCGGCAACTGGCAGGAGCCATATGGTTGTCGCTTTATTGTATGCAATGCAATCGCGATGTAATGCTTTACTTTATCACTAAGCGGTAGCGATAGTCGTGGAAGCATAAGATTGGCGAGACGACAACGATGCTACGATGGAGATCAAGGTGTCGCACCGGTGACGATGGTGATCATGACGGTGCTTCGAAGATGGAGATCACAGGCACAAGATGATGATGGCCATATCATATCACTTATATTGATTGCATGTGATGTTTATCTTTTATGCATCTTATCTTGCTTTGATTGACGGTAGCATTATAAGATGATCTCTCACTAAATTATCAAGAAGTGTTCTCCCTGAGTATGCACCGTTGCGAAAGTTCTTCGTGCTGAGACACCACGTGATGATCGGGTGTGATAGGCTCTACGTTCAAATACAACGGGTGCAAAACAGTTGCACACGCGGAATACTCGGGTTATACTTGACGAGCCAAGCATATACAGATATGGCCTCGGAACACGGAGACCGAAAGGTCGAGTGTGAATCATATAGTAGATATGATCAACATAATGATGTTCACCGATGAAACTACTCCATCTCACGTGATGATCGGACATGGTTTAGTTGATTTGGATCACGTAATCACTTAGAAGATTAGAGGGATGTCTATCTAAGTGGGAGTTCTTAAGTAATATGATTAATTGAACTTAAATTTATAATGAACTTAGTACCTGATAGTATCTTGCTTGTTTATGTTGATTGTAGATAGATGGCTCGTGCTGTTGTTCCGTTGAATTTTAATGCGTTCCTTGAGAAAGCAAAGTTGAAAGATGATGGTAGCAATTACACGGACTGGGTCCGTAACTTGAGGATTATCCTCATTGCTGCACAGAAGAATTACGTCCTGGAAGTACCGCTGGGTGCCAGACCTGCTGCTGGAGCAACACCAGATGTTATGAACGTCTGGCAGAGCAAAGCTAATGACTACTCGATAGTTCAGTGTGCCATGCTTTACGGCTTAGAATCGGGAATTCAACGACGTTTTGAACGTCATGGAGCATATGAGATGTTCCAGGAGTTGAAGTTAATATTTCAAGCAAATGCCCGGATTGAGAGATATGAAGTCTCCAATAAGTTCTATAGCTGCAAGATGGAAGAGAACAGTTCTGTCAGTGAGCATATACTCAAAATGTCTGGGTATAATAATCACTTGATTCAATTGGGAGTTAATCTTCGAGATGATTGCGTCATTGACAGAATTCTCCAATCACTGCCACCAAGCTACAAGATCTTCGTGATGAACTATAATATGCAAGCGATGAAGAAGACTATTCCCGAGCTCTTCGCAATGCTGAAAGCTGCGGAGGTAGAAATCAAGAAGGAGCATCAAGTGTTGATGGTTAACAAAACCACTAGTTTCAAGAAAAAGGGCAAAGGGAAGAAGAAGGGGAACTTCAAGAAGAACGGCAAGCAAGTTGCTGCTCAGGAGAAGAAACCCAAGTCTGGACCTAAGCCTGAAACTGAGTGCTTCTACTGCAAGCAAACTGGTCACTGGAAGCGGAACTGCCCCAAGTATTTGGCGGATAAGAAGGATGGCAAGGTGAACAAAGGTATATGTGATATACATGTTATTGATGTGTACCTTACTAATGCTCGCAGTAGCACCTGGGTATTTGATACTGGTTCTGTTGCTAATATTTGCAACTCGAAACAGGGACTACGGATTAAGCGAAGATTGGCTAAGGACGAGGTGATGATGCGCGTGGGAAACGGTTCCAAAGTCGATGTGATCGCAGTCGGCACGCTACCTCTACATCTACCTTCGGGATTAGTATTAGACCTAAATAATTGTTATTTGGTGCCAGCGTTGAGCATGCACATTATATCTGGATCTTGTTTAATGCGAGATGGTTATTCATTTAAATTAGAGAATAATGGTTGTTCTATTTATATGAGTAATATCTTTTATGGTCATGCACCCTTGAAGAGTGGTCTATTCTTGTTGAATCTCGATAGTAGTGATACACATATTCATAATGTAGAAGCCAAAAGATGCAGAGTTGATAATGATAGTGCAACTTATTTGTGGCACTGCCGTTTAGGTCATATCGGTGTAAAGCGCATGAAGAAACTCCATACTGATGGACTTTTGGAACCACTTGATTATGAATCACTTGGTACTTGCGAACCGTGCCTCATGGGCAAGATGACTAAAACACCGTTCTCCGGTACTATGGAGAAAGCAACAGATTTGTTGGAAATCATACATATAGATGTATGCGGTCCGATGAATATTGAGGCTCGTGGCGGATATCGTTATTTTCTCACCTTCACAGATGATTTAAGCAGATGTGGGTATATCTACTTAATGAAACATAAGTCTGAAACATTTGAAAAGTTCAAAGAATATCGGAGTGAAGTGGAAAATCATCGTAACAAGAAAATAAAGTTTCTACGATCTGATCGTGGAGGAGAATATTTGAGTTATGAGTTTGGTGTACATTTGAAAAATTGTGGAATAGTTTCGCAACTCACGCCACCCGGAACACCACAGCGTAATGGTGTGTCCGAACGTCGTAATCGTACTTTACTAGATATGGTGCGATCTATGATGTCTCTTACTGATTTACCGCTATCGTTTTGGGGATACGCTCTAGAGACGACCGCATTCACGTTAAATAGGGCACCATCAAAATCCGTTGAGACGACGCCTTATGAACTATGGTTTGGCAAGAAACCAAAGTTGTCGTTTCTGAAAGTTTGGGGCTGCGATGCTTATGTGAAAAAGCTTCAACCTGATAAGCTCGAACCCAAATCGGAGAAATGTGTCTTCATAGGATATCCAAAGGAAACTATTGGATACACCTTCTATCACAGATCCGAAGGCAAGACTTTTGTTGCTAAATTCGGAAACTTTCTTGAGAAGGAGTTTCTCTTGAAAGAAGTGAGTGGGAGGAAAGTAGAACTTGACGAGGTAACTGTACCTGCTCCCTTATTGGAAAGTAGTACATCACAGAAAACTGTTTCTGCGACACCTACACCAATAAGTGAGGAAGTTAATGATAATGATCATGAAACTTCAGAACAAGATACTACTGAACCTCGTAGATCAACCAGAGCAAGATCCGCGCCAGAGTGGTACGGTAATCCATTTCTGGAAGTCATGCTGCTAGATCATGATGAACCTACGAACTATGAAGAAGCGATGGTGAGCCCAGATTCCGCAAAGTGGCTTGAAGCCATGAAATCTGAGATGGGATCCATGTATGAGAACAAAGTATGGACTTTGGTTGACTTGCCTGATGATTGGCAAGCAATTGAGAATAAATGGATCTTCAAGAAAAAGACTGACGCTGACGGTAATGTTACTGTCTATAAAGCTCGACTTGTCGCAAAAGGTTTTCGACAAGTTCAAGGGGTTGACTACGATGAGACCTTCTCACCCGTAGCGATGCTTAAGTCTGTCCGAATCATGTTAGCAATTGCCGCGTTTTATGATTATGAAATTTGGCAGATGGATGTCAAAACTGCATTCCTGAATGGATTTCTGGAAGAAGAGTTGTATATGATGCAACCGGAAGGTTTTGTCGATCCAAAGGGAGCTAACAAAGTGTGCAAGCTCTAGCGATCCATTTATGGACTGGTGCAAGCCTCTCGGAGTTGGAATAAACGCTTTGATAGTGTGATCAAAGCATTTGGTTTTATACAGACTTTCGGAGAAGCCTGTATTTACAAGAAAGTGAGTGGGAGCTCTGTAGCATTTCTGATATTATATGTGGATGACATATTGCTGATTGGAAATGATATAGAATTTCTGGATAGCATAAAGGGATACTTGAATAAGAGTTTTTCAATGAAAGACCTCGGTGAAGCTGCTTACATATTAGGCATAAAGATCTATAGAGATAGATCAAGACGCTTAATTGGACTTTCACAAAGCACATACCTTGACAAGATTTTGAAGAAATTCAAAATGGATCAAGCAAAGAAAGGGTTCTTGCCTGTGTTACAAGGTGTGAAATTGAGTCAGACTCAATGCCCGAACACTGCAGAAGATAGAGAGAAAATGAAAGATGTTCCCTATGCTTCAGCCATAGGCTCTATCATGTATGCAATGCTGTGTACCAGACCTGATGTGTGCCTTGCTATAAGTTTAGCAGGGAGGTGCCAAAGTAATCCAGGAGTGGATCACTGGACAGCGGTCAAGAACATCCTAAAATACCTGAAAAGGACTAAGGATATGTTTCTCGTATATGGAGGTGACAAAGAGCTCACCGTAAAAGGTTACGTTGATGCAAGCTTTGACACTGATCCGGACGATTCTAAATCGCAAACCGGATACGTGTGTACATTAAACGGTGGAGCTGTCAGTTGGTGCAGTTCTAAACAAAGCGTCGTAGCGGGATCTACATGTGAAGCGGAGTACATAGCTGCTTCGGAAGCAGCGAACGAAGGAGTATGGATGAAAGAGTTCATATCCGATCTAGGTGTCATACCTAGTGCATTGGGTCCAATGAAAATCTTTTGTGACAATACTGGTGCAATTGCCTTGGCAAAGGAATCCAGATTTCACAAGAGGACCAAACACATCAAGAGACGCTTCAATTCCATCCGGGATCTAGTCCAGGTGGGAGACATAGAGATTTGCAAGATACATACGGATCTGAATATTGCAGACCCGTTGACTAAGCCTCTTCCACGAGCAAAACATGATCAGCACCAAGGCTTCATGGGTGTTAGAATTATTACTGTGTAATCTAGATTATTGACTCTAGTGCAAGTGGGAGACTGAAGGAAATATGCCCTAGAGGCAATAATAAAGTTATTATTTATTTCCTTATATCATGATAAATGTTTATTATTCATGCTAGAATTGTATTAACCGGAAACATAATACATGTGTGAATACATAGACAAACTTAATGTCACTAGTATGCCTCTACTTGACTAGCTCGTTAATCAAAGATGGTTATGTTTCCTAACCATGAACAAAGTGTTGTTATTTGATTAACAAGGTCACATCATTTGTTGAATAATCTGATTGACATGACCCATTCCATTAGCTTAGCACACGATCGTTTAGTATGTTGCTATTGCTTTCTTCATGATTTATACATGTTCCTATGACTATGAGATTATGCAACTCCCGTTTACCGGAGGAACACTTTGTGTGCTACCAAACGTCACAACGTAACTGGGTGATTATAAAGGAGCTCTACAGGTGTCTCCAAAGGTAGATGTTGGGTTGGCGTATTTCGAGATTAGGATTTGTCACTCCGATTGTCGGAGAGGTATCTCTGGGCCCTCTCGGTAATGCACATTACATAAGCCTTGCAAGCATTGCAACTAATGAGTTAGTTGCGGGATGATGTATTACCAAACGAGTAAAGAGACTTGCCGGTAACGAGATTGAACTAGGTATTGGATACCGACGATCGAATCTCGGGCAAGTAACATACCGATGACAAAGGGAACAACGTATGTTGTTATGCGGCCTGACCGATAAAGATCTTCGTAGAATATGTAGGAGCCAATATGGGCATCCAGGTCCCGCTATTGGTTATTGACCGGAGATTTGTCTCAGTCATGTATACATTGTTCTCGAACCGTAGGGTCCGCACGCTTAACGTTACGATGACAGTTATTATGAGTTTATGCATTTTGATGTACCGAAGTTAGTTCGGAGTCCCGGATGTGATCACAGACATGACGAGGAGTCTCGAAATGGTCGAGACATAAAGATTGATATATTGGAAGCCTATATTTGGATATCGGAAGTGTTCCGGGTGAAATCGGGATTTTACCGGAGTACCGGGAGGTTACCGGAACCCCCCGGGAGCCATATGGGCCTTAATGGGCTTTAGTGGAAAGGAGAAAGGGGCAGCCTGTCGTGGTTCTAAGTCTGACAGTGAGGTAGGGGGGTGTGTATGAAGAGGCTAGACCTTAGCTATTGGGAAGTTGTAAGCACGCAAGGTTTACGAGTTCAGGCCCTTCTCTGAGGAAGTAACAGCCCTACGTCTCGGTGCCCGGAGGCGGTCGATTGGATTATGCGTGAGTAAAATGACAGGGGTGCGAGCCCTTGATACTGAGGAGGGGGGTGGCTTATATAGAGTTTGCCAGCCCCCCTGCCCTCAGTAATGCAGGGTTTAAGGTACATTTAAGGTGAGCGTTACTGATAACGTCCCTAATAAAGCGTCATAATAATCATAAAGACTACTTAATAGCCGACCGTTTGCCTGCGGAGTGACTTGAGGTCTTCTGGCAGTCGAGTGGTTGGCTTCTTGGTCGAGTGACAGCTTCTTGGTCGAGTGTCTTCAACCCGTCGAGTGGGATATCTTCAAGTCGTCTGAAAGGTGACTTCCTCTAAGGATGTCCTATGGTAGGCTCTTTAGGACGGGTCCGTGTCCCTACCGTAGGTGCATGAATTCATCATTAGCCCCCGAACGGATCGAGGCTGGAGTGAGAAAAGGGGTTAGGGACCTTTCCAACCGACCCTTCGGGTTATTATGGGTGCTTCGTTCTGGGTCGACTGTCACGGATGACGTCATTAACCCCTTTCAGTCGCCTTGATCCGTTCCAGGTCTTTCGTCGGATGGATTTCTTTACCTGCGAGGCATCGAGCGCCGGCGTGCGCGGGATTTCCGTTTCGTCAAGTTGTTCTGCAGCTGGCGGAGATCGCGGGATTCGGATTTTTTGGGAAGCGCGTGGAATGGGGGCGGCCGCAGTAATCGGGAGCGACAGTGCGAAGGCTCCTCGATCCCCGCGCTGTCTTTTTCGCCACGTACAGCGCGCGCGCCTGCCACGGGATTTGACTGGATAGCTCGGGCCTACCTGCCAGCCACTCGGGAGCGGCCCCTTATAAGTAGTTGGCCCGGAGCCTTTCTTCAGTACGCGTGCTCATCTCTTCCTCTTCCTTCTCTGTTTCTCCGTCGCCACCACAAAACCAGCTCGAGACCTCGCCGGCGACGATGGTGAAGGGTAAGACGACCGCTCTGGAGCGCGCGAAGAAGGCGACGGCGGCGGGGAAGGGAAAGAAGTCTGCGCGCGGGGGTTCTTCCTCTCGGACGGCCCTGCCCAAGGGGTGGATTCAGGGCGACTGGATGCCCTCGGTGCTCCGTCAGGAGGACCTCGACGACCTGGTCGAGGGAGGAGTCATTCCCCACAAGGCGGCGCGTCTTCCAGGGGGAGAAATCGAGCCCCAGCCACGCGACGGTGAGTGCGTCCTCCTGGCGACTCATATTGACCGTGGGTTCTCTCTGCCGCCCCACTCTTTCTTCCGCAACTTCCTGAACTTCTTCGGGGCGCAGCTCCATCACTTCACTCCGAACTCCATAGTCTATCTTGCCGCCTTTATTTCTATGTGTGAGGCGTTCCTGGGGTGCCGCCCACACTGGGGACTTTTCAAGCACATCTTCACCGTTCGCTCTCAGTCGGTGAAGAAGGACAAATCGAGTGACGAGAGGACACAGGTCATCCAGCTGTGCGGGGGTTTGGCGATCCAGACAAGGGGGGAAAGTTGTTTTCCCTCCATCACCTTCCCGGAGTCAGTTCGAGGGTGGCAGGCGACTTAGTTCTACTGCCAGGATCAGGTGACCCCAGGGCAGTCGACTGGACTTCCACCCTTCACCCTCGACCGAGCCGAAAAGCCGGCTTCTCTAAAGGTGACGCCCGAAGAAAAGGCCCAGGTCAAGATACTGGCGGGTCGAGTGGTCGAATTTGTCCGTGAGGGCGTGACGGGGATGGACCTGCTCAAAGTCTTCCTCAAGAGGCGAATCCAACCACTCCAGGCTCGGGACCACCCGATGTGGCTGTACTCCGGCCTCGAGGACACCACTCAGATCCACCCGGAGGAGGTCACCGACGAGATGTTGGAGGGGTGGCTGTCAAGCATTACGGGGAACAAGGACAACCCCCGAGGAGCTAGGAGGGTCATTCCACTCGACAGCTCATATGAGGTCGACCAGGTGCGTCTTTATGTTTCCGACTGAAATCTTTGTTTTCTGCATTGGTCTTCTCTTGAGCGAGTCGACTGACTTTCCATTTTGTCTGCTGTCTTTCAGGCGACCACTGAGATGTATTCGACGCCCAACGGGGCACAGGGGTCGACTGAGGAAGGAGAAGGGAGCGGAGGTGAGAGCGGGGACGACCAGGGCGAGTGGGAGTCAGACGGCGAAGGAGAGGGAGGCGATGACGTCTTCTCCAGCGAGGAGGAGGAGGAGGAGGCCGAACCTCCCCGCCCGGAAAGGCGATCCAAGCTCGCACACGACCCGGCGCAGGGACGTGGCCAGGCGACCGCCCCCGTCGGGCCATCGTTGAAACGCCCTCGGACTTCTTCTCCAACACCGACTGGGAAGGTCCCCAAGCAACCACGCACAACGCAATCCAAGCCGCCCAAGACTCTGCCTAAAATGAAGATATCTGTCCTTGTTATTTCCGGGTAACAAGTCTTGTCTTCTTTCGTCGATTGGAGGACGGATCCTCGGTCGACTCGTTATGCTTAACTGGCTGATTCTTCGAAACTTGCAGTGCTGCTACCTCCGAGGTCTCTGCAAAAGACGACGACCAAGAGATGGGGGACGCTGCTACCTCCAACCCCGGTACGATTATTGGCGTTCTGTTTTTGAGTTGGCTTGGTCGCTTCCTGCAATTCTGGTCGATTGAAAGTTCTTCTTGCAGCTCCTCCTCATGTTATCGACCTCCCGGATGATGATGACAACGAGCCGCTGAGGATGGGAAGGACCAAGAGGCCGTCGACTGACAGGGCTCCCCAGCCTGCTCCGGCGCCTGAGGCCGTGGCTCGGGACGGCGGTGATGTCCCTCGGGCTTCTGTGTCCTTCGCCAATCCCCTGTCGAGTGCGCAGCCCTCGGCATCGACTGCCAATCCGACTTCGCTCTTTGTCGCGTACTCTGTCCCTGGAGACGAAGTGGCCGCTGCGAAGGAGGCCATACACCAGGCAGGGGTCATGATGGAACAGGTGAAGAAGGCTCGGGAGGCCAGCCAGGCGGCTTACGACGCGAGTTCGGCGCTTCAGAGTAACGTCCAGGTCAGTTGACTTGATACTTGTTTGTTTGAAGAGTCTTTCTCCCTCTTTCTTTTTCTTTTTGAAGATCTTTGTATCTGTACCTGTACACCCACTGGGTGTGTTTTCTCTTTGGTCGAACCAGTGGGGGCACGCTGAGTGCACCCACTGGGTGTAGTCCCCGAGACTACGGTGGACTGCTGGCAGTCGACTGTAGTCTGTATATTGCGTTTGTGAATCTGTACTTCTTCACTCGGTTTGGTCTGGCCAGGTCAAGTGGTCTGTGTCCTGTCGACTGCGGGCAGTCGTTTTTTTTGGTTGAACCAGTGGGGGCACGCTGAGTGCACCCACTGGGTGTAGTCCCCGAGACTACTGTCGAATGTTTTTGATTCGGCTGTGGTCTTAGAAACGTCACCATTGTTCCTTAGTTACTCGGAAGCAACTTATCTCGAACGTCTGTCGGCTGGTTTTTCTTTTTGCAGAGATACTGCGAACTTGTCGCTCGTTATGCTGAATTGGAGAAACAGAAGATTCAACTGGACCTTGATCTAGAGCTGGCCAGGACGGAGTTGCAGAAGGTCAGGGAGGGCGCCGCAGGTAAAGCGACTTTGTCGACTGATTTTGTTTTTAGGCTTGGGCATTCCTTTGCTGTTTCCGATTCAATCGCCATTTCTTTGTAGGAGAATTGGAAAAAGCTTTGGCGAGGAAGGACCAGGACCTGGCTGTTGCCCGCAAGGCAGCTGACGACAAGACGGCTCTGGCCGAACAGAAGCTGGCTTCGGTCGACCAGTTGGAAAAAGAGAACACTAGGTTGCAGGCCGCTCTGACTGATGCCAACAAGCTGACTGCCAGTTGGAAGAAGAAGAACCTCCTCTTGGGCGAGGAGATGGAAGGCATCGCCCGTAGGAGGGACGACCTGGAGAGCTACCTGAGGAGCCTCGCTAAGAGGCTGTACATCAAACTTGAAGGTGCACGTCTAATTTTGACTGTTTTGTACTTTTGTGTCGACTCAATCTTGCGATCGTTGGCTTATCTTTAGGTCTTGTGTGCAGAATTCTGCCAGAACTTCGAAGAGGAGACCGGGCGGATCGAAACGGGTCTGGACCCAATCAATTCTCCGGTGAAAGACGATACTGCCATGAACCTGCTCCGGCTGGAATCTCGAATCGACGGCGCCGTGGATTACCTGGCTCGACTGAAGATTGCCGTGTCGCGGATCGACTCGACACTTTGGCCAGAGTCCGCGCTCCAGAACGATCTCGAGTCTCTTATGGCTCGACTTGACAAAATCCCCGATCGAGTGCAGGAGTGGAATAAGTCCTCTGCCCGGTGCGGCACTGATGTGACTCTATCCTTAGTCCGCGTCCACTGCAAGGAGGCGCGAGAAGAAAAGCTGGCCGCCATCCAAGTCGTCAATACCAAGAGGCACAGCTTCCAGGACTTCATGGAGACCTTCATCGCTGCAGCCACTCGCATTGCGGACGGAATCGACCTGGATGAGTTCGTCGCTCCTGCCAGCCCTCCTCTTGAGGAGTGAGAAAACTTTTATGCCTTCCCTTAAATTAGCCTCGGAATGCCGAGTGGACTTGTAATCGTTTAAATTCTGCCGAGCCGAGGGCTCGAGTACTTTGATTCGGGGCCCAGGCCCTTTTAAGCTTTATCCGAACTTAATTTTTGCTGAATGTCTTCGTGGTCTGGAACTATCGTGTGGGGCTTGATGGCCGACCCTCACCCTGTTGTTGTACATTGTATTTGTGGCGGAGCTCTCGGGAAAAGGTGGCAGTCGACCCACACCCTGTCGTTGCATATTGTATTTGTGGCGGAGCTCTCGGGAAAAGGTGGCTTTCGAACTTAGGCGAGTGTCTGACTGCGGCTAAGTCTCTTCGTGGAGAACTTAGGCGAGTGCTGAACTGCAGCTAAGCCCCCGAGTGGGAGGTTTGCTCTCCACTCGGTAGGGTTTTTCAAACTTAGGCGAGTGTCTGACTGCAGCTAAGTCTCTTCGTGAAGAACTTAGGCGAGTGCTGAACTGCAGCTAAGCCCCCGAGTGGGAGGTTCGCTCTCCACTCGATACGATTTTTCAAACTTAGGCGAGTGTCTGACTGCAGCTAAGTTTCTTCGTGGAGAACTTAGGCGAGTGCTGAACTGCAGCTAAGCCCCCGAGTGGGAGGTTTGCTCTCCACTCGGTAGGATTTTTCAAACTTAGGCGAGTGTCTGACTGCAGCTAAGTCTCTTCGTGGAGAACTTAGGCGAGTGCTGAACTGCAGCTAAGCCCCCGAGTGGGAGGTTTGCCCTCCACTCGGTAGGATTTTTCAAACTTAGGCGAGTGTCTGACTGCAGCTAAGTCTCTTCGTGGAGAACTTAGGCGAGCGCGGAACTGCAGCTAAGCCCCCGAGTGGGAGGTTTGCTCTCCACTCGGTAGGATTTTTCAAACTTAGGTGAGTGTCTGACTGCAGCTAAGCCTCTTCGTGGAGAACTTAGGCGAGTGCCGAACTGCAGCTAAGCCCCCGAGTGGGAGGTTTGCTCTCCACTCGGTAGGATTTTTCAAACTTAGGCGAGTGTCTGACTGCAGCTAAGTCTCTTCGTGGAGAACTTAGGCGAGTGCTGAACTACAGCTAAGCCCCCGAGTGGGAGGTTTGCTCTCCACTCGGTAGGATTTTTCAAACTTAGGCGAGTGTCTGACTGCAGCTAAGTCTCTTCGTGGAGAACTTAGGCGAGTGCTGAACTGCAGCTAAGCCTCCGAGTGGGAGGTTTGCTCTCCACTCGGTAGGATTTTTCAAACTTAGGCGAGTGTCTGACTGCAGCTAAGTCTCTTCGTGGAGAACTTAGGCGAGTGCTGAACTGCAGCTAAGCCCCCGAGTGGGAGGTTTGCTCTCCACTCGGTAGGATTTTTCAAACTTAGGCGAATCGGATTCGCAGCTAAGTCACCCACTAGGGGATTTCGGATACATACAACAGTGACAGCAATTATTGGAACACTCTTATTTCTGATAAAAATGAACTTCAGGAGTTTTTCTTATTACATCTGGTTTGAGAGCGGACTTAAGTGTAAAAGGGGCGGAGAAGCTCCGCGTTCCAAGCTCGGGGTTCGTCGATTTGTCGATCAACATTGTAAAGGTGATATGCTCCGTTGTGGAGGACTCTGGTGATGATGAAGGGGCCTTCCCAAGTGGGAGCGAGCTTGTGAGGTTTCTGTTGATCCACTCGGAGGACCAAATCTCCTTCTTGAAAGGCTCGACTCTTCACATTCCGGGCGTGGAATCGACGCAAGTCCTGCTGGTAAATGGTCGATCTGATCATTGCCATCTCCCTCTCTTCCTCCAAGAGGTCGACTACGTCTTGCCGGGCCTGCTCCGCTTCATCTTCGGTGTAAAGTTCAACTCGGGGCGCATTATGAAGGAGATCGCTTGGCAGGACAGCTTCGGCTCCATAAACCAGAAAGAACGGGGTCCTTCCAGTCGACCGGTTAGGGGTGGTCCTTAATCCCCATAGCACTGACGGAAGCTCATCGACCCAAGCGCCTGCCGCGTGCTTGAGATCGCGCATTAGCCGAGGTTTTAGCCCTTTGAGAATCAGACCATTTGCCCTCTCAGCCTGTCCATTCGACTGGGGGTGAGCGACTGAGGCGTAGTCGACTCGTGTGCCTTGAGAAGCGCAAAATGCCCTGAACTCGTCCGAATCAAAGTTTGACCCGTTATCAGTGATGATGCTGTGCGGGACTCCATATCTGAATGTCAATCCTCTGATGAAACTGATAGCGGTGCCAGCGTCAAGGCTCTTTATGGGCTTAGCTTCGATCCATTTGGTAAACTTGTCGACTGCCACAAGCACATGAGTGAACCCACTCCTGCCCGTTCTCAGGGGGCCAACCATGTCCAATCCCCAGACGGCAAAGGGCCAGACAAGCGGAATGGTTTTTAGGGCTGACACGGGCTTGTGTGACATGTTGGAGTAGAACTGGCAGCCCTCGCACCTGTCGACTATCTCTTTCGCCATCTCATTTGCCCTTGGCCAATAAAATCCAGCTCGGTATGCCTTGGCCACAATGGTCCGAGAGGACGCATGGTGACCGCAGGTCCTCGAGTGGATATCGTTGAGGATTATTTGACCCTCTTCTGGCGTTATGCATTTCTGGCCGACTCCGGTCGCACTTTCTCTGTACAGCTGTCCCCTTATGACTGTGAAGGCCTTAGATCGGCGGACGATCTGTCGAGCCTCCTCCTCGTCCTCCGGGAGTTCTTTCCTTAGGATATATGCAATGTATGGTATCGTCCAGTCAGGGGTGACTGCCAAGACTTCGATGATTAGGTCGACTACTGCAGGCACTTCAACTTCAGTCGGATCCGTGGCACTTTTCGGCTGCGGGGCTTCTTCTGTGAAAGGATCTTCTTGGACTGACGGCGAGTGAATGTGTTCCAAGAACACGTTGCTTGGAATGGCTTCTCTCTTGGAGCCTATCTTTGCCAAGTCGTCAGCTGCCTGGTTTTTCAGTCGGGGGATGTGGTGGAGTTCCAACCCCTCGAACTTCTTCTCTAGCTTCCGTACTGCATTGCAGTACCCAGTCATTGCCGGACTCCTGACGTCCCACTCCTTCATCACTTGATTAACCACCAGATCTGAGTCGCCATAGACCATGAGGCGACGGACGCCGAGCGAAATGGCCATGCGCAACCCATACAAAAGTGCTTCATACTCTGCCTCGTTATTGGAGGAATCGAAGTGAATCGGGAGAACGTATCTGAGCTTATCTCCTCGGGGGGAGACCAAAACTACCCCCGCGCCCGAACCATTCAGCATCTTGGATCCATCGAAGAACATAGTCCAGTGTTCCGAGTGAACTTGAGTCGAAAGTTGCTGTTCAATCCACTCGGCGATAAAATCCGCGATTACTTGGGACTTGATGGCTTTCTTTGCTTCAAACTTGATGTCTAAAGGAAGGAGTTCAATCGCCCACTTGGCCACTCGACCAGTTGCATCTCTGTTATGCAGGATCTCCGATAATGGGGCGTCGCTGACGACTGTAATGGAGTGGTCAGAGAAATAATGTGCAACTTTCTTCGTGGTCATGTAAATCCCATATACAAGCTTCTGGTAGTGGGGGTATCTTTGTTTTGAAGGGGTCAAAACTTCAGACACATAATAAACAGGGCGTTGAACTTTGAAGGCCTTCCCTTCCTCTTCCCGCTCGACCGTAAGTACTGTACTGACAACTTGTCCCGTGGCTGCAATGTAAAGCAGCAGAGGCTCTTTGCTGATTGGAGCAGCTAGCACCGGCTGGGTGGAGAGCAGAGCTTTGAGCTCTGCAAACGCTGCATCAGCTTCTGGAGTCCACTCGAACTTGTCAGACTTTTTCATCAGTCGGTAAAGAGGCAACGCTTTTTCACCGAGTCGAGAAATGAATCGACTTAAGGCGGCCAAGCAGCCTGTAAGTTTTTGGACATCATGCACACGTACAGGACGCTTCATCCGGAGTATGGTGCCAATTTTTTCAGGATTGGCGTCGATTCCCCGTTCGGAAACGAGAAAACCGAGCAGCTTGCCACCTGGAACTCCGAAAGTGCACTTTGACGGATTGAGCTTGATATCGTACCTCCTGAGGTTGGCGAAGGTTTCAGCAAGGTCAGCCCGCAGGTCGGAACCTTTCCGGGACTTGACTACGATATCGTCCATGTACGCCTCCACATTCCGACTGATTTGAGTGAGTAAACACTTCTGGCTCATTCTCATGAATGTGGCTCTGGCGTTCTTGAGGCCGAATGGCATGGTGACGTAACAGAAGCATCCGAATGGAGTGATGAAAGCTGTTTTGATTTCGTCGGGCCCATACAGACGGATCTGATGGTACCCGGGGTAGGCATCTAGAAAAGACAATCTCTCGCATCCCGCAGTTGAGTCGACAATTTGGTCGATGCGAGGGAGAGGAAAATGATCTTTCGGGCAGGCCCGATTGATATGCTTGAAATCAATGCACATGCGAAGTGACTTGTCCTTCTTGGGGACCATGACAACATTGGCGAGCCACTCGGAGTGGTAGATCTCTCGAATGAACTCAGCTGCTAAGAGCCAAGCCACTTCCTCGCCGATGGCTTGTTTTTTCTGGACGGCGGACCGCCGTAGATGTTCCTTCACGGGTTTGAACTTTGAGTCGACTCGCAGGCGGTGCTCAGCCAGCCCCCTGGGAACTCCAGGCATGTCAGAGCGTTTCCATGCGAAGATGTCCCAGTTCTCACGGAGGAGCTGGATGAGCGCTTCTTCCTATTTGGAGTCGAGCGTCGTTGAGATGTGAGTCGGAGCTGCGTCGGGGTCAGTCGGGTGAATGTGGACTGTCTTTGTTTCGCCAGCCGACTGAAAAGCTGACTCGGAGGCAGGCTTCTTAGCCCGCAACAATTCACTCGGGTCGGCAGTCTTTTGGTACTCTTTCAGCTCGACTACTGCCATCTGAGCGTCGGCGATCTTTGATCCCTCCTGGAAACATTCTTCTGCTTTCTTCCGGTTGCCCATAACAGTGATCACACCTTTGGGGCCAGGCATCTTTAATTTAAGATACACGTAGCATGGTCGAGCCATGAAGCGTGCGTAAGCTGGCCTGCCCAAGATGGCGTGATAAGCACTCTGGAAGTCCACAACTTCAAACGTTAACTTTTCCTTGCGGTAATTCTTTGAATCACCGAAAACCACATCAAGAGCAATCTGGCCGAGTGACTCGGCTTTCTTCCCAGGAATGACTC
This sequence comes from Triticum monococcum, assembly GCA_034509565.1. Classification (NCBI taxonomy): domain Eukaryota; kingdom Viridiplantae; phylum Streptophyta; class Magnoliopsida; order Poales; family Poaceae; genus Triticum; species Triticum monococcum. The sequence continues at coordinate 697,353,011 of CM067845.1, forward strand.
CGTGGAAGCTCATGTTACTGGTGCTGAGTCTGGACATCGGAATGCCCATTCCTTTCAAGGTTTCAGCGTACAGTATGTTCAGGCCACTGCCGCCGTCCATCAGGACTTTGGTCAGTCGAGTGCCTTCGACAACTGGGTCGACCACCAAAGCTTGCCTCCCAGGGGTGGCAATGTGCGTTGGGTGATCGGACTGGTCGAACGTGATGGCCGTCTGAGACCACTTCAGGTAACTGGGAGTCGCCGGGGCAACCATGCTGACCTCACGGTTAATGATTTTCAGTCGACTTTTGCTTTCGAGATCAGCAAAAATCATCAAGGTGGAATTGACTTGGGGGTATCCATCGTCACTATCTTCCTTGTCTTCAACTCTGTCTGGCTCTTTTTCCTTATCCTTGGGCTGCTTGCCCTGGAACTGCTGAATCAGAAGCCGACACTGTCGAGTGGTATGCTTTGGGAAAATAAAATTTCCTTCTTCATCTTTCTTGGTATGGATGTGACACGGCAGGTCCAGAACATCATTCCCATCCTGATCTTTAACCTTCTTGGGCTTCCATGTGCCCTTGGGCTTTCCCTTGAAATTTCCCTGGGCCACAGCCAGGGCCTCCCCCGGGGCGGCTGGCTCGGCCTTCCGCTTCTGCTTCCGACTGGAGTTTCCTCCGGTTTCTTGGGCGACCGACTTAAGTTTGCCGCTTCGGAGTCGGTCCTCGTCTTCTCCATTAGCGTACTTGGTGGCAATCTCCATCATCCGATTAAGGGACATCTCTCCGGTCCGGCCAAATTTCAGATTCAACTCCCTGTACTTGACGCCTTCCTTGAAAGCGCAAACTGCTTGATGGTCTGGCACGTTCTCGACCGAGTGGTGCAGTGTGATCCACCTCTGGATATATTCTCTCAGAGTTTCGTTCGGCTTCTGTACGCAAGACCGCAGCTCCGTAAGGCCTGCAGGGCGCTTGCATGTCCCTTCGAAGGTTGTAATAAACACTCGGGAGAGATCCTCCCAAGTGTAAATGCTGCTGGGCGCCAGCTGATTCAGCCACGCCCTAGCTGAGCCTTCCAACATGAAGGGTAAATGCTTCATGGCCACCTCATCGTTGCCGCCGCCGATCTGCACAGCCACTCGGTAATCCTCGAGCCACGTGTCAGGCTTGGACTCGCCGGTGAACTTGCTGATTCCAGTCACCAGCCGGAAGTTGGGAGGGATCACCGCAGCTCTGATGGCCCGACTGAAACACTCAGGCCCCGAGGCGTGTGTCCTGCTGCCGGTGGGCGTATCTCTGTTGTGGCCCTCTCGATGAGCCCTGTTCCTGTCCACCAGACATTGAATGAGGATGGATCTCGCGTCAAAGCCTGGGTCTCTGGGGTCGACTGGGATCCTCTGCCCAGTGTTATGGGGGCGCCTGTCGTCTCGACGCCGAGGTGCATATGATCCACTCCGCGGAGGAGGGGACGGCACCCGACACCCATCATCACGGTCGGGTCGGTGATCATATTGTTCGTTCCTCCTATACTGATCGTGCCGGTCTCCACGCCCCTCACGCCTCGGGGGCGATCTCGGGCTGTGAGCCGACTGGACGGTCTCCGTTGCGACAGATCGACTGTGGATCCTGTCCCGCGACTGAGAGACGGCGGAATTCTGATTTCCCGCCGCTCGGAGCAATGCTCTGATCTGCAGCAATCCTCTGTCGGCCTCCGACTGGGAGGGCTGGATTGACTCCGCTATGCGGGCCGCGGCAGCCAGGTTCTGAACCGGAGTTCGGTACACCTACGGTCGCGGGAAGAGCTGCCGTCGACTGGGTTCGGGTGCCTGCTGGCGTCGACTAGACTCGGGAGCCTGCTGGCGTCGACTGGACTCGGGAGCCCGCTGACGCGCCCGCTCGTCGAGAGCTCGCTGTAGATTCTCCAGTCGAGTGCGCTCGGCTAGATTAGCCAAGCGCGCGTCCTCCAAGGCCCGGGCCTCGGGGGTTTCTCCAACAATAGGTGTGTAGAGCGCGTCCATGTTCCGGCGACGAAGCTCCTCCCGTTGCAATGACGTAAGAGGCTCGGGGAGGTATTCGTCGTGAGGGCGCGACGGATCGCCCCTGTCGGCACCATCATCAGCGCGGTGGAATCCAGGGGGACTGCGTGTCCCCTCGACCGCCAGAACCTCCGCCAAGGGGTCGCTGCTGTCACACTCGGAAGCGGTCTCCGTGGAGCCAGTCGACAGATCGAACAGGCCGCAGAGGGATTCGTCGGGCTCGATTGCAGCGACTTGCGGGGTCGCCGACTGGCGGGCCACGGCGTGCTTCATCCACCGCTGGAGCCTCGACCGACCCGAGCGCTTGCGCTGGCGGGAGACAGGACGGGGAGATGGCACGGGAGTCGACCGATATGGGGTCGACGGCTGCCTCAGGAGGACGCCACGGACGCACGCGCGGAAGTGCGTCGCACCGCGGACGGGGAGCGCGTCGACGTCAAGCGGCGCCTCCTGGAGCCAGGCGGAGTCGTCGGCGATGAAAGCGAGTCCGCCGAGACGGATCTCGCGGCCCTCCGCCAAAGCTCCGCAGGAAAACATGATCAAGTGGATCGGAAAAATCGCAACTTCTCCAATTAGGCGCTAAGACTAATGCCCCACGGTGGGCGCCAACTGTCGTGGTTCTAAGTCTGACAGTGAGGTAGGGGGTGTGTATGAAGAGGCTAGACCTTAGCTATTGGGAAGTTGTAAGCACGCAAGGTTTACGAGTTCAGGCCCTTCTCTGAGGAAGTAACATCCCTACATCTCGGTGCCCGGAGGCGGTCGATTGGATTATGCGTGAGTAAAATGACAGGGGTGCGAACCCTTGATACTGAGGAGGGGGGTGGCTTATATAGAGTTCGTCAGCCCTCCCCTGCCCTCAGTAATGCAGGGTTTAAGGTACATTTAAGGTGAGCGTTACTGATAACGTCCCTAATAAAGCGTCATAATAATCATAAAGACTACTTAATAGCCGACCGTTTGCCTGCGGAGTGACTTGAGGTCTTCTGGCAGTCGAGTGGTTGGCTTCTTGGTCGAGTGACAGCTTCTTGGTCGAGTGTCTTCAACCCGTCGAGTGGGATATCTTCAAGTCGTCTGAAAGGTGACTTCCTCTAAGGATGTCCTATGGTAGGCTCTTTAGGACGGGTCCGTGTCCCTACCGTAGGTACATGACTTCATCACAGCCCAAGGTGGCCGCGCGCCTCCCCCCCTCCCCTAGTCCTATTAGGACTAGGAGAGGTGGCCGCCCCCCCTTTCTCTCTTTCCCCCTTGGGGAATCCTAGTCCAACTAGGATTGGGGGGGGGGGGGGGGTCCTACTCCCGGTAGGAGTAGGACTCCTCCTGGCCGGCGGCCCCCTCCCCCTTGGCTCCTTTATATACGGAGGCAGGGGGCACCTCTAGACACACAAGTTGATCATTGAGATCGTTCCTTAGCCGTGTGCGGTGCCCCCTGCCACCATATTCCACCTCGATCATATCGTTGTAGTGCTTAGGCGAAGCCCTGCGTCGGTAGAACATCAAGATCGTCATCACGCCGTCGTGCTGGCGGAACTCCTCCCGGAAGCTTTGCTGGATCGGAGCCCGGGGATCGTCATCGAGCTGTACGTGTGCTAAGAACTCGGAGGTGCCGGAGTAACGGTGCTTGGATCGGTCGGATCGGGAAGAAGACGTACGACTACTTCCTCTACGTTGTGTCAACGCTTCCGTTGCGATCTACAAGGGTACGTAGATCATACTCTCCTCTCGTTGCTGTGCATCATCATGATCTTGCGTGTGCGTAGGATTTTTTTTTGAAATTACTATGTTCCCCAACATTTTTGATACCACACTAGTGTCAAAAATACTCTTATATTATGGGACAGAAGGAGTAGTTTTTCATGTGCAAACGCATACCATTATGAGTTCTATTTTGACAAAGTAAGTTTTGAATTTGACCCGATAGACTGGCTGATGTAGTTAGAAGTAGGTTGGACTGGGTGTACCAAGTGGACTGGGTATTACCTTTGAAGGTCTCATCTTGGTTTGTACTCGACTACTTACACATATCCTTTTCCTTAGTTTCTCTTTATGCGCACAATTATCTTCTTCACCCCCATCTCCCAAGCCATGGACGACCATACCTTCTCCAACAGATCCTTATCGCCGCTCCTTCGGTGAGCTCCCAACGCACTCCAACCTCCATCGCGAACTCCTCCATCCTTCTTTTGTTGCAGGCGCTATTTGGAGTCTGCATGCGGCACTGACCGGTGCTTCGCGAGCAATATCGGATGGGGGACCGCCTAGGTGCAATGACTGCAACTAGCTTGTGTCACTGCTGCTACTACGAATCCACGTGGAGTTGGAACAAGCACGCCGAGCTGCTACAATCAATGCACATTGTGTTGCAACTTGCACACAACGACATTGGGATCGACACATCATGTTTCTACGCTCAGTGTGTGGCGACGACGCCCACTGTCGGTCGGCTGCTACAACTGTGGATGTCAACGGCTGTAACCGGCGACGACAAATGATACATCCATCCACGGCGATGCTCTCACCGGTGCACGGACGGCGCCCCGAGAGGTGTTGGAACCGGTAGGGGGATTGCTGGAACCGCAGTCCCCGAATGCTACCATGACAAACTCTCGGAAGCTGCATCCATGGCCACCAAATGTTGCATCCACGCCCACCAAATGCTGTAACTGGCGTAGACGAGTGCTGGCAACCCACGACGTTACAGCTGCAACCGTCGATGTGCTATGAAGGGGGTCCAAGACGGTGTCGCGGCGGACAACCACCGGGAATGCTTGCAATCATGACGCTGGAGGCACTACTATGTTGCACTACCAACTTGGGGGCGCGACAAATTTTTGCCGGAGTTTAGATAGGCGCGACATGCACGGGATGAACAGGGGTGGAATAAAACATCAAATGAGGGTGTGTGACGGTTACGGATGAGGGCATTCAACGAGCAATGAACGACCGGACGAATATTGGGCGGGCAGACCGGCGGCTAGCAGTGCCCTTTAGCAATTGTGAAGAAATAATAATAGTCGGCCGTGTTGCTGCAAAATGCAAACTATTGACCGATCAAACCAGAACATTATTAAGCCTGTCACACAAGACATGAGCTACGCCTGTACTCGTACCTTCGGACACAAGGAAGCGAGTTGCAATTGTCAACCCTCGACGTTATTCTCGTAGCATCGTTCGTTTTCAAGTCCGCAGCCAGGGTGCGACAAACCAACGACGGAACCAGATGCCACAAGCAGCGCTGAAATGGTACTACTAAAAGAATTTCTAGAGGCAAAAGAAACGTCCCAGCTACTAGTCAAAACCAGATTCCTTCGTCGGCGTGTTACGACTCACGGCGTGATACGTGTCACGTGGTGGGAAACTCGAATTTCACGAGCGAGCGGCACGGCAGTCGGCACGAGGAGTGGACCCGCCGCACCAGAGACACCAGTCGCACCCCGGCGAATATTCCGCTTCCCCGAGGGCAGGGGCAGTTTCGTCCGGCCGTCCACGCGGGCTAACCAACCCGCCGCTAGTGCGGGGCACTCCGGTCCTTTCCGCGCCCCGCCCCGCCCGTCCCTTTTCGCTTTTTGTTTCGCAGTACGCGCTCTCTCTTTCCCCCTCCCTCTCTGCCTTCATTGTCCCCCTCCGCCGCGAGCTTCCAGAAACAAACCACGGAAAGGGGCAGGAGGAGGAGGAAGCAAAGCTCTGGATCGATCGATCTCCGCCCTCGGCATGGCGCGCGTCCTCCCTCTCGACATTGAGCCCGGGGAGACGGCCAGGTAGCACTCTCCGCTCTCCAGCCGCCGCGGTTTCGGCTGCTTTTATTGAATTTTTCCTGCTCGGATTTTCAATTTTGGGCGAGCGATTCCGGCGACAGGTTCGTCTTCTCTAGGCGTTAGCGCTTAGGTGGTAGTTAGGCCGCGGCCAAATTCCCGTTCGGAGGTTTGTCAATCTGTTATTCTCTTGTTACTAGCAGCTCCTCGAATATATAGGTCTAGGCACGCCAAATCGCGGCTTACTTTGCTAGCTAGCACCACCTCGAGGCCGCGTGCCTTCTAGGCGGACGGGAGCGGAGTGATCTTGCGCCTGGTGCCCCGAGCTTTGTTATTCTTTGGTTATTATTATTACTCCCATCGACCTTTGTTACCAAGTTTGTTGGAAGAAAAATGATAATAAAATAGGAAGTAGTAGTACTGAGATTTTTGTGTGGTTCTCTGTTGTCTCTGGCAGACTGGCCCCCATCCCACCTGCTCTGCTCCTGCAGCTTGCCATCCACCCCTGTCTGTCTGGGCGGTGGCTCCGGGATGGGGATCATTTCACGCTGCCGCTTACCCACCATTGATTAGAGTTGTGGGGCATGGGATTGCTACCTGTTACTACCAGCCTAACCCCGTGCACCAGCTATGTTTCGATATGACCCATGCATTCGGAATTTAGGAGGAATGACAGCAAAGAGGAGCGATCCTTTTCAGATTCTTAGTACCTAACGATGTTGCACTTGCTTTATGCTATCCTTTTCCTCATTCTCGGCTGTCTGTTGAAAGTTTCGGGAAATCTCGGTTTCCTTAAAAAGATTACATCTCATAGGCATTGTAAATTTGCAATTTTAGCAAACATGTGTCTGCAGCTCTTAGTTTGATATGTGGGGTGAACTTGGGATTTTGGATGAAAATGGTTGGATCTTGGTCCAAGGGCTTAAAAAGGTGACTGAGATTCTAGCATAATTCAGGCAACTTATGAGCATGTTACATTCTGATATTGGCTTCAGATTATATGATCTTATTTTCCTTTCGGTTGTTGGTTGGATTCCCTGTGCCCGGGTACCATGGTTTTGAAGATAACATGTGTCTCATGAGCCTATGAGTCATTTAGGAATACTAGTAGCACAGATCTCCATTCCTACTTGGACTAGGATATGAGTCACATTACTCTTAAGTTTTGCTTTGAGAAGGATCTAATGATGTATCCAATTTGGGAATCTTACTTACATTAGCATGTTACATCCAATGCTACTTTCAATATCATGATTGAGCAACCGTTTGCTACACTACGCCATGCCAGCTAAACCAGTGCATTTGAGTGTGAGTTCAGTTATGTGTGTAAATTAGCTCTCACGGATTACTGTTTTAAGGAAAAAAACAAGGAGTTGGGCCTGTGCAACTCTAATTTAGATAAGGATCGTCACATGTCAACCTTAACCCTACAACTATGGCACAAATTAATAAGATTTTTTCGTGTGCTGTATCAGTACCTTTATTTCCTAATATTTCTTGGCTTGTACACAGAGCTGGTGAGACGGTCGCAAGCATGCCAAGTTCTTCAGCTGTGGCATCAAACATAAAGGACGACGAATATGCGAGGCTGGTGACACCAGCTCAACATGCAACAGCTGACAACAACACAGAAATTCCTGAGCAACCAAAGTCAAGACACTTCATTTGGTGGATGAAAGTTTTGCTTGGCTGCTTCCTTCTTATATTAGCATCTTATATCTTCGTGAAATTTGGAGTCCCCTTTGCCTTTCAGAAGGTGAGGCGCTGATACTTTCTGTGCAAAAGGAAATCTCTTGGGAGGGTAATTTTAGGCATATGCCACTGGGATGTCAGTAGACTTTCATTCTTCTAGTTACCTTTCACTGAATTTCACAAAATGCCTTTCAAAACCAACTGATGTTGGCTTGTTGGTTGGCTCTTCAGTAGTAATTGCCATTTTGGGCTGCGATCTTTTGCTTAGTCAGTCTTGGTCCATTTTATTTTCTTACTATAATCAGGAACTTTGAGGTGCCATGCATATATAATTTCGATGGGACAATCACAAAGCTTGATGCCATTATCACACCGCTCATTTAAATTTTTTGGTTGTCCTTTACTATACTCGAACCATCACCAGTGATGCATTCAACTTAATACTTTTGGTCTTTGTTGAACATGTCTGTTATATGTTTCCTTTTGTCACATATGCGTAGGTCTCAAGCGTATGCTCAGGGTTCAGCTTGTAATGGTTAGGAATTACTGTTAGACTAGTACATTTACATTGACATGAATATTCTGGTTGGGTCATATAACTAGAATGCTATTTGCTTAGTGAGTGCATATGTGGCATACTGAACTTTGAGGGATATTTTGTATTATGAAATTATCAATTGTGTCATGTTTCTGAGCTATGTTGTGCATGTATACTTTTTTGATCTTATTCCCTTTTTTATGAGACATTTTGAGTTGAGTTGTTGAAACAGAACATCTACGGCAATATTCATGTATATTCTTCTGTTTGTTGCAGATTCTGTTGCCAATCATGCAATGGGAAGCAAGCGCCTTTGGCCGTCCAGTATTGGCTCTTGTCCTCGTCGCATCTTTGGCTCTCCTCCCACTCGTCTTAGTCCCTTCTGGACCTTCTATGTGGTTAGCGGGAATGATCTTCGGTTATGGCTGGGGTTTCTTGATTATTATGGCTGGGACTACTCTTGGCATGGTTGCATCATATTGGATCGGCTCATTGTTCCGCGAACGTCTACATGTAAAATTTCAGACTTGCATCTTTTCACTAAGGAGCTATACCTTAATGTTCTTCTTCTGATCTGTTTTGTTCCCTTTTAAATGCAGGCATGGTTAAAGAGATGGCCTCAGCAGATAGCTCTAATACAGCTTGCTGGCGAAGGGAACTGGTTCCAGCAGTTTCGAGTTGTCGCACTATTCAGAATCTCACCATTTCCATATACAATTTTTAACTATGCCGTAACCGTGACAGAAATCAAGTTCAATCCTTACCTATGTGGTTCAGTTGCTGGAATGGTACCTGAGGCATTCATCTATATCTATAGGTATACACAGATATTCACATTACAGCTAATGATTTGGTCAATTGAGTATCATTTTGTCATAGACTATTGAGGCCATCTAGGTTTATATCTGCCCCCCTAATGTGCATCTGTCATCTGATTAATGCCCTTAACAAATAGTACATGGATTGGCGACTGATTATTTTCTAATAGAGTTCAACAATGGAGCATTATTTGTTAGACAAGCGTCATAATCTATACATTTGTGCTCTTGATAAGTTGGAAAAAACTATTCTTTTTCTTCTAGACTGTAGCAATATTGATAAGGGTGGTGAATTGTAACTAACCCAAACAGAGAGAAGCTTGTCTTTTCAGGGTTGTGAGTGCACCAATCTGATTTCCAGAAGTCCATTAATCTGTCTGCGTATATGCAAGTAAAATTATAACAAAAAGGTTAACTATGAAGAAATTGTTCTCTATGCCAAATCTGAAACAAGTCCCAAATACTAGTTTTTTTATCAGTTAGCTGTCAAAGATAGAGAAGTTTGATTGCACACACTTTCTAGGCATCATGCATTTTGGATTGAGCTAGCCCTACCTGAATATATTACTCAAGTTCGGTATCCAGATGCAAAGAGGAGCTTGTCTTTGTAGGAGTTGCTGAGTGCACTCACATCTGGGTTTCCAGAAGTATTGTTGAGTTACTAATCTTGCTAATGCTTATGCAGTGGACGGCTAATACGCACGTTGGCTGATGTGAAGTATGGCAAGTATAAGATGACGCCGGTGGAGCTAACGTACAACATAATCTCGTTCGTGGTTGCCGTTATCCTCACTATCGCCTTTACAGTTTACGCCAAGAAGGCGCTAAGCCACATAAAAAGCTCAGATGATACTTGCGCAGAGGACCAACCTGGGGTGACTGCGCTCAAGAATGGCCACCAGGAGTGTTCCCATGCACATCATGTAGCTTTAGATGTCGTGTGATGATGTCTGTATTCATCGGGAGTGGATTAACGTGAAATGAGGTGGTGTTAGCTGATCATCGTTTTCTCCGTCAGAGGAGATGAGGTAGGCTCTGACAGCAGGTGGATGCACCTGTCTAACTAGATATATGCCCAGCTAATATGGTTATACTACTACGTTATTAGTTTCATGTAGTTATAATCACCAGAACATGTGACTCGATTTGCCTGTTGTTGGCGGGAGATTTGTTCTGGCTGTTGATGGACTGGAAATTTGGCCTTCTCTTGAGGTGCATATATTTGCTTAGATGTTTCGGATGGCAGTGCATCCAGTTTTGCCACAGCGCTGTTTCAGACTATCAAGATTCAGGAGGTCAGAAGCCCTCTGAATATAATAAACCAGGGCAGATTTTCTTTTTCAAGCTACTAGTAAATTGTACGTGCTTTGCACGTCATTTAAATGTATATAAAAAGCATGGGAAAATACATTTGAATATGTATTTCCTTTCCTAGAATTGTTTTGGACAAGATCCAACTTGGTTCTTACCTCTCTAGAATCCAGATTGTTCTAGTCCCTTTTTATTAGAGTATCAGATAAGCATGTCGATAGATGCTTCTAGAACACATGGGATGGTAGAGTTGGGGGTTCAATTAGAAGGCCACATGGCAGAATCCTATGAGTTGAAAACTTTATCCAACGAATGATAATGCTCGGATTTGCCATTTCTTGACCGTTGGATCGGCATATCCAACGATTAATATGTGGAGCTATTGGCACACTATATAGTGGTATAGATATAGAATAGCCTCACCATCGCCAGGTGGAGCGACCTCCGTTAGGGTCTCTTGCTGGTTCTTGGCGCACCCTGAACACCGACCGTGGAGGCTGCCGTCGGAGCCACGGACCTTACGGCATGGTAACCCGAAAATAATCTGCCGTCTCTTCTCTTTACCATGCGATAGGTCAGCGAAGCGTGAGCGGGCGCTCTGAAGTAAAGGCCAAACACTTCGGCCTAAGGGGAATGAGCAACAAAATGACAAGATGAGGTGCCCCGGGCACCCCCATATAGAAAGAAGGGTCGAAGGTTTTGGGCCTGTAGCTTTCCCCGCCCCCCCCCCCTCGTCGAGTGGTGCTTGTTTGGGGGGTGTGCCACCAGAAAGCGGGCTTGAAGCTCTCGCCTTACCAACGAGCCGTGGCAAGGTGATCAGGGTCCTCTCCCTGGTCCTATCGAACCAGTGACTTCTCTCCTGGGATTGAATATGTTTTGCCTTTCCCCGATGGTTCCGCATTCCTATGTGGGTAGGATTCGCCAGGGATGAGCGGCTTATTTAGCCTATGCGAAGCGCGAAGCATAAGAGAAGAGTGTAGCGAAGCGAGTGTAATACTTGTAGCGAATATAAGTAGTGTCAAAGCCTACACTGGCTTAGCTCTGCAGATGTTTTCAGGACGAAGACGGTGATACGATACCATCTGTCCGTGGACTGGCCATTTTTATAACAACTATCGTGCAAAACACGACTAGATTTCACGTAAACATGACATATTTCATTACAAATACATGAAAGCGGTTCTGGGCGGGCTAATCTAAATGATCGCCGACGCCCAGTCCTCGTTTCAGGCCATGAACCAAGAGAATGGAAGCTTCGCCTTTTCCAGCTCCGCCTTCGGAGCCTTGGAAAGTGAAGCTGTCCGCCTCAACGTCGCCGCCAAGCGATTAATTGGCCGTTGTTGCTGAGCCCACCATGCTAGCATCGACGGATGGGGAGGAGCGATGGCCTTCTTGGGACCTGAGTAGCGGTGACCTACCATGCATTACTCTTCCTCGCTGCCGGCGGCGCCTGCGGACGTGTCGGCTTCTTCGTGGTCGTGGCACCGAGGTGCGGCCTCCTCGTTGTCGGTGTCGTAGAACAATGCCTCATCCGCGTCGTCCTCTCGCTCCTTGCCGACGGCCGCCACCTCCGCCACCTGTCGGTACCGCCAGCGGGCGAGGCGGATCTCGTGGGCGGAGCGGTAGGACTCAAGCAGCGCCTCCTGCTCCATCAGGTCCGCATTCGGCGCGACCGCCTTGCCGGCGGCGACCTGCTCCTCCGCCTACAGATGCTTCTAGAGGAGGTCGTGGTTGTAGTTGGCGTCGGCCTGCGCCTCTCGGAACTGCTCCTCCCGCACCATGTCCATACAATGGGCACGGGCCTCGCCGATGGTCAGGGTGCAATGCATCAGCGAGGGTGTCGCGGAGGAAGAAGTGGGTGGCGCTGGCTCGTCGTCGAAGGTGTCCTCCTTTTGCATGTCCTCTGGCTGCCTGCCGGCCTGCCAGTCGGTAGCAATGGCGGCCATGGCTGACTTCTGCTCCGACGTCAGCCTGTCCCAGAGAGCTCTGGCCGCGGAGGGATCTATGGCGGGGAGTGGTGTGGAGAGGGATGTCTGTGGCTATGACCGGGGCAGCGATTTATATAGCATCGGTGGGCGGTAGACAAACGGAGGGGTGGCACGGGAGGAGACGCCTCTGCAATGGCGTGCCATCAATGCGGGTGGCAGACCGGTGATGGGCGGTCATCGTGTCGTTTGAACGCGCGACAGTCGCCTGCATCGGGAAGCGCCGCGGCCAGCGCGCCGCTTCAATGCCGGCGCCAGTGAGCGGTTGCGTCCGCTCTGGGCGGGCATGAATGCGGGCGCTAACGCTCTAGAGCAGCGCTGACCGAAAGCGCGCAGGAGGGGTGAGGGGTTTTGGTGGGCCAGGCCGGTCAGAAACGGGCTTGAGATCGGTAGAGACTCTTGTAAACCTCCCCCACTTTCGTGTCCGGTTTGCGGGAGAAATCGCGTCTGGACCACTCCGCAGACTGATACAAGGCCACGTTGGATGGCTTCTGCGGTCCGGACAACCCGATCCTGATAGTTGAGGGAGGTTTATGGGTCCGCGAGATGCCCTTAGTCCCGCCCTAAGAGTACACAAGACAACGATCAAGATATGCATGTGAAAAAGGAAACGAACACTTGCTAGAGAAATTGAAAACTTACGGGACCCTGCCAGGAGAGCTCTTCATTTCCTCGGCGATGGCGGCACGTCCACCAGGATGAGGATCATAGAAGGGCTCCGGCCCCCCATGGGCTCGCGAAACTTTGGCACCCCCAACGACAATGCACCCGTTGTGCCAGGACCAGTGGAGCTCACCTCAACACTGCTCCCTGGCCTGTTCAATCTCTCCTTTGTCTCTGGTGACCTCCTCCAGCAAGGCTGCCTCATCGACCTCGCCAACGGTACTTGCGGCAGCCTCGCCCTATCCTCGAGAGGAGGGGTAACATCGTCAACAAGGGCAGCCTCGTTGTTCGGTTGTCCCTTTCCCTCTATGGAGGTCGCAACGACCATGCCTTTCTTCTTTGGAGAAGCCTTGCCCGCCTTCGGGACCTCCAATGGCGTGGGCTCCAGTAGCCACAACATGACTGGGTCGAGCTCCTGGCCCGGAAGCGAGGGCTTCGATCAAAAAGCGGCAAAATCTGCGAAGCACTGCGAGACAGAGAAAGGGTTCAGAAGACGAAGTTTGGCATTCACGCCCAAAAGAGAGCGACGAAGAAGAAGCGTACCTCTCTTGGGGGTAGCGTCATGGTAGAAGGGCTCCACCTTGACCTCCATGGAAACCGCGTCGGCATCCAGCCCGGCCAGAAGACTAATCCAATGTGGACCTCCTCCTCCTAGAGCTCATGAGGGGAAACCCGCATGGGATCCTCTCGCCCCTTGTACGAATACATCAGCGCCTCTAGGGCTCACACAAGGAGGACACGGCGTTGCACCAAGGTCCTCAAGATGTGGATCCCTTCCAAGCCGTCGGTCTTCAGTCACGTTGTTGCATCAACAAGCAACCGAGTGTCTTTAGAAAGGACGTCAAGGGAATCCCAGGAGCGAAGTCGCCCTGTAGCTCCATCGACGAAGGCCGGCAGGCTACTACTGAGGCTGGAGGCATAAAGCTAGTTCTGGTGCCACGCTCGCAGAGACTTGGGAGATGGCACAAGCAAGAATTTGGAGGACGGTCGTAGCTGAAGGCTCAACCCTCCGAGGGCACGAATGGCCTTTCCATGCCATTCATCTACACCAGAATGCAGAAGATGGTGGAATAATTCAAAGCAAGGAGCTGTCCCAAGATAGCACTCACAGAAGGTAATGAAGTTGGCAACATGGAGAATTCCAGTTGGCGTCAAGTGATGAAGCTAACAATCAAAGAAAAATAGCAGTCCCGGAATGAATTTGAGTAGGGGAAAGCAAGCCCGCGACCGAAAAAATCTTGGTGGAGCCGGCGTACGTTGGATGGACTTCTCCCTTTGCAGGTATCTGATATGCCAAGTTCTCCGGAAACGACCCCCTGTCTTTAGCCTTCTATCCTCCACCTCTGAGGCGGCTGAGGGAAACCACTTGCCGGTGGTCTTGTTGGCCTTCTTCTTTTTCGTTGGCGTCCCTCTCCCACTTCCACTCGGTGGCCCGGGTCGCCTAAATAGAGCTTTTCCTATGGCCTCGAGACACACCGGCCTTCGGCTTCATCATCCCCTCAAGCTCGAGGGAGGAATCCAGGGGCGCAAAGATCACGTATGTAGCATTGATGAAGGTGGAGATCAAGGAGCTGAACGGAGACGTGAGGAGGAAGAATAAAAGGAAGGCAAAATGAGGGATTTATGACTCTTTTTCCTCCTCTTTATAGTTACGGCGGTAAGCACCGAACGATTGGGTTTAATGGTGCAACACACGTCCCACTACTCCTGCTGTTGGCATTTCTCGTGACGTGGGTGTGAAACTCCATGCGCCCTCATCATGACAGAAGAGAACCAATGGTCCACTAACCAGTTTGACAAGAATCGACAAGGCAGAGGCACGACTCTTTGGTCCGCATAGAGCAGGGCTCCGGTTCCCTGCGAGTTCCATCTAGAAGCACCACCCGTGACACGAATACTCCCAAATCCTTGCTGCAGGCCATCCACCATACGGCTTTTGAAGCGCCATGCTTCCCAAGGGACATCTTTTAAAGACCAAGCACTGCGAAGAAAATAGCTCGCTGACGATCTCAAAGAACAACTTTTGTGACCTTTGATGCATTCTGGTGCTACTAACAGTGTCATACACTGAGTGTGGCTCACCGTCAAGGAGCTCGGTAGTAGGCCTGCTGATACGTCCATTTTGCATCATGTTTTCCTACTATTATTTATAGTGTTTTTATGCTTTATAACACATGGAGTAATTCTAATGCCTTTTCTCTCATAATATGTAAGGTTACACAAAGAGGGAGAATGATGGCAGCTGGAACTCTGGACCTAAAAAATCGATGTCAAAGATAGCTATTCTGCACATCTTCAAATGAGCTGAAATTTTACTGAGAATTATTTTGGAATAAATAAAAAATATTGGAGAAAAGAACTACCAGAGGAGGGCTGCTAGGTACCCACAATACACTAGGGCGGGCCACCCCCTCCAGGCGTGCCCTGGTGGGTGGTGGGTACCCTGGCCCACCTCCGGTGCCCATCTTCTGGTATATAAGGTCTTTTAACCTAGAAAAAATAATGGGAGGACTTTCAGGATGGAGCACCACCGTCTCGAGGCGGAACTTGGGTAGGAGCACTTTTTCCCTTCGGCGGATCGATTCTGCCAGGGAACTTCCCTCTCAGAGGGGGAAATCAAAGCCATCGTCATCACCAACAACCCTCTTATCTTTGGGAGGCCAATCTTCATCAACATCTTCAACAAAACCATCTCATAGTTCATCTCTTGTGTTCAATCTTTGTACTGGAACCTCAGATTGGTACCTGTGGGTGACTAGTAGTGTTGATTACATCTTGTAGTTGATGCTATATGGTTTATTTGGTGGAAGATTATATGTCCAGATCTATTATGATATTTAATATCCCTATAATCTTTAGCATGAATATTATTTGTGAGTAGTTGCCCTTATTCTTGAGGCCACGGGAGAAGTCATGTTACAAGTAATCATGTGAATTTGATATTCGTTTGATATTTTGATGATATGTATGTTGTGATTCCCTTAGTGGTGTTATGTGAAAGTCGACTACATGACACTTCACCATATTTGGGCCTAAGGGAATGCATTCTGGAGTAGTTATTAGATGATGGGTTACTAGAGTGACAGAGTGAGGGAGTCCTAGATTAGGGGGTCTCCGGACAGCCGGACTATATCCATTGGCCGGACTGTTGGACTATGAAGATACAAGATTGAAGACTTCGTCTCGTGTCCGGATGGGACTTTCCTTGGCGTGGAAGGCAAGCTTGGCAATACGGATATGTAGATCTCCTCCCTTGTAACTGCTACCTCTTGAGCACTGCATTGGATTTCCCCGAAGAGGAAGGGATGATGCAGCAAAGTAGTGTAAGTATTTCCCTCAGTTTTTGAGAACCAAGGTATCAATCCAGCAGGAGGCTACACTAGAGTCCCTCGTACCTACAAAAAACAATAGCTCAACGCAATCAACGCGCTTAGGGGTTGTCAATCCCTTCACGGTCACTTACGAGAGTGAGATCTGATAGAGATGATAAATAATATTTTTGGTATTTTTGGTATAGACATGCAAAGTAAAAAGTAAAAGCAAAGCAATAATAAAGTGATGGAGATTGATATGATGAGAAAGAGACCCGGGGGCCATAGGTTTCACTAGTGGCTTCTCTCAAGAGCATAAGTATTGTACGGTGGGAGAACAAATTACTGTTGAGCAATTGACAGAATTGAGCATAGTTATGAGAATATCTAGGTATGATCATGTATATAGGCATCACGTCCGAGACAAGTAGACCGAAACGATTCTGCATCTACTACTATTACTCCACTCATCGACCGCTATCCATCATGCATCTAGAGTATTAAGTTAAAAACAGAATAACACCTTAAGCAAGATGACATGATGTAGAGGGATAGTTTCATGCAATATGATAAAAACCCCATCTTGCTATCCTCGATGGCAACAATACAATACGTGCCTTGCTGCCCCTTCTGTCATTGGGAAAGGACACCGCAAGATTGAACCCAAAGCTAAGCACTTCTCCCATGGCAAGAAAAACCAATCTAGTAGGCCAAACCAAACTGATAATTCGAAGAGACTTGCAAAGATAACCAATCTTACATAAAAAAATTCAGAGAAGATTCAAATGTTATTCATAGATAGACTGGATCATAAACCCACAATTCATCGGTCTCAACAAACACACCGCAAAAAGAAGATTACATTGAATAGATCTCCATGAGAGAGGGGAGAGAACATTGTATTGAGATCCAAAAAGAGAGAAGAAGCCATCTAGCTACTAGCTATGGACCCGTAGGTCTAAAGTAAACTACTCACACTTCATCGGAGGGGCTTGGATGATGATGTAGAAGCCCTCCGTGATCGATGCCTCCTCCGGCGGAGTTCCGGAACAGGCCCCAAGATAGGATATCGTGGATACAGAAAGTTGCGGCGGTGGAATTAGGTTTTTGGCTCCGTCCCGGATCGTTTGGGGGTACGTGGATATATATCTATACCAATATAAAAAGACCCAAAGGGGCAGATCCAAACCATCTTAACCGTCAAATCATGTTATCTAACGGTTCAAATCCCTCCAATGGTGAGCATCAAACACGTTTAACGCTCTAATTACTCACCACTGCCATTGGTTATAAACACGTTTTGACTCAATGCTATCCCATGAAATCTGCCATGTAATTAATATCCTACCATTCCCGCGAAAAAGTAATTGATATACTACTAAATACCAACATGCAACAAATATATTTTACCTAATATAATGTGCAACTAATATACTACCTAATATAAACGTGCATTGCATGTACATTATTACTAGTAGGAGGAAGAAGTATGTCGGTAGAGCTTCGAGGGGCCCACGAGGCCGGGGGGCGCGCCCTAGGGGGGGGGGCGCCCTCCACCCTCGTGACCACCTCGTGGCTTTCTTGACAGAGGGTCCAAGTCTTCTGGATCTTATCTGATGAGAAAATCACGTTTCCGAAGGTTTCATTCCGTTTGGACTCCGTTTGATATTCCTTTTCTTCGAAACCCTAAAATAGGCAAAAAACAACAATTCTAGGCTGGGCCTCCGGTTAATAGGTTAGTCCCAAAAATAATATAAAAGTGGATAATAAAGCCCAATAATGTCTAAAACAGTAGATAATATAGCATGGAGCAATAAAAAATTATAGATACATTGGAGACATATCAGTAACCGACTCCGTGTAACCCTAGCCCCCTCCGGTGTCTATATAAACCGGAGGGTTTAGTCCGTAGGACAACATACAATCATACCATAGGCTAGCTTCTAGGGTTTAGCCTCTACGATCTCGTGGTAGATCAACTCTTGTAATACTCATATCATCAAGAACAATCAAGCAGGACGTAGGGTATTACCTCCATCAAGAGGGCCCGAACCTGGGTAAAACTCGTGTCCCCTGCCTCCTGTTACCATCCTCCTTAGAGGCACAGTTCGGGACCCCCTACCCGAGATCCGCCAGTTTTGACACTGACATTGGTGCTTTCATTGAGAGTTCCACTGTGCCGTCACCATAAGGCTTGATGGCTCCTTCGATCATCGGTAACGATGCGGTCCAGGGTGAGGTTTTCCTCCCCGGACAGATCTTCGTATTCGGCAGCTTCGCACTGCGGGCCAATTCGCTTGGCCATCTGGAGCAGATCGAGAGCTATGCCCCTGGCCATCAGGTCAGGTTCGGAAACTTAAACTACACTGCCGACATCCGCGGAGACTTGATCTTCGACAGATTCGAGCCCTTGTCAGGTGCGCCGCATGGTCACGACGAGCATGACGTAACTCTGCCGTCGGACAATATTCGGGAGATCGCATCTGAAACTACTCCGGCCGCCAATCCGGAGCAAATCGCGCCATCCGAGAATGGAAGAATAGACCCCGCCATGGAGGCCGCACTCTCAGTGGCGATAGAGCCAGATACTGACTTCACCCCTTACGAGAGGCGTGTCGCCGAACCACTGGATTCGTCTTCGGCCACGGACTCCGAGCCACTTGCATCCGTGCCCATCGAATACAATTGGGCGCCGATCATGGAATTCACCTCCGCGGATATCTTTCAGCACTCGCCTTTCAACGATGTGCTAAATTCATTAAGGTCTCTCTCCTTGTCAGGAGAACCTTGGCCGAACTATGTTCGGCTAGAAGGGGATGCAGACGACGAAGAAATTCACTACCCACCCACCACCCACTTAGTAGCCATTGTCGACGATTTAACTGACATGCTCGACTTCGACTCCGAAGACATCGACGGTATGGACGACGATGCAGGAGACGAACAGGAACCACCGCCCATAGGACGCTGGACCGCCACCTCATTATATGATATATACATGGTGGATACCCCCAAAGAAGGCAATGACGACGAGACAACAAAGGATGACCCCTCCAAGAAGCAACCAAAGCGCCGGCGTCAGCAGCGCCTCTCTAAGTCCTGTTAGGGAACGTAGCAGAATTTTAAAATTTTCTACGCATCACCAAGATCAATCTATGGAGTCATCTAGCAACGAGGGAGAGAGGAGTGCATCTACATACCCTTGTAGATCACGAGCGGAAGCGTTCAAGAGAACGGGGTTGATGGAGTCGTACTCGTCGTGATCCAAATCATCGAAGATCCTAGCGCCGAACGGACGGTACCTCCGCGTTCAACACACGTACGGAGCGAGGACGTCTCCCGCGCCTTGATCCAGCAAGGAGGAGGGAGAGGTTGAGGAAGAGGGCTCCAACAGCAGAACGACGGCGTGGTGGTGGTGAAGCTGCAGTACTCCAGCAGGGCTTCGCCAAGCTCTTACGGAGGAGGAGAGGTGTTGGGGAGGGGAGGGGCTGCGCCTTGGATGATGTGTGCATTCCTCCCCTTGCCCCTCTATTTATAGGGGAAGGAGGAAGGGGGCCGGCCCCCTCTAGATGAGATCTAGAGGGGGGGGCAAGGGGAGGGGACTTGCCCCCCAAGCAAGGGGGGCGCCCCCTTTAGGGTTCCCCCCCAACCCTAGGAGCATGGGCCCAAAGGGGGGGATGCGGCCAGCCCATGTAGGGCTGGTTCCCTTTCCTCTACAGCCCATTAGGCCCTCCGAGAGAGGTGGCCCCTCCCGGTGGACCCCCGGAACCCCTCCGGTGGCCCCGGTACAATACCGATATGCCCCCGAACCTTTCCGGTGACCGTATGACAACTTCCTACATATAAATGTTCACCTCCGGACCATTCCGGAACTCCTCGTGACGTCCGGGATCTCATCCGGGACTCTGAACAACATTCGGTAATCACATACAAGTCTTCCTAACAACCCTAGCGTCACCGAACCTTAAGTGTGTAGACCCTACGGGTTCGGGAGACATGCAGACATGACCGAGACGACTCTCCGGTCAATAACCAACAGCGGGATCTGGATACCCATGTTGGCTCCCACATGCTCCTCGATGATCTCATCGGATGAACCACGATGTCGAGGATTCAATCAATCCGTATACAATTCCCTTTGTCAATCGGTACGTTACTTGCCCGAGACTCGATCGTCGGTATCCTAATACCTTGTTCAGTCTCGTTACCGGCAAGTCACTTTACTCGTACCGTAATGCATGATCCCGTTATCAACCACTTGATCACATTGAGCTCATTATGATGATGCATTACCGAGTGGGCCCAGAGATACCTCTCCGTCATACGGAGTGACAAATCCCAGTCTCGATTCGTGCCAACCCAACAGACACTTTCGGAGATACCTGTAATGTACCTTTATAGTCACCCAGTTACGTTGTGACGTTTGGCACACCCAAGGCACTCCTACGGTATCCGGGAGTTGCACAATCTCATGGTCTAAGGAAATGATATACTTGACATTTAGAAAAGCTACAGCAAATGAACTACACGATCTTTGAGCTATGCTTTAGGATTGGGTCTTGTCCATCACATCATTCTCCTAATGATGTGATCCCGTTATCAATGACATCCAATGTCCATAGTCAGGAAACCATGACTATCTTTTGATCAACGAGCTAGTCAACTAGAGGCTCACTAGGGACGTGTTGTGGTCTATGTATTCACACATGTATTACGATTTCTGGATAACACAATTATAGCATGAATAATAGAAAATTATCATGAATAAAGAAATATAATAATAACCATTTTATTATTGCCTCTAGGGCATATTTCCAACAGTCTCTCACTTGCACTAGAGTCAATATTCTAGTTACATTGTGATGAATCGAACACCCATGTAGTTCTGGTGTTGATCATGTTTTGCTCTAGGGAGAGGTTTAGTCAACGGATCTGTCACATTCAGGTCCGTATGTACTTTACAAATCTCTATGTCTCCATTTTGAACACTTTCACGAATGGAGTTGAAGCGACGCTTGATATGCCTGGTCTTCCTGTGAAACCTGGGCTCCTTGGCAAGGGCAATAGCTCCAGTGTTGTCACAGAAAAGAGTCATCGGGCCCGACGCATTGGGTATGACTCCTAGGTCGGTAATGAACTCCTTCACCCAGACTGCTTCTTGTGCTGCCTCCGAGGCTGCCATGTACTCCGCTTCACATGTAGATCCCGCCACAATGCTTTGCTTGCAACTGCACCAACTTACTGCCCCACCATTCAAAATATACACGTATCTAGTTTGTGACTTAGAGTCATCCAGATATGTGTCGAAGCTAGCATCGACGTAACCCTTTACGACGAGCTCTTCGTCACCTCCATAAACGAGAAATATTTCCTTAGTCCTTTTCAGGTACTTCAGGATATTCTTGACCGCTGTCCAGTGTTCCATGCCGGGATTACTGTGGTACCTTCCCACCAAACTTACGGCAAGGTTTACATTAGGTCTGGTACACATCACGGCATACATAATAGACCCTATAGCCGAGGCATAGGGGACGACACTCATCTTTTCTCTATCTTCTGCCGTGGTCGGGCATTGAGCCGTGCTCAATCTCGTACCTTGCAATACAGGCAAGAACCCCTTCTTTGACTGATCCATTTTGAACTTCTTCAATATCTTGTCAAGGTACGTACTCTGTGAAAGACCAATGAGGCATCTCGATCTATCTCTATAGATCTTGATGCCTAATATATAAGCAGCTTCTCCAAGGTCCTTCATTGAAAAACACTTGTTCAAGTAGGCCTTTATGCTTTCCAAGAATTCTATATCATTTCCCATCAACAGTATGTCATCCACATACAATATGAGAAATGCTACAGAGCTCCCACTCACTTTCTTGTAAATGTAGGCTTCTCCATAAGTCTGCATAAACCCAAACGCTTTGATCATCTCATCAAAACGAATGTTCCAACTCTGAGATGCTTGCACTAGCCCATAAATCGAGCGTTGGAGCTTGCACACCTTGTCAGCATTCTTAGGATCGACAAAACCTTCTGGCTGCATCATATACAATTCTTCCTTAAGGAAACCATTAAGGAATGCCGTTTTGATGTCCATTTGGCATATCTCATAATCATAGAATGCGGCAATTGCTAACATGATTCGGACGGACTTCAGCTTTGCTACGGGTGAGAAAGTCTCATCGTAGTCAACCCCTTGAACTTGTCGATAACCCTTAGCGACAAGCCGAGCTTTATAGATGGTCACATTACCATCCGCGTCTGTCTTCTTCTTAAAGATCCATTTATTTTCTATGGCTCGCCGATCAACGGGCAAGTCACTCAAAGTCCATACTTCGTTTTCATACATGTATCCTATCTTGGATTTCATGGCTTCCAGCCATTTGTCGGAATCCGGGCCCGCCATCGCTTCTTCATAGTTCGAAGGTTCACCGTTGTCTAACAACATGATTTCCAAGACAGGGTTGCCGTACCACTCTGGTGCGGAACGTGTCCTTGTGGACCTACGAAGTTTAGTAGCAACTTGATCTAAAGTTTCATGATCATCATCATCAACTTCCTCTCTAGTCGGTGTAGGCACCTTAGGAACATTTTCTTGAGCTGCGCCACTTACCGGTTCAAGAGGTAATACTTCATCAAGTTCTACCTTCCTCCCACTTATTTATTTCGAGAGAAACTCTTTCTCTAGAAAGGACCCATTCTTGGCAACAAAGATCTTGCCTTCGGATCTGAGGTAGAAGGTATACCCAACAGTTTCTTTAGGGTATCCTATGAAGACGCATTTTTCCGACTTGGGTTCGAGCTTTTTAGGTTGAAGTTTCTTGACATAAGCATCGCATCCCCAAACTTTTAGAAAGAACAGCTTAGGTTTCTTCCCAAACCATAATTCATACGGTGTCATCTCAACGGATTTCGACGAAGCCCTATTTAAAGTGAATGCGGCAGTCTCTAAAGCACAGCCCCAAAATGACAGCGGTAAATCGGTAAGAGACATCATAGATCGCACCATATCTAATAGAGTGCGATTACGACGCTCGGACACACCATTACGCTGAGGTGTTCCAGGCGGCGTGAGTTGTGAAACTATTCCACATTTTCTTAAGTGTGTGCCAAATTCGTGACTCAAGTATTCTCCCCCACGATCTGATCGCAAGAACTTGATTTTCCTGTCACGTTGATTCTCAACCTCACTCTGAAATTCCTTGAACTTTTCAAAGGTCTCAGACTTGTGTTTCATTAAGTAGACATACCCATATCTACTCAAGTCATCAGTGAGGGTGAGAACATAACGATAGCCATCGCGAGCCTCAACACTCATTGGACCGCACACATCAGTATGTATGATTTCCAATAAGTTGGTTGCTCGCTCCATTGTTCCTGAGAACGGAGTCTTGGTCATTTTACCCATGAGGCATGGTTCGCACGTGTCAAATGATTCGTAATCAAGAGACTCTAAAAGTCCATCTGCATGGAGCTTCTTCATGCGTTTGACACCTATGTGACCAAGGCGGCAGTGCCACAAGTATGTGGGACTATCATTATCAACCTTACATCTTTTGGTATTCACACTATGAATATGTGTAGCATTACACTCGAGATTCATTAAGAATAAACCATTCACCATCGGAGCATGACCATAAAACATATCTCTCATATAAATAGAACAACCATTATTCTTGGATTTAAATGAGTAGCCATCTCGAATTAAACGAGATCCTGATACAATGTTCATGCTCAAAGCTGGCACTAAATAACAATTATTGAGGTTTAAAACTAACCCCATAGGTAAATGTAGAGGTAGCGTGCCGACGGCGATCACATCGACCTTGGAACCATTCCCGATGCGCATCGTCACCTCGTCCTTCGCCAATCTCCGCTTATTCCGTAGCTCCTGCTTTGAGTTACAAATGTGAGCAACCGCACCGGTATCAAATACCCAGGAGCTACTACGAGTACTGGTAAGGTACACATCAATTACATGTATATCACATATACCTTTAGTGTTGCCGGCCTTCTTGTCCGCTAAGTATTTGGGGTAGTTCTGTTGGGGAACGTAGTAATTTCAAAAAATTTCCTACGCACACGCAAGATCATGGTGATGCATAGCAACGAGGGGAGAGTGTGATCTACGTACCCTTGTAGACCGACAGCGGAAGCGTTATGACAACGCGGTTGATGTAGTCGTACGTCTTCACGGCCCGACCGATCAAGCACCGAAACTATGGCACCTCTGAGTTCTAGCACACGTTCAGCTTGATGACGATCCCCGGACTCCGATCCAGCAAAGTGTCGGGGAAGAGTTCCGTCAGCACGACGGCATGGTGACGATCTTGATGTACTACCGTCGCAGGGCTTCGCCTAAGCCCCGATACAATATTATCGAGGATTATGGTGGAAGGGGGCACCACACACGGCTAAGAATATGATCACGTGGATCAACTTGTGTGTCTATGGGATGCCCCCTGCCCCCGTATATAAAGGAGCAAGGGGGAGGCCAGCCAGCCCTTGTGGGCGCGCCAAGGAGGAGTAGGATTCCTACTCCTAGTTGGAGTAGGTGTCCACCATTCCTAGTCCAACTAGGAGAAGGGGGGAAAGGGGGGAAGAGGGGAAGGAAGGGAGAGAGGGGCCGCGCCCCAAACCCCTTGTCCAATTCGGACTGGGCTTGGGAGGGGCGCGCGCCACCTCCTGGTCCTTCCCACTAAGGCCCATTAAGGCCCATTGCTTCTTCCTCGTATTCCCGTAACTCCCCGGTACCTCCGAAAATACCCGAACCACTCGGAACCTTTCCGATGTCCGAATATAGTCGTCCAATATATCGATCTTTACGTCTCGACCATTTCGAGACTCCTCGTCATGTCCCCGATCTCATCCGGGACTCTGAACTCCTTCGGTACATCAAAACTCATAAACTCATAATATAACTGTCATCAAAACCTTAGGCGTGCGGACCCTACGGGTTCGAGAACAATGTAGACATGACCGAGACACGTCTCCGGTCAATAACCAATAGCGGAACCTGGATGCTCATATTGGCTCCTACATATTCTACGAAGATCTTTATCGGTCAGACCGCATAACAACATACGTTGTTCCCTTTGTCATCGGTATGTTACTTGCCCGAGATTCGATCGTCGGTATCTCAATACCTAGTTCAATCTCGTTACTGGCAAGTCTCTTTACTCGTTCTGTAATACATTATCTCGCAACTAACTCATTAGTTGTATTGCTTGCAAGGCTTAAGTGATGTGCATTACCGAGAGGGCCCAGAGATACCTCTCCGACAATCGGAGTGACAAATCCTAATCTCGAAATACGCCAACCCAACATGTACCTTTGGAGACACCTGTAGAGCTCCTTTATAATCACCCAATTACGTTGTGATGTTTGGTAGCACACAAAGTGTTCTTCCGACAAACGGGAGTTGCATAATCTCATAGTCATAGGAACATGTATAAGTCACGAAGAAAGCAATAGCAACATACTAAACAATCGGGTGCTAAGCTAATGGAATGGGTCATGTCAATCACATCATTCTTCTAATGATGTGATCCCGTTAATCAAATAACAACTCTTTTGTTCATGGTTAGGAAACATAACCATCTTCGATTAACGAGCTAGTCAAGTAGAGGCATACTAGTGACACTCTGTTTGTCTATGTATTCACACATGTATTATGTTTCCGGTTAATACAATTCTAGCATGAATAATAAAAATTTATCATGATATAAGGAAATAAATAATAACTTTATTATTGCCTCTAGGGCATATTTCCTTCAGTCTCCCACTTGCACTAGAGTCAATAATCTAGTTCACATCGCCATGTGATCCAACACTAATAGTTCACATAACCATGTGATTAACACCCATAGTTCACATTGTCATGTGACCTATACCCAAAGGGTTTACTAGAGTCAGTAATCTAGTTCACATCGTTTATGCGATTAACACCCAAAGAGTACTAAGGTGCGATCATGTTTTGCTTGTGAGAAAATTTTAGTCAACGGATCTGTCACATACAGATCCGTAAGTATTTTGCGAATTTCTATATCAACAATGCTCTGCACGGAGCTACTCTATCTATTTGCTCCTACTTTCAATATGTATCCAGATTGAGACTTAGAGCCATCTGGATCAGTGTCAAAACTTGCATCGACGTAACTTTTTACGACGAACCTTTTTGTCACCTCCATAATTGAGAAATATTTCCTTATTCCACTAAGGATAATTTTGACCGCTGTCCAGTGATATACTCTTAGATCACTATTGTACTCCCTTACTTAAAACAGTGTAGGGTATACAATAGATCTGGTACACAGCATGGCATACTTTATAGAATCTATGGCTGAGGCATAGGGAATGACTTTCATTCTCTTTCTATCTTCTGTCGTGGTCGGGCTTTGAGTCTTACTCAATTTCACACCTTGTAACACAGCCAAGAACTCTTTTCTTTGACTGTTCTATTTTGAACTACTTCAAAATATTGTCAAGGTATGTACTCATTGAAAAAAACTTATCAAGCGTCTTGATCTATCTCTATAGATCTTGATGCTTAATATGTAAGCAGCTTCGTCGAGGTCTTTCTTTGAAAAACTTCTTTCAAACACTCCTTTATGCTTTGCAGAATAATTCTACATTATTTTCGATCAATAATATGTCATTCACATATACTTGTCAGAAATGTTGTAGTGCTCCCACTCACTTTCTTGTAAATACAGACTCCACCACAAGTCTGTATAAAACTATATACTTTGATCATCTCATCAAAGGGCATATTCCAACTCTGAGATGCTTGCACCAGTCCACAGATGGATCGCTGGAGCTTGCATATTTTGTTAACACTTTTAGGATTGACAAAACCTTCTGGTTGCATCATATACAACTCTTCTTTAAGAAATCCATTAAGGAATGCAGCTTTGTTTATCCATTTGCTAGATTTCATAAAATGCGGCAATTGCTAACTTGATTCGGACAGACTTAAGCGTAGATACGAGTGAGAAACTCTCATCGTAGTCAACATCTTGAACTTGTCGAAAACCTTTTTGCGACAATTCTAGCTTTGTAGATAGTAACACTACTATCAGCGTCCGTCTTCCTCTTGAAGATCCATTTATTTTCAATTGCTTGCCGATCATCGGGCAAGTCAACCAAAGTCCATACTTTGTTTTCATACATGGATCCCATCTCAAATTTCATGGCTTCAAGCCATTTTGCGGAATCTGGGCTCACCATCGCTTCTTCATAGTTCGTAGGTTCATCATGATCTAGTAGCATGATTTCCAGAACAGGATTACCGTACCACTCTGGTGCGGATCTTACTCTGGTTGATCTACGAGGTTCAGTAATAACTTGATCTGAAGTTTCATGATCATCATCATTAACTTCCTCACTAATTGGTGTAGGTATCACAGAAACCGTTTTCTGTGATGAACTACTTTCAAATAAGGGAGCAGGTATAGTTACCTCATCAAGTTCTACTTTCCTCCCACTCACTTCTTTCGAGAGAAACTCCTTCTCTAGAAAGGATCCATTCTAAGCAACGAATATCTTGCCTTCGGATCTGTGATAGAAGGTGTACCCAACTGTCTCCTTTGGGTATCCTATGAAGACACATTTCTCCGATTTGGGTTTGAGCTTATCAGGATGAAACTTTTTCACATAAGCATCACAACCCCAAACTTTAAGAAACGACAACTTTGGTTTCTTGTTAAACCACAGTTCATATAGTGTCGTCTCAACGGATTTAGATGGTGCCCTATTTAACGTGAATGCAGCTGTCTCTAATGCATAACCCCAAAACGATAGTGGTAAATCGGTAAGAAACATCATAGATTGCACTATATCTAATAAAGTACAGTTATGACGTTCGGACACACCATTATGCTGTGGTGTTCCAGGTGGCATGAGTTTGTGAAACTATTCCACATTCTTTTAATTGAAGACCAAACTCGTAACTCAAATATTCGTCTCTGCGATTAGATCGTAGAAACTTTATTTTCTTGTCACGATGATTTTCCACTTCACTCTGAAATTCTTTGAACTTTTCAAACATTTCAGACTTATGTTTCATCAAGTAGATATACCCATATCTGCTCAAATCATCTATGAAGGTCAGAAAATAATGATACCCGCCGCGAGCCTTAACACTCATCGGATCGCATACATCAGTATGTATTATTTCCAATAAGTCAGTTGCTCGCTCCATTGTTCCGGAGAACGGAGTCTTAGTCATCTTGCCCATGAGGCATGGTTCGCAAGCATCAACTGATTCTTAATGAAGTGATTCCAAAAGCCCATCAGTATGGAGTTTCTTCATGCGCTTTACACCAATATGACCTAAACGGCAGTGCCACAAATAAGTTGCACTATCATTATTAACTTTGCATCTTTTTGCTTCAATATTATGAATATGTGTAACACTACGATCGAGATTCGACGAACTATTTTCATTGGGTGTATGACCATCGAAGGTTTTATTCATGTAAACAGAACAACAATTATTCTCTGACTTTAATGAATAACCGTATTGCAGTAAACATGATCAAATCATATTCATGCTCAACGCAAACACCAAATAACACTTATTTAGTTTCAACACTAATCCCGAAAGTATAGGGAGTGTGCGATGATGATCATATCAATCTTGGAACTACTTCCAACACACATCGTCACCTCACCCTTTACTAGTTTTTGTTTATTCTGCAACTCCTATTTTGAGTTACTACTCTTAGCAACTGAACCAGTATCAAATGCCGAGGGGTTGCTATAAACACTAGTAAAGTACACATCAATAACACATATATCCAATATACCTTTGTTTACCTTGCCATCCTTCTTATCCGCCAAATACTTGGGGCAGTTCCACTTCCAGTGACCAGTCCCTTTGCAGTAGAAGCACTTAGTCTCAGGCTTAGGGTCAGACTTGGGCTTCTTCACTTGAGCAGCAACTTGCTTGCCATTCTTCTTGAAGTTCCCCTTCTTCCCTTTGCCCTTTTCTTGAAACTAGTGGTCTTGTCAACCATCAACACTTGATGTTTTTTCTTGATTTCTACCTTCGTTGATTTCAGCATCACGAAGAGCTTGGGAGTTGTTTCCGTTATCCCTTGCATATTATAGTTCATCACGAAGTTCTACTAACTTGGTGATGGTGACTAGAGAATTCTGTCAATCACTATCTTATCTGGAAGATTAACTCCCACTTGATTCAAGCGATTGTAGTACCCAGACAATCTGAGCACATGCTCACTAGTTGAGCGATTCTCCTCCATCTTTTAGCTATAGAACTTGTTGGAGACTTCATATCTCTCAATTCGGGTATTTGCTTGAAATATTAACTTCAACTCCTGGAACATCTCATATGGTCCATGACGTTCAAAACGTCTTTGAAGTCCCGATTCTAAGCCATTAAGCATGGTGCACTAAACTATCAAGTAGTCATCATATTGAGCTAGCCAAACGCTCATAACGTCTGCATCTGCTCCTGCAATAGGTCTGTCACCTAGCGGTGCATCAAGGACATAATTCTTCTGTGCAGCAATGAGGATAAACCTCAGATCACGGATCCAATCCGCATCATTGCTACTAACATCTTTCAACACAATTTTCTCTAGGAACATATAAAAATAAACACAGGGAAGCAACAACGCGAGCTATTGATCTACAACATAATTTGCAAAATACTACCAGGACTAAGTTCATGATAAATTTAAGTTCAATTAATCAAATTACTTAAGAACTCCCACTTAGATAGACATCCCTCTAATCCTCTAAGTGATCACGTGATCCAAATCAACTAAACCATGTCCGATCATCACGTGAGATGGAGCAGTTTCATTGGTGAACATCACTATGTTGATCATATCTACTATATGATTCACGCTCGACCTTTCGGTCTCCGTGTTCCGAGGCCATATCTGTATATGCTTGGCTCGTCAAGTATAACCTGAGTATTCCGCGTGTGCAACTGTTTTGCACCCGTTGTATTTGAACGTAGAGCCTATCACACCCGATCATCACGTGGTGTCTCAGCACGAAGAACTTTCGCAACGGTGCATACTCAGGGAGAACACTTCTTGATAATTAGTGAGAGATCATCTTAAAATGCTACCGTCAATCAAAGAAAGATCAGATGCATAAAAGATAAACATCACATGCAATCAATATAAGTGATATGATATGGCCATCATCATCTTGTGCTTGTGATCTCCATCTTCGAAGCACCGTCATGATCACTATCGTCACCGGCGCGACACCTTGATCACCATCGTAGCATCGTTGTCGTCTCGCCAATCTTATGCTTCCACGACTATCACTACCGCTTAGTGATAAAGTAAAGCATTACAGCGCAATTGCATTGCATACAATAAAGCGACAACCATATGGCTCCTGCCAGTTGCCGATAACTTGGTTACAAAACATGATCATCTCATACAATAAAATTTAGCATCATGTCTTGACCATATCACATCACAACATGCCCTGCAAAAACAAGTTAGACGTCCTCTACTTTGTTGTTGCAAGTTTTACGTGGCTGCTACGGGCTTAAGCAAGAACCAATCTTACCTACGCATCAAAACCACAACGATAGTTTGTCAAGTTGGTGCTGTTTTAACCTTCGCAAGGACCGGGCGTAGCCACACTCAGTTCAACTAAAGTTGGAGAAACTGTCACCCGCTAGCCACCTTTGTGCAAAGCACGTCGGGAGAACCGGTCTCGCGTAAGCGTACGCGTAATGTCGGTCCGGGCCGCTTCATCCAACAATACCGCCGAACCAACGTATGACATGCTGGTAAGCAGTATGACTTATATCGCCCACAACTCACTTGTGTTCTACTCGTGCATATAACATCAACACATAAAACCTAGGCTCGGATGCCACTGTTGGGGAATGTAGTAATTTCAAAAAAATTCCTACGCACACGCAAGATCATGGTGATGCATAGCAACGAGGGGAGAGTGTGATCTACGTACCCTTGTAGACCGACAGCGGAAGCGTTATGACAATGCGGTTGATGTAGTCGTACGTCTTCACGGCCCAACCGATCAAGCACCGAAACTACGGCACCTCCGAGTTCTAGCACACGTTCAACTTGATGACGATCCCCGGACTCCGATCTAGCAAAGTGTCAGGGAAGAGTTCCGTCGGCACGACGGCGTGGTGATGATCTTGATGTACTACCGTCACAGGGCTTCGCCTAAGCCCCGCTACAATATTATCGAGGATTATGGTGGAAGGGGGCACCGCACACGGCTAAGAATATGATCACGTGGATCAACTTGTGTGTCTATGGGGTGCCCCCTGCCCCCATATATAAAGGAGCAACGGGGAGGCCGGCCGGCCCTTGTGGGGGCGCCAAGGAGGACTAGGATTCCTACTCCTAGTTGGAGTAGGTTTCCACCTTTCCTAGTCCAACTAGGAGAAGGGGGGAAAGGGGGGAAGAGGGGAAGGAAGGGAGAGAGGGGCCGCGCCCCAAACCCCTTGTCCAATTCGGACTGGGCTTGGGAGGGGCGCGCGCCACCTCCTGGTCCTTCCCACTAAGGCCCATTAAGGCCCATTGCTTCTTCCTCATATTCCCGTTGAAGGAAATATGCCCTAGAGGCAATAATAAAGTTATTATTTATTTCCTTATATCATGATAAATGTTTATTATTCATGCTAGAATTGTATTAACCGGAAACATAATACATGTGTGAATACATAGACAAACTTAGTGTCACTAGTATGCCTCTACTTGACTAGCTCGTTAATGAAAGATGGTTATGTTTGCTAACCATGAACAAGGTGTTGTTATTTTATTAACGAGGTCACATCATTAGTTGAATGATCTGATTGACATGACCCATTAGCTTAGCACCCGATCGTTTAGTATGTTGCTATTGCTTTCTTCATGACTTATACATGTTCCTATGACTATGAGATTATGCAACTCCCGTTTACCGGAGGAACACTTTGTGTGCTACCAAACGGCACAACGTAACTGGGTGATTATAAAGGAGCTCTACAGGTGTCTCCAAAGGTAGATGTTGGGTTGGCGTATTTCGAGATTAGGATTTGTCACTCCGATTGTCGGAGAGGTATCTCTGGGCCCTCTCGGTAATGCACATCACATAAGCCTTGCAAGCATTGCAACTAATGAGTTAGTTATGAGATGATGTATTACAGAACGAGTAAAGAGACTTGCCGGTAACGAGATTGAACTAGGTATTGGATACTGACGATCGAATCTCGGGCAAGTAACATACGGGTGACAAAGGGAACAACGTATGTTGTTATGCGGTCTGACCGATAAAGATCTTCGTAGAATATGTAGGAGCCAATATGGGCATCCAGGTCCCGCTATTGGTTATTGACCGGAGATGTGTCTCAGTCATGTCTGCATTATTCTCGAACCGTAGGGTCCGCACGCTTAAGGTTACGATGACAGTTATTATGAGTTTATGCATTTTGATGTACCGAAGTTAGT
The DNA here is from genome assembly GCA_034509565.1 of Triticum monococcum. Taxonomy (NCBI): domain Eukaryota; kingdom Viridiplantae; phylum Streptophyta; class Magnoliopsida; order Poales; family Poaceae; genus Triticum; species Triticum monococcum. Next base: position 697,385,549 of record CM067845.1, read on the forward strand.
TCGGAGTCCCGGATGTGATCACGGACATGACGAGGAGTCTCGAAATGGTGGAGACATAAAGATTGATATATTGGAAGCCTATATTTGGACATCGGAAGTGTTCCGGGTGAAATCGGGATTTTACCGGAGTACCGGGAGGTTACCGGAACCCCCCGGGAACCATATGGGTCTTAGTGGGCTTTAGTGGAAAGGAGAAAGGGGCAGCCCAAGGTGGGCCGCGCGCCTCCCTCCTCCCCTAGTCCTATTAGGACAAGGAGAGGTGGCCGACCCCCCTCTCTCTCTTTCCCCCTCGGGGAATCCTATTCCAACTAGGATTGGGGGGGGGGGAGTCCTACTCCCGGTAGGAGTAGGACTCCTCCTGCGCCCTCCTCTTGGCCGGCCGCCCCCTCCCCCTTGGCTCCTTTATATACGGAGGCAGGGGGCACCCTAGACACACAAGTTGATCATTGAGATCGTTCCTTAGCCGTGTGCGGTGCCCCCTGCCACCATATTCCACCTCGATTATATTGTAGCAGTGCTTAGGCGAAGCCCTGCGACGGTAGTACATCAAGATCGTCACCACGCTGTCGTGCTGACGGAACTCCTCCCCGACGCTTTGCTGGATTGAAGCCCGGGGATCGTCATCGAGCTGTACGTGTGCTAAGAACTCGGAGGTGCCGGAGTAACGGTGCTTGGATCGGTCGGATCGGGAAGACGTATGACTACTTCCTCTACGTTGTGTCAACGCTTCCGTAGTCGGTCTGCGTGGGTACGTAGAGACCACTCTCCCCTCTCGTTGATGTGCATCACCATGATCTTGCGTGTGCGTAGGATTTTTTTGAAATTACTACGTTCCCCAACAGTGGCATCCGAGCCAGGTTTTATGGTTTGATGTTATATTCACGAGTAGAACACAAGTGAGTTGTGGGCGATATAAGTCATACTGCCTACCAGCATGTCATACTTTGGTTCAGCGGTATTGTTGGACGAGACGGCCCGGACCAACATTACGCATACGCTTACGCGAGACCGGTTCCCCTGACATGCTTTGCACATAGGTGGCTTGCGGGCGACTGTCTCTCCAAGTTTAGTTGAACCGAGTGTGGCTACGTCCGGTCCTTGCGAAGGTTAAAACGGAGTCTATTTGACAAACTATCGTTGTGGTTTTGATGCGTAGGTGAGATTGGTTCTTGCTTAAGCCCGTAGCAGCCACGTAAAACTTGCAACAACAAAGTAGAGGATGTATAACTTGTTTTTGCAGGGCATGTTGTGATGTGATATGGTCAAGACATGATGCTAAATTTTATTGTATGAGATGATCATGTTTTGTAACCGAGTTATCGGCAACTGGCAGGAGCCATATGGTTGTCGCTTTATTGTATGCAATGCAATCGCGATGTAATGCTTTACTTTATCACTAAGCGGTAGCGGTAGTCGTGGAAGCATAAGATTGGCGAGACGACAACAATGCTACGATGGAGATCAAGGTGTCGCGCCGGTGACAATGGTGATCATGACGGTGCTTCGGAGATGGAGATCACAAGCACAAGATGATGATGGCCATATCATATCACTTATATTGATTGCATGTGATGTTTATCTTTTTATGCATCTTATCTTGCTTTGATTGACGGTAGCATTATAAGATGATCTCTCACTAAATTATCAAGAAGTGTTCTCCCTGAGTATGCACCATTGCCAAAGTTCGTCGTGCCCAGACACCACGTGATGATCGGGTGTGATAAGCTCTACGTCCATCTACAACGGGTGCAAGCCAGTTTTGCACACACAAAATACTCAGGTTAAACTTGACGAGCCTAGCATATACAGATATGGCCTCGGAACACGGAGACCGAAAGGTCGAGCATGAATCATATAGTAGATATGATCAACATAGCGATGTTCACCATTGAAAACTACTCCATCTCACGTGATGATCGGTTATGGTTTAGTTGATTTGGATCACGTGATCACTTAGAGGATTAGAGGGATGTCTATCTAAGTGGGAGTTCTTAAGTAATTTGATTAATTGAACTTAAACTTATCATGAACTTAGTACCTGATAGTATCTTGCTTGTTTATGTTAATTGTAGATAGATGGCTCGTGTTGTTGTTTCGTTGAATTTTAATGCGTTCCTTGAGAAAGCGAAGTTGAAAGATGATGGTAGCAATTACACGGACTGGGTCCGTAACTTGAGGATTATCCTCATTGCTGCTTAGAAGAATTACGTCCTGGAAGCACCACTGGGTGCCAGGCCTGCTGCTGGAGCAACACCAGATGTTATGAACGTCTGGCAGAGCAAAGCTGATGACTACTCGATAGTTTAGTGTGCCATGCTTTATGGCTTAGAATCGGGACTTCAACGATGTTTTGAACGTCATAGAGCATATGAGATGTTCCAGGAGTTGAAGTTAATATTTCAAGCAAATGCCCGGATTGAGAGATATGAAGTCTCCAATAAGTTCTATAGCTGCAAGATGGAGGAGAACAGTTCTGTCAGTGAGCATATACTCAAAATGTCTGGGTATAATAATCACTTGATTCAGATGGAAGTTAATCTTCCAGATGATTGCGTCATTGACAGAATTCTCCAATCACTGCCACCAAGCTACAAGAGCTTCGTGATGAACTATAATATGCAAGGGATGAACACGACTATTCCCGAGCTCTTCGCAATGCTAAAAGCTGCGGAGGTAGAAATAAAAAAGGAGCATCAAGTGTTGATGGTCAGCAAGACCACTAGTTTCAAGAAAAAGGGCAAAGGGAAGAAGAAGGGGAACTTCAAGAAGAACAGCAAGCAAGTTGCTGCTCAAGAGAAGAAACCCAAGTCTGGACCTAAGCCTGAAACTGAGTGCTTCTACTGCAAGCAGACTGGTCACTGGAAGCGGAACTGCCCCAAGTATTTGGCGGATAAGAAGGATGGCAAGGTGAACAAAGGTATATGTGATATACATGTTATTGATGTGTACCTTACTAGAGCTCGCAGTAGCACCTGGGTATTTGATACTGGTTCTGTTGCTAATATTTGCAACTCGAAACAGGGACTATGGATTAAGCGAACACTAGCGAAGGACGAGGTGACGATGCGCGTGGGAAACGGTTCCAAAGTCGATGTGATCGCGGTCGGCACGCTACCTCTACATCTACCTTCGGGATTAATATTAGACCTAAATAATTGTTATTTGGTGCCAGCGTTGAGCATGAACATTATATCTGGATCTTGTTTGATGCGAGACGGTTATTCATTTAAATCAGAGAATAATGGTTGTTTTATTTATATGAGTAATATCTTTTATGGTCATGCACCTTTGAGGAGTGGTCTATTTTTGATGAATCTTGATAGTAGTAACACACATATTCATAATGTTGAAGCCAAAAGATGCAGAGTTGATAATGATAGTGCAACTTATTTGTGGCACTGCCGTTTAGGTCATATCGGTATAAAGCGCATGAAGAAACTCCATACTGATGGACTTTTGGAACCACTTGATTATGAATCACTTGGTACTTGCGAACCGTGCCTCATGGGCAAGATGACTAAAACACCGTTCTTTGGTACTATGGAGAGAGCAACAAATCTGTTGAAAATCATACATACCGATGTATGTGGTCCGATGAATATTGAGGCTCGTGGCGGATATCGTTATTTTCTCACCTTCACAGATGACTTAAGCAGATATGGGTATATCTACTTAATGAAACATAAGTCTGAAACATTTGAAAAGTTCAAAGAATTTTAGAGTGAAGTTGAAAATCATCGTAACAAGAAAATAAAGTTTCTACGATCTGATCGTGGAGGAGAATATTTGAGTTACGAGTTTGTTGTACATTTGAAAAATTGTGGAATAGTTTCGCAACTCACGCCACCCGGAACACCACAGCGTAATGGTGTGTCCGAACGTCGTAATCGTACTTTACTAGATATGGTGCGATTTATGATGTCTCTTACTGATTTACCGCTATCATTTTGGGGTTATGATTTAGAGACGGCCGCATTCACGTTAAATAGGGCACCATCAAAATCCGTTGAGACGACGCCTTATGAACTATGGTTTGGCAAGAAACCAAAGTTGTCGTTTCTTAAAGTTTGGGGTTGTGATGCTTATGTGAAAAAGCTTCAACCTGATAAGCTCGAACCCAAATCGGAGAAATGTGTCTTCATAGGATAGCCAAAGGAGACTGTTGGGTACACCTTCTATCACAGATCCGAAGGCAAGACATTCGTTGCTAAGAATGGATCCTTTCTAGAGAAGTAGTTTCTCTTGAAAGAAGTGAGTGGGAGGAAAGTAGAACTTGACGAGGTAACTGTACCTGCTCCCTTATTGGAAAGTAGTACATCACAGAAAATTGTTTCTGCAACACCTATACCAATTAGTGAGGAAGCTAATGATGATGATCATGAAACTTCAGAACAAGATACTACTGAACCTCGTAGATCAACCAGAATGAGATCCGCACCAGAGTGGTACGGTAATCCTATTCTGGAAATCATGCTGCTAGATCATGATGAACCTACGAACTATGAAGAAGCGATGGTGAGCCCAGATTCTGCTAAGCGGCTTAAAGCCATGAAATCTGAGATGGGATCCATGTATGAGAACAAAGTATGGACTTTGGTTGACTTGCCCGATGATCGGCAAGCAATTGAGAATAAATGGATCTCCAAGAAGAAGACTGACGCTGATGGTAATGTTACTGTCTACAAAGCTCGACTTGTCGCAAAAGGTTTTTGACAAGTTCAAGGGGTTGACTACGATGAGACCTTCTCACCCGTAGCGATGCTTAAGTCTGTCCGAATCATGTTAGCAATTGCCGCATTTTATGATTATGAAATTTGGCAGATCGATGTCAAAACTGCATTCCTGAATGGATTTCTGGAAGAAGAGTTGTATATGATGCAACCAGAAGGTTTTGTCGATCCAATGGGAGCTAACAAAGTGTGCAAGCTCCAGCGATCCATTTATGGACTGGTGCAAGCCTCTCGGAGTTGGAATAAACGCTTTGATAGTGTGATCAAAGCATTTGGTTTTATACAGACTTTCGGAGAAGCCTGTATTTACAAGAAAGTGAGTGGGAGCTCTGTAGCATTTCTGATATTATATGTGGATGACATATTGCTGATTGGAAATGATATAGAATTTCTGGATAGCATAAAGGGATACTTGCATAAGAGTTTTTCAATGAAAGACCTCGGTGAAGCTGCTTACATATTAGGCATAAAGATCTATAGAGATAGATCAAGACGCTTAATTGGACTTTCACAAAGCACATACCTTGACAAGATTTTGAAGAAGTTCAAAATGGATCAAGCAAAGAAAGGGTTCTTGCCTGTGTTGCAAGGTGTGAAGTTGAGTCAGACTCAATGCCCGACCACTGCAGAAGATAGAGAGAAAATGAAAGATGTTCCCTATGCTTCAGCCATAGGCTCTATCATGTATGCAATGCCGTGTACCAGACCTGATGTGTGCCTTGCTATAAGTTTAGCAGGGAGGTACCAAAGTAATCCAGGAGTGGATCACTGTACAGCGGTCAAGAACATCCTGAAATACCTGAAAAGGACTAAGGATATGTTTCTCATATATGGAGGTGACAAAGAGCTCACCGTAAAAGGTTACGTTGATGCAAGCTTTGACACTGATCCGGACGATTCTAAATCGCAAACTGGATACGTGTTTACATTAAACTGTGGAGCTGTCAGTTGGTGCAGTTCTAAACAAAGCGTCGTAGCGGGATCTACATGTGAAGCGGAGTACATAGCTGCTTCGGAAGCTGCGAACGAAGGAGTCTGGATGAAGGAGTTCAAATCCGATCTAGGTGTCATACCTAGTGCATCGGGTCCAATGAAAATCTTTTGTGACAATACTGGTGCAATTGCCTTGGCAAAGGAATCCAGATTTCACAAGAGGACCAAGCACATCAAGAGACGCTTCAATTCCATCCGGGATCTAGTCCAGGTGGGAGACATAGAGATTTGGAAGATACATACGGATCTGAATGTTGCAGACCCGTTGACTAAGCCTCTTCCACGAGCAAAACATGATCAGCACCAAGGCTCCATGGGTGTTAGAATCATTACTGTGTAATCTAGATTATTGACTCTAGTGCAAGTGGGAGACTGAAGGAAATATGCCCTAGAGGCAATAATAAAGTTATTGTTTATTTCCTTATATCATGATAAATGTTTATTATTCATGCTAGAATTGTATTAACCGGAAACATAATACATGTGTTAATACATAGACAAACTTAGTGTCACTAGTATGCCTCTACTTGACTAGCTGGTTAATCAAAGATGGTTATGTTTCCTAACCATGAACAAGGGGTTGTTATTTGATTAACGAGGTCACATCATTAGTTGAATGATCTGATTGACATGACCCAGTAGCTTAGCACCCGATCGTTTAGTATGTTGCTATTGCTTTCTTCATGACTTATACATGTTCCTATGACTATGAGATTATGCAACTCCCGTTTACCGGAGGAACACTTTGTGTGCTACCAAACGTCACAATTTAACTGGGTGATTATAAAGGAGCTCTACAGGTGTCTCCAAAGGTAGATGTTGGGTTGGCGTATTTCGAGATTAGGATTTGTCACTCCAATTGTCGGAGAGGTATCTCTGGGCCCTCTCGGTAATGCACATCACATAAGCCTTGCAAGCATTGCAACTAATATGTTAGTTACGAGATGATGTATTACAGAATGAGTAAAGAGACTTGCCGGTAACGAGATTGAACTAGGTATTGGATACCGACGATCGAATCTCGGGCAAGTAACATACCGATGACAAAGGGAACAACGTATGTTGTTATGCGGTCTGACCGATAAAGATCTTCGTAGAATATGTAGGAGCCAATATGGGCATCCAGGTCCCGCTATTGGTTATTGACCGGAGATGTGTCTCAGTCATGTCTGCATTATTCTCGAACCGTAGGGTCCGCACGCTTAAGGTTACGATGACAGTTATTATGAGTTTATGCATTTTGATGTACCGAAGTTAGTTCGGAGTCCCGGATGTGATCACGGACATGACAAGGAGTCTCGAAATGGTCGAGACATAAAGATTGATATATTGGAAGCCTATATTTGGACATCGGAAGTGTTCCGGGTGAAATCGGGATTTTACCGGAGTACCAGGAGGTTACCGGAACCCCCCGGGAACCATATGGGCCTTAGTGGGCTTTAGTGGAAAGGAGAAAGGGGCAGCCCAAGGTGGGCCGCGCGCCTCCCCCCTCCCCTAGTCCTATTAGGACAAGGAGAGGTGGCCGGCCCCCCTCTCTCTCTTTCCCCCTCGGGGAATCCTATTCCAACTAGGATTGGGGGGGGGGGGAGTCCTACTCCCGGTAGGAGTAGGACTCCTCCTGCGCCCTCCTCTAGGCCGGCCGCCCCCTCCCCTTGGCTCCTTTATATACGGAGGCAGGGGGCACCCTAGACACACAAGTTGATCATTGAGATCGTTCCTTAGCCGTGTGCGGTGCCCCCTGCCACCATATTCCACCTCGATTATATTGTAGCACTGCTTAGGCGAAGCCCTGCGACGGTAGTACATCAAGATCGTCACCACGCCGTCGTGTTGACGGAACTCCTCCCCGACGCTTTGCTGGATCGGAGCCCGGGGATCGTCATCGAGCTGTACGTGTGCTAAGAACTCGGAGGTGTCGGACTAACGGTGCTTGGATCGGTCGGATCGGGAAGACGTACGACTACTTCCTCTATGTTGTGTCAATGCTTCCGCAGTCGTTCTGCGTGGGTACGTAGACAACACTCTCCCCTCTCGTTGCTGTGCATCACCATGATCTTGCATGTGCGTAGGAATTTTTTTGAAATTACTACGTTCCCCAACACCCGTAACTCCCCGGTACCTCCGAAAATACCCAAACCACTCGGAACCTTTCCGATGTCCGAATATAGTCGTCCAATATATCGATCTTTACGTCTCGACCATTTCGAGACTCTTCGTCATGTCCCCGATCTCATCCGGGACTCCGAACTCCTTTGGTACATCAAAACTCATAAACTCATAATATAACTGTCATCGAAACCTTAAGCGTGCGGACCCTACGGGTTCGAGAACAAAGTAGACATGACCGAGACATGTCTCCGGTCAATAACCAATAGTGGAACCTGGATGCTCATATTGGCTCTTACATATTCTACGAAGATCTTTATCGGTCAGACCGCATAACAACATACGTTGTTCCCTTTGTCATCGGTATGTTACTTGCCCGAGATTCGATCGTCGGTATCTCAATACCTAGTTCAATCTCGTTACCGGCAAGTCTCTTTACTCGTTCCGTAATAAATCATCTCGCAACTAACTCATTAGTTGTATTGCTTGCAAGGCTTAAGTGATGTGCATTACCGAGAGGGCCCAGAGATACCTCTCCGACAATTGGAGTGACAAATCCTAATCTCGAAATATGCCAACCCAACATGTACCTTTGGAGACACCTGTAGAGCTCCTTTATAATCACCCAATTACGTTGTGACGTTTGGTAGCACACAAAGTGTTCCTCCGGCAAACGGGAGTTGCATAATCTCATAGTCATAGGAACATGTATAAGTCATGAAGAAAGCAATAGCAACGTACTAAACGATCGGGTGCTAAGCTAATGGAATGGGTCATGTCAATCACATCATTCTTCTAATGATGTGATCCCGTTAAACAAATGACAACTCTTTTGTTCATGGTTAGGAAACATAACCATCTTTGATTAACGAGCTAGTCAAGTAGAGGCATACTAGTGACATTCTGTTTGTCTATGTATTCACACATGTATTATGTTTCCGGTTAATACAATTCTAGCATGAATAATAAACATTTATCATGATATAAGGAAATAAATAATAACTTTATTATTGCCTCTAGGGCATATTTCCTTCAAGTTCCGCTTCCAGTGACCACTTCCCTTGCAATAAAAACACTCAGTCTTGGGCTTGGGTCCATTCTTTGGCTTCTTCCCGGTAGCTTGCTTACCGGGCGCGGCAACTCCCTTGCCGTCCTTCTTGAAGTTCTTCTTACCCTTGCCTTTCTTGAGCTTAGTGGTTTTATTCACCATCAACACTTGATGTTCGTTTTTGACTTCTACCTCTGCTGATTTCAGCATTGAATAGACCTCAGGAATGGTCTTTTCCATCCCCTGCATATTGAAGTTCATCACAAAGCTCTTGTAGCTCGGTGGAAGCGACTGAAGGATTCTGTCAATGACCGCGTCATCCGGGAGATTAACTCCCAGCTGAGTCAAGCGGTTATGCAACCCATACATTTTGAGTATATGCTCACTGACAGAACTATTTTCCTCCATCTTACAGCTGAAGAACTTGTCGGAGACTTCATATCTCTCGACCCGGGCATGAGCTTGAAAAACCATTTTCAGCTCTTCGAACATCTCATATGCTCCGTGTCTCTCAAAACGCTTTTGGAGCCCCGGTTCTAAGCTGTAAAGCATGCCGCACTGAATGAGGGAGTAATCATTAGCATGTGACTGCCAAGTGCTCATAACGTCTTGGTTCTGTGGGACGGGTGCGTCACCTAGCGGTGCTTCTAGGACATAATCTTTCTTGGTAGCTATGAGGATGATCCTCAGGTTCCGGACCCAGTCCGTATAGTTGCTGCCATCGTCTTTCAGCTTGGTTTTCTCTAGGAACGCGTTGAAGTTGAGGACAATGTGGGCCATTTGATCTACAAGACATATTGTAAAGATTTTAGACTAAGTTCATGATAATTAAGTTCATCTAATCAAATTATTCAATGAACTCCCACTCAGATAGACATCCCTCCAGCCATCTAAGTATAACATGATCCCAGTTAACTAGGTCGTGTCCGATCATCACGTGAGACGGACTAGTCAACATCGGTGAACATCTTCATGTTGATCGTATCTTCTATACACCTCATGCTCGACCTTTCGGTCTTCTATGTTCCGAGGCCATGTCTATACATGCTAGGCTCGTCAAGTCAACCTAAGTGTATTGCGTGTGTAAATCTGGCTTACACCCGTTGTATTCAAACGTTAGAATCTATCACACCCGATCATCACATGGTGCTTCGAAACAACGAACCTTCGCAACGGTGCACAGTTAGGGGGAACACCTTCTTGAAATTATTACGAGGGATCATCTTATTTAAGCTACCGCCGTTCTAAGCAAATAAGATGTAAAATATGATAAACATCACATGCAATCAAACAGTGACATGATATGGCCAATATCATTTGCTCCTTTTGATCTCCATCTTCGGGGCTCCATGATCATCGTTGTCACCGGCATGACACCATGATCTCCATCATTGTGTCTTCTTGAAGTTGTCTCGTCATCTATTACTTCTACTACTATGGCTAATGCTTTAGCAATAAAGTAAAGTAATTACATGACGTTTATGTTGACACGCAGGTCATAAATAAATAAAGACAACTCCTATGGCTCCTGCCGGTTGTCATACTCATCGACATGCAAGTCGTGATTCCTATTACAAGAACATGATCATCTCATACATCACATATATCATTCATCACATCCTTTGGCCATATCACATCACAAATCACTTGCTGCAAAAACAAGTTAGACGTCCTCTAATTGTTGTTGCAAGTTTTTACGTGGCTGCTATAGGATTCTAGCAAGAACGTTTCTTACCTACGCCAAAACCACAACGTGAATTGCCAATTTCTATTTACCCTTCATAAGGACCCTGTTCATCGAATCCGATCCGAGTAAAGTGGGAGAGACAGACACCCGCCAGCCATCTTATGCAACTAGTGCATGTCAGTCGGTGGAACCAGTCTCACGTAAGTGTACGTGTAAGGTCGGTCTGGGCCGCTTCATCCCACGATGCCGCCGAATCAAGATAAGACTAGTAACGGCAAGCAAATTGACAATATCGACGCCCACAACTGCTTTGTGTTCGACTCGTGCATAGTAACTACGCATAGACCTAGCTCATGATGCCACTGTTGGGGAACATAGCAGAATTTTAAAATTTTCTACGCATCACCAAGATCAATCTATGGAGTCATCTAGAAACGAGGGAGAGAGGAGTGCATCTACATACCCTTGTAGATCACGAGCGGAAGTGTTCAAGAGAACGGGGTTGATGGAGTCGTACTCATCGTGATCCAAATCACCAAAGATCCCAGCGCCGAACGGACGGCACCTCTGCGTTCAACACACGTATGGAGCAAGGACGTCTCCCGCGCCTTGATCCAGCAAGGAGGAGGAAGAGGTTGAGGAAGAGGGCTCCAACAGCAGCACTACGGCGTGGTGGTGGTGAAGCTGCAGTACTCCGGCAGGGCTTCGCCAAGCTTTACGGAGGAGGAGAGGTGTTGGGGAGGGGAGGGGCTGCGCCTTGGATGATATGTGCAGCCCTCCCCTTGCCCCTCTATTTATAGGGGAAGGAGGAAGGGGGCCGGCCCCCTCTAGATGAGATCTAGAGGGGGGGGGGGGGGCAAGGGGAGGGGACTTGTCCCCCAAGCAAGGGGGCGCCCCCTTTAGGGTTTCCCCCCAACCCTAGGCGCATGGGCCCAAAGGGGGGGATGCGGCCGGCCCATGCAGGGCTGGTTCCCTTTCCTCTAGAGCCCATTAGGCCCTCCGAGGGAGGTGGCCCCTCCCGGTGGACCCCCGGAACCCCTCCGGTGGCCCCGGTACAATACTGATATGCCCCCGAACCTTTTCGGTGACCGTATGACAACTTCCTACATATAAATCTTCACCTACGGACCATTCCGGAACTCCCCGTGATGTCTGAGATATCATCCGGGACTCCGAACAACATTCGGTAATCACATACAAGTCTTCCTAACAACCCTAGCGTCACCGAACCTTAAGTGTGTAGACCCTACGGGTTCGGGAGATATGCAGACATGACCGACACGACTCTCCGGTCAATAACCAACAGCGGGATATGGATACCCATGTTGGCTCCCACATGCTCCTCGATGATCTCATCGGATGAACCACGATGTCGAGGATTCAATCAATCCGTATACAATTCCCTTTGTCAATCGGTACGTTACTTGCCCGAGACTCGATCGTCGGTATCCTAATACCTTGTTCAGTCTCGTTACCGGCAAGTCACTTTACTCGTACCGTAATGCATGATCCCGTGATCAACCACTTGATCACATTGAGCTCATTATGATGATGCATTACCGAGTGGGCCCAGAGATACCTCTCCGTCATACGGAGTGACAAATCCCAGTCTCGATTCATGCCAACCCAACAGACACTTTCGGAGATACCTGTAATGTACCTTTGGCACACCCAAGGCACTCCTACGGTATCTGGCAGTTGCACAATCTCATAGTCTAAGGAAATGATACTTGACATTCAGAAAAGCTATAGCAAAAGAACTACACGATCTTTGAGCTATGCTTTAGGATTGGGTCTTGTCCATCACATCATTCTCCTAATGATGTGATCCCGTTATCAATGACATCCAATGTCCATAGTCAGGAAACCATGACTATCTTTTGATCAACGAGCTAGTCAACTAGAGGCTCACTAGGGACGTCTTGTGGTCTATGTATTCACACATGTATTACGATTTCCGGATAACACAATTATAGCATGAACAATAGACAATTATCATGAACAAAGAAATATAATAATAACCATTTTATTATTGCCTCTAGGGCATATTTCCAACAAGTCCTGACATAGCAAAAGTAGTGATACCGGCACAGGAGACAATAACACTCCGGATAGTGCCGAAGACAACCACAATCCCCTCCAGCACGATATAGAGCCGGAGGATGAACAAGCTAGCCCTCCAGAGCAGGCGGTAGATGGAGAACCGGAGGAGGACAATTACATGCCTCTCTCCAAAGACAAGGCAAGCCTCGGCGACGAAGAATTTATTGTGCCTGAGGATCCCGTCGAGCAGGAGCGCTTCAAGTGCTGGCTTATGGCCACAGCAAATAGCCTGAAGAAAAAGCAACAACAGCTTCAAGCTGATCAAGACTTGCTAGCAGACAGATGGACCGAAGTCCTTGCGGCCGAGGAATTCAAACTCAAGCGCCCCTCCAAGAGTTACCCAAAACGCAGGTTGCTACCTCACCTCGAGAAGGAAGCATTGAAACCTCCATCACCAGTGTACGATGCGGCTGACCGGCCACGGTGTGGCCGAGCCGGAGAGGCGTTTCAGCCAGAATTTCAGCTCGCACCCCGCCGTCACTCAACCAAAAATACCACGGCCCGGGGCAACACGCGGGACCTGCGAGACGTATTTGTTGGGGAACGTAGCAGAAATTCAAAATTTTCTACGCATCACCAAGATCAATCTATGGAGTAATCTAGCAATGAGGGAAGGAGAGTGCATCTACATACCCTTGTAGATCGCTAAGCGGGAGCGTTCAAGTGAGCGGGGTTGATGGAGTCCTACTCGTCGTGATCCAAATCACCGATGATCCTAGTGCCGAACGAACGGCACCTCCGTGTTCAACACACGTACAGCCCAGTGACGTCTCCTACGCCTTGATCCAGCAAGGGGAGACGGAGAGGTTGGGGAAGACTCCATCCAGCAGCAGCACAACGGCGTGGTGGTGGTGGAGGAGCGCGGTACTCCAGCAGGGCTTCGCCAAGCACTACGAGAGATGAAGAGGGAGAGAGGTAGGGCTGCGCCAAGAGGGAGATGAAATCACGTGTTGGGCAGCCCCCATACCTCAAGTATATATAGGGGGAGGGGAGGGGCTGCGCCCCCACCTAGGGTTCCCTCCCTAGGGGTGGCGGCAGCCCCCAGATCCCATCTGGGAGGCGGCCAAGGGGAGGGAGAGGGGGGCGCACCTAGGGTGGGCCTTAGGGCCCATCTGCGCCTAGGGTTTCCCCCCTCTCCTCTTGAGGCGCATGGGCCTTGGTGGGGAGGCGCCCTAGCTCACCTAGGGGCTGGTCCGTTCCCACTATTGGCCCATGTATGCCTCCAGGGCTGGTGGCCCCACCTGGTGGCCCCCCGGACCCCTCCGGTGGTCCCGGTACACTACCGGTGATGCCCGGAACACTTCCGGTGGCCAAAACCATATTTCCTATATATCAATATTTACCTCCGGACCATTCCGGAACTCCTCGTGACGTCCGGGATCTCATCTCGGACTCCGAACAACATTCGGTAACCGCGTACATACTTTCCCTATAACCCTAGCGTCATCGAACCTTAAGTGTGTAGACCCTACGGGTTCGGGAGTCATGCAAACATGACCGAGACAACTCTCCGGTCAATAACCAACAACGAGATCTGGATACCCATGTTGGCTCCCACATGTTCCACGATGATCTCATCGGATGAACCACGGTGTCGAGGATTCAATCAATCCCGTATTCAATTCCCTTTGTCTATCGGTACGATACTTGCCCGAGATTCAATCGTCGGTATCCCGATACCTTGTTCAATCTCGTTACCGGCAAGTCTCTTTACTCATTCCGTAACACATCATCCCGTGATCAACTCCTTGATCACATTGTGCACATTATGATGATGTCCTACCGAGTGGGCCCAGAGATACCTCTCCATTTACACGGAGTGACAAATCCCAGTATCGATTCATGCCAACCCAACAGATACTTTCGGAGATACCTGCAGTGTACCTTTATAGCCACTCAGTTACGTTGTGACGTTTGGCACACCCAAAGCATTCGTACGGTATCCGGGAGTTGCACAATCTCATGGTCTAAGGAAATGATACTTGACATTAGAAAAGCTTTAGCATACGAACTACACGATCTTTGTGCTAGGCTTAGGATTGGGTCTTGTCCATCACATCATTCTCCTAATGATGTGATCTCGTTATCAATGACATCCAATGTCCATGGTCAGGAAACTGTAACCATCTATTGATCAACGAGCTAGTCAACTAGAGGCTTACTAGGGACATGGTGTTGTCTATGTATCCACACATGTATCTGAGTTTCCTATCAATACAATTCTAGCATGGATAATAAACGATTATCATGAACAATGAAATATAATGATAATAACTAATTTATTATTGCCTCTAGGGCAGATTTCCAACAGTCTCCCACTTGCACTAGAGTCAATAATCTAGTTCACATCGCCATGTGATTAACACTCACAGGTCACATCGCTATGTGACCAACATCCAAGAGTCCACTAGACTCAATGATCTAGTTCACATCACTATGTGATAAAAACTCAAAGAGTTTTGGGTTTGATCATGTTATGCTTGTGAGAGAGGTTGTAGTCAACGGGTCTTGCCATATTCAGATCCCTATGTATTTTGCAAAAATTTATGTCATATCATAGATGCTGCTACCACGTTCCACTTGGAGCTATTCCAAATTATTGCTCCATTATACGTATCCGGTATCTCTACTCAGAGCTATCCGGATAGGTGTTAAGCTTGCATCGACGTAACTCTTTATGTCGAACTCTTTACCACCTCCATAACCGAGAAACATTTCCTTATTCCTCTAAGGACAATTTTGACCGCTATCTAGTGATCCAGTCCTAAATCACCTTTGTACCCTCTTGCTAGACAAAAGCATAGGGGACGACCTTCGTCCTTTCTCTTTCTTCTGCCGTGGTCAAGCTTTGAGTCTTACTCAACTTCACACCTTACAACTCAGGTAAGAACCCCTTCTTTGACTGATCTATTTTGAACTCCTTCAAAAACATGTCAAGGTGTGCGTTCTTTGAAAGTATCATTAGACGTCTTGATCTATTTCTATAGATCTTGATGCCCAATATGTAAGCAGCTTTATCCAGGTCTTCCTTTGAAAATCACTCTTCAAACAACCGTTTATGCTTTCTAGAAATTCTACATTATTTCGGATCAACAATATGTCATCCACATATACTTATCAGAAATGTTGTAGTGCTCCCACTCACTTTCTTGTAAATACAAGTTTCTAGCAAACATTGTATAAACCTAAAAGCTTTGATCACTCCATCAAAGCATATATTCTGACTCTGAGATGCTTGCTCTAGTCCATAGAAGGATCGCTGGAGCCAGCATACCTTTTAGCATCCTTAGGATCGACAAAACTTTGATTGTATCACGTACAACTCTTTCTTATGAAAACTGGTAAGAAAACTTGTTTTGACATCCATCTGTCAGATTTCATAATCGAAAAATACAGCTAATGCTAACATGATTCCGATGGACTTAAGCATCGCTACGGGTGAGAAATTCTCATCGTAGTCAACTCCTTGAACTTGTGAAAAGACTCTTTCCCACAAGTCGAGCTTCATAGACGGTAACATTACCGCCCACGCCCGTCTTCTTCTTAAAGATCCATTTATCTCAATGGCTTGACGATCATCAGGCAAGTCCACCAAAGTCCATACTTTGTTCTGATACATGGATCCTATCTCGGATTTCATGGCTTCTAACCATCTGTCGGAATACGGGCCCACCATCGCTTCTCCATAGCTCGTAGGTTCATTGTTGTCTAACAACATGATATCTAAGACAGGATTACCGTACCACTCAGGAGTAGTACATATCCTTGTCGACCTATGAGGTTCGATAGCAACTTGATCCGAAGCTTCATGATTACTATCATTAACTTCCTATTCAATAGATGTAGGCGCCACAGAAAACATTTTTCTGTGTTGCAGCACTCTCTGGTTGAAGTAAAGGTTCGACAACCTCATCAAGTTCTATCTTCCTCCCACTCATTCTTAGCGACAAACAATTTGCCCTCGGATCTGAGATAGAAGGTATACCCAACTGTCACCTTTGGGTATCCTATGAAGATGTGTTTTTCCGCTTTGGGTTCGAGCTTCTCCGGCTGAAGCCTTAAGCATCGCAGCCCCAAACATCAAGAAACGACAACTTTGGTTTCTTGCCAAACCAATGTTCATACGGCGTTGTCTCAATGGACTTATATGGTGTCCTATCTAAAGTGAATGCAGCTATCTCTAATGCATAACCTCAAAATAATAGCGGTAGATCGGTAAGAGACATCATAGATCGCACCATATCTCATAGGGTTCGATTACGACATCCGGACACACCATTACCTTGTGGTGTTCCAGGTGGCTTCAACTGTGAAACAATTCCACAATGTCTTAAGTGATTGGCAAACTCACAACTCAGAAAATCCCCTTTTGATCAGATCGTAGGAACATGATCTTATTGTTATGATGATTCTTAACTTCACTCTGAAATCGCTTGAACTTTTCAAACGTTTCAGACTTGTGCTTCATTAAGTAAATATACCTATATCTACTCAAATCGTCAGTGAAGATGAGAAAATAGCGATATCCACCACACGCTTCAATTCTCATTGGATCACACACATATGCATGTATGATTTCCAACAAGTCACTTGCCCGTTTCATTGTACCTGAAAACGGGGTCTTAGTCATCCTGCCCATGAGGCATGGCTCGCATGTGTCAAGCGATTCAAAATCAAGTGACTCCAAACATCCATCGATATGGAGTTTCTTCATGCATCTTACGCCAATATGACCTAAGCGGCAGTGCCACAAGAAAGTGGTACTATCATTATTAACTCTACATCTTTTGGCATGAACATGTGTATTACCACGACCGAGATTCAATGAACCATTCACATAGGGTGCATGATCATGAAAGGCATTATTCATGTAAACAGAATAACCATTATTTTCTAACTTAAATAACCATATTGCAATGAACATGATCTAATCATATTCATGCTCAACGTAGACACCTGATAACATTTATCTAGGTTCAATACTAATCCCGAAGGCAGATGGAGCGTGCGATGGTGATCTCATCAACTTTGGAAACACTTCCAACACACATCGTCACCTCGCCCTCAGCCAGTCTCCGTTTAGTCCGTAGCTTTTGCTTCAAGTCACCAATAATAGTAACTGAACCGGTATCCAATACCCAGGTACTACCAGGAGTACTAGTGAGGTACACATTAATAACACGTATATACTTTGTTGAAGTTGCCAGCCTTCTTTTCTACCATCCATTTGGGGTAATTCCGCTACAAGTGACCGTTCCCCTTACAATAGAAGCACTTAGTCTCGGGTTTGGGTTCAACCTTGGGTTCCTTCACTGGAGCGACAACTGGTTTGCCATCCATGAAGTTTCCCTTCTAGCCCTTGCCCTTCTTGAAACCAGTGGTCTTGTTAAACCATCAACACTTGATGCTCCTTCTTGATTTCTACCTTTTGCGGTCTTAAGCACCGCGAACAGCTCCGAGATCATCCCTTGCATGTCATAGTTCATCACGAAGATCTAGTAGCTTAGTGATAGTGGCTAGAGAACTCTATCAATCACTATCTTATCTAGAAGTTTAACTCCCACTTGATTTAAGTGATTGTAGCACCCAGACATTCTGAGCACATGCTCACTAGCTGAGCTATTCTCCTCTATCTTGTTGGCTAAAGAACTTGTCAGAGGTCTCACACCTCTCAACACGGTCATGAGCCTGAAATCCCAATTTCAGCTCTTGGAACATCTCATATGTTCTATGGCGTTCAAAACGTCATTGGAATCCCGATTCTAAGCCGTGAAGTATGGTGCACTAAACTATCAAGTAGTCATCAGGATGTGTCTGTCAGGTGTTCACAACATCCACATACGATGTTGTAGGGGTTTTCACATCGAGCGGTGCATCAAAGACGTAAGCCTTCTGTGTAGGAGTGAGGACACTCCTCGGACTATGGACCTAGTCCGCATCATTGCTTACAATATCTTTCAACTAAATTTTCTCTAGGAACATATCTAAACAGTAGAACTGAAGCGTGAGCTACGACATAATTTGCGAAGACCTTTTGACTATGTTCAGGATAATTAAGTTCATCTTATGAACTCCCACTCAGATAGACATCCCTCTAGTCATCTAAGTGATTACATGATCCGAGTCAACTAGGCCGTGTCCGATCATCACGTGAGACGGACTAGTCATCATCGGTGAACATCTTCATGTTGATCATATCTACCATACGACTCATGCTCGACCTTTCGGTCTCTTGTGTTCCGAGGCCATGTCTGTACATGCTAGGCTCGTCAAGTCAACCTAAGTGTTTCACGTGTGTAAATCTGTCTTACACCCGTTGTATGTGAACGTTAGAATCTATCACACCCGATCATCACGTGGTGCTTCGAAACGACGAACTTTCGCAACGGTGCACAGTTAGGGGGAACACTTTCTTGAAATTCTAATGAGGGATCATCTTATTTACTACCGTCGTTCTAAGCAAATAAGATGCAAAAACATGATAAACATCACATGCAATCAAATAGTGACATGATATGGCCATCATCACTTTGCTCCTTTTTGATCTCCATCTTCGGGGCTCCATGATCATCATCGTCACTGGCATGACACCATGATCTCCATCATCATGATCTCCATCATCGTGTCTTCATGAAGTTGTCTCGCCAACTATTACTTCTACTACTACAGCTAACAGTTAGCAATAAAGTTAAGTAATTACATGACGTTTATGTTGACACGCAGGTCATAAATAAATTAAGACAACTCCTGTGGCTCCTGCCGGTTGTCACACTCATCGACATGCAAGTCGTGATTCCTATTACAAGAACATGATCATCTCATACATCACATATATCATTCATCACATCCTTTGGCCATATCACATCACAAAACACTTGCTGCAAAAACAAGTTAGACGTCCTCTAATTATTGTTGCAAGTTTTTACTTGGCTGCTATAGGTTGCTAGCAAGAACGTGTCTTACCTACGCCAAAACCACAACGTGAATTGCCAATTTCTATTTACCCTTCATAAGGACCCTGTTCATCGAATCCGATCCGACTAAAGTGGGAGAGACAGACACCCGCCAGCCACCTTATGCAACTAGTGCATGTCAGTCGGTGGAACCGGTCTCACGTAAGTGTACGTGTAAGGTTGGTCCGGGCCGCTTCATCCCACGATGCCGCCGAATCAAGATAAGACTAGTAACGGCAATTAAATTGACAATTTCGACGCCCACAACTACTTTGTGTTCTACTCATGCATAGTAACTGCGCATAGACCTAGCTCATGATGCCAGTGTTGGGGAACGTAGCAGAAATTCAAAATTTTCTATGCATCACCAAGATCAATCTATGGAGTAATTTAGCAACGAGGGAAGGAGAGTGCATCAACATACCCTTGTAGATCGCTAAGCGGAAGCGTTCAAGTGAACGGGGTGTTGGGGAACGTAGTAATTTCAAAAAATTTCCTACGCACACGCAAGATCATGGTGATGCATAGCAACGAGAGGGGAGAGTGTTGTCTATGTACCAACGCAGATCGACTGTGGAAGCGATCACACAACGTAGAGGAAGTAGTCGTACGTCTTCCCGGTCCGACCGATCCAAGCACCGTTACTCCGGCACCTCCGAGTTCTTAGCACACGTTCAGCTCGATGACGATCCTCGGGCTCCGATCCAGCAAAGCGTCGAGGAAGAGTTCCGTCAGCACGACGGCGTGGTGACGATCTTGATGTACTACCGACGCAGGGCTTCGCCTAAGCACTACAATGGTATGATCGAGGTGGAATTTGGTGGCAGGGGGCACCGCACACGGCTAAGGAACGATCTCAAGGATCAACTTGTGTGTCTAGAGGTGCCCCCTTCCCCCGTATATAAAGGATGAAGGGGGGGAGGCTGGCCGGCCAAGCTAGGAGGCGCAGGAGGAGTCCTACTCCTACCGGGAGTAGGACTCCCCCCCAATCCTATTCCTAATAGGATTCCCCAAAGGGGAAGAGAAAGAGAGAGGTGGCCGGCCCCTCTCCTAGTCCTAATAGGACTAGGGAGAGGGGGGGGGAGGCGCAGCCCTACGTGGGATGCCCTCTCACCTTTCCACTAAGGCCCATGTTGGCCCATTTGGCTCCCGGGGGTTCCGGTAACCCTCCCGGTAATCCGGTAAAATCCCGATTTCACCCGGAACACTTCTGAGGTCCAAACATAGGCTTCCAATATATCAATCTTTACATCTCGACCATTTCGAGACTCCTCGTCATGTCCGTAATCACATCCGGGACTCCGAACAACCTTCGGTACATCAAAATGCATAAACTCATAATAACTGTCATCGTAACGTTAAGCGTGCGGACCCTACGGTTCGAGAACAATGTAGACATGACCGAGACACGTCTCCGGTCAATAACCAATAGCGGGACCTGGATGCCCATATTGGCTCCTACATAATCTACGAAGATCTTTATCGGTCAGACCGCATAACAACATACGTTGTTCCCTTTGTCATCGGTATGTTACTTGCCCGAGATTCGATCGTCGGTATCCTATACCTAGTTCAATCTCGTTACTGGCAAGTCTCTTTACTCGTTCTGTAATACATCATCTCACAACTAACATCTTAGTTATAATGCTTGCAAGGCTTATGTGATGTGTATTACCGAGAGGGCCCAGAGATACCTCTCCGACACTCGGAGTGACAAACCCTAATCTCGAAATACGCCAACCCAACATCTACCATTGGAGACACCTGTAGTACTCCTTTATAATCACCCAGTTACGTTGTGACGTTTGGTAGTACCCAAAGTGTTCCTCCGGTAAACGGGAGTTGCATAATCTCATAGTTACAGGAACATGTATAAGTCATGAAGAAAGCAATAGCAACATACTAAACGATCGGGTGCTAAGCTAATGGAATGGGTCATGTCAATCAGATCATTCAACTAATGATGTGACCTCGTTAATCAAATAACAACTCTTTGTTCATGGTTAGGAAACATAACCATCTTTGATTAACGAGCTAGTCAAG
This sequence comes from Triticum monococcum, assembly GCA_034509565.1. Taxonomy (NCBI): domain Eukaryota; kingdom Viridiplantae; phylum Streptophyta; class Magnoliopsida; order Poales; family Poaceae; genus Triticum; species Triticum monococcum. Next base: position 697,407,212 of record CM067845.1, read on the forward strand.
TAGAGGCATACTAGTGACACTCTGTTTGTCTATGTATTCACACATGTATTATGTTTCCGGTTAATACAACTCTAGCATGAATAATAAACATTTATCATGATATAAGGAAATAAATAATAACTTTATTATTGCCTCTAGGGCATATTTCCTTCAGTCTCCCACTTGCACTAGAGTCAATAATCTAGATTACACAGTAATGATTCTAACACCTATGGAGCCTTGGTGCTGATCATGTTTTGCTCGTGGAAGAGGCTTAGTCAACGGGTCTGCAACATTCAGATCCGTATGTATCTTGCAAATCTCTATGTCTCCCACCTGGACTAGATCCCGGATGGAGTTGAAGCATCTCTTGATGTGTTTGGTCCTTTTGTGAAATCTGGATTCCTTTGCCAAAGCAATTGCACCAGTATTGTCACAAAATATTTTCATTGGACCCGATGCACTAGGTATGACACCTAGATCGGATATGAACTCCTTCATCTAGACTCCTTTGTTCGCTGCTTCCGAAGCAGCTATGTACTCCGCTTCACATGTAGATCCCGCTACGACGCTTTGTTTAGAACTGCACCAACTGACAGCTCCATCGTTTAAAGTAAACACGTATCCGGTTTGCGATTTAGAATCGTCCGGATCAGTGTCAAAGCTTGCATCAATGTAACCTCTTACGGTGAGCTCTTTGTCACCTCCATATACGAGAAACATATCCTTAGTCCTTTTCAGGTATTTCAGGATGTTCTTGACCGCTGTACAGTGATCCACTCCTGGATTACTTTGGTACCTCCCTGCTAAACTTATAGCAAGGCACACATCAGGTCTGGTACACAGCATTGCATACATGATAGAGCCTATGGCTGAAGCATAGGGAACATCTTTCATTTTCTCTCTATCTTCTGCAGTGGTCGGGCATTGAGTCTGACTCAACTTCACACCTTGTAACACAGGCAAGAACCCTTTCTTTGCTTGATCCATTTTGAACTTCTTCAAAATCTTGTCAAGGTATGTGCTTTGTGAAAGTCCAATTAAGCGTCTTGATCTATCTCTATAGATCTTTATGCCTAATATGTAAGCAGCTTCCCCGAGGTCTTTCATCGAAAAACTTCTATTCAAGTATCCCTTTATGCTATCCAGAAATTCTATATCATTTCCAATCAGCAATATGTCATCCACATATAATATCAGAAATGCTACAGAGCTCCCACTCACTTTCTTGTAAATACAGGCTTCCCCAAAAGTCTGTATAAAGCCAAATGCTTTGATCACACTATCAAAGCGTTTATTCCAACTCCGAGATGCTTGCACCAGTCCATAAATGGATCGCTGGAGTTTGCACACTTTGTTAGCTCCCTTTGGATCGACAAAACCTTCTGGTTGCATCATATACAACTCTTCTTCCAGAAATCCATTCAGGAATGCAGTTTTGACATCCATCTGCCATATTTCATAATCATAAAATGCGGCAATTGCTAACATGATTCTGACGGACTTAAGCATCGCTACGGGTGAGAAGGTCTCATCGTAGTCAACCCCTTGAACTTGTCGAAAACCTTTTGTGACAAGTCGAGCTTTATAGACAGTAATATTACCATCAGCGTAAGTCTTTTTCTTGAAGATCCATTTATTCTCAATTGCTTGCCAATCATCGGGCAAGTCAACCAAAGTCCATACTTTGTTCTCATACATGGATCCCATCTCAGATTTCATGGCCTCAAGCCACTTTGCGGAATCTGGGCTCACCATCGCTTCTTCATAGTTCGTAGGTTCATCATGATCTAGTAGCATGACTTCCAGAATTGGATTACCGTACCACTCTGGTGCGGATCTCAGTCTGGTTGATCTACGTGGTTCAGTAGTATCTTGTCCTGAAGTTTCATGATCATCATCATTAGCTTCCTCACTAATTGGTATAGGTGTCGCAGAAACAGTTTTCTGTGATGTACTATTTTCCAATAAGGGAGCAGGTACAGTTACCTCGTCAAGTTCTACTTTCCTCCCACTCACTTCTTTCGAGAGAAACTCCTTCTCTAGAAATGATCCATTCTTAGTAATGAATGTCTTGCCTTCGGATCTGTGATAGAAGGTATACCCAACAGTATCCTTTGGGTATCCTATGAAGACACATTTCTCCGCTTTGGGTTCGAGCTTATCAGGTTGAAGCTTTTTCACATAAGCATCGCAGCCCCAAACTTTAAGAAACGACAACTTTGGTTTCTTGCCAAACCATAGTTCATAAGGCGTCGTCTCAACGGATTTTGATGGTGCCCTATTTAACCTGAATGCGGCCGTCTCTAAAGCATAACCCCCAAACGATAGAGGTAAATCAGTAAGAGACATCATAGATCGCACCATATCTAGTAAAGTACGATTACGACGTTTGGGCACACCATTACGCTGTGGTGTTCCGGGTGGCGTGAGTTGCGAAACTATTCCACAATTTTTCAAATGTACACCAAACTCGTAACTCAAATATTCTCCTCCACGATCAGATTGTAGAAACTTTATTTTCTTGTTACGATGATTTTCAACTTCACTCTCAAATTCCTTGAACTTTTCAAATGTTTCAGACTTATGTTTCATTAAGTAGATATACCCATATCTGCTTAAATCATCTGTGAAGGTGAGAAAATAACGATATCCGCCACGAGCCTCAATATTCATCGGACCACATACATCGGTATGTATGACTTCCAATAAATCTGTTGCTCTCTCCATAGTACCGGAGAATGGTGTTTTAGTCATCTTGCCTATGAGGCACGGTTCGCAAGTACCAAGTGATTCATAATCAAGTGGTTCCAAAAGCCCATCAGTATGGAGTTTCTTCATGCGCTTTACACCGATATGACCTAAACGGCAGTGCCACAAATAAGTTGCACTATCATTATCAACTCTGCATCTTTTGGCTTCTACATTATGAATATGTGTATCACTACTATCGAGATTCAACAAGAATACACCACTCTTCAAAGGTGCATGACCATAAAAGATATTACTCATATAAATAGAACAACCATTATTCTCTGATTTAAATGAATAACCGTCTCGCATCAAACAAGATCCAGATATAATGTTCATGCTTAACGCTGGCACCAAATAACAATTATTTAGGTCTAATATTAATCCCGAAGGTAGATGTAGAGGTAGCGTGCCGACCGCGATAACATCGACTTTGGAACCGTTTCCCACGCGCATCGTCACCTCGTCCTTTGCTAGCGTCCGCTTATTCCGTAGTCCCTGTTTCGAGTTGCAAATATTAGCAACAGAACCAGTATCAAATACCCAGGTGCTACTGCGAGCTCTAGTAAGGTACACATCAATAACACGTATATCACATATACCTTTGTTCACCTTGCCATCCTTCTTATCCGCCAAATACTTGGGGCAGTTCCGCTTCCAGTGACCAGTCTGCTTGAAGTAGAAGCACTCAGTTTCAGGCTTAGGTCCAGACTTGGGTTTCTTCTCCTGAGCAGCAACTTGCTTGCTGTTCTTCTTGAAGTTCCCCTTCTTCTTCCCTTTGCCCTTTTTCTTGAAACTAGTGGTCTTGTTGACCATCAACACTTGATGCTCCTTCTTGATTTCTACCTCTGCAGCTTTCAGCATTGCGAAGAGCTCGGGAATAGTCTTGTTCATCCCTTGCATATTATAGTTCATCACGAAGCTCTTGTAGCTTGGTGGCAGTGATTGGAGAATTCTGTCAATGACGCAATCATCTGGAAGATTAACTCCCATCTGAATCAAGTGATTATTATACCCAGACATTTTGAGTATATGCTGACTGACAGAACTGTTCTCCTCCATCTTGCAGCTATAGAACTTATTGGAGACTTCATATCTCTCAATTCGGGCATTTGCTTGAAATATTAACTTCAACTCCTGGAACATCTCATATGCTCCATGACGTTCAAAACGTCGTTGAAGTCCCGATTCTAAGCCGTAAAGCATGGCAAACTGAACTATCGAGTAGTCATCAGCTTTGCTCTGCCAGACGTTCATAACATCTGGCGTTGCTCCAGCAGCAGGCCTGGCACCCAGCGGTGCTTCCAGGACGTAATTCTTCTGTGCAGCAATGAGGATAATCCTCAGGTTACGGACCCAATCCGTGTAATTGCTACCATCATCTTTCAACTTTGCTTTCTCAAGGAACGCATTAAAATTCAACGGAACAACAGCATGAGCCGTCTATCTACAATCAACATAAACAAGCAAGATACTATCAGGTACTAAGTTCATGATAAGTTTAAGTTCAGTTAATCAAATTACTTAGGAACTCCCACTTAGATAGACATCCCTCTAATCCTCTAAGTGATCACGTGATCCAAATCAACTAAACCATAACCGATCATCACGTGAGATGGAGTAGTTTTCAATGTGAACATCGTCATGTTGATCATATCTACTATATGATTCACGCTCGACCTTTCGGTCTCTGTGTTCCGAGGCCATATCTGCATATGCTAGGCTCGTCAAGTTTAACCTGAGTATTCTGCGTGTGCAAAACTGGCTTGCACCCGTTGTAGATGGACGTAGAGCTTATCACACCCGATCATCACGTGGTGTCTGGGCACGACGAACTTTGGCAACGGTGCATACTCAGGGAGAACACTTCTTGATAATTTAGTGAGAGATCATCTAATAATGCTACCGTCAATCAAAGCAAGATAAGATGCATAAAAGATAAACATCACATGCAATCAATATAAGTGATATGATATGGCCATCATCATCTTGTGCTTGTGATCTCCATCTCCGAAGCACCGTCATGATCACCATCGTCACCGGCGCGACACCTTGATCTCCATCGTAGCATCGTTGTCGTCTCGCCAATCTTATGCTTCCACGACTATCACTACCGCTTAGTAATAAAGTAAAGCATTACATCGCGATTGCATTGCATACAATAAAGCGAAAACCATATGGCTCCTGCCAGTTGCCGATAACTTGGTTACAAAACATGATCATCTCATACAATAAAATCAGCATCATGCCTTGACCATATCACATCACAACATGCCCTGCAAAAACAAGTTAGACGTCCTCTACTTTGTTCTTGCAAGTTTTACGTGGCTGCTACGGGCTTAAGTAAGAACTCATCTCACCTACGCATCAAAACCACAACGATAGTTCGTCAAATAGACTCCGTTTTAACCTTCTCAAGGACCGGGCGTAGCCACACTTGGTTCAACTAAAGTTGGAGAGACAGTCGCCCGCAAGCCATCTATGTGCAAAGCACGTCGAGGGAACCGGTCTCGCGTAAGCGTACGCGTAAGGTTGGTCCGGGTCGTCTCGTCCAACAATACCGCCGAACCAAAGTATGACATGCTGGTAGGCAGTATGACTTGTATCGCCCACAACTCACTTGTGTTCTACTCGTGCAAATAACATCAAACCATAAAACCTAGGCTCGGATGCCACTGTTGGGGAACGTAGTAATTTCAAAAAATTTCCTACGCACACGCAAGATCATGGTGATGCATAGCAACGAGAGGGGAGAGTGTTGTCTACGTACCAACGCAGACCGACTGCGGAAGCGATCACACAACGTAGAGGAAGTAGTCGTACGTCTTCCCGGTCCGACCGATCCAAGCACCGTTACTCCGGCACCTCCGAGTTCTTAGCACACGTTCAGATCGATGACGATCCTCAGGCTCCGATCCAGCAAAGCGTCGAGGAAGAATTCCGTCAGCACGACGGCGTGGTGACGGTCTTGATGTACTACCGACGCAGGGCTTCGCCTAAGCACTACAATGGTATGATCGAGGTGGAATTTGGTGGCAGGGGGCACCGCACACGGCTAAGGAACGATCTCAAGGATCAACTTGTGTGTCTAGAGGTGCCCCCTGCCCCCGTATATAAAGGATGAAGGGGGGGAGGCTGGCCGGCCAAGCTAGGAGGCGCAGGAGGAGTCCTACTCCTACCGGGAGTAGGACTCCCCCCCCCAATCCTATTCCTAATAGGATTCCCCAAAGGGGAAGAGAAAGAGAGAGGTGGCCGGCCCCTCTCCTAGTCCTAATAGGACTAGGGAGAGGGGGGAGGCGCAGCCCTATGTGGGATGCCCTCTCACCTTTCCACTAAGGCCCATGTTGGCCCATTTGGCTCCCGGGGGGTTCCGGTAACCCTCCCGGTAATCCGGTAAAATCCCGATTTCACCCGGAACACTTCCGATGTCCAAACATAGGCTTCCAATATATCAATCTTTACGTCTCGACCATTTCGAGACTCATCGTCATGTTCGTGATCACATCCGGGACTCCGAACAACCTTCGGTACATCAAAATGCATAAACTCATAATAACTGTCATCATAACGTTAAGCGTGCGGACCCTACGGTTCGAGAACAATGTAGACATGACCGAGACACGTCTCCGGTCAATAACCAATAGCGGGACCTGGATGCCCATATTGGCTCCTACATATTCTACGAAGATCTTTATCGGTCAGACCGCATAACAACATACGTTGTTCCCTTTGTCATCGGTATGTTACTTGCCCGAGATTCGATCGTCGGTATCCAATACCTAGTTCAATCTTGTTACTGGCAAGTCTCTTTACTCGTTCTGTAATACATCATCTCACAACTAACATCTTAGTTATAATGCTTGCAAGGCTTATGTGATGTGTATTACCGAGAGGGCCCAGAGATACCTCTCCGACACTCGGAGTGACAAACTCTAATCTCGAAATACGCCAACCCAACATCTACCATTGGAGACACCTGTAGTACTCCTTTATAATCACCCAGTTACGTTGTGACATTTGGTAGTACCCAAAGTGTTCCTCCGGTAAATGGGGGTTGCATAATCTCATAGTTATAGGAACATGTATAAGTCATGAAGAAAGCAATAGCAACATACTAAACGATCGGGTGCTAAGCTAATGGAATGGGTCATGTCAATCAGATCATTCAACTAATGATGTGACCTCGTTAATCAAATAACAACTCTTTGTTCATGGTTAGGAAACATAACCATCTTTGATTAACGAGCTAGTCAAGTAGAGGCATACTAGTGACACTCTGTTTGTCTATGTATTCACACATGTATTATGTTTCCGGTTAATACAATTCTAGCATGAATAATAAACATTTATCATGATATAAGGAAATAAATAATAACTTTATTATTGCCTCTAGGGCATATTTCCTTCACGGGGTTGATGGAGTCGTACTCGTCGTGATCCAAATCACCGATGATCCTAGTGCCGAACGGACGACACCTCCGTGTTCAACACACGTACAGCCCGGTGACGTCTCCTACGCCTTTATCCAGCAAGGGGAGAAGGAGAGGTTGGGGAAGACTCCATCCAGCAGCAGCACGACGGCGTGGTGGTGGTGGAGGAGCGCGGTACTCCAGCAGGGCTTCGCCAAGCACTATGAGAGACGAGGAGGGAGAGAGGTAGGGCTGCGCCAAGAGGGAGATGAAATCACGTGTTGGGCAGCCCCCATACCTCAAGTATATATAGGGGGAGGGGAGGGGCTGCGCCCCCACCTAGGGTTCCCTCCCTAGGGGTGGCGGCAGCCCCCAGATCCCATCTGGGAGGCGGCCAAGGGGAGGGAGAGGGGGGCACACCTAGGGTGGGCCTTAGGGCCCATCTGCGCCTAGGGTTTGCCCCCTCTCCTCTTGAGGCGCATGGGCCTTGGTGGGGAGGCGCCCCACCCCACCTAGGGGCTGGTCCCTTCCCACTATTGGCCCATGTATGCCTCCGGGGCTGGTGGCCCCACCTGGTGGCCCCCCGGACCCCTCCGGTGGTCCTGGTACACTACTGGTGATGCCCGGAACACTTCCGGTGGCCAAAACCATACTTCTTATATATCAATCTTTACCTCCGGACCATTCCGGAACTCCTCGTGACATCCGGGATCTCATCCCGGACTCCGAACAACATTCGGTAACCGCGTACATACTTTCCCTATAACCCTAGCGTCATCGAACCTTAAGTGTGTAGACCCTACGGGTTCGGGAGTCATGTAGACATGACCGAGACAACTCTCCGGTAAATAACCAACAGTGGGATCTGGATACCCATGTTGGCTCCCACATGTTTCATGATCTCATCGGATGAACCACGATGTCGAGGATTCAATCAATCCCGTATTCAATTCCCTTTGTCTATCGGTACGATACTTGCCCGAGATTCGATCGTCGGTATCCCGATACCTTGTTCAATCTCGTTACCGGCAAGTCTCTTTACTCATTCCGTAACACATCATCCCGTGATCAACTCCTTGATCACATTGTGCACATTATGATGATGTCCTACCGAGTGGGCCCAGAGATACCTCTCCGTTTACACGGAGTGACAAATCCCAGTATCGATTCATGCCAACCCAACAGATACTTTCGGAGATACCTGTAGTGTACCTTTATAGCCACCCAGTTACGTTGTGACGTTTGGCACACCCAAAGCATTCGTACGGTATCCAGGGGTTGCACAATCTCATGGTCTAAGGAAATGATACTTGACATTAGAAAAGCTTTAGCATACGAACTACATGATCTTTGTGCTAGGCTTAGGATTGGGTCTTGTCCATCACATCATTCTCCTAATGATGTGATCCCATTATCAACGACATCCAATGTCCATGGTCAGGAAACCATAACCATCTATTGATCAACGAGCTAGTCAACTAGAGGCTTACTAGGGACATGGTGTTGTCTATGTATCCACACATGCATCTGAGTTTCCTATCAATACAATTCTAGCATGGATAATAAACGATTATCATGAACAATGAAATATAATAATAATAACTAATTTATTATTGCCTCTAGGGCATATTTCCAACAATATTGGACAGTATGGAAAAACTCGCAAGGTCAATATACGAGTCACGGGCGCGTGCGCCAATGCGGGACGATGATCGTCGCGCCGGATACACCAAAGGTAAATCCGGTCGGGCCGAATACAACAGGCAAGACTCATATGAACTGCGTCGTGATATAGGCCGGCACAGAGGCGCCGCACACCCCCTATGCTTCACTGATGAAGTTATGGATCAGGAATTCCCGGAGGGTTTTAACCCCGTAAATATCGAATCATATGATGGTACAACAGATCCCGCTGTATGGATTGAGGATTTCCTTCTTCACATCCACATGGCTTGCGGTGATGATCTACATGCCATCAAATACCTTCCACTAAAACTCAAAGGACCAGCTCGGCATTGGCTGAATAGCTTGCCAGCAGACTCCGTCGGCAGTTGGGAGGACTTGGAAGATGCATTCCTTGACAACTTCCAGGGCACTTATGTGCGACCACTGGATGCTGATGACTTGAGCCATATAACTCAGCAGCCAGGGGAATCGGCCAGACAATTTCGGATGCGGTTCCTGATTAAGAAAAACCAAATTGTTGACTGTCCGAACGCAGAGGCCCTAGCGGCATTCAAGCACAACATCCGTGACGAGTGGCTTGCCTGCCACCTCGGCCAAGAGAAGCCGAAGTCTATGGCAGCCCTCACGACACTCATGACCCGCTTTTGCGCGGGCAAGGATAGCTGGCTGGCTCGCAGCAACAACACATCAAGGAATCCGGGCACTTAGGTACCAAATATGCCAACGGCAGACCACGTCGTAACAGACCAAAGCACCGCAATAACGGCGATAACACCGAGGATACGACAGTTAATGCCGGATTCAGAGGCTCTAGATCCGGTCAGCGGAAAAAGCCATTCAAAAGAAGTACTTCGGCTCCATCCAGCTTGGATCGGATACTGGACCACTCGTGTCAAATCCACGGCACCCCCGACAAGCCAGCCAACCACACCAATAGAGAATGCTGGGTGTTCAAGCAGGCCGGCAAGTAAAATGCCAAAAACAAGGACAAGGGGCTGCATAGTGATGACGAGGAGGAGCCCTGGCTGCCGAACACAGGAGGACAGAAGGGGTTCCCCCCACTAGTGAAGACGGTGAACATGATATACGGAACCCACATTCCCAAGAGGGAACGGAAGTGTGCACTAAGGGACGTCTATGCGATGGAGCCCGTCGCCCCAAAGTTCAACCCATGGTCCGCTTGTTCGATCACCTTTGACCGTAGGGACCACCCCACTAGTATCCGTCATGGAGGATCCGCCGCACTGGTCCTAGACCCCATCATCGAAGGATTTCACCTCACTCGAGTCCTTATGGATGGCGGCAGCAGCCTGAACCTTCTCTATCAGGATACAGTGCGAAAAATGGGTGTAGATCCCTCGAGGATCAAACTCACCAAAACCACCTTCAAGGGTGTCATCCCAGGTGTAGAGGCCCATTGCACGGGCTCATTCACACTAGAAGTAGTCTTCGGATCCCCGGACAACTTCCGAAGCGAGGAGTTAATCTTCGACATCGTCCCGTTTCGCAGTGGCTATCACGCACTACTCGGACGAACTGCATTTGCAATATTCAATGTAGTACCGCATTACGCATACCTCAAGCTCAAGATGCCAGGACCTAGGGGGGTCATAACAGTGAATGGAAACACAAAACGCTCGCTTCGCACGGAAGAGCACACTGTGGCCCTCGCAGCAGAAGCACAAAGCAGCCTTTTAAGGCAAACCACTAATTCGGCAATACAGCCCCCGGACACCTTCAAGCGAGTCCGGAGTAAACTGCAACGGGATCGCCTGGCACGTTTAGAGCTCGCCTAGCAATTCGGCCCCGTCCCAGTCCCAGTCAAGTGACGAAATCCGTACCGCGCGTACATAATTACGCACTGAAAATACCATGGACATAGGCGGGGGCATGATCAGGGCATGTCGCGCAATGCGGCTTAACCGCCCTAGGGGCTGTATACCTTTATCATTTTTTCTCTTTCAGGATCTAGCTCTCTGGAAGCCCTGCCCGGCAGTACGATGGCCGGACACACTACAGGAAGGAAGAACCAAGGAGGCAATAAGCTAACATGTACACGGGAACCCTCAGGTGGTCTCTAATAATAATCGATATACCCGCTTTCTACTATCTATACGCAGCTTGCCCTTGGATAGGCCATGTCAAATATTCCTACTGTTTGCTTATTGCACCACTTGTACCAATATGCTTCGACGTATTATTTAAATAACAATGCATAACACTAGTCTATTATTGCATTATTCATCCTTTTTTTTTTCTTATATGTTCATTTACGACAATCCGTACCCATACATTTGGGTACGGTCAGTACGCCAGGGGCTTTTGTTTACCCCATAATACGGCGCGATAAGTCCGAACACTTTCGACAGTGCAGCACCCTGAACTTATAGCATTATATGCATCATCTTCGAATCATGTCTTGGGTCAATAGTTGGGTTTGCCTGGCTCACATGCTTTGGTACCTAACGTTCCGCTATATCGGCTAAGGTAGCGGTGGGAGAACTACTGCGATTGTGTCCCGGTTCTTCCAGAGGAGCACCTCAGTAGAGAAAGCCGAAAACTGACTGTCATGATAAGGCGAGAGACTGGTCACTGTTCAAGAGGTCTCAAGTCCTTAAAGACTTTTTCCGCTTCGGGCGAGGAGTCGGCCTTGTCCGGCTTAGGCGTGTATAGCGCCCCAAATTCGGCCCTCCGAATACTAGGGGCTTCGCCAAAATTTAAAATTGTAGACTTCTATAGCTAAGTGAGAGTGACAAAGCCTTATAGTCCGATTGCCTGATTCGTTGCACTGAAAACCTCCCTTGAAGGACCCAAAATTGGGGTAAAGAGTGCTTAGGTTTATCCCGAACACCCCAGTAGTGGTTACATGGGGCAGAAGCCGACGACTGGCCAACTCTGAGATTTTATAAACGACCGCACAGAAGGTAATATTTTAAATTTAAAAAGCGTCGCATGGCGCAAATGAACTCGTTTCATATCATAGGATCACATGAGCGTGTTCATTCAAAAATTACATCCCTGGCACATTCATCTGCCACAAGGCGGGAACCCTTCAGGACACTCTCATAATACATTTCGGGGCAGCGATGCTCCTTGCCCCCCGGCGGCCCCTCCTTCACCAGCTTCACGGCATCCAGCTTCGCCCAGTGCACCTTTGCCTGGGCAAAAGCCCTGCGCGCACCCTCGATGCAGATGGACCGCTTTATAACTTCAAGCCATGGGCAGGCATCCACAAGCCGCCTCACCAGACCGAAGTAGCTACCGGGCAGGGGCTCGCCAGGCCACATCCGGACTATAAGGCCCCTCATGGCCTGTTCGGCCGCCTTGTGAAACTCGACCAATTGTTTCAGCTGATCGCTCAAGGGCACGGGGTGTTCGGTCCCAGTATACTGAGACCAGAACAACTTTTCCATCGAGCTCCCCTCCTGACCTCGGTAAAACTCCGCGGCATCCAGTACATCGCGGGGAAGATCTGCGAATGCCCCTGGAGAAATCCAAACTTGGGTAAGTAAAAGGAAAGTTTCCTCCACATGCTTGCTTTGCATAATGAATGCCTTACCCGCTACTATCTTCTTCACCGCATCAATCTCCTAGAGGGCCTTGTGGGCTTTAGCCTTGGCGCTCCGGACGCTTTCAAGTGCCTGCGCGAGCTCGGACTCTCGCATCTTAGAGTCAAGCTCCAAGGACTCATGCTTTTTGGCGAGAGCTTCGAGCTCTTGCTGCACCTCGCCTATTCAGGCTTCTTGCTTCTCCCGCTCAATGCGCTCCTTGTCCGCTTTGTCTACGGCCTCGAACAACGCCTTCTTCAGGGTCACCACTTCGGTCATGGCCCCTGGCAAATCCATGATGATCCTATTACTTTACACCCGAACTTTTCTTAAAATATATAGACAAGGGTATTGCTTACCTTTGCTCTCCTCGAGCTGCCTCTTGGTAAGGCCGAGCTCGTCCTCAGACCGCTCCAGGTCCCGCTTCAGCGCAGAGACCTCCGCAGTACGTGCGGTAGCGGACAGCAGTGAAGCCTACATATACACATAGACATTTTTCTGATTAGACTCCTGAGTTATCATTTGATCCTCTAATCGGCCTTCCTTTGCGAACGTCGAACAAAGCATCAGGGGCTATTGTCCATGCGGTAATATTTTCCTATATTTTCATTGCTTACCTCAAAGCCTGTTAGGAGGCTGGCACAAGCTTCGGTCAATCTGTTCTTGGCGGACTGAACTTTCTCGATCACCGCACTCATGATAGTGCGGTGCTCTTCGTCGATGGAAGCGCCACGAAGCGCTTCCAGCAAGTTATCCGGCGCCTCTGGCTGGACAGAGGCCACCGGAACGGGCGGCTTGCCCCTCTTAACGGGGGGTCACCTACTGGAGTCTGGAACCACCGAAGGTTCCAGCGCAGTGTTCGACTGGGGGCCGAACTTGGAGCCCATGGGGATTTTGCTCCCTTTGCGCCCAGGGTCCGGAAGGTAGCCTCAAGTCGCCCCCCAGGACTACCTCCCCTTGGCCCGGTGCCTGTTGAGACAACACCTCGACGTTGTCCGTAGGGCAGGGGGTGGAGGCGGTCGGAAGTGAATCGCTATTCATATCCGACGAGTCCAAAGAACCGTCCGACGAAGATACGTCGATATGGGCTCGAGACGGACTGCATAATCATATTCGGCATAAGTAGAAGCAGTGCAATAAAACATACCATGAATTGCTATGGTATCCGGATACTTACGACTTCGCCAGGGGCTTGTCCCTGGGGAACCACTCGTTGTCGCTGTGGGCGGCCATAGTGGAGCAGTCCGGATGGAGGGTCCTTCCCTTCTTGGACCCTTCGGCCTCCCCGGTTGGGTCGGCCTTCCTTTTCTTGTCTCCCCCGGCTGGGGGGGGGGAGAACTTTCCTCTTCCTCCTCCTCATCTTCGTGGGAGGAGTGCGCGTCGGAGTCATCGGACGATGAGTCCGTTACAACCTTGCGCCGGAGACCCTTTCGGGTCCCCGTGGCCTTCTTCTTGGTCTTCTTCACCGGCACCTCGTAAGGTGCCAGAGTCAGCATCTTCATTAGGAGAGCGTCTGCAGAATCTTCGGGCAGGGGGGCTAGGCAATCAAGCTGCTCCGTTGTCTTTATCCAGTCCTGTTAATGACATAGAAGCTTAGATCCTGCATATGACTTAACCGGGGCAAATAAATACCCTGTGAGATATAAAAACTTACCGGATTGGCGCAGCGCTTTGCGCTGAGTCCGCGGTCCTCGGTGAGGGAAGGAGGTACCTCGGTGCCCTTGAATAGCACCCTCCAGACGTCCTCGTGCGTCGTGTCATAGACCTGTCGCAGCGTCTAGTGCTTGGCCGAGTCGAACTCCCACAAATTAAATGCCCGTCGTTGACACGGGAGGATCCGGTGGAAGAGCATGACCTGGACCATGTTGACGAGCTTGATTTTCTTGCTCGTCATGTTCCTGATGCAGGTCTGGAGTCCGGTCAGCTCTACCGAAGAACGCCAGTACATGCCCTTCTCTTTCCAGGAGGTGAGCCGCATGGGGATTCCAGATCGAAATCTGGGGGCCGCCACCCAGTTGGAGTCGCGCGGCTCGGTGATGTAGAACCACCCCGATTGCCACCCCTTTATGGTATCCACATAGGTGCCCTCAAGCCAGGTGACGTTAGGCATTTTGGCCACCATGGCGCCTCCGCACTCTGCTTGCTGGCCAACCACCACCTTCGGTTTGACATTGAGGTCTTCAGCCATAGGCCAAATTGGGGCCTGATGCGGAGGAAGGCCTCGCACACGATGATAAACGGCGAGATGTTGAGGATGAAATTGGGGGCCAGATCATGAAAATCTAGCCCGTAGTAAAACATGAGCCCGCGGACAAATGGGTGGAGGGGAAATCCCAGTCCGCGGACGAAATGGGTAAGAAAAACTACCCTCTCATGGGGTTCGGGCATAGGGATGACCTGCCCTGCATTTGGCAGCCGGTGCGCGATATCCACGGCCAGATATCCGGCTGCCCGTAACTTTGCGATGTTCTCCTCCATGACGGAGGAGACCATCCACTTGCCTCCTGCTCCGGACATGCTTGGAGTGGTTTGAGAAGAAGAACACGAGCTTGGGCGCTGGAGCTCGGGTGCGTGAGAATGGATAAGCAAGGAGGTAGAAGGAGTGGGTAAAAGGGGGTGAATCCTTGTCCCTTTATAAGGGCGGAAGAGGCGATGCGCCTTCCCACTTGCCTGATAAAATTGCTTATTCCCCAGGCGCCGTAATTGATGGCGCGGTTGGGTTACCCACGCCCATATTGATGAGAATCCCGTAATAAGGGGGACATGATCTCTGCTTTGACAAGACGTGTCAAGAAAACCGCCCCGCGATGTGTGCGGTGCTGGTTGAGAAAAACGGTTCGGATAATGACCGGGCCACGACATGACGTCGTGATGTCAGAATGCGTTAGCAGATTAGATTTGTGGAAATATTATTCTCTCTATGGTAGTATGTGGAACTTGTTTTGCAAAGCCGGACACTATTCTGGTGTTCAAAATCTTCTATGGAGTATTCGGAGGAGGAACCCGCCTTGCAATGCCGAAGACAAAACTGCGCGCCGGACTCATCGTCATTGAAGCCTGGTTCAGGGGCTACTGAGGGAGTCTTGGATTAGGGGGTCTCCGGACAACCGGACTATATCCTTTGGCCGGACTGTTGGACTATGAAGATACAAGATTGAAGACTTCGTCCCGTGTCCGGATGGGACTTTCCTTGGCGTGGAAGGCAAGCTTGGCAATACGGATATGTAGATCTCCTCCCTTGTTACCGACTCTGTGTAACTCTAGCCCCCTCTGGTGTCTATATAAACCGGAGGGTTTAGTCTGTAGGACAACATACAATCATACCATAGGCTAGCTTCTAGGGTTTAGCCTCTACGATCTCGTGGTAGATCAACTCTTGTAATACTCATATCATCAAGAACAATCAAGCATGACGTAGGGTATTACCTCCATCAAGAGGGCCCGAACCTGGGTAAAACTCGTGTCCCCTGCCTCCTGTTACCACCCGCCTTAGATGCACAGTTCGGGACCCCCTACCCGAGATCCGCCGGTTTTGACACTGACACAGAGGTTTAAACCCTAGTTTATGCGCTATTCTGTAAGGGGCTGATTTGGATCCATATATTTAATGCTATGGTTAGATCATTATCTGAATTCTTCTTTCATAGTTGTGGAGGCCTGTGAGGGGGTTAATCATAAGTGTGAGGCTTGTTCAAGTAAGAATAGCACCCAAGCACCGGTCCACCCACATATCAAATTATCAAAGTAGCGAACGCGAATCAAACCACCATGATGAAAGTGAATAGATGAAATTCCCGTATGCCCTCAAGAATGCTTTGCTTATTATAAGAGATCGTTTTGGCCTGTCCTGTGCTACAAAAAGGATTGGGCTACCTTTCTGCACTTTTGTTATCGTTACTTACTCATTAAAAATTACCTTATTATCAAACTACTCGTTATCGACAATTTCAGTGCTTACAGAAATTACTTTGCTGAAAACCGCTTGTCATTTCCTTCCGCTCCTCGTTGGGTTTGACACTCTTACTTACCGAAAGGACTACGATTGATCCCTATACTTGTGGGTCATCACCTGCCAGGCCCACCATGTACCTGAGGACATGAGGGAGCCCGGAGGAAAGGATAGATGTCCCTGGATCAGGGACCTAGATCTAGGGACATCTATCCTTTGACGTCCTTGACAGTGAGCCAGGGAGATCTGTCCCAAAGATGATGACAGTGGCGACCTAGATCACATCTCTCTTTGAAAAATACTTGACCCCACCGTGTATATAAAGGGAAGTTAGGGGGCTCTCATTCCCATCTACTCCTGTAGAAACACCTCTTGATAGAATCATACATCTCTCTATAATCCCTCGCACGAGGTATACCCACCATCAATAAACAAGAACAATCAGGATGTAGGGTTTCACTCCACCATGGTGTTTGTAGACCCTCTTAGTTGTTCTTTAGCATCTTGTATCTTTGTTGTTTATGTTTTCCCCTTTTTCTTTTCATTTTTATCCTGTTGGTTCTATGTTCGGAGGTTTTTTATCTATAAAGTGGGGCGAAATCCTTTTTGGTATATACCATGATCCCAACATAAGCTATAATATTTCATGAATGTTTGATTGATCAGTACACATACCTATGTTTCTACTTATGTGTCATTGTTGTTTTGCAAGATGCTACTAGTGATCCTATGAACTATGGTCCAATTTTCATACACAAGGGCTTGTCCAACTTACATTTACATGCATTTTTATTTTCTATAATTAATTATTCTGAAGATACCAAATAATTCCAAATACATTCTAGGATCATAAATTATTGCAACTCGCAAAGCTAGTGAGACTTACAACCTCGTTAGAACTGTTGGGACCACAAGTAGTTTCTTAATTTCTTTCTAACTTTTGCTTGAATGAGGGTAGGGGTGTTGCCTACGGATTTATAACTTGCTTCCTCAATTGTGGGGAAATTTACCCCTTGCTACAAACCCTTGCATCTGGGCGCCTAAAACCTACGAACCACGCCATAATCCTTGGAGTACTAGTTGTCGGATAATTGAAGTTGTATATGTACAGTTTAGATGAAATATGAACCTACAAACTCTATGCTTCATTAATTAGTCTATTCATTGGCCAGTTTAGATGAAATATATGTACATGAAGTGGTGTATATTAAATGGAGTAGATCCCTATTTGTGAAGTATTCTTGGTGACAATGAGAGAGTGAAAAACTTAGTCGGATTTGCCTCACTAAGGATAAAATATAGTTGACTTGTTATCCCGATAATGAGTTATGGATGATCCTATTACAATGTGCTATTTTATTACTTACTATGTGAGGTGAATTCACTCCTTTTTTTACCAAAGATTTCTTGGGTAATCAATTCCCATTCTACAAACAATCAAATATGAACCTTGTCGCTCTTTTTTCCTTGTGGACAGGTAACACACCAGCAGTGTGCGTTGGTTGTTTCCATTGCGCTTTTTGCACTTGACCAGGTGGATAGTTCACCAGAAGATCACTTAGATTCTCATGGCCAACAGGCATGCGGGAGGGTTTCAGACAATTTCAATGAAGTATTAACCATTAGATGCAATGGTAGGTTGTCTAATGGTAATTGAATTATGTATGCATGGCCTATATGACGTGATCCCAACATAGGCTTTGTTCTGTCATGACTGTTTGATTGATCATTACGCACATGTGTGCTTATATTTATCTTTTTCCGCTACTATGAGAGATGCCACTAGTGAACCAACTATGCTGCGATCCAGTTTCCTCTTCACAGGGAAACTCTCTAGTTAATTGCAGAAACCTCTTGATTGGTGAGGATGCTTATATTTTTTTGACAAAGGATGAGTATAAGCATATGTATGCTTATATTTTTTTGACAAAGGATGAATTTTATTTGCTCAAAATGCAGCAATAAGAAGATACATAACACAATAAACGCACACCCGAAATAATACATATGCTTATATTTATGTGTTAGGGCTGCTATGAGAGATTGTACTAGTGAACAACCTATGACCCCATTTCAAAAAAACCCTATGACCCCGATCCATTTCTTCTGTAAGAAAACCCTATGTCCCTGGATCAGCTTGGTCCCCAAGATGATGACGACGGTGACCTAGGTTGCATCTCTCTTTGTCCCCACCATGTATATAAAAGGAGGCTAGGGTTCTCATTATTCCCATCTACTCTCGTAGAAAAAACTCTCGGTAGAATCATACATCTCTCTATAATCCCTCTTGCGAGGTATACCCACCATCAATAAACAACGGCAAGAAAGATTTAGGGCTTTACTTCACAATGGAGGCCCGAACCTAGGTAAGTTCCCCTTGTGACCTCCGATCTATGACATGCAGCTATGCCAGGTACCCTACCGAGGGATCTGTTGGTTTTCTGCATCGGCGGATATTATGGTCAAGATTCCATTTGACGGTCGTGACCCATCATGGAGCCTGAGAGTTGCTTGGATTAAAAGCTCGACTGGATCAGACGGTGAGATGCGCAGTTGACGAACCAGGTGGGGGATCTATTATGCCACAAAAGTAGTTCGATGATGTTTTCTGGCTCTACGCCAAACCAATCCACTCAGGAAATCATCACCCTCGTGGACACGGTGCTGATGACCGACTCTCACGAGTTCTAGATCACTCGACAATGACACGACAAAATACGGACTCGTCATCCTCAACAATACAAGTTGGTTTCCTAACCTAATGCCCAAGTCCGATGGCTTAGTTCTGAAGATGAAGTTTCAAGTAACGCACCTCCTCATGTCCATGACTGGCAATGACCCACTCGGATAAGCCTAGGCATTCCTCAAAGATCACTTGGAGTTCATGACATGTTCTCGGACAAGCCACACGCCAAGCTCCCCGCCGAGCTTATTGGATATCACTAAGTCTATTACAAACTGCCTATCTCTGACCTTTCCACGTACTCTTTAGAGTCCATCAAGGCCTGTCTCCAGGCAACCCGATAATGATTGCAGCTGGGTTCCCCACAACAACCTTCCTCGTCTGAGGAGCCGATTCCATCCCAAGGACTTGAAGGACTCAGGGGCAACTAGCGGAGGGATCACCCGGGGTAGGCCCATGACAAGGGTTCGGCCCAATATGACTAATGACCCCAGCGCATCGTGAAGCTCATCCAATTGGAACAAGACGTGGTCAATCAAGACAAACACTACATGTGGCGCCATCAAGATGGCTCTTATGGCGACATGGTAATGCCACTAGTAATTGCCGCCATTACATCATGGCTCTTAACAGCCCTTGGAACTCCACCTTCTCACCATAGTATATAAGGTGAAAATGGTGTGAGACATAGACATACTTACTTAAGTCTACATGTGAGACAATATCTCCGTAATCACTTGGCTCAAGCAAGAGAAAAGCATCCAAGTAGGAGGGTGTTACCACTAGAATAGGGGGCCCATGCCTGAGTAAAACTCCACTGTGTTAATTCCCGTTCCTAGATCTTCCACATGTGCCTTGCCTCCACAAAATCCCCAAATCATGAGTATTGCCGTGAAATTCCTGCAATAATCTACAACACCAAGTTTTCTTTATTAGATTCATCACAAAATATATTTTATATTTCATATGTTTGATATTAGCACATTTTTTGTGCACTTGGTCAAACTTTAACTTGTTTGCCTTAGGACAATCTTAGAACTTAATTATTTTGGAATGAAGGGATCCCTCACAAGGCTCTCTACTCTTTATCAGTGTATGTATGCCATCTAGATATGTAATGTAATATCATAAGCGATGTCCGCCCTGTTGTACTTCTTCGTTCATCCACACATGTATGCCACGTCTCAATAAACTACCCACCGTACTATGCTCATGAAAATCCATCCATTCATCTACGCATGTTTCCCACATAGCTAAGATATTGACAGTTTATCAACTATATATTGTTCTCGCATAAAACATAGTCCTTCCCATAAATATGCCAGCCCACTGAAAAATATATAAACATTTAGTCATCGGAACACGATAGACTATTTAACATAGACACGAGCAACAATAATTGTAGCTACAAACTAATCAACAACGGGTTGTGAGCTCCACGCCTCTGCCTAACTAATTAGTTCATAGTTGGGGTGAACTCAGGAGTGTTTCGAGAACATTTGCTGGATTATTTAGCAACTAGTTGTGACAGTACACTAGTAGAAAACAGGGCTTTGGTCACAGCACAATATACACATTAGTCCCGGTTGCATTACGAACCGGGACTAATGTTCACATTAGTCCCGGTTCGAGCGGCTAAAGGCATTAGTACCGATTCAAATGGGCCCTTTAGTCCCGGTTTGAGACACGAACCGGAACTAAAGGGCATCGCACCTCTTTAGTCCCAGTTTGAGACACGAACCGGGACTAAAGGAACCAGGACTAAAGCGCCCATTTCTCAAACTCTGCCACACCCCCCTCTCGTGTATCGCCATTTCAGTTTAAAAAAACAAAAGAAAATGATAAAAACTTCAAAAAATAAAATCCTTCGAGATGTAGTTATATTACTACATCTACTAGTTAGGAAAATTAGAAAACTTAAATTTGGACATGTTTTACAAAAAAAATGTTATGAAAAAGTAAAACGGCTATAACTTTTGCATACGATGTCGGAAAAAAAACGTATAATATATCAAATGTTCAGCACGAAAGGCCCTCTGAAACCGGGATTAATAGGTCTTTTTCTACTAGTGGTAGTAGGTGTACCGAATTTATGGATTTATTGCTTATATACCACATGGTCCAGGCATATGCTATAATATTTCATGAATGTTTGATTTATCAGTACACATACCCACGCTTCTACTTATGTATCATCATTGTTTTGAGAGATGTTACTAGAGAACCTATGAACTTTGGTCCAATTTTCATACATAAGTGCTTCTCCAACTTATATTTACAAGCATTTTTATTTTCTGCAACTAATTATTCCGAAAATACTAAAATACTTCCAAACACATTGTACGATCATAAATTATTATACAACTACAAAAGCTAGTGAGATTAAAAACCTCGTTAGAACAGTTGGCACCATAAGTAGCTTCTTAATTTCTTTCTAAGTGTTTCTCGAATGAGGGTAGCAATGTTGCCTAAGAGCAGCTCCAAAGGGCCGACCCATTTCGTCCGCCTGCGTCCGTTTGGGTCGACGCGGACAAAAGTGGCGACCCAACGCGCCGACCCAAACCCAAATCACGTCCACGTCGCGTCCACGCCGACGCATTTGCGGCCCAAATTTGCGCCCCAAATGCGTCGGCGCGGACGCCGAACGGACGCTTCGCGCGCCTTCTCGCTATCCGCCGCGTCCCCACACGGCGGCCGTCCAACTACCCGCTGCCCACGCGGTCAGCTTAATTTATGACGACGGGCCCACGCGTCAGCGACGACGCTCGTCCTTTTTTAAGCCGGCCGTGCGGCGGGGCCGTCCTCATCCAAACTCGTCGTCCCTATCTGCCCACCCTTGCTCCCTCGTCGCCGGCAAACCCTAGCCACCGCAGCCACAACGACGATGGACCTCTTCTCCGGCGCCAGCTGCAACAAGGCCAAGGGCAAGTCCCCCGCCACCCCTTTCCCCTCTGAGTTTCTCCCATCCCCGCCGGTGCCTCGCCGGCAGAGGCAGCGCGTCAGCGTGCCAGTGCACCAGGCGGAGTGGCACTAGCAGAACCGCCAGCCGCTGCCGTATCCCGACGTGACGCTGTCGCACGGCTGGCATCTGGATCCAGATAGGATCCCAGTGCCGGCGGCGCCGCGGTCGGCTCGTGCTCACGCGAAGGAGGTGCGGCACCGGCGGGCGCTGCTGACGGCAGAGCAGCACCGCGACTCCGCCTACGCAACCGACTCGCCCAACTAGGCGAGGTGGTTCGCCTTCGAGCACGAGGAGGCGAGGCGCCGGGGCGTGCACGAGGTCGACCGGAGGCCAACGCCCCTGGTTGTCCGCGAGGAGGACCAGGCGGCTGAGGACGCCTACCAGGCGGCCCTTGCGGCCGTCTACCGTGAGAGCGAAGAGGACGAACGGCGCAGAGCGGAGGCGGCGGAGGAGGCCCGCTACGAGGCGGCAATGGCGCAGGCCCTTGCCCTCTCCGCGGCGGACGACAGCGTGGTGCCGCCGGTGGCCCCGCCGTCCCCCATCAAGCCGCAGCCGGAGCCCGAGCCGATCACGCGCTTCTCCTGTAATGGAGTGGTGCGCGAGTGGGTGTCCGCGCCACCGGTCTGGCTGGGGGCGACGCCGGCGCAGGAGCAGGCCTACCTCGAGATGTGGCGCCAGCGCCGGCTGGCAGAGGAGCGCCGGCAAGGTGAGTATGAGGAGTTGCTCGAGCGCGACCTCGAGGAGGAGGCGCGCGAGGCTGCGGCTGCACAGGCGGCCGCACAGCCCCCCGCTCCGGCAGTGCCTGCGCCGGCACAACCCGACATGGCAGCGCTCTGGAACACGGCGTTCGCCTGGGCCGGGCCGGCGCCGACGCTCATCGACCTCAGGGACCCCGAGGACAACGACGACGACGCCTAGGGTAGCGCTCCTCCTCGTAGTTTAGGCTGTTTTTCTATGCAAATGTGGACGTGTGGACTCTCGCCAGCCTTCGTGGCCGGCTTTAATGTTTAATTAATGTAGTTTCTCTTTTTCTAAATATGCATGTGTTCATTTTTTGGCGCCATCTAAATGGGTCGCAGGCCAGCGTTGGGCGCAAGTGCCGACCCAAATGCGGAAGCGGGCATCCGTGTCCGTCTGGCCGACCCAAACGGACAAAAAACGGACGAAATCGCCATCCGTTTGGGTCGGCCCGTTGGAGTTGCTCTAAGGATTTATAACTTGGTTTCTTAATTGTGGGGAAAGTTACCCATGGTACAAACCCTTCCATTCAGTGGCCTAAAACCTACGTACCATGCGACAATACTTGGAGTACCGGTTGTCGGATAATTAACAGTTGTATATTTCTCTATGCTCCATTAATTAGTCTATTCATTGGACAGTTTAGAAGAAAGATATGCAAAGGACGTGGTGCATGTTAGATGGAGTAGATCCCTATTTGTGAAGTACTCTTGGTGCAATGAGATAGTGAAAAACTTAGTCGGATTTGCCTCAGCAAGGATAAAATATAGTTGAGTTGTTATCTCAATAATGACTTATGGACGACGCTATTACAATACGCTAGTATATTACTTAATATGTGAGGTGGATTCACTCTTTTTTACCAAAGATTTCTTGGGTGATCAACTCCCATTCTACAAACAGCCAAATATGAACCTTCACTCTTCTTTCCTCGTGGACAGGAAACACACCAGCGGTGTGCGTTTGGTGTTTCCATTGTGCTTTTTGCACTTGACCGGGTGGATAGTTGACTGGAAGATCACTTAGATTCGCATGGCCAACAGGCACGCGGGAGGGTTTCGGACACCTTCGATGAAGTATTAACCAATAGATGCAATGGTAGGTTGTCTAATGGTAATGGAATAAAGGATGCATTGCCTATATGACGTGATTCCAACATAAGCGATGTTCTGTCATGAATGTTTGATTGATCATTACACATATGTATGCTTATATTTATGTTTTACCGCTGCTATGAGAGATGCTACTGTGAACCACCTATGGCCCCGATCCAGTTTCCTCTTCATAGAAAAACTCTTCAGTGAATTGCAGAAACTTCTTGATTGGTCATTACACATACACATGCTTATATGTATTCTTTTTTACAAATGATGAATTTTATTTGCTCAAAATGAAAATGAAGCATCAATACCGGAAGATACATAATACCGCTGCTATGAGAGATTGTACTAGCAGTGACCCCCTATGACCCCGATCCATTTCTTCCGTAAGAAAACTCTCCAATCACCTATGAAAGCCATGCATGCAACGTGTTTGTAGTGAGAGGGGAGAGAGGGCGCGCAACCCATGTGGATGGGCCAGTGGAGGACCAACAAGAGAAATGTATAACTAATACGGCCGGTGTGTCGACTTGCTCCATGCGCTGTCATTTGCTCTTGCCTCGCCGCGCCAGCTGAGCCGCTCCAAATCACTTTGGCACTCGTACTACTCGTAGATAGATCCCTTGGCGCACGCACAAAACGAGGAAACTACTCTGCTGAATGGCAATAATTTGTGCCAAATGGTCCGTGACCAAAAAAATGAATTATTAGGTGAGATCTGGAAGGATGAGGTATATATAGCTACTATGCACAACGTAGGTAGTCACACAAACGCACACAACACAAACACACACACACACACACACACACACACACACA
Source organism: Triticum monococcum (assembly GCA_034509565.1). NCBI lineage: Eukaryota > Viridiplantae > Streptophyta > Magnoliopsida > Poales > Poaceae > Triticum > Triticum monococcum. Next base: position 697,431,836 of record CM067845.1, read on the forward strand.
CACACACACACACACACACACACACACACACAGAGTTGAAGAGATGTTTCCAGTGACGGGTTCGCCAAAATGCATTGCTTTCCGATCAAAGCATACCCGCAAGTACCTAGGTAGCGTGCATGCAGGCAACGAGGAGAGCCGCGGCGGAGGCAGGTTCTTCGAGGAGCCCTCCAAGGAGCACGACGGGCTACTGCACGTCAGGTGCTGCCACAACAACAAGTACTGGGTGGCCAAACATGGCGGTGAAGGCAGCGACCACTGGATCATCGGCATCGTCAATGAACCGGACGACGACCTGTCCAAGCCGTCATGCACGCTTTTTGAGCCCGTCCCTCTCACGGACGGGGACAATAATCTATCCATCAGGTACGTATAGTATCATCCATCTCTTGTATCTACATATCAATTTAGCAATCATTCTATATCTACTACTCACTCTCTCCGTAGTGTTGGAGCATTATTATTTTTTGTTAAAATTGTACTGGACGAAGCCTCCACGTAGAATCAATTAATAATTACTACCTTCGTCCCACAATATAATATCGTTTTTGACACTATTGTCAAAAACACTCTTATATAATGGCACAGAGCGAGTAGTGTCTTGGAGGAAAAAGAAAAAGAAAAAAGATCAACACCGATAGCTGCTTGGTTTAGTAGTCCTCATTCTAATAGGCTGGGAATGCATGCATGCAGGTTCTTCCGTCCCCAGCAGACAACAAGCTCTGAATCTGATATGACCAAGGAAAAGAGGACAACTGAAGAAGCCTACCTGCATCTGGGAACCGGAGGGCATGAAAAAGCAGTTGATCAAGTGAAATCTCTTCATGATTTCTCCGCCATTGATCTGTCAAAGCAATTGGTACTCCCCAAATACGTTGCTTTTAAAGGCGACAATGACATGTACCTCCGGGCGAGGATCATCCAGAAACGCAATTACCTGGAATTCTCATCATCTGATATTGCAGATTCAACTGTGGTCAACACTATTTTCCCAACTACGCTAATGGGAACGTGCGCATAACATCTAACCACTTCAACAGGTTTTGGAGGCTCAGCCCCAACTGGATCTGGGCTGACTCCGCCGACAGCAGCAGCAGAGACCGTGACACGCTCTTCAGGGTGGTCATGTTGCCCGACTACATCGGTCTCCAGAACCTGGGAAACTCCAGGTACTGCAAGAGGCTAACTGCAGACAAGAAGACAAGCTGCCTTAACGCCGCCGTCGATACCATCACACTTGAAGCAAGGTTACGGGTGGAAGAAGCCGTACTTTCGCGAGAGATCTATGGCGTGGAGTTCAAGCTCTCCGAAGCTAGGATCTACGACGAGAAGCCTCTTACCTATCCCAGCATGACTTCAACCAATGACACCAACGAACTACATGCCAAGACCCTGACCCTGAAATACGAGGAGACGCAGGCCAAGACCTGGAGCTCGACTGTTAGCCTCAAGATCGGTGTCACTGCCAAGTTAAGAGCCGGGATCCCGGTCATAGCAGAAGGGAAGGTTGAGGTATCCACTGAATTCAACTCAGAATACGAGTGGGGGTCATCCATTCAGACAACGGCGTCAAAAGAGGCTTCCTATCAGGCTGTGGTGCCTCCGATGACCAAGGTGACAATCAGAGCGGCTGTGACTCAGGGTTCTGTGGACGTCCCGTTCTCCTACACTCAGAGGGACATTCTAACCACAGGAGAGGTTGTTACCTACAAGATGGACGATGGCCTGTTCACTGGTATGAACAACTATAATTTCCAATTTGAAACCACACAAGAGCCCATTTGATGTGAAGATGCATGCATTAGTTAGCCGTATTAAATAAAGCCATCCCTGCCTTGGAGTGGCCCGGCTTTTCTGTGTGGTTATTCGATGGTGTATTTTAACTTTTTTTTACTTTGTGGGTTGTGTGCTCTTTATATGTTTCCCTTTACCCACTGTATACTTTTCTATGTGATGATTTACAGAATATTGTGCCCCCTCCGTTTTGCTTTTTATTTGGCGTAGTTGTGCTAATTCAGAGCATCTCTAGCAGCTCTTGATACGGTTGTGTATACACGTTTTCGATGAGGATATGGCCAAACAGGCCTCCATCTACTCATCTAAACAATTTTGTAAATGTAGACGCCCTCGAATTTTGTCTCGAATCACCACCACGATGTAGGAGTACCCATAGGGATGGAGAGTTGTAACCAACCCAAGAAGAGAGAAACTTGTCTTTGCAGGAGTTGGGAGTGCACTAATCTGATTTCCAGAAGTACCAGTAATCTTTATACGGATATGCCAATAAATTATAACAAAAAAATAATTGTGAAATTATTTTCTGTCTAATGGCCAGCTAATATGGCTATACTTGATTAGTAGTATCAAGTAGTTCCATGTAGTTTCTTGTTGTTGTTGTTGTTGGGCGGGGAGGAGGAGGGGGGACCGATGTCGTGGCCTTGGGAAGGGGCGAGTCTATACCTCTCTTATAGCAAGTTGGAAGCCAAAAAAAAGAGACGAACGGGTCCCCACTCCTCTTGCCGCTGAAAAGGTTGTCGGGCGGGGAGGAGGAGGGGGGGACCGATGTCGTGACCTTGGGAAGGGGCGAGTCTATACCTCTCTTATAGCAAGCTGGAAGCCATTCTCGCTTGTAGTGCTCGTAAATGGACTAGGTGGCCCACGTCTCGCGATAAGCAGTAGGGCTCAGTTGGGGTGCACACAAGTTAGTTTTATCGTATTTGAAACTTAAAATTACTTAAAACAAAATAAAAGCCGTGAATTTGAAAAAAAAATATTTAACACATAATAAAAAAATGTTCAAAACATTTATTTGAAAAAACATTATTTATGCATTTGAAAAATATTAAACATTTACAATGTTTTTTTTGTATATATGAAATGTGTACAACGTGTATGAAAAAAAGTAGATTTCCAAATATATATCTGAAAATAGTTAATTATGTATTTTAAAATATTACCACGGTGTAAAAATTGTTAGCATAGTTATAAAAAGTGTTTCAACATTTATTGGGAAAATGTTTAACAGGTATACGGAAAAATGTTCAAAAACATGTGTTTGAAAAATGTTAATCATGTATTTGAAAAATATTTAATGTGTATAAAAAATGTTTATAGCGTACCCAAATAGTGTAGTATATGTATAAAAATGTAGACATCAAAATATTTATTGGAGGAAAATGTGTCAGGTGTATACAAAATGTATATTGTGTGTGGAAAAATTTAGACATCAAAACATATATTTGGCAAAAATATTTAACCACGAATTTTTTATTTTAACATCATAACAAATTTTGCTGACGTATCTGTAAAATATACAATGTTTATAAAATTGTAGACAGTAAAACATTTATTTGATCGAAAAATGTTAACCAAGTATTTGAAAAATATTGAACCTTTACTAAAAAATTACATTGTATAAAAAACGTATAATGTATATGAAAATAGGCATAATAAAATATATGTTAAGAAAATGTTAGTCATGTATTTAGACAATGTAAACATGCGTAAAAACTGGTCCTGACATGTACACATGTGTAGGAAAAAAGAAAATGAAAACGTAAAAGAAATAAATAAACCCAAAGAAGAACCTACAGACCAAACAAGCAGATGATATAGTGAAAATAAAAAATAAAAAATGGAAGAAAACATGAAAAAAAATTAAAAAGAAAAAAAACAAGAAAAATAAATAGAAAACCATGTGAAACAGTGAAAACCAAAAAACCCCGATGAAACCCATAACAAAAAAACAGAGAAAAGAAAGAAAGAAAAACACAACTAGAAATTGAGCAACTGCATAAAAAAAAAAACCAAACTAGACCTATAGCAGCCGAACACAATGATTGAAGTGCACGAGGGATGGTGAGCAATCGGGAACACGTTACTGGGCTGGCTATGCGCGGGCGTTGCGGGCAAGGAGAGCTACCATCTCGCTATATGTGAGTGATACCTCCCCGTTGAGGAAGAGCTCTGGCGGTGGCTAGGATTGGACTTACGTGAGCATTGATATACATTGCTTTACTGCGATAAATATAGCCTGATTGCTTATGACGCTACGTATGACCGTGTATGTACGTGTGTGTGTGTGGTTGGGGGGGGGGGGGGGGGGGGAGTGGCCCATGTCGGCTAGCTCTAGTAGGGTACATATAATTAATTAGTTTTTTCTTTTGTTGTTCATTTTTTGTACTTACTCCCTTCATCCGAAAATACTTGTTATCAAAATGGATAGAAAAGGATTTATCTAGAACTAAAATACAATTAGATACATCCCCTTTTATTCATTTTGATGACAAGTATTTTTGGACGAAGGGAGTATATTTTAATTCGTTAGTTTTAAATAAAAATATAGTTTGATTCCATTCACTTTTTTATTGCATTTGGTTTCATTTTAATTTAAAAAATCTTCACTGATAAAAGAATGCTTATAAATTAATATTTCTTATGAAAATTTTGAAATATTCTCATAATTTTATAAATACAATTAAATATTTTTCATCAAATTTAATAAATATTTATGAATACTAAAATTAACAGGAATAATTTTTTTTCCACAAATCCAAGTTTTTTTTTGTGAATTCGAGAAATGATCCTGAATATAAAATTTGCTCACGACTTGGATAGCACACAAATTGACGTAAAGAATCACTAATTAAAAAGGAAAAAGTAAAAGAAGATGAGAAACTGAGAAAGGGAAAAGAGAAAAAAATAATAAAAAATAGAAAGTGAAAGTGAAAAAACCAAAACCGAAACACTAAACCGTAATTAAACACTGATAAGAAGAATGGAAACTCGGACGAAAAACTCCCAAAACTGGACGTAAGGTTCCTTCTGAAAACCGCACAGCGCCTCCAGTAATGGGCTGGGAGCCTCCACTAATGGGCTGGGAGAGAACAATTTTGCTGGGCAACGCCGGGCCAAACTAGAGATTGGGCTACAGGCCTATAGTTCACTGACGGAAAGAGTGCATGGGCGTCGTGTTCCTTGTACCGTGGTTGTGCCTGCAGAATATCGGCTTCGCTTCCATACCACCATAACTGCTGCCATTCCGGTGGAGCAGAACAGCACGGCCAGGCCCATGCAATCATGTCACTCCCAGACACCAAGGCATGGACGGGCTCAGGCATGCATTGGCATTGGCATTGCACAGCCAAACAAAGTTGAAAAAAATATATTAAATCTCCTCTTCTTCGAGTTCCTAACCTAATCTACCGGGGCATGTGGCACGCAGGCTGTGTCGCCGGTTGAGCATGGCAATGGCATGGCATGTACTCCTAGATGGGAAAAAGGCTGCGCGCACCACCGCTGGTCCATGCAGCTATAGCTCTACAGCATCGATCGACCGGCATGGTGCAGCGTGCAGCAGCACAGTAACCGCTCCGCCATAATGTTCCATGATGTTACTGTGCAGCCGGTGGGCACATAATTAATTCGTCATGGCGTCTCCCCGATCGACCGCGTGCATCCGGTAGAGTGTCACCTCGATCATCACCATCAGCGGTGTCGCTTTTGGTAGCTACGTTGTAGATGGCTACTCAGGCCAGGCCAGGCCAGGGATACCCAGCTGCTGCTGCTGTTTCTTACTCTTTGGCAATTGGATTCAGCTACGCAACCTGGAAAGCATGCATGGCCGGTCGAGGCCGGCCGCGACTGTGGAAGGGCGCAAAGAAAGGCTAGCTGGATATGGACGTATGATACGTGTTGCACAGTCGAGTGAAGAAGCATCTCAAGTGTGTACAGTGCAGGGTTGCTATCTGGACCAGAAGAAAAAGCATGGCATGGCATGCATGGTTTGGACATGTATAAAAGTGACTGTGGAGGTCGACGGATCGGGCAAATCGACCCATCCGCGGGCAATACACTGCCTTCTACGGCAAGAAGCAGGAGCAAAGTCAGTTGCGTCTTCGTCTTCCTCCTGGCGATCTCGATCGAACTAGCCACCACGTGTTGTACGTAGCACGTACATGAACGCCAACCATACGCAAGGCCGCGTCGCATCGGCCAGCCGTGTGGACGAGATATTATATGTTGCTGGGATGTTGATGACACGGAGACATGTATCTGCTATCTGCCTGATGGAAGTCGATCGAACCAACGAACCAACGAACGAATGGTAGATGCGCTCCTCCCGAGCTTGAGGGGTGGTGGGGCGCGGCCTGAAAGTGAAAATTGACCCCGAAAGCGCCGTGTGTGGAGGCCCTGCGCCCGCCGCTTGGGTAGCTTCTCGTAGCGTCGCCGTCGGTGGCATCTTTTTGACCGGACCCGGCCGCCTAACGCCACTCGCCACAACGCGCTGGATTTCCCCCATCCATCAGCCGATCAAATCATCCGTCCATCTCTCGAGTCCGGACTGGTGGTGATCGGTGGATCGATCGATCGATCGATCTGCATTTCGGACACTTCGAGATCCGCATCTGCACGCGGACGCACGCTAGCAGACAGTAACATACTAGTAAGATTCTGGAGTTCCCTGCCAGCCGGCCGCCGTTTCCACCCAATTTGCTGAGCGGTGGATGCGATAGCTCAGGGGCATATGCAGCAGCAGCAACAGGAGCCGGTCTGGTGCTCGATCCTTCCATCCAAAGATATCTTGGAGAAAAGATGCCCCAAAGCTCCCAGTTTCACTCAGGAAATTGGACGGTTCCACAGGAAGCACAACCAGGAGCCAGAGATGTCATGAGCTTCATCTCTTTCTGCCTTTTGCTGGTTGTTTGATCGTTCCTGACTTTTCGATGGCGCGTCGCTGTGAGTAAAGACTCGGCCGCCGGGACCGATGGACGACTATGAGCAGGGAAGGATTCGGCCGGATCCCATCGAGTAGTTGCACGGCACCTAGCCAGAGCTATCTATCCATGGACAATCCTACTACTCCTAGAACTACTAGAACTAGAATAGGCTAGGCTAGATGGCCGTCCCGTCCAGGTGACGCGTCTGCGCCTTTGCTCTCTCTGCTTTGCTTGCAGGCCTGACCTCCTTTCTGTGGCCGTGCATGCATGCGCGCTCTAGTCCGGCCTCTTTCGCGAGAGGCCACACCATGCATGTTCAGCCAGGAAAAGCCGTCAGCTGGGCTAGCTACCGCCTACATATGTAAAGTTGCTGGGCACGTAGACTAGGTAGTTGCGTGGTGGCACGCAGGTTTCCGTTGAGCTAGGGGAGTCGCCACCTGTTCATGGCTTTTGGTGGTACTACGTTGTTTGAATTTGGGTTTCCTGCTAACAGTGATTTTCCCAGCAAAATCAAGCCAGCAAGGTGGTGATGGGTACCTGTCGTGGTTAACATGCTTGCTCCGGAAGAATGCATTGTCGGCCTCTTACTTCTTTTTTATCAAGAATACACCATGAGTCACACACCTCCACTTCGAGGATCGCCATGCCAAGCTCTTCCACCTCGTGTGAACCCGCGCCATGCCGTTCTCTCCTCCCTTGGGCTGCCAAGGAGCAGGGGCACACCGGATACGACCGTTCTCGCGGGTTCCGTTCTGGGCTCGATGGGCTTGCCCTTTTCTTCTGGTCTGGCATGCATGTGCACTGAAGGTCAGGGTGCGCGTTAGTGAGTCTTAATTGCTCGGAAGTGAAATGTTCTCTGGGTGTTGTGATTTACTGGATATTCGAGTCAAGACGGTCTTCTAAGTCCGGATACGAGCATAGGGCAACTCTACTTGCTTATTATTGCAACAAAACAATGGATCGGAAATAGCAAATAGCAAAGAGAAACTAGCCAGATAAAAAACATAATCAAAACAATACATGTTAAACCAAGTAAATTAAACGTAGCAAGCATTTCATTCTTGTAGACTGAATAACTGGGTTTTGATGTAACAATCGTTTCATAGTTGTGGATTTTTATTCTTTTTGGATTTTGATAGATGTGAAACACTCGGCACAAGGTAAACTAAGGGAATGGCCAAACGCCAGTCGATTGAAAAACGAATTTGGGTCAGTCGATTTTGTTTCAGCCGTTGGATGAAAAATAAACGGTGCAACTTGCTTCTTCTACCTCGAGACTTCTTCTTCCACCCGTCAAACTTGCCACCGGCCTAACAGCCGCCCGCGACGCTCCGACGGTCGCCTCACCGCACCGCCCTCCCATGAACCGCCCACACCGCCGGTCTTGCCACCACCCCCGCCATCTCTCACTACTATGGAAAACCCTAGTAGTAGCGCTTGAAATACATATAGCAGTAGCGTTGATCAGGGCAGCGTTACTGGTCAGTATGGTTAGCAGTAGCGCTGTCCCGACCAGCGCTATTGCTAACTCTCTATAGCGCTTGAACAAATGAAGTGCTGCTGCTAATCCAGTGCTGCTAGTAGACGCTTTCCAGCGCTAGTGCTAGTATTCCTGCTTTCACAGATTTATACCCCCTCCATGTATTTCTGATGTATTTATACATGCTCATGTGAGGAAGAACCATGGATTAGATTCATTTGGATGAATCAAAATTTGAATTAGGACGACGATTCTACTAATTCAACTTTTGGTCACTATGGATCCATCCACATTAATCTAATCCCCGTTCCTTCCACCAATGATATAATAACTAATCATGATCATAATAACAAATCATCATGGTAATCATGATCAACATCATCGTCATATTACTATAAAAACTCTTGTATCATATAATCGCCAACAACACTAGCTAATAATCATCATAGTCATTACCACCAACACTATTTAATCATCATAGTCATAGTGTACTATCTAATCACCACCAACACTAGCTAATAATAATCATCATAGTCATTACCACCAACACTAGCTATTTAATCATCATAGTCATAGTGTAGCACATCACCATCTTCAAACTCATTCTAACTAGCTAATCACTCCTGCTGTTCTTTCTCAGGTAAAATAGCAAATCCGGGGCACTCTATATTTCCTAAATATTCTAGCACAAGTCGTGCTTAAATTCACGAAAAAATCCGGCATGACCTTTGTTAAAATAGGACATATCGAGCGCCTGAAATATGCTGGAATGGAAATGAATCAACACTCCAGCAAACCATAGGCCACTCGGATTTTCCCATATTCGCACATGAGCATAGACTGGTGCTCATTGCATTTCAATGGTTCAATATTGACAAAAACATTTCAATATATTTCTACTCTAGTTCTACTCTCTTCAACACCGATGAGTAGAGAAGGAGGAGGTGGACTTTTAGCTCACCGACTCGGGTGTAGAAGAAGTAGAGGTAACTCGGATGACGATCACTCCAAGGAGACACGACCCTACAAAGCCTGCATACTCCACCGAGTGAAAATTTTAGATCATCAAATCTCATATAGCATTCTTTGATGACAAAGTGATAATGACATAAAAATAATTAAATTTTCCAATACATTTTTATATTGAAAATAAAAATTACAAAAAAATTCTATACCTAAATTTTCTTACTGAAATTTTTTATTACTAAATTTGATACCTAAAATTTTCTCATGTAGCATTACAATAGATTTCAATAATTGAAAATTTTCTATACCTAAAAAATTGTATTACTAAATTTTTCTATTACTAAAACTTTTTTATATTTAAAAAACCTATTCACTAGTCTTCTATCCTATTCAAAATACCTACATTCTACCTACATTCTGTTCATATAACTTATATGTTCTATTTTACTCAAAATAATTAACATAGATGGGGGAGGGAGGAAGGGAGGGAGGGAGGGAGGCAGGGGGGAGGGAGGGAGGAGAGAGGGAGGAGGCCGAGATGGCGGTAGATGGAGGGGGAGGAAGGAGGGAGGAGGAGGCTGGAGGAGGGGTGGCGGATGGAGGTAGGGCGACGGGAGGGGAGAGGAGGGCGGCGAGAGGGAGGGGAGAGGAGGGCGGAGAGGGAAGGAGGGAGTTACCTTGGGGCCTTGGGGGCGCTGGTGGGTGACGGCGCGCGGCGGAGTGAGCGAGTGAGAGTGTGAGGGAAGAGTGAGCATGCGCGTGGGCCAAGGCATGTGGATAAGGTACTAGTGAGCTCCTGTGTATAGACATTTCCCTAGTAGTGTCTCTAGCCCCGGTCGCGTCTAGTTTTTTTCTTCGACGAAGCCCCCACCCCCACCCCCATCGTAAACCCTAAGATAGATAATCCGCCGAGGCCCTTCCTACTCCTTCCTTTATTTAAAATCGGCTGTCACAATAGTTAAAATCAGTCGATTGCCATTTAGCTATTGTTATAAACTAAACTAAGAGCATCTCCAGCCGTTCGGCCCCCCAGGACGCATAAAAAGCGCCCCCTGGGGGCGAGTCGGCGATGCGATTGGTGCTGGGGGCGATTTCGCGCCCAGTCGTCGCCCCCAGGCGCCAAAATTGGCCCATTTTTCAGCCCCATTTTGGCGAATAAAGGGCCCATATGGGCGACAATAGGCCCATATTCGGCGTGGTTCGCCGTTGTTCGGCGTTCAATTATGCACATAATTTTTTATTACATATTTCATCACAAAAATATCAAATACTTCAACAAAATAGTACAACAACAAATAGTTCAATACAAGTTATATAGTTCAACAAATAAAAACTCATATTTCATCACACGTCGTGCCCGGCGTCTCCCTTCAGCCTCCATAGATGCTCTATCAGATCTTGCTGCAGTTGATGATGCACCTGTGGGTCTCGGATCTCCTAACACATATTGAGATAGGCAGTCCAGGTTGCCGGTAGCTGATGATCAACTTCGGCTAGAGGACCCTGCCTGTAGTATGGTTCAGTGTCAAACACTGGGTCTTCTTGCTCGCTCTCGATGATATGTTGTGCAAGATGACACAGCAAGCCATAATCTCCCACATTTGATCTTTCGACCAGGTCTGAGCGGGGTACCGGACAACAGCAAATCGAGATTGGATCACACCAAATGCCCGCTCGACATCCTTCCTGCAAGCCTCCTGAACCTTCGCAAACCAGGCGTTCTTGCCTCCTGGCACAGGGTTTGAGATCGTCTTCACAAATGTCGACCATCTCGGATAGATGCCATCAGCTAGATAGTACCCCTTGTTGTAGTGCCGCCCATTGATCTCGAAGTTCATCGGACGAGAATGACCTTCAACAAGCTTGGCAAAGACAGGAGAGCACTACAGCACGTTAATGTCATTGTGAGTTCCTGGCATACCAAAGAAGGAGTGCCAAATCCAGAGGTCCTGTGTGGGCACTGAAGGAAATATGCCCTAGAGGGAATAATAAAGTTATTATTTATTTCCTTATTTCATGATAAATGTTTATTATTCATGCTAGAATTGTATTAACCGGAAACATAATACATGTGTGAATACATAGACAAACTTAGTGTCACTAGTATGCCTCTACTTGACTAGCTCGTTAATCAAAGATGGTTATGTTTCCTAACCATGAACAAAGTGTTGTTATTTGATTAACGAGGTCACATCATTAGTTGAATGATCTGATTGACATGACCCATTCCATTAGCTTAGCACCCGATCGTTTAGTATGTTGCTATTGCTTTCTTCATGACTTATACATGTTCCTATGACTATGAGATTATGCAACTCCCGTTTACCGGAGGAACACTTTGTGTGCTACCAAACGTCACAATGTAACTGGGTGATTATAAAGGTGCTCTACAGGTGTCTCCAAAGGTAGATGTTGGGTTGGCGTATTTCGAGATTAGGATTTGTCACTCCGATTGTCGGAGAGGTATCTCTGGGCCCTCTCGGTAATGCATATCACATAAGCCTTGCAAGCATTGCAACTAATGAGTTAGTTGCGAGATGATGTATTACGGAACGAGTAAAGAGACTTGCCGGTAACGAGATTGAACTAGGTATTGGATACCGACGATCGAATCTCGGGCAAGTAACATACCGATGACAAAGGGAACAAACGTATGTTGTTATGCGGTCTGACCGATAAAGATCTTCGTAGAATATGTAGGAGCCAATATGGGCATCCAGGTCCCGCTATTGGTTATTGACCGGAGACGTGTCTCTGTCATGTCTACATTGTTCTCGAACCGTAGGGTCCACACGCTTAAGGTTTTGATGACAGTTATATTATGAGTTTATGAGTTTTGATGTACCGAAGGAGTTTGGAGTCCCGGATGAGAACGGGGACATGACGAGGACTCTCGAAATGGTCGAGACGTAAAGATCGATATATTGGACGACTATATTCGGACTTCGGAAAGGTTCCGAGTGATTCGGGTATTTTTCGGAGTACCGGAGAGTTACGGGAATTTGCCGGGAGAAGTATTGGGCCTTATTGGGCCATACGGGAAAGAGAGAGGGGCTGTCTAGGGCAGGCCGCGCGCCCCCCCAAGGCCTAGTCCGAATTGGACTAGGGGGAGGGGCTGCACCCCTTCCGTGTTTCCTACTCCTACTACATGGAAGGACTCCTACTTGGACTAGGAAAAAGGGGGGGCGGAGTCCTACTCCCGGTAGGAATAGGACTCCTCCTGCGCCTCCATAGGGCCGGCCGAACCCCTCCCCCCTGGATCCTTTATATATGGGGGCAGGGGGGCACCCTAGAACACACAAGTTGATCCACGTGATCGTTCCTTAGCCGTGTGCGGTGCCCCCTGCCACCATATTCCACCTCGATCATATCGTTGTAGTGCTTAGGCGAAGCCCTGCGTCGGTAGAACATCATCATCGTCACCATGCCGTTGTGCTGACGGAACTCATCCCCGAAGCTTTGCTGGATCGGAGCCCGGGGATCGTCATCGAGTTGTACGTGTGCTAAGAACTCAGAGGTGCCGGAGTAACGGTGCTTGGATCGGTCAGATCGGGAAGATGTACGAGTACTTCCTCTATGTTGTGTCAACGCTCCCACAGTCGGTCTGCGTGGGTACGTAGACAACACTCTCCCCTCTCGTTGCTGTGTATCACCATGATCTTGCGTGTGCGTAGGAAATTTTTTGAAATTACTACGTTCCCCAACAGTGGCATCCGAGCCTAGGTTTTATGGTTTGATGTTATATGCACGAGTAGAACACAAGTGAGTTGTGGGTGATATAAGTCATACTGCCTACCAGCATGTCATACTTTGGTTCGGCGGTATTGTTGGATGAAGCGGCCCGGACCGACATTACGCGTACGCTTACGCGAGACCGGTTCTCCCGACGTGCTTTGCACAAAGGTGGCTTGCGAGTGACTGTTTCTCCAACTTTAGTTGAACCAAGTGTGGCTACGCCCGGTCCTTGCGAAGGTTAAAACGGAGTCTATTTGACAAACTATCGTTGTGGTTTTGATGCGTAGGTGAGATTGGTTCTTACTTAAGCCCATAGCAGCCACGTAAAACTTGCAACAACAAAGTAGAGGACGTCTAACTTGTTTTTGCAGGGCATGTTGTGATGTGATATGGCCAAGACATGATGCTAAATTTTATTGTATGAGATGATCATGTTTTGTAACCGAGTTATCGGCAACTGGCAGGAGCCATATGGTTGTCGCTTTATTGTATGCAATGCAATCGCGATGTAATGCTTTACTTTATCACTAAGCGGTAGCGATAGTCGTGGAAGCATAAGATTGGCGAGACGACAACGATGCTACGATGGAGATCAAGGTGTCGTGCCGGTGACGATGGTGATCATGACGGTGCTTCGGAGATGGAGATCACAAGCACAAGATGATGATGGCCATATCATATCACTTATATGGATTGCATGTGATGTTTATCTTTTTATGCATCTTATCTTGCTTTGATTGACGGTAGCATTATAAGATGATCTCTCACTAAATTATCAAGAAGTGTTCTCCCTGAGTATGCACCGTTGCCAAAGTTCGTCGTGCCCAGACACCACGTGATGATCGGGTGTGATAAGCTCTACGTCCATCTACAACGGGTGCAAGCCAGTTTTGCACATGCAGAATACTCAGGTTAAACTTGACGAGGCTAGCATATGCAGATATGGCCTCGGAACACGGAGACCGAAAGGTCGAGCATGAATCATATAGTAGATATGATCAACATAATGATGTTCACCATTGAAAACTAATCCATTTCACGTGATGATCGGTTATGGTTTAGTTGATTTGGATCACGTGATCACTTAGAGGATTAGAGGGATGTCTATCTAAGTGGGAGTTCTTAAGTAATATGATTAATTGAACTTAAATTTATCATGAACTTAGTCTTGGTAGTATTTTGCATATTATGTTATAGATCAATAGCTCGCGTTGTTGCTTCCCTGTGTTTATTTTGATATGTTCCTAGAGAAAATTGTGTTGAAAGATGTTAGTAGCAATGATGCGGATTGGATCCGTGATCTGAGGTTTATCCTCATTGCTGCACAGAAAAATTATGTCCTTGATGCACCGCTAGGTGACAGACCTATTGCAGGAGCAGATGCAGACGTTATGAACGTTTGGCTAGCTCAATATGATGACTACTTGATAGTTTAGTGCACCATGCTTAACGGCTTAGAATCGGGACTTCAAAGATGTTTTGAACGTCATGGACCATATAAGATGTTCCAGGAGTTGAAGTTAATATTTCAAGCAAATACCTGAGTTGAGAGATATGAAGTCTCCAACAAGTTCTATAGCTAAAAGATGGAGGAGAATCGCTCGACTAGTGAGCATGTGCTCAGATTGTCTGGGTACTACAATCGCTTGAATCAAGTGGGAGTTAATCTTCCAGATAAGATAGTGATTGACTGAATTCTCTAGTCACCATCACCAAGTTAGTAGAACTTCGTGATGAACTATAGTATGCAAGGGATAACGGAAACGATTCCCAAGCTCTTCGTGATGCTAAAATCAACGAAGGTAGAAATCAAGAAAAACATCAAGTGTTGATGGTTGACAAGACCACTAGTTTCAAGAAAAGGGCAAAAGGGAAGAAGGGGAACTTCAAGAAGAACAGCAAGCAAGTTGCTGCTCAAGAGAAGAAACCCAAGTCTGGACCTAAGCCTGAGACTGAGTGCTTCTACTGCAAAGGGACTGGTCACTGGAAGCGGAACAACCCCAAGTGATTGGCGGATAAGTAGGATGGCAAAGTGAACATAAGTATATTTGATATACATGATTATTGATGTGTACTTTACTGGTGTTTATAGCAACCCCTCAGTATTTGATACTAGTTCAGTTGCTAAGATTAGTAACTCGAAACGGGAGTTGCAGAATAAACAGAGACTAGTTGAGGGTGAAGTAACGATGTGTGTTGGAAGTGGTTCCAAGATTGATACGATCATCATCGCACACTCCCTATACTTTCGGGATTAGTGTTGAACCTGAATAAGTGTTATTTGGTGTTTGCGTTGAGCATGAATATGATTTGATCATGTTTATTGTAATACGGTTATTCATTTAAGTAAGAGAATAAATTGTTGTTCTGTTTACATGAATATGGTTACACACCCAATGAAAATAGTTCGTTGGATCTCGATCGTAGTGATACACATAATCATAATATTGAAACCAAAAGATGCAAAGTTAATAATGATAGTGCAACTTATTTGTGGCACTGCCGTTTAGGTCATATTGGTGTAAAGCGCATGAAGAAACTCCATGCTGATGGGATTTTGGAATCACTTGATGATTGCGAACCATGCCTCATGGGCAAGATGACTAAGACTCCATTCTCCGGAGCGAGCAACTGACTTATTGGAAATAATACATACTGATGTATGCGGTCCGATGAGTGTTAAGGCTCACGGCAAGTATCGTTATTTTCTGAACTTCACAGATGATTTGAGCAGATATGGGTATATCTACTTGATGAAACATAAGTCTGAAACATTTGAAAAGTTCAAAGAATTTCAGAGTGAAGTGGAAAATCATCGTGACAAGAAAATAAAGTTTCTACGATCTGATCGCAGAGACAAATATTTGAGTTACGAGTTTGGTCTTCAATTAAAACAATGTGGAATAGTTTCACAAACTCATGCCACATGGAACACCACAGCATAATGGTGTGTTCGAACGTCATAACTGTACTTTATTGGATATAGTTTAATCTATGATGTCTCTTACCGATCTACCACTATCGTTTTTGGGGTTATGCATTAGAGACAGCTGCATTCATGTTAAATAGGGCATCATCTAAATCCGTTGAGACAACACCGTGTGAACTATGGTTTGGCAAGAAACCTAAGCTGTCGTTTCTTAAAGTTTGGGGTTGTGATGCTTATGTGAAAAAGTTTCATCCTGATAAGCTCAAAACCAAATCGGAGAAATATGTCTTCATAGAATACCCAAAAGGAGACTGTTGGGTACACCTTCTATCACAGATCCTAAGGCAAGACATTCGTTGCTTATAATGGATCCTTTCTAGAGAAGGAGTTTCTCTCGAAAGAAGTGAGTGGGAGGAAAGTAGAACTTGATAAGGTAATTGTACCTTCTCACTTATTGGAAAGTAGTTCATCACAGAAATCTGTTCCTGTGACTACTACACCAATTAGTGAGGAAGCTAATGATGATGATCATAAAACTTCAGATCAAGTTATTACCAAATCTCGTAGGTAAACCAGAGTGAGATCCGCACCAGAGTGGTACAGTAATCCTGTTCTGGAAGTCATGTTACTAGACCATGACGAACTTGCGAACTATGAGGAAGCGATGATGAGCCCAGATTCCGCGAAATGGTTTGAGGCCATGAAATCTGAGATATTATCCATGTATGAGAACAAAGTTTGGACTTTGGTTGACTTGCCCGATGACCAGTAAGCAATTGAGAATAAATGGATCTTCAAGAGGAAGACGGACGCTGATAGTAGTGTTACTATCTACAAAGCTAGAATTGTCGCAAAAGGTTTTCGACAAGTTCAAAGTGTTGACTATGATGAGAGTTTCTCACTCGTATCTATGCTTAAGTCTGTCCGAATCATGTTAGCAATTGCCGCATTTTATGAAATCTGGCAAATGGATAAACAAAACTGCATTCCTTAATGGATTTCTTAAAGAAGAGTTGTATATAATGCAACCAGTAGGTTTTGTCAATCCTAAAGGTGCTAACAAAATATGCAAGCTCCGGCGATTCATCTATGGACTGGTGCAAGCATCTCAGAGTTGGAATACATGCTTTGATAAGTTGATCAAAGCATATAGTTTTATACAGACTTGCGGTGAAGCCTGTATTTACAAGAAAGTGAGTGGGAGCACTACAACATTTCTGATAAGTATATGTGAATGACATATTGTTGATCGGAAATAATGTAGAATTATTCTGTAAAGCATAAAGGAGTGTTTGAAAGGAGTTTTTCAAAGAAAGACTTCGGTGAAGCTGCTTACATATTGAGCTTCAAGATCTATAGAGATAGATCAAGACGCTTGATAAGTTTTTTCAATGAGTACATACCTTGACAAGATTTTGAAGTAGTTCAAAATGGAGCAGTCAAAGAAAGAGTTCTTGCCTGTATTACAAGGTGTGAAGTTGAGTAAGACTCAAAACCCGACCACGGCAGAAGATAGAAAGAGAATGAATGTCATTCCCTATGCCTTGGTCATAGGTTCTATAAAGTATGCCATGCTGTGTTCCAGATCTATTGTATACCCTACCACTGAGTTTGGCAAGGGAGTATAATAGTGATCTAGGAGTAGATCACTGGACAGCGGTCAAAATTATCCTTAGTGGAATAAGGATATGTTTCTCGATTATGGAAGTGAAAAAAGGTTCGTCGTAAAGGGTTACGCCGATGCAAGTTTTGACACTAATCTAGATGACTCTAAGTCTCGGTCTAGATACATATTGAAAGTGGGAGCAATTAGCTAGATGCAAAGCATTGTTGACATAGAAATTTGCAAAATACATGCGGATCTGAATGTGGCAGACCCGTTGACTAAGATTCTCTCACAAGCAAAACATGATCACACCTTAGTACTCTTTGGGTGTTAATCACATAGCGATGTGAACTAGATTACTGAATCCAGTAAACCCTTTGGGTGTTGGTCACATGGCGATGTGAACTATGGGTGTTAATCACATGGTGATGTGAACTATTAAATCACATGACGATGTGAACTAGATTATTGACTCTAGTGCAAGTGGGAGACTGAAGGAAATATGCCCTAGAGGCAATAATAAAGTTATTATTTATTTCCTTATTTCATGATAAATGTTTATTATTCATGCTAGAATTGTATTAACCGGAAACATAATACATGTGTGAATACATAGACAAACTTAGTGTCACTAGTATGCCTCTACTTGACTAGCTCGTTATTCAAAGATGGTTATGTTTCCTAACCATGAACAAAATGTTGTTATTTGATTAACGAGGTCACATCATTAGTTGAATGATCTGATTGACATGACCCATTCCATTAGCTTAGCACCCGATCGTTTAGTATGTTGCTATTGCTTTCTTCATGACTTATACATGTTCCTATGACTATGAGATTATGCAACTCCCGTTTACCGGAGGAACACTTTGTGTGCTACCAAACGTCACAACGTAACTGGGTGATTATAAAGGTGCTCTACAGGTGTCTCCAAAGGTAGATGTTGGGTTGGCGTATTTCGAGATTAGGATTTGTCACTCCGATTGTCGGAGAGGTATCTCTGGGCCCTCTCGGTAATGCATATCACATAAGCCTTGCAAGCATTGCAACTAATGAGTTAGTTGCGAGATGATGTATTACGGAACGAGTAAAGAGTCTTGCCGGTAACGAGATTGAACTAGGTATTGGATACCGACGATCGAATCTTGGGCAAGTAACATACCGATGACAAAGGGAACAAACGTATGTTGTTATGCGGTCTGACCGATAAAGATCTTCGTAGAATATGTAGGAGCCAATATGGGCATCCAGGTCCCGCTATTGGTTATTGACCAGAGACGTGTCTCGGTCATGTCTACATTGTTCTCGAACCGTAGGGTCCGCACGCTTAAGGTTTTGATGACAGTTATATTATGAGTTTATGAGTTTTGATGTACCGAAGGAGTTCGGAGTCCCGGATGAGATCGGGGAGATGGCGAGGACTCTCGAAATGGTCGAGACGTAAAGATCGATATATTGAACGACTATATTCGGACTTCGGAAAGGTTCCGAGTGATTCGGGTATTTTTCGGAGTACCGGAGAGTTACGGGAATTCGCCGGGAGAAGTATTGGGCCTTATTGGGCCATACGGGAAAGAGAGAGGGGCTGCCTAGGGCAGGCCGCGCCCCCCCCCCCAAGGCCTAGTCCGAATTGGACTAGGGGGAGGGGATGCACCCCTTCCTTGTTTCCTACTCCTACTACATGGAAGGACTCCTACTTGGACTAGGAAAAGGCGGGAGTAGGACTCCCCCTGCGCCTCCATAGGGCCGGCCGAACCCCTCCCCCTTGGATGCTTTATATACGGGGGCAGGGGGGCACCCTAGAACACACAAGTTGATCCACGTGATCGTTCCTTAGCCGTGTGCGGTGCCCCTTGCCACCATATTCCTCCTCGATCATATCGTTGTAGTGCTTAGGCGAAGCCCTGCGTCGGTAGAACATCATCATCGTCACCACGCCGTTGTGCTGACGGAACTCATCCCCGAAGCTTTGCTGGATCGGAGCCCGGGGATCGTCATCGAGCTGTACGTGTGCTAAGAACTCGGAGGTGCCGGAGTAACGGTGCTTGGATCGGTCGGATCGGGAAGACGTACGAGTACTTCCTCTACGTTGTGTCAACGCTTCCGCAGTCGGTCTGCGTGGGTACATAGACAACACTCTCCCCTCTCGTTGCTGTGTATCACCATGATCTTGCGTGTGCGTAGGAAATATTTTGAAATTACTACGTTCCCCAACAGCCACCGCCTCAAGCACCACACTACAACCGCCTTTGGCGCCTTTGTACATCCCCTGCCAAGCAAATGGGCAATTCTTCCATTTCCAATGGATGCAGTCGATGCTTCCAAGCATCCCAGAAAATCCTCTTGCTGCATTCTGTGCTAGGATCCGAGCAGTGTCTTCCGCATTGGGTGTTCTCAAGTATTGTGGTCCAAACACTGCCACCACTGCCCGACAGAACTTGTAGAAACACTCTATGCTGATGGACTCGGCCATAGTCGTCGAGTGAATCACCGGGAGCTCCGTATGCAAGCATCCTCATCGCTGTCGTGCACTTCTGGATGGAGGTGAATCCAAGAGCGCCGGTGCAATCCATCTTGCACTTGAAGTAGTTGTCGAACTTCCGGATGAAATTCACAATCCTGAGGAAGAGCTTTCGGCTCATCCGATAACGGCGCCGAAATGTTTTCTCGCCGTGAAGTGGAGTATCGGCGAAGTAGTCGGAGTAGAGCATGCAGTAGCCTTCGAGACGATGCCGGTTCTTTGCTTTCACCCGCCCAGGCGCCGAGCCACCTCGCCGCGGCTTTTCATTGCTCGCCAGCAGCTGGGCGAGGGGCGGTGAGCACCATGAGATGCTCTTCTTCCTGGACGTCGGCCTCGGCTTCCTCCTCCAGCAGCGCGGCGAGCACTTCCTCGTCATCCGAGTCCATCGCCGAGGCAGGCAAATCGCCGAACAACTTGCGCTCGATGGGCGTGTACCCGCGTTAAACCGCGCCTCCGCGGCCGGAAACGCCCAGCTGCTGTTGGAGGGGCTGCCGCGACGAAGCGCTGCTATTTTTCCGGCGGGGAATGGCTATCTAGCGGTGTAGGGCGGCAGGCGGCGCCGTGATATAGCTACTGGTGCCGAGGGCGCGGGGGATGGGAGGCGAGTCGGGGAAGAAAACCTTGACTTTTCCCCTAATGGTGTGGGCCAGCCAAGCTTTTCCCTTGCGCCGGAGCCCCCAACTGCTTCCCAGTGCGCCGGGTTCGGCCTGTGACTGTCGGGCGGAAAAAAAGGCCGAACCGGCAATTTTCGGCGTTCTAGGAACGTGACTGGGCCGTTTTTTCGACGCCGACGCCGAAAAAATGGCCTGAAAAGGCCTATTGGGAATGCGGCTGAAGATGCTGTAACCCGTGAGGATGTCCCAACCTCCTCGTCGAGATCCAGTGACCGATTGAGGCATCTTGCTCCACGATCTCTGGCCACCATTCTTAACGTGCGTCTATTTTTGTATACAAAAATGCTCGCCCTGCATGTAGGGGCTCAATTCAGGAGGATCACCTGCACGCGGGCTGCGGCCATCTTCGCCTTGCTCCAAAACACAATGGCTGGCCTGGGCAGCGCAGCAGCAGCGTAGGATAAGCCAAGGGGTTTGGATTAGTGCATATTAATCGTCTACTAGCTTCTTGGGAGCCGCGCGAGCGCAGTCACTGTGCTGTGCGCTGGCTGACAGGTGGTCGCCGAGCAAATCTGGGCCCGCGTCGCAGCGGGTGACATGGTGCGCGCTCGCGGCGGAAGATACATCCCGCGCTGCCGCAGGCCTGCATGCACAGCTGGTCCGGCCCGCGGCGTGCAGTTTTGTCCTGAGTATAGGCTTACGTGCACTCGCTTCCTTACCCACCAGTCACTGGGATTCCGGCTCCACAGTGTGGTGGCCCGGCTGGCGGTGACTAGCAACATTAAGGCCAGAGGAATTAATAGCAGGGAATGAGAGCCTGCGCCGACACTGCCACGCTGCCTGCCGCTGCCAAGGCCACGCCTCCTGCCAGGTGGGTCCCACTGTGGGGATTCAGAATTTCGCTGCGGGGACCCCACAGTTTACTCCTCTGTTCCTGCATCCAGAGGCTTTCATGGCTCGTCTACCTGCTGCTGCTGGCCTCTCTCCCGTGGCACTACCGTTGAGGGAGTACTGTGTCGACAGTGTGAAATTTTGTGAGAAAAACTGTAAAACAAAACTGCAAAAAAAAAACTGTAGAAAAGGATAATGTGTGGAAGCGAGTTATTTTCACGACTTGTCCTCAAACGATTTATGTGGAAGCGGTTCATGGCGTGTTCGGTTAGTTACCACTTGTTCCAGGAGACGCAAGCCAGAACTCACAATATGGTGCTTTTACGCTTCTCTGATCCGCATCAGCCATCTAGTGATCGGCACATGAGTTCTAGAAAATCGCAAATTAAGTTAGTGGTGGCAAAGATTTGGCCAATGGTGGTCGAGCTGTGTGTTATTCAAGAGAGTCACCCTCATGGTCAGCATGTATGAGTGTTCCTCATTTGTTCTTCTGTCGTGTGGTTTCTATGTCTCGTGTACCCGGGGAACGTATTCGGTGCACCGGCGCGGTTCATACACAAGATGCGCCCGTGATAAATGAATGGGCCATTTGATAGAAAACCTAGGGGAGATTATATAGCTGAAGATGGATAGCTGGCACATTTGCAAAATAGTCCTTTTATTCCACACTCATGATCTCACTCTCCCATCAATAAGTGTGTCAGTTTTTTTTTCACACAAAAAAGTGTCATATATTTTGAACCGAATGTCTAATTTTGAAACTGTTTGATTGCCATCTTTGTTTCAACGATTTTTTTGAAACAAGAGTAATGTCAATACGTTCTCTGTGTACTAGCCCATCCCTACCGTTTAGAAAGTACTATGTCAGTATAATAAGTTGTTTTGCGGGTAGATTTAACTAGTAACAAAACCCGGTATCAGCAAATGAATAAGGTAATTATTTTCGCAACTTGTCCCATGCAATCACGATTTTTCTAGTAAAAATCCATGCTACTCGTCTACTTACTTTTTTAGTTGATGTACTAGTTATCACTTCATGTCCGAGTAGCAAGAACTGAGCTAGAACTTGTGAAGGGATACTTACACTTCTGTGCTTCCCATTAGGCATGTGATGACCGCGGTGATATTATGTAAGCTTTGAAAAATTCCACATCACCTAGCGGCAGCAACAATATAGAAAAGAACCAAGGTTGAGATGCCCAGGTGTATATATCCTTTTTTTTTGCTTATTTCAAGTGTATAAATCTAACTATGTAATAAAATGTACTACATCCATTCCATAATATAAGATGTTAATTATCAGAACCGACTCATATATCGGTTCTAATAACATCTAACATACTCATGTATCTGTTGTAATAGTATCTTATACTATACTCTAAAAAAATCTTATACTGGCTATTATGGACGAAGGAAGTAAGAATTATCCTACTAACAACAAGTAACAATCTAATCCAGAAACTAAAATATCTACCTATGTCAACATAAATTTAGGGTTCGCTCAACTTGCATCTTGGACTGGCAGAAAAGCGTTGTAAGCCTAGCATACTAACCATCTGATCATCTTTTCCAAGAACTGTTTTACTAGTTGGGCCCATATAAATCAACATCTGCATCTTTTTTTTTGCGAGTAAAAGAAATTTATTGCTAACTAATCAGGCATACAATCACAATACAACGTGTTCGTTACGAATACCGGAATGCAATTAAGCCATAAGCATCTCCTCCTAACATTTGTCGCTTGCTTCACACATAAGTGAGCGGCCTCATTAGCGCCTCTTCGTACAAATATTAGCCTAAAACTCTCAAAATGTGCACTCAACTCTTTGATCTTATGAAGAACACCAGCAATCTCAGCATGATCAAAATCTTCTGTCTCCCACAGTTTTATGATTGCTTGGGCGTCGCTCACGACGGCAACTCTACGGAAGCCTCTCTCCAAGGCCATCCGAACCCCATCCCGAATCGCCTCCGCTTCCATTGCCATCGAGCTTGCTGCAAACTCATACCGGAGGCCCTGTGCACGTAGGAGATTGCCAAAACTATCACGGATCACCAGCCCGGAAGATCCTTGATTGGTATTCCCATCAAAGGAGGCATCAACATTCACCTTGATCACTCCATTTTCAGGTGGTGACCATTTGGCTTTCAACTTCAACGCCTTAACTATGGTTTCTTTTCCTGCCATAACCAAATCCACATCCATTATTTGCTTTGAGCAATGAACAGTTCTCCCTCACATGACAACACCATGGATGATCCAGTTGCACCAGACCCCAGTTAAAACCCTCTTTCCAGCGGTGTCCCTGTCCCCCACACAGGCCACAGTGGGTGTGTGTGCCCGTCAATGAGCAAGCCATGAACAGTTCGGAGGCATGGAAGCTTTATTTGTTCTGCCGTTCAGATCCATACACACACTGCGTACAGTACCCTACTGTACACGTAGTTGTCAAGCTCACGGCCTTCACACTTTACAGGTTAACTAATGCATGGAGTACCTGCAAATCAATAATTCCTCCCAATCTCATCTCTGTGTCATCGTCTGCCAAAATTGCTCGTACCACGCGTGGGAGGGGACGGAATATGAGACGCTCGCATGGAGCCATCGACCCATGCATGATTGGGCACGCCGTACACACGGCGTTGGCGTTGCTCTCACTCCGCGTCCGCTTGAAAGTGCCATGTGTGATGAAAAAGTGATGCATGCGCCCTGATTGGCTTTCTTTTTCATGCAGCAGCTTTCTTTGACTAGGCATGTTCAGGGCATCTCCAACAGTTTGTATGTTAGCTTGTTGGTAAAAATATGTCATGTCATCAACCAACAGTTTAACATACAACAACTTCAACAATGTATCTAGTTTGCCTAATAGGATATGAGATAATAAATAAGGTGCTCTTACATTGTACATTGAAGCTTATGCAAGGGGTGTTGGTTTAGGTACATACAACCTTCCTCTCTTTCCTCATTTATTGTATAATACATTATCAAAAATCCTACAACCATTGGAGATGCCCTCATGAAGTTTATACACACCATTATATATGCCAGACACATTGTGTGTGTACATGCATTTTACGTAGCGTAGCACAGTATTATATGCAAGTATGCATGTGGGGAAATGAGGAGATTTGAGCACGTTTTTTGTTTTCTTTGCGAGGTGATTTGAGCACGTTTTCGGATTCGACCCCTGGGGGCTTAGCATGTGGAAATTATATGGGTGGGCGGCAGAGAAGGCCATAATGTGATGGAGACCTGTCGAAAGTTGAGTACGTATCAGTGTCACACCAAGTGGCACTGTGTGTGTATTATTACCAGGATCTTCTATAACAGTCCAGCAAAATCTTGTGTACGCATGTTCTAGTTCCGTCTGGTGTGGTACTTCAAGCGATTAATGTTGCTTTGAGCACAAAGTCTAAACTAAGGGTCTCGCTATTTTTTCATTTTGCCGAAAATATCTGACCACATATAGTTTTGGTCTACAATTTAGGCGTCCTCCGCATTGAGTTGGATTGTGATAATCAAGCTTTCCTAACCAGGTCTACCCATTTCAGCGTCTGGTTAACCAACCGCTTTCATCTTTCGTAGTAGCTATTTATTCACAACAGATTATAAAGTAAGTTCCACATTATAGAGTTCGACAACCGAACTGAGCTTTATTCCAGTGAGCGGGACCAAATAAATGTTAGAGAAATATGACATATCACCATCAATCGTTCCCCAAGTAACCAAAGGAGCCCCTTAATTTGGTCCTTCTTTTTTGCAATTTTCTCATCCTTCTATCGCTAATGTTCCAGCCAGAACATGTATATATGCACACCCCTCCGTAAAGAAAAAGTCATTTTTATGATTTTTTTGGATTTACAATTTCGCTCTTGCTAATTCTTCGTTGCCTTTGAATCGTTCAACAATATCAGTCATCTAAAGAAATTGCAAATTATTAGATCCAAAAGAGTTTACTCTTTGAAGGCCTTCAATTTTAGTGATAGTATAGTAGAATAGTTGGATGCTGATCTAAAGATTTTGAAATGTGCGCGATTGAAAAATTCGAGACAACTTATGAATAGAAAACTCCTTATTTTTCCTAGCTTTTGAAAAGTTCCCGATTAATTATCAAAGATAATCATTCATGACTTTTTAATACACACTGTGAGATGTTTTGGCACTGGATACACTTTTTCTCTCTTCGAAATTATGTACACTAGATAATAGCCTGTGCGTTGCAACGGTCGCTTACTGTAGTGGTTCAACATCAATTTTAGTAACATTTAATTTGATAGGAGTATTGGTTGGGAAAGACAAGGAAAGTTTTCATTTAGCTGAGATTTTTGGTAAGATTGATTTGATTTGATTGAATTAATGTAAGATGTGGTTTTGGAAAACTATCAATTTGGTTTAGATTTTTGCAAATTAATATATATATGTCGGTTTTTATTTTATGGGGCATCCGTTGAGGTAAAAAAAAGGAAACCAAGGGGGGGGGGGGGGGGGGATGTGGGAGAAAAAACCGGGTGGGAGGTGGAGGCGACGGAACAAAACCCCCCTTTAATAGTAGAGCTAAATGTATGATCCACCTTTCACGAAATCAGGCTAGGATTCACATAAGAAAAGTTCCCATGTTACCATTTGAGACAAACAAATGGCCATTTCAGACTATTCTTTAAAAATCCAAGGGAATGGGCCGTTTGGAACAACTTTAGAGGAAACCAAATGTAGGGTTTCACCTCATGTTTTGTTCTTTCGTGTCTCCAATGATTTTGCTGCATGACATCCAAACATGGCCACATTATAAGCTTATTTATTCTGCTTCCTACTCCCTCTGCTAACAAATATAAGATGTTTTAGGTCACTAACGTCTTACATTTGTTTACGATGGGAGCACACGATTATGAGGTATATATATGCCATGTTCCTATGTTTTTTAGTCGTGTGTCACATGGGCCTAATAAGCTCACATTTGTTCAAAATTAATTGCGAGACAAACGACCATGTATGGCAGATTGGATCGAGTATTTCCCCCTAGTAGCTAGGGTTTCTTGCGCCGCCGCCATCGGTGAAATTTTGGTCCCCTCGCCTCCAGCTGCCATCTTGGCACTAGGAGGTGGGGGGCCCTCGGATCTTCAGGATCTCTATGTTCTTCGTCAATGCCTAGTGAATCATTGTAGTTTTGTGAGAATAAACTTTCTTTCGTTCTTTTAGCAGTGCCACGAGGTTAGAGAGTTTTCGGTCCTCGCAAATTCGATTATTCAGATCTGATGAGTTTATGTTGCGGTGTGAAGTTTTTTTATTGGTTTGATTCTTTGTGGAGGTGAAATCTTTCATCGACGCCATGGTGAAGATACAGTGATTCGGCGGCCTACACTTCTAGGGGATCACCCCCGGCCCAAGTACGTTCATCGTTCAAGGTTTCCCATCTTTTTAGATGGGCGACTCAAGGTGCTTTCAAAACCCATCATTGGCAATGTTCGTGAAAGAGTGACAATATCATTGCTCTAGTCTAATTGCAGCCTCTTTACCGAAGTCGTTGGAGTATTTCTTCGAGCAAAGATTAATACCGCGAAGAAGGTGTTTACAAGAGATTTCATTGCAATTCTTAGTCATAGGACTTACATTGTATTTTCTTGGTTCTTAGGTCCAAATCAGTGTACCTGTAATTGTTATCAATATCAATAGAGTTTTTTTTTGACAGAAAGACTGTAAGGGAACTCCCTACAGTATAATTGGTGCAACAAATTCAAATTGCAAGTAACATGCCTTGAACCTGGGTGGGTGGGAAGGCATCAGCCCCTTCCCATCACTAGGATATGAGTTACAGGTGTTTCTTAGAAAAAAGACAAACGACCTGTGTTTGACCTTTTGATCTGCATGCACACAACTGAATATGAATTGCAATGTTAAATTGCCCGCCAAATAATTGCAATATAATAATTCCTCCTTTTAGAAAATTCATGCACATCATGCATAGTTCAAACTTCCAACTTCAAACTAATAAGGTGATGTTATTCAGACTCCATAGTAGGTAACAAATGGTCTCCCATTTTTAGACTCCATCGCTCGCTCGTACCCCTTCGCATCGCCTCCCACCGGGCGACGCCAGAGCTCCCCAAACCCTAGCCGCCAGCCTCCCTTGATCCTTCCCCTGCCGCCTCTGCCGCCGGCTAGGGACACGGTGGCGGTGGGCCCAGTGCCATAGGCTCCTGGGCGGGTGGTCGCGGCGTGATCTTCCGTGAGGCGGATGGGGCACTTCATGCAGGGAGGCCGGGAGGGCCAGTTAGGGCGGCACCCCTACTGCACGGTGGCGATCAGAGCACCATGGCCGGTGTAGTCATTGACCCGATGATGGGTGGTGGCGGTGGTAGCGCTCCATCTAGCGAGGGTGACTCCTCTGCGTGCAGATGGGTGGCAATGATGGCTGCAGATTTGGAGCCCTGCCTAAATCTAACGCGGTGTGGCCTCAGCTGGCCGGTGGCGCGAGGAGGGACCGGTGAGGGGTGGCTGGAGGATCCCTGTCGGCGTGCCTGTCACAGCCCTATAACTTGCTTGTAAATAATTGCATTAATAAGCATCATCACGCATCATTTTAAAATTCAAAGGAGGCTGAATTGAGGGAAATTTGAAAAGCCTACTTTTTTTGAATAATAGGGCAAAGAACCCTAAAAAAATTGCATTCAATAAACCCAAGATGCCCTTCATTAATCTTTGTTAATTTTGGCAAGGATTCTGATCCAAACTAAAAATGGCGAAAATTTTGAAGGATTTATTTTTGAGACTTTGAATTTAAATCAATAGCTATTTGTATTTGAATTATATTCATACAATTATAATATAACTACAAATATCCCTGGAATATTCCATGTGATTTGGGAAAATTCCATGAAGCAACATAAAAATGGTCAGAGAATATTTGGCATTGTTTTGAATTCATTTGAATTTGCAAAACAGTGGCAAGTATTAAGTAAAAACAGAAAACAGAGAAATAATAAAAAAGAGCAACTTACCTGGCGGTCTGGTATTTTTGTTGGTCCAGCCTAGTAGGCAGCCCAGCCGCACGCTTCCTTCAACCTCATGCCATAAGGGACGAGGGCGTGTGCCTGCCGCGCGCCGGCACGCGCCAGCCACCTCCTACTTGCATGCCTCCCTCTCCGACCCCTTGGACGTCGCCACAACACCCCAACAACCGCTCGACCTTTCCCCTCGCTCTCTGGCCTCTCTCCACCCCTCTAGGTCTCTCTCCCGCAGCCGCCCAAACACACCCGCAGCGCGCAGCTCACCGCCGTCGTGGCCACTGGCCTCCCCTCACCTCTTTATTCATGTCCATGAGCTCCGAGTCGTCTCCTGCTACGTCCCCATCTAGCCACGCATCGCCGGAAGCACTACATCGCCAGCACCAACGTCGTTGTCCTCCTCGGGCACTCAAGATTGCCACCGGCCGTTCGCCGTCTCCAATGGCTCCCCCGAGCCACTAACCTTCTCTTCGAGTTAATTGTGAGCCACAGGTCCATCCCCCTAGCCTCGCCACCGATTTCTTCCTCTAGGCTGTAATGCTACTTGTGAGCTGCATTGGGATTTCCTCGAAGAGGAGAGGATTATACAGTACAATAGAGATAAGTATGTCCCTCAGTTAAGAACCAAGGTTATCAATCCAATAGGAGAACCACACAAGACCTCGTGAATAGTACCTACACATAAAATAACAAATACTTGCACCCAGCGCGATCAAGGGGGTTGTCAATTCCCTCAGCGGTTGATTGCAATGATCATGTCTGATAATGGTAGATCGATAAACAAAAACACGAAATAAAAGAACGGTAAATAAATTGCAGCAAGGTATTTTTGGACTTTAATATATGATAAAGGTAGAGTCGGGGCCATAGTTTTCACTAGAGACTTCTCTCTCGAACAAAAAGCATACGGTGGGTAAACAAATTACTTTGGACAATTTATAGAAAAACGTATAGTTATGACGATATCCAAGGCAATGATCATGTATATTGGCATCACGTCCAAGACAAGTAGAACGACTCCTGCCCGCATCTACTACTATCACTCCACACATAGACTGCTATCCAACATGCATCTAGAGTATTTAGTTCATAAAGAACAGAGTAACGCCTTAAGCAAGATGACATGATCTAGACAAAGTAAATCCAAGCAATATGAATAAACCCTATCATTTTCCCCTTAATAGTAACAATAAAAATACATGTCTTGTCCCTTTCTGTCACTGGGATATAGAGCACCACAAGATTGAACCCATTACAAAGCTCCTCTCCCATTGCAATATAAATCAATCTAGTTGGCCAAACCAAACGGATAGATAGGAGAGAAATACAAAGCTATAACAATCATGCATATAAGAATTCAGAAAAGACTCAAATAATATTCATGGATAATCTGATCATAAATCCACAATTCATCGGATCCCAACAAACACACCGCAAAATAAGATTACATCGAATAGATCTCCAACAACATCGAGGAGAAAATTGTATTGAAGATCGAAGAGACAGAAGAAACCATCTAGCTACAAGCTATGTACTTGTAGGTCTGTGGTAAATACTCACACATCATCGGAAGGGCAACAAGATTGGTGTAGAAGCCCTCCGTGATCAATTCCCCCTCCGGCAAAGTACCGAAAAAGGCCTCCAGATGGGATCTCCGAAGAATAGAAACTTGTGGCGACGGGAAAAGTATTTTGGGTGGTGACGATGTCGTGTACCTAAGGGAGGGCAATAGACCTGATCTAAGCACCCCTCCCAAGGACACTGCCCTACATTTAAAGACAATCAAAGGATAGCAAGTTCAAACCGACTGGAATCACCAGAGTGCATGCCCACTCGACCGACATCTCCATTCGGATACCCCAATTCCATTCAACCAATATGAAGTCACTCGACGATGCAAGAAACCACTTGGAATATAGAAGGCCTAACGTCCCTCAGGATGGCAATGGTCTACCATTCATTATGTAGTCTTAAAGATCATTTATATCTCTTTATTAGTGGCATTACTAGTAATGCCTTACCTTAATGAACATTGAACCCCTTGTAACATGGGCTGGCTGGGGTCCTGGTGCACTCTATATAAGACACCCTCTCCACTGGCACAAGGGTTCGCACCCCCGGTAACTTCACGCATAATCCAAT
Organism: Triticum monococcum; assembly: GCA_034509565.1. Lineage (NCBI taxonomy): Eukaryota > Viridiplantae > Streptophyta > Magnoliopsida > Poales > Poaceae > Triticum > Triticum monococcum. Next base: position 697,462,441 of record CM067845.1, read on the forward strand.
CGACCGAGCCTCCGGGCACCGAGACGTAGAGCTGTTACTTCCACCGCGAAGGGCCTGAACTCGTACATCTTGCATGCACAATCTCACCGTATCTAGGATCTTGCCTCTACATTCCTACCCCCTACTTTACTGTCAGACTTAGAACCACGACAGTTGGCGCCCACCGTGGGGCAAGTGCCTTAGCGACTTTCTGGGGAGGTTGCGATTTCTCCGAGTCCTTTCATCATGGTTTCCAACGGAGGTTTGGCTGAGGGCCGCGAGATCCGTCTGGGCACGCTCATCTTCATCGCCGACGATCCGCTTGGCTTCAGGAAGCTCCTCTAACGTCGAGGCGCTCCCCGTCTGCGGGGCGGCACACTTTCACGCGTGCGTTCGCGGCGTCCTTTTATGGCAGTCGTCGACTCAGTATCGGTCGGCTCCCGCGGCATCTTCGCTCCCCGCTGTTCACCGTCACAAGCGATCCGGTCGGTCACGGCTTCAGCGGTGGGTGAAGCATGCGGTGGCGCGTCAGTTGGCCATGCCTCAAGTCGCGGCAATCGAGCCCGACGAATCTCTCTATGGCCTGTTCGACCTATCGACTGGCTTCGCGAGACCCAGTCCGAGTGCGACAGTAGCGACCCCGCGCTGGAGGTCCTGATGGTTGACACGCCTCGCAGTCTGCCTGGCATGCGTCGCAACGGTGGCGACGACAGCAGCGGCGATACATCGCGCGTTCATGAAGAGTACCACCCCAAAACTATCTCTTCTGAGCAGAGGGGGGAACTTCACCGCCGCAATGTGGAGGCCCTCCATACGTCCGTTGTCGGCGAGTCCTCTGAGGCTCGGGCCTTGGAGGCGGCGCGATTGGCCACTTTGGCTGAGCGCACCTGACTGGAGAACCTTCAGCAAGCACTCGACGACCGTGCTCGCCGACAGATCCCTGAGTCCAGTCCTCGGCAGCGGCAGCTATTTTCCCCAGAACCACAGGTATACCGCACTCCGATTCAGAATCTTACTGCTGCGGCCCGTATAGCAGAATCTATTCAGCCGTCCCAGTCGGAAGCTGGTAGAGGTTTGATGTAGATCAGAGCGCTGCTCCGAGCAGCAGGAGAGCAGAATATTGTAGTGTCTCAGTCGGGTAACAGAATCCATATCAGATCTATAGTTGCTGACACTATTTAGTCGGCTCACAACCCAAGATCGCCTCTGCGGCGTGAAGGACGAGGGCATCGCCAAGGGCAATACTTGGGTCAGAACCATGAACAACACGATCATCGGCTCGACCGCGATGATCGCCGTCGAGTGCCTACGCCCCCTTCGAGGGGAGAATCATACGTGCCCCGACATTATGATGATAGGCGCCCGTACAACAAAGAGTAGAGGAGGCCAGTCGACCCAAAAGAACCAGGATTTGATGCAAGGTCCATTTTGGTACAAGGTTTGGTAGACAGGAATCGAGCACATAGAGAAGGGCAAGACAGAGATCGCCCGACTGGAAGAAGAGTGCATGTTTCTGGTCCGGAGTGTTTTAGGAGAGCCATCAGGGCTGCAGAGATCCCTCCCAACTTCAGTTTGGCGACTGGGGTCAGTAAGTTCACTGGTGAATCAAAGCCTGCCACCTGGCTTGAGGATTACCGAGTGGCTGTGTAGATCGGTGGAGGAAACCATGAAGTGGCCATGAAGCAGCTACCCCTGATGCTTGAAGGATCAGCTAGAGCTTGGTTGAATTAGTTGACCCATGGCAGTATTTTCAACTGGGAGGAGTTGGCTCGAGTGTTCGTCAGAATGTTCGAGGGCACGTGCAAACGACCAACAGGATTGGCAGAATTGCAACACTGTGTGCAAAAGCCAAATGTAACTTTGAGGGATTACATCCAGAGGTGGTCCACTTTGCATCACACTGTGGAGAATGTATCTCAGCATCAAGCAGTTTGCGCCTTCAAGGAGGGCATTTGTTATCGGGAGCTCAACCTGAAATTCGGTCGGACAGGAGATATGTCCTTGACCCGAATGATGGAAATAGCCACTCGATATGCAAATGGTGAAGAGGAAGACCGACTCCGCAGCGGCAAGAGCAAACCAGTCGGCCAGGACACCGGAGGAGGTAATTCCAATCGGAAGCAAAAGTGCAAAGCAGAACCTGCAGGCCCTGGAGAGGTTGCAGTCGCAACCCAAGGAAAAGCTAAAGGAAAACCTAAGGGTCCCTGGACCCCCAAGAAGGTGAAGGATTCAGCCGGGAACGACGTGCTGGATTTTCCATGTCACATTCACATCAAGAAAGACGAAGAGGGTAATCTTATCTATCCCAAGCATACCACTCGACAGTGTCGAGTCCTTATACAGCAGTTCCGAGAAAAACAACCCAATGAGAAAGAGAAGGAATCTGATAAGGATGAGGACAAAGAAGAGGACGATGATGGATTTCCCAATATCAATTCCACTTTGGTGATTTTTGCTGACGTCAAAAGAAAAAGTTGTCTCAAAGTCATCAACAGGGAAGTTAACATGGTTGCTCCGGCAACCCCGACATATCTGAAATGGTCAAAGACTCCTATCACATTCGACCAGTCAGATCACCCACCGCGTGTTGCCACCCCTGGGAGGCAAGCATTGGTGGTCGACCTGGTTGTTGGAGGCACCCGATTGACCAAAGTCTTGATGGATGGTGGCAGCAGATTGAACATTTTGTATGCTGAGACCCTCCGAGGGATGGGCATTCCGATGTCCAAACTCAGCGAGAGCAACATGCGGTTCCATGGAGTTATACCTGGAAAGAAAGCCAATTCACTCGGCCAAATCACTCTTGATGTGGCTTTCGGTGATTCAAAGAATTACTGTAAGGAAAAGTTGACATTTGAAGTCGTGGATTTTCACAGTGCCTATCATGCTATCCTGGGCAGAACTGCGTATGCCCGTTTCATGGCTCGACCGTGTTATGTGTATCTCAAACTCAAGATGCTTGACCCTAGGGGCGTGATCACAGTCACTGGTAATCGGCAGCAAGCAGAAGAGTGCTTCCAGAAGGGCTCGAAGATTGCCGATGAACAGATGGCCGCAATAGAAATGGAGGAATACAAGAAGACATCATATCCGAGTGATTTGTTGAGAGCTAAGAAGCCTGCTTCAGAGTCTGCATTTAAGTCGTCTGGTGAAACAAAGTCAGTTCATATTCACCCGACTGATCCCAATGCTGCTCCGACTCACATATCAACAACACTCGACAGCAAATAGGAAGAAGCGCTCATCCAGTTCCTCCGTGAGAACTGGGACATCTTTGCATGGAAACCTTCTGACATGCCAGGTGTACCCAGAGAACTGGCTGAGCACCATTTGCGAGTCGACCCAAAAGCAAGACCTATCAAAGAGCACCTCCGACATTCCGCCGTGGAGAAAAGAAAGGCAATTGGCGAGGAAGTGGCTCACCTTCTGGTAGCTGAGTTCATCCGAGAGATTTACCACTCCGAGTGGCTCACCAATGTAGTGATGGTTCCCAAGAAGGATGGTTCATTCCGTATGTGTATTGATTTCAAGCATACCAATTGGGCCTGCCCAAAAGATCACTTCCCTCTCCCTCGCATCGATCAAATAGTTGACTCAACCGCGGGATGTGAGCGATTGTCCTTTCTGGACGCATATTCTGGGTATCATCAGATCTGACTGTATGGACCCGATTAAATAAAAATAGCTTTCATCACCCCATTCAGGTGCTTTTGCTATGTTACCATGCCCTTTGGTCTCAAGAATGCTGGCGCCACATTCATGCGTATGATATAGAAGTGCCTGCTCACTCAAATCAGTCGGAATGTGGAGGAGTACATGGATGACATCTTGGTTAAGTCACGAAAAGGTTTCGACCTGCTGACTGACCTCGCTGAAACCTTTGCTAACCTGAGAAGATATGATATCAAGCTTAACCCATCGAAGTGTACATTTGGAGTTCCAAGTGGAAAGTTACTCGGTTTTCTCGTTTCAGAACAAGGTATCGATGCAAACCCAGCGAAAGTTGGTGCAATACTCCGAATGAAACGCCCTGTGCGCATACACGACGTTTAGAAGCTTACTGGTTATTTGGTCGCTTTGAGTCGGTTCATCTCTCGTCTCGGTGAAAAGGCATTACCTCTTTACCGATGGATGAAGAAATCTGAGAAGTTCGAGTGTACTCCTGAAGCTGACGCAGTGTTTGCAGAGATCAAAACCTAGCTTTCCACCCAGCCAGTGCTCGCTGCTCCAATCAGCAAAGAGCCTTTACTGCTTTATATTGCAGCCGCTGGACAAGTTGTCAGTACAGTACTCACGGTTGAGCGGGAAGAAGAAGGTAAAGCCTATAAGGTTCAGCGCCCAGTGTATTATATTTCCGAAGTTTTAATTCCGTCCACGCAAAGATATCCGCATTATCAGAAGCTTGTCTATGGAATTTACTTGACTTTGAAGAAAGTGGCACATTATTTCTCAGATCACTCCATCAGAGTCGTCAGCGATGCTCCATTGTTAGAAATTATGAACAACAGAGATGCAACTGGTCAAGTGGCAAAGTGGGCGATTGAACTTCTTCCGTTGGATATCAAGTTTGAGGCAAGGAAAGCAATCAAGTCCCAAGCAATAGCATATTTCCTCGTCGAGTGGATTGAACAACAACAACTGACTCAAGTTCAGTCAGAACATTGGACTATGTTCTTTGATAGATCCAAGATGTTGAATGGTTATGGCGCTGGAGTTGTTCTAGTATCCCCGCGAGGTGATAAACTCAGTTATGTCCTTCAGATTCACTTTGGCTCCTCCAACAACGAAGCTGAGTATGAAGCACTTTTGTATGGGTTGCGAATGGCCATTTCACTCGGCGTCCGTCGCCTAATGGTCTACGGTGATTGAGATTTGGTGGTTAATCAAGTAATGAAGGAGTGGGATGTCAGAAGCCCAACTATGACTGGCTATTGCAATGAAGTGAGAAAATTAGAAAAGAAGTTTGAAGGGTTAGAGCTTCACCACATTCCCCGACTGAAGAATCAGGCAGCAGATGACCTGGCAAAGATAGCTAGGTTCCATGCGAGAGCCCATTCCCAGCAATGTGTTTTTGGAGCATCTTCACACACCATCAGTCCAGGAGGATCCCTTCACAGAAGAGCCCCCACAACCTAAGAGTTCTACCGATCCGACTGAAGTCGAAGTCCCAGCCATGGTCAACTTAGTCATGGAGGTTTTGGTCGTCACCCCTAACTGGACAGTACCGTATATCGCATATATCCTCAAGAAAGAACTTCCAGAAGACGAAGATGAAGTATGACAGATTGTCCGTCGATCTAAAGCCTTCACTGTGATAAGTGGTCGACTGTACAGGGAAAGTGTGACTGGAGTTGCCCAGTGATGCATTACCCTAGAGGAAGGTCAAATGATTCTCAATGATATCCACTCAGGGACCTGTGGTCACCATGCGTCCTCACGGACAATCATGGCCAAAGGATACCGAGAAAGTTTTTACTGGCCGCGAGCAAACAGAATGGCAAAGGAAATAGTCGACAAGTGTGAGGGTAGCCAATTCTACTCCAACATGTCTCACAAGCCCGCTTTAGCCTTGAAGACCATTCCACTCGTCTGGCCATTGCCGTTTGGGGATTGGATATGGTTGGACCCTTGAAGACTGGCAGAAGTGGTTTCACTCACCTGCTTGTTGCACTCGACAAGTTCACTAAATGGATTGAAGCCAAGCCCACCAAGAACCTCGATTCGGGCACTGCCGTCAGCTTCGTCAGGGGGTTAACATTCAGATTTGGAGTCCCACACAGCATCATCACAGAAAATGGTTCAAACTTTGATTCAGATGCGTTTAGAGCTTTCTGTGCTTCCCAACGCACTCGGGTCGACTATGCTTTAGTCGCTCACCCACAGTCGAATGGGCAAGCGGAAAGAGAAAATGGTTTGATCCTCCTAAGGTTGAAACCCATATTGATGCGAGACCTCAAGCATGCAGCTGTCGCCTGGGTAGATGAGTTACCATCAGTACTATGGGGTCTGAGAACAACACGAAATCGGTCTACTAGCAGGACTCCCTTCTTCATGGTATATGGAGCTGAAGTCGTACTACCGACTGATTTGCTTGACAATGCCCCACGAGTAGAGCTTTTCTCAGAGGCAGAGGCAGAACAAGCCCGGCAAGATGCTGTTGAAATTTTCGAAGAGGAAAGAGAGATGGCCCTGATCAGGTCGACCATCTATCGACAAGATCTTCGTCAGTTCCACGCCAGAAACGTCAGGGGTCGAGCATTTCAGGAGGGAGACCTGGTTCTCCGAGTGGATCAGCAACGACCACACAAGCTAGCTCCCGCTTGGGAGGGCCCTTTCATCATCACCAAAGTGCTTCACAATGGAGCATACCACCTGTATGTTCTGAAGCACAAGAAGGACGAGCCACGCGCTTGGAATGCGGAACTTCTCTGCCATTTTAATACTTGAACAGTCAGACTGTTGAGATGTAATAAGAAGTACCTTTCAGTTTGTTTATCAAAGACATGGTTTTACAGTCTCCTAAATGATTGTTATTACTTATAGATGAGCACAAAATCCCCCAGTGGGTGGCTTAGCCGCAAATCCGATTCGCCTAAGTTTCAAAAAATCCTACCAAGTGGAGACCAAACCTCCCACTCGGGGGGGGGGGGGGGGCTTAGCTGCAGTCCAGTACTCGCGTAAGTTTAAAAAAATCCTACCGAGTGGAGAGCATTCCTCCCACTCGAGGTCTTAGCTGTAGTCCAGTACTCGCCTAAGTTTCAAAAAAATCCTACCGAGTGGAGAGCATTCTTCCCACTTGGGGGCTTAGCTGCAGTCCAGTACTCGCCTAAGTTTCAAAAAAATCCTACCGAGTGGAGAGCATTCCTCCCACTCGGGGGCTTAGCTGCAATCTAGTACTCACCTAAGTTTCAAAAAATCCTACCTAGTGGAGAGCATTCCTCCCACTCGGGGGCTTAGCTGCAGTCCAGTACTCGCCTAAGTTTCAAAAAATCCTACCGAGTGGAGAGCATTCCTCCCACTCGGGGACTTAGCTGCAGTCCAGTACTCGCCTAAGTTTCAAAAAATGCTACTGAGTGGAGAGCATTCCTCCCACTCGGGGGCTTAGCTGCAGCCCAGTACTCGCCCAAGTTTAAAAAAATCCTACCTAGTGGAGAGCATTCCTCCCACTCGAGGGCTTAGCTGTAGTCCAGTACTCGCCTAAGTTTCAAAAAATGCTACCGAGTGGAGAGCATTCCTCCCACTCGGGGGCTTAGCTGCAGTCCAGTACTTGCCTAAGTTTCAAAAAATCCTACCGAGTGGAGAGCATTCCTCCCGCTCGGGGGCTTAGCTGCAGTCCAGTACTCGCCTAAGTTTAAAAAATCCTACCTAGTGGATAGCATTCCCCCCCTCGGGGGCTTAGCTGCAGTCCAATCCTCGCCTAAGTTTCAAAAACCCCTACCAAGTGGAGAGCATTCCTCCCACTTGGGGGCATAGCTGTAGTCCAGTACTCGCCTAAGTTTCAAAAAATCCTACCGAGTGGAGAGCATTCCTCCCACTCGGGGGCTTAGCTGCAGTCCAGTACTCGCCTAAGTTTAAAAAATCCTATCGAGTGGAGAACATTCCTCCCACTCGGGGGCTTAGCTGCAGTCCAGTACTCTCCTAAGTTTAAAAAATCCTACCGAGTGGAGAGCATTCCTCCCACTCGGAGGCTTAGCTGCAGTCCAGTACTCGCCTAAGTTTAAAAAATCCTACCGAGTGGAGAGCATTCCTCCCACTCCGAGGCTTAGCTGTAGTCCAATACTCACATAAGTTTAAAAAATCCTACCGAGTGGAGAGCATTCCTCTCACTCGGAGGCTTAGCTGCAGTCCAGTACTCACATAAGTTTAAAAAATCCTACCGAGTGGAGAGCATTCCTTCCACTCGGGGGCTTAGCTGTAGTCTCGTACTCGCCTAAGTTTCAAGCATGCTCTATCCTTATCCGCAAGGACGACGAGGTGCAGGTTGACCACGACCTTATCCTCAGAGCTGCGAGACAAATACAATGTCCGCTCCATCCTTATCCGCAAGGACGACGAGATACAGGTCGACCACGACCTTATCCTTGGAGCTGCAACACAAATACAACATCTGCTCCATCCTTATCCGCAAGGACGACAAGGTGTAGGTCGACCACGACCTTACCCTCGGAGCTGCTACACAAATACAGAGTTTGCTCCATCCTTATCCACAGGGACAACAAGGTGCGGGTCGACCGCAACCTTATCCTTGGAGCTGCGACAGAAAGACAATGTCCGCTCTATCCTTATCTGCAAAGACGACGACGAGCAGGTCATGGATGGCACCGAATGCCCTTGTCTATGACCCACTCGACTGAGCTGCACCGCAAAGTCAGTAGCAATTCAGACTGAAGAATCAGAGCCAAGAGATTCAAAAACAACCAAGTTCAGATAAAACCTATGAGGTTCCAGACCATAGTTCAAAGTACTTGGGCATCAGGCCCGAAAGAGTTTAACGGTTTCAAAACCACTCGGCATACCGAGGCAAATTTAATCGGATTATAAAAGTTTGGTCACTCCACGGGAGGAGGACTGGCAGGCTCGATGAACTCATCCATGACGATTCCATCTGCAATTCGAGTGGCGGCGGCAATAAAGGTCTCCATAAAAGACTGGAAGTCGTGTTTCCTGGTGTTGGCAACCTTGATCGCTGCTAGCTTTTCCTCCTTGGCCTCCTTGTAATGGACTCGAACTAGTGACAGAGCTACGTCAGCACCGCATCGAGCAGACGACTTCTTCCATTCCTGCACTCGACTAGGGATCCCGTTAAGTCGAGTCATCAAAGACTCGAGGTTGTTTTGGAGCATCTCCTTCGGCCAGAGCACCGTGTCCATTCGCGACACCGCAACCTTCAGGCGGGCGAGGTAGTCTATGACGCTGGCAAGGCGGGATTCCAGTTGGAGCACGTTCATAGCAGCTTCATCACTGACAGGGGAATCGATGGGTCCAAGCTCGTCTCAATTCGCCCAGTTTATTCCTCAAAGTTTTGGCAGAATTCTGCAGCCACAAAGAGCTAATGAGTCGACCGATCTAGGATGACTTGACAAACGGCAAAACAGTCGGACAAGGAAAAATACCTTCAAGCATAAGGAATAACTTTTTGGCGAGTGCTCCCAGATAGGCTTCCAGGTCATTTCTCTTACGAGAAAATGCTTTCAATCTTCTTGTTCAAAGCTACTTTGTCTTTCTTCAAGTGGGTCACTTCTCTGTTGGCTTCAGTAAGAGAGGTCTTCAGCTTGGTGTTCTCTTCCTCTAGCGTTCCGACTGAAGCCAACTTCTTATCATCGAGTGTTGTTTTCTCCTGAGCCTCCTTCTGCGCTGCAACAAGATCAAGGTCCTTCTGTGCCAGAGCTTGCCTCATTTTCTCTGAAGAATATACACTCGGGTCAGAGAGAAGAACGAGGAGATAACTTGTGAGATGGTCAAGGTATACGGTCGACAAGTTGTTACCTTCTGTACCAGCTGCTTCGTCTTTGGCCTTTTGCAAGTTCTGATTGGCCAGCTCCAAGTCAAGTTTGAGCTGTCTCTGCTTCTCCTCGAAATCGTAAAATTTGGAGATGAGCTCACAGGATTTTTGAAATCAGCAAAAAGATACATCAGTGGACAGAATCAAAGATGGTTCGCTTCCAAGTGAAAAGAACTTTAAGACTACTGCCGAATCAAACATTCAACAGTAGTCTTGGGGACTAAACCCAGTGGGTGCACTTAGCGTGCCCCCACTGGTCCAGATTCCACTCGACATGGTCTGCCCAGACTGAGTGGAAAGAAAGAAAAAAAGTTATTCTCAGACCCCAACCGACTGCCACAGTCGATCGTGCTCTCGGGGACTACACCCAGTGGGTGCACTCTGCGTGCCCCCCACTGGTCCGGATCCCACTTGACCTGGCCGGCCCAGACCGAGTGGAAGAACTAAAGGACAAGATATTTTTGTCAAGGCCCCCGTCGAATCACACATTCGATGACAGCCTCGGGGACTACACCCAATGGGTGCACTCTGCGTGCCCCCACTAGTCCAAAACTACAATCGACGTAACCTAGTCGACTCAACTAGAAGAACTACTCATCATAAGTTGCAACACCCAGTGGGTGTACAGGTGCGAAGAACAGACCACCAAATAATGGAAGCGCAACGAGAAGTTTTCGTGTAGCACATCCTAACAAAACAAGCGTCAAGATAAGAGTTCAGTCAGAAACCAATTTACCTGGACATTGGCTCGGAGGGCCGCACTGGCATCATAAGAAGCTTGGCTGTTCTCGTGCACCGTCTTCACTCGCTCCATCATCAGACCGCTTGACGTATGGCTTCTGTAGAAGCGCTTGCCTAGTCATCCGGAACGTAATGGGTGGTGAAGAACAGAGACGGCGGTTCAGTCGCGGTAGCCTAATAATCCGAGGCATGATGTTGGACAGATGAAGCAGGAGCTGGCACAGTCGACGATGAAGGGCGTGCACTCGACACTGGAACAACAAAGGTAACAGAAGCTCGGTTCACGTCTTCATACTGTTGAATCACGGGCTCCGTCACTGGCACCGATTGAGACGTCTAGCCAGCGGATGCCTTCTTGCTCGAAGCTGTGCCCCTCCTTCCCATGGCCCTTTGCGGCACGTCTTAATCATCATCCGGAAGTTCAATGACATTGGGTGGAGGTGCAAAGCAATCGATTACAGAAGTTCAGTCGACCATCAAAGCGGCTGAAAAAGAAGAGTCAAAGTGATAAAAGTTATACCTGCATGGGAAGTGACTGCGTCCTCCATCTCCTCATCATCATCTTCTCGGTAAATAGAAGTTCCAGAGGCAGCACTGCAAATTTCAGAATTCACTGAGTCAAAACAATAAAATGAGTCAACCAAAGTTTGAGCCATGCAAGAACTAAGAAGTCGAGCTCAGTAGTTACCCAGAAGCAATGGGGACAACCACTTTAATCTTGGGCAGGGCCTTCCGAGGCTTTGACGTCACGTCTTTGGGCTGCTTAGGAGCCTTCTCTGTCGGCACAGGAGATGACGTCCGAGTGCGCTTGGAGGTTTGTGTAGTCGGTGGAGTTGCTTTGCCACGTACGCTGGCTGGGTCCTGCCTTTGCTTGGAGCGCCTTTCCGAGCGAGGAGGGGAGTCGACCTCTTCACTACTGCTCAAGTCCTCGCTCTCATCGTCTCCCCTTCCGTCAGAATGCCACTCGCCGCTGTCGACTCCACTTGCCTCCCCGTCATCCTCCTGCTCCCCGTTGGGCATCGAGTACATCTCAGTGTAGATCTGCAAGACACGGAGTCGAGTGGATACTAATCAATTTCAAGAGTAAACACATATCAGAACAAGATACACTCGGAAGGAAAGAATAAGACCTTGTCAGGTTCGGTGGTGTGGTCGAGGGGAGCAACCCTCCTAGACCCCCTGGGGTTGTCCTTGTTGCTGGTGATACCTTGCAGCCACAGTGCCACCGTCTCCTCCGCGACATCATCCGGATGGATCCAAGTGCTGTCTTCAACACCTGCATACATCCACATTGGATGGTCACGGGCTTGGAGTGGCTGGATGCGTCGACTGAGAAATGCTTCTAACAGGTCCATGCCAGTCACATCGTCACGGACAAGCTGGACGACTCGCTCAACCAACATATTAACCTCCGCCTTTTCAGTTGGAGTCACTCTCAAGGGAGAAGGCTTTTCGACTCGATTTGTGGAAAACAGGGGAAGACCAGTCGACTGACCAGGGGTCGGTTGATCCTTACAGTAGAACCAAGTCGACTGCCACCCCCTGACCGACTCGGGAAGAATCATAGCTGGGAAAGTACCTTAGTTCCTCATATCGATCCCTAAACCCCCACACATCTAAATCACGTGTGTCCTCTCATCACTCGAATTGGCATTCTTAACCGACTGAGAACGACAAGTGAAAATGTGCTTGAAGAGGCCCTAGTGCGGTCAACAACCCAGAAAGTTTTCACACATGGACACGTACGCGGCAAGATATGTGATGGTGTTGGGAGAAAAGTTATGAAGTTGGGCTCCAAATAAGTTCAGAAAACCCCAGAAGAAAGGATGGGGGGCGGGGGCAAAGAAAAACCGCGGTCGACGTGGGTAACAAGAAGGACACACTCACCCTCTTGCGGTCGCGGCTCGGTCTCGTCCCCCGGAAGCCGCAAAGACCCGTGGGTGATCAGCCCCCGTCAACCAGATCCTCCATGTCTTCTTTCAAGATCGTCGACCGGATCTAGTCGCCTTGGATCCAGCCGCACGGCAGAGCGGATCTCGACGACGACCCGCCCCGACTCGTCTTCTTCCCCTTCGCCTTCGCCGTCGCTTTCTTCACGCGCTCTAGAGTGGCGGTCTTGTCCTTCCCCATTGCGGTGGAACGAGATCGAGCTGGGCGGCGGCGCCGAGAGCGGAGGCAGAAGCAATGGGGAGCAGAGGGAGGAGGAGAATGGGGCGCACAGTGTGAAGGCATCGGCCCCGACGCCTTATATGGCCCCGTTCCCCGAGTGGTTGACTTGTGGACCCAGGTGATCCTGTCAAATCCCGCAACAGGCGCGCGCGTGGTACGTGGCGAAAAAGGTGGCACCGGAATCGAGGCGCCCCTTCCTAATCTGCTCTGATTACTACGGCCCTCTCCGCCTCGCGCGCTTCCCCAAATTTCGAATCCCGCGAGATCCGTAAACGGCAGAGCAGTCAATCATACTTAAATTTTTATACAACACCAGCAGTCGAAGCTTATCAGCAGAAATTCACTCGACAACCTATGAATGGCTCAAGGCGACTGAAAAGTGAAATCCAAGCTGTTGCATGGTTCACCAACCCAGTAAAATGCTTCCGCAACATAAAGATCGAGTCGGAACCATCTTCAACTCCATTTTCCACTCAAACCCAGAACCATTCGGGGGCTAATGACGATGTCATGTACCTAGGGGAGGGAAATAGACCTGATCTAAGCACCCCTCCCAAGGACACTGCCCTACATTTAAAGACAATCAAAGGACAACAAGTTCAAACCGACTGGAATCACCAGAGTGCATGCCCACTTGACCAACAACTCCATTCGGATACCCCAATTCCATTCGACCAATATGAAGTCACTCGACGATGCAAGAAACCACTTGGAATATAGAAGGCCTAACGTCCCTCAGGATGGCAACGGTCTGCCATTCATTTTGTAGTCTTAAAGATCATTTATATCTCTTTATTAGTGGCGTTACCAGTAACGCCTTACCTTAATGAACATTGAACCCCTTGTAACGTGGGCTGGTTGGGGTCCTGGCGCACTCTATATAAGCCACCCCCTCCACTGGCACAAGGGTTCGCACCCCCGGTAACTTCACGCATAATCCAATCGACCAAGCCTCCGGGCACCAAGACGTAGGGCTGTTACTTCCACCGCGAAGGGCCTGAACTTGTACATCTTGTGTGCACAATCTCACCGTAGCTAGGATCTTGCCTCTACATTCCTAGCCCCCTACTTTACTATCAGACTTAGAACCATGACTGGTGGCTCTTTGTTGGTTTCCCGATTTTAGAGAATTCATAGAGGTGGAATTAGGTTAGATGGGCCACGAGGGGCCCACAAGACACTAGGGCGCACCTACCCCACGAGCATGCCCAAGTGCCTTGCCGTCTCTTCGCTTCTCGTCTGGTCTCCTCCTAAAGCTTCTAGGGTCTCTTTTGTCTAGAAAAAAATCGTCAAAAAGTTTCATGGCATTTGGACTTCGTTCGGTATCAAATTCCTGAAAAGTCCAAAACACACAAAATAGAGCAACTCGCACTTGGCACCAAGTTAATAGGTTAGTCCCTTTGCATATAAAACATCAAAGATTGATACTATAATAGCATGGAACAATTAAAATTATAGATATGTTGGAGACATATACGTAGTACCACCATGGCCGAAGCTCTCCTCGGTCGAGCTCGTCACCGGCGTTACTTGATATGGTTGTTGTCTTTGGCAAGTACCGTTGTGTTTTGGTTATGGAAGCTGACAATTCCAAAGTCTTCAAAGGCTTGAGGAGAGGAGACCTGTATATTGTTGATTTCTCTACAGGACCACAACCAGCCGTGTGCTTACTTGCAAAAGCTTCCGAAGGCTGGCTCTGGCATCGACGACTTGGTCATGCAGGCATGAGGAATTTGCACACGCTTGCGAAGAAGAAGCATGTCATTGGCATTGAGAACGTCAAATTCCTCAAGGATCACCTATGCGGAGCTTGTGAAGCTGGGAAGATGACCAAGGCCAAGCATCCAGCGAAGACTATCATGACCACCACTCGCCCATTTGTATTGCTTCACATGGATCTCTTTGGTCCTAATCATTATTCTGCTATCTCAAATGAAGCATCTCAATATGGCTTCGTTATTGTTGATGATTATTCTTGCTACACATGGGTACACCTTGTTACTTACAAACATGAAGTGCAGGAAGTCTTCAAATGATTTTCCTCGAGGGCTTCAACCAACTTTGGTGTGAAGATCAAGCACATCAGAAGTGACAATGGCACCGAGTTCAAGAATTCTGGTCTCGATGACTATCTTGATGAACTTGGTATCACTCATGAGTTATCTGCTCCTTACACTCCTCAGCAGAATGGTGTCGTGGAGCGCAAGAACATGACTCTTGCTGAGATGGCTCGCACTATGCTTGATGAATACAAAATGCCTCGTTGTTTCTGGACTGAGGCAATTGATACTGCGTGCCACATCATCAACAGAGAATATCTTCACAAATTCTTCAAAAAGACTGCCTATGAACTCCTCACTGATAAGAAACCCAATGTAAGTTATTTCAATGTCTTCGGTGCTAAATGTTGGATTAGAGATCCTCATAACAACTCAAAATTTACACCGAAAGCACATGAAGGTTTTATGCTTGGTTACGGAAAGGACTCGCACACCTAAAGAGTCTTCAACAACGTTCTTCAAAAAGTTGTTGAAACTGTAGATTTGCAATTCGATGAAACTAATGGCTCGCAAAGAGAGCACCTACCTACTGTGATAGATGAACCAACACCTAAGGAAACTATCAAGTTCAAGGCTACTAAGGATGTCATTCCTACTGAAGAATCTGCTGAAGAATTCATTCCAGAACATGAAGAACGTCGAGCTAATGCACCTGAAGAAAATGCTGAAAAAATGGTGCTGAAGAAAACGCTGATCAAACTCTTCAACGACAACCAGCTTATCCTCGCATTGCAAAAGAAGTGCAAATTGAAAAGATCATCAATGACATCAAAGCGCCAAGTCCTCTCACACGCTCAAAAGCTTCACATTTGTCTAACTTTTGTGGGCAGTATGCTTTTGTCTCTATTACAGAGCCCACTAAGGTAGATGAAGCATTTCTGGGGCCTGAGTGGATTTAGGCCATGCAAAAAGAATTACATCAGTTCGAGCTCAACAATGTTTGGGAAGTGGTCAAACGTCCAGATCCTCGCAAGCACAATATCATCGGCACAAAGTGGATCTACCGCAACAAGCAAGATGAAAATGGCCTTGTGGTGAGGAATAAGGCACGGCTTGTAGCTCAAGGCTACACACAGGTTGAAGGAATTGATTTCGATGAAACTTTTGCACCTGTTGCTAGACTTGAGGCTATTCGCATATTACTTGCTTATGCTAACCATCATGATATCACTCTATATCAAATGGATGTGAAAAGTGCATTCCTTAATGGTAATCTTGAGGAAGAAGTATATGTTGCTCAACCACCAGGTTTTGAAGATCCAAAGAATCCTGACAAAGTCTTCAGACTCAACAAGGCCCTCTATGGCCTCAAGCAGGCCCCACGGGCTTGGTATGATAATTTGAAGGAACTCTTCATGAAGAAAGGCTTCAAACCCGGTTCACTCGACCCTACTCCTTTCACTAAATCTTATTGGTGAATTGTTTGTGTGCCAAGTATATGTTGATGATATTATCTTTGGCTGTACTAACCAACGTTATAGTGATGAATTTGCCTATATGATGAGTGAAAAATATCAAATGTCTAGTATGGGAGAGTTGAAATTCTTCTTAGGTCTTCAAATTCGTCAACAACACAATGGCATATTCATATCTCAGGAGTAATACCTCAAGGATGTACTGAGAAAATTCAGCAGGCAAGATTGCAAAGGCGTCAAAATTCCTGTGCCCACAAATGGCCATCTATGCACTGATGAAAATGGTATTGACTTCGATCATAAGGTATACCGCTCCATGATAGGTTCCTTATTATACTTATGTGCATCTAGGCCAGATATAATGCTTAGTGTTTGCATGTGTGCACGATTTCAAGCTGCACCGAAGGAATCACACCATAAGGCTGTGAAGCATATTCTTCGATATCTAGCTCACACACCAACACTTGGATTATGGTACCCCAAGGGCTCGGCTTTTGATCTTGTTGGATATTCTGACTCTGACTATGCTGGTGATCATGTGGATCGCAAGTCAAGATCTGGTACATGTCATTTCCTCGGGCGATCTGTGGTATGTTGGTCCTCAAAGAAACAGAACTGCGTATCACTATCTACTGTTGAAGCTGAGTACATTGCCGCTGGTTCTTGCTGTGCCCAATTGCTATGGATGAAGAAACTCTCAAGGACTACGGCGTCAACATGAAGAATGTGCCTCTCTTCTGTGACAATGAGAGTCCCATCAAGATTGCTCACAACCCAGTTCAGCACTAGAAGACAAAGCACATTCAGATTCGTCATCATTTTCTTCATGATCATGTGTTGAAGGGCGACATTTCTATTGAGCATGTGAAGACTGAAGAACAGCTAGCCGATATCTTCAGAAAGCCCTTGGGTGAGAAGAGATTTAGCAAGTTGCGGTGTGAGCTAAATATCCTAGAATCTTCGAATGTTCTTTGAAAAGGACACTCATCCTAACACTTATGCAAAATTGATGACTTAGATGTGCAACACATGAAGAAACGTTTTTCTTCAATCAATGAAGAATAACACTCTTAGTGTGAAGAAATTAACGAAGAATTTGATTCTCAGAACCCTACAATAATTGTACGCGGTGTCTGAAATCATCATTCTTATACGGTGGGTCACGCCACCACCAAAAGTTGAAATTCCTCAAATTATTCATATTCTTCAACTTTGCATAGTCTTCACTGGTTCCATTGTTTTTCTTCATTGGCTATATATATAAGTTTATGTCCTCTACAACATTCACTTATTGCTATTTCTTCAAGTTGGTTTTCTGCTAAGTGAATGTGATCGGACCCTTCCCCTCTATGCTTTACTCAACCCAATCTATTCACAAACTCTTCATGTGCGTTCTATTTGAAACTCGTTCAAAATCTTCACTGTGTCCTTGTCAGCTGAAGAAATTGCGAACAAAACTTTAAAATCTATTTTATCTAAATTTTTGGCTTTGTCGCTCAAACCGTTCCGCATCCCACGATACACTTATCCACTCACCCACGATCTAACACGATCTCCACCTCTCACTACGTGGGTGACACATGTCATGCGAATGAGAAGGGTCAGGGGCAAGTTCATCCAATTTCTTCGGGCGAGCAGTTTTTCACCGTGGCTATAAATACCCCTCCTTCCCTTCCTCACTTCTTTTACTCCGCTCGACCTCTCTCTCCAGCTCGAGCTTCTCAAACCCTAGCGCCGCCGCTACTTCATTGCCGCCGGTGAGGAAGAGCTTCACTGCCTCGACCTCGTCGCCGACGTGCTCGCGCCGACCGCGCACATCTTCACTCCACCGCCGCCATAGCCGTCTTTCTCCGCCAAGTTAGGGCGTGGAAGATCTGCACAGACGAACTTCACATCTCCTCACTCCAGTTCATCGTGTTCTTCGTCCAGGGTAAATAAAAGTTACTTTTACTGCCCTTGTTGATTCGAATGATTATCTACAAAATCTTCAAAAGTGTTTTTCTTCATATCTTCACACACTGAACACCTCACAAAGTCATCTGTTCTTGATTCGTTTCTCTAAGCATCATTTTTCTTCGAGATTCCTCAATTGTGTGGATCTTCGATCTATACAACTCTGGAACCTAAGACAAAGAACGCTTAGTGAAAATCTTCAAGGCTCATCTGGTCAAATTCCTCAAACTTATTCTTTTTGAAAAACCTTCTGAGAACGCATATGACCTCTCCAAATTCCTCGCAACTATACTTTGTTCACACGTACACATGTCAGCTGCTGAATCACTAGGTTCTCATCAACTTAACTCATTTGCAGCATTCCTTGAAGAAAAGTTGCATACTTCTTCAGAGAATTCAATTGTTCAAATTCCTCAACTGAAGAAAATGGCTGATGGTAAAAGGCCACAGAAGGGAGGAAAGAGGCCTGAGGTAAATACAGCGTTTGAAATCCCTGATGACATATATGCTTGGTACTGCACACCTCCTGAGGAAACCAAGAATGAGCACAAAGTGCGCATTCAGAAGATAGAGAGGAGATGGGCAAGAGAATGGAGGGAGTACACATATGTCACTCCTAAGTACATGAAGAAATTCGCACTCAATCCTCCATGCCCAAGAGCACCACTCGCACCTGGCCAAATTGCTGATCCCACCAGCCTCAAGCGCGGTGAGGACTATCCTGATGAATGGGCCAAGCGCCAAGGCAAGTTGGCTAAGCAAGCCAGAGAAGCAGTGAGGAAATTTAATGAAGACTCTGCTGCTGCTGCCTCTGCTGAGGTCTTTGCTGTCAAGCCAAAGAAGGCTATGTCAAAGAAGCCTGCGCGCAAGCCAAGTGCTTCACCAGCAATGCCCTCACGGCCAGAATCATCAAAGCCCTCACGGCCAATTCCTCGTGCTACTCCAGTTCCTCCAAAGTCCTCAGCTCCTCCGCCAAAGCCTTCAGCTGTTCCGACCAAATCCTCAGCACTTGTGCATCTCGCTTCATGCCAAAGGACTGCCGGCATCTCCATTGCCTCAGTTGTCTCAGCTAGTTCCTCAGCTGCACCAAGTTCCTCAGATGCACCAAGTTCCTCAGCTGGCCCCTCACTGCTGAAGACAAAGGCCACTACTGGATAAGGTCCACGCTCAAGTCCTCAAAAGAAGAAAGTCGCTTTCCAAGTGCCGTCTGATGAAGACGAAGCTGATGATGATGAACTTGCAGAAATCATCAGAGATAGGCAAGTCAGGGCCGCTAGAGCCAAAGGATCAGAGGTGCCACTGCTTTTGGATCCCAAGCTGATCCTCGACTACATTGATGATTGGCACAAGGACCCCAACACTCCCTTGCCTGACTTCAAGCTGACTCCTGGCCAAAGTCACATGCTGACCCACTTCATTCAAGAAGAAAAGTGGAAATTTGAGAAGGCCAGGCAGATCAAGAAAGTGCAGTACAAGAAGGAGAAATTTCTGAAGAACAATGTTGTCACTATGACAACTGATGAACTTGTAAAATCCAATCTGAAATCAAAACCCTCAGCGATGACTTCAAAGCCTACCATGCTTATTGGCAAGGAGCCAAAGTTAGATTTGTAAAGATAACTGAACAGTTCACTTCAAATGTTGCTGCCCCAACGCAATAGGAAATTCCTTAGGCTGAAGCATCTGCTCAGCCGACTGAAGAACATGCCAGCACCGCTGATGAAAATCAGGCTGCTGAAGAAAATGTGAGTTCCAGGACTGATGACTGCACTCCAGCCGCTGAAGAAATTGCCAGGGCATCCACTAGTGGTGCGCCTAAAGAAACTGAAGAAATCAGGGCTACTGCATCAGTTGTGCCTGAAGAAAATCAACCAGATTCCTCTGCTCCTCCTGCGCCAACACCAACTCCGATTCTTCCATCTGCATCAGATGTGAAGAAGAGCAAGGCTGCATAGCATGCTGCAGTGAAGAAAAGGAAAGCATCAGCTGCTTCAGATTCTTCAGCACCGAAGAAAATGAAGCCTATGACAAGCTCATTTGCAAATCCGATTGATGTTGTTCCCATCTCAACCAGGCCATCAAAGGACCTTGTTCCTTTTGATGAAGAATATGTAATCCCCAGTGGATCTGATGAAGAAACTCCTTCTGCTGCTTCATCTGAACCATTGGATGAAGAAATTGAAGTGGATGCTATCCCTTCAACACCTATCAATCTCCTCGCCTATGCCTCAGTTCACAGCTGAAGAGGCTGGCGTTGAAGAAATGGAAGATGAAGATGTGGACATTCGCTGCTCCACACTCGTAATCAGTGATGAATTCTGGGAAAGTCAACATCCAAACTCTCTAATGTTCACCCCTCTACAGCAAATTCCTCAGTCCCCCACACAAACTGTTCACATGGGCTCTGAAGAAACTCATCCCACTGCATCTGTCCATGAGGAAATTCCAACCACTAGCGCTGAAGAAACTGCTACTATTGAAAAACCAACGACGCAGACTGCCACTGAGGAGGAACCAGAAATTCCTCAGCCTGAAGAACCTGCGATTGAGATTCCTGAGGTCATGATGCAACTCACTGACACTCCTCTGCCGAAGCCAAATGATCCATTCTCACGCAAGAAAAAGTTCAAGGCTGATGATTTCTTCGGCGAGCACGTATTCTTCGAAGATTACAACCCATATGACTCTGCTGGCATTAGGTAGAGGCGTTTCTGGACTGCTAGTCAGCCTTTATCTATTCCTCAGTGCTGTTCAACAAGGAGAAGATTTTCTACCATGAGCATATTCCTCACGTGGATATGGAATCTCTGCCGTGCTTCGCACCAGTCCTCAGAGTTCTTCACGACGCTGGACTGCTCAACTTCTGCTCTGACATCTGCGATTGGAATGAAGAACTGATTCTTCAATTCTATGCAACGCTGCACATCACCAGAGATGCTGAAGATGTGAATTCATGGGTGCTGGACTGGATGTATGAAAACACTCACTACACTGCACCAGCCTCTGAATTGCTTCGTGCTCTACCACTCAGTCCTCCCCTTAAAGAAGCTCGCTGCATCTACAGTAAACCTGAGCTCACACATCATTACATGCAAGTGCTGATGAAACCTTTGAAACCAGGTCAAGCACCAAGAACCAAATTCCTCGTCAAGGAATTGTTGTACGTGCCCAGAACTGTCTATCGTATTCTTACGAGGAAATTCAGTCCTATCAAAGGTCACGACTCATCTAATGAGGAAATTGTTGGCATCATGAAGAATCTGGTATTCAACATCGTTCATGGCATTCCTGTCAATTATCACGATTTCTTCATGAGGACTATGGCCAATGTTGCACTGTCTCCGTTTGAGCTAAAGCCTTATGCACCTTGGATCATGAGATTCCTCAGGACAAGGTCTTCACTCAACTACAAAGCTGATTTCCAGAATCATCTCAGCTACTTGCCCCCAATTGAAGTCCTCAAGCAGACATATTCCTCAGTTGATGGAAAGGGCAAGGCACCAGCTGTAATTGATGAAGACATTCGTCCATTAGATGGTCAGTTTCGCAAAGTTGCATCTTATTCCACCAATGATGACTCTGCCAATGCTCTCAAGTCCACTCCTCAAGCCACTGCTTCGCGCGTGATGACAGACCGTGAACTTCTTCTTAGTCTTCACCAGAAGGTGGATCGAAATCACAAATGGTTAAGCGTCAGTTTGGTTCACGTATTCACAACATGACTGCCACACACAATGCAGTGAAGAAAAACCACTACTACCTCCATCAAGTCTTCGGTCGCACCTGGGCAATCCTGCCACCTCTGTATGGTGAAGAAGATCTGAAGAACATGGGTCTTAATGAAGATTTTGACTGGTCTGCACCTCCACCGAAGAAATTCAAGAAGGTTAAGGTTGAAAGTGCGTTATATCGACTAGAGGGGGGGGGGTGTGAATAGGCAATTTTTATGAAAGTCTTCAAAACGTGGAAGTTATGAAGACAAACATAATAGACAAGCCTATCACTATGCAGCGGAAGTTAGATTACACAAGGCAAGCCATGGTCAAGTATTCAATACAGTGAAAGCACAGTGACAAACAACTTCAGTGTAATAAGGATCAGGTAGGAAGAAGTTATGAAGCCAAACAAATCATACAGTTACGTTGTGAAGACAGAAGATAAAGCAAGCATGCAATGACTTCACAATATGTAACGGTAAGTAAAAGGACGTGAAGATGAAACCAGTGACACGGTGAAGACAATGATTTGTTGGACCAGTTCCAGTTGCTGTGACAACTGTACGTCTGGTTGGAGCGGCTAGGTATTTAAACCAAAGGACACACAGTCCCGGACACCCAGTCCTGAACACGCAGCTCAGGACACCCAGTCCTCACCGTTTTCTCCTTGAGCTAAGGTCACACAGACCTCGCCCAATCACTCTGGTAAGTCTGCAAGGTAGACTCCCAAACCTTCACAGACTTCGTTCACCGGCAATCCACAATTTCTCTTGGATGCTCAGAACGCGACGTCTTACCGGCTGGAGGATGCACAGTCCTCAAGTGTAATAAGTCTTCAGATCACTCAGACAAGAAGACTTAAGTGATGCCCAATTTACTCTGGCTCTGGGTGGTTAGGGCTTTTCTCCTCGCTAGGATTTTCTCTCAAAGGCTTCGAGGTGGGTTGCTCTCAAACGAAAAAAGCCGTGCACTGAAATCTGAGCAGCCAACCGTTTATGGTTGTAGGGGTGGACTATTTATAGCCACTGGGCAACCCGACCTGATTTGTCCGAAATGACCCTGGGTCACTAAGGAACTGACACGTGTACCAACGGTCGGATTTCGAACTCACACGGCAACTTTACTTGGGCTACAAGTAAAGCTGACTTGTCTGACTCTGGACAAGATTTTCTCTCATAGTCTTCGCTCGAAGACATAGGATTTGAATTAGGCATCACTTTAGTCATTCTGACTGGTTCTCTTGGACCCCACTTAACAGTACGGTGGTTCCTATGACACAACATAAATGAAGTAAAACTACGAAGGATCTAAGTCTTCGAGTTCCATAATCTTCATAGGGAGTCTTCACATGTCATTGTCTTCAATATGAATATCTTCATAAACCACCATTGTCTTCAATGTCTTCGTACATTTTTAGGGGTCATCTCTGGTAGTGAAACCGAATCAATGAGGGACTTCTACCTGTGTTATCCTGCAATTCTCACAAACACATTAGTCCCTCAACTAGGTTTGTCGTCAATACTCCAAAACCAACTAGGGGTGGCACTAGATGCACTTACAATCTCCCCCTTTTTGGTGATTGATGACAAACTAGTTGAAGTTTTCAACGGGGAATATAATTTGTGAAATTGTAAAGGAATTGTCTTCATAAGCTGCAAGGGCTCCCCCTGAAGATGTGCATATAAGTAATTTGCTTCTGGAACGCAAATGCACATGGCAGGTTGTACTTGTGGAAATCCACTTCAACTTATGATGACAATCCACCATGCATGTAAAAGTATATGAAGAGAATGATATGCATAACGAAAAATGGACGTCTGCAAAATGATATAAGGCGGAAATTATCGTCGTACATGCAGAATTTATCTTCGCAAAAACATAGTGGCAAACAAGTAGCAGACGACCATCAAATTTAAGTGTTACAACTCAAAGAACCAAATGTAGCAAAATGAGAGTTGTAAGCACGAAGCAAAATGTAGCAAAATATAAAGCACCCGCCCATATTGACCCACTTGAAGACTATAAACATCATATGCTTCTCCCCCTTTTGTCAGTGATGAGCAAAAAGGTTTGAAGACATAGAGTTTTCTACGCGTTCCCAGGCGCAGCAGGGTCGGTGGAGGCATTTGGTGGTGCTGAAGAGCTTGGTGCAGGGTCGACGCACGCTGAAGAAGGTGGTGGTGATGTAGCGTCGTCTTCTTCCTCAATGATTCTTGCAGTCACGGTGGCAGCAGAGGAAGAGAACTCAGAATCTTCAAGGGATGGAGTTCCGCGCAGCACAGCTCTTCTGGGGGGTGTGGAGTCAAACTTGAATCTCTCTCTGAAGCCATCCTCTTGAAGTTCAGCTTCAGTGCACATCATGGTGAGGCCTTTCCAAGTGCGGCGACAGGTTTCGTGTGTGACGAATGCATTCTTGGTGGCCAGATTTCTGATGTGATTGACGTCTTGCATGATACTTCTCATCTGCCTCTTGAGCCAGTCGTGATGCCTATCTTGCTTTTGGTGAAGAGCCACAAGAAGTTCTCGGTCATTGAGTGCACGAGCGCGTTTCTTGGGTCTCTGTGCAGCTGTGCTGTCAGTGGCTTCAGTTGATGCAGGGGCACGTGTGGTGCCAGCCATTGGATACACTCTTGAGATGGCTTCAACACCTTCATCATTCTGAGTGAAGCTTTGGTGTTCTGCATTCTGAAGACTTAATGGTTGCTTGGCAGGCTCAGGATATATTGCTTCAGCAAAGGTGTCCACATCGGGTAAGAAGATCCTATGGTTGCGGGCTGAGGGCTGATAGGAGATAGCAGAGTGAAGCTGGATCAGCCTCATAACCCACGGAGCATAAAACTTCAAACCAAAGAGATCTGAGCCAGACGCTGCAAGTTGGCGTATAAAGAGATCCTGTGCGTTGAAGCATTTGCCATGCAGGATACAGAAGACGAGAGTCTTCATTGCACCTTCAACCTTGGCATATGGAGGGTGCCCCTTAATGGGCCATAGAGTCCGCCTGACGATGTGATATATGGTTCTGGGCAGGTACTCTAAGTCTTCAACGAAGAACTCAGTTGGATAAGGTGCATCATGAGGCAATGGCTTCATCATTGAGAGCATCTGACTCATATTTGGCTCAGGCCGCTGGAATATGCTCGCAATTGCTTCAGCATGGAGTTGGCAGCCTTCTTCGAAGAGTTCGCCAGGAGTGGGTAGGCCGGTAAGCTCAATGATATCGAATGCATTAGCTTCATGATGGACATTGCCGGTCATCCACTCCAGGACCCAAGTCTTCGGATCTCTGTTACAGCCTTTGATATGCAGGGTGGCATAGAACTGGAGCAGAAGCTCTTCATTCCAGTGCTCTTCATCGGTGATAAACGGCAGCAGACCCACTTGCTTGAAGCAATCCAGTGCTTCTTCTAGACCAGGCAGACCAGCAACAGCTTCAACCTCAAGGCGCTGGTGAGGAAAGATGCGGCCTTGGTTGTATAGGATGCATGAATAATAGCTGCGTTGTGGGTAGCTCCAGAACCTATCTGATACAATCCGTTCCCTTGAATAAGGGTTCGTGGAGCTGTTGAAGAACGTAATATCTGCCCTGAAGCTGTTGATGTTGAAGGAGCCAGGAGCTGATGCAGGACCTGGGAACCTTGGCAGTCGTGGGATCGGCTTCTGGACCTGGGGCCTGTGCGCAACATGATAGTTGAATTGTGGACCGGCAGCAGACTCAGGCACAGAAGGTTCAGGTGTAGTAGCTTCAGTGTCTCTTGAAGCTGTTGTTGGGAAGGGCTCCACAATTGCTTCAGTGTTGGTTGTGGCAGCCTCAACGTTTTCAGCCTCAACATATTCAGGTACGTTCTCCTGGAAAACTGCTTCTTGTTGGTGCGGGGGAGATGGAGCTTGAAGTTCTTCTTCAATATCGTCGGCGGATGCAGTCGGAATGTTGTCAGCAGCCTGAGCCCTTGGCCCTTTGCGAAGCCTATGGAATGTAGGCGACGCCGGTGGAGTTGCAGTGGGCTGGGGCTCATTATCTTCCTCTTGTGGGCGATTTGCCCACGATGCATCTTGTGTGATTGGTGTCAATGGATGACCAATGCTGATCAGTTCACTTGTCTCAAGCTGAGGAAGGGCTGTATCACCTTGTACATTGTCTTGGAGACCAATGTCTTCAGCAGCGTTGGGGTCGGCTGCTGGAATGTCTTCAGCGTGCGGAGCCTCTGTGAAAGCAGGCTCATGCACTGTCAACTGACGATCTTCGTCAGGATAGCGGACGGAGAGGGGTTCGACGATCAAGGGCTCTGTGGGAGCAGCCCGAGATTTCTTGGTCTTGCGCTTCTTGATGGTGGGGTCAGAAGGAGAGGCTTCAAAGTGTTTCCTCTTCCTTGCTTCAGCTTCGGCTGTCCGTGTCTTCTTGAGCTCTGAAGCGGTTGACCGGTTCTTTGGCTTCGAGCCAGTCGTAGCAGTGGGGAAGACAATCGGAACAGCTTCTTGCCTTGGTGCCTCTGGTTCAGCCACAGCAGGCTTCTTCTTTTTCTTCGCGGCCATCCTGGGGTCGATGCTGGGACGCCCAAGTGCCTTGCGCTTCTCGGCCTCATTGTAGGCCTGCACACAACGATCAGCCAGAGTCTTCATTTGCTCCCGCGAACCCTGAGCTTCTGCACGTTTCGTCAGAAAGTTTTCCTTTAACTCGTGCAACATGATCTTGAAGTCCTTGACTTCTTGGACGCTGAGCCTGGCCATATTCTGCTTGAACTGAGCCTTTTCAAAATCAATTTTCTGCTTCAGTTCAACAATGCGCTGGGCAATTGCAACTTCTGAAGCAATAGCGCCTTGGAAGGCGATGCTGAGGCCAATGGGCAGCTGCAGATCATCGAAGCTGATATTTGGTGTGGCAAACCACTCATCGATGAAGTTGTGGATGATTGCTACATCAAACAGAGGCAGATTGTTGAAGATTTCAGCCTCCTCCTTGCTCTTGATGAGCTTCTCAAGAGCGTCATCTCCAAGATCTTCGTCGCTGGATAGATCAAAGGTTTCGCTGCGCAGAATGGCAGCAGCTGTGAGCTCTTTGCCTGTGTGTGGCTGAGGCTTCTTGGCTTCTTGGGGCTTGGAGACTCGTGATAAGTCTTCGGACTGCACACTGGCTTCAGGAGGTGCAGTTGCCAATGGCTTCGCTCTGGAGATTTTGGGAGAAGCGGCTGGCTTTGAAGCTTTTGGCTTCTTCGTCTGCTTCAGCTTCGGTGCAGCAGGAGCGTCATCAGACTCAGTGTCTGCTAGAGGGTAGTTCACGGCAATCCCTTGGACTAGAATGTGAGTGATGAGGCCTGCGAGATTGGCATACGGCCCGATGATATTGGGATCGGCGTCGCGTGTGCCATCCGCCCTTGGTTCAGAGGGACCAGGGTTGAAGTCCAGCCCCATCTTCTTCTTGTTGTGCTTCGCTGACCTCTGGGCAAACTGGAAGTTGTGCTTGAACAGATTGTCGTCACAACACCAGAGTAGTGACGACCAATGAGCATCAGCAGGCCGCGGCCCTCTGACCATGCATGGATAGAAGCCTTGAGCAATGGCTTCGTCTCTGGACCTGGGCACGAGATTTTTGTATAGTATGTCTCCCCATGGTCTCTTGATGGCGCTTTTCTCAGCGTACTCCTTGGTGACGAAGCGGTATTGGAACCATTGCTCCGCCCAATAGCGTCAAATCCATTGGATTCGTGTCTTGCGCTGATTGTAATCCTCTTCAGGATCTGTATTGTACATCTCTAAGAGGTCATCGGGCAGATCTCTTGATGTTTCCCCTCGACGCTTTCTGCCACCCTTCCTTGCTGGATTTTCTACTGCCATCAAGCTTAACTTGGAAGGCTTCAAAGCGTTCAAAGGCTTCAAAGGTTTTCTTTTGCTGGACCAACAGGAACTGGCTTCAGGAGAATTGATGTGACGCTGTAAGAACTCTGCAAATGAATGCAGACTATGAGAACCAAAAGATTCTCCCACGGACATGTACCTGTGACAGCATTAAGGTGCGAGGGAAGGGGAAGAGGTCATATGCATTCTCAGAAGATTTTGAAGATAAATCATTTTAGAAGATATTGACCTCATCATGCGAAGACATTCACTTATAGAAAAGAAGTTGGTTCCAGATTTGTACAAACCCATAGATCAGTACAAGTGAGGAATCTAACTACTTCATGATGCACAAGTGAATATTCTAGGCAGGTTATGAGATGCAGATTGAGAGAGATGTAACTTGTGAGAGCAGAAACTTCTTATGGCAGTAGGTGACTGAACTATGGGATCAAAAGAGGCTGTAAAAAGAGGTTTTATTTACCACACTTGGAACTGCTAGACGAAGTGGGAGTTGAGGCCGAGCAGTTCGATCCTCCGTTCCCTAACTTGGCGACGGAAGACACCTACGGCGACGGCGGAGAGAGAGATGTCCGCTGTCGGCGTGAAAACGGCGTCAGAGAGGTTGCGGCAGTGAAGCGCTTCGTCGCCGGCGTCGTCGAGAGCTAGCGGTGGCGCTAGGGTTCGTGCGAGGGTGGAAGAAGAGATAATGACCGCAGTGAATCGTGTATTTATAGGGATAGAGGCGGCACTGCGCTATTACTCAGGTGCCTCTGGCGATTCGCATCTGAACAACACGTGGCCATCATGCGGTATTTTGGGGGCAGTTCCACATCCCACACACGCCTTGACTGTCGGGTGTCGTTCCTACTTCTCCGGATTTCTTGTTGATGAAAAAGCATTGAAAACGGTTTTAAAGTTTGTCTCTGTGTCTTTTGCTGACAAGGATGCAGTGAAGACATTCGACAGTTTCAATAGAATGCATACGACTTGGAGAGATAGAGTTTGAGGTAGGAAGCATGGAGAGGTTAGGGTCCGATCACATTCACTTAGTTCAAAAGATTCAAACAAAAAGACATAGCTATAAGTGAATGCTGTAGAGGACAGAACACCGGTACATATATATATATATATATATATATATATATATATAATTAACGCAGTGAAGATAATCATGAAGACAAATTGGTTGAAGCCAAACCAAATGTGAAGACATTGCGAGGTAACGCCATGAGTGAAACACTTCAAATAGAACGTTTGGTGGTGGCGTTACCCACCATATAGGAAGTATTAGACTTAGACACGGCGCGCAATTATCATGGCGCTCCGAAGTCAAATTCCATGTTAATGTATTCACACTTAGAATGTATGTCTTCATTGATTGAAGATATACGTTACTTCGTGTGTTGCACATCTAAGTCATCAACATGCATAGTGTTAGGATGTGTGCCTGATCACAGGACATTTGAGGATTCCAAGATATTTAGCTCACACCATAACTTGCAAAATCTCTTCTCATCCAAGGGCTTGGTGAAGATATCTGCCAATTGCTCTTCAGTGTTGACGTGTATGATATCAATATCTTCCTTTGCAACATGATCTCTGAGAAAATGATGACGAATTTCAATGTGCTTTGTCTTCGAGTGCTGAACTGGGTTGTTGGCGATCTTGATGGCGCTTTCGTTGTCGCAGTAAAGTGGCACTTGCTTCAGATGAATGCCATAATCCTTGAGGGTTTGCTTCATCCATAGAAGCTGAGCGCAGCAAGATCCCGCAGCAATGTATTCAGATTCAGCAGTGGAGAGAGATACACAGTTCTGCTTCTTTGAAAACCAACATACAAGTGATCGGCCCAGAAAGTGACATGTGCCTGACGTGGACTTCCGATCAACCTTGTCACCAGCGTAATCAGCATCCGAGAATCCTACCAGATCAAACTCTGAGCCCTTTGGATACCATAACCCTAGAGTTGGGGTGTGAGCCAAATATCGAAGAATTCGCTTCACTGCTAAGTGATGCGACTCCTTTGGTGCCGCTTGGAATCGAGCACACATGCAAACACTAAGCATAATATCTGGCCTAGATGCACATAAATAAAGCAAAGAACCAATCATGGAGCGGTATACCTTTCGATCGAACTCTTTACCATTGTCGTCAGGACCCAGATGATGTTTGGCTGGCATTGGTGTTGTGAAACCTTTGCAGTCTTGCATACCGAACTTCTTCAGGCAATCTTTGAGATACTTCTCTTGAGATATGAAGATGCCATCGCATTGTTGCCGTATCTGAAGACAGAGGAAGAATTTCAGCTCCTCCATCATAGACATCTGATATTGCTCTTGCATCATATATCCGAACTCCTCACTGTACTTCTGATTGGTGCAGCCGAAGATAATGTCATCCACATATATTTGGCACACAAACAGTTCGCCATCATATGTCTTCGTGAAGAGAGTGGGATCTAGGGAACCAGGTATGAAGCCTTAGCTCTTCAGGAAGTATTTGAGTGTGTCATACCAGGCCCGAGGGGCTTGTTTGAGGCCATATAGTGCCTTATTGAGCTTGTAAACCATGTCAAGATGTTTTGGATCTTCAAACCCTGGTGGTTGTGCGACATACACTTCTTCTTCAATTTTGCCATTGAGAAAGGCACTCTTCACATCCATTTGATACAGAATTATGTTGTGATGATTTGCATAGAACAACAGTATGCGTATGGCTTCTAGTCTAGCCACAGGAGCAAATGTTTCATCGAAGTCAATGCCTTCCACTTAAGTATATCCTTGAGCAACGAGGCGAGCTTTGTTTCTGACAACTTGACCATGCTCATCTTGCTTGTTGCGGTATATCCATTTTGTGCCTATTATGTTATGCTTCCGTGGATCAGGACGCTTAACCAGTTCCCATACATTGTTCAACTCAAACTGTTGAAGCTCTTCTTGCATAGCTTGAATCCATTCAGGTTCCATAATAGCTTCTTCAACTTTCTTGGGTTCTGTGATTGAAACGAATGCGAAGTGTCCGCAGAAATTTTCCAGTTGAGTTGCCCTTGAACGAGTCAGTGGACCAGGTGCATTGATGCTGTCAATTATTCTGTCAATCTGCACTTCATTGGCAACACGAGGATGTATGGGTCGAAGACTTTGCTCTTGCTGATCTATGTTGTCGTGGGGAGGAATGTCTTCAGGCTGAGCATTGTCTTCATGTGGATCAGGTGCTGAGATGATAAGTTCTTCTTCAGGATGAGCTTCAGAAGGTATAATTTCTCCAGTTCCCATTAGCTTGATTGATTCACTAGCTGGAACTTCATCTAGCACATTTGGCAATTGCTCTCTTTGTGATCCATTGGTTTCATCGAACCGCACATCCACTGTCTCAACCACTTTGTAGTGGAAGAGATTGAAGACTCTGTAGGAGTGCGAATCCTTTCCATATCCAAGCATAAATCCCTCATGTGCTTTTGGTGCAAACTTTGAGGTGTGGTGTGGGTCCTTGATCCAGCATCTTGCACCAAATACTCTAAAGTAACTGACATTTGGCTTCTTGCCAGTTAGGAGTTCATAAGGTGTCTTGTTCAGAAGCTTGTGACGATAAACGCGGTTGATTGTATGGCATGCAGTGTCAATAGCTTCAGTCCAGAATTTTCTTGGAGTCTTGTATTCATCTAGCATTGTTCTGGCCATCTCAATGAGTGTTCTGTTCTTGCGTTCGACGATACCATTTTGCTGTGGCGTGTAAGGAGCTGAGAATTCATGAGTGATGCCCAATGTATCAAGATATGTATCAAGGCCAGTGTTCTTGAATTCAGTGCCATTGTCACTTCTGATGTGCTTTATCTTGGCGCCATAATTGTTCATAGCCCGATTTGCGAAGCGTCTGAAGACATCCCGCACTTCAGTCTTGTAAAGGATTATGTGCACCCAAGTACATCTAGAGTAATCATCAACAATGACAAAGCCATAGAGGCAAGCAGTAGTGGAAAAAGTTGAGTAGTGAGTGGGACCAAAGAGATCCATGTGAAGCGGTTCGAAGGGTCGAGTATTGGTCATGATTGCCTTCGAAGGATGTTTTGCCCTTGTCATCTTCCCTGCTTCACAGGCACCGCATAAGTGATCTTTCTTGAACTTGACGCCCTCGATGCCTATGACATGCTTCTTCTTCGCAAGGGTGTGGAGGTTCCTCATGCCAGCATGCCCAAGCCTCCGATGCCAAAGCCAGCATTCTGAAGCCTTTGCCAAAAGGCATACTGCAAGTTGTGGCTCTGCTGAGAAATCTAACACATACAGATCATCTTTCCGATACCCTTCAAACACTAGAGACTTGTCAGATTCCATTAGTACCAGGCAACGATATTTTCCAAATATTACGACCATATTCAAATCGCAAAGCATTGAGACAGACATTAAGTTGAAGCCAAGGGATTCAACAAACATGACTTTATCCATGTGTTGATCCTTTAAGATTGCAACTCTACCTAGACCCAATACCTTACTTTTACCAGTGTCAGCAAATGTGATGTGGCTCTTGTCGGATGGACATAAGGTTGAGTCCATAAAAAGACTTCTTTTGCCAGTCATGTGATTTGTACACCCACTGTCAATAATCCATTCTGAAGACTCTGAAGACGCTGGTGTCGTACCCTACAGTGCAGTTAGGGGGATAGGCTTCACGAAGAGTATTGTGAAGCAAAAACATTTGACGAACCAGTGGGTTATGAAAACTTAGATCCAGGTTAGGACTAATAGGGAGAGTAGCATGCGATTCAGGTACGAAATACATAGCGATGCCATTCGGGCATTTGATCTTGCGCCCCACAAGATTTTTAAGGTCCCCAGCAATAGCGTCAGAAGATTTTGGTTTTTTGCTGGAGACCTTTCCCTGCAAAAGAGAGTTAAGCTTTCTTAACCACCCACATCTTCAAGGGTGGCTTAGAAGCAATAAGTCTAAGTGCAGCATCTAAGAATTTTGGCTTTGGAGCCCTAGCAAACAGTCTAGCAGGCGGGCAATAGTACTCATAAGAATAGGCAGAATAGTTCTTGGTCATATGAACATGACGGTTTGAAAAACCGCTCTCATATGCCTGAGCATGGTTTCCCTGCAAAACATTTGCGTTAGTGCGACTCAGGTGAGTCCTCTGCCTGTATGAAGCCTTTGGACCATATGAAGCCTTTGGTCTGAGGTTTGTCTTCTTCATGTGAGGTGTCATGAGGACATTCACAGGAAGATTCTCCAGACACGTTTTTGGAACCCAGATCTTCTTCATAGGCGGTCCATTCCTGCAGTTAGTACCAATGTACCTGGCAAATACTTCATCATTCTGATTCTTAAACAGTTTATAGTTTGCATCAAAGGATTCATCAATGATAACAGGATTAGCATAAGTGAAGCCAGATAGATTGGATGGATCTGCTAAGGATTCCTTTGCAGCAACCCATGTGGTTTTGGGGTACTGCTCAGGTTTCTAGTAAGAGCCGTCTACATTAATTTTCCTCACGAACCCAACACCCTCTTTCCTAGGGTTTCGGTTCAGAATCTGCTTCTTGAGGACATCACATAATGTCTGATGTCCTTTGAGACTTTTGTACATCCCTGTTTCAAGCAATGTCTTCAACCTAGCATTCTCATCAGCAATAGCAGTGGTATCCTCAGCAGAGGGGTTAGTTACCACTTCAACCGTTGAAGATATTGCAACAGCAGTAGCAGTGGAACATTCAGCAATAGAAGTAGCATTATCACGCTCAATGCATTTAAGGCATGGTGGTTCAAATCCTTCCTGAGCGGAACTGATCTGTTCGGCTCGAAGTGACTCGTTTTCCTTTTGAAGATCTTCATGATCCGCTCTCAACTTCTCAAGATCTTGCTTCTTTTGAAGATAATCATAGGAAAGCTTTTCATGAGTAGTTGAGAGAGTCTCAAGACGATCTTCGAGTTCCTGATACTTAACATGAAGATTTTTTATGTCTTCAATTAAGGATTCAGGACGAGTCATTTCAGCACCCAACAGATCATCGCTTCTGTCTAACAGTTTTTTAATATGTTCCATGGCCTTTTGTTGTTCAGTTGCAATTTTAGCAAGTGTTTTGTAGCTGGGTTTTGAATCACAATCAGAGTCATCGTCACTAGATGTTTGATAGTGAGTAGTGCGTGTGTTTACCTTGGCACCGCGTGCCATGAAGCAGTAGGTAGGAGTAGAGTCGTCCTTGTCATTTGCATCGGTGTTGGTGATGAAGTCATTGTCTTCAGTGTTGAAGATGGACTTGGCGACATAGGCTGTAGCCAGACTCGCAATGCCAGAATCAGACTCCTCCTCAGACTCCACCTCTGCCTCCTCTGAAGCGGATTCCTCCTCTGAATCCATTTCCTTGCCAACAAACGCACGAGCCTTGCCAGTTGAGCTCTTCTTGTGTGACAAAGACTTTGAGGAAGACTTGGATGACGACTTTGAGTATTTCTTCTTCTTCTTGTCGTCAGAGTCATATTCCTTGCTCTTCTTCTTCTTTCTGTTCTCATTGTCCCACTGTGGACACTCAGAGATGAAGTGTCCAGTTTTCTTGCACTTGTGACAAGTTTTCTTCTTGTAGTCATGAGCAGAAGCTTCATCATTCCTTGAGCTTGATCGTGAAGACTTTCTGAAGCCTTTCTTCTTGGTGAATTTCTGGAACTTCTTCACTAGCATTGCAAGTTCCCGTCCAATGTCTTCAGGATCATCAGAACTGCTGTCAGATTCTTCTTCAGATGAGGACACAACTTTTGCCTTCAAGGCACGAGTTCGCCCATAGTTTGGACCGTAGATATCTCTTTTCTCAGAAAGCTGAAACTCATGTGTGTTGAGCCTCTCAAGTATGTCAGATGGATCGAGTGTCTTGAAGTCTGGACGTTCTTGAATCATCAGGGCTAGGATGTCAAACGAACTGTCAAGTGATCTCAGCAGCGTCTTGACGATTTCATGTTTGGTGATCTCAATGGCGCCGAGGGCTTGAAGCTCATTTGTGATGTCAGTGAGCCGGTCAAATGTGTGCTGGACATTCTCATTGTCATTTCGCTTGAAGCGGTTGAAGAGATTGCGAAGAACACTGATTCTCTGATCTCTCTGGGTTGAGATGCCTTCATTGACTTTGGAGAGCCAGTCCCAGACCAGCTTGGATGTCTTCAAGGCACTTACACGGTCGTACTGTCCCTTGGTGAGATGACCACAGATGATATTCTTGGCAGTAGAGTCCAGTTGAGTGAACTTCTTGACATCAGCATCAGTGACACCTTCTCCAGCCTTGGGAACGCCATTTTCGACGACATACCATAGGTCGACGTAAATGGCTTCAAGATGTATGCGCATCTTATTCTTCCAGTAGGGATATTCAGTTCCATCGAAGACGGGGCACGCAACAGAGACTTTAATTATCCCTGCAGTCGACATAGCTAAAACTCCAGGTGGTTAAACCGAATCACACAGAACAAGGGAGCACCTTGCTCTGATACCAATTGAAAGTGCGTTATATCAACTAGAGGGGGGGTGAATAGGCGATTTTTATGAAAGTCTTCAAAACGTGGAAGTTATGAAGACAAACAGAATAGACAAGCCTATCACTATGCAGCGGAAGTTAGATTACACAAGGCAAGCCATGGTCAAGTATTCAATATAGTGAAAGCACAGTGACAAACAGCTTCAGTGTAATAAGGATCAGGTAGGAAGAAGTTATGAAGCCAAACAAATCATACAGTTACGTTGTGAAGACAGAAGATAAAGCAAGCATGCAATGGCTTCACAATATGTAACGGTAAGTAAAAGGAGGTGAAGATGAAACCAGTGACATGGCGAAGACAATGATTTGTTGGACCAGTTCCAGTTGCTGTGACAACTGTACGTCTGGTTGGAGCGGCTAGGTATTTAAACCAAAGGACACACAGTCCCGGACGCCCAGTCCTGAACACGCAGCTCAGGACACCCAGTCCTCACCATTTTCTCCTTGAGCTAAGGTCACACAGACCTCGCCCAATCACTCTGGTAAGTCTTCAAGGTAGACTCCCAAACCTTCACAGACTTCGTTCACCGGCAATCCACAATTTCTCTTGGATGCTCAGAACGCGACGCCTAACCGGCTGGAGGATGCACAGTCCTCAAGTGTAATAAGTCTTCAGATCACTCAGACAAGAAGACTTAAGTGATGCCCAATTTACTCTGGCTCTGGGTGGTTAGGGCTTTTCTCCTCGCTAGGAATTTTCTCTCAAAGGCTTCAAGGTGGGTTGCTCTCAAACGACAAAAGCCGTGCACTAAAATCTGAGCAGCCAGCCGTTTATGGTTGTAGGGGTGGACTATTTATAGCCACTGGGCAACCCGACCTGATTTGTCCGAAATGACCCTGGGTCACTAAGGAACTGACACGTGTACCAACGGTCGGATTTCGAACTCACACGGCAACTTTACTTGGGCTACAAGTAAAGCTGACTTGTCTGACTTTGGACAAGATTTTCTCTCATAGTCTTTGCTCGAAGACATAGGATTTGAATTAGGCATCACTTCAGTCATTCTGACTGGTTCTCTTGGACCCCACTTAATAGTACGGTGGTTCCTATGACACAACATAAATGAAGTAAAACTACGAAGGATCTAAGTCTTCGAGTTCCATAAGCTTCATAGGGAGTCTTCACATGTCACTGTCTTCAATATGAATATCCTCATAAACCACCATTGTCTTCAATGTCTTCGTACATTTTTAGGGCTCATCTCTGGTAGTGAAACCGAATCAATGAGGGACTTCTACCTGTGTTATCCTGCAATTCTCACAAACACATTAGTCCCTCAACTAGGTTTGTCGTCAATACTCCAAAACCAACTAGGGGTGGCACTAGATGCACTTACAAAGGTTCCTTCTCTAGTGGCCAGCTCATATTCTTCATCGCGCGACACTGATGAACATGAAGATTTGGACGACACTGCGGCAGGCCCTACATCAACCAATGACCCCAACAACGCTGGCGATCCTTCATCAACCTGATTATCTTCAGGGGTGTTAGTCCTCATTTTCGATCCTTTTGGTCATTCGATGACAAAGGGGGAGAAATATGAGTTAGTCTTCAAGCGGGTCTACTATATGGGCATTTTTTCTTTGCTAAGTTACAACTCTCGTTCTTCTGAAACTTTATTGGATCGAGTTGTAATCTTAAACCCGATGGTGCTCTGATACTTTTGATGCACTGTGCTTTGATACTCTTGATGCACTATTCTACATGGTTATTCCTCGTTAATATTGTTGCACGCATGCTGAATTTCATCAGGCACCATATATCATCATGCATTTCAAATTCTTCATATTATATGTTAAATGCGTGTATGAATTACAAGATATAGGGGGAGATCTCCATGATTCAACTCTTCAAGTGTGCATTGCTTCAAAAGCAAATTCCTCACTATGCACATCTTCAGGGGGAGTTCTTCTATATCTTGCAATCAAATTCCTCAATATCAGTATTTACACTTCATATGTTTATCCCCGTTGACAACTTAACCTATATTGTCATCAATCACTAAAAAAGGGGAGATTGTAAGTGCATCTGGTGCCCCTTAGTGATTTTGGTGTATTGAAGACTTATAGGTTAAGGGACTAATGCGTGTGTGAGTGTACATAGGTCTATAAGTCTATGAGGAGTTTGATATTTACAGGAAAAGTTGACCCCTAAAAATGAATATCTTCAACTGAAGATTTTGGTATTTCTGAAGACTTTCATGAAGACTTTGAAAGTGAAGAAATTGGTGTGTCCGTGAAGACTTGATATTCATGCGAGAAATATGAAGCTTGAAGACTTTCGTTTTTGTAGTTTTGTTTTTCTCTTTCTTGGGTCATAGCAAACACCGTACTGTTAAAGGGGGTCGAGGAAATACTAAGGAAAAATTTCCATGTGATGCTCAACTCAAAATCCTACACCTACCAATCCCTTCAAGTGAAGCCATTGGAAATCTCATACAGTTCAGTCAATTTCTTCAGTGACAGAGACGAAGTTCTTCTGGTCTCTGAGGAATTTGTCCTGATTGAGGAGTTAGGAATTCGCCAGTGCGGATTGCCTACACAGTGAGGAACATGATAGCCCTGAGGATTTCGCTACTCAAAATTCCGACCGTTGCTGTGCTATGCGCCAGCTGTCCCAAAATATCTATCCACCTAACGGTCATATCATTGAAGGGCATTTATGTCTTATCATGTCGGGCTGCTCCCTTAGCTATAAATAGCCGCCCCCTACAACCACTAGCCGGTCGGCTGCTCCGAGAGAAACTGACACTTGTCATTTGAGAGCAACCCATCCTCCGAGGACTTTGAGCGAAAATCATCAAGTGAGGAAAAACCAAAAACCCAAAACCCAAACACCTACAAACCCCAAGTGATTGAGCGTCACTGAAGAGATTGATCCTGAGTGGATCTAACGCTTGTTACCTTTGAAGACTGTGCTTCTTCCAGACGGTTAGGCGTCATGGTCTAGAGCATCCAAGAGGAATTGTGGATCGCCGAGTGACCAAGTTTGTGAAGGTTTGGAAGTCGCCTGAAGACTTACCACGAGTGATTGGACGAGGTCTGTGTGACCTTAGTTCAAGGAGAATACGGTGAGGACTGGGTGTCATGGAC
This sequence comes from Triticum monococcum, assembly GCA_034509565.1. Classification (NCBI taxonomy): domain Eukaryota; kingdom Viridiplantae; phylum Streptophyta; class Magnoliopsida; order Poales; family Poaceae; genus Triticum; species Triticum monococcum. Next base: position 697,500,418 of record CM067845.1, read on the forward strand.
TAAGTGTCCTTGACTGGGTGTCCGGGACTGTGTGTCCTCGAGTTTAAATACTCAGCTGCTCCAACCAGACCTACAACTGAGACAGCAGTTGGAACTGGTCTACCAAATCATTGTCTTCACCAAGCTTACTGGTTCTATTTCCTCAACTCTTTCATTTCCTCATGACTGTGCTGTGTGTTTGTTCATATATGTGTTTGAAGACTTTGACTGAAGACTTTCTCAATTTCCTCAGTTCAATTTCTTCAGTCTGTTTGTCTTCATCCTGTGTTATCCTGTGATTACGCTTCCTGTACTCTGTGCATGTCTTCATTTCATCATGATGACTATGCTTGTATTCTATTATATTTACCTTTGAGTACTTATTCCGCTGCTAGTAGTTCTTCGCTAAGGAATTTCATAAAAATCGCCTATTCACCCCCCTCTAGTCGATATAACGCACTTTCACCGACACATGCATTGTTGGGTTACCTATGCATGTCCTTGTACATTTGTGCCACCATGGTTTATGACTAGTCATGTCGACCCAGGTTCTCTTTCACATGGATGCTAGCATCACAATCATATACGTGAGCCAAAAGCTACAAACGGTCCCAGCCAAGGTAAAGGCGGCAGACGTGGGTTACAGTGCCTGTGTGCACAAAGTGATAGATGTCGAATCTAGAAATGCTGTGGTTATATATAAGGGAATAGATTGTGGAAGGGAACATAAGATTCTTTTTACTCCTTACCTTGTGTCCTTTTGATTCTGAGTTACCCTTGTCTTTTCTGCGGGGTTAAGAAACTAGGCTTTCTCATCTATCTATCAGGATGACGAGTTACTATGCTGGACACTTATAGGAAAGGATCTGTCTTCTCAGATCGGTGTTTCCATAATAATTCAGTTGTTATGTTGTCAGTTGTCATGCATGTTGTCTCATTTTTCATGCTCGAACAGCCGTTATGCTGTCCGAGTTATCCATGGCTTCTAAATAGTCTGATGCATTTGCAACTCATTTCTTCCTATTTTGATGTCTTTTGGCCAGACTAGACACACAAATCGTTGTGTTGAGGTATTCCATTACCTTAACATGTATGCTGAAGTTAATAGGAAACCATGCTATGTTAAGTGAACCACACAGAGATTTAGCCTTTGTGTTGTATTCCCAGTGTGATAATTCTGGCCATCATTCTCGAAAGCATCATGTGATGCCATTCAGTTAGTAGGTATTCTATCCATGGGTTCCTGAAACCCATGATGCATTCTGCTTATCTCCGTTGATAGTAATTGTAGCTCCTTTAGGATGTTTAGTAACTTTTTCTAGTCTTCGAGATCCATGGCATATCATTCTTCCAATACCATGAACCACCCATGGCAGACGTTCTCCTTGAAGGAAAGAGTGCACTTGATGAGTTCTCCATTTTATAACTGTGACTCTACCAATCCTACCTTTCTGCATGGGTTATCCGGAACAATTATGTTGAGCCTTGTTCGACATTCTAATCTATGCATCCACAACTCAAAAAATCATATGTTGAGTTGTCCCTCTTCAGTTATAATTTGACCCCAGCCTATCAATTGATAGTCAGGAGTAGTCGTGCATTCATGTTCATTGATGCCTTCTACTCATGTGGTTTGTCAAAACATTCTATTCCAGAATGACTAGGAGAAGCAAACTCCACTACCTCATTCATATCTAGGATTGGGTCAAAGCAGTTGTATTCAGCAGATCAAGAATGCCAATCCAGCTTCTAAATTTGTTCTATCCTGGAGTATTACCCCCTTTATGTCAGGATTGTCATGAGAATTGCATCACCTCTTATGAATTCTTGATGTAGTGATACTTCTCGTCATCATTGTTCTTTCCTTGGTTCCATGTTGTTGTAATAGGAATGTTGGTAAGTAAGTTGTGATGTGTGAAATCAATACTGCTAGCAACCCCGTTGTTTGGTAGTTAATGGACGATAACTTCATTCTTCGCGTGTTGGTTATTGAATCATCATTCTAAGATTGATCGTGCTACCTAGTCCATTTTTCCTGGGTAGCTCTCCGATCGATGAGTTAGGATTGTGTCAATCCCTCACTCTTTTGATCAAGTCATTTTGCCCCCCAAAAACAAGATTGTTCTTGAGCTTAATAACATATTGGTGGTTCATGATTTTCCATTTATCTTCTCGGTGTTGGGAAATGTAGCATGCAATTTAAAAAAATCCTACACTCACGTAAGATCTATCTAGGAGATGCATAGCAACGAGAGGGGGAGAGTGTGTCCACGTACCGTTGTATACCTAAAGCGGAACCGTTTGACAACGCGGTTGATGTAGTCAAACTTCTTCTCGTTACGACCGATCAAGTACCGAAAGTGCGTCACCTCCGAGTTCTACACACGTTCAGCTCGATGACGTCCCTCGAACTCTTGATCCAGCAAAGTGTCAAGGAAGTAGATGAGTTCCATCAGCAAGATGGTGTGGTGATGGTGATGGTGAAGTGATCCGCGTAGGGCTTTGCCTAAGCACAGCGAGAATATGACCGAGGGTGTAAACTGTGGAGGGGGCACCGCACACGGCTAACAATCGTGGGTCTGTGTTCTAGGTGCCCCTTCCCCACATATATGTAAGTGGGAGGGGGAGAGGAAAAGCCTTGAACGCCCCAAGTAGGAGGAATCCTACTTGGGGACCCTATTCCTATTCGGCCTCCCCCTTCCTTATTTCCGAAAGGGGGAAGGAAAGAGGGGAGAGGGGGAAGGAGGGGGAATCTTATTCCCTCTCTTTCCTTTCCTCCTCCCCTTTTTCCTTCTACACTTAGGTCAGCCCATATGGGGGGGCGCACCAGCCGGTTGTGGCTGGTGCGTTTTCCCTCTTGGCCCATAAGGCCCATATCTTTTGTCGGGGGTGCCCGGAACCACTTCCGGTGACCCGATATGTACCCGGTACCCTCCAGAACACTTTAGGTGTCCAAATACTATCGTCCTATATATAAATCTTTACCTATCGACCACTTCGAGAATCCTCATCATGTCCGTGATCTCATGCAGGACTCCGAACAACATTTGGTTACCAAATCACATAACTCATATAATACAATATCGTCATCGAACGTTAAGCGTGCGGACCCTATGGGTTCGAGAACTATGTAAACATGACCGAGACACCTCTCCAGTCAATTACCAATAGAGGAACCTGGATCCTCATATTGTCTCCTACGTATTCTACGCATATCTTTATCGGTCGAACCGTTATGACAATATACATTATTTCCTTTATCGCCGGTATGTTACTTGCTCGAGATTCGATCGTCGGTATCTTCATACCTAGTTCAATCTCGTTACCGGCAAGTCTCTTCACTCGTTTCGTAATACATCATCTTGTAAATAACTCATTAGTCACTTTGCTTGCAAGGCTTCTTATGATGTGTATTACCGAGAGGGCCCAGAGATACCTCTCCGATACTCAGAGTGACAAATCCTAATCTCGATCTATGCCAACCCAACAAACACATTCGGAGATACCTGTAGAGCATCTTTATAATTACCCAGTTACATTGTGACGTTTGATAACACACAAGGTATTCCTCCAGTATCCGGGAGTTGCATAATCTCATAGTTGAAGGAATATGTATTTGACATGAAGAAAGCAATAGCAATAAAACTGAACAATCATTATGCTAAGCTACCGTATGGGTCTTGTCCATCACATCATTCTCCTAATGATGTGATCCCGTTATCAAATGACAACTCATATCCATGGTTAGGAAACCTTAACCATCTTTGATCAACAAGCTACTCAAGTAGAGGCTCACTAGGGACACAGTGTTTGTCTATGTATTCACACATGTATTTAGGTTTCCGATCAATACAATTCTAGCATGAATAATAAACATTTATCATGAATAAGGAAATATAAAATAACAACTTTATTATTGGCTCTAGGGCATATTTCCTTCACTCGGAAGACCAGGTTGTCCTTTGATTGTTATGTTGAGCTCGTGATCAAGTTGGTTTTTCCTATAAACCACCCCTTCTCCAAGGATCTGTGTTGGATACCCCTAAACTAGTTGGTTAAGCTAAACAACAACTTGGAGAGTTGGAAGATAATAGCTTTATCTAACTTAGTTCATTCCAAAGGGATATTTGTGTGTGTTGAAGAAAGACGATATCTTCATAAATTGACCTTTGTGATCGATGGTTGGATCTATTGTCTTATCCAATCATTTATTTGAGTATGGGCTATCGTCAAATCGAAATCAGAACCAATGATTCTCGTAATGTTGTCTTACTCGTGGGTGTCTCCTCGAGTATACACCATTATATCTTTTGACCTGACCAATGGTATCACCTTGTTCACATAGTTGCGGAATTCCATCTTCATGGAAACCTTGATGAGTTGTTGTTGAACCCATCGACAACTTGTTTATCTTCTCCATGATTCTGTTGAACATTAAGCTAGTCTTAGAAACTTTTGTAAGAATTGTCTTCGTGTTCCGTTCATGAAGCATATGTTGGGATGAAAGAAGTGACTTTCTATAATTCACGTGTACTTGATGTAAGTTGCCGCCATGAATTCAGGAAGCATGTTTTTGCTTCCTCAGGAATCATCCCAAGTCATTCATGCATGTGTGAAGTATTCTATGGTTTGATAGACTGATTATCCCCATTCCGTATGTAATCTCTAGCACACTAAGCCACTAAATGATTTTGCTTCCTCGGGAAAAGAAGTTAGGTGCTAATGCATGGTAGTGCACAAGACTTTGATATCCTCAATGATGGTTCCCAATCAAAACTCGGTAGTGTTTTGTGATAAGACTTCTATGTGGTCATGCTTGTCTTGGACAGTGTGTTCACATGTGTCTTGTGAACTAGCTCGTGTTTTGGAGCTTGCTTCCGTAGTTCATTTCTCGAGAATCTCGCAACGTCATCTTGTTGATTTGTGTTGCAAACTTTCCTTTCAGACATGCCGAGTCTGAAATATCCTGTTACCAACCAGATCTGAATCTCAGGCAGATATGATGGTCGGAACTTTTCCAAGATCTATGATGTAGGTTCTGGCAAGGTTGATGTTTTGGCCGACACACTGATAAGTCCATTTTGCATCATGTTTTCCTACTGTTATTTATAGTGTTTTATGCATAATAATGCTTTATGGAGTAATTCTAATGCCTTTTCTCTCATAATATGCAAGGTTTACGCAAAGAGGGGGAATGTCGGCAGCTGGAATTCTAGAGCTGAAAAAGCTATGTCAGAGTTACCTCTTCTGCGCAACTCCAAATGAGCTGAAAATTTACGGAGAATTATTTTCAGATATATAAAAGTACTGGAGAAAATAACTATTGGAGGGGGGCACCTGGTGACCACAATACACTAGGGTGTGCCAGGCCCGCCAAGTGCGCCCTGGTGGGTTGTGGCCAGCCCGGCCCACCTCCGGTGCCCATCTTCTGGTGTATAGGTCATTTTGACCTAGATAAAAAATAGAGGACTTTCGGGATGGAGCGCCGCCGTCTCGAGGCGGAACTTGGGCAGGAGCACTTTTGCCGTCCCACGGAGCGATTCCGCCGGGGGAACTTCCCTCCCGGAGGGGGAAATCCAAGCCATCTTCATCATCCACGACCCTCTCATCTTTGGGAGGCCAATCTCCATCAACATCTTCAATAGCACCATCTGCTCTCAAACCCTAGTTCATCTCTTATGTTCAATCTTTGTACCGAAACCTCAGATTGGTACCTGTAGGTGACTTGTAGTGTTGATTACATCCTGTAGTTGATTACTATATGGTTTATTTGGTGGAAGATTACATGTTCAGATCCATTATGCTATTTAATGCCCCTTTGATCTTGAGCATGAATATCATTTGTTCTTGAGGTCACGGGAGAAATCTTGTTGCAAGTAATCATGTGAACTTGATATGTGTTCGATATTTTGATGATATGTATGTTGTGATTCCCCTAGTGGTGTCATGTGAACATTGACTACATGGAACTTCACCATCTTTGGGCCTAAGGGAATGCATTGTGGAGTATTTATTAGATGATGGGTTGCTAGAGTGACAAAAGCTTAAACCCTAGTTTATGCGCTACTTCGTAAGGGACCGATTTGGATCCAAATGTTTAATGCTATGGTAAGATTTTATCTTAATACTTTACTCCTAGTTGCGGATGCTTGCGAGGGGTTTAATCATAAGTGGGAGGTTTGTTCAAGTAAGAATAGCACCCAAGTACCGGTCCACCCACATATCAAATTATCAAAGTAGAGAACATTAATCAAACCAACATGATGAAATTGCCTAGATGAAATTCCCGTGTATCCTCAAGAATGCTTTGCTTAATATAAGAGACCATTTTGGCCTGTCCTTTTCCACAAAAGGATTGGGCTACCTTTCTGCACTTTATTTATCGTTACTGTTACTTGTCCTTTACAAATTATCCTGCTATCAAACTACTTGTTACCATTTATTTCAGTGCTTGCAGAAAATACCTTACTGAAAATCACTTGTCATTTCCTTCTGCTCCTCATTGGGTTTGACACTCTTATCGGAAGGACTATGATTGACCCCCTATACTTGTTGGTCATCACACACCTGGCCGGAAGATCTATTATTTTAGTACCTTGATTGAGGAATTTGACCATCTTCTCCATGAGGATTTCGTGCAACTTATTCTTCAAGTTGTTCCTTATGGATCCTTTGTGCTCCTAAAGTCTGACCCTTACTTGATGTTCTAGATACCAAACACTACCTATAGTCGGGTTACGCTGGTACATCAAGGAGAACATTAGAAGTGAAGTGATAAATGTCTCTCGATCGATCATCTAGGTTTTGTCTCCTTGGCATTTCTAAGGTACAATCTGAGGAAGTGTTGTCTTCCTTTGCATCTGCATCCTCCATCACTATTCATCATGGTTGTATGTAGTGCTGCCAGGATCTTCAGCATAGATGTTGGTAAAACCTTGATGAATATGGAAATGCTCAAGTTCTTGAAACACACTTAGACACTAGGTTATATCCTCGATATCAATTGGAGTGTGCCTTCCATTTTGCCGATTGTTCTATAACCATAGTTTCCATTTCATTCTGAGTATGCCATTTCTTCGAACCGATTCAAACGATCATTTGTGAATTGCCTTAGCCTGGTATTAAGAGTTCTAATGATCCATGTATCAAAAGTAACTCTTTTTGCTGCTTAAGGGAATTATTCGATGAGTCACCTCCTCTAATGTGTTCCATTCAGTATGAGGGGCAATTAAATCCCCGCTACTTTGAAACCAGTAACCATCTTTTGAAACCTGTGACAGTGGGAGAGTCTTCCACTGTGATATATTACCTTTCAAATATTACATTGTACATGGACTATACAGAAGACAGCCCTGGCCACTTTGTGGCTTCGGGTGGTAAGACTAGGAGGAGGGAAACTAGTTAGATGGTAGGGAATTTAAGAGTAAGAAAATAAAGTCCTTCATGTTTTCTTTCACCCTATATTGTAGTAAACCAAAGTCTGTTTTAAATCTAGCTAGCCAAGAGTTGTAAGAGGGATTACTTAAGTGTGGAATTGTTGCCTACCAAATTGAACCTTCATCATTTGTTTCTTTCCATCCCTCTTGATGTGTGTTTTGTGTCTCAGCTCGAGAGATGTTATCATGTCTTACTCAATGGGTTGATCATGACTTCCTCGATATTCGTGAGGATCGATTCTCATAGAGTTTTTCCTATTCCTTTTGTCACCGTGTTTGGATGAAGATCTCAAAGCAAGATCTTAGAATCAAGATGAACTGTTGAATGAACATCCTGAAGAATTGCAAATTGGATCATGAAGACTATGATAGTATCGTGTCCCCCTTCCCTCTTACCCTACGTCTTGAATCTTGGGATGAGATTCTTGTTTAGTGGGGTTCTTTTGTCACACCCCTAGAACTTGCTTGTAAATAATCGCATTAGTAAGCATCATCATGCATCATTTTAAAATCCAAAGGAGGTTGAATCGAGGGAAATTTCAAAAGCCTAAAAAATTGAATAAAATGGCAAAGAACCCTAAAAAATTACATTCCTTGATTCCAAGATGCCCTTCATTAATGTTTGTTAATTTTGGCAAGGATTTTGATTCAAACTAAAAATAGTGAACATTTTTAAAGATTTATTTTTGGAAGTTTGAATTTAAAACAATAGCTATTTGAATTTGAATTATATTCATATAATTAGAATATAATTTCAAATAACCCTGGAATATTTTATGTGCATCCGGAAAAGTCCATGCAGCGACATAAAAATGGTCAGAGAATATTTGGTATTGTAGGAATTAAATTGAATTTCCAAAACAATGGCAAGTATTGAATAAAAAGATAAATCATACAAAATAGTAAAAAAGAGCAACTTCTCTACCGAGCCCAGTAGGCAGCCCAGCCGTGCGCCTCCTTCAATATCGTGCCAGAAGGCACAAGGGCATGTGCCCGCCACAAGAGCCGGCGCACGCCGGACACCTCGTGCTTGCCTGCCTCCCTTTCCGACCTCGTGGACATCGCCATGACACCATCACTCCTGCTCGACCTTTCCCCTCGCTCTCTGGCCTCTCTCCACCCCTCGGTCTCTCTCTCCCGCAGCCGCCCGGACACACCTGCAGCACGCAGCTCACCGCCGTCTGGCCACTGCCCCCCTCACCTCTTATTCATGTCCACGAGCTCCTAGTAGTCTCCTGCAACGTCCCTGTCCAACCATGCATCGCTGGAAGCACTGCATCACCGGCACCGTTGTCGTCCATCGGCCATTCGCCGTCGCCAACGCCTTCCCTGAGCCACTGACATGCTCTTCGAGTTCACTATAAGCCATCGGTCTTTGCCCCTAGCCTCGCCGCCGATTTCTTCCTCTAGGTCATACTACCACCATGCTCGAGCTCCGACCACTGCTCCACCTGCCGCCGCCATCGCTATGGTGCTCCTTCGTCCACCCCGTTGCCACCAACTGAAGCACCGCACCACCAGCTCTCGAACGCGCCCTTCCGCGCGTCAAACGGTCAGACAGTGAACTCCGGCGTCCTCTGTTTAGTACCGGCAGCTAAACCTCGTTTAGCTGACTGATACGTCTCCAACGTATCTATAGTTTATGAAGTATTCATGCCATGTTTGCAACAATTTTATATGGTTTTGGTATGATTTTATTAGAACTAACCCGGACTAACGCTGTTTTCCGTAGAACTACCATGGTGTCGTTTTGTGTGTAGAAATAGAAGTTCTCGGAATGGGCTGAAAATTTATGGTGATTTCTTATGGACCAAAACAGACCCCGGAAGCACTGAAGCTGGGCCAGGAAGTGGCCGAGGAGGCCACAAGCCTAGGTGGCACGCCCACCCCATAGGGCGCGCCCCCCGGCTTGTGGGCCCCTCGGGCACCCCCTTGATGTGAGACCGATGCCAAAAATTCTTATAAATACCCAAACCTCCAAAAAGAACTCGAGATCGGAAGTTCCACCACCGTAAGCCTCTGTAGCCACGAAAAACCAATCGGGAGCCCGTTCCGGCACCCTGTCGGAGAGGGAAACCATCACCGAAGGCCATCTCCATCATCCCGACGGCCACTATGATGAGGAGGGAGTAGTTCACTCTCGGGGCTCACATGTGCCATGACGTATGACACAATGGGCCACACGCACCATGTGCCACATGCCCGCGCACCTGACTCGTGATGTCTGTGTAATCATGAGGGTCAGCTCTGATACCAATTGTAACACTCTGTTACGCCTAGCGGGATTAAGACTAGACCCACAAATCAACACTAGCCTTTCCTGCGCACTTTGTCCTCACTCGTGCGCACCCAGGACCAACTTCCCGGTCGATCACCCATCCTAGAATTACTACAAGTCAAGCACGCTTAACTTTGGAGTTCTTTTCGAATGGGCTTCTGAAAAGAAGTAATTGTTTGTTGATATGAGTAGTCTATCATTCCTATTAAGCCAGACTCTCATAATAACCAAGCCGACGAGGCCCCAATGCTTCCCCGCTATCATCCTCATATCAATGGGTAGCCTCCCGGTGAGCAGCTCCGCACCACCTACCATCTCAAGCATGGAGGAGAGTCATGGCCCCATTCACCACTCACGACGGCGAGCTCACCACCTGCCCCATGAGGTCGGTCAATAGCTTGAGCCACAAATTGAGTATCTTGGTCGGTTCGACGGTGATACTCGAGATGCTCATGGCCTCTTGGCGGCCCAGGTCGATGATGGAGAAGAAGAAGGATTTTTTTCCTAACCGACGAAGCTATTGCCCGATTCATTAAATTCTTTGCAGCCAGCGGGAATTTGGTGCTGGCGAGGACAACGAAAGGTGCGGGGACAGTGAGGGTTCCATTTTCTAGGTTACCAGGGTGGTAGATGGCCGGAGGCCCTAGTTCCAGATATGGTGGCATGTGGTACAGGAGTGTGTCATTTGGCATATTTATCCTAAGAATGGGCGCAACTAGAGGATATATGAGCAAGTGGGGGAAGTTTTAGGGGGGGGGGAGTAATAATTTAGGGAAATCTAAGCATAGAACGTCTACCAGCTATGGGTTAAATCACTAGCTGAATTTTTTCTCAAATATAGCTTCTAAGGGATCTATTAGAGACGCCCTAATAGCCATCCCTCTCCCTATATTTTATTGGACTCTCTCCTTCCCAATTTCACCAAAAAGTGGTGTTCAAAAGCATCCTTCACCAAACACCACCTTCTACAATGCCAAAGTCATTATTGGCGGCCTCTTCCACCATGCCGCCCGTTCCGATGAGCCACGCCACCTCATCCCATTCACAGCCGCCTATCATCGCGTACTGTGTCTTTTCCCGCCATTGCCGCCGCTTGCCATCAAGTCGGTTCTTGTGTCCACAATCAGCGTGTTGGAGAAGTTCCCTCCATTGCTCCCAACCACTGTCACCTCCCGAGCCTGCACCACTTCTTCTTCTTTGTGATAGTGTGGAGGTTTACTAGGCCGCTTCAATGGGCACACCCTCATGGTCTTCTCCCGAGAGGATGGTGATGCCGCCAATGAGCCCTGGTGCGATTGGTCGGGGGATGGAGGAAATGGGTGATGATGTATGTGAATTAGTGAAATAAATTTATTGGGAGTTAAATTTAGGGGAAGATTAGGTGTAGAAAAAAATTAAAGCTCAATTTTTTTGTGGAATTAAGTTTAGGGAGGCGGTATATGGAGTTATGTTTTAGAGCAACTGCTAGAAATGCTCTAAGCTACCTTTTGGCACACACCTTATCCTTGTATGCTCATGGGGGCAATACTCCATTGTACATCTTACATACATATGCGATATTTTATATATGGGTTGGATGTACTACGACATGAGATCACACATTAGGCATCAACAAGCTCAATGCATTGCTGCTCTTCTTTCCTTGCCCCTCCCCCCCTCATGACCGCCATCTTCGGTCCCATGCTCCCCTGCCCGTGTTCGCTACCTCCTCTTCCTTACCCGCCTTTGTGTTCTCCTCGATTTCATCTCCGGTCACAAGCTTTCATTGTACCATGCTCTCCACGTTGATCATGTTTCCGATCTCCACTACCTCCAAGTCTTCTTCTTCCTCTGCCTATTGCCCCGTGACCCACCACTGGTGCTGTCCATATTAAGAGCTCCTCTAAGCTAGTTGGGTGCACATTTTACACATAGGGCATCTGATGGCCGTGTTGTGAGCAACCTCCACTCTTTTTAGTGCTTTTCTGCCCAACATTTTCTCACACGTCATGCTGTAATATATGGACGGTACACACTCTATATCCTTAGTTGGGATTTTATCCACGCCCATCTAATAACACACCCTTAAGTACACACCTGAGAATTATGTCAGTATATACCTTGTGTAACTTTGCATAAACCACTTGTTTGAATTAGCTTCAAAGAAAGTTTAAAATATCTTTTCTTGGATTTTGCATCCTTACTCACTGGCTTTGTGAATTTGCAATAGTGCTAATTAATGAAATTATAATTTTTTTATTGTGATTCTTTGCTGATTCATTATCCCCCAAAGAAATGTGGATATCCGTGAGCCTCTTGGGAAACCAGTAGTATGTGATACGGAAGAAATTTTTCTCCATTGTATTGGATGCTACCCCTTTTAGCTTGCTTCTTGTTATTACTCATAACCACCTTAGATTTGTAGATGGATGCAATCATGAATTGCTAGAGATAACACTATGAGTTGCCAACTCTACAGAACGTGGAGAACATTTCTAAACCTATATTTGCAATAGATGCACATAAAGCTTTGCAAGATAAATCAATTCGGGATCAAAATTAGTCTTGACTAACATTTGTGATTAGGAAAATATTAACATATTCAGACTTCAAATCGTGATTATTATTATTATTTTTGCGATAAAAACGTGCATATAACTAACAAGTCGTTGTCTAGGCCTGTACATATGCGTTCTACACTTGTTCACACTTCATATTCCAGACATCATGGAAAGTCTGGTGGAAGGAGATAATTGGCTCCTGAACTCGGATACTATCAAACGAGTTTGTATTTGGAAACTACATATGTACGCCAAGGATCACAAGGTAATTAAAGATCATGCATAAAATTCCAAAGAGAAAAAACCTGCATGCTTAGTTTTGAAAAAAATATATATATCAAATGCTATATTTTTCTAACCTAATTAACTTTACGTACCTAGTAATGCCGTTTCTTCCAGAGGCATATGCATGAATAGACATAAGCTAGCTAGCTAGCTGTACTGGTACTAAGATTATAGATATGCCGGTTCTTTTTTATTTTATTTTTGAGAAAATAATCCAATCCAGTTTATATGTTTTTGGAATGAAGGCACAAGAAGCGCCCGACTTTAAATAAGTAAAGCCCACACATGCAGAGTAACTAGATTCAAACGGCCACGACCAGCTTATATGTGAAAAATGCAGAACATCATCCAGAAAGTTATATCGGATCAGTGAAGCTATACGCATGAAATGCTCATTATCTTAAAACCAAATGCAGAGTTGCATTAACTTGAGGCCAAGTGTGGTCAGTCAAGTTCACTAATTTATAACAATACACTACAGTGATATACTCCCTCCGTCCCAAAATAAGTGTCTCAACTTTGTACTAACTTTAGTATAAAGTTGTACTAAGGTTGAGACATTTATTTTGGAATGGAGGGAGTAATAAATAGCTTGAAATAGGAGAGGACTTGCCATGTATGTATATAGTGGCGAGGATACATGAATTAATTAATGGTGCAAGTTAACAGAGAATACAGTATATCAATATACTACATTCATACAGTCATACCAAACTACTATCTTTCCAGCCAAAACGTTCATGATTTTAACTTGTGATAATGCAAGCTTGCATTGTTTATCCATGTCCAAGACCTATAGGAAGAAATAACCAGTTTGTAGTATTAAATATGAAAGCATTACATCAGATTACCTTGTACACTTAACTTATGTAGGGTTGAGTGTTTATCATCAAAAAGACCAATGATTTTTTGTTTGATCCTAGATCATGTTAATTTCCCAATATATCCATTGTCTCATATATCCTACAAGATTATTACTGAACTTATAACTAGATGGACACTTTGAATTCAAGCCCTATGTAGCCCTAGATCTATTTTATCAGATAAGGGAGGAGACCAAATGTATCCTGTCCTAGCTTGAAATCTATTTATTGTATGTCTAATGAGATCTTGTGAGATTAATTCCCTTAAGTTTCTAACCATGTGACACATGTGGTAAGCAATCCAAACTATTCAAAAAAAAATCCATTAAGTTTCTCAACTCAGATCACTTCTACTGACAGTGCAATACACTGTTTTCCTTCAATGGCCAGTTCTACGCATATACATAACTTAGTCAATTTAACCAACACATTTTCTCGATCGCACCACATTAGCCCTAACATTCAAGTGAATCAGTTGCTAACAAACTAGGTATTCACTGGACACTCATTAACAGAAAGCCTACACACAGATCAATATTGAAGAACGAATGAAGGGAAATGAATTAGCTAAAAACCAAGCACTCTGTTGTGTATTTTTATTGATTTTTAAATAGGGGTACAAAAAAGAGTCAAAACAAGAAGCACCAAGTATAGTTATTGTTTTTTCCATAATTTTTCTTTTGAAAAAACAGGTTGTCCCCTTGGCCTCTGCATTGCCTGATGCAAACACATATGGTTTTCTATCTATAATACACTTTCATATCAAGAATCTATAATAGTCCCACCCAAATCCTCCGGATAGGCAGGGAACATAGAACTAAAATCCCTTCCAATCCAAAGTGGCTGATTCAGATGAAAAAGTGTACCCAAACAAGACATGGATTGATGCCTCTCCCTAGTAGAGAAAGCTAAAACATGTGTAAGTTGTACCATCCCAGAATTTGAAGCCAAAAATTCAAAAATATCAGCAAACAGACTTGGATATGAAGATCAATGCAATGCATGATCGATCTTAAACGTAAAGACAACAAAGCTGCTACATTAACTCCATACTGAATCGCTGACAAGGCATATGCATGGGTGCCTGGACTAATCACAGGAATCATCAATTACCAAAACACCAAATCTATAGCTACCTGCATGCAGGACCCCAGGAACAGCTAGCCCTGGGGTTGGGCTGTGGCAGCAGCGGTGGGTATATACCCAGCATTAAGGCCTAATAATGGGTGACACATGGCTAAAAGTTACTCCTCCTCCATGCAGGCATTACTGATCGTTCATCACTGCCCAGTACTACCTGAATCCAGATCTCTGTAGGTGCAACTGTGCAAGTGCATGTACGTATTTTCGATTAATCGAGCCATGCTGCTGTGTATAGCCTCCTACGTCCTGTACCCGATGCAATATTGCAATGTGGTCTCTGCGGTTTTGCAGTGCATCCACATGGATCGCTCACTCTCCATCTCTCTCTGGGGAAGAACCGAGGTCCAGCAGGACTGCAGGAGGGAAGGATCTACGGCAGCAGCTAGCTTTTTACTAACGAACAGCTTTAATTCTTCTTTTTTACTACACCTTCTTGGTAGCAGCTCAAAGGCTGGCTGGATGGCATGCATGCATATTTATATACACATAATACACACATCTTGGCATTTAGTTCTGCCTGCGTATGTAGTTATGTACGCGGGCATGCATGGTGTACTGTGCTGCCTGATGAACATTTCACGCACTAGGCATAGATGCCGTGGTGCTGCCGCAGAAGAAACAGCAGCCGCAGCAGAAGCTGAAGCAGCAGGGACGAAGGAATTGCACATGGGACAAATGCCCAAGCCAAATCAAGCAGTGCAACAGTGCTATAGTACTACTGTGGAGAGAGAGAGTATGAGCGGAGGAGAGAGAGATACGTAGAGAGAGAGATAGAGAGAGAGAGGGAGAGATGCATGTGTATGAATGTATGCAAATTGCAGGCAGGCAGGCATGTGTAGGAGAAGGATTTAGGGTCTGACCTCCAGGCCTCTGCCATGACTGCCTGTCCTAGCAAGCAAGCTACAAGGCTGGCTGGCATACTTGGCTTGCTTGCTGCTAAGCTACATTTTAAAGGCAACCTCTCCTCACCCTACAGCTAGGTAGCTTTGGAAGGAGAGCCCAATTGACCTGCATATGCCCACACTAGAGCAGCAGCAACAAGAACAATCCATGTGCACAATTACAGCATAATCAATTTGTTAATTAAACATTGCATCCCACCTCCAAGATACTTGCATGTATTGTATTTGTATAAGGGTGAATATTTATTGTTATCATATGTGGGGAGCACACTATGTCTCCTAGGCTCGGTCATGGACTCATTGTATAGATACAATTTTCTCTTCCTACAATAATTATCCTCTATTTAAGTCCCCAAATGAAAAGAACGAGAGATCATCTTAATTATACTCAAGCACACAAGGGGAAATTGGGGAAGGAATGCAAATCAGAGCAAATAAAAGATACTAGCAAGAAACCATGCATCAATCAAGATAGAAGATTTTTTTGTTGTTGCTGCTGCTTAAATTGTTCTTTTCGTGTTTCTTCTCACACCGCACTGCACTGGCTAATAATAATTAAGGAGAGATCATGAGCTATATACCAAAGGAAGAGATTACGAAGAGGCTAGATGCTCCACGCATGCACCGCCCGCCGCCGCCGCCGCATTTGTTTACTTCTCCGGCCGACAGGTTAATTTCTCCTTTGCGAACGGCCGGCGGCGACCCCGTTTGTGTCAGAATCTGAGTAGCAGTAGTGGTAGTAGTAGTGGATCGTACGACCGCCCACTCTTAGCGCTTCACAAGTCAAGATTCAAAGAGCACCTCGCTTTCCCGGACGACGACGATGAGGAGGAGGCCGGTGACAGCAGCTGCAGCGCCGTTGTCGCCGTTCTCCCATGCCCGCTGAAGTCCTCCTCGGCGTCCGCCGCGCACTCGAGGTTCACCCCGAAGAGCCGCACCCGCTTCGACCCCGAGGTCGCCACCGCGGACGGCTCCGGGTGCCCTGGCGCTGCCGCCATGCGCACCGGCACCGACTCCAGGACCAGCGACTGGTGCTGGTGGTGGTAGTGCTGCTGCGGCTGGTAGTACACGACCTGCCTGCCGGGCGCCGCCCCGTACCCGTCGTATCCGATGTGTCGCCGCTGGTGGTGGTGCTGGTAGGCGTCGTAATCGTAGACGGTCGCCGGCGTAGTCGCCTGGAGGAACATCCTGCCGCCAGCGCCGCCGGGTCCGGCCGGGTGAGCCATCCACGGCGAGAAGGGCACAGAGGGGAGCGCAAAGCCTCGGTGGTGCCCAGGCGGCAGGACGACGTCGGGGCGGCGGCGCCAGTCGATGAAGAGCCTCCCCCTGGCGGCCTCCCCGACGCCGCGGCCGAAGGAGACGGTGTCCCCGGCGTCGAGGCGCTTCTCCTTGACGAAGCGGCTCCAGCCCTTGGTCATGACGTAGCTCTGGCTGCTGTTCCAGTAGGAGTAGCGGAAGCGCCACGGCTTGCCGGCGCGGTCCTCGAAGCTGAGCAGGAGGCCCTTGTCGGTGGAGGAGGCGTCGAGCGGGAAGTACTTCTCCGCGTGCTGCTTCGGGATCACCAGCCGGTTCAGCTTGCCCACGTCGCTCGGGGTCACGACCTTGTCGAACATGTGCTCCTTCTCCACCGGCCCCGCCGCCTCCTCCTCGGCCTTATGATCCGCCGCAGGCGGCGGCGAAGAGCAACCACCAGCGGCCGCCGCGGAGGCCCGGATTGCGGTGAACTCCATGTGCACCGATTGAGGAGAGGTAGGTTAGGTAGATGCCTCCTTCCTCCCTTCCCTCCCCTTGCCTGCTTGCTCCTTCTCCTTGACCTTTGACCGGCAGCTAGCTAGCTGGTGCTCCCCTTCTCCCACTCCCAGTGCTGTGCTGTTACTGTTGTTTATAAGTATAGGATTTGGGTGGGCTTATAATATTTGGCTAGCTTGGGAAATTGGAATTTAGAATTCTCGGCCGATTGGCAAAGCAGGAGAACCTGTGGAAAGTAGCTACGAAGGGGGGGAACAGCTCGATCTGCCTGCTAGAGCTTGGGTTTCTTGCAGGATCCAGGCATGAGATCGAGCAAGAAGAGGATGGGGAGGAGGAAGAAGGGTGGATGTGAAGGGTGGGGGGTGGGTACTATGAAGGTTCTTGGTGAGAGAGAGGCCGGAGGAAGGGGAGGAGAGGAGGAGAAATGGAGATGAGGCTGCTGGCTCTGGATGGATGGATGCTTGCTTTTGGCTTGCAACCGAAGGTAATTGTCCTAGCTTGCTTAGCTAGTGTGTGTAGTGTAGTAGTGTGTATGTATGTATACGTATACGTGTGTAGTTGTGTGCGCAATGTACTGTATGATGGAGGGGTGGGGGAAAGAGTGGGCACAATACAAGTAGCTTGCTTTTTAAAGGAGAGGAAGGAGGATGGGGTGTGAGAGGAGCTAGCTAGCTGCTAGATAGCTAGCTAGGGTGGGGCCCATTGATTATCTGGTTGAGCTCATGTGAGCTTGTCCTTGTCATGCTATAGGGAGAGCCTTTATGCGAGTTAGGCAGATGATGAGCCCCAAAATGCCAGTTGTTGGATCAGATTTTTCAACATGCATGCTTATTGGTAGGTATCAGAACAACTGTATTTTATGCTCATATAATTACTAGTTTATAAAATTGGATTGTGTACTACATTCGTCCTGGTTTATTAGGGCTATTGTATTTTAGGCTCAATTTGACCATGTATTTGACTAAAAAATTATAAAGTATATGGTACAAAAATATATTATTGGATTTGTATTTGAAAGATTTTTCTATAATATAATTTTTGTGACATATAGTTTACATTTTATTAGTTCAATTCATGGTTAAACTTTGGATTAAAATAAAAGGGGCCTAATAAATCCGGGGCGGAGGGAGTATGTGTGTGTGTCTCTGGTTGTATGGATTACTCCTTGATTTGATTCGAGGCTTTTATATATCCATGTTTGTTTAAGTAGGGAGTTGAATGTAAGCCAAGTGTGCTAGCTAGCTGTATCAACTGACTATATTAATTTTGCATTGCAATTTGACTTGACCTTGCGGTGCCTCTTCACAATTTCATTGTGCTTTCAGGTTAGTCTACCATACATGAATGGATATTTGTGCTACATATTTTTGTTTTCCAAGTGCTACGGAGCACAAATATCTGGAATTCTCTTGCGCGTTCTGGAAAGAAAAAGTGGTGCGTAGCACAAATATCTGGAATTAAAACTGGATACCTTATCATGCACATGCTTAGTCTTAGTTGCCTTGTTATTATCACATACATATGCTAAGTTTGAACTACTCTTGTTGCAACCTGCTGCACACAATTGCTCTGCCACAGAAGACCGAACATGCTTGTCTTATTTTGTTGGCATATTAAATTGATCTTCCATGGTGTATTGCCTTAAACCTCAAAATTTAAGATCCCCAAATAAAATCATGAATGCATCCAGATAGAATATTCGCAACGCGAGTCTGTTAAGGGCAATATTTAATTAGTCGACTGTCTCTGAACTTATTTCAGGTTATCTTCTTACAATTTAGAAATTGCCACTGCAGAGCCAGCTATTGTGGCAGGACAGACAAGATGAGGAGAGAGAGGTCAGCATGGCTGCTCACCTCTGATTCGGCCCCAGGGGTGAGAAGGCGTCTATTTTATGGGCACACTCAGGCACATGTGGCACATACAATAAGGTACAATCTGCAGCTACTTACCAGTAGAGGCATATTTTATAAGGTGCACACACATGTTGCTGGCTGTTCACTTGGCACATGAGGTGGGCAGATGCTAGTAAAATATATGCCCAGTGGCTGTTTGTTTTCGGGGGGTTTGCCTTTGTTTTGTGGGAGAATCGTGAGGCATTGGGAGGGGTAGTTGACGGCTGGTTAGACTTGCCAAAGGGTTTTTCTTGTCTAGCTAGTTTTTATTTGTAAATCAAGTTATCTTCTAGTTTTGGTTGTAGCGTGGAAGTTTATGACCAGGAAAGTTAAATTAAGACAACTTGTACTTTACTTACGGTTGATGTTCACATTTTAAAAAAAAAATACGGTCCTGGGAAAAGCTAATAGTTTTGGGTCTACTTGAGTTTTAGGACCGGCCTATGGTCACATGGCAAGAGGTTGTTAAGTGCCGGCCCTAGTGGCTGCGCTCACCCCATTCCGTGTTTAGTCTTCTGGTACATCAGTCTGCCCTTGTTTTAGGAGTGACGAGTGTATATTTTCCAAAAGAAACATGAAGTCCTAACAAAGCTACATATCATACATGGGCACAAAAGGCTCCTTTAATTAACTCCATGTACTACATGGGGTCGATGATTTCGACAAGTTAGCATGACAGGATGCAGCCCAAGTGGCCTAGCTCGGCCCATGCCCACTCGGCGCACCTAAGTAGAAAATTAAGCTTTTTTGGGAAACTGAAAATACCTGCTCCCCATCTCACTTAGTTATGACTTTTTCCTATATAAGTGAGCAAACCCGAAAGCGCGTTCATGATCTTTTTCTAGACATTTATGGACTTTATTTTTAACCAAAAGGATTTGTATCTCAAGGGAAAGACTATGTAGTTAAAATTTGGTCAGACATGGATTGGGTTGAGAAATCTCTTTGCCTATCTCCACTTTCCAAACAACCAAGTTGCGCCAAAGATGCATCCCGAGTGACGATAATTTGGGACCAGCCGGCCGCCGGTTCCCAGTGGATTGGCTGAGCACTTTGTTGACCATTGGACAGCTCGATCGGTGCATGTGTGTGCATTGCATTTTGCATGCATGGGTATCTCTTCTGTGGGCATATAGCATGTCGATTGAGCAAAAGAGGGAAAAGAGAACGTACTATTCTTTTCTGTTTTGCAAAGCAGCAGCAGGATAAAACTTAGGCCCTTCTCTGGGACCTACTACTTTGCACAAGCAACATAATTTTGAATTTTTGATCACCGGTTAAGTAGTAAAATCTTGACCCCCAGTAATTCCCAGAATGGATAGTGGTTTAGTAGTACTATCGAGTACAATGTGCATTAACCAATTCAGAGAAGATACCTACTGGACTGTCAAACTGTAGTGCATTTATGCAGTGTACCCCTGTCGAATTAATGTAATCTGTATATGCTCCTAGGTTTTGTGGAGTAGTACGTACGAAGTGCTCTGGATCGTAATCCTAGATTTATGATAAAAGTGACCCTACTACTCCAAAAAGCCGGTGTTCTGCAACCGCAAATTAATGTGAAATTCAGACGACATTATGGCTGCTGACAAGATCATTTTTTCTTTAACCACCGAAGATGAATTGACCGGCTAGAAATGAGATCAAACCCCTATTTGGCCAAGCATGACTTTGGCGATTTCAATTACTAATACTCTTGGCATGCATGCATGGCCTTAATTTAGATACGTAAATGTCGATTGGGATGGTTTAATTATCATGGATGATTTAACTGTCATTGATAACGCAGTGACTGATCTAAGTCTAGTCACAGTGGGAAATAAAATGCATATGTTATTAGTCTATATTACTACCTCCATAAAGGTTAGCAACATATGTGTTGTGTCATGCATCACTTAATTTATTAGGTTGTAGACTCATCTTTTCTTGATATGTGTGATGTTACAGTAACTAGCTATGTTATCGCATGTCTCTCTTTCTTCATTAATTACATGACACATCATCTATTTTACCTGGATAAGTGTGATGTTACCATCTATGTTACTCCCAATATGAATAGTCTAAAGAAATCGGATCCATCCATAATATCAGCGGCGTGTGTTCGATCGCCATGGAGGCCAGGGAACATATATAGGAGGCCGGCCGGGAGCTAACTGCACGCGCGCATGCGCATTGTCACTATCCAAGTACGCCTGTCTACATGCAACTTCATATATAATCACTCTGCATATATTTGTTGGAATGATCAACACTTGATCACCAACTTGCAAGTTGCGACCGGCCTTACTTTAGTTTGACCGTCAAATCGCAAGTCTACTCTTCGATGCGCATGCGCATGGAAAACTTCAACGAGACTGCTCTTCCTTCCACGAATCAATCCTTGTCAAATTGACTCCCATGCACTTCCATTTGTTCTATGTTGTTGCAAAGTCTTCCATGCACTTTCCTCGAAAAAAGGTCTTCTACGTACGAGTTCACTGTACATGCATGTGCAGTCTCTTGCCTGCCCCTCCCTATTCTGTTTTGACTCACTATTTGTATCCACTCCAAACTATCTCATCATTGTCATTGTTACTTAAAATAGATCATCACTGGTTGGTTTGCCGCCATGCGACTTTAGTCAGTGATGAGAGGGCAAATATCACATGCGGTGAGCATGTGAGTAACTACGCCCCAGGGCAAACCTTCGAGATACTACATTAGCTATACTAACGTTAACTCAAGTCCAAGCTCGGCCAAACCTTGGAACATATACGTTGGATAGGAGGCCAGGGAACTTATAATCGCTACAACCGTAGCTACGGCTCTGACGGTGAGGAGACCCATCCCGGATAGCTAATTTTGTGAGAAAATCTACCATAGGTTGACTCAAGTCCAAGCTCGACCCAAGCCAACATTTCCTTGAATTTGCTTTCCCCTTTCTCGTTTCCTTAAACTTGTCAGATGGTTGTATTTCCGTGATTCATTTAATGAGAAGGGGTTATGCCTGGTTAAAAAAAAGGTCGGCCTCGCCGGATCGGGACGCCGTTGTTCCCTCCGTGCGGCTCCGGTCGAGCTCGCCGGATCCCCATCCTTCGTGCGATGACGGGCAGAGGGACGGGGGGCCTGCCGCCGCCGGCGCCAACGCCCCAGTTGGCCAGGGACAGGGCCGGAGCAGCCGGGCCGCCACCGCCGGGAGGCTCTGGACGGGGCGCTGCCGTTCAAACTGGTGCGCCAGGCGCGGCTGGCGGAGCCGGCCGGGCTGCTGCTGCATCTGGGCGGCCAGGTGGACACCATGGGCTGCGGCCGCCGGTGCATGCGGCTGCCAGACAGCCCGCACGGCACGCGGGTATAAACGCCCAGGCCAAAGGCGGCGGTGCAGTTGGCGCTGGCCGTGGCGCTGCCGCGGCTTACCGCCCGACTGCGCCAACTCCTACAGTAACGACGTCTGCGGGCAGGGGCGCTGGGACTGGACAAAACACTGTGGTGCCGGCCCAGGGTCTGGCACCGCCTCGGGGAGCTCCCACGCCGCACTTCGTAGCGAGACCGGCTCAGAACCGGTCGGGACCGTCGCAGACGAGGCAAAATTTGACAGTTCCAGAGTCCGTTGAGCCACCCCGAGGGCAATGGGGGGATGACGGTGTGGATGCGTATGGACAAGGGAACCACCGTGGTTCCTCATCTACGGGTGGCGGTCGAGGATATGTCTGGCAGGGTGACGGGTCAGCGGAGCGACCTTTCCTTGGGCCTCCGGGTGGCTTTGTCGAGGGGACATCCGGCCCAGAGCACCGGCAGAGAGGGGGCTACCGTGGATATCGAGGTGGTCGGGGTGGTGGCCGTGGGAGGTTTCGTCGACAGCCTCCGCCCCCGGGTGCTGTTGACCATGAGGCGACAGCTATGGAAGCAGATAACACTCAATCCACCGAGCTTACTGGTCAGGCGATGGAGGTGGTAACAGCACTGGCTACTGTTGAGGCTCCTGTGCCTGGGGCGGTGGCTGTGGCATCGGACAGGTCTGATTCTGAAAGGGCAGCCAAGTGGGCGCGCAAGAAGGAAAAGATGCTCTGTTATCAGTGTGGTGAAAAGGGCCATTTTATTGCAGAGTGCGTGGCCGAGTTGTGTGACTCATGTGGCAAGCCAGCACATGCTTCGGGAGAGTGCCCGGTCTTGCGTGACCAGGCTCCGGCTCTGACTATGTATGGACTATATTGCGCGGAGCTGTTGTTCTTCGAGTCCCCGGTTGCGAGGGAGCTCCCAGAGGAGCCACAAAGCCAGAATACCGGGATTGTGAAAGCAACACAGGGCGAGGTGACTGAGGCTCAGATTATCCGGAGGCTTCAGGAATTGGTACCAGGGGATTTTCAGTGGGAATTGGTCAGCGTAGAAGCTAATGTCTTTAAGGTGGATTTTCCTTCAGTGGAGGATTTACAGAAACTGTTGAGTTTTGGCTTGTGTAGAGTTCCTGGTACTACGTGTATCTTGGAGTTTCACGAGTGGACGAAGGTGGAACCTAAAGGAAAGCCGCTTACGAAGATCTGGTTACGGTTCTCTTGGGCCCCATCTAAGCCTCTGCAGGATGTTCGAGTTGTAGCCAGCATGGGTATCATGGTTGGTAAGACGGAGAGGGTGGACATGGCGTTCACTCGGGCTCATGGAGTGGCTCGAATTTTGGTGAGTGTTCTGAATGTGGATTTCGTGCCTGATGTGGTACATTGGACCTATAGGGGAGAGGTATTCCCGCTCGACATAGAGTTTGAGGACGCTGAGATGCCTGCTGATGGAGTTACTGGGGATGATGTGGATATGCACGAGAGTGATGGTGGTGCAGGAGCCCAGGGGGCGCCACCCGAGTCTGATCGAGAGGGGTCGACCGGGTCTCGCCCAGATGCTCAGTTGCCTGGGGAGGGGACCGGGGTTGAACCGACACCGTCACATTCGGTATCCACGACGACACTGTGGTTTGGGTCCTTTGCGCCTGCTTTTGCGCCTCCCAGACTGTGGAGCGATAGGGTGGAGACTGATGATGTGCTTGAGCACACGCTTCCTATACTGGACATTGCGGGATCTGCAGTGCGGGTGGTAGCGCCGGAGGTCGAGCCTCTTTCCCCTGCTTCGCCGGTTGCCGTGATTCCGGCAATGGCATCTTCGTCCGAGGTGGGCCTTGGAGGTCGGGGATCAGGGCAGGTGGTCGTGGCCTCCCCCATTCCTGTTATGACGCCGGTGGTGCCGGCCACGTCGGGGCCTGCCAGCGCTAGGTGTGGGAGCCCGAGGCAGGTGGCCTCGGTTCCTTCCCCTCAGGACCTGGTTGTGCCACCCGCGTCTCTCATGACGCCGCTGGAGGGGGGGCTGGGGCAGGAGGCCCCAGACATCCCATCCTCGTCTGCGATCAGGAGGACCGCCCCATCGGCGACTTCGTCACTTCGCTCTGAGCCGGTGGTCGGGGCAGGAGGAGGGACTGGGCAGGTGGCCCCAGTTGTCCTGTCTCTTGTCCCACCCACCGGTCACTTGTCCGAGGGCATTGGGAGCCCGCGGCCTCCTCATTCTCGCGAGGAGGTTATTGCTTTTGGTGGCATCCCAGACCCGGTCTCGACGGGGAGACGGATGAGTTCTCGCGTTCTGGACCTTCCGGAGGTGGACGATATGCAGCAGCGGTGCGCTATGAGGGCGGCCAAGCTTCATGATGCTGCGATCTCTGCTGGTTATTTTCCGAGCTACGGTACTGATCCGTTCGTG
Source organism: Triticum monococcum (assembly GCA_034509565.1). Lineage (NCBI taxonomy): Eukaryota > Viridiplantae > Streptophyta > Magnoliopsida > Poales > Poaceae > Triticum > Triticum monococcum. The sequence goes on from CM067845.1 coordinate 697,525,200, forward strand.
GTCGCTACTCACTCCGATGGAGGCCAGGGAGCATTTGGTTACTGGATCTATCCGCTGGGAGATGGTAGCTCGGGATATCTTCAACCGGTTTGGATGGCGGTCATGTAATAGGATAGGCAATTAGTTTCCCTATCTATTTTTAGCCAGCCGGTTGTGGCATCTTTTTTTGGGCTAGCTTGTGTATCTAGCCGTCGGTCGCTCTAGGTGAGCTGCATTTATCTTTTGCTTGATGTTTGGCTCGAGACTTTGGAACCTTGTGGACACCTTTATTAATAAGATGGCCGTATGCATCTTTCTGATGCAGAGGCCGGGGAGACCCCCCTTTTCGAAAAAAAAGGTCGGCCCAATCCAACATTTGCCTTGGTTGCTGCCAATGTTTAAGAGAAGTTGGCTCCACCTCCGAAGATAAGTTTTCATTTGTCAAAGTTGTCATCAATGCCGCTACAACTCAAAGTCTGCATTGCAAGCGACGCCTCTATTGTAACCATTGCTTGGGGTAGACAATGTTACCACTATCATCATTGGCTCTGGGAAGTCATCATGTTGCCTGCTTGGTGATGTGCCTCACCTATTGTGGGAATAGTTAAGTCCTACCTAAGGGCTCCTGTGTGGTCCTACATGGCATCTACGAGGCAAATAAAAGTTCAAGAAACTAGCCATGGTCAACAAGTCAAAGAAGAGAAGAAACCCAAAAGTCAAAATATGGAAACCTAAGGGAAACAAGCTCGTCAGGTGGATGGATAAACGGGCTCATCCACCATGGACCATTCACCACCCCCTCTGTAACGCCCCGGACACACCCGCCGGTGGTCGTTACTCCTGGCGGGATCTACTTTGTGCTCACTCGTGCGCACCCGGGAGCAACTTCCCGGTCGGTCACCCATCCTGAAACTACTCCAAGCTGAGCACGCTTAACTTTGGAGTTCTGTCTGAATGGGCTCGCGAAAAAGAAGGAATTCCTTATTGATATGAGTAGTCTATCATTCCCAATAAGCCAGGCTATCACACCCTCCTCACTATATTCGTTATTTGCCAAGGATCCCTACATTACTACAGTATTCCTCGTCATGGATGCGCTACTAAACACCTTCGCTAACGAGTGGGGAACTCATCATTCGAGAAGACGTATATGTAACACCAATGGGGTGAGCTGTGACAACTTGTCGGTGATGACACTTCCAGGGTGGGCAAGGAAGTCAGCTGCATACTGACGGGGTTCATTCTTTTTGCCTTTCTCTGGTAACTATAAAAGCAAGATGGTTATTCTCGCAAGTGATGCATGTTTTGCACATCCCGTTAATACTGGCAGTTTCCCTACTCCAAATAGTCTATGCTGCTAGCTACCAGTAGTGCCTGGAAACTTCACTCCTAGCAGTGAAGTTCTAGTTGCATGGCCTAGATGCTGATGAGGAGCAAATTTCATACACATATTGATCGAGATATGTTCATCAATTAACCATAGGACAAAAGGGATCTACTCAAACATAATAGAGATGCCTTCGTTTGCCCTAAGAACAACTCTATGAGTACCGTCTCACGGAGAAAAAAATCGAAGAGAAGGAACCATCACGTTTTACGATACGAAGGCACCACCACCTCCTGTTCTTCATCGGGAGGGCTGATCTGGAGTCCGTTCGGGGCTCCAAAGGGTGGAATTCGTCGCCGTCATCATCACTACCCTTCTCCATCATTAATTCCATGAAGCCCACCACCGGGAGTGAGTAATTCCTTCATAGGCTTGCTGGACAGTGTTGGAGTTGGATAAGACTTCTCATGTAATCAAGGCAATTTGTTCGGGCTTCAACCCTAGTATCCACTATGTTATGAGATTAAAGTTGCTATGACTTTGCTATGCTTAATGCTTGTCACTAGGGCCCGAGTACCATGATTTCGAATCTGAACCATCTATGTTTCATGAATGTATTTGAGTTATTGATCCTATCTGCTAGTTATATGCACTTGTTATTGTTCTGATCCGTAGACCCCAAAGTGACATAGTTGGAATACTCTCTGGGGATGACTGTAATTCAAGGGGTTCATGTATTCACCACGTGTTAATGCTTTGTTCCAGTTCTCTATTAAAAGGAGCGCTTAATATCCCTTAGTTTCCTTATGGGCCCCGGTGCCACGGGAGGGCAGGATAAAAGATGCCATGCAAGTTCTTATTATAAGCATGTATGACTATATACGGAGTACATGCCTACATTACATTGATGAATTAGAGCTATTGTGTATCGCTCTAGGTTGTGACTATTATATGATTGATATCATACATCACAAATATCTATCATTGATCCAATGCCTACACTTTTCTCATATTGGTATTTGCTAAGTTACTTTTGTTGCTACTGATGTTACAATCATCACAAATTGCTACTGTTACTGTCCCTGTTACCATTGCTACTGTTGCGACTACTATCAAAACTATCATACTACTGTGCTACTAAACACTTTGCTACATAACTATAATTTCCCAGGTGTGGTTGAATTGACAACTCAACTGCTAAGGCTCATATCATTGGCTCCCCTTGTGTCGAATCAATAAATTTGGGTGAAATACTACCCTCGAAGACTATCATGATCCCCTATACTTGTGGCTAATCAAAAGATCCTCTCTGATGACCCACAAGTATAGGGGATCAATCGTAGTCCTTTCAACAACTAAGAGTGTTGAACCCAACAAGGAGGAGAAGGAAATGACAAGCGGTTTTCAGGAAGGAAATGTCTGCAAGAATTGAAATTGACGGCAATAGGTAGTTTGATAGATAGATAATTTATAACAAATAACAATAGTAACAATAGGTGCAGCAAGGTAGGCCAATCCTTTTTGTAGCAAATGACATGCCAAAATAGTCTCTTATAGTAAGCAAAGCGTTCTTGAGGACACATGGGAATTTCATCTAGTCACTTTCATCATGTTGATTTGATTCGCGCTTTCTTTGATAATTTGATATGTGGGTAGACCGGTGCTTGGGTGTTGTTCTTACTTGAACAAGCCTCCCACGTATGATTAACCCCTCTCGCAAGCATCCGCAACAACGAAAGAAGAATTAAGAGAAAATTTAACCATAGCATTAAACATATGGATCCAAATCAGCCCCTTACGAAATAGCATAAACTAGGGTTCAAGTTTCTGTGACTCTAGCAACCCATCATATAATAACTACTCCACAATGCATTCCCTTAGGCCCAAAGATGGTAAAATTATTGGGGAATGTTGCATGGGAAACAAAAAATTTCTTACGCTCACCAAGATCAATCTAGGAGATGAACATCTACGAGAGGAGAGATTGGATCTGCATACGCTTGTAGATCGCTAAGCGGAAGAGTTAAGAAACACGGTTGATGTAGTCGAACGTCTTCACGATCCGTCCCATGAACTCCGATCCAAGTGCCGAACGGACGGCACCTTCGCATTCAACACACATACAGCTTGATGACGCCTTCACCTCCTAGATGCAGTGAATGATGGTGAAGTAGTAGCTCGAGTCCTCTGCAGCACGGCGGTGTGGTGGCGGCGGTGTTGGTGGAATCTCAACAGAGCTTCACTAATCACTACTGAGAGGAAGAGGGCTATGAGGGAGATGAAGGGCAGCACCATGGCATGGAGATGTGCTCAAGAGGTACGCCTGCCCTCTCTCTACCTCTCTATATATAGGGGGAAGGAAGGAGGAGGGGGGGCCTAGATCCCATCTAGGGGGCGGCGGCCACAGGGGGAAACCCTAGATGGGTTTGGGCGCCTCCCCCCAGGAGCCTTGGACCCAAAGGCAAAGGGGTTGGCCACCCTAGGGGGCACCCGCACCCCTTCTAGATATGTGGGATGGGGTGAGGGGGGCCCACAGCCCCTTAGTGGGCTGGTTTCCCCCTCCCCTTGGCCCATTAGCCCCCCAACAATTGCCCCCCCCCGAAACCCCTTTCGGTCATGCTGGTCATCACCCGGTACCCCCGAAACAATTCGGACTCCACTACCCTTCGTCCTATATATCGATCTTCGCCTCCGGACCATTCCGGAGTTCCTAGTCATGTCCGGGAACTCATCTAGGACTCCGAACAACCTTCGGTAACCACCATAATAACTCAGCTATACTAATATCATCACCAAACGTTAAGTGTATAGCTGGGATACTCTCCCGGGATGACTATAATTCAAGGAGTTCATGTATTCACCATGTATTAATGCTTTGATCCGGTTCTCTATTAAAAGGAGCAGTTAATATCCCTTACTTTCCTTATGGCCCCGGTGCCACGGGAGGGTAGGATAAAAGATGCCATGCAAGTCCTTATTATAAGCATGTATGACTATATACAGAGTACATGCCTATATTACATTGATGAATTGGAGCTATTGTGTATCGCTCTAGGTTGTGACTATTATATGATGAATATCATCCATCAGAAATATCTATCGTTGATCCAATGCCTACACTTTTCTCATATTGGTATTTGCTAAGTTACTTTCGTTGCTACTGATGTTACGATCATCACAAATTGCTACTATTACTGTCCCTGTTACCATTGCTACTGCTATGACTACTATCAAAACTATCATACTACTGTGCTACTAAACACTCTGCTACAGAAATATAATTTCCCAGGTGTGGTTGAATTGACAACTCAACTGCTAAGGCTCATATCATTGGCTTCCCTTGTGTCGAATCAATAAATTTGGATGAAATACTACCCTCGAAGACTGTCGCGATCCCCTATACTTGTGGGTTATTAAGAGATCCTCTCTGGTGACCCACAAGTATAGGGGATCAATCGTAGTCCTTTCGACAAGTAAGAGTGTCGAACCCAATGAGGAGCAGAAGGAAATGACAAGTGGTTTTTCAGGAAGGTAATGCCTGCAAGCATTGAAATTGTCGGTAACACGTAGTTTGATAGATAGATAATTTGTAACAAGTAACAATAGTAACAATAGGTGCAACAAGGTATCCCAATCCTTTTTGTAGCAAAGGACAGGCCAAAATAGTCTCGTATAGTAAGCAAAGCGTTCTTGAGGACACACGGGAATTTCATCTAGTAACTTTCATCATGTTGATTTGATTCGCGTTCGCTTTGATAATTTGATATGTGGGTGGACCGGTGCTTGGGTGTTGTTCTTACTTGAACAGGCCTCCCACGTATGGTTAACCCCTCTCGAAAGCATCCGCAACTATGAAAGAAGAATTAAGATAAAATCTAACCATAGCATTAAACACATGGATCCAAATCAGCCCCTTACGAAATAGCACATAAACTCGGGTTCAAGTTTCTGTGACTCTAGCAACCCATCATCTAATAACTACTCCACAATGCATTCCCTTAGGCCCAAAGATGGTGAAGTTGTTGGGGAATGTTGCATGGGAAACAAAAATTTTCTTACGCTCACCAAGATCAATCTAGGAGATGAACATCTACGAGACGAGAGATTGGATCTGCATACACTTGTAGATCGCTAAGCGGAAACATTAAGAAACGTGGTTGATGTAGTCGAACGTCTTCGCGATCCAATCATGATCCTCCCACAAACTCCGATCCAAGTGTCGAACGGACGACACCTCCGCATTCAACACATGTACGGCTTGATGACGCCTTCACCTCCTCGATCCAGCAGGCGATGGTGAAGTAGTTGCTCGAGTCCTCGACAACACGACGGCGTGGTGGTGACGGTGGTGGTGGGATCTCAGCAGGAGCTTCACAAAGCACTATTGAGAGGAAGAGGGGTACGAGGGAGATGAAGGGCAGCGTCGTGGCATGGAGATGTGCTCAAGAGGTATGGCTGCCCTCTCTCTACCTCACTATATATAGGGGGAAGGGAGGAGGAGGGGGGTGCCCCAGATCCCATCTAGGGGGGCGGCGGCCACAGGGGGGAAACCCTAGATGGGTTTTGGGTGCCTCCCCCAAGGAGCCTTGGCCCCTAAGGCGAAAGGGTTGAGCGCCCTAGGGGGGGCCCACCCCTTGTTGTTACGTCAGATGGGGTGAGGGGGCCCATAACCCATTATATAGTGGGCTGGTTTGCCCCCTTCCCTTGGCTCATGAGCCCCCCAACACTTGTCGGGGTCCCCCGGAACCCCTTTCGGTCATGCTGGTCATTACCCTGTACCCCTAGAACAATTCTGGACTCCAATACCCTTCGTCCTATAGATCTATCTTCGCCTCCGGACCATTCTGGAGTTCCTCATGATGTCTGAGAACTCATCCGGGACCCCGAACAACCTTCGATAACCACCATAATAATGACTCAACTATACTTATATAGTCACCAAATGTTAAGTGTGTACACCCCGCGGGTTCGAGAACTATGCAGACATGACCGAGACACCTCTAAGGTCAAATAACCAATAGCGGGACCTGGATGCCCATATTGGTTCCTACATATTCTACGGATATCTTATCGGTCGAACCTCGATGTCAAGGATTCAACTATTCCCGTATGTTGTTCCCTTTGTCTATCGGTATGTTACTTGCCCGAGATTCGATCGTCGGTATCTCCATACCTAGTTCAATCTCGTTACCGCAAGTCTCTTTACTTGTTATGTAATACAAGGTCCCGTGACTAACTCATTGGTCACATTGCGTGCAAGCTTATTGTGATGTTGTACTACCGAGTGGGCCATGAGATACTTCTCCGTCATACGGAGTGACAAATCCTATTCTTGATCCATGCCAACTCAACAGACACCCTCAGAGATACATGTAGAGCACCTTTATAGTCACCCAGTTACGTTGCGACGTTTGGTACACACAAGGTACTCCTCCGGTGTCACTGAGTTGCATGATCTCATGGTCATAGGAACATACACTTGACATGCAGAAAAACAATAGCAAACTTGACACGATCATATGCTATGCTTATGATTTGGGTCTTGTCCATCGCATCATTCTCCTAATGATGTGATCCTGCAAATGATAACTCATGTTCGTGGCTAGGAAACCATAGGCAACTTTGATCAACGAGCTAGTCCGGTAGAGGCTTACTAGGGATATATTGTTGTCTATGTATCCACACATGTATTTGACTTTCCAGTCAATACAATTATAGGATGGATAATAAAAGATTATCATGAACAGAGGAAATATAATAATAACCACTTTATTATTGCCTCTAGGGCATATTTCCAACAGAAGTGTCATGTAGTCGACATTCACATAGCACCACTAAGGGAATCACAACATATATATCATCGAAATATCAAACGAATATCAAATTCACATGATTACTTATGACGAGACTTCTCCCATGTCCTCAAGAACAAAATTAACTACCCACAAAACATATTCATGCTCAAGATCAGAGGGGTATTGAATATCATGATAGATCTGAGCATATAATCTTCCACCAAATAAATGGCTAGCATCAACTACAAGATGTAATCAACAACACTAGTCACCCACAGGTACCAGTCTAAGGTTTTCATACAAAGATTGAACACAAGAGTTGGACTATGGTTTTGAGATGAGATGGTGATGTTGAAGATGTTGATGTAGATTGGCCCTCCCATGATGAGAGGGTTGTTGGCGATGACGATGGCTTCGATTTCCCCCGCCGGGAGGGAAGTATCCCGGCGAAATCGCTCCGCGGGAGAGCAAAAGTGCTCCTTCCCAAGTTCTGCCTCGAGACGGTAGTGCTCTGTCCAGAAAGTCTTCTCCTCATTTTTTCTAGGTCAAAAGACCTTATATACCCAAAGATGCACACCAGAGGTGGGCCAGGCCCCCACTACCCAGCAGGGCGCACTGATATGTCTCCATCGTATCCACTTTTCCAAACTCTTTTACCCTTGTTTTGGACTCTAATTTGCATGATTTGAATGGAACCAACTCGGACTGACATTGTTTTTAGCAGAATTGCCATGGTGTTATTTATGTGCAGAAATAAAAGTTCTTAGATCGACCTAAAAATTTACGGAGAATTTTTGTGGAATATATAAAAATACTGGTGCAAAAATTAACAAGAGGGGGACCGCCTAAAGGGCATTTGGTCCCCCTGGACCTCCTCCGACCCTAACTCCAACTCTATATAACCCTATTCGGGGAGAAAAAAATCAAGGAGAAGGATTCATTGCATTTTACGATACGGAGCTGCTGCTGCCTCCTGTTTTTCATCGGGAGGGTTGATCTGGAGTCCCTTCGGGGCTCCGTAGAGGGGGATTCATCGCCATCATCATCACCAACCTTCCTCCATCACCAATTTCATGATGCTCACTGCTGTGTGTGAGTAATTCCATCATAGGCTTGCTGGCCGGTGATGGGTTGGATCAGATTTATCATGTAATCAAGTTAGTTTTGTTAGGGTTTGATCCCTAGTATCCACTATGTTCTGAGATTGATGTTGCTATGACTTTTCTATGCTTAATGCTTGTCACTAGGGCCCGAGTGCCATGATTTCAGATCTGTACCTATTATGTTTTCATGAATATATTTGTGTTCTTGATCCTATCTTGCAAGTTGTAGACACCTACTACGAGTTATGATCCGCATACCCCAAGGTGACAATAATTGGGATTCTTTCCGGTGATTACCGTAGTTTGAACAGTTCACGTATTCACTAATTGCTAATGCTTTGTTCTAGTTCTCTATTAAAAGGATGCCTTAATATTCCTTAGTTTCCATTAGGACCCCGTTGCCACCGGAGGGTAGGACAAAAGATGTCATGCAAGTTTTCCATAAGCACGTATGACTATATACGAAATACATGCCTACATTATATTGATAAATTGGAGCTAGTTCCGTGTCACCCTAGATTATGACTGCTACATGATGAATATCATCCAACATAATTAAAAATGCCGATCCATTGCGTACGAGCTTTCGTATCTTTCAAATTCTTCATAGTGATCAACAGATATAAATCCCAAGTGACTCAAAGAATAGAGCTATGCTCCCCGGCAACAGCGCGAGAAAAAGGCCTTCATAACCCACAAGTATGGGGGATCGCAACCATTTTCGAGGGTAGAGTATTCATCCCAAGTTATTGATTCGACACAAGAGGAGCCAAATAATATTCATGAGTATTAACAATTGAGTTGTCAATTCAACCACACTTGAAAGACTTAATATGTGCAGCAAAGTACTCCCTCCGCCCGGAAGTACTTGTCATCAAAATGGACAAAAGGGGTGTATCTACAACTAAAATATGTCTAGATACATCTCCTTTTATCCATTTTGATGACAAGTATTTCCAGATGGAGGGAGCATTTAGTAGCAAAGTAGTATGGAAGTAATGGCAGCGGTGGCGAAAGTAACAGCAGTAGCAACGAAAGTAACCTAGCAACGATGAACATGTGAAAAGCTCGTAGGCAATGGATCGGCATTGATAATTATGTTGGATGATATTCATCATATAATAGTCATAACCTAGGGCCATACAAAACTAGCTCTGGTTCAAAGATATAAAGTAGGCATGTATTCCGTAAATAGTTATACGTGCCTATGGAGAAAGAAAAACTTTTACGAACTCTTTTGCTCTTCTTTACCAGGTTTTTAGCAAAGATCATGACTAACCATGTCAACAATCACTCTTAAAAATTATATTAACTCATATTAGTGGCATAATCAACTAGCGAGTAATAATAAGATATCCCAAATACCAACACTTTGTCAAAACAATCATGATACAATATGACAATAGTGGTATCTCGCTAGCTCTTTCTGAGACTGCAAAACATAAATGCAGAGCACCTCCAAAGTTCAAGCAACGACTACACATTGTAATTCATGGTAGAAAAGATCCAGTCATGATACATCCAACATTAACTATACACAATGGATGAGGATGACAATAGTGCTCTCAGATCTCGCGCTTATTTGGGAAGGTGTTGACTCAACATAAAAGTAAATAGATAGTCCCTTCGTAGAGGGAAGCGGGGATTTGCAGTGGTGCCAGAGCTCAGGTTTCTAAAACATAGATAAATGAAATTTTGAGGAATGCACACTTCCTGTTTACGTCACGATCGAAAGCTATCCATATCTTCCATGCTAAACACATTAGTGGCAGTTCCCAAGCGATAAAAGTAAAAGGTTTACTCCCCCTCCATCAACAAACACACTCCACGACTAGCCGAATCCACAGATATCGTCCATACTAACATTATTCCTAGGGGAGTTTTGTTTAATTATTTGCAATTTTTGAATTCGGGACTAGGAATCCCTATTACCACCCCTCTCGTGCAAGGACGAGTGAATAAACACTCATCATGAGAATAACCCGCTTAGCATGGAAGATACCAACTACCCCCTGTCGATCTATGAACAATCCAGGCACACAAAAACAGATGTTTATTTGAAGTTTTTAGAGGTGGCACATGCAAATTTACTTAGAACGGCAGGGTAATGCCGCATATAGGTAGATATGGTGGACTCATCCGGAATAAATTGGGTTTTAGGATTTTGATGCATAAGCAGTAATTCCGCTTAGTACTGGTGAAGGCTAGCAAATAGGTTGAGAAGCGGCCTGCTAGAGAGTGAAAACGTTCATGAACATGCAATATGAATAATGAACATTGGATACTAGCATGAGTAGGCTATGGACACCATGAACATAAATATCATAGAGGCTATGTTGGTTTTCATTCAACTACATGCATAAACATATATCAAGACAAGCCACTTGAAACATTCAGAGGAGGATACCATATCATCATACCACATCACAATCACTTTAACGCAATTTTGACACCCAAGATAAATCATTATCTACTCCTAGCTACTTAAGCATGGCATGAGAAACTATAATCTCTAATTATCATTGCAAACATGTTTGATTGTAATAGGCTGAATCATGGATACTAGGTTAAACATATTTACAAAATAGAACAAGTCGAGTTCATACCCGTTTCTCTCGGTCACAGCCAGTTCATCAAATATCGTCATTATTGCCTTTCACTTGCACGACCGAATGGTATGAAAATAATAATAATAGTGCAAGAGTGCCGTGGACTAAGCTGGAATCTGCAAACATTTTATTCAAGAGGAGAAGACAAGGCAATTTGGGCTCCTTGTTAGATCAATAATAATGCATATGAGAGCCACTCAACATTTTCATCGTGGTCGTCTCCTTGGTATGACTAGATAAAAAGAAAAGAAGTTCAGAGAAACACACTGAAATATTTTTGGAGTTTTTAAGCTTTTCTAGAGTTAAGAAAATTAAAAGGAAGAAAAACAAAAATGAGAAAAACTATTTACACGGGAAAGCTCCCAACAAGCTAAAAGAAGAATCGAGAATTTTTTTGGGGTTTTCTTTTAATACTACTATCAATTAAACTAGAAAGAAAAACCGAAAAGAAGGAAGAAATATTTTTGGGTTTTCTTAAAGTTTTGCAAACACGCAAGAAAGGGAGAAAATAAATCTAGCATGGATAATGCAATGAAAAAGTGTAAACACTGACAAATGGAATGAAATGTGTGAGAATGAATATAAGGTCGGTGGAAACACGTACTCCCCCAAGCTTAGGCTTTTGGCCTAGCTTGGTAATCATCATTCGCGGCCTGCGTAGTAGTTAGAGTGGTAGCTCACGGAGGCTCTTGGTGCAGCCTCCTCAACGTGCCGAGCAACCACAACCTCTGCGTTGTGTGTGCCAACCTCGCTCTCAATAACATAATACCTTCCTTTCCTTTGACAATCATACAGAGCAGGCGCAAGCAAAAATGTGTACATTATGGAAACTTTATTGAACTTATTGAACAGCAGGTTATAAGTATAATGAGTGATCTCGCCCTGAAGGAACTTATGGCGCTTCGTAGCCTCAAAGTCTAAGTACTAAGTAGGTAGGATGGGGTCACTAGGCCAAAGTGATACACCAAGATCCCTTGCTAAATGTGAAGCATAAATCCTACCATAAAAATATCCACTACCAGTGTTGTGTTGCAATCTGCGTGCAAGAATCGCTGCAAGGTTATAACATTTGACACCGGTGAGATCAATGTGTATGAGCCTCAAGTCAGGAGCACATAGTGTACTATAGTCTTGTTTTCCTACGATGCATTTTCCATTAAACAGTGCAAAGTATTGAATTGATGGGAAATGAATACTTTTTATTCTACCTTGTGTCACCCTTCTATTCTCACCATAGCAAAGACTGGGCAGAAATGACTCATACTCAGACCTTGGTGGTTTCGTCCAACGAATCCCAAATGGAATTTTACACACACCACTAAACACGTCTAGTGGCATGGTGATCGAACGTTCATAAAGTTTAAATGAAACTATAGACTCATGAGGATGAAATTTAAACTCTTTAGTAAACGATTCTGTGAGACTGAGATGATAGTTGCACTTATCTTAAATGTAGGGACCGAGCTCGGCATTGTGAACATATTGATCAAATTCTTCTTTAATACCTACCATCATCATGAAATGCCGCACGGTGATGACCCACAAGTATAGGGGATCTATCGTAGTCCTTTCGATAAGTAAGAGTGTCGAACCCAACGAGGAGCAGAAGGAAATGATAAGCGGTTTGCAGCAAGGTATTCTCCGCAAGTACTGGAATAAGTGGTAACAAATAGTTTTGTGATAGGATAATTTGTAACGAGCAACAAGTAACAAAAGTAAATAAAGTGCAGCAAGGTGGCCCAATCCTTTTTGTAGCAAAGGACAAGCCTGGACAAACTCTTATATAGAAAAAAGCGCTCCCGAGGACACATGGGAATATCATCAAGCTAGTTTTCATCACGCTCATATGATTCGCGTTCGGTACTTTGATAATTTGGTATGTGTGTGGACCGGTGCTTGGGTACTGTCCTTACTTGGACAAGCATCCTACTTATTATTAAACTCTATTGCAAGCATCCGCAACTACAACAAAAGTATTAAGGTAAACCTAACCATAGCATGAAACATATGGATCCAAATCAGCCCCTTACGAAGCAACGCATAAACTAGGGTTTATGCTTCTGTCACTCTAGCAACCCATCATCTACTTATTACTTCCCAATGCCTTCCTCTAGGCCCAAATAATGGTGAAGTGTCATGTAGTCGACGTTCACATAACACCACTAGAGGAGAGACAACATACATCTCATCAAAATATCGAACGAATACCAAATTCACATGACTACTAATAGCAAGACTTCTCCCATGTCCCGAGGAAGAAACGTAACTACTCACAAATCATAAACATGTTCATAATCAGAGGGGTATTAAAATGCATATAGGATCTGAACATATGATCTTCCACCAAATAAACCAACTAGCATCAACTACAAGGAGTAATTAACACTACTAGCAACCCACTAGCACCAATCCCGGACTTGGAGACAAGAATTGGATACAATAGATGAACTAGGGTTTTGAGAGGAGATGGTGCTGATGAAGATGTTGATGGGGATTGCTCTCTCCCGATGAGAGGAGCGTTGGTGATGACGATGACAATGATTTCCCCCTCTGGGAGGGAAGTTTCCTCGGCAGAACAGCTCCGCCAGAGCCCTAGATTGGTTCCGCCTCGTGGCGGCAGAGTTTCGTCCGAGAAGATGGCTTCTCATTTTTTCCTCATCGAAAGACCTCATATAGCAGAAGATGGACGTCGGAGGGCCACCTAGGGGCCCACGAGGTAGGGAGGTGCGCCCAGGGGGTAGGGCGCCCCCACCGTCGTGGGCAGGGTGTGGCCCCCCTGGTGAACTTCTTGCTCTCAGTATTTTTTATATATTCGGAAAACGTCTTCCATGAAGTTTCAGGACTTTTGGAGCTGTGCAGAATATGTCTCTAATATTTGCTCCTTTTCCAGCCTAGAATCCTAGCTGCCGGCATTCTCCCTCTTTATGGAAACCTTGTAAAATAAGAGAGAATAGGCATAAGTATTGTGACATAATGTGTAATAACAGCCCATAATGCAATAAATATCGATATAAAAGCATGATGCAAAATGGACGTATCAACTCCCCCAAGCTTAGACCTCGATTGTCATCAACCGAAAGCCGAAATCGAAAAATATGTCCACATGTTTAGAGATAGAGGTGTCGATAAAATAAAATACGGACATGAGGGCATCATGATCATTCTTAGAACAACAACTTATATAATTCTTATCATATGATTTCTTATGCTAGAGTAATAATTCAATCACAATTTCAAGTATGAATCGTAAACTTCATTGAAAACTAACAAACTATAATCTCAGTCATTGGAGAAATTGCAATTTATCATAACATGGGAAAGAGTCAACATATAAGAGCTTTTCAGCAAGTCCACATACTCAACTATCATATAGGCTTTCACAATTGTTGACACTCACGCAATACTTATGGGTATGGAGTTTTAATCGGACACAGAGAAAGATAGGGGCTTATAGTTTTGCCTCCCAACGTTTTACCTCTAGGGCAATGTCAACAATAATAGTTCATGAAAACTCACATCCAATTAACCATATATATCAGGATCTTTCCAACATACTGTGCTTGCCAAAGGATGAAATGTAGAAAAGGAAGGGTGAAGATCACCATGACTCTTATGCAAGGTAGGAGATAAAAGTAAAAGATAGGCCCTTCGCAGAGGGAAGCAGAGGTTGTCATGCGCTTTTATGGTTGGATGCACAAAATCTTAATATATTGCCACTTGTGATATGGACCTTTATTATGCAGTCTGTCGCTTTTATTTCTTCCATATCACACGATCGTATAAATTTTATTTTCTCCCACACTAATAAGTCATTCATATTTAGAGAGAAATTTTTATTGCTTTGCACCGATGACAATTTACTTGGAGGATCTTAGTCAATCCATAGGTAGGTATGGTGGACTCTCATGGCAAAACTGGTTTAAGGGAAAGCACAAGTAGTATCTCTACTTGGTGCGATGAATTTGGCTAGCATGAGAGGGAAAGGCAAGCTCAACCATGTTGGATGATCCGTGACAATATAATTTATCTCAGATGTAAGAAAACATAACCCATTACGTTGTCTTCCTTGTCAACATCAACTCTTTAGCATGTCATATTTTAATGAGTGCTCACAATCATAAAGGATGTCCAAGATAGTATATCTATATGTGAAGACCTCTCTTTCTTTATTACTTCCTATTAATTGCAACGATGACCAAAACTATGCTTGTCAACTCTCAACAACTTTTATTCATCATACTTTTTCTATGTGAGCTCATTACTCTCCATAAGACTCACATGATCTCTTTGTTTCTTTTTATTTCTTTCTCTTTTCTTTTATTCACTTAGGATCATGGAAAAATAATCAAGACCTTGACTCAACACTAATCTTCATTATATAGCTCACGGACACTATTACATAGAAGAATTATAAAGCAAAACTCACAACTAGTTCATACTAAGAACTTTTATTCTACTAGATCAAGATATTACCAAAAGGATCGAACTAAGAAAAACGGTAAAGGTAAAAGTGATGGTGATACGATACTAGGGCACTCCCCCAAGCTTGGCAGTTGCCAAGGGGAGTGCCCATACCAGATACTCAATTCTTCTTTGTTGATGGAGATGGTGGTGATTTTGTTGATGGCGTAGGCTTGTCGTCCTTATTCCAAGGCATAGGCTCACTGAGGGAGTCCTAGATTAGGGGGTATCCGGACAGCCGGATTATATCCTTTGGCCGGACTGTTGGACTATGAACATACAAGATTGAAGACTTTGTCTCAGGTCCGGATGGGACTCTACTTGGCGTGGAAGGCAAGCTAGGCAATACGGATATGTATATCTCCTCCTTTGTAACGGACCTTGTGTAACCCTAGCCCCCTCCGGCGTCTATATAAACCGGAGGGTTTTAGTCCGTAGGACAATAGACAATCATACCACAGGCTAGCTTTTAGGGTTTAGCCTCTCCGATCTCGTGGTAGATCAACTCTTGTAATACTCATATAGTCAAGAATAAATCAAGCAGGACGTAGGGTTTTACCTCCATCAAGAGGGCCCGAACCTGGGTAAAACATCGTGTCCCCTGCCTCCTGTTACCATCCGCCTTAGACACACAGTTCGGGACCCCCTACCCGAGATCTGCCGGTTTTGACACCGACATTGGTGCTTTCATTGAGAGTTCCTCTATGACGTTGCTGTAAGGAAGGATGCCTCATCTCGTTGTTAAAAACAACATTACCGCCGGGCGAGCTCTGGCTGTCGGCTAAACTATCCGGCTAGGCCGTTTCGTCATGACCGCCTGTTCGGCCGCCGCACCGACGATGACTTCTCGGGTCATCAGAAACAGCCTCCATGTCGGCTCGGAATTCGCCGAGCAAATGGATCCAATGCAGCTCTCTTCCCTAAACGAACTCTTGGATCGCATCGCTGCCTTGCGAGTCCCTACGGACTATGACCGGATTGGGCTTAAACCCGATCGAAGGGAGATTAACTCTCCACCGGTCACCCATCATGTTGCGGTGGTGGAGGAACAATGCGGTGATTCTTCCTCTATCTTGAGGACTAACTATGTCCGAATTCCTGAGCTCTCCAAGCCGGATACCCGTTTATGGGAGGACATCACCCAAACCCTGAACCTAGAGTCAGGCAGCAGGCCAGACTCACTGGGCAACATACCAGAACCCGAACTTCCAAGATCGGAAACCCCCCGTGTAACGCCCCATATGTACTTTCCCAATTTGTACTCCAACTCTTGTCGTTTCCGGCACTAAGTTATATTTATTCCTCGGGTTCGTGTCTTTGTCTCCGTGTGTTGTTTTTCGTTTTCGTGCATCTCATATCATGTCATCACGTGCATTGCATTTGCATACATGTTCATCTCATGCATTCGAGCATTTTCCCCGTTGTCCGTTTTGCATTCCGGCGCTTCGTTCTCCTCCGGTGGCCATTTCTAGCTTTCTTTCGTGTGTGGGGATTAAAAATTTCCGGATTGGACCGAGACTTGCCATGCGGCCTTGGTTTACTACCGGTAGACCGCCTGTCAAGTTTCGGGTCATTTGGACTTCGTTTGATACTCCAACGGTTAACCGAGGGACCGAGAAGGCCTCGTGTGTGTTGCAGCCCAACACCCCTCCAATTTGGCCCAAAACCCACCAAACTCTGCTCCATCGTCTCAGTCGTTCGATCACGATCGTGTGGGTGAAAACCGCACCTCATTTGGACACTCCTAGCTCCCTCTATGCCTATATAAAGGCCCCCATTTTTCGGATCTCCTCCTCCCCCGAAAAAACCCTAAAAGATCTCCGCGCCACGCCGGACACGTCCGTGCCGGCCGGACAAATCCCGCCGCCGCCCGCAACCAACCGGGGGCCGCCACGTGGCGCGCCGCCACCCGCAGCCACGCCGGCCCGCGCGGCCCGCTGCGAGCCCCCGTGGCCCAGAGGCGCGCCGCCTCCCGCCGCCCTCTTCCCCGAGGCCGGCCACATCGCCCTTCGCCCCTCCGCCGCCTCCGCCGCGGGAGCTCGCCGCCGGAGCCGGTCGTCGTCGTCGCCGGTCACCCCGGCCGCCACCGGAGCCGAGCTCCTCGGCGCTCCACCGCGCCGCCCTCGCCGGCGGCCACCACCGCGCCCTCGCCGGCCTCGCCTCCCCTCGTCGCCGGCCGGGCTCGCCGGAGCCGGAGCCGGCCGCGACATCGCCGGATCGACCCCCTGCTACAGTAACCGCGAGGATGCTACAGTGCCAGATCTAGATCCGGTTGACTCCTCTCCCCCCGAAACCCTAATTCCGTCAATTTTTATGCAAACTTTGACCGCTCATATCTTTGCATCCGTGGCTCCGTTTTGGGCATATGATATATCAAAATCTTCGTCTCGACGAGTACATCATTTCATTCCATTGCATCATTTGCATTTGAGGTCATCTTGATACCCTAAATGCTGTTGGAAGGAGGCATCATGAGTTAAATTGCAGATCCGTTAGCCCTACATTGACTTTTGTCATTTTTGCCATGATTATTGTGTGCATGATATGCCTGTGCCCCTTTGGGATGGATTGTTAAGCATGTTGTCTTCTTTCCAGAGGTGCCTCCCATACATTTTTAGGATGTGTGTGTTGTCTTGTGCAAGCTTGCAAAGTAGGGTACCTAAGTCTGGGATGTTTTAGTTCACGATGCTATATGTCCAGCTTGTTTCCTAGTGATCCGTGCCTCTTTTGAGGATGATCAGTAAGAGTGATTTGTTATGCTTGTTGTGCTTAATCCATCCATGTCCTTACTTGTTATGTTGGAGCACCCTAGGTTGACTCAATCGAGCTCAACTTTTGCATTGTTGTTAATTTGGGCAGATCGTGAACTCTTTTGCAATTTTGCCGGAGCTATTGCTAGTGATCCGTGCATGCTATGCCATTGTTCTTGCCATGTCTAGCTAGCATTTTGTGTCTTCTTTATGGATATATGCTTGCCTTGCCATGACTTGCACCATAGTGAGTGCATCGAGCTCGTTTACATGCCTCCGTGAGTTATGATTTCAGCATGTCCCAGTTTTCACTAGTCTGAAAACTGATTGTGTTTCATCGATGTTCGTGTGCTCGGTAGAGTATTTTGTGAACCCTTTTGTCCCCAGGTCATTTTGGGTGTTTTGTTAATCTTGTTGAGTAGCTCCATGCCATGCTCTTGCTTGCCATGTTCAGGTTATGCTTCATGTAGTTTTGCTGCTCCGAAGAGAGCATCGTGGTCTGAAATTTCAGACTAGCGTTAATTTCGCTAAGTCTGAAATCTGTTTTGCTTATTCAGTTTTGCCATGCTTGTTTGAAGCCCTTAATGGATGAATTTGCCTATGCCTCAGTCCTGGTGATTTGTTAAGCTTCTTGAGTACATCACTGCCATGCAATTTTTTTTTATTTTTGTTGGCTGTAGCATGTTCATTTCATTGCATTTAGGAGCCTACTTGCTGTAAATCGCAGATCGGCTCGTTTCGTAAAACGCTTGCCATTTCCAAACCGTAGCTCCGATTGCCATGATCTTTATATCGTTTTCAGGGGATTTCTTCCCCTCTATCCAGTGGCACACTTGGTTTTCCAAGTTGAGGCCAGGTTCATGCATTTCCTGTCACGTCTTGCATTTTGCATCCCGCATCGCATCCCGCATAGCATATCATCTTTGCATATTATTGGTTGCCCTTGCACGTGGTTGATTGTATCCTTGTTTCTTGTTTGTGTTTTTGGGTAGAGCCGGGAGACGAGTTCGCTAACGAGGAGCCCATTGAGTTTGCTTTTGAGGATCCAGTCAACTCTGACAACTGTGCAAGCAAGATGATCATACCCTCGAAATCACTACTATCTTTGCTATGCTAGTTTGCTCGCTCTTTTGCTTTGCCAATGCTACGATGCCTACCACTTGCTTGTCAGCCTCCCAATTGCCATGATTGATCCTCTAACCCACCTTTGTCCTAGCAAACCATTGATTGGCTATGATACCGCTTTGCTCAGCCCCTTCTTATAGCGTTGCTAGCTGCAGGTGAAGATTGGAGCCGTTCCTTGTTGGAACATTTATTTACTTGTTGGGATATCATTATATTGCTATGTTATCTTTATTCATCTATATACTTGGTAAAGGGTGGAAGGCTCGGCCTCTCTCCTAGTGTTTTGTTCCACTCTTGCCGCCCTAGTTTCCGTCATATCGGTGTTATGTTCCCGGATTGTTGCGTCCCTCACGCGGTTGGGCTATAATGGGAACCCCTTGATAGTTCGCCTTGATTAAAGCTTTTCCAGCAATGCCCAACATTGGTTTTACCATTTGCCACCTACCCCTTTTTCCCTTGGGTTTCCGGAGCCCGAGGGTCATCTTTATTTTAGCCCCCCACGGGCCAGTGCTCCTTTAAGTGTTGGTCCGGAACGTCAGCCGCCGGTGGCCACCAGGGGCAACTCTGGGCTGGCCTACCGGAAGTTTAGACAATCTGAGTGTGCCCTGAGAAAGAGATATGTGTAGCTCCTATCGGGATTTGTCGGCACATTCGGGCGGTGTTGCTGGACTAGTTTTGACCTGTCGAATCATCTTGTTGTACCGGGATACCGAGTCTGATCGGTGTGTCCTGGGTGGAGGTCTATTCCTTCGTTGACCGTGAGAGCTTGTTATGGGCTAAGTTGGGACCCCCCTGCAGGGATTGATCTTTCGAAAGCCGTGCCCGCGGTTATGGGCAGATGGGAATTTGTTAATGTCCGGTTGTAGATAACTTGAACCTTAATTAATTAAAATGGATCAACTGAGTGTGTTGCCGTGATGGCCTCTTCTCGGCGGAGTCCGGGAAGTGGACACGGCGTTGGAGTTATGTTTGCGTAGGCTGCTCTCTAGTTTTCCGCTCGTGCTTTGCCACCTCTTCTCGCTCTATTTTGCGAATAAGTTAGCCACCATATATGCTAGTCGCTTGCAGCAGCTCCACTTATACATTACCCCTTTCCTACCTATTAAGCTTAAATAGTCTTGATCGCGAGGGTGCGAGATTGCTGAGTCCTTGTGGCTCACAGATTACTATTACACCAGATGCAGGGACAGATGATACCTCTCCGGATGGCGCGCTCGAGCAGAAGTGGGAGTACGACAAGGACTCTCAGCGATACTATGTGTCTTTTCCTGATGATCAGTAGGGATTCCTATTCAGGGTTAGATTCAGGGCCTAGTCGCTTGTTGGGGGTCTTTTCTATTTTGGCGCCGTAGTCGGGCCATGAGTGATTGTATGATGGATGTTATTTATGTACTTTGCTGTGACGTGGCGAGTGTAAGCCAACTATGCTATTTTCTCCCTCATATTATATATGTACATGGGTTGTGTAATGATTCCCGACTTGCGACATTGCTTTCAATGCGGCTATGCCTCTAAGTCGTGCCTCGACACGTGGGAGATATAGCCGCATCGAGGGCGTTACACCCCGGCCCCTGGGTCTCAGATCGGGTAGGGGTCCGGACACAAATCCACCCACCCACCCAGACATAAACGATCTTTCCCACAACAGGCAAGAGCCCGATGAAACAGTACATCATTATTGGGCCAGATTCCTCGTGATGAACAAGGTTAAGGACTGCCTCGAGGAAGACATAGTCTCACTTTTCTGCAATAACTGCATGGACAAGGGAATCCTTAACGCCATAAGTCGCCGTGACATATCACGCTTCGCCGACTTGGCGTCCATAGTACGAAAGCACTGTGCGATGGAAAGTGCCTGGAAAACCGAAATGAAATTTTGGGATAATCCGGCTCCGAATATGCACCCAGTCCGAGGTAAAAGGGTGCACTATCATAAGACACCCGAGTTCATTACAAAGAAACAAAAACCCTCTACAGGGCATGGAACCGTATTGGAGGGATGGCTTAACGGACCCTGCAAAATTCATAGCACCGCGGATTCAATACCAACCCACATCCTTAGAGCATGTTGGATACTCCGGCAGGTGGCCAAAAGTGGTGAGGATCTTCTTATCCCAAATACCACAGAGCACCATCCCATGGATAACAATACGGTTTTAACAGTCTTTCAGACCTTCGCGTCAAATAATAGGCGCAAGCGAACACTCCACAGCATTGTCGAAATCTGCCACATAGCAGCAATAAATCCATGGAGTGACATGGCTATTACCTTCAATGCCAGTGACGAACCTAAATTCCGAACAGCCAGAGCACCAGCCGCACTGGTCGTCAGTCCAATCGTGGACGGCTTTCGACTCACCAAAGTACTCATGGACGGCGGCAGCGTATTAAACCTCATCTATGAGGAAACTCTTCAGAAAATGGAAATAGACTGGAACCACATTGAGCAAAGTAGCACAACCCTCAGAGGAATCATACCCAGTCGGGAAGCACGATGCGCTGGGAAAATCACACTAATGTGGTATTCGGTACGCCAGAGAACTATAGGTCTGAAGAAATTAGATTTCAAGTGGCCCCGTTCAGCAGTGGAACCACGCCCTTTTAGGATGTGAGGCGTTCACGATCTTCCAAGTTGTACCCCATTATGGGTACATGAAGCTCAAAATGCCCGGGCCCAACGGAATCATCACTCTCGCCGGTGATCTGGACACAGCACTCCGCGCCGAAAACAAAACAGCTGCACTGGCCCTCGAGGCATTATCCGAAGCCCTCTCAGCCGAGGGATTAACCATGCTACGCTCCACGGTGGACAGGGACGACGTGATACTCGACAAGAGATCCAAGTCCACCTCTTTTAAACCAGCGGAGGAAATAGTCAAATTCCAAGTCCACCCAACGGACCCTACAAAAACAGCCTCCATCGGGGCATAGTTAAACCCCGCAGTGGACGCTGCACTACGAGAGTTCCTGCGCGACAACTGGGACATATTCGCCCGGCATCCCTTAGACATGCCAGGAATCCCACGCAGGCTGGCCGAGCATAGCCTCAATATCCTAAAGGGATTCAAGCCGGTCAAGCAGGCTCTTCGGCGTTTCTCCGAACCTAAGAGACAGGCCATGGGAGAGGAACTTGCCAAGTTATTGGAGGCCCGATTCATCAGAGAAATAAAACACCCGGACTGGCTAGCAAACCTGGTGATGGTACCAAAGAAGGATAAATCCTGGCGCCTTTGTGTCGATTTCAAGGACCTCAATAAAGCTTGCCCAAAGGATCCCTTCCCCCTCCCCCACATTGATCAAATTATTGATGCTACCGCAGGACACGAGTCATTGTGTTTCCTCGACGCATACTCCAGTTACCACCAAATCAAAATTGCGGAGTCCGACCAAGCCGCAACGGCATTCATCACACCATACGGTCCCTTCTGTTTCAACACAATGCCTTTTGGGCTCAAAAAGGCCGGCGCAACATATCAGCGCATGATTCAGACATGTCTGGAGAAACAAATCGGCAAAACAGTAGAGGCATACGTAGATGATGTAGTCGTTAAAACTAAACACATCGACTCTCTGATAGACAACTTTAGGCTCACATTCGACAACCTCCGAACATACGACATCAAGCTCAATCCGGAAAAATGCGTTTTCAGCGTACCAGCCGGAAAACTCCTGGGTTTCATTGTCTCCAGCAGAGGTATTGAAGCTAATCCGGCCAAAATCCGAGCTTTGTCATAGTTGGCTACCCCAACGGACCTCAAACAAATCCAGAAGTTAACTGGATGTGTGGCGGCTCTAGGCCGCTTTATCTCCCGCTTAGGAGAAAAGACATTACCCCTTTATCGCCTCCTTCGGCGCACCAAACACTTCGAGTGGATAGACGCTGCTACAGCCGGATTGGAAGAAATAAAAGCCATACTGGCAATCAACCCAATCCTGGCCGCGCCAAACATCAGCGAACCAATGCTATTATACATCGTGGCAACTCATCAAGTAGTAAGCGCAGTGCTTGTCTACGAACGAGAAGCGGACGGACATAAATTCCCTCTTCAAAAGCCGGTATATTATGTATCCACTGTCCTCACTCCATGCAAATCACGGTACCCACATTATCAAAAGATAGCCTATGCGGTATTCATGGCATCCCGGAAACCGCGACACTACTTTCAAGAGTGTTCAATTACAGTAGCCTCGGAGGTGCCACTCAATGATATTATAAACAACCGCGACACCATGGGCCGGATTGCCAAATGGGCCATTGAGCTCCTCCCGTTCGACATAACATACAAACCCCGGCAAGCCATTAAATCGCAAGTATTGGCCGACTTTGTCGCCGAATGGACGGAAGCCAAACTCCCTAAAGAGTACGACGCATACTCCAATTGGATTATGCACTTCGACGGCTCCAAAATGCTGGCTGGGCTGGGGGCTGGCGTCGTCCTGACGTCCCCAACTGGAGATACAGTTCGATACGTACTGCAGATACTGTACACAGACTCCAACAATGCAGGCGAATACGAAGCCTTGTTACATGGTCTTCGGATGGCAGTTTCCATGGGCATTCAGCGCCTGGAGGTGCATGGGGATTCAAACCTTGCAATATCCCAAATAAATGGAGACTTTGATGCCAAGGATCCGAAGATGGCGACCTACCGTAACGCCGTCCTAAAGATGTCAGCTCGGTTCGAGGGGCTCGAATTTCACCATGTGGCTCGGGAAAACAATCAGGCGGCGGATATCCTCGCCCGCATTGGCGCAAAACGCGATGTGGTCCCCCAACATATTTTTAGAGAGGTTGTTTAAGCCATCCGTGGTATGGGAGGGGGACACCGGCAATATTAGTCCGGACCCGGCCACAACACTCGATACCGAACACTCTGACATAATCGGAGGCTCTGCCATCGAAATAACACCTTCAGCCCACGTAATAATGGCCATCATAGCCCCGTGGATAGAACCATTCCTGGCGTACCTAACTAGGAAGGAACTTCCAGACGACCAAAATGAGGCACGCTGCATAGTGCGGCGATCTAAGGCCTACAGGGTCCATGAGGGAGAATTGTATAAAAAAAGCACTACCGGAGTCCTTCAAAGGTGCATCTCCGAGGAGGAAGGGCGGAACCTTTTGGCAGAAATTCACGCCGGACTCGGCGGCCACCATGCCGCAGCCCGGGCTCTTGTAAGCAAGGCCTTCCGTACAGGATTCTATTGGCCGACGGCCCGGGCAGATGCACAGGACTTGGTCCAACGCTGCGCTGGTTGCCAGCTTTTTGCAAATCAAAGCCACATGCCACCCACCGCCCTCCAAACAATCCCCATTACGTGGCCCTTCACGGTCTGGGGGCTTGACATGGTTGGACCCCTTAAAGGGGGAACCCACAAGAAAAAATACTTACTGGTCATGGTGGATAAATTCACCAAATGGATAGAAGCCAAACCTGTTAAAACAGCCGAATCCGGACCGGTGATAGACTTCATATCCGGGGTCGTACAAAATTCTATGGCGTCCCCCACAGCATCATCACTGACAACGACACGAACTTCATGGCCGATGAGGTAAAACTCTGGTGCAGCAAAATGGGCATCAAGCTCGATTATGCTTCAGTCTATCACCCACAGACCAACGGCCAAGTTGAGCGAGCAAACGGTCTTATAATGAGCGGCATTAAACCCAGATTAGTGCAGTCCTTAATGGAGTCTAACACACACTGGGTAGAGGAGCTCGACTCCGTACTCTGGGGATGCGGACCACGCCGAATCGTAGTACCTGATATACACACTTCTTTATGGTGTACGACGCAGAGGCAGTCTTGCCCTGTGACATAATTCATGAGTCACCTCGAGTGCGCATGTACGAAGAAAGAGAAGCCGAGCTCGATTGGCAGGACAGTCTGGACATCCTGGAGGAGGAGCGCGATGTGGCAAAAGCCCGTTCCGCATTTTATCAGCAACAGGCTCGCAGATACCAAAGCAGAGAAGTACGGGCCAAAACTTATAACGTTGGCGAACTAGTTCTACGCCTGCCGGATAAGAAAAAGAACAAGCTCGAGTCCAGATGGGAAGGTCCCTTTATTATTGACCAAGTTCTGACCGGCGGAGCATACCGTATGCGGGATGCATCGACTAATCCACTCGAGCCGAACCCATGGAACGCGGCCAGGCTCCGAAGATCCTATGCCTAGCGCCGGACTCTATGTTCGTCTCCTTCCTTTGTCCATTTTTTGCATATACGTTATCTGTTTTGTTATTCTTTCTTTCTTTTATTCTTTCTCTAGGCCCTCAAGGGCCAACTTGTGCCTCGCCTGCACATTATAGATGCGCTAGCCGCGCTCATCATACCTGGGGGCTTCTTTCACAAAAGCTTAATTATTTATCTGGGCCTCACTCCCCGCACATGTGTTATACTTCCGCATGTATCTTTTTTGCCATTATATGCATCGATATGCCTTTAGTTTTGGCCAAGCTGAGTTGCCTGGCTCTTGTATTTATGCCCTACATTCCAGTTAATTCGGCTAGGGCATAAGGGGAGCACCTCTGCGATTGTTACTACCGGGTCAGCCGGATGTGTACCTTAGACTGGGTGAAGCCGAAAGCTAGCGTTCTTAAGGGAATATTCAGTCGGTGAACAAAAGAAGATTTTTATTTATTTTCCATATGTGCCCCCAGATGTTTTTTCCTGCGTTTCCCATCGCAGTCCGAAAATGCACTTTAGGGCATGCGTACCCAGGGAAAGGAACCCTTAACGGAACTATTCTCCCTGGAAGATGTTTCTTACTACCCATGTAGTATAACATAACTAGTTGTGCACTTGTCTGTTCAAGCACTAATGACCCCTACGCGTGGTCTCCACGCATACTCGGGTTCTTATATAACTGAGCGGGTATTCGGATACACTCCGGACTATCGGGTCCCGAGGTTGAAGCGAAAAGGTCCGCCATGAAAAATGATCTACAATCTGGCTAGAAGGCATTATACATGTCACTTTAATTACATAGTCATGCAGACTGACTAAATTCCTCTTCTATACCATCCAACAGGCGGTCTAGACTACAATCCTGTTGGGAATACTTTGCGGCTAATTCTAATTTCCCATAAACTAAGCTAACGGGAATCTCTTCTCCGTTGGGCCCCACAGGTCCGACCTCGGCCATGTGATTTGGGTCAGCCTTGGTATACCGCGTCTTCAGCATGGCCCAGGCTTCCCTGGCACCTTGACGGCAGGCTGATATCTTCCATAATCGAAAGCGCCGCTGTCCTCCCTTGAGCTTCTCCGTAAGCTCTGCAACGCCTTCTAGCAAGGAGACGGATCGCCATAAGGCCTGGGCAATACCTTGCATCACCTGCCGAACTTGTTCGTGCAGTTGTGAGAGCTCGGATAGAAGATCACCTGCAGACCCGGGCATTTCCTCCGCGGGACGACCCATCAGCATACCTACAGACATAACGCTGTTAGTCGGCTTCTTCGCCGAACTCCTTCAAAAGGATTCGTTCAAGCACTTACTAAAAATGCCGTGTCGAAGCCGCTTATTCTCCTTCTCGGAGTCTGCAAGCTGGGCTCGAACATCTTTTAGTTCCACGCTCAGCTTGGTATTGGCGTCTTGGAGATTGTTTTTCTCCCGCCTGACCTCAGTCAGCATGCGTTCGCCAGCCGGTAGCTGTCGCACGATGTGCTAGTCCTCTGGATTTCCTCCAGATTCATCTGCAACATCTATTGTTAGATTTGCAGCCACGCCGCACACTATATGGTAACCATCATTCTTTAAATGTTACCAGCGGGGGACTTCTTCGGTTCCTTCAATGTGGCAACAGCGGCCCGCAGTTGGGCCTTGCATTCCTCCAGCTCCTGTGACAGCCGAGTATTCTTCTCTATAAGAACCTGCACAATAAAGATGATCCTTAAATCAGTTCTGCTAACTGTTTCAAGTCTCAGGGGCTACTGATACATATAATCGTCAGATTTACTTACCCGTACATCCTTTACATACTGATCCGTGGCTCTGGCTAGACCATCTTGAGCAGCACGGAGGTACACCTCTCCAGAATTGAAGGCATCAAATGCCTCTGGTGAGAAACAAGCGTCGTGGAGTACGGCCCGGTGTTGCCTATGATTCATGGCCCTTTCCACTTCTGAATTTGTGGCAGATAATCTGTCCGCATCCTCTGTAGGAGGATTATACTGCGCCCGCCCCATATCGGCTTCCGCCTCTATGTCCGTTCCTGGCGCCCAACTGGTGGAAGCGTGATTAGCAACATCGCCGGGCATATTCCGGTGAACGTTTTTTCTGTTAAAGAAACACGAGCGTCATTACATTTCAAGAAAGACGACAACCACGGAGCGGGGTTTCTGTTATACCTTTGCCCCGGCGTCCCCGTCCTGACCGCCTTCCTTTTTGGCCTGCCCGGCCTCGGTGCCTCTTGTTGGTGAGTTGCTACCGGTTCAGTACGGCGTCCCGAATGCCTTCCCTATAAAAACGCCTTATGTATATGGTAGGTGAAGTGTCTAAAAGGGGATCCTAGTTTTTGGAGTTGGGATTTTTGGTTTTTCTTACGTGCGATGCTGGAAGCAGTCCGGGATAGTCGGTCGTAATGGCCACCATGGCATCATCGTAGCTTAGCTGATAGAACTGCCGGTCTATCGGCTCCACGAATATGACGGGATCTTCTTCGAGTCCGGAGTCGAGGGCCCGGTCAGGGTCCACCAGTTGTGGAGAGGGGCTGCTGACCTCCTTTATGGCTTTTCGCAGTTCCTGCCGCAAAATGGCAAGGTGAATACTTACGACAAAGAATGCGGGAAGAATGGGAGTAAGGGGATATAACTTACCCAATTTGGAGGATTGTACATGGAGAATCCATCCCGTGGCTTAATGCGGACAGAATTCTGACAGAATTTTTGCTAAAGCGGCAGCATTGTCCGGACCTTTGCGCCCGCAGCGGGTGGCATCATCCACCCCGTTAAAGCACCACAAGGGGTGCCCATGATATTGAAGTGGTTGCACTCACCGCATTATGCAAATCTACATGACTTCGACTACTGTCAATCCTGATTGAGCCAGTGCTTTAATCCGGTTCATCAGGTAAAGGACTTCTCCATTCTCTTCCTCCTGGGGGCTCTGTGGGCGCCAACTTCGGCGTTTCTTCAGAGGAGCATTGCTGAATTCAGGAAGACCCCGCCGAACAGGGTCCGGAAGGGGAACGTCCTCCATATAAAACCATTCCGAAGGCCAGTCTTCGAACGACTTCTTCGGGGTACCGGACAGGTATCCGATTACGGCGATGCGCCATATTTCGGCTCCGCCCACTTGATAAAGTGACCCCCTCTGTGTGCGAGGGATGAGGCAAAACAGCCTTTTCCACAGCTCGAAATGAGCCTCGCAGCCCAGCAACAACTCGCAGAGAGCGACATAGCCGGCGATGTGTAGAATGGAGGCAGGGGTGAAATTGTGTAATTGGAGGCCGTAGAACTCCAGGAGCCCGCGGAGGAATGGATGGATTGGAAATTCGAGTCCCCTTAATAAATAAGGAATAAGGCAGACCCGCTCCCCCGTAGAGGGACTGGGAAAGCTCTCCGCTTGCTCGCCGCCATTGTAGGTGGCAAGCCCGGCTTGAACATGCACCATGTATGCTGGAGGGAGAAATCCCTTAGTCTGCAGTTCGATTAATCGACTGTGTGGGACTGAACACCTCTCCCAATCACCAGGCTTAGGGCTACGGGGGCGGGAGGACGAGCTGCAGAGGTCGACCATGCTGGAATGGATCTTTCCAAAGCGTGCTCTGATGGATTCTCGCTGGGGGAGGATGGTATGGATCGGATCTGAGAATCCTCATCCTTTTGATAGACAATTTATTTATCTGGCTAGGGGGCGAATGTAAAAACGCCCTGGCGCCTCGTATTACTTCGACGTGTGGGAGATAGACCTTATTGGGCGCAGAAGCCAAGGGGTCCAAACATTTATGGGACCAGACACTGATTTACAAACGTTCAAAATATGGAGAAGAACCCGCCTTGCAATGCCGAAGACAACACTGCGCACCGGACTCATCGTCATTGAATCCTGGTTCGGGGGCTACTGAGGGAAACCTAGATTAGTGGGTATTCGACAGCAGGATTATATCCTTTGGCCAGACTGTTGGACTATGAAGATACAAGATTGAAGACTTCGTCTCGGGTTCGGATGGGACTCTACTTGGTGTGGAAGGCAAGATAGGCAATACGGATATGTATATCTCCTCCTTTGTAACCGACCTTGTGTAACCCTAGCCCCCTCCGGTGTCTATATAAACTGGAGGGTTTTAGTCCGTAGGACAACAGACAATCATACCATAGGCTAGCTTCTAGGGTTTAGCCTCTCCGATCTGGTGGTAGATCAACTCTTGTAATACTCATATCATCAAGAATAAATCAAGCAGGATGTAGGGTTTTACCTCCATCAAGAGGGCCCGAACCTGGGTAAAACATCGTGTCCCTGCCTCCTGTTACCATCCGCCTTAGACGCAAAGTGCGGGACCCCCTACCCGAGATCCGCCGGTTTTGACACCGACACTCACCATCATAGAAGGATGATCGAGTCTCCTGAAACCTCAAATCTGCAGCTAAACTCATCCTCTTGAATCTATATTCATACTCACAGTTTTGATTTTGCAGGTCATAGATCTGGGCTTGGAGGTGCTCGTTTTTCTCATGAAGCTTGAAGATGGCCCCCCAATGTCCTTGACGTCTAGCTTATGGTTGTTAGTGAACTCCATGATCATAATGTGATTGGAATCGAGTCCACGCTCCACCATTTCCTGACACTTGAAATTTCTTGATCCAATGCCTCGAGCCTTGCCTCCGTGCTTCCGTTCTTCCTTGGTCCCTCAGCATCGCGGATCTGCAACAACCCCTCACGCATCTCAATGGTTTGAGGGTGTTGCAACACTTCTGCGAGGTAGGGGTTGATGACCTTCTCAAAGAACTGGTCCTTGGGGGCGCTTGGATACGACATGACGACCTGGGTCTGTCAGAAAAACAGCTCGAAACAAAAACAGGGGATTTTTGCATGATACGGGAGTCAAAACCTACTAGAGATTATATAATGAATTTTTACCGACCAAAATACGTGTCGTGTAAGAAAACGGAGTCCGGAAAGCACACGAGGTGCCCACGAGGTAGGGGGCGCGCCCAGGGGGTAGGGCGTGCCCTCCACCCTCGTGGAGCCCTTGTGTCCTTCCCGGACTGCTTCTTATTTTTCTATTTTTCTAAATATTCCAAAACGGAGAGATATTGCCTTAAAAACTATTTTGGAGTCGGTTTACTTACCGTACCACATACCTATTCCTTTTTGGAGGCTGAAACGTTCCAGAAAGTGTCCCTTATGTATTCCTCCGGGGTTACGGTTTCAATAACATTGGTTTCAACATTTATGGGATTACCTGAGATATAATGTTTGATTCTTTGACCGTTCACCACCTTCAGATTTGTGCCTTCGAAGTTGTTGATTTTTATGGCACCAGAACGATAGATCTCCTCGATAACGTAGGGGCCTTCCCATTTAGAGAGAAGTTTTCCTGCAAAAAATCTTAAACGAGAGTTATATAGCAATACATAGTCACCTACATTAAACTCACGCTTTTGTATCCTTTTATCATGCCATCTTTTAACTTTTTCTTTAAACAACTTGGTATTTTCATAGGCTTGGGTTCTCCATTCATCGAGTGAGCTAATATCAAATAACCTCTTCTCACCAGCAAGTTTAAAATCATAATTGAGCGCTTTAATAGCCCAATATGCCTTGTGTTCTATTTCGAGAGGTAAGTGACATGCTTTTCCATAAACCATTTTATACGGAGACATAACCATAGGATTCTTATATGCAGTTCTATAGGCCCATAATGCATCATCAAGTTTCTTGGACTAATTCTATCTAGATCTATTAATAGTCTTGTGCAAAATTAATTTGAGCTCTCTATTACTCAATTCTACTTGACCACTAGACTGAGGATGATAAGGAGATGCAATTCTATGATTAACATCATATTTAGCAAGCATTTTACGGAAAGCACCAGGAATAAAATGTGAACCACCATCAGTCATTAAATATCTAGGGACTCCAAATCTTGGAAAAATAACTTCTTTAAGCATTTTAATAGAAGTGTTATGATCAGCACTACTAGTTGGAATAGCTTCTACCCACTGACTAACGTAATCAACATCAACTAAAATATGTGTATATCCATTAGAGGAAGGAAAGGGTCCCATATAGTCAAAGCCCCAAACATCAAATGGTTCAATAACAAGTGAATAATTCATAGGCATTTCTTGACGTCTACTAATATTACCAATTCTTTGACATTCATCGCAAGATAAGACAAACTTATGGGCATCCTTGAAGAGAGTAGGCCAATAAAAACCAGATTGCAATACCTTATGTGCAGTTCTATCTCCAGCATGGTGTCATCCATAAGCTTCGGAGTGACACTTGCGTAGGATCTGTTCCTGTTCAAGCTTAGGTACACATTGTCTAATAACACCATCTACTCCTTCTTTATAAAGATGTGGGTCATCCCAAAAGTAATGCCTCAAATCATAGAAGAACTTTTTCTTTTGGTGGTATGTGAAACTAGGTGGTATAAACTTCGCAACAATGTAATTAGCATAATCAGCATACCATGGAGCAGTATGAGAAGCATTTATGACATTTAATTGCTCATCAGGAAAGCTATCATCAATAGGAAGTGGGTCATCAAGCACATTTTCTAACCTAGACAAGTTGTCTGCAACGGGGTTCTCAGCTCCCTTTCTATCAACAATATGTAAGTCAAATTCTTGTAGTAAGAGAACCCATCTAATAAGTCTAGGTTTAGCATCCTTCTTTTCCATAAGATATTTAATAGCAGCATGATCAGTGTGAATAGTTACTTTAGAATCAACAATATAAGGTCTGAACTTATCACAAGCAAATACAACTGCTAAGAATTCTTTTTTAGTAGTAGCATAATTTCTTTGAGCATTGTTTAGGGTTTTACTAGCATAGTGAATAACATTTAATTTCTTATCAACTCTTTGCCCTAGAACAGCACCTACAACATAATCACTAGCATCACACATAATTTCAAAGGGTAAATTCCAAGCAGGTGGCTGAACAATAGGTGCAGAGATTAATGCTTTCTTAAGAATTTCAAATGCATCTACACAATCTTCATCAAAGACAAATGGTATATCTTTTTGTAATAAATTAGTCAGAGGCCGAGAAATTTTTGAGAAGTCCTTAATGAACCTCCTATAAAATCTGGCGTGACCAAGGAAACTTCTTATACCTTTGATGTCCTTGGGTCATGGCATCTTTTCAATAGCATCAACCTTGGCTTTATCAACCTCAATACCTCTTTCAGAAACTTTGTGCCCCCAGAAAATACCTTCATTAACCATAAAGTGGCACTTTTCCCAATTCAAGACAAGATTAGTTCCTTCATATCTCTGCAAAACTCGATCAAGGTTTCTCAAGCCATCATCAAAAGAAGATCCATAGACAGAGAAATCGTCCACGAAAACCTCACAAATCTTTTCACAAAAGTCAGAGAATATAGCCATCATGCATCTTTGGAAGGTAGCAGGTGCATTACATAGACCAAAAGCCATACGTCTATAAGCAAAAGTACCAAAAGGGCAAGTAAAAGTAGTCTTTGATTGATCCTTGGCTGACACAGGTATTTGTGAGAAACCAGAATAACCATCTAGAAAGCAAAAATGTGTATGTTTGGATAATCTTTCTAGCATTTGATCGATAAAAGGTAATGGCTAATGATCCCTTTTAGTATCCTTATTTAATTTGCGGAAATCAATTACCATCCTATAACCAGTAATAATTCTTTGAGGAATCAATTCATCTTTATCATTAGGAACGACAGTAATACCTCCCTTATTAGGGACACAATGGACAGACTTACCCACTGACTATCAGCAACGGGATAAATTATACCTACCTCAAGCAGCTTTAGTATTTCTTTTCTTACCACTTCTTTCATTTTAGGATTCAGCCGTCGTTGATGATCACGAACTGGTTTAGCATCTTTTTCCAAATTAATTTTATGTTGACATAGAGTGGGACTAATGCCCTTAAGATCATCAAGAGTATACCCAATAGCAGCACGGTGCTTCTTCAGAGTTTTCAATAATCTCTCTTCCTCATGCTCTGAAAAGTTAGCACTAATAATAATAGTATATATCTTTTTCTCATCAAGATAAGCATATTTAGGAGTATCAGGTAACGGTTTAAGCTCAAACACGAGATCACCCTTGGGTGGAGGAGGATCCCCTAGGATTTCAACAGGCAAATTGTTTTTCAGAATAGGTTCCTGTTTAAAAATACTTCATTTATTTCCCTTCTTTCATTCATAAACATATCATTTTCATGGTCTAGCAAATATTGTTCTAAAGAATCACTAGGAGGTACGGCAATAGAAGCAAGACCAATAATTTCATCCTTACTAGGTAATTCTTCTTCACAGTGTTGTCTACTAAATTTAGAGAAATTAAATTCATGAGTCATATCATCTAAACCGATAGTAACAACATCCCTTTTGCAATCTATGGTAGCATTAACAGTGTTTAAGAAGGGTCTACCAAATATAATGGGACAAAAGCTATCTTGTGGGGAACCAAGAACAAGAAAATCAGCAGGATATTTAGTTTTCCCACACAAGACTTCAACATCTCTAACAATTCCCATTGGTGAAATAGTATCTCTGTTGGCAAGTTTAATTGTGACATCAATATCTTCTATCTCAGTAGGTGCAATATCATGTGTAATTTCTTTGTATAAGGAATAAGGTATTGCGCTAGCACTAGCACCCATATCATATAAGCCATGACAACAATGATCTCCTATTTTAACAAAAATAACAGGCATGCCTACCACAGGTCTGTTTTTATCTTTAGCACAAGGTTTAGCAATTCTAGCAATCTCATCAAGGAAATGGATAACATGCCCATCAATATTATCAGACAAGAGATCTTTAAAATAGCAATATCAGGTTCAACTTTAATTTTCTCATGAGGTGTAGAAGTTTTAATATGCTTTTATGAACCACAGTTGAAGCTTTAGCATGATCCTTTATGCTAACAGGAAAAGGTGGTTTCTCAACATAAGAAGTAGGAACAATAGGATCATTATAAGTGACAATCTTTTCTTCAACTTTAATAGGTGCAGCTACTTTTACTTCTATGGGAGGATGATATTTATCCCACTTCTCCTTGGGGAGATCAACATAAGTAGCAAAAGATTCACAGAAAGAAGCTACTATCTCAGAGTCAAGTCCACATTTAGTGCTAAATTTACGGAAAACATCGGTATCCATAAAAGATTTAACACAATCAAACCTAGGTGTCATACCTGACTCCTTACCTTTGTCGAGGTCCCAATCTTCAGAGTTGCGTTTAATTCTTTCCAATAAATCCCATTTGAATTCAATAGTGTTCATCATAAAAGAGCCAGCACAAGAAGTATCAAGCATGGTGCGATTGTTATCAGAAAGCCGAGCATAAAAATTTTGAATAATCATTTTTCTTGAGAGCTCATGATTGGGGCATGAATATAACATTGATTTAAGCCTCCGGCAAGCTTGAGCGATGCTTTCTCCTTCACGAGGCCAAAAATTATATATATATAATTGCGATCACGATGAACAAGATGCATAGGATAAAACTTTTGATGAAATTCCAATTTCAATCGTTTGTAGTTCCATGACCCCATATCATCACATAGCCTATACCATGTCGATGCATCTCCCTTCAAAGATAAAGGGAAGACCTTCTTCTTAACAACATCTCCGGGTACACCTGCAAGCTTAAATAATCCACAAACTTCATCCACATATATTAGATGCTCATCAGGATATTTTGTTCCATCTCCTAAAAAGGGATTAGCTAGCAGTTTTTCTATCATACCCGAAGGAATTTCAAAGCAGGCAACTTCATTTTCAGAATGTTTAGTAGGTTGAGGAGCAACTCTTTGCTCTACTGGTTGGGGTGAATATACCCCGAACAAGCCCCTCAGAGGATTACTTTCCATAGTAACAAGTGATAGTAAATTTCAGCACACAATATAAATTTTTCCTTACCAAAGGCGCTTCACTCCCCGGCAACGGCGCCAGAAAAGAGTCTAGATGACCCACAAGTATAGGGGATCTATCGTAGTCCTTTCGATAAGTAAGAGTGTCGAACCCAACGAGGAGCAGAAGGAAATGATAAGCGGTTTTCAGCAAGGTATTCTCTGCAAGTACTGAAATAAGTGGTAACAGATAGTTTTGTGATAGGATAATTTGTAACGAGCAACAAGTAACAAAAGTAAATAAAGTGCAGCAAGGTGGCCCAATCCTTTTTTAGCAAAGGACAAGCCTGGATAAACTTTTATATAGAGAAAAGTGCTCCCGAGGACACATGGGAATATCATCAAGCTAGTTTTCATCATGCTCATATGATTCGCGTTCGGTACTTTGATAATTTGGTATGTGGGTGGACCAGTGCTTGGGTACTGTCATTACTTGGACAAGCATCCCACTTATGATTAACCTCTATTGCAAGCATCCGCAACTACAACAAAAGTATTGAGGTAAACCTAAACATAGCATGAAACATATGGATCCAAATCAGCCCCTTACGAAGCAATGCATAAACTAGGGTCTAAGCTTCTCTCACTCTAGCAACCCATCATCTACTTATTACTTCCCAATGCCTTCCTCTAGGCCCAAATAATTGTGAAGTGTCATGTAGTCGACGTTCACATAACATCACTAGAGGAGAGGCAACATACATCTCATCAAAATATTGAATGAATACCAAATTCACATGACTACTAATAGCAAGACTTCTCCCATGTCCTCAGGAACAAACGCAACTACTCACAAAGCATAAACATGTTCATAATCAGAGGGGTATTAATATGCATATAGGATCTGAACATATGATCTTCCACCAAATAAACCAACTAGCATCAACTACAAGGAGTAATTAACACTACTAGCAACCCACTAGCACCAATCTCGGACTTGGAGACAAGAATTGGACACAAGAGATGAACTAGGATTTTGAGAGGAGATGGTGCTGATGAAGATTATGATGGGGATTGCCCTCTCCCGATGAGAGGAGCATTGGTGATGACGATGGTGATGATTTCCCCCTCCGGGAGGGAAGTTTCCACGACAAAACAGCTCTGCCAGAGCCCTAGATTGGTTCCGCCTCGTGGCGGCGGAGTTTCGTCCGAGAAGATGGCTTGTTATTTTTTCCTCATCGAAAGACCTCATATAGTAGAAGATGGATGTCGGAGGGCCACCAGGGGGCCCACGAGGTAGGGGGCGCGCCCAGGGGGTAGGACGCGCCCCCACCCTCGTGGGCAGGGTGTGGCCCCCCTGGTGAACTTCTTGCTCTCAATATTTTTTATATATTCGTAAAACATCTTCCGTGAAGTTTCAGGACTTTTGGAGCTGTGCAGAATAGGTCTCTAATATTTGCTCCTTTTCCAGCCTAGAATCCCAGCTGCCGGCATTCTCCCTCTTTATGGAAACCTTGTAAAATAAGAGAGAATAGGCATAATTATTGTGACATAATGTGTAATAACAGCCCATAATCTAATAAATATCGATATAAAAGCATGACACAAAATGGACGTATCACACGGCCATAAGCATGATTTGGTGGGGCATCCTGTATTGAACTTGCACTTGGTTCAACATAAGACTGACGGGTTGAGCCACTACTAGAAGATGCCTCTGAGGACCTCGGCCTCAAAGAACTCCTTCCAAAGAGGTTCATCATATTTGCATACAATTTTCTGAAGAAAAAAATTTGGGTCACAAAATGTTTGTCTACAAAACTTCACAAGATTGATAGTAACTACTCATAAGCATGCATAGAGGCTATATTGAGGATTCAAACTACATAGGACTCTAAGAATTCAACATGCAAGCTCATCTACAGCAGCACCAAGAGTAGCTAATTATTCAAAATATAATCCACTAAAGCAAAAACTAATTCGACCAAAGGAGGAGTCACATAACAAGTAGCAATCCCCCAAAACATTTTTGAAAATGAAGCTTCGAGGAAAGAGATCGAAATCCGCGGGTTTGAGAGCAATAACATGAGATAGAGAGAGGGAGGGAGGGAGAGAGAGTGTCGGTGTCAAAACCGGCGGATCTCGGGTAGGGGGTCCCGAACTGTGCGTCTAGGCCGGATGGTAACAGGAGGCAGGGAACACGATGTTTTACCCAGGTTCGGGCCCTCTCGATGGAGGTAAAACCCTACGTCCTGCTTGATTAATATTGATGATATGGGTAGTACAAGAGTAGATCTACCACGAGATCAATGAGGCTAAACCCTAGAAGCTAGCCTATGGTATGATTGTTGTATATGGAGTTGATTGTTGATGTCCTACGGACTACAACCCTCCGGTTTATATAGACACCGGATAGGGTTAGGGTTACATAGAGTCGGTTACAATGGTAGGAGATCTTGAATATCCGCATCGCCAAGCTTGCCTTCCACGCCAAGGAAAGTCCCATCCGGACATGGGACGAAGTCTTCCATCTTGTATCTTCATAGTACTGGAGTCCGGCTGAAGGTATAGTCCGGCTACCCGAACACCCCCTAATCTAGGACTCCCTCAGTAGCCCCTGAACCAGGCTCCAATGACGACGAGTCCGGCGCACAAATTGTCTTCGGCATTGCAAGGCGGGTTCCTCCTCCAAGTCCTTCATAGAAGATTGTAAACACCAAGAGTAGTGTCCGACTCTGCAAAATAAGCTTCCACATATTGCCATAGAGAGAATAATATTAACACAAATCAAATCTGCTGACGTATTCCAAGTCCTTTACTCGAATCGTTTTCACTTTTCCACCTCAACGTGTTTTGCGAGGCGGTTTCCTTGGCACGTCTTGTCAAAGCAGAGATCGTGTACCCACCTTTTACGGGATTCTCATCAATACGGACGTGGGTAACCCAACCACGCCACTTATCACGACGCTTGGGAGGCAAGCGAGTTTTACTGGGAAGGTGGGGACGCACAACCGCATCCGCCCATATAAGGGGATAAGGATCCACCTTTTTACCTACGCCTTCTTCCTCCTTTGCCTATCCATCTCCTGCGCACCCGAGCTCCATCGCCCAAGCCCGCACTTCCCACCTCAACCTTCTCCAGCAATGTCCGGAGCGGGAGGCAAGTGGATGGTCTCCTCTGTCATGGAGGGCCATGTCAAAAAGCTAAGGAAGGCCGGATACTTGTCCAAGGACATCGCGCACCGGCTTCCCGAGGAGGGGCAGCTTCTCCCCACCCCAAGGCCCCATGAGAGGGTAGTATTCCTTCCCCACTTCCTCCGCAGACTGGGTTTTCCACTCCACCCATTTGTCTGGGGGCTCATGTTCTACTACGGCCTGGAATTCCACGATCTGGCCCCGAACTTCATCCTCAACATCTCGGCGTTTATCATCATGTGCGAGGCTTTTCACCACGTCCGCCCCCATTTCGGCCTCTAGCTCAAGACCTTCAACGTCAAGCCCAAGGTGGTGCGCGGCAGCCAGGCGAAGTGTGGAGGCGCCATGGCGGGCAAGATGGCCAACGTCCTATGGTTCGAGGGCACTTTTGTGGAGACCCTAAAGGGATGGCAATCCGGGTGGTTTTACATCCCCGAGCCGCGCGATCCGAAATGGACCGCAGCCCCCGAGTTCCGATCCGGACCCCCACGCGGCTTGTGTCCTGGAAAGAGACGGGCCTGTCGTGGGGTGACAAAAAAGAGGTGACCGGATTGCAAACATGCATCTAGTCCCTGGTGAACAAACCAATCCGGCTTGTTAATGTAATCCAGGTTATGCTCGTCCGCCGGATCCTCCCGTGCCAACAACGGGGTTTTAATCTGTGGGAGTTCGACCCGGCGCAGCATCAA
The DNA here is from genome assembly GCA_034509565.1 of Triticum monococcum. Classification (NCBI taxonomy): domain Eukaryota; kingdom Viridiplantae; phylum Streptophyta; class Magnoliopsida; order Poales; family Poaceae; genus Triticum; species Triticum monococcum. Next base: position 697,564,255 of record CM067845.1, read on the forward strand.
ACCCTCAGCAGGCTCTTCGACACGACGTACGAATACGCCTGGAAGATGCTATTCAAGGGCGCCGAGGCTCCCGCATCCGCTTCCGAGGACCGCGGATACAGCTCGCAGCGTCACGCTAGCGAGGTAAGCCATCTACACCTTTTACAGGATGTTAAGCTTTTTTCATAGTTTGACTATGTGGGATCTAAACTCCCTTACCTTTGACAAGCTTGGCGGGCGATGTCCGGACCGATTAACTGTCCGGCTCCGCTGCCCGAAGACCCAGCTCCAGCTCTACTAGTGAAGCTGCTGGCTCCGGCGCCTTATGTGGTGCCGGAGAAGAAGGCCAAGAAGAAGAAGACCACGGGGACTCGAAAGAGTGCCCGCAACGTGGTAGTGTCGTCATCTGATGAGTCCGAGATGCCCTCCTCCCGTGAAAACGAGGAGGAGGAAGAAGAAAACTCCCCCCCCCCAGCGGAGGGAGGAGAGAAGAGGAAGGCCGCCCCAACGGGGGAAGCCGAGGGGTCTTGGAAAAGGAAGACCCCTCCGCGGGACTACACCCCCGATGCCGAAGAGGGCGAAGAGGAGTGGCCAGACAGGGCCAAGCGTCCGGCGAAATCGTAAGTTCGGATATCAGAGTAACTCATGATGTTCCTTTGTTGCACAGCTTTCCCTAATGTCGAATGTAATTATGCAGTCCGCCCCGGGCCGGACTCAACGAGTCGTCGAGCGGCTCCCTGAATTCATCGGACGTGAACTCAGTTCCGCCCGCTGTCTCCCCCCGCACCGCGGACGACGCCGAAGTGGCGTCGCGACAAGCTCCGGGGCAGGAGGAGGTGGTCCTAGAGGAGCCGCAAGGCGACGTCCCGGACCCCAGGAGTAATGGGGACAAGACCCCCCAGGGCTCCAAGTCCGGCTTTGAGCCGGACACCGCACCGGAATCTACAACAGTTCCGGACCGCGGTAGGCGAACTCCTTCCAAGAGGAGTAAGCCTTCTGAGCCGGCAGCCTCCGTCCAACCGGAGGTGCCGGACAATCTGCTGGACGTGCTTGACGGCGCCTCCATCGACGAGGAGCACCGTACTATTATGAGTACGGTGATCCAGAAGGTTCAGTCCGCCAAGAGCGGACTGAGTGAAGCTTGCACTAGCCTTCTAGCAGTCTTCGAGGTAAGTAAAAAATATGTAAAAATATAACCGCATAGATAGTAGCCCCTGAGGCTCTATTTGGCGTTCGGAAAGAAAAGCCGAATAGAGGATCTATTAAATTTCGCAGGAGTCTAACAATAAAGAGTCAATATGCGTATGCAAGCTTCGCTGCTAGCCACCGCCGCACTGACTGTGGAGGCGGGTGCCCTGAAACAGGGCCTCGAGCGGACCGAGTAAGAGCTCGGCCTTGCAAAACGGCAGCTCGAGGAGAAAGAAGGTAAGAAATACCTTACAGAAAAAGTTCCTATAAAAAGACGTGATTGCAAAAAATAACAGGATTGTACTGCTTATTGTAGGGGCCACGACTGAGGTGGCGACCCTCAAGCAGGCGCTGTCCGAGGCCAAAAAGAAAACGGCCGCGGAGTGCACCGAGCGAGAGAAACTTGAGGCCCAGGTCGGCGAGGTGCAGCGGGAGCTTCAGGCTCTCATGAAAAAACATGGGAGTTTGGAGCTTGAGTCCAAGACGCAAGCGTCCGAGCTCGCGGCAGCCCTTGAGACTGCCAAGTCTGCCAAGGCCGAAGCCCAAAAGGCCCTCCAAGAGTTGGAGGAGATAAAAAAGATAGCGGCGGGTAAGGCATTCTTTATGCAAAGCAGAAGTATAAAAGTAAAGTACTTGTTACTTACCCGAATCCGGAGCTCTCCAGGGGCATTCGCAGATCTTCCCCGCAGCGTATCCGATGCCGCCGCATTCTACCGAGCCGAAGAGGGCAGCTCGACAGAGAAGGTGTTTTGGTCTCAATATGCTGAGGCCGTACACCCTATGCCCTTGAGCGACCAGCTGAAACAGCTGGTTGAGCTCCACAAGGCAGCCGAACAGGCCATGAAGGGCTTCATAGTTCGGCTGTGGCCCGGAGAGGCCCTGCTTGGGAGCTACTTCGGGCTGGTGCGGTGACTGGTGGAGGCCTGTCCAAGGCTCGAGGTCATCAAGCGCTCCGTCTGCATCTAAGGTGCCCGTAGGGCCCTTGCACATGCAAAGGTGCACTGGGGTAAGCTGGACGGTGAGAAGCTTGTGAGGGACGGGCCGCCGCCGGGGAAGGAGCATCGCAAGCCCGAGAACTACTATAAGGATGTTCTTGCGGGTGCCCGCCTTGTGGTGGATGAATGTAGCAAGGATGTAATTTTTGAATGAACTCGCTCGTGTTTATTCTGTGCGCTGAAAACTTGTTCATATGCGCCAAGCAATGCTTGTTGAATTTAAAATATTACTTTCTGTGCGGCCGTTTATCAAAAAATTGAGAGATGGCCAGTCGTCGGCTTCTGCTCCCTTGCCACTAGTGCCGGGGTGTTCGGGATAAACCTGAGCGCTCTTTTTCCCATAGTTGGGTCCTTCGAGGGAGGCGCTCAGCACAAGGAACCAGGCAATCAGACTATAATGCTTGAACAGTCTCACTTAGCCATAGAACTCTATAATTTTAAATTTCAGCGAAGCCCCTAGTTCGGAAGACCGAGTTCGGGCGTTATCCACACCTTGGCCGGACAAAGCCAGCTCCTCGCTCGAAGCGGCATAAGCCTTTAGGGACTCGAAAAACCTCGCGAACAGCGACCGGTCTCTCGCCACATCATGGCAGTCAGTTTTAGCTTTCTCCACTGAGGTGCTTAACCCAGCTCAACCGGGGCACAATCGCAGTGGTTCTCCTAGTTCTACCTTAGCCGATATAGCGGAATGTAAGGCACCAAAACATAGGAGCCGGGCAAACCCAACTATTGACCCAAATCATGGTTCGGAGCCGATGCATATAGTGCTATAAGTTCGGGGTGCCGCACTTGTGAAAGTGTACGGACTTCTCATGCCATATTTATGGGTACTAAAGCCCCTGGCGTATTTTGCCGTAACACAGTGTACGGGTGCAACATGTCATAAAGATATATATGAAAAGATGATAATGCAAAAAAAATAGACAGAAAGCTATGCATTGTTTATAGAGAGGCTCTTTATCAAAGCCGAACGATAGAGATAGTGCGGTAAGCAAAAGATATTGGACTATTTAGTATGTCCTGACCAGGGGCAGGCCGCGGAATTGTATTTGAAACAGGTATACCGCTCGTAACACAGACCACCTGGGAGTTCCATAATGCGGCATGGCTTGTCTGCTTCCCTGGATCTTGCATCATTTGTGCGGCAGTCGAATTGCCGAACAGGTCGTCCGAAGTAGGGAGTCCTAAAAGTAAGAAAAAATTAAAAGAAGAATCCGTCAGCCCCTAGTACGTTTTAAGCCGTATTTTGGGCATGCCGTTATTGTGCCCCTTCCCCTGTGCCCATGGTATTTCAAGGGCATAGTTATGTACGCGAGGTACTGGTTTCGCTATGTCGCGAGAGCTGGGGTTGGGGCCGTATTGCTACGCTCGTTCGAAGTGTGCCAGGCGGTCCTGCTGTGGGTTACTCCGAGCGCGCTTGGCAGTGTCTGGCTTTTTAACGGCCGGACTGGAGAATTGCCTAAGAAGGCTACTTTGTACTTCCGCTGCGAGAGCCGCCGTGTGCTCCTCCGTACGGAGGGAGCGTTCGGTGTTTCCGTTGACCGTGATTACTCCTCGAGGGCCTAGCATCTTGAGCTTGAGATATGCGTAGTGTGGCACCGCATTGAACTTTGTGAGTGCGGTTCGTCGAAGCAGGGCGTGACAGCCACTGCGAAACGGGACTATATCGAAGATTAACTATTCACTTAGGAAATTGTCCGGGGATCCGAAGACCACGTCAAGTGTTACTGAGCCTATACAGTTGGCTTCTACACCTGGTATAACGCCTTTAAAGTTCGTTTTTGTGGGTTTAATCCGTGAGGGATCTATGCCCATTTTCCGCACTGTATCCTGATAAAGCAGGTTCAGGCTACTGCCGCCGTCCATGAGGACTCTTGTTAGATGAAATCCGTCGATGATTGGATCGAGAACCAATGCAGTGAAGCCGCCATGACGGATGCTAGTGGGATGCTCCCTTCGATCAAAAGTGATCGGGCAGGAGGACCATGGGTTGAACTTTGGGGCGACTGGCTCCATCGCGTATACGTCCCGTAGCGCATGCTTCCACTCCCGCTTGGGAATGTGGGTTGCGTATATCATGTTCACCGTCCGCACTTGTGGGGGAAAGCCCTTCTGTCCGTTGTTGTTCGGCGGCTTGGGCTCCTCGTCGTCGCTGTGTAGCCCCTTGTCTCTGTTTTCGGCCCTTAACTTGCCTGCCTGCTTGAACACCCAACAATCCCTGTTAGTGTGATTGGCTGGCCTTTCGGGGGTGCCATCTATGTGGCACAAGCGATCGAGTATTCGGTCCAAACTGGACGGGCCCTCGGTATTCTTTTTGAATGGCTTTTTCCGCTGACCGGATTTATAGCCTTTGAATCCGGCATTGACTGCCGTGTCTTCATTGCTGGCGCTGCTAATGCGGCGTTTTTGCTTATTCCGACGTGTCCTGCCACTTTTGTCCTTGGTATCCGAATTACCAGGGTTCTTTGACAAGTTGTTACTGCGAGCTAGCCAGTTGTCTTCTCCCGTGCAAAAGCGGGCCATGAGTGTCGTGAGGGCTGCCATAGATTTCGGCTTTTCCTGTCCTAGGTGCCGGGCAAGCCATGCGTCGCGGATGTTATGCTTGAAGGTTGCTAGGGCCTTTGCGTCCGGACAGTCGACTATCTGGTTTTTCTTTGTCAGGAACCGTGTCCAGAATTGTCTGGCTGATTCCTCTGGCTGCTGAATTATGTGGCCTAAGTCGTCGGCATCTGGTGGTCGCACGTAAGTGCCCTGGAAGTTGTCGAGGAATGCACCTTCCAGGTCCTCCCAAGAACCGATTGAGTCTGCTGGCAAGCTGTTAAGCCAATGTCGGGCCGGTCCTTTAAGTTTGAGCGGGAGGTATTTGATGGTGTGTAGATCATCGCCGCGTGCCATGTGGATGTGAAGGAGATAATCCTCGATCCATACCGCCGGATCTGTTGTGCCATCGTATGATTCGATGTTTACGGGTTTGAAACCCTCTGGGATTTTATGATCCATTACTTCATTCGTGAAGCATAGCGGGTGTGCGGTGCCTCTGTACTGGGCTATATCACGACGCAGCTCAGAAGAGCTATGTCTGTTGTGTTCGGCCCGGCCGGATTTGTTGTATCCAGAGTGAAGATCATCATCACGTGCCGTAGATCGCCTGCGCGATCCGTAGATCGATCTTGTCTGTCTTGCCTTATCCTCCAGTACGTCTCGCAGGTCTGGCACATTTTCCCGTGCCTTAGTTGGGCGGCGTCGGGTCATGGCTTGGGTGGAGGGCCAAGAGGCCTCTCTGTCGCGGCCGCGAGGTGGCCGGTCTGCCATGTAATGCGCTGGTGATGTAGGTGCTTGCTCCTCTGATCGGGGTAGCGGCCTGCGCTTTGGGTAACTCTTGGAGGGGCGTTCGAGTTCATACTCTTCGGCCGCAAGGACTTCAGTCCATCTGTCAGCTAGAAAATCTTGGGCAGCTCTGAGCTGTTGCTGCTTTTTCTTGAGGCTCCTTGCCATGGCTAAAAGCCTACGTTTGAAACGCTCTTGTTCGGCAGGGTCTGATGGTATGACGAATTCGTCATCATCGAGGCTTGCCTCGTCTTCGGAGGGAGGCATATAGTTATCATCCTCGACCTCTCGGTCTGCCGCTCTCTCATGAGGGCTGGCTTTTCCATCTTCCTGTGCCGAATCTTGTTGAGGTGGGTGTTCTTCGGCGCTATCCGGGGTAGTATTATCTTCCGTGCCGGAATCACCATTTTTGCTTTGGCGGGATTTAGAGCGGCGCCGCTGATGCCAGCGCTTTGGCTATTTCTTGGGGGTGTCATCCCCCATTGTTCCATCGCCATCTCCATCTTTTGGAGTATCCACCATATATATGTCATATGACGAGGTGGCCTTCCAGCTCCCTACAGGTGCTGGTTCCTGTTCGTCTCCTACATCGTCGTCCATACCATCGATGTCTTCGGAGCCGAAGTCAAGCATGTCGGTTAAATCGTTGACAGTGGCTACAAAGTGGGTAGTGGGTGGGCTTTGAATTTCTTTATCGTCCGTATCCCATCCTCGCTGACCGTAATCCGGCCAGGGCTCGCCTGATAAAGAGAGAGACTTAAGAGAATTCAGGATGACGCCAAAAGGCGAGTGCTGAAAGATGTCTGCGGCGGTGAACTCCATTATCGGCGCCCAATCGGATTCGATTGGCAGGGGCGCGGGGGGTTCGGAGTCCGGGGAGGAGTCCGGATCCTCGGAGCCACGGGTCATGTAGAGTGTGGGGCTAGCGTTTGGGTCGATCACCTTTGAGATCGCAGCCCCTGAGGTGACGTCCAACCGCTCGTCCTCGATTGGCGCAATAGGCTCCAAGTTAGGGGTCCGAACCGATGCGTGTGCGGCCTCTAGAGCACTGTTCGGAGGCAGAGCTAGATCATGCCCCTCAAGATTGTGCGGCGCGCTTGGCCGTCGGTTGAACCCATCGAAGATCAAGTCTCCGCGGATGTCAGCCGTGTAGTTTAAGCTTCCAAACTTGACTTGATGGCTAGGGGCGTAGCTTTCGATCTGCTCCAGGTGGCCAAGCGAGTTGGCCCGCAGAGCGAAGCCGCCGAAGACGAAGATCTGTCCGGGGAGAAAAGTCTCACCCTGGACCACATCGTTGTTGATGATCAAAGGAGCCATCGGGCCTAAAGGCGACGACACAGAGGAACTCTCAATGAAAGCACCAATGTCGGTGTCAAAACCGGCGGATCTCGGGTAGGGGGTCCCGAACTGTGTGTCTAGGCCGGATGGTAACAGGAGGCAGGGAACACGATGTTTTACCCAGGTTCGGGCCCTCTCGATGGAGGTAAAACCCTATGTCCTGCTTGATTAATATTGATGATATGGGTAGTACAAGAGTAGATCTACCATGAGATCAAGGAGGCTAAACCCTAGAAGCTAGCCTATGGTATGATTGTTGTATATGCAGTTGATTGTTGATGTCCTACGGACTACAACCCTCCGGTTTATATAGACACCGGATAGGGTTAGGGTTACATAGAGTCGGTTACAATGGTAGGAGATCTTGAATATCCGCATCGCCAAGCTTGCCTTCCATGCCAAGGAAAGTCCCATCTGGACACGGGACGAAGTCTTCAATCTTGTATCTTCATAGTACTGGAGTCCGGCTGAAGGTATAGTCCGGCTACCCAAACACCCCCTAATCCAGGACTCCCTCAGAGAGCAATGGTGATTTTTTTCTGGAGGTAGGTGGTGACTGTCGGTGTCAAAACCGACCGATCTCGGGTAGGGGGTCCCGAAATGTGCGTCTGAGGATAGAAGGTAACATGAGACAAAGGGGAACACGATGTTTACCCAGGTACGGGCCCTCTTAATGGAGGTAAAACCCTACTTCCTGCTTGATTGACTTTGATGACTATAAGGGTTACAAGAGTTGATCTAGCTCGAGATCGCAATGGCTAAACCCTAGATGTCTAGCATATATGAATTCTGATAGCCTCTACGGACTAGACCCTCCGGTTTATATAGACACTAGAGGGGCCTAGGTTTGTACATAGTCAGTTTACAGAGGAAGGAAACTATACATCCGGACGCCAAGCTTGCCATCCACACAAAGGAGAGTCCTATCCGAACATAGGGGAAGGTCTTCTACCTTGTATCTTCACGGCCCACCAGTCCGGCCCATAACACATGACCCGGACACCCGAGGATCCCCTAATCCAGGACTCACTCAGTAGCGGCCGAACTTGCCTTCAATGAAGATGTAGTATCCGGCTTATGTCTTCGGCTTTGCAAGGCGGGTTCTTAATTATACTTTGGACTAACGACAGTCCGGCTTCGACCTCGATGTTTCTATCTTTTATGATTCCTCCCTTTTGTCACTTCGATTTCTGCACGTCGGGTAAATATGAACGGTCCATGCTTTTTTGCAAATAAGCCCCTCTCCGCGCTCGGTCGGCATCTATATAAGGAGATGTAGATCCCCAAATGCCATCTCACACCGCGCAAAAGGAAAACCATCAATATTAGCCATGAACAAAGCTCTCCAACATGGCCAGCGCCCCAGGCTCCTCTTTGCGCCCTCATGGACCTCAAGAGGGTGATTGGCAATGTTGCTCCGTGCCTCATCTTCAGCTGAGCCGTCTCCAGACGCAGGGCTATCTTCCCCTCGCAGATGTAGTCCCTGTTCGATCGGGATTGGCCTCAATCGGCAATGATGTGATGGCTAAGAATTTCCCCAACCCCAATAAGGAGGAGAGAGTGTGCTTCGTCCCATTCCTGCTGCGGGGCCTAGGATTTCCAATCCATCCCTTTCTCAGGGCCTATTCGAATTTTACGACATCCAACTGCACAACCTTACCCCAGCTTCGATTCTGCACATGTCAGGTTTCATTGCCCTTTGTGAACTGTTCCTCAGCATTGAGGCCCATTTTGAATTATGGAAGAAGTTCTTGTGCCTCATTCCCCGCCATCGAGGAGACTCCATATTTGAAGTGGGCAGCGCCGAAGTATGGCACATAGCCGGGTCCGAATACCCCATTGGAACTCCCAAAGAGGTATACCCACAGTGGTCTTCACAATGGTTCTATATGGACGATGTCCCACTGCCGGACCCCGTACGACGCGACCTTCCTAAATTTTCGAGTGCTCCTTTAAAGAAGCGCCTCAACTGGCGTCCCCGAAGTCCCAAGGAGGAGGATAGTGCGGAGATAAAGAGGTTGGTCAGCAAGGTCAGGTTGCTAGCCCATACCGAGCTCTCGATAGTCGAGGTCATGGCTATTGCGATAAAGAGGTATGTCCAGCCTCTCCAATCCACAGTAACTCCCTTATGCTGTTACAATGGAGAAGATGAAGCATCCCGCTATAGAGGGAAGGGTCCAGATAACCCATCCGAACTGGCCACAATCTTGGCCGATCTGTATAAGGGTGAGAAAGTAGATTTTCTCCGGTTAAACTGTCGGGAAGGCTATTCCATGTACAACCCCATTGAATGGGTAAGATTTCAACCATCGGTGTTATTTTATTTTCTATTACAGATACTAATCATTTTCCCTTTGTTGCCACAAATAGTCATGGAGGAAGATGAGCGAGGACGTCCACTATCCCGCTCCACAACCAAAGGATCATAACCATGATGAATACCCTGGCTTTTGCGAGGATCCGAACATATATAGAGTTCGATGATGGGGTATTTTATCAAGTGAGCCTTGACGGCTCGGAAGTGGCTATCACCACTGACTACCCCCGCCTCTATCCCTTCTGCATCATGAGTATTCGGAGGGCTCTTATAAGAAATCCCTATTTTTATTTTTATCTGTTGTACTGATCCAGATTTTAATAGGATCAACACTTTAGGGACCGTACCTCCTCAAGGGCGGTCCCTACGCAAGGCCGTCGTTCATAACATAAAGGGATCGGGAGTGCTGCAGAAACCTCACAGTCTTCCAAGAGGTATGTTTACTTAATACATGCCTAGGCATGAGTCTGGATTGTTAAAAGTCCCATTTTATCCTTGATGTCAGGAGGAGTACGCGGCAGACGGTGTGAAAATGCCCAATAAGCCGAATGTCCGCCAATCGGGTGCCGGACTCGCCAATTAGGACGAGAGCCGATGCAATGCTAGTTTCGCCTCCTCAAGAGGATTCAAATGATGTATCCGTCACGAATTCCAAAGTGGAGAGCGTGATGAATCACCATCGATTAAAAGAGGCTATGTGCACTCCTGCCTTATATGTGCACTCCTGCCTTTAGTTTACCGCACTCAGCTCGGTGGATGCATATATCCAAGCCGCTCGAGACGGACTTGCTGGAGTCATTCAGCTATTCTCGAAGGATATACAGGTAAAAGTTTATGCAATTTTTGATAGTCATGTGCCAGTAGCCCCCAAGACTTGAAGCGGTGAGGTAAACCGATCTGAGGATCGCCATGACCCGCAGGTTCTCAAAGAGAAAAATACCGCGCTATCCCAGGAGCTAGAAGCGAATCAGATACAGCTAAATGTTGTTACGCCGAGTTGGTGGAAACGAAAAAGGTCGCAACGAGTGCATCCGGGAAGAATAAACACGACGGGGAAAAAGAAAAACTATCCGAAGAGATAAATAGCTTAAAGTCTCAGTTATTGGCCGCTCAAAAGGAAAATGAGAAGCTGAAAGGAGGCATATTCGGTATGTTCTTCCTTTCTTATTTAGAACCATCCTTGGTGCTCATGTGTAATCCCTTAATTTGGAATGTTGTGACTCTGTTGCTGCAGGTCTGTTAACTGGCCGGCTGGAAGAGGAAGTATCCGGATTTCAAGGTGACGTGCTGAAGGAACTATCCATGGTTCATGCTTAGGCCCGGAAAGCCATGAAGGGTATGGTGAAGGCATTATGGCCCTCTGATACCCCTCCAGAAATCATGGAGGGCTTGGCAAACTTGTTTAAAGGTGCCTGGCACCGGTTCGAGCAATGGAAGACATCCGCCTGTCATGAAGGCCCACGAGAAGCCTAGGCCATGGTTAAAACACGCTTCACTAAGCTAGATCCAAATCACATGGCCCGAGTGGGACCATGAGGACCAGACAGGAAAGAAATTCCATTGAATTTGGTGTATGACCAAGTAATGGTAGCTGCGAAGTACTCGTAGGAGGACTGTAGTTTAGACAGTCTTATAGATGGAATAGATAAGGAATAGGCGTTTCTATTAATCAACATGTAGCTTTATCCGAACATGTAAAAAAATGTCATCGCAGGTGAGGGAGTCCTGTATTAGGGGGTCTCCGGACAACCAGACTATATCCTTTGGCCGGACTGTTGGACTATGAAGATACAAGATTGAAGACTTCGTCCCGTGTCCGGATGGGACTCTACTTGGTGTGGAAGGCAAGCTAGGCAATATGGATATGTATATCTCCTCCTTTGTAACCGACCTTGTGTAACCCTAGCCCCTTCCAGTGTCTATATAAACCGGAGGGTTTTAGTCCATAGGACAACATACAATCATACCATATGCTAGCTTCTAGGGTTTAGCCTCTTCGATCTCATGGTAGATCGACTCTTGTACTACTCATATTATCAAGAATAAATTAAGCAGGATGTAGGGTTTTACCTCCATCAAGAGGGCCCGAACCTGGGTAAACATCGTGTCCCCTGCCTCCTGTTACCATCCGCCTTAGACGCACAGTTCGGGACCCCCTACTCGAGATCCGCCGATTTTGACACCGACATTGGTGCTTTCATTGAGAGTTCCTATGTGTCATCGTCATTAGGCTGGATGGCTCCTTTGATCATCGATAGCGATGCAGTCCAGGATGGGACTTTTCTCCCCGGACAGATCCTCGTATTCGGCAACTTCGTACTACGGGCCAACTCGCTTGGCCATCTGGAGCAAATCGAGGGTTACGCCCCTGGCCACCAGGTCAGGTTCAGAAGCTTAAACTACACGGCTGACAGTCACGGAGACTCGATCTTCGACGGATTCGAGCCCTTGCCAAGAGCGCCACACGGTCACGATGAGCATGATTTAGCTCTACCATCGGACAGTGTTTAGGCAACCGCTCCGACCCTCAATTCGGAGCCAGTTGCGCCATCCATGGACGGGTGGATAGACCCCTCCACGGAGGCCGCACTCTCATTGGCAATCAAGCCGAGTATCGACCTTACCCTTCACGGGAGCCGTGACGCCGAACTACCGGATTATTCCCCGGCCACGGACTCCGAACCGCCTACGCCCGTGCCTATCGAATCTGACTGGGCGCTGATCATGGAGTTTACCTCCACGGATATTTTTCAGCACTCGCCCTTCGGCGACATACTGAACTCATTAAGGTCTCTCTCCTTGTCAGGAGAGTCCGGGCTGAACTATGTTCGGCAGGATTGGGATGCGGATGACGAAGAAATTCGCTGCCCACCCACCACCCACTTAGTAGCCACTGTCGACGATTTGACCGACATGCTCGACTTCGACTCTGAAGACATCGACGGTATGGACGACGATGTAGGAGACAAAAAGGAACCACTACCCACAGGGCACTAGACGCCCACTTCATCATATGATGTATACATGGTGGACACACCCAAAGAAAACGACGACGAGGAACGGAAGGATGCAGCGAAGGGTTGTTCCCTCGAGAAGCAGTCAAAGTGGCGGCGTAAGCGCCGCTCCAAATTTGCCTCAGCAGAAACAGCGGTCATATAAACCCAGCGATAGAGCAGGGTGAACCATCGCCCGACCAGGGCAACATGGAGAATCAAACCGAACAACCCGACCCCGTCAAGGATAACAGTCCGGACGACATCACACCGGACAGGCACCCGGAGCAACAGAATGCCCATCAAAGGTTGGTTGCCACTGCGAGGAGTCTGAAAAAGCAGAAGCAAAGGCTCAGGGCTGCACAAGACACACTCAGAATCAGATGGAGTGAAGTACTCAACACTTCAGCGAAGTACGACGATAATCACCACACCAAGAGCTACCCGAAGCGAAAGTTGCTACCTGAATTCGATGAGGAGGCCTTAGATCCCCCGCAACTGAAAAACAAAATGGCCATCTGGTCAGATAGACGACCTCGTGGCCAACATAGAGCGGCAAACGACGCCGCACATAAGCCGGTACGCGATCCATGTGAGGACTCACATCAAAAGTACAGCGCAACTAGATCCATCTACGGGCCACGCAAGCGCGCTCCAGCATGCAATGCAACACAACAAACATCCCAATACCACGGTACACCCAAATACAGGGGTGCCGCACACCCCCTATGTTTCACCGATGAGGTGCTGGACCATGAATTTCCAGAGGGATTCAAACCCGTAAACATAGAGGCGTATGATGGAACGACAGACCCTGGGGTTTGGATTGAGGACTACATCCTCCATATCCATATGGCTCGAGGAGACAATCTCCACGGCATCAAGTACTTACCCATCAAGCTCAAAGGGCCAGCTCGGCACTGTCTTAAAAGCCTCCCCGAAAACTCCATTGGAAGCTGGGAAGAGCTCAAAGACGCCTTTTGGGCAAATTATCAAGGGACCTATGTCCGACCACCGGATGCAGACGATTTAATTCATATAACTCAACAGCCCGGAGAGTCAGCCCGAAAGCTTTGGAACAAGTTCCTCACTAAAAAGAACCAAATAGTCGATTGTCCGGACGCCGAAGCCTTAGCAGCTTTCAAGCACAACGTTCAAGACGAATGGCTTGCCAGACACCTCGGCCAAGAAAAGCCGAGAACAATGGAAGCATTAACAAGCCTCATGACCCACTTTTGCGCAGGCGAGGACAGCTGGTTAGCCTGATGCAGCACCAGTGACCCAAGTACATCCGAAGTCAGGGACGGAAACGAGAAATCACGACGCAGCAAAAATAAGCCCTGGAATAAAGAAGGCAGCCCGAAGAGAACAGCGGTAAACGCCGGATTCAAAAGCTCTCGGACAGGACAGCAAAAGCTGCCCCCCCAAAGGCAACACAGACAAACTGTCCAGCCTAAACAAGATTCTGGACCAAATATGTCAGATCCATAGCACCCGCGATAAACCTGCAAACCATACCCATAGAGAATGTTGGGTCTTTAAGCAATCCGGCAAGCTCAATGCCGAACACAAGGGGCCGGATACACCAAGAGAAGACGAGGACAAGCCTCGCAAGCAAAGCACTGGGGAACAGAAGAAATTCCCACCAGAAGTTAAAATAGTAAACGTGTTACACGTGACAAAGGGGAGAAACAAAGCGGCACTCTTAGAGACACATGTCCCAGGGCCTATCACAGCGGAGTTCTGCCACTGGTCATCCCAACCGATCACCTTCGACCATCGGGATTACTCGGCAAGTATCCGACGTGCAGGATGGGCTGCCTTGGTGTTAGACCCGATAATTGATGGATACCACTTCACACGAGTCCTGATGGACGGTGGCAGCAGTTTAAACCTGATATATCAGGACACAGTCCGCAAAATGGGGATAGACCCAACAAAAATTAGCCGCAGCAATACTACCTTTAAAGGAGTAATGCCAGGCCTAGAGGCCCATTGCACGGGCTCCCTACTACTAGAGGTTATATTCGGCTTTCCCAATAACTTCTGTAACGAAAATTTAACGTTCCACATCGCTCCGTTGCAAAGTGGCTATCAAGCACTACTCGGACGCGAAACTTTTGCTCGCTTTAACTCACTACCGCATTACGCTTCCCTCATGCTTAAGAAGCCCGATCCACGTTGCATCATTATAGTAAATGGAAATATTGAGCGCTCCTTGCACGCGGAAGACCATGCGGCTGCCTTGGCAGCCACACACTAAACGGCATCACCAACTAAAGCATCTGACAGGTCGTTAAGACCACGGACACGGTTGGACGAGTCCGGTACTGCTATATGTAATTGATACAGGTTTGATGGCTATACCTATATTACAATACAAGGGGCTCAACGCGCGCGCACAAGTGACAATCAGGCTCAACTTTACTCATATTGTTTATTTAGTATAACTTACCTTTTGCACGAAAACTTTTCAATTAAGTTCCTCTCTTTTTCAGATGACCATCGTGCTACACCCGTACGTCCAGAATACGGCACAACGGAGACACAGGCGCAGACGTGTAGCAGGGACCCGTTCCAAGGATTCTTTTTAGATTAAGACCCTGCGTAAACCTTTTTTACTGTCTCTTGTTGATACACATCCCCTGGATTCTCGGTACAATTGAGAAGGATGCTGATGTATTGGCTTGTGGCCACGTCAGAATATTGCACGTACTTGGACACCAGGGGCTTATTACAAAGGGCACCGTTTAGGCCCGGTTTACACCATAAAGACCGAATACCTTAGGGACTGTTCGGCGTCACGAGTTTGGCCTTATATGCATCAGCTCCGAATCATGTCTTTGGTCAAATGTTGGGTTTGCCTGGCTCCTGTGTTTTGCTGCCTTACGTTCCGCTCTATCGGCTAACACTACAAGAAATATGTCAACTTATGACCTTCTGTTAGTGACCCTCGAAGAATTGGTCATGAATTTATGACCATTTTAGACCAATTGGTCAAAAGGTGTTCAGGGGGCTCCAAACCCTAAACCATTGCGACCATTTTGGTAAGAAAGGTCGTAATTTCCTTACACGAAATGGTCACAAAGCAAACAGTGCTAGTCCGCTGCCTTATTTCTAGTTTTTAATGACCAATATAGATGGTCATAGCCTTGTAGATTGTGGTGGGTTGTGATGACTAGGCGCCATCTCATCAGTTTTGCCTATGTGTCATGTCCATGTGGCAGTTTTTGCCCTAGGTTGTGAAGCAACCTATATTTCTATCATTCCCAAAATTCCCAAAAAAAATCTCATAAATTCTTTGGGGCATATCTTCATCAAATATGTAAAAATCCTTCCTTGCCTAGTTCAAAACTAATTCAACAATATTCATTTTCCTATTCTGTTCACAACAACACTTTATGAAGGAAGTGCTTTTTATATATTCTTGATTGCCCTCGGAATTTTTGGGCACTCTTTCCTATCCAAATCATTACCGCATGACAAAATTCAGCTGCATTTGCCTAGCAAATCTTCCTCGGCAAATTTCCAAAGTTTTTGTCCACCTAGAAGCATTGTGAAGGAAGTACCTTTTTATATCTCTAAATGACATGAAATTTATACAGTTCCTTCATATGCCCAAATTATCACCCTCCTCCAAATTGCAGCTCAGTCAAATCATCTATGTGAGCCTAGGTTCAATTTATATTTTATGGCCAACGAAAATATTTTGCTACCCATGGTGGTAGCTATGCACAACCCTAATTTTTATTTCTAATTATTTTGGTAAATTATTTTGGACTATGAAAAATAACTCTATAACTAAATTATCGTGACTTTAGACCAGCCAGACAAGCAAACATGCAATAATGCCAAAAAGGCAAGCAAAAAAGACTGAGAGAAGTGAGAAAATGCCCTTTCTACACAACGAAAAGACACTTATTTCAAAAAGGAAATCAAAAAGACAAAGAGAAGTGAGAAAAGGTCATTTCTATACAACAAAAATGCACTTGTGCCAATGCCATACGAAACCGGACACCTTGGATATAAAAAAGGCACTTATGTCGAAGGGTGTGTAGCTACCACCATGCGTGTGTAGCTATCACCATGCATAGGAAATCGCCTCTCTTATGGCCAAATTGGCACGTTGCAAAGCAAGTGTTATATAGACCCCTCCTATTACCCTCAAACTTTTCGGGCACTCTTCCATACCCAAATCATTGCCACATGATAATATTCAGCTCAATTTTCCTAGTAAATCTTTCTCAGGAAATTTCCAAAGTTTCTACCTCGAGAGAAGCTTTGTGAAGTAAGTACTAGCTAGGCTTACCCAAATGATCTGAAAATTTATCAGTGCATGACCATACCTATGTAACTTACCTACACCAATTTTTAGCTCATTTCATTCATCCAATCTCTCTCACTAGTTTTCCCAAGTTTTGTCCATAGAAGAGCATTGTGAAGGAAGTACTACTTTGGCATGTCAAAATGATATCAATTTTCTACAATGCTTTCCTATGCCCAAATAACCATCCTCCACCAAATTTCAGCTCAATCCATTCATTATTTTGAGCCCAGCTTCAACATTTATATTTTTGTCCAGTGTGGTACTTTGGAAAGCATGTACCACCTAGGATCCTCCTTTTGAGCTGAAAATTTGTGAATACATTCTCCTTAGTAGATTATCATCCTCGGCCAAAACTCACGCCCATTGGCCATGTGCATTTCCCGTACCGCTAATCAAACACTTGGCTGCTTATTCATGTTTGAGCATCGATCGGTCTCCTCATGAGAATCTTATGTTGTAATTTTCTTCCTAGCACCTACCTAGGGAGTGCCCAACCCACTAGGCATGCCTATGCCGCCCAGAACACATGGCAATGCCAGGGTCACGCGGCGGGCATGCGAGTTTACGCGGTCTAGAGTTGGGGCCCTCGGCCACCGCCCAAACCTCGATGTATCGCCACCAAACCATGTATTTATGATTAAATAGGTAATTATGTACCTAGAAATGATTTTTGGAAAAATAAATAGCAAACTATGAGACAGCTGCAGTTCAAATTTGACCCGCTTCCTACTAAATCGGCGGAAATTTGTCTTTTTCACGAGAGGTGGATCAAAACTTTTTACACCCAACCATTTTGTCAATTGTGCATTAAATATGGCCTAGTATTTTAGAAAAATGATTTGGTCCAATTTTGCAACAATTATTTGGGAGGTCCTTCACAAAAAAACCTCCTTTTGGGCACTCGAAAAATGGAAAATGGTTTTTTCGTCCAAAGAAAATGAAAACTTCCTTAGGCAACATTGTTTGCCATTCCAATATGCACCCTTGTGCACAGTATGAGATCATTTGAACAAACTATGCCATGAATGTGGCCATAAGATTGATCATTTGGCTTGAAAGCCATTGATCTCCACACGTGATAGCTCGTTTCTGAGAACACTTTTTTAAAATAATTGTCGTATTACAAGTTTGTTATTTTTCCTGGGAACTTGGACACATATAATGACACAATGCGAAGGTTTCCCAATTTTTTGATATTTTTTGAATTTTTTATGCCCGTTTCAAAATGCGGTCAAAACGGCGGGAATGACCGTTCCTAGCTAGTGGTTGAATCTTGGAATTTTTTTGGTGTTTCTATGATTAAATAGGTACTTATGTACCTAGAAATGATTTTTGGAAAAAATAAATAGCAAACTATGAGGCAGCTGCAGTTCAAATTTGACCCGCTTCCAGCTGAATCGGCGGAAATTTGTCTTTTTCACGAGAGGTGGATCAAAACTTTTTACACACAACCATTTTGTCAATTGTGCATGAAATATGGCCTAGTATTTTAGAAAAATGATTTGGTCCAATTTTGCAACAATTATTTGGGAGGTCCTTCACAAAAAAAACCTCCTTTTGGGCTCTCGAAAAATGGAAAATGGTTTTTTCGTCCAAAGAAAATGAAAACTTCCTTAAGCAACATTGTTTGCCATTCCAATATGCACCCTTGTGCACAATATGATATCATTTGAACAAACTATGCCATGAATGTGGCCATAAGATTGATCATTTGGCTTGAAAGCCATTAATGTCCACACGTGATAGCTCGTTTCTGAGAACACTTTTTTAAAATAATTGCCGTATTACAAGTTTGTTATTTTTCCTAGGAACTTGGCCACATATAATGACACAATGCGAAGGTTTCCCAATTTTTTGATTTTTTTGAATTTTTTATGCCCGTTTCAAAATGCGGTCAAAACGGCGGGAATGACCGTTCCTAGCTAGTGGTTAAATCTTGGAATTTTTTTGGTGTTTCTATGATTAAATAGGTACTTATGTACCTAGAAATGATTTTTGGAAAAAATAAATAGCAAACTATGAGGCAGCTGCAGTTCAAATTTGACCCGCTTCCAACTGAATCGGCGGAAATTTGTCTTTTTCACGAGAGGTGGATCAAAACTTTTGACACACAACCATTTTGTCAATTGTGCATTAAATATGGCCTAGTATTTTAGGAAATTGATTTGGTCCAATTTTACAACAAATATTTGGTAGGTTCTTCACAAAAAAACCATTTTTACCACAAGAAAATGATTAAAAATATCTAGAAAGATATAAAATGCATGCAAATCGGTGATCATCCGTAAAAATGGGGTCTAACTTGAGTGAAAAATTCAGTTGTGCCATTTTGCAAAATATTTTGATAGTTGCTTCACAAAATTCCCCTATTTTTAGTACTTAGAAACTATTTCAAATCACTGATCTTCCGAACCAATCAGGGCTCTTCCCACGGATCGATGACATGGCGTCCATCCATCCATCCATCCATCTCTCCATCCCACATCCATCCATCTACAGAAAAAAAGAAACAAAAAAGAAAAAGAGACGCCCCAGGCACCCCCAACCCTAGATCAAGCCCCTCCCCCCATCGCACCCCTCCTCCCTCCTCCCAATCTCCTCGCCGCCGCCGCCACCTCCTCCTCCCCGTCCCCCGCCCCTCCCGATCCACCTCCTCCCCGTCGTCTCCCACCCATCGCCGACCTTGTCGTCCTCCTCACCAACGCTGACCTCGTCCCTCCCTCCCCTATCCTAGCGCCGCGCCCTCCCCGCCAGCCCCTCTGCAATCACACCAACCCCATAGGCACAGATCCGGCGTCTTCGACCTTGATTTCACTGCCCATCCCCCTTCCCCACGCTCCCCTCGAGCTCCAGATCCCCGGCCGTGACGACCCCTTCCTCAGATTCCTCCGGGAACCCTATCCCCTCAGATCCGCCTGCCGCCACATCATGGTCGAGTTCTACGCACCCTGGTGCGGCCACTGTCGTGCGCTCACGCCTCACTGCAGGGGATCACGACCTGGCCGGATCCGCACCCACTGGAGCGTCCTTCCAAATGCGGTGGCCTTCTCTCTCTCTCTCGACGATGCCGACCAATTAACGCCAGTTCTTCCTCGACCTCCACGACGCGCATCTCCTCTCCGGCTGGCCATGGTGGGTGAGCGTGAATCCCTCCCTTGTCTTTGTCTGTTTCTTCATCTGATTCCTCCTGCCTGCCTGCGTGTGTGTGATTTGTTTTGTGTCCGATCTGATCTGTAGAAGCTGCTCTGCTCAAGGTGGTGCACAATGGATGAAAGCAAAACAAATCAAGAAGTTGAATGGTCTGACTACTGTCACTTTCATCTCTGACATCACTGTCCAGTACGGCATACCGCACAGCATCATCACCGACAACGGCATGAATTTTGCCAAGGGTGCCTTGGCACGTTTTTGCGCGACGCAGGGCATCCGACTGGACTTAGCGTCCGTCGCTCATCTGCAGTCAAACGGCCAGGTGGAGCGAGCAAACGGCCTTACTTTGTCC
This sequence comes from Triticum monococcum, assembly GCA_034509565.1. NCBI lineage: Eukaryota > Viridiplantae > Streptophyta > Magnoliopsida > Poales > Poaceae > Triticum > Triticum monococcum. The sequence goes on from CM067845.1 coordinate 697,584,221, forward strand.
GGCATCAAGCCCTGACTGGTCGAGCCTTTGGAATGGTTGGCCGGGTGCTGGCTCGACGAGCTGCCGTCCGTCCTCTGGAGTCTCCATACAACTCTGAACAAGTCAGCCGCCTTCACACCTTTCTTCCTCGTCTACGGTGCCGAAGCCGTCATCCCAATGGACATAGAATTCGACTCCCCTCGAGTCACCATGTACACCGAAGAGGAGGCAGAAGAAGCACGACAAGACGGCATCGATCTGCTGGAAGAGGGCCGGCTGCTGGCACTCAGCTGGTCCAGCATCTACCAGCAGAGCCTGCGCCATTACTACAGCCGGGAGGTGAAGCCAAGATCTTTCCAAGAAGGAGACCTTGTGCTCCGGCTGATCCAGCAAATAGCCAGCCAGCACAAACTCTCAGTGCCTTGGGAAGGCCCCTTCATCACCAGCAAAGTGTTGGGCAATGACTCCTACTACCTGATCGACGCTCAGAAGCCTCGAGCACGCAAGAGGGACGACTCCGGCAAGGAGACAGAGCGGCCATGGAATGCAAATATCCTTCGAAGATTTTACAGTTGATGCAGTATGTACCACGCTACCTTTTGTATTAAAGTACGAAGACTCTGGGTCCCCCGAGAAGATCTCGGGGACTGCCCTCTTTTATCTACATGATAAGAATTATACCTATGAGTATGTCATTTTTTGTTATGCCACCGGGCACCGGGTTCGACTAGTCGGCTCGGGGACTTGCCTTCTTGTACTATGCAATGCTTCCTGCAGCCGGACAAGTATTGTGTGGCACTTAAGCCGTCTCCTGCCAGAAGCCGCAGCTCGCAGAGCGACTGCATGGTGGGCAGGAGCAAGGTAGAAAGGGTGCCCACATAAAAAATGGCTAAGGACACAAAGCATGTGCATAGTCTAAGCCGGCTTCCTGCCTTTTACGACCGACTGTTGAGCAGCCGGCCCGCCATTTTCTATTCAACTCGCTAAAGAGCTCTAAACGGCTAAGTACTTGCCTTCCCAAAAGTAGCTAAGTACTTGACCCAGCAACAGTCCGTAGAGCGGCTGTTTGGCTGGCAAAATGACAACCAAGGGAAGGCGGCATAGGAAAAAGGCAAAGAGCAATAAGCGAGAAAAGATAGAACTCGGAATAATATTTACATAGTAATGGCCCTTGGCCGATCTTCAACTAAAGTTCAAGATACACCCAGTGGGTGGAATCGTGCAAAAAATAACAAGCTCATCGAGAATGACAGACAGGTGAAGTAAAAGATAAAATGGCAGCCTAGGAAGCGGCAGAAGGGCTCGGAGGATCGGAGGAGTCGGCGGTGCCAGTTGCCGGAGCGGCCAGCTGGTCGGTCTCTGCTTGGTCGCCTCCAGCGGCAGCTGGCTCAGTTGGGCGTGGCTCATTGCTGGAGGCGCGGTCGAGCTGAGGTTGGCCGTCCACTCCGACCTCTGGCGCCTCCTCTTCGCCTCCCTCCTCTTCCTCGCCTTCTTCCTCGCCGTTGGAGTCGATCACCTTCGCCGAGTCTTCGCCGTCTTCCAGGTTCAGCCCAAACCATTCCGGCGGTGCCTCGGTCCCGTCTCCAACCTGCTTCGGGACGAAGACGCTGGTGTCAGTGTACTCGGCGATCGATGCCGTGCTCTTAACGAGATCGTCTTCCACGACCACCAACTCCTCCTGAGCCTCTAGCCGGAACGTGGCTAGCTGGGCCAGACTCAGCCCAGGGTACCACACCTTGACGAACTCCAAGGCCCGACGCGCTCCAGCCTGGGCCGAAGAACCCTTCCAGGCCTCAAGACGGTCGGCCGCTACCTCCAGCCAGTCGGCAGTCCGACTAGGAGTACACGGTGCCGGCAAGTCTGGCCACAGGGCGGCGATCGCCTGGGCGCCGACACACTGAAGCTGGCGCAGCATCCGGTGGGCCAGCCGAAGGCGGGCCTCGATGCTCAGGATCTGCTCATTAAGGGTCCGGGGGTCGTTGGCAGCGATCTGCGCACCGTCCGCTCTCTGTCCTTCGTGATCAGCCTCGATGGCCTAGTTGGCGGTGTTCGACTGGCCGGGGAAGAAGTCTGCCGAGACAGAAGCAAAGAACAAAATTAAAGGCTAGAAGCCGGCTCGACAAAGAGCCGGCAGCTTAACAAAGAAAAACAAAAGACGGGAGGCTCACCATCGACGATATCCTCGATCTCGTGGAAGCCGAAAGTCAGTATCGCCTCCTTATCAGTCCAGGAGGAGCGTTCGGCCGCAAACTCAGCAAGGAGGAAGGTATCCCTATCCTCCGCCTCCTTCTGCGTCTTCTGGAGGAGTTCCTTCTGCTCTGCCAGTTGCGTGGTGATATGTCTCCGTCGTATCTATAATTTTTTATTGTTCCATGCCAATATTATTCAACTTTCATATACTTTTTGGCAACTTTTTATATTATTTTTGGGACTAACATATTGATCCAGTGCCCAGTGCCAGTTCCTGTCTGTTGCATGTTTTTGGTTTCACAGAATATCCATATCAAACGGAGTCCAAACGGGATAAAAATGGACGGAGCTTATTTTTGGAAAATATGGAAATTCGGAAGCAAAATCAACGCGAACCAGTGCCCGAGGTGGTCACGAGGCAGGGGGGCGCCCCCCCCCCCCTAGGGCGCGCCCCTACCCTCGTGAGCCCACTGTAAGGCGGTTAACGCTCTTCTTTTGCCGCAAGAAAGCTAATATTCAGAAAAAAAATCACGGCGAAGTTTTCAGGCCAATTGGGGTTACGGATCTCCATATATATACGAAACGGTGAAACAGAGCCAGGAGAGAACGCAGAACCAGAGAGAAACAGAGAGATAGATCCAATCTCGGAGGGGCTCTCGCCCCTCCCATGCCATGGAGGCCAAGGACCAGAGGGGAAACCCTTCTCCCATCTAGGGAGGAGGTCAAGGAAGAAGTGGAAGAAGGGGGCCCCTCTCCCCCTCTCCTTCGGTGGCGCCGGAACGCCGCCGTGGCCATCATCATCATCACCGCGATCTTCACCAACACCTCCGCCATCTTCGCCAACATCTCCATCACCTACCCCCCTCTATCTACAGCGGTCCACTCTCCCGGAACCCGTTGTACCCTCTACTTGAACATGGTGCTTTATGCTTCATATTATTATCCAATGATGTGTTGCCATCCTATGATGTGTGAGTAGATTTTTGTTGTCCTACCGGTGGTTGATGAATTGCTATGATTGGTTTAATTTGCTTGTGGTTATGTTGCTGTCCTTTGGTGCCCATCATATGACCGCGCACGTGGATCACGCCATAGGGTTAGTTGTATGTTGATAGGACTATGTATTGGAGGGCAAGAGTGGCAGAAGCTTCAACCTAGCATAGAAATTGATGCATACGGGATTGAAGGGGGACTAATATATCTTAATGCTATGGTTGGGTTTTACCTTAATGAACATTAGTAGTTGCGGATGCTTGCTAATAGTTCCAATCATAAGTGCATAGAATTCCAAGTAAGGGATGACATGCTAGCAGTGGCCTCTCCCACATAATACTTGCTATCGGTCTAGTAAAGTAGTCAATTGCTTAAGGGATAATTTCGCAACTCATACCACCACTTTTCCACACTCGCTATCTTTACTTTATTGTTTCTTTACCTTAACAGCCCCTAGTTTTATTTTCGTGCTCTTTACTTTCTTGCAAGCCTTTCCAACAACACCTACAAAGTACTTCTAGTTTCATACTTGTTCTAGGTAAAGCGAACATCAAGCGTGCGTAGAGTTGTATCGGTGGTCGATAGAACTTGAGGGAACATTTGTTCTACCTTTAGCTCCTCGTTGGTTTTGACACTCTTACTTATCGAAAACTGTTGCGATCCCCTATACTTGTGGGTTATCAAGACCTTTTTATGGCGCCGTTGTCGGGGAGCAATAGCGTGGGGTGAATATTCTCATGTGTACTTGTTTGCTTTATCACTAACTAATTTTTATTTGTTGTTCTTAGTTGTTCTTTATCTTTAGTTATGGATATGGAACATGAAATACCAAAAAAATTAGGTGTACTTGCTCCTCATGGATATGGGGAACCTCCTAAAACCCTCGATGCTGGTTATGTGAAAGATATTTTGTACTACTTTAATAATCCTGAGAAAACCCCATTTAATTATGTAATGGGAGTAACGTTGGATCAACGTGAATACTTTAGGGATTATCGCTTGACACAAAAAGGGAAACTATTATGGGATCAAATTTATATATTGAAGTGGTATGCTAGACAACTATGCTCGGAATATGATTATACTTGTTGCTCTAGGATGAATTCTCCACACCTCCCCTTTTCATGCAAATTTAGTGATAATGAAACCTTGGCTTCTTATGCTAGAGGTATATATGAATACTATCATGTGGAACAAATAGAAGAATTTGTTGCTTTTATGGGTGCTTATGAAATTGAATCTATGTTTAAAGAGTTTGATGATATTGATGATGCTTGTTATAGATCTGAAAATTTAGCTATCCTCAAATATTGCTATGAGAATTATGAATACAATTATGAAATTAATGCACTTATTAAGAAAGTCTCCGCTGTCCAAGAAGAGACTAATATTTTACAGGAATCTATGGAAGAAGAAGTTGATGACACTGTGAGCTCATTGGATGAAAAAGATGAGGAGGAGAGCGAAGAACAAAAGGAGGAAGAGTAGATTGATCACCCGTGCCCACCATCTAATGAGAGTAACTCTTCAACTCATACATTATTTAATTCCCCTTCGTGCTTACCGAAGGATGATTGCTATGATGACTGTTATGATCGCTATGATTCTTTTGAAATATCCCTTTTTGATGATGCTTGCTATGCTTATGGCCAAGATGCCAACATGAATTATGCTTATGGAGATGAACTTGCTATAGTTCCTGATGTTAAACATGAAATTGTTGCTATTGCACCCACGCATGATAGTCCTATTATCTTTTTGAATTCTCCCGATTATACTATATCGGAGAAGTTTGCACTTATTAAGGATTATGTTGATGGGTTGCCTTTTACCGTTGCACATGATGATTTCGATGAATATAATATGCATGTGCTTTCTGCTCCTACTTGCAATTATTATGAGAGAGTAACTATATCTCCACCTCTCTATGTTTCCAACATGATAAAATTGCAAGAAATTGTTTATACTATGCATTGGCCTTTACTAGGTGTGCATGAATTGTTCTTTTATGACATGCCGATGCATAGGAAGAGAGTTAGACTTCGTCATTGCTTAATATATGTTGCTTTGTGCTCACTACTAAATTACAAATCATTGTTAATTAAAATTGGCTTCGATATACCTTGGGATCCGGGTGGATTCATTACTTGAGCACTATATGCCTAGCTTAATGGACTTAAAGAAAGCGCTGCTAGGGAGACAACCCGGAAGTTTTAGAGAGTCATTTATTTCTGTTGAGTGCTTTCATATAGTTTAAAAACAACAAAAACAAAGAGGGGAACCCAAAACTTTTCAAAAAGGAAAGTGAAAGTGAGAAAGACAAGCATTGTTGAAGTGGGAAAGCTCCTTGAACTTTGTTCATGCTCACGGCAACTTTGTGAATCTTGATTACAGAAACTTTTCAACAAAAAAATTATCCCCTTGTACAATTCCATTGTATTATAAAAATAATGTGCCAAGGTTTGCCTTTACGATGTTTACATTTGCTTGATGGTTTGTACGGTGCAGGACAGAAACTTTGGCTGAAGTGCGTGATTTTACATTTTTAGCTGGAACATCAAATGGTTCTGATTCTTTTTGCAGTGTCTTCCTATACAAATTTTTTATTTTTCCTAATTTTGGCAGAATATTTCAACTAACAGAAGTATGGTGAATGTTCATATTTCTACAGACTGTTCTGTTTTAGACAGATTCCGTTTTTGATGCATAGTTTGCTTGTTTTGATGAAACTAACGATTTAGATCAGTGGATTAAGCCATGGAAAAGTTATATTACAGTAGACACAATGCAAAAACAAAATATGAATTGGTTTGCAACATTACATAGAGTGGTGATTTGCTTAATTATACAAATGGATCTTACCGAGTTTTCTTTTGGAGTTTTGTGTGGATGAAGTGTTCGATGATCGATCAGGTCTCGATGTGAGAAGAAGGAAGAGAGGCAAGAGCTCAAGCTTGGGGATGCCCGAGGCACCCGAAGTAAATATTCAAGGAGACTCAAGCGTCTAAGCTTGGGGATGCTGGGGAGGCATCCCCTCTTTCTTCAACAAGTATCGGTATGTTTTCGGATTCGTTTCGTTCATGCGATATGTGCAATCTTGGAGCGTTTTTGCTTTAGTTTTCATGCTTCTTTTTTGCACCATGCTGGTATGATATAGTCCTTGGTTTATTTATAGAATGCTCTTTGCATTTCACTTATATTCTTTGAGTATGGCTTTATAGAATGCTTCATGTGCTTCACTTATATCATTTGAAGTTTGGATTGCCTGTTTCTCTTCACTTAGACAACCGCCATTTGTAGAATGCTCCTTTGCTTCACTTATATTTATTAGAGCGTGGGCATATCTTTTGTAGAAAGAATTAAACTCTCTTGCTTCACTTATATCTATTTAGAGAGATGACAGGAACTGGTCATTCACATGGTTAGTCATAAAATCCTACATAAACTTGTAGATCGCTGAATATGATATGTTTGATTCCTTGCAATAGTTTTGTGATATAAAGGTGGTGATATTACAGTCGTGCTAGTTGAGTAATTGTGAAATTGAGAAATACTTGTGTTGAGATTTGCATGTCCCGTAGCATGCACGTATGGTGAACCGTTATGTAACGAAGTCGGAGCATGAGGTGTTTATTGATTGTCTTCCTTATGAGTGGCGGTCGGGGACGAGCGATGGTCTTTTCCTACCAATCTATCCCCCTAGGAGCATGCGCGTAGTACTTTGTTTCGATGACTAATAGATTTTTGCAATAAGTATGTGAGTTCTTTATGACTAATGTTGAGTCCATGGATTATACGCACTCTCACCCTTCCATCATTGCTAGCCTCTCTAGTACCGCACAACTTTCGCCGGTACCATAAACCCACCATATACCTTCCTCAAAACAGCCACCATACCTACCTATCATGGCATTTCCATAGCCATTCCGAGATATATTGCCATGCAACTTTCATCAGCATCATATACATGACTTGACCATTCATTGTCATATTGCTTTGCATGATCGTAAGATAGCTAGCATGATGTTTTCATGGCTTGTCCATTTTTTGATGACATTGCTACGCTAGATCATTGCACATCCCGGTACACCGCCGGAGGCATTCATATAGAGTCATATCTTTGTTCTAGATATCGAGTTGTAATATCGAGTTGTAAGTAAATAAAAGTGTGATGATCATCATTATTAGAGCATTGCCCCAGTGAGGAAAGGATGATGGAGACTATGATTCCCCCATAAGTCGGCATGAGACTCCGGACTTTACAAAAAAATAAAAGAGGCCAAAGAAGCCCAAATAAAAAAGGAGGCCAAAGAAGCCCACAAAAAAACAAAAAAATAAGAGAAAAGGAGAGAAGGGGCAGTGCTACTATCCTTTTTCCACACTTGTGCTTCAAAGTAGCACCATGTTCTTCATATAGAGAGTCTCTCGAGTTATCACTTTCATATACTAGTGGGAATTTTCATTATAGAACTTGGCTTGTATATTCCGATAATGGGCTTCCTCAAACGCCCGAGGTCTTCATGAGCAAGCAAGTTGGATGCACACCCACTTAGTTTCCAGTTTGAGCTTTCATACACTTATAGCTCTTAGTGCATCCGTTGCATGGCAATCCCTACTCCTCACATTGATATCTATTAATGGGCATCTCCATAGCCCGTTGATACGCCTAGTTGATGTGAGACTTTCTCCTTTTTTGTCTTCTCCACATAACCCACACCATCATATTCTATTCCACCTAAAGTGCTATGTCCATGGCTCACGCTCATATATTGCGTGAAAGTTGAAAAGGTTTGAGAACGTCAAAAGTATGAAACAATTGCTTGGCTTGTCATCGGGGTTGTGCATGATATAAATATTTTGTGTGGTGAAGATGGAGCATAGCCAGACTATACGATTTTGTAGGGATGAGCTTTCTTTGGCTATGTTATTTCAATAATACATAATTGCTTGGTTGGTATGCTTGAAATATTATGTCAAATGATGGACTATTGCTTTGAATCACTCATGTCTTAATATTCATGCCATGATTAGATATGTGATCAAGATTATGCTAGGTAGCATTCCACATCAAAAAGTATCTTTTTTATCATTTACCTACTCGAGGACGAGCAGGAATTAAGCTTGGGGATGCTGATACGTCTCCGTCGTATCTATAATTTTTGATTGTTCCATGCCAATATTATTCAACTTTCATATACTTTTTGGTAACTTTTTATATTATTTTTGGGACTAACATATTGATCCAGTGCCCAGTGCTAGTTCCTGCCTGTTGCATGTTTTTGGTTTCGCGGAATATCCATATCAAACGGAGTCCAGACGGGATAAAAACGGATGGAGCTTATTTTTGGAAAATATGGAAAATTCGGAAGGAAAATCAACGCGAACCAGTGCCCGAGGTGGTCACGAGGCAGGGGGCGCCCCCCCCCCCTTAGGGCGCGCCCCCTACCCTCGTGAGCCCACCGTAAGGCGGTTGATGCTCTTATTTTGCCGCAAGAAAGCTAATATTCAGGAAAAAATCACGGCGAAGGTTTCAGGCCAATCGAAGTTACGGATCTCCATATACATACGAAACGGTGAAATAGAGCCAGGAGAGAACGCAGAACCAGACAGAAACAGATAGAAGATCCAATCTCGGAGGGGCTCTCGCCCCTCCCATGCCATGGAGGCCAAGGACCAGAGGGGAAACCCTTCTCCCATCTAGGGAGGAGGCCAAGGAAGAAGAGGAAGAAGGGGGCCCCTCTCCCCCTCTCCTCCGATTGCGCCGGAACGCCGCCGTGGCCATCATCATCATCACCGCGATCTTCACCAACACCTCCGCCATCTTCACCAACATCTACATCACCTTCCCCCCTCTATCTACAGCGGTCCACTCTCCCACAACCCGCTGTACCCTCTACTTGAACATGGTGCTTTATGCTTCATATTATTATCCAATGATATGTTGCCATCCTATGATGTCTAAGTAGATTTTCGTTGTCCTATCGGTGGTTGATGAATTGCTATGGTTGATTTAATTTTCTTGTGGTTATGTTGCTGTCCTTTCATGCCCATCATATGACCGCGCGCGTGGATCACACCATAGGGTTAGTTGTATGTTGATAGGACTATGTATTGGAGGGCAAGAGTGACAGAAGCTTCAACCTAGCATAGAAATTGATGCATATGGGATTGAAGGGGGACTAATATATCTTAATGCTATGGTTGGGTTTTACCTTAATGAACATTAATAGTTGCGGATGCTTGCTAATAGTTCCAATCATTTGTGCATAGAATTCCAAGTAAGGGATGACATGCTAGCAGTGGCCTCTCCCACATAATACTTGCTATCGGTCTAGTAAAGTAGTCAATTGCATAAGGGACAATTTCGCAACTCCTACCACCACTTTTCCACACTCGCTATCTTTATTTTATTGTTTATTTACCTTAACAGTCCCTAGTTTTATTTTCGTGCTCTTTACTTTCTTACAAGCCTTTCCAACAACACCTACAAAGTACTTCTAGTTTCATACTTGATCTAGGTAAAGCGAACGTGAAGCATGCGTAGAGTTGTATCGGTGGTCGATAGAACTTGAGGGAATATTTGTTCTACCGTTAGCTCCTCGTTGGGTTCGACACTCTTACTTATCGAAAACTGTTGTGATCCCCTATACTTGTGGGTTATCACGTGGCCAGCCGGTTGCGCTCTTCAGCCAGCTTGCCGCACTCCTCCTCCTTAGCACACAGCACGGTGTTGGCTTCGCCCAGCTGCTGCTGCAAGGTGGCATTGGCTTCTGCGGAAGAAAGAAGAAAGCAAGGTGTTAGTCGCCAAACAAAGAAGAATAGCCGCCGGGGAGATCCGGCCAGACTGCTCAGCAGTCGGCCCGAATCTCGGGGACTACAGCCCGCGGGTGCGCCATCGTGCCCCCGCAGAGAAAGAAGAGGACTTACTCCAACTTTCCGACAAGTCGGCGGTCCGCTGAGCCAGCTCCTGGACGTTGGAGTTGAAGGCGGTCACGTGAAGATTGTGGTAGTCCTGTAACAAAAAATTTCGGATAAATGTTAGTGCTTGGAACTCGCTGATTAGAGTTTCGAGCCGCCTACTCAGCAGCCGACCCGGAACTCGGGGACTACACCCAGTGGGTGCGCTGACGCGCCCCCACCTAGAATCACAAGAAACAGAAACAAGGAAGAAGGGAACATACCTGGATGGCCTCTCATGACGCCAGATGCGCCTTGTTGCAGTTCCTCATGGCTTCGCCCACGGCTCGGATCTTGGCTTGGACGTACAAAAGTGCCTGGTTCAACGGGCCCGTCCCGCCTCCCCGCACCCACCCAATGGGCGCGGCGCTCGTTGCCTCGGTGTCGGGGACCGAGGAGCTCATGGCGCCAGTCTTCAGGGGGCGTGGCACCGAGGCTGCCTTTGCAAGACGGCGGTGCGTCGGTGTGCTGACCTCGAGAGCAAGGCCCATCGCCACCTCATCTTCAGTTGGCGGCACCGGCGGGTCCGCCGGCTGCCCGCCTGGCACCCTCCCGGACGGCAGCGGTGGCGGTAGGATTACGTTCGGCGTGGCGGTGTCGCCGCCGTCCCTCTCCATGATCGGGTTCTCGTCACCGACTTCCCCAATCTGTGCCGTGAACTCCGGCGGTGGTGGCGCAGAGTTCAGAGGGACGACGAACACCACCGACTGGTGGTGTGCGGCTTCTTCAGCATGCTTCTTCTTCGCGTCGGTGGCCTCGGCTTCCGCCAGTTGCTTCAGGGCGGCGGCCTCCGCCTTCGGCTTCCGCCTTCTTCAGGTGGGAGGCTTCCCGCTCCTCATGCGCGTTCCGCTCCGTCGCCTGCCGGAGATCGATGGCCGGATCAATCCGTCGGGTGGTGGAGGATGTTTCCGCCGACTTCATGATGGGGCCGGTGGCCGACTTCTCGAGAGTGAGCGGGGCCCTAAAGTCAAGAATGTAAAGCAAATAAATTTCAGACAGAGTCAACAAAGAAAAATTGAACTCGCAAAGGAAGGTAGCACTTACGCAGAAACCGGCTGCGGCGTCTTCACCTCCTTGTGGAAGCGGTTGGCCTTCGCGGGCGCTCTGTCCCGCTTGGTCGCCGTGGCCGAGCCCTTGGGCTTCTTCGGCCGGCTGCCGAACAAGCTCGGCCCGGCCCGGCGCTTCTTAGCGCCGCCTTGGGCGTACGACGCGGCAGACGAGCCCGCGCCCGGCTGGCCGACTCCTGGCTGGTGGCGCGGGGCGACTTCCCCCGCGTCATCATCAGGCCAATCCTCGAAGCTAGCTCCAAGCCTCGGCCCGCCTGCTTCGCCGTCTCCTCCCTCAGCGTCATCCTCCAAGGCCGCCGCCCCCAAGTCGGGGTCGTCAACGTCGCTCTCCGCCCGGTCAGGGAGGAATTCGCGGTTCGGCCCCGCGGTGCCGGCTGGTGGCTGCAGGAGGGGGCTCTGTTCCAAGGCCGACTGGTCAGGCTGGACAAGACAGACTCGGCAACCAAGAATCAGAGAAAAAAGAAAAAGAAGACAACTTACAAGTGAAGGAAGGTTGGCGCGTGAGTATGGCTCCTTGCCGAACCGCCACTCTTCCGTGAGCTCGAAGTTCGCAAGATAGTTCACCATGTAGGCTACCTCTTCGTCAGGCATCTCCTTGGTGCACAGCCGACTCGGGTCCCGATGCCCGCTCATCTGGCAAATCATGTTGGGGCGGCTCTGGAGCGGGAGCACTCGGCGCGCCACAAAGGCGCCCAGCAAATCAGGCCCGGTCAGGCCGTCTGACTGCGTCAGCACCCGGAATCGCGCAATGGCAGCGGCTCCAGCAGGCGTCAGCGTCCTGGCCCGGTACGACCAGTTGGGCTGCATTGCAGCTGGCGGGCCGGCTGTGTAAGCCGGCAAGTTGACCTAGTCGTCCTCCGTGAAGACACTCTTCACGTAGAAGTACGACCGTTGCCACATCTTCACTGACTTTATCAGCATGATGGGGGGAAACGGGTTGTCGGCCCCAACCGCCGCACCGCGATGAACGCGCCGCACTGGGCCGGCACGCCTGCGACGTGGGTGCCGAGCTTGGATTAGAAGAACCCCCCCCCCCAGAGCTCGATGGTGAGGAGGACGCCGAGGAAGCCTTCGCACAAGGTGACGAAGGCGGACAGCGGCACCACCGTGTTGGGGGTGAGGTGGTGCCGCTGGAGACCATAGAATTCAAGGAAGGAGCGGAAGAAGCCGCTCGCCGGCAAGCCGAGGCCGCGCAGGTAGTGCGAGCGGAAGACGACCCGCTCGCCCTCCTCCGGCGCCGGCAAAATTTCCCTCCGTGGCGCGAGGCGGACCCTCACGTGGTCCTCGCTAGGGAGCCGCCGCGTCTGGCGAAGGAAGCCGATGTGGTCATCATGGACCTCGGAGCCATCCCATGCTCCGGAGCGCACCGCGGGGGGCGTGGCGGTGGAGGAGGAGCTCATCAGGAACGAATCACCGCAGCGCTCAGCGTAGCTTCGGGCACAGCGGCGAGAGGAAGAAGAAAGAGGAAGCGGTGAGGAGGAGGGGCACTCGTGCACCGCCGCTCCCCCTCCTCCACATACTTATAGGCCCATGGGCTGCGAAGCCGAGGGGCGTATGTGGGATTTACTACGCCCACTACCCCACGCCCAACGATTTATCGCGCAAGTTACTGTGCACGGTAACTTCGCGAGAACCACAACCGCCCGCCGCGACCGCAGCGGATCCGCTCGCGTGCCAAGGCGTGGTAGTGGCGGGCCCCGCCCACAGGGGCGTCCCACTGCGCGCGTGGTTGGGCAAACTGGCCCGGCCGCTCGCCGCCACGTGACAAGCCTGAAGAGGGCGGCGGCCTGGAAGCCTAGCTAGCACGCCACCTTGATCCCGCCGAGGCATTCGAAAATTTTGGACAAGTCAGATTGGCGAGTCCGGCTCCTACCAGTCGGCCCAGCAGAAGTCGAACAAGGTTCCGCCACAAGCACTCGGAGAAAGAAACTGCTGAGGCCCCTCGGCTGATCATCCGCGGTGCTTCACCAGCTTCGGGGACTACTGTCGGAGTAATGGGCCACGGGTAGGCTAACCCGAGGCCCAAAACCTTTCAAGACATCGGGGCAGACTGCGCTCCTCAATATGCCAAGAAGAAGAGCCATCTTCTGGGGGCCGGCTGGAGGAACAGCCCGCAGCCCGTATACGGCCGAGTCCTAGAGGCAAGGCCAAGACAAGCCGACTCCTACTCGGCGGCTTCTAGAGAAGTCGGCTCCGAGGAGTCGGCCCATGGCACCAGCGAAGCCCGTGCCCTCATCAAGGGGGACGGGTCAGGGAATGGCTACAGTGTAGCCCACCCCTCCCCCATTCCAGGGGTTGGCGTGGTCACAGTGCGCCATACGGCGGAGATCTCCGCCCGGCGCGGCACTGTTGCCATGCCATCCCTGACATCATCACAGGCAGGCGGAGTCCTGCTCCCACGACGGCCTATCGGTACGGCCTAAGGACGACGGGTCCCACCAGTTAGCAAGAGCCCGGAAGACGGCGACAATCCCACCAGTCGGACCCGAGGGAGGTCGGCCCCCAGGTGTCGGCCCGCCCCTTCCTCGTGAAGGAAATATGCCCTAGAGGCAATAATAAAATTTATTATTTATTTCCTTATATCATGATAAATGTTTATTATTCATGCTAGAATTTTATTAACCGGAAACGTAATACTTGTGTGAATACATAGACAAACAAAGTGTCACTAGTATGCCTCTACTTGACTAGCTCGTTAATCAAAGATGGTTATGTTTCCTAGCCATAGACATGAGTTGTCATTTGATTAACGAGATCACATCATTAGGAGAATGATGTGATTGACTTGAACCATTCCGTTAGCTTAGCACTTGATCGTTTAGTATGTTGCTATTGCTTTCTTCATGACTTATACATGTTCCTATGACTATGAGATTATGCAACTCCTGTTTACCGGAGGAACACTTTGTGTGCTACCAAACATCACAACGTAACTGGGTGATTATAAAGGTGCTCTACAGGTGTCTCCAAAGGTACATATTGGGTTGGCGTATTTCGAGATTAGGATTTGTCACTCCGATTGTCGGAGAGGTATCTCTGGGCCCTCTCGGTAATGCACATCACTTAAGCCTTGCAAGCAATGCAACTAATGAGTTAGTTGCGAGATGATGTATTACAGAACGAGTAAAGAGACTTGCCGGTAACGAGATTGAACTAGGTATTGAGATACCGACGATCGAATCTCGGGCAAGTAACATACCGATGACAAAGGGAACAACATATGCTGTTATGCGGTCTGACCGAAGAATATGTAGGAGCCAATATGAGCAGCTAGGTTCCTCTATTGGTTATTGACCGGAGACGTGTCTCGGTCATGTCTACATTGTTCTCAAACCCGTAGGGTACGCACGCTTAAGGTTTCGATGATAGTTATATTATGAGTTTATGAGTTTTGATGTATCGAAGGAGTTCGGAGTCCCGGATGAGATCGGGGACATGACGAGGAGTATTGAAATGGTCGAGACATAAAGATCGGTATATTGTACGACTATATTCGGACATCGGAAAGGTTTCGAGTGATTCGGGTATTTTTCGGAGTACCGGAGAGTTACGGGAATACGTATTGGGCCTTATTGGGCCATATGGGAAAGAAGAAAAAGGGCCTCAAGGGTGGCCGCACCCCTCCCCTTGGTCTGGTCCGAATTGGACTAGGGAAGGGGGGCGCCCCTTCCTTCCTTCTCCTTTTCCCTTCCCGTTCCTTCCCTCCTACTCCTAGCTTGGAAGGGCTCCTAGTTCTACTAGGAAAGGGGGAATCCTACTCCCAGTGGGAGTAGGACTCCACTAGGGCGCGCCATAGAGAAGGTCGGCCCCTCCCCTCCTCCACTCCTTTATATACGTGGCCAGGGGGCACCCCATAGACACACAAGTTGATCTTCGTGATCGTTCTCTTAGCCGTGTGCGGTGCCCCCCTCCACCATAATCCTCGATAATATTGTAGCGGTGCTTAGGCGAAGCCTTGCGATGGTAGAACATCAAGATCGTCACCACGCCGTCGTGCTGACGGAACTCTTCCCCGACACTTTGCTGGATCGGAGTCCGGGGATCGTCATCGAGTTGAACGTGTGCTAGAACTCGGAGGTGCCGTAGTTTCCGTGCTTGATCGGTCGGGCCGTGAAGACGTGCGACTACATCAACCGCGTTGTGCTAACGCTTCCGCTTCGGGTCTACGAGGGTACGTAGACAACACTCTCCCCTCTCGTTGCTATGCATCACCATGATCTTGCGTGTGCGTAGGAATTTTTTTTGAAATTACTACGTTACCCAACACCTCGGGTCCCACTCGCCATTAACCAGGTGAGACGTAGAGTGGCTACAGTAATCGCTCGCCATGCGGCGGAGCTGTAGCCACAACCCCCTGACCAAGCCTGCGTCATTAGAGATGCGGAACAGTGATCCGCAGCCAGTAGGACCCGCGAGCGGCGGAGGCGGCCTGTCGGCTCTGTACCAGACCAGGCGGCGGGCCCCAGCAGTCGGCGGAGAAGCCGGCGGCCGAAGAGACTGACAGCCAGGCCCAACGCCCGTCCGGATTACCATTGTACCCCTGGGGGGTAGGCCAATATAAACCCCCCAGGGCACCCATGCAAAGGGTTCGCAACCTGTTAGAACTAGACCATATCATAGAGGAAGGAGAGAGCTAGCCATGCGTTCTCCTACCTCTAGCATACAGCTCAAGGAGTGCCTTTGTATTCACTTGTGCCTTAGTGATCATGCGGAGACCACACAGAGCAGGACTAGGGGTGTTATCTCCTAGGAGAGCCCCGAACCTGGGTAAAGTACGCCGGCGTTCGTGTCTACGCCTCATCCCGCTTCCGGGCACCGGTGACGTTCTACTCGCTCCCACCATGATAAGCCATCCCTTGGCATATGTTGCACCCAACCCCCGACAGGGCCTTTTCCGAAGCTCCACCGGAGGGAGAATCGATCACGGAGGGCTTCTACATCAACACCATAGCCTCTCCGATGATGTGTGACTAGTTTACCACAGACCTTTGGGTCCATAGTTATTAGCTAGATGGATTCTTCTCTCTCTTTGGATCTCAATACAAAGTTCTCCTCGATTCTCTTGGAGATCTATTCGATGTAATTCTTTTTGCGGTGTGTTTGTCGAGATCCGATGAATTGTGGGTTTATGATCAAGATTATCTATGAACAATATTTGATTCTTCTCTGAATTCTTTTATGCATGATTTAGATATCTTTGCAAGTCTCTTAGAATTATCAGTTTGGTTTGGCCTACTAGATTGATCTTTATTGCGATGGGAGAAGTGCTTAGCTTTGGGTTCAATCTTGTGGCGTCCTTTCCCAGTGACAGCAGGGGCAGCAAGGCACGTATTGTATTGTTGCCACCGAGGATAAAAGATGGGGTTTATATCATATTGCTTGAGGTTATCCCTCTACATCATGTCCTCTTGCCTAATGCGTTACTCTATTCTTATGAACTTAATACTCTAGATGCATGTTGGATAGCGGTCGATGTGTGGAGTAATAGTAGTAGATGCAGAATCGTTTCGGTCTACTTGTCGCGGATGTGATGCCTATATACATGATCATGCCTAGATATTCTCATAATTATGCACTTTTCTATCAATTGCTCGACAGTAATTTGTTCACCCACAGTAACACTTGTGCTATTTTGAGAGAAGCCACTAGTGAAACCTATGGCCCTCGGGTCTATCTTCCATCATATTATTTTCATATCAACTTGCTATTTCTATAACCGTTTATTTTGCAATCTTTATTATCCAATCTATATCATAAAAATACCAAAAATATTTATCTTATTATCTCTATCAGATCTCACTTTCGTAAGTGACCGTGATGGGATTGACAACCCCTTTATCGCTTTGGTTGTGAGGTTCTTGTTTGTTTGTGCAGGTACTAGGTGACTTGTGTGTTACCTCCTACTGGATTGATACCTTGGTTCTCAAAAACTGAGGGAAATACTTACGCTACTGTGCTGCATCACCCTTTCCTCTTCAATGGAAAACCAACGCATGCTCAAGAGGTAGCAAGAAGGATTTCTGGCGCCGTTGCCGGGGAGGCTTACACCAAGTGAAGTCAAGATTTGATCTCCCGCCAACATGCGGATTTCTGGTGTCGTTGCCGGGGAGGTTGAAGGAAATATTCCCTAGAGGCAATAATAAAGTTATTATTTATTTCTTTATTTCATGATAAATGTTTATTATTAATGCTAGAATTGTATTAACCGGAAACACAATGCATGTGTGAATACATAGACAAACATAGTGTCACTAGTATGCCTCTACTTGACTAGCTCGTTAATCAAAGATGGTTAAGTTTCCTATCCATAGACATGAGTTGTCATTTTATTAACGGGATCACATCGTTAGGAGAATGATTTGATTGACTTGACCCATTCCATGCTAGAATTTTCTCACTCGTATCGATGCTTAAAAGTCTATCCGAATCATGTTAGCAGTTCCGCATTTTATGACATCTGGGAAATGGATGTCAAAACTGTATTCCTTCATGGATTTCTTAAAAAGAAGAGTTGTATATGATTCAACCAGAAGGTTTTGTCAACCCTAAAGGTGCTAACAAAGTGAGCAAGCTCCAGCGATCCGTCTATGGACTGGTGCAAGCATCTCGGAGTTGGAATATATACTTTGATAAAGTGATCAAAGTATATGGTTTTATACAGACTTGCGGTGAAGCCTATATTTACAAGAAAGTGAGTGGGAGCACTACAACATTTCTACTAAGTATATGTGAATGACATATTGTTGATCAAAAAGAATGTAGAATTTTCTGGAAAGCATAAAGGAGTATTTGAAAGGAGTTTTTCAAAGTAAGACCTCGATGAAGCTGCTTACACATTGAGCATCAAGATCTATAGAGATAGATCAAAATGCTTGATAAGTTATTTCAATGAGTACATACCTTGACAAGATTTTGAAGTAGTTCAAAATGGAACAGTCAAAGAAAGAGTTCTTACCTATGTTACAAGGTGTGAAATTGAGCAAGACTCAAAGCCCGACCACGGCAGAAGATAGAAAGAGAATGAAAGTCATTCCCTATGCCTAGCCATAGTTTCTATAAAGTATGCCATGCTGTGTACCAGATCTATTGTATGCCCTACACTGGGTTTAGCAAGGGAGTACAATAGTGATCTAGGAGTAGATTACTGGACAGAGGTCAAAATTATCCTTAGTGGAATAAGGATATGTTTCTCGATTGTGGAGGTGACAAAAGGTTCGTCGTAAAGGGTTACGTCGATGCAAATTTTGACACTGATCTAGATGACTCTAAGTCTCAATCTGGATACATTTTGAAAGTGTGAGAAATTAGCTAGCGTAGCTCCATGCAGAGCATTGTTGACATAGAGATTTGCAAAATACATATGGATCTGAATGTGGCAGACCCGTAGACTAAACTTCTCTCACAAGCAAAACATGATAACACCTTAGTACTCTTTGGGTGTTAATCACATAGCAATGTGAACTAGATTATTGAATCTAATAAACACTTTGGGTGTTGGTCACATGACGATGTGAACTATGGGTATTAATCACATGGTGATGTGAACTATTGGTGCTAAATCACATGGCGATGTGAACTAGATTATAGACTCTAGTGCAAGTGGGAGACTGAAGGAAATATGCCCAAGAGGCAATACTAAAGTTATTATTTATTTCCTTATTTCATGATAAATGTTTATTATTCATGCTAGAATTGTATTAACCGGAAACATAATACATGTGTGAATACATAGACAAACATAGTGTCACTAGTATGCCTCTACTTGACTAGCTCATTAATCAAAGATGGTTAAGTTTCCTAACCATAGACATGAGTTGTCATTTGATTAACGGGATCACATCATTAGGAGAATGATGTGATTGACTTGACCCATTCCGTTAGCTTAGCACAATGATCGTTTAGTTTGTTGCTGCTGTTTTCTTCATGACTTATACATGTTCCTATGACTATGAGATTATGCAACTCCCATTTACCGGAGGAACACTTTGTGTGCTACCAAACGTCACAATGTAACTGGGTGATTATAAAGGTTCTCTACAGGTGTCTCCGAAGGTACTTGTTGGGTTGGCGTATTTCGAGATTAGGATTTGTCACTCCGATTGTCAGAGAGGTATCTCTGTGCCCACTCGGCACATCACTTAAGCCTTGCAAGCATTGCAACTAATGAGTTAGTTGCGAAATGATGTATTACGAAACGAGTAAAGAGACTTGCCAGTAACGAGATTGAACTAGGTATTGAGATACCAACGATCGAATCTCGGGCAAGTAACATACCGATGACAAAGGGAACAACATATGTTGTTATGCGGTTTGACCGATAAAGATCTTCGTAGAATATGTAGGAGACAATATGAGCATCTAGGTTCCGCTATTGATTATTGACCGGAGACGTGTCTCGGTCATGTCTACATAGTTCTCGAACCCGTAGGGTCCGCACTCTTAAAGTTCGATGGCGGTTATATTATGAGTTTATGTGTTTTGATGTACCGAAGGTAGTTCGGAGTCCCGGATGAGATCGGGGACATGACTAGGAGTCTCGAAATGGTCGAGATGTAAAGATTGATATATTGGACGACTATATTCGGACATCGGAAAGGTTACGAGTGCTTCGGGTATTTTTCGGAGTACCGGGGAGTTACGGGAATACGGGGAAGAAGTATATGGGCCTTATTGGGCTTTAGGGGAGAGAGAGAGGGAGGCCACCCCCCCCCCCACCCCTTCCAATGACTAGTCCGAATTGGACTAGGGGGAGGGGCGGCGCCCCCTCCTTCCTTCACTTCCCTCTTCCCCTTCCTTGTCTCCTACTCCTACTACTTGGAAAGGGGAGGAATCCTACTCCCGGTGGGAGTAGGACTCCTCAAGGGCGCGCCATAGGGGCCGGCCCTCTCCCCCTCCTCCACTCCTTTATATACGTGGCCAGGGGGCACCCCATAGACACGACAATTGATCGTTTGATATTTTAGCCGTCTGCGGTGCCCCCCTCCACCATAGTCCACCTCGATAATACCGTAGCGGTGCTTAGGCGAAGCCCTGCGTCGGTAGAACATCATCATCGTCACCATGCCGTCATGCTGACGAAACTCTCCCTCAACACTCGGCTGGATCGGAGTTCGAGGGACGTCATCGGGCTGAACGTGTGCTGAACTCGGAGGTGCCGCGCGTTCGGTACTTGATCGGTCAGATCATGAAGACGTACGACTACATCAACCGCGTTGTGATAACGCTTCCGCTTTCGGTCTGCGGAGGTACGTAGACACACTCTCCCCTCTCGTTGCTATGCATCACCATGATCTTGCGTGTGTGTAGGAATTTTTTGAAATTAGTACGTTCCCCAACAGAGGTTGCATCAAGTCAAGACATACCAAGTACCCATCACAAACTCTTATCCCCCGCATTAAATTAATTGCCATTTGCCTCTCATTTTCCTCTCCCCCACTTCACCCTTCTCGTTTTATTCGCCTCTTTTTTGTTCGCCTCTTTTTGCTTGCCTCTGGCTTGCTTGTGTGTTGGATTGTCTGTCACGATGGCTCAAGATAATACTAAATTGTGTCACTTTTCCAATACCAACAATAATGATTTTATTAGCACTCCGATTGCTCCTCTTACCGATGCTAAATCTTGTGAAATTAATACTGCCCTGCTGAATCTTGTCATGAAAGATCAATTTG
Source organism: Triticum monococcum (assembly GCA_034509565.1). Taxonomy (NCBI): domain Eukaryota; kingdom Viridiplantae; phylum Streptophyta; class Magnoliopsida; order Poales; family Poaceae; genus Triticum; species Triticum monococcum. The sequence goes on from CM067845.1 coordinate 697,605,075, forward strand.
CTGGCCTTCCTAGTGAAGATGCCGCTACCCATCTAAACGACTTTGTTGATTTGTGTGACATGCAAAAGAAAAAGGACGTAGATAATGATATTGTTAAATTCAATCTATTTCCATTTTCGCTTAGAGATCGTGCTAAAACTTGGTTTTCTTCTTTGCCTAAAAATAGTATTGATTCTTGGAATAAGTGCAAGGATGCTTTTATCTCTAAGTATTTTCCTCCCACTAAGATCATCTCTCTTAGAAACGATATTATGAATTTTAAGCAACTAGATCATGAGCATGTTGCACAATCTTGGGAGAGGATGAAATTAATGATTCATAATTGCCCTACTCATGGTTTGAATTTATGGATGATCATACAAAATTTCTATGCCGGATTGAATTTTGCTTCTAGAAATCTTTTAGATTCGGCCGCGGGAGGCACTTTTATGGAAATCACTTTAGGAGAAGCTACCAAACTCCTAGATAATATTATGGTTAATTATTCTCAATGGCACACCGAAAGATCTACTAGTAAAAAGGTTCATGCAATAGAAGAAATTAATATTTTGAGTGGAAAGATGGATGAACTTATAAATTTTTTTGCTAATAAGAGTGCTCCTGTTGATCCTAATGATATGCCTTTGTCTACTTTGATTGAGAATAATAATGAATCTATGGATGTGAATTTTGTTGGTAGGAACAATTTTGGTAACAACGCTCATAATGGAAACTTTAATCCTAGGCCGTATCCTAGTAATTCCTCTAATAATTATGGTAATTCCTACAACAATTCTTATGTAAATTATAATAATATGCCCTTTGATTTTGAATCTAGTATGAAAGAATTTATTAGTTCGCAAAAGAGTTTCAGTGCTTGGATCAAAGAAATATTGTCTAAGATTGATGAGTTGGCTAGGAACGTGGATAGAATTTCTCTTGATGTTGATTCTTTGAAACTTAGATCTATTCCACCTAACCATGATATCAATGAGTCTCTCAAAGCCATGAGAATTTCCATTGATGAGTGTAAAGAAAGAACCGCTAGGATGCGTGCTAAAAAAGATTGCTTTATAAAAGCGTGTTCTTCTAGTTTTCATGATAATAATGATGAAGATCTAAAAGCGATTGATGGGTCTCCTATTAAATCTTTGTTTTGCAATATGAATCTTGATAATTATGGGACTAGAGATGAGTCAACCTTAGTTAAAAGGCGCCCCAATGATTCGGAGTTTTTAGATCTTGATGCAAAAATTGGTAAATTTGGGATTGAAGAGGTCAAAACTTTACATAACAATGAACCCACTATTTTGGATTTCAAGGAATTTAATTATGATAATTGTTCTTTAATAGATTGTATTTCCTTGTTGCAATCCGTGTTAAATTCTCCTCATGCTTATAGTCAAAATAAAGCTTTTACGAAATATATTGTTGATGCTTTAATGCAATCTTATGAAGAAAAGCTTGAATTAGAAGTTTCTATCCCTAGAAAACTTTATGATGAGTGGGAACCCTACTATTAAATTAAGATTAGAGATCATGAATGCTTTGCTTTATGTGATTTGGGTGCTAGTGTTTCCACGAATCCAAAAACCTTATGTGATGTGTTAGGTTTACGTGAAATTGATGAATGTTCCTTGAACTTGCATCTTGCGGATTCCACTATTAAGAAACCCATGGGAAGGATTAATGATGTTCTTATTGTTGCAAATAGGAATTATGTGCTCGTAGATTTCATTGTTCTTGACATAGATTGCAATCCCACATGTCCTATAATTCTTGGTAGATCTTTCCTTAGAACGATTGGTGCAATTATTGATATGAAAGAAGGAAACATTAGATTCCAGTTTCCGTTAAGGAAAGGCATGGAACGCTTTCCTAGAATAAAATTAAATTACCTTATGAATCTATTATGAGAGCCACTTATGGATTGCATACCAAAGATGACAATACCTAGATCTATCTTGTTTTTTGCCTAGCTAGGGGCGTTAAACGATAGCGCTTGTTGGGAGGCAACCCAATTTTATTTTTGTTTCTTGCTTTTTGGTTCTGTTTAGTAATAAATAATTCATCTAGCTTCTATTTAGATGTGGTTGTATGCATTCAATCATGCTGTAAAAAACAGAAACTTTAGCGCTCATGAGATTTGCTGCAATTTTTTACTGGAGAGAGTGATTGGGTTGATTATTTTTTCAGCTGATTAATAGACAAATTCCTCATGTCCACCAATTTATTTCAGAATTTTTGGGGTTACAGAAGTATTCGGAACCTACAGATTACTACAGACTGTTCTGTTTTTGACAGATTATGTTTTCGTGTGTTGTTTGCTTATTTTGATGAATATATGGCTAATATCGGGGGTATGAACCATGGAGAAGTTGGAATACAGTAGGTTTAACACCAATATAAATAAAGAATGAGTTCATTACAGTATCTTGAAGTGGTGGTTTGTTTTCTTATACTAACGGAGCTCATGAGATTTTCTGTTGAAGTTTTGTGTCGTAAAGTTTTCAAGTTTTGGGTAAAGATTTGATGGATTTTGGAACAAGGAGTGGCAAGAGCGAGGTATCTCAATATATGTGCAGCCGACTAACGGTGGCAAGGTGTTTGAAATTCATTCCCATTTCTTGCATGGGACCTTTAGCGCTCACGAGATTTCCGATCTTGCTATAAAAAACACAAACTTTAGTGCTCACGAGATTTACTACCATTTTTTTACTAGAGAGTGTGATTAGGTTGATTATTTTTTCAAATGATTAATAGAAAAATTCCTCACGTCCACCAATTTATTTCAGAATTTTACAGAAGTATTCGAAACCTACAAATTACTATAGACTATTATGTTTTTGACAGATTTTGTTTTCGTGTGTTGTTTGCTTAGTTTGATGAATCTATGGCTAGTATCGGGGGTATGAACCATGGAGATGTTGGAATACAGTAGGTTTAACACCAATATAAATAAAGAATGAGTTCATTACAGTACCTTAAAGTGGTGTTTTTTTCTTATACTAATGGAGCTCACGAGATTTTCTGTTGAAGTTTTGTGTTGTGAAGTTTTCAAGTTTTGGGTAAAGATTTGATGGATTTTGGAACAACGAGTGGCAAGAGCCAGGTATCTCAATATGTGCGACCGACTGACGGTGGCAGGGTGTTTGAAATTCATTCCCATTTCTTGCATGGGACCTAAGCATGCACCCAAGGACACATATTTGATTTTTCAACTAGTTTAAATACACTAGAGAATGTGCATGTAGTTCAAATTTGAATTATGCATATAAAATTCCTGGAAAACCCAGTTAATGTATAAAAATGTCCAAACAAACCCAGAAAAATTCCAAAATTGAACCCAACACTCTTGTTGTTCTGTGTTGACACTTGAAATGTTTTGAAAACAATAAGAGGCAATGGATATCGTTTCGTCCCCAAAGGTGGCAACGTTCCCTACCGAAACCATCACGCTTGTTGTGAGAACCTCTGATTTGGGAGAAGCTTATACCCAAACCTGCCCCAAATGGAATAAAAATTTTACCACGACATGTTGATGCCGCTCCATGATAGCATGCCAAGTTTCATGAATTTCAGACGAGTTTTGGATTTACTAGAATTTAAAAACCAGGTATCTCAATGTTTTCGACCGAGTGATGGTGGCAGGGTGTTTGAAATTCATTCCTATTTCTTGCATGGGATCTAAGCATGCACCTAAGGACACATATTTTATTTTTCAACCAGTTTATATGCACTGGAGAATGTGCATGTAGTTCAAATTTGAATTATGCACATAAAATGCCTGGAAAACCCAGTTAATGTATAAAAATGTCCAAACGAACCCCCAAAAAATTCCAAAATTGAACACAACACTCTTGTTGTTCTATGTTGACACTCGAAATTTTTTGAAAGCAATAAGAGGCAACGGATATCGTTTCGTCCCCAAAGGTGGCATGTTCCCTACCGAAACCATCACGCTTGTTGTGAGAAGCGCTGGTTTGTGAGAAGCTTATACCCAAACCTACCCCAAATGGGACTAAATTTTTACCACGACATTTTGATGTCGCTCCATGATAGCATGCCAAGTTTCATGAATTTCAGACGAGTTTTGGATTTACTAGAATTTTAAAACTAGGTATCTCGATATGTGCGGCCAATTGACGGTGGCAGGGTGTTTGAAATTCATTTCTATTTCTTGCATGGGACCTAACCATGCAACCAAGGACACATATTTGATTTTTCAACCAGTTTATATGCACTGAAGCATGTGCATGTAGTTTAAATTTGAATTATGCGTATAAAATGCCTAGAAAACCCAGTAATTAATGTATAAAAATGTCCAAACGAACCATGAATAATTCCAATTTTATTGATGACACACCTATAGTTGCATGTTCACTGGAGATAAATGTTCTAGCAATTGAAACACCGTCCATGGCCGCTGTGATCCCATTATGTAATTCAAATCAAGACGAAAAAGCAAATAGATCCCACACAGTTTATTATAACCAACCGTGTGAGATGCAGCACAAAATATCTTCGGACCGTGACTGAATAAGGGACCGTATCTGAGGACACTTTGCGCGCCAGTTTTTTGGCTGAAGCGATTCCTAATTTTCGGCTTTCGCGGAAATATCTACCTCCTCGCCCCCTCCCCGTTACCAAAAGCCACATTTCCCCTGTTTCCGCCTTCTTTTCCAAGTTGAAACCTTCACACCTTGCTTGCAGCGCCGCCGCCTCCTCGCCGGCGACCCTCCTTCACGCTGCTCAACCTCGCCTATCTAGGCAGGTAATCCACACCCGACCCTCATCCTCCTCTATCTTCCACATCCCACATTCCCCGACCACCGGCGCGAGCGCGACACCTTCCACCCAAATCACCGACCCCTCCACCAAATAAGCACCGACCTAAGCCATGGTGCACGCGGTATAGCCAGGACCTCAAGGAGCATTTGGCAGCGGCGAAGCAAATCGCGGCCGCACGCGCGGATGAGGTCACGATGGCTGCCATTCGTGCTGACCCCCAGATGTTGAAGGAGCACCTTGCCATTTGCTAGCTATGCCGGTTAAGCATGCTCGGTTTACCCGTTGCGTGTGCTGCTCCTGCCTTTCCTTCACAAATTCTAGTGAATCGTGCTATCTAATTTTACCATGCAATCTGTTGCTCTAGTGTACAAGTTTTGTATGTCGTGCAGTGTGGTGCTCACTTATTAACTATTTTGTTAATTAGTTGTCGTCTTCATTTAACTATTTGGTTCAATTCTGCAAATGAGATGTCTAATTCTTCAGGCTGCAATTTTGTATTGTCTTCCATGTGAGAAATAAATTGACTTTATCTTTACAAAATACATGAGAAACGAATAGAATTGCTATATTTCCAAGTTGTCAAGCATGCTTGGTTTGGTTATACATTGTTGAATGTGGTGCTCAATTAACGTTTGGTTCATTTGTGTTGTGGTGTTTAGTTAACTGTTTGGTTCAATTCCGCAATGCGATGTTCAATAGTTGTGGGTGCATTCTGTTATTGTATACCATGTGAGGAGTAAATTGAATTTGGCTGTAGTAAATACATGAGAAAAAAATACAATTCCTACAATTGGTTGTAGTTAACTGTTTGGTTAACTATCTGATCTTCTATTAGGAGTATGTTATATTGTGCAATGTGGTGCTCAGTTAATATTGCTTCATTTGTTGCGGTGTTTCGTTAACTACTTGGTTTAATTCTGCAATGTGATGTTTGTCTGCACAATGAAGAAGCCATCAGTTCACTACAGGATGGTAGTAACTATTATACCTTGCCTTTTTATTCCTTTGCCCCATCTCCAATATACAGAAGATATTTATGCACATCCTTGTTTTCAGGCCTTTCCAAAGCAGTTCACTGATGATTACCTCTCAAACCACCTGTATGGTCAGGAGGCGAGGAAGGTATTCATAAAACATCTGCGGTTAAATATTGAAGTGTTCCTGAAGAGGACGAAGGATGGACGGTCAATCAATCACGGACACTGGCCTCAAGTTACAAAGACCTTCAACATCAATGAAGGCTCAATATTCGCCTTCTGCTTCAGCAGTTTTCCAGATGAGATACATCTGTCTATGTACCGTCTATGATGCTAATTTCGAAAGGTTATAGATGTTGCATGTGAAACTTGGTCCTGATGTAGTTGTGTAATGGGGTAGCTGAGTGCTGAAGTTATATGATGTTGTACTCTGATGTATTTCAATTATGAAAATGAAATATATTGTGTTCTTAATATGATATGTCAATTAGATTAATAAATGGATTATGAATAATGGGATAATTAGCCTGCTAATGGCAAATTATCCTGCTAATTGGGTTTTGCCATTGCAAATGGTTGTTGAAAAAATACCGTGGGCGATGACCTCAGGCAACGCACACAGTTTCTAGGAATAAACCATGTTGGATCAATGAACAATCACACACGACTTTTCTTGAAAACTGTTTATGTTAGGCCACCTTGCGCAAACGTTTACCACCTAAAAACTGTGTGTGATGGAGAGTTTCTGCCACACAGTTTCTTCTACGGACCGTGTGTGATACATTCAATAACGCAAACGAATTAACGGGAAGAAATGTTTGTGATGTACCTGTGAACGGAAACGTTTTCCTTGAAGCGACTGTGTGGGATGTACATACGAACGGAAACGCTTAGCGGGGACTGACTGTGTGGGATGTACTTGCGGCCGGAAATAATTTCGCCATATAATTGTATTTTTTAGCTCTAATGTATGTATTTACGTATTTGAGCGCTCGCCGGTCACACACGATCTCATTTTACCGAGCGTGCATGCCAGGAGGGCATATCCCCGACGGTTTCTGGGTCGTGTGGGAAGGACCCCCCTATCGCCCACGCTCACTTGGCAACGGTTCCAAATGCCATCGCGGAAAGGGGTTAAAAACCGTCTGTTTAGGAGCTCGATGTACTAATATATTATGTGTATTACCAAGAGGGCACAGAGATACCTCTCTGATATTCGGAGTGATAAATCATAATCTCGATCTATGCCAACTCAATAAACACCTTCGGAGATACCTGTAGAGCATCTTTATAATCACCCAATTATGTTGTGACGTTTCATAGCACACAAGGCATTCATCCGGTATTCAGGAGTTGCATAATCTCATAGTCGAAGTAATATGTATTTGACATGAAGAAAACAATAGCAATAAAACTGAACGATCATTATGCTAAGTTAATAGATGAGTCTTGTCCATCACATCATTCTCTTAATGATGTGATCCCATTATCAAATCACAACTCATGTCCATGATTAGGAAACCTTAACCATTTTTATCAATGAGCTAGTCAAGTAGAGGCTCACTACGGACACGGTGTTTCTCTATGTATTCACACATGTATTTAGGTTTCTGGTCAATACAATTGTAGCATGAATAATAAACATTTATCATGAATAAGGAAATATAAAATAACAACTTTATTATTGCATCTAGGGCATTTTCCTTCAATATAGCCAGCCTCCACGAGTCTCCTCCGTGGATGTGTGTTATCTTCTTTGAACCAGGGGTTCTAGGTGAGCCAAAGCCTTTCCCAAAACATCCCTTGATGACCAAGTAATTAGTAGGAACAAACGGGAACGAAATCCATAAAGAGTCGCGTCTAATCTTGGCAATTTCTGCCTTTTCTAGCCCTCAAACGACCGCCGGTACGGCCGAGGGTCGTGTCTTGCTCTTGACCCCATTAGCAAATCAACCGTCATTTCTTCATATGAACTCTGATTTTGACGTTTTTGGGCTCGTTCGATTCGTATGAGTGACGCCGTTGCACCTATGGTATTAGATCTTCATTTTGAGCACTTTGGAAAATATCATATTTGACACTCCAAAATGCCTGAGTATGGTGCCTGGATGTCCTGTGTTTTGATCCCTTTCATTGTGCTAAGTCCATGAGAGTTACAAATCACCTACAAAACACACAAAAATGAAGAAAACTAATAAAAATTAACAAATACTTAAAATTATGCAATGCTCATAATAAAAAGAGTAAAAACCAAAAATCATGCATAATGAACATGTAATTGGCTTAGTGGGACATGATATATGAAGATAATATGCAACAAATGAGCTCTAAAATGCGTATAAAATACATCCATCAAACACTACGGCAAATTTCCCTAGATGAGGCATGTAGTCGAGGTTATCAGCGCGATCAAATGTGATGGTGGAGTTAGACCACTCCAGGTACTCTGTGTGATCTGTTGCAATTGCATAGATTGCTCGACGAATGAACTTCTGGACTCAGCCTGCATTGGCGCCCCAGATGATCATGTGCACTCTTTGATACCGAGTGGGCTGCTAGGTTGACGAAGATCTATCCATTCCGGGTTTTGCCGAGGTTAGCTCTGCCTTGCATGCCAGAGGCGATGGTGGGACATAGAGGCACACGGTGTAACTATGCTGATCGAAGGGGAATTTGATGCTTCTAAAGAACATGGCCTAGGTGGGGAGGGCAGTGTGTCGTTTTAGAGCAACCCTCGCCCGTCGGCGATAAATTTGAAGGAGTTGTAGACGAAGCTCTGGCCCGGCAAGGACACATATCCATAAATATGAACACGTAAATGTAAGGACCGTATTTAAATAGATCCTTCATTTATTTAATTTCATGGGTAAAAATTAAAATTAAAATTTTCCCATCCAAACAATGAGATAATTAAGGTTGCTTCTTAATATTATTCTAAGATTATATAAATATTCAAGATATTTACAAAATATAAATCCGTCATTTGAATAGGTCCTTTGTTTTTTTTAACTATGAGGGTAAAATTTATAATTAAAAAAATTCCCATCAAAAAATGCATGGTTAGGGTTGCTTCCCTATAGTATCTAAATATTATATGCATAACATTAAAAGATTTACACAAATATAAATCCCTCATTTCAATATATCCCTCATTGATTTAATTTTGAGGGTAAAAGTTTATAATTAAATTATTGTTCATCCCTGATGTCCTGCAAGGAAACAGGGCGGTTGTAGCACTTTCGTGTGATAGGTAGAGTGCCGAACCCACAAAGAGCAAATAGGAAGACACTACCAACCCCACACTACTAAGAAAATGCTTATAGATAGTAGCATAGTAGTAGCGCTTTTTATAATAAAGCACTGCTACTACTTATCAGTAGCGCTTTTTATAAAAAGCACTACTACTATGCACTGTAGTAAATGCTTATCAGTAGCACTGTAGTAAATGCTTATCAGTAGCGCTGTTTTAATAGAAAAAACGCTACTACTACAATTGCTAGGCCGTTGCCGGCAGGCCAGGCATAGTAGTAGTGCTTTTATGTATGAAGCGCTACTGCTACCAGATGTAGCAGTAGCGCTTTCTACATATAAGCGCTACTACTATGGCCTCTTTATCCAGCCCAACGGCCCGCGCTCGACCTCTCTCTCTCACTTCCCCGCCCTCACACACTCACTCGCCTCTCTCCGCCGTCGTCGCCGCCGCCCTCCCCGCGCACCGCTGTCCCCCGCGCCGGAACTCTCCCGCCGGCCGCCCTCGCCCGCGCCGGCTCTGCTCCCCTGCCGGCCACCCTCCCCCGCGACGGCCTCCTCCCCCGCCAGCCACCCTCGCCCGCGTCGGCACTGCTCCCCCGCCAGCCTCCTCCCCGCGCCGGCCTCCTCCCCCGCCGGCCTCCTCCACCACCGTGAGGTACTCCTCCTCCCTCCATTTAGTTCATCAGGTTAGGTAACTTTGGTGAATTTAGTTAATTAACTTAGGTGAATTTAGTTAATTAACTTAGATGTTTTTTAGTTAGGGGAAGTAGGTTAGGTAACTAATTAAGTAGATGCTAATTTAGGGGAGTGGTGTTTAGTTTATAGAAAAAAATCAATATAGTTTTTTTTACTGTTTTTTAGTAAGTGTTTAATAGAATTAGTTAGAAAATTAATAGAACTAGTTAAACTAGTTTATTTTTAGTAAGTACTAGTCTATTTTATTTATAGTAAGTGCTTAGTTGAACTAGTTGAATTAATAAAACTAGTTTATTTTTAGTAAGAAAATTTAGGTATATGAGATTTGATGATCTAATTAAAATTTTACTATAGAACTAGTTTATTTTTAGTAAGAAAATTAATAGAACTAGTTTATTTTTTTAGTTAAACCAATTATTCCCGCATCGACGTCGACGATGCCTATCCCGCATCCTCGTCCTCGACTCGGCGGAGGAGGCCAGGGCTTGGTGACTAGCCATGTCCGGGACTGGGCTCCGCCGGGCTGGTACTGGGAGGTGCTACCTTCTGGGGGCGTAGCTTCATGAGGAGCCAGCCCGTCGTTGACACGAACCTTCTTTGGTGGCGGTCGGGTGGGCCAGTGATGGTGCGGAGGCTTGAGGACCCCGCGGAGGTGGTACGTCACCGTGTCAGCGAGGATCAGCACGTCCATCGCTACATGGTTGCGTTGGAGGGCATGTTCTCCAATACCTGGGAGGTTCTTCAGGGATCTCACTGGAGCTATGATCCCGTGATGGTTCCTTCTCTTTGGGTGTCCACTGCCCGCGCCGATACCCGTCGTTCGCTACGGCTTTAGCTGTATTAGTGATGTTATATGTATGATACTATTCGAGATCTATTAGTGATAATATTCGATTATGTATGGACGAAAGAGATGGTTTAGTTTTGCTTATTGAATGAATGCTAATTTGAATACTAATTTATTTTACGATTTGGTTTTGCTTATTGAATGCTCAAATTGGAAAACTACTCCATCAAGTTTGAATGATCATATGATGTAGATATAAACATGTATATCTTGTGCTATAGGATATGTGCTTGCCCAAGTGGTCGGCCATGTTTGCAGGTTACACCTCCTATTGTGCCCTATGTCTTGTCGGAGTGTTGATTAATTTCCATTCCGGCAAATTCCAGGCACTCGATATGTCCTTTTTTAGCAAAGGACATGCCGGATTTTTCCGTGAATTCTGGCATGACTTGTGCTAGAATATGTAGGAAATATCGAGTGGCCTGGATTTTCACGAAAAATAATTAAACGACATTTAGGGTTGACTTCAAGTCTCTCAAGGCTCCATCAACGAAGGTCGAAAAATCAGTGAGGGAGTGTATCCACCATATATGAGAGAGGACGAAGAAGACTGACTGTTGTCATGGGGGTCGTTTTTCCGTCTTCTCCTTGTGCTAGATCTTTGTTATGCACTAGAGGGAGGAGGAATAACGACCATCACCGACGGTCGAAAAATCAATGAGGGAGTGTATCCACCATATATGAGAGAGGACGAAGAATCCCGACTGTTGTCGTGGGGATCGTTTCTCCTTCTGAAAGCACAAGTGCTCCCTAGGTGGTTTTGGTAATTAATCTCAACATATCTCTTGTTGGACTAACACTTTTACCTAGTATGTTTCAGATTAGTTCAACAATGAAGTGGCATGGACTAGAGGATGTGGAACCCCTTCAAGATGCTAAGGACAAAGGATTGGCTCAAGCTCCAAGCTCAAGACTCTACATTTTCTATTTTAGTGATCCAAGATCACATTGAGTCTATAGGAAAAGCCAATACTATCAAGGAGGGATGAGATGTTGCTTAATGAGGCTCTTACTCAAAATGCTTAGTGATATACTCCAAAGCCCTCAACTACTTTCTCACATCCACATATGACCTAAACCAAAAGTCAAACTCGGCCACACCGATTCTTTCTATTCGGCGCCACCGAGTTCAGATGGCATAGCCACTGCCACAAACCCTAGGCAAATCGGTCTCACCGATAGGGATCTCGGTCTCACCGAGATGGGATTGCAATCTCTCTATATGGATCTATTACCAAAATCGGTCTCACCGAGTTTGCGAAATCGGTCCTACCGAGATTGAAATGTAAACTCTCGGGTTCCTTTTCGTAACATTTCGGTCCCACCGAAATTAGCGAATTGGTTCCACCGAGTTTACCTGACCAACTCTCTGGCTAGCTTATTACCAAAATCGGTCTCACCGAGTTTGTGTAATCGGTCTCACCTACGTTATGACCTAACCCTAACCGTATCGGTTCCACCGAGTTGCATGTTCGTCCCACCAAAAAATCCTAACGGTCACTGGCTTTGCTGAATCGGTCCAACCGAGTTTATCAATTCGGTCCCACCGAGATTGGCAAGTTGTGTGTGACAGTTAGATTTTGTTTGGAGGCTATATATACCCCTCCACCTCCTCTTCATTCATGGAGAGAGCCATCAGAATGAACCTACACTTCCAACTTACTTTTTCTGAGAGAGAACCACCTACACTTGTGTTGAGGCCAAGATATTCCATTCGTACCATATGAATCTTGATCTCTAGCCTTCCCCAAGTTGCTTTCCACTCAAATCTTCTTTCTACCAAATCCATATCCTGTGAGAGAGAGTTGAGTGTTGGGGAGACTATCATTTGAAGCATAAGAGCAAGGAGTTCATCATCAACACACCATTTGTTACTTTTTGGAGAGTGGTGTCTCATAGATTGGCTAGGTATCACTTGGGAGCCTCCGACACGATTGTGGAGTTGAACCAAGGAGTTTGTAAGGGCAAGGAGATCGCCTACTTCGTGAAGATCTACCGCTAGTGAGGCAAGTCCTTCGTGGGCGACGGCCATGGTGGGATAGACAAGGTTGCTTCTTCGTGGACCCTTCGTGGGTGGAGCCCTCCGTGGACTCGCGCAGCCGTTACCCTTCGTGGGTTGAAGTCTCCATAAACGTGGATGTACGATAGCACCACCTATCGAAACCACGTCTGAAAAATCTCCGTGTATCCTATTGCATTTGAATCCTCCAAACCCTTCCCTTTACATTCTTGCAAGTTAGATGCTTTACTTTCCGCTGCTCATATACTCTTTGCATGCTTGCTTGATATGTATTGTGTTTGTTAAACTTATGCCAAAACTCCACTTCAACTTAAAGAAATTAAAAACTGCAACATTTGGCACCTAGTGTCTAATCACACCCCCCCCTCCCCCTCTAGACACCTCTTCTTGATCCTTTCAATTGGTATCAGAGCTTTGGTCTCCATTTCCTTGGTTTAAACACCTTTGGAGGAAGATGGATGAGTCTACTTTGGGGTCTTAGACATAGAGTGCCTATTCTTGATGGAGAATATTTTCATGAGTGAAAAAATGAAATGCGTGAGATTTTCAATGAATATCATTTGAACAAGTATATTGCTAGCCCTTGTGCACCTCATGTTGATCCTATGCATCCTACCCTTGATGAGTCAATTGACATGATTCGCAATCTTAGAACTGTTAATCTTATCACTAGGGGCCTGCCTAGAAACTTGATTGAATGTTTGCCTACTCTTGATTGTGCCTACACTATATGGAGATTTCTTGAGGAACGCTTTCCAAATTATTCCTTGAAAAATCTAGATGAAATTATCCATAAGTCTATTGCCTTGATTAAGATGAGTTCCAATGATCCCAAATTTGGTGACTGCTTATTTGAGCTTACTAATCTTACGAGTGCCAAAGGACATGTTGGAATCATTAGCAATATCATTTCCAAAGCTATTAGAATTCATAAAGATAACCATAGAAATGATCATTTATCTAATGAATTACCCTCTCTAGGAATTGATCAATCACAAGATGATGTTGAACATGGATACTATGATGAGGATGATGATGACAGTGACTATGATCTTAATGATGCAATGAGACACTTTGGTCTTATGGCAAATCTTCGCGGCTACATGGCTGGAGGAAAGGAATGGGTTCTTGATAGTGGATGTACTGATCATATGATCGGAGATAAAGATATGTTCCGTGAGCTTGCTGAAAACGACGGCCCTCGAAAGTATGTCACCTTTGGTGATAACTCAAAGGGTAAGGTGGTTGGCCTAGGTAAGGTGGCCATCTCACATGATAGCTCCATACAAAATGTCATGCTCGTTGAATCTCTTGGCTACAATTTACTTTCAGTATCTAGACTTGCTGATTTCGGTTTCAATGTCCTATTTACTGAAGTAGATTGCCAAGTGTTTCGTAGAGATAATCATAAAATAGTCTTTATCGGTATACGCAGAGCTGATCTTTACATTGCTGATTTCACTAAAAAGGCTCAACCTAGAACTTGCTTAATTGCTAAATCCTCTAAAGGTTGGTTATGGCATAGACGATTAGGTCATGTTGGTATGTGAAACCTTGACAAGCTTATTAAAGGAAATCATATCCTTGGCGTCAACGATGTCATATTTGATAAGGATAGACTTTGCAGCGCTTGTCAAGCAGGTAAAAAGGTTGGAGGAAGGCATCCCGTGAAGAACATCATGACCACAAGGAGGCCACTCGAGCTACTTCACATGGATCTTTTTGGTCCTAACGCTTACAAAAGTCTCGGTGGAAATTCTTTTGGTCTAGTTATAGTTGATGATTTTTCAAGATTTACGTGGGTGTTCTTTCTTGATGATAAATCGCAGGTCCAAAAGATCTTCAAAAACTTCGCTAGGAAGGCCCAAAATCAATTTGAAGTGAAAATCAAGAAGGTTCGCAGTGACAATGGAATGGAGTTCAAGAACGCAAATGTGGACACCTTTCTTGACGAAGAAGGGATTTCACATGACTTATCGGCTACGTACACACCTCAACAGAATGGAGTTGCTGAGAGGAAGAACCGGACACTCATCGAAATGGCAAGAACAATGCTTGATGAGTACAAGACGCCAAAGCACTTTTGGGCGAAAGCGGTTGAGACAGCTTGTCATGCAACAAATCGCTTGTATCTTCATAAGCTACTCGGCAAGACGGCATACGAGCTCCTCACCGGTAACAAACCACAAGTTGAATACTTTCGAGTATTCGGCTCAAAGTGATACATTCTTGACAAGCATCGTCGTTCTAAATTTGCTCCTAAGTCTCATGAAGGTTTCCTACTTGGTTATGGCTCAAACTCTCACACATACCGTGTCTACAATAATTTCACCCGAAAGGTTGCAGAGACAGTAGATGTGAAGTTTGATGAATCTAACGGCTCGCAAGTAGAGCAATTGCCAATTGACGTAGAAGAAAAAGACCCTTCGGAAGCAATCCAAGACTTGTCTATTGGCAAGATTCGTCCAACGGAGGTGAAGGAGAGTACCTCGTCCATCCAAGTGGAAGCTTCTACCTCACGACAAGGTGAACCAAGAGTTGATACGGAAGCATCCACAAGTGGGACACACCAAGATGAAGAAAACGAGGAAGTGCATCAAGATGAATGCCAACAACCTCCTTCTCCACCACGACAAGAGAACGACAACGTCAACAACGAAGAAGGCCAAGAAGACGAACAAGATGAAGAAGATGTTCAACCAAGATCCAAGAAAAAGCTTTCACGAGTTCGAGCAAGAATTGCTAAAGATCATCCCGTCGAGCAAATCTACAATGATATCCAAACCGGTAGAATCACTCGCTCAAAAACCCCATTTAGCTAACTTTTGTGAAAACTATTCATTCATCTCTAGCATTGAACCTATGAAGGTTGAACAAGCTTTGGAAGATCTGGATTGGATAAATGCCATGCATGAAGAGCTACACAACTTTGAGAGAAATCAAGTTTGGACATTAGTTGAGAAGCCCGACAACAACCACAACATCATCGGTACAAAATGGGTGTTTCGCAACAAGCAAGATGAAGATGGACAAGTAGTTCGCAACAAAGCACGTCTCGACGCCCAAGGCTACACTCAAGTCGAAGGTATGGACTATGGTGAGACATATGCCCCCGTTGCTAGACTTGAGTCCATTCGCATCTTACTTGCCTATGTTAATCATCATGATATCACCTTGTACCAAATGGACATTAAAAGTGCTTTTCTAAATGGTGAAATAGAGGAGGAAGTTTATGTTAAGCAACCTCCCGGATTTGTCAATCCTAAGAAACCTAATCATGTTTACAAACTTCACAAAGCTCTTTATGGTCTTAAACAAGCTCCTAGAGCATGGTATAAATGCTTGACCAAGTTTCTTATTGAAAAAGGCTTTGAAATTGGAAAAATAGATTCAACTCTTTTTACTAAAAGGGTTAATGGAGAACTATTTGTGTGCCAAATTTATGTCGATGATATTATATTTGGATCAACTAACCCTCATTTTAGTGAAATGTTTGGAAAGTTAATGTCGGAGAAGTTTGAGATGTCGATGATGAGTGAACTCAAATTCTTTCTTGGTTTGCAAATCAAGCAAACTAAGGAAGGTACCTTTGTCTCTCAAACGAAGTACACCAATGAATTATTCAAAAAGTTCAATATGAAAGAATGCAAAGGTATGACTACACCCATGCCTACTAGTGGACATCTTGATTTAACCAAAGATGGTGACCCGGTTGATCAAAAGGTTTATCGCTCTATGATTGGTTCATTATTATATCTCTGTGCTTCACGTCCTGATATTATGCTAAGTGTGTGCATGTGTGCACGATATCAAGCCGCTCCTAAATAATGTCATCTTAAGGCCGTGAAAAGGATAGTGAGATACTTAATCCATACACCAAATTTTGGCATTTGGTATCCAAAGAGGGCCTCCTTTGATCTTGTTGGCTACTTCGACTCCGACTATGCCGGTGACAAGGTTGATAGAAAGTCCACTTCGGGTACTTGTCAATTTCTTGGTAGATCTCTTGTGTCTTGGTCTTCCAAGAAACAAAACTCGGTATCCTTATCCACCACCGAAGCGGAATACATTGCCGCTGGATCATGTTGTGCTCAATTACTTTGGATGACCCAAACTCTTAAAGATTATGGGATATATGTGAAACATGTTCCATTACTTTGTGACAATGAAAGTGCTATTAAGATTGCTCACAATACCGTGCAACATTCTCGAACTAAGCATATTGAAGTTCGTCATCATTTCATTCGAGATCACGTTGCCAAAGGAGACATTAATCTTAAGCATGTCCGCACCGAAAAGCAGTTAGCTGATATATTCACGAAACCACTTGATGAGAAAGTGTTTTGCAGGTTAAGAGGTGAATTGAACATCATTGATGCTTCAAACTTGGAGTGAGAACTCCATTTGATACATGCAAGGCATGAGCCTATGACTAATCCTTGATAGTTCTCTTATGTTGACTATCTTATTTCTTGGATATATTTGCACCTTGCATGTTATCTAACCCGTGTAGGTACTCGGATGAATATAAATCTATGAGATTGCAACTCACTCACATCTTGAGCAATTTCTATATCACCAAGTCTCTACACAATGGTGGATGAAGACAAAGAAGCACGCAACCATTCAAACATATCCTTTGACAAATTTTATGTTGAGTTTCATGATTGTCATTTTGGATGCACAAGTGCTCTTCCTTGCAAAAACTAACCCATGTAGGTAGATGAACTCCAACTCCAAGTGGTGCTCCCAACTCTTGATGAGCTACATCAACCTTGAGCAACCCACACAAGTTCAACTACATGATCATGATCAACGCCACCACCCAAAGTATGTTACTCCATCTTAGAGAAGCTTTACTCCAAGTCATGAGTCAAAGCAACTCGACAAGATGTGAATACATCAGAAAGCTTAAACGAAAAATGGTAACCCCATTTTGAGCTTAAACGATGAGTATGACCTATGATCAAGTGATCCCACTTGACTCCTAAGTCAATATACTCTAACATAGGTGATTTTGTCGCCGACCAATTCTAGATGAAGTTCTCTTGTGTTCTTTTCTGTGCTCTTGGATTTGACTCATGCATATTTGTTTCCCTCTTCAAAAAAATCATCTAGACTCCTTTTTTAGTTTCTTCTCTTTTATTTTCTGTTCTGCATTCCTTGCATCCAATTCATTGCAAATCTTTCAGTTAATTCCTTGCAAATCCTTGTGAGATGTTACTTGTCTAGTGAGCTGAGGTGACAAGTGTTTTCTCTGCGATGAACTTGTTCTCACCGGTCTGATGCTTTCGGTCCAACCGAATCCTCTCGGTACAACTGAACCATACAACTCGGTGTCACCGATTTCACTACAGGAAAGACATCTTGCCACTTGTTTCTGCATTCTTTTTTATCCAGCTCCACTCAATGAATCTTGTCCTCGACCAGCATCCCATTCAACTTGCTGCTTTGTTCTATGACTTAAGGACCAAACCCATCATGACAAAAATCCAGAAGAACCATTCTTGGAAATTGATGTCAAAGGGGGAGAGAGAGATCACATCAAAGCTTAATCATATCTATTGGGGGAGAGAATACTCAAGGGAAGAAATAGTAATCATCAAGGACCCCAGATGCTTGGTGTTCAAGAGGAGAGAAGTCACATGTCTTCAAGAGGGGAAAGACATGTTCATATTTGCTCGTTTGCATTAGCTCTGTTTATTTCCTTTGAGCTCTGTTTTTTCTCTGATTTTCTGTTCTCTATCTTCTCCCAGTATCCCATGCTAGATTCAGGGGGAGCAAGACATCTAAGGGAAGTAAATCCTTGAATTTATTGCACATCTTTACCTTTGGGGACATGTCTATATCCAATGTGGTACTTAGTACTCACTCTACATGTCATCCCAGTCTTGGTACTCTTGTGGTTTCTTTTGTTTGCTCTGGCCAGTAGGTGTATCTGTGTTATCTAACCTTGTTTACACAGGTTCATCCCATCCTAAGCCAACTCAAGACCACAAGGTAAGTATATGCATCACAGTCATGTGTATGAGAAATTCTTGCTAATGTACATACTGTTTGCAAGAAGGACTCATGAGCATGAACGTACATTTCTCATATTCACATCATTTGCTCTGATGCATATAGCCAAGATACATGTAACACATTGCTTACTATGTCATGTTTATGGATTCACATGCTCCTATATTCCATATTCGCATGATTGCATACATGTAGAGGGGAGCTTATGCATGTTACATGTCTTTCCAAAGCTTTACTTAGTATTCTCTATATCTTTATCTAAAGCTTTGATGTATGCTGTCATCAATTACCAAAAAGGGGGAGATTGAAAGCACAAGTGCTCCCTAGGTGGTTTTGGTAATTAATGTCAATATATCTCTTGTTGGACTAACACTTTTACCTAGTATGTTTCAGATTAGTTCAACAATGAAGTGGCATGGACTAGAGGATGTGGAACCCCTTCAAGATGCTAAGGACAAAGGATTGGCTCAAGCTCCAAGCTCAAGACTCTACATTTTCTATTTTAGTGATCCAAGATCACATTGAGTCTATAGGAAAAGCCAATACTATCAAGGAGGAATGAGATGTTGCTTAATGAGGCTCTTGCTCAAAATGCTTACTGATATACTCCAAATCCCTCAACTACTTTCTCACATCCACATATGACCTAAACCAAAAGTCAAACCCGGCCCCACCGATTCTTTCTATCTGGCGCCACCGAATTCAGATGTCATAGCCACTGCCACAAACCCTAGACAAATCGGTCTCACCGATGGGGATCTCGGTCTCACCGAGATGGGATTGCGATCTCTCTATATGGATCTATTACCAAAATCGGTCTCACCGAGTTTGCGAAATCGGTCCTACCAAGATTGCAATGTAAACTCTTTGTTTCCTTTTCGTAACATTTTGGTCCCACCGAAATTAGGGAATCGGTCCCACCGAGTTTACCTGACCAACTCCCTGGCTAGCTTATTACCAAAATCGGTCTCACCGAGTTTGTGTAATCGGTCTCACTGAGATTACGTTATGCCCTAACCCTAACCATATCGGTCCCACCGAGTTGCATGTCGGTCCCACCGAAAAATCCTAACGGTCACTAGCTTTGCTGAATCGGTCTGACCGAGTTTATCAATTTGGTCCCACCGAGATTGGCAAGTTGTGTGTAACGGTTAGATTTGTGTGGAGGCTATATATACCCCTCCACCTCCTCTTCATTCATGGGGAGAGCCATCAGAACGAACCTACACTTCCAACTTACTTTTTCTGAGAGAGAACCACCTGCACTTGTGTTGAGGCCAAGATATTCCATTCCTACCATATGAATCTTGATCTCTAGCCTTCCCCAAGTTGCTTTCCACTCAAATTTTCTTTCCATCAAATCCATATCCTGTGAGAGAGAGTTGAGTGTTGGGGAGACTATCATTTGAAGCACAAGAGCAAGGAGTTCGTCATCAACACACCATTTGTTACTTCTTGGAGAGTGGTGTCTCCTAGATTGGCTAGGTGTCACTTGGGAGCCTCCGACAAGATTGTGGAGTTGAACCAAGGAGTTTGTAAGGGCAAGGAGATCGCCTACTTCGTGAAGATCTACCTCTAGTGAGGCAAGTCCTTCGTGGGCGACGGCCATGGTGGGATAGACAAGGTTGCTTCTTCATGGACCCTTCGTGGGTGGAGCCCTCCGTGGACTCGCGCAGCCGTTACCCTTCATGGGTTGAAGTCTCCATCAACGTGGATGTACGATAGCACCACCTATCGGAACCACGTCTCAAAAATCTGTTGGGGAACGTTGCAGAAAACAAAAATTTTCCTACTCGTTTCACCAAGATCATCTAGGAGTTCATCTAGCAAAGAGTCACGAGATGCATCTACATACCTTTGTAGATCGCGTGCGGAAGCGTTCAACGAACGGGGATGATGTAGTCGTACACAACGTGATCCAAATCACCGATGACCAGCGCCGAACGGACGGCACCTCCGTGTTCAACACACGTACGGGACGGGAGACGTCTCCTCCTTCTTGATCCAGCAAGGGGGAAGGAGAGGTTGACGAAGATCCAGCAGCACGACGGCGTGGTGGTGGATGCAGGGCGTCGCAGTAGCAGGGCTTCGCCTATACTATGAGGAAGAGAGACGTAACGGGGAGAGAGGGAGGTGCCAGGGGCTGGCCTGTCAAGTCCCTCCTCTCCCCCACTATATATAGGGGTGCCATGGGGGGGGGCACCGGCCCTAGTAGATGGAATCTACTAGGGGGGGGGCGGCGGCCTAGTGTGGGGCTTGCTCCCCAAGGCAAGGGGGCGCCCCTTCTAGGGTTTCCCCTTAGCCCTAGCCGCATGGGCCCCCTAGGGGCTGGCGCCCCAGCCCACTATGGGCTGGGTTCCCTCCTATTTCAGCCCATGGGGCCCTCCGGGATAGGTGGCCCCACCCGGTGGACCCCCGGGACCCTTCCGGTGGTCCCGGTACAATACCGGATACCCCGAAACTTGTCCCGATGGCCGAAACTGCACATCCTATATATAATTCTTTACCTCCGGACCATTCCGGAACTCCTCGTGACGTCCTGGATCTCATCCGGGACCCCGAACAACATTCGGGTTACTGCATATACTTATCTTCACAACCCTAGCATCACCGAACCTTAAGTGTGTAGACCCTACGGGTTCGGGAGACAAGCAGACATGACCGAGACGACTCTCCCGTAAATAACCAACAGCGGGATCTGGATACCCATGTTGGCTCCCACATGCTCCATGATGATCTCATCGGATGAACCACGATGTCGAGGATTCAATCAACCCTGTATGCAATTCCCTTTGTCAATCGATATATTACTTGCCCGAGATTCGATTGTCGGTATCCCAATACCTCGTTCAATCTCGTTACCGGCAAGTCACTTTACTCGTACCGTAATGCATGATCCCGTGACCAGACACTTGGTCACTTTGAGCTCATTATGATGATGCATTACCGAGTGGGCCCAGTGATACCTCTCCGTCATACGGAGTGACAAATCCCAGTCTTGATCCGTGTCAACCCAACAGACACTTTCGGAGATACCCGTAGTATACCTTTATAGTCACCCAGTTACGTTGTGACGTTTGGTACACCCAAAGCACTCCTACGGTATCCGGGAGTTACACGATCTCATGGTCTAAGGAAAAGATACTTGACATTGCAAAACTCTAGCAAACGAACTATACGATCTTTATGCTATGTTTAGGATTGGGTCTTGTCCATCACATCATTCTCCTAATGATGTGATCTCGTTATCAATGACATCTTATGTCCATAGCCAAGAAACCATGACTATCTGTTGATTAACGAGCTAGTCAACTAGAGGCTTACTAGGGACATGTTGGTGTCTGTTATTCACACATGTATTACGATTTCCGGATAACACAATTATAGCATGAATGAAGACAATTACCATGAACAAGGAAATATAATAATAATGCTTTTATTATTGCCTCTAGGGCATATTTCCAACAGTCTCCCACTTGCACTAGAGTCAATAATCTAGTTACATTGTGATGAATTGAACACCCATGGAATTCTGGTGTTGATCATGTTTTGCCCTAGGGAGAGGTTTAGTCAACGGATCTGCTACATTCAGGTCCGTATGTACTTTACAAATATCTATGTCTCCATCCTGAACATTTTCACGAATGGAGTTGAAGCGACGCTTGATATGCCTTGTCTTCTTGTGAAACCTGGGCTCCTTGGCAAGTGCAATAGCTCCAGTGTTGTCACAGAAGAGCTTGATCGGCCCCGACGCATTGGGTATGACTCCGAGGTCGGTGATGAACTCCTTCACCCAGATTGCTTCATGTGCCGCCTCTGAGGCTGCCATGTACTCCGCTTCACATGTAGATCCCGCCACGACGCTCTGCTTGCAACTGCACCAGCTTACTGCCCCACCATTCAAAATATACACGTATCCGGTTTGTGACTTTGAGTCATCCAGATCTGTGTCGAAGCTAGCGTCGACGTAACCCTTTACGATGAGCTCTTCGTCACCTCCATAAACGAGAAACATCTCCTTAGTCCTTTTCAGGTACTTCAGGATATTCTTGACCGCTGTCCAGTGTTCCTTGCCGGGATTACTTTGGTACCTTCCTACCAAACTTACGGCAAGGTTTACATCAGGTCTGGTACACAGCATGGCATACATAATAGAACCTATGGCTGAGGCATAGGGGATGATACTCATCTCTTCTATTTCTTCTGCCGTGGTCGGACTTTGAGCCGAGCTCAATTTCATACCTTGTAACACAGGCAAGAACCCCTTCTTAGATTGATCCATATTGAACTTCTTCAATATCTTATCAAGGTATGTGCTTTGTGAAAGACCTATGAGGCGTCTCGATCTATCTCTATAGATCTTGATGCCTAATATATAAGCAGCTTCTCCAAGGTCCTTCATTGAAAAACTCTTATTCAAGTAGGCCTTGATGCTGTCCAAAAGTTCTATATCATTTCCCATCAAAAGTATGTCATCTACATATAATATGAGAAATGCTACAGAGCTCCCACTCACTTTCTTGTAAACACAGGCTTCTCCATAAGTCTACGTAAACCCAAACGCTTTGATCATCTCATCAAAGCGAATGTTCCAACTCCGAGATGCTTGCACCAGCCCATAAATCGAGCGTTGGAGCTTGCACACTTTGTCAGCATTCTTAGGATCGACAAAACCTTCCGGCTGCATCATATACAATTCTTCCTTAAGGAAACCATTAAGGAATGCCGTTTTGACGTCCATTTGCCATATTTCATAATCGTAAAACGTGGCAATTGCTAACATGATTCGGACGGACTTCAGCTTCGCTACCGGTGAGAAAGTCTCATCGTAGTCAACCCCTTGAACTTGTCGATAACCTTTAGCGACAAGCCGAGCTTTATAGATGGTCACATTACCATCCGCGTCTGTCTTCTTCTTAAAGATCCATTTATTCTCTATGGCTCGCTGTTCAATGGGCAAGTCAGTCAAAGTCCATACTTCGTTTTCATACATGGATCCTATCTCGGATTTCATGGCTTCTAGCCTTTTGTCGGAATCCGGGCCCGCCATCGCTTCTTCATAGTTCGAAGGTTCACCGTTGTCTAACAACATGATTTCCAAGACAGGGTTGCCGTACCACTCTGGTGCGGAACGTGTCCTTGTGGACCTTCGAATTTCAGTAGTAACTTGATCAGAAGTTTCATGATCATCATCATTAACTTCCTCTCCAGTCGGTGTAGGCACCTCAGGAACATTTTCTTGAGTTGCGCCATTTTCCGGTTCAAGAGGTAATACTTCATCAAGTTCTATTTTCCTCCCACTTACTTCTTTTGAGAGAAACTCTTTCTCTAGAAAGGATCCATTCTTGGCAACAAAGATCTTGCCTTCGGATCTGAGGTAGAAGGTATACCCAATAGTTTCTTTTGGGTATCCTATGAAGACGCATTTTTGTTGGGGAACGTAGTAATTTCGAAAATTTTCCTACGCACACGCAAGATCATGGTGATGCATAGCAACGAGAGGGGAGAGTGTTGTCTACGTACCAACACAGACCGACTGCGGAAGCGATCACACAACGTAGAGGAAGTAGTCATACGTCTTCTTCCCGATCCGACCGATCCAAGCACCGTTACTCCGGCACCTCCGAGTTCTTAGCACACGTTCAGCTCGATGACGTTCCTCGGGCTCCGATCCAGCAAAGCGTCGAGGAAGAGTTCCGTCAGCACGACGGCGTGGTGACGATCTTGATGTACTACCGACGCAGGGCTTTGCCTAAGCACTGTAACGGTATGATCGAGGTGGAATTTGGTGGCAGGGGGCACCGCACACGGCTAAGGAACGATCTCAAGGATCAACTTGTGTGTCTTGGGGTGCCCCCTGCCCCCGTATATAAAGGTTGGAGGAGGGGAGGCCGGCCGGCCAGGGAGAGGAGGCGCAGGGGAGTCCTACTCCCACCGGGAGTAGGACTCCTCCCTCCAATCCTAATCCAATTAGGACTCTCGGGGGGAAAGGAGAGAGAGGGGAGGCCGGCCCCTTCTCCTAGTCCTACTAGGACTTGGGGAAGGGGGTGGCGCGCGGCTAGGCTGTGGGCTGCCCCTTCTCTCTTTTCCACTAAGGCCCAATAGGCCCATTAGTCTCCCGGGGGGTTCCGGTAACCCTCCCGGTATTCCGGTAAAATCCCGATTTCACCCGGAACACTTCCTATGTCCAAACATAGGCTTCCAATATATCAATCTTTACGTCTCGACCATTTCGAGACTCCTCGTCATGTCCGTGCTCTCATTCGGGACTCCGAACAACCTTCGGTACATCAAAATGCATAAACTCATAATAAGTGTCATCGTAACGTTAAGCGTGCGGACCCTACGGTTCGAGAACAATGTAGACATGACCGAGACACGTCTCCGGTCAATAACCAATAGCGGGACCTGGATGCCCATATTGGCTCCTACATATTCTACGAAGATCTTTATCGGTCAGACCGCATAACAACATACGTTGTTCCCTTTGTCATCGGTATGTTACTTGCCCGAGATTCGATCGTCGGTATCCAATACCTAGTTCAATCTCGTTACCGGCAAGTCTCTTTACTCGTTCTGTAATACATCATCCCACAACTAACTCATTAGTTGTAATGCTTGCAAGGCTTAAGTGATGTGTATTACCGAGAGGGCCCAAAGATACCTCTCCGACAATCGGAGTGACAAACCCTAATCTCGAAATACGCCAACCCAACATCTACCATTGGAGACACCTGTAGTACTCCTTTATAATCACCCAGTTACGTTGTGACGTTTGGTAGTACCCAAAGTGTTCCTCCGGTAAACGGGAGTTGCATAATCTCATAGTTATAGGAACATGTATAAGTCATGAAGAAAGCAATAGCAACATACTAAACGATCGGGTGCTAAGCTAATGGAATGGGTCATGTCAATCAGATCATTCAACTAATGATGTGACCTCGTTAATCAAATAACAACTCTTTGTTCATGGTTAGGAAACATAACCATCTTTGATTAACGAGCTAGTCAAGTAGAGGCATACTAGTGACACTCTGTTGGTCTATGTATTCACACATGTATTATGTTTCTGGTTAATACAATTCTAGCATGAATAATAAACATTCATCATGATATAAGGAAATAAATAATAACTTTATTATTGCCTCTAGGGCATATTTCCTTCAGTCTCCCACTTGCACTAGAGTCAATAATCTAGTTCACATCGCCATGTGATTTAACAGCAATAGTTCACATCACCATGTGATTAACACCCATAGTTCACATCGTCATGTGACCAACACTCAAAGGGTTTACTAGAGTCAGTAATCTAGTTCACATCTCTATGTGATTCACACCCAAAGAGTACTAAGGTGTGATCATGTTTTGCTTGTGAGAGAATCTTAGTCAACGGGTCTGCCATATTCAGATCAGTAAGTATTTTGCAAGTTCTATGTCTACAATGCTCTACACGGAGCTACTCTAGCTAATTGCTCCCACTTTCAATATGTATCCAGATTGAGACTTAGAATCATCTGGATCAGTGTCAAAAACTTGCATCGACGTAACCCTTTACGGCGAACCTTTTTGTCACGTCCATAATCGAGAAACATATCCTTATTTCACTAAGGATAATTCTGACCGTTGTCCAGTGATCTACTCCTAGATCACTATTGTACTCCCTTGCCAAATCAGTGCAGGGTATACAATAGATCTGGTATACAGCATGACATACTTTATAGAACCTATGGCCAAGGCATAGGGAATGACTTTCATTCTCTTTCTATCTTCTGCCGTGGTCGGGCTTTGAGTCTTACTCAACTTCACACCTTATAAACACAGGCAAGAAACTTTTTCTTTGACTGTTCCGTTTTGAACTACTTCAAAATCATGTCAAGGTATGTACTTATTGAAAAACTTATCAAGCGTCTTGATCTATCTCTATAGATCTTGAAGCTCAATATGTAAGAAGCTTTACCGAAGTCTTTCTTTGAACAACTCCTTTCAAACACTCCTTTTATGCTTTACAGAATAATTCTACATTATTTCTGATCAACAATATGTCATTCACATATACTTATCAGAAATGGTGTAGTGCTCCCACTCACTTTCTCGTAAATACAGGCTTCACCGCAAGTCTGTATAAAACTATATGCTTTGATCAACTTATCAAAGCGTATATTCCAACTCCGAGATGCTTGCACCAGTCCACAGATGGATCGCTGGAGCTTGCACATTTTGTTAGCACCTTTCGGATTGACAAAACCTTCCGGTTGCATCATATACAACTCTTCTTCCAGAAATCCATTCAGGAATGCAGTTTTTTCATCCATTTGCCAAATTTCATAATCATAAAATGCGGCAATTGCTAACATGATTCTGACAGACTTAAGCATCGCTACGGGTGAGAAAGTCTCATCGTAGTCAACTCCTTGAACTTGTCGAAAACCTTTTTCGACAATTCTAGCTTTGTAGATAGTAACACTACTATCAGCGTCCGTCTTCCTCTTGAAGATCCATTTATTTTCTATGGTTTGCCGATCATCGGGCAAATCCATCAAAGTCCATACTTTGTTCTCATACATGGATCATATCTCAGATTTCATGGCCTCAAACCATTTCGCGGAATCTGGGCTCATCATCGCTTCCTCATAGTTCATAGGTTCATCATGATCTAGTAGCATGACTTCCAGAAAAGGATTACCGTACCACTCTGGCGCGGATCTTACTCTGGTTGATCTACGAGGTTCAGTAGTATCTTGTTCTGAAGTTTCATGATCATCATCATTAGCTTCCTCACTAACTGGTGTAGGTGTCACAGAAACAGTTTTCTGTGATGTACTACTTTCCAATAAGGGAGCAGGTACAGTTACCTTGTCAAGTTCTACTTTCCTCCCACTCACTTCTTTCGAGAGAAACTCCTTCTCCAGAAAGTTTCCGAATTTTAGCAACAAAAGTCTTGCCTTCGGATCTGTGATAGAAGGTGTATCCAATAGTTTCCTTTGGATATCCTATGAAGACGCACTTCTCCGATTTGAGTTTGAGCTTATCAGGATGAAACTTTTTCATATAAGCATCGCAACCCCAAACTTTAAGAAACGACAACTTTGGTTTCTTACTAAACCATAGTTCAGATTGTGTCGTCTCAACGGATTTAGATGGTGCCCTATTTAATGTGAATGCAGCTGTCTCTAATGCATAACCCCAAAACGATAGTGGTAGATCGGTAAGATACATCATAGATTGCACTATATCCAATAAAGTACGGTTATGACGTTTGGACACACCATTATGTTGTGGTGTTCCAGGTGGCGTGCGTAGTGAAACTATTTCACATTGTTTTTAACTGAAGACCAAACTCGTAACTCAAATGTTTGTCTCCGCGATCAGATCGTAGAAACTTTATTTTCTTGTCACGATGATTTTTCACTTCACTCTGAAATTCTTTGAACTTTTTCAAATGTTTCAGACTTCTGTTTCATTAAGTAGATATACCCATATCTGCTTAAATCATCTGTGAAAGTGAGAAAATAACGATATCCGCCACGAGCCTCAATATTCATCGGACCACATACATCGGTATGTATGATTTCCAACAAATCTGTTGCTTGCTCCATTGTTCCGAAGAACAGAGTCTTAGTCATCTTGCCCATGAGGCATGGTTCGCAAGCATCAACTGATTCATAATCAAGTGATTCCAAAAGCCCATCAGCATGGAGTTTCTTCATGCGCTTTACACCAATATGACCTAAACGGCAGTGCTACAAATAAGTTGCACTATCATTATTAACTTTGCATCTTTTGGTTTCAATATTATGATTATGTGTATCACTACGATCGAGATCCAATGAACTATTTTCATTGAGTGTGTAACCATATAAGGTTTTATTCATGTAAACAGAACAACAATTTATTCTCTTACTTAAATGAATAACTGTATTACAATAAACATGATCAAATCATATTCATGCTCAATGCAAACACCAAATAACACTTATTTAGGTTCAACACTAATCCCGAAATTATGGGGAGTGTGCGATGATGATCATATCAATCTTGGAACCACTTCCAACACACATCGTCACTTTACCCTTAACTAGTCTCTGTTTATTCTGCAACTCCCGTTTCGAGTTACTAATCTTAGCAACTGAACTAGTATCAAATACTGAGGGTTTGCTATAAACACTAGTAAAGTACACATCGATAACATGTATATCAAATATACTTATGTTCACTCTGCCATCCTTCTTATCCACCAATCACTTGGGGTAATTCCACTTCCAGTGACCAGTCCCTTTGCAGTAGAAGCACTTAGTCTCAGGCTTAGGATCAGACTTGGGCTTCTTCACTTGAGCAGCAACTTGCTTGCCGTTCTTCTTGAAGTTCTCCTTCTTCCCTTTGCCCTTTTCTTGAAACTAGTGGTCTTGTCAACCATCAACACTTGATGTTTTTTCTTGATTTCTACCTTCGTTGATTTCAGCATCACGAAGAGCTTAGGAATTACTTTTGTCATCCCTTGCATATTATAGTTCATCACGAAGTTCTACTAACTTGGTCATGGTGACTAGAGCATTCTGTCAATCACTATCTTATCTGGAAGATTAACTCCCACTTGATTCAAGCGATTGTAGTACCCAGACAATCTGAGCACATGCTCACTAGTTGAGCGATTCTCCTCCATCTTTTAGCTATAGAACTTATTGGAGACTTCTTATCTCTCAACTCGGGTTTTTTCTTGAAATATTATCTTCAACTCCTGGAACATCTCATATGGTCCATGACGTTCAAAACGTCTTTGAAGTCCCGATTCTAAGCCATTAAGCATGGTGCACTAAACTATCAAGTAGTCATCATATTGAGCTAGCCAAACGTTCATAACGTCTGCATCTGCTCTTGCAATAGGTCCGCCACCTAGCGGTGCATCAAGGACATATTTTTTCTGTGCAGCAATGAGGATAAACCTCAGATCACGGATCCAATCCGCATCATTGCTACTAACATCTTTCAACATAATTTTCTCTAGGAACATATCAAAATAAAACGCAGGGAAGCAACAACGCGAGCTATTGATCTACAACATAATTTGCAAAATACTACCAGGACTAAGTTCATGATAAATTTAAGTTCAATTAATCATATTACTTAAGAACTCCCACTTAGATAGATATCCCTCTAATCCTCTAAGTGATCACGTGATCCAAATCAACTAAACCATAACCGATCATCACGTGAGATGGAGAAGTTTTCAATGGTGAACATCGTTATGTTGATCATATCTACTATATGATTCACGCTCGACCTTTCGGTCTCCGTGTTCCGAGGCCATATCTGTATATGCTTGGCTCGTCAAGTATAACCTAAGTATTCTGCGTGTGCAACTGTTTTGCACCTGTTGTATTTGGACGTAGAGCTTATCACACCCGATCATCACGTGGTGTCTGGGCACGACGAACTTTGGCAATGGTGCATACTCAGGGAGAACACTTCTTGATAATTTAGTGAGAGATCATCTTATAATGCTACCGTCAATCAAAGCAAGATAAGATGCATAAAAGGATAAACATCACATGCAATCAATATAAGTGATATGATATGGCCATCATCATCTTGTGCTTGTGATCTCCATCTCCGAAGCACCGTCATGATCTCCATCGTCACCGGCGCGATACCTTGATCTCCATCGTAGCATCGTTGTCATCTCGCCAATCTTATGCTTCCACGACTATCACTACCGTTTAGTAATCAAGTAAAGCATTACATCGCGATTGCATTGCATACAATAAAGCGACAACCATATGGCTCCTGCCAGTTGCCGATAACTCGGTTACAAAACATGATCATCTCATACAATAAAATCAGCATCATGCCTTGACCATATCACATCACAACATACCCTGCAAAAACAAGTTAGACGTCCTCTACTTTGTTGTTGCAAGTTTTACGTGGCTGCTACGGGCTTAAGTAAGAACTCATCTCACCTACGCATCAAAACCACAACGATAGTTCGTCAAACAGACTCCGTTTTAACCTTCTCAAGGACCGGGCGTAGTCACACTTGGTTCAACTAAAGTTGGAGAGACAGTCTTCCGCAAGCCATCTATGTGCAAAGCACGTCGAGGGAACCGGTCTCGCGTAAGAGTACGCGTAAGGTTGGTCCGGATCGTCTCGTCCAACAATACCGCCGAACCAAAGTATGACATGCTGGTAGGCAGTATGACTTGTATCGCCCACAACTCACTTGTGTTGTACTCGTGCAAATAACATCAATCCGTAAAACCTAGGCTCTGATACCACTGTTGGGGAACATAGTAATTTCGAAAATTTTCCTACGCACACGCAAGATCATGGTGATGCATAGCAACGAGAGGGGAGAGTGTTGTCTACGTACCAACGTAGACCGACTGCGGAAGCGATCACACAACGTAGAGGAAGTAGTCGTACGTCTTCTTCCCGATCCG
Organism: Triticum monococcum; assembly: GCA_034509565.1. Classification (NCBI taxonomy): domain Eukaryota; kingdom Viridiplantae; phylum Streptophyta; class Magnoliopsida; order Poales; family Poaceae; genus Triticum; species Triticum monococcum. Next base: position 697,636,095 of record CM067845.1, read on the forward strand.
ACCGATCCAAGCACCGTTACTCCGGCACCTCCGAGTTCTTAGCACACGTTCAGCTCGATGACGTTCCTCGGGCTCCGATCCAGCAAAGCGTCGAGGAAGAGTTCCGTCAGCACGACGGCGTGGTGACGATCTTGATGTACTACCGACGCAGGGCTTCGCCTAAGCACTGTAACGGTATGATCAAGGTGGAATTTGGTGGCAGGGGGCACCGCACACGGCTAAGGAACGATCTCAAGGATCAACTTGTGTGTCTTGGGGTGCCCCCTGCCCCCGTATATAAAGGTTGGAGGAGGGGAGGCCGGCCGGCCAGGGAGAGGAGGCGCAGGGGAGTCCTACTCCCACCGGGAGTAGGACTCCTCCCTCCAATCCTAATCCAATTAGGACTCTCGGGGGGAAAGGAGAAAGAGGGGAGGCCGGCCCCTTCTCCTAGTCCTACTAGGACTTGGGGAAGGGGGTGGCGCGCGGCTAGGCTGTGGGCTGCCCCTTCTCTCTTTTCCACTAAGGCCCAATAGGCCCATTAGTCTCCCGGGGGGTTCCGGTAACCCTCCCGATATTCCGGTAAAATCCTGATTTCACCGGAACACTTCCTATGTCCAAACATAGGCTTCCAATATATCAATCTTTACGTCTTGACCATTTCGAGACTCCTCGTCATGTTCGTGATCTCATCCGGGACTCCGAACAACCTTCGGTACATCAAAATGCATAAACTCATAATAACTGTCATCGTAATGTTAAGCGTGCGGACCCTACGGTTCGAGAACAATGTAGACATGACCGAGACACGTCTCCGGTCAATAACCAATAGCGGGACCTGGATGCCCATATTGGCTCCTACATATTCTACGAAGATCTTTATCGGTCAGACCGCATAACAACATACGTTGTTCCCTTTGTCATCGGTATGTTACTTGCCCGAGATTCGATCGTCGGTATCCAATACCTAGTTCAATCTCGTTACCGGCAAGTCTCTTTACTCGTTCTGTAATACATCATCCCACAACTAACTCATTAGTTGTAATGCTTGCAAGGCTTAAGTGATGTGTATTACCGAGAGGGCCCAGAGATACCTCTCCGACAATCGGAGTGACAAACCCTAATCTCGAAATACGCCAACCCAACATCTACCATTGGAGACACCTGTAGTACTCCTTTATAATCACCCAGTTACGTTGTGACGTTAGGTAGTACCCAAAGTGTTCCTCCGGTAAACGGGAGTTGCATAATCTCATAGTTATAGGAACATGTATAAGTCATGAAGAAAGCAATAGCAACATACTAAACGATCGGGTGCTAAGCTAATGGAATGGGTCATGTCAATCAGATCATTCAACTAATGATGTGACCTCGTTAATCAAATAACAACTCTTTGTTCATGGTTAGGAAACATAACCATCTTTGATTAACGAGCTAGTCAAGTAGAGGCATACTAGTGACACTCTGTTGGTCTATGTATTCACACATGTATTATGTTTCCGGTTAATACAATTCTAGCATGAATAATAAACATTCATCATGATATAAGGAAATAAATAATAACTTTATTATTGCCTCTAGGGCATATTTCCTTCAATTTTTCCGACTTGGGTTCGAGCTTTTCAGGTTGAAGTTTCTTGACATAAGCATCGCATCCTCAAACTTTCAGAAACGACAACTTAGGTTTCTTTCCAAACCATAATTCAAACGGTGTCGTCTCAACGGATTTTGACGGAGCCCTATTTAAAGTGAATGCAGCAGTCTCTAAAGCATAGCCCCAAAAAGATAGTGGTAAATCGGCAAGAGACATCATAGACTGCACCATATCTAATAGAGTGCGATTACGACGTTCGGACACACCGTTACGCTGAGGTGTTCCAGGCGGCGTGAGCTGTGAAACTATTCCACATTTTCTTAAGTGTGTGCCAAATTCGTGACTCAAGTATTCTCCTCCACGATCTGATCGTAGAAACTTGATTTTCCTGTCACGTTGATTCTCAACCTCACTCTGAAATTCCTTGAACTTTTCAAAGGTTTCAGACTTGTGTTTCATTAAGTAAATATATCCATATCTACTCAAATCATCAGTGAGAGTGAGAACATAACGATAGCCGCCGCGAGCCTCAACACTCATTGGACCGCACGCATCAGTATGTATGATTTCCAATAAGTTGGTTGCTCGCTCCATTGTTCCTGAGAACGGAGTCTTGGTCATTTTACCCATAAGGCATGGTTCGCACGTGTCAAATGATTCATAATCAAGAGACTCTAAAAGTCCATCTGCATGGAGCTTCTTCATGCGTTTGACACCTATATGACCAAGGCGGCAGTGCCACAAGTATGTGAGACTATCATTATCAACCTTACATCTTTTGGTACTCACACTATGAACATGTGTAGCATTACGTTCGAGATTCATAAAGAATAAACCATTCACCATAGGAGCATGACCATAAAACATATCTCTCATATAAATAGAACAACCATTATTCTCGGATTTAAATGAGTAGCCATCTCGAATTAAACGAGATCCCGATACAATGTTCATGCTCAAAGCTGGTACTAAATAACAATTATTGAGGTTTAAAACTAATCCCGTAGGTAAATGAAGAGGCAGCGTGCCGACGGCGATCACATCGACTTTGGAACCATTCCCGACGCGCATCGTCACCTCGTCCTTTGCCAGTCTTCGCCTATTCCGTAGTTCCTGCTGTGAGTTACAAATGTGAGCAACTGCACCGGTATCAAATACCCAAGAGCTACTACGATTACTGGTAAGGTACACATCAATTACATGTATATCACATATACCTTTTGTTTTGCCGGCCTTCTTGTCTGCTAAGTACTTGGGGCAATTCCGCTTCCAGTGACCGCTTCCCTTGCAATAAAAACACTCAGTCTCGGGCTTGGGTCCATTCTTTGGCTTCTTCCCGGCAGCTTGCTTGCTGGGCGCGGCAACCTCCTTGCCGTCCTTCTTGAAGGCTTTCTTACCCTTGCCCTTCTTGAACTTAGTGGTTTTATTGACCATCAACACTTGATGTTCCTTCTTGACTTCTACCTCTGCTGATTTCAGCATAGCAAATACTTCAGGAATGGTCTTTTCCATCCCCTGCATATTGAAGTTCATCACAAAGCTCTTGTAGCTCGGTGGAAGCGACTGGAGGATTCTGTCAATGACCGCATCATCCGGGAGATTAACTCCCAGCTGAGTCCAGACATCGTGAGTATGTGCTCACTGACAGAACTGTTTTCCTTCATCTTACAGCTGAAGAACTTGTCGGAGACCTCATATCTCTCGACCCGGGCATGAGCTTGGAAAACCATTTTCAGCTCTTCGAACATCTCATATGCTCCATGTCTCTCAAAACACTTTTGGAGCCCCGGTTCTAAACTGTAAAGCATGCCGCACTGAACGAGGGAGTAGTCATCGGTACGTGCCTGCCAAGCGTTCATAACGTCTTGTTCAGCAGGGAGGACAGGTGCGTCACCCAGCGGTGCTTGTAGGACATAATCTTTCTTGGCAGCTATGAGGATGATCCTCAGGTTCCGAACCCAGTCCGTATAGTTGCTTCCATCGTCTTTCAGCTTGGTTTTCTCTAGGAACGTATTGAAGTTGAGGACTACGTGGGCCATTTGATCTACAAGACATATTGTAAAATATTTTAGACTAATGTTCATGATAATAAAGTTCATCCAATCAAATTATAATGAACTCCCACTTAGATTAGACATCCCTCTAGTCATCTAAGTATTACATGATCCTAGTTAACTAGGCCGTGTCCGATCATCATGTGAGACGGACTAGTCAACGTCGGTGAACATCTTCATGTTGATCGCATCTTCTATACGACTCATGCTCGACCTTTCGGTCTTCTGTGTTCCGAGGCCATGTCTATGCACATGCTAGGCTTGTCAAGTTAACCCTAAGTGTTTTGCATGTGTAAAACTGTCTTACACCCGTTGTATGTGAACGTAAGAATCTATCACACCCGATCATCACGTGGTGCTTCGAAACGACGAACTTTAGCAACGGTGCACAGTTAGGGGAGAACACTTCTTGAAATTGTTATGAGGGATCATCTTATTTACTACCGCCGTTCTAAGTAAACAAGATGCAAAACATGATAAACATCACATGCAATCAAATAATAAACGTGACATGATATGGCCATTATCACATAGCTCCTTTGATCTCCATCTTGGGGCTCCATGATCGTCTTGTCACCGGCTTGACACCATGATCTCCATCATCGTGTCTCCATGAAGTTGCTCGCCAATTATTACTTCTACTACTATGGCTAACGCGTTTAGCAATGAAGCAAAGTAATTTACATGGCGTTTCTCAATGACACGCAGGTCATATAAAAGAATAAAGACAACTCCTATGGCTCCTGCCGGTTGTCATACTCATCGACATGCAAGTCGTGATTCCTATTACAATAGCATGAACATCTCATACATCACATATAGATCATTCATCATTCATCACAACTTTGGCCATATCATATCACAATCACTTGCTGCAAAAACAAGTTAGACGTCCTCTAATTGTTGTTGCAAGTTTTACGTGGCTGAATTAGGGTTCTAGCAAGAACGTTTTCTTACCTACGTGAAAGCCACAACGTGATTTGTCAACTTCTATTTACCCTTCATAAGGACCCTGTTCATCGAATCCGCTCCAACTAAAGTAGGAGAGACAGACACCCGCCAGCCACCTTATGCAACTAGTGCATGTTAGTCGGTGGAACCGGTCTCACGTAAGCGTACGTGTAAGGTTGGTCCGGGCCGCTTCATCCCACAATACCGCTGAAGCAAGATAAGACTAGTAGCGGCAAGAAAGTTGAGAAATCCACGCCCACAACAAATTGTGTTCTACTCGCGCAAGAAGAACTACGCATAGACCTAGCTCATGATGCCACTGTTGGGGAACATTGCAGAAAACAAAAAATTTCCTACTCGTTTCACCAAGATCATCTAGGAGTTCATCTAGCAACGAGTCACGAGATGCATCTACATACCTTTGTAGATCGCGTGCGGAAGCGTTCAACGAACGGGGATGATGTAGTCGTACACAACGTGATCCAAATCACCGATGACCAGCGCCGAACGGACGGCACCTCCGCGTTCAACACACGTACGGGACGGGAGACGTCTCCTCCTTCTTGATCCAGCAAGGGGGAAGGAGAGGTTGACGAAGATCCAGCAGCACGACGGCGTGGTGGTGGATGCAGGGCGTCGCAGTAGCAGGGCTTCGCCTATACTACGAGGAAGAGAGACGTAAGGGGGAGAGAGGGAGGCGCCAGGGGCTGGTCTGTCAAGTCCCTCCTCTCCCCCACTATATATAGGGGTGCCATGGGGGGGCGCCGGCCCTAGTAGATGGAATCTACTAGGGGGGGCGGCGGCCTAGGGTGGGCCTTGCTCCCCAAGGCAAGGGGGCGCCCCTTCTAGGGTTTCCCCTTAGCCCTAGCCGCATGGGCCCCCTAGGGGCTGGCGCCCCAGCCCACTATGGGCTGGGTTCCCTCCTATTTCAGCCCATGGGGCCCTCCGGGATAGGTGGCCCCACCCGGTGGACCCCCGGGACCCTTCCGGTGGTCCCGGTACAATACCGGATACCCCGAAACTTGTCCTGATGGCCGAAACTGCACATCCTATATATAATTCTTTACCTCCGGACCATTCCGGAACTCCTCGTGACGTCCTGGATCTCATCCGGGACCCCGAACAACATTCGGGTTACTGCATATACTTATCTTCACAACCCTAGCGTCACCGAACCTTAAGTGTGTAGACCCTACGGGTTCGGGAGACAAGCAGACATGACCGAGACGACTCTCCGGTCAATAACCAACAGTGGGATCTGGATACCCATGTTGGCTCCCACATGCTCCACGATGATCTCATCGGATGAACCACGATGTCGAGGATTCAATCAACCCTGTATGCAATTCCCTTTGTCAATCGATATATTACTTGCCCGAGATTCGATCGTCGGTATCCCAATACCTCGTTCAATCTCGTTACCGGCAAGTCACTTTACTCGTACCGTAATGCATGATCCCGTGACCAGACACTTGGTCACTTTGAGCTCATTATGATGATGCATTACCGAGTGGGCCCAGTGATACCTCTCTGTCATACGGAGTGACAAATCCCAGTCTTGATCCGTGTCAACCCAACAGACACTTTCGGAGATACCCGTAGTATACCTTTATAGTCACCCAGTTACGTTGTGACGTTTGGTACACCCAAAGCACTCCTACGGTATCCGGGAGTTACACGATCTCATGGTCTAAGGAAAAGATACTTGACATTGCAAAACTCTAGCAAACGAACTATACGATCTTTATGCTATGTTTAGGATTGGGTCTTGTCCATCACATCATTCTCCTAATGATGTGATCTCGTTATCAATGACATCTTATGTCCATAGCCAGGAAACTATGACTATCTGTTGATTAACGAGCTAGTCAACTAGAGGCTTACTAGGGACATGTTGGTGTCTGTTATTCACACATGTATTACGATTTCCGGATAACACAACTATAGCATTTATAAAGACAATTACCATGAACAAGGAAATCTAATAATAATGCTTTTATTATTGCCTCTAGGGCATATTTCCAACAAAATCTCCGTGTCTCCTATTGCGTTTGAATCCTCCAAACCCTTCCCTTTACATTCTTGCAAGTTGCATGCTTTACTTTCTGCTGCTCATATACTCTTTGCATGCTTGCTTGATATGTATTGTGTTTGTTAAACTTATGCCAAAACTCCACTTCAACTTAAAGAAATTGAAAACTGCAACCTTTGGCACTTAGTGTCTAATCACCCCCCCCCCCCCCCCTCTAGACACCTCTTCTCGATCCTTTAACCTTCTTCTCCTTGAGCTAGACCTTTGTTATGCACTAAGGGAAGGAGGAGTAACGACCATCACCGACGGTCGCAAATGTTAGAGAGGAATCAGTGAGGGGGAGTCTCCACCATATAGACTTGGCAGACCGATAGTCAACCCGTGATGAATAATAATGATCTAATTTAATTTTTATAGTACATATATTGAATCGTACAAATTTAACTTTTGAATTATGAACATAGGAAATGTCGTCATCGGACGACGAAAGTCTCCCGGGGGAGTGCAGCTGGTGCAACGACGACCGAGGTCTGTGCGACGGGCCTCACCTAGACGAAGATCGGCGCTTCAGCATTAAGCTCCAAGAGACCTTCGATGTTGAAATGGTATGCAACGACGAAAAGTGTTTTTTCATAATTAAGCATGACTTCAACTATTTAAACATGTAATTTTCATCTTTTGCAATTCGAGTAGCTTATCCCATGCCATGCAGGATGCTATGTCTTGGAGAGGATGGGTTTTGAAGACCATGAAAATTTCAAAACAAAGAAAATTCACCTAAGGACCCATCATGGTATGAATTTTGAAGTAAATCCGTACAATTTCTAGAGCGTAAACCATTTTGGTTGCAAAAATTGGGAAGCACTTTGCAAGATGTATGATTTTTATGAGGGTATGCTTGTCACCATGGATCTTGGTGATCCTAACATCGACCAAGACAATATGGACATTTGGGTCCTTGTTGATATGCTTCCAATTCTACCGCTATGTGAGTTTCTCAAATATAGTTATTAACTAATTTATATTGTTCATTTCAAAATAGTTGAGAGCTTATTTTCATTGTTCAAACAATGTGCGGAACATGGTAGACAGAACCTACTACACCGATGGCTCTGAGTTAACTTATCAGGAGAAAAATCATCTGGTCGCATTTTGTACTGATCTTGAGAATTACAATATCTATTATAAAACTCCTCCACATTATGGTCAATACGTGCCGCTAGTGCACGTGTTGAACTACGGTAACATCCATGGAGATGCCATGGTAAGATTTTTTTAGTATTACGACATCCGTGCATCTTTTGCATAATTTTTTTTAAACTTAACTACATTGCTAACTACGAAGTTATTACTATGTTTTTCAACAGAAAATCCCGAATGATTGTGTGCCTCATCTGATGTATCAGAATGGTCGCCTTGATGTTTTGAACATACGGCCAGGTCATCCTACGAATCTCACCTGTCCATATCGGATTTCTAAAAGAAGTGGAGACATGAAAATCACAGAATGGAAAAAATGTATGGACAGTCGTAAGGAGGTACTTGGAAGCAACATTGTGCGAAAGGTAAGAATTGAAGACAGGATAATCTCCATTCTCCATAATGGAGAGTCAGGGCCTATCTTGTTTTATACTATTTTACCTAAGAGAAGGTAGTAGGTCCTAGTTAATAATACTCATGATCATGTGCTAAGAACAACTAAGTAGGATTGGTTAGATGACTATGATGATAATGTGGTATCGAGTAGAAGTTGTATGATCAATGATGATGAGTATGACTTGTTATTATGATACCAATAATAAGTTATTTATTATTATGATCGATGATGCATGATGCTAAGTTGTTATATGAGCATGGTTGCTTATTATATATAACAGTGGGTGAAATGAACCTGGATTAGATTCAAGTGAAGCCAACATGTGATGCACATCGAAAGTACTACTAATCCAAACTAGATCAAGTTTAGATTAGAGTAGTACTTTCGACATGCATCATATATTGCCTTCACTTGAATCTACTCCACGTTCATTTCACCCACTGTTATATATAATAAGTAATCATGGTCATAAAATCATATCATGAAAGTACTGTATATAAAACCACACAATGAAAATAAACTGTATTTTTTAAAATACAGGAAAATTTAGCAGCAGTGCTTTTTAGAACAAGCTCTACTGCTACTTACAAGTAGCAGTAGCGTTGTCCAAAGGAAAACACTACTGCTAACTAGGTATAGCAGTAGCGCTCCCTTTCCAGCGCTACTGCTACTAGTTAGCTGTAGCGCCTTAGTGGTAGCGCTGGGCCCAGCGCTACTGCTATGCATATTTCAAGCGCTACTACTAGGGTTTTCCTTAGTAGTGCCACAACTACGTTGTTTGCATAGCTACGTTCGCATCCAACCATAGTTTGGAAATAGCCTATTCTATCAGTTGCTACCGAAACAATAATAAAAGGATATTTAACTAGACTACAAATTTGGACAAAAAATATACTAAACTAGAACACAAAGTAAAAGGGCTTGTACTTGTAGGACTGAATAGAGCAAAAGACAGTATCTAGGCTTTCGGTCTCACTAATACTAGAGGAGCGTCTCAGTGGCATACAAGTATTATACGTTACTAAATGTTCTCCTATGGTTTGCATCCGCGGTCTCTCACTCCTAGGTGTACTAGACATAACATCACGTCATGGTCACACGCGGTTGTCAATAATACACAACAGAACCAAAGGATCACAAAGTTCATCTGTCTACTCCGGGTACGTGCAAGTGTTATACATGCAACGCGCGAGAGAGTCAATACTAAACGAAGCCATGAAGACTAGTTGTGCGTACTAGATCATACCTTAGCCTAGAACCAAATCAATTACTCACACATAGATGAATAGGAACACAAAAAGGAATGATTTATTGCTGCCACCAACATGTTCAATCTTACAAAATATATATATGCAAAGACGAGATGGAGATGGAGATGGGCACCGGTGCGCCCACCCTATGGCCGGCGCTGATGGTGGTGACGCCTCCTTCTCATCCTCTTGCGTGGCCTTTGTGGTGATGGTGGTGGAGGGAGAGGTCTCCTTCTAGATGAGATGGGAGAGCCCCCCCCCCCCCCCCCCCCCCCCCCGCCTGGCTGCGTGGACTTGTGGTGGAATGATGATGATCCTCCCGGCGGCTAGGATTGGATCTCTTCATATAGGAAGCCTCCTTGAGTCTCCTCCATTGATGTAGCCTTCTCCCCTTCATCCAAGGGCTCTAGGGGAGTCAAATCCACGCCCAAATGATGCCTTATCTGCCAAGGATCGCGTAGTAACAAACCAGGACGAAAATCGGAGCAAGAACGGGAAAGTTCTGACCAATTTACGAAGCTGTGTGGAGATCATGTGGTCGCCCAAACGAGCGGCTACGGTCATATGGAAGACCGTCTTCTGTTCTGGACTCCGGGAGCACTTTCATATTTTGGTCGTCATTTCTTCATATGAACTCCGATTTTGATGTTCTTGGGCTCATTGGATTTCTTGTGAAAATCCCGATGCGTTTATGGCCTTGCACATTTGATTTGGACACTTTAATAAATGTCAAATCATCAAATACTCCATATGGCCTTCATCTGGTGCCTAGAACTTCTTCGGTTTGACTCCCGACTTGGTTCTTTTGATGTACCAAGTCCATGAACATGCCAATACGCCTACAACGACCACAAAACAAAGGAAAACTAATAAAAAATTAAATACAAATAAAAGTTGTGCAACGAACTTTGTAAGACGAGTAAATACCGAAAATTGTGCATTGGGGACATGTATAAGTGCTAGATGGATATGTTATGAGGGGGTTTTGCTGTAGAATATACTCTAAAAAGTATGCATAAAATCTACTCATCAATCCCCAAAAATGAGGTAACTGTGGCTGAACCCTAATATCACCCCCCCCCCCATGTATGGCATTCACTCTCACTGAATCAAACTCAAGGGACCTTGTAAGGCTTTGGGCTGGGTATCGGGATCCTGGGGACATTGAAAGGCTTGGTTTGACAGGAGAAGAGGACCTATGGAAGTGATTGCGCATGCCACTGGTTTGTTGTGGAGCCTTGGATGGAGTTTTGCTAGACTTACGGACACAAATTCATGCATGACAACCTACGGGCTAACCTAGCAACGGTTCATTGGAAATCTGGGGGGGGGGGTCCACAGTTGAAATCAGGGAGGAAGGGAGGGAAATTAGTCGGGACACGTAATCCCGTGCGTTCCCTCCATGCCTTTCTATCTGTAAGTGCCGGATTTTTGTCTTGGATGTTCTGTTTTACAGTATATTTTTTTTAGAAAAGGGGGAAATCCCCGGCCTCTGCATCAAAAAGATGCATACGGCCATTGTTTTACAGTATATATGTCCAGTTTCTTACTTGCCACTCCCCCATTGTCTTGCGTCACCATCTGCATTTGCTAACATGCATTTTGTATTAGTGATTTTATTTAGGCGTTAGACAAAATCTCAGTTGCATTAGTTTATCGTGAATCTCGGTAGTCTAAACTACACCATATTAAGTCTAGAATTACAGCCTGGTTGCCCAATTTTAAATTGCAGAACTTTAATGATATTTCCAACCATTTTTAAGAAGCTAGGTTTTTTTTACTTTAGCTAGGAGTAGGCACATATAGGAAAAGAAAGTACACTTGGACATGATGAGCATGCAAGTAATAGAAGCCTAGAACCACATGCTATCATCTCTAGGCCACCAGCATCCTGCAATCATAATGCATAGGCAGAAACATGCAAATGGTTAAATGTGGTAGGAGAGTGAAGAGGGAGGCAGCTAAAGATGGCACAGAGATGCCGATATATAGGGCCTGTGCGTTGCATAGAATTGTTTGCATGTGGTAGTAACAAAGCCTTGAAGCAATTGCAGAGGAAGCTAGATGCAGGTGGATATTAATGAAAGGAGAGGCAGCCTAGCTCTTTCAAGCTGTCATGAGATGCGAAGCTCATGGAAACCCCGTCCATAGAGCGGGGAGAAGGGAAGAGGGGTCAGAGAAACTGCAGGGGAGGGTTGTAGGTAGCCTGCCTGATTGCCTGAATAATCTTCCTCTCTTTTCCATTCCACTGCAGGACCAGAAGGAGGAGCTGGGTAGGCATCTGCCTACCATGGTGTCTCATCTTATATGCAAATGTCAATGCATGTGTCATTGTGCATGCCTAGCCTAGGCACATGCATGTAGTAAAAGCTATCTTCCGCTTAGCTAATGTATAGCTAGCCTTTGCTCATGTACAGCATGCCAGCACTGACCTGTGGCATCTTGCATTGTTCAGGTTAGCAACACTAATCTAGACAAAGCAAATCAGTAAATAATCATGCATGACATGTGCAAGATTGATAGCAATGCTTCAGGGGCACATCATGTACCGGCCATCTATTTGACATGTATAAATTGTACTATTGCCTTTGAAAGGATTGTTGCAACCATCACATCACTTGCACGTCAGCGGACACATCATGTAAACCGTAGACACATAGTTTTGGCACTCTTCCTACACATACCTGATCGATCGGTTGTGTCTAGCTTTTCCATAATGCAAGAGGTCCCATGCAAAATTCAGAGGCCCATACCCCTACCTAGCTAGCTGCCTACCTACATATTTTGTGCATGCATGCCCTCTCTACTGGTAGCGATGGATCGATGCAAAACTTTGAAGGAGAAGAAGAAGCTAAGGTAAATGATCATGCAAGCATCATCAATCCAGACAATGGCATGGCATCTGATACCCTCGAGTACTAGCAGGGGTAGCTACACGGAGCCCGCCACCACCTTTCTCTGTTTAGTCGTCTTTACATATGTAGGAGTTCATTCATCTCTACCTATCTATCTATAATCTCTCGCCATCAATCGATCCCTCTCCTGATCTTTCCTCCCCTGAGGCGCGTCGACGACACGTACGTACGGGTCCCCGTGATGCGTGCCGTCGACGTCGTGTGATACGATACGGTGGTATAGCGGTTGTGGTGGTGGGGGGAGAGCTATGGCTATGTTGTAACGGAGGGGAGAGGAGGAGGAGGAGGAGGAGGGGACCGGGTCCCTTTGAGATGGAATGCGACCGGTGAAAGGCCGGCCGGGCCGGAGCCAGTGAAGAAGCGGGGGGTGGTATGGTACAGTGCACATGCGTTATGGCGCCACGCTTGGACAAGATATTGATTACCATTGCCCCTGCCATGCTTAAAGCTTCTCTCTCTCTCTCTCTCTCTCTCTCTCTCTCTCTCTCTCTCACGCATATATATATATATATTTCTGCTGTTTTCTAGGGCATATGCATATGCCATGCCATGCATGGACCACCAATTATGTGCCTTGAGGGCATGGCCATTTCGACATCACCAAGGCCCCTTTGGGGTTGGGTCCTATAGCTAGCTAGATTGTAGTACGTGCTAAGTACTAGCTGCCAAGTACTAAACTAATGTACCATCATGCATGCATATGGACATGCTTAGTTAATACATATACTACCTTGTGACATGAGAGGTAGATGCATGGCTCTAAGTTGTTATGAAGAAGCTAGCCAGGTCCAGTGCTGATCAATGTGGACCTTTGCTGGCTAAGTAGCTGCAGATCCTATATACTCGAGATTCTAAGGTTTGCATATGAGCTATGAGCATTTCCTGAACGAAATAATCTTCGGAAAAATAAAATTAGCATGAATACATCAGTAATCCAGCTAGAAAACCCCAAATCTGTAAAGGTGTGGATATATTAGTATGAATATATCAGTAAAAGTGTGACAGAATTGCAACAAATCTGTAGCTTGGATTTTGCTATAGGAAACCCCAATTGTCCAAGAAGAAAGAAATATACTTAGATGGTCCCTGCAGTGAGGATACATAGCTAGCCAAAGGCAGGAGTTGAGTGTGATGGACCCTTGGAGAGTGAAAGGTAGCTAATAGCTAGGGGACCTCTCCCTTGGGCACTATTTGTTTAACAAATCATGTTATGCTTTCCAAATCCCATTCAATTCAAATGAGATGGCAATTTCCTATGCATTAATCTGGGGGTAGACCCGGGCAAAGATATAAACACTACCACAACATATCAACAGGACATGTTTCGTTGTAGACATAAATTCGATATCACACCGCCGGAGATATTTTCTTTTTTGAAAAGGAGGTCAAAACCCTGGCCTCTACGTCATATGATGCACACAACCATCTTATTTACACGTCCGGACATATGATGCCAACTAGATTTATTTATATCTGCAACGTAAGGGGCAGAAATCAGCAAGTACCACTTTTTCTTCTTCTTCTCCTGGGTGATAAGTTTAATTTTTAGAAGAAGGTAAAAATGACAAATCCGTAGATCTGCGCGTGTGGGCCCCGGCAGACCCATGACCCACGTACGCCTGCCAAAACCGTTGGTTCACTTTCTGCAAACCACCGTCACCCTTTCTCACAAGCGCGCGCTATCTCTCTCTGTAAGTCTGTATACAAGACCGCCGTATAGTACGCGCAGACTGTGTACTGTGCTCTGTGTATGTACACACACCGATCGCTGAGATCGGCAAGCAAATCGCGGATTCGTCGCTGCGACTCTGGACCAGCTGCCACCTTAAGCCCTCCAAAGCGTCACATGCCCATGGCTGGCCGATTGGTCGCAGGATTCCCAACCCTGGACCAAAATTTTCGTACTGATAAACAAAATACATTTGACTTGAAATGAAATGACTAGTGATCCGACTCGCAGACCGAATAACTGCGCCATCAATCAAGGGCACCCGGAGCTGCATGTGGATCGAATCCGATGTGCCATGATTTGATCTCATCCGTCCAATGGTACTTGTCTACCTAGTACGTCCAGATGTCGATGCTAAGTTTGCCTCCTTGAAAGGCAGCCGATGGGGGCTGGCTCTACTTTACAGTGTGTACGAGTAAACGCTACACCTACCAAAATTTTCTTATGGGTGAACTTAGAGCATCTACAGCCGGACGTTTCAAACCCATCACAAACACCCTAGTAGACGGCCTAGTCAGTGACATGTCACAAAAATTTGATCCAGACAGGCTTCTTAAACGGGCCTCAAACGTCCGGACTGACCGGCACCCCTAATATCCCGTCTAAATATGGGGTGGATATGGGGCGTCTGGACATGTCAGTCACGTCGGACCTAACAGCCCTATACCCCGCCGCAAATTGCACCAAATCCACCAAACTCTTCCTCCTCTTTTCTCTGCACTCCTATCTTTTCCACGCCCAAGCCCTCGCCGTGCACCACCCTTGTTCCCCATCCTCACCATCGGTCCCAATACGTGGCCCTAGATGTCGTCCAGCCCATCCCGGACCGCCGCAACGGAGATTGCGTCCGCCTCGTCTGCCGGCGTCCCGTCCTCGGCTTCATTGTGCAAGGCGGAGAAAGTCGCCTGGAGGATGCGGCGACGCTGGTAGCGAGAGAGGGAAGCAGTTGCGGCGTCGCATGGAGCTGCGGACATGGACGAGCAGCCCCCCCCCCCCCAATCCATCCGTCCGCCGACGCGATTGCGCCGTCGAACCACGTTAGGACAAAGGAGGATCCGACGGCCGGCCAGTTGGGGCATTCGGTGGACGGCGAGGGGTCAACGAGCATAGGGAGTACGGGGCAGTGGGGGCGGTTGCGGCAGGAGCGGGCCATGCGACAAAGATGCAAGTAGAGCATGCGACCTGGATGCAGGCGGAGCAAGACGCAAGGATGGACTCGGAGCAGACGGCATGGATGGCGTCCGGCCAATGATCCGACCAGCCGGCGAGGCATCCGTCACGCTCGAACATTTATTGCATTTTCGCATGTCCGGATTGTTGAACTATGATTTGTTTTGCTTTGTTTTGAACTGTTGAATTCAAACAAATTTTATTGTATAATCGACTTGCATGGATTGCATGCATTTGAAGTTTGCATTTGAGGTGTGTGGATGTGTGGCAGCACATATGAGGGGCCGGCGGGCGCTGTTCGTGGACGCGCCCGTGGGTGTATAGGAGGCCGGATTTGCTAAGTCCGGCTGTAGATGCTCTTACAGAGTAACATGGTGGCCCACGGATGAAAATAAGAGCTCGCGCTACACGTTGGCCAACGTTGAGAGACTGTCATCACAACATCGTCTTTGTTGCGCTCGTCTTTATGCAACATCATCCTCGTTGCAGTTATCGTCGTAGCCATTGTGCTTGTTGTCATCACAGCATCGCCACCGTTGCCGGCATCATTGTAATAGTATCGCCGTTGTTGTGGGCGTCGCCATCGTTGTGTTTGCGACAACGCCTTGCAACACGGTGACGCCTTCTCAACTCTGGCTCGCAGGACCCTCAGTACTACTCCCCTCCATCGATGTCTGCCTGCAACACGGTCACAAGACCTCTGCCATGGATTTGTCCCATGTATATCTGGCCATGGGCCGGGCCTAAAAAAGCCCAGGGCAAAAAACTGAGGCTCGGGCCCTCCCAGGCCCTACCATCGGGCCTACTTTTCAAGCCCAAGCCCGGCCCATCTCGTAAAAAGCCCTTAGGGCTTAGGGCCGTGGGCCGAGTCTCTTCCTTAAAATGTCAATATGCCAAGCCCAAGCCCGTCCAGGCCCTGCTGATGGGCTCAAAACTCAGGCCCAAGCCCGGCCCATGGTCAAGCCCATCGGGCCTAGGCCCTGGATTTTAGGGTCGGGCCTGGGTGGGCCGACAGGGCCGGGCCTGAGATGGCCAGGACTAAGTCCCATGCCACCGGTGAACAATGCCCCCTGAAGCACCGGTGCTCGCCTGCAGCACAGCTGCAAGACCTCCATGTATCCAATTCGGTGGCGAACGGTGCCCGTCTGTAGCACTAGTGCCTGCAATAGTTTTGTAGCATTAGGCAGCGGGTTTGGTCCACACCGCGACGGCGAGCGACACAACCTGCAACACTAGCACCTTGTAGCAGGCCACACCATGGATTTGGCGAGCTTAATGCAGCTAGTCGATCTAGAGCTTGGCTGACAGCCCGTTGCAACACCACCGTATGAAGAAGAGGTAAGGGAAGCGAAAAAGAAGAGCAACACGAGCTCGACCATTTCCAGCGATATGGGAAAGAATACCGTTTCGAGAGAGAAGCTTTGGGAGAGAACGCTCGTGTGGGACCACACATGACGCGTGGTGTGCCAGCGAGGTGGCTGATTTCCAGAAGAAATCAAACGGCCATGTTAAAAAAACTGTTTTCCATAGATAAGAGGGGGCTAGAACATCTCCAGTTGGAATGGGCTAATTTGACCCGCTATTTATTCATAGACACGTCCAAACATTGCCCAATCATGTCCGTTTTGAACCCCTATTTATCCATGCACGTAGCCTTAAGCCCGTGACCCATCAAATTGTTCGGACAAATGCATATAATTGATGGGATGGAAAAAAAAGAAAAAATGAAAAATAGAAAGTGACCCGGAGTGGGTTAGGTCTGAAGTGGCGTGGTTTCTGGCATCCTCATTTCATCCTCACATATGGGATAGATTTTGATTCACGAATAGCTCAGACATATATGAACAATTCGGAGGTCCGTTTGAGATGGTTTTTCTTTCTCTTTTATGTGCAGACACCGTCCTTTGGAAGGTCGTCCGAGTAAAGATGCTCTAAGTGGAGTGAAGGGCATGTACGGACGTAAACCCCGTCCATAAGTCAACCGTTCGTAAGTCTAGCATTTATACTGATATACAGTGTGCTAGCCAGGGGATCACCCAGCACTAGCTGTGGCCTCCTGATCTCTCCAGCTGGATCATTTCACTGCCCATGAGATGAGATCGATCTGCGATTAACCATGCACGCAAAAGTGATACTGTCCTATTCCCTTGTTCCTGCCTGCTCACATATAACTTCTGTATGTAGCACGTACCCGCTGCACTGTATATATGCGACACCGCCAGCCACTGCCAGCCTCGCCGTGATTACCCACTGTAGGGATGTCATCTCATCTCTCCCTCACAAGGTCAACACGACATGCAGTAACTTTTCCATCAGGAAAAAAAATCACAGTGCACCCTTGTGAACAGTAAAATTGAAGAAAAAAACTAATTCTAAAAACTTTTGGCAGCAAAAAATGTTGAATGTTCTATGTGCGTGCAAATTTCAATGAGAACTAACACTCCTAATGCTCTGGAAAAAATGGTTGCTCCAAAAAGGCTATTTTTAAAGGGTGTGACTAGGTCTCAATCGATTGAGATTTAACTAAGTCGCAGTGAAGTGACATAGCATTCAATAGAGAAAAAGAAATAACTGAGAAGAAAATTTTGCACGAATTCTAATGTAAGATCTAACGGATATAGCATTAACTGAGACTTCGTTATATCCTAGTCGATTGAGACTTGGCAAGACTGATTTTTGAAAGCATATTTATGTGCACATTTTGTAATTTTTGCCCAGACTTACGGGAATGTGATTTCATCTCAAAAATTTGCACACAGGAAGAAAAATAAGCAATCTTTGTTGTCAAAAAATATGAGAATTTTTTAAAACTTTTTTTCAATTTTACAGTTCATCACAGGAGAATTTAAGCTCCGGATTTTTTTTTCGAGAATGAGTAAGCTCCGGATTAGAAGGACACTTTCCGTTTCTACCTATAGAGTAGTAATATGTAGTACTAGTAACCACAACAAAAGAAACCCTATAAAATGACAATAAAATGTTAATTTTTACTGACATTAGTACAGTACAATTATTTTTTACTGACATTGGCAATAAATAAAAATAATGGCGACCCATCCTGGCTAGCGTTGTCCGGGTCGGTCCAGGGTGTATGAAACCTGGAGACTTTGGCCCTGCATGGCCCTGGATCCTGGGATCATTTGGCATGTTGCGCAGTGAATGGCACGTCCGTCACATGCATCCCACTTTGGATCTCAGACTGGTTACTGGTGCAAGCTAGTCGCCAAGATGTGTGGTGCAGTGTGTAGGTAACAAAGTCAGATCGCCCGGCCGGCGCGGGTGTAATGGCTGGCCGGCCGTCCAGCCGAGTTTCAGGTCTCTGAATGTGCACACTCGGAGAGTGCTACGTGTATGTGCTAGTATGAGGCTATATGGCTAGGTTCAGAAAGAAGAAGAAAATTAGGTATTTATATCTCAAACCAGCACAGCAAGTACTCCTTCCGTCCACAAATACGGAGTATAAGATGTTTTGGATATTTCAATATGGGCTTAAGTACGGACTGAAAAGAGAGAACAAACACACTAAAACGTGTCTACATACATCCGATTTAGAAAAGAAAAAAAGCTGAAACATCTTATATTTATAAACGGAGGGAGTAGTATATAAACCAAGGGAGAACAGTCTTATGATTTTGAAAAGAAAATGGAAATCATATTCTGAAGTTTCAAAAAAAATCACATTTATGTAAAAACTTATGATGAAGTGCACGTGAAAAATCCAGGCTCCATGGAGCCCCGGAGCCAAAAGCAATTTCCTCTATATATCTATAATATGCTGATTGGTGATTGCATCATTAGTGATGACACCACTGCATAAGAGCAGGTGACAGTTCATTGGACAGGTTCACAGGGTCTTGAAGACAGACCTCAACAGCACTCGCAAAATGGGGATACAAAGATTAACCTTGGCTACATGCATCTCAAAGCAGTAGTGTATATACCTAGGTATGTACGTGTATAATATGCTGATTGCATCATCAGGTATTACAAAACTGAAAAGAGCAGATGACAAGTCACTGGATAGCTTCACAGGGTCTTAAAGAACCAGCAGAAATTTGACCCACTTTTCTATATACCTCAACAGCAAACTGCAACATAAAATGGGGCTAAAAGGATCTTGACGATCATCTCGGAAAGGGACATCTGGAGGATCGAAAAGATAATAAAGAAGTAATCCCTCCGTCCCATAATGTAAGACATTTTTTACACCATGGGACGGAGGGAGTAACAGATATACTCATGGTACGTATGCAAGCATTAGCGATCAGATCGCATGTTATGACAAGTGTTCAAGTACTGTGCATGATCCATTCAGGCATAGAAACAGATACTGCAGGCAACATATATTACAAACAGCTCAGTATGAGGCATGAGCTGAGATTATATTCTCTTTCCTTAAAGTTTCAGGTTTAGGCACCGGCTAGCTACTACGACGCTTGATCCTGCTGCTTATGTCGCGGTCTGCACATATTGAAGTTAAGAACATGATTTTCGAACTAAACCGAGGGGAGAGCAGATGCCTTTCACTTCAATGGGTTTCCTGGGAGGAAAAGGTCTTCCTTCAGTACATGCTCCCATTCTGACGGTGAGTGGCTTAACTGCTTCTCATGCAACTCACATTTGCAGGTTTCATCAGACTCTTCAAGCACTGTACTGACGTACTGGCTTGCGGTTCTGCTACCAGCTTCATCAGATAGGGCTCTGCACCCAGCATCACCAGGCAAATCAGCCTTCGACATCATCACGCAAATCAGTCTTCTGAATTACCTCCTCACGCGCAAAGGGCCAGGTTATTTTTTCTTTCAAAGAGACACCCAATCATCGGAACGGAAAACATCTTGCCCCCAATTCACGATGCTGCTATTGGTATCTTCACGTCTTTTCAGGACTTGCAGCCTGGCCAAAAGCTGACCAAATCCATTCTTATTGTTTGCTGTTTGGATCTGATGAGCTTGGCTATAAAACTAGTACCATGTGTTTTGCTTTCTCACTAGATTCTAGCTGATCTATGTTGCTGTGCTCGTCCAATGCGCTTGTATTATTGCAGTTCTTAAAGTCGTGAGGTGCAGCCTCATCCCCTTCGTTGTTACTTCCTTCGGAACGCTCTTTCATGATGCCCTCCACTAAAGAGTTTATACTACCATCAACAGCATCATCAAATACAGTGTCATCAACAACATCTGTCCTTCTACAATTATGTATTTCTTTTTGCTGCTCAGATTGCCTTCATCGGAGCAACCTATACTCTCATCACGCAGCTTCAAAACTTTCAGTCAAGAACACATCAGCCATCAAACGAAAGGCCAATCATATGCGATTCAAGTATATGATTTACCAAGAATATAGAAACACTTCAAATAATTTCCTATTACCTATTCAAACAAAGACCAAACTATAACTATTCTGCTTAGCTCTCGGCTCATCGTAGGTCAGCACCAATCTGAAAGTAACTCAGCAGACATATAGGATGTGAGGAGAAAAAATGTTTTTTTATTGTTGCGGAAAGGCTTTTCTGACAGCACATCAGTTGAGCCTTTTTGAAAGGATGCCTGTAAAATGGCCAGGTCTGTAGGCCAAGGTGTGTTATTTGGTCCCATAAAGAACACATGAATAATTGGACTCTAGTAACTACAGAACTGCGCGCTCCCATCCGAAATACTGATTGAAATAAAGAATAAAAGCATGTACTCCCTCCGTTCCTAAATATAAGCCTTTTTAGAGATTCCAATGCGGACTACATACGGAGCAAAATGAGTGAACCTACACTCTAAAATACGTCTATATACATCCATATGTAGTCTGTATTGAAATATTTAAAAAGTTTTATATTTGGAAATGGAGGGAGTATAACATACAGAATAAAGAGCTCTACTTCTTTTTACTTGAAGAATGAGTAGGGATGTTACCTCTCAACCTGTCCAAAACAAGATATGATCTGCACTGATAAATAAGGAAATGCTAGAAACAATAGAAAATGCAATGCACCTCTTTTTTTCCCTTGTGTTGTAGCTTGTAGGTTTGTCTCAGTAGCAAGAGGAGCAATTCGTGGTGTATACAATGAAATAAAACAAAAACAAATTAGGAAATTAGCGACAGCAAGATGAGAAAATGAAGATGCATTGAAATAAAACAAAGGCGACATGAGATTAAAAGTTACAAAGTCTATACACTGCTGCATCAAAGCACAAGAGTAGATTATCTTGAAGGAGAGAATCCATGGTGACGTTTTGCATGAACACGTCATGCACGCACACCATAGTTTGGAATGTGAGGCCATACTTTGGTGTGCTTCCACTTGTTTAGAGAGCTCTGCTGTAAAATTAGGAAATTGATCACAAGATTTCAGACGCACGAAGGACAAAGTTTGAATACTTAATAAAACAGTTAATAGTTAACAGGGTGTTGGAATACATAAACAGTAAAGGACAAAGTCTGAATAGTTAATAAAAGAGTTGATAGGGTGTTGGAAACGTGGAATACATAAGCAGTCCAACTGGAGTGTAGGCATGACATTTGCCAAGATTTGACCCTGGATGCAAGAATCTTTTAAAAGGGTTCTAAATTTTTGTAACAGAATATTGTTTCCTACTTTAGACGCTACCTTTCATGATTACTGGGGCTGGTATTCCTGTAGATGTTAATTTACCATGAGTTTGTTCTGTCTTTTTTTTTGCGGGTTTATTAACTGCAGATGCACCTGTGATCCTATGAAGCATTCTCATAGAACATCTCTTTTTTCTTCTTCTGTATTGATAACAAAGTTAAGTTGGTTTTTTGGGGTATCTTATATCAAATATTCTTGTATTTGACAAAGCAGTCTGCCATTTGCACCCTGGAAGATGTGGATGTTATCAAGGAAGGAAAGGTTAGTATTACTTCCATGATAGAAAGGGATGTGCACACTAAATCTGCAGCTTGCGTAGGTAGCGTCACTAATTTTGATGAGGGTAGAATTGCTGGGTATTGAGAGAGTAAATATATCTGCCGATGGGGGTAAAACTCATAGGTATCAGGAAAGAAATGTGCAGTACATATCTGATGGAGCTCAAATTGACAAGTGGGCATGGATACCTTTTGTGGCTACATTGGACATGCCATCAAATGCTGAGATAGTAGCTAAGGCAGTAAGTAAATTCACTGCTGGATGCATTACTGTTTCATCTTTTGTTGCTTAGATGAACATGGCAGGTGTTGCATTAGCCCTGAGGTGCAGACTAGATAAGACAGAAGAACATGGGAGGTGTTGTGTTCTGTCTGATAAACAAGACAATTCCAGTTGCAGCAATGTGATGTCCCCTCTCATATGTGGAAAGACTTCTGAGTGCAGTTGCAACGGCACTGATACTACCAGTGACTTAAAAAGAGAAAAGATACTACCTGTGAATTCACATATGTGTCTTAACCTCAATTACATATCGGCCGCCTAAAAGCTAAACCCCTCCCTGTAAGGACATTTTCATCCTACAACTGTGCCTCGTCATAAATGTAAAACATCGATCGTCTTACCTTCATGTAAGAAATGCAACTTTGGCATCATTTCTGAAGTGCTTTGCTGATGAAAAATGTCCCAAGAGCTAGAAAAAAGAGGAGAAAAATCATCCTTTCCTATGTGCTTTTTGCTGCTTCTCCACGTCCTTCCCTGCAAAAGATAATGAGAAACATTTGAAATTACTTACTGCAAGTCTGCAAAAATGTTGAATTGCAAAAGGGAAAACAAAAATTCCCAGCCGAACTCTGCATTTGTCTAAAGAATCATTACTGACAGCATTTGAGACTTGACACCTGATTGTGTATATGTCCATGAGCATTTTGTCTAAAGAATCCTGAACTGGTGCTTCACGTCTTTCTCCCCTGATTCAGACAAGACCTTTGCCGATGATGTCCTGCAGTGAGGCTGCTTTCTCCCCTGATTCAGACAAGACCTTTGCCGATGATGTCCTGCAGTGAGGCTGCAGGGAAGATGACGATTCACACGAGTAACATCTTTCATCCAAGATATCTTGATTGTAACCCCAGAACTGCTGAAATAGTTTTCTTAACAGAGCTTCACAAACCAATCAATGAACTCCTCTCTCACATAAAAAAGGATAAAGGATAATAAGCATCTCACAGATCAAGCTTAAGCCAGCAAAACGGCAAGGCACTTATGTTTGTGCAAAAGCACATGGTAGCGATTGTTTCAACTAACTGTGTTGTCGCTGTTTGCTCTGGCGCTTCTTGATTTTGTACTCAAAATGGCTTTTCGCTGTTTATGAATTTTGCGTGGGTGCCTACAAAATAATGCATGGCGCTAAATTGAGGCGCAGATTTTATGTTGGTATCACTATCACCACAGAGAGACACGAACAAAAAGATAAGAACAGGCTAACTATTGACCGCAGTACTGAACAGCTTGTAACTTGTGAAACTAAAAGGGTACATAGATGAGAGAAATTGGATCTTTTGCCCCACATTTATCCTAACTTTTTGATCATTTGACCCCCCCCCCCCCCCCCCCCCCACACACACACACACACACACACAAAAGATCCAATTCCCCACTTCTCAGAAATATGATAACTACCACTGGATCAATTGCATAGTTTTCATATGAAAAATAAATATATTACTCCCTCCAATCCATATTAATTGTCACTGATTTAGTACAAAGTTGTATGGATCAGAGGGAGTACCTGATCCTTGGAGGCGTCCTCTCGCCATTCCAGCTGAAACTCGTGCAGAAGCAGAGTGAGCAACCTTTGCAGCTCGGGCGGCACCTCCGGAGGAAAAAGCTTCGGAATCTCGGCCTATGCGATGGTCTCATAGACACACTCACACACCTGCGGATCAGTACTCTGAAGCACACCAACAGCTGCAACCTGCAAGCCTGCAACAAAGAGATGTACTGTAGCATTAAGCACAGAGCGAGGCTGCTTTGGCATAAATGTCTCTGCACTCGGCGCGAGAAATGCGCGGAAGGGGAATGGAAAGGGGAGATGGGAAGCGGGTAGCTACGGACGGGGTCGAGCTCGGGGTCGGAGGGGAGCTGGAGGATGTCGCGGACGACGGCGTTGAGGCTGGGGTGCGCCAGAGCGCCTGCAGAATGTGCTCTACCGAGTTCTTGGCCCGCGCGCGCGGGCCAGCGGCGGGAGGTGAACGTGCCCCCTGAGCGCCGCCGCCGATGTCGTCCCGTGTGGCCGCTCCTCCATCGCCGGCCGCCGCGTGCGGGGAGACTATGGGCCAAGACATGAGTAGCACATGCGGGTTGCTAGCGGGCTGAGATTAGGACATGGGCCTTGACTGGAAAGGAAGATGAGTACCATTTCGTACCAGGCCCATCCATTAGCACCATGTCTGGCTCTGGCTTTCTCTCTTTCCCGAACAAAAAAAGAAGAAGAAAAGACACCATGTGACACATGTGGTCTTTCTCAAAACAAAACAAAAAATGTGACATATGTGGTCAGCAATCCAAACAAATAAAGAAAATACAAAAATGCCCTCTAATCCCGAGCTCAAATGCTCCACTACCAGCAGTAAATTTGACATTGTCTTGAAAAAAAAGCAGTAAATTTCACCCAAAAAAACTATTTTTGGTTGAAAACTAGCATTGCTTAGTTTTCTTCATATGTGCAATTTTAATGATGAAATCACATTTGTGGAGGTCTAGGGACAATACTAAAATCAGCACATTAAAATTCTTTTAAAAATAATAATAATTTGAAGCATTGATTTTTATTCTTCCCAAAGCATTAGGAATGTTTTTACTTCACGAAGATGTGCACGTATGGGGAACATTCAACAATGTTTTTGCCAAAAAATTCAGATTTTTTAGTATTTTTTTGAGTTAACTGTTTATGAGGGTGCATTTGAGTTCGGGAGCAGAAAATCCACATCCGAGAGAAGAGACATTCTTCTACCAGCAATGTTTTTCGTAGTGGCGTATCTATATCTTCTTTTTTACAGTGGTATACTTACTCGTATTTTCATATTTTAATATGGTTCTTCTACCAGCAGTTTGTCCCATTTTGCACAGAACAACTATTATTCGACTAATGGTGTTTTGATATCTCATTGAAAATATAGAAAAGGCGAGCTGGTTGTAATACTTTTGATATGTGCCCTTATGAATAGACAATTTATTCACAATTATACATTCAATGGTTGTGGATAAATATGTACACTCTAGTGGTGACTGGTATTTTTTTCATTTGAGACATCCAAATTATTAATACAATTTCATAACATCCATCCAATATTTATGACAAAAGATAAGATATAGACACTTCACCAATCACTCATCATATCCACGAATGATTTATGATAACTACAATTGGATCAATTGCATAGTTTTCAATTCAATGTCTTGTAGTTAGTACTAATTATATATTCCATCCTTTCATTTTTATTATGTAATTTGTTCTTTAGGTGTATTCTAAATTATCAGGTATATTTTCCTTTTAACCCCATTAGAAACGAATTCTACCCCTCCCGGAAGGCCTGTTAAATAGCCGTCGGTAATCAGTTCTCTAATCAAAATTATAACCAAGGGTATTTTAGTTCAATCTTCGAATCAATGCCTTGGTCACTGTGCATAAAAGACACCTAAAATAAAAAGTAAGAGACATACCAATAAAGTAATAGGCCCCTAAAATATTTTTAAGATGCACCAGTAAACAATTAATGCACCTATATATGTTCACAATCCAAATGCGAGCATGTGCATGAAGATGCAATATTTTTGTAACAATTAATGTACAGCTATCATCAGGCTCCACTAATTAATGTCGGTGGGCCGTTGAAATCAACTAGCACCCACACATATCGAGCATGCTTACAATTATAAAATATAATCAAATATGTTTTTTCGGGTAATATACTATATTTAGTTTACTTATAAATAGTGTGGACAAGGATGCCTTGTGGTTACATTTGGTTGTTTATGCAACATTTTTAGTGATTTTTTTGCATGTTTCTGCTTTCGAGGTGTTCATGTTATTTGATTTTTTAAGCAATGTGTTTAGTTAAACATTAAATTTTACAACAATATGCATGTGTCATTGTCAATAAAAATTGTTCTCGCAATATGTTTGACTTAATATACAATAGTATGATGTTTGCAGTAATGTCTCTACTCTAGCAATATCAAAGGTAGCAAAAATGTGTAAAAAATGGCAACTTCTTATGGATGCCAAGGAGAAAAATGTATGTTTCACCTACACTCCGCTAGTTAAAGATGATTTGTGCGTGAGTGATCACTGCCTCAAGCAAATATGAAATGAGTTTGGTATTCTCACAAAAAAGGTTGAGTTTGGCAAAAACCAGTTCTTTTTTAAATGCAAAAAATTAGATGGAGTTTGTTCGCCATTGATCTAACAACATAAATCACGGCTTCCAATCTCAAAAATCAAGCCCACACGAATATCACATCCAGTTGGCAAGAATCAACAATGTCGCATCACTCGATGACAAATAATTAATGTGGTCCCATAGAAAAATAAAATAATAATGTGGTACGAGCACTTAAAAACAAAAAAAGTTAGATACCTGGGTCCATAATATGCTTCCCCGGTCTACCACTAATATCAAATGGTACCATGTCTTATCGTTTGTCGATGTAATTTCTGGCAATAACAATCAAGGGGTGATCATGGGGGCAGAGAATGCGTTCAGAATCGGATTGGATGCACACGAGACAGGAATTTACCTATGTTCAGTCGCACGAGGTGAGGTAATACCCCACTCCTACATGTCTAATTGTATTGATGGTGATTGTCTCGCATGCGAGATGTGTTTGTTAGATGCCGACTCAGGAGGCCCCTATCTCACCTTATATAGGTGGATGAGGGGCAGTGTTAAATGGGCCTGAGTCGGTTTACATGACTTGTAGCCCAAGTAGATCTTATCTAAGTATATGACTTAGAGTACAAGTAGATAGCGCCTTTTGTAGACCAACTTTCTGCCTGGTGGGCCAAATTCCAATTTGCTGGTGTACCCCTAGTATATGGCTCTGTTATGGTTTGATTTCACGCCAATAATATTAAAGGTAGAAAAATGTGTAAAAAATTTGCAATTCTATTATGGAGGTAAGAAAAAAATCTACATTTCAATTATACTCCACGAGTAAAACATGATTTGCACACGAGCATTGCTATCTTGAGTAAAGATGAACTACGTTCGGTATTCCTGCAAAAATAAAATGGTATAGCCTAGTGGTGGGAAGGGGCTGATGCCTTCCCACCCACCCAGGTTCAAGGCATGGTACTTGCAATTTGGATTTGTTGCACCAATTATACTGTAAGGGGTTCCCTTACAGTCTTTCTGTCAAAAAAAATGGTATAGAGTTTGGTAAAAATATCAGTTATTTTTCTAATATGAGAAACTTAGATAGAGTTTGTTGGTCGTTAACATAAACCGCGGCTTCCAATCTAAAAAAATCAAACCCACACAAATATATCACCCTGGTTGGAAGAAATGGACAATGTCGCAGTCGACGTCAAATAATAAATGTTGTCTAGCGCAAAGAATACAAATAATAAAGGTGGATGATGGGCAGGGTTAAATGGGCTTGAGTCAGTTTACATGACTTGTAGCCCAAGTATGTCTTGTCTAAGTATATGACTTAGAGTACAAGTAGATAGCGACTTTGGTAGACCAACTTCCTGCCTGGTGTATCCCTAGTATATGGCTCTGTTATGGTTTGATTTCATGCCAATAATATCAAAGGTAGCAAAATGTGTAAAAAAATATTGCAATTCTATTATGGTGTAAGGAAAAGAAATCTATATTTCAACCATACACCATAAAACATGATTTGCACAAGAGCATTGCTGTCTTGAGTAAAGATGAACTACATTCGGTATTCCCACAAAATGAAAATGGTATAGAGTTTGGTAAAAAAATCAGTAATTGTTCTATATGAGAACATCAGATAGAGTTTGTTGGTCGTTAACATAAATCATGGCTTCCAATCCAAAAAAATTAAACCCACACAAATATATCACCCTGCTTGGAAAAAATGGACAATGTCGCATCAGTCGGCGTCAAATAATAAATGTAGTCTAGCGCAAAGAATACAAATAATAAATGTTGTCTAGTGCAAAGAATACAAATAAATAAGTAATATGGCAAGTAAAAAAATATAGCATGAGATGCACGGGTGCTATAAAACAAAGGCCAGTACTGTCTGTTGGTCGACCGATCCTAGCGTCCCAGACACACGATCGATCGCCCCCTTGCGCCTCACTCCATGCACATTGGTCCCAGCTGCAACACACACTGACGCTGTGTGTGCCACCAGCCGCCGTGGCCATGGCACCGTTGCAGAGCGCCACCAACCGCCTCGATCATGACACCATTGCAGCACCCACAAGCCAAGCGCTCGTGTCGCCTAGCAGCATCTTGCAGCTACGCCGGTTGTTCTCGTGGCACCCACCAGCCACGCTTGCAACGTCGCCGGCTCATGGTCGAAGCATCAAAGCCCACCGATTCTAGCATCCGCTTTGCAGCGTTGATGGCTCCTCGTGAGCTCTTGCAACAGTCAGCTCGCAACCGATGCATCGCCGCTTGTGGTTCCAACATCCATCATATGTCGTCACGATGGTCGTAGTCTTTTCATATGCCGGTTCTAGCACCTCCGGGCACCAGCCCTAGCACCACCACACTCCCGTTGCAGCATCTTGTGTGCTGTCGTAGCTCACGATCGTACCGCCCGTAGCACCACCGAACGCCTATCCCAGCATTGTCGCATGCGCGTCGTAGCATCCACCCCTAGGTAGGGGATCCCGCTGCTCATGAAGCGATGGCGCTGCCCCCGCCGCTCACAACATCACGTCTTGGCTCTCATCGCGCGATACATGACCATCATTGGCAACCACCGCCAACACTGGTAGCCAGCCTTGCCACACCCAAAGAACAAAGGCAACCAGCTTCGCTAGCCTTGCAGGAGTGGTGCGACCGCACTACTTCCACCTGGATTGGAGTAGCATATCTGCATCGGCTAGGTCGGTGCCACAATGCTAGGAAATAAGGATGGCGCCGGCATAAGCAGTTTATGAAGGACGGGATTGGTGATGGGGAGCGAGGTACTCCCTCCGTCCCAAAATAAATGTATACAACTTTGTACTAAGCTTAGTATAAAGTTATACTAAGTTGGGACACTTTTTTTGACAAATCATCTCCTCCTTTATTCAATCACAATTGTACCATTTACAAGAAAAGGTATAATCTCATCCGGAGGTGAATCCATCCAGATACTAGGAGGAGAGAACTTGGCCAACTTGGCCAATTCATGGGCTACCTGATTATTATCTCTAATACATGAATCAAACAAAACGTGATTAAAGTCTAGCAACATGTAATAACAGTCATCGAATATAGCACTTGCCACTGAACTAGAAAAGCCATCCTTCAAAGCATTAACAGCTTCTTCATTGTCGCAGACAACCTCAATTTTGCTACATCCCACTGTCTGTGCTAAGTTTAACCCAAATCTCACAGCCGTTGCTTCAGCAAAAAAAGAGTCATAGCAAAAATTCAGTATTTCGTTTGCTGCAGCTATAAATTTGCCATTATCATCTCGGAGAATTGCACAAACTGTACCATTCAGATTGTCATGATCAAATCTAGCATCCACATTAAGTTTCATATATCCCGACCGGGGCTTAGACCAAGCCATCACTCTCATCTTCGCTTTGGGCTTACATGATATAACAAAGTTCGTTGCTAGTCCCCTTACTGCCAATTGAATTTGGGCTGCAGTTTGTGTTTTCTCACCATGTGTTAGTTTCCTCCGCTCAAACCACAGATACCAGGTAGTAGTTGCTATTGTCTCCCTCAGGTTAGGCAGCCCAAGTACATGGATGTCCGAGTCCTGGAAACACAAAAGATGCTCAAGCACTACTTCACCAAACCTACTCACACAACAAGCTTTTTTGATAATGTCATATAATCCCAATAATTGCCAAACTTCGACGGCTTCCTTGCATTGGAAGAGTAGATGCATAATACTCTCAGGTCCTCTGTTGCAAGCTGGGCAACCTATTTTAACCTTCATATGTTTAGCTGCAAGTATGGCGCGACATGGGATTGCACTTTGCAATGCTCTCCAAATAAAGATCTTGATTTTTGCTGGGCATTGTAGATTCCATAGCGATTCCCAATTATTTTTAGGGGTAGATGACGTGCTACTAGGCTGGATTTTCTGCCCATACTGGAATTCCCACTCAGCGCAATAGCCCGACCTTACTGAAAAAAATTCCGTTTCTTGACGGATTCCATGCCACAAAGTCTTCCATCTCATATAGCGGGAGTGGGATAGACAAGATCCTGCGGGCATCTAGAGGCTAGAAGGTCTGTTGTACCAGCTGCTCGTCTCAATCCCCTGTGGTAGGATCAATAAGATCACTCACTCTTGAGATGATATTACTTCCACGAACTATCAAATTTTTTCTAGACGATGATTGGGGTATCCACGGATCATCCCAAATATTCACTTTGGATCCATCACCTATTCTCCATATGTTAACCTCTCTTCAAGGTTTCCACTCCTGCCATTATGCTTTGCCAGGTGTACGAAGCTTTTTTCTTCAAAGTAGCCTTGAACAAATCTCCATCAGGGAAGTACTTTGCTCGAAGGATAATAGCACATAGCGACTTAGGATCATCAATCAAGCACCATGCTTGCTTAGCCAGCAATGCTAGATTAAAGCAATGGATGTCCCATTCCCCCTCTATTCTTAGGTATGCACATTTTCCACCATGCGAACCAGTGCATCTTTTTACGCGAAGCATCATCACCCCACCAAAAACTTGACATCGCATCAGTGATTCCTTTGCAATTTTTTAGGAATTTTAAAGACCGACATCGCATAAGTTGGTATGGCTTGTGCAACAGACTTTAGTAGCACTTCTTTACCACCTGACAATAGACATTTTTCTTTCCACCCCATTAGCCTCTGAATCAGGTGATCGATCAGGTACTGGAAACTATCAAAATTTGTCTACACCGAGCGTAGCAGGAAGTCCCAAGTACTTATCATTTAATGCTTCTGTCATTATATTTAGAGAGGAACAAACTTCAGCCTTCATGTTCACTTCTGTGCTTGGGCTAAAGAATATGCTCGATTTCTCAACACTAACTTGCTAGCCAGATGCTTCACAATACAAATCTAGGATAGACTTTAAGCAGGCAGCATTAGTTACATTGGCCTTCATTAAGATTAGTGAATCATCAACAAATAACAAATTTGTAACAACAGGTGCATCACGACAGAGCTTTACTCCTATTAGCTCACCACTAGCTTCTGCATTCGACAATAGAGCCGTGAGCCCTTCAGTACACAAGAGAAATAGATATGGTGATAAGGGATCACCTTGACGCAGGCCCCTGGAAGGTTTAATAGTATCAGTCTCAAAGGAGTTGAACCTCACCTTATACTCCACCGAGGAGACACATGCCATGATCATATTTACCCACTGAGCGTCGAACCCCAATTTCAGTAATATTGCTTCCAGAAAAAACCCATTCTACTCTGTCGTACGCTTTGTGCATATCAAGTTTCATCGCACACCATCCATCTCTCCCAACCTTCTTCTGCTTAATTGCATGCAAACTTTCATATGCAATTAGGACATTGTCTGTGATCAGTCTCCCCGATACAAACACGCTCTGTGTCGGGCTAATAATCTCTCGAAGGAGCAGTTTTAATCTGGAAGCAATCATTTTTTTATATAACCTTATAAACTACATTACACAAACTGATAGGTCTAAATTGTGTGACTCTTTCCGGAGTTTGAACCTTTGGGATCATGACAATGGTTGTATTGTTCCAACCTCGTGGTATGACTCGAGAATTAACTGCCTGTAATACTTTCATGATCAAGTCGTCCCCTAACATGGGCCAGAATCTCTTATAAAAAATAGCATATAAACCATCTGGACCCGGGGCCTTTAGATCACCAATTGAAAATAGGGCCTTCATCACCTCATCTGTTGTATATGGGCTCATCAAGGTTGCATTCATCTCAGGTGTAACCCTACTCTGTACTCGGTCCAGAACATTCAAATTAGGCACCTGAACTTATGAAGTAAATAGGTCTGAAAAATACCCGGTTATAATCGCAGCAAGGTCTTCTGTATCTTCCTTCCACACACCCGTATCATCTAACAATCTCTTGATACAATTTCTTTTCTTTCGAGCCGAGGCTGCTCTGTGGAAAAAAGAAGTGTTTCTATCGCCCTGGAGTAGCCAGTTGGCTCTTCCTCGCTGCAGCTAGTATAATTCCTCCTGATCCAGGATGTTTTCGATAAGAATCTGAAGCTCTTTCATCTCACTTCTAGTTTCAGTGTTTAGCTTTCCACGCCTCAACCTTTCCATGTTTTTCTTAAGTTTGTTTACTCTCTTTTTTGGGCTTTTGAGAACCTCAGTATCCCACTGGCACAGATTTTTTTTCACCACTTCCATATGATCCGCCAACTTTGGCCCAACGCCAGTATTCTGCGCACGTAACCATGCTGTTTTTACCACCTCGACTGTTTCCTCCTGTATCCAGTACGCCTCAAATCTGTGTTCTCCTCTAGGCTGCTGTGTCATGGCTTTCTCAAAATAGTTTGTATCAAGCACAAGTGGCCTGTGATTCGAGTGCACATGGTGCTCATGAACCACCACTGCATAGGGAAACTTGGTGGCCCATGTATCGTTACATAGCCCACGATCCAATCTCCCTCGAATAATTCCACGACTCCAAGTGAAGGGGTCTCCAATGTACATAATTTCTTGAAGTTGACAGTCCTCAACACACTCTCTGAAATTTTTCATGTACTGTTCTGGTCTCACATTCTCACCTTCCTTCTCACTTGATATAAGAATTTCATTAAAATCCCCGATGATCATCCGAGGACCATTAGCATTGTTGTTCAGGTCTCTCAAGGCCGTCCAGGACCGGTGCTTCAGGTCCCAGTTTGGTTCTCCATAGAACCCTGTCAATCGCCAAGCAACATCATTTCCATCCATTATTAGTCCATCAATAAAGTTTGGAGACAAATAATTTACAACCACTTCGTTAGCAAGGTTGTAAAGAAGAACAAGACCACCCGAGCGGCCGTCACTCTCAACTATATGAAAAGTATCAAAACCTAACTTTATTCTTAGCTCAATTGCCTTAGATTTATACAAATGTGATTCAGATAAAAACACATCTGCTTTCACACGCCCTTGGAGGTCCAAGAGCTCTTGAACTACCGTGGGCGAAAGCATTCCATGACAGTTCCATGCTAAAAGTTTCATTGCTCCCGACGGTCCTCCACTGCGGAGGCCGCCGATCTCTCAATGTGTGTTTTTGCAATCGCCACTCCGTCATCGCCTTTAAACTTCTTTTTGTTCGCATTATTCTGTGGTGAGCTAGACGAAGAGCTTGTTGGTGGATCATCTCCATCAAACTTTTCCACAATATTTGTTGTGTTACCAAATCGGACAATAGCTCCAGATTGTTCATTCACCTCTAATTCAGTCTCCGTAGAAGCAGCTGCAACTTGTACAGTATCATCCGCAGAACGCTTGCCTAGAATGTTCAAATCTCCCATGTGACAATCCTGAGAACAACAGTTGCATCCAAGCTCACATTGCCTGGGATTGTGGTGGGTGTGTGTGTTCAACAACATTTTTATGCGCATTGAAGCGCCAACTCATGGTTGGATCCAGCCTTGCTAGTTGATACGTCTCCAACGTATCTATAATTTTTGATTCTTCCATGCTATATTATATTCTGTTTTGGACATTATTGGGCTTTATTATACACTTTTATATTATTTTTGGGACTAACCTATTAACCGGAGGCCCAACCCAGAATTGATGTTTTTGCATATTTCAGAGTTTCGCAGAAAAAGAATATCAAACGGAATGAAACCTTTGGGAACGTGATTTTTGGAACGAACGTGATCCAAAGGACTTAGACCCTACGTCAAGAAAGCAACCAGGAAGGCACGAGGTAGGGGGCACACCTACCCCCCCCCCAGGCGCGCCCTCCACCCTTGTGGGGCCCACGTTGCTCCACTGACATACTTCTTCCTCCTCTATATACCTGCGTACCCCAAAACTACCAGATACGGAGCCAAAACCCTAATTCCACCGGCGCAACCTTCTGTACCCGTGAGATGCCATCTTGGGGCCTTTTCCGGAGCTCCGCCGGAGGGGTCATCGATCACGGGGGGCTTCTACATCAACACCATAGCCTCTCCGATGATGTGTGAGTAGTTTACCTAAGACCTTCGGGCCCATAGTTATTAGCTAGATGGCTTCTTCTCTCTTTTTGGATCTCAATACAATGTTCTCCCCCTCTCTTGTGGAGATCTATTCGATGTATTCTTGTTTTGCGGTGTGTTTGTTGAGACCGATGAATTGTGGGTTTATGATCAAGTTTATCTATGAACAATATTTGAATCTTCTCTGAATTATTTTATGTATGATTGATTATCTTTGCAAGACTTTTTGAATTATCAGTTTGGTTTGGCCTACTAGGTTGATCTTTCTTGCAATGGGAGAAGTACTTAGCTTTGGGTTCAATCTTGCGGTGTCCTTTCCCAGTGACAGTAGGGGCAGCAAGGCATGTATTGTATTGTTGCCATCGAGGATAACAAGATGGGGTTTATATCATATTGCATGAGTTTATTCCTCTACATCATGTCATCTTGCTTAAAGCGTTACTCTGTTCTTTTGAACTTAATACTCTAAATGCATGCTGGATAGCGGTCGATGTGTGGAGTAATAGTAGTAGATGCAGGCAGGAGTCAGTCTACTTGTCTCGGACGTGATGCCTATATACATGATCATACCTAGATATTCTCATAACTATGCTCAATTATGTCAATTGCTCAACAGTAATTTGTTTACCCGCCGTAATACTTATGCTCTTGAGAGAAGCCACTAGTGAAACCTATGGCCCCCGGGTCTATTTTTCTATCATATTAATCTTCCATAAACAAGCTATTTCTTGCACCGTTTTTATTTTTCTTTATTTACTTTGCATCTTTATCATAAAAATACCAAAAATATTATCTTATCAGATCTCACTTTCGTAAGTGACCATGAAGGGATTGACAATCCCTTTATTGCGTTCATTGCGAGGATTTTATTTGTTTGTGTAGGTGCGAGGGACTCATGCGTGGCCTCCTAATGGATTGATACCTTGGTTCTCAAAAACTAAGGGAAATACTTACGCTACTTTTCTGCATCACCCTTTCCTCTTTAAGGGAAAACCAACGCAGTGCTCAAGAGGTAGCAAGAAGGATTTGTGGTGCCGTTGCAGGAGAGTCTATGCAAAAGTCAATGTACCAAGTACCCATCACAAGCCCTTATCTCCCGCATTACATTATTTGCCATTTGCCTCTCATTTTCCTCTCCCCCACTTCACCCTTGCCGTTTTATTTTCCCTGTCTCTCCATCCTCCTTCTCTTTCCCTATTTGCCTCTTTTTGCCCGTTTCTTGTTTGCTTGTGTGTTGGATCGCTTGCTTGTCGTTATGGCTAGTCCCCTATCTTCTCCGTTGTCTCTCAAAAATGAAGTTCTTAATTTTAAGGAAAGGGAAGGAGAAAATCTAAAAGACGCTTGGTATAGAATTTGCAATGCTCAAAATAGATCTACCAGGAAGCAATCTACTTCCGTTCTTCTCCGCAATTTTTATGCAGGCGCTACTCCTTTGCACAAATATGTCCTTGATACCATTACTGGAGGGAATTTCTTGGGTAGCCATACTTTTGATTCTTATAATGCTATGAAAGATTTGTTTGGCTCACCCCCTCTTTTGGTTAATGGAACTATGTTAACATTGGAGCATGTAATGCAAAGACCTGAAATTATTGAAAATAAAGTTGCTACCATAGAGTTAATTGAAAATTTGGATAAAAAGATCCACAACCAAATTACCCAATATGGATCTAAAGTTGGAGTCACTTTGAAAAATATTAAGGAGAAGGAACCCATAGTTAATGAAAGAATAAATCAGGATTCCACTAGAATCGATAAACTTGAGGGTATCATTACCAACTTGGGAACCGCCTTTTCCTCCGCAAAGAATACTCCAAGTCCTCCAACTAAAGTTGCCAAGCTTATGTATGTTCCTAAAAATAAGGGTGAATCCTCTAGCAAGGAAACTGCGGATCTCAAATCTATAAGTATTCATCCCAATCTTTTTGCTATCATTAAGGACCCATTTGCTACAAATGTTTTTTTCGATTTTGTGCCTAGAAGTTTGATAATTAATAAAAAGGTAGAAACTCCTAAGGGTGATAGATGTCTCATTAAAGAATTGCCAACTAAAGATGGCAATACCTAGATATATCTTCGCTTTTATGCCTAGCTAGGGGCGTTAAACGATAGCGCTTGTTGGGAGGCAACCCAATTTTATTTTTATTCCTTTCTTTTTGATCCTGTTTAGTAATAAATAATTTATCTAGCCTCTGTTTTGGTTGTGCCTTTTGTGCTTAATTAGTGTTTGTGCCAAGTAGAACCGTTGGGAAGACTTGGGGAAAGTCTTTCTGATCTTGCTGTAAAAAACAGAAACTTTAGCACTCACGAGAATTGCTGCCATTTTTATTTCGAAAGTGATATTTAGTTAATTATTTTTGCAGATGATTAATAGATAAATTCCTCACGTCCAGAAATTTATTTTAGAATTTTTGGGGTTCAGAAGTTTGCGTTAGCTATAGATTACTACAGACTGTTCTGTTTTTGACAGATTCTGTTTTTCGTGTGTTGTTTGCTTATTTTGATGAATCTATGGCTAGTAAAATAGTTTATAAATCATAGATAAGTTGGAATACAGTAGGTTTAACACCAATATAAATAAAGAATGAGTTCAATACAGTACCTTGAAGTGGAGTTTTGTTTTCTTTCGCTAACGGAGCTCACAAGATTTTCTATTTTGAGTTTTGTGTTGTGAAATTTTCAAGTTTTGGGTAAAAGATTTGATGGATTATGAAATAAGGAGTGGCAAGAGCCTAAGCTTGGGGATTCCCATGGCACCCCAAGATAATCTAAGGACACCTAAAAGCCAAAGCTTGGGGATGCCCCGGAAGGCATCCCCTCTTTCGTCTACTTCCATCGGTAACTTTACTTGGAGCTATATTTTTATTCACCACATGATATGTGTTTTGCTTGGAGCGTCTTGTATTATTTGAGTCTTTATTTGTTAGTTTGCCACAATCATCTTTGATGTACACACCTTTTGAGAGAAACACACATGATATGAAAATTATTAGAATACTCTATGTGCTTCACTTATATCTTTTGAGTTATATAGTTTTAGCTCTAGTGCTTCACTTATATCTTTTCGAGCACGGTGGTGGATTTGCTTTATAGAAACTATTATTCTCTCATGCTTCACTTATATTATTTTGAGAGTCTTAAACAGCATGGTAATTTTCTTAAAATGGGTAATTAATCCTAATATGCTACGCATTCAAGACTAGTAAAAAAATTCTTATGAGTGTGTTGAATACTACGAGAAGTTTGATACTTGATAATTGTTTTGAGATATGGAGATGGTGATATTAGAGTCATGCTAGTTGAGTAGTTTTGAATTTGAGAAATACTTGTGTTGAAATTTGTGATTCCCGTAGCATGCACGTATGGTGAACCGTTATGTGATGAAGTCGGAGCATGATTTATTTATTGATTGTCATCCTTATGAGTTGCGGTCGGAGACGAGCGATGGTCTTTTCCTACCAATCTATCCCCCTAGGAGCATGCGCGTAATACTTTGTTTCGATAACTAATAGATTTTTGCAATAAGTATGTGAGTTCTTTATGACTAATGTTGAGTCCATGGATTATACGCACTCTCACCCTTCCACCATTGCTAGCCTCTCTATTACCGCGCACCTTTCGTCGATATCATACACCCACCATATACCTTCCTCAAAACAGCCACCATACCTACCTATCACGGCATTTCCATGGCCATTCCGAGATATATTGCCATGCAAATTTCCACCGTTCCGTTTACTATGACACGCTCCATCATTGTCATATTGCTTTGCATGATCATGTAGTTGACATCATATTTGTGGCAAAGCCACCGTTCATAATTCTTTCATACATGTCACTCTTGATTCATTGCACATCCCGGTACACCGCCGGAGGCATTCACATAGAGTCATATTTTTTTCTAAGTATTGAGTTGTAATTGTTGAGTTGTAAGTAAATAAAAGTGTGATGATCATCATTTTTAGAGCATTGTCCCAAGTGAGGAAAGGATGATGGAGACTATGATTCCCCCACAAGTCGTGATGAGACTCCGGACTAAAAAAGGTCATAAAAAGGCTCAAATAAAAAAATGAGAGAAAAAGAGAGAAGGGACAATGCTACTATCATTTTACCACACTTGTGCTTCAAAGTAGCACCATGATCTTCATGATAGAGAGTCTCCTATGATATCACTTTCATATACTAGTGGGAATTCTTCATTATAGAACTTGACTTGTATATTCCAATGATGGGCTTCCTCAAAATGCCCTAGGTCTTCGTGAGCAAGCGAGTTGTATGCGCACCCACTTAGTTCCTTTTGTTGAGCTT
Source organism: Triticum monococcum (assembly GCA_034509565.1). Taxonomy (NCBI): domain Eukaryota; kingdom Viridiplantae; phylum Streptophyta; class Magnoliopsida; order Poales; family Poaceae; genus Triticum; species Triticum monococcum. Next base: position 697,674,908 of record CM067845.1, read on the forward strand.
TCATATACGTATAGCTCTAGTGCATCTGTTGCATGGCAATCCCTACTCACTCACATTGATATCTATTAATGGGCATCTCCATAGCCCGTTAATATGCCTAGTTGATGTGAGACTATCTTCTCCCTTTTTGTCTTCTCCACAACCACCATTCTATTCCACATATAGTGCTATGTCCATGGCTCACGCTCATGTATTGCGTGAAGATTGAAAAAGTTTGAGAACACCAAAAGTATGAAACAATTGCTTGGCTTGTCATCGGGGTTGTGCATGATTTAAATACTTTGTGTGGTGAAGATAGAGCATAGCCGGACTATATGATTTTGTAGGGATAACTTTCTTTGGCCATGTTATTTTGAGAAGACATAATTGCTTAGTTAGTATGCTTGAAGTATTATTATTTCTATGTCAATATTAAACTTTTGTCTTGAATCTTTCGGATCTGAATATTCATACCACAATTAAGAGAACTACATTGAAATTATGCCAAGTAGCATTCCACATCAAAAAATCTATTTTTATCATTTACCTATTCGAGGACGAGCGTGAATTAAGCTTGGGGATGCTTGATACGTCTCCAACGTATCTATATTTTTTTATTGTTCCATGCTATATTATATTCTGTTTTGGACATTATTGGGCTTTATTATACACTTTTATATTATTTTTGGGACTAACCTATTAACCGGAGGCCCAGCCCAGAATTGTTGTTTTTTGCCTATTTCAGAGTTTCGCAGAAAAAGAATACCAAACGGAGTCCAAACGGAATGAAACATTCGGGAACGTGATTTTTGGAACGAACGTGATCCAGAGGACTTGGACCCTACGTCAAGAAAGCAACCAGGAAGGCACGAGGTAGGGGGCGCGCGTACCCCCCCCAGGCGCGCCCTCCACCCTCGTGGGGCCCACGTTGCTCCACCGACGTACTTCTTCCTCCTATATATACCTACATACCCCAAACTACCAGATACGGAGCCAAAACCCGAATTCCACCGGCGCAACCTTCTGTACCCGTGAGATCCCATCTTGGGGCCTTTTCCGGAGCTCCATCAGAGGGGGCATCGATCACGGAGGGCTTCTACATCAACACCATAGCCTCTCCGATGATGTGTGAGTAGTTTACCTCAGACCTTCGGGTCCATAGTTATTAGCTAGATGACTTCTTCTCACTTTTTGGATCTTAATACAATGTTATCCCCCTCTCTTGTGGAGATCTATTCGATGTAATCTTCTTTTGCGGTTTGTTTGTTGAGACCGATGAATTGTGAGTTTATGATCAAGTTTATCTATGAACAATATTTGAATCTTCTCTGAATTCTTTTATGTATGATTGGTTATGTTTGCAACTCTCTTCAAATTATCAGTTTGGTTTGGCCTACTAGATTGATCTTTCTTGCAATGGGAGAAGTGCTTAGCTTTGGGTTCAATCTTGCGGTGTCCTTTCCCAGTGACAGTAGGGGTAGCAAGGCACGTATTGTATTGTTGCCATCGAGGATAACAAGACGGGGTTTATATCATATTGCATGAGTTTATCCCTCTACATCATGTCATCTTGCTTAAAGTGTTACTCTGTTCTTTTAGACTTAATACTCTAGATGCATATGCTGGATAGCGGTCGATGTGTGGAGTAATAGTAGTAGATGCGGGCAGGAGTCGGTCTACTTGTCTCGGGCGTGATGCCTATATACATGATCATACCTAGATATTCTCATAACTATGCTCAATTCTGTCAATAGCAATTTGTTTACCCGCCGTAATACTTATGCTCTCGAGAGAAGCCACTAGTGAAACCTATGGCCCTCGGGTCTATTTTCTATCATATTAATCTTCCATCAACAAGCTATTTCTTGCACCGTTTTTATTTTGCTTTATTTACTTTGCATCTTTATCATAAAAATACCAAAAATATTATCTTATCATATCTATCAGATCTCACTTTCGTAAGTGACCGTGAAGGGATTGACAGCCCCTTTTATTGCGTTGGTTGCGAGGATTTTATTTGTTTGTGTAGGTGCGAGGGACTCGTGCGTGGCCTCCTACTGGATTGATACCTTGGTTCTCAAAAACTGAGGGAAATACTTACGCTACTTTGCTGCATCACCCTTTCCTCTTCAAGGGAAAACCAACGCAGTGCTCAAGAGGTTGCACTAGTTCGTTGCCAACACCCTCCTGTTTATCTCGCTGGACATGACAGCCCCTATGCGGGCCACGACCTCGACCTGCAAAGCCACCTCCTCTACCGGATGGGTCAAATGGGTCATCAAAACCGTCCTGGGTCTTCCATCCTCTGCCCGGCGCACGGCCAGTTCCACGGCCTGATCCTCGCCCTTGTCCACCCCGACCTCTACGAGTTGCAAGTATGAATGTCCCCGATTCCATATCCTTCTCAGCATGCTCTCCCGTACCACACTCTTCGTACCAATGCCCGAGCATCCCGCACATGAAACAGAAGGTTGGGAGCTTTTCAAACTTCACTTGATAGAACTCCGTCTCACCGGCCTTCGTGAAGCTAACAAATCTGGTTATTTTTTATTTACATCGAGCTTAACTCTGACCCGTATGAATTCTCCAACAAAGCCACTTGGTAAAACTATCTGAAGCTGCTGGACTTCCCCTATACATTTAGCCATATTTTCACGAATTTCTCCCTTTTCAGAACCATATCCGGGAGTCTATGAATCTGACACCATGTTTCAATCTTGTCCAGCTTGACGTTCTCAGGCTTCGTGAAGCCGTCATATTCCGCCATTATCAGTGCCATGCCTTTGAAGTCCCATGGTCCCTGGTGAATTGCTTTGTTCCAATCTGCCAAACAATTAAACTGGACAGAGAACAAGTTTGGATTAATTCGGCGCCATATCACATCCTTTGCTGGATTCCAGGCCACCCTCATGTCGGCGATTAGAGCACCCTGGCCAAAGCTCTTTTCCGTGAGAACCCTAGCAAGCGTGAGCCACTTAGGTTTTTCCTCCGGATCATCTGCCTCCTCTTCCCAGATCAGATCATCAAGTTCATCTTCTTCCAAGTGTAACCTCTCCAGAAGAACGTTGGGATCTTCTAGTTTCTTCCCTGACGAACCACTGGGGTCCACTGGCAAAGACATATATGTGATCCGTCCCGATCACCTCTCACAAGCCCTGACTCACCCGGCAACCAAAATCGATGAGACCGACCGGCAGGCAGCAACAGGGCCCGATCGCGAGGATAGGAAACGACAACTGTGATACTCACGGCGGCGGCGCCGGAGGACTGTGTAACCCTAGGTCGAGAGCGGGACACTTATTTTGTGATGGAGGGAATATTTGATTTGGTAGAAGAATTTTGGAGGTGTGTGGGAAGAAAAATGCTTGGTCTAGAAAATTTTCGAGGAGAGGGATAAGGTTGCCTCAGTGGGGCTCAATGCATGGGACGTGGCGATCAGACGGGGGTGACCGATACAGGGCCCAGAGCCCCAGATTATTGTAAACATTAACCAAATCATACTTCACGAGCTGAACATAATTTATGCACGAGCATCACTACTTTGGTATTGAGTCCGGTAAAAATCAGTTTTCCCACGTGAAACAATTAGGTAAGACCGTAAGAGTTTATTGGTCATCTTATATGTGATGACACAAATCACGACTTCCAATCCCAAAAGTTAAACCCTGTAAATTTGACAATTTTAACTTGTGGATGAAATCATTTCACAAAATAAACTACTTTTAAAAAAGTTCACTTAGCTGACTTTTTAAGTGACGCCCGACACGAAGGTGCCACACTAGGCGCTACACGTCTGGCCAGCGTTGCACTCTGGACTGCCTAAAAATTGCTAAGAGCTAGGCGCCACACTGTGGTTGCATTACAAAATGAAGCAACCAATAGTGCAACGCCTAGAAGCTAGACGCTACACTGTATAATGTGGCGCCTAGCTCTCAGGCGCTGCACATTGACTTAGTAATTTTCGAATCACACAGGTGCGATGTTGATCAGGCGTGTAGCGCTTATCTGTGAGGCGTTGCACAGTGTAATGTGACGCCTTTGTATCGGGCGCCACACAAAAAGATCAGCCGCATGAAATAGTTTCACGGACAGTTCATTTTATGATTTAATTTGTCCACGGGGCAAATTTGTCAATTTTGCCGTTAAACCCACACAAATATCGCACCCCGATTGGCAAGAATCGACAATGTCACGTCAGTCGATGTCAAATAATAAACGTTGTCCAGCTCAAAGAATAAATAAAAACAAATAGATAATGGAGCACGAGGAGCACGGGTGCTAAAAAACAAGAGGATTAGATGTCGACATCCATGACGTGCTTCGCGAGGTACCACTTGCAATAACCATTTTTGAACATACCGGCCGCTACCATGATTACCATTTTTTACATATACTGTCACTGTGATGCTGGGCCCGGACCCGGACCCCCTTCTGGCTGAGCGCGGTCCTCCCAGTTGGCTACATATAGGCCGGGCAGCCATGGCGTACGCTGGACACACACCAGCCTGGGCACAGCGGAAGGAGCGGCCGCCAGTGCGCACGAGCTACAGCTGAAGCAGGGGCATGGGGATGGCGCATGTCGCCCTGGCAGCCGTGCTGGCCATGGCAGCAGCGGCGGCGACGGTGGGCGCGTCGCCGGCGCTGGGGGTCCAGCCGCTGTCCAAGATCGCCATCCACAAGGCCACCGTTCACCTTGACCTCCACCGCTCCTCCGCGTACGTGCGGGCCACGCCGGCGCTGCTCGGCGGCCAGGTACGTTAAGCTAATTGATCAGCTGGTTTATCAATATTCATCGGCCTAATCTGACCAACGGAACAGACGACGACAGCTCTCTCGGGCCATGCTGGCTTTGGGTTTGCAGTTTGGAATGCAATGGTTGCAGTAGCACAGTGTGCTAGCTGGATCTTACATCCACGGGCAGAACAAGCAAAACAGTATTTAGGAACTAATAATACGTAAAATTGATGTAGTATTTGGAATATAATGGTGGAGCAGACCCATTGTCCATTGATCTGTCCTAGTTCATTTGCTTCACAAATGTTGAGGGGACATCTTGTACAAAGTGAACCAACAATATAGTTTTACCAACTTTTAATTGAGTGACCAACACAAAAATGCTAATCTTACTGGCTTAAGGTTACGATAATGTTAAAAAAGTTTGATTTGCCATGGTTAAAAAATACAACGTTCAATTTGTAGCGATGTGTCCCAAGGTTATGGGTCGCTAATTACGGATGTATGTGTTCTCTCACCATTCACCTCCCCTCAACCCCAATTTCCAATCACATGATGCCACGTCAGCCTATAATTAGCAACCCGGACTTATCCACACGTAACTGTGGCATTATTGGTGACCCACAGCACCCAATGATGCAAAAAATGGTGACATACAGAGCCACTTGTCCATTAGATATGGACCCCTGCCCACACTAGGATAGTGTCACTGTGGATACGCCGCATGACTTGTCGTCGGTACTGGCACTACTTTGTCCTGCTGATTCTGTGCATGTGTAGACAACAAAAGGCATCTTATTAGCTTAGCATCTCATTGTTGCACCGGCTTCACTGATTATTAAAGTAGCTACACATAAAAGCCAAAAGAAAGTGCAACAAAAAAAGGACCGTGACGTGAAGCCCCTATTTTTCTACAGAAAATTGCCATTAATCATCTACTACATGACATAAACTGTAGGTAGATATCGATTAAAAAAACAAATGTAAGCAACTCAGAATTTTGGGATGCATGCCTCTGACAGGACGAAGACACTGCATGGGTCACTGTCAAATACGGCTGGGATAACCCCACCCCTGACGACTGGATCGCCGTCTTCTCCCCCGCCGATTTCATGTAAAACCTTCCCCCTTGACATTCCAAATCTTCAAGCACGATGAATTCAAGCTCTAATCCATGTTGGATCCTCTGGCTCGTGTCTCCTGTGCGTATGCAGCTCGGGCACGTGCCCTAACCCCGAGAGGTACCCCGCCGAGCCGCTGCTCTGCACGGCGCCGATCAAGGTCAGTTGGTAAACTAATCCAGATGAAATTCCATGACAACCATCTGCCAATATGTCCATGAACCATGACATATTGAGCTGAAAATTGACATGTTTGTGTGTGACTGCAGTATCAGTACGCCAACTACTCGGCGAACTACCTCAAAGGTGGCAAGGGTACCATCCGGCTCCAGCTCATCAACCAGCGCGCCGACTTCTCCTTCGCCCTCTTCACCGGCGGCCTCGAAAACGTAACCGCTCCCGATCTGAACCTACTACCAAAGAGGATCTAACATTTCTAAATGTGAACACACTGTTCGTCGTGTATTTACTTTTGCAGCCGAAGCTGGTGTCGGTGTCAAAGGCGGTGGTGTTCAAGAACCCCAAGGCGCCGGTGTTCCCGCGGCTGGCGCAGGGCAAGACCCACGACGAGATGACGGTGACGTGGACCAGCGGCTACGACGTCAGCGAGGCCTACCCGTTCGTGGAGTGGGGCATGGTCGGCGCCGCCGGCACGCGCACGCCCGCCGGGACGCTCACCTTCAACCGCGGCAGCATGTGCGGTACGTACGTATGTGGAGCGTCAGCTCAGATCATGCATGCATGGGCAAGAAGATGGAAGGTTCACCGTGCTATTTTGTTTTGGTTTGGTTGTTTATATACAGGCGAGCCGGCGCGGACGGTGGGGTGGAGAGAACCCGGGTTCATCCACACGGCGTTCATGAGGAACCTGTGGCCCAACAAAGAGTACGTCGTCGTAGCTAGGCAGATATGTTAACAAGGAGAATGATTGACTCGTCCTTGAAAAATGCTCAAATGGTCAGCTTGATTTACCCAAGATCGGTTGGTTTGTGAATTGTGATTTAGGTACTTCTACAAGATTGGGCATGAGCTCTCCGACGGAACCGTGGTGTGGGCTAAGTCCTACACCTTCCGGGCACCGCCAACCCCCGGGCAGAACTCGCTGCAGCGCATCATCGTCTTCGGTGACATGGGAAAGGTACAATTGAATGTGTCTCTCTTAATATGTATCGCATGCGTGACAATTTCACTTCATTTTACATGAATTTTTTACATACGGTACACATGGTTTGGTCTTTCTGCAGGCGGAGAGGGACGGATCAAACGAGTTCGCCAACTACCAGCCGGGGTCTCTCAACACGACGGATAGGCTGATTGAAGATCTGGACAACTACGACATCGTCTTCCACATCGGCGACATGCCCTACGCCAACGGGTACCTCTCCCAGTGGGACCAGTTCACCGCACAGGTTGCCCCCATCAGCGCCAAGAAGCCCTACATGGTTGCAAGGTACATCATGCCATGACCACGTTGGTATGGAGTAGTGCCATGTTAACAAATGGCATGCTGGGAGCTTATTACTAATCCTCGCCTTGCGTGTGCAGTGGCAACCACGAGAGGGACTGGCCCAACACCGGCGGGTTTTTCGACGTCGAGGACTCCGGCGGCGAATGCGGTGTGCCGGCCGAGACCATGTACTACTACCCAGCCGAAAACAGAGCAAACTTTTGGTAAGCACCTAGAAATGGAATGGTTTCCTGCAAAATTCATATGAAAATACTTGGTAGGTTGATTTCAAGTGACGAAATGGATGCCATCCATGAATCTCAAGGTACAAGGTGGACTACGGGATGTTCCGGTTCTGCGTGGCGGACTCGGAGCACGACTGGAGGGAGGGGACTCCGCAGTACAAGTTCATCGAGGAGTGCCTCTCCACGGTGGACCGCAAGCACCAGCCGTGGCTCATCTTCACGGCGCACCGGGTGCTCGGCTACTCCTCCAACTCGTGGTACGCCGACCAGGGCTCCTTCGAGGAGCCGGAGGGCCGGGAGAGCCTGCAGAAACTGTGGCAGAAGTACCGCGTCGACATTGCCTACTTCGGCCACGTCCACAACTACGAGCGCACATGCCCGCTCTACCAGAGCCAGTGCGTCAACAACGAGAGGAGCCACTACTCGGGCACCATGAACGGGACCATCTTCGTCGTGGCCGGCGGCGGCGGCAGCCACCTGTCGGAGTACACCACCGCGATCCCCAAGTGGAGCATATTCAGGGATCACGACTACGGGTTCACCAAGCTGACGGCCTTCAACCACTCATCGCTTTTGTTCGAGTACATGAAGAGCAGCGATGGCAAGGTCTACGACTCCTTCACCATTCACAGGGACTACCGCGACGTGCTCAGCTGCGTGCACGACAGTTGCTTCCCCACCACGCTCGCTTCTTGATTGTCTGGCCGTCATGGAGGGTCGTGCAATAAAATTGGTAAGCCGCACAATCTATCTATATGTGCTAATAAACAAATCTCGGGGGCGTCAACCAATAAAATTGGTCAGCTGCACTATTTATACGTGCTAATAATAAGATCTTGTGGGTATGAGTTGGTGTTAGATGTGCGCATACTAATCATACAAGAGGCAGGTGTATGCTCATTATGCTTTGTAACTCCTTGATGTTATATTATGGATTAATAAAAGCATCACTTATCGAAATACAAAGCTACCTTCTTCTATAGAATTCCCAAATTTTAATTTGAATGTTTTTTCACTTTGACTTCACTCAGAAAAAATAAGTCTGTCTGATCGCGTGTTGTGACCGTACTTCTACTTTGTGTATCTATGTCATGTAATAGCATTTCCCTTCCATGTCTACAGTATGCATTGTGACAACGGCGAATCTAGGAGGTAAATGTAGGGTATGTTCAACTTCAAGGGCGCTATTTTTTTTGGCATGAAGACAACACACAATGCACACACATTGCTAGGTAACCCAATCCGATGGTTTCATGTAACGCACACAGACCGCCAGGCAAACCTCCTATATCGCCTCCAAGTAACTCACCAGAAGGATTTGCACACAACGCCAAGCAACCTCAGCTGGTGCCGCCAGGTAACTCATCCGACAGACTCACACAACACACATGCTCAATAGCATAGTGGCATAATAGCTTATTTAGCAGATCCCCAAAGGGGTGATAAAAAAGGTTGACTTCTACAGGGCCAGACTAGTTTGGCAGGAAGATGAAGATATTAAAAAATATCACTTAGTGAAGTGGGAAACTTGTTGTTTGCCCAAAGATGTAGGTGGGCTAGGGATTATCAATTTAGAAATAATGAATATATCTTTGCTTGCTAAGTGGTTTTGGAAGATGGAGAATGAAGAGAGATTATGGCAAAACATAATAAAAGGAAAATATGGGGGGACAACATGTCCAAGAGCACAAAAAGATAGGGTGATTCTCAGTTCTGGTCTAGCTTGATGAAGATCAAAGAAATTTTCTATAGTTTTGTTAAAAAGGAATTGGGAAATGGGGAAAATACCAGATTTTGGGACGATGTGTGGGTTGATGATAAAAGTTTAAAAGTAGCCTATCCTAGAATCTATGACATTTGTTTTGACCATAATATTACAGTTGCTGAGGCCATCCAAAAAGGGTGGCATGGATTTAGGTTCAGGAGGACTTTGCATGGAGAGACTTTAGTACTCTGGAAAAACCTAAAGAGCAGGTGTGAAGAGATTGAAATGAAAGGTGGCAAGGATAAGATAACATGGTATCTCACGGCAAATGGTGTATTCTCAGTTAAATCGCTTTATAGAAAATTGGTAGCTGATGGACTTAGATTCTCACAGAAATTTCTTTGGAAATCAAAATCCCAGCAAAAATTAAGGTTTTTTGTGGTTAAGCGCTAGGAAAAGCATACTCACTAGAGATGCTCTGTTGAAAAGACGGTGGAAAGGGGATAAAAATTGTGTTTTCTGTGGGAAAGATGAATCTGTAGATCATCTGTTTTTTCAATGTTCAGCGGCTTCTCTAATTTGGAGCTTAATCAAATGTACTTTCGGCTTGAGGCATGCTCCTATATCTATGCAAGAGTGCCTGGGTTCCTGGGTGAATTCTTTTGGAAAAGAGGATAAAAAACTTGTTTTGGTGGGAATTTCTGCTATTTGCTGGGCCTTATGGAAAGCTAGAAACGGGGTTATTTTTTAGAACAAGAGAATCTCTGATCCTATGAATATTATCAAATCAATAACACATTGGTTGGTGGATTGGTCTATTTTGCAGATAAAGGAGCAGGAAAAAAAAGGTACTGGAGCTGGGGGCAAGACTGCTAGAACGGGTAGCAAGTGAAGTCTATGTGGCTTCTCAAGGGTGGAGAATCAATATGCTGCGCTTGGAAGGATGAAGAACTCTTTCCTTGGAGGGTGTCTGGACTGCCTTGTTGCTTGTTTTACGCTTGTTTTAACCCTCTCTTTTGCGTAGTTTGTAGCTTGGTTTCTGTTTGAGTGTGGATGATTGTAATAACTTAGCTGAACTGTTATGCTCGGGTGATGTTTGAACTAGTCTTCTAGGGGAGGTGAAGAGGGTGCTATGGCCTGGTTGCTGTGGCACACCCCCTTACCCCATCCCGTTAGGGTAAACTCTTTGGTTGCATCCTGTAGTTCGAGAACTGATGGTTTTCTTTAATAAAAATTGGAGGGGTGAAAAGCCTTATCTTTAAAAAAAAAGCTTATTTAGCAGATCCACAACTAACTCTTAGAACAAGAAAAAAATTGAGACATGCCTCTTAAGAAATCACAGTATACCCACAAGGAAAATATCCTTGCAGTTTTTGGGATTGTATCTGATCTAATCATCATAAATAATTCAATGAATCATTGAATACTTCATCTAAAATCTTATTGCACAAATGTGCTTTGATGATCTTCATTGCTGAAAATATTCGCTCAAGTGATGAAGTTGCTACGGAAAGAAATAGTGTCAACTTGACTAGGCGATATACCAATTGGAAAGGTGTATGCTTTGTTGTTTGAAACAACACAAACAAAACAATGCAAATCCGTGTGAATTACCTCAACATCACTGCCATTTGCTCCTTTCTTGAGCAAAAAAAAATCTTAATTTCAAGCTCATTCTTGATGACTTTGGTTACCTCCATTGTGCAACATGCAGCAAGGTCCTTTTGAATTTATGGTTTCCTTTCCTCTTATCAGATGCCTCATTCACGTCTTTCCTCTTGTATTTATACCAGTCCAAGAACTCACTAAGATTGCATGTGCCGATGAAATTGGAGGATGATACGTCTCCAACATATCTATAATTTTTGATTGCTCCATGCTATATTATCTACTGTTTTGGACATTATTGGGCTTTATTATCCACTTTTATATTATTTTTGGGACTAACCTATTAACCGGAGGCCCAGCCCAGAATTGCTGTTTTTTGCCTGTTTTAGGGTTTCAAAGAAAAGGCATATCAAACGGAGTCCAAACGGAATGAAACCTTCGGGAACGTGATTTTCTCATCGAATACAACTCGGGAGACTTGGACCCCACGTCAAGACACGTAACAGGAGGCCACGAGGTAGGGGCGCGCCTACCCCCCCCCCCCAAGGCGCGCCCTCCACCCTCGTGGGCCCCCTGTTGCTCCACCAACGTACTTCTTCCTCCTATATATACCCACGTACCCCCAAACGATCAGAGATGGAGCCAAAAACCCTAATTCCACCGCCGTAACTTTCTGCATCCACGAGATCCCATCTTGGGGCCTGTTCCGGAGCTCCGCCAGAGGGGGCATCGATCACGGAGGGCTTCTACATCAACACCATAGCCCCTCCGATGAAGTGTGACTAGTTTACCTCAAACCTGCGAGTCCATAGTTAGTAGCTAGATGGCTTCTTCTCTCTTTTTGGATCTCAATACAATGTTCTCCCTCTCTCTTGTGGAGATCTATTCGATGTAATCTTCTTTTTGCGGTGTGTTTGTTGAGACCGATGAATTGTGGGTTTATGATCAAGTCTATCTATCAATAATATTTGAATCTTCTTTGAATTCTTTTATGTATGATTGGTTATCTTTGCAAGTCTCTTCGAATTATCAGTTTGGTTTGGCCTACTAGATTGATCTTTCTTGCAATGGGAGAAGTCCTTAGCTTTGGGTTCAATCTTGCGGTGTCCTTTCCCGGTGACAGTAAGGGCAGCAAGGCACGTATTGTATTGTTGCCATCGAGGATAACAAGATGGGGTTTTCTTCATATTGCATGAGTCTATCCCTCTACATCATGTCATCTTGCTTAAGGTGTTACTCTGTTTTTAACTTAATACTCTAGATGCATGCTGGATAGCGGTCGATGAGTGGAGTTATAGTAGTAGATGCAGAATCGTTTCGGTCTACTTGTCTCGGATGTGATGCCTATATACATGATCATACCTAGATTTCTCATAACTATGCTCAATTCTGTCAATTGCTCAACAGTAATTTGTTCACCCATCGTAGAATACTTATGCTCTCGAGAGAAGCCACTAGTGAAACCTATGGCTCCCGGGTCTATCTTTATCATATCAATCTCCTACTACTTAGTTATTTACTTTGCTATTTACTTTGCCTTTATTTTACTTTGCATCTTTATGATAAAAATACCAAAAATATTATCTTATCATATCTATCAGATCTCACTCTCGTAAGTGGCCCTATAGGGATTGACAACCCCTATTTGCGTTGGTTGCGAGGATTTATTTGCTTTGTGCAGGTGCGAGGGACTCGCGCGTAAACTCCTACTGGATTGATACATTGGTTCTCAAAAACTGAGGGAAATACTTACGCTACTTTGCTGCATCATCCCTTCCTCTTCGGGGAAAACCAACGCAGTGCTAAAAGAGGTAGCAAGAAGGATTTCTGGCGCCGTTGCCGGGGAGGTCTACGCAAAAGTCAACATACCAAGTACCCATCACATACCCTTATCTCCCGCATTACATTATTTGCCATTTGCCTCTCATTTTCCTCTCCCCCGCTTCACCCTTGCCGTTTTATTTGCCTCCTCTTTTGTTTGCCTTCTTCCCGTATGTATCCTTGGTTGTGTTTCCATGTGCCTTCTATTTGCTTGCATCTTTGCTTGCTAAAAATCTATTGATATGGATCCACTTAAAGTGTTCTACTTGGATCATCTTTGATCCTTATGTGCTCGTGCTGAAACCCCAACTAGCCTAGTTGATAGGAAATCTTTAGATGAGCATGCTCATTTTGTGCGTCATCGTTTGTCTGAAAAAGGGAAGCTCTTATGGTATCATATAAATAGTTTGCTATGCTATGCTTGGAATCTTTGTGAAATTTGTGATTTTACTTGTTGCTCTAAGAACCCTAAAAAACACCTTCCTTACCTATGTGAGTTCAATGATAATGAAATCTTATATTCTTATGCAAAGGGTGTTTATAGTTATTATGATATTGAACAAATTGAAGAATTTGTTGTTTTTAAGGGTGCTCATGAAGTTGCTTCTTTGATTGAAAACTATGATTTTACTCTCAGTAAATCTGAAAATTCCGTCATACTTAAATATTGCAATGAAAACTTTGCTCATAATGTCTATGTCCAAGAATTTATTGAAAGAATGAACGTTGCTTTGGAAGAAAATAATGATATGCATGAATCTATAGATAATGATGATTCCGATGATTTAGTTGAAATATCCCTTGATGAACATGATGCCAATATTTATGAAGATGAATTTGCTATAGTTCCTTATGTTAAACATGAGATCGTTAATATTACACCCATACTTGATAGTTCCTTCGATGAAAAGCATGATTGCAATGATGATATTATAAATTCTCTTAATGTCAATTGTGTTAATGATATGCAAAACCCTAAGCTTGGGGATGCTAGTTTTGCTATGACTACTATTTGTTGCAACGATCATGATTGGGGTGATTCTACTTTCGATCTTGAAAATTTATTTAAGCCCCATGATGAATATGAGATTGATAATAGTGTTTGCAATATTATTGAAAGTGGGTTTAGAGAGGTCATGACTTTAGTTAATGTTAATCCCACTATTTTGGAAGAGTATCAACTTTGCATACATGTGGATCTTGTTAAGAATATGTTTTGTGATAGCTATATTGTTGAATTTGATTATGATCCTACATGTAGTTATTATGAGAGAGTAAAATATGGTGGTAGAAATTTTCATGTTACTAAATTATCTCTCGTTATGTCGAGATTGCTATTGTTTCTTCCCGCTTCCTTGCATATGCTAGTTTTTGCTTGCCTTGATAATTTGTTTGCCTATAAGATGCCTATGCATAGGAAGTATGTTAGACTTAGATATGTTTGTCAAGTGTTTTATGATGCTCTCTTTGTGCTTCAATTCTTATTTTACATGTGAGCATCATTGAAATATTATGCCTAGCTAGGGGCGTTAAACGATAGAGCTTGTTCGGAGGCAACCTAATTTTATTTTTATTTCTTGCTTTTTTCTCCTGTTTAGTAATAAATAAATTATCTAGTCTATGTTTTGGTTGTGTTTTTTGTGTTTAATTAGTGTTTGTGCCAAGTAGAACCGTTGGGAAGACTTGGGGAAAGTCTTGTTGAACTTGCTGTAAAAAACAGAAACTTTAGCACTCACGAGAACTGCTGTAATTTTTATTTGGAAAGTGCTATTTAGTTAATTATTTTTGCAGATGATTAATAGATAAATTCCTCACGTCCAGAAATTTATTTTATAATTTTTGGGGTTCCAGATCGTGCGCTAGCTACAGATTACTACAGACTGTTCTGTTTTTGACAGATTCTGTTTTTCGTGTGTTGTTTGCTTATTTTGATGAATCTATGGCTAGTAAAATAGTTTATAAACCATAGAGAAGTTGGAATACAGTAGGTATAACACCCATATAAATAAAGAATGAGTTCATTACAGTACCTTGAAGTGGTCTTTTGTTTTCTTTCGATAACGGAGCTCACGAGATTTTCTACTTTAAGTTTTGTGTTGTGAAGTTTTCAAGTTTTGGGTAAAGATTTGATGGATTATGGAACAAGGAGTGGCAAGAGCCTAAGCTTGGGGATGCCCATGGCACCCCCCAAGATAATATAAGGACACCTAAAAGCCAAAGCTTGGGGATGCCCCGGAAGGCATCCCCTCTTTCGTCTACTTCTATCGGTAACTTTACTTGGAGCTATATTTTTATTCGCCACATGATATGTGTTTTGCTTGGAGCGTCTTGTATTATTTGAGTCTTTGCTTGTTAGTTTACCACAATCATCCTTTCTGTACACACCTTTTGAGAGAGCCATACATGATTTGGAATTTGTTAGAATACTCTATATGCTTCGCTTATATCTTTTGAGTTATATAATTTTGCTCTAGTGCTTCACTTATATCTTTTAGAGCACGGTGGTGGATTTTGTAGAAACTATTGATCTCTCATGATTCACTTACATTATTTTGAGAGTCTTAATAGCATGGTAATTTGCTTAAAATCCTAATATGCTTGGTATGCAAGATTAATAATAAAACTTTCTTATGAGTGTGTTGAATACTAAGAGAAGTTTGATGCTTGATGATTGTTTTGAGACATGGAGGTAATAATATCAAAGTCGTGCTAGTTGAGTAGTTGTGAAATTGAGAAATACTTGTGTTGAGGTTTGCAAGTCCCGTAGCATGCACGTATGGTAAATGTTATGCAACAAATTTGAAACATGAGGTGTTATTTGATTGTCTTCCTTATGAGTGGCGGTCGGGGACGAGCGGTGGTCTTTTCCTACCAATCTATCCCCCTAGGAGCATGCGCGTAGTACCGAGGTTTTTGATGACTTGTAGATTTTTGCAATAAGTATGTGACTTCTTTATGACTAATGTTGAGTCCATGGATTATATGCACTCTCGCCCTTCCATCCTTGCTAGCCTCTTCGGTACCGTGCATTTCCCTTTCTCACATTGAGAGTTGGCGCAAACTTCGCCGGTGCATCCAAACCCCGTGATATGATACGCTCTTTCACACATAAACCTCCTTATATCTTCCTCAAAACAGCCACCATACCTACCTATTATGGCATTTCCATAGCCATTCCGAGATATATTGCCATGCAACTTTCCATCATTCCGTTCATCATGACACATTCATCATTGTCATATTGCATAGCATGGTCATGAAGTTGACATAGTATTTGTGGCAAAGCCACCGTTCATAATTCTTTCATACATGTCACTCTTGGTCCATTGCATATCTCGGTACACCGCCGGAGGCATTCATATAGAGTCATCTTTTGTTCTAGTATCGAGTTGTAATCATTGAGTTGTAAATAAATAGAAGTGTGATGATCATCATTTTCTAGAGCATTGTCCCAAGTGAGGAATATAAAAAAAGAGGAAAGGCCATAAAAAATAGAAAAGGCCCAAAAAAAGAGAAAATAAAAAATGGGAGAAAAAGAGAGAAGGGACAATGTTACTATCCTTTGCCACACTTGTGCTTCAAAGTAGCACCATGATCTTCATAGTAGAAAGTCTCTCATGTTATCACTTTCATATATTAGTGGGAATTTTTCATTATAGAACTTGGCTTGTATATTCCAACAATGGGCCTCCTCAAGTGCCCTAGGTGTTCGTGAGCAAGCAAGTTGGATGCACACCCACTAGTTTCTTTTGTTGAGCTTTCATACATTTATAGCTCTAGTGCATCCGTTGGATGGCAATCCCTACTCCTTGCATTAACATCAATCGGTGGGCATATCCATAGCCCGTTGATTAGCCTCGTTGATGTGAGACTTCCTCCTTTTTTGTCTTCTCCACATAACCTCCCTCATTATATTCTATTCCACCTATAGTGCTATGTCCATGGCTCGCGCTCATATATTGCGTGAAAGTTTATAGGTTTGAGATTACTAAAGTATGAAACAATTGCTTGGCTTGTCATCGGGGTTGTGCATGATGATAGCATTCTTGTGTGACAAAAATGAAACATGACTAAACCATATGATTTTGTAGGGATGAACTTTCTTCGGCCATGTTATTTTGAGAAGACATAATTGCTTAGTTAGTATGCTTGAAGTATTATCATTTTTTTGTCAATATGAACTTTTGTCTTGAATCTTTCGGATCTGAATATTCATACCACAATTAAGAAGAATTACATTAAAATTATGCCAAGTAGCACTCTGCATCAAAAATTCTGCTTTTATCATTACCTACTCGAGGACGAGTAGGAATTAAGCTTGGGGATGCTTGATACGTCTCCAACGTATCTATAATTTTTGATTGCTCCATGCTATATTATCTACTGTTTTGGACATTATTGGGCTTTATTATCCACTTTTATATTATTTTTGGGACTAACCTATTAACTGGAGGCCCAACCCAGAATTGTTGTTTTTTGCCTGTTTTAGGGTTTCGAAGAAAAGGAATATCAAACGGAGTCCAAACGGAATGAAACCTTCGGGAACGTGATTTTCTCATCGAATACAACCCAGGAGACTTGTACCCTACGTCAAGACACGTAACATGACGCCACGAGGTAGGGGGCGCCTACCCCCCAGGCGCGCCCTCCACCCTCGTGGGCCCCTTGTTGCTCCACCGACGTACTTATTCCTCGTATATATACCCACGTACCCCCAAACGATCTGAGATGGAGCCAAAAACCCTAATTCCACCGCCGTAACTTTCTGTATCCACGAGATCCCATCTTGGGGCCTGTTCCGAAGCTCCGCCGGAGGGGGCATCGATCACGGAGGGCTTCTACATCAACACCATAGCCCCTCCGATGAAGTGTGAGTAGTTTACCTCAGACCTACGGGTCCATAGTTAGTAGCTAGATGGCTTCTTCTCTCTTTTTGGATCTCAATACAATGTTCTCCCCCTATCTTGTGGAGATCTATTCGATGTAATCTTCTTTTTGCGGTGTGTTTATTGAGACCGATGAATTGTGGGTTTATGATCAAGTCTATCTATCAATAATATTTGAATCTTCTCTGAATTCTTTTATGTATGATTGGTTATCTTTGCAAGTCTCTTCGAATTATCAGTTTGGTTTGGCCTACTAGATTGATCTTTCTTGCAAAGGGAGAAGTGCTTAGCTTTGGGTTCAATCTTGCGGTGTCCTTTCCCGGTGACAGTAAGGGCAGCAAGGCACGTACTGTATTGTTGCCATCGAGGATAACAAGATGGGGTTTTCTTCATATTGCATGAGTCTATCCCTCTACATCATGTCATCTTGCTTAAGGCGTTACTCTGTTTTTAACTTAATACTCTAGATGCATGTTGGATAGCGGTCGATGAGTGGAGTAATAGTAGTAGATGCAGAATCGTTTCGGTCTACTTGTCTCGGACGTGATGCCTATATACATGATCATACCTAGATATTCTGATAACTATGCTCAATTCTGTCAATTGCTCAACAGTATTTGTTCACCCACCGTAGAATACTTATGCTCTCGAGAGAAGCCACTAGTGAAACCTATGGCCCCTGGGTCTATCTTTATCATATCAATCTCCTACTACTTAGTTATTTACTTTGCCTTTATTTTACTTTGCATCTTTATCATAAAAATACCAAAAATATTATCTTATCATATCTATCAAATCTCACTCTCGTAAGTGGCCCTATAGGGATTGACAACCCCTATTTGCGTTGGTTGGGAGGATTTATTTGTTTTGTGCAGGTGCGAGGGACTCGCGCGTAGCCTCCTACTGGATTGATACATTGGTTCTCAAAAACTGAGGGAAATACTTTTGCTACTTTGCTGCATCATCCCTTCCTCTTCGGGGAAAACCAACGCAGTGCTAAAAGAGGTAGCCGAGGATTCATCTTGTCCATGAAAAGCTTCCCGTCGAGCTATGACATACCTTACACAATCCAATGACACACTCAAGTAATTTTTATGTTTTATCTCAGCCTCTTTATTGTAAGCATAGAATTTGGTAGACACATTTTCCCTTTGATTGTTAAAATCATCCCATGAGCCCCTAGAAATGTTGTGACTAGCTTGACCACCATCATGTTTCTCAAAATATGCAAAAGTTGTTTTCAAAAGTTTGTAACCATCTATTGTAAATACAACATTTCCAAATATAGCGGCATGCGATGTTGTCTTGAAAATGAAGTGGTAGAAGCAAAAGGCAACCTCCTTTTTCACACTAACATTCCAACCAATCAAGCTTATTTAATCAATGCAATTGAGAATATCTCTAAATTTTTCCATCCAACATGACTTCAAATTTATGTTCAGTAGCTTTGTTTCTCCCATTCAACAAAAAATTCTTCTCACTTCAAGGCAAATTTCAGCGACATTGTTTTCTATTTGTATTCGATCTGATGGATCACCTAAAGCCTGACTTGGATGAAAAATCAATTATATAATGCCTTATTGTTGATTTGTGGTCTCATCAATTGGTGGATTAGTACTCTCATTTGAAATGGGATCGGAGTAGTGCTCTTATTTTTTTAGAGTAGGGGTTGTATGTTCGCCATTGGGGTTGGTCAAGGAAGTGATTGAACTTCTTTGCAAACCAACTGTGCAAAGTCGTTCTCTTCATTTCAACAAACAAGAATATATATAACTTCATGGATCAATTACAACAAGAACTAAAGTAGATACCGGAACTAATTTTTGAGAATTAAATTGTAGGAGGACTAGGGACACGTATGGCCCTCATCTATCCGGCCTTATTGTAGGATCGAAAGTATGTCTAGAGGGGGGTGATTAGACTACTTGACCAAATAAAAATCTGGCATTTTCCCAATTTTAATTCTTGGCAGATTTTAGCAACTTAGCACAAGTCAAGCAAACAACCTACACATGCAATTCTAAGAGTATAGCAGCGGAATGTAAAACAATTGCATATAAAGGTAAAGGGAGGAGTTTGGAGGGAGCAAACGCAATGTAGACACGGAGATTTTTGGCGTGGTTCCGATAGGTGGTGCTATCGTACATCCACGTTGATGGAAACTTCAACCCACGAAGGGTAACGGTTGTGCAAGTCCATAGAGGGCTCCACCCACGAAGGGTCCACGAAGAAGCAACCTTGTCTATCCCACCATGGCCATCGCCCACGAAGGACTTGCCTCACTAGGGTAGATCTTCACGAAGTAGGCGATCTCCTTGCCCGTACAAACTCCTTGGTTCAACTCCACAATCTTGACGGAGGCTCCCAAGTGACACCTAACCAATCTAGGAGACATCACTCTCCAAGAGGTAACAAATGGTGTGTTGATGATGAACTCCTTGCTCTTGTGCTTCAAATGATAGTCTCCCCAACACTCAACTCTCTCTCATAGGATAGGATTTGGTTGAAAGATGATTTGAGTGGAAAGCAACTTGGGGAAGGCTAAAGATCAAGATTTATGTGGTTGAAATGAAGTATCTTGACCTCAACACAAGTGTAGGTGGTTCTCTCTCATAAAATGTATGTTGGAAGTGCAGGCATGTTCTGATGGCTCTCTCCTCGAATGAAGGGTGGGTGGAGGGGTATATATAGCCTCCACACAAAATCTAACCGTTACACACAAATCACCAAACTCGGTGGGACCGAATCATACAACTCAGTCAGACTGATTTAGTTCATAATGTGACCGTTAGGGTTTTTGGTGGGACCGACATGTCAACTCAGTGGGACCGATATCATTAGGGTTAGGGCATAACGTAATCTCGGTGAGATTGATTACACAAACTCGGTGAGACTGATTTTGGTAATAGACTAACCAGAGAGTTGGTCAGGCAATCTCGGTGGGACCGATTTGCTCTCTTAGTAGAACCGAAACGTTACAAAAGGGAAACAGAGAGTTTGCACTGCAATCTTGGTGGGACTGATTGCTCATCTCGGTTGGACTGAAACGTTACAAAGGAAAATAGAGAGATTACAATCCCATCTCGGTGAGACCGAGATCCCTATTGGTGGGACCGGAAAGACTAGGGTTTGTGGCAGTGGCTATGCCAAGTGAACTCGGTGGCGCCGGATAGATCAAATTAGTGAGGCCGAGTTTGACTTTTGGTTTGGGATATATTTGGATATGAGAAAGTGGTTGAGGGTTGTGGAGCATATCACTAAGCACTTTGAGCAAGAACCTCATTAAGAAACACCTCATCCCCTCTTAATAGTATTGGCTTTTCCTATGGACTCAATGTGATCTTGGATCACTAAAAAATGAAATGTAGAGTCTTGTGCTTTGATCTTGAGCAAATTCTTTTGTCGTTAGCATTTTGAGGGGTCCACTTTCTAATCCATGCCATGTCAATCATTGAGTTTTTCCTGAAATATTTATCTTAAAGTAGCATTAGCTCAATGAGCTATATGTTGTTAGGAATTACCAAAACCACCCGGGGAAAGTTGCACTTTCAATCTCCCCCTTTTTGGTAATTGATGACAGCATATAGATCAAAGCTTTGACAGATGATTATAAGATTTAAAAACATCGTCGCTTTGAGAAGTATGTGATAAGCAAGAGCTCCCCCTAAATTTGTGCATTATTTAAATTTTGCTTTTGAATGAAAATGCACAATCGATTAGGATCATGGGTTACTCTTCCAAGTCACATACATCTTGGTGGAGCGCTCAAAATGATAGGAATTAAAAGCATGCACTCATCACCAAGCAAGTGAATGATCATATATGGAATATAAAGGATAGCATCATTCAACCAAATATTAATGTAGCATATGATCAACCACATGATCATATAAGTATCTCACAAGGACATAAGGTATCTCACACAAGCACACAACAAAAGTAGTTCAACCAAAATAGCAAGAGATATAAAAAGCAAGACACTCTCTCTCGAAGCCTATGATCTATACATTTTTCTTCCCCTTTGGCAACAAGTTACCAAATTTTTTGAAAATGCATAGTGCTATACGTCTCTCAGGCTTGGTCTTCGGGGAGAGGTGTGGATAGAACTCCAAGGACGAAGGCTTCCGATGAAGTAGTTGGAGCTGCTGGAGTGGGTGCTGGAGGTGGCACTGGAGTTGTAGCTACTGGTGCTGACACTGAAGCTCTAGCATCTGAGACTGGCATTGCAGCAGACCTTAGACCTCGTGGCACACGCTTGAAAGCATCAGTGGTTGCTTTTCCTCTCCTCTCCTTTGCTTCCTCCTGAAGCTGCTCAACTGCAGTCTGAATCTCAGTCACCTTCAGATCAAGATCATAGAATTTTGTTTCCACAATCCTCTCCAGGCTCTCCTGATTCTGAGTCAGGGTGGCCAAGACCTTCTCAATCCTCAGTGTATCTTGAATCAGATATCCAAGCTGATCTTGCTTACTCTTCAGGAATACTTGAGATGCCTCTTCAGTAGTTGGCATCCTTGCATCTTTCTCTGCCCTTGCCTTCTCTCTCTTCTCATGTGCTTCCACAGATGATGGATCTTCCTCAGTCATCACAACGGTATTATCTTCAAAATCAAGATATATGGGTAGATGCTCATTGTCTAGCAAATAAGTTCATGTGCCCATCTTAGAGTTGATGAGCTCTTGAATGTGTGGAGCATACCTACAACTTCTCTTATGGTCAGCAGCAGTCCTCTTGATTGTTTCTACCATTAAGCTCATAACCTTGAACTTCTAAGGGACATCAAACAGTTGGAGTAGATTGATAGAATGCCCTCTGATCATCTTGTGATCTCCTGACTTGGGTAGCAGAGTGTGCCTCATGATCTAGTTGATCGTAGGCAGACCAGACAACAAGAAATGCACAGATCCAAGCTTGTGAGTTTCCAAAGCCTTGTCAGGGATCTCCTTGTACATGTTTGCCATGGAGTTGTGGTCTTTCTTATTCTTGGCGTATACATCCAATTCATCTTCATGCTCTACAGGGGCATTGATCAGCTTAGCCCATTCATCAACTGTGGACTGGTACCTGGTACCCTCAGACATCCAAACTATTCTCCCATCTGGATATAAGTGGGCAGTGGAGTAGAACTACATGATCAACTCATCATTCCACTTGGTGAGCTTTTGTCCAGCGAATTCATCAACTCCACATGCCTTAAAGCTGTCATACACTCCAAGGAAGTGATCTTCATTTTCCCGAATGAACTCCTAGTCCACCCATTTCATGTCACACACTATGAGCTTCTTGTCAAGCAGAATGGTTTCATAGAAATCTTGTTGTTCCTTTGTATGGAATCTGTAATCCACAGCAGTTCTCCTCTTGACAGCATATGGGTCAGACTGTCTCCATAACCTCAATCTTGCATCTTTCCTGATGTGCATGTCCTCAGCGACTGGATGAGCATCATTATGGTCAGGAATTTTGGGCTTCAACTTCCGCAAAACATGGGATTCATCATTCTCTTCTTCAGCTTCAGGCACTGGGGCCTTGTTCTTTTCCTCAGCAGGTATACTCCTGGTGTTTCTCTTGGGCTTTGGGGGTTTCTGAGCTTGAGCTTTGGGAGTAGACTTGGGCTTAGATGTTGCAGCCCCTGATTTAATTGCATCTCCCATGAGCTTCTGAGCCTTAGGAGCTGGTGCAACATCCTCTTACTCTTCTTCTTCTTCCGAATCTCTCATAATGGAGGATCTACCAAGTACTCTGGCAGTGGTCTTCTTGACCCTTTCTTTCCTTCTCCAGCTGCCTCTTCAGTTGGCTTGGAAGTTTCAGCAGTTGAGGCTCTGGCCTTTGACATGGGAATCCTTTTTGCTGGAGCCTTTCTTGTTCATCCCTGGCTTTGTTGTAGCAGCTGAGCCATACTCTTTCTTCATCACCTTTTTCTTGGAGCTGACTTCTTCCTCAATAGCCACATAATCCTCATCCTCAGAATCTAAGGTATTCTTCTTCCTTGTTCTGGTGGCTGCCTTGGACAAGTTGCTTGGTGTGCTCCTGCTGCCCTCATCAGAGGTGCTAGAGGGACTAGTGCCCTCACTCAAATGAACATGCTCCTCAGACTTGTTCTGGCTGTCACTTTGATCAGACATCTTGCAGGCAAACTGTCAGCAGACCCTGTGAATAGATTGTAGATGGGGTAGAGTAGATGAGCATCACAAAGTGCATAATTTTTTAAAAACAGATGACTTAAAAACTTAGTTTTAGTTCTTCACAGAAGGCATTTCGGATCTACCGATTTGTAATCTCGGTGATACCTAAGCAGCTTTTGGAACCTAAACTAGTGAACTCGGTCAGACCGAGTCACAGTTCGGTGGCACCGAGACTGCTAGGGTTTCACAAAGAATCGAACTCGGTCACACCGATTTGCAATTTTCGGTCAGACCAAAAACGCATGTACAATGGCCTAAGCCAAATCGGTGAGACCGATTTCTACAACTCGGTCGGTCCGAGATGAGTTTAGCGGAGACCTAACCCTAAATTTTCAAATCAAATCTAATCTACGGGTTGCTTTCGCTGGACAGGATGATTTCATACATGGTAAGAATCATGGCAAAGCAATGTGCTACAAATCGGAGTTAAGGAATAGCACAAAGATCAAGTTCATACCCTATTCCGGCGGTGAACTTGCTACGGCGGCAACGGCGGGGCAGATTGCCATTGACGGCGGCGGAGACCAGCGGCGGGAGGTCGCTGGCGGCGAGAGGACGATCCAGATACCCGAGGAGGCAGAGCAGGTCACGCGCGGGTGAAAGGTTTCGGAAAATTTTCCAAAATTTGACCCGTCAGTATATATAACCTGACCCTGTCGGTGTGACCGAGTGGAACAACTCGGTGGCACCGAGATGCAAAACTAAGAGCAGTTACTGCAACTCGGTGTGGCCGAAAAGTTCTAATCGGTTGCACCGAGATTGAAAACCTAGATCAACTTAGTGATCTCAATGTGACCGAAATGGATGACTCGGTCATACCGAAAATGGATGACTCGGTCATACCGAAATGCACAAAGAGGTTTTGGAAGTTTAAGTCTTTGACGAATCGGGGACTCCGAGTGCTCCTCACACAGAGTGCTTCGAATCTGACTTGATCAAACTTTGTGATGTAGCATGAATAGAGTTTGAGACGAGGAAAGCACAGATAGCTAGAGGGAGTTCTTAGGCATTCTTGTCCATCCATTTGGCAAAAGAGAAAAAGCCAAACAATCAAAGCAACAAATGGATGTCCTTGAATGAGTAAAATATGCAACCAACATGCTCACACAATAGGATGACAAATGAAATATGTGACAAAGCATGCACAAACACTCTAGCATCTATCAAGCAATTTGGCGATGGCTAGGTCATCTATATATGAGTATATTGACTTAGGAGTCAAATGAGAACATTTGATCGTAGGTCATACTCATCGTTTAAGCACAAGTGGGGTTGCCACTTTTACATAAAGCATTGTTGTGTTCACACCATTAGAGTTGCTTTAGCTCAATTGATTAGAGTAAAGCTCCCCCTAGATGTGATATCCCCCCTAAGAGGGATGAACTAACCCTGGATTTTGTCGATGATGACTTCATGTAGGTGTTGAAGATGTAGATGCTCAATGTTGATGTAGATCCGTTGGAGCAATCCTTTGGAGTGAGTTGCACTTTCAATACCTACACGGGTTAGTCCCACAAGGAACAAACAAGGATATCCATAGACATAGAGTGATATTCACATGAGATGATGTCCATGAATGCATTAGGTTACCTTGTCCCTTGTCTTAGCAACAAGAGGGTTTGTGACTCCTTGAACTAGTGCAAGATATGGAAGTTGTTTGCACTTGTCCTCGCCAAAATGATATGAGTGAAGTGTGTTGGCGGAGTCACCCTCAAGAACTCTCTAGTTCTTCTTCTTCGGGATCCACACCATCTTGATGGGAATCCTTGGAGTTGTAGTCGTACTTGATGAAGCAGAACTTGATGTAGTCTTGGGAACCCACTTGACCAAGGATTTGAGAGCTTCTTCAAATGCATCAATCTCCTCTTGAAGCTTGTCCTTGCCTTTTAGCTTGTGGTCTTGTGGTGGAAGATCATCTTGAGCTTGTGTTCCTTGGAAAGAAGTAGGATCATACTTCTCTTGTTGAGGAACAAACTTTTTCTTGGGGTATTGATCTGAAGGAAATATGCCCTAGAGGCAATAATAAAGTTATTATTTATTTCCTTATATCATGATAAATGTTTATTATTCATGCTAGAATTGTATTAACCGAAAACATAATACATGTGTGAATACATAGACAAACAGAGTGTCACTAGTATGCCTCTACTTGACTAGCTCGTTAATCAAAGATGGTTATGTTTCCTAACCATGAACAAAGAGTTGTTATTTGATTAACGAGGTCACATCATTAGTTGAATGATCTGATTGACATGACCCATTCTATTAGCTTAGCACTCTATCGTTTAGTATGTTGATATTGCTTTCTTCATGACTTATACATGTTCCTATGACTATGAGATTATGCAACTCCCGTTAACCGGAGGAACACTTTGGGTACTACCAAACGTCACAACGTAACTGGGTGATTATAAAGGAGTACTACAGGTGGCTCCAAAGGTAGATGTTGGGTTGGCGTATTTCGAGATTAGGGTTTGTCACTCCGATTGTCGGAGAGGTATCTCTGGGCCCTCTCGGTAATACACATCACATAAGCCTTGCAAGCATTATAACTAAGATGTTAGTTGTGAGATGATGTATTACGGAACGAGTAAAGAGACTTGCCAGTAACGAGATTGAACTAGGTATTGGATACAGACGATCGAATCTCGGGCAAGTAACATACCGAT
The DNA here is from genome assembly GCA_034509565.1 of Triticum monococcum. Lineage (NCBI taxonomy): Eukaryota > Viridiplantae > Streptophyta > Magnoliopsida > Poales > Poaceae > Triticum > Triticum monococcum. Next base: position 697,701,303 of record CM067845.1, read on the forward strand.
GACAAAGGGAACAACGTATGTTGTTATGCGGTCTGACCGATAAAGATCTTCGTAGAATATGTAGGAGCCAATATGGGCATCCAGGTCCCACTATTGGTTATTGACCGGAGACGTGTCTCGGTCATGTCTACATTGTTCTCGAACCGTAGGGTCCGCACGCTTAACGTTACGATGATAGTTATTATGAGTTTATGCATTTTGATGTACCGAAGGTTGTTCGGAGTCCCAGATGTGATCACGGACACGACGAGGAGTCTCGAAATGGTCGAGACGTAAAGATTGATATATTGGAAGCCTATGTTTGGACATCAGAAGTGTTCCGGGTAAAATCGGGATTTTACCGGATTACCGGGAGGGTTACCGGAACCCCCCGGGAGCCAAATGGGCCAACATGGGCCTTAGTGGAAAGTTGAAAGGGCAGCCCACATAGGGCTGTGCGCCTCCCCCCTCTCTCTAGTCCTATTAGGACTAGGAGAAGGTGGCCGGCCCCCCTCTCTCCCTTTCCCACTTGGGAATCCTAGTTGGACTAGGATTGGAGGGGGAATCCTACTCCCAGTGGGAGTAGGACTCTCCTGCGCCTCCTCTCCTGGCCGGCCAGCCCTCCCCCTCTCATCCTTTATATACGGGGGCAGGGGACACCTCTAGATACACAAGTTGATCCTTGAGATCGTTCCTTAGCCGTGTGCGGTGCCCCCTGCCACCAAATTCCACCTCGATCATACCGTTGTAGTGCTTAGGCGAAGCCCTGCGTCGGTAGTACATCAAGATCGTCACCACGCCGTCGTGCTGATGGAACTCTTCCTCGACGCTTTGCTGGATCGGAGCCCGAGGATCGTCATCGAGCTGAACGTGTGCTAAGAACTCGGAGGTGCCGGAGTAACGGTGCTTGGACCGGTCGGATCGGGAAGACGTACGACTACTTCCTCTACGTTGTGTGATCGCTTCCGCAGTCGGTCTGCGTTGGTACGTAGACAACACTCTCCCCTCTCGTTGCTATGCATCACCATGATCTTGCGTGTGCGTAGGAAATTTTTTGAAATTACTACGTTCCCCAACAGTGGCATCCGAGCCTAGGTTTTATGGTTTGATGTTATTTGCACGAGTAGAACACAAGTGAGTTGTGGGCGATACAAGTCATACTGCCTACCAGCATGTCATACTTTGGTTCGACGGTATTGTTGGACGAGATGACCCGGACCAACCTTACGCGTACGCTTACGCGAGACCGGTTCCCTCGACGTGCTTTGCACATAGATGGCTTGCGGGCGACTGTCTCTCCAACTTTAGTTGAACCGAGTGTGGCTACGCCCGGTCCTTGAGAAGGTTAAAACGGAGTCTATTTGACAAACTATCGTTGTGGTTTTGATGCGTAGGTGAGATGAGTTCTTGCTTTAGCCCGTAGCAGCCACGTAAAACATGCAACAACAAAGTAGAGGACGTCTAACTTGTTTTTGCAGGGCATGTTGTGATGTGATATGGTCAAGGCATGATGCTGATTTTATTGTATGAGATGATCATGTTTTGTAACCAAGTTATCGGCAACTGGCAGGAGCCATATGGTTGTCGCTTTATTGTATGCAATGCAATCGCGATGTAATGCTTTACTTTATTACTAAGCGGTAGTGATAGTCGTGGAAGCATAAGATTGGCGAGACGACAACGATGCTACGATGGAGATCAAGGTGTCGCGCCGGTGACGATGGTGATCATGACGGTGCTTCGGAGATGGAGATCACAAGCACAAGATGATGATGGCCATATCATATCACTTATATTGATTGCATGTGATGTTTATCTTTTATGCATCTTATCTTGCTTTGATTTATGGTAGCATTATAAGATGATCTCTCAATAAATTATCAAGAAGTGTTCTCCCTGAGTATGCACTGTTGCCAAAGTTTGTCGTGCCCAGACACCACGTGATGATCGGGTGTGATAAGCTCTACGTCCATCTACAACGGGTGCAAGCCAGTTTTGCACACGCAGAATACTCAGGTTAAACTTGACGAGCCTAGCATATGCAGATATGGCCTCGGAACACAGAGACCGAAAGGTCGAGCGTGAATCATATAGTAGATATGATCAACATGACGATGTTCACCATTGAAAACTACTCCATCTCACGTGATGATCGGTTATGGTTTAGTTGATTTGGATCACGTGATCACTTAGAGGATTAGAGGGATATCTATCTAAGTGGGAGTTCTTAAGTAATATGATTAATTGAACTTAAATTTATCATGAACTTAGTCCTGGTAGTATTTTGCAAATTATGTTGTAGATCAATAGCTCGCGTTGTTGCTTCCCTGTGTTTATTTTGATATGTTCCTAGAGAAAATTGTGTTGAAAGATGTTAGTAGCAATGATGCGGATTGGATCCGTGATCTGAGGTTTATCCTCATTGCTGCACAGAAGAATTATGTCCTTGATGCACCGCTAGGTGACAGACCTATTGCAGGAGCAGATGCAGACGTTATGAATGTTTGGCTAGCTCAATATGATGACTACTTGATAGTTTAGTGCACCATGCTTAATGGCTTAGAATCGGGACTTCAAAGACGTTTTGAACGTCATGGACCATATGAGATGTTCCAGGAGTTGAAGTAATATTTCAAGTAAATACCCGAGTTGAGAGATATGAAGTCTCCAACAAGTTCTATAGCTGAAAGATGGAGGAGAATCGCTCAACTAGTGAGCATGTGCCCAGATTGTCTGAGTACTACAATCGCTTGAATCAAGTGGGAGTTAATCTTCCAGATAAAATAGTGATTGACAGAATTCTCTAGTCACCATCACCAAGTTAGTAGAACTTCGTGATGAACTATAATATGCAAGAGATAACGGAAACAACTCCCAAGCTCTTCGTGATGCTGAAATCAACGAAGGTAGAAATCAAGAAAAACATCGAGTGTTGATGGTTGACAAGATCACTAGTTTCAAGAAAAGGGCAAAGGGAAGAAGGGGAACTTCAAAAGAACGGCAAGCAAGTTGCTACTCATGTGAAGAAGCCCAAGTCTGGTCCTAAGCCTGAGACAAAGTGCTTCTACTGCAAAGGGACTGGTTACTGGAAGCGGAACTACCCCAAGTGATTGGCGGATAAGAAGGATGGCAAAGTGAACATAAGTATATTTGATATACATGTTATTGATGTGTACTTTACTAGTGTTTATAGCAAACCCTCAGTATTTGATACTAGTTCAGTTGCTAAGAGTAGTAACTCAAAACGGGAGTTGCAGAATAAACAGAGACTAGTTAAGGGTAAAGTGACGATGTGTGTTGGAAGTAGTTCCAAGATTGATATGATCATCATCGCATACTCCCCTATACTTTCGGGATTAGTGTTGAACTTAAATAAGTGTTATTTGGTTTTTGCGTTGAGCATGAATATGATTTGATCATGTTTATTGCAATACGGTTATTCATTAAAGTAAGAGAATAAATTGTTGTTTTGTTTACATGAATAAAACCTTATATGGTTAGACACCCAATGAAAATAGTTCGTTGGATCTCGATCATGGTGATACACATAATCATAATATTGAAACCAAAAGATGCAAAGTTAATAATGATAGTGCAACTTATTTGTAGCACTGCCGTTTAGGTCATATTGGTGTAAAGCGCATGAAGAAACTCCATGCTGATGGGATTTTGGAATCACTTGATGCTTGCGAACCGTGCCTTTTGGGCAAGATGACTAAAACGCCATTCTCCGGAACAATGAAGCAAGCAACAGATTTGTTGAAGATCATACATACTGATGTATGTGGTCCGATGAATATTAAGGCTTGCAGCAGGTATCATTATTTTCTGACCTTCACAGATGATTTGAGCAGATATGGGGATATCTACTTGATGAAACATAAGTCTGAAACATTTGAACAGTTCAAAGAATTTCAGAGTGAAGTGGAAAATCATCGTAACAAGAAAATAAAGTTTCTACGATCTGATCGTAGAAAAGAGTATTTGAGTTACGAGTTTGGTCTTCAGTTAAAACAATGTGAAATAGTTTCACTGCTCACGCCACCTGAAACACCACAGCATAATGGTGTGTCCGAACGTCATAACCGTACTTTATTGGATATAGTGCAATCTATGATGTATCTTACCGATCTACCACTATCGTTTTGGGATTATGCATTAGAGACAGCTGCATTCACGTTAAAAAGGGGCACCATCTAAGTCCGTTGAGACGACACAATCTGAACTGTGGTTTAGCAAGAAACCAAAGTAGTCGTTTCTTAAAGTTTGGGGTTGTGATGCTTATGTGAAAAAAGTTTCATCCTGATAAGCTCAAACCCAAATCGGAGAAATATGTCTTCATAGGATACCCAAAGGAGACTGTTGGGTACACCTTCTATCACAGATCCTAAGGCAAGACATTCGTTGCTTATAATGGATCATTTCTAGAGAAGGAGTTTCTCTCGAAAGAAGTGAGTGGGAGGAAAGTAGAACTTGACGAGGTAACTGTACCTGCTCCCTTATTGGAAAATAGTACATCACAGAAAACTGTTTCTGCGACACCTATACCAATTAGTGAGGAAGCTAATGATGATGATCATGAAACTTCAGGACAAGATACTACTGAACCACGCAGATCAACCAGAGTGAGATCCGCACCAGAGTGGTACGGTAATCCAATTCTGGAAGTCATGCTACTAGATCATGATGAACGTACGAACTATGAAGAAGCGATGGTGAGCCCAGATTCCGCAAAGTGGCTTGAGGCCATGAAATCTGAGATGGGATCCATGTATGAGAACAAAGTATGGACTTTGGTTGACTTGCCCGATGATCGGCAAGCAATTGAGAATAAATGGATATTCAAGAGGAAGGCAGACGATGGTAGTAGTGTTACTATCTACAAAGCTAGAATTGTCGCAAAAGGTTTTCGACAAGTTCAAGGTGTTGACTACGATGAGAGCTTCTCACTCGTATCTATGCTTGAGTCTGTACGAATCATGTTAGTAATTGCCGCATTTTATGAAATCTGGCAAACGGATAAACAAAACTGCATTCCTTAATGGATTTATTAAAGAAGAGTTGTATATGATGCAACGAGAAGGTTTTGTCAATCCGAAAGGTGCTAACAAAATGTGCAAGCTCCAGCGATCCATCTGTGGACTGGTGCAAGCATCTCGGAGTTGGAATATACGCTTTGATAAGTTGATCAAAGCATATAGTTTTATATAGACTTGCGATGAAGCCTGTATTTACAAGAAAGTGAGTGGGAGCACTACAGCATTTCTGATAAGTATATGTGAATGACATATTGCTGATCAGAAATAATGTAGAATTATTCTGTAAAGCATAAAGGAGTGTTTGAAAGGAGTTTTTTCAAAGAAAGACCTCGGTGAAGCTGCTTACATATTGAGCTTCAAGATCTATAGAGATAGATCAAGACGCTTGATAAGTTTTTTCAATGAGTACATACCTTGACAAGATTTTGAAGTAGTTCAAAATGGAGCAGTCAAAGAAAGAGTTCTTGCCTGTATTACAAGGTGTGAAGTTGAGTAAGACTCAAAGCCCGACCACGGCAGAAGATAGAAAGAGAATGAAAGTCATTCCCTATGCCTTGGCCATAGGTTCTATAAAGTATGTCATGCTGTATTCCAGATCTATTGTATACCCTGCATTGATTTGGAAAGGGAGTACAATAGTGATCTAGGAGTAGATCACTGGACAGCGGTCAGAATTATCCTTAGTGAAATAAGGATATGTTTCTCGATTATGGACGTGACAAAAAGGTTCGTCGTAAAGGGTTACGTCGATGCAAGTTTTTGACACTGATCCAGAGGAATCTAAAGTCTCAATCTGGATACATATTGAAAGTGGGAGCAATTAGCTAGAGTAGCTCCGTGCAGAGCATTATAGACATAGAATTTTGCAAAATACTTACGGATCTGAATGTGACAGACCCGTTGACTAAAATTATCTCACAAGCAAAACATGATCACACCTTAGTACTCTTTGGGTGTTAATCACATAGATATGTGAACTAGATTACTGACTCTAGTAAACCCTTTGAGTGTTGGTCACATGACGATGTGAACTATGGGTGTTAATCACATGGTGATGTGAAATAATGCTGCTAAATCACATGGCGATGTGAACTAGATTATTGACTCTAGTGCAAGTGGGGGACTGAAGGAAATATGCCCTAGAGGCAATAATAAAGTTATTATTTATTTCCTTATATCATGATAAATGTTTATTATTCATGCTAGAATTGTATTAACCGGAAACATAATACATGTGTGAATACATAGACAAACAGAGTGTCACTAGTATGCCTCTACTTGACTAGCTCGTTAATCAAAGATGGTTATGTTTCCTAACCATGAACAAAGAGTTGTTATTTGATTAACGAGGTCACATCATTAGTTGAATGATCTGATTGACATGACCCATTCTATTAGCTTAGCACTCGATCGTTTAGTATGTTGCTATTGCTTTCTTCATGACTTATACATGTTCCTATAACTATGAGATTATGCAACTCCCGTTTACCGGAGGAACACTTTGGGTACTACCAAACGTCACAACGTAACTGGGTGATTATAAAGGAGTACTACAGGTGGCTCCAAAGGTAGATGTTGGGTTGGCGTATTTCGAGATTAGGGTTTGTCACTCCGATTGTCGGAGAGGTATCTCTGGGCCCTCTCGGTAATACACATCACATAAGCCTTGCAAGCATTATAACTAAGATGTTAGTTGTGAGATGATGTATTACGGAACGAGTAAAGAGACTTGCCAGTAACGAGATTGAACTAGGTATTGGATACCGACGATCGAATCTCAGGCAAGTAACATACCGATGACAAAGGGAACAACGTATGTTGTTATGCGGTCTGACCGATAAAGATCTTCGTAGAATATGTAGGAGCCAATATGGGCATCCAGGTCCCGCTATTGGTTATTGACCGGAGACGTGTCTCGGTCATGTCTACATTGTTCTCGAACCGTAGGGTCCGCACGCTTAACGTTACGATGATAGTTATTATGAGTTTATGCATTTTGATGTACCGAAGGTTGTTCGGAGTCCCGGATGTGATCACGGACATGACGAGGAGTCTCGAAATGGTCGAGACGTAAAGATTGATATATTGGAAGCCTATGTTTGGACATCGGAAGTGTTCCGGGTAAAATCGGGATTTTACCGGATTACCGGGAGGGTTACCGGAACCCCCCGGGAGCCAAATGGGCCAACATGGGCCTTAGTGGAAAGTTGAAAGGGCAGCCCACATAGGGCTGTGCGCCTCCCCCCTCTCTCTAGTCCTATTAGGACTAGGAGAAGGTGGCCGGCCCCCCTCTCTCCCTTTCCCACTTGGGAATCCTAGTTGGACTAGGATTGGAGGGGGAATCCTACTCCCAGTGGGAGTAGGACTCTCCTGCGCCTCCTCTCCTGGCCGGCCAGCCCTCCCCCTCTCATCCTTTATATACGGGGGCAGGGGACACCTCTAGATACACAAGTTGATCCTTGAGATCGTTCCTTAGCCGTGTGCGGTGCCCCCTGCCACCAAATTCCACCTCGATCATACCGTTGTAGTGCTTAGGCGAAGCCCTGCGTCGGTAGTACATCAAGATCGTCACCACGCCGTCGTGCTGACGGAACTCTTCCTCGACGCTTTGCTAGATCGGAGCCCGAGGATCGTCATCGAGCTGAACGTGTGCTAAGAACTCGGAGGTGCCGGAGTAACGGTGCTTGGACCGGTCGGATCGGGAAGACGTACGACTACTTCCTCTACGTTGTGTGATCGCTTCCGCAGTCGGTCTGCGTTGGTACGTAGACAACACTCTCCCCTCTCGTTGCTATGCATCACCATGATCTTGCGTGTGCGTAGGAAATTTTTTGAAATTACTACGTTCCCCAACAGTGGCATCCGAGCCTAGGTTTTATGGTTTGATGTTATTTGCACGAGTAGAACACAAGTGAGTTGTGGGCGATACAAGTCATACTGCCTACCAGCATGTCATACTTTGGTTCGACGGTATTGTTGGACGAGATGACCCGGACCAACCTTACGCGTACGCTTACGCGAGACCGGTTCCCTCGACGTGCTTTGCACATAGATGGCTTGCGGGCGACTGTCTCTCCAACTTTAGTTGAACCGAGTGTGGCTACGCCCGGTCCTTGAGAAGGTTAAAACGGAGTCTATTTGACAAACTATTGTTGTGGTTTTGATGCGTAGGTGAGATGAGTTCTTGCTTTAGCCCGTAGCAGCCACGTAAAACATGCAACAACAAAGTAGAGGACGTCTAACTTGTTTTTGCAGGGCATGTTGTGATGTGATATGGTCAAGGCATGATGCTGATTTTATTGTATGAGATGATCATGTTTTGTAACCAAGTTATCGGCAACTGGCAGGAGCCATATGGTTGTCGCTTTATTGTATGCAATGCAATCGCGATGTAATGCTTTACTTTATTACTAAGCGGTAGTGATAGTCGTGGAAGCATAAGATTGGCGAGACGACAACGATGCTACGATGGAGATCAAGGTGTCGCGCCGGTGACGATGGTGATCATGACGGTGCTTCGGAGATGGAGATCACAAGCACAAGATGATGATGGCCATATCATATCACTTATATTGATTGCATGTGATGTTTATCTTTTATGCATCTTATCTTGCTTTGATTTATGGTAGCATTATAAGATGATCTCTCAATAAATTATCAAGAAGTGTTCTCCCTGAGTATGCACTGTTGCCAAAGTTTGTCGTGCCCAGACACCACGTGATGATCGGGTGTGATAAGCTCTACGTCCATCTACAACGGGTGCAAGCCAGTTTTGCACACGCAGAATACTCAGGTTAAACTTGACGAGCCTAGCATATGCAGATATGGCCTCGGAACACAGAGACCGAAAGGTCGAGCGTGAATCATATAGTAGATATGATCAACATGACGATGTTCACCATTGAAAACTACTCCATCTCACGTGATGATCGGTTATGGTTTAGTTGATTTGGATCACGTGATCACTTAGAGGATTAGAGGGATATCTATCTAAGTGGGAGTTCTTAAGTAATATGATTAATTGAACTTAAATTTATCATGAACTTAGTCCTGGTAGTATTTTGCAAATTATGTTGTAGATCAATAGCTCGCGTTGTTGCTTCCCTGTGTTTATTTTGATATGTTCCTAGAGAAAATTGTGTTGAAAGATGTTAGTAGCAATGATGCGGATTGGATCCGTGATCTGAGGTTTATCCTCATTGCTGCACAGAAGAATTATGTCCTTGATGCACCGCTAGGTGACAGACCTATTGCAGGAGCAGATGCAGACGTTATGAATGTTTGGCTAGCTCAATATGATGACTACTTGATAGTTTAGTGCACCATGCTTAATGGCTTAGAATCGGGACTTCAAAGACGTTTTGAACGTCATGGACCATATGAGATGTTCCAGGAGTTGAAGTAATATTTCAAGTAAATACCCGAGTTGAGAGATATGAAGTCTCCAACAAGTTCTATAGCTGAAAGATGGAGGAGAATCGCTCAACTAGTGAGCATGTGCCCAGATTGTCTGAGTACTACAATCGCTTGAATCAAGTGGGAGTTAATCTTCCAGATAAAATAGTGATTGACAGAATTCTCTAGTCACCATCACCAAGTTAGTAGAACTTCGTGATGAACTATAATATGCAAGAGATAACGGAAACAACTCCCAAGCTCTTCGTGATGCTGAAATCAACGAAGGTAGAAATCAAGAAAAACATCGAGTGTTGATGGTTGACAAGATCACTAGTTTCAAGAAAAGGGCAAAGGGAAGAAGGGGAACTTCAAAAGAACGGCAAGCAAGTTGCTACTCATGTGAAGAAGCCCAAGTCTGGTCCTAAGCCTGAGACAAAGTGCTTCTACTGCAAAGGGACTGGTTACTGGAAGCGGAACTACCCCAAGTGATTGGCGGATAAGAAGGATGGCAAAGTGAACATAAGTATATTTGATATACATGTTATTGATGTGTACTTTACTAGTGTTTATAGCAAACCCTCAGTATTTGATACTAGTTCAGTTGCTAAGAGTAGTAACTCAAAACGGGAGTTGCAGAATAAACAGAGACTAGTTAAGGGTAAAGTGACGATGTGTGTTGGAAGTAGTTCCAAGATTGATATGATCATCATCGCATACTCCCCTATACTTTCGGGATTAGTGTTGAACTTAAATAAGTGTTATTTGGTTTTTGCGTTGAGCATGAATATGATTTGATCATGTTTATTGCAATACGGTTATTCATTAAAGTAAGAGAATAAATTGTTGTTTTGTTTACATGAATAAAACCTTATATGGTTAGACACCCAATGAAAATAGTTCGTTGGATCTCGATCATGGTGATACACATAATCATAATATTGAAACCAAAAGATGCAAAGTTAATAATGATAGTGCAACTTATTTGTAGCACTGCCGTTTAGGTCATATTGGTGTAAAGCGCATGAAGAAACTCCATGCTGATGGGATTTTGGAATCACTTGATGCTTGCGAACCGTGCCTTTTGGGCAAGATGACTAAAACGCCATTCTCCGGAACAATGAAGCAAGCAACAGATTTGTTGAAGATCATACATACTGATGTATGTGGTCCGATGAATATTAAGGCTTGCAGCAGGTATCATTATTTTCTGACCTTCACAGATGATTTGAGCAGATATGGGGATATCTACTTGATGAAACATAAGTCTGAAACATTTGAACAGTTCAAAGAATTTCAGAGTGAAGTGGAAAATCATCGTAACAAGAAAATAAAGTTTCTACGATCTGATCGTAGAAAAGAGTATTTGAGTTACGAGTTTGGTCTTCAGTTAAAACAATGTGAAATAGTTTCACTGCTCACGCCACCTGAAACACCACAGCATAATGGTGTGTCCGAACGTCATAACCGTACTTTATTGGATATAGTGCAATCTATGATGTATCTTACCGATCTACCACTATCGTTTTGGGATTATGCATTAGAGACAGCTGCATTCACGTTAAAAAGGGGCACCATCTAAGTCCGTTGAGACGACACAATCTGAACTGTGGTTTAGCAAGAAACCAAAGTAGTCGTTTCTTAAAGTTTGGGGTTGTGATGCTTATGTGAAAAAAGTTTCATCCTGATAAGCTCAAACCCAAATCGGAGAAATATGTCTTCATAGGATACCCAAAGGAGACTGTTGGGTACACCTTCTATCACAGATCCTAAGGCAAGACATTCGTTGCTTATAATGGATCATTTCTAGAGAAGGAGTTTCTCTCGAAAGAAGTGAGTGGGAGGAAAGTAGAACTTGACGAGGTAACTGTACCTGCTCCCTTATTGGAAAATAGTACATCACAGAAAACTGTTTCTGCGACACCTATACCAATTAGTGAGGAAGCTAATGATGATGATCATGAAACTTCAGGACAAGATACTACTGAACCACGCAGATCAACCAGAGTGAGATCCGCACCAGAGTGGTACGGTAATCCAATTCTGGAAGTCATGCTACTAGATCATGATGAACGTACGAACTATGAAGAAGCGATGGTGAGCCCAGATTCCGCAAAGTGGCTTGAGGCCATGAAATCTGAGATGGGATCCATGTATGAGAACAAAGTATGGACTTTGGTTGACTTGCCCGATGATCGGCAAGCAATTGAGAATAAATGGATATTCAAGAGGAAGGCAGACGATGGTAGTAGTGTTACTATCTACAAAGCTAGAATTGTCGCAAAAGGTTTTCGACAAGTTCAAGGTGTTGACTACGATGAGAGCTTCTCACTCGTATCTATGCTTGAGTCTGTACGAATCATGTTAGTAATTGCCGCATTTTATGAAATCTGGCAAACGGATAAACAAAACTGCATTCCTTAATGGATTTATTAAAGAAGAGTTGTATATGATGCAACGAGAAGGTTTTGTCAATCCGAAAGGTGCTAACAAAATGTGCAAGCTCCAGCGATCCATCTGTGGACTGGTGCAAGCATCTCGGAGTTGGAATATACGCTTTGATAAGTTGATCAAAGCATATAGTTTTATATAGACTTGCGATGAAGCCTGTATTTACAAGAAAGTGAGTGGGAGCACTACAGCATTTCTGATAAGTATATGTGAATGACATATTGCTGATCAGAAATAATGTAGAATTATTCTGTAAAGCATAAAGGAGTGTTTGAAAGGAGTTTTTTCAAAGAAAGACCTCGGTGAAGCTGCTTACATATTGAGCTTCAAGATCTATAGAGATAGATCAAGACGCTTGATAAGTTTTTTCAATGAGTACATACCTTGACAAGATTTTGAAGTAGTTCAAAATGGAGCAGTCAAAGAAAGAGTTCTTGCCTGTATTACAAGGTGTGAAGTTGAGTAAGACTCAAAGCCCGACCACGGCAGAAGATAGAAAGAGAATGAAAGTCATTCCCTATGCCTTGGCCATAGGTTCTATAAAGTATGTCATGCTGTATTCCAGATCTATTGTATACCCTGCATTGATTTGGAAAGGGAGTACAATAGTGATCTAGGAGTAGATCACTGGACAGCGGTCAGAATTATCCTTAGTGAAATAAGGATATGTTTCTCGATTATGGACGTGACAAAAAGGTTCGTCGTAAAGGGTTACGTCGATGCAAGTTTTTGACACTGATCCAGAGGAATCTAAAGTCTCAATCTGGATACATATTGAAAGTGGGAGCAATTAGCTAGAGTAGCTCCGTGCAGAGCATTATAGACATAGAATTTTGCAAAATACTTACGGATCTGAATGTGACAGACCCGTTGACTAAAATTATCTCACAAGCAAAACATGATCACACCTTAGTACTCTTTGGGTGTTAATCACATAGATATGTGAACTAGATTACTGACTCTAGTAAACCCTTTGAGTGTTGGTCACATGACGATGTGAACTATGGGTGTTAATCACATGGTGATGTGAAATAATGCTGCTAAATCACATGGCGATGTGAACTAGATTATTGACTCTAGTGCAAGTGGGGGACTGAAGGAAATATGCCCTAGAGGCAATAATAAAGTTATTATTTATTTCCTTATATCATGATAAATGTTTATTATTCATGCTAGAATTGTATTAACCGGAAACATAATACATGTGTGAATACATAGACAAACAGAGTGTCACTAGTATGCCTCTACTTGACTAGCTCGTTAATCAAAGATGGTTATGTTTCCTAACCATGAACAAAGAGTTGTTATTTGATTAACGAGGTCACATCATTAGTTGAATGATCTGATTGACATGACCCATTCTATTAGCTTAGCACTCGATCGTTTAGTATGTTGCTATTGCTTTCTTCATGACTTATACATGTTCCTATGACTATGAGATTATGCAACTCCCGTTAACCGGAGGAACACTTTGGGTACTACCAAACGTCACAACGTAACTGGGTGATTATAAAGGAGTACTACAGGTGGCTCCAAAGGTAGATGTTGGGTTGGCGTATTTCGAGATTAGGGTTTGTCACTCCGATTGTCGGAGAGGTATCTCTGGGCCCTCTCGGTAATACACATCACATAAGCCTTGCAAGCATTATAACTAAGATGTTAGTTGTGAGATGATGTATTACGGAACAAGTAAAGAGACTTGCCAGTAACGAGATTGAACTAGGTATTGGATACCGACGATCGAATCTCGGGCAAGTAAAATACCGATGACAAAAGGAACAACGTATGTTGTTATGCGGTCTGACCGATAAAGATCTTCGTAGAATATGTAGGAGCCAATATGGGCATCCAGGTCCCGCTATTGGTTATTGACCGGAGACGTGTCTCGGTCATGTCTACATTGTTCTCGAACCGTAGGGTCCGCACGCTTAATGTTACGATGACAGTTATTATGAGTTTATGCATTTTGATGTACCGAAGGTTGTTCGGAGTCCCGGATGTGATCACGGACATGAGGAGGAGTCTCGAAATGGTCGAGACGTAAAGATTGATATATTGGAAGCCTATGTTTGGACATCGGAAGTGTTCCGGGTAAAATCGGGATTTTACCGGATTACCGGGAGGGTTACTGGAACCCCCCGGGAGCCAAATGGGCCAACATGGGCCTTAGTGGAAAGTTGAAAGGGCAGCCCACATAGGGCTGTGCGCCTCCCCCCTCTCTCTAGTCCTATTAGGACTAGGAGAAGGTGGCCGGCCCCCCTCTCTCCCTTTCCCACTTGGGAATCCTAGTTGGACTAGGATTGGAGGGGGAACCCTACTCCCAGTGGGAGTAGGACTCTCCTGCGCCTCCTCTCCTGGCCGGCCAGCCCTCCCCCTCTCATCCTTTATATACGGGGGCAGGGGACACCTCTAGATACACAAGTTGATCCTTGAGATCGTTCCTTAGCCGTGTGCGGTGCCCCCTGCCACCAAATTCCACCTCGATCATACCGTTGTAGTGCTTAGGCGAAGCCCTGCGTCGGTAGTACATCAAGATCGTCACCACGCCGTCGTGCTGACGGAACTCTTCCTCGACGCTTTGCTGGATCGGATCCCGAGGATCGTCATCGAGCTGAACGTGTGCTAAGAACTCGGAGGTGCCGGAGTAACGGTGCTTGGATCGGTCGGATCGGGAAGACGTACGACTACTTCCTCTACGTTGTGTGATCGCTTCCGCAGTCGGTCTGCGTTGGTACGTAGACAACACTCTCCCCTCTCGTTGCTATGCATCACCATGATCTTGCGTGTGCGTAGGAATTTTTTTGAAATTACTACGTTCCCCAACATGATCTTCTTCCCACTCAACTCCATTGGCATTGAACTTTCGTTCAAAACCAACACCTTGATTCTTCCGGTGTCTTCCTTGCTTGCGTACAATTTCCTCAAATTGCTTACTTATGGCAAGGCTCTTGTAAACACCTTTCTCTATAATTCCTTTTGGGCCTTTAGCCATGAAGCATCTTCCACTTCCTTCATTTGGTGACTCAAATATGTCGTAGGAGTTGGTTGACACAAGTGCTAGACCGGCAACACCTTCCTATTGAGTATATTCGGAGTCGGAGTGATAACTTCTCTCGGAGTGATCGTCAGAGTCGGAGCCGGATACCCATTCACCAACATGAGCTTGATGTCTTCGTTTTGTGTAGCCCCTTGATGATTTGTCCTTCCTTTCCGAATCCTTGCTTCTCCATGATGTTCTTCGTTCATAACGGTCATCTCTACTCCTTCTCTCTCTTGGTGGTGATTCTTCTCTCCTAATCCTTCTTTTGGGAGAACCTTCTCTTCTTTTGTAGGGAGCCGTACACTCATTGGAGTAGTGTCTGGGTCTTCCACAATTGTAGCAATTACGTTCACGACTTGAAGATTTTTTGTCATTGTAGGACCTCAACTTGGAACTTCTTTACTTGCTTCTACTTTTGTAGAACTTGTTGAAGTTCTTCACCATTAGACTCAATTTTTCATTGAAGTTCAGTTTCTCACTTGATGATGTGGGAGCATCACATGAGGCTTTGTAAGCACCACTTGACTGTTGTGAAGCTCTTCCTTATCCTTGAGTGACATCTCATGAGCAAAATGACTTCCGTTGGCTTGAGATCTTTGTAATTGGGCATCATTTGGATCAATGTGCACACGGTATCATCTTTTCCATCCAAGGATCTTAGGATCTTCTTGATGATGAATCTATCGGTCATCTCTTCACTTCCTAAGCCGGCAATCTCATTTGTGATGAGAGCAAGCCTAGAGTACATTTCAGCGACACCTTCACCATCCTTCATTTTGAACTTGTGTAGTTGACTTTGAAGCACATCCAATTTGGATTCCTTAATGAAGTCGGTACCTTCGTGCATATCAATCAAAGTATCCCAAATTTCCTTTGCATTCTCAAGACGGCTGATTTTGTTGAATTCTTCGAGGCACAATCCGTTGAAGAGAATATCACAAGCTTGAGCATTGTATTGCAGCATCTTCAACTCTTCCGCGCTAGCCTCACATTTCGGTTCCCTCCCATCAAAGAATTCACCTTGCAAGCCAATACAAACAATAGCCCAAACGGCGGGGTTATGTCCAAGAATATGCATTTTCATCTTATGCTTTCAACTAGCAAAATTAGTACCATCAAAATAAGGACCTCTGCGGTGGTAATTTCCCTCACTAGACGTCATACTCTTCTAGGTTGTGAAACCAAGGCTATGATCACCAAAGCTATGGAAATCAAGGAAAATGGAGACCAAAGCTCTGATACCACTTGTAGGATCGAAAGTATGTCTAGAGAGGGGGTGATTAGACTACTTGACCAAATAAAAATCTAGCCTTTTCCTAATTTTAATTCTTGGCAGATTTTAGCAACTTAGCACAAGTCAAGCAAACAACCTACACATGCAATTCTAAGAGTATAGCAGCGGAATGTAAAACAATTGCATATGAAGGTAAAGGGAGGAGTTTGGAGGGAGCAAACGCAATGTCGACACGGAGATTTTTGGCGTGGTTCCAATAGGTGTTGCTATCGTACATCCACATTGATGGAGACTTCAACCCACGAAGGGTAACGGTTGCGCGAGTCCACGGAGGGCTCCACCCACGAAGGGTCCACGAAGAAGAAACCTTGTCTATCCCACCATGGCCAACGCCCACTAAGGACTTGCCTCAGTAGGGTAGATCTTCATGAAGTAGGCGATCTCCTTGTCCGTACAAACTCCTTCGTTCAACTACACAATCTTGACGGAGGCTCCCAAGTGACACCTAACCAATCTAGGAGACACCACTCTCCAAGAGGTAACAAAGGGTGTGTTGATGATGAACTCCTTGCTCTTTTGCTTCAAATGATAGTCTCCCCAACACTCAACTCTCTCTCATAGGATAGGATTTGGTGGAAAGATGATTTGAGTGGAAAGCAACTAGGGGAAGGCTAGAGATCAAGATTTATGTGGTTGGATTGAAGTATCTTGACCTCAACACAAGTGTAGGTGGTTCTCTCTCATAAAATGTATGTTGCAAGTGTAGGCATGTTCTGATGGCTCTCTCCTCGAATAAAGAGTGGGTGGAGGGGTATATATAGCCTCCACACAAAATCTAACCGTTACACACAAATCACCAAACTTGGTGGGACCGAATCATACAACTCGGTTAGACCGATTTAGTTCATAATGTGACCGTTAGAGTTTTCGGTGGGACCGACATGTCAACTCGGTGGGACCGATATCATTAGGGTTAGGGCATAACGTAATCTCGGTGAGACTGATTACACAAACACGGTGAGACCGATTTTGGTAATAGACTAACCAGAGAGTTGGTCGGGCAATCTCGGTGGGACCGATTCGCTCTCTCGGTAGAACCAAAATGTTACGAAAGGGAAACAAAGAGTTTGCATTGCAATCTCGGTGGGACCGATCGCTCATCTCGGTTGGACCGAAACGTTACGAAGAAAAACAGAGATTACAATCCCATCTCGGTGAGACCGAGATCCCTATCAGTGGGACCGAAAAGACTAGGGTTTGTGGCAGTGGCTATGTCAAGTGAACTCGGTGGCGCCGGATAGATCAAATCGGTGGGGCCGAGTTTGACTTTTGGTTTGGGATATATTTGGATATGAGAAAGTGGTTGAGGGTTGTGGAGCATATCACTAAGCACTTTGAGCAAGAACCTCATTAAGCAACACCTCATCCCCTCTTAATAGTATTGGCTTTTCCTATGGACCCAATGTGATCTTGGATCACTAAAAATGAAATGTAGAGTCTTGTGCTTTGAGCTTGAGCCAATTATTTTGTCCTTAGCATTTTGAGGGGTCCACTTTCCAATCCATGCCATGCCAATCATTGAGATTTTTCTGAAATATTTATCTTAAAGTAGCATTAGCTCAATGAGCTATATGCTGTTAGGAATTACCAAAACCAACCAGGGAAAGTTGCACTTTCACTTATACAGAAGGTGGAGGGAGATCGGGTAATCAATGCCAACTATTGGCATTGAGAGCACACAGTCCGCCTGTTCTATTAGGGTATCCAAGTTGGAGATTAATTCTCTAAATGGGATTTCCTTGAATTTGTCTATAACTTTGGGGACACAATGGGCCCTCGAGATCTGGTGGGGGATTGCTGAAATCTGAGATGGCTCTAGGCCCATATTGCAATTTCTGAAAAATCTCTAAGGGCCCATGTGGGTTATATGGCACTAGGTGTAGTGGGAAGTTTAGTCCCACCCCAGAAGTGGAAGGAGAGTTGGAGTGGTTTATAAGGGTTTCTCTTCTACATGCTATTGGAGCTTGAGAAGAGAAGAGGCCCTCGCGCACTCCTCCTCCGCCGCCCGCCTCGCCACGCCTCGTCACGACGCGCCGCGCCGCGGGTTGCGGGATTGAGCCGAGCCGAGCTCACACCTACGCGCTTATTTTTTCCAGTCACTAACGGAGAGTTTTCTGACAGCTGGGCCACGATGTGAGACGTCTCTCCACGCGGCTGCGCACGCCCACCGTCTCCTAACCCTAGCCGCAACGAACAGATCACATCTGCTCACGCGCACGCCCACCGTCGTTCCTTTGCTGATGTTGCCGCCGGTGACTCCATCCCGTCCGCCGCGTACACGGTCGACGGGAGAGCAGGTCTCCGAAACCACGCCCTTCTGGTTCCTGTACGGGGTGAGGGGCGAATAGGTTTTTGGGCAGCGACTACGCGACTGCTCGCTTCCGATCGTCTACTTCCTCTACGTCCGCGTCGCCCTCATCATCACCATGTCCACCGACGCCGAACGTGCTGCCGCCGAGAAAGCTGAAGCCGACAAGAAGGCCGTCGAGGACGCCGCTGCTGCCACCAAAGCCGCGGCCTCTGCGTGGCCTATTGGAGGGTATAATTCGTTTATCCCGCTCCTGATTATTTTCATATTAGTAGTACTAGCAGTATGTGTAGATTTGTCTACTGTTTGCTTAGTACGTGCATGTTTAGATCAGAGTCAGTACGTCATCAACTTAGTCAATGCCATGCTAGTGATTTACTCATGGATTAATTTAATCGAGAAATTGCCTATTTACTCAACAATCCAAAAACCTATTATGTGTAGGAATTTCTCGGCAAGTGGCTTAGCCGCTGCACTGAAACCGGATAAGTTTACCGGTACATACTTCAAGCGTTGGCAGACTAAGACCACGTTATGGCTCACGGCTATGAACGTGTTCTGGGTCACCGGTGTCTCCACGGGAACGATTGCTCCTGATCAGGAGAAGGCGTTCAAGGAGGCTACCGTTGTGTTTCTCGGAGCGGTTCTTAGCGTGATCGGAGATAAACTGATCGACGCATATTTACATGTGCATGTCGCCAAGGACTTGTGGGAGGCGCTCGAATCTAAATTCGGGGCCGCCGATGCAGGGAGCGAGATGTATATTATAGAGCAGTTCCACGATTACAAGATGGTTGAAAACCGTCCTGTATTGGAGCAGGCTCATGAGATAATATGCATTGTTAAGGAACTTGAGCTTCTCAAGTGCGAGTTACCGGGCAAGTTTGTCGCGGGCTGCATAATCGCTAAGCTCCCTAATTCCTGGAGGAACTTTGCCACCACTCTGAAACATCATAGGCGTGAATTCTCTGTGGAGGATGTCATTGGCCATCTGAGTGTTGAGCAGAATTCGAGGGCGAAAGACTCGCACGGAAAAGGGGTCGAAGGGACTTCTGTTGCCAACATGGTGAACTAGAAGAACTTCAACTCCCACAAGTCCAAGGGAAAGAACGGTGTCCAACACAATACCGACTTTAAGAAGAAGGGTAAGAAGACCCTCAAGAAGAACAAGAAGGACGAGGGCTGCTTTACTTGTGGTTCGGTTGAACATTGGACCAACAAGTGCCCAAACAAGTACAAGAAGTCAGGACAGGACTCCAAGTCTGTCAACATGATTGTGGGCAACAATGAGAATGGTGCATCTGGGTACGGTAATTTATTTACTGTTTTTTCAGTGTTTCAACCCAACGATTGGTGGGTGGACACAGGTGCGGGTGTTCATGTGTGTGCTGACATTTCATTGTTCACTTCTTACCAGGTCACAGGTCACGGGTCCGTATTGATGGGGAATGGCGCGAGTGCTTCTGTTCATGGTGTTGGCACGGTCGATCTGAAGTTTACTTCGGGAAGGATCGTGCAGCTGAAGAACGTGCAGCATGTCCCCGCCATCAAGAAGAACCTCGTTAGTGGCTCCCTTCTATGTAGAGAAGGGTTTAAGTTGGTTTTCGAGTCTAATAAATTAGTTGTTACAAAATATGGACTCTTTGTTGGAAAAGGTTATGAGAGCGGAGGGATGTTCCGCCTTTCCCTCGCAGATTTTTGTAATAAAGTCGTGAACTATATTCATTCGAATGTTAATGAATCTGAAGTTTGGCATTCACGTCTTTGTCACATTAGTTTTGGTGTTATGACGCGGCTAGCCAAGTTGGATTTAATCCCGAGTTTCACTTTAGCCAAAGGTTCTAAGTGCCTTTCATGTGTGCAAGCTAAGCAACCTCGCAAGCCTCATAAGGCCGCGGAGGAGAGACACCTGGCACCATTAGAACTCATACATTCTGATCTTTGCGAGATGAATGGTGTGTTGACTAAAGGTGGAAAGAGATACTTCATGACATTGATAGATGATTCCACTAGATATTGCTATGTGTATCTGTTAAATACTAAAGATGAGGCTCTACACTACTTTAAAATCTATAAGGCAGAAGTTGAAAATCAACTTGAAAAGAAAATTAAACGAGTCCGGTCAGATCGTGGTGGAGAGTACTTCTCGAGTGAGTTTGATTCCTTCTGTGCGGAACACGGCATTATTCATGAGAGGACACCTCCCTATTCACCCCAGTCAAACGGGGTTGCCGAGCGGAAAAACCGTACTCTAACTGATTTGGTTAACGCCATGTTAGATACATCGGGTTTATCCAAGGCATGGTGGGGGGAGGCTATATTGACGGCATGTCATGTCCTGAATAAAGTTCCGACAAAGGATAATGAGATCACTCCCTATGAGAAATGGGCAAAGAGAAGGACGACACTCTCGTACTTGCGCACTTGGGGCTATTTGGCGAAAGTCAACGTGCCGATCCCCAAAAAGCGTAAGCTTGGACCCAAGACTGTGGACTGCGTTAATTTGGGCTACGCTAAGAACAGTGTTGGCTATAGATTTCTAGTAGTGAAATATGAGGTACCTGACCAGAAGGTCGGTACAATTATGGAGTCTAAGGATGCTACATTCTTTGAGGATATTTTTCCTATGAGAGATATGCAAAGCACTTCTAGATAGGAATCTGAAGAGACTCCTGAACCTGCCATCCCTATGGAATATTATGAACAAACACATGATGAAAATCCTGAGGAGGATGACGAGGAAACCCTTGGTAGGGGCAAGAGACAAAGGACTGCAAAGACCTTTGGTGATGATTTCTTCGTATACCTCGTGGATGATACTCCCACTTCTATTTCAGAAGCGTATGCCTCTCCAGAAGCTGACTACTGGAAGGATGCGGTCCGTAGCGAGATGGATTCCATCATGGCTAACGGGACATGGGAGATCACTGACCGTCCCTATGGTTGCAAACCACTGGGATGTAAGTGGGTGTTCAAAAAGAAGCTTAGGCCCGATGGTACGATTGAAAAATACAAGGCTAGGCTTGCGGCCAAGGGCTATGACCAGCAAGAAGAGGAAGATTTCTTTGATACTTATTCACCTGTAGCTAGACTGACCACCATTCGAGTATTACTCTCGTTGGCGGCCTCACATGGTCTTCTCGTCCATCAGATGGATGTTAAGACGGCTTTTCTAAATGGAGAGCTAAAGGAGGAAATCTACATGCAACAGCCTGATGGCTTTGTGATAGATGGTCAGGAAAGAAAGGTGTGTAGGTTGATAAAATCTTTATATGGCCTGAAACAAGCACCTAAGCAATGGCATGATAAGTTTAATACAACTCTGACATCTGTTGGTTTCGTTGTTAATGAGGCTGACAAATGTGTATACTATCGTCATGGTGGGGGCGAAGGAGTTATACTGTGCTTGTATGTTGATGAAATACTGATATTCGGAACAAATCTCAAAGTCATTGAGGATGTCAAATCGTTTCTATCTCAGAACTTTGAGATGAAAGACCTTGGTGTGGCTGATGTTATCTTGAACATCAAGCTACTGAGAGATAATGAGGGTGGGATCACACTTCTGCAATCCCATTACGTTGAGAAGGTGTTGAGTCGTTTTGGATATTCGGACTGCACACCATCTCAAACACCATATGATCCTAGCGTATTGATTCGAAAGTCCAAAGGCATGGCTAAAGATCAATTGAGATATTCTCAAATCATTGGTTCACTAATGTACCTAGCGAGCGCAACGAGGCCTGACATCGCGTTTGCTGTG
This sequence comes from Triticum monococcum, assembly GCA_034509565.1. Lineage (NCBI taxonomy): Eukaryota > Viridiplantae > Streptophyta > Magnoliopsida > Poales > Poaceae > Triticum > Triticum monococcum. Next base: position 697,723,572 of record CM067845.1, read on the forward strand.
AGCAAACTGAGCCGGTTTGTTTCCAAACCGGGTGATGTACATTGGCATGCTGTTGAGAGAGTTATGCGCTATCTGAAAGGTACTATGAACTATGGACTTCACTATACCGGATACCCATCGGTACTTGAAGGGTATAGTGATGCGAATTGGATCTCTGATGCTGATGATATGAAGGCCACAACTGGGTATATGTTTACTCTTGGAGGTGGCGCTGTTTCCTGTAAGTCTTGCAAGCAAACGATCTTAACGAGATCGACAATGGAAGCAGAATTAACGGCATTAGACACATCTAGTGTTGAAGCGAGATGGCTTCGAGATCTTTTGATGGACTTGCCATTGGTTGATAAACTGGTTCCGGCTATCCTTATGAACTGTGACAATCAGACTGTCATCACCAAGGTGAAGAGTTCAAAGGACAACATGAAGTCCACCAAACACATAAGAATGAGATTAAAAGCTGTTAGAAAATTAAGAAACTCCGGAGTGATAGCGTTGGACTATGTCCATACGGCTAAGAATCTGGCAGATCCCTTTACAAAAGGGCTATCACGTGTTGTGATAGATAATGCATCGAGGGAGATGGGTATGAGACCCACATGAGTTGCCATGGTGGTAACCCAACCTATGTGATCGGAGATCCCATGAACTAGGACCTGGGAAAACAAGCCAGTGGTGAACTGAGGAGAGTAACTATACTAACCCACTCTGTTGGAGATGCAATACTCTCGATACTGTATGGTAGGATGACTACGGTCTTAATGTGTTCCAAAGCTTATAAAAGTAAGATGCTATCCTACAGAGCGATCTTTGGAGGAACACACCTATATGAGCCCGACTGCTGGTCACAGTCTATGAGATTGGGGTGATCTCTAGTAAACTCATGAATAGGCCAGGAGTGTGACTTATATGCTCCACCCGAGGGGTCAGCCTTCGGCAGCCTAGTACTAGTAAGACATGTAGTGAAACTTCTTTACGCCAAACTGACAATTCAAGGCATAGTCCATTGTTCAGTTGTGAAGGAGTGTAGCCACTTGTTCTAGGTGAAGTTCAACATTAACAGGTCTTCACTGAAACACTGGTATATCGAAACAGCAATTGGAACAGAGGACACAATGGGCCCTCGAGATCTGGTGGGGGATTGCTGAAATCTGAGATGGGCTCTAGGCCCATATTGCAATTTCTGAAAAATCTCTAAGGGCCCATGTGGGTTATATGGCACTAGGTGTAGTGGGAAGTTTAGTCCCACCCCGGAAGTGGAAGGAGAGTTGGAGTGGTTTATAAGGGTTTCTCTTCTACATGCTATTGGAGCTTGAGAAGAGAAGAGGCCCTCGCGCACTCCTCCTCCGCCGCCCGCCTCGCCTCGTCACGACGCGCCGCGGGTTGCGGGATTGAGCCGAGCCGAGCTCACACCTACGCGCTTATTTTTGCCAGTCACTAACGGAGAGTTTTCTGACAGCTGGGCCACGATGTGAGACGTCGGATCGTGGGCTGTCACGGACTCGGACGTGGATCGAGCCCACGTCTCTCCACGCGGCTGCGCCTATAAGTATGCGGTGTCTCCTAACCCTAGCCGCAACGAACAGATCACATCTGCTCACGCGCACGCCCACCGTCGTTCCTTCGTTGTTGTTGCCGCCGGTGACTCCATCCCGTCCGCCGCGTACACGGTCGACGGGAGAGCAGGTCTCCGAAACCACGCCCTTCTGGTTCCTGTACGGGGTGAGGGGCGAATAGGTTTTTGGGCAGCGACTACGCGACTGCTCGCTTCCGATCGTCTACTTCCTCTATGTCCGCGTCGCCCTCATCATCACCATGTCCACCGACGCCGAACGTGCTGCCGCCGAGAAAGCTGAAGCCGACAAGAAGGCCGCCGAGGACGCCGCTGCTGCCACCAAAGCCGCGGCCTCTGCATGGCCTATTGGAGGGTATAATTCGTTTATCCCGCTCCTGATTATTTTCATATTAGCAGTACTAGCAGTATGTGTAGATTTGTCTACTGTTTGCTTAGTACGTGCATGTTTAGATCAGAGTCAGTACGTCATCAACTTAGTCAATGCCATGCTAGTGATTTACTCATGGATTAATTTAATCGAGAAATTGCCTATTTACTCAATATATATATATATATATATTTAAAATATAAGCAAAAGTAAAAGGAAAATGAAAATGTGAAAAAAGAGAGGAAGAACTACCTTCCTGTGCTCGCCCATTTATGGCGATACCTGATGCGAGCGAGCGCTACAGCTCACGTCAGCCGATAACATGCGCTAAAAGGCACTGATGCTACATGTTATCGGCTTACGCAAGCGAGTGCTACAGCTCGCGTTAGGCGATAACATGAGCTAAAAGGCACTCAGGTCACATGTGTTGAGTTCTGGCAAAATATATTTTCCGAGGCCTTATATGCGTGTTAGCTTTTAACTATCTTCGCTCTGTGTTTTTTAAATATATGTGCCATTCAAATAAAATGTTCACGTGTTCCAGAAAATGTTCATCGCATATTTAAACATTTATACAATGCAAAACAAAATGTTTGTGTACATTTTAAGAAAATACATACCATTCCAAAAATGTTCAACATTTACTAAAAAAAAATCTTCAAACATGTATTTGAAAAAAAATGCTTGAATTTCAGGGTAGGGATCCCTTCCGTCGAAGTAGGTGCCACCTCTCTCTGTAGGCTTCTATTCGTAAAAAAAGTGCCAGTAAGCGTAGCATTGTTCTTGAAAAAATGTTTATTATATATTTTTTAAATATATTATGTATGTACACTGAAAAAGTACAGTGTGTATTGAAAAAAGGTGACATGTATTTGAAAAAAAACAAATTACAATTTAAAATACATACCAGTATGCTCTTAATTGCGAATCAACCTGTGATTAGATGGTTAGAGGGACAGTGGTATCCCCAGCCAACCGAGGCTCAAGTCCTGGTGCTCGCATTATTCTTGGATTTATTTCAGAATTTCCGGCGATGTGCTTTTAGTGGGAGGAGACGTTCCCGTCGACGCTCGTCGTCGATGATGACTTCGTAAATTTCAAGATGACATGCCGGTTCAGTCTCTCGGAGGTGCTCATAGGAGTAGGGTGTGCGTGTGTGCATTCATAGGGATGAGTGTATACGGGTATGTGTGAGCGCTTGCGTCTGCCCTGATGTTAAAAAAAAGTATGCTCTTAATTACATGCATGTCTATATGTTTGGAAGACGTTTCTAATTGGTGTCCCCTGAAGTGGTTAGCTCATCCTGCCCTCGTGGACATGTACGTAACCACGATGACGTACGCATGCGACGCACACGAAACAAGCACCGCAAAAACCTCCACCTCCATCTACTCTTCAGTCAGCCACGCCACAATCCCCCAAGGCGACACTGATCGATCGATCCAGCGACTAGGGCCATGGCGGCCGCGGGGTGGTTTCTAGCCGCCGGAGCCATCGTCATGGCCACGCTGCTGTCAGGCTGCGCCCTGACGGCGCCCGCGGCCGGCATGCCCACGCCCACGCCGCCGTCGTCTTCCTCGCTTGACTGCGGCACGGTGACGTCGCTGCTGACCGGCTGCGCGGCTTTCGTCACGCGCGGCACGAGCGCGGCGCCCCTGCCGGCCCCGGGCACGCCGTGCTGCGAGGGGGTGGACGGCCTGTACGCCGTCGCGGCGGACTCGCCGGACAACTGGCGGTCCGTGTGCCGCTGCATGGCTGGGCTCGTCAGGCGGTACTGGTCCAACGCGTCGGCCATCGCGCTGCTGCCGGGGCTCTGCGGCGTCTCGCCGGTGTCCACCGCTCACGCGGTCACCTACTGCAACAGGTACAGGGAAAATGCTTCAGTTCGTTCTTGGTCACCACTCACTCACAAGCAGATGGCAATATTTCTTTTATTTGAGGCTAAAAGATTAGTAATTCCCTTGCAGCATCCCTTGACAGTTGACGTGCGCCCAGCCTCGGCAATGCAACCGACAATTTTAGGGGCATGCAACTTGCTTCAGTTTGGAGTTCTCAGTTTTGTTCTTCATCAATCTGATTGGTTTCATGGAACTGCCGAAAACTGGATCACATAGCTCAGTCAGTTTCTGGTTTTGAGAAATAAATATTTTCTGAACTGTACTAGATTTCTTGATTGGCCAGACTTGAACCCAGTGTTGCCCATACATGTTGCATGATGTTGTGGCATGCATGCTTGCATGTTAAAAGAAATAGGTTAGTGAAAGATATCCTGCACGTTGTTCTGGGAATATTTGCAACATTTTTCGATGAGATTCACCGCATCAAACATCAATATTTTGCGTAACAATATAAGAGCTAAAACTGATAATACATATTAGTTATTGTGTTTGATTATTGTATAGTTGTAAAATATTTACTAAATATAAATAATATAATATAATGAAAATTCTCATGTATGTTTGGAGGTTGAGGTGGGTCTTTTCCCATACATGTTGCATTATGTTGTGGCATGTTTGCATGTTGAAATAAATAGGTTAGTGGGAGTGGGTCTTTTCTCATGCATGTTGTGTGATGAGATGGCATGCTTGCATGTTGAGAGAAATAGGTTAGTGAAGGCTAGCTATTTAGCTATAGAAGATACTCATTTAGAGATTTGTCTTTTCTCACTACTTATTTAATATATGAATGTTTCGGCAGAGACTGTTAAGTTGAACTTCTGCCTAAACTTTAAGCTACATTCACGAACAACTTGACAATGGACTATGCCTTGAATTGCAAGTTTTGTGCAAACGGGTTTCACTCAAAGTTTTAACCAGTACCTGGCTGCCAGTAGGCTACCCCGCGGTTTGAAGCATATACGTCGTACTCCCTGGTCTTTCCATGAGCTTACTAGAGATCACCCAAGTCTCATAGACTGTCACATTCACAGTCAGGGCTCATATAGGTGTGTTCTTTCAAGACTTTCTCTATAGGATATCATCTTGGAATACACGATAAGTCCTCATGAGCCTTCTGTCTATGTGTCATGGGCCGCCCAATATGGCCCACTCCTGAAAAGACAAAGTGGGTCCTCGGCCGGCCTACCTGGCCGAGAACTGACGTGTTGAGACACAACCACACCCCCCCCCCCCCCCCTGCGCGCGTGCACTCAGGACGCCATCATCCACTTCCCCTTGATACTTACTTCATCCTACATTTATAAACTTGCAAAGGGCAAATATCACATCTGCAACTCACATCAGTGAAGCTGTAGTGGACTAAGTAAAGGAGACAAGGACCAAGAGTATCTGCCATGAGCCAAGTGCGTATTTCGGTGGAGTCCTTTTTGGCCCATGAACATTGTGTGAGTGTGCTATTATATCACCTGGAACGACCGACATAGGCATGTTGTGCAAGAGGAACTAAAACATCACCTTATTTCTCTTATACCTCGCCTCCTGATGTCTTTGTTGTCATCCTCAATTTCCCTACCCATTCCTGATCTGTGTGATGCCGATCCCTTCTCTGGGTCAGGTCATCACAGAGAGGTGGCCGCCGGAGCTAGGCAATGGGAAAATAGGAAAATAGAGAGGAGATTGGCAGAATGGTGGGATGTGGTCATACGGGGGTCAAGGGTGAACAACGACAACGAAGCCGCGTGCAGGGACCACCACACAACCAGTGGTGGAACTAGCTAGCCAAGATCTGGAGTGGGGAAGGAATTTATAACGAGGACCTTAAAAAATGTTCCTTCATAATTTTTACCAAGGCTGGGGGCGTGGCCCCTGCTGGCCTACACATAGCTCCGGCAATGCTGGAGCTACATAACAACGGGAGAGGCCCCGAGAGCACAATGTATCCATCGCACTTAAGGCTTAAGGCCTTAGAGCTCCCACGGCGGGGATCATCATCTAGTATCATGCAATCCCAACTAGACATGTTGTTGACAATGACATATCATCAAATCAGAAAAGAGAGGATACTAGTATCATAGTACTGAATGCCACTTTGAATCATACATAATAAACGAGATCGTCTTAAATAAATACAAATGCATGTAGTTATGCATGATTCTCCTCAATGACTAGCCTTAGAGGGATTTGGCATGTTCCACAGTCAGGTAGCCTGAATACCGACGCAGCTAATGGCTGGCCGCCCAAGCTGCAGGTCTCTCAACTTCACAGAGAGGTCTAGATAGGAAGCGAGGAAGCGGGGAGAAACAGGTGTTCATAGACCAAAAACAGTAGTATAGGGCAAGATACGTACGGATTGCATCATTGATGATCACACCACTCAGAGTTGCGGAATCACAAAAGCAGGTGTCAACTCATGAAAAACCTCACAAATTGAACAGGCAGACTGCAGGATTGAACACACAAATTGGGGCCAAGAAGATCTTCACAGGGACATCTGGAGAACGAGAATCAGAAACATAATTGGAAGGAACAGGATGTACTCATCGCACATATACAAGTATTACATGTGTTACAATAATATATATAGGTCTTAAGTAATGTGCATGACAAACCTTTCAAAGCATACAACGAGATAGGACGCACGCACAGCACATATTTACAGAAAGCTCAGTATGAGCCATGAGTTGAGATTATTTTCTACTCATAATAAAGCTTCAGTTTTAGCCATCACGTACTACGACGGTTGATACTGCAATTTATGTCACAATCTCCGGCTCGCATACTGCTAAGTTAAAACATATATATACAACACACACAAGGTTTGCGAATCAAACCAAGGGGCGGCCAGATGCCTTTCACTTCAAATGGTTTCCTGGGAGGAAGAAGTCCTCCTTCAGCACATGCTCCCATTCCGGCGGTGAGTTGCTTAGCTGCTCATCATGCATTTGCGCACTTGCAGGTTCCGCTGGTGCTGAGACAATAGGAGACTCTTCAAGCAATGCACTAACGTACTGGCTGGCTGTTTTGCTATCCGCTTCATCAGATTGGGCCCTGGACCCAGCATCGTCAGGCAAATCAGTCTTCTGGACTAGCTCATCATGCGCCCCTCGGCCGAAATGTTTTGTTTCAAAGTGGCCCGCCCAATCATCAGAATGGAGAGCCTCTTGTCCATCGTTCACAGCACTGCTACTGTTACCTTCACGCCTTTTCAGGACTTGCAGCCTGGCCATAACCACGTCTTCAAGCTGACCGAATTCATTCTTGCTTGCTGTTTGGAGCTGATGAGCATTGCCCTCGTTTGATGAACTTACATCATCACTACAGAACATTAAATCTTTGAGCTTAGCCATAAAAGCGCCATGGATTTTGCTTTCACTAGATTCTAACTGCTCTATGTTGGTGTCCTCATCCAATGGGCTTGTATTGTTGTTACAGCTTGTGAAATCGTTAAGTGCAGCAATGGTAGCACCATCAGCTTCACCACCTTCACTGCTGCTTGCTTCTGAACGCTCTTTGATGATGTCCTCCACTAAAGAAGTTATCCTATCATCAACAGCATTATCAAAAACAGTGTCATCAACAACATCTGTCCTGTTATAATTACTTGTTCCCTTCTGCAGCTCAGCATTGACCTGACGGGAGCAATTTATACTCTCATCACGGAGCTTCAGAACTTTCAGTCGAGCAAAGACATCAGCATCAACCTTATCACCTCCCTGAGGTAGCAAGGCTGCATTGCCGATATTGTGCTCTTTCACATGGTTTTGTTGTTTGCTAGAACCAGCAATCCCTTCAAAACATACAGAGTTCTTGTGTTTGGGCAGGTTAGAGGCTTTGGCTTCTCCTAATGAATCGGCAGGTGCTGCAGCTACAAGATTATTCAACACACAGGAGTAAGTGAATGTTACGAATTGTCCAGATAAATTAAAGCACACTTACTTGCTACACACGTACAAACAGAAGCACTAACCTGTTTGCTGATTGCAATGTTTTGTCGCAAGTTTCATGCGGGCAAGTTGCAGTTCATACTTGAGTTTGCACATGGAAGCTTCAGCTTCAATCCATAGATTCTTATATATCAGCATTTGTGCATCTTTAGTATCACCAATGACATTCTCTTCTGGAAGTTTAGTAAGATCCTGCACGCAAGAAGATGGCAATAGTATAAGTTACATGATCGAGAGGATAGCAGATACCTAAAACATTCCTAAGTAATGAAGCACTACCTCCAAAATAAAAGCTCTAAAATCTGCACCAATGTTCTCCCAGTCAAGTCCATCAAACTTCTCAGGCTGATGATTCTTTCCATGGCACCTTGTATTTGTTTGGCAGCAGTTTCCATTGACACCATCATTTTTTAATGCAGCCTTGCACATGAAAGTAAACAAACCAAAATGAGTCAACCAATAATTTCACGGCCATTTTCATATTTGTATAGAAACACAACTGAATTTAATATTATGTTACTTAATGACAAATTTCGAGTGGATCCAAAAGTGGACCCTTGCCAAATGATTATTAAAAGATGGGTCAAATAAATGAAAATTCCTGGCCAGGGCATTAGCTTTGTACAGCTAGCAAACAGATCATGATGTTAATTAACTAGTCGGCCCGAACAATGTTCAGCCAGACAACGGATGTTGTAAAGCAATATCAGCAGCTGTTAACACTGCTCAAAGAAAGCAAGAATGATATAACGTTTCAGCAAATAGTGGACATGATCTCAGTTATCATGAACCAAAAACCATATCACTACCAAAAATAGAAGCTTAGTCATTCTTAGTACGGAAATACCAGGGGTAGCAAAAACATGCAACTAGTCAAAGTGAACAATAAGCATTCATATCAGCCATACCGCTTATATACAAGTGAGAAAACTTGAATACTTACCAGGTTGTAATGTACATCTTTTAATTCTTGAATCACAAGTTCGATGAATGTAGTACAAGTCATACAAAGTAACTTTATAGTAGTAGTATTCATGAAAGCATAACTTAATCAAGTTGGTGATACCTGACAATGGTGATTTTGTATCATACAGCCATACCTTGCTTATCTTGGAACTCAAAGAACTGAGATTGTGTATTGTAGATTGAACAAGTGCATGTTCAGATTCCTCCAACTCATAACCACCATCACAAGTAGATAGAAGCACTACTGAGAAATTATAAATTGACTTGATTAAGTCTTCTTGAGTCTTGGATCTGCGGGTAACTTCATCTGAAGATATCTTCACCAACTCCTCAACACCAGCACTGCAATGGGATAAATGCTCCAGACCTTTCTTCATAGGCATCTCCGAGTACAGACCTTCCAATGTTGCCACAGCTTTATGGACACAAGTATTTCCTTGTAGACTTTCTTTTGTTAAACTCCTAACCTTTGCAATTGGAGCTGCATCAACATTGCTTGAAACTTTCTTACCAGAATCTTCACTCATGCCCACAACATTACTGGCGAAGTCTCTGCCTAATACTATGGGTTCAAATGTTCTTTTGCCAAGAAAAACACCTCCCTGTTGACCTGGTGTTACTCCATTTTCGGAATTGTCTCCTGTCTTACAGATCACATGGTTTTCTCTTCTGGTGCCTTGATCTACAGATACATAACTAGGGTGGCTAGACCTAGCCATACCATCGAAATCCCCAACAATGGATGGTTGTGCATCACTATGACCTTCAGATTTTTTACACCCTGAAGGCAGACTGAATGAAGAAAGACAATTTACGTAGTAAGGTAGACACGAATCACTCTCGGGATTTGATGTATCATGACACTTGGGAAATAACACAGAATTACTTGTACCAAACTCAGAAAGCTTCTTGCTTTGGTGCAAATCATGGAGGTCACCTGAGCCATTAGCAGAAAAAGGAGCTTCATCATTTTTCACACCAAATGATGACTGGAGTACAGTTGGTGTCCCTTTCCAACAAGGAGAATCAACAACAGGATTATTTACTTCAAGTGGCTCGATGAAAAGGTCACGAGGCTGAGAAAATGCATGTTCTGAAGGAGAGATATTGGAACATGATGCTTGTAAGCTCTTGAAACCAGACTTCACTTCTGATGAAGGCTGCACAGGTCTCCCAGATTCAGAAGTGTCACCTGAAAGATAGTTCTCTCCAACTCCATGTCTGTTAAGTGGATAGGTTCCTGGCTGCACAGGCCTCCCAGTTTCTGAACTCTCACCCAAAGGATAGTTCTCTCCAACTCCACGTCTACTAAGTGGATAGCTTCCCATTATTCTCGTACCATTGTCAGAGTTACTCCAGTCACCATAATGTTTATAAGCAGTCTGATGTCCAAAGAGGTCTTTCTGTTCATTCTGCATGGTGTCAAAATAATCAAGATTTAATCTGCAAGGGTTCATATATGGTGAGGAAAATGCATTTTCCAATATATGGCCATCTGTTGTGGGTGACAATGATTTTGTTGTAGCGCATACTTCAGGTGAGGCAGAAACAGGTGGCATGGACAGGTTGTAATCCAATGGATATGTTGAGGATGATGGAAGATGTGCCGTGTAGTTATCATAAGCAGAATACGGGGAATGCTGATTCACGGGCTGAGGTGTGGAACAGGGTTTTTTATCTAAGCAAGCAAACATGTTAGGAGACCCAGAAGGCTGATGGATAACTGATGACCCAAAATCACTTGGGAGGGCCTTTGATGTTCTTTGGTAAATTCCAGGATACTTCTCTTCCATCCACTCGGAGCTGCATGTTGTGAAGGGATGTGGCTGCTGCACGGTGGTACCAAAATGATTCCCAGTGTATAAGCCATTGTGTGTATTCTCAGAAACCAGAAACCCATCAGAATTAGCAAAACCTGCATAATTTGGTTGCTGGCGTTAGGTAACAACATAAGGTTAATCCATGCTATACACCTAGACATTACTGCAATGTGTTGTCCTCCACGAAATCGCCCATGACACTAAAATTACAAGGCAACACTAATAACATGAACAGTGAGGAGCATCTAAATAATATCATGGCTCATGACTAGCTGACCCATACATGTAAGTGCGCAATTAATTGTTGTCTCTCACAAATTTCAAAACTAACTTAATCTACTACTCCCTCCGATCCAAATTAAATGATGCAGCCTCTATGCAACGTCCATTTTACATTGTATAGAGGCTGCGCCAATTAATTCGGATTGAGGAAGTAACATATTTCGCAAAATTACAAATTACTCAACATGTCTGAGATCCCAAGATGCAGGGTATGTGTGTAACCAACTATCGCCGCCATGGAAACAGCAATCAAAATTAACAAACCGCGAAGCACGATTCCACGGGCCAGCCCGGTAACGGGAGAAGAGAGGGCGTCGGCTCACCTCGGTACCCGGCCGCTGCGCCGGCCTCCAGATCCATGTAGCTCGCGGGAGGCTCGACCCAGGAGTCGTACAGCGACGGCGCGGTGGGGAGGTCGGGGTAGGGGCTAGGGTTAGCGGGGGCGTTGGGGACCGGATCGGGGGTCGCGGCCCCGCGGGGACGGCCGACGGTGAAGGGCGCCGCGGACGGGGAGAGGTAGGAGAGGGTCGCGTGCGGCTGCGGGGGCGGGGGCGGGGAGGGCCGGCGATCGCCGGAGTACGCCATCGTGTCGTGTCGACGCCGGGTTGTGGACGGATGCGGCTGCTGCTCGGTGCGAAAGCAGAGTGCGTCTCGCGTCGGCAAGGTGTGGAGTGTGGGTTTGGTGGATCGGGTCGGACTTTTTTTTTCGGTGAGGGGTTCGGGCCCTCGGGAGGGGAGCTGGGCCTGACGGCCCGTGAAGTTGGTGTGCCCCGACCTGCCGAACGCTCACAAACAACAAACAGCGGGAGCAATTCCTCAAAAAACAAAAACAAACAGCGGGAGCAACTAGTTAACGAGCGCTTTTTTCGGAGCCTCACAACGATCACCGTCACGTGTCGCATTCTGGGCGCTTCCTTTGGATTTTGTTTTTATCGGAAACGAAAAAAAACCGCAGTTTTTCTTCTTCCGTGAGAGGCACGGTTTTGCTTTTGCGAAAGATACGGGAACCGAAAAAAAGACGTTTTTTGTTTTTTATTTCTTCCATGAGAGGCACAATTTTGCTTCCGAGAGGCACGATTTTGCTTTCGCGGGAGCCACGGCCGTGCCTTTCAGAAACGAAAAAAAAACGTGTTTTCTATTTCGCGGGAGGCACGGTTGTATTTTCGCGGGAGGCACGGCCATGCCTCTTTCGGAAAGGGAAAACCATGCTCCCAGTTTCGTTTTTTGTTCGGTTTTTTCGTGAAAAAATGTTCGTCAAAATCTATCAACATAAGATCTAGTTTTAAAGATCTCAACGCAAGGAATCCAACGATGAAAACGGTTTGAGATTTGGACGCACGGTTTAAGAGATAAAACATTTTTAATAAATGGATCTACTAAAAAAGGAAAAACTCCCAGATCGCGACAAGTGCCGCACATGCGCCACTTGTCACAGCCTGAGGAGGTGGGGGTGATCTTTGCAAGGAGTACTCCTCAATTAGTGATTTCGTCACAAATGTCAAGACTTCCTAGTCAAAAATTGTCGTTTTCTCAAAAATATTTTTTTATTAAAATACTTATATATTTTATCATACATTTTTATTTTATTAGAGTTTTGGTTTGGATTTGGATTTGATTTCTTTCCTACTGATGTAATTTGTTTCAAAAGCATTGACACTTTTTTAGGTGGCTAGTGGGGAATGGAGGCAGGAGCACCACATGTCTCGGCGGCATGTTTGGGCCTCTTTTGGTTTAGAGGAATTTCATAGGAATTTTAGAGGATAAGATTCTTATAGGATTTTTTCCTTTAGAGCTCTTTGGTTCATAGGAATGGATTCCTATTCCTTCATAGGATTGGTTCCTATCCTTCACATTTCATAAAAAAATAAAAAAGAGCCTAGACTCAATGGAAAAATTCCTTTGATGTCAACCAAATGACATCTTGTTTTCTATTCCTACTCATAGGATTTGAGATACATGTCATCTCATTTCCTACAAGATTCCTATTCCTATGATAATCCTATCCTATGAACCAAAAGAGGCTTTGGATTTAATTATTTCAATAGCATAGTCGCGGGATGGTGGTAGACCCTAGTTTGACTCAACCTATATTGAGCCAAGTTAGCATGTGTGTCCATTTTTAGGGTTTCCAATATCTTATTCTTGGAAATCGAATTCAAATTCAATTCTTTTTATGACTGCTCAGTAAGTGGACAACAATTGCTTTGTACCTAGAGATCATGTCTCCTCCACCGTCCCATATTAATGTTACCATTCAACGTTATTTTTGGCAAATGCACCATCTCAAGGGGCACATCTTGCTCGTCAAATAAGATAGGGAAATTTAAATAAATTATAAGTGGCCACTGCTACATGTCTCATAATGTTTTTAAAAGTCGTGAAGTATCATAATGTCAATCATGATGTATTTATCTTAAGTGAATGTTGTGTTGAACTTGTTCCAACAAGAAAAGTTATGTGAATGTAGAAAAACATGAGAGATCCATCTTTTTGTGGGGTCACCAAGATTCAAATTTGGGCACTCGCTTTTACATAGTTGAGCGTGCTTTGCTAAGATAAAATCACTGTCTCTGCAAGACATTATTGAGCTCTCGGCTTCTCTCCTCCTAGGCATTGTGGTCGGGGCTTTTTTAAGAAGGGGGGGATACTCCATCTTCTTCGTACATCGTGTAAAATCTCTCCTTGAAGTTCTTCAATAAATGCAACTTACCATTTATATTACTCCTGGATGTAGGTTACCAGTAGGTTGACAGAAATTCTAACAATTGAATTAACATAAGCGCATTCGGAAGAAGTCAAAGTGAATACCAAAATAGTAGATATATTTGCTAGGTAATTGTTCTCCGTTATGACATGCCACTTTGACCTAAAATCCAAGATTTGATCAAGGCATAGGTCACATTCTTTTCGCACTTGGATGTACTCATGCTGAGCAACATATCCATATATAAGTGTGTTGAGTTGAACCTAAAAAGAAAAGTAAATCTATGTTGTTCAAGAGGACAAATGTGTAGCAATCAGAATACATGGATAATCACATACCAAAGTATTTGTTGGCTTAAATTTGTACCAAATGAAGCCTTGATGATTACATAATGGTTACGTCTAGTTACATGTACATCTCACATCTCTGCCAAAAAATTGGAGATACAACTCTAATAGTCAGTAGATCTACACATGAGCTTAAAAATAATACTCAATATAAAAATATGATCGCAATTTAAATAGCTGGGCTAAAGCCCTCCTATGCCAAGGCCACTTCAATGTGGTGGAACCTAGCCATGACTATCTAGGCTTCTGCTCTGGCTTGAGACCAAACTCCCAAGCAACATCCCTTGTGAAGGAAATATGCCCTAGAGGCAATAATAAAGTTGTTATTTATATTTCCTTATATCATGATAAATGTTTATCATTCATGCTAGAATTGTATTAACCAGAAACTTGATACATGTCTGGATACATAGACAAAACACAGTGTCCCTAGTAAGTCTCTACTAGACTAGCTCGTTAATCAAAGATGATTAAATTTCCTAACCATAGACATGTGTTGTTATTTGATGAACGGGATCGTATCATTAGCAGAATGATGTGATGGACAAGACCCATCCGTTAGCCTAGGATAATGGCTGTTAAGTTTTATTGTTATTCCTTTCTTCATGACTTATACATATTCCTTTGACTATGAGATTATGCAACTCCCGAATACCGGAGGAACACCTTGTGTGCTATCAAACATCACAACGTAACTGGGTGATTATAAAGATACTCTACAGGTGTCTCCGAAGGTGTTTGTTGGGTTGGCATAGATCAAGATTAGGATCTGTCAAGTATCGGAGAGGTATCTCTGGGCCCTCTCGGTAATGCACATCATGATAATCCTTGCAAGCAATGTGGCTAATGAGTTAGTTACGGGATGATGCATTACGGAATGAGTAAAGAGACTTACCGGTAACGAGATTGAACTAGGTATAAAGATACCGATGATCGAATCTCAGGAAAGTAACATACCGATGACAAAGGGAATGACGTATGTTGTCATTGCGGTTTGACCAATAAAGATCTTCGTAGAATATGTAGGAACCAATATGAGCATCCAGGTTCCGCTATTGGTTATTGGTCGGAGATATTCTCGGTCATGTCTACATAGTTCTCGAACCAGTAGGGTCTGCACGCTTAACGTTCGATGACGATTTGTATTATGAGTTATGTGTTTTGGTGACCGGAGATTGTTCGGGGTCCCGGATGAGATCACGGACATGACGAGGAGTCTCGAAATGGTCGAGAGGTAAAGATTGATATATTGGACGATGGTATTCGGACACCGGAATGGTTCCGGAGCATTTCGGGTATTTTTCAGGGTACCGAGAGGTTACTGGAACCCCCAGGGAAGTAATGGGCCTACATGGGCCATACGGGAGAGAGAGGGGAGCCCACAAGGGGTGCCCCCCCATGGGCTGTCCGAATTGGACAAGGGGAATGGGGGCGGCCCCCTTTCCTTCCCCCTCTCCTTCCCCCTCCGAAAGAAGGAAGGGAGACGACTTGGACTAGGAGTCCTAGTCGGTTCCCCCCCATGGCGCACCACCTTAGGCTGGCCTCCTCCCCTCCTCCTTTATATACGGGGGCAGGGGCACCCCAAAGCACATCAATTGTTCTCTTAGCCGTGTGCGGTGCCCCCCCCCCTTCACAGTTTATTCCTCCGGTCGTATTGTCATAGTGCTTAGGCGAAGCTCTACGTGGATCACATCACCGTCACCGTCACCACGCCGTCATGCTGACGAAACTCTCCCTCGACACTTTGCTGGATCAAGAGTTCGAGGGACGTCATCGAGCTGAGCGTGTGCAGAACTCGGAGGTGCCCGTACGTTCGGTGCTTGATCGGTTGGATCGCGAAGACGTTTGACTACATCAACCGAGTTAAGCTAACGCTTCCGCTTTCGGTCTACGAGGGTACGTGGACACACTCTCCCCCTGTCGTTGCTATGCATCTTCTAGATAGATCTTGCGTGATCATAGGAATTTTTTTGAAATTGCATGCTACGTTCCCCAACATCTTGATATAAGTTGCATAAAAATGAGAGAGATATTGTTAGCAACCCAATCATAATGTGTTACTCATCTAGGCATGGTGCCATCCCCTTGCATGTTGGATTCATGCCTTTGTACTAAGTTGCATCCACATTACTAATGCCACTTTGGCCTCTAAGTGCAAAAGTTGATGGAGTCCTACGTCACGTCCTGAGTATATTCATGGCGAGTGACATTTCTACATCTCAATGTTGAGTTGAAACCTTAAGAAAAGCTTAAGCCTATGTTTCCCGAGAGCAAAAATGCACAAACTTGGAATGCACAGAAAAACCACAAGATGCTTTGTTGGTTCCACCTCCCATCGGCTCTCCCCGACTACATATATCCAGTTTCATGTGCAACTCACATCTCAATATACAAATTTTAAAACGGTCAAACCTAATAGAAATGGCATATAAAAACACAATCTTGGGAGATTAATTACTCAATATAAATAGAATACAAAAAGGAAACGCACATTTGGAATGGGTAATACCAGTAAGAATACATGAAGAATACACAAAACATAGGTAATACGAGTAAGAATACATGAAGAATCACTTGTCAGCAGAAATGCATTTACTTAAATGTATAGCACATTTTCTAATTCTATATGTACACAAAAATGTCTCCATAATAAAATGAACTAGATACCGGGTTCCGATGATAATACACCTTCGTAACCTTTTGACGTCTTAGCTAAACGTCGCTACAACAAGAAAAAATGAACATGTGCAATAAGTGGAATACCGAAAAAGACTTTTACCTCGTTTTATATATAAAGTAATCAACAAGTGCAACTTGTGACGTGACCATGTTTTAGAATTCTGATACTCATATCTACACAGAGACGAGTGAGTTATACTTAGAAAATTATTGTCCCTGCAAAATATGATTGGCCACTAGAATGATAATTTCCTGCCTTAAGACATGACAGTCTTTCTTTTATGCTAGGAAAAAACTATACTCCCTCCCTTAGGTACGTCCTGAGAAATTTCATTGGAATTCTTTGAAAATAAATATTCCAGAAATGATTTTGTTTTTACAATACCGAAATTATTTAAACAAAACATAAATATTTCGACGATCCTTGAGATGAGAGAAGTTTCATGAAATTTTGTCGAATGTTTTTCCGATATGATGGTGTTTTTACCAGAAAAATGTGTACCACAGCCCTAGTGACAGCCCGTGAAATTTCCTTGAAACTCTTCAAAAGGAAAATATTCGTTCCGATCTTAACTCAAAGTTCTGTACCAACACCATACTGTCAGAAAAGTAAAACGAAAAGTTGTCTCCGTTGGAGAGCCACTTGCGTTGGCTACTTGCTCCATGTCTTTTTTTCTGACGGGTACTACTTGCTCCATGTCGATGGAGATATTATCAAACCATCCAAGATCGATCGCTCCGGTCAATCCAACCGAGATACCCTACGAGAGACGGCATCTCCTCCCGAAACATCATGTCATGTCGTGGCCGTGCTTCCCATGGCCCAGATCACTATTTTGACCTTGTCAAAAAACTCTAACATAAAATGAACTCTCTTGAATTTTATTTTACGATCTAATCCTTTTCAGCAACGTCACAACTCATAATGTTTCTGTCGAACATAAAAACGCCAAACCCACACGCGTAACTGGCTAGTCCACCTCCAGATCTCACTGGCGTCGCTTGCGGATGTGGTAACCCAAAATGCCAAACTCAGTAGCGTTTTCACAAACGCCATGGCCCACGGCATTCCTGCCCTAGATAAGTATATGAAACGCGAAGGCAAATGGCTACGTTCTTATGTACTATAAAGCAACAATGCTATATGTTCCTACGTAGGACAGAAATGCCCTACATAGGAACATAGCTGAGTTTGGTATTTCGGGCTGGCACATCGGCAAATGACGCCGACGAGGCCTGATGGTGGGCCAGGCCAGCAGTAGGAAAGAAACGTCACGGTTCATGGCGTTTCTGAAAAATGTCAAATCATGAAATAAAATTCGAACGAGTCCATTTTATGCTAAAATTTCCAGACAAGGTGAAAAACAGTGATTTCGATCGCTCTGGTCAATCCAACCGAGATACCCGAGGTGACAGCATCTCCTCCCGGAACATCATGTCATGTCGTGGCCGCGCCTCCCGCCATCCCCTGAACAAAATCGTTCCTCGACGGCGAGCGCGAGCGAGCAGCAATCGCCTTCTTCCTTAGTTGCCAAGGCATCGAACCCGGATATCTCATATAATCGAGATGCCGTACGTAAAGCCGGCAGTCGGCACATCCCTCCATACGTCCGTGTCAGCCCACCCATATTCCCCGCCCCCGACTATGCTCCTAGTGCGCCGGGAATCCCACGGCCGGCCGGCCGGCCGGCCAGCCGCCGTGGCGTGCGTGTAAATTCATTCGTTGCTATCCGAATCGCTCCGTCACCCGCGTGGCTGACGGCTGTTACTACTTACTGTCATCCATCGGCGCGCTCTCGCCGTCGGGCGCACGCCGCCGCTAGCTCCGGCAGCGCGTATCCCGGTGGATCAATTGGCGGGGGTGGGGAGTGGAGTAGCAGCTAGCCAGCTAGCTTCTGGTGATGTGTGGATAACGAAGGAATGTATTCCTATTCCATTCCCCTAGCCAGGCAGCACCTAAAACCTAGCTAAAATGTTCTGCTCAGCAAATACTGATGTTTACCTGGCCTTTTGTCACATCCTGATCGATCTGTTGCTGCATTATATGTTCGATTAGGCCGAGCCGATTGCATCTTTCAATCCACTATATCTGGTACCATCGATTCGGCGCAAGTGCGAATAATCCCGGGGTTCCCTGAAGATAATTAAGCAGGAGCAAGCTGCAAGCGTGCAACGTTAGAACATTTCAGTGTTTGTGCCATGATCTTCTGAACCGGCGTATGTCGACAGCTATGAGGAAAAACAATGACAGTTTGGTACTATTTTTCAGAGGCTTTTCCCAGACTGCATGTGCCCCTCAACTTGAGCAGGCAGAGAATTTCTTGCCTTTTTGTTATTCGCGGTCAGTCATTCTCAGCTTTCTCTCTCTCACGACGCATTGTTACTTTGCATGCAGTTCTTGCAGTGTTCTGCCCTGACACACAAATGTACTTGTGTTTCTCTGAAAGGTGCCGCTTTTGCCTCTAAATCTGACTATATGTCTTCAGATCAGATTCCAGCACGCACTGCAGTCAATCTAAGCCAATGGTTTGTTGTACCTTGCTTGCTTACCTTGAGATGCCTTGCTAGAAAATTACTTACAGCTAACAAAAAATGTAACGTGGAGATCGAAAACCCTAAAAACACTGACACACAAAATGTACTTCTGTTTCTCCGAAAGGTGCCGCTTTTGCCTCTAAATCTAACTGTATGTCTTCAGATCAGATTCCAGCACGCACTGCAGTCAACCTAAGCCAATGGTTTGTTGTACCTTGCTTGCTTGCCTTGAGATGCCTTTAAAAAAATTACTTACCACCTAAGAAAAGTAACACATATCTGCAGATCCGCGGTATTTTCTGCAGGTATTTTCACTCTTTTCTGAAGAAACACATCTCCCATGCATGGTAAAAGGATAAAGCAGAGGAATATTATTAGAAAATGGCAGGGAAAATCTTTTGCAAGAAAGTAGTAGTAGTAACTTTGTTTCTCCGTATCTATCTTTGATGCCAAATGGCAAAATTGTTCTTCACCACCTAGGTAGGGCGCATCGATCGACTTTCGAGAAAAAAACAAACCATATTGTTCTGGATTCTACCACAATTTTTTTTCCGAATCTATCTTCGGTGCCGAAAAATGGCAAAATGTTCTTGATCACCTAGGTAGGGCGCATCGATCGACTTCCAGGAAAAAACAAACCATATCATTCTGGATTCTACCGCAAGTTTTTCCGAATCTGTCCTCTTTTTCGACAGCATCCTTAACATATAATCTTCCCCATTACCTCTCACAAGTGGCAAGTGCATGCTGTAGTAGTAACTCCAGTTCCATCATTGCAGTAGTATTCTTTAGCTTTTCAAATGACTAGCACCAAACCAAAATTTGTTCGCCAGCTTCCCTTTACATAAAGCTTGGGCTTAAACTAGGTGCCTGCAGGCATGACATTACTGGACCAGCTGCAATGGCAGTTTGTTGTCAAGACCTTTCAACAACTTTTCTTCATGAGAGGACAATTCGTACATCAAAACTAATCCAAGTCTCATCATTTCAATCCGACACGACCGATAGCGCATTACCACCGATCGACCTGAAGGCACTACCTCAAGGGGAAATTTCAATTTTCAGTGAGTAGTGCGCAATGATCACGGTGAGCTGCAAGGAATTATGAATTGATGGCTGGTGCTTAAAGATGACAAAAACTAGATCTTTCACCAACATTTTTTTCCCTTTCAAAAAGTGCGGCTCTGCTGCGATCGATCAAATAAAGATCTATCTGAAGAAACATGAAATGGAGTCATGGGACAGGGCCCCTGATTAAATCAAACCAGGAGACCTGGAAAACAGCTTTAGATTTAAGTTGCTTCATTAGTGGGCATAATGAGGACAAGGCCCTCGCCGAAAGAGGCACCTATTTTAATCACATAATTAAGTGTTAGGGCAGGCAACTGTCGCTCACTATTTTGACCACTGGCCACTTGATATATGAGGATTCAAATATATCTCCTCCATGTAAGAGGGGCAAAAGGTGGTGGACTGTGGCTTGATCACATAGCACATTTCCCCCGCATTAATTCTCGGCGCCGCATGTCAAACTTGTCGTTACACTCATTCCGATGATCCGATTACGTGTAGCGCATTTCCTGAGAATCGAATTCACACATCACCAATTCACTACAAGCTAACCCTAAGTAAGTAGGCAATTGATTCAGCGTTAGTCTACGAACCGAGGTATTATATGAAATCTGATCCATCCTACGCTAGCCAATTTGGCCACCAATGCCTTGTCAAATCGACCAATTAAACAAGAGGATTAAAGAATAGACAGATAGCCAGATACCATCAGAAAGAGCATTATTGTAGTATCAAGACTGTTCCAGGTTCCAAATTACACAGGAAAAAGCAAGAACATTGTCCTCTGAAAGCCACAGGACTAGGTTCATGCAACAGTGGTGTGCATGAAAGCCTGGACAGAATCAGCACAAGGCATAATATCATGGAGCTTTGGAGAGCGAGCTTAGCTTAGGCTGTGTAGAAGGGGGGAAGAAAAGAGGTGAAGATTTTTGGGAATATCTCAGGAACTTTTCTCCCCCAAACCTGACATGTGTTCCTGCATCAAAACACTTTTCCTGCCTTGTGCAACACTGTTCTTCTTCCGAGGGTTAGTCGCTAAGCAAGCAAGCGCTAATTTTGGGGGAATCAGCTGCTAAACATAGGAAAAGAACATGCACTTAATTAGTTACATAATATTCTCTTAATTTCTTGTCGCATACTACATACGGTTTACGCAGGCATTGTCAGTGCAAATTGGCTAGCAGCTGAGAGTTGAGCTTGAGGAACAAATTCTGACTCTTGTCATGCTTAATTCTGACCACTGTTTTGTTGTCCAAGAATTTGCATTGTAAGAACAGGTTGAGTTGGGGTAAACTGACCCACTCTGCATCTTGCAGAAATATCAGTAATGAGATTACTGGTATACAACTATTTCTGCCATTCATTCAAGCAAACATGTCAGCTCTGAGCCTCTGTTCCAACGCAAAAAAAGGCTCGACACAAGCATCATTCGCCAGCTCATCCTCCTCTTATGCCTCTGCATCTTGAGATTACTCCTCATAATCCGTCTTTTTTTCTCTGATACCAAGATTCCTCCTCTCCAAGAAGTGAAGTGGTAGGAGACTAGTAGTAGTGCTGATCCACGGCTGAGGTGGCAGAACAGGAGCATGGGTCAGTAGCCCCTTCCCCACATACCCCCCACATTTCAAGCAATAAAATGAGGAGGGAGGCAAGGTTTTTACCGCGGCCCACCATCTCCTCTCCTCCTTCCCAGATACCATTCCCTCCACCCCCCCTATAAACCATCGCAAGGACACTCACAGAGAGAGGCAACAGCACTCAGCAGCGAGCAAGAAACAAACGCTCGAGCAAGGCAAAGCAAAGCATTTTCCCAAGCTTGCCGTACGTGCAGTGCACTCTTCTCCGTCTCGCTTCCGGTGATATAAGTTGTTGGCGGAGTCGGGGGCCATGTCTGTGTCGTCGGTGCTGTCGTCGTTCCTGTACGGCTGCTTCAACCCTGCGGGCGGGCGGTACCACCAGCACCGCGCCGGAGCCTACTACCACAGCAGCCACCCGACGAGCGCCGACACCATGTACTACAACCAGAGCGGGTTCGCCGGCGGCCGCAGGATGGGCCGGAGCAGCAGGCCGCTGTCCCTGCAGGTATACATCCTCTGCTTCTTCAACCTGCATGCATGCTCTGTTCTTCTTTAGAAGGAGTAGTAGATGGCTTTGTGCCTGCCCAGCTCTGTGATAGATAGGCATTGCATCAAGAAAGAAAAGCGAGATTTTCTTGTTTGTTCAGATGAGTATATGCAAGTACAGGAACCTGGTTTCTTATGCCGTTATGCGACGGCGACTAGACCATGCATGTGTCCAGATTATTCCCTGCCCACTAACCACACCACCACCACTATTATCATCTTCGCAGCTATTATATTGGTAGCCTGTAGTAGACGTTAATCCACTTAGCAAAAAATTTAGACGAATCTAAACCAAAAAATTCATTCGCACACTCTGCATATGTAGTCACAATCGCATATGTAATCAAGTTGCATGCGCCCTCAAAAGCAAGGAACAAACGAGCATAAAGAAGCTTTTCACTGCCTGTGCTGTGTTCCGAACTCGGGACCAGTAAAAATATATGATGGAGCATGCTGCTAACCGCTCGAGTATGGTTGGGCATGGCAGACGGTGGAGCTCAAGGTGCGGATGTGCTGCTCGGGGTGCGCGCGGGTGGTGAAGCACGCGCTGACCAAGCTGCGCGGGGTGGACAGCGTGGAGGTGGAGGTGGAGATGGAGAAGGTGACGGTGACCGGGTACGTGGAGCGGCACCGGGTGCTCAAGGAGGTGCGGCGCGCCGGGAAGAAGGCCGAGTTCTGGCCCAACCCGGACCAGCCGCTGCACTTCACCACCGCCAAGGACTACTTCCACGACCAGGAGTCGTTCCGCCCCAGCTACAACTACTACCGCCACGGCTACAACGGCGACAAGCACGGCCACCTCCCGGAGCCCCACCGCGGCTCCGACCCCGTCAGCAACATGTTCAACGACGACGACGTCAACGCGTGCTCCATCATGTAGTAGCAAATCATCCTCTGGAGGTCGTCTAGTGCTCTCGGCGCCGGCCGGGGCCGGGGAAGATGGACAGGTGGGCCGCGTGCTCTCTGCTCCTGTAAAGCTAGCGTTGTGGTATGGACGATGGAATGATCAGTGGTGCCCTCTACGGGCTACACAACGTAGTACGTGCTGTCGAATATCGATCGATGATGCCTCTGCATGTTCTTCTCTGCCGCGATCGAGATTCCAAAATTCACGCGTGCGTGCGTGCGTGCGTGCGAGCCGATTCAAGCCAATGGCAACGGGGCGTGTGAGATGAGCTACAGGGGAAAGCGTGCGTGCGTGCGTGCGTGCAACTTTTTCGTTGCTGTTTGGCGCGGGGGGCAGCGTAGGAGTAGTAGGTTTGGTCGTTGGTGATCGTGATTCGTGGCTAGGGCAGTTAAATACTGCTTGTGCGCCGCGCGCTTGATTGGAAATTTGGATGATGGCGCGATCGATTGTAAAAGCCTTGGAAGTGGGGAGGATAGGTGTTCTTGATGTCTCAAATTTGGCACCGGCGGACAAAGTGCAGCCGCCAGCAATAGTGTTCCGGCTAAAAGTGTAGACTTGTCCTTCTTTCTTTTTCTTGTGCGAGGGAAAGAGCAGAGTTGTCTTTGCAGGGAAAGATTCTTGCAAGTGGTTTTTTAGCCGGGTTGCTAGTGGTAAGTGCAAACAAGTGCAAAGTTGTAAGCATCCATGGCAGGAGGTGATAAGGGCATCTCCAACGCTGACCCTTAAAACGCCTGCAACCGTCTGGACCATGCGGTGCACACCAAGAAATCCTCTCCCCCGCTCGCTCGCGTTCCCGTCAAACTTTGGCCAGCGCCACATTCACGCCGGTTTAGATCAGATGCAGCCTATCACTGGAGCCGACATTGAAGCGGCGCACCGGCCGAGAGCGCCAACGCGCCGCTTTCCAGTGCACGACTTCTCTTTCCGCATTCAGACAACATCGGTCCGTCTGCCTCCCTCCATTAAACGTACGCGGTTGCCAAGGAACCTACTCCGCCATCACTCGTTCGTTCGTCTGCCCCCCGCTATTACGGACCTGTCGCCTGGCCTGCCCTTTGCCCGCTATTTAATTCCCATAGGCCGGCAGGACATCCGCATTCATCCACCCTCTTTTGCTCTATATCTCCTCTCCGCACCACACCCGCCATGGCCTTCTCAATCTTCAAAGCCTTGTGGGACGGGCTCTCATCCAAACAGAAGGAGAAGATCACCATCATTGCAGTCAACTGGCAAGGCGCCAGGCGGACGAGCTCACCAGAGGCTGGCGCTGCGACGCGCCAATGGCAGAGGCGGCCGACGACGAGCCGGCGTCCGCGCCGGCTAATGCTGGCATCACTATGGGCGAGGCCCGTGCTCACTACATGGACATGATGCTGCAGGAGCAGGAGGCGGCGTTCTGGCAGGCACAGGCCGACCAGGCCTACAACCTCCACCTCCTCGACGAGCATCAACGCGTAGAGGAGCTACTCGCCGCCGGCACAGCCATCACGTCGAACGTGGACATGGGCCTCTAAAATAATATGGGAAAAGGGATGCTCATTTTAGAATCCACCAAAATAACTAAGCCTAAGAGCAACTCCAGTCCATGCTTGAAAAACCGCAAAGTCCAATAGTAGCAGCTTTAGGAGAAATATATGTCTAATTGATATTCAAAAACCTGTTGTTCGCACACGAACACGTCACCGTGTACCCTCGACGCCGGAGGTGATGCATCGCAGCTCACGTCGAAGGAGACCCGTCCGGAAACGCGGTACGCAGGCAATCTGGCGGGCGCTTTTGTTGACCCGAAACCCCACACGGCTGGAAGGGACCCCGTCAGGGCGCACGACGGCTATGGGCTGCCCTAGCTCGACCTGATCGCCCCTAGGGCCTCGAGGTTCGCCGCCCTGCAACAAGAAGAATAGACGAAGAACGAGGAAGAAGAAGAACTAGGGTTAAGTAGAAAATATAAAAGATAAAAAGTGGCAGATGATTATGTGTTGTTCAATCGGCCGTCACCCCTTAGATATATAAGAGGCGGCTGGACTTCTCGTGCAAGGAAAAGGCTTGGATTCACGTCCAAAACACTAGTCAAATTCGGATTGGTTTTATCTGAACTTTCCAAAACTGTTCAGTTTAAACTAGCTGCACCTTGCGGGTCTTTTTTGTGGTGGTAAATGATCCTCGGATGAAAACGAGCCCAAAAGCAATCTTGACCGTTTCAACGAGACGAACAACTTTCATGTTGAAGGTTTTTTGATCAGAGATCATCTTAAGGGTCAAATCGGTCGCGCAAAACAGGCTATTCCCTCGCGCTACCCATCAGATATGTGTTTGGTGGGGCGCGTCACATCTCGCCTCGTGACAGGGCTGCACTCCGATTGCTCTAACTTTTGCATATGAACTCTGATTTGGACGATTTTCATATCAAAATCGATCATTTCGACAAGACGAAGACAAGCCGTGTAGATCATTTTTTTCATTTGAGGTCGTCTTGGGGCTTAATCGGCCAAACCGTACTCTTAATATAAGATCTTAGTACTTTGAGCATAGTTTCGGCCTTCGAGATGAAATCGGACGGCGATGACCCAAACTTCAAAGATGTTCCTATCAATAATACAGAACTCTTCCATGTAGATCACTTCTCCATTTGAGGCCATCTTAAATAAGTTCTTGACCGTGCCTAAATCTGGTGTCAACATATGCCCCTCTGTTTTTCGGCAAACCTTGTGTGCCGAAAAATAACTTGCACATAGCTTGCTCTAAGGACGATGTAAACACTACATCAGTCATTTTGCATATGCTTAGGAAGATAAGTTTATATCGGTCATTGCTTGTGTGAATATTTTGATGCAAACTTGGGTGACTTTTCCAACTTCATTAATCCGACTATAAAGTTCCATAGGTATGCATGTAAGACCATCCATCAACCATATTGTCCACCCTTCTGCTAGGATCTTGCAGATAATCAACAATGAACTTTCTCGAATCCTTACTTTGTCTGCATAAAAGTTTCATTAGTGGCCGAGGTAGTGAGCTCCAATTCGGCCTTACCTATGTTGGCAAGAATAAGCACCGGCTATTGATAGATATGCAATACACCATGACAGACATGGTAGCCGGATGCTTGCTATGCCAACTCTCTTCAATTGACATGTCTAAATATATGAACAATTTTAATGCAACCCAAGGCAAATTTTGCATCTAGACATACCCCAATATAAACTATAAGTGATTCGTCAAAAAATTAACAACCCTTGGATATTTGTTGCACTACTCATAACGAATCATCAAAAGTCTCAATATGTATAGCACCTATAGCAAGTAAAAGAGTCAATCCGAATAGCAATGCATATTCGGCCTTGATTAATCGTGCATAAAAATATTCTAAGCGGCATGAGGCTTCAAAAATAGTACCATAAAGAGATATATAAACAACACCAATACTTTGGCCATTACTATGAATTGAACCATCAAAACATAATCTCCATAGTACTAGGGAGACAAGGCTAATATTAATATTATGCATGACATTAATCCGATGTTCAATAATAAAATCAGCTATGATTTGGCCTCTTATAAATCTCAAAGATGCATAAGCCAAATCATATCCAAACAAAGTATAAGTCCACTAGCCAATTCTGCAGCTATGAATTGGTCTATGCAGCATATATTCAATGACATCGGTCATGATGTCTCAACTCCATTCAATCATAATACAGGCATACGTATAAATTTCCTTGAGCACATACCTTGTCTCGCTCTCTAATCGAACTAAGGACGATGTTAGAATACTACACCGGCCATGCGTTGACATAATCTTAGGACGATAGATAAATATCGTCCATTACCATGTAAACTTCATTCAAAGCACATATAGCCGAAATAAACAAATGAAATGACAAATCAAGTATTTCGGTCCTTTGGATCAGCAACAAACTTGTAGCTAATCAAATGTATAGTGACTTGGCAATACCCTTTCATGATGTAAGAAATTATATTGCATCCATGGATTATAATAAGCCCATTGAGGGTAACCAATCATACCTGATGACGACGAATTCCATGGCATAGGCATCAACGACATAGTTGAAGAATATGGATAATGTGTGGACCGAAGATGTTGAAACCTTCGGCTTGGTCCTTCATAGTTTTCACTATTTTCCTTCTTCATCTTTGCCGCACGTCGTGTAATGGATGCTTTCACATAATTCTTATTTTGAGCACTTCCTTTGGGAACCCATGCCATGTTCCTTTCTTCAAATTCTTATGCACTAAGTTTTTGTAATTCCCTCTTTTGCCAATAGAATAAGCCGAGTGGGCATCTCGCCTGTGATTCTGTTTTGACCAATGGCAATTCCTTTTTGGCCTTATGCACTCTCAACTTCTTTTCTTCAGATTTGGCACTTCGACTCTCAATAATTGGTTGCTTTGTCTCATTGTCTTTAGTAGCCAATGTCAACACATTAATTGGCTCTTTTTCATTTGAGATCAAATATGAAGTTGCACTCTTACGACCATCTCTTTTAACACGGTAAACTTGCCTGACCACCTCTTTCTTCTTCCTTGAGCTCTGGACCGATTCCTTATGATTGAAGCGGTCTTTAACATGTGATTGTTCAAATGTCGATCTTCTCGGAGCTGCATAATATTGGTGAGATGGTCTAAAATAAGAAGGAGAATATGCCCTTGTATCATACCTGTCCCATGATTGATATGGATCTATATGAGCATAGGGAGACATCCACGACATTGGCATTTGCGGTCTAAAATAAGGATATGAATATGTTGCATTAAAATTCCCACTTTGCCAATACCAATCCTCACATTTGCGCCTTGGGGGTGATCTTGGTTTCTTTCCAGGATTGGGCCGGTAAGCATTCTTCTCTTCACTCTTCTTTTGATATTTATCCAATAGTTCAGTAAAGGTGATTTTTGATCTCTTACACTTGCGCTTATTTCGGCCTTTGTTTTCTTTTGATTTGCTTTCGTCGATCATTGGATTTGCTTGCTGCCCCCCAGTCCTTGGCGTCTCCATTGTAGCTTCGATGGAATTCTCGCCCTCAAGATTATGTTCATTATGCTCTTCAACAACTTGATTACTTGAAAGCTCGATCCCATCACCTGTAGTTTTTACCTTCTCTTTAAATGGATCGGCTTGAAGCAGCCGATGCAAAAACCTTTTGCCATCAGGACCAACTGGAATAGACTCGTCATCTGTTGGTGTCTCAACAAATTTTAATCGTCCTTTATTAATGGCCGATTTAACTATTTGACGGAACATGTTGCAATCCTCAAAATTATGCTTGGAATAATCATGCAACTTACAATACATTCTTCCCTAGACAAATGGCTCAACGTGGTGATCAAGAATTCTAATATAATTATTTCTCAACAAAAAAAATCAAATATTTGATCACACATGATGGAATTGAAGGTATACTTCTTGTTTTTTTAGCCGATCTTGCTGTGTGAACGGCTTTGTAGATAAGCAAACGAATGGTTCAGATTTGGAATCTTCCCATTCGGCTATGCATTGTGTTTTCCACTCCATCTCCGATGTCTTTGGATAAGATATTATATTAGCATTGGTTTTCTCAATAGAATTTAACCTTGGCTTTAAATTTCTGAAACAAAGATATTTAGAACATAGATGTCTCAGTTGAGACCAAGTGTAAGCCAAGTAAGAAATAAGCAAAGCTACCCAATTAGATATGAGCTTTAGATAAAGCAATGGGGAAAGCCTTGGTTGCAATAATTTTTCACTATCGTACTTTCTGAATGGTGCAATATGTTGACCGATATGCTTTGTGACAATCTGATTGTTAACAAATAAATTACCCTTCTTCATTGGTCTCTCAATATTTCTTATGAAAATTTTTCTAATATATGCACCAACAACTAAGTCATGACCAAATCTGAAAACAGGTAAATTAATTGCTAGACATACCTCTTCAAATATGTTGGGAGAGCATGATGGTGGTGTGACTTGAATAATATCTTGCTCCGCCTTCGGATAGCTCCCCAATGCCTTTTCATCATCTTTCTCTTGATTTTGTGCATCATTAGTTTGAAGAACTTCGTCCACCAAACTTTCTTCGTCCACTTGTTCTTGTTCTTGAAGCTCATCAATTTCTATGGCACGAAACTCATAGGGCAGGAAGTAGGTTCCATTAACTTCAGAAAAATCAAGTATGGCTGTCCTGCTATACTTTCCATGCCCTTTCTCAACAATATTTGCCTCTTTGGATTTGATGGATTCGGAATATATACTACTTGATTCGGCTTTTTCAACCGAAGCACTTTTAGTTTCCAAATCATCATTCTTTTCACCGGTTATATCAATTGGCAAGGATTTTTTCTTTGAGCTAATTCCCTATCAATTCTCTCTTGGCGAAGTACTTGCACCCTATCACGCAAAGGTTTAACTCCCCTCTCAATTTCAGTCCGCTCTAGATTAGTTTGCCCCCCAATGCTTTTAGGATCTTTCGGCAATGAAGTGTTAGTGTTGCCGAAATTTTGCAATTGTGTAGGGGGTGTATAATATGCTGCGGTACTAGGTGGAGGTGTATGCATTGCTGTATAACCATATGCTCTTTCACCAATACTATCAATAGATGAAGTTTCATCTTCCTGCAAAACTCTAACCTTTATTGCAGCATAATCAGGAAACAACCCCTTTTTATATTGTTCCAGGCAAAGAGCATTAATTCTCTTGTTTTGTGCCAAACTCTTTTTTAATGCAGCCACAACCGCTTCTGGAAGGGATTGCTCTGCAATACTTTCAAATTCTTTCGGCAATGATTTGTGAGTGTTGCCGAGATTCTTAAATTGTGTAGAGTATGCATTATATGCTACAATATTTGATGGCGGCACATGTGTTCCTGTAAAATTTTCACTCATTCAACTATGACCATGAAGATGCGGGGCCGAATTACGAACATCTACAGTTGTATACGATGTTGAAAAATTACTAACATGAGGTGTAGCATATGATGGTTGAGAGTAACTAGCCGAATAGCTAGTATTAGCATGGCCAATTCTCCCATCCATCGGCAAGGTTGGATTCACATATTGCAAATTAGTTGCCGATGAATAAAAAGGTGAAACACTTTCTTGTATGCTATTGGAAATTTTATCATGAGGTGTTTCAAATTGATTAACCAAACCCATCATGTTGTTCATTGGCATATGAATTTGTGGGGTTGCCGATGCATGAGAGTTTGGATACATATGTTGTACGTTGCTAAAATCATAATAATTTGAAGCATGAAGATTGTTTTGCATCGGCCCTGGCGCATAATTAGATGCATGATTGATAAAACTAGGGCTAGCTGATACATTATGCTCATTAGGTGATCGAGCAACAACATATGGACTATTTGCAGCTACAAAGGGAAATTGGGTATTCATATTACCTTTGTAGATTGCAGCAACTTGATGACGATCTCTTAGTACCAAGAACGGGCTGGAGACCGTTCAAAGCTTCGTCCCCAGCGGAGTCGCCAAAAAGTGTGTTCGCACACGAACACATCACCGTGTAACCTCGAAGCCGAGGGTGATGCATCGCAGCTCACGTCGAAGGAGACCCGTCCGAAAGCGCAGGCAATCCGGCGGGCACTTTTGTTGACCCAAAACCCCACACGCCCGGGAGGGACCCCGTCAGGGCGCACGACGGCTATGGGCTGCCCTAGGTCGACCTGATCGCCCCTAGGGCGTCGAGGTTCGCCGCCCTGCAACAAGAAGAACAGACGAGGAACGAGGAAGAAGAAGAACTAGGATTAAGGAGAAAAGATAAAAGATAAAAAGTGGTAGATGATTTGATCGATTGTATGTTGTTCAATCGGCCGTCACCCCTTAGATATATAAGAGGCGGTTGGACTTCCCGTGCAAGGAAAAGGCTTGAATTTACGTCCAAAACCCTAGTCAAATTCGGATTGGTTTTATCCGAACTTTCAAAAACTGTTCGGTTTAAACTGGCTGCACCTTGCGGGTCTTTTTTGTGGTGGTAAATGATCTCGGATGAAAACGAGCTCAAAAGAAATCTTCACCGTTTCGACGAGATGAACAACTTTCATGTTGAAGGTTTCTTGATCAAAGGTCATCTTGAGGGTCAAATCGGTCGCTCAAAACAGGCTATTCCCTCGCGCTACCCATCAGACATGTGTCTGGTGGGGCGCGCCACATCTCGCCTCGTGACACGGCTGCACTCCGATTGCTTTAACTTTTATATACGAACTCGGATTTGGACAATTTTTATATCAAAATCGATCGTTTCAACGAGACGAAGACAAACCATGTAGATCATTTTTTCATTTGAGGTCGTCTTGGAGGTTTAATCGGCCAAACTATACTCTGAATATAAGATCTTAGTACTTTGAGCATAGTTTCGGCCTTTGAGATGAAATCGGACGGCGATGACCTAAACTTCAAAGATGTTTTTATCAATAATACGGAACACTTTCATGTAGATCACTTCTCCATTTGAGACCGTCTTAAATAAGTTCTTGACCGTGCCAAAATCTGGCGTTAACACCTGTTAGTGCCCAAATAGTTATGGGTTGTAGCCAAAAACCAACCCGGTAACCTAATATATAGGGACAAAGCAAACATTTTTTGGCAAGGCCAAAATCGATCCGAGGCATGCACACTAGTGGCATGGGCAAAGAATTGGTGGGAAGATCCAAGGTGCACCAATCCTATTCCATGCTTAACGCGTCAAATAGAGACCAATTTCACACCCACCTAGACCGTTCGCATGGTATTGGGTTTTACAATCATCCCTAAACCATTTTGTTTTCCTTTTTAGCCTGTTTTGTTGGCTTTATTTCTAATTTTATTCTCCATTTTCACACTTCAAAATTCTTGACATTTTTTGAATCCATGAAAAATAATAATGTTTTGGAAATATTATTCAATTTCGTGCAAATTTCTTATAATTTGACATCATTTTGAAAATTCATGAACTTTTAAACAATTTAAGAAATAATTTTTCAATTGAGAACATTTTTACAAACTTGGACAACAATTGTTTAATCCCTGAACATTATTTAAAATTCCCGAACGTCTTTTGAATTCATAAAATATTTTT
The DNA here is from genome assembly GCA_034509565.1 of Triticum monococcum. Classification (NCBI taxonomy): domain Eukaryota; kingdom Viridiplantae; phylum Streptophyta; class Magnoliopsida; order Poales; family Poaceae; genus Triticum; species Triticum monococcum. The sequence goes on from CM067845.1 coordinate 697,755,858, forward strand.
AAATATATTCACGAACATTTTTAAAATTATCTAATACTCCCTCCGTACCAAAATAATTGACACAGCTTTGTAAATGTTGGGTCACTTATTTTGGACGGAGGGAGTATTTTGCATTTCTGCAAACATTTTTACACATATGCAAAACATTTTTTTAATTCATGAACATTTTTTGGCCGTGAACATTTTTTGATTTAATAATTTTTCTAGTTGGACAAAACATTTTTAAAATACATGAACATATAAATCAATTTTGAACATGATTTGATTTCATGAACATTTGTTTGAATACGCGAATTATTCTTAAATTTCAGAAGTTCATTTAGTTCATAATTTTTTTTAAAGATTCAAATATTTTCGCAAATTCATATTTTTTTTGAAAATTTACAAACATTTTTTTAAATAAGGATTAAATGGCCCTATGAGTTTAGAAAGTTACGTAAGTGAATAAATCCACAAAAATGTTATTCCAATTCTTGAGCATTTTCTAAATTTAGTTTAAAAATAAAAAATTAAAATCAAATAAGAAAGAAAAAAACTTGCGTTGTGTGCCCCCGCTTTGGACTGGCCCGTAACAAGAGGGGGTGCATGTTGTGTGCCCCAGGACGTCCCACGCGCGACAGGTATATCTCGCATTAAGCGATACCAAATGGTCTCCTGCTGAAGGGGTCCACAGTAATTGTACCGGTCCATTCATTTATTTAATAAAAAGGAAATAGAGGAGAAGAAGAGGGTGAAATCACTAATTAAGGAGTACTCGTTGCAAAGAGCACTCCACTTTCCCAGGTCGCGACAAGTGGCGCACATGCAGCGCGGCACTTGTCGCAACATGGGAGTTTTTCCTTTTTTCGTAGATTCGTTTATTCAAAACGCTTTATCTTTTAAATCGTGGGTCCAAATCTCGAACCGTTTTCACCATTAGATTCCGCGCGTCGAGATCTTCAAAACTAGATCCCATGTTGATAGGTTTTGACGAAATTTTTTTCACGAAAAAACCGGGCGAAAAAGCCGAACCGGGAGCACGGTTTTTTCCCTTTCCGAAAGAGGCACACCCGTGCCTCTCGCGAAATCACACCGTGCCTCTCGTGGAAACAAAATCGTGACTCTCGTGGAAAGGAAAAAAAATAGAAAACACGTTTTTTTTCGTTTCCGAGAGGCACGGCCGTGACTCTCATGAAAGCACAACCATGGCTCTCGCGGAAACAAAACCGTGACTCTAACGAAAGAAAAAAAACACGTATTTTTTCCCTTTCTGAGAGGCACGGCCGTGACTCTCGCGAAAGCACAACCGTGCCTCTTGCAGAAGCAAAATATGACTCTCGCGAAAGAAAAAATAAATAGAAAACGCGTTTTGTCTTCCCTTTCCGAGATGCACAGCCGTGACTCTCGCGAAAGCACAACCGTGCCTCTCGCCGAAGCAAAACCATGACTCTCGCGAAAGAAAAAACAGAAAACGCGTTTTTTCCGTTTCTAAAAGGCACGGCCGTGACTCTCGCTAAAGCACAAGCGTGCCTCTCGCGAAAAAACCGCGACTTTCGCGAAAAAAAAAGAAAACACGTTTTTTTCACACAATTTTTTTTTAAAATATTTTTTTGATCGAAAAGCTAAGGAAGACCGGGGAAAACCAAAACGTCAAAAAAACCCGAGAAAAAACCGTTTAAAAAGCTGAAAACGCGTGCGAAAAAAATTTCGAAAGGAGCGCCCAGAGTGCGACACGTGACGAATAACTGAGAGCGCGCCAAGTGGCGCTGATCGTTGCGAGGCTCCTGAAGGAGCGCTCGTTAACTAGTTGCTCCCAGAAAAGGGAGCATGTAAGTTATTTGAACCCTAGTCTCCCGGTTGAGGGCAAGCGGGGCTAGCCACTAGGGTTGCCTCGGGTTTGTGATAGAGTAGTAGCGCAAGAGTATTTAAGTCGAAACAAGTAGGGTTTTTATTGTTTCTTCTCCATTCTTTTCCTGTTTTTTTCATTTTGTTTTGTCATTCTTTTTTTCTTTTCTTCCTTTTCTCGTTGTTTCCCTTTGGTTTTCTTAATTTATTTCTTTATTGTTCTTTATTTAAGTCGAAACAAGTAGGAGTATTTAAGTCGAAACAAGTAGGGTTTTTATTGTTTCTTCTCCATTCTTTTCCTGTTTTTTTCATTTTGTTTTGTCATTCTTTTTTTCTTTTCTTCCTTTTCTCGTTGTTTCCCTTTGGTTTTCTTAATTTATTTCTTTATTTTTAGATTCCTTTTGTTTCTTTTCTTTTTTTGGTTCTCTGGATGTTTTCATTTTTTTTGCACTCGTTTCTTCGGTTTTATTTTCCTTTGTTTTTTGGTTTTCTTTATTTCTTTTGGTTTTCATTTTAGATTTCTTTTTTATATGTGAACAGCAATTTTCTAATACACGGTTAACATTTTCCAATACAAAGTCAGCAGTTTTTTAATACATGGTTAATATTTTTTCTCTACACCTTTTTCAAATTCTTGATTCAAAATTTACAAATAACAGATTATTATTTTTTGAATACTCATTCAACATTTTTTATATACAAACTTTTAAACATTTTCAAATTCTTGATTGAAATTTCTCAAATACAAGAGGATATTTTCTAATACACATTGAACATTTTTTATGCATATTTAACATTTTTCAAATGCTTGAAAAAAATATTTTTATAAACACATTTAACATTTTGCAAATTCTTGATTAACATTTTCAAATACAAGATTCAAAATTTCTTACTTGGTAAACTTTTTTTATGCACATTTAACATTTTTCAGATGCTTGATTAACACTTTCCAAATGTTATATTAACATTTTCTGGACACACGGTCAACATTTTTCTAAACGCATTTAACATTTTTTGAAATGCATGATTACATTTTTAAAATACCTGTTCAACATCTTTATATACATGATTGAAAATATTTCATCAGTTTTTTAAGACATGGCCAACATTTTTTTTATACACCTTTAAATTTTTCCAAAAGCTTGATTAGCATTTTTCATACACTTGTTCAACATTTTTCCCAATGCTTGATTAACTCTTTTTAAATACACGATTAAATTTTTTGAAACACCTTTTATTTAGTTTTATACATTTTATATACATGATAGCCATTTCCTATATACACATTTAACATTTTTCAAATGCTTGGCCAACATTTAAAAAAAAAAATATTTTGAGTGATTTTTGTAATATATTTATTTAGAATATTTGGAATAAACGGAAGTAAAAAAATAAAGCAAAAAAATTAAAAACAAATAATGTGTAGGAAAAAAAATGAAAACGAGGCTGTTGTTTTGAGCGCGCCTGGGTCAGCCCAGTCACGCTACCGTTCAGCGAGGGTTCCCTCTGTCTCGCTGAATGCGAGATATAGGGGCGCCCCGTCGCATGCAGGTGGGTCTCTTTGTCATCAAATGGTGGAAAATTATTGGGGCCTAACTTTTGGGTATGGATTAGATGACACCATCTTTGGTGCCCAACTTTGTACAATGGATTTTGGTTCTTTGGGCCTGAATTGGATTTTCTCTAAATGCATCAGGAAGCACGTAGACACGATTCTCCAAAAAAGGTACATAGACACGATGACATGATGAGTCTGTATTGTTGTGTGAGGACTCATATATAGCTTTTTTTTTTTACCCAATAGGAGTCTCCTTGAGTGAAAGCCACAAAGGTCATCACCTGTGTATGCAGATCAACTGTTGCTTGTGGCAATGAATCTTCAAGGTGTGTTGGAACTCTTATGTGGATCTTGGTCTCCGATATCGGGATGGCAAGCTGATCTTGCTCTTGGTGATGGGACTAAGGGTTAGGAAAAGGGGATCCTAATGGAAAAGGGTAAAAAAAAGGTCGCAGAGGGTCTCCCCGTTTTTCTCCATTTCAGGATATTTCTCCTATTTCCCCACATTTTAACATTTGTGCGGGTCTTTGGAATATTCCGTATTTTTTAGACTATTTGGAGCAATTCCACGGATAGAAAAAGATTTCCTACAAATTTCCAGAAATCCTGGGGCCTCTATCAAAATTTTTGGAAGTTAGGGAATGGGGGGGCATGCAAATTTCCATGTACCCACTGCCCAGGGACCTTCCTGCTAATTTCGTGGGGAGACTTGTATGACATCTCACATTAGGTGAGATCAATCACAAAAATTCATATTTAGACATTTCAAAAAAAATCTGAAATTATTTGACAATATCCATGTTGGGTATGTTTACAACTCTGAAAAAATCAGCTCAAAACTTGATGTACATTTGGAGATAAAAAACAAATTCGAATGTGAATACTGGCAGCTTTGGGTGAATAGTACTTAACACTATTCACATTCAATTTCGTCTTTTTTGCTTCTATTAATATAGGTTGAATTAGGAGCTGAAACTTTTTGAGGTTGAACATCAACCGCTGATGTGTGTCTACAATTTTTTTGAAAATGTTTAAACATGTGTATTTAAAAAAAATCTTATTGATCTTATCTAATATGAGATCTCACACATGCCTCCCCTTAGTTCCATAGACCCTTGGGCCTTCAAGATTCGGACAACGAAGCTAAGCAGGCCACAGGTCCTGCTTTGAAGAATTATCGTGGTGTTCCCAGCCTCCCGGGTCCTATCTACGTGATTGATCGAGCGGCTATGTTATTTTTATTCCTTCGTTTTTTTGGCCTTTGAGGTTTTCCCTTTGTGACATTTTTGGCCTTGCAATGGCAATATCATGACCACTTCATCACATAAGTAGGGAAAAACATATTATCTTTCTCGGCATTTTGGCTTTGTACAAGAGCTCTTCCAGAAAACCTAGCCGCCACCAGTACCTCCCCCCTCCTCCGGCCAGCCTCGCCGGTGTCGGGAGGGGTGAGGAACCCGATCTATGAGTGGAGTTCTTAATAAAGTAGTGTTTTCATTAGCTTGAGATAGGGTTTTTGTAGTCGTCTTCTTCATCATTGAAGATGTCATCGTCTATAATAAATAATCCTCGGCCCTTCATTCGACAATGAAATCTCCTTTCGACGTCAATGTTGGTGCAGTAAGATTAAATTTGTCTAGGTATGATCCTTCATATCTTGCTTCGCCACATCGATTTTGGATTTTTTTTCCATGGTCGCCACGAGAAGGTTTATCCTTGCAATATCTGTCCGGCTGCTACGTCCTCGATAATGATGATTCTTACTCTCGGCTCCTAGCGATGTCGACCAGGCTGTTCGGTTGTTTTTCCTTGAAATAACGGTGTTACTACTCTTGCTGATGTTGGTTGATTATTTCAATAGCTACGTGCGTGCATCGTGGCTTTGGCATTGCGGCTTAAATTTAAATTATGGGAGAACCTTCGTGGTATTTACATGTATGTGGTTTGTTATCTTTATTATTTTTGTATGGCTGCCTTCAAAAGTATAAGATCATATCATGGAAGAAGAAAGAGTTTGAAGATCTCGAAGAATTGCTTTTTTCTTTTAGACTTTATTTTGTAATCGCTGTAGTTAACTTATGTATCTCTACCATGTACTACTTCCTTTGGTCCTTTTTATTCTGCATGTAAGTTTTGTCTGAAGTCAGAGTATTTCTACTTTGACCAAATTTATATAAAAAAGTATCAATATTTACAATGTCAAAACAACATTGTTAGGTTCATTATGAAATGTAGTTTCATTGTATATATTTCGGGGCATGCTACGCGTCCACCGGCCAATCTTTTTAAAATATTGGCCCGGTTGTGAGCCGTCAGATCTGTCGGATCCTGCGGCCGGTTGATGTCTCCATTATTGCAACTAAGGTCTTGTTGCAGAATTTATTTTGCAACAAAGATCTTGATACATAATTTTTTTGCAACAGAGAACTTGTTGCGGATTTTTTTGCAACAGAGGTCTTGTTGCCGAAATATTTTTACAACAAGGCGGTGTTGCAAAATTTGTTTTTCTAGGCAAGGAGACAACCCACGGGGAGGTGGCATCTCCCAGCTGCAGGTGATGCGGAGGCTCAAGAAGTGTGAGGCGGCAAACTGGTCCACGGCGGCAGCACGCACGCCGGCGATGCGGGAGTGGCGAGGTGTGGAGAAGCTCCGGGGACGAGCAGATCCGTTCGGTGGCACCCATGCACAACTCGACGGTGGCGGTGGAGTGCTGCGACAGGCGAGCCCGATTCCTTCCATGGAACTTGGGGGCGGCACCAGTGACCTCACAGGGATGACGTGGCGAGTGGAGCAAGAGGATGAGAGGAAGCGGAGACGGGTACCTCGGTTGCGCGAGCGATAACCCTTGAGGGATCCAGATTCTGCAACATACGAGTTGTTGCGGTGAGCAGACTGCAACAAGGGCATAGTTGCAAAAATATAAGAGATAATGCTAGGTGTGCCCACGCAAGACACGCGTCGCATGGACAAGGCGGCGGACGCCCGTGTGCGATCCGCTGGTTTGAGCATTTCCCATATATTTCTGGTATTGTAGATGTGATATTTTTAATATATATTTGATCAAACTTTACAAAGATTAATTGAACACAAATTTAATACGCAGAGTAAGGAGGACCGAAGGGAGTATTCACTATAAATATATCATGGCATTGATTCTAAAAAAAAGGAAAAAACCATCTTACTTCGGATGAGGCTGGCCCGGCTCGCGTTCAGGATTTCGAACGAGTGGTTGCTGCTGCTGCTGGAGCATCTCTGCCGTCGTTTTCAGCTAAACTGCTGCGTGGACATGGATGGCGCTTGCTTGGCACCAACAAAGACCTCCTCCTGGAGGCAAGGTACTCCCAAAGAGACTTGGCCATGGCAGAGAAGCAGCAACAAGGATCGAACGTGGAGGAGGGGAGCTCCAGGGCTGCGGGGAAGGTCGTCTGCGTCACCGGCGCCTCCGGGTATATCGCGTCCTGGATCGTCAAGCTCCTTCTCGATCGCGGCTACACCGTCCACGGCACCGTCCGGGACACCGGTGAGTCAAGTCTGGAGCATCTATCTATCTGTCCATTCATTCGTTGGAAAATCTATCCTCCCACGTGCCCACACTTGCTCTCCCACGGTCGTACCTGTTTTTGCTAAAATATTTCCTAAACTTACGGTAAGATCTGAGATCCAACTCTGATCCTGAGCTCAGATGCTTTCTATAAACAGTAAATTCGAATAGAATATTAAAAGATTTCTAAGAAATAGTAAGAAAAGCGCATCAAAGAGGAGAGACTCTGCTACGTGCTTGCAACTTTTCGTGCTTAGATGACATCCAACGATCTCTGAGTTTTTGTTTTTGTACTGAACTCCACAGATGTCACATCTAGAACAATCTCTTATCTTTCATGCGTAAAAAATTCAGATTTTCAAATTGTTTTTCTTAATTTACCGTTCACGTGGGTGCAAATGCACCAGAGCACCAAAACGCCGCTCTCCAGGAAGGTAGGGGCGACACACATGGACAAGCTAGCTAGCTATATGTAGTGACGGTAGCAGGGATGAATTAACAGTCATATGCATCGCAGTCTACTAATATGATCTATCCATCACTTTTTCCAGCTGACCCAAATAAAACACTGCACCTGCGTGCTCTTGATGGAGCAAACGATAGGCTGCACCTGTTCAATGCAAACTTGTTACAAGAAGGCTCTTTCGACGCTGCCATTGACGGTTGCGAGTGCGTCTTCCATGCGGCTTCTCCAGTTTTCTTCACTATCAAGGATCCCAAGGTTAATTACTAATATGATTTTTCTTTGCATAATTAATAAACATATATCTCCGAGCTGATCCAAAGATACATTCATACAGACAATCACGTATCACTTCATTTCCCTCTGAACAGTCATTTTCACTAAGCATATATGTATTATGTATATAATAAATATCAGGCTGAGTTACTTGATTCAGCGGTCAGTGGGACACTTAACGTGCTGCGTTCCTGCAAGAAAGCTTCTGTCAAAAGAGTGGTCATAACATCGTCCATGGCTGCTGTTACCTTTAACGGGAGACCAAGGACCCCTGATGTAATTGTTGACGAGACATGGTTTTCAGTTCCAGAGCTATGTGAAAAGCACCAGGTAACTACACGCCTTTATTAATTGTCCCAAAACTATTCGTGGTCTTGGTAATTCACTACCAACTGATCTTGTGCTGCTAGTATTTATGTCAGAGATCCATGTGGTTTCTTTTCTCCATAAAGCACATTTTTATTTACTCTAACATCGTACCAAGATGATATAGTCAATACGAGTTCACACCCAGACTTTGCAGAAAGATGCACAACCAACCCAACAAAATGGGTATAAAGCCGGCCAGAGCGCCCATTGATAGACTGCAAAGCCATCCATGTAGGGTAAAACCGTAAAAATTGTTCTCGGACATCTTTCTCCCAACGCGCACAGGCCACCTAAACAGTTTGAATAATAGATAATGCCCAGAGCCAATGTGTGCACATGTACTCGTAGGTAACTTGCAATGGAAACGATGACTTTTTTGGGTTAAACTCCACATCATTTCTAGCCAGAGTGAGCAAAGTAAAGCTGCAACCCCTCACTTGGACAAGGCTATAATGTTGCTATTAAGGCCACATAGCCAAGTGTCAAACATATTCGAGACAGTATGAGTGGATAAAAGTTAGAGATCACCTGAATGATTGGTCATGTAGCATGACCAAACATGCACTGAAGAAAGATATGTCTAATTGTTTCTTTTTATGACAGAGTCTTACATGGTTAAGTAACATTTATATTATTATTCTTGTGAAAAATAATATTTATATAGTTGCTACCATCACTACTAAGCAACTGCAGTTGCGAAACAGCCTATGCACGGGTCCATTGGAGACATGTCAAACTCTTTGTGCAGAATATATACAACAATGTATTCAAATGAATTCCTATGGATACTTGTCCACTTCACTACGAATCCCACGCCTGCACTTATCAACATGAGCATATCATTTGAAACAGGGATAAGCATTTGATTTCTTTTATTGAACATGCAAGTTTAATTATTTGTGATTTTTGCCTTGTAGAAGAGATTTCGTGCTCCTTGTAGAAGAGATTTCGTGCTCCTTGTAGAAGAGATTTCGTGCTCTTGTCAATCTTGCTTGACAAAGTGGAGACGATACTCAAGTTTCTTTCTTTGCTTAATTTCATCTTCATTTATTTATATTTGAAATATGTACATGGACCATATATAAGAGTTATCACTAAAAAGAATTCCTCAACTTTGTTCTCCTTCAGCAATGGTATGTCTTGTCCAAGACCCTTGCAGAGGAGGCTGCGTGGAAGTTCTCTAAAGAAAATGAACTTGAAATAGTTGTAATGCACCCAACAATGGTCATCGGTCCCCTGCTGCAGCCTACACTGAATGCTAGTGTTGAAGTAATCTTAAATCTAATCAATGGTATGTGGTTTGGCCCATTTTTTGTGTTATTTTCAAAATAAAACACCAACAACTAATCTAGTGGTAACACAAACAAGATAAAATGCATTTAACGCATATTTCCAAAATAAAGCTGCCATGTATTATGTCATGTTAATCTTATTAATTTTTTATGGGGAATCTTTTAAGCACTCCGAATACAGGAAATACATTCAATCTGTTTTGATTATGGTAGTCTCTTTTTTCTCAAGTTTATTTGAGAACTATAAAAGCACATTAATGGTTTATTTATGTAGAAATTTTATGATGGTAACGGTTGAGATTGATCTAGTATTGCTCTTACCCCTTGAGGTAAGAGGGCCATCTTAAAACTATTGGTAAGCTTTTGTTGATTTTCTCAGAGCTGCCACAGTGGAGTGCCATAGGAGAGTATCATGCAATGCCAACTAGTAGGCATTTAACTGACATGAGATAACATTAAATGAAGCGCATAATCCAAGAAATGGATTATACAAAATAGTAAATAATGCTGTATTTTTTTTAGAATTCACACACACACACACGCGCGCACACACACACACACACACACACACACACACACACACACACACACACACACACACACACACACAAAAAGCAACTTGACCATCACAAGAAAGTGCGAGCACCTATGCAGCGCCCATGCCAAGTCTAAGATTTGAACACAGGTGGGATAGTTCCACCACAAGCAACTTGACCATCCGCTGAGTTCGTGGATGTTGTCCAAAACAAAAATCCTACGTTACTTTGCATTGAGAAGGATAGTATCATAAACTAGTATCATGTGAATGATACTAGCCTGGTACCAACGAATACGTGAATAACTGAATATCAATGTTACGCACATGCATTCATCTAGCGGAGATCCATAGAGGAAGGTGACAAATAAAAAACATGAAGCGGATAAATGTTTAAGACTTGAAAAAGAAACTACACGAACTGCAATGTTTAGGTTTCAAAGATAGAACTAAAAAACTACAATGGTTACAGCGGAGAAGTGTGCTATATCAAGGAAACCTCTGTATTTAAAATCTCAACAAGAAATCATAGATATATGGTCCAAATCCTTCTCATTTTCATGTAGGATCATCTTCTACATACCCTAATTTTGCCCATGGATGGGTAAATGTAAAAGATGTGGCACTGGCACATATCCTTGCATATGAAGTTCCTTCAGCAGATGGAAGATATTGTATTGTTGAAAGAGTTGTTCACTACTTGGAGCTTGTCAAGATCATAAGCAAGATGTATCCGAACATTTCACTCCCATACAAGTAAGTGGACATTCTTTGCAAGCAGTCTCTCAAATGACCCCCCCCCCCCCCCCCATATGTGGGTTATGCACCCCATCTTGTACAACGCTGGATATTCTTGTTGTTTGATTTAAATATTTCTTCAAGTGACAAAATATAATAAAAAAATCATTCCACAATACTACTATAATGCCACCATAATTGCTAAAGTGGTTCATTTACATAGCTTAGTAAATATTTTCTTTATTTCTTCTTTGCAGGTGTGAAGATGGCGAGCCACTTTTTCCAACCTACCAAGTATCGACGGACAAGATAAGAAGCTTGGGTGTCGAACTGATTCCTCTCGAGAAAACTATTAAAGAGACTATCGAGAGCTTAAAAGAAAAGGGTTTCTTTGCATTGTGAGTCGAGATATCAGTAGAAATATACAAATAAAATGCTTATGTTTATTTGATGAGGTTTAAATCCCTGTTAGACCTACTCTCTACTAATTTAAATGTTACACTTGTTGTCTACGCTGTCCCAGTTATATTTACAATTCTATACCTTCACACTCTACAACACCTTTGCTTGGTTTTCTCAACAACTTAATTGTGCATACCCGTATTTGATTTCCTCGATAACTGACTGCATGCAGCACAACACTTGTCCAAGTGCGTCGACCACGTCATGTGCACACACACAACTTCTCTGACGAAGAAAAGCATGTGCACTGTGCACATAATGTCACCCAACTAATCACCTTATCTATGCTAGTGATCAACTCAAGTACACGCAAATGATATAATGTGTCCGGTTAGTGTATGATGATGCACTCAGAAGCATCCATGCTTAGAACAAAGAGTAGTGCTAGGCGCCCGACGTTTTTTCACAATACCTGGCCGATGCTAGTTAACCACCGTGGATCAAGTTGCCACTTGAAAAACGAGACACGGATCATAGTGTCATGTGCAGGTCGGGCCTAAAAGGTTGTGTGCAGAGACATTCCGTAGAACAAAATTACAACATGCCATTGGATTGATTGTTGGACATAAATTGTACATAGAAGTATCATACGCACAGACGTTCTGATATACATGTTACGATGAAATTATAGACATGTAAGGTGTATTAATTTTGGCACGGTGATCAAGGCACATAATTATAGACATGTTACGACGAAATTATCCTTGACAAATTTGTTGGTTAGTGGCAAGTAAATCAGTTAGTCCAGGAAAGTAAGAGATACATGCAATTGACGGAGAGATACTTTCCTTTTTTTGCTACAAGGGGAAATACAGACAATCAGGAGAGAGATACTTTCTCTTTTTCTGGAGAGCTAACAAGGGAATTATGGGAAATTAGAAGAAATGCACCTTACATTTTGGAATTTTATCAAAAAATAAATACACCTTACATAAAGGAGCGGATGGAGCAACTTCTAGAAGATGACTGCAATATGATAGTTAGCGCAATAATTCATAAGGCTGTTGGATCAGTGTTAATTTATGATTCTTGGTTGTGTTAATATTGGCAACCTTTGACTTGTGGCCCCTCATTAAACTTAACATCAACTGTCCCTTCGCAACAACACTAGTTGGACGGGAGCTATTGCTAAAAGCGCATCCAAGACAACCATCTAAGGACGGAGAAAGCCAACCGCAGATGAGACCCAGGAGAAAGATAGAGGTAGGAGAAAGGGAATGAGCGAAGGGGTGCGTTTAGGTGGGGAGAAACGTGTGGCTGAGACAACGCTATTAGAGAAGGATAAGAGGGATCAAAATGGTGACGGGCCCACATAAATGTGGCGGTTACTCGAGGCGACCAACGAAACACGTGGATCGGCCAGATGATTGATACTCCCTCTGTCTCGTAATGTAAGAAGTTTTTGGACATTAAAGGTGTGCATAGTCCAACTGATGTCTATGCCATGTCAACCAAACATCATCTATGCCATTGATACACCGCAGATGATGTACATGGTTTGTTGGATCAACCAAACATCATCTATGCCATGTCAACGTCAAGAGGGCTCAAGGACGAGATGGACTACCCACAGGCAGTGAGTGGCTCATATTTGTACATCATTTTGGCCAGAACGAACGACCCCGGTGACCCGCCGCACTTCAACGAGACTATACTACTCATCTTCTCAGGAGCATCTGCTGGATATCTTGCCCGAGCCTCATGACGTAGATTGGAGTTGTGGAGGGGATCACCATGGAGTTTACGACATGATGTCATCCTGCTGTGAAACCACAAAGTATAACGTAAAATAGAGAAAGACCCCCCCATCCCCCCCCCTCGCGCGCATATATATATAGAGAGAGACTACGTTCATCGATGAAAACTTGGGTTCAAACGGGTGTTTAAAGGAGATATACTGTATTAAAAAGTTAAGAGTGTGACTAGATCCCACTCGGCTGATACTTAACCAAGTCTCTTTGTAACATCATCATGTTTTAAATACAAATAACATATAGAAAGAAAAACCTAAAAAGAGATTTGCACAGATCTACATGTAAGATCTAAGGAATGTAGCAGCGACTGAGAGATAACTAAGTTCGAGTCAACTGAGATTTTGCCAAATCAAAAAACTTAAGGGTGTGACTAGATCTTAGTCGACTAATACTTAACCAAGTCTCAGTCTAGTGACATCATCTTGTTTAGATACAAATAACATATAAAATGAAAAAAAACTAAATTTAAATAATTGCACGGATCTCTGTGTAAGATCTAAGGAATATAGCATCGCCTCGGACATAACTAAATCCAAGTAAACTGAGATTTACCAAAACCAAAAAGTCAAGTGTGTGATTAGACTCAGTCAACTGATGATTGATACTTGACCATATCTCGGTCTAGTGACATCATCATGTTTAGATACAAATAACAAATGAAAAAGAAAAGGGAGGAAGAACAAAAAAGTAAAATTTGCATGGATTTCTGTGTAAGATCTAAGGAATATAGCATCATCGGGACGTAACAAAGTCTGAATCTATTGAGATTTAACAAAATTGAAAAGTTAAGGGTGTGACTAGATCTTAGTCGACCGATACTTAACCAAGTCTCGGTCTAGTAACATCATCGTGTTTAGATACAGATAACATACAAAAAAGAAGAAAAAAAACTAAAACACGGATCTTCGTGTAAGATCTGAGGAGTATAGCATCGACTGGGACATAACCAAGTCTGAATCAACTGAAATTTAGCAAATCCGAAAAGTTAATTATTGCTAGACGATCGTGCCCTCCCATTTGAAGAGGTACATTCTAATCTTCACCGTTGATTCAACTTACGGTGTAGTGAAGCAATAAAGCAAAAATAAACATCTCCCCAGATCCCCCCTCCAACTAAAAGAAATGAACAATTGAATTGGATTGAGTTAATGAAAATTTACAAATACTTGTTCATTACTCCACATACAAGACACATCAAATGGAATCTGTGGCGCACGCATTTGGAATCAAAAGAACGCAAACAAGCAAAGAAAACATAAACTAGGCATTGTCCATGGCGGCTGGTCTGATCGGGATTCCCGGGCTGGGCCTCAACATCGTTGCCACCTCCAAAGTACTTCTTCGGCAGGAGCTTCCTGGCCTTGTTAAACACGATGTCGAACGACAACAGCCCGTGCAGCGCAATGAAGACGACCACGACGGCTACGAGCGCGATGACGTAGCCAGACGTCTCCCAGTCCCTGCAGCTGCCGGCGGCGTACGCGCCAAGCAGCCCGAGCAGGTCCAGCACCACGGCGGTCTGCAACGTCCGCAGCGGCGCGCTGGGCTGCTGCTTCTTCAAGGTGCGCAGCAGCAGCAGCAGCAGGATGACGACGACGGAGGGACGCACGAGACCCGCCTGGTACATCACGCTGGCCCCGAGGATGCCAAGCAACATCAGGTACTTGCGCTTCAGGTACCTCTTGCTTCAAAACCGGAAGATCTAGAGGCGTGAGGTGGTAAATGGCAATGGCAGTGAGCACGGCCTTAACCAAAATAATGTGTCCCAGCGTAGCCACATGCATCGACGACCAAGGCGGAAGCTTGCCTGCCACCTTGTCCTCCAAATACTGAAAATGAATGCACTTTAGTCTTGTGACCGACAATGGAAGACCGAGATATCGCATGAGAAAAGTAGTACGGACTGCCGTGAAGGCCGGTAGAATGTTGTCAAGGTCAAGGCTTGTTGCATCTTCTTTGTGGTCGGCCCATCCGTGCATCCTTGTATGCAGATGATGCTGCCATCTTTGTGGCGCCGATCAAGGATGATCCTACTTTGCTTTGACTTTGAGCTCCTTTGGGGAGGTTACTGGCCTGGTCACCAACTATGCCAAAAGCCTTGTGGCGCCTATTCGCTGTGGCAACATCGACCTTCTCCCAGTCCCAGTAGACGTAGCCATCACGGTCGCCGCAGATGTTCGACGTGGGCAGGCAACCGCCCTCCCCACCGAGCCTCCCGCTCCCGCAGCACGCGCTGGTCGCGTTCACGAAGCCTTGAGCCTGCGGGTTAGCGATGAGGGCTTGTCTGTGGGCGAAGCCGTCAGCGAGTGAGTAGGCGAGGCCCGGCAGCCTGGGCGCTAGGTCGGCGAGGAAGAACTTGAGGGCGCCATTGAATCCGGCCGCGAGCTCGTTTACGGCGTCGTTGCATGCGCCCCTTGCGTCGTGGGCGCGGACCATTGGCAGACACCCGGACAGGCCCACGTTGATGATGCCGATCTTCCTCGCGTCGCGCCCATCATGTACAGATCCTGTGTACCGGAAAACAGAAATGGTTGGTGCCCATGATGAATCAAGGAACCCGTCTCTTTTGTACGACTACCTAACGTAGCAGCTGGCTGATCTCGATATGGTGCCGCCCACGAAACGACTTGATTGTTTGGTAATTCTAGCTATGAGCTGGACTGGAGTAATAATGCAGGATGGATGTTGAACAACGCAAACAAGTAGGAGTATACTCTCTACTTTGAACGAGTGGAGGAGGCGGTACCGTGATGGTGGCGGAGTAGTTGGAGATGAGGCTGCCGTAGAGCGCGGCCACGTCGCCCTGTGTCGCCGACTTGTTCTGCCTGTTCTTGCGGTTTTTTACGGCCTCAAGCAGGCTCCGCGCGTTTGGTATCAGCGCATCGCAGCGTTTTTTATTAGCTTGGATTTCGCTCTACTCGCTCGGATGCCTCGCTCTTTATTTATCATTAAGACTTTGACACGACCTACTTGCTGCTTTATGTCGATGACATTATCCTGACGGCATGTACGACTGGTCTTCTCAGTCAGCTCACGGCCCGTCTTCGCGCTGAGTTCGCCATTCAGGACTTGGGTCCTTTGCACTACTTCCTTAGTATCGAGATGGTGCGCCGTCCGGATAGCTTCTTTCTTCATCAGCAGAAGTACTCTCATGAGCTTCTAGAGCGCGCCGGCATGCTTAACTGCAAGCCTGCCACCACGCCTGTTGATACGAAGGCCAAACTTTTTGCCAAGGATGGTTCTCCTGCTTCGGATGCCGCTTTCTATCGGTCTATCGTTGATGCTCTCCAGTACCTTACTCTGACTCGACCGGAGATCCAGTATGCCGTGCAGCAGGTGTGTCTTCATATGCATGCCCCCTGAGACGTTCACTGGGCTGCCATCAAGCGGATTCTCCGCTATGTCTGTGGCACTATGGATCTTGGCGTCACGCTTCACGCCTTCGCTGCCATCGCCCTCACCGCCTACTCTGATGCAGACTGGGCGGGCTGCCCTGACACTCCTCGCTCCATCTCGGGCTATTGTGTCTATTTTAGACCCTCACTTATCTCGTAGTCGTCCAGGCGGCAGCCTACGGTCTCTCGTTCCAGTGCTGAGGTTGAGTATCGTGCGGTGGCCAACGCCGTCGCCGAGTGTTCGTGGCTTCGCCAGCTGCTTCAGGAGCTGTCTTGCCCTGTTGACCGTGCCATGGTGGTTTACTGCGACAACGTCTCGGCGGCCTACCTCTCCGCTAACCCGGTGCATCATCGACGGACCAAGCATATTGAGTTGGATATTCATTTTGTTCGAAAACAGGTGGCCCTTGGCCATATTCGTGTTTTACACGTTCCTACTTCCCAACAATTTGTAGATATCATGACCAAGGGCTTGCCTACGGCGTTATTTGAGAAGTTTCAGTCCAGTCTTTGCGTCAGCCGCGATGCCACTTTGACTGCGGGGGGGGGGGGGGGGGGGGGGGGTGGTGGTGTGTGTGTGTGTTAAGTATATGTGTTATGTGCATATTGTGTATTGAGCCTGCCTCCTAGTTCTTTGTATAGTTGTGGTCTATGATCCACCTTTGTACATCGTATATACGTGCCTATGCACGAGAGCAATACAACGTGCAATTCCCACAACATACAAACATGACCACCCTAAATTCTGTATTACAAACCCATTTAAGCACAAAAGTGATAATTACTTACCTACTACTTTCTGGCTTTTGGGTATGATTCAAGGTCCGCCCCTTTCTTCTCTGCCAGCTGCTTGAAAGTAAGAGGCATGGTAAACTGCGCCGGGCCATGGAAGAATGCATCGGCCGCAATCTTAGCGGCCCGCTGTGTGGCGTGCACCCAGTCCCAGTAGACGTAGCCATCACGGTCGCCGCAGATGTTCGAGGTGGGCAGGCAACCGGCCTCCCCGCCGAGCCTCCCGCTCCCGCAGCACGCGCTGGTCGCGTTCACGAAGCCTTGAGCCTGCGGGTCGGCGATGAGGACTTGCCTATGGGCGAAGCCGTCGGCGAGGGAGTAGGCGATGCCCGGCAGCCTGGGCGCTAGGTCGGCGAGGAAGGACTCGAGGGCGCCATTGAACCCGGCCGCTAGCTCGTTTGTGCCGTCGTTGCATGTGCCGGTCGCGTCGTGCGCGCGGGCCATTGGGATACACCCGGACAGGCCAACGTTGATGATGCCGATCTTCCTCGCGCCCATCATGTGCAGATCCTGCATAGTATTAGAAAACAGAAATGGTTGGTGCCCACGATGAAGCATGTACTGGTACCTAACGTGATGTCGGCGACGAACAAGTTGGTGGGCTCGTGTTTCCACGTGAGCTGGAGGAATAATGCAGGATGGATGGATGTTCAACGAGGTAAATAACTGTACTAGCAGCTTGCTCATGCCCGCGCACGCTTAATTACAAGAATACAAGTTACCGTGATGGCGGCGGAGTAGTTGGAGATGAGGCTGCCGTAGAGCGCGGCGACGTCGCTCTGTGCCGCCGACTTGTTCTTGGCCTGCTGCGCCATGGCGAACTGTATCAGGTCGTTGCTGCCGATGCCGATGAGGAAGAAGGACTGTGCCAGCAGGTCGCTCACCACGCCGGAGCCCAGCTTGGCCTCCATCGCCGCTCTTGTCGAATGGAAGTATTGGACCTGCTTCGACAACGGGATGTTGTTTCCGGCGCCCTGCATCCGGCCAGAAGCACGGACCAAATTTTTGAGGAATTAAGCAAGGACCAATCGCGATACATTGACAGTCTTCAAAAGGAGAACAGATCTCTCGATCTGGCTCGACTTCACACTAACTGGTTTCAAACTCCTCCTCCTCTAAGCAGTGGATTAATTAGTACTTGCCGTCGAATCGAGAATCCCAGCTCCTGCAGAAGCATAGCTTACACCTCTAAGCAGAGCAGTGCCGATCAGACGACGATGAGCTTTTAGCGACATATAAGCCGGAGGGCTCCTCTCGAACCCCAGATTCTTGGCTGCATCCATGAGTAGCATTCACGAACGAATCATCATTTTCTACCAACAAATGATATCACTTTCTACCATCAATTGATATGATGGATCGATTGACTGACGTACCAATGAAGTCGGCCACATTGTAGCCATTGCTGAACCTTCCGGTGGGCCTTGGTCCTCCGGGTCCAGGGAAGTCGACGCCATGGAAGGGCTTGTTGGCCCTTGGGACACTGTTCCCCGGCAGGTAGTTGTTGTTGCCCACGTCCAGTGACGAGTCCCCGAGCACGTAGACCGCCGGCACAGCTCTCGTCGTCTTGCCAGGCCGGAACCCGGCGAGAGCACTGAGCACCATGACAAGGCCAGCAACGACACCCTTCATTGTAACAAGCTAGCGCAGACGATTACTCAGATGAGAGGAAGGATCCAATACAGAGCTCATCAAGAACAAGTAGAGGAAGGAAGGAGGAAGAAGACGGATATCACGCCTTTCCCCAGCACAGCAGCTCTTTAAACGCACGCACACTTACAGACCTGTCGTCGGGAAGTGATCCAACCGTTGCTGGCGCATCGGGCGGCTGGCTTCTGTGCGTGTGTGGACCGTCTGGCCCATGCTCATATGCTAATGCTCTGCTTCAGCCTCCTCTGTCCTGCTCTGTTCAGCTAGGGCATGCTCTGCTTCGGCTCTCTTGGCTGTTGCTTCTCCCATTCACATTCATTTCATGGCCTGTCTCCATGCCTGCCTTGCGAATGTCATCTCGCTAGGGGCCATATTTAGCTATTTGATCAGTACTCAACACTGATTGCGATTAAGGTAATGTTAGTTGGTCAGCCCAACGTGGTTGTTCGGATATTAAATCTTACCGTTGAGTTTGTAGAAAACAAGTTTTTACCTGATTTTTTAGTTAAACCAGTTTCTTTACTAAAAGGATTGTTAATAGTCAGGTTTATAGAGCATTACGTTTGGGTTGGGAACTGTGTTTGTTCAGTTCCATCTTTGGATAAAACAAATAAAAAACAAGATTCAACCCCGGATTCTACTTGTAATGCATACAACCAGTCTTATTAATTATAAAGGGGAGTACAGAACAAGGACAATCACGACTGAACCCTTATAAGATGGGTGCATCTGTTGAATATGGGTCGTTAAATCAAAGGGATTGGATGGTGCAAGTCCATTTTACTACCCCCGATTTTGTGTAGTGTTTCTTAGCCTGATGAGCCAATTGGACATTACACAGTTTCATATCGGTGTGCGGGTTCCCTCCAACGAGCAAAATGGGATCTGAAAAAAACCTGTTTGAGTCAACGTTCTCGTCTGCCCGCTCTAGTCCTCTCCGTCTAACGTTCTACTTGTAATGCATACAACCAGTCTTATTAATTATAAACCGGAGTACAGAACAAGGACAACCGCGGCTAAACCCTTATAAGATGGGTGCATCCGTTGAATATGGGTCGTTAAATCAAAGGGATTGGATGGTGCAAATCCATTTTACTACCCCCGATTTTGTGTAGTATTTCTTAGCCCGAGGGGCCAATTGGACATTACACAGTTTCAAATCGGTGTGCGGGTTCCCTCCAACGAGCAAAATGGGATTTGAAAAAAAAATCTGTTTGAGTCAACGTTCTCGTCTGCCCGCTCTAGTCCTCTCTTTTTACATGAAGCGCTAGGGTTTGAGCCCTCGTCGGCTGAATCGAGACCTGCACCTGCCCCTCCCACCATCTGCCACTCCCCCACGCCCAATTCTCGCATGCGCATCTACCTCCCCGGAGACAGAGGCGGCGGTAGGAGTCGTTCTCAATGCTAGCGGACTACTATGGGATGGGGATGAAGCCGGCCTGTTCGGGGGATGAGTGCCGGCTGGGGACATGGCGAAGAGGAGACGTGCATGGTTCCGAGTGCCATCGGGGCCTGTACGAGAAGGAATGGAGTCCCAAGGCAAAATGATGGTGAGCTCCCGTTCTTTGGCCTCATCCACCCCACATACAAATTCCATGTAATTCAATGACTATTAATCCTGTGGAATTATTTTAGGAAATGATTTGACTACTAATACAATTATAGATCATATTTAAGCTTTGTCATTTCAATTTGGCTGATACGTGAGACTTGGTCCATTTTGGATTGGGGGCAAAGAAAGAGAGATAATAATCTATTATTTTCAGATTGTAGTACACACAAGTGATAGCCTTTCTTGATGAATATTTTTTATGGTCGCTTCTTCATGTGTAATTGGTGGATTGGAGTAATATATGAGACCTTATGTATGAGTGGTTGATGGACATGGACATGTGGTTTTTCTAATTGATAGATTCAAAGGACATATGCACTATTTGAGGATTCTCATAAATGCTTATTATGGTGATGTAGCTTTGAAACACTTAGTCCATCGAAGGGTGTTGTTGTTGAAGATTTTATCTGCAAGAACAAAGGATTGAGCATGAAAGGCTCGTCCACCAAAGGGATAAACTGTTGGATATCTATATATGATTTTACTTCTAAGAATTTGGTTACGTAGGCTATGGTAAAGTATCAATAATTTTTGTTGGTAATTTTTTATCAACTTTAGTTGTCGACTTGTAAATTATGACCATGATAGTTTTTCTTATGAATTTTGTTATTATAAATATTGATGATGGCTAAGACTGTTGCACTGGATTGTAGAAATATATGTTATGCGAATAGTTATGACAAGGTGAGAGCCTTCCGCACAAGTCATGTTGTAAGATATAATTTATCATGAACTCCAAGTTCTGGCATTATATATGCACTACAACATTAAAGTAGCAACTCCAATGTATGGGCGGTGAGACGACTTTGCATGGAGGCACGGACAGCGGCCTCTGAGGCGTTGTCAGGGATACGTCTCGGTCGATCCAGGCGGTCTCCCATCTCTGGCACCAGGTCATTCCAGGGCATGTCTGGACCAAGTTGGTGGGCGTGCGAGAGCGGTAGTATTTCCAGCGCCATGACTAATCGACAACATCGAACATTGCCTCGTCCATCGCTCAGAGAAGGACATCCATTCTAATGGCCAACTCGCCATATTTTTCAATCATGCCCCGCTGCTCCTCCTCTTTAAGAGATATGATCGCGTACTCCGCCGTGTCCACCATATCCTTCAAGGTGACATGCCATGAAGTGATCTCCTTCATCTTTGCCCACTTCGCAGAACCACCTGCTGAGTGCGCCTGAAACAACCTGTTCCATCCCCTACTGCCATCCATCTTCATAAAACCATACAAAGATGCCATTATTAATAAAAAAACATAATGCATCATGTGACATATATAGCAGCATATATAAATGACTAACTAAATAGCTAGCAACTAATTCTAACCTAGAAGGCTCACCATCATCACATAAAGATCTCTTGTCTCTTTTTCAACATACCAAAATTCATCATACAAAATACATATATAACCTATAGCAAACATCACACCACTTGACACATATATGCAGCAAAAAATCATCACTACTCAAATCATATAATAGCTTCCACAAGCTCATATCATACGAAAATGGTCTACATTTCAGATTTAATATCCTCGATCTTCTCACATACTACACAATTGCCAAACAACAACTAACTAATAACTTACTAATTAATGAAAATAAACATTTCACATTTTACCTAAAGAAAAACCCCAAAATGGTGAAGAAAAGCTCAAGTTGCTCGGTTGTTGCCAAAGGGGCAGACGAGCCGGTGGCGGAGGGTGTAGGTCGGGTGGAGGAGGTCATCCAAGGCCCAGGGGAAGACATCCGGATGGAATGCCACCGGGAGGAGTGATACGTCTCCAATGTATCTATAATTTTTGATTACTCCATGCTATGTTATCAACTGTTTTGGGCAATATTGGGCTTTATTATCCACTTTTATATTATTTTTGGGACCAACCTAGTAACCGGAGGCCCAACCCAGAATTGCTGTTTTTTTTGCCTATTTCAGTGTTTCGAAGAAAAGGAATATCAAACGGAGTCGAAATGGAACAAAATCAGCTGTAGAAGTTATTTTTGGAAGGAAAGCTACCGGATGGACTTGGACCCCACGTCAGGAGCCAAGGGAGGTGCTCACGAGGGTGGGGGGCGCCCCCTAGGGCACGCCCCTGCCTCGTGGGCCCCCCGAAGCTCCACTGTAGGATCGAAAGTATGTCTAGAGGGGGGGGGGTGATTAGACTACTTGACCAAATAAAAACTTAACCTTTTCCCAATTTTAGTTCTTGGCAGATTTTAGCTATTTGGGACAAGTCAAGCAATCATCACATAATTCAAGCAAGCATGCAAAGAGTATATTGGCAGCGGAAAGTAAAGCATGCAACTTGCAAGAATGTAAAGGGAAGGGTTTGGAGAATTTAAACGCAATTGGAGACACGGATGTTTTTCCCGTGGTTCGGATAGGTGGTGCTATCCTACATCCACGTTGATGGAGACTTCAACCCACGAAGGGTAACGGTTGCGCGAGTCCACGGAGGGCTCCACCCACGAAGGGTCCACGAAGTAGCAACCTTGTCTATCCCACCATGGCCATCGCCCACGAAGGACTTGCCTCACTAGCGATAGATCTTCACGAAGTAGGCGATCTCCTTGCCCTTACAAACTCCTTGGTTCAACTCCACAATCTTGTTGGAGGCTCCAAAGTGACACCTAGCCAATCTAGGAGACACCACTCTCCAAGAAGTAACAAACGGTGTGTTGATGATGAACTCCTTGCTCTTGTGCTTCAAATGATAGTCTCCCCAACACTCAACTCTCTCTCATAGGATTTGGATCTGATGGAAAGAAGATTTGAGTGGAAAGCAACTTGGGAAGGCTAGAGATCAAGATTCATATGGTAAGAATGGAATGTCTTGGTCTCAACACATGATTAGGTGGTTCTCTCTCAGAACAAATGAGTTGGAATGGTGTATGTGTTCTGATGGCTCTCTCTATGAATGAAGAGGAGGTGGAGGGGTATATATAGCCTCCACACAAAATCCAACCGTTACACACAATCTACCAATATCGGTGGGACCGAATAAATAAACTCGGTCAGACCGAAAAGGTAAACCTAGTGACCGTTAGAGATTTTTGATGGGACTGACATGCAACTCGGTAGGACCGATTCAGTTAGGGTTTGGGCATAACGTAATCTCGGCGAGACCGATTACACAAACTCGGTGAGACCGAGTTTGGTAATAAGCTAACCAGAGAGTTGGTCAGGTGAACTCGGTGGGACCGATTTGCTCTTTCGGTGAGACCGAAAAGTTACAAAAGGAAAACACATAGTTTACATTGCAATCTCGGTGGGACCGATTCGCTCTTTCGGTGAGACCGAAAAGTTACGAAAGGGAAACAGAGAGTTTGCAACCCCATCTTGGTGAGACCGAGATCCCTATCGGTAGGACCAAATTGCTAGGGTTTGGCAGTGGCTTATGACATATGAAAACTCGGTGGCGCCGGATAGATAGAGTCGGTATGATCGAGTTTGGCTTAGGGTTTAGGTCATTTGTGGATATGGGAAAGTAGCTGAGGCTTTTGGAGCATATCATTAAGCACATGAAGCAAGAGGCTCATTAAGAAACACCTCATCCCTCCTTGATAGTATTGGCTTTTCCTAAAGACTCAATGTGATCTTGGATCACTAAAATATAAAATGAAGAGTCTTGAGCTTTTGAGCTTGAGCCAATCCTTTGTCCTTAGCATTTTGAGGGTTCCACTTTCACATCCATGCCATGCCAATCATTGAGCTATCCTGAAATAATCATCTTGGAATAGCATTAGCTCAATGAGCTATATGTTGTTATGAATTACCAAAACCACCTAGGGATAGTTGCACTTTCAATCTCCCCCTTTTTGGTAATTGATGACAACATATAGATCAAAGCTTTGACAAATGATAATAAGCATGAAATATATCGTCGCTTTGAGAAGTATGTGAAAAGTAAGAGCTCCCCCTAAATTTGTGCATATTTAAAATTTGCTTTGGACTGCAAATGCACAAAGAGTTAGAGTCATGGGTTATTCTTCCATGTCACATACATCTTGGTGGAGCGCTTAAAATGATAAGAATGAAATACATGCACTCATCACCAAGAATAGTTAATGATCACATAAGATAGATAGGATAAAAATAGCATTAAGCAAACATTAAGTGTAGCTTATGATCAAACACATGATCATCGATGTCTCACACAGATAATGACATAGTATCTCACACAAAAGCAAATGAAGTTCGAAAAACCACCAAATAAAACAAGAGAGAATGAAAGCAACACTCTCTCTCGAAGCCTATGATCTATACATTTTCTCCCCCTTTGGCAACAAGTTACCAAAAAGTTCCTAGAAAATGCATAGTGCTAAGTCGACACTCAGGCTTGATCTTCAGGTGGTGGTGGATTCCGGATCACTCCAAGGACGAAGGCTTCCGTAGATGCTGAAGTAGACGCTGGAGCTGAAGTAGATGCTAGAGTTGGAGCTGATGCTGCGGCTGGAGCTGAGGCGGTTGCCCTTGTGTCAGGAACTGGCACTGCAGACGACCTCGGAGCTCGGGGCACTCTGGCAAAGGCATCAGTTGTAGTCTTGCCTCTCCTCTCCTGCATGTCATCCTGGATCTGCTCTACTGCAGACTGAATCTCTGTCACTTTGACATCCAAGTCATAGAACTTTTGTTCCATGATCCTCTCTAAGCTTGCCTGGTTTTAAGTTAGGGTGGCTAGTCCTTGCTCAATCCGCATGGTGGATGCAATCAAGTAACCAAGCTGCTCTTGTTTGGTTTTCAGGAAATACTCAGATGCCTCCGCTTGAGTAGGCATCTTGGCAGCTTTCTCCTTCCTAGCCTTCTCCTTCTTGGCTTGTGCTTGGGCAGATGATGGCTCATTCTCAGTCATGACCACTTGGTTATCTTCAAAGTCCGGACGGATAGGCAGGTGTTCCTTGTCCAAGAGGTATGTGCCCGTGCCCATCTTGGAGTTGATGAGCTCCTGAATCTGTGGGGCATATCCACAGCTCCTCTTCTGGTCTGCTGCTGCCCTCTTAATGGTCTCTACCATTAGGCTCATCACCTTGAATTTCTGAGGCACGTCAAAGATATGAAGCAAGTTGATCGCGTGGCCTCTGATCATCTTGTGATCTCCAGACTTGGGCAATAAGGTGTGCCTTAGTATCCAGTTGATAGTGGGCGGCCCTGATAGAAGATAATGTACCGAGCCAAACTTGAAGGTGTCAAGTGCTTCATTTGGAATCTCGTTGTACATGTTGGACATGGAGTTGTGGTCCATCTTCTTCTGAGCATAAACGTCCAAGTCATCTGCTTGCTCCTCTGGGGCATTTATTAGCTGAGCCCATTCAGCAACTGTGGACTGGTACTTCGTACCCTCTGACATCCAAGTTATCCTACCATCTGGATAAAAGTGGGTTGTGGAGTAGAACTGCATGATGAGTTCCTCGTTCCACTTTGTGAGCTTCTGCCCAACAAAGTACTCTACTCCACATGCCTTGAAGCTGTCCTGCACTCCAGGGAAGTACTACTCGTTATCCTTGATATATTGCCAATCGACCCATCTCCTGTCACAGACAATGGGCTTCTTGTCTAACAGCACTGTCTCATAGAAGTCTTGCTGCTCCTTGGTATGAAACCTGTAGTCCACTACAGTCCTTCTCCTTGAAGCATACAGATCTACTTCTCTCCACTTCCGGAGCCCTGAATCTCTCCTGAGTTTCATATCCTCAGCCACAGGATGAGCATCGTTGTGGTCTGGGATCTTGGGCTTGAGCTTTCTGAGGACATTCTCTTCCTCTTCTTCTGCAACTTCAGGCACTGGGGCCTTGTTCTTTTCAGCAGCTGGGATGCTTCTTGTATTCCTCTTTGGCTTGGGCTTTGGAGCAGGCTTGGCCTTGGAAGCAGCTCCCCCTGACCTTATGGCATCACCCATCAGCTTGGGTGCTTTTGGTGCTGGTGTAGCCACATCTTCTTCTTCCTCC
Source organism: Triticum monococcum (assembly GCA_034509565.1). Lineage (NCBI taxonomy): Eukaryota > Viridiplantae > Streptophyta > Magnoliopsida > Poales > Poaceae > Triticum > Triticum monococcum. The sequence goes on from CM067845.1 coordinate 697,782,067, forward strand.
TCATCTTCCATGATGGAAGCTTTGCCAAGCACTCTGGCTACAGTTTTCTTCACCATTTCTTTCCTCTTCTTGCCCTCAGCAGCAACTGGCTCAATGGGAGTGGGCTTCTCAGTTGAAGCTCTTGCCTTGGACATAGGCTGCCTGCCTGCTGGCCTTTTGAACTTCAACCCTGGCTTTGTAACTGGTGCTGGCTCAACTCTCTTGGAGGTTGCTTCCTCTTCTGCCACATAATCCTCATCTTCTGAGTCTGAGGTTCTCTTCTTTCTCTGTCGTGTGGCAGCCTTAGGCAGATTGCTAGGGGTGCTCCTGCTGCCATCATCTGAGGAACTTGAGGGACTAGTGCCCTCACTCAGCTGCACTTGCTGTTCTGACAGGTTCTGGCTATCACTTTGGTCTGACATGATGCAAACTCTGACTGCTGACCCTATGAATAGGTTATAGACGAGATAGAGTAGATGAGCATCACAAAATGCAGAGATTTTTGCAAAAGAATAATCCAAAAACTTAGTTTTAGTTTCCCATTGAAAGCATCTCGGATCTATCGATTTTTAAACTTGGTGATACCGAAGCAGTTTTGGAACCTAAACTAGTGAACTCGGTCAGACCGAGTCACAGTTCAGTGGCACCAAGACTGCTAGGGTTTCACAGAATTCCAAAATCGGTCACACCGATAAGTAATTCTCGGTTGGACCGAGTCTCACTTGTGCAATGGCATAAGCCAAATCGGTGGGACCGAGTTTTTCAACTCGGTGGGTTCGAGATGGTTTCGGCGGAAACCTAACCCTAAAATTTTCGAATTAAACCTAATCTACGAGTTCATTGACTGGATAGGAGTTTATCAAATGTGGCAAGAATCATGATGATCACAATGTGCTAGGAATCGGATTGGAGAATAGCACAAAGATCGAGTCCATACCCTAGTGCGGCGGAGACTCGCTACGGCGGCAACGGCGGGGTAGAATTCCCGTTGACGGCGACGGAGACCACCGACTGGAGGCTGCTGGCGGCGAGGAGACGATCCGGAGACCAAGTTGGCAGAGCAGGCTATCGCGCGGGCGAAGAGGTTCGGAGAAATTTCCAAATTTTTGCCCGTGACTATATATAGCCCGACCCTGTCGGTGTGACCGAGTGGAACAACTCGGTGGCACCGAGATGCATAACTGCGAGCAGTTACTGCAACTCGGTGTGACCGAAACGTTCAAATCGGTTGCACCGAGATCGAAAACCTAGATCAACTTAATGATCTCGGTAGGACCGAAAGTGGGGAATCGGTCAGACCGAGAATCACAAAGAGGTTTTGGAAGTTTAAGTCTATGACGAATCGGGGACTCCGAGCGCTCCTCACACAGAGTGGTTCGAATCTGACTTGATCAAATTTTGTGATGTAGCATGAATAGAGTTTGAGACGAGAAAAGCATAGATAGCTAGAGGAGGTTCTTAGGCATTCTTGTCCATCCACTTGGCAAAAAGAAATAAAGCCAAACAATCAAAACAACAAGTGGATGTCCTCGAATGAGTAAAATATGCAACCAACATGCTCACACAATAAGATGGCAAATGAAATATGTGACAAACCATGCACAACCAATTCTAGCATCTCTCAAGCAATTTGCGATGACTAGGTCATCTATATATGAGTATATTGACTTAGGAGTCAAGTGAGAACACTTGATCATAGGTCATACTCATCTTTAAGCTCAAGTGGGGTTACCACTTTTACATAAAGCATTGTTGTGTTCACATCTTTAGAGTTGCTCTAGCTCAAGTCTTAGAGTAAAGCTCCCCTAGATGTGATATCCCCCCTAAGAGGGATGAACTAACCTTGGGTTTTGTCGATGATGACTTCATGTAGATGTTGAAGATGTGGATGCTCAATGTTGATGTAGATCACTTGGAGCTATCCATTTGAGTGAATTGCACTTTCAATACCTACATGGGTTAGTCCCACAAGGAACAAACAAGAATATCCATAGACATAGAGTGATGCACACACAAGATGATGTCCATGAAAACTTTTAGGTTACCTTGTCCCTTGTCTTACCAACAAGAGGGTTTGTGACTCCTTGAACTAGTGCAAGATGTGGAAGTTGATTGCACTTGTTCTTGCCAAAATGATAAGAGTGAAGTATGTTGGCGGAGTCACCCTCAAGAACTCTCTAGTTCTTCTTCTTTTGGATCCACATCATCTTGATGGGAATCCTTGGAGTTGTAGTCGTACTTGACGAAGTGGAACTTGAAGTAGTCTTGGGAATCCACTTGACTAAGGTCTTAGGAGCTTCTTCAAATGCATCAATTTCCTCTTGAAGCTTGTCCTTGCTTTTTTGCTTGTAGTCTTGTGGTGGAAGATCATCTTGAGCTTGTGTCCCTTGAAGGAAGTATCATACTTCTCTTGTTGAGGAACAAACTTTGTCTTGGGGTATTGATCTTCTTCCCACTCAACTCCATTGGCATTGAACTTTCGTTCAAAGCCAACACCTTGATTCTTCCGGTGCATTCCTTGCTTGCGCACAATTTCCTCGAATTGCTTACTCCCGGCAAGGCTTTTGTACACTCCTTTCTCTATAATTCCCTTCAATAAGCTATTTTCTTGCTCAAGTGTAACTTGGCTAAGAGAATCATTAGTGGAATCAAGAGAACTACTAGAAGCAACAATATTGGATTTAGCATGATCATTGTTACTACTAGAGGAAGAATCTTTCTTGTCCTTGTTACTAGATTTGACTTGAGGCATGTAAGTGGATAAGAGTAAACGCTTGGCAATGTAAGAAGAACTCTTCTTGCGGAGATCATCATTGATTGCTTTTAAAAACTCATGCTCTTGCTCAAGATTGAGCTTTTCAAAGCGTAATTTCTCATGAGCTCTTAAAAGTTCTCGATGATCTTCGAATATAGTTTCATGAGCTAACTTAAGAGTGTTTAGTTCTTTAGTTAGAGCCTCAATCTTCTCCTTATCATTGTCATTCGTTTTATCTTGATTAGCATGATTAATTGACCTTTCATCATAGTATTCATCACTAGAGTTGTCAACAAGCAAATCATAATCACCTAGCAAGTCATCTTCATCACTATTAAAATCAACATACTCGGGGTGTATTACCTTAGGACCTTTGGCCATGAAGCATCTTCCAATTCCTTCATTTGGTGAATCAAATATGTCGTAGGAGTTGGATGACACAAGTGCTAGACCGGCAACACCTTCATCTTGAGTATCTTCGGAGTCGGAGTGATAACTTCTCTCGGAGTGGCTGTCAGAGTCGGAGCCGGATACCCATTCACCAACATGAGCTTGATGTCTTCGTTTTGTGTAGCTCCTTGATGATTTTTCCTTCCTTTCCGAATCCTCGCTTCTCCGTGAGTACCTTCGTTCATAACGATCATCTCTACTCCTTCTCTCTCTTGGTGGTGAATCTTTGCTTCTTCTTTTTGGCGAATCTTCTCTTCTCTTGTAGGGAGCCATACACTCATTGGAATAGTGTCCGGGTCTTCCACAATTGTAGCAGTTTCGCTCTCGACTAGAAGATCTCTTGTCATTGTAGGACCTTGACTTGAAGCTTCTATCTTTGTTTCTACTCTTGTAGAACTTGTTGAAGTTCTTCACCATTAAGCTCAATTCTTCGTTGATGTTTTGTCTCTCACTTGATGATGTAGGGGCTTCACATGAGGCTTTGTAGGCACCACTTGATTTGTTGTGAAGTTCCTCTTTATCCTTGAGTGACATCTCATGAGCAACAATTCTTCCAATCACTTCCGTTGGCTTGAGATCTTTGTAATTGGGCATCATTTGGATCAACATGCACACGGTATCATACTTTCCATCCAAGGCTCTTAGGATCTTCTTGATGATGAATCTATCGGTCATCTCTTCACTTCCTAAGCCGGCAATCTCATTTGTGATGAGAGCAAGCCTAGAGTACATTTCAGCGACACCTTCACCATCCTTCATCTTGAACTTGTCAAGTTGACTTTGAAGCACATCCAACTTGGATTCCTTGCGGAGTCGGTACCTTCGTGCATATCAATCAAAGTGTCCCAAATTTCCTTTGCATTCTCAAGACGGCTGATTTTGTTGAATTCTTCGGGGCATAATCCGTTGAAGAGAATATCACAAGCTTGAGCATTGTATTGCAACATCTTCAACTCATCCGCGGTAGCTTCACGGTATGGTTCTCTCCCATCAAAGAAGTCACCTTGCAAACCAACACACACAATAGCCCAAACGGCGGGGTTATGTCCAAGAATATGCATTTTCATCTCATGCTTCCAACTAGCAAAATTAGTGCCATCAAAGTAAGGACCTCTACGGTGATAATTTCCCTCGCTAGACGCCATACTCTCCTAGGTTGTGAAACCAAGGCTATGACCACCAAAAGCTATGGAGATCAAAGCAAATGGAGACCAAAGCTCTGATACCACTTGTAGGAGCGAAAGTATGTCTAGAGGGGGGGGGGGTGATTAGACTACTTGACCAAATAAAAACTTATCCTTTTCCCAATTTTAGTTCTTGGCAGATTTTAGCCATTTGGGACAAGTCAAGCAATCATCACATAATTCAAGCAAGCATGCAAAGAGTATATTGGCAGCGGAAAGTAAAGCATGCAACTTGCAAGAATGTAAAGGGAATGGTTTGGAGAATTTAAACGCAATTGGAGACACGGATGTTTTTCCCGTGGTTCGGATAGGTGGAGCTATCCTACATCCACGTTGATGGAGACTTCAACCCACGAAGGGTAACGGTTGCGCGAGTCCACGGAGGGCTCCACCCACGAAGGGTCCACGAAGTAGCAACCTTGTCTATCCCACCATGGCCATCGCCCACGAAGGACTTGCCTCACTAGTGGTAGATCTTCACGAAGTAGGCGATCTCCTTGCCCTTACAAACTCCTTGGTTCAACTCCACAATCTTGTCGGAGGCTCCCAAGTGACACCTAGCCAATCTAGGAGACACCACTCTCCAAGAAGTAACAAACGGTGTGTTGATGATGAACTCCTTGCTCTTGTGCTTCAAATGATAGTCTCCCCAACACTCAACTCTCTCTCATAGGATTTGGATCTGATGGAAAGAAGTTTGAGTGGAAAGCAACTTGGGAAGGCTAGAGATCAAGATTCATATGGTAAGAATGGAATGTCTTGGTCTCAACACATGAGTAGGTGGTTCTCTCTCAGAACAAATGAGTTGAAATGGTGTATGTGTTCTGATGGCTCTCTCTATGAATGAAGAGGAGGTGGAGGGGTATATATAGCCTCCACACAAAATCCAACCGTTACACACAATCTACCAATCTCGGTGGGACCGAATAAATAAACTCGGTCAGACCGAAAAGGTAAACCTAGTGACCGTTAGAGATTTTCGGTGGGACTGACATGCAACTCGGTAGGACCGATTCTGTTAGGGTTTGGGCATAACGTAATCTCGGTGAGACCGATTACACAAACTCGGTGAGACCGAGTTTGGTAATAAGCTAACTAGAGAGTTGGTCAGGTGAACTTAGTGGGATCGATTTGCTCTTTCGGTGAGACCGAAAAGTTACAAAAGGGAAACACACAGTTTACATTGCAATCTCGGTGGGACCGATTTGCTCTTTCGGTGAGACCGAAAAGTTACGAAAGGGAAACAGAGAGTTTGCAACCCCATCTCGGTGAGACCGAGATCCCTATCGGTAGGACCGAATTGCTAGGGTTTGGCAGTGGCTTATGACATATGAAAACTCGGTGGCGCCGGATAAATAGAGTCGGTATGATCGAGTTTGGCTTAGGGTTTAGGTCATTTGTGGATATGGGAAAGTAGGTGAGGATTTTGGAGCATATCGTTAAGAACATGAAGCAAGAGGCTCATTAAGCAACACCTCATCCCTCCTTGATAGTATTGGCTTTTCCTAAAGACTCAATGTGATCTTGGATCACTAAAATATAAAATGAAGAGTCTTGAGCTTTTGAGCTTGAGCCAATCCTTTGTCCTTAGCAGGGTTCCACTTCCACATCCTTGCCATGCCAATCATTGAGCTATCCTGAAATAATCATCTTGGAATAGCATTAGCTCAGTGAGCTATATGTTGTTATGAATTGCCAAAACCACCTAGGGATAGTTGCACTTTCATCCACCGACGTACTTCCTACACCCATATATACTCACATACCCTAAAACTTCCAGAACACACAATAGATCGGGAGTTCCGCCGCCAGAAGCCTCCGTAGCCACCGAAAACCAATCTAGACCCGTTCCGGCACCCTGCCGGAGGGGGCAATCCTTCTCCGGTGGCATCTTCATCATCCCGGCGCTCTCCATGACGAGGAGGGAGTAGTTCTCCCTCGGGGCTGAGGGTATGTACTAGTAGCTATGTGTTTGATCTCTCTCTCTCTCTCGTGTTCTTGATTTGGCACGATCTTGATGTATCGTGAGCTTTGCCATTATAGTTGGATCTTATGTTTCTCCTCCCCCTCTACTCTCTTGTAATGAATTGAGTTTCCCCTTTGGAGTTATCTTATCGGATTTATTCTTTAAAGATTTGAGAACACTTGATGTATGTCTTGCCGTGCGTATCTGTGGTGACAATGGGATACCACGTGATTCACTTGATGTATGTTTTGGTGATCAACTTGTGGGTTCCGCCCATGAGCCTATGCATAGGGGTTGGCACACGTTTTCGTTGTGATTCTCCGGTAGAACTTTGGGGCACTCTTTGAGGTCCTATGTGTTGGTTGAATAGATGAATCTGAGATTGTGTGACACATATCGTATAATCATACCCACGGATACTTGAGGTGACATTGGAGTATCTAGGTGACATTAGGGTTTTGGTTGATTTGTGTCTTAAGGTGTTATTCTAGTACGAACTCTAGGGCTGTTTGAGACACTTATAGGAATAGCCCAACGGATTGATTGGAAAGAATAACTTTGAGGTGGTTTCATACCCTACCATAATCTCTTTGTTCGTTCTCCGCTATTAGTGACTTTGGAGTGACTCTTTGTTGCATGTTGAGGGATAGTTATTATTGTTGAGGGAACTTACACTAGCGAAAGTATGAACCCTAGGCCTTGTTTCAACACATTGCAATACCGTTTATGCTCACTTTTATCATTAGTTACCTTGCTATTTTTATAATTTCAGATTACAAATACCTTTATCTACTATCCATATACCACTTGTATCACCCTGTCTTCGCCGAACTAGTGCACCTATATAATTTACCATTGTATTGGGTGTGTTGGGGACACAAGAGACTCTTTGTTATTTGGTTGCAGGGTTGCTTGAGAGAGACCATCTTCATCCTACGCCTCCTACAGATTGATAAACCTTAGGTCATCCACTTGAGGGAAATTTGCTACTGTCCTACAAACCTCTGCACTTGGAGGCCCAACAACGTCTACAATAAGAAGGTTGTGTAGTAGACATCAAGGTCTTTTCCGGCGCCGTTGCCGGGGAGGTGAGTGCTTGAAGGTATATCTTTAGATCTTGCAATCGAGTCTTTAGTTTCTTGTTTTATCACTAGTTTAGTTTATGAAAGAAAATTACAAAAAAATGGAATTAAGTTTGCCTCATACGCTTCATCTTTTAAATATCTTTCGTGAGTATGATGGAAAGGAAAATTGTGCTCAAATTCTAGAAGAATAATTACATAGAATGCTTGGCATAAAATATTTGAATGATGATCATGATTGCAATGTTGTTGGTATGAATTCTTTGAATATCCATGATGCTAATGACATGCAAATCCACAAGCTTGGGGAAGCTATGTTTGATGAAGATGATATTTTTTGTCCCCCAAATTTTGATGTGCAAATTTATTATGATGAGAGCATGCCCGCTATCTATGATGATTATTGTGATGACTTGTATGCTATAAAGAATAATGATATCCATGAAACTTGTCATCATGATTTGAACTTTCAATTGGATTATGCCTCACATGATAATTATTTTGTTGAGTTTGCTCCCACTATTATTCATGAGAAGAATTTTGCTTATGTGGAGGGTAGTAAATTTTCTATGCTTGTAGATCATGAAAAGAATGCTTTAGGTGCTGGTTATATTGTTGAATTCATTCATGATGCTACTGAAAATTATTATGAGTAAGGAATATATGCTTGTCGGAATTGCAATAATATCAAGTTTCCTCTCGATGTGCTGCCTCTCCCGAGAACCGCCGCTGAGCCCCCCTCTCTCGAGCGCCGCTGTCGAGCCCTCGCTCTCCCTCCCTCTCCTGATGGCCGAGCGTTTCCCCGGAGATGAGGCGACGGCCAACGGCTTCGGCCGCCGCTCGCTCCGTGAATAGGAGTCTTGGCTCCTGTTTCAGGCGAACATCCCAGCGCCGCCGGACATGCGTGCCGGGCCGACGGGCTGGAAGCTCAGCAACGGGGGAGTGCCCATTCCCCCGTTGCCCGATGCCTTGGCTAAACCCTCGTACTTCACCGACTAGGTCGAGGTCGTGCACGCCTCCCCTTACCGATGCCCAGCTCTCCCTCCCCCAGTACGCCGCCGACAACCACGAGGCTTGGGCGGCGTACTTCCAACGCCGTCAGCAGCAGCGGCTGGCGTCCACCAATGGCGCGTCGGTGGTCGGCGGCATGAAGAACAGCGAGGGGCGCCGTCCCTGGTGGGGCGTCCCCGGCCGCACACTCGAGGGCGTGCTGACGCACCTCGAGGGCGGCAACCACCCGCCGTTGGCGTACCCCCGGCGAGGGCGGCCGCCACGGCCACGTGATGACCCACAAGTATCGGGGATCTATCGTGGTCCTTTCGATAAGTAAGAGTGTCGAACCCAACAAGGAGTAGAAGGAAATGATAAGCGGTTTTCAGCAAGGTATTCTCTGCAAGTACTGAAATAAGTGGTAATAGATAGTTTTGTGATAAGATAATTTGTAACGAGCAACAAGTAACAAAAGTAAATAAAGTGTAGCAAGGTGGCCCAATCCTTTTTGTAGCAAAGGACAAGCCTGGACAAACTCTTATATAAGGAAAAGCGCTCCCGAGGACACATGGGAATATCGTCAAGCTAGTTTTCATCACGTTCATTGATACGTCTCCAACGTATCTATAAATTTTGATTTCTCCAAGCTATATTATCTACTATTTTGGACAATATTGGGCTTTATTTTCCACTTTTATATTATTTTTGGGACTAACCTATTAACCAGAGGCCCAACCCAGAATTGCTGTTTTTGCCTATTTTAGTGTTTCGGATAAACAGCATATCAAACGGAGTCCAAACGGAATAAAATCTTCAGGAACGTGATTTTCTCACCGAATGTGATCCCGGAGACTTGCACCCTACTCCAGGGGATCAAAGAGGAGGTCACGAGGGTGGGGGGCGTGCCTCCCCTAGGGCGCACCCCCTGCCTCGTGGGCCCCTCGGTGCTCCACCGACGTACTCCTTCCTCCTATATATACACACCTACCCCCAAACGATCAGAACAGGAGCCAAAAACCTAACTCCACTGCCGCAACTTTTTGTATCCATTTGATCCCATCGTGGGGCCTGTTCCGGAGCTCCGCTGGAAGAGGGTCGTCATCACGAAGGACTTCTACATGATCATAGCCTCTCCCATGAAATGTAAGTAGTTTACCTCAGACCTTTGGGTCCATAGTTAGTAGCTAGATGGCTTCTTCTCTCTCTTTGAATCTCAATACAAAGTTCTCCCCCTCTCTTGTGGAGATCTATTCGATGTAATCTTCTTTTTGCGGTGTGTTTGTTGAGACCGATGAATTGTGAGTTTATGATCAAGTCTATCTATGAATAATATTTGAATCTTCTTTGAATTCTTTTATGTATGATTGGTTATCTTTGCAAGTCTCTTCGAATTATCCGTTTGGTTTGGCCAACTATATTGGTAGTTCTTGCCATGGGAGAAGTGCTTAGCTTTGGGTTCGATCTTGCGGTGTCCTTACCAAGTGACAGAAGGGGCAGCAAGGCACATATTGTATCGTTGCCATCGAGGATAACAAGATGGGGTTTATTTCATATTGTATGAATTTATCTCTCTACATCATGTCATCTTGCTTAAGGCGTTACTCTGTTTTGAACATAATACTCTAGATGCATGCTGGATAGCGGTCGATGACTGGAGTAATAGTAGTAGATGCAGAATGGTTTCGATCTGCTTGTCACGGACGTGATGCCTATATACATGATCATGCCTAGATATTCTCATAACTATGCTCAATTCTGTCAATTGCTCAACAGTAATTTGTTCACCCACCGTAGAATACTTATGCTCTTGAGAGAAGCCACTAGTGAAACCTATGGCCCCCGGGTCTATTCTCATCATATCAATCTCCATCACTTTAATCTTGCTTTGCTTTTTTACTTTGCTTTTACTTTTTACTTTGCATCTTTATACCAAAAATACCAAAAATATTATATCTATCAGATCTCACTCTCGTAAGTGACCGTGAAGGGATTGACAACCCCTAATCGCGTTGGTTGCAAGTAGCTATCGTTTTGTGCAGGTATGAGGGACTTGAGCATGGCCTCCTACTGGATCGATACCTTGGTTCTCAAAAAATGAGGGAAATACTTACGCTACTCTACTACATCATCCCTTCCTTTTTGGGGAAAACCAATGCAAGCTCAAGACATAGCAAGAAGGATTTCTGGCGCCGTTGCCGGGGAGTCTACGCAAAAAGTCAACATACCAAGTACCCATCACAATCCCTATCTCTCGCATTATATTATTTGCCATTTGCCTCTCGTTTTCCTCTCCCCCAATTCACCCTTGCCGTTTTATTCGCACTCTCTCTCTCTCTCTCTATCCTCCCTCTCCATTTGCCTCTTTTGCCCGCTTGCTTTTTGTTTGCTCGTGTGTTAGATTGCTTGTCGCGATGGCTCAAGATACTACCAAATTGTGTGACTTCACCAATACCAATAATAATGATTTCCTTAGCACTCCGATTGCTCGTCTTACCGATGCTGAATCTTGTGAAATTAATACTGCTTCATTGAATCTTGTTATGAAAGATCAATTCGCCGGCCTTCCTAGTGAAGATGCCGCTACTCATCTGAATAGCTTCATTGATTTATGTGATATGCAAAAGAAAAAAGATGTCAATAATGATGTCATTAAATTGAAGCTATTTCCTTTTTCGCTTAGAGATCGTGCTAAAGCTTGGTTTTCGTCTTTGCCTAAAAATAGTATTGATTCATGGAACAAGTGCAAAGATGCTTTTATCTCTAAGTATTTTCCTCCCACTAAGATCATCTCTCTTAGAAACGATATTATGAACTTTAAACAACTTGATCATGAACATGTTGCACAAGCTTGGGAGAGAATGAAATTAATGATCGTAATTGCCCTACTCATGGTTTGAATTTTGTGGATGATCATACAAATTTTTTTATGCCGGATTGAATTTTGCTTCTAGAAATCTTTTAGATTCGGCTGCGGGAGGCACTTTTATGGAAATCACTTTAGGAGATGCTACTAAACTCCTAGATAATATTATGGTTAATTATTCTCAATGGCATACTGAAAGATCTTCTAATAAAAAGTGCATGCGATAGAAGAAATTAATGTGTTGAGTGGAAAGATGGATGAACTTATGAAATTATTTGCTACTAAGAGTGTTTCTTCTGATCCTAGTGATATGCCTTTGTCTACTTTTATTGAGAATAACAATGAATCTATGGATGTCAATTTTGTTGGTAGGAATAATTTTGGTAACAACGCTTATAGAGGGAATTTTAATCCTAGGCCATATCCTGGTAATCCTTCTAATAATTATGGGAATTCCAGCAACAACTCTTATGGAAATTATAATAAGATGCCCTCTGAATTTGAGAATAGTGTTAAAGAATTTATGAATTCACAAAAGAATTTTAATGCTTTGCTTGAGGAGAAATTGCTTAAAGTTGATGATTTGGCTAGAAACGTTGATAGAATTTCTCTTGAGGTTGATTCTTTAAAGCTTAGATCTATTCCTCCTAAGCATGATATCAATGAGTCTCTCAAAGCCATGAGAATTTCCATTGATGGGTGCAAGGAAAGAACCGCTAGGATGCGTGCTTCCAAAGATGCCTTTATTAAAGCGTGTTCCTCCAATTCCTATGAAAATCAAGATGAAGATCTAAAAGTTATTGATGTGTCCCCTATTAAATCTTTGTTTTGCAATATGAATCTTGATGAAACTGAATATGATCTTCCTTTACCTAGAAGGCGTTCTAAAAATTCAGAGTATATTGATCTTAATGATGAAATTGATGAAAGTGGGATTGAAAGAAATAAAAATCTAGATGTTGCTAAACCCACTATGTTGGATTTCAAGGAATTTAATTATGAAAGTTGTTCTTTAATTGATTGTATTTCCTTGTTGCAATCCGTGCTAAATTCTCCACACGCTTATAGTCAAAATAAAGCCTTCACCGAACATATTGTTGATGCCTTGATGCAATCTTATTAAGAAAAACTTGAGTTGAAAGTTTCTATCCCTAGAAAACTCTATGATGAGTGGGAACCAAATATTAAAATTAAAAGTAAATATCATGAGTTTTATGCTTTGTGTGATTTGGGTGCTAGTGTCTCTACTATTCCCAAGACTTTGTGTGATTTACTAGATTTCCGTAATTTTGATGATTGCTCTCTAAACTTGCATCTTGCGGATTCCACTATTAAGAAACCTATGGGAAGAATTAATGATCTTCTTATTGTTGCAAATAGGAATTATGTACCCGTAGATTTCATTGTTCTTGATATAGATTGCAATCCTTCTTGCCCTATTATTCTTGGTAGACCTTTCCTTAGAACGGTTGGTGCGATTATTGATATGAAGGAAGGGAATATTAGATTTAAATTTCCATTAAAAAAGGGCATGGAACACTTTCCAAGAAAGAAAATAAAATTACCATATGAAACTATCATGAGAGCCACTTATGGATTGCCTACCAAAGATGGCAATACCTAGATCTATCCTCGCTTTTATGCCTAGCTAGGGGCATTAAACGATAGCGCTTGTTGGGAGGCAACCCAATTTTATTTTTATTCTTTGCTTTTTGCTCCTGCTTAGTAATAAATAAATTATCTAGCCTCTATTTTGGTTGTGTTTTTTGTGTTTAATTAGTGTTTTTGCCAAGTAGAACCATTGGGAAGACTTGGGGAAAGTCTTGTTGAACTTGCTGTAAAAAACAGAAACTTTAGCGCTCACGAGAACTGCTGTAATTTTTATTTGAAGAGCGATATTTAGTTAATTGTTTTTGCAGATGATTAATAGATAAATTCCTCACGTCCAGCAATTTATTTTAGAATTTTTGGGGTTCCAGATCTTGCGCTAGCTATAGATTACTACAGACTGTTCTGTTTTTGACAGATTCTGTTTTTCTTGTGTTGTTTGCTTATTTTGATGAATCTATGGCTAGTAAAATAGTTTATAATCCATAGAGAAGTTGGAATACAGTAGGTTTAACACCAATATAAATAAAGAATGAGTTCATTGCAGTACCTTGAAGTGGTCTTTTGTTTTCTTTCGCTAACGGAGCTCATGAGTTTTCTATTTTGAGTTTTGTGTTGTGAAGTTTTCAAGTTTTGGGTGAATTCTTTTGATGGATCATGGAACATGGAGTGGCAAGAGCCTAAGCTTGGGGATGCCCATGGCACCCCCAAGATAATCCAAGGACACCAAAAAGTCAAAGCTTGGGGATGCCCCGGCACTACTAGGAAAAGGTCTACTAATGGCGCACCAGTTTTGCCTACTAATGGCGCATCACTGGTGCGCCATTAGTATCACGCCACTAGTATTTATTACTAATGACGCACCACTGGTGCGCCATTAGTATCTGGTATACTAATGGCGCACCACCCAGTGCGCCATTAGTATATAACACCATGCGCCATTAGTATGCCTCCCAGGGGCCATATTTAACCATGTGCTTTGGCACACTAATGGCGCACTGCGGATGGATGCGCCATTAGTGTACTTGGCATACTAATGGCGCACTGTTTGGTGATGCGCCATTAGTATACTTTGGCATACTAATGGCGCACCCTATAGTGATGCGCCATTAGTATGAATATTAGTTACAAAATATATTATTTGACAGAATATAGACAGTAGCACACAGCAACAACAGATTCATCGAATACAATAGAAGATTAGTCTCCGAATACAATTCATCATATTAGTCTCCGAATTCAAAAGACCAAACAAAGATAAAACATTACAAGTCTCGAGACCACGATTATCGAGTTTGTCTTCACATTACAAGTCGATATCGATCATCTAAACTACCATCACATAGAAGAGAGCTGCGGTCATCACGATGAGCATCATCGCGATGAAACAGGTCTTCATCCGGTTCCTCCAACGCTCCCTCCTCTCTCCCGCTAGATAGTGGGCGTATCTAGATTCCGCCTCCGCCCTAGTGGTGTACCCTTTGTAACTGTTACCGCTGAAACGGTGAACCTGTCTCCGACACTCCTCCCAGTCATCGTAGACTCCGGGAACCTTACCCTTGTACACGACATACGACGACATCTCTATGCACAAGCTAAACAACAAACAATACATACATAAGCAATATATAAGTATGCAACAAAAGGATCGGAAGAGAAAAGCAAGACATTAATAGCACGATTCATGGTCCTACTAATAAATAGCATCGATTACATCTAAGTTGAATGACTGTCCAAACCAAAGAGACATACAATTCATTAAAGTTTAATTACAACATGAGCCAATCAATGTTTCATAACTACATATCACTACTTTTGACTCGACTCATGGACAGGAGCGTGGATGAAGCCGCCGTCTGTCATGATGGTCATGAAATCACGGGCGTTGTCAGCCTGCATTTGAAGCATTCCGTCTATCTCAATGTTGGACGGTTGATATCTGAGGAAGAACTGCCCCGAGGTATGAAGGACATCTTGATGGATGATGTTCGCAAACTCCGACTGGATGCGAAAGAATTCTTGTCTGATGTCCGCGTCCTGGATTGCCGACAAGCTTGCGGCCCAATCTTTGAGATTATTTGGTAGCAGAAGGTGATGATGGTCCCTTATGATCGCCCGCATGTGATGGAGGGCGTAGTAGGCATCCTTCTGACCGCCAGGCGGCTGCTTGATGCAGCAGAACATCGTATTGTGGGCGAACACGTGCTTGCCGTACTTACGAACTGCCCTGGTGAAGGTGCCTCCAGATTTGGCGTAGCCGGGGAGAACATCATCGAGAACTTTCTTGATATTTTCTAGTCTATCTTGGAGTTATGGTTCGGGTCGAAATACGTGGCCATGGAATATTTCGGGCTTAAGAGGATGAGTGTGCAATGTGTGTCACTGCACAGAACACGGAATGTTAGAAAAAAAAGAACGATCGAAATCTAAGAAATCATATGTTACGGGGCAGTTAAGGGATGACTTACTCGGGGAAGTAAGCCACAAGGAAGTTATCCTTATCTGGGTTTGCCAGAATGACGTCTTCGAGTTGTGAACTCGCGACTTGGCGGTCCCCAGCGCTGCTCAAGAGCTTGGCACGCATGTAGAAGGGGTCGACGATCACGATGTCCGGGGTCTTGTCTCTAATGATCCGCATCTCCATACTTAGCGAAAACAGCCGAACAAAGGTGTAGTGCAGCGGATGAAGGTTAAACATAGCAAAGATGTCATCAAACCGCAGGATGATCGTACCCCCGATGTCGCCATCCACAAAGCCCTTGCCCTCTGGCACCTTGGCCACGAAAATCGGGTATGCCACATCATTCTCTCTGAGAGGCCGCTTCTCCAAAGAAAGAACACTGTCGTGCAGACTTCGCATAGCACCGGTTGCAGCATTGAGCATATTTGTTGGTAGCATCGCCCTACCCGCCACATGCACCCTCCTCGAGATATCCTTAGGTGAAGGTGGCCCGTCCTGAGCACGGATCGTACTCGGTGCCGGCTGGCTCGCACCGGCGCCCTTTTTAGTCTGCCATTTCCGGCCCTTCTTCTTGATCTGCTGTAATGGGACCGAGTTCAGCTCACAGACCGCCTTCTTGAGCATGTTGGGGCTGATAATATTTGGCACCTCCGCTATCTGAGGCTCGGTGAAGGCGGCAGCTGGAGGCGTCTCCCGAGAACCGAACGCCAGACGACACCTGTTGCAATTGGGTTTCTCCGCCGTACCAGCTAGATCACGGTCGTCTTGTTTGGGTTCTTGAGAAGGAGGCCCGCAGAACTCGTCACCGTACCCATGTTCGGCAAAGTACTTATCGACGTTGGTAAATGTACCATCGTCGTTGTCGTCGTCTGGATCCTGTGCCATATGCATGTCCGGATCCTGTGCCATAGGGATGTCCGGCATGTCCGGTAGCGTTGCGGCGTTCTTGCCATGGCTTGGCGCTGGCACAACTGGCGGTCTTGTCTGTGGGGTGGTGTCCCCCGCCCCCAAACAAATCTGGCTCTTTGGCCAAAGCAGGGGCCAGCTTACGCAGGCGCTGAGGGTCATCTCATCTTCTTCGTCGGCCCCAGCGGGTCGAATCGGAGGTAACGTCTCGTCGCAGTCTGGCAGCACCCGAACCACTTCAACCCTATACATTGTGGGTGGCATCGGATTACCGTGGAACATGGGGTTGCCCGGTTGAACGATTCTGCCCTTGGCGACATCGACCAACTCGCCGCCCACGAAGTGCAGGAGAATGCAAGGAACGTCGGCGGCGCCCTATGAAAACATGTAGGGCGTCAGGGATGCCCAGTCAAAGGCAAGGAGATGAAGTCCTCGGCTGAGAGGCTTAGTTACCGTGATGCCGTCGAGCTCGGCTAATGTCTAGGCACCGCCAACGGCGGGCGTGCAATTGATGGAGGGGCCGCTTGCTGGCGAGGTGCCGGCCGGCGTACACTCGGGTGCATTAAGCTCCAATGCCGGCGTCAGAGACACCAATACCGCCACCGCCGGAGACACCAATGGCGCCGCCGCCGTAGACACCAATACCGCCGCCGCCGAAGACACCAATGGCGCCACCTGCGCGTTGTGTGAGTTGCTGGCCGTGAAGCTGGGAATCGGGGGCGGCCCCTGTTGGCCACCCGCAATCCACGTCGTTATCCCATGAATCAAGGTAGGCATAATGCCGGTGAGCATCGATCCCAGTTGTTGTTGCACTTGCTCTTGGACCATCTCCGGAATCCGTGCCACTTGCGCCTTGAGTGCTTCAACCTCGCGCGACTGGCTTTCCGAGCTGGTCTTTTTCTCCTTTCGCCCACCAGCGGCATAGTATGACGACCAATTTGTGGACAAGCCTTTGCCGGCCACACGACCAGCTGACGTTGGCTTATTGAGCTTATCCCTGTTTTTCATTACGTTCAACGCCCTATTCAAAGGGGTGTCGAAAGGGAAGCTCTAAGATGACCCCGCGCTACTGCTTTCTTTGTCATGCGGAAGGAATGTGAACCATTTAGAAATATTGGGGATTAATTAGAATGCAACCATATGGAGCTAATTACGAGGGGGTGTATTCCTTACCAGAACAAGCTCAAGCTCCTTGGTCTTTGGATCCGTGGTAAGCTCCTTTGTTACCGGGTCCTCCTTGTACCGGGCCCCGAGAAAGTTCCTGGTCTGCTTGTCACTGTATTTCTCGAAGCGGGGCTGTAGGCCTTGCTTGGCACGCTCCGCGTCCTCCTTGTCCCATATAGGCTCCGCCACTCTGTAACCGTCGGGACCGAGTTGGTGGACCCCTATGTTCAACTGCCACATTTCTTTCCCCCACTGACTTGATTCGGAGGTTGCGGTGCTCTTGCACTTGATCTTGAACTCCTTGTAGTCATCTTCGCTAATCAAAGGATATTTCGCCTTGATCTTCTCATAACTATCACCTTTGTCAATCATTGCCTTCACTGTGCTTTTCCAAGTAGACAGGGCCGTGCTCATCGTCGTGAGGGAGGCACCGATCACTTTATTACCCGAGAGGCGTGTGTTTGCAAACACAGCGGGGAACTTGTATCGTTCGTGCAGCTTCATGAAGAGGAGGCTGCGCAAATTCCCTCGGTCCTTATGCCTTAGGTTCTCGGTGTTGATCGAGGCGGTGCTCCGGAGAATGCACCCGAGCTGAATCGAGTACCCCTTGACTACGTGTTTGGGCACCGTCGGATGCCCGTCGGAGTTCACTTCAGTAAATTCCTCCCTGACGGTGCCGAGCACGTTCGGGGGGCGGTCCTTCCGTTGCCTCTTCGGTTGGCTGCCATCTGTGCGTGCGCCGCCATCATCAGTGGTGCCATCCGCGGCGCCATCATCATTGGTGTCATCCCCGACGCCACTAGGGGTTGTGTAGTCAGGATCGGTGTCTTCCGCGGCGTCCTCATAGCGGTGAGGTTCTTCCTCCAACTCCTGGGACAGCTCCCAGAATTGCTTGCCGCCCGAACCCCCGGCCTCATTGTTGTGGGGCATGTTTCGCTCTAAATAGGAAAAAGTTTGGTCAAAAAGTTGGTTATTGTCAAGGAACAAGATCATGGTCTCATCATTTAGGGTTTGTTGACACCGAGGCATCCCAATAGCTAAGCTTTTATCATTTAGGGTTTGTCGACGCCGAGGCACCCTAAAAGCCTAAGCGTACATCATTTAGGTTCTCATCGACACCGAGGCACCCTATAGAAGCCAAGTTAAGTATTCATCATTTACGGTTTATTGATGCCGAGGCACCCTAGGTTGGGCCTAATCACTTGGCACTAATCACTTGGCTCTATTGCCACCTATGTTAGGTTTATCATCTAGGGTTTATCGATGCTAAGGAGAATTCTAAGTTGGGCCTAATCACTTGGCTCTATTGCCACCTATGGTTTAATGCAGCAAGAATGGCGAGGCAGTTGATCCTACTTAACTAAGTACTAAGATACCCCGGCCCATGCATTAGTCGCAAGTACCCCATATGTCCTATTTTTAGCAAAGTCATGCTAAAATTCACAGAAAATTTCAGCATGACCTTTGCTGAAAATAGGACATATGGAGTACCCGAATTTGCCGGAATGGAAGTTAATCGACATTCCGACAAACTCAAGGGCCTCTCGGGGTACCTGCAATTTCATGATAAACTGCCAACAAAAACACATGGAGTACTTGACACAGTACTTGCCATAGTAATAGTCAATGTGCCTCTGTATGTATGTGTGTGGTGTCTAGATGCCAGCCACAGGTCAATGGCCATGCCACTACACTGCTCCATGTCACTTCTGCTACTGCCAAGCATGGCATGGCCATCTTTGATTCTGTTTCTGATGGAGCTTTGTGCCACTAGGTGGCCTGTTTGAAGTGAAATAATCAGCATGGGCAACTGGTATTGGATTCACAGTGTAAATGATGGATGAAAAGGTATTGTGCCCAAGTACAACATTTAACAATGCAATGCAGATAATCATTTTTTTCTCACAGTACTTTTCCCAAGTAATAATAAACTAAATAACTGAGTAATCCAAATGAGGAAACAGAAAATACCTGGCTGCAACAACATAGCAAGCCTTCACTTACATAAGAATTCATTTCAAGCATCATTTATTATCTGAAACAGATCATGCTAAAGATACATGATACATCATTTCAGGCATCATTTAATATCAGTACAACTAACTAGCAGTACTTAAACAAGTTAAGCTACTGACTACAGTACTGGCTACTCACTTAAGCTAGAAGCTACAAGTTAAACACATTATAACTTGAGTGTAACTCAGGACAAGTTAAACTTAAGCTAGAAGATAAAAGTTGAACACACACCAGGTAGTTTTTTATAATATTATCAGAAAAATATCTTCAGTGTAACTCAGGACAAGAAAAATCTCCACCAGAATAGGACTAGCATTTAAGAGTAATTTCCTCCAGTCAAACAAAGTTCAAACAAAAACTGACAACACTCTTTTGATTAAGAGCCAAGTCACAACACTCTTTGAAGTTCAAACAAAAACTGACAACACTTGTTTGATCTGTCTCCTCCAAGAAAGAGCCAAGTCAGTCTCACCAACTAGGGAAACATCAGTTAGACTGCTAGCAATTGTGAATACACAACTGGGGCTAGGTTTCTGCTCTAGCTAGGCAGTAAAACAGAGCATATAGAGGCATTGCCTGCCTCTGCTGCAAGTGGGGATGTGAGCAGGATTATCACAATTAGATCACTAGCAAGACTCATAGTTAGGGATTTCACAAAGAAACTCTGTAAAGTGCCAGAGCCTAACATCTTGCATCACAGAGCAAAGCATTAACCGGGCCAACTCCACAAGTCACTAACTAGGCGCACAAATTAAGTGTTTGCGAGAAGGAAGAGGGTAGAGGAGGCGGAGCTCATCGGGGAGGCGCAAGGAGGCCCTGCTACAGCTTAGTAGCAACAGAGGTGGCTGGAGTTGAGGAAGACAGCGGTGACCCGAGGAAGAAGAGGTGGAGGGGGGTGGAGGGGTCGAGCGCCGTCGCGCCCTGGTTCCGCGGCTCGCCGGCCCGGTGTTGAAGTAGATTCTGCCCGCCGCCTTGCCTGTTGCCTCGCACGGTGGAGCTCGAGCGGAGAAGGCACGGTGGAGCGTCATGGGTTTCTAGGGTTTAGAGGGCTGGGAAGGCGAGGGAGGGGGTGGATTGGGAGCGGACGACGATAGGGGGCAGGGCAGGGGCTGACTGGGGGCGGCGACGGAGACGGAGGCGTGGGGGCGGCGGCGGCGTGGGTCGGGGCAGTGGGGGGGGGGATTAGCTAGGGGGGCAAGGGAGAGGGACGAAGGGGATCTCGCGAGAGGGAGGGAATTAGCTAGGGGGGAATCTTACTAATGGCGCACCCGCGGTCGGTGCGCCATTAGTAATCTTTTTTTTCATAGCAATGGCGCACCAGGCAGAGGTGCGCCATTAGTAATCTTTTTTTTACATAGCAATGGCGCACCAGGCAGAGGTGCGCCATTAGTAATCTTTATATATATATATATATATATAGCAATGGCGCACCAGCCAGAGGTGTGCCATAAGTAATTTATTTTTATTTTTTGTTGCATGTAATAATTTTTTAGAAAATGAATATGAATATGAAACAGTAATATTTTTTTATAAAAATAGTAATAATTGTTGTTTAACAACAATTGTAGTCTACACTTTATTATTATTATTATTTTTAAATGAAGAGGGGAGAGGAGGCGGAGCTCACTGGGGAGCGAGGGAGGGTCCGGGGGGTGCTCGTCGGTGGTGGTGGAGCGGGGGAGGGTGCAGGGGGTGCTCGTCGGCGGTGGTGGAGCGGGGGAGGGTGCGGGGGGTGCTCGTCGGCGGTGGTGGAGCGGGGGAGGGTGTGGGGGGTGCACGTCGGCGGTGGTGGACTGGGGGAGGGTGCGGGGGGTCGTCGTCGGCGGCGGTGGAGCGGGGGAGGGTGCGGTGGGTCGTCGGAGGCGGTGGAGCTAACGGGGGAGGGTGCGGGTGGGATTGAGATCGAGATGGAGGGGGAATCGAGATCGAGATGGAGGGGGATCGAGATCGAGTGTCCTCATGAATATTAAATATTTTATCATATTGAATATGGAAAAATATCATCAAATTTGAAAAAATATTCATGAATTCAAAAAGTGCCCATGAAATTTAAAAATATTCATGATATCAAAAGTGCCCATGAAATACAACCGAGAAATGAAGACTACGATTTAAATACAGTCAATCTTAGCTAGCTATCTGTTCATAATCTTCTTGCCCTTCTTTTTCGTAAATGGAGTTCTTCTGTGGAACGGACGTTCTTTAGGTAGGGCGGTCCTGCTTCTTCTTGTGGTGTATGCTGCTACTTCATCGTCGTCGTCATGTTCGATCTTCGGGTCGCCGTACTTGTCGAAGTCTTGCTCATTGGCTACTCCATCCATTCCGATGATCTTCCTTTTGCCTCTCCTCACGACAACACGACCGGGCTTTGACGGGTCGGTAATGAAGAAGCATTGGTCGACTTGGGAAGCCAGTACCCATGGCTCATTTTTCGCGGTGAAGTTTGCGCCTGCGGTCTTGGATTTGGCTTCGGGTATAACCATGGTGGTGAAATACCAGTCTTCTTTTAGGACGCTCTTGGCCCATCTGACACGGAACATCGGGACCTTCTCTCCAGCATAGCTCAGCTCCCAGATCTCCTCGATCCTTCCGTAGTATCTGTCCTTGTCGTTACCGGTGTAGGATTCCATCGTTACCCCGGAGTTCTGATAACCATCGCTCTTCATGTCCTTGTCCTCGGTGTAGAATGTGTAGCCATTGATATCGTACGCCTCATAGGTCATCAGGTTGTGCTCGGCGCCCTGTGACAAGGCGAATATGAGTTGTTCTTCCGCGGAAGAATCCTCATGTAAAGGGTACAACAGAAGCTTCTGCTTGAACCAACGCGTGAAACATGAGTTGTGCTCTTTGATTATATCTCCGTCCATCCTCTGTTGGCCTCGGTCATTGTACATCTTCTCAATAAAGGTTTTGTGCTCTACCACCCAAGGATCGACCACGTCTATGTGTTGTAGCGCGACTAGGTTTGCTCTTTCAAAGTCGGCGAGTCGACCCTCGAAGTCGACATGCATTTCGCGGCGACCCTCACGGTGACCCCATCCAGCGAGCCTGCCGAGGTGCTTGTTAACGGGCAGACCAACGGGGTTCTTGATGCCTAGATAATTCGTGTAGTAGGAGATGCACTCTTCGGTCAGAAAGCCCCTGGCTATACTTCCCTCTGGACGTGACATGTTGCGAATATATCCTTTGATGACACCATTCATCCTTTCGAACGGCATCATGCTGTGCAGGAACGTCGGCCCGAGTTGGATGATATCTTCCACGATATGGACCAGCAGATGCACCATAACGTCGAAGAATGCGGGCGGGAAGTACATCTCAAGCTCGCATAGTATCACCACGATCTCTTCCTGTAGCCTTCTGAGTTGCCTCACGCCAACCAACTTCCGAGAGATGACGTCGAAAAAGTTGCATAGGTCAAATAGCGTTTCACGGACGTGCGCGTCCATGATCCCACGTATTGCAATTGGAAGTATCTGCATCATCGGCACGTGACAGTCGTGAGACTTCATCCCGCTGAACTTCTTCTTCGCTGGGTCTAGGTATCTGCTTATCTTCCCCGCGTAACCGTAAGGAAGTTTACTCCTACGAGGCAGGTGAAAAACTGCTCGATCTTCTCCTGACTTAGAGTGAAGCATGCGGGAGGGTAGTCATTTCCAGTCTTCTTGGCCTTTTTGCCTTTGCGACGACTTTCTGTGTTCTGCTTCGCCTCATCATCATCATCATCATCATCATCATCATCATCATTAGCGTGAAGCTCCTGCCCGATGCCCATTGATTTCAAGTATGCCCTTGCTTTCGGCCCATCTTTGGTCCTCTCTGGCATGTTGAGCAGGGTACCAAGCAGACTCTCGCACACGTTCTTCGTGATATGCATGGCATCAAGACTGTGAGGCACATGGTGGATCTTCCAGTACAGCAAGTCCTAGAAAACAGACCTCGTTTTCCATACCTTCAGCAGCGGCTCTGGCGCCTTTCGCTTCTTTCCCGGCTCTGGCGCCTTTTGCTTCTTTCCCGACAGTGGGCAATCTTTCCAATTTTTTAACAGCCCGTCTATTTCCTCGCCGCTCCTCGTATGCGGGCGACTTTGGAGTTCGGTTTCACCATCGAACAGATCCTTGCGTTTCCTCCACGGGTCATCGTCGCGGAGCCACCTTCGATGTCCCATGAACACGGTTTTCGAAGACCCGGGATCTCTATCTAGCTGGCGGTACATTGTGTCATACATGCACCTGACGCATCCAGAAAATCCATGGACCACCTGCCCCGCGAGATATCCGTAACCGAGATAGTCGTGCACCGTCGTGAGCAGTGCGGCTCTCATAGGGAAATATTCTTTCTCTACGGCATCCCACGTATTGGCTGGCGTTTTCCACAGCGTGTCTAGCTCCTCTTTCAGCAGCCCCAGATACAGATTGATGTCGTTCCCTGGTTGTTTCGGCCCTTCAATTAGCATACTCATGTGAATGTACTTCCTCTTCATGAACAACCAGGGGGAAGGTTGTACATCCACACAAACACAGGCCAGGTGCTATGTGTGCTTCTCTGGCTGCCAAACGGATTGACTCCATCGGTGCTCGCGCCTAGCACGATGTTCCTTGGATCCTTCCCAAATTCTGGGTGTTCAAAGTTCAACGCTTGCCACTGGCTCCCATCCTTAGGGTGACTCAGCATCTTGTCTTTTTTATTTATCTCCGGATCATTTGCGTCATCTTCTCGCTTCTTCTCCTCCCTATCCGCGTGCCAACGCAAGAGCTTTGCTACCTTAGGGTCCGCGAAATACCGCTGCAGACGAGGAGTGATCGGAAAGTACCACACCACTTTTCGAGGAGCTTTCTTCCTCTTCTTGTATCGAGTGACGCTGCACACCGGACATATGGTAGACTCTGCGTGCTCGCCCCGATAAATGATGCAATTGTTCATGCACACATGGTATTTCATGTGCGGTAAATCCAGAGGACACACGACTTTCTTCGCCACCTCGAAACTGGTCGGGCACTTGTTCCCCTTGGGAAGACGTTCGTGCCAGAATGACATGTTCTCGTCGAAGCATGCGTCGGTCATTTTGTGTTTTACCTTCATCTCCAAAGCCATGAGCGTTACTTTCAGGCGGGTATCCTCGGGTCTGCATCCTTCATACAATGGAGTAACTGCGTCTATCTCCAGTTGATCCAGCTTGGCTTTCTCTCGGGCGGCAGCTCTTGCGTTATCCGTCTGCTTGAGAAGAAGCTCTTGAATATGAGGGTCCTGCACCCAGCCCATCGATGGTCCATCATCGTCTGCTCCTTTGGCATCTAGATCTTCATGATCATGCCCTTCGTCTGCTCCGGCATCTTCCTCATCATCTTGTCCGGCATCTTCTACATGATGACTGTGTACAGCATCACCGTCGTGATCATGTCCTGGAGATTCTTCATCTTCTCGCTCGCCTGAGCCGCGGTGGTTGTCTTGCTGCCCTTCCTCATTTCTTGCCCAGCCCCCATGGACGACTTCATAGTCATCTTCATCACCTTGCCACCGATAGCCATCCATGAAACCACGCAAGAGCAGGTGGTCCCGCACCTGCCCGGAATCCGGGTCCGCAATAAGGCTCTTCAGCTTGCATCTTCGACACGGACATCTTATCTCCGTCTCATTCTTTTGAAGAATCTCGGCCTTCGCGGAGCTCAAAAACCTATTCACAATGCCTTCGGTCATCGTGCGGACCATGGTCGCCTGCGGGGTAGAGCAAAACGATATTTTAGAACCAAGAAATTTTTTGGCATGACTTTCCCTCAAAATAGGACCAAAAAGAATGCATAGTGCCAAAATTCTCGCCGAAATGGAAATGAATCAACATTCCGGGAAAATATTGGCAACTATCGCATTTCAAATACCGGTACCTGCAAACACAAACATATATGCAACACCACAAACATATGCAACACCACAAACATATGCAACACCACAAACATACATAGATCTAGCTAGGCCACAAAAAGTGCATGTGCACGTTGTTGGAGTGAGCTAGGGAGAAAAAGAGTAGATCTACAACATGAAGATAGCTTTCCCCTTACTTACCTATCAAAAAAGGTAATTTCAACACTTAATTTTGATGAATCTATGGTGCAAATGAGGTGAGGAGGAGGAGGCAGCCGACAAGCTTAGAGAAGGAGGTGGGCGGAATGAAGTGGGGAAAGTGAGTGTGTAGGTGTGGCTGTCCAAAAATATCTAGCTGGTCCCAGGTTACTAATGGCGCACCACACAGATATGCGCCATTAGTAACCCAACATACTAATGGTGCACCACACAGACATGCGCCATTAGTAGTTTTGCAAAAAAGTAAAAAAATAATTTTTATACTAATGGCGCACCGTGGCACGGTGCGCCATTACTAGTTTAAACTAGTAATGGCGCACTATGCAACGGTGCGCCATTAGTAGTTTTGCAAAAAAGTAAAAAAAATACAGTAGTGGCGCACTCTATGGCTGGTGCGCCATTAGTAGTTCTAACTACTAACTACTAATGGCGCACTCTGCCCGGATGCGCCATTAATATGTTTGAAAAAATGAAAAAAAAACATTTTGATACTAGTGGCGCACCGTGTGCCTGGTGCGCCATTAGTGTCTTCCACACTAATGGCGCATCTCCACATGGTGCGCCATTAGTATATACTAATGGCGCACCACATGTCTGGTGCGCCATTAGTGTCATTTCCATCTATAGCCCTTTTCCTAGTAGTGCGGAAGGCATCCCCTCTTTCGTCCACTTCCATCGGTAATTTACTTGGAGCTATATTTTTATTCACCAACATGATATGTGTTTTGCTTGGAGCGTCTTGTATTATTTGTGTCTTTGTGTCTTAGTATACCACAATCATCCTTGCTGTACACACTTTTTGAGAGAGCCATACATGAATTAAAATTTGATACAATACTCTATGTGCTTCACTTATATCTTTTGAGCTAAGTAGTTTTGCTCTATGTGCTTCACTTATATCTTTTGAGCGTTATAATTTTGCTCTATGTGTTTCACTTAGATCTTTTAGAGCACGGTGGTGGATTTGTTTTAAAGAAACTATTGATCTCTCATGCTTCACTTAAATTATTTTGAGAGTCTCTTAATAGCATGGTAATTTGCTTAATAATAATATGCTTGGTATTCAAGATTTGTGAAACTTTCTTTTGAGTGTGTTGAATACTAAGAAAAGATTGAAACATGATAATTGTTTTGAGATATGGAGGTGATAATATTAAGGTCATGCTAGTTGAGTAGTTGTGAATTTAAAAAATACTTGTGTTAAAGTTTGTGATTCCCGTAGCATGCACGTATGGTGAACCGTTATGTGATGAAGTCGGAGCATGATTTATTTATTGATTGTCTTCCTTATGAGTGGCGGTCGGGGACGAGCGATGGTCTTTTCCTACCAATCTATCCCCCTAGGAGCATTCGCGTAATACTTTGCTTTCATAACTTCTAGATTTTTGCAATAAGTATATGAGTTCTTTATGACTAATGTTGAGTCCATGGATTATACGCACTCTCACCCTTCCACTTTTGCTAGCCTCTCTAATACCGCGCACCTTTCACCGGTATCATACACCTACCATATACCTTCCTCAAAACACCCAGCATACCTACCTATTGTGGCATTTCCATAGCCATTCCGAGATATATTGCCATGCAACTTTCCACCATCTAGTTCATCATGACATACTCATCATTGTCATATTGCTTAGCATGATCATGTAGTTGACATAGTATTTGTGGAAAAGCCACCGTTCATAATTTTTTCATACTTGTCACTCTTGATTCATTGCATATCTCGGTACACCGCCGGAGGCATCCATATACAGTCATACTTTGTTTTAGAATCGAGTTGTAATCATTGAGTTGTAAATAAATAAAAGTGTGATGATCATCATTCAATAGAGCATTGTCCCAAAAAAAGGAGAAAGGCCAAAGAAAAAAAAGAAGGCCCAAAAAAGGGGGGGCAATGCTACTATCCTTTTTTCCACACTTGTGCTTCAAAGTAGCACCATGATATAGCGAGTCTCATATATTGTGCTTCAAAATAGCACCATATCCTTCATATAGAGAGTCTCATATGTTGTCACTTTCATATACTAGTGGGAATTTTTCATTATAGAACTTGGCTTGTATATTCCAATGATGGGCTTCCTCAAAATTGCCCTAGGTCTTCGTGAGAAAGCAAGTTGGATGCACACCCACTTAGTTTCTTTTGTTGAGCTTTCATACATTTATAGCTCTAGTGCATCCGTTGCATGGCAATCCCTACTCACTCACATTGATATCTATTGATGGGCATCTCCTTAGCCCGTTGATATGCCTAGTTGATGTGAGACTATCTTCCCCTCCTTTTTGTCTTCTCCACAACCACGCTTCCATTCCACCTATAGTGTTATATCCATGGCTCACACTCATGTATTGCATGAAGATTGAAAAAGTTTTGAAAAAGTTAGAGTATGAAACAATTGCTTGGCTTGTCATCGGGGTTGTGCATGATTTAAATACTTTGTGTGGTGAATATGGAGCATAGCCAGACTATATGATTTTGTAGGGATAACTTTCTTTGGCCATGTTATTTTGAGAAGACATGATTGCTTTGTTAGTATGCTTGAAGTATTATTATTATTTTTGTGTCAATATAAACTTTTGTCTTGAATCTTTCTAATCTGAATATTCATACCACAATTAAGAATATTTGCATTGAAATTATGCCAAGTAGCACTCCGCATAAAAAATTCTCTTTTTATCATTTACCTACTCAAGGACGAGCATGAATTAAGCTTGGGGATGCCTGATACGTCTCCAATGTATCTATAATTTTTGATTGCTCCATGCTATATTATCTACTGTTTTGGACAATATTGGGATTTATTTTCCACTTTTATATTATTTTTGGGACTAACCTATTAATCGGAGGCCCAGCCCAGAATTGCTGTTTTTTTTGCCTATTTCAGTGTTTCGGATAAACAGAATATCAAACGGAGTCCAAACGGAATAAAATCTTCGGGAACGTGATTTTCTCACCGAACGTGATCCAAGAGACTTGGACCCTACTCCATGGGATCAAAGAGGAGGTCACGAGGGTGGGGGGCGCGCCCCCTGCCTCGTGGGCCCCTTAGTGCTCCACCGACGTACTCCTTCCTCCTATATATACACACGTACCGCAAACGATCAGAACATGAGCCAAAAACCTGTTGGGGAACGCAGTAATTTCAAAATTTTTCCTACGCACACGCAAGATCATGGTGATGCATAGCAACGAGGGGGAGTGTCTGATCTACGTACCCTTGTAGATCACAACGGAAGCGTTGACACAACGTAGAGGAAGTAGTCATACGTCTTCTTCCCGATCCGACCGATCCAAGTACCGTTACTCCGGCACCTCCGAGTTCTTAGCACACGTTCAGCTCGATGACGTTCCTCGGGCTCCGATCCAGCAAAGCGTCGAGGAAGAGTTCCGTCAGCACGACGGCGTGGTGACGATCTTGATGTACTACCGACGCAGGGCTTCGCCTAAGCACTGCAACGGTATGATCGAGGTGGAATTTGGTGGCAGGGGGCACCGCACATGGCTAAGGAACGATATCAAGGATCAACTTGTGTGTCTTGGGGTGTCCCCTGCCCCCGTATATAAAGGATTAAAGGGGGGAGGCTGGCCGGCCAAAGGAGGGAGGCGCAGGAGGAGTCCTACTCCTACCGGGAGTAGGACTCCCCCCCCCCCCCAATCCTATTCCAACTAGGACTCCTTGGAAAAAAGGGAGAGGGAAAGAGAGAGAGGTGGCCGGCCACCTCTCCTAGTCCTAATAGGACTAGGGGAGGGGGGAGGCGCACAGCCCTCCTTGGCAGCCCCTTTCACCTTTCCACAATGGCCCATGTAGGCCCATTTGGCTCCCGGGGGGTTCCGGTAACCCTCCCGGTAATCCGGTAAAATCCCGATTTCACCCGGAACACTTCCGATGTCCAAACATAGGCTTCCAATATATCAATCTTTACGTCTCGACCATTTTGAGACTCCTCGTCATGTCCGTGATCACATCCGGGACTCCGAACAACCTTCGGTACATCAAAATGCATAAACTCATAATAACTGTGATCGTAACGTTAAGCGTGCGGACCCTACAGTTCGAGAACGATGTAGACATGACCGAGACACGTCTCCGGTCAATAACCAATAGCGGGACCTAGATGCCCATATTGGCTCCTACATATTCTACGAAGATCTTTATCGGTCAGACCGCATAACAACATACGTTGTTCCCTTTGTCATCGGTATGTTACTTGCCCGAGATTCGATCGTCGGTATCCAATACCTAGTTCAATCTCGCTACCGGCAAGTCTCTTTACTCGTTCCGTGATACATCATCTCACAACTAACATATTAGTTGCAGTGCTTGCAACGCTTATGTGATGTGCATTACCGAGAGGGCCCAGAGATACCTCTCCGACATTCGGAGTGACAAATCCTAATCTCGAAATACGCCAACCCAACATCTACCTTTGGAGCCACCTGTAGTACTCCTTTATAATCACCCAGTTACGTTGTGACGTTTGGTAGTACCCAAAGTGTTCCTCCGGCAAACGGGAGTTGCATAATCTCATAGTCATAGGAACATGTATAAGTCATGAATAAAAGCAATAGCAACATACTAAACGATCAGGTGCTAAGCTAATGGAATGGGTCATGTCAATCAGATCATTCAACTAATGATGTGACCTCGTTAATCAAATAACAACTCTTTGTTCATGGTTAGGAAACATAACCATCTTTGATTAACGAGCTAGTCAAAGTAGAGGCATACTAGTGACACTCTGTTGGTCTATGTATTCACACATGTATTATGTTTCCGGTTAATACAATTCTAGCATGAATAATAAACATTTATCATGATATAAGGAAATAAATAATAACTTTATTATTGCCTCTAGGGCATATTTCCTTCAGTCTCCCACTTGCACTAGAGTCAATAATCTAGATTACACAGTAATGATTCTAACACCCATGGAGCCTTGGTGCTGATCATGTTTTGCTCGTGGAAGAGGCTTAGTCAACGGGTCTGCAACATTCAGATCCGTATGTATCTTGCAAATCTCTATGTCTCCCACCTGGACTAGATCCTGGATGGAATTGAAGTGTCTCTTGATGTGTTTGGTCCTTTTGTGAAATCTGGATTCCTTTGCCAAAGCAATTGCACCAGTATTGTCACAAAAGATTTTCATTGGACCCGATGCACTAGGTATGACACCTAGATCGGATATGAACTCCTTCATCCAGACTCCTTCGTTCGCTGCTTCCGAAGCAGCTATGTATTCCGCTTCACATGTAGATCCTGCTACGACGCTTTGTTTAGAACTGCACCAACTGACAGCTCCACCGTTTAAAGTAAACACGTATCCGGTTTGCGATTTAGAATCGTCCGGATCAGTGTCAAAGCTTGCATCAACGTAACCTCTTACGGTGAGCTCTTTTTCACCTCCATATACGAGAAACATATCCTTAGTCCTTTTCAGGTATTTCAGGATGTTCTTGACCGCTGTCCAGTAATCCACTCCTGGATTACTTTGGTACCTCCCTGCTATACTTATAGCAAGGCACACATCAGGTCTGGTACACAGCATTGCATACATGATAGAGCCTATGGCTGAAGCATAGGGAACATCTTTCATTTTCTCTCTATCTTCTGCAGTGGTCGGACATTGAGTCTGACTCAACTTCACACCTTGTAACACAGGCAAGAACCCTTTCTTTGCTTGATCCATTTTGAACTTCTTCAAAATCTAGTCAAGGTATGTGCTTTGTGAAAGTCCAATTAAGCGTCTTGATCTATCTCTATAGATCTTTATGCCTAATATGTAAGCAGCTTCACCGAGGTCTTTCATTGAAAAACTTTTATTCAAGTATCCTTTTATGCTGTCCAGAAATTCTATATCATTTCCAATCAGTAATATGTCATCCACATATAATATCAGAAATGCTATAGAGCTCCCACTCACTTTCTTGTAAATACAGGCTTCTCCAAAAGTCTGTATAAAACCAAATGCTTTGATCACACTATCAAAGCGTTTATTCCAACTCCGAGATGCTTGCACCAGTCCATAAATGGATCGCTGGAGTTTGCACACTTTGTTAGCTCCCTTTGGATCGACAAAACCTTCTAGTTGCATCATATACAACTCTTCTTCCAGAAATCCATTCAGGAATGCAGTTTTTACATCCATTTGCCAAATTTCATAATCATAAAATGCGGCAATTGCTAACATGATTCTGACAGACTTAAGCATCGCTACGGGTGAGAAAGTCTCATCGTAGTCAACTCCTTGAACTTGTCGAAAACCTTTTGTGACAAGTCGAGCTTTGTAGACAGTAACATTACCATCAGCGTCAGTCTTTTTCTTAAAGATTCATTTATTCTCAATTGCTTGCCGATCATCGGGAAAGTCAACCAAAGTCCATACTTTGTTCTCATACATGGATCCCATCTCAGATTTCATGGCTTCAAGCCACTTTGCGGAATCTGGGCTCACCATCGCTTCTTCATAGTTTGTAGGTTCATCATGATCTAGTAGCATGACTTCCAGAACAGGATTACCGTACCACTCTGGTGCGGATCTTACTCTGGTTGATCTACGAGGTACAGTAGTATCTTGATCTAAAGTTTCATGATCATCATCATTAACTTCCTCTCTTATTGGTGTAGGTCTCATAGAAACAGTTTTCTGTGATGTACTATTTCCCAATAACGGAGTAGGTACAGTTACCTCATCAAGTTCTACTTTCCTCCCACTCACTTCTTTCGAGAGAAACTCCTTCTCAAGAAAGTTTCCGAATTTAGCAACAAAAGTTTTGCCTTCGGATCTGTGATAGAAGGTGTATCCAATAGTTTCCTTTGGATATCCTATGAAGACACATTTCTCCGATTTGGGTTCGAGCTTATCAGGTTGAAGCTTTTTCACATAAGCATCGCAGCCCCAAACTTTAAGAAACGACAACTTTGGTTTCTTGCCAAACCACAGTTCATAAGGCGTCGTCTCAACGGATTTTGATGGTGCCCTATTTAACGTGAATGCGGCCGTCTCTAAAGCATAACCCCAAAATGATAGCGGTAAATCAGTAAGAGACATCATAGATCGCAACATATCTAGTAAAGTACGATTACGACGTTCGGACACACCATTACGTTGTGGTGTTCCGGGTGGCGTGAGTTGCGAAACTATTCCACAATTTTTCAAATGTACACCAAACTCGTAACTCAAATATTCTCCTCCACGATCAGATCGTAGAAACCTTATTTTCTTGATACGATGATTTTCAACTTCACTCTGAAACTCTTTGAACTTTTCAAATGTTTCAGATTTGTGTTTCATTAAGTAGATATACCCATATCTGCTTAAATCATCTGTGAAAGTGAGAAAATAACGATATCCGCCACGAGCCTCAATGTTCATCGGACCACATACATCGGTATGTATGATTTCCAACAAATCTGTTGCTCTCTCCATAGTACCGGAGAACGGTGTTTTAGTCATCTTGCCCATGAGGCATGGTTCGCAAGTACCAAGTGATTCATAATCAAGTGGTTCCAAAAGCCCATCAGTATGGAATTTCTTCATGCGCTTTACACCGATATGATCTAAATAGCAGTGCCACAAATAAGTTGCACTATCATTATTAACTCTGCATCTTTTGGCTTCAACATTATGAATATGTGTATCACTACTATCGAGATTCATCAAAAATAGACCACTTTTCAAAGGTGCATGACCATAAAAAATATTACTCATATAAATAGAACAACCATTATTCTCTGATTTAAATGAATAACCGTCTCGCATTAAACAAGATCCAGATATAATGTTCATGCTCAACGCTGGCACCAAATAACAATTATTTAGGTCTAATATTAATCCCGAAGGTAGATGTAGAGGTAGCGTGCCGACCGCGATCACATCGACTTTGGAACCGTTTCCCACGCGCATCGTCACCTCGTCCTTTGCTAGTGTCCGCTTATTCTGTAGTCCCTGTTTCGAGTTGCAAATATTAGCAACAGAACCAGTATCAAATACCCAGGTGCTACTGCGAGCATTAGTAAGGTACACATCAATAACATGTATATCACATATACCTTTGTTCACCTTGCCATCCTTCTTATCCGCCAAATACTTGGGGCAGTTCCGCTTCCAGTGACCAGTCTGCTTGCAGTAGAAGCACTCAGTTTCAGGCTTAGGTCCAGACTTGGGTTTCTTCTCTTGAGCAGCAACTTGCTTGCCGTTCTTCTTGAAGTTCCCCTTCTTCTTCCCTTTTCCCTTTTTCTTGAAACTAGTGGTTTTGTTAACCATCAACACTTGATGCTCCTTCTTGATTTCTACCTCCGCAGCTTTCAGCATTGCGAAGAGCTCGGGAATAGTCTTGTTCATCCCTTGCATGTTATAGTTCATCACAAAGCTCTTGTAGCTTGGTGGCAGTGATTGGAGAATTCTGTCAATGACGCAATCATCCGGAAGTGTAACTCCCAATTGAATCAAGTGATTATTATACCCCAGACATTTTGAGTATATGCTCACTGACAGAACTGTTCTCCTCCATCTTGCAGCTATAGAACTTATTGGAGACTTCATATCTCTCAATCCGGGCATTTGCTTGAAATATTAACTTCAACTCCTGGAACATTTCATATGCTCCATGACGTTCAAAACGTCGTTGAAGTCCCGGTTCTAAGCCGTAAAGCATGGCACACTGAACTATTGAGTAGTCATCAACTTTGCTCTGCCAGACGTTCATAACTTCTGGTGTTGCTCTTGCAGCAGGCCTGGCACTCAGCGGTGCTTCCAGGACGTAATTCTTCTGTGCATCAATGAGGATAATCCTCAAGTTACGGACCCAGTCCGTGTAATTGCTACCATCATCTTTCAACTTTGCTTTCTCAAGGAACGCATTAAAATTCGACGGAACAACAGCACGATTCATCTATCTACAATCAACATAAACAAGCAAGATACTATCAGGTACTAAGTTCATGATAATTTTAAGTTTAGTTAATCAAATTTACTTAAGAGCTCCCACTTAGATAGACATCCCTCTAATCCTCTAAGTGATCACGTGATCCAAATCAACTAAACCATAACCGATCATCACGTGAGATGGAGTAGTTTTCAATGGTGAACATCAATATGTTGATCAACGCTCGACCTTTCGGTCTCCGTGTTCCGAGGCCATATCTGTATATGCTTGGCTCGTCAAGTATAACCTGAGTATTCCGCGTGTGCAACTGTTTTGCACCCGTTGTATTTGAATGTAGAGCCTATCACACCCGATCATCACGTGGTGTCTCAGCACGAAGAACTTTTGCAACGGTGCATACTCAGGGAGAACACTTCTTGATAATTTAGTGAGAGATCATCTTATAATGCTACCGTCAATCAAAGCAAGATAAGATGCATAAAAGGATAAACATCACATGCAATCAATATAAGTGATATGATATGGCCATCATCATCTTGTGCTTTGTGATCTCCATCTCTGAAGCACCATCATGATCACCATCGTCACCGGCGCGACACCTTGATCTCCATCGTAGCATCGTTGTCATCTCGCCAATCTTATGCTTCCACGACTATCACTACCGCTTAGTAATAAAGTATAGCATTACATCGCGATTGCATTGCATACAATAAAGCGACAACCATATGGCTCCTGCCAGTTGCCGATAACTCGGTTACAAAACATGATCATCTCATACAATAAAATCAGCATCATGCCTTTGACCATATCACATCACAACATGCCCTGCAAAAACAAGTTAGACGTCCTCTACTTTGTTGTTGCAAGTTTTACGTGGCTGCTACGGGCTTAAGTAAGAACTCATCTCACCTACGCATCAAAACCACAACGATAGTTCGTCAAATAGACTCCGTTTTAACCTTCTCAAGGACCGGGCGTAGCCACACTTGGTTCAACTAAAGTTGGAGAGACAGTCTTCCGCAAGCCATCTATGTGCAAAGCACGTCGAGGGAACCGGTCTCGCGTAAGAGTACGCGTAAGGTTGGTCCGGATCGTCTCGTCCAACAATACCGCCGAACCAAAGTATGACATGCTGGTAGGCAGTATGACTTGTATCGCCCACAACTCACTTGTGTTCTACTCGTGCATATAACATCAAACCATAAAAACCTAGGCTCGGAT
Source organism: Triticum monococcum (assembly GCA_034509565.1). NCBI lineage: Eukaryota > Viridiplantae > Streptophyta > Magnoliopsida > Poales > Poaceae > Triticum > Triticum monococcum. The sequence continues at coordinate 697,817,677 of CM067845.1, forward strand.
GCCATTGTTGGGGAACGCAGTAATTTCAAAATTTTTCCTACGCACACGCAAGATCATGGTGATGCATAGCAACGAGGGGGAGTGTCTGATCTACGTACCCTTGTAGATCACAACGGAAGCAATGACACAACGTAGAGGAAGTAGTCGTACGTCTTCTTCCCGATCCGACCGATCCAAGTACCGTTACTCCGGCACCTCCGAGTTCTTAGCACACGTTCAGCTCGATGACGTTCCTCGGGCTCCGATCTATCAAAGCGTCGAGGAAGAGTTCCGTCAGCACGACGGCGTGGTGACGATCTTGATGTACTACCGACGCAGGGCTTCGCCTAAGCACTGCAACGGTATGATCGAGGTGGAATTTGGTGGCAGGGGGCACTGCACACGGCTAAGGAACGATCTCAAGGATCAACTTGTGTGTATTGGGGTGTCCCCTGCCCCCGTATATAAAGGATGAAAGGGGGGAGGCTGGCCGGCCAAAGGAGGGAGGCGCAGGAGGAGTCCTACTCCTACCGGGAGTAGGACTCCCCCCCAATCCTATTCCAACTAGGACTCCTTGGAAAAAAGGGAGAGGGAAAGAGAGAGAGGTGGCCGGCCACCTCTCCTAGTCCTAATAGGACTAGGGGAGGGGGGAGGCGCGCAGCCCTCCTTGGCAGCCCCTTTCACCTTTCCACAATGGCCCATGTAGGCCCATTTGGCTCCCGGGGGGTTCCGGTAACCCTCCCGGTAATCCGGTAAAATCCCGATTTCACCCGGAACACTTCCGATGTCCAAACATAGGCTTCCAATATATCAATCTTTACGTCTCGACCATTTCGAGACTCCTCTTCATGTCCGTGATCACATCCGGGACTCCGAACAACCTTCGGTACATCAAAATGCATAAACTCATAATAACTGTCATCGTAACGTTAAGCGTGCGGACCCTACGGTTCGAGAACGATGTAGACATGACCGAGACACGTCTCCGGTCAATAACCAATAGCGGGACCTGGATGCCCATATTGGCTCCTACATATTCTACGAAGATCTTTATCGGTCAGACCGCATAACAACATACGTTGTTCCCTTTGTCATCGGTATGTTACTTGCCCGAGATTCGATCGTCGGTATCCAATACCTAGTTCAATCTCGCTACCGGCAAGTCTCTTTACTCGTTCCGTGATACATCATCTCACAACTAACATATTAGTTGCAGTGCTTGCAAGGCTTATGTGATGTGCATTACCGAGAGGGCCCAGAGATACCTCTCCGACATTCGGAGTGACAAATCCTAATCTCGAAATACGCCAACCCAACATCTACCTTTGGAGCCACCTGTAGTACTCCTTTATAATCACCCAGTTACGTTGTGACGTTTGGTAGTACCCAAAGTGTTCCTCCGGCAAACGGGAGTTGCATAATCTCATAGTCATAGGAACATGTATAAGTCATGAATAAAAGCAATAGCAACATACTAAACGATCGGGTGCTAAGCTAATGGAATGGGTCATGTCAATCAGATCATTCAACTAATGATGTGACCTCGTTAATCAAATAACAACTCTTTGTTCATGGTTAGGAAACATAACCATCTTTGATTAACGAGCTAGTCAAAGTAGAGGCATACTAGTGACACTCTGTTGGTCTATGTATTCACACATGTATTATGTTTCCGGTTAATACAATTCTAGCATGAATAATAAACCTTTATCATGATATAAGGAAATAAATAATAACTTTATTATTGCCTCTAGGGCATATTTCCTTCAAAACCTAACTCCACCGCCGCAACTTTCTGTATCCATGAGATCCCATCTTGGGGCCTATTCCGGAGCTCCGCCGAAAGAGGGCCGTCATCACGGAGGGCTTCTACATCATCATAGCCTCTCTGATGAAGTGTGAGTTGTTTACCTCAGACCTTCGGGTCCATAGTTAGTAGCTAGATGGCTTCTTCTCTCTCTTTGAATCTGAATACAAAGTTCTCCCCCTCTCTTGTGGATATCTATTCGATGTAATCTTCTTTTTGCGGTGTGTTTGTTGAGACCGATGAATTGTGGGTTTATGATCAAGTCTATCTATGAATAATATTTGAATCTTCTCTGAATTCTTTTATGTATGATTGGTTATCTTTGCAAGTCTCTTCGAATTATCCGTTTGGTTTGGCCAACTAGATTGGTAGTTCTTGCCATGGGAGAAGTGCTTAGCTTTGGGTTCGATCTTGCGGTGTCCTTACCCAGTGACAGAAGGGGCAGCAAGGCACGTATTGTATCATTGCCATCGAGGATAACAAGATGGGGTTTATTTCATATTGCATGAATTTATCTCTCTACATCATGTCATCTTGCTTAAGGCGTTACTCTATTTTTTACTTAATACTCTAGATGCATGCTGGATAGCGGTCGATGAGTGGAGTAATAGTAGTAGATGCAGAATCGTTTCGATCTACTTGTCATGGACGTGATGCCTATATACATGATCATGCCTAGATATTCTCATAACTATGCTCAATTCTGTCAATTGCTCAACAGTAATTTGTTCACCCACCGTAGAATACTTATGCTCTTGAGAGAAGCCACTAATGAAACCTATGGCCCCTGGGTCTATTCTCATCATATCAATCTCCATCACTTTAATCTTGCTTTGCTTTTTTTACTTTGCTTTTACTTTTTACTTTGCATCTTTATACCAAAAATACAAAAAATACTATATCTGTCAGATCTCACTCTCGTAAGTGACCGTGAAGGGATTGACAACCCCTAATCGCGTTGGTTGCGAGTAGCTATCGTTTTGTGCAGGTACGAGGGACTTGAGCGTGGCCTCCTACTGGATTGATACCTTGGTTCTCAAAAAATGAGGGAAATACTTACGCTACTCTACTGCATCATCCCTTCTTCTCCGGGGAAAACCAACGCAAGCTCAAGACGTAGCACTCATATGATTCGCATTCGGTACTTTGATAATTTGATATGTGGGTGGACCGGTGCTTGGGTGTTGTTCTTACTTGAACAAGCATCCCACTTATGATTAACCTCTATTGCAAGCATCCGCAACTACAACAAAAATATTAAGGTAAACCTAACCATAGCATGAAACATATGGATCCAAATCAGCCCCTTACGAAGAAACACATAAACTAGGGTTTAAGCTTCTGTCACTCTAGCAACCCATCATCTACTTATTACTTCCCAATGGCTTCCTCTAGGCCCAAATAATGGTGAAGTGTTATGTAGTCGACGTTCACATAACACCACTAGAGGCTAGACAACATACATCTCATCAAAATATCGAACGAATACCAAATTCACATGACTACTAATAGCAAGACTTCTCCCTTGTCCTCAGAACAGATGTAACTACTCGCAAAGCATAAACATGTTCATAATCAGAGGGGTATTAATATGCATATAGGATCTGAACATATGATCTTCCACCAATTAAACCAACTAGCATCAACTACAAGGAGTAATTAACACTACTAGCAACCTACTAGCACCAATCCCAGACTTGGAGACAAGAATTGGATACAAGAGATGAACTAGGGTTTTGAGATGAGGGAGATATATATGCTTGTAGGAATTGCTATAATATCAAGTTTCCTCTCTATGTGCTTAAAATCTTGAAGTGTTGCTTGCTTTACCCTCCTATGCAAGTTGATTCTTGTTCCCATAAGTTGTTTACTCACAAAATCCCTACGCATAGGAAGTGGGTTAGACTTAAATTTCCTATTCATATTCTCCAAGATGCTCTCTTTATGTTTCAATTCTTATCCTTTATGTGAGCATCATTGAAATCATCATGCCTAGCTAGGGGCGTTAAACGATAGCGCTTGTTGGGAGGCAACCCAATTTTATTTTAGTTCCTTGCTTTTTGTTACTGTTTTGTAATAAATAATTCATCTATCCTCTGTTTAGATGTGATTTTATATTTTAATTAGTGTTTGTGCCAAGTAGAACCTTTGGGAAGACTTGGGGGAAGTCTTTGTGATCATGCTGTAAAAAACAGAAACTTTAGCGCTCACGAGAATTGCTGCCATTTTTATTTGGAGAGTGATATTTAGTTAATTATTTGTGAATATGATTAATAGATAAATTCCTCAGGTCCAGCAATTTATTTGAGAATTTTATGAGTTCTAGAAGTATACGTTTGATCCAGATTACTACAGACTGTTCTGTTTTTAACAGATTCTGTTTTCCGTGTGTTGTTTACTTATTTTGATGAATCTATGGCTAGTAAAATAGTTTATAAACCATAGAGAAGTTGGAATACAGTAGGTTTAACACCAATATAAATAAATAATGAGTTCATTACAGTACCTTGAAGTGGTGATTTATTTTCTTGTACTAACGGAGCTTACGTGTTTTCTGTTAAGTTTTGTGTTGTGAAGTTTTCAAGTTTTGGGTAAAGATTCAATGGACTATGGAATAAAGAGTGACAAGAACCTAAGCTTTGGGATTACCAAGGCACCCCAAGGTAATATTCAAGGACAACCAAGAGCCTAAGCTTGGGGATGCTCCGGAAGGCATCCCCTCTTTTGTCTTCGTTCATCGGTAACTTTACTTGGAGCTATATTTTTATTCGCAACATGATATGTGCTTTGCTTGGAGCGTCAATTTATTTTGTTAGGATTTGTTTGCTGTTATTTATAACAATGTTTTGCATCTTTTATTTCAATAAAAGTGGCATTGATAGGCTTTACTATGCCTATGTTACAAGTATACATGTTGCTGTTTGAAAACAGAAAGTTTACCGCTGTTGCAATAATTCCCTAGAAAAGTCAGAATGTGATAAAATGTTGAAACCTTTTGCATATTAAGCTCGGATAAATTTACTACAGTTGTAATTTTATTTCATAATTTTTTGAGCTAGGTAAGTATGGATGTTGCAGCATTCTTTACAGACTATCCTGTCTAGGCAGATTGCTGTTATGTTTGCATTGTTTGCATATGTTTGCTTCTTTAATGATTCTATTTGAGGATAGGACTATTAAATATGCAGAGGAATTTAGTATGCAATGTTTAATAATAATTTTAGTGATTTTATACAGTAGAGTATGATAAGGTTTTTGCAATGGTTTATACTAACTTATCTCACGAGTCCTTGTTGAGTTTTGTGTGGATGAAGCTTTTGAGATTTAGGGAGACCGTGATATGAGAGGAATTAAGGAGACACAAAAGCTCAAGCTTGGGGATTCCCAAGGCATCCCAAGATAATATTTCAAGAAGTCTCAAGCATCTAAGCTTGGGGATGCCCCGGTTGGCATCCCACCTTTCTTCTTCAACAAGTACGGGTTAGTTTCGGTTGATCCTAAGTTTTTGCTTCTTCACATGATGTTTGCCATTCTTAGAATGTCATTTTATTTTATTTAATTTTTCTTGCTGTTTGAATAAAATACCAAGATCTGAAATTATTAAATGTTAGAGATTCTTCATATAGTTGCATAATTATCCGATTACTCATTGATCTTCACTTATATCTTTCGGAGTAGTTTGTTGTTTGCTCTAGTACTTCACTTATATCTTTTAGAGCATGGTGGTAGTTTTATTTTGAAGAAATAGATTAACTCTCATGCTTCACTTAGATTATTTTGAGAGGCTTAAATAGCATGGTAATTTGCTTAAATAATCCTAATATGTTAGGTATTCAAGACTAGTAAAAACTTTCTTATGAGTGTGTTGAATACTCTAAGAGAAGTTTGATGCTTGATGATTGTTTTGAGACATGGAGGTAGTGATATCAAAGTCGTGCTAGTTGAGTAGTTGTTAATTTGAGAAATGCTTGTGTTGAATTTTGCGAGTCCCGTAGCATGCATGTATGGTAAACGTTATGTAACAAATTTGAAACATGAGGTGTTATTTGATTGTCCTCCTTATGAGTGGCGGTCGGGGACGAGCGATGGTCTTTTCCTACCAATCTATCCCCATAGGAGCATGCGCGTAGTGCTGATGTTTTTGCTGACTTGTAGATTTTTGCAATAAGTATGTGAGTTCTTTATGACTAATATTGAGTCCATGGATTATACGCACTCTCACCCTTCCATCCTTGCTAGCCTCTTTGGTACCGTGCATTGCCTTTTCTCACATTGAGAGTTGGTGCAAACTTCGCCGGTGCATCCAAACCCCGTGATATGATACGCTCTGTCACAAATAAACCTCCTTATATCTTCCTCAAAACAGCCACCATACCTACCTATTATGGCATTTCCATAGCCATTCCGAGATATATTGCCATGCAACTTTCCACCGTTCCATTTATTATGACACACGTCATCATTGTCATATTGCTTTGCATGATCATGTAGTTGACATCGTATTTGTGGCAAAGCCACCATTCATAATTCTTCCATACATGTCACTCTTGAGTCATTGCATATCCCGGTACACCGCCGGAGGCATTCATATAGAGTCATACCTTGTTCTAGTATCGAGTTGTAATCATTGAGTTGTAAATAAATAGAAGTGTGATGATCATCATTTTCTAGAGCATTGTCCCAAGTGAGGAATACAAAATAAAAAAAAGAAGAGAAAGGCCATAAAAAAAGAGAAGGCCCAAAAAAAGAAAAAGAGAAAGGCCATAAAAAAGAAAAGGCCAAATAAAAAAATGAGAGAAAAAGAGAGAAGGGACAATGCTACTATCCTTTGCCACACTTGTGCTTCAAAGTAGCACCATGATCTTTATGATAGAGAGTCTCTTGTTTTTTCACTTTCATATACTAGTGGGAATTTTCATTATAGAACTTGGCTTGTATATTCCAACAATGGGCCTCCTCAAGTGCCCTAGGTCTTCGTGAGCAAGCAAGTTGGATGCACGCCCACTTAGTTTCTTTTGTTGAGCTTTCATACATTTATAACTCTAGTGCATCCGTTGCATGGCAATCCCTACTCCTTGCATTAACATCAATCGATGGGCATCTCCATAGCCCATTGATTAGCCTCGTTGATGTGAGACTTTCTCCTTTTTGTCTTCTCTACATAACCCCCTTCATTATATTCCATTCCATCCATAGTGCTATATTCATGGCTCGCGCTCATGTATTGTGTGAAAGTTTATAGGTTTGAAATTACTAAAGTATGAAACAATTGCTTGGCTTGTCATCGGGGTTGTGCATGATGAGAGCATTCTTGTGTGACAAAATGGAGCATGACTAAACTATATGATTTTGTAGGGATGAACTTTCTTTGGCCATGTTATTTTGAGAAGACATGATTGCTTAGTTAGTATGCTTGAAGTATTATCATTTTTATGTCAATATGAACTTTTGTCTTGAATCTTATGGATATGAATATTCATACCACAATTAAGAAGAATCACACTGACATTATGCCAAGTAGCACTCCGCATCAAAAATTCTATTTTTATCATTTACCTACTTGAAGACGGGCAGGAATTAAGCTTGGGGATGCTTGATACGTCTCCAACGTATCTATAATTTTTTATTGCTCCATGCTATGTTATCTACTGTTTTGGGCAGTATTGGGCTTTATTATCAAATTTTATATTATTTTGGGACTAACCTATTAACCGAAGGCGCAGCCCAGAATTATTGTTTTTGCCTATTTCAGTGTTTCGAAGAAAAGGAATATCAAACGGAGTCGAAACGGAACGAAATCAACTAGAGATGTTATTTTTGGAAGGAAAGCTACCGGACGGACTTGGACCCCACGCTAGGAGCCAAGGGAGGTGCTCACGACACTACTAGGAAAAGGGCTATAGATGGAATTGACACTAATGACGCACCAGACATGTGGTGCGCCATTACTATATACTAATGGCGCACCATGTGTTGGTGCGCCATTAGTGTGCAAATACTAATGGCGCACCACTCCCACGGTGCGCCACTACTAATGGCGCACCGTGGGAGTGGTGCGCCATTACTAGTTGAACTAGTAATGGCGCACCATGCAACGGTGCCCCATTAGTAACTTGGCCCAAACATTCGCCCGAATGCACCCCCCCGCCCCCTGGATCGCCTTTTCAGTTTCAAAAAAATAAAAGAAAATGATAGAAATGTCAAAAAATAAAAGAAAATAAGATTCCCATGTGATATGTGGTCTAGTTGTTAGCAAAATTTACAAACATGAATTTTCGACTTTTTTGCAAAATCTCTCGAGAATTTGTAAAAATGGGCATAACTTTTGCGTACGAATTCGGATGAAAAAGTTTTTTATATGAAAAATCATCTACTCGAAAAGTTACATTCGAATTTAACCGGGGAACCCCCTTAAACATTTTCAAAATCCTCAAAAACCTAACAGAAAAAAAGATACGGGGCTTTTAATATCTGGAGAGGCAAAAAAATTCAAAAAAATCAAACTTACTAATGGCGCACCTGCCCATGGTGCGCCATTAGTATCTTCCCGCCTTCAAAATTGAAAATAAGTCAAAAAAATAAAAAAAGTTACTAATGGCGCACCTGCCCATGGTGCGTCATTAGTATCTTCCCGCCTTCAAAATTCAAAATAAGTCAAAATAATAATAAAAAAAAGTTACTAATGGCGCACCTGCCCATGGTGCGCCATTAGTATCTTCCCGCCTTCAAAATTCAAAATAAATCAAAAAAATAAAAAAAAGTTAGTAATGGCGCACCTGCCCACGGTGCGCCATTACTATGCTGTATATATGGCTGGGCGTGGTCCTCTCCTCCTTACCTCTTCATTCTTCTCCTCCACTCCACCTCTCCTCCACTCCATCTCCTCCTCACCTCCACTCCATCTCCTCCTCTCCTCCACTCCATCTTCCCTTCTCTCCTCCACCATACTACCCTCCTCCTCTCCGGCGACCTCCTCCTCCTCTCCGGCGACCTCCTCCTCCTCTCCGGCGACCTCCTCCTCCTCTCCTCTCCTCCCCTCCCCTCCCCTCACGGTTTCTCCTCCCTCCTCTCCGGTGAGCTCCTCCTCCCTCCTCTCTGATGAGCTCCTCCTCCCTCCTCTCCGGTGAGCTCCTCCTCCCTCCTCTCCTCCCATCCCCTCATGGTTTCTCCTTCCTCCTCTCCGATGCTTCGGTGAACTTCTCTCCGGCGACCTCCTCCTCCTCTCCGGCGATGTAGGCGAGCGCCTCTCCGATGACCTCCTCCTCATCCTCTCCGGCGAACTCCTCTCCGGCAAAAGAACATGGCAAAAGAACGTACAAGATCCAAAAACAGGAACAAAATTTGAAATAATAACGTGCCAAAAAACGAGCAAAAAAAGGAGCAAAAAATGGGCAAAAAAATCACGATCCAGATCCAAATTCAAAATTCAAAAATAGCAATGGCGCATGGTGGGGGTTAGACGGTGCGCCACTACTATTTTCCCGCCTTCAAAATTCAAAAATACTAATGGCGCACCGTGGCCTATACTAATGGCGCACCAGTGGCCTATACTAATGGCGCACCAGTGGTGCGCCATTAGTATACCAGATACTAATGGCGCACTATTGGTGTGCCATTAGTAAAAAATACGAGTGGCGTGATACTAATGGCGCACCAGTGATGCGCCATTAGTAGGCAAAACTGGTGCGCCATTAGTATCCCTTTTCCTAGTAGTGCGAGGGTGGGGGCGCCCCACCTAGGGCGCGCCCCCTGCCTCGTGGGGCCCCCGAAGCTCCACCGACGTACTTCCTGCACCCATATATACTCACGTACCCTAAAACTTCCAGAACGCACAATAGATCGGGAGTTCCGCCGCCAGAAGCCTCCGTAGCCACCGAAAACCAATCTAGACCTGTTCCGGCACCCTGCCGGAGGGGGCAATCCTTCTCCGGTGGCCATCTTCATCATCCCGACGCTCTCCATGACGAGGAGGGAGTAGTTCTCCCTCGGGGCTGAGGGTATGTACCAGTAGCTATGTGTTTGATCTCTCTCTCTCTCTCTCTCTCGTGTTCTTGATTTGACACGATCTTGATGTATTGCAAGCTTTGCTACTATAGTTGGATCTTATGTTTCTCCTCCCCCTCTACTCTCTTGTAATGAATTGAGTTTCCCCTTTGGAGTTATCTTATCGGATTTTGAGTCTTTAAAGATTTGAGAACACTTGATCTATGTCTTGCAGTGCGTATCTGTGGTGACAATGGGATACCACGTGATTCACTTGATGTATGTTTTGGTGATCAACTTGCGGATTCCGCCCATGAACCTATGCATAGGGGTTGGCACATGTTTTCGTCGTGATTCTCCGGTAGAACTTTGGGGCACTCTTTGAGGTCCTATGTGTTGGTTGAATAGATGAATCTGAGATTGTGTGATGCATATTGTATAATCATACCCACGGATACTTGAGGTGACATCGGAGTATCTAGGTGACATTAGGGTTTTGGTTGATTTGTGTCTTAAGGTGTTATTCTAGTACGAACTCTAGGGCTGATTGTGACACTTATAGGAATAGCCCAATGGATTGATTGGAAAGAATAACTTTGAGGTGGTTTCGTACCCTACCATAATATCTTCGTTCGTTATCCGCTATTAGTGACTTTGGAGTGACTCTTTGTTGCATGTTGAGGGATAGTTATGTGATCCAATTATGATATTATTGTTGAGGGAACTTACACTAGCGAAAGTATGAACCCTAGGCGTTGTTTCAACACATTGCAATACCGTTTACACTCACTTTTATCATTAGTCACCTTGCTGTTTTTATAATTTCAGATTACAAATACCTTTATCTATTATCCATATACCACTTCTATCACCCTCTCTTCGCCGAACTAGTGCACCTATACAATTTACCATTGTATTGGGTGTGTTGGGGACACAAGAGACTCGTTGTTATTTGGCTGCAGGGTTGCTTGAGAGAGACCATCTTCATCCTATGCCTCCTACAGATTGATAAAGCTTAGGTCATCTACTTGAGGGAAATTTGCTACTGTCCTACAAACCTCTGCACTTGGAGGCCCAACAACGTCTACAAGAAGTAGGTTGTGTAGTAGACATCAAGGAGGAGCCGAGGGAGAGAGAGAGGAGTGGGACAACGGTGGACCGGGCTGTAGGGCAGACGAAAGGGGGCAGCGGCAGCGGCAACGGCACGGCGAGGAGGAGGCGACGGCGAGATGGCTAGGGACAGCCAAGTCATCGCGTGCATCTATCCTTTAGTATAAGATGTCTAGCAAGAAGAAGGTGAAGGGGCACGAGTAGGGGCGCAGAGCGGTGCCCGATCCGCCCCGCTTCACAGTAAAATCAATCATGTTAGTTTGAACTAAGTTTATATATATATATATATATATATATATATATATATATATATATATATATATATATATATATAAGCCAAGTATACCGTCAAACGGCACTTGACTTATTGCACCCATCGTCATAGAGCCGTCAAGCACGACAACGATGGCCATGTGCTAGGTGCTTTGCTGAGACACTTACATGTGAGAGCATCTCCAGCCGCGTCCCCAGAAAGGCCTCCCCAGGCGTTTTTTTCGCGCTCGCGCAGAAAATAGGCCCAGTCGCGCCCCCAGGAGCCCGATTTTCGCCGGCCTGGGCCGAAATTAGCGCCGGCAGACCCAGGCCAAACCCGGCGCGCTGGGAGGCGCTCGGGGACGCCAGGGCGAGCGGTTTTGGTGCGAAAGAGCCGCTGACCCACCGCGTCAGCGGCACCGCGCGTCGTCTTCCCCCCACGCCTCGGTTTTCCGCGGGGAATCAATGGCAAGGCTACCGCCGGTCAGCCTTACCATTGATTCCTCACGGGCGGCGCGTCATGGGACGGCGCGCCGACGCCTTCCCTCCCTTGCACATGTACACACGAGCGCGGCGCGGCTATATAAAGCCGGCGGCCTCCCTCGCCTCTGGCCACACCAGCCCTAGCCCTAGCCGCCGAGCTCTGCCTCTCCCGAGAGCCGCCGTCGAGCCCCCCCTCTCTCGAGTGCCGTCGTCGAGCCCTCGCTCTCCCTCCCTCTCCCGATGGTCGACCGTTTCCCCGGAGATGAGGCGGCAGCCAACGGCTTCGGCCGCCGCTCGCTCTGCGAACAGGAGTCTTGGCTCCTGTTCCCGGCGAACATCCCGGCGCCGCCGGACATGCGCGCCGGGCCGACGGGCTGGAAGCTCAGCAACGGGGGAGTGCCCATTCCCCCGTTGCCCGCTGCCGTGGCTAAACCCTCGTACTTCGCTGACGAGGTCGAGGTCGTACACGCCTCCCTTACCGACGCCCAGATCTCCCTCCCCCAGTACGCCGCCGACAACCACGAGGCTTGGGCGGCGTACTTCCAACGCTGTCAGCAGCAGCGGCTGGCGTCCACCAACGGCGCGTCGGTGGTCGGCGGCATGAAGAACAGTGAGGGGCGCCGTCTGTGGTGGGGCGTCCCCGGCAGCACACTCGAGGGCATGCTGACGCACCTCGAGGGCGGCAACCACCCGCCTTGGCGTACCCCCCGGCGAGGGCGGCCGCCACGGCCATGTGATGACCCACAAGTATAGGGGATCTATCATAGTTCTTCTGATAAGTAAGAGTGTCGAACCCAACGAGGAGCAGAAGGAAATGATAAGCGGTTTTCAACAAGGTATTCTCTGCAAGTACTGAAATAAGTGGTAACAGATAGTTTTGTGATAAGATAATTTGTAACGAGCAACAAGTAAAAAAAGTAAATAAAGTGCAGCAAGGTGGCCCAATCCTTTTCGTAGCAAAGGACAAGCCTGGACAAACTCTTATATAAGGAAAAGCGCTCCCGAGGACACATGGGAATATCGTCAAGCTAGTTTTCATCACGTTCATATGATTCGCGTTCGGTACTTTGATAATTTGATATGTGGGTGGACCAGTGCTTGGGTGCTGCTCTTACTTGAACAAGCATCCCACTTATGATTAACCTCTATTGCAAGCATCCGCAACTACAACAAAAGTATTGAGGTAAACCTAACCATAGCATGAAACATATGGATCCAAATCAGCCCCTTACGAAGCAACACATAAACTAGGGTTTAAGCTTCTGTCAGTCTAGCAACCCACCATCTACTTATTACTTCCCAATGCCTTCCTCTAGGCCCAAATAATGGTGAAGTGTTATGTAGTCGATGTTCGCATAACACCACTAGAGGCTAGACAACATACATCTCATCAAAATATCGGACGAATACCAAATTCAGATGACTACTAATAGCAAGACTTCTCCCTTGTCCTCAGGAACAAACGTAACTACTCACAAAGCATAAACATGTTCATAATCAGAGGGGTATTAATATGCATATAGGATCTGAACATATGATCTTCCACCAATTAAACCAACTAGCATCAACTACAAGGAGTAATTAACACTATTAGCAACCTACTAGCACCAATCCCGGACTTGGAGACAAGAATTGGATACAAGAGATGAACTAGGGTTTTGAGATGAGATGGTGCTGATGAAGATGTTGATGGAGATTGCCCTGTCCCAATGAGAGGAGCATTGGTGATGATGATGGCGCTGATTTCGCCCTCCAGGAGGGAAGTTTCCCCGGTAGAACAGCTCTGCCGGAGCCCTAGATTGGTTCCGCCTCGTGGCGGCGGAGTTTCGTCCCGGAAGGTTGCTTCTGGTTTTTTCTCCTCGAAAGACTTCATATAGCAGAAGAGGGTCATCGGAGAGGCACCAGGGGCCCCATGATGTAGGGGGCGCGCCCTAGGGGGTCCCCTAAGGGGGGGGGGCGCCCCCACCCTCGTGGACAGGGTGTGGGCCCCCTGATCTTCATCTTTGGCGAGGATTTTTCATTATTTATTATAAGATATTCCGTGGAGTTTCAGGACTTTTAGAGTTGTGCAGAATAGGTCTCTAATATTTGCTCCTTTTCCAGCCAAGAATTCCAGCTGCCGGCATTCTCCCTCCTTATGTAAACCTTGTAAAATAAGAGAGAATAGCCATAAGTATTGTGACATAATGTGAAATAACAGCCCATAATCCAATAAATATCGATAGAAAAGCATGATGCAAAATGGACGTATCGACTCCCCCAAGCTTAGACCTCGTTTGTCCTCAAGCAAAAGCCGATAACAATAAATATGTCCCCATGTTTAGAGGTAGAGGCATCGATAAAAATAAAATACGGACATGAAGGCCTCATGATTATTCTCTTAACAGCAATATATATATAGATATTGTCATATGATTACTTATGTTTAAGTGATGATCTATTCACAATGCAAAAGTATGAATCAGAAACCTTATTGAGAACCAACAAACTATAACCTTAGTCATTGAAGCATTTGCAATTTATCATAACATCAGAAAGAGTCTATGTCAGAGCTAAAAAGCAAGTCCACATACTCAACTATCAACTAATCCTTCATAATTGCTAACACTCACGCAATACTTGTGGTTACGGAGTTTTAATCGGACACAGAGAAAGATAGGGGCTTATAGTTTCGCCCCACAACCTTTTACCTCGAGGGTAATGTCAACAATAATAACTCATGCCCCCCTACATCCAATTAGATATATATATATATATATATATATATATATATATATATATATATATCAGGTTCTTTCCAACATGCTGGGCTTGCCAAAGGATAAAATGAAAAAGGAAAGGTGAAGATCACCATGATTCTTACATAAGGTAGAAGATAATAATAAAAGATAGGCCCTTCGTAGAGGGAAGCAGAGGTTGCCATGCGCTTTTATGGTTGGATGCACAAAATCTTAATGCGAAAGAACGTAACTTTATATTGCCCCTTGCGATATGAACCTTTATTATGCAGTCCGTCGCTTTTATTACTTCCACATCACAAGATCGTATAAAGCTTATTTCTCCCATACCAATCAATCATACATATTTAGAGCAATTTTTATTGCTTTGCACCAATGACAACTTACTTGAAAGATCTTACCCAATCCATAGGTAGATATGGTGGACTCTCATGGCAAAACTGGTTTAAGGGTATTTGGAAGCACAAGTAGTATCTCTACTTGGTGCTGAGAATTTGGCTAGCAAGAGGGGAAAGGCAAGCTCAACATGTTGGAGGATCCATGACAACATACTTTATCTCAGATATAAGAAAACATAACTCATCACGTTGTCTTCCTTGTCCAATATCAACTCTTTAGCATGTCATATTTTAATGAGTGCTCCCAATCATAAAAGATGCCAATGATAATATATTTGTATGTGAAACCTCTCTTTCCTTATTACTTCCTATTAATTGCAACGATGACCAAAGCTATGTCTGCCAACTCCCAACAACTTTTAAATCATCATACTCTTTCTATGTGAAGTCATTACTCTCAATAAGATCAATATGAACTTTTGTTTGTTTTTATTCTTTTTCTCTTTTCTTTTATTCACCCAAGATCATAGCAAGAAAATCAAGCCCTTGACTCAACACTAATCTTTATTATATAGCTCACGGACTCGATTACATAGAGAGATCATAAAGCAAAACTTAAAACTAGATCATGCCATAAACTTTATTCTACTAGATCATAATACTACTAATAGGATTGAACTAAGGAAAACGGTAAAGAGAGGAGTTGTGATTGTGATATGATACCGGGGCACCTCCCCCAAGCTTGGCAGTTGCCAAGGGGAGTGCCCATACCCATGTTATTATATCTCCTTGGTTGGTGTTGGTGAAGATGGAGGTGATGGATAGTCGCACATCGAGCGTAAGAGGTCCTCTAGCTTGCGAATAATGCCCTTGAGTGCAAAGATATGCTCCTTCAACAAAATATTTTCACTTGTGAGATACTTGTTTTGAATACGAGTTAACTCAATCATCTGGAAAGCTTCAATCTCAGTTGGGGTAAGAAGGTTGTGATCAAGTTGAAGGATGTCTTCTGTTGCCGGAGCTTGGTTCTCCGTGGCCTTCTTGATCCCTTCATCCTTGTTGTTCTCCATGGGTTCCTCCCTCTTCAGCTCTATCTTCATTAGCCAAGCATCTTTGTCACCGTTGTTGGAGGAGGGGGACAACATGATGCCTGGCCTTGACAACCCTGATAGAGAACAACCCAAAACAAGAACAGAGGATATTTGCGTGATACGGGAGTGAAAACCTTTGGGAGAATATATAGTGAATTTTTACCGACCAAAATATGTATCATGCAAGAAAACGGAGTCCGGAAGGCACACGAGGTGCTCACGAGGTAGGGGGCGCGCCCAGGGGGTAGGGCGCACCCTCCACCCTCATGGGTCCCTCGTGTCCTTCCCGGACTGCTACTTATTTTTCTATTTTTCTAAATATTCCAAAACAGAGAGATATTGCCTTAAAAACTGTTTTGGAATCGGTTTACTTACCGTACCACATACCTATTCCTTTTCGGAGTCTGAAACGTTCTGGAAAGTGTGCCTTATGTATTCCTCCGGGGTTACGGTTTCAATAATATTGGTTTCAACATTTATGGGATTACCTGAGATATAATGTTTGATTCTTTGACCGTTTACCACCTTCGGATTTGTGCCTTCGAAGTTGTTGATTTTTATGGCACCGGAATGATAGACCACCTCGATAACATAGGGGCCTTCCCATTTAGAGAGAAGTTTTCCTGCAAAAAATTTTAAACGAGAGTTGTATAGCAGTACATAATCACCTACATTAAACTCACGCTTTTGTATCCTTTTGTCATGCCATCTTTTAACTTTTTCTTTAAACAACTTGGCATTTTCATAAGCTTGCGTTCTCCATTCATCAAGTGAGCTAATATCAAATAACCTCTTCTCACCGGCAAGTTTGAAATCATAGTTGAGCTCTTTAATAGCCAATATGCCTTATGTTCTAGTTCGAGAGGTAAGTGACATGCTTTTCCATATACCATTTTATACGGAGACATACCCATAGGATTTTTATATGCAGTTCTATAGGCCCATAATGCATCATCAAGTTTCTTGGACCAATTCTTTCTAGACCTATTGACAGTCTTTTGCAAAATTAATCTGAGTTCTCTATTACTCAATTCTACTTGACCACTAGACTGTGGGTGATACGGAGATGCAATTCTATGATTGACGTCATATTTAGCAAGCATTTTTCGGAAAGCACCATGAATAAAATGTGAACCACCATCAATCATTAAATATCCAGGGACTCCAAACCTTGGAAAAATAACTTCTTTAAGCGTTTTAATAGAAGTGTTATGATCATCACTACTAGTTGGAATAGCTTCTACACACTTAGTAACGTAATCAACAACAACTAAAATATGTGTATATCCATTAGAAGCAGGAAAAGGTCCCATATAACCAAAGCCCCAAACATCAAATGGTTCAATAACAAGTGAATAATTCATAGGCATTTCTTGACATCTACTAATATTACCAATTCTTTGACATTCGTCACAAGATAGGACAAACTTACGGGCATCCTTGAAGAGAGTAGGCCAATAAAAACCGGATTGCAATACCTTATGTGCAGTTCTATCTCCCGCGTGGTGTCCTCCATAAGTTTCAGAGTGGCACTTGCATAGGATCTGTTCCTGTTCATGCTCTGGTACACAACATCTAATAACACCATCTACTCCTTCTTTATAAAGATGTGGGTCATCCCAAAAGTAATGTCTCAAATCATAGAAAAACTTTTCCTTTTGTTGGTATGTGAAGCTAGGTGGTATGAATTTAGCAACAATGTAATTAGCATAATCAGCATACCAAGGAGTACTACGAGAAGTACTTATGACATTTAATTGTTTATCAGGAAAGCTATCATCAATAGGTAGTGGGTCATCAAGAACATTCTCTAACCTAGATAAGTTGTCTGCAACGGGGTTCTCAGCTCCTTTTCTATCAACAATATGCAAATCAAATTCTTGTAGCAAGAGAACCCATCTAATAAGTCTAGGTTTAGCATCTTTCTTCTCCATAAGATATTTAATAGCAGCATGATCAGTGTGGATAGTTACCTTAGAATCAACAATATAATGTCTGAACTTATCACAAGCAAATACAACTGCTAAAAGTTCTTTTTCAGTAGTAGCATAATTTCTTTGAGCATTGTCTAGAGTCTTACTAGCATAATGGATAACATTTAATTTCTTATCAACTCTTTGCCCTAGAATAGCACCTACAGCATAACCGCTAGCATCACACATAATTTTAAAGGGTAAATTCCAATCAGGTGACTGATCAACAGGTGCAGAGACGAATGCTTTCTTAAGTATTTCAAATGCTTCTACACAATCATCATCAAAGACAAATGGTATATCTTTTTGTAATAAATTAGTCAGAGGCCGGGAATTTTTTTAGAAGTCCTTAATGAACCTCCTATAAAATCCGGCGTGACCAAGGAAACTTCTTATACCTTTGATGTCCTTGGGACATGGCATCTTTTTCAATAGCATCAACCTTGGCTTTATCAACTTCAATGCCTCTTTCAGAAACTTTATGCCCCAAGACAATACCTTCATTAACCATAAAGTGACACTTTTCCCAATTCAAGACAAGATTAGTTTCTTCACATCTCTGCAAAACTCGATCAAGATTGCTCAAGCAATGATCAAAAGAAGATCCATAGACGGAAAAGTCATCCATGAAAACCTCACAACTCTTTTCACAAAAGTCAGAGAATATAGCCATCATGCATCTTTGAAAGGTAGCAGGTGCATTACATAAACCAAAAGGCATACGTCTATAAGCAAAAGTACCAAAAGGGCATGTAAAAGTAGTCTTTGATTGATCTCTATCTGACACAGGTATTTGAGAGAAACCAAAATAACCATCTAGAAAGCAACAATGTGTATGTTTGCATAATCTTTCTAGCATTTGATCGATAAAAGGTAAAGGGTAATGATCTTTCTTAGTAGCCTTATTTAATTGCGGAAATCAATTACCATCCTATAACCTGTAATAATTCTTTGTGGAATCAATTCATCTTTATCAATAGGAACAACAGTAATACCTCCCTTCTTAGGGACACAGTGAACAGGACTTACCCACTGACTATCAGCAACGGGATAAATTATACCTGCCTCTAGAAGCTTTAGTATTTCTTTTTCTTACCACTTCTTTCATTTTAGGATTCAGACATCGTTGAGGATCACGAACTGGTTTGGCATTTGCTTCCAAATTTATTTTATGTTGACATAGAGTGGGACTAATGCCCTTAAGATCATCAAGAGTATATCCAATAGCAGCACGGTGCTTCTGCAGAGTTTTCAATAATCTTTCTTCTTCATGATCTGAAAGGTTAGCACTAATAATAACAGGATATATCTTATTTTCATCAAGATAAGCATATTTAAGATTATCAGGCAACGGTTTAAGCTCAAACACGGGATCACCCTTAGGTGGAGGGGGATCCCCTAGGATTTCAACATGCAAATTGTGTTTCAAAATAGGTTCCTGTTTAAAAAATACTTCATCTATTTCCCTTCTTTCATTCATAAACATACCATTCTCATGGTCTAGCAAATATTGTTCTAAAGGATCTCTAGGAGGTACGGCAATAGAAGCAAGACCAATAATTTCATCCTTACTAGGCAATTCTTCTTCACGGTGTTGTTTACTAAATTTAGAGAAATTAAATTCATGAGTCATATCATCTAAACTGACAGTAACAACATCCCTTGTGCAATCTATGGTAGCATTAACAGTATTTAAGAAGGGTCTACAAAATATAATGGGACAAAAGCTATGTTGTGGGGAACCAAGAACAAGAAAATCAGCAGGATATTTAGTTTTCCCACACAAGACTTCAACATCTCTAACAATTCCCATTGGTGAAATAGTATCTCTATTAGCAAGTTTAATAGTGACATCAATTTCTTCTAACTCAACAGGTGCAATGTCATGCATAATTTCTTTGTATAAGTCAATAGGTATTGCACTAGCACTAGCACCCATATCACATAAGCCATGATAAAAACGATCTCCTATCTTAACAAAAATAACAGGCATGCCTACCACAGGTCTAGGTTTATCTGTATCACAAGGTTTAGCAATTCTAGCAGTTTCATTACAAAAGTAAATAACATGTCCATCTATATTATCAGACAAGAGATCTTTAACAATAGCAATATTAGGTTCAACTTTAACTTGCTCAGGATGTGTATATGTTTTAATATTGCTTTTACGAACCACAGTTGAAGCTTTAGCATGATCCTTTATCCTAACAGGGAAAGGTGGTTTGTCAACATAACAAGTAGGAACAATAGGATCATTATAAGTGACAGTCTTTTCTTCAACTTTAATTGGTGCATCTACTTTTACTTCTATGGGAGGATGATATTTAAACCACTTCTCCTTAGGGAGATCAACATAAGTAGCAAAAGATTCACAGAAAGAGGCTACTATCTCAGAATCAAGTCCATATTTAGTGCTAAACTTACGGAAAATATAGGTATCCATAAAAGATTTAACATAACCAAACTTAGGTGTCATACCTGACTCCTTACCTTTGTCGAGATCCCAATCTTCAGAGTTGCGTTTAATTCTATCCAATAAATCCCATCTAAATCCAATAGTCTTCATCATAAAAGAGCCAGCACAAGAAGTATCGAGCATGGTGCCATTAATTTCAGAAAGCCGAGCATAATTTTTTTTGGAGAATTGTTTCTCTTGGGAGCTCATGATTGGGGCATGAATATAACATTGATTTAAGCCTCCCCCAAGCTTGAGCGATGCTTTCTCCTTTGCGAGGCCAAAAATTATATATATAATTGCGATCACGATGAACAAGATGCATAGGGTAATACTTTTGATGAAATTCCAATTTCAATCTTCTATAGTTCCATGATCTCATATCATCACATAGCCTATATCATGTCAATGCGTCTCCCTTCAAAGATAAAGGGAAGACCTTCTTCTTAGCAACATCATCGGGTATACCTGCAAGCTTAAATAATCCACAAACTTCTTCCACATATATTAGGTGCTCATCAGGATGCTTTGTTCCATCTCTTGTAAAAGGATTAGCTAGCAGTTTTTCTATCATACCCGAAGGAAACTCAAAAGGAATTTCATCTTCAATAAGTTCAGTAGGTTGAGGAGAAACTCTTTGCTCTACTGGTCGGGGTGAAGATACCCTGAACAAGCCCCTCGGAGAATTACTTTCCATAGTAGCAGGTGACAGTAAATTTCAGCACACTATATAAATTTTTCCTTACCAAATTCCACCTACCAAAGGCGCTTCACTCCCCAGCAAGGGCGCCAGAAAAGAGTCTTGATGACCCACAAGTATAGGGGATCTATCGAAGTCCTTTCGATAAGTAAGAGTGTCGAACCCAACGAGGAGCAGAAGGAAATGATAAGCGGTTTTCAGCAAGGTATTCTCTGCAAGTACTGAAATAAGTGGTAACCGATAGTTTTGTGATAAGATAATTTGTAACGAGCAACAATTAACAAAAGTAAATAAAGTGCAGCAAGGTGGCCCAATCCTTTTTGTAGCAAATGACAAGCCTGGACAAACTCTTATGTAAGGAAAAGCGCTCCCTAGGACACATGGGAATATCGTCAAGCTAGTTTTCATCACGTTCAGATGATTCGCGTTCGGTACTTTGATAATTTGGTATGTGGGTGGACCGGTGCTTGGGTGCTGTTCTTACTTGAACAAGCATCCCACTTATGATTAACCTCTATTGCAAGCATCCTCAACTACAACAAAAGTATTAAGGTAAACCTAACCATAGCATGAAACATATGGAACCAAATCAGCCCCTTACGAAGCAACGCATAAACTAGGGTTTAAGCTTCTGTCACTCTAGCAACCCATCATCTACTTATTACTCCCCAATGGCTTCCTCTAGGCCCAAATAATGGTGAAGTGTTATGTAGTCGACGTTCACATAACACCACTAGAGGCTAGACAACATACATCTCATCAAAATATCGAACGAATACCAAATTCACATGACTACTAATAGCAAGACTTCTCCCTTGTCCTCGGGAACAAACGTAACTACTCACAAAGCATAAACATGTTCATAATCAGAGGGGTACTAATATGCATATAGGATCTGAACATATGATCTTTCACCAATTAAGCCAACTAGCATCAACTACAAGGAGTAATTAACACTACTAGCAACCTACTAGCACCAATCCCGGACATGGAGACAAGAATTGGATACAAGAGATGAACTAGGGTTTTGAGATGAGATGATGCTGATGAAGATGTTGATGGAGATTGCCCTCTCCCGATGAGAGGAGCATTGGTGATGATGATGGCGTTGATTTCCCCCTCCGGGAGGGAAGTTTCCCCGGCATAACAGCTCTGCCGGAGCCCTAGATTGGTTCCGCCAAGGTTCCACCTTGTGGCGGCGGAGTTTCGTCCCGAAAAGTTACTTCTGATTTTTTTTCTCCTCGAAAGACTTCATATAGCAGAAGATGGTCATCGGAGAGCCACCAGGGGGCCCACGAGGTAGGGTGGCGCGCCCTAGGGGGGCACCCCCCACCCTCGTGGACAGGGTGTGGCCCCCCTGGTCTTCATCTTTGACGATGATTTTTCATTATTTATTATAAGATATTCCATGGAGTTTCAGGACTTTTGGAGTTGTGCAGAATAGGTCTCTAATATTTGCTCCTTTTCCAGCCCAGAATTCCAGCTGCCGGCATTCTCCCTCCTTATGTAAACCTTGTAAAATAAGAGAGAATAGCCATAAGTATTGTGACATAATGTGAAATAACATCCCATAATGCAATAAATATCGATATAAAAGCATGATGCAAAATGGACATATCACCATGGCTCACCGCCGACGCGACGGGCAATGGTTGCCCAGGAGGTTCGGCGCCTTCTCTTCTTCCTCCTCATCACGCTCTTCTTCGCACTCCTCCGGCTCTCCGGCGCTGCTCGGCGTCAAGGCCGAGCCCGCGGCAGAGACGCCACTCGGCCGGCGCACTCGCAGCGCCGGCATCGTCATCAACAAGGGCGGCCAGCGCGCCTCCTCGTCGGCTCCTCCTCCGCGCTTCGTCAAGCCCAAGACGGAGCCGGGGCTCGCGGCGGTGAAGACGGAGCCGGGCCTCCTCCCCGCGGTGATGCCGGAGCACGGCGGCGACGTCGAGCTCAATGACGACGCGGCCCTTGAATGGGCGCGCACGGACTCCCTGAAGATGGCGAGGGAGCGCCAGTGTGCCGCCCTGTAGTGATTCGTGCAGCTCCGCCGGGGCCACGACGAAGGACGCGTCATCGTCATCGAGGATAGCGACGACGATGACGCGCCGCCGCCACCAGTCCCTGTTGGCGACGCCGGTCAGGGGTCCACCAGGGACGGCCGCGTCAAGGAGGAGAAGCCCGATGACGACGACGGCAGCGACGATGGTGGCGACGACGGCGACTACTCCGCGTTCAGCCAGTTTCTTTTTTAATTAGACATATTATGTAATAAAAATCCATGACTATTATGTAATATATGCCGAACTTCGCCGAACTTTGCTATACTTTTGCCTTTTTTGAACGCGCCTGGGGCAGCCCTGGGGCGGGCGGCTGGGGACCAACTTGTCCCCAGGCCCATTTTTTGCGCCGGCTCACCCCCAGGTGGCGATTTTAGGCGGCCCCTTGGGGGGGGGGCAACGACTGGAGATGCTCTGAGGTGAGAGTTTTGTGCAAAATATGTTGAGTGTTTTCTGTAAGCCTTATGTTTTGGGGCCGTTCTTGGCTTATATGGAACTAAGTCGAGGGCCCTGCGGTTGTCGTATGTTTCTTAGGACGTACTCGGCTTACACTGGCCAAACTTGACCTATAGAAAAACACTAGTGCTATCACCAAATAAGAAATCAGAAGAAAAAAATGAAGCACAGATCTTTACAAAGATCCAATAGATAAAAAATTGACTGACCCAAATTTAAAAAGTTAGGACGGTGATATTTGGCACATGTGTGCCATATAAGCAAAACTGTCACACCTCTACCTCTTTCACTTTAAAGTACCACACGATCCCCCTTCCTTCGAGCCCACCTTCTCCTGAACGACCTTGTAGGCTCGCCCGAGAAACCTGCTTCTCCCGCACATCTCGCGCGCCCACCCTCGATAAAACTGCCACTTCTTCATATCTACCACATGATAAAAAAAATTGCGCATATGAGATTCGAAGCCACACCTTCTTGGCACCAAAGCACGCCACCACAACAACCTCACCCTTAAGTATTTGTTGCTCAAACTAAAGAAACTAATCGTTTTGATCCTTTTTTTACAGTTGTGTTACTATAAAAAAATACAGAAACTTACCACAATTTTCCCTCAGGACAAAGTTACCACTGTATTCACATGCAAGTTACCAGGCCTGTGTGGCGTAAGTTACCATGCTATTTACATAGAACTTACCAGGTACTATGTTTCAACAACTACACCCCTTTCCAATTTACACTGTATTATAAGGTCTTCGATGTGTAAAATACCATGATAGTTACACATAAGTTATCAGGGTATGTGTACATCAACCTCGTCCTTGGTCAAAGTTACCATGGGGGATTGTACATGAGTTACCGGGTCTACAGTTCGTATATTATCATGGTACTTACACCTAAAAACCTGGGTGTGTTTCGGTAACTTTTTCCATAGGTCAAAAATTACCACGATGTTTTTGCGTAACTTATCACGCCTATAACGGGTCAAACTGGGCCGTTTTTCTGGGTCAACCCATGAGCACATGTGCCTCTTCATGACACTAAACATTATGTGGCTTTTCTGTGGCACATCATGTGTTGTGTTCATCTAAGAGGCCTCACGAGGCGTCTGTATATTTTTAACAACTTGTTTTCCTTTGGTAAAAAGTTATCATCATGTTTATATTGTAAGTTATTGGTTATGCGGTGCTTATATTATCATGTTATTCAGACAAAAATTATCGGGGATGTTTTGAAGAACTTTTCCCCGGGACAAAAGGTTATCATGGTGATTCTAGGTAACCTATCAAGCCCGCAGTGCTTAAAATATCACGCTATTTACACGAAATTATCAGGGATATGTTTCAGCAAAATTTCCCCTCACGGGTCAAAAACTTATCATTTTTTTCGACAAAGGATGAATTTTATTGGCTCAAAATGGAGCATCAAGAAGATACAAACACAATGAGCACACCCGGCCTCTGCATAGCTAGGATGCACACAGCCAACATCAACACATGCACATAAAAACACACCAACAAATAGCAAAGTCATACAAGACCAAAGCTATGCGTAGGTGAGAAAAAACCCTGAAGCGATCAAATCCATAATCACCAAACTACATCAATGATCATATCCGCACCAACCATTTTATTACACCAAACGAACGATGAGATTCTTCAACAACAACGCCTTCAGGAAGGGAGCGACACTCAATAGCCGTTGTCATCGGATCCAACCACCTAAGGTCAGAATCTAGGTTTTCACCCTGAAGAAATAATCCGAGCATGTCCGAGCAATGCCTTCAATAAGGTAACGACGTAAAAACATCGCCATTGCTAGGCATGACCAACTCGGGTCACCTAGGCTTTCACCCCGGAGCTCGAGACCGGGTGCCTAGTAGCACCACCATCAAGTCACTCAAGTGTTGTCGCCACCACTTTTTCACGAGTCCAGCAGTTACATGCGATGTGTGACCGCCGCCGCTGCACCACCATCCCTCTGCGTCAAGCCGTTGTCCATAGTTTGCATCTCACCATGATGTCAACCACCGGATCTAGAAGTAGAAACCCTCATGAAGATCTTTCGATGACCAGCGCGATCCACATCGAGGCTGCCGCCGGACGAGATCTAGGCATAGCAGCCACGCCAGCAATGGCCGCCACATCAAGCATGGAGTCGTATGAGCTGTGAAGGCCAGGGACGGCTGTCACAGGATCCAGCCGGGACGACCCCATTGCCGGCCTGACAGCCACCAACGGCCATGGAATCACCGCTAAGAGTCATCTCTGTCGCCGTCGATGAGAGCGTACATGCTAGTCTCAAGCAAGCACATAGGCACCTTGATTGATTTCTTGACTAGTGACGCATGCACGTCTGGCCGATTGAAAATCTGGCTTTCACTTGCGACCATGGATGGATTCGATCTTTTTGGGTCCCCGTGTGCTCGGGAAGAACAGCCACAAGCAGGGACCCCGCCGCCGCCGTCAGCCGCACTAGCTTTGCCGGCGGCATCCTCCTGCGACGGCGGGAGGGAGAGGCGGGCCGGAGGAGAGGTAGGTTGGGCGGGGGACGGCGCCGCCGCCCATGTCGCCCAGGACAAGCGACGCGGGGGCCAGAGCGTATTTTTTGGATCGGCTGTTATGTTTGAACAGCCTGAGGAACTCTAGTCAAAAATTTATCATGGTGTTTAGTTATCGCGGTGCATATGTTTTCATGCTATATACACATAAAAATACCAGGGGAGGGAGGTATAGTACCGTGCTATTTACACAGAAGATACCGGAGTATCTTAAAAAAAACTTCCCTATGGTCAAAGTTACAATGGTGTTTCTACCCCAGTTATCAGATATGCGCTACGTATATTACCATCTATTTACACATAAATTATCCGGTATCTTTTCATATTTTTCTTCCCCAATGGTTAAAGTTACCACGATGTTTGTATTTAAATTATCAGGTCTTTGGCGTGAATGTTATCATGCTATTTACAGAAATTACCCGGGGCCGGGGTTCAACAAATTTTTCCCAATGATCAAAGTTACCATGATGCTTTCACCAAAGTTATCACGCCTTCAATACTTATGACCATGCTACTTACACATAATGTACCGATTTTTTATTAATAATAAATAAGAATTATCTAATTACGGAACTGGTAAAGGACAAATGGAAATTGTGTAAGTAGGAAGGACGCTGTGATTAATAGCGTCCAGGTACGGCCGTTGTTGCTAATGATGTCCAGGTGTGGACGCTGTTGTTAGTGGCGTCATGTGTTTCATTACGACCCAAATTCTCTGAACTGGCAGCCCAATGCTCTGTTATTCCCCTCGCGCACCTCCTCGCCGCCGCTATCCAGCCACCGGTAATGGTGCTTCTGCACCCCCTTGCTCTCTGTTAAAGCATCTCCAATAAACCATCCAAATGTAAAGATACCTAATTTTTGGATCGTCTGGGGCAAAAAACGTTACTCCAACAAACATTTTATATGTAAAAAAATTGGACCGCGGTCTCCCGGTGATGTAAAATTGAAAACTTTATGATGCAAATTTACATCACCAGATGCAACTAATGTAAAACCGCGGTCGCCCGCCAAACGCCCAACCGCCACTTCATTCCGCTTTCGCCTGGCGACCGGCCGCCCGCGACCGAGCACCAGTAGCCAAAAGTCGCCGCCACCACCGGCCAAGTCGTCATCGCCGTCGCCGCCACCGCCCCACATCATTGTCGCCGCCCTCCGCTGCCCTATCCCTCGCCGCCTTCCCCGTTGGAGGGCGTCTCGCAGCCGCCCCAATGCCGCCGTTTCGGGAAGCAGCCACGGCTGGATTCGCTGACTCCGGCGGTCTGCCTTGCTCCCTTCACCTCTGCGCCGCCGCCGCCCTAGCCCTCGTCGCCTCCCCCGCCGGAGGGCGTCAAGCAGCCGCCCCGGTGCCGCTGTTTCAGGAAGCAGCCGCGGCGGGATTCGCCAACTCCGAAGGTCCGCCGTGCTCCCTTCTCCTCTGCGTCGCCGTGCTCCCTTCCCCTCTGCGCCGCCGTCCGCGGCATTTCTCCTCTGAGCCGCCGTCCGCAACAGCGATCAATCGAACCGCCGGCCATCTTCTTCCACCCCGTGCACAAGGTGTTCGACGAAATTCCCCAATGTAAAAAAAGACGAAACTTGATGATTTTAATTGGGATTGGATAGTATGTTTGAAGATGATTGTTTGCATTGTAGAAGAGCTCGGTTGACTTCTCATTCATGGACGATTCATCGTCGGACGAGGAATTTGATTTGCATGAAGAAGAGGACATTGCTATGCTTGTAGCCATGCACAAGGGGAAGAAGCCAAATCACGGTGGTTCCGTCTATGGTCGTGCGTTCATTCGGAGAGAACGGATTGATGCACACAAACGGTTGATGCACAACTACTTTGGATCACCACATGTTTTCCCATATGCTGAAAATGCGACTTTGGGAGGAACACTATACTCCACACCCATGGAGCCAGTTAGGCTCCTGAGTCGCGATGCTCAGGAGTCCCCCTTGACGCGCAAACAGCGGGTGATGAGGTGCGATGTAAGCGGGGCTACCGTTCTACGTCTGCAGAGCCCGGCCCCGCGCGTACCTCACCCAGCATAGCCTTTCGGAACTAAGGAGTGAGGGGCTATGGGACCAGTTAGGCCCCTGAGTCACAATGCTCAGGGGTCCCCCTTGACGCGCAAACGGCCTTCATACCTTGGCTCCGCTCGGGGAGAGACGCGCGGTGAACCAGGCCCGAGGGGCGTGGCTGGGCGGCGTACGTCTGGGTGTGACCCAGTCGTAGCCCCCGTGCCTAGCCCCCTCGCGCGGCACTCCCGAGGGGAGGCGTTGCGACGAGGCCAGCCACTGAGCTCTGGGCTCCCTGAGGTTAATGCGGCCCGGAGGCCACCCCCAGTTGTTTATCACCAGCGTGTTGCATAGCGCTTCCGTATGTGTACGGGCATAGCCGCTCCTCGGCAGTGTCGTCAGCCAGCGCGGAGCATGGTGCTTCCACTGGTACGTGGGAGGGGGCTCCCCTCCGGGAGGAGCCCCCGGGGCGTGTACAGCCCCGCCCTGACACGTGGCCAGCACGGTAGGGCTAGGTGAGGTGTATCTGGGCACCCGTGAGCCAGCGCGGGACTCACGAGGCCCTACCTCTAGGCGGGTTGCGCCTGGCACTGGGCCGTATCTTGAGATGTGTCCCTGCAAAATTTGGTTAGATGCCGGTACTCTACGTCCTCGGATCCCGGCCCTCGAGCTTGTCTCAGCCGTCGCTGGTATGCCAGGTCGCGATGCCGTGGACAAGGCCAGAGGGTGAGGGCTGGAGAGCTAGTAAGAGCCCTGAGTTGCGATGCTCAGGCACCCCCCCTTTAACGTGCAAGTGGCCGAAATGGAGAAGAAAGGATGCCATGGACAGGCACCATGCAGTTGAGCGTGATAGGCAATGCATAGTTGGAAATAAACGCGAGGGAGATACACGCTGCCGGGTCTGGCCCGAGTGGCTTGGGGATGATGCAGCCCGAGGGGCGCCCCAACAAGGCAAACTAACGACCGAAAGATAAAAGGGGATACATGCCGCAGGGACGGACCCACGCGGCCTGGGAGTGATGCAACCCTGGGAGGGCGCTCCCAGCTGGGAATGGAACTTGAAAGATGTCACCTGAGGATGTCGTCGGCGTAGTGGCGTTGGTGCAGCAGACTTGATGGGCTGCAGAAGCCTATCCTCACGAGCCCCCAGGCCCTGGGGCCTCGGGAGGCTCCGGAGGCACCGGTGGCTCCTCGCGAGCTGTCTTCATCTCCGCTAGGGCCGCGGAACGCCTGTCTTCCTGAGCCTCCATGGTGCCCCTCATGAAGCACTGGTACGCCGCAGCCATGCTCGGCAGGCCGTAAGGCATGCGAACATAGCTGTGGGGTGGACCCCCGCAGCGCCCCACTCGCGAGGGCCAGAGACACCCCGTCATGGCGATCTGATGGAGCCCTGGTACGTCAACACAGACGCGCAGCCCACCATCCTCGCCTGGATGTGGAGCCGCAGCTGGTAGACGGCGGCAACCTCTCATGATCCTTGACTCCTGTAGTTCTTGAATGGCCTTGTTAACGAACTCCTGCTGGTCTGACCTCCCTTGCCTGGCTCCTTCTCGGGAGAAACGTGCTTCGAAGCACGCCTCCACATGGTGCCCAAGCGCCTCCCTCGTGACCCTGGCTAGGTCGGTGGCCCTCAAGGTGAGAGCCCCCGAGCCCTGCCCGAGGAGGGCGCTGGGCGTGCTTCCCTATGCGATGGATGGAGGGTCCCCCTGGGCAGAGACGGGCCCTGAAGGGCCTGCCTCCTAAGGGGCTGAGCCTGACGACGTCTTCTTCTTCTTGAGGGTGGTCTCAGGAAGCCTCCTGCTTCCGTGATCTGGGTCTTCTAGCGACGCGGCCTGATAGGCCCGCTCCAGGGAACACACTGCATCCTTCTCTTCACAGGGCACCGTGATGACGCCGCCACTTCCTGGCATCTTGAGGACGTTGTAGCCGTGGTGAGTCGCAGCCATGAACTTGGCCAGCGCTGGGTACCCGAGGATGGCGTTGTACGGCAGGCGGATGTGGGCGACATCGAAGTCGATGAGCTCGGTGCGGTAGTTGCTGCGAGCCCCGAAGGTGACAGGGAGGCGGACCTGCCCGATCGGGACTATGGAACCGTCGGTGATCCCGGAGAAAGGCTTGGTCGGCTGAAGCTGGTCATAGGGCAGTTGGAGGTTGTTAAATGTTTCCACGAACAGGACGTTGAGCCTCGCCCCTTCGTCGATGAGGGTCTTGGTGACCAGCACGTTGCTGATGACTGGGGAGCAAAGCATCGGGAGGACTCCGGCCGTGGCTGCGCACTTGAGCTGGTCTGCTGAGCTAAATGTGATGGAGCACGCCGACCACCTCAGGGGGCGCGTCGCTTCGAGCTTGGGGAGAACTGCATTCACTTCGCGGGCAAACTGCTTGAAGATACGTTGAGAGGCTGGGGCTTGAGCTCCGCCTAGGATGCAGGCGATTGCGCGCGGCTCTTGGAAGCCCCCAGCCCCCTCGTCTTGATGGCGGTCTTCTTTCCTCCTTGGCTAAGGCGGCAGCGGAGGTAGGCCTGCGTTGCCATGAGGGCGATCCTCACGAGGCTGATCTCTCCAGTCCCCCTCGTGAGGCAGGTCCCGCCAGCGGTCCTCGCGAGGTTGGTCGCGCCACCCCTGGCGCGGGCCGCGATCTTCCCAGCGTCTTGGGTTTCTTCCTCCTCCTCCTCGGCCGTAGCCCCGGTCAGCACGGTCAGGGCGACGGCCGATCCTTCCCTCTCGCATGGCACGGAGTTCTTGACATTCGTTGTTGTTGTGGATGTGGAGGTCGTGGTACACACAGTACCGGCTGCCCCTGGAGGATTCGGGCAGATCCTTGCCCCGCTTGGTGTCTGGTTCTGCGGCGAGTACGGCAGCCCCCTTGCGCTTCACGTCCTTGGCCTTGGGCTTCTTCTCTTCTGGGTCCGCGGCAGGCAGCTCGAGGAGGGAGAGACATCCCTCCTCAGCCCTGGCGCACTTGTTCGCCAAGTTGAATAGCTCCAGGGAGGTGCAGAGGTCTTCGTGCATCGCCAGCTCCTCCTTCATCTTGACGTCGCGCACGCCGTCGGAGAAGGCCGAGATGATGGCCTCCTCGGACACCTTGGGGATCTTGAGGCGCGCGCTGTTGAAGCGCTGGATGTATTTTTGCAAGGTCTCTCCGGGTTGTTGCTTGATGCGGCGCATGTCGCTCACGGCGGGTGGTCGGTCGTGAGTACCTTGGAAGTTGGCGATGAAGCGGGCGCGCATCTGGTCCCAGGAGGAGATCGTGCCTGGAGCCAGATTCAGGAGCTAGGTTCGAGCTCCTTCCTTGAGCGCCATGGGGAACCAGTTCGCCATGACCTTTTCATCCCTGCCGGCAGCCTCGATGCCCAGCTCATAGAGCTGGAGGAACTCTGCGGGATCAGTCATGCCGTCGTAGCGAGAGGCAGGTCAGGCTTGAACTTGCCGGGCCACGCGACGCTACACAGCTCGGTGGTGTAGGCGCGGCAGCCCGCGGTGGCCACGAAAGGCTTCGGTTGGTGGAGAGCTTGGTCTTGAGGATTCCCACACGCTGCAGCTAGGAGCAGGGCGGGGTCTTGGGGCACCGGAGCTAGAGCAGGGCCGCGGCGCGCCGGAGCATGGAGCGCCCTGGCAGCCCCTTGCGGGTGAGGGACTTCTTGGCAGCTCCGTTCTTGTTGCGCTGGCGCCTGATGGAGCGGGTTCCGCCCAGGGGCCAAGCGCCTTGGAGCCATGGCATCTTCTTGGTGGGGAGGCGGCTGGTGCGCCTCTGGAGCTTCGTTGCCCGCGCGGGGCGGAGTGTGGCGCGGAGGAACGGACGGCGCGGAAGAGCCCCCTGCGGCGCGGGCAAGCTCGGCGACGCGGTCGAGCCACTCTTCGTAGACGTCGTTGACGGGGCGGTAGCGCAGGAGCTCGTTTGCCGCGAGGAACGCAGCTCGAGCCTCCAAGGGTGCGCGGAGCGCGCAGGGCGAAGAACCGGCTGGTGCGAGTGATGGAGTAGCGGTGCGGCCGTCTTGGCGCACGGACGGATGCTGAGACGACGCTTGCTGCTCGCCCCCTGCCGGGCCGGTGGCGGAGTTGACGGCGGGCGACGGGGAACGACGAGGACGCCCACCGACGGGGGCCGTCTGGGCGACGCGAGAAGCGATGGCGGCCCGGCGCTCGGCGCAGGCCCGACGATCGTCGGACATGGATGCGACGGTCGGAGGAGAACGGAGCGGCGGAAGACAGATTCCGGCGCACCCCTACCTGGCGCGCCAAATGTCGGATTCATGGGTTCCGGCAGACCCTTAAGGTTCGAACACTGGGGTGGGCGCAGAAATCACACCTTCTACCTCCCCATCTCATAAAGATCAAAACTTCTAAAGGAACTGCGTGAGAGACACAAGATTTATACTGGTTCAGGCCACCATTGTGGTGTAATACCCTACTCCAGTGTGTGGTGGGTGGATTGCCTCTTGTGGCTGATGGTGATGAACAATACAAGGAAGAACAGCCTCGCGAGTGTCTGCTCTTGGCTGGGGCGACGAACTGCTGGGAGGAGTTCAGACACCTTCTCTCTCTCTCTCACTTACTCTCTCTACTTGCTAGTCAGATCCACATGCCGAACCGACCAACCAACTCCGTGAACCGAACCCCCAACCGATCCGACCCCTTTGCTACGTGGGTGACTGGTCCTATTTATAGGCGAAGGCCCTGGGCCTCTCCCCAAATATTGAGCGGGAAGGGCGCCAACAATTGGCCAATTCGAAGGGGAACATCTAGTACACTTATCC
Source organism: Triticum monococcum (assembly GCA_034509565.1). NCBI lineage: Eukaryota > Viridiplantae > Streptophyta > Magnoliopsida > Poales > Poaceae > Triticum > Triticum monococcum. The sequence goes on from CM067845.1 coordinate 697,850,410, forward strand.
TGACTAAAGTTGGTCTTCGCCTGCGAAAGACCCTGCGGTGACGCCGTGCTGGGCTCCATGGTGACCTCCGTCTCGTAGTCCGCTTGGTCCTGGTCTCGTTGCACCGAAATGGCAACCTTTGCCTGATGCCTCGGTACTCCGCGGCTGCGCTTGCCCCCTTTGCACCAAAGAGGAAAGAAGGACACTACGCGCTGGCACCCGCCTGGCACCCTCGATCGTGATGGCTTGCGTCATGGGCACCTTGCGAGGTACCCTGCCTTGATATCTCCGTCTCCTCGCGAGCCAGTCTGAGGAGGCTGCGCCTGAGGATGCGCCGTGTCGTCCGCCTCGCGAGGCTTGGCCCCTCGTGAGGGTCTTGAGTCTTGTGCTGATGAAGATGGGCCATGTTGGGCCCCCATTTGAGCCACGCCGTAGGCCGCAGGCAGGCAAGTCTGGGGACCCCCGTTCCCAGAACGCCGACATCCCCTTTGGAGTTATCTTATCGGATTTTGAGTCTTTAAAGATTTGAGAACACTTGATGTATGTCTTGCAGTGCGTATCTGTGGTGACAATGGGATACCACGTGGTTCACTTGATGTATGTTTTGGTGATCAACTTGCGGGTTCCGCCCATGAACCTGTGCATAGGGGTTGGCACATGTTTTCATTGTGATTCTCCGGTAGAACTTTGGGGCACACTTTGAGGTCCTATGTGTTGGTTGAATAGATGAATCTTAGATTGTGTGACGCATATTGTATAATCATACCCATGGATACTTGAGGTGACATTGGAGTATCTAGGTGACATTAGGGTTTTGGTTGATTTGTGTCTTAAGGTGTTATTCTAGTACGAACTCTAGGGCTGTTTGTGACACTTATAGGAATAGCCCAACGGATTGATTGGAAAGAATAACTTTGAGGTGGTTTCGTACCCTACCATAATATCTTCGTTCGTTATCCGCTATTTGTGACTTTGGAGTGACTCTTTGTTGCATGTTGAGGGATAGTTATGTGATCCAATTATGATATTATTGTTGAGGGAACTTACACTAATGAAAGTATGAACCCTAGGCCTTGTTTCAAAACATTGCAATACCGTTTACGCTTACTTTTATCATTAGTTACCTTGCTGTTTTTATAATTTCAGATTACAAATACCTTTATCTACTATCCATATACCACTTGTATCACCCTCTCTTCGCCGAACTAGTGCACCTATACAATTTACCATTGTATTGGGTGTGTTGGGGACACAAGAGACTCTTTGTTATTTGGTTGCAGGGTTGCTTGAGAGAGACCATCTTCATCCTACGCCTGCTACGAATTGATAAACCTTAGGTCGTCCACTTGAGGGAAATTTGCTACTATCCTACAAACCTATGCACTTGGAGGCCCTACAACGTCCACAAGAAGAAGGTTGTGTAGTAGACATCAAGGAGGACCGAGGGAGAGAGAGAGAGAGGAGTGGGACAGCGGTGGACCGGCCCATAGGGCAGACGAACGGGGGCAGCGGCAGCGGCACGGCGAGGAGGAGGCGACGGCGAGATGGCTAGGGACTGCCAAGTCATCACGTGCATCTATCCTTTAGTATAAGATGTCCGGCAAGAAGAAGGTGAAGGGGCACGAGTAGGGGTGCCGAGCGGTGCCCAATCCACCCCGCTTCACAGTAAAATCAATCATGTTAGTTTGAACTAAGTTTTTAGATATGCGGGACTATGCGGGATGCCCGCTTGCACCCCTACACGCTTGACTTATTGCACCCACCGTCACAGAGCCGTCAAGCACGACAACGATGGCCATGTGGTAGGTGCTTTGCTGAGACTCTCACATGTGAGAGCATCTCCAGCCATGCCCCCAGAAAGGACTCCCCAGGCGATTTTTTCACGCCGGCGCAAAAAATAGGCCCAGTCGCGCCCCCAGGTGCCCGATTTTCGCCGGCCTGGGCCGAAATTAGCGCCGGAAGACCCAGGACGAACCCGGCGCGCTGGGGGGCGCTCGGGGACGCCGGAGCGAGCGGTTTTGGTGCGAAAGAGCCGCTGGCCCGCTGCGTCAGCGACTCCGCGCGTCGTCTTCTCCCCACGCCTCAATTTTCTGTGGGGAATCAATGGCAAGGCTACCGTCGGTCAGCCTTACCATTGATTCCTCACGGGCGGCGCGTCATGGGACGACGCGCCGACGCCTCCCCTCCCTTGCACACGTACACACGAGCGCGGCGCGGCTATATAAAGCCGGCGGCCTCCCTCGCCTCTGGCCACACCAGCCCTAGCCCTAGCCGCCGAGCTCTGCCTCTCCCGAGAGCCACCGTCGAGCCCCCCCCTCTCCCGAGCGCCGTCGTCGAGCCCTCGCTCTCCCTCCCTCTCCCGATGGTCGAGCGTTTCCCCGGAGATGAGGCGGCGTTCAACGGCTTCGGCCGCCGCTCGCTCTGCAAACAGGAGTCTAGGCTCCTATTCCAGGCGAACATCCCGGCGCCGCCGGACATGTGCGCCGGGCCGACGGGCTAGAAGCTCAGCAACGGTGGAGTGCCCATTCCCCCGTTGCCCGGTGCCGTGGCTAAACCCTCGTACTTCGCCGATGAGGTCGAGGTCGTGCGCGCCTCCCTTACCGACACCCAGCTCTCCCTCCCCTAGTACGCCGCCGACAACCACGAGGCTTGGGCGGCGTACTTCCAACGCTGTCAGCAGCAGCGGCTGGCGTCCACCAACGACGCGTCGGTGGTCGGCGGCATGAAGAACAGCGAGGGGCGCCGTCTGTGATGGGGCGTCCCCGGCCGCACACTCGAGGGCGGCCGCCACGGCCATGTGATGACCCACAAGTATAGGGGATCTATCATAGTCCTTTCGATAAGTAAGAGTGTTGAACCCAGCGAGGAGCAGAAGGAAATGATAAGCGGTTTTCAACAAGGTATTCTCTGCAAGTACTGAAATAAGTGGTAACAGATAGTTTTGTGATAAGATAATTTGTAACGAGCAACAAGTAAAAAAAGTAAATAAAGTGCAGCAAGGTGGCCCAATCCTTTTTGTAGCAAAGGACAAGCCTGGACAAACTCTTATATAAGGAAAAGCGCTCCCGAGGACACATGGGAATATCGTCAAGCTAGTTTTCATCACGTTCATATGATTCGCGTTCGGTACTTTGATAATTTGATATGTGCGTGGACCAGTGCTTGGGTGCTGCTCTTACTTGAACAAGCATCCCACTTATGATTAACCTCTATTGCAAGCATCCGCAACTACAACAAAAGTATTAAGGAAAACCTAACCATAGCATGAAACATATGGATCCAAATCAGCCCCTTATGAAGCAACACATAAACTATGGTTTAAGCTTCTGTCACTCTAGCAACCCATCATCTACTTATTACTTTCCAATACCTTCCTCTAGTACCAAATAATGGTGAAGTTTTATGTAGTCGACGTTCACATAACACCACTAGAGGCTAGACAACATACATCTCATCAAAATATTGAACGAATACCAAATTCACATGACTACTAATAGCAAGACTTCTCCCTTGTCCTCAGGAACAAACATAACTACTCACAAAGCATAAACATGTTCATAATCAGAGGGGTATTAATATGCATATAGGATCTGACCATATGATCTTCCACCAATTAAACCAACTAGCATCAACTACAAGGAGTAATTAACACTACTAGCAACCTACTAGCACCAATCCTGGACTTGGAGACAAGAATTGGATACAAGAGATGAACTAGGGTTTTGAGATGAGATGGTTGAAGGAAATATGCCCTAGAGGCAATAATAAATTTATTATTTATTTCCTTATTTCATGATAAATGTTTATTATTTATGCTAGAATTGTATTAACCGGAAACATAATACATGTGTGAATACATAGACAAATAGAGTGTCACTAGTATGCCTCTACTTGACTAGCTCGTTAATCAAAGATGGTTATGTTTCCTAACCATGGACAATGAGTTGTTATTTGATTAACGGGATCACATCATTAGATGAATGATCTGATTGACATGACCCATTCCATTAGCTTAGCACCCGATCGTTTAGTATGTTGCTATTGCTTTCTTCATAACTTATACATGTTCCTATGACTATGAGATTATGCAACTCCCGTGTGCCGGAGGAACACTTTGTGTGCTACCAAACATCACAACGTAACTGGGAGATTATAAAGGTGCCCTACAGGTGTCTCCAAAGGTACATGTTGGGTTGGCGTATTTCGAGATTGGGATTTGTCACTCCGATCGTCGGAGAGGTATCTCTGGGCCCTGTCGGTAATGCACATCACATAAGCCTTGCAAGCATTGCAACTAATGAGTTAGTTGCGGGATGATGTATTACGGAACGAGTAAAGAGACTTGCCGGTAACGAGATTGAACTAGGTATTGGATACCGACGATCGAATCTCGGGCAAGTAACATACCGATGACAAAGGGAACAACGTATGTTGTTATGCGGTCTGACAGATAAAGATCTTCGTAGAATATGTAGGAGCCAATATGGGCATCCAGGTTCCGCTATTGGTTATTGACCGGAGACGTGTCTCGGTCATGTCTACATTGTTCTCGAACCCGTAGGGTCCGCACGCTTAAGGTTTCGATGACAGTTATATTATGAGTTTATGAGTTTTGATGTACCGAAGGAGTTCGGAGTCCCGGATGAGACCGGGGTCATGACGAGGAGTCTCGAAATGGTCGAGACGTAAAGATCTATGTATTGGACGGCTATATTCGGACACCGGAAGTGTTCCAGGGAAGTTTCGGATAAAACTGGAGAACCGGGGGGTTACCGGAACCCCCTGGGGGGTTAATGGGCCTCATGGGCCTAAAGTGGAGAAGAGGAAAGGCAGCCAGGGCAGGCCGCGCGCCCCTCTCCCCTAGTCTGAATTGGACAAGGAAGGAGGGGCGGTGCCCCCCCTTTCCTTCCTCTCCTCTCTCCCTTCCTTCCCCCTCTCCTACTTGGACAAGGAAAGGGAGGGGAGTCCTACTCCTGGTAGGAGTAGGACTCCTCCTGCGCGCCTCCTACTAGGGCCGGCCGCACCCTCCTTGGCTCCTTTATATACGGGGGCAAGGGGTCACCCTAAGACACAAGTTGATCTTCGTGATCGTTCCTTAGCCGTGTGCGGTGCCCCCCTCCACAATATTACACCTCGATCATATTGTAGCGGTGCTTAGGCGAAGCCCTGCGATGGTTAAACATCAAGATCGTCACCACGCCGTCGTGTTGACAAAACTCCTCCCCGAAGATTTGCTGGATCGGAGCCCGGGGTGCGTCATTGAGCTGTACGTGTGTCAAGAACTCGGAGGTGCCGGAGTAACGGTGCTTGGATCGGTTGGACCGGGAAGACGTACGACTACTTCCTCTATGTTGCGTCAACGCTTCCGTTTGGTCTACGAGGGTACGTAGACAACACTCTCCCCTCTCAGAGCCTATGTTTTATGATTTGATGTTATATGCACGAGTAGAACACAAGTGAGTTGTGGGTGATATAAGTCATACTGCTTACCAACATGTCATACTTTGGTTCGGCGGTATTGTTGGATGAAGCGGCCCGGACCGACATTACGTGTACGCTTACGGGAGACTGGTTTTACCGCCGTGCTATGCACACAGGTGACTAGCGGGTGTCAGTTTCTCCAACTTTAGTTGAACCGAGTGTGGCTATGCCCGGTCCTTGCGAAGGTTAAAACAGCACCAACTTGATAAACTATCGTTGTGGTTTTGATGCGTAGGTAAGATTGGTTCTTGCTTAAACCCATAGCAGCCACGTAAAACTTGCAACAAACAAAGTAGAGGACGTCTAACTTGTTTTTGCAGGGAATGTTGTGATGTGATAAGGTGAAGACGTGATGAGATATAAGTTGTTGTATGAGATGATCATGTTTTGTGGAAGTTATCGGCAACTGGCAAACGCCTTATGGTCGTCTCTCTATTGCATAAGATGCAAGCGCCAAACAATTGCTTTACTTTATCGCTATGCGATAGCAATAGTTGCAAGGGCAATAGTTGGCGAGACGTCCACGTGATGACACATTGATATAGATCAAGATGATGGAGATCATGGTGTCATGCCGGTGACGATAGAGATCATGACGGTACTTTGGAGATGGAGATCAAAGGCACAAGATGATCATGGCTATATCATGTCACATATTTTGATTGCATGTGATGTTCATCTTGTATACATCTTATTTTGCTTATTTCGACGGTAGCTTTATAAGATGATCTCTCACTAAATTTCAAGATAAAAGTGTTCTCCCTGAGTATGCACCGTTGCCAAAGTTCGTCGTGCCCAGACACCACATGATGATCGGGTGTGATAAGCTCTACATCCATCTACAACGGGTGCAAGACAGTTTTGCACACGTGGAATACTCAGGTTAAACTTGACGAGCCTAGCATATGCAGATATGGCCTCGGAACACTGGAGACCGAAAGGTCGAGCGTGAATCATATAGTAGATATGATCAACATAGTGATGTTCACCATTGAAAACTTTTGCATCTCACGTGATGATCGGACATGGTTTAGTTGATTTGGATCACGTGATCACTTAGATGATTAGAGGGATGTCTATCTAAGTGGGAGTTCTTAAGTAATATGATTAACTGAACTTAAATTTATCATGAACTTAGTCCTGGTAGTATTTTGCAAATCATGTTGTAGATCAATAGCTCGCGTTGTTGCTTCCCTGTGTTTATTTTGATATGTTCCTAGAGAAAATTGTGTTGAAAAATGGTAGTAGCAATGATGCGGATTGGATCCGTGATCTGAGGTTTATCCTCATTGCTGCACAGAAGAATTATGTCCTTGATGCACCGCTAGGTGACAGACCTATTGCAGGAGCAGATGCAGACGTTATGAACGTTTGGCTAAGCTCAATAGGATGACTACTTGATAGTTTAGTGCACCATGCTTAACGGCTTAGAATCGGGACTTCAAAGACGTTTTGAACGTCATGGACCATATGAGATGTTCCAGGAGTTGAAGTTAATATTTCAAGCAAATACCCTAGTTGTGAGATATGAAGGCTCCAACAAGTTCTATAGCTAAAAAGATGGAGGAGAATCGCTCAACTAGTGAGCATGTGCTCAGATTGTCTGGGTACTACAATCGCTTGAATCAAGTGGGAGGTAATCTTCCAGATAAGATAGTGATTGACAGAATTCTCTAGTCACCATCACCAAGTTAGTAGAACTTCGTGATGAACTATAATATGCAAGGGATAACGGAAACGATTCCTAAGCTCTTCGTGATGCTAAAATCGACGAAGGTAGAAAGCAAGAAAAACATCAAGTGTTGATGGAAGACAAGACCACTAGTTACAAAAAAAAGGGCAAAAGGAAGAAGGAGAACTTCAAGAAGAACAACAAGCAAGTTGCTGCTCAAGTGAAGAAGCCCAAGTTTGGTCCTAAGCCTGAGACTAAGTGATTCTACTGCAAAGGGACTGGTCACTGGAAGCGGAACTACCCCAAGTGATTGGCGGATAAGAAGGATGGCAAAGTGAACAAATGTATATTTGATATACAGATTATTGATGTGTATTTTACTAGTGTTCATAGCAACCCCTCGGTATTTGATACTGGTTCAGTTGCTAAGAGTAGTAACTCAAAACGGGAGTTGCAGAATGAACAGAAAATAGTTAAGGGTGAAGTAACGATGTGTGTTGGAAGTAGTTCCAAGATTGATATGATCATCATCGCACACTCCCTATACTTTCGGGATTAGTGTTGAAACTAAATAAGTGTTATTTGGTGTTTGCGTTGAGCATGAATATGATTTGATCATATTTATTGCAATACGATTATTCATTAAAGTCAGAGAATAATTGTTGTTCTGTTTACATGAATAAAACCTTCGATGGTCATACACCCAATGAAAATAGTTCGTTGAATCTCGATCGTAGTGTTACACATATTCATAATATTGAAACCAAAAGATGCAAAGTTAATAATGATAGTGCAACTTATTTGTGGCACTGCCGTTTAGGTCATATCGGTTTAAAGCGCATGGAGAAACTCCATACTGATGGCTTTTGGAACCACTTGATTATGAATCACTTGGTACTTGCGAACCATGCCTCATGGGCAAGATGACTAAGACTCCGTTCTCCGGAACAATGGAGCGAGCAACAAACTTGATTGGAAATAATACATACTGATGTATGCAGTCCAATGAGTGTTGAGGCTCGCGGCGGGTATCGTTATTTTCTGACCTTCACAGATGATTTGAGCAGATATGAGTATATCTACTTGATGAAACATAAGTCTAAAACATTTGAAAAGTTCAAATAAATTCAGGGTGAAGTGGAAAATCATCGTGACAAGAAAATAAGGTTTCTACGATCTGATCGCGGAGACAAATATTTGAGTTACGAGTTTGGTCTTCAATTAAAACATTGAGGAATAGTTTCACAAACTCATGCCACCTAGAACACCACAGCATAATGGTGTGTCCGATCGTCATAACCGTACTTTATTGGATATAGTGCAATCTATGATGTTTCTTACCGATTTACCAATATCGTTTTAGGATCATGCATTAGAGACAGCTGCATTCACATTAAAAAGGGGCACCATCTAAGTCCGTTGAGACGACACAATCTAAACTGTGGTTTGGCAAGAAACCAAAGTTGTCGTTTCTTAAAGTTTGGGGTTGTGATACTTATATGAAAAAGTTTCATCCTAATAAGCTCAAACCCAAATCGGAGAAATATGTCTTCATAGGATACCCAAAGGAGACTTTTGGGTACACCTTCTATCACAAATCCGAAGGCAAGACTTTTTGTTGCTGAATTCGGAGTTTTTCTAGAGAAGGAGTTTCTCTCGAAAGAAGTGAGTGGGTGGAAAGTAGAAAACTTGATAAGGTAATTGTAACTTCTCCCTTATTGGAAAGTAGTTCATCACATAAATCTGTTCTTGTGACTACTACACCAATTAGTGAGGAAGCTAATGATGATGATCAAGTAACTTCATATCAAGTTACTACCGAATCTCGTAGGTAAACCAGAGTGAGATCCGCACCAGAGTGGTACGGTAATCCTGTTTTGGAAGTCATGTTACTAGACCATGACGAAATTGCGAACTATGAGGAAGCGATGATGAGCCCAGATTCCGCGAAATGGCTTGAGGCCATGAAATCTGAGATAAGATCCATGTATAAGAACAAAGTATGGACTTTGATTGACTTGCCCAATGATCGGCGAGTCATTGAGATTAAATGGATCTTCAAGAGGAAGACGGATGCTAATAGTAGTGTTACTATCTACAAAGCTAGAATTGTCGCAAAAGGGTTTCGACAAGTTCAAGGTGTTGACTACGATGAGAGTTTCTCACTCGTATCTATGCTTAAGTATGTCCGAATCATGTTAGCAATTGCCGCATTTTATGAAATCTGGCAAATGGATAAACAAAACTGCATTCCTTAATGGATTTATTAAAGAAGAGTTGTATATGATGCAACCAGAAGGTTTTGTCAATCCTAAAGGTGCTAACAAAATATGCAAGCTCCAGCAATTCATCTATGGACTGGTGCAAGCATCTCAGAGTTGGAATACATGCTTTGATAAGTTGATCAAAGCATATAGTTTTATACAGACTTGCAGTGAAGCCTATATTTACAAGAAAGTGAGTGGGAGCACTACAACATTTCTGATAAGTATATGTGAATGACATATTGTTGATCGGAAATAATGTAGAATTATTCTGCAAAGCATAAACGAGTATTTGAAAGGAGTTTTTCAAAGAAAGACCTCGGTGAAGCTACTTACATATTGAGCATCAAGATCTATAGAGATAGATCAAAACGCTTGATAAGTTTTTTCAATAAGTACATACCTTGACAAGATTTTGAAGTAGCTCAAAATGGAACAGTCAAAGAAAGAGTTCTTGCCTATGTTACAAGGTGTGAAATTGAGTAAGACTCAAAACACGACCACGATAGAAGATAGAAAGAGAATGAAAGTCATTCCCTATGCCTTGGCCATAGGTTCTATAAAGTATGCCATGCTGTGTACCAGATCTATTGTATACCCTACACTAATTTTGGCAAGGGAGTACAATAGTGATCTAGGAGTAGATCACTGGACAGCGGTCAAAATTATCCTTAGTGGAATAAGGATATGTTTCTCAATTATGGACGTGACAAAAAGGGTTCGTCGTAAAGGGTTACGTCGATGCAAATTTTGACACTGATCTAGATGACTCTAAGTCTCAATCAGGATACATATTGAAAGTGGGAGCAATTAGCTAAGAGTAGCTCCGTGCAGAGCATTGTTGACATAGAAATTTGCAAATACATACGGATCTGAATATGGCAGACCCGTTGACTAAATTTCTCTCACAAGCAAAACATGATCACTCTTTGGGTGTTAATCACATAGCGATGTGAACTAGATTATTGAATCTAGTAAACCCTTTGGGTGTTAGTCACATGGAGATGTGAACCAATCACATACAGATGTGAACTATTGGTGTTAATCACATAGCAATGTGAACTAGATCATTGACTCTAGTGCAAGTGGGAGACTGAAGGAAATATGCCCTAGAGGAAATAATAAAGTTATTATTTATTTCCTTATTTCATGATAAATGTTTATTATTTATGCTAGAATTGTATTAACCGGATACATGTGTGAATACATAGACAAGTAGAGTGTCACAAGTATGCCTCTAGTTGACTAGCTCGTTAATCAAAGATGGTTATGTTTCCTAACCATGGACAAAGAGTTGTTATTTGATTAACAGGATCACATCATTAGATGAATGATCTGATTGACATGACCCATTCCATTAGCTTAGCACCCAATCGTTTAGTATGTTGCTATTGCTTTCTTCATAACTTATACATGTTCCTATGACTATGAGATTATGCAACTCCCGTGTGCCGGAGGAACACTTTGTGTGCTACCAAACGTCACAAGGTAACTGGGTGATTATAAAGGTGCTCTACAGGTGTCTCCAAAGGTACATGTTTGGTTGGCGTATTTCGAGATTGGGATTTGTCACTCCGATCATCGGAGAGGTATCTCTGGGCCCTCTCAGTAATGCACATCACATAAGCCTTGCAAGCATTGCAACTAATGAGTTAGTTGCGGGATGCTGTATTACGGAACGAGTAAAGAGACTTGCCGGTAACGAGATTGAACTAGGTATTGGATACCGACGATCGAATCTCGGGCAAGTAACATACCGATGACAAAGGGAACAACGTATGTTGTTATGCGGTCTGACCGATAAAGATCTTCGTAGAATATGTAGGAGCCAATATGGGCATCCAGGTTCCGCTATTGGTTATTGACCGGAGACGTGTCTCGGTCATGTCTACATTGTTCTCGAACCCGTAGGGTCCGCACGCTTAAGGTTTCGATGATAGTTATATTATGAGTTTATGAGTTTTGATGTACCGAAGGAGTTCGGAGTCCCGGATGAGATCGGGGACATGACGAGGAGTCTCGAAATGGTTGAGACGTAAAGATTGATATATTGGACGGCTATATTCGGACACCAGAAGTGTTCCGGGGAAGTTTCGGATAAAACCGGAGAACCGGGGGGTTACCGGAACCCCCCCGGGGGGTTAATGGGCCTCATTGGCCTAAAGTTGAGAAGAGGAAAGGCAGCCAGGGCAGGCCGCGCGCCCCCTCTCCCCCTAGTCCGAATTGGACAAGGGGGGAGGGGCGGCGCCCCCCCCTTTCCTTCCTCTCCTCTCTCCCTTCCTTCCCCCTCTCCTACTTGGACAAGGAAAGGGAGGGGAGTCCTACTCCTGGTAGGAGTAGGACTCCTCTTGTGCGCCTCCTACTAGGGGCGGCCGCACCCCCCTTGGCTCCTTTATATACGGGGGCAAGGGGACACCCTAAGACACAAGTTGATCTTCGTGATCGTTCGTTAGCCGTGTGCGGTGCCCCCCTCCACGATATTACACCTCGATCATATTGTAGCAGTGCTTAGGCGAAGCCCTGCGACGGTTAAACATCAAGATCGTCACCATGCCGTCGTGCTGACGAAACTCCTCCCCGAAGCTTTGCTGGATCGGAGCCCGGGGTGCGTCATCGAGCTGTACGTGTGTCAAGAACTCGGAGGTGCCGGAGTAACCGTGCTTGGATCGGTTGGACCGGGAAGACGTACGACTACTTCCTCTATGTTGCGTCAACGCTTCCTCTTTGGTCTACGAGGGTACGTAGACAACACTCTCCCCTCTCGTTGCTATGCATCACCATGATCCTCCGTGTGCGTAGGAATTTTTTTGAAATTACTACGTTCCCCAACAATGGTGCTGATGAAGATGTTGATGGAGATTGCCATCTCCCGATGAGAGGAGCATTGGTGATGACGATGGTGATGATTTCGCCCTCCGGGAGGGAAGTTTCCCCGACAGAACAGCTCTGCCGGAGCCCTAGATTGGTTCCGCCTCGTGAAGGCGGAGTTTTGTCCCGAAAGGTTGCTTCTGTTTTTTTTCTCCTCGAAAGACTTCATATAGCAGAAGAGGGTCATCGGAGAGCCACCAGGGGGGCCATGGGGTAGGGGGGCGCGCCTTAGGGGGGCCCCTAGGGGGGCGCCCCCACCCTCGTGGACAGGGTGTAGGCCCCCTGGTCTTCATCTTTGGCAAGGATTTTTCATTATTTATTATAAGATATTCCGTGGAGTTTCAGGACTTTTAGAGTTGTGCAGAATAGGTCTCTAATATTTGCTCCTTTTCCAGCCCAGAATTCTAGCTGCCGGCATTCTCCCTCCTTATGTAAACCTTGTAAAATAAGAGAGAATAGCCATAGGTATTGTGACATAATGCGAAATAATAGCCCATAATGTAATAAATATCGATATAAAAGCATGATGCAAAATGGACGTATCAACTCCCCCAAGCTTAGACCTCGTTTGCCCTCAAGCAAAAGCCGATAACAATAAATATGTCCCCATGTTTAGAGGTAGAGGCGTCGATAAAAATAAAATACGGACATGAAGGCATCATGATTATTCTCTTAACAGCAATATATATATATATATATATATAGATATTGTCATATGATTACTTATGTTCAAGTGATGATATATTCACAATGCAAAAGTACGAATCAGAAACCTTATTGAGAACCAACAAACTATAACCTCAGTCATTGAAGCAATTGCAATTTATCATAATACCAGAAAGAGTCTATGTCAGAGATAAAAAGCAAGTCCACATACTCAACTTGTTGGGGAACGTAGTAATTTCAAAAAAATTCCTACGCACACGCAAGATCATGGTGATGCATAGCAACGAGAGGGGAGAGTGTTGTCTAGGTACCCTCGTAGACCGGCAACGAAAGTGTTGACACAACGTAGAGGAAGTAGTCGTACGTCTTCCCGATCCGACCGATCCAAGTCCTGAACGTACGGTACCTCCGAGTTCTAGCACACATTTAGCTCGATGACGATCCCCGGACTCCGATCCAGCAAAGTGTTGGGGAAGAGTTCCATCAGCACGACGGCGTGGTGACGATCTTGATGTTCAACTGTCGCAGGGCTTCGCCTAAGCACCACTACAATATTATCGAGGATTATGGTGCAAGGGGGCACCGCACACGGCTAAGAAAACGATCACGTGGATCAACTTGTGTGTCTAGGGGTGCCCCTGCCCCCGTATATAAAGGAGCAAGGGGAGGAGGCCGGCCGGCCCTATGGCGCACCAAGGAGGAGTCCTCCTCCTAGTAGGAGTAGGACTCCTACTAGGAGGAGGAAGGAAGTGGGGAGGGAGAAGGAAAGGGGGGCGCCGCCCCCCTCTCCTAGTCCAATTCGGAACAGGGGGGAGGAGGCGCGCGGCCCACCTTGGCTGCCCTTCTCTCTCTCCACTAAGGCCCATATGGCCCATTACTTCTCCCCGGGGGGGGGGGGGGGGGGTTCCGGTAACCCTCCGGCTCTCCGGTTTTCTCCGAAATCACCCAGAACACTTCTAGTGTCCGAATATAGCCGTCCAATATGTCAATCTTTATGGCTCAACCATTTCGAGACTCCTTGTCATGTCCGTGATCACATACGGGACTCCGAACTAACTTCGGTACATCAAAACTCATAAACTCATAATATAACTGTCAGCGAAACCTTAAGCATGCGGACCATACGGGTTCGAGAACAATGTAGACATGACCGATACATGTCTCCGATCAATAAACAATAGCGGAACCTGGATGCTCATATTGGCTCCCACATATTCTACGAAGATCTTTATCGGTCAGACCGCATAACAACATACGTTGTTCCCTTTGTCATCGGTATGTTACTTGCCCGAGATTCGATCGTCGGTATCTCAATACCTAGTTCAATCTCGTTACCGGCAAGTCTCATTACTCGTTTCGTAATACATCATCTCGCAACTAACTCATTAGTTGCAATGCTTGCAAGGCTTATGTGATGTGCATTACCGAGAGGGCCCAGAGATACCTCTCCGACAATCGGAGTGACAAATCCTAATCTAGAAATACGCCAACCCAACATTTACCTTTGGAGACACCTTTAGAGCTCCTTTATAATCACCCAGTTACATTGTGACGTTTGGTAGCACACAAAGTGTTCCTCCGGCAAACGGGAGTTGCATAATCTCATAGTCATAGGAACATGTATAAGTCATGAAGAAAGCAATAGAAACATACTAAATGATTGGTGCTAAGCTAATGGAATGGGTCATATCAATCACATCATTCTCCTAATAATGTGATCCCGTTAATCAAATGACAATACATGTCTATGGTTAGGAAACATAACCATCTTTGATTAACGAGCTAGTCAAGTAGAGGCATACTAGTGACGTTTAGTTCGTCTATGTATTCACACAAGTATTATGTTTCCAGATAATACAATTCTAGCATGAATAATAAACATTTATCATGATATAAGGAAATAAAATAATAACATTATTATTGCCTCTAGGGCATATTTCCTTCAGTCTCCCACTTGCACTAGAGTCAATAATCTAGATTACACAGTAATGATTCTAACACCCATGGAGCTTTGGTGCTGATCATGTTTTGCTCGTGGAAGAGGCTTAGTCAATGGGTCTGCAACATTCAGATCCGTATGTATCTTGCAAATCTCTATGTCTCCCACCTGGACTAGATCCCGGATGGAATTGAAGCGTCTCTTGATGTGCTTGGTTCTCTTGTGAAATCTGGATTCCTTTGCCAAGGCAATTGCACCAGTATTGTCACAAAAGATTTTCATTGGACCCGATGCACTAGGTATGACACCTAGATCGGATATGAACTCCTTCATCCAGACTCCTTCGTTTGCTGCTTCCGTAGCAGCTATGTACTCCGCTTCACATGTAGATCCCGCCACAACGCTTTGTTTAGAACTGCACCAACTGATAGCTCCACCGTTTAATGTAAACATGTATCCGGTTTGCGATTTAGAATTGTCCGGATCAGTGTCAAAGCTTGCATCGACGTAACCATTTACGATGAGCTCTTTGTCACCTCCATATATGAGAAACATATCCTTAGTCCTTTTCAGGTATTTTAGGATGTTCTTGACCGCTGTCCAGTGATCCACTCCTGGATTACTTTGGTACCTCCCTGCTAGACTTATAGCAAGACACACATCAGGTCTGGTACACAGCATTGCATACATGATAGAGCCTATGGCTGAAGCATAGGGAACATCTTTCATTTTCTCTCTATCTTCTGCATTGGTCAGGCATTGAGTCTTACTCAATTTCACACCTTGTAACACAGGCAAGAATCCTATCTTTGGTTGATCCATTTTGAACTTTTTCAAAACTTTGTCAAGGTATGTGCTTTGTGAAAGTCCAATTAAGCATCTTGATCTGTCTCTATAGATCTTAATGCCCAATATGTAAGCAGCTTCACCGAGGTCTTTCATTGAAAAACTCTTATTCAAGTATCCCTTTATGCTATCCAGAAATTCTATATTCTTTCCGATTAGTAATATGTCATCTACATAAAATATCAGAAATGCTACAGAGCTCCCACTCACTTTCTTGTAAATATAGGCTTCTCCAAAAGTCTGTACAAAACCAAATGCTTTGATCACACTATCAAAGCGTTTATTCCAACTCCGAGAGGCTTGCACCAGTCCATAAATGGATCGCTGGAGCTTGCACACTTTGTTAGCTCCCTTTGGATCGACAAAACCTTCCGGCTGCATCATATACAACTCTTCTTCCAAAAATCCATTCAGGAATGCAGTTTTGACATCCATCTGCCAAATTTCATAATCATAAAATGCGGAAATTGCTAACATGATTCGGACAGACTTAAGCATCGCTACGGGTGAGAAGGTCTCATCGTAGTCAATCCCTTGAACTTGTCGAAAACCTTTTGCGACAAGTCGAGCTTTGTAGACAGTAACATTACCGTCGGCGTCAGTCTTCTTCTTGAAGATCCATTTATTCTCAATTGCTTGCCGATCATTGGGCAAGTCATTGGGCAAGGTTGGAAAAAGCGGTAGGCGTAAGCGAGGCGGTTGGCCTTCGCCTAGTGCCTAGGCGGTTCTTAAGCGCCCTAGGCGTGGCCTAGGCAGTAATATAGTTCTACTATCAGGGTGTATTTCTGAGTATTATATGTGTGTCAATATTAATATAGGGCATATAAATAAGTTAACTAGCAGCTAGTGCCATTGGAATATGGCTCGTTTGGCATATCAGTGCAATATGGCATGATTCCTTGCTTGGATGGACAATTCATTGCTTGCTCTGCCTAGACTTCCATTTATGCCCTAGGCGAGGCGTTTGACCATCGCCTAGCACCTAGGCGTGCCTAAGCGCCTCCTAGGCACTGCCTTTTCCAAAAGAGGTTCTCATACATGGATCCCATCTCAGATTTCATGGCTTCAAGCCATTTTGCGGAATCTGGGCTCACCATCGCTTCTCCATAGTTCGTAGGTTCATCATGATCTAGTAGCATGACTTCCAGAATAGGATTACCGTACCACTCTGGTGCGGATCTTACTCTGGTTGATCTACGAGGTTCAGTAGTATCTTGTTCTGAAGTTTCATGATCATCATCATTAGCTTCCTCACTAATTGGTGTAGGTGTCATAGAAACTGGTTTCTGTGATGTACTACTTTCCAATAAGGGAGCAGGTACAGTTACCTCATCAAGTTCTACTTTCCTCCCACTCACTTCTTTCGAGAGAAACTCCTTCTCTAGAAAGTTTCTGAATTTAGCAACAAAAGTCTTGCCTTCGGATCTGTGATAGAAGGTGTATCCAAGAGTTTCCTTTGGATATCCTATGAAGACACATTTCTCCGATTTGGGTTCGAGCTTATCAGGTTGAAGCTTTTTCACATAAGCATCGCAACCCCAAACTTTCAGAAACGACAACTTTGGTTTCTTGCCAAACCATAGTTCATAAGGCGTCGTCTCAACGGATTTTGATGGTGCTCTATTTAACGTGAATGCAGCCGTCTCTAGAGCATAACCCCAAAACGATAGCGGTAAATCAGTAAGAGACATCATAGATCTCACCACATCAAGTAAAGTACGATTACGATGTTCGGACACAGCATTACGTTGTGGTGTTCCGGGTGGCGTGAGTTGCGAAACTATTCCGGATTGTTTCAAATGTACACCAAACTCGTAACTCAAATATTCTCCTCCACGATCAGATCGTAGGAATTTTATTTTCTTGTTACGATGATTTTCAACTTCACTCTGAAATTATTTGAACTTTTCAAACGTTTCAGACGTATGTTTCATTAAGTAGATATACCCATATCTGCTTAAGTCATCTGTGAATGTGAGAAAATAACGATATCCGCCACGAGCCTCAACATTCATCGGACCACATACATCTGTATGTATGATTTCCAACAAATCTGTTGCTCTCTCCATAGTACCGGAGAACGGTGTTTTCGTCATCTTACCCATAAGGCACGGTTCACAAGTACCAAGCGATTCATAATCAAGTGGTTCCAGAAGTCCATCAGTATGGAGTTTCTTCATGTGCTTCACACCGATATGACCCAAACGGCAGTGCCACAAATAAGTTGCACTATCATTATCAACTCTGTATCTTTTGGTTTCAATATTATGAATATGTGTGTCACTACTATCGAGATTTAATAAGAATAGACCACTCTTTAAGGGTGCATGACCATAAAAGATATTACTTATATAAATAGAACAACCATTATTCTCTGATTTAAATGAATAACCGTCTCGCATCAAACAAGATCCATATATAATGTTCATGCTCAATGCTGGCACCAAATAACAATTATTTAGGTCTAATACTAATCCCGAAGGTAGATGTAGAGGTAGCGTGCCGACCGCGATCACATCGACTTTGGAACCATTAACCACGCGCATCGTCACCTCGTCCTTAGCCAATCTTCGCTTAATCCGTAGTCCCTGTTTCCAGTTGCAAATATTAGCAACAGAACCGGTATCAAATACCCAGGTGCTACTGCGAGCATTAGTAAGGTACACATCAATAACATGTATATCACATATACCTTTGTTCACCTTACCATCCTTCTTATCCGCCAAATATTTGGGGCAGTTCCGCTTCCAGTGACCAGTCTGCTTGCAGTAGAAGCACTCAGTTTCAGGCTTAGGTCCAGGTTTGGGTTTCTTCTCTTGAGTAGCAACTTGCTTGCTGTTCTTTTTGAAGTTCCCCTTTTTCTTCCCTTTGCCCTTTTTCTTGAAACTAGTGGTCTTGTTGGCCATCAACACATGATGCTCCTTCTTGATTTCTACCTCCGCAGCTTTCAGCATTGCGAAGAGCTCGGGAATAGTCTTATTCATTCCTTGCATATTATATAGTTCATCACGAAGCTCTTGTAGCTATGTGGCAGTGATTGGAGAATTCTATCAACGATGCAATCATCTAGAAGATTAACTCCCAATTAAATCAAGTGATTATTATACCCAGACATTTTGAGTATGTGCTCACTGACAGAACTGTTCTCCTCCATCTTGCAGCTATAGAACTTATTGGAGACTTCATATCTCTCAATTCGGGCATTTGCTTGAAATATTAACTTCAACTCCTGGAACATCTCATATGCTCCATGACGTTCAAAACATCGTTGAAGTCCCGATTCTAAGCCGTAAAGCATGGCACACTGAACTATCGAGTAGTCATCAGCTGTGCTCTGCCAGACATTCATAACATCTGGTGTTGTTCCAGCAGCAGGCCTGGCACCCAGCGGTGCTTCCAGGACGTAATTCTTCTGTGCAGCAATGAGGATAATCCTCAAGTTACGGACCCAGTCCGTGTAATTGCTACCATCATCTTTCAACTTTGCTTTCTCAAGGAACGCATTAAAATTCAACGGAACAACAGCACGGGCCATCTATCTACAATCAAACATGAACAAGCAAGATCCTATCAGGTACTAAGCTCATGATAAATTTAGGTTCAATTAATCATATTACTAAAGAACTCCCACTTAGATAGACATCCCTCTAATGCTCTAAGTGATTACGTGATCCAAATCAACTAAACCATGTCCGATCATCACGTGAGATGGAGTAGTTTCATTGGTGAACATCACTATGTTGATCATATCTACTATATGATTCACGCTCGACCTTTTGGTCTCCGTGTTCCGAGGCCATATCTGTATATGCTTGGCTCGTCAAGTATAACCTGAGTATTCCGCGTGTGCAACTATTTTGCACCTGTTGTATTTGAACGTAGAGCCTATCACACCCGATCATCACGTGGTGTCTCAGCACGAAGAACTTTCACAATGGTGCATACTCAGGGAGAACACTTCTTGATAATTAGTGAGAGATCATCTTAAAATGCTACCATCAAACAAAGCAACATAAGATGCATAAAAGATAAACATCACATGCAATCAATATAAGTGATATGATATGGCCATCATCATCTTGTGCTTGTGATCTCCATCTTCGAAGCACCATCATGATCACCATCGTCACCGGCGCGACACCTTGATAACCATCATAGCATCGTTGTCGTCTCGCCAAACTTATGCTTCCACGACTATCGCTACCGCATAGTGATAAAGTAAAGCATTACAGCGCAATTGCATTGCATACAATAAAGCGACAACCATATGGCTCCTGCCAGTTGCCAATAACTTGGTTACAAAAAATGATCATCTCATACAATAAAATTTAGCATCATGTCTTGACCATATCACATCACAACATGCCCTGCAAAAACAAGTTAGACGTTCTGTACTTTGTTGTTGCAAGTTTTACGTGGCTGCTACGGCCTTAAGCAAGAACCAATCTTACCTACGCATCAAAACCACAATGATAGTTTGTCAAGTCAGTGTTGTTTTAACCTTCGCAAGGACCGGGCGTAGCCACACATGGTTCAACTAAAGTTGGAGAAACTGAGACCCGCTAGCCACCTTTGTGCAAAGCACGTCGGGAGAACCGGTCTCGCGTAAGCGTACGTGTAATGTTGGTCCGGGCCGCTTCGTCCAACAATACCGCCGAACCAAAGTATGACATGCTGGTAAGCAGTATGACTTATATCGCCCACAACTTACTTGTGTTCTACTCGTGCATATAACATCAACACATAAAACCTAGGCTTGGATGCCACTGTTGGGGAACGTAGTAATTTCAAAAAATTTCCTACGCACACGCAAGATCATGGTGATGCATAGCAACGAGAGGGGAGAGTGTTGTCTTCGTACCCTCGTAGACCGGCAACGGAAGTGTTGACACAACGTAGAGGAAGTAGTCGTACGTCTTCCCGATCCGACTGATCCAAGTACCGAACGTACGGTACCTCCGAGTTCTAGCACACGTTCAGCTCGATGACAATCCCCGGACTCCAATCCAGCAAAGTGTCGGGGAAGAGTTCCGTCAGCACGACGGAGTGGTGACGATCTTGATGTTCAACTGTCGCAGGGCTTCGCATAAGCACCACTACAATATTATCGAGGATTATGGTGGAAGGGGGAACCGCACACGGCTAAGAAAACGATCACGTGGATCAACTTGTGTGTCTAGGGTGCCCCCTGCCCCCTGCCCCCTGCTATAAAGGAGCAAGGGGAGGAGGCCGGCCGGCCCTATGGCGCACCAAGGAGGAGTTCTCCTCCTAGTAGGAGTAGGACTCCTACTAGGAGGGGGAGGGAAGTGGGGAGGGAGAAGGAAAGGGGGGCGCCGCCCCCCTCTCCTAGTCCAATTCGGACGAAGGGGGGAGGAGGCGCACGGCCCACCTTGGCTGCCCTTCTCTCTCTCCACTAAGGCCCATATGGCCCATTACTTCTCGGGGGGGGGGGGTTCCGGTAACCCTCCGGCTCTCTGGTTTTCTCCGAAATCACCCGGAACACTTCCGGTGTCCGAATATAGCCGTCCAATATATCAATCTTTATGTCTCAACCGTTTCAAGACTCCTCGACATGTCCGTGATCACATCCGGGACTCCGAACTAACTTAGGTACATCAAAACTCATAATATAACTGTCTGTCACACCCTAGCTAGTCCATGCATTGAGTGTGCATCATGTTTACTTTCATCAGAAACTTAAAATGGGGAAGGCAGAACCCCCAACACCCCCCCTGAAATCAACTAGGGTTTACTAAAAATTATTTCAATGAACCTGAAATGCCCTTCTAAAATGTTCACCCTCTTTGCCTTGGGTTGGAACCTTTGGGAAAATAGGTGCACATTTTTCTAGGTCAACAGAAGGTCACTTATTTAAATCATAAATAATTGAATTTGGGCATTTAAATGCTATTAAATAATTTAAGTGCTCAAATAATTCTGGAAATAATTGTTTGCTGTTAGGAATAATCCCAATAGAGCCCACAATTATTTTCAGGATTTTAGAAAGTGCCTAGGTATTTTAAATAAAGCCCTAAAGCTACAGGAAAATAGAAAAGAAAACAAAATCAAAAAAAAGGGGAAAGCAGCCCACCTGGGCCTTACCTGTGCTGGCCAGCCCACCTGGCTCGGCCCAGCCTACTGGCGCTGCCAGTCGTCGTCCTCCTTGCACCAGAAGGACGCGGAGCGCGTGGCCGGCGCCCGCGGCCACACGCCGGCCACCTCCTGCTTCCGTCGATGCCGGGAGACGTCCAGGGAATGCCACGCGACCCCCCACGTCCCCCTCTCATCCTCTCTCACTCTCCCCCTCGTCTCCCACTCCCTCTCCCGCGATGGCCAACGCACCCGTCGCCGTCTCACCATCGTAGTCGCGCCCTCCGTCACCCCCTTGCCTCTCTGACCTGTCCAGAAGCTCTGCCGCGATGCCCTCACCCTCCCCACTGAGCCACGCATCGCCAGAGGCCCTGCATCGCCGTCATCGGATCATCTTCATCCTCGGTACCCGCCGGACGCCGCTCATCGATTCGCCTCACTCCGGTCGCCCCCGAGCCCACTGAGCTGCTCATTGACCTCCCTGTGAGCTCCGCCACCTTTCCCCTCTTCTTTTCCACGCGTTTGCACCCTCTAGGCCATAGTTCCACCATGGCCGAAGCTCGTCTCCGCTCGAGCTTGTCGCCGGCGCCGCTCCGGCGACCATTTGGTCATCCCGTGCTACACAACGTGCTTGCCACATCGCGTAGTGCCTCGCTAGCGCCTCAGTTTCCATGTTTGCACGCCGCAGCCCACACCCCGCACATGGCCGAACTCCGGCCGCCGCCTTGGAGCTCGCCGTCATCGTCTCCAGCCACCGTAGGCCCGGCCACCACCACCACTAGATGCGCGACTGCAAGAGCTCTCCAACGAGCCCAAGAACGGCCTCGCTCGTGCCCCGTAGGCGTTTTCCGAGCTGCGCCACCGTCTCGGGCCTCGCCGGCGGCTCAACGCCGGCGAGTTTGACCCAGTTTGACCCTGGGTGGGCCCAGGTAGACCCCTCTGAGTCTATAACAGGTGGGGCCGGTCTGCTAACTAATCTAGGATTAGTTTTAACTAATTTTATTTTACTCAGTCACTGACATGTGGGCCCAGGCCCCACTGACAGCTAATTAGTGTTAATGTAATCATGTTATTTAACTGAGAGACTGACAGAAGGGGCCCACCAGCCAAGTTTGACCTGGGCTGGCGCCTTTGACCTGCTGAGGTCAGCATGACGCAATGCTGACGCAGTAATGCATTTTCTGGAATTATTTTTATTCAGCAAATTCCAAAAAATAGTTCAAACTTCAAAAATTCATAGAAATTCAACCATAACTCCAAATGAGATAAATTATATATGAAAAATTATCAGGAAAATTCAATCTATCCATCTATAATGGTTTCATGCATGACAAAACAAGTTTACCCTGCTGTTTAAGCAGAATAAGGAAATGCCCTATAAATGCAATAATTAATGAGCTAATATTTGAATCTTGGATTCAAATGAGTTCACCCCTTTCTGTTTTAGCTTGCATTAGGCCAAAACACATTCATATTGCCATGTCATAGCATGCATCATATTGTTGCATATCGTCATGTGTTGATTGTGCTTGGTTGTGTTCTTCGTGGTAGGTTCTGCCTCCGAGGATATTCACGAGTATCCAACTGAAGGGCAGTATCCCGTTACCACTCTATCAGGCAAGCAACCATTGATCATTCCCATACAACCCATGTTCTCGCTCCTGCTCTTGTTACTGCATTAAGACAACACGATCCAAACTGCTGTGTGCTACGGTAGTTGAACCCTTATCCTCTGCATGACCTGTCATTGCCACAGTAACTAGATCAAACCCACTAGCATGTGTAGGAGTTGATTGAGCCATGTTTTGTGATTCCTACCTTGCTATGCCAGCTATGCTTAGAGTTGTGTCAGGGCTGGTTCATCTGGGTGATGGGCTAGAGTGAAATGCTTGTGTCGGTAATATGTGGGATGTGTTGAACATGTTTTGGTAAAGGTATCGATGAGAGGCCATGTAGGAGTACATGGTGGGTTCTTTCATTGAGGCCGTCCCTAAGAACTGAGTTCTGTATGCGTGATTTAAGATTCAGCTACTACCACACATTGGGCCCTGAAATATGACCCTGCTCGACTTACTGACCCCTCTCGCCTCAGTCCAGGAGTTGCAACTAGTTTCTGGTGTTTGTAGGTTAAGTGTTGGCGGCCGTGCGTAGCGGTGACCCTAGGGGTGGGCTATGTTGCGGTAGATACACCGTGGCACGGTGTACCGAGTCACACGTTTGGTGTCTCGGGAACCCTGTTCACATCGTTCGGGGCCGTTGAGGACACCCCGGCCGGATTTCCTTGCGGATGGAACCTGAATAGGCGATGACCCTGGACTAGAGACTTGTGAGGTTAGTCAGGTCGTGGTCTACACCCACGTCGGTTTTTGCTTGAAGTCTGCCGAGCACATTTCGTGTGCAGACGCTAAGTGGTGGAAACATGTGTGACGAAGTACACCCCTGCAGGGTATAAAACTATTCGAATAGCCGCGTCCGCGGTAAAGGACTACTTGGTTGCCTATACAGTTCACAGACAAGTTAATGGATACTACTAAAAGACTCAAGATAAGTGTGAGTACCGAGGATGGCCCTCTCGCAGGATGACGAGGGAGGATCCTCGGTGGAGTATTGTGTTGGTGAGTAGTGGACTCATGTGCGAAAACCATTTTACTAGAGAGGTTCCGTAGGATAGCTTAGCCACAGGTCAAAGCTGGCTTGCTGCATAACCCCACCACCTTCTTGAGAATGAGCATGTATAATAGGTTCTGATGTAAGACTTGCTGAGTACCTTTGTACTCATGTTTGTTTATTATTGTTTTCAAACGATGACACTGCCCCCTCCGATGGGTTTTATGTAGATCTTGACGTCAACGAGTGACTAGCCACCCAGGTGGTGATCCCGGCCATGGAGGGGCCTATGTAGATAGACAGGCTTTGAGAAGCCTTCTTTTTTTAGAGTATGTACTCAGACTGGTTGCTTCCGCACGTGCTTGTATGACTTGAGTGTCGGGTCATGTGACCCCTATCTGTATGAACATGTTATGTATGGCTCTCGGGAGCCTTTAAATAAATACTTGAGTTGTAGAGTTATGTTGTGATGCCATGTTGTATTTACACATATCGAGCATATTGTGTGTATGATTGAAATGCTTGGTATGTGTGGGATCCGACAATCTAGTTGTTTATCCTTGGCAGTCTCTCTTATGGGGAAATGTAGTCTAGTGCTTCCATGAGCCATAGTAGTCCGCTACAGCCCGGTTCACCGGAGTCCTGCTAGCCCAGCACTACTGTTCAGCTCACTTGACTGGCCGGCATGTGTTTCACTTCGTCCCTATGTCTGTCCCTTCGGGGAAATGTCACACGGTGGCTTTCGGAGTCCTGCCTAGCCTGCTATAGCCCGGGATCCCCGGAGTCTTGTTAGCCTAGTGCTACAGCCCGGAATCACTCGTTGATGACCGACATGTTCGATGTGATTCGCGTATGCCTGTCTCCATAGGTCTGTGCCGCTTTGGGTTCACGACTAGCCATGTCGGCCCGGGTTCTCTATCATATGGATGCTAGTGACACTATCATATACGTGAGCCAAAAGGCGCAAACGGTCCCGGGCCATGGTAAGGCGTCACCCATGGGATACCGTGCGTGAGGCCGCAAAGTGATATGAGGTGTTACCGGCTAGATCGATGTGACTTGGAATCGGGGTCCTGACAGCGTTGGTATCAGAGCCTGACTGCCTGTAGGTTCGTTGAGCCAAACTGGTCGATGTCGAGTCTAGAAATGCTTTAGTTATATGTAAGGGAATTGATTGTGGAAGGGAACATGAGGTTCTTTTACTCCTTTACCCTATGCCTCTGATCTGAGTCATTCTCTTCTCATTCAACGTGGGTTAAGGACTAGGCTCTCTTCTTCTATCAGGTTCATGTATTACTAATCCATAGTAGCTTATAGGATTATTGCTACGAGTCCCAGTCCAGTTTCTACTATTTTTAGTATGTTGCTATTCGAATCAGAACCTTGATATGATGCTGTTGAGCGGTATTGTGAACTGTTGTGGATGTCTCAAATCTTTTTCTGAGCATTTACAGCCATTATGCTGCCCAATTTTCCCTAGGAATTCTGATGTCTTTGTCTTATGGTTGTGCTTTCAGATGGCCAACCGTCCTCAAAACCAAGTGGTTCGCCTGACCAGGTGCCTCGACGTGCCCGGTCATACTGCTATGTTAGTCCGGGTCATGATCGAGACAGGATACCGTTGGTATCCCGAATACACTATCGAAGAGCAGTTCCGCGACTTTAATCAAAGCCAGTATTTCTGCACCGTCAGGATATTTCCTTCCTATCCTGGATCTACCGAGCCCCTTCACTGTTCCTATGGACTCGGGGTTACCGTTGAGATGGCTGTGCAGGATGCTGCCTACTCCATGATGACCATCTTGCGAGTCCGGACTGGCCTGCTTCGGAACACTGACTTCCATTACATGCTAGCTTCACTTCCGGGAGCGCAAGGGTATTTTCAGGCTATCTATGCTGACTCCACTCAGGAGGACTCATTAACTCGTACCACCGCTGAGATGCTCGAAGATAAGGACCGAGAGAATCGGGCCTTGAGGCTGGAGCTTTTTAATACTCGTGCTGATCATTGGGCCACATTGACTCGGTTTGCACTTGCGATGCAAGCTGGATGTATGGATACAAGGGATCTGTATCCTGTGAGATCAGCTCTGCCAGACAAGGTGGATTGGTGTGATGTGGGAGGCATCACCCCACCCCGTGGTCCCCGCAGGCCACCGTTTGTTGGTCCAAGACCTCATCCTAGCCCCTATGGTCCACAGGTCTCTCAGGACCGTCTGTTTCCGGATGATCACGTTGATCTTCCAGGCTATGGAGCTGACTTCTATGAGGACTACTACGGAGCTGTCTGAGTTAGTAGTAGTACCACTAGTATTGTAGTAGTTGTATCTCCACTGTCCTACGTGACTTGTGGAATGTGACTTTGCGTGTAATCGATTCCGGAGGTGTAGACAAATAATGTATAGGAACTTGGAATGCCTCCGATGAGATGTAACGTCTTTCTTCATAGTTGTACTGTAGCCTGGGCTTGTACTAAACTATGTATGACGTGTATGACCGTTGGTGTATATATGGCAGTTTTATATTACCATGGCATACGGATGAGCATCTCTGCATTCCATGTTATCCTTTACATTCTGCACTTCCTTATTAAGTTTGAGCCATCCTTGTCTAAACCGTTGTCTTGTTTCCTCCTAGGATGGTCAACACCCGCGGCAACCCTGCTGTTCCGGAGCGGGGGGAAGCCAGTGCAGCTAGAGGTGAAAATCTGCCTCACCCGCCTTCTCTGGCCGAAGTGATGCTGGAGGCGGAAAGAAACAAGCGTGAGACCAACCGCCTGCTGGAGCGGATTGAGCAGAACACTGCACACCACCCACGAAATGACTTGGTGTCAACCAATGACTTTATCAAGCTGTACTCACCAAAGTTTAACCATTCCGTCGAGCCCCTCGACGCGGATGACTGGCTTCGCAGCATCACCCACAAGCTATGTTCTGCCAACGTAGCCGAAGCCGACAAGGTTACCTATGCTGCCTATCATCTCGAAGGCCCTGCTAGCCATTGGTGGGAAAACTTCGAAGCTATGCGCTCGGTCGGTCAAATCACTACTTGGGCTGAATTCAGTGAGGCTTTCCGTGAGCATCACATTCCGGAAGGTCTCATGGATCGCAAGAGGGAGGAGTTCTGCAACTTCACCCAAGGAAGACTGACTGTGGATGCATATAGTCATGAATTTGGGAACCTAGCACGCTATGCTCCTGAAGAAGTTTCTACTGACGCTAAGAAGCAGGCAAGGTTCCGCAAAGGACTTAGCCCTGAGCTTCGCCGCGATTTCCGTCTGCACGAGTGCACACCTTTTCAGAAGTTGGTCAATAAAGCTATCAGTGCTGAGACCGGCCAGACTGATTATGACGCTTCACGCAAGCACTCCTGTAATTTTGGCTCTTCATCCGGCTCTGGAGCTCAGAAGCGCCGGGTGTGGATCCCAAACTCGGCACTGCCACCCAGATTCACCCCGAGGCCATCCTTTGAGGCGCCTCGTCGCAACCAGCAATTTGCACTGCTCAAGCCCTATGGTGGCCCCGCTGCTAATGCTGCTCAACGCCCCACTGTGGTAACATGCTTCAAGTGTGGAGAGCCGGGTCACTATAGTCAAGAGTGTCCCAGAACAACCCCAATCAAGCTGGAAAGTCCGTTGGCCGTGGCAAGCCCGCGGGAAAGACTTTCTACGCCAAGCCGGCCACCACTGCCCGTGGCCATGTTAACTATGTTTCAGCCGAGGAGGCTCATGAGGATCCCAACGTCGTCCTTGGTACGCTCCTTGTTAACTGCCATCCGGCATCTGTTCTTTTCGATACGGGAGAATCTCATTCATTCATATCCGAGAATTATGCTCGGTTGCATAACACGACATTCTGTGACATGCCCACTTCCATGGTAATTCAAACTCCGGGTTCCAAATGGCAAACTTCTAGAGTAAGCCATGGGAACGAAATTCTTGTTGATAGACTTGTCTTCCTTGCATCTTTAATAGCTCTCAAGTCCTCTGACATAAACATCATCTTGGGTATGGACTGGATGTCATCTCATTATGCTAAGATCGATTGTGCCACTAGAACTGTTCAACTTACTCACCCCTCGGGCAAGACGGTTAATGTCTTAACTTGAGTGGCCAAGCGCCAACTTTATTCCCTAAATGCCAACCCTCTTCCAGACCTTGAGGATGTTCCGGTAGTCCGAGACTTTCCGGATGTGTTTCCAGAAGAACTGCCAGGTGTTCCACCTGACAGGGATGTCGAGTTTGTGATAGACATTGTTCCAGGAACCATTCCAATTTCTAGAAGACCCTACAAGATGGCACCCTTAGAATTAGCCGAGCTTAAGAACCAACTCGATGAGTCCTTGAACAAGGGGTTCATCCGTCCTAGTTCCTCTCCTTGGGCTTGCCCCGTCCTCTTCGTCAAGAAGAAGGATGGAACAGATCGAATGGTCGTGGATTACCGACCCGTCAACTTGGTCACCATCAAGAACAAATACCCGCTTCCCAGGATCAACGATCTGTATGATCAGCTCGCTGGATCCTCCGTCTTCTCCAAGATGGATTTGAGGTTGGGTTACCATCAAATAAAAATCAGAAACGGGGACATTCCCAAAACGTCCCTTGTTACTCGTTACGGCCAATACGAGTACACCGTCATGTCCTTCGGTTTAACCAATGCCCCCGCTACTTTTTCTTGGTTAATGAACTCAGTCTTCATGGAGTACTTGGACAAATTTGTCGTAGTATACCTCGATGACATACTCATCTACTCCAAGAATGAAGAGGAACATGCCGAACATCTAAGGCTGGTATTGATGAAACTTCGAGAGCATCGCCTTTATGCCAAATTCTCCAAGTGTGAATTTTGTTTGCCAGAGGTGACCTATCTAGGCCACGTAATTTCTGGTAAGGGTATTGCTGTCAATCCCGAGCGAGTTGAAGCCGTCCTTGATTGGACTCCACCTGAATCGGTCAAGCAAGTTCGGAGTTTCCTTGGCCTAGCGAGCTATAGCCGCCGCTTCGTCGAGAACTTCTCCAAGGTTGCTAAACCTCTAACTAAACTCCTCAAGAAAGATAAAAAGTTCAAGTGGACTCCACAGTGCGAGTTCAGTATTCAGGAACTGAAAAGACGCCTGACATCTGCTCCCGTACTGGTACCACCAGATTTCTCCAAGGACTTTATTATCTATTGCGACGCCTCGCGACAAGGACTAGGTTGCATACTCATGCAAGATCGTCAGGTAATTGCCTATGCCTCACGGCCATTACACCCACATGGGGAAAATTATCCCACACATGATCTAGAGCTTGCAGCTGTAGTCCATGCACTTAAGACCTGGCGACATTACCTTCTTGGTAATCGTTGTGAGATCTTCACCGATCACCAAAGTTTGAAATATATCTTTACCCAACCAGATTTGAATCTCAGTCAAAGGCGTTGGGTCGAGTTGATCTCGGATTACGACTTAGGAATAACTTACACCCCGGGCAAAGCAAATGTCATGGCTGATGCGCTAAGCCGTAAGTCCTATTGTAACAACCTAATGTTACAACAAAGTCAACCACTTCTCCATGAGGAATTTCGTAAGCTTAATCTTCACATTGTTCCTCGAGGATTCCTATCTACCCTGGTGGCAAAACCTACCCTTATGGATCAAATCATAGCTGCCCAAAAGCGTGATAAGGGCATATCCCGGATTAAGGAAAACATTGCTAGCGGAGTTGCTAAATGTTTTTCCATGGATGAACAAGGTGCTATCTTCTTCGAGAACCGTCTGGTGGTTCCCAAGAAACAACATCTACGCCAGATGATCCTTAAGGAAGCTCATGAATCCCCTCTCACCATTCATCCCGGTAGTACTAAAATGTATCAAGACCTACGCCAGAGGTTTTGGTGGACTAGGATGAAGAGAGAAATCGCTCAATACATTGCTAATTGCGACGTTTGTCATCGTGTTAAAGCAGAGCATCAATGGCCTGCTGGCACCCTTCAACCTTTGGCTATTCCTGAATGGAAATGGGACAAAATCAGTATGGATTTCATCACTGGGTTTCCCAGGACCAAGAGAGGGAATAATGCCATCTTCGTTGTGATCGACCGACTTTCCAAAGTAGCCCATTTTCTACCTGTTCGTGAGAGTATCACCGCTAGCCAGCTAGCTGACTTATACATCTCCCGAATAGTGTCTCTTCATGGTGTCCCAATTGAAATTAACTCAGACCATGGAAGTCTCTTCACCTCTCGATTTTGGGAAAGTTTCCAAAATTCTATGGGAACTCGTCTCTCCTTTAGTACCGCCTTCCATCCTCAATCAAGTGGTCAAGTGGAGCGAGTCAATCAAATTCTAGAAGATATGCTCCGAGCTTCTGTTATCTCGTTCGGAATGAGTTGGGAGAAATACCTTCCATTCGCGGAGTTTGCTTATAACAATAGTTATCAAGCTAGTTTGGGCAAAGCTCCCTTCGAAGTTCTTTATGGACGAAAATGTCGAACGCCTCTTAACTGGTCAGAAACCGGGGAAAGACAACTCTTTGGCCCAGATATGATTCAGGAAGCAGAAGAGCAGGTTCGTGTTATTCGTGAGAAATTGAAAACAGCCCAATCTCGCCAAAAGAGTCAATATGATCGTAAACATAAGCCTATGACCTTTGAAGTTGACGAGAAGGCTTACCTCCGGGTTACTCCGTTAAAGGGAACCCATCGTTTCGGTATCAAAGGCAAATTGGCTCCTCGTTACATTGGACCCTTTCGCATTCTTGCCAAACGAGGAGAAGTTGCCTACCAATTGGAACTACCCCCGCATCTTTCCAGAGTTCACAATGTCTTCCACGTTTCGCAACTCAGGCGTTGCTTCGCGGATCCTATCCGTGGAGTGGACCACGCAACGCTTGATTTACAAGATAACCTCTCTTATCGGGAATATCCCGTTCGTATCATGGATCAAGCCGAGCGTACCACTCGACGTCATAGTATCAAGTTTCTCAAGGTTCAATGGTCACACCATTCCGAAGAAGAAGCCACTTGGGAAAGGGAGGATCGTCTTCGACTCGAGTACCCCACCTTCTTTCCAGAGGATCCTAAATCTCGGGACGAGATTCTTTTGAGTGGGGGTGACATGTCACACCCTAGCTAGTCCATGCATTGAGTGTGCATCATGTTTACTTTCATCAGAAACTTAAAATGGGGAAGGCAGAACCCCCAACACCCCCCCTCAAATCAACTAGGGTTTACTAAAAATTATTTCAATGAACCTGAAATGCCCTTCTAAAATGTTCACCCTCTTTGCCTTGGGTTGGAACCTCTGGGAAAA
Source organism: Triticum monococcum (assembly GCA_034509565.1). NCBI lineage: Eukaryota > Viridiplantae > Streptophyta > Magnoliopsida > Poales > Poaceae > Triticum > Triticum monococcum. The sequence goes on from CM067845.1 coordinate 697,882,112, forward strand.
TAGGTGCACATTTTTCTAGGTCAACAGAAGGTCACTGATTTAAATCATAATAATTGAATTTGGGCATTTAAATGCTATTAAATAATTTAAGTGCTCAAATAATTGTGGAAATAATTGTTTGCTGTTAGGAATAATCCCAATAGAGCCCACAATTATTTTCAGGATTTTAGAAAGTGCCTAGGTATTTTAAATAAAGCCCTAAAGCTACAGGAAAATAGAAAAGAAAACAAAATCAAAAAAAGGGGAAAGCAGCCCACCTGGGCCTTACCTGTGCTGGCCAGCCCACCTGGCTCGGCCCAGCCTACTGGCGCTGCCAGTCGTCGTCCTCCTCGCGCCAGAAGGACGCGGAGCGCGTGGCCGGCGCCCGCGGCCACACGCCGGCCACCTCCTGCTTCCGTCGATGCCGGGAGACTTCCAGGGAATGCCACGCGACCCCCCACGTACCCCTCTCATCCTCTCTCACTCCCCCCTCGTCTCCCTCTCCCTCTCCCGCGATGGCCGACGCACCCATCGCCGTCTCACCATCGTAGTCGCGCCCTCGGTCACCCCTTGCCTCTCTGACCTGTCCAGAAGCTCTGCCGTGACGCCCTCGCCCTCCCCACCGAGCCACGCATCACCGGAGGCCTTGCATCACCGTCATCGGATCATCTTCAACCTCGGTACCCGCCGGACGCCGCTCATCGATTCGCCTCACTCCGGTCGCCCCCGAGCCCACCGAGCTGCTCATCGACCTCCTTGTGAGCTCCGCCACCTTTCCCCTCTTCTTTTCCACGCGTTTGCACCCTCTAGGCCATAGTTCCACCATGGCCGAAGCTCGTCTCCACTCGAGCTTGTCGCCGGCGCCGCTCCGGCGACCATTTGGTCATCCCGTGCTACGCAACGTGCTTGCCACATCGTGTAGTGCCTCGCTAGCGCCTCAGTTTCCACGTTTGCACGCCGTAGCCCAAACCCCGCACATGGATGAACTCCGGCCGCCGCCTTGGAGCTCACCGTCGTCGTCTCCGGCCAACGTAAGCCCGACCACCACCACCACTAGATGCGCGACTGCAAGAGCTCTCCAACAAGCCCAAGAACGGCCTCGCTCGTGCCTTGTAGGCGTTTTCCGAGCTGCGCCACCGTCTCGGGCCTCGCCGGCGGCTTAACGCCGGCGAGTTTGACCCAGTTTGACCCTGGGTGGGCCTAGGTAGACCCCCCCTGAGTCTATGACAGGTGGGGCCGGTCTGCTAACTAATCTAGGATTAGTTTTAACTAATTTTATCTTACTCAGTCACTGACATGTCGGCCCAGGCCCCACTGACAGCTAATTAGTGTTAATCTAATCATGTTATTTAACTGAGAGACTGACAGAAGGGGCCCACCAGCCAGGTTTGACCTGGGCTGGCGCCTTTGACCTGCTGAGGTCAGCATGACGCAATGCTGATGTAGTAATGCATTTTCTGGAATTATTTTTATTCAGGAAATTCCAGAAAATAGTTCAAACTTCAAAAATTCATAGAAATTCAACCATAACTCCAAATGAGATAAATTATATATGAAAAATTATCAGAAAAATTCAATCTATCCAGCTGTAATGGTTTCATGCATGACAAAACAAGTTTACTCTGCTGTTTAAGCAGAATAAGGAAATGCCCTATAAATGCAATAATTAATGAGCTAATATTTGAATCTTGGATTCAAATGAGTTCACCCCTTTCTGTTTTAGCTTGCATTAGGCCAAAACACATTCACATTGCCATGTCATAGCATGCATCATATTGTTGCATATCGTCATGTGTTGATTGTGCTCGGTTGTGTTCTTCGTGGTAGGTTCTGCCTCCGAGGATATTCATGAGTATCCAACTGAAGGGCAGTATCCCGTTACCACTCCATCAGGCAAGCAACCATTGATCATTCCGATACAACCCATGTTCTCGCTCCTGCTCTTGTTACTGCATTAAGACAACACGATTCAAACTGCTGTGTGCTACGGTAGTTGAACCCTTATCCTCTGCATGACCTGTCATTGCCACAGTAACTAGATGAAACCCACTAGCATGTGTAGGAGTTGATTGAGCCATGTTTTGTGATTCCTACCTTGCTATGCCTGCTATGCTTAGAGTTGTGTCAGGGCTGGTTCATCTGGGTGATGGGCTAGAGTGAAATGCTTGTGTCGGTAATATGTGGGATGTGTTGAACATGTTTTGGTAAAGGTATCGATGAGAGGCCATGTAGGAGTACATGGTGGGTTGTTTCATTGAGGCCGTCCCTAAGAACTGAGTTCTGTATGCGTGATTTAAGATTCAGCTACTACCACACATTGGGCCCTGAAATATGACCCCGCTCGACTTACTGACCCCTCTCGCCTCAGTCCAGGAGTTGCAACTAGTTTCGGGTGTTTGTAGGTTAAGTGTTGGCGGCTGTGCGTAGCGCTGACCCTAGGGGTGGGCTATGTTGCGGTAGATACACCGTGGCATGGTGTACCGAGTCACCCGTTTGGTGTCTCGGGAACCCTGTTCACATCGTTCGGGGCCATTGAGGACACCCCGGCCGGATTTCCTTGCGGATGGAACCTGAATAGGCGATGACCCTGGACTAGAGACTTGTGAGGTTAGTCAGGTCGTGGTCTACACCCACGTCGGTTTTCGCTTGAAGTCTGCCGAGCACATTTCGTGTGCAGACGCTAACTGGTGGAAACATGTGTGACGAAGTACACCCCTGCAGGATATAAAACTATTCGAATAGCCGCGTCCGCGGTAAAGGACTACTTGGTTGCCTATACAGTTCGTAGACAAGTTAATGGATACTACTAAAAGACTCAAGATAAGTGTGAGTACCGAGGATGGCCCTCTCGCAGGATGAAGAGGGATGATCCTCGGTGGAGTATTGTGTTGGTGAGTAGTGGACTCGTGTGCGAAAACCATTTTACTAGAGAGGTTCCGTAGGATAGCTTAGCCACAGGTCAAAGCTGGCTTGCTGCATAACCCCACCACCTTCTTGAGAATGAGCATGTATAATAGGTTCTGATGTAAGACTTGCTGAGTACCTTTGTACTCATGTTTGTTTATTATTGATTTCAGACGACAACACTGCCCCCTCCGATGGGTTTTATGTAGATCTTGACGTCGACGAGTGACTAGCCACCCAGGTGGTGATCCCGGCCATGGAGGGCCCTATGTAGATAGACAGGCTTTGAGAAGCCTTCTTTTTTTAGAGTCTGTACTCAGACTGGTTGCTTCCGCACGTGCTTGTATGACTTGAGTGTCGGGTCATGTGACCCCTATCTGTATGAACATGTTATGTATGGCTCTCGGGAGCCTTTAAATAAATACTTGAGTTGTAGAGTTATGTTGTGATGCCATGTTGTATTTACACATATCGAGCATATTGGGTGTATGATTGAAATGCTTGGTATGTGTGGGATCCGACAATCTAGTTGTTTATCCTTGGCAGTCTCTCTTATGGGGAAATATAGTCTAGTGCTTCCATGAGCCATAGTAGTCCGCTACAGCCCGGTTCACCGGAGTCCTGCTAGCCCAGCACTACTGTTCAGGTCACTTGACTGGCCGGCATGTGTTTCACTTCGTCCCTATGTCTGTCCCTTCGGGGAAATGTCACACGGTGGCTTCCGGAGTCCTGCCTAGCCTGCTACAGCCCGGGATCCCCAGAGTCCTGTTAGCCCAGTGCTACAGCCCAGAATCACTCATTGATGACCGACATGTTCGATGTGATTCGCGTATGCCTGTCTCCATAGGTTTGTGCCGCTTTGGGTTCATGACTAGCCATGTCGGCCCGGGTTCTCTGTCATATGGATGCTAGCGACACTATCATATACGTGAGCCAAAAGGCGCAAACGGTCCCAGGCCATGGTAAGGCATCACCCGTGGGATACCGTGCGTGAGGCTGCAAAGTGATATGAGGTGTTACCGGCTAGATCGATGTGACTTGGAATCGGGGTCCTGACACTGTCATCGAAACCTTAAGCGTGCGGACCCTACGGGTTCGAGAACAATGTAGACATGACCGAGACATGTCTCCGGTCAAAAACCAATAGCGGAACCTGGATGCTCATATTGGCTCCCACATATTCTATGAAGATCTTTATCGGTCAGACCGCATAACAACATACGTTGTTCCCTTTGTCATCGGTATGTTACTTGCCCGAGATTCGATCGTCGGTATCTCAATACCTAGTTCAATCTCGTTACCTGCAAGTCTCTTTACTCGTTTCATAATACATCAGCTCGCAACTAACTCATTAGTTGTAATGCTTGCAAGGCTTATGTGATGTGCATTACCGAGAGGGCCCAGAGATACCTCTCCGACAATTGGAGTGACAAATCCTAATCTCGAAATACGCCAACCAAACATTTACCTTTGGAGACACCTGTAGAGCTCCTTTATAATCACCCAGTTACGTTGTGACGTTTGGTAGCACACAAAGTGTTCCTCCGGCAAACGGGAGTTGCATAATCTCATAGTCATAGGAACATGTATAAGTCATGAAGAAAGCAATAGCAACATACTAAACGATCGGGTGCTAAGCTAATGGAATGGGTCATGTCAATCACATGATTCTCCTAATAATGTGATCCTATTAATCAAATGACAACACATGTCTATGGTTAGGAAACATAACCATCTTTGATTAACGAGCTAGTCAAGTAGAGGCATGCTAGTGATGTTTAGTTCGTCTATGTATTCACACAAGTATTATGTTTCCGGATAATACAATTCTAGCATGAATAATAAACATTTATCATGATATAAGGAAATAAAATAGTAACATTATTATTGCCTCTAGGGCATATTTCCATCACAACTATCATCTAGTCCTTCATAATTGCTAACACTCACGCAATACTTGTGGTTACGGAGTTTTAATCGGACACAGAGAAAGATAGGGGCTTATAGTTTCGCCCCACAACCTTTTACCTCGAGGGTAATGTCAACAATAATAACTCATGCCCCCCTACATCCAATTAGATATATATATCAGGTTCTTTGCAACATGCTGGGCTTGCCAAAGGATAAAATGAAAAAGGAAAGGTGAAGATCACCATGACTCTTACATAAGGTAGAAGATAATAATAAAAGATCGGCCCTTCACAGAGGGAAGCAGAGGTTGCCATGCGCTTTTATGGTTGGATGCACAAAATCTTAATGCGAAAGAACGTCACTTTATATTGCCCCTAGCGATATGAACCTTTATTATGCAGTCCATCGCTTTTAGTACTTCCACATCACAAGATCATATAAAGCTTATTTCTCCCATAACAATCAATCATACATATTTAGAGCAATTTTTATTGCTTTGCACCGATGACAACTTACTTGAAAGATCTTACCCAATCCATAGGTAGATATGGTGGACTCTCATGGCAAAACTGGTTTAAGGGTATTTGGAAGCACAAGTAGTATCTCTACTTGGTGCTGAGAATTTGGCTAGCAAGAGGGGGAAAGGAAAGCTCAACATGTTGGAGGATCCATGACAACATACTTTATCTCAGATATAAGAAAACATAACTCATCACGTTGTCTTCCTTGTCCAATATCAACTCTTTAGCATGTCATATTTTAATGAGTGCTCCCAATCATAAAAGATGTCAATGATAATATATTTATATGTGAAACCTCTCTTTCCTTATTACTTCCTATTAATTGCAACGATGACCAAAGCTATGTCTGCCAACTCCCAACAACTTTTAAATCATCATACTCTTCCTATGTGAAGTCATTACTCTCAATAAGATCAATATGAACTTTTGTTTCTTTTTATTCTTTTTCTCTTTTCTTTTATTCACCCAAGATCATAGCAAGAAAATCAAGCCCTTGACTCAACACTAATCTTTATTATATAGCTCACGGACTCGATTACATAGATAGATCATAAAGCAAAACTTAAAACTAGATCATGCCATAAACTTTATTCTACTAGATCATAATACTACTAATAGGATCGAACTAAGGAAAACGGTAAAGAGAGGAGTTGTGATTGTGATACGATACCGGGGCACCTCCCCCAAGCTTGGCAGTTGCCAAGGGGAGTGCCCATACCCATGTGATTATATCTCCTTGGTTGGTGTTGGTGAAGATGGAGGTGATGGATAGTCGCACATCGAGCGTAAGAGGTCCTCTAGCTTGCGAATAATGCCCTTGAGTGCAAAGATATGCTCCTTCAACAAAATATTTTCACTTGTGAGATACTTGTTTTGAATACGAGTTAACTCAATCATCTGGAAAGCTTCAATCTCAGTTGGGGTAAGAAGGTTGTGATCAAGTTGAAGGATGTCTTCTGTTGCTGGAGCTTGGTTCTCCGTGGCCTTCTTGATCCCTTCATCCTTGTTGATCTCCATGGGTTCCTCCCTCTTCAGCTCTGTCTTCATTAGCCAAGCATCTTTGTCACTATTGTTGGAGGAGGGGGACGACATGATGCCTGGCCTTGACAACCCTGACAGAGAACAACCCAAAACAAGAACAGAGGATATTTGCGTGATACGGGAGTCACAACCTTCGGGAGAATATATAGTGAATTTTTACCGACCAAAATATGTATCGTGCAAGAAAACGGAGTCTGGAAGGCACACGAGGTGCTCACGAGGTAGGGGGTGCACCCAGGGCGTCGGGCGCGCCCTCCACCCTCATGGGGCCCTCGTGTCCTTCCTGGACTGCTACTTATTTTTCTATTTTTCTAAATATTCCAAGACGAATAGATATTGCCTTATAAACTGTTTTGGAATCGGTTTACTTACCGTACCACATACCTATTCCTTTTCGGAGTTTGAAACGTTCTGGAAAGTGTCCCTTATGTATTCCTCCGGGGTTACAGTTTCAATAATATTGGTTTCAACATTTATGGGATTACTTGAGATATAATGTTTGATTCTTTGACCGTTTACCACCTTTGGATTTGTGCCTTCGAAGTTGTTGATTTTTATGGCACCGGAATGATAGACCTCCTCGATAATATAGGGGCCTTCCCATTTAGAGAGAAGTTTTCCTGCAAGAAATCTTAAACGAGAGTTGTATAGCAGTACATAATCACCTACATTAAACTCACGCTTTTGTATCCTTTTGTCATGCCATCTTTTAACGTTTTCTTTAAACAACTTGGCATTTTCATAAGCTTGGGTTCTCCATTCATCAAGTGAGCTAATATCAAATAACCTCTTCTCACCGGCAAGTTTGAAATCGTAGTTGAGCTCTTTAATAGCCAATATGCCTTATGTTCTAGTTCGAGAGGTAAGTGACATGCTTTTCCATATACCATTTTGTACGGAGACATACCCATAGGATTTTTATATGCAGTTCTATAGGCCCACAATGCATCATCAAGTTTCTTGGACAAATTCTTTCTAGACCTATTGACAGTCTTTTGCAAAATTAATTTGAGTTCTCTATTACTCCATTCTACTTGACCACTAGACTGTGGGTGATACGGAGATGCAATTCTATGATTGACGTCATATTTAGCAAGCATTTTTCGGAAAGCACCATGAATAAAATGTGAACCACCATCAATCATTAAATATCTAGGGACTCCAAACCTCGGAAAAATAACTTCTTTAAGCATTTTAATAGAAGTTTTATGATCATCACTACTAGTTGGAATAGCTTCTACCCACTTAGTAACGTAATCAACAACAACTAAAATATGTGTATATCCATTAAAAGCAGGAAAAGGTCCCATATAACCAAAGCCCCAAACATCAAATGGTTCAATAACAAGTGAATAATTCATAGGCATTTCTTGACGTCTACTAATATTACCAATTCTTTGACATTCATCACAAGATAGGACAAACTTACGGGCATCCTTGAAGAGAGTAGGCCAATAAAAACCGGATTGCAATACCTTATGTGCAGTTCTATCTCCCGCGTGGTGTCCTCCATAAGTTTCGGAGTGGCACTTGCGTAGGATCCGTTCCTGTTCATGCTCGGGTACACAACATCTAATAACACCATCTAATCCTTCTTTATAAAGATGTGGGTCATCCCAAAAATAATGTCTCAAATCATAGAAAAACTTTTCCTTTTGTTGGTATGTGAAGCTAGGTGGTATGAATTTAGCAACAATGTAATTAGCATAATCAGCATACCAAGGAGTACTACAAGAAGTACTTATGACATTTAATTGTTCATCAGGAAAGCTATCATCAATAGGTAGTGGGTCATCAAGAACATTCTCTAACCTAGATAAGTTGTCTGCAACGGGGTTCTCAGCTCCTTTTCTATCAACAATATGCAAATCAAATTCTTGTAGCAAGAGAACCCATCTAATAAGTCTAGGTATAGCATCTTTCTTCTGAAGGAAATATGCCCTAGAGGCAATAATAAAGTTATTATTTATTTCTTTATTTCATGCTAAATGCTTATTATTCATGCTAGAATAGTATTAACCGGAAACATAATACATGTGTGAATACATAGACAAACAGAGTGTCACTAGTATGCCTCTACTTGACTAGCTCATTAATCAAAGATGGTTATGTTTCCTAACCATGGACAAAGAGTTGTTATTTGATTAAACGGGATCACATCATTAGTTGAATGATCTGATTGACATGACCCATTCCATTAGCTTAGCACCCGATCGTTTAGTATGTTGCTATTGCTTTCTTCATGACTTATACATGTTCCTATGACTATGAGATTATGTAACCCCCGTGTGCCGGAGGAACACTTTGTGTGCTACCAAACGTCACAACGTAACTGGGTGATTATAAAGGTTCTCTACAGGTGTCTCCAAAGGTACATGTTGGGTTGACGTATTTCGAGATTAGGATTTGTCACTCCGATCATCGAAGAGGTATCTCTGGGCCCTCTCGGTAATGCACATCACTTAAGCCTTGCAAGCAATGCAACTAAAGAGTTAGTTGCGAGATGATGTATTACGGAACGAGTAAAGAGACTTGCCGGTAACGAGATTGAACAAGGTATTGGATACCGACGATCGAATCTCGGGCAAGTAACATACCGATGACAAAGGGAACAATGTATGTTGTTATGCGGTCTGACCGATAAAGATCTTCGTAGAATATGTAGGAGCCAATATGGGCATCCAGGTCCCGCTATTGGTTATTGACCGGAGACATGTCTCGGTCATGTCTACATTGTTCTCGAACCCCTAGGGTCCGCACGCTTAAGGTTTTGATGACAGTAATATTATGAGTTTATACGTTTTGATGTACCGAAGGTTGTTCGGAGTCCCGGATGTGATCACGGACATGACGAGGAGTCTCGAAATGGTCGAGACATAAAGATTGATATATTGGAAGCCTATGTTTGGACATCGGAAGTGTTTTGGGTGAAATCGGGATTTTACCGGAGTACCGGGAGGTTACCGGAACCCCCCGGGAGCTATATGGGCCTTAGTGGGCCTTAGTGGAAAAGAGAAGAGGCAGCCTAAGATAGGCCGCGCGCCCCTCCCCTCCCTTGGTCTGAATAGGACAAGGAGAGGGGGCCGGCCCCCTTTCTCTTTCCCCCCCTCCGCGAATCCTACTCCAACTAGGATTGGGGGGGGAATCCTACTCCTTGAGCCTTTATATACGGAGGCAGGGGCACCCCAGAGAAACACAAGTTGATCCACATGATCATATTCTTAGCCATGTGCGGCGCCCCCTACCAACATAGTCCTCGATAATATTGTAGCGGTGCTTAGGCGAAGCCCTGCAACAGTAGTACATCAAGATTGTCACCACGCCGTCGTGCTGACGGAACTCTTCCCCGACACTTTGCTGGATCGGAGTCCGGGGATCGTCATCGAGCTGAACGTGTGCTAGAACTCGGAGGTGTCGTAGTTTCAGTGCTTGATCGGTCGGGCCGTGAAGACGTACGACTACATCAACCGCGTTGTGCTAACGCTTCTGCTGTCGATCTACAAGGGTACATAGATCACACTCTCCCCTCTCGTTGCTATGCATCACCAGGATCTTGCGTGTGCGTAGGAAATTTTTTGAAATTACTACGTTCCCCAACAGTGGCATCCGAGCCTAGGTTTTATGTGTTGATGTTAAATGCACGAGTAGAACACAAGTGAGTTGTGGGCGATATAAGTCATACTGCTTACCAGCATGTCATACTTTGGTTCGGCGGTATTGTTGGATGAAGCGGCCTGGACCGACATTACGCGTACGCTTACGCGAGACCGGTTCTCCCGACGTGCTTTGCACATAGGTGGCTTGCGGGTGACAGTTTCTCCAACTTTAGCTGAACTGAGTGTGGCTACGCCCGGTCCTTGCGAAGGTTAAAACAGCACTAACTTGACAAACTATCGTTGTGGTTTTGATGCATAGGTAAGATTGGTTCTTTCTTAAGCCCGTAGCAGCCACGTAAAACTTGCAACAACAAAGTAGAAGACGTCTAACTTGTTTTTGCAGGGCATGTTGTGATGTGATATGGTCAAGACATGATGCTGAATTTTATTGTATGAGATGATCATGTTTTGTAACAGAGTTATCGGCAACTGGCAGGAGCCATATGGTTGTCGCTTTATTGTATGCAATGCAATCGCGTTGTAATGCTTTACTTTGTCACTAAACGGTAGCGATAGTCGTGGAAGCATAAGATTGGCGAGACGACAACAATGCTACGATGGAGATCAAGGTGTCGCGCCGGTGACGATGGTGATCATGACGGTGCTTCGGAGATAGAGATCGCTGGCACAAGATGATGATGGCGATATCATATCACTTATATTGATTGCATGTGATGTTTATCTTTTATGCATCTTATCTTGCTTTGATTGACAGTAGCATTATAAGATGATCTCTCACTAAAATTATCAAGAAGTGTTCTCCCTGAGTATGCACCATTGCGAAAGTTCTTCGTGCTGAGATACCACGTGATGATCGGGTGTGATAGGCTCTACGTTCAAATACAACGGGTGCAAAACAGTTGCACACGCGGAATACTCAGGTTATACTTGACGAGCCAAGCATATACAGATATGGCCTCGGAACACGGAGACCGAAAGGTCGAGCATGAATCATATAGTAGATATGATCAACATAGTGATGTTCACCAATGAAACTACTCCATCTCACGTGATGATCGGACATGGTTTAGTTGATTTGGATCACGTGATCACTTAGAGGATTAGAGGGATGTATATCTAAGTGGGAGTTCTTAAGTAATATGATTAATTGAACTTAAATTTATCATGAACTTAGTCCTGGTAGTATTTTGCAAATCATGTTGTAGATCAATAGCTCGCGTTGTTGCTTCCCTGTGTTTATTTTGATACGTTCCTAGAGAAAATTGTGTTGAAAGATGTTAGTAGCAATGATGCGGATTGGATCCGTGATCTGAGGTTTATCCTCATTGCTGCACAGAAGAATTATGTCCTTGATGCACCGCTAGGTGACAGACCTATTGCAGGAGCAGATGCAGACGTTATGAACGTTTGGCTAGCTCAATATGATGAGTACTTGATAGTTTAGTGCACCATGCTTAATGGCTTAGAATCGAGACTTCAAAGACGTTTTGAACGTCATGGACCATATGAGATGTTCCAGGAGTTGAATTTAATATTTCAAGTAAATACCCGAGTTGAGAGATATGAAGTCTCCAACAAGTTCTATAGCTGAAAGATGGAGGAGAATCGCTCAACTAGTGAGCATGTGCCCAGATTGTCTGAGTACTACAATCGCTTGAATCAAGTGGGAGTTAATCTTCCAGATAAGATAGTGATTGACAGAATTCTCTAGTCACCATCACCAAGTGAGTAGAACTTCGTGATGAACTATAGTATGCAAGGGATGACGAAAACGACTCCCGAGCTTTTCATGATGATGAAATCGATGAAGGTAGAAATCAAGAAAGAGCATCAAGTGTTGATGGTAGACAAGACCACTAGTTTCAAGAAAAGGGCAGAGGGAAGAAGGGGAACTTCAAGAAGAACAGCAAGCAAGTTGCTGCTCAAGTGAAGAAGCCCAAGTCTGGTCCTAAGCCTGAGACTAAGTGCTTCTACTGCAAAGGGACTGGTCACTGGAAACGGAACTACCCCAAGTGACTGGCGGATAAGAGGGATGGCAAAGTGAACATAAGTATATTTGATATACATGTTATTGATGTGTACTTTACTAGTGTTTATAGCAACCCCTCGGTATTTGATACTAAGTTCAGTTGATAAGATTAGTAACTCGAAACAGGAGTTGCAGAATAAACAGAGACTAGTTAAGGGTGAAGTGGCGATGTGTGTTGGAAGTGGTTCCAAGATTGATATGATCATCATCGCACACTCCCTATAATTTCGGGATTAGTGTTAAACCTAAATAAGTGTTATTTGGTGTTTGTGTTGAGCATGAATATGGTTTGATCATGTTTATTGTAATACAGTTATTCATTTAAGTAAGAGAATAAGTTGTTGTTCTATTTACATGAATAAAACCTTATATGGTTACACACCCAATGAAAATAGTTCGTTGGATCTCGATCGTAGTGATACACATAATCATAATATTGAAGCCAAAAGATGCAACTTGTTTGTGGCACTGCCGTTTAGGTCATATTGGTGTAAAGCGCATGAAGAAACTCCATGCTGATGGGATTTTGGAATCACTTTATTATGAATCACTTGATGCTTGCGAAGCATGTCTCTTGGGCAAGATGACTAAAACGCCGTTCTCCGGAACAATGGAGCAAGCAACAAATTTGTTGGAAATCATACATATTGATGTATGTGGTCCGATGAATATCAAGGCTTGCAGCAGGTATCATTATTTTCTGACCTTCACAGATGATTTGAGCAGATATGGGTATATCTACTTGATGAAACATAAGTCTAAAACATTTGAAAAGTTCAAATAATTTCAGAGAGAAGTGGAAAATCATCGTGACAAGAAAATAAGGTTTCTACGATCTGATCGCAGAGACAAATATTTGAGTTACGAGTTTGGTCTTCAATTAAAAAATGTGGAATAGTTTCACAAATTCTTACCACCTAGAACACCACAGCAGAATGGTGTGTCCGAACGTCATAGCCGTACTTTATTAGATATAGTGCAAATCTATGATGTTACTTACCGATTTACCACTATCGTTTTTGAGGTTATGCATTAAAGACAGCTGCATTCACGTTAAAAAGGGGCACCATCTAAGTCCATTGAGACGACACAATTTTTAACTGTGGTTTGGCAAGAAACCAAAGTTGTCGTTTCTTAAAGTTTGGGGTTGTGATGCTTATATTAAAAAGTTTCATCCTGATAAGCTCAAACCCAAATCGGAGAAATATGTCTTCATAGGATACCCAAAGGAGACTGTTGGGTACACCTTCTATCACAGATCCGAAGGCAAGACATTCGTTGCTGAGAATGGATACTTACTAGAGAAGGAGTTTCTCTCGAAAGAAGTGAGTGGGAGGAAAGTAGAAAACTTGATAAGGTAATTGTACCATCTCCCTTATTGGAAAGTAGTTCATCACAGAAATCTGTTCTTGTGACTACTACACCAATTAGTGAGGAAGCTAATGATGATGATCATGTAACTTCAGATCAAGTTACTACCAAATCTCGTAGGTAAACCAGAGTGAGATCCGCACCAGAGTGGTACGGTAATCCTGTTCTGGAAGTCATGTTACTAGACCATGACGAACTTGCGAACTATGAGGAAGCGATGATGAGCCCAGATTCCGCAAAATGGCTTGAGGCCATGAAATCTGAGATGGGATCCATGTACGAGAACAAAGTGTAGACTTTGGTGGACTTGCCCGATGATCGGCAAGCCATAGAAAATAAATGGATCTTCAAGAGGAAGACGGACGCTGATAGTAGTGTTACTATCTACAAAGCTAGACTTGTCGAAAAAGGTTTTTGACAAAATTCAAGGTGTTGACTACGATGAGAGTTTCTCACTCGTATCTATGCTTGAGTCTGTCCAAATCATGTTAGCAATTGCCGCATTTTATGAAATCTGGCAAATGGATAAACAAAACTGCATTCCTTAATGGATTTATTAAAGAAGAGTTGTATATGATGCAACCAGAAGGTTTTGTCAATCCTAAAGGTGCTAACAAAATATGCAAGCTCCAGCGATTCATCTATGGACTGGTGCAAGCATCTCGGAGTTGGAATACACGCTTTGATAAGTTATCAAAGCATATAGTTTTATACAGACTTGCGGTGAAGCCTGTATTTACAAGAAAGTGAGTGGGAGCACTACAACATTTCTGATAAGTATATGTGAATGACATATTGTTGATCAGAAATAATGTAGAATTATTCTGCAAAGCATAAAGGAGTGTTTGAAAGGAGTTTTTCAAAGAAAGACCTCGGTGAAGCTACTTACATATTGAGCATCAAGATCTATAGAGATAGATCAAAACGCTTGATAAGTTTTTTCAATGAGTACATACCTTGACAAGATTTTGAAGTAGTTCAAAATGGAACAGTCAAAGAAAGAGTTCTTGCCTGTTTTACAACGTGTGAAATTGAGTAAGACTCAAAACACGACCACGACAGAAGATAGAAAGAGAATGAAAGTCATTCCCTATGCCTTGGCCATAGGTTCTATAAAGTATGCCATGCTGTGTACCAGATCTATTGTATACCCTACACTGATTTTGGCAAGGGAGTACAATAGTTATCTAGGAGTAGATCACTGTACAGCGGTCAAAATTATCCTTAGTGGAATAAGGATATGTTTCTCAATTATGGACGTGACAAAAAGGGTTCGTCGTAAAGGGTTACGTCGATGCAAATTTTGACACTGATCTAGATGACTCTAAGTCTCAATCTGGATACATATTGAAAGTGGGAGCAATTAGCTAAGAGTAGCTCCGTGCAGAGCATTGTTGACATAGAAATTTGCAAAATACATACAGATCTGAATATGGCAGACCAATTGACTAAACTTCTCTCACAAGCAAAACATGATCACACCTTAGTACTCTTTGGGTGTTAATCACATGAGCGATGTGAACTAGATTACTGAATCTAGTAAACCCTTTGGGTGTTGGTCACATGGCGATGTGAACTATGGGTGTTAATCACATGATGATGTGAACTATCGATGTTAATCACATGGTGATGTGATCTAGATTATTGACTCTAGTGCAAGTGGGGGACTGAAGGAAATATGCCCTAGAGGCAATAATAAAGTTATAATTTATTTCCTTATTTCATGATAAATGTTTATTATTCATGCTAGAATTGTATTAACCGGAAACATAATACATGTGTGAATACATAGAGAAACAGAGTGTCACTAGTATGCCTCTACTTGACTAGCTCGTTAATCAAAGATGGTTATGTTTCCTAACGATGGACAAAGAGTTGTTATTTGATTAAACGGGATCACATCATTAGTTCAATGATCTGATTGATATGACCCATTCCATTAGCTTAGCACCCGATCGTTCAGTATGTTTCTATTGCTTTCTTCATGACTTATACATGTTCCTATGACTATGAGATTATGTAACTCCAGTGTGGCGGAGGAACACTTTGTGTGCTACCAAACTTCACAACGTAACTGGGTGATTATAAAGGTTCTCTACAGGTGTCTCCAAAGGTACATGTTGGGTTGACATATTTCGAGATTAGGATTTGTCACTCCGATCATCGAAGAGGTATCTCTGGGCCCTCTCCGTAATGCACATCACTTAAGCCTTGCAAGCAATGCAACTAATGAGTTAGTTGCGAGATGATGTATTACGGAACGAGTAAAGAGACTTGCCGGTAACGAGATTGAACTAGGTATTGGATACCGACGATCGAATCTCGGGCAAGTAACATACCGATGACAAAGGGAACAACGTATGTTGTTATGCGGTCTGACCGATAAAGATCTTCGTAGAATATGTTGGAGCCAATATGGGCATCCATGTCCCGCTATTGGTTATTGACCGGAGACATGTCTCGGTCATGTCTACATTGTTCTCGAACCCGTAGGGTCCGCTTGCTTAAGGTTTCGATGACAGTTATATTATGAGTTTATACGTTTCGATGTACCGAAGGTTGTTCGGAGTCCCGGATGTGATCACGAACATGACGAGGAGTCTCGAAATGGTCGAGACATAAAGATTGATATATTGGAAGCCTATGTTTGGACATCGGAAGTGTTCCGGGTGAAATCAGAATTTTACCGGAGTACCGGGAGGTTACCGGAACCCCCCAGGAGCTATATGGGCCTTAGTGGGCCTTAGTGGAAAAGAGAAGAGGCAGCCTAAGATGGGCCGCGTGCCCCTCCCCTCCCTTGGTCCGAATAGGACAAGGAGAGGGGGCCGGCCCCCTTTCTCTTTTCCCCCCTCCGCGAATCCTATTCCAACTAGGATTGGGGGGGGGGGGGGATCCTACTCCCGGAGGGAGTAGGACTCCTCCTGGCGCGCCACCTCTTGGCCGGCCGCACCCCCCCCCCCCTTGAGCCTTTATATACAGAGGCAGGGGCACCCAAGAGAAACACAAGTTGATCCACGTGATCATATTCTTAGCCGTGTGCGGCGCCCCCAGCCACCATAGTCCTCGATAATATTGTAGCGGTGCTTAGGCGAAGCCCTGCAACAGTAGTACATCAAGATTGTCACCACGCTGTCGTGCTGACGGAACTCTTCCCCGACACTTTGCTGGATCGGAGTCCGGGGATCGTCATCGAGCTGAACGTGTGCTAGAACTCGGAGGTGCCGTAGTTTCGGTGCTTGATCGGTCGGGCCGTGAAGACGTACGACCACATCAACCGCGTTGTGCTAACGCTTCCGTTGTCGATCTACAAGGGTACGTAGATCACACTCTCCCCTCTTGTTGCTATGCATCACCATGATCTTGCGTGTGCGTAGGAATTTTTTTGAAATTACTACGTTCCCCAACATCTTCTCCATAAGATATTTAATAGCAGCATGATCAGTGTGGATAGTTACTTTAGAATCAACAATATAAGGTCTGAACTTATCACAAGCAAATACAACTGCTAAAAGTTCTTTTTCAGTAGTAGCATAATTTCTTTGAGCATTGTCTAGAGTCTTACTAGCATAATGTATAACATTTAATTTCTTATCAACTCTTTGCCCTAGAATAGCACCTATAGCATAACCGCTGGCATCACACATAATTTCAAAGGGTAGATTCCAATCAGGTGGCTGAACAACAGGTGCAGAGACGAATGCTTTCTTAAGTATTTCAAATGCTTCTACACAATCATCATCAAAGACAAATGGTATATCTTTTTGTAATAAATTTGTCAGGGCTGAGAATTTTTTTAGAAGTCCTTAGTGAACCTCCTATAAAATTCGGCGTGACCAAGGAAACTTCTTATACCTCTGTTGTCCTTGGGACATGGTATCTTTTCAATAGCATCAACCTTGGCTTTATCAACTTCAATACCTCTTTCAGAAACTTTATGCCCCAAGACAATACCTTCATTAACCATAAAGTGGCACTTTTCCCAATTCAAGACAAGATTAGTTTCTTCACATCTCTGCAAAACTCGATCAAGATTGATCAAGCAATCATCAAAAGAAGATCCATAGACGTAAAAGTCGTCCATGAAAACCTCACAACTCTTTTCACAAAAGTCAGAGAATATAGCCACCATGCATCTTTGAAAGGTAGCAGGTGCATTACATAGACCAAAAGGCATACGTCTATAAGCAAAAGTACCAAAAGGGCATGTAAAAGTAGTCTTTGATTGATCTCTAGCTAACACAGGTATTTGAGAGAAACCAAAATAACCATCTAGAAAGCAATAATGTGTATGTTTGCATAATCTTTCTAGCATTTGATCGATAAAAGGTAAAGGGTAATGATCTTTCTTAGTAGCCTTATTTAATTTGCGGAAATCAATTACCATCCTATAACATGTAATAATTCTTTGTGGAATCAATTCATCTTTATCATTAGGAACAACAGTAATACCTCCCTTCTTAGGGACACAATGAAAAGGACTTACCCACTGACTATCAGCAACAGGATAAATTATACCTGCCTCCAGAAGCTTTAGTATTTCTTTTCTTACAACTTCTTTCATTTTAGGATTCAGACGTCGTTGAGGATCACGAACTGGTTTGGCATTTGCTTCCAAATTTATTTTAGTTGACATAGAGTGGGACTAATGCCCTTAAGATCATCAAGAGTATATCCAATAGCAGCACGGTGCTTCTTCAGAGTTTTCAATAATCTTTCTTCTTCATGCTCTGAAAGGTTAGCACTAATAATAACAGGATATATCTTCTTTTCATCAAGATAAGCAGATTTAAGATTATCTGGCAACGGTTTAAGCTCAAACACGGGATCACCCTTAGGTGGAGGGGGATCCCCTAGGATTTCAACATGCAAATTGTGTTTCAAAATAGGTTCCTGTTTAAAAAATACTTCATCTATTTTCCTTCTTTCATTCATAAACATACCATTCTCATGGTCTAGCAAATATTGTTCTAAAGGATCTCTAGGAGGTACGGCAATAGAGGCAAGACCAATAGTTTCATCCTTACTAGGCAATTCTTCTTCATGGTGTTGTTTACTAAATTTAGAGAAATTAAATTCATGAGTCATATCATCTAAACCGACAGTAACAACATCCCTTGTGCAATCTATGGTAGCATTAACAGTATTTAAGAAGGGTCTACAAAATATAATGGGACAAAAGCTATCTTGTGGGGAACCAAGAACAAGAAAATCAGCAGGATATTTAGTTTTCCCACACAAGACTTCAACATCTCTAACAATTCCCATTGGTGAAATAGTATCTCTATTAGCAAGTTTAATAGTGACATCAATTTCTTCTAACTCAATAGGTGCAATGTCATGCATAATTTCTTTGTATAAGTCAATAGGTATTGCACTAGCACTAGCACCCAATTCACATAAGCCATGATAAAAATGATCTCCTATCTTAACAGAAATAACAGGCATGCCTACCATAGGTCTAGGTTTATCTGTATCACAGGGTTTAGCAATTCTAGCAGTTTCATTACAGAAGTAAATAACATGTCCATCTATATTATCAGACAAGAGATCTTTAACAATAGCAATATTAGGTTCAACTTTAACTTGCTCAGGAGGTGTATATGTTTTAATATTGCTTTTACGAACCACAGTTGAAGCTTTAGCATGATCCGTTATCCTAACAGGGAAAGGTGGTTTCTCAACATAACAAGTAGGAACAATAGGATCATTATAAGTGACAGTCTTTTTTTCAACTTTAATTGGTGCATCTACTTTTACTTCTATGGGAGGATGATATTTAAACCACTTCTCCTCAGGGAGATCAACATAAGTAGCAAAAGATTCACAGAAAGAGGCTACTATCTCAGAATCAAGTCCATATTTAGTGCTAAACTTACGGAAAATATTGGTATCCATAAAAGATTTAACACAATCAAACTTAGGTGTCATACCTGACTCCTTACCTTTGTCGAGATCCCAATCTTTAGAGTTGCGTTTAATTCTATCCAATAAATCCCATCTAAATCCAATAGTCTTCATCATAAAAGAGGCAGCACAAGAAGTATCGAGCATGGTGCGATTAATTTCAGAAAGCCGAGCATAATTTTTTTTGGAGAATTGCTTCTCTTGGGAGCTCATGATTGGGGCATGAATATAACATTGATTTAAGCCTCCCCCAAGCTTGAGCGATGCTTTCTCCTTTGCGAGGCCAAAAATTATATATATAATTGCGATCACGATGAACAAGATGCATAGGGTAATACTTTTTATGAAATTCCAATTTCAATCTTCTATAGTTCCATGATCTCGTATCATCACATAGCCTATACCATGTCAATGCGTATCCCTTCAAAGATAAAGGGAAGACCTTCTTCTTAGCAACATCATCGGGTATACCTACAAGCTTAAATAATCCACAAACTTCATCCACATATATTAGGTGTTCATCAGGATGCTTTGTTCCATCTCTTGTAAAAGGATTAGCTAGCAGTTTTTCTATCATACCCAAAGGAAACTCAAAAGGAATTTCATCTTCAATAAGTTCAGTAGGTTGAGGAGCAACTCTTTGTTCTACTGGTCGGGGTGAAGATACCCCGAACAAGCCCCTCGGAGAATTACTTTCCATAGTAGCAGGTGACAGTAAATTTCAGCACACTATATAAATTTTTCCTTACCAAATTCCACCTACCAAAGGCGCTTCACTCCCCAGCAACGGCGCCAGAAAAGAGTCTTGATGACCCACAAGTATAGAGGATCTATCGTAGTCCTTTCGATAAGTAAGAGTGTCGAACCCAACGAGGAGCAGAAGGAAATGATAAGCGGTTTTCAGCAAGGTATTCTCTGCAAGTACTGAAATAAGTGGTAACCGATAGTTTTGTGATAAGATAATTTGTAACGAGCAACAAGTAACAAAAGTAAATAAAGTGCAGCAAGGTGTCCCAATCCTTTTTGTAGCAAAGGACAAGCCTGGACAAACTCTTATATAAGGAAAAGCGCTCCCTAGGACACATGGGAATATCGTCAAGCTAGTTTTCATCACGTTCATATGATTCGCGTTCGGTACTTTGATAATTTGATATGTGGGTGGACCGGTGCTTGGGTGCTGTTCTTACTTGAACAAGGATCCCACTTATGATTAACCTCTATTGCAAGCATCCTCAACTACAACAAAAGTATTAAGGTAAACCTAACCATAGCATGAAACATATGGATCCAAATCAGCCCCTTACGAAGCAACACATAAACTAGGGTTTAAGCTTCTGTCACTCTAGCAACCCATCATCTACTTATTACTTCCCAATGGCTTCCTCTAGGCCCAAATAATGGTGAAGTGTTATGTAGTCGACGTTCACATAAAACCACTAGAGGCTAGACAACATACATCTCATCAAAATATCGAACGAATACCAAATTCACATGACTACTAATAGCAAGACTTCTCCCTTGTCCTCAGGAACAAACGTAACTACTCACAAAGCATAAACATGTTCATAATCAGAGGGGTATTAATATGCATAGAGGATCTGAACATATGACCTTCCACCAATTAAGCCAACTAGCATCAACTACAAGGAGTAATTAACACTACTAGCAACCTACTAGCACCAATCCCGGACTTGGAGACAAGAATTGGATACAAGAGATGAACTAGGGTTTTGAGATGAGATGGTGCTGATGAAGATGTTGATGGAGATTGCCCTCTCCCAATGAGAGGAGCGTTGGTGATGATGATGGCGATGATTTCCCCCTCCGGGAGGGAAGTTTCCCCGACATAACAGCTCTGTCGGAGCCCTAGATTGGTTTCGCGAAGGTTCCGCCTCGTGGCGGCGGAGTTTCGTCCCGAAAGGTTACTTCTGATTTTTTTCTCCTCGAAAGACTTCATATAGCAGAAGATGGTCATCGGAGAGCCACCAGGGGGCCCATGAGGTAGGGTGGCGCGCCCTAGGGGGCGCCCCCCACCCTCATGGACAGGGTGTGGGCCCCCTGGTCTTCATCTTTGGCGAGGATTTTTCATTATTTATTATAAGATTTTTCGTGGAGTTTCAGGACATTTGGAGTTGTGCAGAATAGGTCTCTAATATTTGCTCCTTTTCCAGCCCAGAATTCCAGCTGCCGGCATTCTCCCTCCTTATTTAAACCTTATAAAATAAGAGAGAATAGCCATAAGTATTGTGACATAATGTGAAATAACAGCCCATAATGCAATAAATATCGATATAAAAGCATGATGCAAAATGGACATATCACCATGGCTCACCGCCGACGCGACGGGCAATGGTTGCCCAGGAGGTTCGGCGCCTCCTCTTCTTCCTCCTCATCACGCTCTTCTTCGCACTCCTCCGGCTCTACGGCGCTGCTCGGCGTCAAGGCCGAGCCCGCGGCGGAGACGCCGCTCGGCCGGCGTACTCGCAGCGCCGGCATCGTCATCAACGAGGGCGGCCGGCGCGCCTCCTCGTTGGCTCCTCCGTGCTTCGTCAAGCCCAGGACGGAGCCGGGGCTCGCGGCGGTGAAGACGGAGCCGGGCCTCCTCCCCGCGGTGATGATGGAGCACGGCAGCAACGTCGAGCTCAACGACGACGCGACCCTTGAATGGGCGCGCGCGGACTCCCTGAAGATGGCGAGGGAGCGCCAGTGTGCCGCCCTGCAGCGATTCGCGCAGCTCCGCCGGGGCCGCGACGAAGGAGGCGTCATCGTCATCGAGGATAGCGACGACGATGACGTGCCGCCGCCACCAGTCCGTGTTGGCGACGCCGGTCAGGGGTCCACCAGGGACGGCCGCGTCAAGGAGGAGAAGCCCGACGACGGCGGCGGCAGCGACGATGGTGGCGACGACGGCGACTACTCCGCGTTCAGCCAGTTTCTTTTTTAATTAGACATATTATGTAATAAAAATCCGCCACTATTATGTAATATATGCCAAACTTCACCGAACTTCGCCGAACTTTGCTATATTTTTGCCTTTTTTGAATGCGCCTAGGGCGGCCCTGGGGTGGGCGGCTGGGGACCAACTCGTCCCCAGGCCAATTTTTTGCGCCGGCTCACCCCCAGGCGGCGATTTTAGGCGCCCCTTGGGGGTCTAACACCTGGAGATGCTCTGAGCTGAGAGTTTTGTGCAAAATATGTTGAGTGTTTTCTGTAAGCCTTATGTTTTTGGGCCGTTCTCGGCTTATATGGAACTAAGTCGAGGGCCCTGCGGTTGTCGTGTGTTTCTTGGGACGCACTCGGCTTACACTGGCCACACTTGACCTATAGAAAAACACTAGTGCTGTCACCAAATAAGAAAGCAGAAGAAAAAAAATGAAGCACAGATCTTTACAAAGATCCAACAGACAGAAAATTGACTGACCCAAATTTAAAAAGTTAGGACTGTGATATTTGGCACATGTGTGCCATATAAGCAAAACAGCCACACCTCTATCTCTTTCACTTTAAAGTACCACACGATCCCCCTTCCTTCGACCCCACCTTCTCCCGAACGACCTTGCAGTCTCGCCCGAGAAACCTGCTTCTCCCGCACATCTCGCGCGCCCACCCTCGAGAAAACTGCCACTTCTTCACGTCTACCACATGATAAAAAATATTGCGCATGTGAGATTCGAAGCCACACCTTCTTGGCACCAAAGCGCGCCACCACAACAACCTCACCCTTAGGTATTTTTTGCTCAAACTAAAGAAACTAATCGTTTTGATCCTTTTTTTACAGTTGTGTTACTATAAAAAAGTACAGAAACTTATCACGATTTTCCCTTAGGACAAAGTTATCATGGTATTCACATGCAAGTTACCAGGCCTGTGTGGCGTAAGTTACCATGCTATTTACATAGAACTTACCAGGTACTATGTTTCAACAACTACACCCCTTTCCAAATTACCACTGTGTTATAAGGTCTTCGATGTGTAAAATACCATGATAGTTACACATAAGTTATCAGGGTATGTGTACATCAACCTCGTCCTTGGTCAAAGTTACCATGGGGGATTGTAAATGAGTTACCGGATCTACAGTTCGTATATTATCATGGTACTTACACCTAAAAACCTGGGTGTGTTTCGGTAACTTTTTCCATAGGTCAAAAATTATCACGATATTTTTGCGTAACTTATCACGCCTATAACGGGTTAAAGTGAGCCATTTTTCTGGGTCAACCCACGAGCACATGTGCCTCCTCATGACACTAAACATTATGTGGCTTTTTTGTGGCACATCATGTGTTGTGTTCATCTAAGAGGCCTCGCGAGGCGAGTGTATATTTTTAACAACTTGTTTTCCTTTGGTAAAAAGTTACCATCATGTTTATATTGTAAGTTATTGGTTATGCGGTGCTTATATTATCATGTTATTCACACAAAAATTATCGGGGATGTTTTGAAGAACTTTTCCCCGGGACAAAAGGTTATCATGGTGATTCTATGTAACCTATCAAGCCCGCAGTACCTAAATTATCATGCTATTTACACAAAATTTATCAGGGATATGTTTCAGCAAAATTTCCCCCCACGGGTCAAAAAACTTATCATTTTTTTCGACAAAGGATGAATTTTATTGGCTCAAAATGGAGCATCAAGAAGATACAAACACAATGAGCACACCCGGCCTCTGCATAGCTAGGATGCACACAGCCAACATCAACACATACACATAAAAACACACCAACAAATAGCAAAGTCATACAAGACCAAAGCTATGCGTAGGTGAGAAAAAAACCTGAAGCGATCAAATCCATAATCAGCAAACTACATCAATGATCATATCCGCACCAACCATTTTATTACACCAAACGAACGATGAGATTCTTCAACAGCAACGCCTTCAGGAAGGGAGCGACGCTCAATAGCCGCTGTCATCGGATCCAACCACCTAATAAGGTCAGAATCTAGGTTTTCACCCTGGAGAAAAAATCCGAGCATATCCGAGCAATGCCTTCAACAAGGTAACGACGTAAAAACATCGCCATTGCTAGGCATGACCAACTCGGGTCACCTAGGCTTTCACCGGAGCTCGAGACCGGGTGCCTAGTAGCACCACCATCAAGTCACTCAAGTGTTGTCGCCACCACTTTTTCACGAGTCCACCAGTTACATGCGATGTGTGACCGCCGCCGTTGCACCACCATCCCTCTGCGTCAAGCCGTTGTCCATAGTTTGCATCTCACCATGATGTCAACCACCGGATCTAGAAGTAGAAACCCTCATGAAGATCTTTCGATGACCAGCGCGATCCACATCGAGGCTGCCGCCGGACGAGATCTAGGCGTAGCAGCCACACCAGCAATGGCCGCCGCATCAAGCATGGAGTCGTACGAGCTGTGAAGGCCAGGGACGGCTGTCACAGGATCCAGCCGGGACAACCCCATTGCCGGCCTGACAGCCACCAACGGCCATGGAATCACCGCTAAGAGTCATCTCTGTCGCCGTCGATGAGAGCATACATGCTAGTCTCAAGCAAGCACATAGGGACCTTGATTGATTTCTTGACTAGTGACGCATGCACGTCTGGCCGATTGAAAATCTGGCTTTCACTTGCGACCATGGATGGATTCGATCTTTTTGGGTCCCCGTGTGCTCGGGAAGAACAGCCACAAGCAGGGACCCCGCCGCCGCCGTCAGCCGCACTAGCTTTGCCGGCGGCGTCCTCCGGCGACGGCGGGAGGGAGAGGCGGGCCGGAGGAGAGGTAGGTTGGGCGGGGGACGGCGCCGCCGCCCGTGTCGCCCAGGATGAGTGACGCGGGGGCCAGAGCGTATTTTTTGGATCGGTTGTTATGTTTGAACAGCCTGAGGAACTCTAGTCAAAAACTTATCATGGTGTTTAGTTATCGCGGTGCATATGTTTTCATGCTATTTATATATAAAAATACCAGGGGAGGGAGGTATAGTACCGTGCTATTTACACAGAAGATACCGGAGTATCTTTTAAAAAAACTTCTCTACGGTCAAAGTTACCATGGTGTTTCTACCTCAGTTATCAGATATGCGCTACGTATATTACCATCTATTTACACATAAATTATCCAGTATCTTTTCATATTTTTCTTCCCCGATGGTTAAAGTTATCACAATGTTTGTATCTAAATTATCAGGTCTATGACGTGAATGTTATCATGCTATTTACATAAATTACCCGGGGCTGGGGTTCAACAAATTTCTTTCCAATGATCAAAGTTACCATGATGCTTTCACCAAAGTTATCACGCCTTCAATACTTATGACCATGCTACTTACACATAATGTACCGCGTGGTATACAAAAGTTATCATGTTGGTGGTGCATCATTTATCATGGTGATGATGGAGAATTTACCATGGAAAAAGTTTATGTGCCAGGTTTGATAGATGAAACAAAAGTTTTTCAGTGCTAAATTATTAAAGGCAAAACATGTCAAAAACAATATTTTCATTATCTTGTTGGACAATGAGTGTCATAGGTGAGATGGTTGGCTCCCTTCATTGATTACCTGTAGACTAGAGACTAGAGATCAAATCCTAATTCAAGCATTATTTTTGCCCAAAAATCTGGAAGGCGCGAGATCGGGAGGACGTGCAGGAAAAGGAAGGAGATCGGGAGGGTGATGCGTGTGGCAGCACGGTTGCCACTTACATATTTTGATTTAAAGATCTGACAAGTTTTTTGAGGGTAAAGATCTGACAAGTTACATGTATAGCAAAAGTGATGTTCATTTTAGTCGGCTCTTAGACGGGTATTTGAGCCAATTTGGAAAGGAGGATTGCTGATACATAATTAACGACAAACATGGCAGTTTATTGTTGCCTGCAAGACTTTTAGTAGTAGCAAAAATAAAAGTAATAACAACATAATTGCGCCAGCAATGATGTTCCAAATAGAGAGATAATCCCTCGGTCCCAAATGCCGCCTTCCCCGTTGGAGGGCGTCTCGCAGCCGCCCCGATGCCGCCGTTTCGGGAAGCAGCCACGGCTGGATTCGCTGACTCCGGCGGTCTGCCTTGCTCCCTTCACCTCTGCGCCGCCGCCGCCCTAGCCCTCGTCGCCTCCCCCGCCGGAGGGCGTCAAGCAGCCGCCCCGGTGCCGCCGTTTCAGGAAGCAGCCGCGGCGGGATTCGCCAACTCCGAAGGTCCGCCGTGCTCCCTTCTCCTCTGCGTCGCCGTGCTCCCTTCCCCTCTGCGCCGCCGTCCGCGGCATTTCTCCTCTGAGCCGCCGTCCGCAACAGCGATCAATCGAACCGCCGGCCATCTTCTTCCACCCCGTGCACAAGGTGTTCGACGAAATTCTCCAATGTAAAAAAAGACGAAACTTGATGATTTTAATTGGGATTGGATAGTATGTTTGAAGATGATTGTTTGCATTGTAGAAGAGCTCGGTTGACTTCTCATTCATGGACGATTCATCGTCGGACGAGGAATTTGATTTGCATGAAGAAGAGGACATTGCTATGCTTGTAGCCATGCACAAGGGGAAGAAGCCAAATCATGGTGGTTCCGTCTATGGTCGTGCGTTCATTTGGAGAGAACGGATTGATGCACACAAACGGTTGATGCACAACTACTTTGGATCACCACATGTTTTCCCATATGCTGAAAATGCGACTTTGGGAGGAACACTATACTCCACACCCATGGATCCATGTTGCACTTCACCATCCACATACGTTAGAACAATTAGCATGTTCTCGAATTCACCTGCAGACATGAACATGTAGGAAGTAAATATCAAAATCTTAAATTGATTTACTATTGACTCAAGGTTGAATTTTTCACGACCTATCAGCTCATAAACTAGACAATTACCAATTATATTATCAGAAATAAAAACCCAATCATCTATACATTGTACGTAGTACACTTGCAACCATGGAATGAATTATACCAAAAACTTGATAGAGAAGATGCAATACGGCATACAAGTCACATGCGCCAACTGCAGTTCAAGTGGATGATCCTAATGATGAGCGGCCGGTGAGACAACACGATTCCTTTGATGATTGCTGATGTTACCCGCTGGAGCTTGCTTACGGGACGGCGAGATTAGGAGCGACGGCTGCATGCGTATTAGTGTTTTGCGGACCAAAAACTGTTAGAATAAATCCGAGGTGTTCCGTCGATCTACCGAGGACCAAGCAATCACACGAGCACGACAACGAGATTTGTTAACGAGGTTCACCATCATGGCTACATCCCCGGGGCCTGACTACGGGCGCTCCTCCCCATGACACCGTCACAATACCGCACCCCGGCCGCCCGGGCGCCGGCACACGCCGCCGGCTCCCCCGCGTGCCCGTGCTATTATGTTGGCATAGGTTACATCGTGTGTCTACCCCCGCTATATATGAGAGGGGTAGGATCAAGTGTCCTACTTGGACACGACTCCTACTCTGTCTACACACCGTACGACTCCAAGTCCAACTGTAACCTAACTTGTACAATAATATTCGACACAACTCTAACAAACTCCACCTTGGCGAATATTCTCCACCACCTTGAATTCGTCCGTGCGTCAAACCTCCATGTACATTGGACTTGAGATACACCATGAGCACCGCTGCTACTCCCAGACTCCATGTGACTCCACCTGCAACTGTAGTCCCTTCTCGTCTTCTTCACAGTCAATACTTGAGCAAATTAAGTTCCTCATTACTCTACGTTGTACTCCCAACTTCCGGAGAATCCGTTCAACGCCATCACACACCGATCATTAACCTGCGTGAAAGTAAACAACTCACATATTGGACGCCACACATAAGAGTTACCTGAACTCAACATCACCGCTCTTTCTTGACCGCTTGTCTGAAACTTGAAGAAATTTCACCGTCACCCTATGTCACCCTGAGTCAAATTCGCAGTTGTCTCATCCTTTTTTTCCCGGATAGTCTCTGACATGTCCCACAGCTATAGCACTCCGCCTCCTTCTGTCATGTCATCCGCACTTTGCCATGTGCACTGAGCACCACAGAATATACGGCCATGTACTCTCTCCGCTTTTGACAATTTCAGACTTTCCGCCACTTTCTCAGATTCTCCATGGTCAACTCCTGTCCATCAACCGGCACCGATAGACCCAGTCACCAACTTGAATCTGGTACTCGTCAACACTGCTTCAGCACCCTCTGCACAATTTATCTGACCATATGTCTGACCACCAGTGCCTTGGCCTGTCGCTGTGTCCCGTGCTTACCGCACGCCTCGCCGCTATCACCGCGTCGAGTCTCTGCTGTCCTGGTCGAGTCTCTAGGGTAGCTAGCCCCACTGCCTCAACCCCCACTGCAGAGAACCATCGATCATCACCGACCGATGCCGAGTATCACGTCTCCATCAGATCATTGGGCCCCAGTCCGATCCACGTGTCTCTTTCTATCCCGCTGAAATAGGCTTCGACTCTCCGTTAACTTATGACGTAGCCCCTCCATCAGCTCAGAGTGAAGTCGTCCATCAGACTCCAACTCCACCTTCAACATGACTTCATGGTGGTTGTACGTGCCACCCTCCCGCGCCCTGTCGACTCCAAACTCTCATGTGCACCGTCTTGAGTCAACCCTATGCAATAGTCTGTCGAAGCCGCACAAGCCCTCAAGCCTGCACCACGTGTTTCCACGCTCCAGAAGTCGGCCACCATCAGCATCACGCTCCTATGTCGTCGTCGCTGAAAACACCGCCATCTTCTACTTTGACCAACATCCATGTCGGTCCATCAGACAATCCAGTCCGACCCAGACGAAATTGTCCGACTGCAACCATGCTCCACCCTGCGCCGTGTCCGCCCGCACATGTTCGTGCCTTGCTTAACGCCCTGTGTATGCATGATCTCTCCCACAACGCACTCTAGGCTCTAAACCCCATGCGTGTCACTAACCTGCAAACCTCCCGGTAGAACCACGTGCAATTAGCAATACCTCCAAAGGAAAATTACTTCCTGTAGCTCCCGTACGTAGGTGTGCTTAGCGTGTACCCCACACCTCCCAATGCCTTTTTCCTTAATCATCATTGCCAACTCATGCAACGCATAGTACCACCTTGTGCAGATTACCCTTTTTTTATACCAACAAATCTCACGAACCAGCCTTCCCGCAACCACGAGCACGTCCAGCTCTCTGGGCCTCACAGCCTAGGCCTTGCGCCCGCTGGACCGCGTGCCTCCCAGTCCTGGACACGCGTGAGCTGCACCTGCTGCCTGCGCAGGCACCTGCATTGCTGCCCTTGCATGTTACACCACCGCCGCTTGCACGCTTCCAATCAGGATCCGATTCGAGCGCTGTTGCCTCCGCGTGTTTGCCTTGCACCGGACTCGACGTGTCCTAGCGCTCTGCCTGCAGCCTCGCTCCTATAGGTCACGTTGCCATACGACCGATCGATCTCTTGCCTTACACACGTGTATACGCATGCTGCCGCCGCTAGTCGATCTGGCCGCTGCCTGCTGCTTGCCTGCCTGCACGCGGGAGCTCCCGGTCGCTGCTCGATCCAATTCCCCGAGAACATAGTTGCTGTTGCACGTTCCGCCGCTTGATCTGGATTGCTTCACCGATCTCAATCTCGTCCGGACACGACCAGACGACTTTCACGGAAGAGATTCTTCAACCGACTAACTTCGTTCAATTCTCTCCCATGCCGTCTTCGCAATGAACTTGATAACGATCCGTCCTCTAGATCGACAACCGGATCTCAAATCGACCTTGCTCATGATACCACTTGTTAGAATAAATCCGAGGCGTTCCGTCGATCTACCGAGGACCAAGCAATCACACGAGCACGACAGCGAGATTTGTTAACGAGGTTCACCATCATGGCTACATCCCCGGGGCCTGACTACGGGCGCTCCTCCCCATGACACCGTCACAATACCGCACCCCGGCCGTCCGGGCGCCGGCACACGCCGCCGGCTCCCCCGCGTGCCCGTGCTATTATGTTGGCATAGGTTACATCGTGTGTCTACCCCCGCTATATATGAGAGGGGTAGGATCAAGTGTCCTACTTGGACACGACTCCTACTCTGTCTACACACCGTACGACTCCAAGTCCAACTGTAACCTAACTTGTACAATAATATTCGACACAACTCTAACAAAAACTGTTATATATATCAGAGAAGAGAAAGACAACTCGGCTGAGCCTAATAAGTCAAACCATATAGCTAGACATCATGCGTAACAGCGTCCATAAAGGGACGCACTTAGCAATGGCGTTCAGGATTGGACGCTGCTCTTAATAGCGTCCTTACTATTTTGACAATTTCCACTGGCCATTTACCACTTCCGTAATTAGAGAATTCTTATTTATTATTAATAAAAAAATCGGCATAATGTACCGCGTAGTATACAAAAGTTATCATGTTGGTGGCTGTGTTTTGATTTTCGTTTTATGTTTTATTTCGCCCTTGACCGAGATGGCCGAATTTCGGCCATTTCAAATATTTCGGTAAAATCTCGGACGAAATTGCAGAAACAAATTTTGAATTTTTGGATAAAATTTGACCAAAATACAGCCGATTTCGGCCAAAATTTGAGCAAAATCTGAATCAAACAGGGCATAATTCTAGCAGCACAACAATCCTTGATCTAAAGCAGCACAAATAAATCTGAGCCGCCTGGCCAAATTGCTGAAGAACCAAAACTGCATGCATACTTCAAATAGGAAGATATAAAAGCATCCAGAATTAAGATTCAATCAAGCGGCCGCCCACCATGCTGCTGCCGCTGCTCCATGCTCCTGCCTCCGTTGAACTGGTCAGCTCGCGCTCCACCAGCTCAATCTTGGAGAAGCAACGCACATGAAGTGGATGAGGTGGAGGCGAGGAGACGTGGGGGAGGGCAGGAGGATAGTGAGTGCCTTGGCCGAAGAAGCCGCCATCGCGTGAGATGTGCCCTGTGCGCAGCGGCGGCGGCACCAGGAGGATCGACAAGAAAGGGAGATTAGGGTTAGAGCGTGTGGCCTCGTGGTTTTGTCTGAGTCGAAGCCCAACAGAAACGCTCTAGAAGCTGGGCCGGGCCACAAAATTCAAATTGGGCCAAAATTATTCGGCCGAAAGGGCCATGTACCGGGCCATAGCGAGATGGCCGAAATTCGGCCGAAATTAGTTTTTCTCGGCCGAAAATCAAATCACAGGTTGGTGGTGCGTCATTTATCGTAGTGGTGATGGAGAATTTATCATGGAAAAAGTTTATGTGCCAGGTTTGATAGGTGAAACAAAAGTTTTTCAGTGCTAAAATATTAAAGGCAAAACATGTCAAAAACAATATTTTCCTTAGCTTGTTGGACAATGAGTGTCATATGTGAGATGATTGGCTCCCTTAATTGATTACTTGCAGACTAGAGATCAAATTTCAATTCAAGCATTATTTTTGCCCAAAAATCTGAAAGGCGCGAGATCAGGAGGACGTGCGGGAAAGGAAGGAGATCGGGAGGGTGATGCGTGTGGCAGCACCATTGCCACTTACATATTTTGATTTAAAGATGTGACAAGTTTTTTGAGGGTAAAGATCTGATAAGTTACATGTATAGCAAAAGTGATGTTCATTGCAGTCGGCTCTTAGACGGGTATTTGAGCCAATTTGGAAAGGAGGATTGCTGATACATAATTAACGACAAACATGGCAGTTTATTGTTGCCTGCAAGACTTTTAGTAGTAGCAAAAATAAAAGTACTAACAACATAATTGCGCCAGCAATGATGTTCCAAATAGAGAGATAATCCCTCGGTCCCAAAATAAATTTTCTGCGATGAATCCAGTATGCATTTTCAATTGTGCTACATTGCATACCCATTCAATTCAGCGGCTGGCGGGGTGTGCTATGCCGTCGCAGCCCTTCTCCGGACTTGGTCAGAGAAGGCTGTGTGAGTATCACCATATCTCTTAGTCCTTCACCACTTACGCGCTCAGTAAAGCTCACATACGTTGACGAATTCAATCAAAAGACAAAAAAGTACGTAGATCCAGACGAATTGGCATCCCACTCTAGAAATCAGCAACCCGTAGCTCTCAAAGCTGGCACACAGAAAATACTTACTCTGATAGACGGTGACCAACTGAAGCTTTCTCGCATCTACTAGCTATATATATCTTGGCATGGCATATCACATTCCATCATTCACGGTTAGCTAGCTCTCCCATTTCACAAGATCGTCAGCACCGCGTTGCAGAAAATATAGCATCACTTGATATGGCATCCCAAGCCGTCGAGAGCCACCGTGCCGGCGCGGAGGTATTCCACGGCGACGACGCCATGTGCAAGAAGAAGTCGGTGGAGGTGCTGGAGGAGCTGGGCCTCCCGACGGGCCTGCTGCCCCTGGAGGACATGGAGGAGTTCGGGTACAACCGCGCGGCCGGCTTCATGTGGCTCGTGCAGAGGAAGAAGACGGAGCACACGTTCAAGAAGGTGAAGCAGACCGTGTCGTACGCCAGCGAGGTGACGGCCTTCGTCGAGCCGGGAAAGCTGAGGAAGATCGCCGGCGTGAAGACCAAGGAGCTGTTTCTGTGGCTCAGCGTGGTGGAGGTGTATGTTGTTGAGGGCGTGGCCCCTGGCAAGGTCACCTTCAAGACCGGCACTGGTCTCTCCGACACCTTTGATGCAGCTGCTTTTGCCCTTGGAGAATGAGTAGTAATTCTTGTGCTATTTGTAGTTGCACAAGTTTGTTTGTGCCAGATATATATAAACCCTTGCGATGCTTGTAAGTTGTCCTTATTGTTCCTTGCCTGAATGAATAAAAGTGTCCGGTTCCTGTCTCCAACTGTACCTGTACGGTGGACCGAACCAAGGAGAACAATTCAGCATTGCGAGACCAAAGGCAAAACCTATTCCCGGCGAACAAATACACGTACGCCCCGCGGAGCTCTTTGTGCCGGCCAACTATGGGGCCGCTGATTTTATTTTCATTTCAGAATTCTTTTCCATTTCCGGTTTCTGCCAGCTCATTTCAATTCCATTTTCTTGTTTTTTTCTATTCAATTATTTCCTATTTCTTTTGTACATTGATTATATTTTGTAAAATAATACACGATGAACATTTTTACAATATGGGATGAACATTTTTTACAATAAACCACGTACATTTTTTAATAACGGGCGAACATGTTTCAACCACACATTTTCCAAATACACAACAAACATTTTTTTTCCCGCTACAAAAGGACAAACATTTTTAGTTGTGTGGCAAACTTTTTTCAATATGATCAGGAGATATGCTAGGAAAGAATAAAAACAAATCTTAACATCCCTAATGTACATGCAATAATACATATATTCAACAGGAGGCACGAACAACTGGTCTGGGAGAGCAAAAATGTTATTTTTTGCATGGTCTATCGGCTGGAACTTTTGTGATCTGGCACATGTAAAAACTATGAACATTTATCTCTTTTTAAAACTTTGTGAGCTGGCACATGTAAAAACTATGAACATTTATCTCTTTTTGGTTGTGCTCGAGCCCTATGAACACCGTACTTTAGTTTGCTCATATTGCTATGCATTTGAAATGAAGGAGGGCGGACCTCAACGGACATTTAGGGGATCCAATTAGATGAACGACTACCATATCCGTGTCCACAAAGGATGGTGTTGGAGATGCCCTAACACCGCCGAAGAAGATAGAAAAATTGAAAAAAGAACAAGGCACAATACGTGCTTTTTTTTTCCATACAACTCAGAATGGACCGGGTTCAACTACCAGAGAGATAACGGAATAAAAACAAATAAAAGCGTCATCGTGCGAAATGTGCGGGGATTAAATACTAAACCACCTATAGAGCTCATAATCCATCTCAGACTAGTCACAATGGAAGTAATTTCACTAGTAACATCGCATATTTCAATACAAGATTGCTTATGTGGCAGCTAATTAATAAGGAGAGAGGGGTTTGTGGTAACTTAGGTAGTTACTGTAACATCACATATTTCAAGGCATAATGTGTCTATAGTCTAATAAATGAACCATTTCATGATACTACTCATATGTTACTACCCACTATGAAGGTAGTAACATAGACTAGTAACATCGGCAAGTTACTATTTTATGTTATTCCCCACTGTGAGCAGTCTCATGCAAGCTTTCAGAAAATATGTGCCTATGAGAAAAGACTTAACGATGACGAACTCTTAATCTTCACCATCACGTTGGTGTCAAATCAGCGCGGCAACGTTGCTCCACGGCTGCCGACTTGCGCTAGACACGTCGTCGCTTTGTTAAGCCGAGCTCAACCTCTTTAAATCATCATCTCGACGAGCAGAACAAAAGTTCGGCATCACAAAGGATAAATCGTCACCAACATCGTCGCCCCATGGATTACACGGAGCGGGCACACCGGCATCGCCGCGTGGTCACTTCATCAAACCGGTATTGACCGCGTCACAAGTTACGACCTGCGTCGGCATGGCCGTGCTGTTGCTTCTTTAAGTCGATGCCCATCGCGCCAAACTGCTTCAACACCTCGGCCGGCATAGCAGCTGCAATGTCTCCTTACAATTCAGCATTGCGAGACCAAAGGCAAAACCTATTCCCGGCGAACAAATACACGTACGCCCCACGGAGTTCTTTGTGCCGGCCAACTATGGGGCCGCTGATTTTATTTTCATTTCAGAATTCTTTTCCATTTCAGGTTTCTGCCAGCTCATTTCAATTCCATTTTCTTGTTTTTTTCTATTCAATTATTTCCTATTTCTTTTGTATATTGATTATATTTTGTAAAATAATACACGATGAACATTTTTACAATATGGGATGAACATTTTTACAATAAACCACGTACATTCTTTTAATAACGGGCGTTCATATTGTGCTCATATTGCTATGAACACCGTACTTTAGTTTGCTCATATTGCTACGCATTTGAAATGAAGGAGGGCAGATCTCAGCGGACATTTAGGGGATCCAATTAAATGGATGACTACCATATCCATGTCCACAGGTATGGTGTTGGAGATGCCTAACACCGCCGAAGAAGATAGAAAAATAAAAAAGAACAAGGCACAGTACATGCTTTTTTTTAAGTAAATACACCAGGAGTCATAGAACTTGCACACAACGGTCAGTTTGGTGCACAAACTTGTAAAATACGTGTTTCTAGTCATCAAACTGGCACGGACGTTCATATACGATCACATTTCATGTACGCAGACGTATCTGTGGCCTATGTGGCATGCCGGTGTGGCCAGGGCCCGCAATAAGCCCGCAGCGCATGGTAGATCTGCAAACTTTTTTTTACGTATTATGCCCCTATTTTTTTAACATGTTAGTCCCCTAAAATAAAATGATTTTTTTATTTACTTATAAAACCCCTAAAATAAAATGAAAAAACAAGGGATGGGGAATGGTTTGGTTACAAATCAGGGACCTGCCCCTACTAGGCACGGGTTGAGAACCACCAAACCAATGATCATTCATGTCTAGGTAGCATGAATAATTTCTATATCATATAAACACGGCCGAAAAATCAATTTTACAAGAAATGTAACCCCAAAAAAGGGAGCACCGTGGCTCAACTGTGTGATCTCATGGTCAAGTTAACTAAGATTACCATCAGGCATTGGCAAAACAACATGTCCAAATGGGATAAATATTTTTCATGTTGTTATTCCTTCTTGTTCTATGCAACAAAAAAAATACTCTTGTGTTTGTGATATTTAATAAATGTTTATGTGTTACAAAAAAGGTGCGTGACATTTAAAAAAATGTTTAAACATTGTAAACCAGATTTGTATAATTAAGAATGTTACATTGCATTTTAAAAATGTTCATGCATTCCAAAAGAAACTGGTCATGACATTTTTAAAAAAAATGTCTATACAATGTATAAAATTTTTCGCGTAGCTTAAAAATGGTTCGTACCGTCCGAAAATGTTAAAAATATATTTGAAAAAAGTTTCAAAACTTGTATTTGAAAAAATGTTAATCATATGTTTAAAAAGTATTAAGCATTTTTTAAATACTCCAACCATAGATGTATGCTAGAGTATTTAAAACATATGTGTATCAAAACATAGATCTATACTGGAGTATTTAAAACATCAAAATATATGGAGTATATGTTTCAATACACATAAGTTTCAAAACTTGTATTTGAATAAATGTTAATCATATGGAATATATGTTTCGATGTCTATTTTTTCAGTATACATCTAAAACATTTTTATACACGTTTAATATATTTTTTAAACATATGATTAACATTGTTCAAATATATGGTTAAACATATGATTAACATTTTTTCAAATACAAATTTTTTGAACTTTTTAAAATGCCATGTGCCTATTTTTTTGCAAAACATAAATATTTTTTGAATGTCACAAACACAAGAATATAATTTGTTTTCTTACATCTGGACGTGTTGTGTTGTCGGTGGTAATCTTAGTTAACCTTGACCACAAGCTAGGTCACATGGCCGAGCCACGCTGCTCATTTTTTCTGGGTTACATTTCTTGTAAAATTTATTTTTAGTCAATGTTTATATGATACAGAAATTAGTCGTGCTATATACATATGAATGATCATTAGTCTGGTAGTTGTCCACGTGAGACTACTAGGGCACGTTGCAACTTCAAAACCCTTTGTTTTTTCATTTTATTTTTAGGGGCTTAATACGAAAATAAAAAAAGCCAAAGGCTTCTCTGCAGATCCACATGCTACAGCGGCTGACAGTGGGCCCTGGCCACGCTGGAATGCCACATAGGCCATGGATACGTCCGTGTACATGAAATGTGACCGTATATAAACGTTC
Source organism: Triticum monococcum (assembly GCA_034509565.1). Taxonomy (NCBI): domain Eukaryota; kingdom Viridiplantae; phylum Streptophyta; class Magnoliopsida; order Poales; family Poaceae; genus Triticum; species Triticum monococcum. The sequence continues at coordinate 697,919,133 of CM067845.1, forward strand.
GTGCAAGTTTGATGACCGAAAACACGTATTTTGCAAGTTTGTGCACCAAACTGACCATCGCGTGCAAGTTCTATGACTTCCGGTGTATTTACCTCCTTTTTTTTCATACAATTCAGAATGGACCGGGTTCAGCTACCAGAGAGATAACATAATAAAAACAAATAAAAGCGTCATTGCGTGAAATGTGCGGGGATTAAATCACTAGTAGAAAAAGGGGCTATGGTCCAGGCCGCCTCAGCCCATTAGTCCCGGTTCAGTCTTGAACCGAGACCAATGTGGGCATTGGTCCCGGTTCGTGAGCCCAGGGGGCCGGCCGGGCCACGTGGGCCATTGGTCCCGGTTTGTATGGACCTTTTGGTCCCGGTTGGTGGGATGAACCGGGACCAAAGGGCCTCCCTCCTGGCCCACCACCATTGGTCCCGGTTGGTGGCTTGAACCGGGACCAAAGGCTCCCCTTTAGTCCCGGTTCATGTCATCAACCGGGACCAATGAGGTGCCTATATATACCCTCGCCCGGGAGCAGAGCACTCCAGTGCTCTGTTTTTCTCAGGCCGGCGAGGGGAGGGGTTTGTGGTGCTCTAGCTCACCTCCTATGCACATGAGGTGTTCGATGGAATGCCCGAGCCACACTACTTAAGCTTTCTCCTCTCGAAGCTCGACCTCCAAGCTCCATTTTCCTCGAGATTTGTCTAGATTTAGCGGTCCGTCACGCCCCGTCCCCGTCTTCACCGCCGTCGATCACCCGCGCCGATCTCATCACCGACACCACCGTGGTGAGCCTCTTGTTCTTATCTTCTTTCTGAAAGGAAAAATATTCTTACTTGTATGTTTAGATAGATACTTGTATCATTTTCTTACATTTATTATTGCATCTTATATAGTGCGATGGTTTTGGTATCCGCCCCCGTCGGCCCTCGTCCTGTCTATGATTCGGATGTGGTATGTATATTATCTTTATAACTATTGGTTCATTTATTGTTTATGAACCAACGTGACATAGATTTTATTTATCTAGGATGTATGTGAATCGGAAATGCCAATCGACCCTATTGTCGAGAGGTTAAATTTAGTTGAAGAAGAAAACAATTTGTTGAAGGCAAAAATAAAAAAATTGAGGAGGAGAAGATGATATTGGAGTTGCATGTTGCGGATGTCGTCGATGATCACAAGATCAAGATGGATGCAATGCGCTTGAAGATTAGAAAGATTAGAAAATATGCCATTCATACCGAGGCTTGGTATCATTATGCCGTTGGATCAATTGTTACCTTGGTTGCGATTATGATCGCATTTGTTTTCGCATTGAAATGTTTTACATAGTTTCAATGTATGGTTTAATTAATTAGATGCTCTGGAGAGCTATATGTTGTTAGATGAGAACTATGTATGTACTTTGGTTTTAATGTGATGCTGAACATCTATTAATTTGGACACTTAATTTTATATAATGCACGCAGATGAACCGGCAATGGATGTACGGTGACAGACACACCCGCGAGTACATTAAGGGCGTGCATGAGTTTCTCGATGCGGCTGAGGCAAACAAGCAGAATGGTTTTATGTGTTGTCCATGCACTGAATGTGGGAATACGAGGTCTTACTCTAACCGGAAAATCCTTCACTCCCACCTGCTTTACAAGGGTTTGATGCCACACTATAATGTTTGGACGAGGCACGGAGAAATAGGGGTTATGATGGAAGACGGCGAAGAAGAAGAGTACGATGACAACTATGTGCCCCCTGAATACGGTGATGCTGCAACGCGGGGAGCTGGTGAAGATCAAGAGGAACCAGACGATGTGCCCAATGATGCTGCCACGGGTGAAGCTGCTGAAGATCAAGAGGAACCAGACGATGTGCCCGATGATGATGATCTCCGCCGGGTCATTGTCGATGCAAGGACGCAATGCATTAGTCAAAAGGAGAAGCTGAAGTTCGATCGCATGTTAGAGGATCACAAAAAAGGGTTATACCCCAATTGCGAAGATGGCAACACAAAGCTCGGTACCGTACTGGAATTGCTGCAGTGGAAGGCAGAGAATGCTGTGGCTGACAAAGGATTTGAGAAGCTACTGAAAATATTGAAGAAGAAGCTTCCAAAGGATAACGAATTGCCCGACAGTACATACGCAGCAAAGAAGGTCGTATGCCCTCTAGGATTGGAGGTGGAGAAGATACATGCATGCCCTAATGACTGCATCCTCTACCGTGGTGCATACAAGGATCTGAACGCATGCCTGGTATGCGGTGCGCTGCGGTATAAGATCAGACGAGATGACCCCAGTGATGTTGACGGCGAGCCCCTCAGGAAGAGGGTCCCTGCAAAGGTGATGTGGTATGCTCCTATAATACCACGGTTGAAACGTCTGTTCAGAAACGAAGAGCATGCCAAGTTGATGCGATGGCACAGTGAGAACCGAAAGAAAGATGGGAAGTTGAGAGCACCCGCTGACGGGTCGCAGTGGAGAAAAATCGAGAGAAAGTAATGGGATGAGTTTGCAAAGGACCCAAGGAATGTATGGTTTGCTTTAAGCGCGGATGGCATTAATCCTTTCGCGGAGCAGAGCAGTAATCACAGCACCTGGCCCATGACTCTATGTATGTATAACCTTCCTCCTTGGATGTGCATGAAGCGGAAGTTCATTATGATGCCAGTTCTCATCCAAGGCCCTAAGCAACCCGGCAACGAAATTGATGTGTACCTAAGGCCATTAGTTGAAGAACTTTTACAGCTGTGGAATGGAGACGGTGTACGTACGTGGGATGAGCACAGACAGGAGGAATTTAACCTTAAGGCGTTGCTGTTCGTGACCATCAACGATTGGCCCGCTCTCAGTAACCTTTCAGGACAGACAAACAAAGGATACCACGCATGCACGCACTGTTTAGATGACACTGAAAGTATATACCTGGACAAATGCAGGAAGAATGTGTACCTGGGCCATCGTCGATTTCTTCCGACCAACCATCAATGTCGAAAGAAAGGCAAGCATTTCAAAGGCGGGGCAGATCACCGGAAGAAGCCCGCCATGCGCACCGGTGATCACGTGCTTGCTATGGTCAATGATTTACCCTACGTCATCTTTGGAAAGGGTCCCGGTGGACTAGCTGTTCCGAATGACGCTGAGGGACACGCACCCATGTGGAAGAAGAAATCTATATTTTGGGACCTACCCTACTGGAAAGACCTAGAGGTCCGCTCCTCAATCGACGTGATGCACGTGACGAAGAACCTTTGCGTGAACCTGCTAGGCTTCTTGGGCGTGTATGGGAAGACAAAAGATACGCCGGAGGCACGGGAGGACCTGCAACTTTTGCACGAAAAAGACGACATGCCTCCGAAGCAGTATAAAGGTCCTGCCAGCTACGCTCTTACGAAAGAAGAGAAAGAAATCTTCTTTGAATGCCTGCTTAGTATGAAGGTCACGACTGGCTTCTCATCAAATATAAAGGGAATAATAAATATGCCAGAGAAAAAGTTTCAGAACCTAAAGTCTCATGACTGCCACGTGATTATGACGCAACTGCTTCCGGTTGCATTGAGGGGGCTTTTACCGGAAAACGTCCGATTAGCCATTGTGAAGCTATGTGCATTCCTCAATGCAATCTCTCAGAAGGTGATCGATCCAGAAATGGTACCAAGGCTAAGGAGTGATGTGGTGCAATGTCTTGTCAGTTTCGAGCTGGTGTTCCCACCATCCTTCTTCAATATCATGACGCACGTCCTAGTTCATCTAGTCGACGAGATTGTCATCCTGGGGCCCGTATTTCTACACAATATGTTCCCCTTTGAGAGGTTCATGGGAGTCCTAAAGAAATATGTCCGTAACCGCGCTAGGCCAGAAGGAAGCATCTCCATGGGCCATCAAACAGAGGATGTTATCGGGTTTTGTGTTGACTTCATTCCTGGCCTTAACAAGATAGGTCTCCCTAAATCGCGGTATGAGGGGAGACTGACTGGAAAAGGCACTCTTGGAAGAGACTCAATAATATGCAGGGACGGATATTCTTGGTCTCAAGCACACTACACAGTTCTACAGAACTCTACCTTGGTGACCCCGTATGTCGATGAACACAAGAACAGTCTGCGCTCCAAACACCCGGAGCAATGCGACGACTGGATTACATGTGAACACATCAGGACTTTCAGCAGTTGGTTGGAAACACGTCTCAGAGGTGACAACACTGTTTGTGATGAGTTGTACTTGTTGTCCAGGGGACCATCTTTGACTGTATTGACTTACAAAGGATACGAGATAAATGGGAATACATTTTACACGATTGCCCAAGATCAAAAGAGCACCAACCAAAACAGCGGTGTCCGCTTTGATGCAGCAACCGAGAGCGGAAAGGACACATATTATGGTTACATAGTGGACATATGGGAACTTGACTACGGACCTGATTTTAAGGTCCCTTTGTTTAAGTGCAAATGGGTCATTCTGTTTGGCGGCGGCGTACAGGTAGACCCACAGTACGGAATGACAACAGTGGATCTGAAAAATCTTGGGTACACTGACGAACCGTTCGTCCTAGCCAATGATGTGGCACAGGTTATCTATGTGAAGGACATGTCTACCAAACCGAGAAAAAGAAAAGATAAGGAAGCGAATACATCATACGATGAGCCAAAGCGCCACATAGTTCTTTCAGGAAAAAAGGGACATCCTGGGAGTGGACGGCAAGACAGACATGTCTGAAGATTATGAAAAGTTTCATGAAATTCCTCCCTTCAATGTCAAGGCTGACCCAAGCATCCTGATAAACAATGAAGATTATCCATGGTTACGGCGCAATAAGCAAATGACACAAGCGAAGAAAAAGTGAAGACTTTCTCCCGCAACTATTATGATGATACCATGCCAACTTTGTAACAGATGATCTTTCGTCCGAAACTCTGATACTTCGAAAGACATTGTTCGTTTTGTACACGAAGTGCATCCAGTTTTTTCCGTAACCATCTCAACTTTGTTGCACATGCTATGTGGGTGAAATGATGATACCATGCCAAGTTTCAACCTTTTCGGAGTTCATTTGAAATGCTTTTCAATTTCAGGGTCTTATAGCTAAAAAAATCAATAAATCCATGAAAAATAACAAATGAAGTCAGAAAGGGTTGAAAATTGATGATGTGTCTTTGAATGGTGCATTTTGAACACAGAAAAAATATGGAGTTCAAATAAGTTCAAGAAAATGAAATCCCTTTGTAACAGATGATCTTTCGTCCGAAACCCTGATACTTCGAAAGAGATTGTCCGTTTTGTACACGAAGTGCATCCAGTTTTTGCCGTAACCATCTCAACTTTGTTGCACATGCTATGTGGGTGAAATGATAATACCATGCCAACTTTCAACCTTTTCGGAGTCCATTTGAAATGCTTTTCAATTTCAGGGTCTTATAGCTCAAAAAAATCAATAAATCCATAAAAAATAACAAATGAAGTCAGAAAGGGTTGAAAATTGATGATGTGTCTTTGAATGGTGCATTTTGAACACAGAAAAAATATGGAGTTCAAATAAGTTCAAGAAAATGAAATCCCTTTGTAACAGATGATCTTTCGTCCGAAACCCTGATACTTCGAAAGAGATTGTCCGTTTTGTACACGAAGTGCATCCAGTTTTTGCCGTAACCATCTCAACTTTATTGCACATGCTATGTGGGTGAAATGATAATACCATGCCAACTTTCAACCGTTTCGGAGTCCATTTGAAATGCTTTTCAATTTCAGGGTCTTATAGCTCAAAAAAATCAATAAATGCATGAAAAATAACAAATGAAGTCAGAAAGGGTTGAAAATTGATGATGTGTCTTTGAATGGTGCATTTTGAACATAGAAAAAATATGGAGTTCAAATAAGTTCAAGAAAATGAAATCCCTTTGTAACAGATGATCTTTCGTCCGAAACCCTGATACTTCGAAAGAGATTGTCCGTTTTGTACACGAAGTGCATCCAGTTTTTTCCGTAACCATCTCAACTTTGTTGCACATGCTATGTGGGTGAAATTATGATACCATGCCAACTTTCAACCTTTTCGGAGTTCATTTGAAATGCTTTTCAATTTCAGGGTCTTATAGCTCAAAAAAATCAATAAATGCATGAAAAATAACAAATGAAGTCAGAAAGGGTTGAAAATTGATGATGTGTCTTTGAATGGTGCATTTTGAACACAGAAAAAATATGGAGTTCAAATAAGTTCAAGAAAATGAAATCCCTTTGTAACAGATGATCTTTCGTCCGAAACCCTGATACTTCGAAAGAGATTGTCCGTTTTGTACACGAAGTGCATCCAGTTTTTGCCGTAACCATCTCAACTTTGTTGCACATGCTATGTGGGTGAAATGATAATACCATGCCAACTTTCAACCTTTTCGGAGTCCATTTGAAATGCTTTTCAATTTCAGAGTCTTATAGCTCAAAAAAATCAATAAATGCATGAAAAATAACAAATGAAGTCAGAAAGGGTTGAAAATTGATGATGTGTCTTTGAATGGTGCATTTTGAACACAGAAAAAATATGGAGTTCAAATAAGTTCAAGAAAATGAAATCCCTTTGTAACAGATGATCTTTCGTCCGAAACCCTGATACTTCGAAAGAGATTGTCCGTTTTGTACACGAAGTGCATCCAGTTTTTGCCGTAACCATCTCAACTTTGTTGCACATGCTATGTGGGTGAAATGATAATACCATGCCAACTTTCAACCTTTTCGGAGTCCATTTGAAATGCTTTTCAATTTCAGGGTCTTATAGCTCAAAAAAATCAATAAATGCATGAAAAATAACAAATGAAGTCAGAAAGGGTTGAAAATTGATGATGTGTCTTTGAATGGTGCATTTTGAACACAGAAAAAATATGGAGTTCAAATAAGTTCAAGAAAATGAAATCCCTTTGTAACAGATGATCTTTCGTCCGAAACCCTGATACTTCGAAAGAGATTGTCCGTTTTGTACACGAAGTGCATCCAGTTTTTGCCGTAACCATCTCAACTTTGTTGCACATGCTATGTGGGTGAAATGATGATACCATGCCAACTTTCAACCTTTTCGGAGTTCATTTGAAATGCTTTTCAATTTCAGGGTCTTATAGCTCAAAAAAATCAATAAATGCATGAAAAATAACAAATGAAGTCAGAAAGGGTTGAAAATTGATGATGTGTCTTTGAATGGTGCATTTTGAACACAGAAAAAATATGGAGTTCAAATAAGTTCAAGAAAATGAAATCCCTTTGTAAGAGATGATCTAACTTCATAGTAAAGTTATTCATAAACTAGCGATTCACATACATTTTAAAACTATAAGTATTTAGTACAAATAAAAAAATAAAAAGCAAAAAATAAAACAAAAGAAGAAAACAAAAAAATTAAATTATAAGTAAAATAAAACTATAAGAATCACTAAAAAACTGTAAGTAATTAAACTAAAATAAAACTATAATATTCTTCAAATTTTTAAAAATTCAAATTTAAACTATTTAAAATTTAAAACTAATGGCACTAACAGAAAGTTTATAATTTTTGTGACCTAAAAGCAAAAAGAAATCACTAAAAAACTGTAAGTATTTAGTTTTAAGTAGAAATAAAAAATAAATAGAAAAAATTCTAATTTTATAGTAAAGTTATTCATAAACTAGTGATTCACACAAATTTTTAAAAATTCAAATTTAAACTATTTAAAATTTAAAACTAATGGCACTAATAGAAAGTTTATAATTTTTGTGACCTAAAAGCAAAAAATAAAAAACCAAAAAAATGTAGAAATAAAAAAAATGCCACCTACTGGGCCTCCACGGCCTGAATACGACTAGAAACCCTACATGGGCCAGGATTCAGGCCCGCAGCAGGCACAGTAGGCCCACAGGCATTGCAATGACAGGTTAGGCCCGAAAGCCTGTAGTTGAGAGGAGCTCAGGAGGGTAGGCGCAGCAGCGCTTATAAACCACTCCAGAGCCCTCTCAACTAGCGATGTGGGACTAAACTTTTGGACGCGGGGCGCAGGGGGGCATTGGTCCCGGTTGGTGGCACCAACCGGGACTAAAGGGGGCTTTGGTCACGGTTCGTGGCCAACCGTGACCAATGCCCCCTTTAGTCCCGGTTGGTGCCACCAACCGGGACCAAAGGCCGCCGCTTCCCGCCCTTTGGGCTGCTGAAAATTGGCCTTTGGTCCCGGTTGGTGGCAAGAACCGGGACCATAGGTAGGCATTCGTCCCGGTTCGTGGCACGAACCGAGACCAAAGGTGTGGCTATATAAGCCCACACTTGCAAAATTTTCGCCAACTTCTCCCACTCCCCTTCGCCGACGCCGTCAGGCTCCTCCTCCTCGTCGTCACCGTCGACCCCTCGCCGTCGCCGTCGCCCTGCGCCCCTGCCCCCGCGCGCCGGCGCCCTCGCCGCCCCCGCCGTCCTAGTCGCGCCCCCGCGCGCCCTGCTCGCCGTCGCCGCCCCGTGCTCGCCGTCCCTGCCCCGTGCTCGCCGTCGCCGTCGCCCCGCGCCCCTGCCCCCGCGCGCCGGCGCCCTCGCCGCCCCCGCCGTCCTCGTCGCGCCCCCGCGCGCCCTGCTCGCCGTCGCCGTCCCTGCCCCCGCCGTCCTCGTCGCGCCCCCACGCGCCCTGCGCCCCGTCGCCGTCGCCCTCCCTCGCGCCGCCCCGCCGTCGCCGTCGCCCGCCCGCCCCCAGCGTCGCCGTCGCGGTCCTCCTCTGGTCCGGCCGCGGCGCCCTTTTTTTCTGTTATATGCTTTTTCATATATATGTATATATATGCTTGTTAGGATTTGTATATATGTATATATATGCTTGTTTTTTCATAGATATTTTTCTGTTCATAGATATTTTTTCATAGCTATATTAGGATTTGTTTTCTGTTCATAGATATTTTTTCATATATATGCTTGCTTTTTATATATATGTGTATATATGTTCTCTATGTATATATCTATGTTCATGTATATATGCAAAAATAGTTCTTTAGAAAAATTAGGATTTTTTTGGTGATATTAATTATTGTAAATATGAAATTGTTTTTTATATTCATATGAACAAATGAATTAGAAGAGGGAGAAGAAGAGGGGGTCGAGAGGGGGTCTAGGGTCGCCGAGGGGTCGAGGGTCGTCGAACATGAGAGGAGGAAGAGGATAAAAAAAGAGGAAGAAGAAGAAAAAAAAGAGGAGAAGAAAGAATAGAGGAGAAGAAGAAAAAAAAAAGAGGAGTTCTTTCTTCTCCTCTTTTTTTTCTTCTTCTTCCTCTTTTTTTATCGGGAACGAGGGTCGTCGAGGGACATATATACATGAGCAACTTTGAAGAGCTTCCTACCATCATGCACATGTTACTTTCGCCTAATGATGAAGACATGGTTTTTTTGAATCCTTTGACACTAGGCAACCTCCCGACCCCAAGGCGATCCTATCAAACATGAGAGGAAGAAGAGGATAAAAAAAGAAGAGGAAGAAGAAGAAAAAAGAGGAGAAGAAAGAATAGAGGAGTTCTTCTCCTCTTTTTTTCTTCTTCTTCCTCTTTTTTTATCGGGAACGAGGGTCATCGAGGGACATATATAGATGTAGTGTCGTCGTTGTCGATATATACCCCCTCCCGATAGCTTACTATGATTAGGTAGCTAGTTCTACGTTTGGCACTAATATATCCATCTGTCATGTTTGAATAATAATTGCCATGTTGTAAATATTTGTAGAAACTATGGACACCGCCCTAGACGAAGCAAGAAAAGAAGTGTTGTTGAGGGAGATAATCGCAGAAGGAAGTGATGCCGTCTCGTACTATCTCAACGATATCTTCGATGGTCCGGAAGGAGAGGGTGAACAAGCTGGCTACGGTGACCTAATGCCGGTGCAAGAAGAAGAACATGAGGACGGCGCCGGTGACCCAATGCCGGTGCAAGAAGGAGAAAGTGATGATGGCTCTAGTGACCGAACCGAGTCCGGCCAGGTATATATATTAGTTAAGCCTATGCTGACTAGCTGATTGATGCATTCATTGTTTTGGTATGTACACATATTAATTAAGTCTTTGTTCTTTTTTCTAGCCCTCCAGATCGAGCACAACTTCGGTAAAGAGACGAGGCCCGAAGAAAAAGTTGAGCTCGGATGAAAAGCTTGAGATCACAGCAATCGCACCCGACGGCCAACCTATTGAACCCCTCCGGACAAAGAGGGCATTTGTTGCTCAGTGCGGGGTTCTGGTTAGGGACAAGATCTCGATAAGCATCCAGCAATGGTTTAAGCCGGCTAAAGAAGACCCTGAGGTGTCTTATGTCAATGATATGCAGAAAAATGATCTTTGGACTGAGCTGAAGTCAAATTTCACCCTACCGCTAGAGGATAATCCAGAGAACCCAATTAAAGAGAAATTAATCAAGTCTTTTGCTCTGAAGAGGATGGCAGATCTATTCAGGAGGTGGAAGAAAGAGCTCAATAGGTTTGTCGATAAAAAAGAGACACCAGCATTCAAGGGCAGATATGAGAAGATCAGAGATCACTGGCCCGCATTTGTGGCCTACAAGACATCAGAAAAGAGTAAGAAGATGTCGGCGACAAACAAGCAGAATGCCGCGAAGAAGAAGCTTCACCATCGCACGGGGTCAGGTGGCTACCTCGTAGCCCGGCCTAAGTGGTCCAAGGTTGAGAATGATCTGGTTCATAAAGGGATCAGACCAGAGACATATAACTGGCCAGACCGTTGCCGGACTTGGTTCTTCGGGGCTGGCGGAACCTTGGACCCTGAAACAGGGGGATGCATTTGGACGAACGAACAAATGGACATACCAGTCAGTAGGCTTAAGCACTATATCGACGCAGCGCAGGAAGGGACATTCTTTCCAGGCAGAGAGCACGACGAGCTCACAATGGCCCTCGGGAATCCTGAGCACCCTGGACGGACACGAGGCACGCCAGGCTCCGTTCCATGGAATGTTGGGTTTCCGGACGTAGGCGGTTACAAATCCCATGAGAGGAGGAAAAAAGTGCAGTAGACCGAACTGCAGGCGCTGCACGCAAGGGTACAAGCGATAGAGGAATGAGAAGCAAATCGCAGCAAACGTACTGCCGAAGCCTCCCCCGAAGCTACCCCGCCATCTCAGCGCAGAAGCAGCGTGGCTTCCACCGAGCAGCTTCAGCTGCAGCATGCCTTGACAGCTCCTGCCAGCTATCCTATGGATGCTATAACGGAGTCTCAAAATTGCCACCTTATGACGCAATGGATGAATTTGAAGGTCAAGGCGGCTGTTGGCTCTGTTTATCCTACTGAACCCGGCGCAACTTTTCACTGCATGCCGATTCCAGAAGGATATGCTAGGGTGATGGTGGATGAGATAACAGAGGGATTTGAGGACCTCCAGCTTGACCACCCTACCGATGAAGGGGAGACTCGGCTGGGGTCTGCTCTGAAGACTCCATGCCTATGGCGGAAGGACCTCATCAACCTTCCGAACTGGACGCCTCCGCCTCCTCCTCCTCCTCCGGCGAGTCAGGGCACTCCACCTCCTCCACCGCCTCCTCCTCCGGCGAGTGACGATCAGGGCCCTCGGCCAGCTCCTTCTCCGGCGCGTGGCGGCACTCCGCCTCCGTCTCCGCCTGCGCCGACGCGCCCGAGCAGCCAACCTCCTCCTTCTCCGCCTCGTCAGCAAGGGCAGAAGAGACCTGCCGCCGCTCCAGCTGCTCCGGCGGGTCGTAGTCCTTCTCCTCCGCCTCTTAAGCAAGTAAAGAAGACAACCGCTTCGTCTGCTCGGTCGGCGTCTAGCAGTACAACCAGAGGCGGGAGGACATACAGATTCGGTCCTTCTCTGAAGACTCCAGAGAAGTTACCATACGAGAGGACCCAGGAGGAGAACGCCGAGATCGCGCGAGAAGAAGTGAGGAAATTCTTTGAAGGGGTGAAAGCAAAGAAACATCCACCTCCAGAGGAGAAGGTAGATGGGGTGAAAGTGAAGCGCACTCTGGCTGCCCTGACAAAACCACCAAAGTCTGATCCGCCGAAAGGAAACTATGACCGCATTATTGGAAAGGAATTTGCCGAAGCGGAGCGGTCGGGAACTACTGTCAGTGATGAAAGGCTGAAAAAACGATGAGCTGGGAAACAAATTGCCCAGCTCGGCAAACAAGCGAAGCAATCATGCCCCCCGCTCAAGGTGCCTAGCCACAACGTCGCTAATGATCCGAGGATGGTGCCCGGTTATAATAATCTTGCAGATTACCTGCCCGACGAAGTACATTATGAACCCATGGACATGCGGATGCAAAGATACGAGTACGGGAAGCCTCTCGTCAAAGATGAAAGATCTCTATCAACGATGATGCGAAGATTGCATGATTGGTACTTGAAAATCTGCAGAGACTCTGGGGGGAGGAGTACTTTGTATGTGAGAGTTAAAAAGGAGCATGACCTCATTGGAATTGATCTGTTGCCTGTTCCATTTGAGGAGTTCTATCAGTTTTTCAATCAATTGGCCCTCGATAAAACAACGATCGCCTGCTACTATCTGTAAGTAGTACTACTTCTGTCATTAAGTTTCTCTATATAGCTTAGCTCTTTCATTGCATGTATTTATAATCATCCTCACTATATTATGCATATTGAAGATCGTCGAATTGAAGAAAAGACAAGTCGGTGATATTGGGTTCATTAACACATATCTCATAGATGCAACTGAGGTTAAACTTCATGCCGCAGCTACCGAGGCCAACATGCTACAATCGTTCGTAATAAATCAAAACAAAGATATAATACTCTTTCCTTACAACTTCAAGTGAGTGTTACTGTCATGTGCGTATTCGGTTTCCCTTATATATTAGTCAAGGTTATAGTAATGTAATTCATGAGTTATGCATGCGTGTGCAGTTTCCACTATATTCTCCTAGAGATTAAGCTTGAGCAGGGACTAGTAACCGTCTTAGACTCAAGACGAAAAGATCCCCAGGACTATGCAGACATGACTGAAATCCTCAAGAAGTAAGTTAAATCGATCATTATCCACCATATCAGCAACTTTGTTCATTTCCTGATATCAAGTAATTGTTTTCTTTGTCCGCCAGGGTTTGGAGAAAATTCACCAAAAAAGTTCCGGGACTGCCGAAGGAGCTGGAATTTAGACACCCGAAAGTAAGTACTATAGTAGCATGTTCCGCGCATCTCCTAGTGATTCAAGCGCTAGTTTCATCAATACCATTTAGCATTCTTGCTTATCGGTTTGATTGACCTCTATTTCTTGTAAAGTGGTTGTGGCAGGAACAAGGGAATGATTTCTGTGGATACTACATCTGCGAGTCCATCCGCCACACGACGTGTGAGCGGGGCGGGTACTCTAACGAATAATATGAAGTACGTAAATAAAAATATTCACAATTTTATTTTATTACCATCATTTGTGTTGAGTTTCATTCATTCATATATATATATATATATGTATTGACCCCCTTCTTCAAATTAGATGTTTCGGAAGCGGGATGAACTCCTAGCACCAGCTCGCATGCGAGCAATTCAAGAGGAATTGGCGGCATTCTTTCTTGACCAAGTGATCCCTGAAGACGGAGAATTCTATGTTAAACCTGAGTCCGTATGATTATATTTGTAAGAGATAATTACTGTATATATGTAGCTGGTACTGTCAGATAGATATACGAGAACTTGTTGTTCGACCAATCTCTCGGAGAAGGAGAGGTGGTCGATATCACTTCTCTCTGTATGCATATATGTTCATGACGATCTTCTATTTCCTTCGTTTGCTTTACTAGCTAGCCAGCGTGTCTAGTCCTCTCTATACGTATGTATAGTACGTAGCGTCGACCAAGCACGGACATAAGAGAGGACACTTCTCTATATTAATTATAGCTAGCTAACACAATATATGAAACACCTAAATTAACCCCCCAAAACCCCCAACCCCCCCCCCTTTCAAAAAAAAACAAAAACCCTAGCCACAGAAATGCTGACGCGTGGATGCCTATTGGTCCCGGTTGGTGCCACCAACCGGGACCAAAGGGTCTCCTGACTGGGCTCTGCACACTGCCCACATGGATGGGCTTTAGTCCCGGTTCTGGATTGAACCGGGACTAAAGGTGGGAGGTATTAGTACCGACACTTTAGTCCCGGTTCAGGAACCGGGACTAAAGGCCCTTACGAACCGGGACTATAGGCCCTTTTTCTACCAGTGAATACTAAACCACCTATAGAGCTCATAATCCATCTCATACAAGCTTCCAGAAAGTATGTGCCTTTGAGGAATTGTTTTCAAGTGCATACTTTTGTGATCTCCTAATATTTTTTTAGAAAAGGAGAATATACCTCCGGCCTCTACATTTGGACGATGCATGCAGCTATTTTATTAATTATTCATAAAACCATACAAAGTAATACAACAGTAAGCCTGAAGCCAGCGTCTTGGCAACACCTGTCGCTACTCCTAACCCCTTGATGAAGAGGTGCCGAATGTCCGAGCCGAATACCAAACACACATCACACCAAAGCCTAACATCTAAAACCGGATGCCCCAGCCAAGCCACATTACCGGGACTGAGTAACACACCGGTCCGACGCACTCTCAGAGGCCGCCGCCACCATATTCCACCGATCCTCTTCCAAAGCAGGTATTGACGATGCACCGACCTTGAAGGAAATACCCCCTAGAGGCAATAATAAAGTTTTTATTTATATTTCCTTCTATCATGATAAATGTTTATTATTCATGCTAGAATTGTATTAACCGGAAACTTAGTACATGTGTGAATACATAGACAAACAGAGTGTCCCTAGTATGCCTCTACTTGACTAGCTCGTTAATCAAAGATTGTTAAGTTTCCCAGCCATGGACATGTGTTGTCATTTGATGAATGGGATCACATCATTAGAGAATGATGTGATGGACTAGACCCATCTGTACGCTTAGCACTATGATCGTTTAGTTTATTGCTATTGCTTCCTTCATGACTTATACATATTCCTATGAATATGAGATTATGCAACTCCCGAATACCAGAGGAACACTTAGTGTGCTATCAAATGTCACAACGTAACTGGGTGATTATAAAGATGCTCTACAGGTGTCCCCGATGGTGCTTCTTGAGTTGGCATAGATCGAGATTAGGATTTGTCACTCCGATTGTCGGAGAGGTATCTCTCGGCCCTCTCGGTAATGCACATCACTATAAGCCTTGCAAGCAATGTGACTAATGAGTTAGTTGCGGGATGATGCATTACGGAACGAGTAAAGAGACTTGTCGGTGACGAGATTGAACTAGGTATGATGATACCCACGACCGAATCCCGGGCAAGTAACATACCGATGACAAAGGGAACAACATATGTTGTTGTGCGGTTTGACTGATAAAGATCTTGGTAGAATATGTACGAACCAATATGAGCATCCAGGTTCCGCTATTGGTTATTGACCGGAGATGTGTCTTGGTCATGTCTACATAGTTCTCGAACCCGTAGGGTCTGCACGCTTAACGTTCGATGACGATATGTATTATGAGTTATGTGATTTGATGTACCGAAGGTTGTTTGGAGTCCTGGATGACATCACGGACATGAGGAGGAGTCTCGAAATGGTTGAGACATAAAGATTCATATATTGGAAGACTATATTCGGACACCGGAATGGTTCGGGTTGTTTCGGAGTACCGGGGGTTACCGGACCCCCCCGGAAGTAATTGGGTCTCGTGGGCCTTATGGTGGAAGAGAGGAGAAAGGACAAGGTGTGGTGCCCCCCCCCCTAGCCCAAACTGAATTGGACTAGGGCTAGGGGGGCCGACCCCCCTTTCCTTCTCTTCTTCCTATCCTTCCTTCTTCTCCTACTAAGACTAGGAAAGGGGGGAACCTACTCCTACTAGGAGTAGGATTCCCCCCCCTTGGGCGCGCCCCTTGTGGTCGTCCCTCCTACTCCTCCCCTCATTAATATACGGGGGAGGGGGTCACCCCATAGACACACAAGTTGATCTTTAGCCATGTGCGGTGCCCCCCTCCAAAGTTTTACACCTCGATCATATTATCGTAGTGCTTAGGCGAAGCCCTGCGTCGGTAACTTTGTCATCACCGTCAACACGCCATTGTGCTAACAGAACACACCCTCGGCCTCAGCTGGATCAAGAGTCCGAGGGACGTCACCGAGCTGAACGTGTGCAGATCGCGGAGGTGCCGTGCGTTCGGTACTTGATCGGTTGGATCGCAAAGAAGTTCGACTACATCAACCGTGTTACTTAACCTTCCGCTTTCGGTCTACGAGGGTACGTATACACACTCTCCCCTCTCGTTGCTATGCATGTCCTAGATAGATCTTGCGTGATCGTAGGATTCTTTTGAAATAATATGTTACCCAACAGTGGTATCCAAGCCTGGTCTATGCATAGATGTTATATGCACGAGTAGAACAGCGATAATAGTCATACTGCTTACCAGCATGTCATACTTTGATTCGGCAGTATTGTTGGATGAAGCGGCCCAGACCGACATTACATTACCGCGTTCATGAGACTGGTTCTACCGACGTGCTTCAAACACAGGTGGCTAGTGGGTGTTTGTTTCTCCAACTTTAGTTGAATCGAGTGTGACTACGCTCGGTCCTTGTTGAAGGTTAAAAAAACACACTTGACGAAAAATGTTGTGGTTTTTTATGTGTAGGTAAGAACGGTTCTTGCTAAGCCCGTAGCAGCCATGTAAAACTTGCAACAAAAAAAGTAGAGGACGTCTAACTTGTTTTTGCAGGGCATGCTGTGATGTGATATGGTCAAGACATGATTATATAAATTGTTGTATTAGATGATCATGTTTTGTAACAAAGTTATCGGCAACTAGCATGAGCCATATGGTTGTCGCATTATTGTATGAAATGCAATCGCCATGTAATTGCTTTACTTTATCTCTAAGCGGTAGCGATAGTCATGGAAGCAATAGTTGGCGAGACGACAACGATGCTACGATGGAGATCAAGGTGTCAAGCCAGTGACGATGGTGATCATGACGGTGCTTTGGAGATGGAGATCAAAGGCACAAGATGATGATGGCCATATCATATCCCTTATATTGATTGCATGTGATGTTTATCTTTTATGCATCTTATTTTTCTTAGTACGACGGTAGCATTATAATATGATCTCTCACTAAATTTCAAGGTATATGTGTTCTCCCTGGGTATGCACCGTTGCTACAGTTCATCGTGCCGAGACACCACATGATGATCACGTGTGATAAGCTCTACGTTCACATACAACGGGTGCAAGCCAGTTTTGCACAAGTAGAATACTCAGGTTAAACTTGATGAGCCTAGCATATGTAGATATGTCCTCAGGAACACAGAGACCAAAAGGTCGAGCGTGAATCATATAGTAGATATGATCAACATAGTGATGTTCACCATTGAAAACTTCTCCATCTCACATGATGATCGGAAATGGTTTAGTTGATATGGATCACGTGATCATTTAGATGACTAGAGGGATGTCTATCTAAGTGGGAGTTCTTAAGTAATATGATTAATTGAACTTTAATTTATGATGAACTTAGTACCTGATAGTATTATGCATGTCTATGTTGTTGTAGATAAATGGCCCGTGCTACTGTTCCTTTGAATTTTAACGCATTCCTAGAGAAAGCTAAGTTGAAAGATGATGGTAGCAACTACACGGACTGGGTCCATAACTTGAGGGTTATCCTCATTGCTGCATAGAAGAATTATGTCTTGAAAGCACCGCTAGGTGCAAAGCCCGCTGCAGGAGCAACACCAGATGTTATGAACATTTGGCAGAGCAAAGCTGATGACTACTCAATAGTTCAGTGTGCCATGCTTTACGGCTTAGAATCGGGACTTCAACGACGCTTTGAATGTCATGGAGCATATGAGATGTTCCAGGAGTTGAAGTTAATATTTCAAGAAAATGCCCGAATTGAGAGATATGAAGTCTCCAATAAGTTCTATAGCTGCAAGATGGAGGAGAATAGTTCTGTCAGTGAACATATACTCAGAATGTCTGGGTACCACAACCACTTGACTCAACTGGGAGTTAATCTTCCTGATGATAGTGTCATTGACAGAGTTCTTCAATAACTGCCACCAAGCTACAAAAGCTTCGTGATGAACTATAATATGCAAGGGATGGATAAGACAATTCCCGAGATCTTCGTGATGCTAAAAGCTGTGGAGGTAGAAATCAAAAAGGAGCATCAAGTGTTGATGGTTAACAAGACAACCAGTTTCAAGAAAAATGGTAAAGGGAAGAAGGGGAACTTCAAGAAGAACGGCAAGCAAGTTACTGCTCAAGTGAAGAAGCCCAAGTCTGGACCTAAGCCTGAGACTGAGTGCTTCTATTGCAAAGGGACTGGTCACTGGAAGTGGAACTGCCCCAAGTATTTGGCGGATAAGAAGGATGGCAAAGTGAAAGTTATATTTGATATACATGTTATTGATGTGTACCTTACTAATGCTCGCAGTAGTGCCTGGGTATTTGATACTGGTTCTGTTGCTCATATTTGCAACTCGAAACAGGGGCTACGGATTAAGAGAAGATTGTCTAAGGACGAGGTGACGATGCGCGTAGGTAATGGTTCCAAAGTCGATGTGATTGCGGTCGGCACGCTACCTCTACATCCACCTTCGGGATTAGTATTAGACCTGAATAATTGTTATTTGGTGCCAGCGTTAAGCATGAACATTATATCTGGATCTTGTTTGATGCAAGACAGTTATTCATTTAAATCAGAGAATAATGGTTGTTCTATTTATATGAGTAATATATTTTATGGTCATGCACCCTTGATGAGTGGTCTATTTTTATTGAATCTCGATAGTACTGATACACATATTCATAGTATTGAAGCCAAAAGATATAAGTTTAATAATGATAGTGCAACTTATTTGTGGCACTGTCGTTTAGGTCATATTGGTGTAAAGCGCATGAAGAAACTCCATGCTGATGTGCTTTTGGAATCACTTGATGCTTGCCAACCATGCCTCATGAGCAAGATGACTAAGACTCCGTTCTCCGGAACAATGGAACAAGCAACAGACTTACTGGAAATAATACATACTGATGTATGCGGTCCAATGAGTGTTGATGCTCGTGGCGAGTATCTTTATTTTCTGACCTTCACAGATGATTTGAGCGGATATGGGTATGTCTACTTGATGAAACACAAGTCTGAAACATTTGAAAAGTTCAAAGAATTTCAGAGTGAAGTGGAAAATCATCGTAACAAGAAAATAAAGTTTCTACGATCTGATCGTGGAGGAGAATATTTGAGTTACGAGTTTGGTATTCATTTGAAACAATGCGGAATAGTTCCGCAACTCACACCACCTGGAACACCACAGTGTAACAGTGGTGTCCGAACGTCGTAACCACACTTTATTAGATATGGTGCGATCTATGATGTCTCTTACTGATTTACCGCTATCATTTTGGGGTTATGCTTTAGAGATGGTTGCATTCATGTTAAATAGGGCACCATAGAAATTCGTTGATACGACACCATATGAACTATGGTTTGGCAAGAAACCCAAGTTGTCATTTCTTAAAGTTTGGGGCTGCGACGCTTATGTGAAAAAGCTTCAACCTGATAAGCTCGAACCCAAATCGGAGAAATGTGTCTTCATAGGATACCCAAAGGAGACTGTTGGGTACACCTTCTATCACAGATCCGAAGGCAAGATATTTATTGCTAAGAGTGGATCCTTTCTAGAGAAGGAGTTTCTCTTGAAAGAAGTGAGTGGGAGGAAATTAGAACTTGATGAGGTAACTATACCTTCTCCCTTATTGGAAAGTAGTTCATCACAGAAATCAGTTCCAGTGATTCCTACACCAATTAGTGAGGAAGCTAATGATGATGATCATGAAACTTCCAATCAAGTTACTACCGAACCTCGTAGGTCAACCAGAGCAAGATCCGCACCAAAGTGGTACTGTAATCCTGTTCTGGAGGTCATGTTGCTTGACCATGATGAACCTACGAACTATGAGGAAGAGATGATGAGCCCAGATTCCACAAAATGGCTTCAGGCCACGAAATCTGAGATGGGATCCATGTATGAGAATAAAGTGTGGACTTTGGTTGACTTGCCCGATGATCGGAAAGACATAGAAAATAAATGGATCTTCAAGAAGAAGACTGACGCTGACGGTAATGTTACTGTCTACAAAGCTCGCCTTTTTGCAAAAGGTTTTCGACAAGTTCAAGGAGTTGACTACGATGAGACCTTCTCACTCGTAGCGATCCTTAAGTCCGTCTCAATCATGTTAGCAATTGCCGCATTTTATGATTATGAAATTTGGCAAATGGATGTCAAAACTGCATTTCTTAATGGATATATTAAAGAAGAGTTGTATATGATGCAACCAGAAGGTTTTGTCAATCCAAAAGGTGCTAACAAAGTGTGCAAGCTCCAGCGATCCATTTATGGACTGGTGCAAGCATCTCAGAGTTGGAATATAAGCTTTGATAGTGTGATCAAAGCATATGGTTTTATACAGACTTTTGGAGAAGCCTATATTTATAAGAAAGTGAGTGGGAGCTCCGTAGCATTTCTGATATTATATGTGGATGACATTGTTGATCGGAAATGATACTGAATTTCTAAATAGCATAGAAGGATACTTGAATAAGAATTTTTCAATGAAAGACCTCGGTAAAGCTGCTTATATATTGGGCATCAAGGTCTATAGAGATAGATCAAGATGCTTAATTGGACTTTCACAAAGCACATACCTTGATAAAGTTTTGAATTAAAAATGGATCAAGCAAAGAAAGGGTTCTTGTCTGTGTTACAAGGTGTGAAGTTGAGTCAGACTCAATGCCCGATGTGTGCCTTGCTATTAGTTTAGCAGGGAGGTACCAAAGTAATCTAGGAGTGGATCACTGGATAGCGGTCAAGAACATCCTGAAATACCTGAAAAGGACTAAGGATATGTTTCTCGTTTATGGAGGTGACAAAGATCTCATCGTAAACGGTTACATCGATGCAAGCTTTGATACTAATCCGCATGACTCTAAGTCACGAACCGGATATGTATTTTTATTGAATGGTGGAGCTGTCAGTTGGTGCAGTTCTAAGCAGAGCATCGTGGTGGGATCTACATGTGAAGCAGAATACATAGCTGCTTCAGAAGCGGCAAATGAAGGAGTCTGGATGAAGGAGTTCATATCCGATCTAGGTGTAATACCTAGTGCATCGGGTCCAATGAAAATCTTTTGTGACAATACTGGTGCAATTGCCTTGGCAAAGGAATTCAGATTTCACAAGAGAACCAAGCACATAAAAAGACGCTTCAATTCCATCCACGATCAAGTCAAGGAGGGTGACATAGAGATTTGCAAGATACATACGGATCTGAATGTTGCAGACCCGTTGACTAAGCTTCTCTCACGAGCAAAACATGATCAGCACCAAGACTCCATGGGTGTTAGAATCATTAATGTGTAATCTAGATTATTGACTCTAGTGCAAGTGGGAGACTGAAGGAAATATGCCCTAGAGACAATAATAAAGTTGTTATTTATATTTCCTTATATCATGATAAATGTTTATTATTCATGCTAGAATTGTATTAACCGAAAACTTAGTACATGTGTGAATACATAGACAAATAGAGTGTCCCTAGTATGCCTCTACTTGACTAGTTCGTTAATCAAAGATGGTTAAGTTTCCTAGCCATGGACATGTGTTGTCATTTGATGAACGGGACCACATCATTAGAGAATGATGTGATGGACTAGACCCATCCGTTAGCTTAGCACTATGATCGTTTAGTTTATTGCTATTGCTTTCTTCATGACATATACATATTCCTATGACTATGAGATTATGCAAGTCCCGAATACCGTAGGAACACTTAGTGTGCTATCAAATGTCACAACATAATTGGGCGATTATAAAGATGCTCTACAGGTGTCTCCAATGGTGTTTGTTAAGTTGGCATAGATCGAGATTAGGATTTGTCACTTCGATTGTCGGAGAGGTATCTATGGGCCCTCTCGGTAATGCACATCACTATAAGCCTTGCAAGCAATGTCACTAATGAATTAGTTGTGGGATGATATGCATTACGGAACGACTAAACAGACTTGCCGGTGATGAGATTGAACTAGGTATGATGATACTGATGATCGAATCTCAGGCAAGTAACATACCGATGACAAAGGGAACAACGTATGTTGTTGTGCGGTTTGACCGATAAAGATCTTCGTAGAATATGTAGGAACAAATATGAGCATCCAGGTTCCTCTATTGGTTATTGACCGGAGATGTGTCTCGGTCATGTCTACATAGTTCTCGAACCCGTAGGGTCCGCATGCTTAACGTTTATGAGTTATGTGATTTGATGTACCGAAGGTTGTTCGGAGTCCCGGATGAGATCACGGACATGACAATGAGTCTCGAAATGGTCGAGACATAAAGATTCATATATTGGAAGGCTACATTCGGCCACCGGAATAGTTCGGGTCGTTTCGGATAAGTTTCGGAGTACCAAGGGTTACCGGAACCCTCCCCCTCCCCCCGGGAAGTTATTGGGCCTCATGAGCTTAATGGTGAAAGATAGGAGGCATGCAAAGGTGTGGCGTGCGCCCCCCTAGACCAAACCAAATTGGACTAGGGCTAGGCCCCCCCTCTTTCCTTCTCTTCTTCCTCTCCTTCCTTCTCCTACTTGGACTAGGAAAGGGGGGAACCTACTCCTACTAGGAGTAGGATCCCCCCCCCCTGGGCGCGCCCCTTGTGGCCGGCCCTCCTCCTCCCCTCCTTTATATACGGGGGAGGGGCACCCCATAGACACACAAGTTGATCTTTAGCCGTGTGCGGTGCCCCTCTCCACAGTTTTATACCTCGGTCATATTGTCATAGTGCTTAGGCGAAGCCCTACGTCGGAAACTTCATCATCACCATCAACACACCGTGCGGACGGAACTCACCCTCGGCCTCAGCTGGATCAAGAGTATGAGGGACGTCACCAAGCTGAACGTGTGTAGATCGCGGAGGTGCCGTGCGTTCGGTACTTCATCGGTTGGGTCGCGCAGACGTTCGACTAGATCAACCGCGTTACTTAACGCTTCCTGATATGTCTCCAATGTATCTATAATTTTTTATTGTTCCACGCTATTATATTATCTGTTTTGGATGTTTAATGGGCCATAATATGCATTTTTATATTATTTTTGGGACTAACCTATTAACCGAAGGCCCAGTGCAAATTGTTGTTTTTTTGCCTATTTCATTGTTTCGCAGAAAAGGAACATCAAACGGAATCCAAACGGAACGAAACCTTCGCGAGGATCTTTTTTGGAACAAACGCAATCCAGAAGACTTGGAGTGGAGGTCAAGGAAGCAACGAGGCGGCCACGAGGTAGGGAGGCGCGCCCAGGGGGTAGGCGCGCCCCCCACTCTCGTGGGCCCCACGGAGCTCCACCGACCTACTTCTTTCGCCTATATATACTCTTATACCCTGAAAACATCCAGGGGAGCCACGAAACCACTTTTCCACCGCCGCAACCTTTTGTACCCATGAGATCCCATCTGGGGACCATTTCCTGCGATCTGCTGGAGGGGGATTTGATCACGGAGGGCTTCTACATGAACACCATAGCCTCTCTGATGATGTGTGAGTAGTCTACCACAGACCTTCGGGTCCATAGTTATTAGCTAGATGGCTTCTTCTCTCTCTTTGGTTTTCAACTTGGGGGACAAAAAATATCATCTTCATCAAACATAGCTTCCCCAAGCTTGTGGCTTTGCATATCATTAGCATCATGGATATTAAAGGAATTCATACTAACAACATTGCAATCATGCTCATCATTCAAATATTTAGTGCCAAACATTTTATAGATTTCTTCTTCTAGCACTTGAGCACAATTATCCTTTCCATCATACTCACGAAAGATATTAAAAAGGTGAAGCGTATGAGACAAACTCAATTCCATTTTTTGTAATTTTCTTTTATAAACTAAACTAGTGATAAAACAAGAAACTAAAAGACTCGATTGCAAGATCTAAAGATATACCTTCAAGCGCTAACCTCCCCGGCAACGGCGCCAGAAAAGAGCTTGATGTCTACTACACAACCTTCTTCATGTAGACGTTGTTGGGCCTCTAAGTGCATAGGTTTGTAGGACAGTAGAAAATTTCCCTCAAGTGGATGACCTAAGGTTTATCAATCCGTAGGAGGCGTAGGATGAAGATGGTCTCTCTCAAGCAACCCTGCAACCAAATAACAAAGAGTCTCTTGTGTCCCCAACACACCCAATACAATGGTAAATTGTATAGGTGCACTAGTTCGGCGAAGAGATGGTGATACAAGTGCAATATGGATGGTAGATAAAGGTATTTGTAATCTGAAATTATAAAAACAGCAAGGTAACTAATGATAAAAGTGAGCATAAATGGTATTGCAATGCGTTGAAACAAGGCCTAGGGTTCATACTTTCGCTAGTGTAAGTCCTCTCAACAATACTAACAAAATTGGATGATAAAACTATCCCTCAACATGCAACAAAGAGTCACTCCAAAGTCACTAATAGCGGAGAACGAACGAAGAGATTATGGTAGGGTACGAAACCACCTCAAAGTTATTCTTTCCAATCAATCCGTTGGGCTATTCCTATAAGTGTCACAAACAGCCCTAGAGTTCGTACTAGAATAACACCTTAAGACAAAAATCAACCAAAACCCTAATGTCACCTAGATACTCCAATGTCACCTCAAGTATCGGTGGGTATGATTATACGATATGCGTCACACAATCTCGGATTCATCTATTCAACCAACACAAAGGACCTCAAAGAGTGCCCCAAAGTATCTACCGGAGAATCACGACGAAAACATGTGCCAACCCCTATGCATAGGTTCATGGGCGGAACCCGCAAGTTGATCACCAAAACATACATCAAGTGAATCACGTGATATCCCATTGTCACCACAGATACGCATGGAAAGACATACATCAAGTGTTCTCAAATCTTTAAAGACTCAATCCGATAAGATTACTTCAAAGGGGAAACTCAATTCATTACAAGAGAGAAGAGGGGGAGGAGAAACATAGGATCCAACTATAATATCAAAGCTCGTGATACATCAAGATCGTGCCAAATCAAGAACATGAGAGAGAGAGAGAGAGATCAAACACATAGCTACTGGTACATACCCTCAGCCCCGAGGGAGAACTACTCCCTCCTCGTCATGGAGAGCACCGGGATGATGAAGATGGCCACTGCAGAAGGATTGCCCCCTCCGGCAGGGTGCCGAAACGGGTCTAGAATGGCTTTCGGTGGCTACGGAGGCTTCTGGCGGCGAAACTCCTGATCTATTGTGCTTTTTGGAAGTTTTAGGGTACGTGGGTATATATGGGTGAAAGGAGTACGTCGGTGGACCGAAGGGGTGGCCACGAGGCAGGGGGCGCGCCCCCTACCCTCGTGAGCTCCTCCTTCATCTTCTGACGTAGGGTCCAAGTCTATCCGGTAGGTTTTCTTCCAAAAATAACTCTCCAGTTGATTTCATTCCGTTTCGACTCCGTTTGATATTCCTTTTCTTCGAAACACTGAAATAGGCATAAAACAACAAATCTGGGCTGGGCCTCAGGTTAATAGGTTAGTCCCAAAAATAATATAAAAGTGGAAAATAAAGCCCAATATTGCCCAAAACAGTAGATAATATAGCATGGAGCAATAAAAAATTATAGATACGTTGGAGACGTATCAAGCATCCCCAAGCTTAATTCCTGCTCGTCCTCAAGTAGGTAAATGATAAAAAGATAATTTTTGATGTGGAATGCTAGTTGGCATAATTTCAATGTAATTCTTCTTAATTGTGGTATGAATATTAAGATCCGAAAGATTCAAGACAAAAGTTCATATTGACATAAAAATGATAATACTTCAAGCATACTAACTAAGCAATTATGTCTTCTCAAAATAACATGGCCAAAGGAAGTTCATCCCTAAAAAATCATATAGTTTAGTCATGTTTCATTTTCGTCACACAAGAATGCTCTCATCATGCACAACCCCGATGACAAGCCAAGCAATTGCTTCATACTTTAGTAATCCCAAACTCATAAACCTTCACGCAATACATGAGCGTGAGCCATGGATATAGGACTATGGGTGGAATAGAATATGATGGGGGTTATGTGGAGAAGACAAAAAGGAGAAGGTCTCACATCAACGAGCCTAATCAATGAGCTATGGAGATGCCCATCGATTGATGTTAATGCAAGGAGTAGGGATTGTCATGTAATGGATGCACTAGAGCTATAAATGTATGAAAACTCAACGAAATAAACTAGTGGGTGTGCATCCAACTTGCTTGCTCACGAAGATACCTAGGGCACTTGAGGAGGCTCATTGTTGGAATATACAAGCCAAGTTCTATAATGAAAAATTCCCACTAGTATATGAAAGTGATAACATGAGAGACTCTCTCCTATGAAGATCATGGTGCTACTTTGAAGCACAAGTGTGGTAAAAGGATAGTAGCATTGCCCTTTTTTATTTTATTTTTTATTTTTTGGGCCTTCTTTTTTTCTTTGGCCTTTCTCTTTTTTTGGGGACAATGCTCTATTGAATGATGATCATCACACTTCTATTTATTTACAACTGAATGATTACAACTCGATACTAGAACAAAGTATGACTCTATATGAATGCCTCCGGCGGTGTACCGGGATATGCATTGAATAAAAAGTGACATGTATGAAAGAATTATGAACGGTGGCTTTGCCACAAATACTATGTCAACTACAGGATCATGCTAAAGCAATATGACAATGATGAATGTTTCATGATGAACGGTATGGTAGAAAGTTGCATGGCAATATATCTCGGAATGGCTATGGAAATGCCATAATAGGTAGGTATGGTGGCTGTTTTGAGGAAGATATAAGGAGGTTTATGTGTGAAAGAGTGTATCATATCACGGGGTTTGGATGCACCGGCGAAGTTTGCACCAACTCTCAATGTGAGAAAGGGCAATGCACGGTACCGAAGAAGCTAGCAAGGATGGAAGGGTGAGAGTGCGTATAATCCATGGACTCAGCATTAGTCATAAAGAACTCACATACTTATTGCAAAAATCTACAAGCCATCCAAAACCAAAGTATTACGCGCATGCTCCTAGGGGGATAGATTGGTAGGAAAAGACCATCGCTCGTCCCCGACCGCCACTCATAAGGAGGACAATCAAATAACACCTCATGTTTCAAATTTGTTACACAATATTTACCATACGCGCATGCTACGGGACTTGAAAACTTCAACACAAGCATTTCTCAATTTTACAACTACTCAACTAGCACGACTTTGATATTATTACCTCCATATCTCAAAACAATCATCAAGCATCAAACTTTTCTTAGTATTCAACACACTCATAAGAGAATTTTATTATTAATCTTATATACCTAGCATATTAGGATTTTAATCAAATTACGATGCTATTTAAGACTCTCAAAATAATATAAGTTAAGCATGAGAGTTCATCTATTTCTTCAAAATAAAACTACCACCATGCTCTAAAAGGTATAAGTGAAGCACTAGAGCAAATGACAAACTACTCCGAAAGATATAAGTGAAGATCAATGAGTAGTCGAATAATTATGCAACTATGTGAAGACTCTCTAACATTTCATAATTTTAGATCTTGGTATTCTATTCAAACAGCAAGCAAAGCAAAATAAAATGACATTCTAAGAATGGAAACATCATGTGAAGAAGCAAAAACTTAGGATCAACCGAAACTAACCGATAGTTGTTGAAGAAGAAAGGTGGGATGCCAACTGGGGCATCCCCAAGCTTAGATGTTTGAGACTTCTTGAAATATTATCTTGGGGTGCCTTGGGCATCCCCAAGCTTTAGCTTTTGTGTCTCCTTAATTCCTCTCATATCAAGGTCTCCCTAAATCTCAAAAGCTTCATCCACACAAAACTCAACAAGGACTCGTGAGATAAGTTAGTATAAACCATTGCAAAAACCTTATCATACTCTACTGTAGCAAATCACTAAAATTATTATTCAACATTGAATACTAAATGCCTCTGCATATTTAATAGTCCTATCCTCAAATAGAATCATTAAAGAAGCAAACATATGCAAACAATGCAAACATAACAGCAATCTGCCTAAACAGGATAGTCTGTAAAGAATCCTGCAACATCCATACTTCCCTAGCTCCAAAAATTATAGAAGAAAATTCCCACTGTAGTAAATTTATCAGAGCTTAATATGCAAAAGGTTTCAACATTTTATCATATTCTGACTTTTCTAGGGAATTATTGCAACAACGGTAAACTTTCTGTTTTCAAACAGCAACATGTATACTTGTAACATAGGCATAGTAAAGGCTATCAATGCCACTTTTATTGGAATAAAAGATGCAAAACATTGTTATAGATAAAATCAAGCAAATCCTAACAAAATAAATTGACACTCCAAGCAAAACACATATCATGTGGTGAATAAAAATATAGCTCCAAGTAAAGTTACCGATGAACGAAGACGAAAGAGGGGATGCCTTCCGGGGCATCCCTAAGCTTAGGATCATGGCTATCCTTGAATATTACCTTGGGGTTCCTTGGGCATCCCCAAGCTTAGGATCTTTCCACTCCTTAGTCCATAGTCCATCGAATCCTTATCCAAAACTTGAAAACTTCACAACACAAAACTTAACAGAAAACTCGTAAGCTCCGTTAGTATAAGAAAATAAATCACCACTTCAAGTTACTTTAATGAACTCAATATTTATTTATATTGGTGTTAAACCTACTGTATTCCAACTTCTCTATGATTTATAAACTATTTTACTAGCCATAGATTCATCAAAATAAGTAAACAACACATGAAAAACAGAATCTGTCAAAAACAGAACAGTCTGTAGTAATCAGGATCAAACGTATACTTCTGGAACTCATACAATTCTCAAATAAATTTCTGGACCTGAGGAATTTATCTATTAATCATCTTCAAAAAGAATTAACTAAATATCACTCTCCAACTAAAAATGGCGGCGATTCTTGTGAGGGCTAAAGTTTCTGTTTTGTACAGCATGATCAACAAGACTTTTCCAAAGTCTTCCCAAAGGTTCTACTTGGCACAAACACTAATTAAAAGCATAAAACCACATCTAAGCAGAGGCTTGATGAATTATTTATTACTAAACAGTAGCAAAAAGCAAGGAACAAAAATAATATTGGGTTGCCTCCCAACAAGCGTTATTGTTTAACGCCCCTAGCTAGGCATGATGATTTCAATGATGCTCACATAAAAGATAAGAATTGTAACATAAAAAGAGCATCATGAAGAATATTACTAGCACATTTAAGTCTAACATACTTCCTATGCATAGGGATTTTGTGATCAAACAACTTATGGGAACAAGAATCAACTTGCATAGGATGGTAAAACAAGCATAACTTCAAAATTTTAAGCACATAGAGAGGAAACTTGATATTATTGCAATTCCTACAAGCATATATTCCTCCCTCATAATAATTTTAAGTAGCATCATGAATGAATTCAACAATATAACCAGCACCTAAAGCATTCTTTTCATGATCTATAAGCATAGAAATTGTATTACTCTCCACATAAGCAAATTTCTTCTCATGAATAATAGTGGGAGCAAACTCAACAAAATAATTATCATGTGAGGCATAATCCAATTGAAAACAAAAATCATGATGACAAGTTTCATGGATATCATTATTCTTTATAGCATACAAGTCATCACAATAATCATCATATATAGCAACTTTGTTCTCATAATCAATTGGAACCTCTTCCGGAATAGTGGATTCATCACAAAATAAAGTCATGACCTCTCCAAATCTACTTTCATCAATATAATCATAATAAATAGGAGGCATACTTTCATCATAATAAATTTGCTCATCAAAATTTGGGGGACAAAAAATATCATCTTCATCAAACATAGCTTCCCCAAGCTTGTGGCTTTGCATATCATTAGCATCATGGATATTCAAGGAATTCATACTAACAACATTGCAATCATGCTCATCATTCAAATATTTAGTGCCAAACATTTTATAGATTTCTTCTTCTAGCACTTGAGCACAATTATCCTTTCCATCATACTCACGAAAGATATTAAAAAGGTGAAGCGTATGAGACAAACTCAATTCCATTTTTTGTAATTTTCTTTTATAAACTAAACTAGTGATAAAACAAGAAACTAAAAGATTCGATTGCAAGATCTAAAGATATACCTTCAAGCACTAACCTCCCCGGCAACGGCGCCAGAAAAGAGCTTGATGTCTACTACACAACCTTCTTCTTGTAGACGTTGTTGGGCCTCCAAGTGCAGAGGTTTGTAGGACAGTAGCAAATTTCCCTCAAGTGGATGACCTAAGGTTTATCAATCCGTAGGAGGCGTAGGATGAAGATGGTCTCTCTCAAGCAACCCTGCAACCAAATAACAAAGACTCTATTGTGTCCCCAACACACCCAATACAATGGTAAATTGTATAGGTGCACTAGTTCGGCGAAGAGATGGTGATACAAGTGCAATATGGATGGTAGATAAAGGTATTTGTAATCTGAAATTATAAAAACAGCAAGGTAACTAATGATAAAAGTGAGCGTAAACGGTATTGCAATGCGTTGAAACAAGGCCTAGGGTTCATACTTTCGCTAGTGTAAGTCCTCTCAACAATACTAACATAATTGGATGATAAAACTATCCCTCAACATGCAACAAAGAGTCACTCCAAAGTAACTAATAGCGGAGAACGAACGAAGAGATTATGGTAGGGTACGAAACCACCTCAAAGTTATTCTTTCCAATCAATCCGTTGGGCTATTCCTATAAGTGTCACAAACAGCCCTAGAGTTCGTACTAGAATAACACCTTAAGATACAAATCAACCAAAACCCTAATGTCACCTAGATACTCCAATGTCACCTCAAGTATCCGTGGGTATGATTATACGATATGCATCACACTGTCTCAGATTCATCTATTCAACCAATACAAAGGACCTCAAAGAGTGCCCCAAAGTTTCTACCGGAGAATCACGATGAAAACGTGTGCCAACCCCTATGCATAGCTTCATGGGCGGAACCCGCAAGTTGATCACCAAAACATACATCAAGTGAATCACGTGATATCCCATTGTCACCACAGATATGCACGGCAAGCCATACATCAAGTGTTCTCAAATCTTTAAAGACTCAATCCGATAAGATTACTTCAAAGGGGAAACTCAATTCATTACAAGAGAGAAGAGGGGGACGAGAAACATAGGATCCAACTATAATAGCTTTGAGGTGGTAATATTATGTTTGGTAGTGGTAATATTATTGGAAAAGGAGTTATTCAAGATTTCTTTACTTGCGCCGGTGCTTTGCCCACCATGAGCGGGTCTATTCTTCATAAAACCAGTAGTCTTGCGGATGCTCTATCTTTGCTCGTGGTTGAACTTGAAAGACAATTTATCCAGATGCATCCTTGCATACTAATACGTCTCCAACGTATCTATAATTTTCGATTACTCCATGCTATATTATATTCTGTTTTGGACATTATTGGGCTTTATTATACACTTTTATATTATTTTTGGGACTAACCTATTAACCCGAGGCCCAGCCCAGGATTGCTGTTTTTTTTGCCTATTTTAGGGTTTCGCAGAAAAAGAATATCAAACGGAGTCCAAACGGAATGAAACATTCGGGAACGTGATTTTCGGAACGAACATGATCCAGAGGACTTGGACCCTACGTCAAGCAATCAACGAGGAGGGCACGAGGTAGGGGCGCGCCTACCCCCCCCCCCCCCCCCCAAGGCACTCCCTCCACCCTCATGGGCCCCCTATTGCTCCACCGACATACTCCTTCCTCCTATATATACCTACGTACCCCCAAACTACCAGATACGGAGCCAAAACCCTAATTCCACTGCCGTAACTTTCTGTATCCACGAGATCCCATCTTGGGGCCTTTTTCGAAGCTCCGCCGGAGGGGGCATCGATCACGGAGGGATTCTACATCAACACCATAGCCTCTCCGATGAAGTGTGAGTAGTTTACTTCAGACCTACGGGTCCATAGTTATTATCTAGATGGCTTCTTCTCTCTTTTGGATCTCAATACAAAGTTCTCCCCCTCTCTTGTGGATATCTATTCATGTAATCTTCTTTTTGCGGTGTGTTTGTTGAGACCGATGAATTGTGGGTTTATGATCAAGTTTATCTATGAACAATATTTGAATCTTCTCTGAATTCTTTTATGTATGATTGGTTATCTTTGCAAGTCTCTTCGAATTATCAGCTTGGTTTGGCCTACTAGATTGACCTTTCTTGCAATGGGAGAAGTGCTTAGCTTTGGGTTCAATCTTGCGGTGTCCTTTCCCAGTGATAGTAGGGGCAGCAAGGCACGTATTGTATTGTTGCCATCGAGGATAACAAGATGGGGTTTATATCATACTGCATGAGTTTATCCCTCTACATCATGTCATCTTGCTTAAAGTGTTACTCTGTTCTCTTGAACTTAATACTCTAGATGCATGCTGGATAGCGGTTGATGTGTGGAGTAATAGTAGTAGATGCAGGCAGGAGTCGGTCTAATTGTCTTCGACGTGATGCCTAAATACATGATCATACCTAGATATTCTCATAACTATGCTCAATTCTGTCAATTGCTCAACAGTAAATTGTTCACCCACTGTAAATACTTATGCTCTTGAGAGAAGCCACTAGTGAAACCTATGGCCCCCGGGTCTATCTTCCATCATATTAGTCTTCCAATACTTAGTTATTTCCTTTGATATTTATTTTACTTGCATCTTTTATTTCTCTTTATGATGAAAATACCAAAAATATTATCCTATCATAACTATCAGATCTCATTCTTGTAAGTGACCGTGTAGGGATTGACAACCCCTTATCGGGTTGGTTGCGAGGATTTATTTGTTTGTGTAGGTGCGAGGGACTCGTGCGTGGCCTCCTACTGGATTGATACTTTGGTTCTCAAAAAATGAGGGAAATACTTACGCTACTTTGCTGAATCACCCTTTCCTCTTCAAGGGAAAATCAACGCAAGTGCTCAAGAGGTAGCAAGAAGGATTTCTGGCGCCGTTGCCGGGGAGGTTGGCGCAATACAAGTCAAGATTTGACTCCCGACAACGAGTCACTTGTGGCACCATTGCAAGTCAAGACATACCAAGTACCCATCACAAACCCTTATCTCCCGCATTACATTATTTGCCATTTGCCTCTCGTTTTCCTCTCCCCCACTTCACCCTTGCCGTTTTATTCGCCCTCTCTCTCCGTCCTCCCTCTCTTTCTCTATTTGCCTCTCTTTGCCCCTTCCACTTTCTGCCATTATGTCTGAAATTGGGGAAATTATTGTCGATATGGACAATAATAATATCATGAAAAATTCTGATGCTCCTGCTGAAGAACCCCATATCTTACATACAAAAAAAATTCCATATTGGTAGTGGTAATATTATTGAAAAAGGAGTTATCCAAGATTTATTTACTTGTGCCGGTGCTTTGCCTTCTATGGGTAGTTCTATCTGAACTAGTAGTCTTGCGGACGCTATCGCCTTGCTTGTAGTTGAACTTGAGAGACAATTTATGCACATGCATCCTTGCATACAAAGGATTTTCTTAGAATTTTCTAATATTGAGCATTCTTCTGTTAAGCGTGCCGCTACTGTATTTTTGGCTCATGAGTTTAGATTCATAATAAAAGAGGCCAAAGAAATCTTTGTGCATTATAGGGTGGACACTTGCCGTCCTCCCATAGAGGCTATCCTTTTTGATCAAGAAGAAATAATGTGTTTTGAATAGCTAGACTATGTTGCTTTCAATGAAAATCTTAGAAAAAGGGTTCCTACCAATGTTCTAGTTGATAGAATTTCTGAACTTAGATTGTAAACACCAAGAGTAGTGGCCAGCTCTGCAAAATAAGCTTCCACATATTGCCATAGAGAGAATAATATTAACACAAATCAAATCTGCTGACGTATTCCGCAGTGCGCCTTCACACTACGGCCAAGTCCATTACCCAAATCGTTTTTACTTTTCCACCTCAGCGTGTTTTGCGAGGCAGTTTACTTGGCACGTCTTGTCAAAGCAGAGATCGTCTACCCCCCCCCCCCCCTCTTACGGGATTCTCATCAATACGGACGTGGGTAACCCAACCGCGCCACTTATCACGGCGCTTGGGAGGCAAGCGAGTTTTACTAGGCAGGTGGGGACGCACAACCGCATCCGCCCATATCAGGGGATAAGGATCCACCTTTTTACCTACGCCTTCTTCCTCCTTTGCCTATCCATCTCGTGCGCACTCAAGCTCCAGCGCCCAAGCCCGCACTTCCCACCTCAACCTTCTCCAGCAATGTCCGGAGCGGGAGGCAAGTGGATGGTCTCCTCCGTCACGGAGGGCCAAGTCAAAAAGCTAAGGAAGGCTGGATACTTGTCCAAGGACATCGCGCACCGGCTTCCCGAGGAGGGGCAGCTTCTCCCCACCCGAAGGCCCCATGAGAGGGTAGTGTTTCTCCCCCACTTCCTCCGTGGACTGGGTTTTCCACTCCACCCATTTGTCCGGGGGCTCATGTTCTACTACGGCCTGGATTTCCACGATCTGGCCCCGAACTTCATCCTCAACATCTCGGCGTTTATCGTCGTGTGCGAGGTTTTTCTCCGTGTCCGCCCCCATTTCAGCCTCTGGCTCAAGACCTTCAACGTCAAGCCCAAGGTGGTGCGCGGCATCCAGGCGGAGTGCGGAGGTGCCATGGCGGGCAAGATGGCCAACGTCCTATGGTTCGAGGGCTCTTTCATGGAGACCCTAAAGGGATGGCAATCCGGGTGGTTTTATATCACCGAGCCGCGCGATCCGTAATGGACCGCAGCCCCCGAGTTCCGATCCGGACCCCCCACGTGGCTTATGTCCTGGAAAGAGACGGGCCTGTCATGGGGTAACGAAAAAGAGGTGACCGGATTGCAAACATGCATCCAGTCCCTGGTGAACAAGCCAGTCCGGCTTGTTAACGTAATCCAGGTTATGCTCGTCTGCCGGATCCTCCCGTGCCAACAACGGGATTTTAATCTGTGGGAGTTCGACCCGGCGCAGCATCAAACCCTCAACAGGCTCTTTGACACGACGTATGAAGACGCCTGGAAGATGCTATTCAAGGGCGCTGAGGCTCCCACATCCACTTCCGAGGACCGCGGATACAGCTCGCAGCGTCATGCCAACGAGGTAAGCCATCTACACCTTTTACAAGATGTCTAAGCTTTTTTCATAGTTTGACTCTATGCGGGATCTAAACTCCCTTACCTTTGACAGGCTTGGCGGGCGATATCCGGACCAATTAACTGTCCGGCTCCGCTGCCCGAAGACCCAGCCCCAGCTCTACTAGTGAAGCTGCTGATTCCGGCGCCTTATGTGGTGCCGGAGAAGAAGGCCAAGAAGAAGAAGACCACAGGGACTCGAAAGAGTGCCCGCAACATGGTGGTGTCGGACTCGTCATCTGACGAGTCCGAGATGCCCTCCTCCATGAAAACGAGGAGGAAGAAGAAAACTCTCACCCCCCCCCCCAGCGGGGGAAGGAAAGAAAAGGAAGGCCGCCCCAACGGGGGAGGCCGGAGGGTCCAGGAAGAGGAAGACCCCTCCGCTGGACTACTCCCTCGGCGCCGAAGAGGGCGAAGAGGAGTGGCCAGACAGGGCCAAGCGTCCAGCGAAATCGTAAGGTTGGATATCAGAATAACTAATGACGTTCCTTTGTTGCACAGCTTTCCCTAATGTCGAATATAATTATGCAGTCCGCCCCGGGCCGAACTCGACGAGTCGTCGAGCGGCTCCCTGAACTCATCGGACGTGAACTCCGTTCCGCCCACTATCTCCCCCCGCACCACGGACGACGCCGAAGTGGCGTCGCGACGAGCTCCGGGGCAGGAGGAGGTGGTCCCGGAGGAGCCGCAAGGCGACCTCCCAGACCCCAGGAGTAAAGGGGACAAGACCCCCCAAGGCTCCAAGTCCGGCTTTGAGCCGGACACCGCACCAGAATCTACAACAGTTCCGGTCCGCGGTAGGCGAACTCCTTCCAAGAGGAGCAAGCCTTCTGAGCCGGCAGTCTCCGTCCAACCGGAGGTGCCGGACAATCTGCTGGAGGTGCTTGACGGCGCCTCCATCGACGAGGAGCACCATACTATTATGAGTGCGGTGATCCAGAAGGTTCAGTCTGCCAAGAGCGGACTGAGTGAAGCTTGCGCTAGCCTTCTAACAGGCTTCGAGGTAAGTAAAAAATATGTAAAAAATATAACCGCATAGACAGTAGCCCCTGATGCTCTGTTTGGCGTTCGGAAAGAAAAGCCGAATAGAGGATCTATTAAATTTCGCAGGAGTCTAACAACAAAGAGTCAATATGCGTATGCAGGCTTCGCTGCTGGCCACCGCCGCACTGACTGCGGAGGTGGGTGCCCTGAAACAGGGCCTCGAGCGGACCGAGCAAGAGCTCGGCCTTGCCAAACGGCAGCTCGAGGAGAAAGAAGGTAAGAAATACCTTACAGAAAAAGTGCCTATAGAAAGGCTTTATTGCAAAAAGAATAACAGGATTGTACTGCTTATTGTAGGGGCCACGACTGAGGTGGCGACCCTTCAGCAGGCGTTGTCCGAGGCTGAAAAGAAAATGGCCACGGAGTGCACCGAGCGAGAGAAACTTGAGGCCCAGGTCGGCGAGGTGCAGCAGGAGCTTCAGGCTCTCATGAAAAAACATGAGAGTTTGGACCTTGAGTCAAAGACGCAAGCGTCCGAGCTCGCGGCGGCCCTTGAGACTGCCAAGTCCGCCAAGGCCGAAGCCCAAAAGGCCCTCCAAGAGTTGGAGGAGATGAAAAAGATAGCGGTGGGTAAGGCATTCTTTATGCAAAGCAGAAGTATAAAAGTAAAGTACTTGTTACTTACCCAAATCCGGAGCTCTCCAGGGGCATTCGCAGATCTTCCCAGCGTATCCGACGCTGCCGTATTCGACCGAGCCGAAGAGGGCAGCTCGACGGAGAAGGTGTTCT
Organism: Triticum monococcum; assembly: GCA_034509565.1. Classification (NCBI taxonomy): domain Eukaryota; kingdom Viridiplantae; phylum Streptophyta; class Magnoliopsida; order Poales; family Poaceae; genus Triticum; species Triticum monococcum. The sequence goes on from CM067845.1 coordinate 697,956,131, forward strand.
GGTCTCAGTATGCTGAGGCCGGACACCCTGTGCCCTTGAGTGACCAGCTGAAACAGCTGGTCGAGCTCCACAAGGCGGCCGAACAGGCCATGAAGGGCTTCATAGTTCGGCTGTGGCCCAGAGAGGCCCTGCCTGGGAGCTACTTCGGGCTGGTGCGGCAACTGGTGGAGGCCTGTCCAAGGCTCGAGGTCATCAAGCGCTCCGTCTGCATCAAAGGTGCCCGTAGGGCCCTTGCCCGTGCAAAGGTGCACTGGGGTAAGCTGGACGGTGAGAAGCTTGTGAGGGACGGGCCGCCGCCGGGGAAGGAGCATCGCAAGCCCGAGAACTACTATAAGGATGTTCTTGCGGGTGCCCGCCTTGTGGCGGATGAATGTACCAAGGATGTAATTTTTGAATGAAATCGCTCGTGTTTATCCTGTGCGCTGAAAACTTGTTCATATGCGCTAAGCAATGCTTATTGAATTTAAAATATTACTTTCTGTGCGGCCGTTTATCAAAAATTGAGAGATGGCCAGTCATCGGCTTCTGCCCCCATGCCACTAGTGCTAGGGTGTTCGGGATAAACCTGAGCGCTCTTTTTCCCATAGTTGGGTCCTTCGAGGGAGGCGCTCAGCACAACGAACCAGGCAATCGGACTATAATGCTTGAACACTCTCACTTAGCCACAGAACTCTATAATTTTAAATTTCGGCGAAGCCCCTAGTTCGGAAGACCGAGTTCGGGACGCTATCCACGCCTTGGCCGGACAAAGCCAGCTCCTCGCTCGAAGCGGCATAAGCCTTTAGGGACTCCAAAAACCTCTCGAACAGCGACCGGTCTCTTGCCACATCATGACAGTCAGTTTTAGCTTTCTCCACTGAGGTGCTTAACCCAGCTCAACCGGGGCACAATCGCAGTGGTTCTCCTAGTGCTACCTTAGCCGATATAGCGGAACATAAGGCACCAAAACATAGGAGCCGGCCAAACCCAACTATTGACCCAAATCATGATTCGGAGCCGATGCATATAGTGCTATAAGTTCGGGGTGCCGCACTTGTGAAAGTGTACGGACTTCTCACGCCATATTAATGGGTACTAAAGCCCCTGGCGTATTTTTCCGTACCACAGTGTATGGGTGCAACATGTCATAAACATATATATGAGAAGAAGATAATGCAAAAAATAGACAGAAAGCTATGCATTGTTTATAGAGAGGCTATTTATCAAAGCCGAATGATACAAATAGTGCGGTAAGCAAAAGATATTGGACTATTTAGTATGTCCTGACCAGGGGCAGGCCGCGGAATTGTATTTAAAGCAGGTATACCGCTCGTAACAGAGACCACCTGGGAGTTCCATAATGCGGCATGGCTTGTTTGCCTCCCTGGATCTTACATCGTTTGTGCGGCAGTCGAATTGCCGAACAGGTCGTCCGAAGTATGGAGTCCTGAAAGTAAGAAAAAATTAAAAAAGAATCCGGCAGCCCCTAGTAAGTTTTAAGCCGTATTTTGGGCATGCCGTTATTGTGCCCCTTCCCATGTGCCCATGGTATTTCAAGGGCGTAGTTATATACGCGAGGTACTAGTTTCGCTATGTCGCGAGGGCTGGGGTTGGGGACGCATTGCTACGCTTGTTCAGAGTGTGCCAGGCGGTCCTGCTGTCGGTTACTCCGGGCGCGCTTGGCAGTGTCTGGCTTTTTAACGGCCGGACTGGAGAATTGCCTAAGAAGGCTACTTTGTACTTCCGCTGCGAGAGCCGCCGTATGCTCCTCCGTACGGAGGGAGCGTTCGGTGTTTCCGTTGACCGTAATTACTCCTCGAGGGCCTGGCATCTTGAGCTTGAGATATGCGTAGTGCGGCACCTCATTGAACTTTGCAAATGCGGTCCGTCCGAGTAGGGCGTGATAGCCACTGCAAAACGGGACTATATCGAAGATTAACTCTTCGCTTCGGAAATTGTCCGGGGATCCGAAGACCACGTCAAGTGCTACTGAGCCTGTACAGTTGGCTTCTACACCTGGTATAACGCCTTTAAAGGTCGTTTTTGTGGGCTTAATCCTTGAGGGATCTATGCCCATTTTCCGCACTGTATCCTGATAAAGTAGGTTCAGGCTACTGCCGCCGTCCATGAGGACTCTTGTGAGATGAAATCCGTCGATGATTGGGTCGAGAACCAATGCGGTGAAGCCGCCATGACAGATGCTAGTGGGATGGTCCCTTCGATCAAAAGTGATCTGGCAGGAGGACCATGGGTTGAACTTTGGGGCGACTGGCTCCATCGCGTATACGTCCCGTAGCGCACGCTTCCGCTCCCGCTTGGGAATGTGGGTTGCGTATATCATGTTCACCGTCCGCACTTGTGGGGGAAAGCCCTTCTGTCCCTTGTTGTTCGGCGGCTTGGGCTCCTCCTCGTCGTCGCTGTGCAGCCCCTTGTCTTTGTTTTCGGCCCTTAACTTGCCTGCCTGCTTGAACACCCAACAATCGTTGTTAGTGTGATTGGCTGGCCTTTCGGGGGTGCCATGTATCTGGCACAAGCGATCGAGTATTCGGTCCAAACTGGACGGGCCATGGGTATTCTTTCTGAATGGCTTTTTCCGCTGACCGGATTTATAGCCTTTGAATCCGGCATTGACTGCCGTGTCTTCATTGCTGTCGCTGCTAACGCGGTGTTTTTGCTTATTCCGACGTGTCCTGCCACTTTTGTCCTTGGTATCCGAATTACCAGGGTTCTTTGATAAGTTGTTACTGCGAGCTAGCCAGCTGTCTTCTCCTGCGCAAAAGCGGGTCATGAGTGTCGTGAGGGCTGCCATAGATTTCGGCTTTTCCTGTCCCAGGTGCCGGGCAAGCCACTCGTCGCGGATGTTATGCTTGAAGGCTGCTAGGGCCTCTGCGTCCGGACAGTCGACTATCTGGTTTTTCTTTGTTAGGAACCGTGTCCAGAATTGTCTGGCCGATTCCTCTAGCTGTTGAATTATGTGGCTTAAGTCGTCAGCATCCGGTGGTCGCATGTAAGTGCCCTGGAAGTTGTCGAGGAATGCGGCTTCCAGGTCCTCCCAAGAACCGATTGAGTCTGCTGGCAAGCTGTTAAGCCAATGCCGGGCCGGTCCTTTAAGTTTGAGCGGGAGGTATTTGATGACGTGTAGATCATCGCCGCGTGCCATGTGGATGTGAAGGAGATAATCCTCGATCCATACCGCCGGGTCTGTTGTGCCATCGTATGATTCGATGTTTACGGGTTTGAAACCCTCTAGGATTTTATGTTCCATTACTTCATTCGTGAAGCATAGCGGGTGTGCGGCGCCTCTGTACTGGGCTATATCACGACGCAGCTCGGAAGAGCTATGTCTGTTGTGTTCGGCCCGGTCGGATTTGTTGTATCCGGAGTGAAGATCATCGTCACGTGCCGTAGGGCGCCTACGCGATCCGTAGATTGATCTTGTTTGTCCTGCCTTGTCCTCCCGTACGTCTCGCAGGTCTGGCGCATTTTCCCGTGCCTTAGTTGAGCGGCGTCGGGGCATGGCTTGGGTGGAGGGCCGAGAGACCTCTCTGTCGTGGCCACGAGGTGGCCGATCTGCCATGTCATGCGCTGGTGATGTAGGTGCTTCCTCCTCTAATCGGGGTAGCGGCATGCGCTTTGGGTAACTCTTGGATGGGCGTTCGAGTTCATACTCTTCGGCCGCAAGGACTTCAGTCCATCTGTCAGCTAGCAAATCTTGGGCAGCTCTAAGCTGCTGCTGCTTTTTCTTGAGGCTGCTTGCCGTGGCTAAAAGCCTGCATCTAAAACGCTCTTGTTCGGCGGGGTCTGATGGTATGATGAATTCGTCATCATCGAGGCTTGCCTCATCTTCGGAGGGAGGCATATAGTTATCATCCTCAACCTCTTGGTCTGCCGCTCTCTCATGAGGGCTAGCTTCTCCATCTTCCTGTGCCGAATCTTGCTGAGGTGGGTGTTCTTCGGCGCTATCCGGAGTAGTATTATCTTCCGTGCCGGAATCACCATTTTTTCTTTGGCGGGATTTAGAGCGGCGCCGCTGACGCTGGCGCTTTGGCTGTTTCTTGGGGGTGTCATCCCCCACTGTTCCATCGCCATCTCCATCCTTTGGAGTGTCCACCATATATATGTCATATGACGAGGTGGCCTTCCAGCGCCCTACAGGTGCTGGTTCCTGTTCGTCTCCTACATCGTCGTCCATACCGTTGATGTCTTCGGAGCCGAAGTCAAGCATGTCCGTTAAATCGTCGACAGTGGCTACAAAGTGGGTGGTGGGTGGGCTTTGAATTTCTTCATCGTCCGCATCCCATCCTCACTGACCGTAATCCGGCCAGGGCTCTCCTGATAAAGAGAGAGACTTAAGAGAATTCAGGATGACGCCAAAAGGCGAGTGCTGAAAGATGTCTGCGACGGTGAACTCCATTATCTGCGCCCAATCGGATTCGATCGGCAGGGGCGCGAGGGGTTCGGAGTCCGGGGAGGAGTCCGGATCCTTGGAGTCACGGATCATGCAAAGTGTGGGGCTAGCGTTCGGCTCGATTGCCTTTGAGATCGCAGCCCCCGAGGTGGCGTCCAACCGCTCGTCCTCGATTGGCGCGGTAGGCTCCGAGTTAGAGGTCCAGGACACTGTCCGGAGGCAGAGCTAGATCATGCCCCTCGAGATAGTGCGGCGCGCTTGGCCGTGGCTCGAACCCGTCGAAGATCAAGTCTCCGCGGATGTCAGCCATGTAGTTTAAGCTTCCAAACCTGACTTGATGGCCAGGGGCGTAGCTTTCGATCTGCTCCAAGTGGCCAAGAGAATTGGCCCGCAGAGCGAAGCTGCCGAAGACGAAGATCTGTCCGGGGAGAAAAGTCTCACCCTGGACCGCATCGCTATTGATGATCAAAGAAGCCATAGGACCTAACGGCGACGACACAGAGGAACTCTCAATGAAAGCACCAATGTCGGTGTCAAAACCGGCGGATCTCGGGTAGGGGGTCCCGAACTGTGCGTCTAGGCCGGATGGTAACAGGAGGCAGGGAACACGATGTTTTACCCAGGTTCGGGCCCTCTTGATGGAGGTAAAACCATACGTCCTGCTTGATTAATATTGAAGATATGGGTAGTACAAGAGTAGATCTACCAGGAGATCAAGGAGGCTAAACCCTAGAAGCTAGCCTATGGTATGATTGTTGTCTATGGAGTTGATGAAGTTGTCCTATGGACTAAAACCCTCTGGTTTATAAAGACACCGGATAGGGTTAGGGTTACATAGAGTCGGCTCAATGGTAGGAGATCTTGAATATCCGCATCACCAAGCTTGCCTTCCACGCCAAGGAAAGTCCCATCCGGACACGGGACGTAGTCTTCAATCTTGTATCTTCATAGTCCTGGAGTCCGGCTGAAGGTATAGTCCGGCTACCCGAACACCCCCTAATCCAGGACTCCCTCAGTAGATCTTCACGAAGTAGGCGATCTCCTTGCCCTTACAAACTCCTTGGTTCAACCCCACAATCTTGTTGGAGGCTCCCAAGTGACACCTAGCCAATCTAGGAGACACCACTCTCAAAGAAGTAACAAATGGTGTGTTGATAATGAACCCCTTGCTCTTGTGCTTCAAATGATAGTCTCCCCAACACTCAACTCTCTCTCTCTCATAGGATTTGGATTTGGTGGAAAGAAGATTTGAGTGGAAAGCAACTTGGGAAAGGCTAGAGATCAAGATTCATATGGTTGGAATGGAATATCTTGACCTCAACACAAGTGTAGGTGGTTCTCTCTCAGAAAATGTGTATTGGAAATGTAGGTATGTTCTGATGGCTCTCTCTAAGAATGAAGAGTGTGTGGAGGGGTATATATAGCCTCCACACAAAATCTAACCATTACACACGATTTGCCAAACTCGGTGGGACCGAATGGTTAAACTCGGTCGGACCGATTCAGCAAACCTAGTGACCGTTAGGATATTCGGTGGGACTGAGATGCAACTCGGTAGGACCGATATGGTTAGGGTTAGGGCATAACGTAATCTCGGTGTGACCCATTACACAAACTCGGTGGGACCGATTTTGGTAATAAGCTAACCAGAGAGTTGGTCAAGCAAACTCGGTGAGACCGATTACACAAACTCGGTGGGATCGATTTTGGTAATAAGCTAACCGGAGGGTTTGCATTGTAATCTCGGTAATACCGATTTATCAAACTCGGTGAGACCGATTTTGGTAATGGACATACACAGAGAGATTACAATCCCATCTCGGTGAGACCGAGATCCCTATCAGTGAAACCGATTTGCTAGGGTTTGTGGCAGTGGCTATGACATCTGAAACTCGGTGGCGCCGGATAGATAGAATTGGTGGGGCTGAGTTTGACTTTTGGTTTAGGTCATATGTGGGTGTGGGGAGGTAGTTGAGGGTTTTGGAGCATATCACTAAGTACTTTGAGCAAGCAAGCCATTAAGCAACACCTCATCCCCTCTTGATAGTATTGGCTTTTCCTATAGACTCAATGTGATCTTGGATCACTAAAATAGAAAATGTAGAGTCTTGATCTTGAAGCTTGAGCCAATCCTTTGTCCTTAGCGTCTTTGAAGGGGTTCCACATCCTCTAGTCCATGCCACTCCATTGTTGAACTTATCTGAAACATACTAGGTAAAAGTGTTAGTCCAACAAGAGATATGTTGACATTAATTACCAAAACCACCCAGGGAGCACTTGTGCTTTCAATCTCCCCCTTTTTGGTAATTGATGACAACATACATCAAAGCTTTAGATAAAGATATAGAGAATAGCAAGTAAAGCTTTGGAAAGACATGTAACATGCATAGGCTCCCCCTACATGTATGCAATCATGTGAATATTGAATATAGGAGCATGTGAATGCGTAAACATGACAGAGTAAGCAATGTGTTACATGTATCTTGGCTATATGCATCAGAGCAAATGATGTGAATGTGAGAAATGTACCTTCATGCTCATGAGTCCTTCTTGCAAACAGTATGTACATCAACAAGAACTTCTCATTCACATGACTGTGATGCATATACTTACCTTGTGGTCTTGAGTTGGCTTAGGATGGGATGAACCTGCACAAATAAGGTTAAATAACACAAATACACCTACTGACCAGAGCAAGCAAGAGAAACCACAAGAGAACCAAGACTGGGATGACATGTAGAGTGAGTACTAAGTACCACATTGGATATAGACATGTCCCCAAAGGTAAAGATATGCAATAAAATCAGAGATTTCCTTCCCTTAGATGTCTTGCTCCCCCTGAATCTGCATGGGATATTGGGAGAAGATAGGGAACAGAAAATCAGAGCAACAAGAAAGAAAACAACAGAGCTTGAGCTAAAGCAAGCAACCAAACATGTCTTTCCCCTCTTAAAGACATGTGACATCTCTCCTCTTGAACACCAAGCATCTGGGGTCTTTGATGATATTACTTTCTCCTAGTTGAGAAACTCTCTCCCCCTGAGTATTCTGTCTTTCTCCCCCTATAGGAAGGATTAAGCTTTGATGTGATCTCTCTCCCCCCCCCCCTTTGACATCAATTTCCAAGAAGGGCTCTTCTGGACATGTGATACAAATGGGTTGGTCCTCGAGTCATAGAGCAAAGCAGCATGTCTAATATGATGCTGGTAGAGGACAAGAATCATTGAGTGGAGCTGGAGCAAACAGAAATCAGGAATAAGTGGCAAGTTGGTTTTCCTGTGGTGGAATCGGTGACTCCGAGTTGTGTGCTTCGGTTGCACCAAAAGATTTTGGTTGGGCCAAAGAGAACAAACCGGTGTGACCGAGTTCATTAGAGTGAAACCACTTGTCACCTTAGCTCACTAGACAAGTAAGATCTCACAAGGATATGCAAGGAATTTACTGGAAGATTTGCAATGAATTGGATGCAGAAAATGCAGAACAAAAAGGAAAGAAAAGAAACTAAAAGTTCTAGATGAAGTTGGAAACAAATATGCAAGAGACAAAAGCATGGAGAGACACACGAGAACTTCATCTAGAGATGGTCGGCGACAAAGTCACCTATGTTAGAGTATATTGACTTAGGATTCAAGTGAGAGCACTTGATCATAGGTCATACTCATCGTTTAAGCTCAAAATGGGGTTACCATTTTTTGTTTAAGCCTTTTGATGTATTCACATCTTGTCGAGTTGCTTTGACTCAAGACTTGGAGTAAAGCTTCTCTAAGATGGAATAACATACCTTGGGTGGTGGTGTTGATCTTGCTCATGTAGTTGAACTTGTGTGGGTTGCTCAAGGTTGATGTAGTTCATCAAGGGTTGGGAGCACCACTTGGAGTTTGAGTTCATCTACCTACATGGGTTAGCTTTGCAAGGAAGAGCACTTGTGTATCCAAAATGACAATCATGAGACTCAACATAGAATTTGCTAAAGGATATGTTTGAATGGTTTCATGCTTCCTTGTCTTCAACCACCATTGTGTAGAGACTTGGTGATGTAGATATTGCTCAAGATGTGAGTGAGTTGCAATCTCATAGATTTAGATTCAACCAAGTACCTACACGGGTTAGATAACATGCAAGGTACAAATATATCCAAGACATATGAATAGCATCATAAGAGAAATGTCGAGGGTTAGTCATAGGCTCATGCCCCGCATGTATCAAATGGAGTTCCTACTCCAAGTTTGAAGCATCAATGATGTTCAATTCACCTCTCCACCTGCAAAACACTTTCTCATCAAGTGGTTTAGTGAATATATCCGCCAATTGCTTATCGGTGCGAACATGCTTAAGGTTAATGTCCCCTTTTGCAACATGATCTCGAATGAAATGATGACGAACTTCAATATGCTTAGTTCGAGAATGTTGCACGGGATTGTGAGCAATCTTAATAGCACTTTCATTGTCACATAGCAATGGAACATGTTTCACATATATCCCGTAATCTTTAAGAGTTTGGGTCATCCAAAGTAATTGAGCACAACATGAACCAGCGGCAATGTATTCCTCTTCGGCGGTGGATAAGGATACCAAGTTTTGTTTCTTGGAAGACCAAGACACAAGAGATCTACCAAGGAATTGACAAGTACCCGAAGTGGATTTTCTATCAACCTTGTCTCCGACATAGTCCGAATCGGAGTAGCCAACAAGATCAAAAGAGGACCTCTTAGGATACCAAATGCCAAAATTTGGTGTATGGATTAGGTATCTCACTATCCTTTTCACAGCCTTAAGATGACACTCTTTAGGAGCAGCTTGATATCGTGCACACATGCACACACTTAGCATAATATCGGGACGAGAGGCACATAGATATAACAATGAACCAATCATAGAACGATAAACCTTTTGATCAACCGGTTCACCATCTTTGGTCAAATCAAGATGTCCACTAGTAGGCATGGGTGTAGTCATACCTTTGCATTCTTGCATATTGAACTTCTTGAATAAGTCCTTGGTGTACTTCGTTTGAGAGACAAAGTTACCTTCCTTAGTTTGCTTGATTTGCAATTCGAGAAAGAATTTGAGTTCACTCATCATAGACATCTCAAACTTCTCCGACATTAGCTTTCCAAACTTCTCACTAAAATGAGGGTTAGTTGAACCAAATATGATATCATCAACATAAATTTGGCACACAAATAGTTCTCCATTAACCCTTTTAGTAAAAAGAGTAGAATCAATTTTACCAATTTCAAAGCCTTTTTCAATAAGGAACTTGGTCAAGCATTTATACCATGCTCTAAGAGCTTGTTTAAGACCACAAATGGCTTTGTGAAGTTTGTAAACATGATTAGGTTTCTTAGGATTGACGAATCCGGGAGGTTGCTTAACATAAACTTCCTCCTTGATTTTGCCATTTAGAAAAGCACTTTTAATGTCCATTTGGTACAAGGTGATATCATGGTGATTAGCATAAGCAAGTAAGATGCGAATGGACTCAAGTCTAGCAACGGGAGCATATGTCTCACCATAGTTCATACCTTCAACTTGTGTGTAGCCTTGGGCGACGAGACGTGCTTTGTTGCGAACCACTTGTCCATCTTCATCTTGCTTGTTGCGAAACACCCATTTGGTACCAATGATGTTGTGGTTGTTGTCGGGCTTCTCGACCAATGTCCACACTTGATTTCTCTCAAAGTTGTGTAGCTCTTCATGCATAACGTTTATCCAATCCGGATCCTCCAATGCTTCTTCAACCTTCATGGGTTCAATGCTAGAGATGAATGAGTAATGTTCACAAAAGTTAGCTAAACGAGTTTTAGAGCGAGTGATTCTCCCGGTTTGGATATCATTGTAGATTTTCTCGACGGGATGATCCTTAGCAATTCTTGCTCGAACTCGTGAAAGCTTTTGCTTGGGTCGGGGTGGAACATCCTCTTCATCTTGTGCTTCTTCTTGGCCTTCTTCATTGTTGACGTTGTCGTTCTCTTGTCGTGGTGGAGAAGGAGGTTGTTGATGTTCATCTTGGTGCGCTTCCTCGTTTTCTTCATCTTGGAGTGTCCCACTTGTGGATGCTTCCGTATCAACTCTTGGTTCACCTTGTCGTGAGGTAGAAGCTTCCACTTGGACAGACGAGGTACTCTCCTTCACTTCCGCTGGACGAATCTTGCCAATGGACAAGTCTTGAATTGCTTCCGAAGGGTCTTTGTCTCCTACATCAATTGGCAATTGCTCTACTTGCGAGCCATTAGATTCATCAAACTTCACATCTACCGTCTCTTCAACCTTTCGGGTGAAATTGTTGTAGACACGGTAAGTGTGAGAGTTTGAGCCATAACCAAGTAGGAAACCTTCATGAGATTTAGGAGCAAATTTAGAACGACGGTGCTTATCAAGAATGTAGCACTTTGAGTCGAATACTCGAAAGTATCCAACTTGGGGTTTGTTACCGGTGAGGAGCTCGTATGCCGTCTTGCCGAGTAGCTTGTGAAGATACAAGCGATTTGTTGCATGACAAGCTGTCTCAACCGCTTCCGCCCAAAAGTGCTTTGGCGTTTTGTACTCATCAAGCATCGTTCTTGCCATCTCGATAAGAGTCCGGTTCTTCCTTTCAACAACTCCATTTTGTTCAGGTGTGTACGTAGCCGAGAACTCGTGTGAAATCCCTTCTTCGTCAAGAAAGGTGTCCACATTTGTGTTCTTGAACTCCGTTCCATTGTCGCTCCGAACCTTCTTGATCTTCACGTCAAACTGATTTTGGGCCTTCCTAGCGAAGTTTTTGAAGATCTTTTGGACCTGCGATTTGTCATCAAGAAAGAACACCCACGTAAATCTTGAAAAATCATCAACTATGACTAGACCAAATGAGTTACCACCGAGACTCTTGTAGGCATTTGGACCAAAGAGATCCATGTGAAGTAGCTCGAGTGGTCTTCTTGTGGTCATGATGTTCCTCGCGCGGTGACTTCATCCAACTTGTTTCCCTGCATGACAAGCACTACAAAGTCTATCCTTGTCAAATATGACATCTTTTATTCCAAGGATATGATCACCTTTAATAAGCTTATCAAGATTTCACATACCAACATGACCTAGTCTTCTATGCCACAACCAGCCTTTAGAAGATTTGGTAATTAAGCAAGTTCTAGGTTGAGCCTTTTTAGTGAAATCAACAATGTAAAGATCTCCTCTACGTATACCGGTAAAGACCATTTTATGATTGTCTCTACGAAACACTTGGCAATCTACTTCAGTGAATAAGACATTGAAACCGAAATCTGCAAGTCTAGAAACTGAAAGTAAATTGTATCCAAGGGATTCAACGAGCATGACATTTTGTATGGAGCTATCATGTGAGATGGCCACCTTACCAAGGCCAACCACCTTACCCTTTGAATTATCACCAAAAGTGACATATTTTCGAGGGCCGTCGTTTTCAGCAAGCTCACGGAACATATCTTTATCTCCGGTCATATGATCAGTGCATCCACTATCAAGGACCCATTCCTTTCCTCCAGCCATGTAGCCGCGAAGATTTGCCATAAGACCAAAATGCCTCATTGCATCATCAAGATCATAGTCACTATCATCATCTTCATCATAGTATCCATGTTCAACATCATCTTGTGATTGATCAATTCCTAGAGAGGGTAATTCATTAGATAAATGATCATCACAATGGTTACCTTTATGAATTCTAATAGCTTCGGATATGATATCGCTAATGATTCCAACATTTCCTTTAGCACGCATGAGATTGGTAAGCTCAAATAGACAATCATCAAAGCTAGGATCACTAGAGTTCATCTTACTCAAGGAAATAGACTTATGGAGAATTTCGTCTAAATTTTTCAAGGAATAATCTGGAAATTGTTCCTCAAGAAATCTCCATATGGTGTAGGCACACTTGAGAGTAGGCAAACATCTAATCAAGTTTCTAGGCAAGCCTCTAATGATGAGCTCAACAGTTCTAAGATTGTGAATCATGTCAATATCTTCATCTAGGGTAGGGTGCAAAGGATCAACATGAGGTGCACAAGGGCTAGTAATGTACTTGTTCAAATGATATTCATTGAAAATCTCAAGCATTTCATTTTTCCACTCATGAAAATACTCTCCATCAAGAATAGGCACTCTATGTCTAAGACTCCCCAAAGTAGACACATCCATCTTCCTCCAATGGTGTTTAAACCAAGGCAATGAAGACCAAAGCTCTGATACCAATTGAAAGGATCGAGAAGAGGTGTCTAGAGGGGGGTGATTAGACACTAAGTGCCAAAAGTTGTAGTTTTTAATATTCTTAAGTTTAAGTGGAGTTTAAGCACAAGTTTAACAAACACAATACATATCAAGCAAGCATGCAATGAGTATATGAGTAGCGGAAAGTAAAGCATGCAACTTGCAAGAATGTAAAGAGAAGGGTTTGGAGTATTCAAACGCAATTGGAGACACAGATGTTTTTGTCGTGGTTCCGATAGGTGCTGCTATCGTACATCCACGTTGATGGAGACTTCAACCCACGGAGGGTAACGGTTGCGCGAGTCCACGGAGGGCTCCACCCACGAAGGGTCCACGAAGAAGCAACCTTGTCTATTCCATCACGGCCGTCGCCCACGAAGGACTTGCCTCACTAGCGGTAGATCTTCACGAAGTAGGCGATCTCCTTGCCCTTACAAACTCCTTGGTTCAACCCCACAATCTTGTTGGAGGCTCCCAAGTGACACCTAGCCAATCTAGGAGACACCACTCTCCAAGAAGTAACAAATGGTGTGTTGGTAATGAACCCCTTGCTCTTGTGCTTCAAATTCTAGTCTCCCCAACACTCAACTCTCTCTCTCACAGGATTTGGATTTGGTGGAAAGAAGATTTGAGTGGAAAGCAACTTGGGAAAGGCTAGAGATCAAGATTCATATGGTTGGAATGGAATATCTTGACCTCAACACAAGTGTAGGTGGTTCTCTCTCAGAAAATGTGTATTGGAAATGTAGGTATGTTCTGATGGCTCTCTCTACGAATGAAGAGTGGGTGGAGGGGTATATATAGCCTCCACACAAAATCTAACCGTTACACACGATTTGCCAAACTCGGCGGGACCGAATGGTTAAACTCGGTCGGACCGATTCAGCAAACCTAGTGACCGTTAGGATATTCGGTGGGACTGAGATGCAACTCGGTAGGACCGATATGGTTAGGGTTAGGGCATAACGTAATCACGGTGTGACCGATTACACAAACTCGGTGGGACTGATTTTGGTAATAAGCTAACCAGAGAGTTGGTCAGGCAAACTCGGTGAGACCGATTACACAAACTCGGTGGGACCGATTTTGGTAACAAGCTAACCAGAGGGTTTGCATTATAATCTCGGTAGTACCGATTTCTCAAACTCGGTGAGACCGATTTTGGTAATGGACATACACAGAGAGATTACAATCCCATCTCGGTGAGACCGAGATCCCTATCGGTGAAACCGATTTGCTAGGGTTTGTGGCAGTGGCTATGACATCTGAAACTCGGTGGCGCCGGATAGATAGAATTGGTGGGGCCGAGTTTGACTTTTGGTTTAGGTCATATGTGGATGTGGGGAGGTAGTTGAGGGTTTTGCAGCATATCACTAAGTACTTTGAGCAAGCAAGCCATTAAGCAACACCTCATCCCCTCTTGATAGTATTGGCTTTTCCTATAGACTCAATGTGATCTTGGATCACTAAAATAGAAAATGTAGAGTCTTGATCTTGAAGCTTGAGCCAATCCTTTGTCCTTAGCATCTTTGAAGGGGTTCCACATCCTCTAGTCCATGCCACTCCATTGTTAAACTTATCTGAAACATACTAGGTAAAAGTGTTAGTCCAATAAGAGATATGTTGACATTAATTACCAAAACCACCCACAGAGAACTTGTGCTTTCATATTCTCATAACTATGTGCTTTTCTATCAATTGCTCGGCAGTAATTTGTTCACCCACCGTAATATGCTATCTTGAGATAAGCCACTAATAAAACCTATGGCCCCCGGGTCTATTTTACATCATATTAGTTTCCCGTCAACTTGCCAATTTCTGCCGCCGTTTATTTTGCAATCTTTACTTTCCAATCTATACAACAAAAATACCAAAAATATTGATCTTATTATCTTTATCAGATCTCACTTTTGCAAGTGGCCGTGAAGGGATTGACAACCCCTTATCGCGTTGGTTGCAAGATTCTTGATTGTTTGTGCAGGTAATAGGCGACTTGCATGTAGTCTCCTACTGTATTGATACCTTGGTTCTCAAAAACTGAGGGAAATACTTACGCTACTTTGCCGCATCACCCTTTCCTCTTCAAGGGAAAATCAACGCATGCTCAAGAGGTAGCACTTCCACTTTCGGTCTACGAGGATACGTAGACACACTCTCCCCTCTCGTTGCTATGCATCTTCTAGATAGATCTTGCGTGATCGTAGAATTTTTTTTGAAATACTACGTTACCCAACAGACCTATCCAGGCCTGCCGTCGAAGGCACCACGGCGCCAGACAACGCCACCATCCTGCACGTATCCGTCCACACGCGCCTGTCGCCGAACCTCCGTAGCGCCATGCTGCCTGGATCAGCTGTCGGCCTTGCGGTAGATGTAACACCGCTCCTCCTTTTGTCCTCTCTAGTCAGCACTTGCTCCACAATGATGCTCCCAGGAGGGAGAACGACACCGAAGGTGCTGCCATCGTCCGATCCGGTAGACCTGGATCTAGGGTTTTCCCCGAAACATCCTGATCGAGTTTACGTGACCTGCAACAAGGATGCCTTGAGAAGAAAATGGCGTCAGACACGCCTCCATCGTCCACCAAGACCGCAGTCAGGCACGGTTTTCACCTGAAGCCACGTCGTCCCGATCTCGCGGTTGGCTGGAACCGTGCGGAGTTTCACCATGAAGACGTATGTTGCCGCCAGTACTCCGGCGGAGATCTTCCATCCCCTCACTAGATCCCTAATCGTGCCGCCGACCATCCATGTGAAGAATCGACGACGGATCTGGGTCAGATCCAGATCCGCGGCGGCCGCCATGCCCACCATTGCCAGCATCACCAGCCATGGAGTCGTTGGTTGTCGTCGCACGGCCAGCCATGTGATTGATCTTGTGGGTGAATCCAGCAACCACCCGTCTCAAATTACTTATCGTAAAAATAGATCGAAATGGATGTATCTAAAACTAAAAATACGTCTAGATATATCCATTTATGCGACAAGTAATTCGTGGCAGAGTTAGTACATAATTAGCAACAAACATGGCAGTTCATTGTTATCTGCAAGATTCTGAAAAAATAAAAGTAAAAACGACATAATTGCGCCAGCAATGATGTTCCAAATAGAGATATAATCCCTCAATCCTAAATAATTTTTCTGCGGTGAATCTAGCATACATTTTCAATTGTGCTACATTGCATACCCATTCAATTCAGCGGCTGGCGGGCTGTGCTATGCCGTCGCGACCCTTTCTGGACTTGGTCACATAAGGCTGTGTGAGTATCACCATAATCTTCCTTCTTCACCACTTAAGCGCTCAAATAAAAGCTCACATCTATTGACGAATTCAAAAGACAAAAATAGTGGGTCTAAACATATTGACATTCCGCTCTAGAAACCACCAACCTGTAGCTCTCAATCAGAAAACACTCTTATAGACGGTGATCAATGTTGAAGCTTTCTAGCATCTCCTACTAGTCTCTCCATTCGAAATTACTTGTCGTGGAAATGGATGTATCTAGATATATTTTAGTTCTAGATGCATCTATTTCTATCCATTTTTGGGTCTAGTAATTTGTGACAGAGGGAGTACATAGCTAGCTATATATAGGTTGGCCTGGCATATCAGACTCCATCATTCACAGCTAGCTAGCTCTCCCATTTCACAATATCGTCAAGACCGCGTGGTAGAAAATACAGCCTCACCTGACATGGCATCCCAAGCCGTCGAGACCCATCGTGCCGGCGCGGAGGTATTCCGCGGCGACGGCGCCATCTGCAAGAAGAAGTGCGTGGAGGTGCTGGAGGAGCTGGGCCTCCCGACGGGCCTGCTGCCCCTGGAGGACATGGAGGAGTTTGGGTACAACCGCGCGGCCGGCTTCATGTGGCTGGTGCAGAGGAAGAAGACGGAGCACACGTTCAAGAAGGTGAAGCAGACCGTGTCGTACGCCGGCGAGGTGACGGCCTTCGTCGAGCCGGGGAAGCTGAGGAAGATCGCCGGCGTGAAGACCAAGGAGCTGTTCCTGTGGCTCAGCGTGGTGGAGGTGTATGTTGAGAGCGTGACGGCCCCTGGTAAGGTCACCTTCAAGACCGGCACTGGTCTCTCCGACACCTTTGATGCAGCTGCTTTTGCCCTTGGAGAATGAGTAACTGTGTTGTGATATAGTTGCACAAGTTTGTGCCAGTACTGCCATACTTATAAACCCTACCGATGCTTGTAAGCTGTCCGTCTTGTTCAATGCCTAAATGAATAAAAGTGTCCAGTTCGTGCGAGGGGCGGACCCAGGATGAAAACTGAGAGGGGGCAAAGATGTATAGGGATTTTTTTTTAGGGAGATGGTGTAAGAACTAATGGCTAAATCATTTATAAAAACTAAGGACACAACTGCACAAGCATACATATAGTGCCTAAGAAGAATAAAATATCATATATTTCCTTATAATATAATTTCATCACACATAATTACGATAAGCTCATCGCCAAAGTAAAAGTAAACTAATCATGACATGGTAAATTGAGAAATATCAATATGCCATTTTTTAGTCTTGAATACAATTTATGGCATGCAATTCGTAAGAAGAAAACATGTAAAATTTAGTGAGAAAAAATCTTGAGCGCATCACCTCATTCTGTTTCGTCCCACTCACGATTTTCTCCATGGAATTGTTTAATTAACACCTCATTAGGTATAATATCCAAAATTTTCTTTTCTACAAAGCAAAGGAAATATGTACTTCTCTTTCTTTTAGATGGATTCATAGAAAGTTAGTTCAAATCAACAAAATTCATGGGTGTTGCCAATTGTAGATTTTGCAAAAAAAAAACTCTTCACTTAGCTCCCCCTATCAATGGTGTTTTAGTCGACCGGCGTCGACATAGTTGTTTTTCCTTATTTTCTCTTCATATTTCTCTTTTAGTTTTTGACCTAGTTTCCCTTTTGATAATACACACCGCCATGTCTTTTTTTTTACCCAATCTATATGAAATCGCAGAAGCACCGTGCTTGAATCGTCAAAAAGTACTAGTAAATGTGCACGTGCAACACACGTCTCAATTAATATTACAATCATATATAAAAAAGCACATCGTTTGGTACAATTAGTATCCTCAACCTAAATTAAGCAAGCATTCAGATATGAAATTCATTTCCAAAGCAACACCTAAATTAAGCAAGCATTCAGATATGACATTCATTTCCAAAGCAACACCGGAAGAATTCTTAACTCTCAAGATTGAAGGCTCTGCTGTATTTTCAGGGATGTGCCTGCAAACTTGTTTAGTCAGTAATGCACAATATATGTACTTCTATTGTAAAATAATTCATTGGAGGGTACACCTGTACACTTGTTTAGTCACATTATTATTATCCAAGATTACTAACTTCTCTAACTTCTTCTTCATTTCTCATTAGAACATGACACATATGCTGGAGCAGAGAAGGAAATCCAGATGGTTAACCAAACCGGTGGCGAAGAAGATGACAATGACTCGGAGAAGCACCTACAGTAACAGTCATATGGCCGAGCTTGAGCAGCACCAAGACCTCAAACATTAATGAAAAAATTGGTCATTATTTTTGTTCCGGCCAACGGGTTAGCCCCACTTGCCCCTCAAACATTAATGAAAAACTTGGTCATTATTCTTGCTCCGGCAAACAGGTTAGCCCCACTTACCTTCCCTGCCTCATCACCAAGGTAGATAATAACATAGTAGCATACAAAAACCCGGACATCATGACAGTGAAAAGTTATTTTACTGCTAACATGAAGTCAATCACCGTATGCCTTTTAAAAATGCTTTTCAGTGTACCCAGTCATTACGTGCTTTGTTTGCAGTACCAAATTATCAGTCGAACTAAAACAACTAACTTAAAATATATGGGTGGCATATCAAGAACAAGTACTTGCTCGATGAGATACATAACACGCCAAATTCTACATTTATTATTCAAATAACCAGTGAGAGAATTATCTGACAATAAACACAATATTCATGAGATAATTAACTATGCGGCAATAATCCTATTACATTACTGCCCACCAAAGTCAGAGAAGTAGTTTAGTTGCATTACTTCTTGCCATGGATTGATAGCAGCAAGGACAACCGAAGTTGGAAAAAAATATAAGTTGGGGCATGCTGATCTAATGGGTGACTGTATCCGGTCAAATAACGGTGGGAGAGCATAGAGGCGTCCGTCTTGTCCATTGGGTGAACAATTGCAACATAGAACTAATGTGGGAGGTGTCCTAGAGCAGTATCGACATTGTAGTGCAGATAAATTAACCCATCAGATGTTCTAAAATGACCCAAAGAATCGGAGAATGAGGAAATGGAGAGGGCTACATACATATGTCAAGTTGATACCTGAAACCAGTCATTTGGATCACCAATACTACTCAGTCAGCTTGAACCTAAAATAAGAACCAAGATGAGGGAAGCTGCCGACCTTAAAACAGAATCAATATGAAGAGCATGTGTCTCAAAAATCTTGTTTGCATTGGTAGTGAACTACTTATTTACAACAATTTTTCTTTTCTGGTATATATGAGATATTGGGTATCAATTGCTAGCTAACTACACAACACAAACATATGTGAGCCGCTAGATGGAATCAAGTGCAAACAAGATCTGTAGGTAGTTACATCTATAATAATTTGGTGGAAAAAAATCAAGCTATCATGATGCTATGTGAACTGTTGACATGTTAAAGCTTGCATCAAAATTCAAACATAGTACAATTATCATTTTGAATATTTAAGGAAGTGTACAATGAGATGTTAACTGAACCAAATAGGGATCAGAAAATATATTCTTACCCTAACCAACATGCTATTATCATGTCCTATATAAAAAGTTTCAAATAGGTGAATCATTCTCAGCTAAAAACAGTGACCCTCACAATCAGTAACCATTGCATGTAGAGAACTTCCTAATATAGCGATGCAGGCAAACTCACTCACAAATTTCTAATTATAATGCTACTGAATATCAGGAAACAAGACAAACAAACAAAATGATTCCATTAACCGCCTCTTCTACGCACTTGTGAATCCTGACTATATATAGCTAAAGGAGAAGAATATTGGTACCTTGCCTGTCGTATAAAACACAGCCAATTACTAAAGCTTCTAAAGTAAGGATCAGAGGCCGATGCATGTCTTGACTAATATGAAATGTGCATATCCAAAACAAAACTTTGGAGCCTTTAAGAAATAAGATATCTGACAAACGCAATAACAGAGAAGGCAAAAAACAAAAGAGATAGTTAAAACTCAAATATGCCAAGCTGGCAGTTGTGTCCCTGACCATTATGAAGATGACATCTTTGTCCCCTATGAAGAAACAAGTCAGACCTGCATATACATGTCCAATTTGTCCCCTATAAAGAAACAAGTCAGACCTGCATATATATGTCCAATTTCCATACATCTCCAGAGCAAAACAAACAAAATGAAAGACTGTATTTCTGAAATCATCATGTTGCAAAAAGAATACTGAAATATAATAGCAGATGGTAACACATAGAAGAATGTTTATTACCTCTTGTCTCATGTCCTTGCTGATGACTTTGCCATTTCAAAAATCTTCCTCCAGCCTTCCATTTGACCGTACTTCTGAAATCATCATGCTGCAAAAAGAAACAGCAAGTTCAGCAAGCCAAAAGTTCATTTCTTCTATTTTACCAAACTATAAATTTGTGAGTTAGGTCTCAAAAGTTCAGCGAGCGGAAGGCGACGCTTCCGCGTACGGAGTTTTGCAAAGCCTGCCTGCTGGTACGTTCGTACGTGTCCAAGCCATATGGGCTGACTTGTTTCTCTTTCTCGCATAATACGGGCTTTGTTTGGAAAATAACCAGAAAAAATAAACGAGTGGGGGCAAAGAGTATGGGCTGAGTGGGGGCAAGGCCTTATGCTATGGGCCTAGTATTACGGGGGGCAAAAATCGAGTGTTCCACCGAGCAAATGCACAGCCCAGAGGAGCTCTTTGTGCCGGTCAGCTGTTGGGCTGCCAATTTTATTTTCATTTTATATTTCTTTTTCCTATTTTGGTTTTCTTCAAAAAAACATCCTTCCTGTCTTTCTCTTTCCGATTTCTATCAGTTCATTTCATTTCATTTTATTCTATTTAATTTTATTTTTTCATTATTTTTTATGCTATGTTCAGTATGTTTTCTTTAAACAATTATATTCACGATTTTTTTAAATAATACAGGATGAAGATTTTTTAAAGTATGAGATGAACATTTTGGTGACACAGGACGAACATGTTTCAATACACCATCCACATTTTCCAAATACTCGACGATTTTTTTATTATGTGCGAAATTATTTCATATACATGACAAGAAATTTTTATATACCAACAAACATTTTTTAATACATGATTAATAGTTTTCAAATATGTGATTAACATTTTTGTAAATACATGGTCAGCATTTTTTCAAATACGTCATGAATTTTTTTGTAAATATGCGGTGAATTTTTTTTTCTAAAATTTGTGACAGATATTTTCCTACTCATGAACATGTACATTTTTTCATTTTCCGAAAATGAATTCAAGTTTTTTTAATTAATTTTAATAAAAAAATTGTAAAAAAAATTCAGCACGTGACATGGCCCCAGATCGAACACTGCGGGGTGTATGTTGGCTTTGCTATCCGCTGCCCTATGCGGGGAATAGGAGCCCTCTAGACCAAAAAGACCCCCGTGCAATAAATTGGGCTCTAGTTGATCATGAACGCTGCCCGCAGCAATGGCCAAGAACAGCAAAAGGAAAGGTCAAGAACAGCAAGTCGGCAACCTAATTTGGTACTACCCAGGAATTCCGTTCTAATCATAAGAAATACTCCCTTCGTTCCAAAATAGATGACTCAACTTTGTACTAAAGTTAGTATAGAGCGTTGCTATTCCGCGCGCGCGCGTGCCAATGCTCGCTTTCCGACAGGCCAAGGATCTCCCGATTTGGAAGGTGTGGACCAGGTTACGTTTATGATCAGGGTAAGGGTTATGGTAATTAGTGTGCCCCCCCCCCCCCCCCCCCCCCCCCCTCCCTGAAAATCAGGGGGAGGGGGGCAGATTATATGGAGATTATTGGGTGCGCTTTGCACGTCTTACCACTTCTTAGCGATATGTGGTGGGCCCCCAGCGTGATATCAGGAATTTGTCGCAGGACGCTTCGTTCGGATTGATTCGATCGCTCCAGCGAGCGATCGCGAAGGAGCTTTTCCGGTTAGTATAATGTTGGATCATTTATTTTAGAACGAAAGGAGTACAAGTTTCCTCAACCTGGAATCACCACCACCAGCAGCTCTTGTTTCTTTCTGATGAGGGCAAACTAGAAAATGGCAACAGATTAAAAGACATTGGATTCACGGAGCTGATTGCAGAGAGGGCAAACTAGAAAATGGACCAGGCCTCCACTTGGGAGGCGAGCTGATGTAAAGCAACGATTACACATCACCAACCGGCAGTAAAACAGAGATGTTCCGCATCTCCTCCATGTCAAGGAAAAATGTCCCGGTGGCTTTAGACTACTTGATGTACTTTTTTATAAAGTCTTTGTGAATAAGCAATAAAATGGCTGCATGTATCACCTAGATATAGAGGGCGGGGGTAATTCTTCTTTTCTAAAATAAATAAATAAAAAATAAACCCTCTCCACTTAATTCAGATTTCAAAATATTCAGGGAAAAAGGAAAAGACTCTTCTGGTTCCCTATGTCGCCGCAACCTACCACACTGAAAGTCTTAAATTTTAAGGGTGTGGAGCAAGTTGTGTCTCAAACCATGCAACAAACTAAAGTGAATTTTTGGTCGAAAACCCCAGACGAGTCTCTCTGATGTTGCGAGGATGAAGCTTTGGGCTCGAGCTCCTCATACACATGTTTGTTTCTAATTCGCCATCGGCGTTCCGTGTTTCATTTATGTGCAGTTCCAGATGTTAGTTTCTCTTCGCGCTTGGGGTCTGCCGTCATTAATCCCAATGCACCAATGCATACTCTATATAACTCGTCTCACATTGTAATATGCGCATTACATGATGCCTAAGTACTCCTGCACCGTTTATCCAAGATCACACGCACGAAAATCATTTATACCATTGCACCCTCTTGCAGCCACCAAATACAAATCTCAAAATTTCCAAGAAAAATGAAGATCTCGCACCTTCAATATCCAAAATGCTCTTATCATGTTTTGCTTTTGACAACATAGGTGATCTAAGAGTGTTCAATCTTTATATCAAGCAAATAACCAAGAAACATGCCCCCCCCCCCCCCCCCCCCCCCCAAATCAGGTCACTTCCGTTCTCTACTCTAGTGTAAACTATGTTGCAAGGTAATTCTTCGTACTGACATGATGTCAATCCACTACAAAACCGGAACTTCTCGACTAAAATATTGGACCAGAGACTTTGCAAAACACAACCAAGGAGATAATCGAGCGTCACATCCAGAAATTCTTATGTGGTATCAACGAGCAAATTCTTTGGACTCCATATGGATTCTCCCTCACACTCAGTGGCGATTCTACCAGGTAGGCTTCAATAGGCTGAAGCCTACATTCTCATTTTGCCAGAAACAAGTTAGTATGTTAAGCCTTCAGCCATACAAGATAATCATTACAAATAATCACAGACATAAAAAATAATGATAATCACAACAAAGATTAGGTAATATATGTGAGCGTCTCATTGACTATGAATTAAATAACATTTGGGTCTTAGCACATGTGGCTCAACTAGCTAGATGGCATCAATCCTCTCTCATATCGTCTCGTCTCACAATCTCAAATGGAAAAACCGTCATATCTGCGACAGCACGAAGGCAATCGAGACTATACATGTGAGTCATTTTGGTTCAAGCAACTACTTATTTTTTTTAAAAAAAATTAAAAAACCAGTAATGACAATTTTGTTTGACTTGTTGATTTTTTATCATACATGGATTACGTGATTTAAAATGATATTGTCGTATTCATATTGAAAATAAATTTCCAATAAATCAACAATGTATAAGATAATCAAATATGGTCTAACTAGTTGTTACTCAAATGCGTATAATTGTGTGTCTTGTATATAGATAGAGTGACCTATATTCTAAGTATTTTAGATTTTGTAATTTTAAATTTTCATTATTACTATTATGAGAATTGATTTATTACTAACATTCAATCTATAGTTAAAACCCCGTAAAATTGATTCATGGTTAAAAAGTTCTCGGTTTGTTTTAGTGTTCAACTTTTGATGCCACACTTTATTTGCATCCTAAATTTGCCACTGCTCACAGAACATTACTATTACTGAAGAGGAAATGTGATGAAAGATATGAGGCATAACTGAGGATAGAGAATCGATAGGGTCCTAAATATTTATATCGAACTATTTTATTTTTAACAACTCCTGCATTTGCATTTATACATCAAATTACATAATACGTATATTATTACCTCCGATCCATATTATTTGTCACTCAAACAGATGTATCTAGCACTGAAATACGTTTAGATACTTCCGATTAAGCGATAGATAATATGGATAGGATGAAGTAACAATATTGTTGAATGTTAATATATACACACTTATTTATCATACTAAATGTTTTTTCTTGGCTTAAGTAAACACATGTTGTATTTTTCAGCAAAAATATTTTAGTTTAGACAATATAAGTAAATAGTGCATTATAATGTCTTTTCACCTTAATTTTAGTTTAGGCTCGTTGGAATTGATCCGCTACGAGATTTACATTATACGCTAGAGAAGCACCTGAAGTACCAAACAGAATAGGTATTAGTTTTGTAATGGTTGGGGCAGCAAACTCGGATTCGGCAAGAATCTCATTTTTTGGTAGTACGAAGGGGGAATTGGCCCAAAAATTGGATAGGGGTAAAGACGCAGCCGGGTGTCGGCGGCTTATTCAAGTGCCCCCCGAACCGCGCGAAATGGTCGCCTATTACACGGCTCACAAACTCTGCCTGGGGTGGGGCTACCTATTATTCGTAGGCGGTACGTACGGCGCACGCAGGGCCTCGGTTTGCTGCGTGGACTGTCTATGCATTTCCTACAGAGTGTAATGGAACCCAGCTCAGCTCCGCCGAGCCAAAAGAAAAGAACAGAACAGCCGGAGGCGAAGAGTAGAGTATAGCCAAGGGGCTTTCGTCGTCCGTAAAGGACCTAACGGAAGACCGTGCTCCGAAGTGTGCACTTCGAGTTTTGTTTTAAGAACACTTGGCCTTGCCCCTTCATTTTGAGCCATGTCTAGGTAGAATCGGCAAGATTGAACCGAGGCCCGCCCGGGCACCGCCGGGGGACAACCAGACCAACCAGTAGGCTTTCTTTCCGAAGTTTCCTCCCGGGGCCCTTAAATCATTGAATTCATAGGCATAGGGGCGTCCCAGGCAGTGGTTCATTCAATGAGAAAGAAAGACAGGAGGGCAGGATTCGTCGTGTCGGGCTAATTCATTCTAGGAAAAAAGGGGGAAGGGAGTCACCTGAGCTATGCGAAGGGAAGGAAGTCGTGGGCTGAGCCGGAGGTCACTTTTCCCGATCCATCCCGAAGGGTTTTTTCCCTCTCTCGCCCCATCATCGTACCCAGTCCTGCTATCGGCTCAGCCCTAGTTTCAGCATAAAAGGAAGAAGTCGGGTCCGCGCGCTTCCCCTTATCGGCTTGATCTTCTTCTGCCCCTCGGTAGAGTGAGTCTACTTAGCGAACTGGCAGGACGCGGAGATCGATTGATCAATATGCATATCGAGCATCTATAGTTATTCTCTCTTCCCAAAAGATATCTCAAGTCGCTTCCAACGTTTTGATGAGTAAGGGAGGGTATTTTCAACAAGATAACTATGGACGACCATCTTCCAATTTCCAATCTATATCTTTCATTGGGTAAGTAAGGGGAATAAGCAAGAACGGTTGGAAGCTTAAGAAAGTGCTAGTTCCTTTGCTGCGAACGGGTGGAATTGGTATCCCCAAAAGGTTGTTCTCTTAAAACCTCTGGCAAGGGGGTGTGGAAGAGTTCAAGTCTATCCCTTTGGTTAAGCTACTGTTGTTATACATCTCTACTATTATGGGCCACCACTTACTTAAAGGAAGTCGAGTACACATCTCCTTCAACCTGAAGGGCGAGGACCTGCAACGACGTAACGTTTGAAAGAAAAGTAACCAGCATAGGAGAGTGATCAGAAAGCATACGACTCGAGGGAGGGTTGGCTAATCAAATTAGAATGAAGATTCCGCTCTATATGATAAACGTTGGTTGACTTTGATATGAAGTGTTGATTGTGTTTTCTATTCGTTCAGACCCTGATAGTGCTTCTCGTTGTGACTGAAGGAAAGTTCATTCTGTGCAAGATATATGCTAGTTTACAAGCATGAGACCCTCCTTTCGGGCCGGTAGACAGAGGCCTCAGTTCCAACGAAATGGGGAGCAAAAAGAGGTCGTGTCATACCATACAGATGAAATGAATGAAAGATATTCCTGCTATTTCTGTGCCTATTAGTACTTCGCTCTGACCACATCAAGAGGAGTAGTTTGTTTTTCTTTTGTAAAGCGAGCCCAAGGAAATATATAGGAGAACATAGCTTGTTTTGTAGTAAGTAAATTCAAAGGCTCAAATCGTCTATATCAATGCAAGTCTAGCTGGATGGAGTGACTCGTGCTTTCGAACCATAAACTAATGCCGCCTCTCGGGAGCGCGTGTTAGTATTCCATTCTCTGGAGCACAATCCAACGGAAAAAAAGTATGTTTCCAACCTACACCTTTAGTTGTTCCAGCTCGTGAGGAAGACGACTATGGAATTCAGATTTCCTTTCTCTCGAAGCAAGCCAGTCCTTAATTAATGATTGGGAAGGAAGGAATTGCTCTTAGGCTTGTGAGTCTTTTTATCATATGGATGGGTCGTACAACCCTTACATGGTCTCTTGGCATGAAATTGGGTACTTTTCGTCTATGGCGAGATGGAAGTTATCTGCAAAGAATGCCAACTTAGGACCGTCAAAGTGGAAATCGTATCAACCCACCGAAACCGCTCTTTGGAATGGAATGCATAGTATTGTGCATTGGAATGGAAAAGTCGAATAATCAAGACATGGATCTAGTATCAACATGACCCAACTTCCATTCTCATGACCCAACTTATTCAATCACTTCCATGATCTTTCTATTGCTACAAATCGACAACAAAAAACATCCCTCGGAATTCCTGTTCGATAGGAAAAAATAGCTCTTCAACCAGAAATAGCAAGCAACATGTTTTTCTTCTCTCTTCCGGGCACACACCCTATCGGGTGACGCCACTGACAAACACCCTAAAGGGGAACGCAACACTTCCTATAACAGAAAAAGCAATATCTGAAATCTTTAAGCAACTAAAAAAGACGTATACTAAAAGATATGTGTTGAAAAGGGATGGTCAATAACAAGATGAACCCAATGCCCAATCTTCCCAATAGTATTCCTTAACTCTTGAATTGATACACTTGTTCATGGCATCTATTCTCTATCTTCACTTTTCACCTTCTCATCCTTAACCTCAGTGATCTGTTCCTCCTAGACATCCTTCTGCGTACAAAAACAGAAGAAGAAGCACGGGCATAAATCAATAGAATAGTTTAGTTTCATAAGTCTTTTTTGATTGGTATATCAATCATGGTTTATAGGGAAATAGTTAGAATAGGAAAGCTCTGTTAGTTACTAATGTTTGGGTTTTTGTTTACGGCAATAGTAGGTTTCTTGCTTGTCATATTTAGAATATAAGCATCAGTTACATTTGACGTCCAGCCTTTTTATAGAAGAGAAAGGAAGGTTAAGGGCAAGGGCGCAGCATAATATATAAGAAAAACTTGATCTTTGAGGGGAAATTTTTCCAACTAGACCGATAAATGAGAAAAAGTACCGGCCGTACCAAGAACCAAAGGCGCCAGCTTTCATTGATATATATACCGTATCTTTTAGCTGAAAAATCTATGGATAAGAACCGGCTCTGGAGGAGGGGTGGCGCGACAGAGCAATGAAAACCTGGGATCTTTCCTTATCTTCGGTTGTGACGCCTTTTCCTTTTGTACAAAACATCCTTCTCGCGGGTTATCTTCTACTCAAGCAAGCTCTCTCCTATTCTTCATCCACCAACTAGCAGGAACGTAGGAGCACAAGAGGGTCATCATCTTCTGAAACGATTGGCTTTCGATCTGCTTTCCAAAAGGTGGTTTCTGACATGACCAGAAAGAGTGGAATTCTTGTTAGGATTGGCATGTCAAGTTGCTTTCTCGGACCCTAACATAAACCACCTTATCCTCACTCAGATTGTTCTTTTGGACTGAGCAGAAGCACAACTTCTATCTGACGTTTTCTCTATCCCTTCTAATCTCTCAATGGCATTTCCATCTCTCGATTCAATCAATCAAGTAAGTCCGGATGACACTTGTCTTTATTTAGTGTTTCCCCGGCTATTCAGCCATTACTTGCATCTCAGGTTCTTTGTACCCTTTTTTAGTGCCATGCACACTGAGGTTTCTGGCATGACCGAATCTTTTGAGAATATCGCTTATTACGTTAATTTCTTCATCTTGATGTACTCAATCCATTCAAATTCCATAATTCCAATGCTATAATCCCTATATTAAGATGAAGTAAGAAAGCATCAGTCCTCTTATTTTCTGTCTTCTATGAAAGAATGTAGCTCGCTCTTTCAACCCGGGGCCCCCTCTGGGGAACTGTTTGAGTTTTAGCATCGACCCCATTTCCTTTTGATCGTATTATGCTTGACTCGCTGCAAAACATTTCGCTTTCTGCGCCACGCTCGTACGTGGTTTACACTCCTAGCCTTTCATCTGACTTTGCCATCGGGCAATTGTTTGTTTTCAACTAGATTGGATTCCGAACCAAGAAAGAGAGGCAACTTTCACTTGAAAGAAAGGAGCTTCAGAACTCTTGTATTCCACCGAATAAGAATAAGAATAAGAATAAGAATAAGAGCAAGAAGGGGCTATCTTTGTGAAGGGACCGGCACCAGAAAGTAGATCATATGGCCTTTCTTTCGCCAAAATCAAGTAAAGCCCCGGCCCAAGAAATGCAGCAAAGCAAGTTGTCTTTGGTTTGGAGCTAAATTCCCGGATGTATAGGCTTGATCGAGTGCCTTACCTGAAATCGACGATATAAAGTGGGCTCTTTAGCTTGCTCCGACAGAGGTCTCCTTCTCCCTTAGCAACGAGACCAGTCCCTACCTCTTTTCAATCAATCTTTCATACTATATGCCTTTTCTACGCCTAAAACAAGTTCATGTCTCTCCTCTCTGAAGTCGGACCTTATTGAAAAGTAGTACGCTTTCTTTCGTGGTGTTCAGGATCCCATGCTTTGTAGTTCACGCATGGCTTTCTCTAACGAAGCTAATGCCGAATTAAAGACCTTAAACGGAAAGACACTGGAGGTGGCGAAAAACGAAAAAAGAGAAAGAGCTTACAAACTTCTCTGAACCCGGTAGCCAGCGGAGCCCTTATTCATGGGTTAGGGACTAGCATTGAACAAAGTTGGTGACAGCCGAAGAAAAAGTGAAAGGGCAAGTAAATAATCTAAACATGCGGGTAAGCAGCAAAAAAAAGAATAAAAGTAACGCGCCCTACCTGTTAGTAAAGTAAGGCCTTCCAGAGCCTATCTAACACAGACATACACGCGGATGAGGACACGGAAATAAATGGACGTCGATCCGGTACTGAAATTGCATAGCAAAAAATGCAATATGTTCATACTTGATGAAACGCACATCATCCAATTCATGATTTAAGAACAAGAGAACGAGATATTGACTTTTTTTACATCTGTAACTACATTCTCACATTTCTTTTTTGATCTCATGACTTTTTATGCGATTGGAAAACGAATGAGATCAGAAAGATAGGCGGACGACTTGACCATAAGGTCGAATGTTTCCGTGAGCAGTAAGCAGCGGATCTCCCCTTTTGGGGGGAAAGCTGGTGGCCCTTTTGGCGTGTTAATTCTTTCGATGGGGCGGCCTTCTTCGTTTGGTAGATCCGGTCGAGGTGGTTTTCGTTTACCAGCACGTAGGTGGTCTAAGTTCCTATGACCGAGTCTTTCTGGCCCCTGTGAACATATTTTCTTAATGTATTAAAGAGGGCCTCTCTAACCGGTGAAAAGTGGTAGGTGTCCACTAACGGCTATTCCTGGCTCGGCTCCGATAACGCAATTCCGGGAGGAGTCGGTAGTTGGGCACTGGATCCCTTCGGACCTGGAGAACGTGTGACACTGGGTCGGGGTTTGGTGAACCAACAGGTCGCTCCTTTAGTTGAAGTATCGGGCCCCTTTTTCGTTGCCTAGGGTACACCTTCGGAATACCCCAGACGGGGATTTCGCTCTATTCCCCCCAATCTTCACTTTACGCCACGCCGACTCTCTGTCGTGGAATTAGACCAAGGGTCGAAGACCCATACCATAGGACCCCGTCTCCCGTATCTTATCTTTCGCGCGTAGGAGATCGAGACACAGCCTTAGGGCTATGGGGAAAGTGGATCGATTGCCCTAGAATTACAACTACGTAGAGGGTCTCTACAAGTCTATAAATAAGTTCCAAAAAATTGATCGGTAGTAGTCCGGTCGCACCCGAACAATAATATTCCAGAGGGAAATGCACCTAAGATCAAATATTTTGAGCCGGCTTCCGTGGAAAATTCAGACTTTCTTTTTGATGCTGCGATCACATAAAAACATAAACTTTGAAGCTCAATAGCTAAATACATGGCAATTAAATCATGAGCCGGGATCATTAAGAGCATACTGCGAGTAGGAAGTGGAATTAATACAATGAATTCAGAAGCATCAAACCTCTCTTTTTCGAAAAATCGAAACACATCAAAATGGTACCAGCCGTACTTAATAATAGAAGGATTTGGCAGAAATATGTAAAATTGTCCCTCCTAAAAAAATTATTCCAGAATAAATGGGCAATAGTTAGGAGAGGTGCGCTAGCGGCGAGCAGAAGCAAGGTTATTAGATACCGAAGGAAAGCCCGGCCAGAACCACACGTGCAAGTTTCCCTGCATGTGGCTCGTCCGTGATAACTTCTTCGGATTTGCGTGAACTAGCGGACCGATCACTAAGTGGTTAGTACCTCCAGCATGAGCGAACCTTTTCAGAACTGGTTAGGAATGGGCGCCACTATCCCAGCCCGGATCCAGCCAGGTTCTATTGATCATGTCCCCTTCCCAACAGTTGTATCTTGTCTTGGGGCGTCTTTCTTTGGCTTTACTATCAAGCCAGACGCGGCGCCCTTTCGCATTATCATCTACCGCCCTTTCTTTCCTCCAGTCCCTTCACGCATGAAGATCGTCGTATGTATGTTCGACTTCGGTTGCCGGTGCAATAGAATTGGCGGGAGTATATTATGGCAGGATCAGTCACCTGGGCAAACCAAAACCCTCCTCCAAGAAGAATTGTGCTATGCCCCCCCCCCCCCCCCCGATATCCCTATAGAGCGAAAGAGCTGCCTGGTGATCCCTAGGTTGCAGCACGTCCGGTCGTTAACTCCTCGCTAGCTGCCGCCGTTTCTAGGACCGACCGACGCCTCACCTGCATGCACAGGTACCTACGTAGTGTAGTGTCGGTCGCACATTCATAATAGCGTTCGGACTCATGTGCCTTCCTGAACCAGGGGAGTTCCCTTGCTCCTGCTGCGTACGATTAGCCGGCCTTGCGGTGGCAAAAGGATTAGGACGTCCCCCCATGCTAAGGTTCCCTGCGGTCCGGCCGCATTAGGTTAGGGAGCTGGGCGATAATAGCTCCTCCGCATCCCAAGCGCGCTGCCCTCCTAGGCGCGCAACACTAAGTAATCCAAGCCAACCCACATTACTAACTAACGGTGGATAATCATCTTTCTTAGAGGTACTAAATACAACTCCATGAATGAGCAAAATGAAGGTTGCGTTAATGATAAAGATCTCTGGGGAAACCGCTAAAAAAGATTGAACATGTGGTTCCGAGTTTTGATAACTTCTTCTACTTTCATTTCCTCCGTCTTCCAAATCGCAGAGTTAATTCAAAAGCCTAGGTGTTATTACTGAGCTGCTGCTCTTTTTTCTCTAATTCCCTTCTCAGATCCTCCGACTACTCCTCCTTATCCTACTCACTCGAAGTTTCATTGGTCATTTATTGTTTTTTTAGCCTCTTTGACAAAGTTAGTAAGAAGAAAAACCTCGATCTTCAGTACACTTCACACCCACACAATCTCTATTTGAAACTAACACTCCATTTCCAGATAGCGAGCGATCGCTCAGCAATGATACCGCGCCGGACGAAGTACCTATCCCCGGGGACCACGCTTTTTTACTTGTTTCCTTTTTTTCTATATGAAATTCAGACGATTTCGTTTGTGTTCATGTTGGCGATTTCAGATGTGAATGAGGCCGGTCGTCTCCCCTTCCTACGGGTTCCCCGGTGACACATCAACCACGCCCCTTCCTTTTCTCCGATCATAAATAACCTGATCTCTTTCTTTCTAATTCATCCCCTTCTTTCTAATTCAAAAAAGAAAGGGGGGCGGTAAGGCAGGCTCGCAACTTACAAAGGGCACTCGCTGCTCGCAGGCCTGCTCTTTCTATTATGATTTCTATGTCTATGAAAGCTCCTTTGACTCTAGCCCCATAAGCTATTCTTTCACCTGCACCAGCTCTTGGTCTTTGTCCAGGACAAAGATATCGCAATAGTGGAATAAGGAAGTGCAAGTTGGCGATCGAAGCAAAGGAAAGATCAAGCCGAAGAGGATACCTGGGGCCATCTAAGACGGCTGTAGTAAATAGCTTACACGACTGATCAGGCTCATCAACCTATGGAACCTCACGCTATGTTGCTATGATTCTTTTATCACGAAAGCATGTCGGGCGAAGGAATAAAACGCGTACAACACTAGCAAGAAGAGACTTGCCAAAGAATTCGATGCCTCATAGGATCCTGCAAAAGCGGAGTCCAAAAAAGCACGAGTCGGGTCGGCGGTTTCAGATTCAGATAGTTCAGTTCAATCATCATCTGACACCTTTCGGTGCCATTCCTTTTGAAACTGGCGTTTCTTTTGTCAAAGAATTCGATGCCCCTGCGAAAAACTGAGTCAAGAAAGAGGTAAGGGCCGGGTCAGAGGCGGAACAGACATTCAAAGCAACCGAACCATAGATCCAGCTTTGCAGGACAAGCATAACGAAAGTAAGCATTTGGCCAGACATTCAAATAAACCCTATATCTAGAAATCCATCATCCCTGTCGGAATGGTCTAAGCATCATATCTTTTTCTTTTCACTTCCGCTGCATCGTCCGGACATCAGAAATAGCTGCATTAGCAGCATCTCGCTACAACTCCCTTGGCAACCCTAGCACCAACAGGAACAACTCAGTTCAAGCTAGCAACAACTAACAATTTCTACTTCCTCGAACAAGAGCTTGCTTTTAGTTCACGTTAGCTACATTCGTTTTAATAGAAAGATGGGAAAGGCTAGGTTAGCAGAAGACTATGCTTGTGCCACAAACTTATTGCTTCGGAGAAGCATTTCTTCAATGAATCTTACTCAGTACAGTATTCATAAGGGACCTGTATCTAAATATTCTGTTCTAACATTCCTATTTTGGTTGGAAGTTTCTCAAATGAAAGAGCACAACCCTTTCCATCACTTCTCTACATACTGGCATTCGGAGCTAGGAGCAGAGAAGAGAAGTCAATCGGAAGAATCGTAAAAGCCTGGAGCTCAAACATTGCGTTCTACACTTTACTTTTGTTTTGTATCTCTGAAACAGGAGTGAAAATAAATCAGCTCATCCACCGCTAACTAAACAGGGCGAAACTAGCTCTTCTTTGGTTTCCCTGGGTCCAAGTTGGGGCAAAACCTGCTCTTTTCCCGCAAAAAGTCTATCGTACTAGGTGGCACAACACGTGACATAGGTAGTAAAGTAGTGATTTTGGGCCCAATTCATACTTCTTTTTTGATTGGAATTCTTATCCTAGCTCGGCCTACTTGGGAGATGTTAGCCTTCAGCCCGATTACATAAAGCATAGCACTTCTGATTGATTTGAATATTCCATTCCCTATTTCCTTGAGCGCTTTCACCATTAACCCATGGGCGCCAAGACCATCCCCCCGGCTCTTTCTTCTTCTACTTCATATAATAGAACACAAGGATCGAACCTACTTTGCTTTAAGTCTGTTTACTTTTTAACGCCGTCTACGGAGAGACAAGATGAGAGAGTAGAGAGGAAGCTGAACGACAAGAGCTGACGAAGTCCAATCAAGCTGAGGCCTGGAAAGAGTTAAGAAAAAACACCTTCTACCTGCATTCATGGGTGATCAACGATAGATTCCACATCAAGATAGGCAAAGCGGGATACAGCTCGTTTATTACCTCAAAGAAAACAAGAAACAGGTCTTTTCTAATCACGGAACACGAGAATAGCATGCACGGGAGAAGGATTTAGGGAAAGGTACATGCTGCTTTTTCGGAGTCTATAGGGGAAAGGTACACGATGATTTTTCAGAGTCTATAGGGGAAGATTCCACCAGCCCCAATTGCTTTGGGTGAGAGATCAAACCTCCACTCGTTTCTGGTTTCTGCTTTCTCCCTAGGGAAAGAAGATATGATACTTTTCGAAGAATGCAATCCCCGCATTCCGGCCCTGCTCTGCAAATCAACATCTGAAGATCTACGGGTCACCATAGTCTTCTGATCCACTAATAAGATTCCGCGCTCGAGATGATGTGATCTGAACGAAAAGATAGATACATCCGAGCTGCCCAAGGATATGGTCTGGGTACCGATCTGCTAGGATAAGGGGGAGATCCTAGTACTCAAAAGGCTGGGTAAATTTCGAAATTAAGCGGAGGAAATCCACCAATAAGAGAGTAATAGAAAATACTGTTATCATGAAGAAATTCTTTCAATCCATTAAGAAGATACTTAATTCATTATACAGTAGAGACGGGGAAAAAGATGATGATAAAAAACTCCACAATAATAAGAAATCCAAGAAAAAAGATATAACGGATGAGGAAGGAGCTAAAGAACCTATCAACAATGATGCATCTAGTGGCAGTAATGATGCATCTACTTCTACTTCCCCTAACCCTAATGATGGTTCTAGTTCCACTAATGATGGAACAAATCCAAATGTGAAAACTAGTGCACCTAAGCACGATGATCATGGTATAATCCACCATTTTATATGGGGTGGTGGTAGTTCAAACGGTGGAGATAGTTCCAACAGTGGTTGGACTTCCTACTTGAATTCACCTATTGATAGATTTGTGAAAAATCGAAAAACATTTACCAATTTAGATCAAAGAGGTCTAAATGGTTTTATTGCCAAAATAATAGGGTTTATAGGTCCAACAACAATTGTGCTTCCATTCTTTTATAACAGTTGGATGCCGAGGATAGGTTTGTTTTCCATGTTTGTTAGAGAGCCACACGACTTTCAAATAGGAGTTAGCGTACGACCATATACCACGTTTCACAATTATGGAACTCTAGTTATGGAATATGTATATATAAAATATTTGTTCCACGCTCAGGTAGGCTGGCGACAATATAAATGTATATATTTAATAAGTTTAAATAAATAAATGATTCGCGAGGTTTGTTTTTTATCGATAATATTTACTTAAGGGATACTTTTGACGTTATTCAGCGATTCTCACATAGCGGTCTTGGTTTGAAATCCCTTTTGAAACGTGAAATCATAAACAAGTTGGTTGAAGTAGTAATACCATTTTATGATGAGAATTCTAAGTCGTATGTGTACGGTTATTTTGCTTTTCTAGTATACGCAGGGTTATTTTGTACTGTCTGGTATAAGTATATACCTTGGGATCCATATATAAAACCTGCTGATTTAGCTCCACCATCACTGGATGTATTTAACACCTATCATGCCGATGTCGTGGATTATAAGAAGGTCACATACCTGATTACTAAGGACATTGTCCAAACAAACTATGGTAGACACCTTTAAACAGCCATCATTTAACGAAGTAGTAAATTCGAATGACTACAACCTTGATCAATCTGATCACAAAGTGCGTTTTTCATGCTTATGCACTGGTATCATGGTTTCTATGTTGTTAGTAACAAAAACACTTCTTCCACATTAAACAGTACTGCATAGATACAAGTTTAGCACAATGAATTTCTGAGTTATTTCACACAAGGAATTTACAAGCTAATGAAAATCAATAGATTTATAGGATATCTATCTAAATACGGCTCCTATCGTTTAAGGTTAGTAAATACATACTAGGAAATGCTCTTCAGGGATACCAGAACTGGAAGATCCTGTCAAGGGGAAACAGGACCTTAATAAGCGCCATCCCGAGACTTGGACTCGAGGGATGGTAAGATCAATAGGAGAAGGAGATATGATACAATTACTATGATCAGGATACCTTATATGAGCCATACTTATCCAGGGAATCAATCGCGTGAGGGTGTTGTTGATAGAGGGAGCTCTGGCCAGGAGAGGCTAGAGCGAGTGATAGCAACGGAAAGGTAAGATCAAGAAGGAAACAAGGCTTAAGAGGACCCTAATGCACCAATACTTTAGGCATTTCAACTTCCAATACATACTTATCATGGAATGAAATCCAAGAGGAGCAAGCATATCACTGAGAATAGCTAGCTGAAATCAAGGATGCTATCACAATATTCAATGGAATCATTACACCGGAATAAGATAGACCCGATTCGATGATGTATTCAGTATGTCAGCTAGGAGCCAGAACTCACTATGCCATAGTCATACAATCAACCTGTGTATTAACAGCAATATCTAGACATGCAGGATGGATTAATTATATTGATGGCCAAGATAAGGTGCTCAAAGGGGAAGCACTCTTCATCAAGTAATGACCCCTGGGGGCGGGTACTGCGAAAAGAAAGCAACGCATAAGCTCTTGTTCCTGATACGGTTCGAAAGTAGTGCAAAGAAAAGGGGTACTTCGGTCGGAAAGAAAGCTGCAGGAGGGTTAGTGCTAAAATCTTCTTGTTTGGATGGTTGAGAGAAGGAGGTGTGTCCTGTGGCGGATACACCGATTGATCGAGACGCCTCAAGGCCACCGGAGAGAGAAATAGTGATAGCAACGCTTACAAGGAATGCTGGGATAAGTTGGGAAGAAGGCAAAGATACTGGCGACTAGATCCTTGTGGCAGATTGGAAGATACTGATATCTCTATTTCCATTTGTTGATTGATGGTTTAAGGAAATGGCAGTGGTCCAAATCTTGCACATTTACTGTTACTTCTATGTATAAGTTCCTTGCTCAGGTGTGGCCCGGCTTTCATATCTTATTGGGATAGCTACATTGCCCTGGCCGGGTATTGCGAAGGAAGGAAACACCTTGTCCGAGTCAGGCGATGCTAAAGGATGGATTAAAAAACTCATGGATGCTATCTCTGTTATTGCTGCTTAATGCCCTATTTATACCGATCTAGCTTATAGCTGGGATTTCTAGAAAGATAAGCTGATGCAGCCCTCAGGGATGGAGTGCCTAAACTAACCTTCCTGAACAGAAGTAGCAGAGGTAGAAGATATGTAAATCGTACCATCAAGGGGAAATGCACTATTGTTATGCTTGGGCCAGGTTAGCTGATCAAGGGAATATTCCTATCGGAAGAACAATCAGAAAATAAGGAGATAGTCAGTTGGCACTTTTCACACAAGAACCGCTTTTCGTATTAAGCACGGGAGTCGTAAGGAAAGACCTCTGCGTAGCTATCAGATCGAATTAATGAACGAAATAAACGAATTCCGATGAAACCAAGGCGAATTTCTGAGCCAGCAGTGGGAAAAAGATGCCAAGTATTGAGATGCAACATTATGAATGGTGTGATCCGAAGTCTTACTATTTACTCCAAATTGACTCAAATGGTTGACTGAACTTCACAGAGGACTAAAGCCGGGAACTTAAACTAATGGTTTTGCCTTTCCACTTCCCAATTGACACTCATAAAAGGCTAGGCTACCTCTTCACATCGCACCTGATCCCGAATCATGTGCTCTGTTCAGGGGATCAATAGTGGCTATTAAGCTTTTCCCTTTCTATATATTCTTGAGAATAAGTAAATACCATCCTTTTTCCTATCAGCATCTCTCTATCTGACAGTAAATATTGCTTTCAATCGATCAGGCACTAGGTTATTAAAGTATGGATATGCCATATAATAAGGGAAAATGCCTCAAGTTTTTTTTAGCGCAAAAGAAAAGCCGATTCCAAATTTTCTATTTCCCGGCAAGTCTATGAGAGTCCTATTACGGATCCTCTGATCTTTAGCTTGAATGGTCGTGTTTTTATAGAATTAGGTCTTTCTTCTGAGCTCTTCTATTACGGTACGGAAAAATCAAACCTATCACTCTCAAAGAATGGGTAAAAAGAATTCAAGCTAGGGGAGCCTACACTCTCTAACTACCTATACTACGCCCCCATTGATTGGAAACCCTCGGGGAAAATGATCCCATAAACAAAGGAATTATACAGTACGAAATAGCAAAAAAAACAGACTAATTCAATTCTAAAAAATCGATAATAGATATTTTATTCTGCTTAAATTGTCCCGACAAGGAGAGATATTCAATATTTGAATCAGATTGGATTTCGTAGTATACCAATGTGAGCCAAACTATTACTATTTCATCTAACTTGAATAACCAAGGACTGAATTTGACTATGGATTCTGATAACTCGAGAAGTTTTTATTTGGTTATGATCCAAAAAGAAAAAAGAAAGGTTTAACAAGCCATGAGAAAATAGAGTAAAGTAACCATACGTTCTGTTTGCATAACGTGTATACGCCACGCCATACAATCGAAATAGAAACATGGGACGATTCCAGAATTTTGAATAGATCCGTGGGGATGAGAGAAGTTGTTGTTGAGAAATATGAAATTGGAAAGGAAGTCAAACTCCCTATGGAACCTGTGATCGGTTGTACCTGTACTTTAGTGATACGAAAACTCGCTATTCACTCAGTTTCTGGTCAATAATAAGATTATGTAGGAGAGATGGCCGAGTGGTTCAACGCATAGCATTGGAACTGCTATGTAGGCTTTTGTTTACCGAGGGTTCGAATCCCTCTCTTTCCGTTTCTGTTAATTCACCAACGTTACCGACCACAATGAAATTTCTAGTAAGAGGAAAATCCGTCGACTTTCTAAATCGTGAGGTTTCAAGTCAAGTCCCTCTATCCCCAATAAAAAGCCCATTTTACTTCCTAACTATTGTACCAACCTCTATTTTTCATTAATGGTTCAAACAAGATTCACTATCTTTCTTATTCTACTCTTTCACAAACGGATCCGAACTGACTTCTTTGGATCTTATCCCATTCATACAAATGAACATATTATAGTATAGGCAAGTAATCCCTATTATTAAGTAAGTCATTCACAATCCATATCATTCTCCTGATATTTACTAAGTCCAATTTGAGAATACTTTTTTCTGTTTTAGTCCCTTTAATTGACATAGATACAAGTACTCTACTAGGATGATGCACAATAAATAGTCAGGATAGCTCAGTTGGTAGAGCAGAGGATTGAAAATCCTCGTGTCACCAGTTCAAATCTGGTTCCTGGCACAGAACGAACAATGAATGCCTTTTCGGGAAAGAAAAGGGCCACATATTTTTTATAGGGAAAAGCTTTTTTTAAGGGGAAGAATCATCAACAAAAAATCCAGGAAAGAACAGCGAAGGAAAAACGTGAAAAAACAAGTGTTTTCCTGGAACGGAATAGCGGAAATTCCATATGTTGATCACCAATGTTGCATGTCTTTCCTTAAGTTGGAGTACTTTGAGTTAGAAGGCCTACTTTATTCGTCCTTTTAAAGCCTACTTATTCGTCTAGCTATTTCCAATTCTAATAAATAACCCGATCATATCATATCTTGGAAAACCCTAAGACTACCCAAGGATGTACCCTACAGTGTTACCTATAGTCTATACTTGTGTATACGTTGCCTTCTGGGGTGGCAAGCTAGAACCAAGTAGTCTAGGTATCAATTCCAATTTAAGTCAATGATCCTCATTTTCTCCAACATTAAGAAGATTATTGGTAAGGTGACCAACCATCACGCAGGATTCCGGGTCGGAGTAGCACCTCTTGCCTGATATATACAGGTCGTTACTGGCGATTCGTTTGTGCCTTATGGTGTTCAATTGCCCATTTGTTCACTCCCCCTCGGGACGGGTCAACCTACTTTGCCCGCTCAGGCGCTCCAAAATGCTCTGACTAGACCGCCGACACCCATGATTTGTCCATCATTCAAAATGGCATTTCGTAAGGGCTCATAAGGTAGGAGGACTCACAGATCCTCCGTGCACTTTCGCCTAGAGTTAGTTTGATTTTTCACTACTGTCTGAGTGGTGGCTAAACCCTGAAACTTTTCCTTGAAATGAAATAAAGATCTAACTTTATTCCAGTAGTGGTTTCCGCAAATGTAGATAATCTTGTTGATTAACACCCACTTTCCATACCCTGCAATTCAGAGGCCATCACCTCTGGTCTTTTAGTAACATATCAGTAAACAAGGCTCTCCTCGTGTAGCTTTTTGTTCTCAAGGAAGAAAATCTCATTGATTACTTATAATGCCGGATGAAGCAAGTTACAGCATTGGTTCTTTCGTGATTCACGTATATTGGAAATCTCTTTCTTTAGGAAATGGGATGGCATTCAATTCTCACTTAGGGATTCTCTTCTTCCTGAACATTCATGAAAAGAAGGACTCTGGCTTTAATGCTAAAGTTTAGTACTGGGCCGAGCGTACTTACCTACTTAGACAAGAGGGATACTTATAGATCTCTATGAGCGTAAGGCAAAGTGGGCAAGACTACTTCCACAACTACATTTTCGCTTAAGCAAGACCTGTGAGACCTCGAAGCAACCGTCTACTACTAGTTATAGATGCTATTTCTAATTGAATATAATGGATGCTTCACAGCGGTTCTGCAACAGGCAGGGCAGCCGGGTGAACATAGGCAGCTGTTCCTATAGAACACAAGTCTTTCTCTAAAGCACGACCTTCCGATTGGACTACGTCTGGTCTCTATCCTTTTTATTCCAAAAATGGGTCCTCGATCAAAATGATCTGGTGTCTATGTCCATGCCTGAGGTTGGTAAACCCTATATCTATTGCGGGGTGGTTTGAGGAAGGGACAGCCTGTAACCCACGACTTACTACTACGAAGATTCTGGCGGAGAGCTTTTCACATATAGATAGGTCGGGATGAGGAAGCTCCGTAGTCAACTAATAGATAGAAAATCCACCTTGTGAACCGTGTTTGTCTTAAAGTACTATCTGAGAAGGAATATACCTGTTCCAATCCCTCTAGTGGCTATACTGATTGACATAGGTAGCTTTTGTAGTCAAAGCTCACAGGGCCAAATGCTCTATTGGAGTGGGCACGAACACACACAATCAAGGTTCGAAGAACTTCTACTTCACGCCTTGAGGATTCTATGACGCTCACTCAATGGTGTTGTGGCGATTGCAAGCAATCAATAAACGAGGAAGCCAAATTATGGATTCAGGAAGGCTGCATCAGAAGGAAGAGTAGGTGTTGCTATGCCGTTGGCTGGGACTGAGACAGAGAGAGGGGAGCATAGCCCCTATGATCCCGGTAAAGAGTTCCAACTAAGCTCTTCTCAGGTTCTTTCTTTCTCTTCCATTCTTATGTTTATATATTAAAGTGTAGTTTTCTTACTATAATATAATAATATTAATCTAATATGCCCATTGGTGTTCCAAAAGTACCTTACCGGATTCCCGGAGATGAAGAAGCGACTTGGGTTGACTTATACAATGTTATGTCTCGAGAAAGGACACTTTTTTTTAGTTCACTGCCCTATACATAGAAAGAAGTGCTTTTCCACCGGTATCAACATTCTATCTGGAATCAGTAGCGATAATTGTTGTATTGTGAGCCAGCCCCACCCACGGGTGAAATTGTATAGCTCCCTATCTCGTTGAAAGTCCCTTTGCTTAAGGAAGAGAAGAGTTGGATGCCGTGGTGGGAAAGCTCCCGTTTCAACTTTGCTTCTTGTAAGCTTCGGTATAAATAGCTCACTTGCGGGATCTAATCTCATTCTATGGGAACAGCTTTCATTTCTATCTTTTGGCTTAAAGTGGTGAACAAATCCTTTCTCTTCACTTTTTGTGCTCCGCATGGCTCCGGTCAAGATGTGACTCATCCTGTATATACATAATTAGGAGACCTCTCACGAACTTGTTAAAGAAAGGAGTACCATTTGTGTGGACAAGCCAAAGCAATCCTTTGATGTTCTCAAGCAAGCTTTAATTGAGGCCCCTGTGTTGGTTCTCCCTGATTTCAGTAAAAGATTTGTGCTAGAGACAGATGCCTCTGGGCATTGGAGCTGTGATAAGGGGTAGAAGTATTCGTGTGGGGTGGGTTTCGAAGGGAAGGTTGCACAATAGATCGGAGATCCTTTGAGGAAGACTGAAATGACTATACTTATAGAATGGTCCATATCGAACAGATACGATACTGGTTTACACAGAGAATATCGCCTAGCTCTAAAACGGCAGCACCGGAGTGCAACTTCGAGTAAGAAAGAACGACCTTCTGCTACCTTTTTACCGGGGCATTGTTTTAACAACTTTAGTTGATTGATCTACGAATGGAGGGATTCAAGCTTATTTTTGTTAACCGAGATGCAAACGACTAACAAACTGGATTCAAAGCCACCTGTCGTAATAGTACCTGCGGGTTCTTTCTGTGGAGCCTTCAAATGCAATAGCTAGCTGCCCAACGGCCAATGCCACAGGCAAATCTCCATTTTCCAACTTATACAACTCTTTGGGGTCCAAAGATACTCGCCATTGCAACTTAATAAATAGGACCGGTGGGATCGCCTTCAACAGATATATCGGTTTCACTGCTTTCGTACCCTTTGTTTTGGTCATGTGGATGACCCGCAGACCGTAGATAAGATGGATACCCACATACTGCCTTCAATGAAGAGAGTTTTACCAAGGACCCTTAGACAGATAGGGGGGACAGACAAGAGGTATGCAACCTGCTGAATATTGTCACCGAATCGCTCACTGACAAATACTTGGGGCTTCCCTCCCTGGTAGGAGTGGATAGGAGCGACTGCTTCCAACACTTAATTGAGAGAGTTTGCACTCGGATTAATGGCTGCAAAGAGGAAGGGCTAATTGGCTCCGCCATGGAGACCAAAATACGAGCTTCTTTCATCACATCATTTTGCAACGGAGAAAAAAGAAGAACATAATAAAGTTTCTGAATGACTCAAACGGCAACAGGATCGAAGGTAATGACCAGTTAGCATCTCTGATACAGGGTTACTTTGAGGGACTGTTCACCTCAGAAGTCCTAGCTCCCGACCCTGGGCTACTGGGGAAAGTAAACAGGCGAGTAACTGAAGAAATGAACGCAAGCCTCTTGGCTCCGTTCACGGCAGATGAAGTAAAGGCAGCACTCTGAATTCAATCGAGAGTTAGGTACAGTAATCTTCAGATATGACAATACCTCCCCCAAAGCATTGTCAAGTGTTGGAATTAGGGCACCAACCACGAATAGGAGCTGTATAGAACTCCGGAAAGAGACCTTTGATGAAGTCGGCATCCTCCCAAGTGGCATTTGCTTGATCCAAACTAGCCACTTCCTTGGTTGCTGAAAAACCATGCAACGCAAGTAATTTTCCACACACTAATTCACACGTTCTGTCTGGCCATCTGATTGTGGGTGATAGGCAGAGCTAAACCTCAATTTCACTTGCAGTGCTTTGAAGAAGGCCTGCCACATGTTACTTGTGAATATCCCGTTTCTATCAGAGACTATTGACTTTGGCAATCCATTCCACTTAAAAACATTATCCATGAAAGCATGAGAGACTGATTGTACTGTATAAGGGTGAGCAAGGGGAATGAAATGAGAATATTTAGTGAACCTGTCCACCACCAACAATATGACTTCTTTGCCCAATGATTTGGGAAGACCCTCAAAGAAATCCAGGGAGATGTCAGTCCAAGCAGAAGTAGGTAATGGCAGTGACCAGACAATTCTTCAATGTTGTGAAGGCCTCAATTTGAGCATCTAACCACTGGAATGAATCTTTTTTTAGACAGTCATGAAGTGGCCTAGAATTGATCCCATAATTCTTGACAAATCGTCTTTTTCTGTAGCCATACCAAGAAAACTCCTCAACTGAGTGATAGTCTTAGGTGCTGGCCATTCTTTGATGGCAACTATTTTGTGGGGGTCTGTAGATAGACCCTATCCTTAGATAACATGCCCTAAATACTCCACTTGAGGGACAGGAAAACTGCATTTGCTAATCTTAGCATATAGTTTTTATGACCTTAGAATGTCCAGGACTAACTTTAGATTCTTGAGATGAGCTTGTTTGGTCTTGCTATATATCAGAATATCATCAAAGAATACCAAAAGGTATTTCCGGAGCAAAAACATGATTCATTAAAGATTGGAAGGTAGCAGGTGCATTAGTGAGTCCAAATGGCATCACTAAGTATTCATAATGACAAAAATATGTCCTAAAATTTATGAATGTCTTCTCTTCTCATTCTTATCTGATGATAACCCGATCTCAAATCAAGTTTGGAAAATAGTTGTGCACCATGTAGCTCATCTAATAGATCCTCAATGACAGGAATATTGAATTGATTTTCTGCACTTAACCCGAAAGCAAGTTTGAAAACAAGACCTGCTCTGTGAAGTGATGGAAGTAGTTGAAAGTGCGTTATATCGACTAGAGGGGGGCTGAATAGGCGATTTTTATGAAAGTCTTCAAAACGTGGAAGTTATGAAGACAAACAGAGTGGACAAGCCTATCACTATGCAGCGGAAGTTAGATTACACAACGCAAGCCATAGTCAAGTATACAATATAGTGAAAGCACAGTGACAAACAGCTTCAGTGTAATGAGGATCAGGTTGGAAGAAGTTATGAAGCCAAACAGATCATACAGTCAAGTTGTGAAGACAGAAGATAAAGCAAGCATGCAATAGCTTCACAATGTGTACTGGTAAGTAAAGGGAGGTGAAGACGAAACCAGTGACACGTTGAAGACAATGATATGTTGGACTAGTTCCAGTTGCTGTGACAACGGTACGTCTGGTTGGAGCGGCTAGGTATTTAAACCAAAGGACACACAGTCCCGGACACCCAGTCCTGAACACGCAGCTCAGGACACCCAGTCCTCACCGTTTTCTCCTTGAGCTAAGGTCACACAGACCTCGCCCAATCACTCTGGTAAGTCTTCAAGGTAGACTCCCAAACCTTCACAGACTTCGTTCACCGGCAATCCACAATTTC
The DNA here is from genome assembly GCA_034509565.1 of Triticum monococcum. Lineage (NCBI taxonomy): Eukaryota > Viridiplantae > Streptophyta > Magnoliopsida > Poales > Poaceae > Triticum > Triticum monococcum. Next base: position 698,001,071 of record CM067845.1, read on the forward strand.
TCTTGGATGCTCAGAACGCGACGCCTAACCGTCTGGAGGATGCACAGTCCTCAAGTGTAATAAGTCTTCAGATCACTCAGACAAGAAGACTTAAGTGATGCCCAATTACTCTGGCTCTGGGTGGTTAGGGCTTTTCTCCTCGCTAGGGATTTTCTCTCAAAGGCTTCGAGGTGGGTTGCTCTCAAACGACAAAAGCCATGCACTGAAATCTGAGCAGCCAACCGTTTATGGTTGTAGGGATGGACTATTTATAGCCACTTGGCAACCCTGACCTGATTTGTCCGAAATGACCCTGGGTCACTAAGGAACTGACACGTGTACTAACGGTCGGATTTCGAACTCTCACGGCAACTTTACTTGGGCTGCAAATAAAGCTGACTTGTCTGACTCTGGACAAGATTTTCTCTCATTGTCTTCACTCGAAGACATAGGATTTGAGTTAGGCATCACTTCAGTCATCCTGACTGGTTCTCTTGGACCCCACTTAACAGTACGGTGGTTCCTATGACACAACATGAATAAAGTAAAACTACGAAGGATCTAAGTCTTCGAGTTCCATAGGCTTCATGGGGAGTCTTCATATGTCATTGTCTTCGACATGAATGTCTTCATGAACCACCATTGTCTTCAGTGTCTTCGTACATTTTTAGGGGTCATCTCTGGTAACTAAACCGAATCAATGAGGGACTTCTACCTGTGTTATCCTGCAATTCTCACAAACACATTAGTCCCTCAACTAGGTTTGTCGTCAATACTCCAAAACCAACTAGGGGTGGCACTAGATGCACTTACAATCTCCCCCTTTTTGGTGATTGATGACAAACTAGTTGAAGTTTTCAACGGGGAATATAATTTGTGAAATTGTAGAGGAATTGTCTTCATAAGCTGCAAGGGCTCCCCCTGAAGATGTGCATATAAGTGATTTGCTTCTGGAACGCAAATGCACATAGCAGGTTGTATTTGTGGGAATCCACTTCAACTTATGATGACAATCCATCATGCATGTAAAGATATATGAAGATAATGATATGCATAATGAAAAATGGACGTCTGTGAAATGATATAAGTGCGGAAATTATCGTCGTACATGCGGAATTTATCTTCGCAAAAACACAGTGGCAAACATAGTAGCAGACGACCATCAAATTTAAGTGTTACAACTCAAGGAACCAAATGTAGCAAAACGAGAGTTGTAAGCACGAAGCAAAATGCAAAATATAAAGCACCCACCCATATTATTGACCCGCTTGAAGACTATAAACATCATATGCTTCTCCCCCTTTTGTCAGTGATGACCAAAAAGGTTTGAAGACATAGAGTTTTCTACGCGTTCCCAGGCGCAGCAGGGTCGGTGGAGGCGTTTGGTGGTGCTGGCGAGCTTGATGCAGTGACGACGCGCGGAGAAGACATTGGTGGTGATGTAGCGTCGTCTTCTTCCTCAATGATTTTTCCAGTCATTATGGCAGCCGAGGAAGAGAACTCTGATTCTTCAAGCAACGGAGTTCCGCGCAGCACAACTCTTCTGGGGGGTGTGGAGTCAAACTTGAATCTCTCTTTGAAGCCATCCTCTTGCAGTTCAGCTTCAGTGCACATCATGGTGAGGCCTTTCCAAGTTCGGCGACAGGTTTCATGTGCGACAAAAGCATTCTTGGTGGCCAGATTCCTGATGCGATTGACGTCTTGCATGATACTGCGCATCTGCCTTTTGAGCCAGTCGTGATGCCTATCTTGCTTTTGGTGCAGAGCCACAAGAAGTTCACAGTTAGTGAGCGTACGAGCGCGTTTCTTGGGTCTCTGTGCAGCTGTGCTGTCAGTGGCTTCAGTTGATGCAGGGGCACGTGTGGTGCCAGCCATTGGATAGACTCTGGAAATGGCTTCGACACCTTCATCATGCTGAGTGAAGCTCTGGTGTTCTGCATTCTGAAGACTTAATGGCTCCTTGGCAGGCTCAGGATAAATCGCTTCAGCAGAGGTGTCTACATCAGGTAAGAAGATTCTGTGGTTGCGGGCAGAGGGTTGATAGGATATAGCTGAGTGGAGCTTGATGAGCCTCATAACCCATGGAGCATAAATCTTCAGACCAAAGAGATCTGATCCAGACGCTGCAAGTTGACGTATGAAGAGATCCTGGGCATTGAAGCATTTGCCATGCAGGATGCAGAAGATGAGAGTCTTCATGGCACCTTCAACCTTGGCATATCGAGAGTGCCCCTTAATGGGCCATAGAGTCCGCCTGACGATGTGATAGATAGTTCTGGGCAGGTACTCTAAGTCTTCAACGAAGAACTCGGTTGGGTACGGTGCGCCAGGAAGCAATGGCTTCATCATTGAGAGCATCTGACTCATATTTGGCTCAGGTCGCTGAAATATGCTCTCAACTGCTTCAGCATGGAGTTGACAGCCTTCTTCGAAGAGTTCGCCAGGAGTGGGTAGGCCGGTGAGCTCAATGATATCAAATGCATTGGCTTCATGATGGACATTGCCGGTCATCCACTCCAGGACCCAAGTCTTCGGATCTCTGTTGTAGCCTTTGATGTGCAGTGTGGCATAGAACTGGAGCAGAAGCTCTTTGTTCCAGTGCTCTTCATCTGTGACAAACGGCAGCAGGCCAACTTGCTTGAAGCAGTCCAGTGCTTCTTCCAGACCAGGCAAACCAGCAATAGCTTCAACCTCAAGGCGCTGGTGTGGAAAGATACGGCCTTGGTTGTAGAGGACGCAGGAGTAGTAGTTGCGCTGTGGGTAGCTCCAGAACCTATCTGATACGATCCGTTCCCTTGAATAAGGGTTCTTGGAGCGGTTGAAGAAAGTGTTGTCTGCCTTGAAGCTATTGACATTAAAGGTGCCAGGAGCTGCTGCAGGACCTGGGAACCTTGGCATTCATGGGATTGGCTTCTGGACCTGGGGCCTGTACGCAACATGATAGTTGAACTGTGGACCGGCAGCAGACTCAGGCACAGAAGGGTCGAAGGCAGTAGCTTCAGTATCTCTTGAAGCTGTTGGTTGGTCGGGCTGCACAAATGCTTCAGTATTGGGTGTGGCAGCCGCAATGGTGGCAGCCTCATCACGTGTAGTGAGAGGGATGGATTCAGGTACGTTCTCCTTGAGAACTTCTTCTTGTTGGTGCGGGGGAGATGGAGCTTGAGGTTCTTCATGCTCTTCTTCATGGTCTTCGGCTGATGCAGCCGGAATGTCGTCAGCAGTCTGAGCCCTTGGCCCTTTGCGAAGCCTACGGAATGCAGGCGACGCTGGTGGAGTTGCAGTGGGCTGGGGCTCATTCTCTTCCTCCTGTGGGTGATCTGCCCACGATGCATCTTGGGTGATTGGCGTCAAGGGACGACCAATGCTGATCATTTCGCTCGTTTCGAGCTGAGCAAGGACTGCATCACCTTGCACATTGTCTTCGAGACCAATGTCTTCAGCAGCGTTGGGGTCGGCTGCTGGAATGTCTTCAGCGTGCGGAGCCTCTGTGAAAGCAGGCTCATGCACGGTCAGCTGACGATCTTCATTAGGAAAGCGGACGTAGAGGGGTTCGACTATCAGGGGCTCTGTGGGAGCAGCCCGAGACTTCTTGGTCTTGCGCTTCTTGATGGTGGGATCTGAAGGAGAGGCTTCAGGGTGTTTCCTCTTCCTTGCTTCAGCTTCGGCTGTCCTTGTCTTCTTAAGCTCTGAAGCAGTGGAGCGGTGCTTTGGCTTCGAGCCAGTCTTGGTAGTGGGGAAGACAATTGGAACAGCTTCTTGCCTTGGGGCCTCTTGTTCAGCCACAGTGGGCTTCTTCTTTTTCTTCGCGGCCATCCTGGGGTCGATGCCGGGACGCCCAAGTGCCTTTCGCTTCTCGGCCTCATTATAGGCCTGCACACAGAGATCAGCCAAATTCTTCATGCGCTCACGCGAACCCTGAGCCTCTGCACGTTTCTGCATAAAGTTTTCCTTCAACTCGTGCAGCATGACTTTGAAGTCTTTGACTTCTTGGACGCTGAGCATGGCCATGTTCTGCTTGAACTGAGCCTTTTCAAAATCTATCTTCTGCTTCAGTTCCACTATGCGCTGGGCAATTGCGAGTTCTGAAGCAATAGCTCCTTGGAAGGCTACACTGAGGCCAATGGGCAGCTGCAGATCATCGAAGCTGATGTTGGGTGTATCAAACCACTCATCAATGAAGTTGTGGATGATTGCTGCATCGAACAGAGGCAGATTGTTGAAGATTTCAGCCTCCTCCTTGCTCTTGATTAGCTGCTCAAGAGCGTCATCGGCAAGATCGTCGTCACTTGACAGATCAATGGCCTCGCAGCACAGAACGGCAGCGGCAGTGAGCTCTTTGCCAGTATGTGGCTGGGGCTTCTTGGCTTCTTGGGGCTTGGAGACTCGTGATAAGTCTTCACACTGCACACTTGGTTCAGGAGGTGCAGTGGCCAATGGCTTCGCTCTGGAGATCTTGGGAGAAGCGGCTGACTTGGAAGCTTTTGGCTTCTTCTTCATCTGCTTCGGCTCCGGGGCAGCAGGAGCGTCATCAGACCCAGTGTCTGCTGGAGGGTCGTTCACGGCAATCCCCTGGACTAGAATGCGAGTGATGAGGCCTTCGAGATTGGCATACGGCCCGATGACATTGGGATTTGCGTCGCGTGTGCCATCTGCCCTTGGTTTGGAGGGACCAGGGTTGAAGTCCAACCCAAACGCCTTCTTGTTTTGCTTCGCAGAGTTCTGAGCAAGTTGGAAGTTGCACTTGAACAGAGTGTCATCGCGACACCAGAGAAGGGATGACGGATGTGCGTCAGCTGGCTGTTGTCCCCTGACCATGCATGGAAAGAAGCCTTGAGCAATGGCTTCGTCTCTGGTTCCGGGTACAAGGTTTTTGTACAGTGCATCTCCCCATGGTCTCTTGATGGCGCACTTTTCTGCATATTCCTTGGTTACGAAGCGGTATTGGAACCACTGTTCTGCCCAATATCTTCGAATCCATTGGATTCGTGTCTTGCGCTGACCATAGCTCTCTTCAGGATCAGTTTGGTACATTTCTGCCAAGTCTTCAGGCAGATCCTTAGACGTTTCACCACGTCTCTGTCTGCCTCCCTTCCTTGCTGGTTTTTCTATTGCCATGAAGCTTAACTTGGAAGGCTTCAAGAGATTCAAAGTCTTCAAAGGCTTCCTTTTGCTTGACCAACAGGAACTTGCTTCGGGTGAATTGATGTGACGCTGTAGGAACTCTGCAAATGAATGCAGACTATGAGAACCAAAAGATTCTCCCACGGACATGTACCTGTGACAGCATTAAGGTGCGAGGGAAGGGGAAGAGGTCATATGCATTCTCAGAAGATTTTGAAGATAAATCAGTTTAGAAGATATTGACCTCAGCATGCAAAGACATTCACTTTATAGAAAAGAAGTTGGTTCCAGATTTGTACGGACCCATAGATCAGTACAAGTGAGGAATCTAACTACTTCATGAAGAACAAGTGAATATACTAGGAAAGTTATGAGATGCAGATGAGAGGGATGAAACTTGTGTGAATGGAAACCTCTTTTGGCAGAAAGTGATGGAGCTATAGGATCAAAAGAGGCTGTAAAAAGACTTGTTATTTACCAGACTTGGAACTGCTAGACGAGGTGAGAGTTGAGGCCGAGCAGTTCGATCCTCCGTGCCCTAACTTGGCGACGGAAGACACCTACGGCGACGGCGGAGAGACTGATGTCCGCAGTCGGCGTGAGAACGGCGTCGGAGAGGTTGCGGCAGTGAAGCACTTCGTCGCCGGCGTCGTTGAGAGTTAGCGGTGGCGCTAGGGTTCGTGCGAGGGTGGAAGAAGAGATAATGACCGCAGTGAAACGTGTATTTATAGGGATATGGGCGGCACTGCGCTATTACTCAGGTGCCCCTGGCGATTCGCATCTGATCAGTACGTGGCCAGCATGCGGAATTGTGGGGGCAGTTTCACCCCACGCACGCCTTGTTTGTCGGGAGCCGTTCCTACTCCTCCGGATTTCTTGTTGATGGAAAAACATTGAAAGCTGTTTTAAAGTTTGTCTCTGTGTCTTCATCTGACAAGGATGCAGTGAAGACATTCGACAGTTTCAATAGAATGCATATGACTTGGAGAGATAGAGTTTGAGGTAGGAAGCATGGAGAGGTTAGGGTCCGATCACATTCACTTAGTTCAAAAGATTCAATCAAGAAGACATAGCTATAAGTGAATGCTGTAGAGGACAGAACACCAGTACATATATAATCAACATAGTGAAGATAATCATGAAGACATGTTGAGATTGAAGCCAAACCAAATGTGAAGACATAGCAAATGTAATGCCATGAGTGAAACACTTCAAGCAGAAAATTTGGTGGTGGCGTTACCCACCGTATAGGAAGTATTAGACCCAGACACGGCGCACAATTATCGTGGCGCTCCGAAGTCAAATTCCACGTTAATGTATTCACACTTAGAATGTATGTCTTCATTACTTGAAGATATACGTTACTTCGTGTGTTGCACATCTAAGTCATCATCATGCATAAGTGTTAGGATGTGTGCCTGATCACAGGACATTTGAGGATTCCAAGATATTTAGCTCACACCGTAACTTGCAAAATCTCTTCTTATCCAAGGGCTTGGTGAAGATATCTGCCAATTGCTCTTCAGTGTTGACGTGTATGATATCAATGTCTTCCTTTGCAACATGATCTCTGAGAAAATGATGATGAATTTCAATGTGCTTTGTCTTCGAGTGCTGAACTGGGTTGTTGGCGATCTTGATGGCGCTTTCGTTGTCGTAGTAGAGTGGCACTTGCTTCAGATGAATGCCATAATCCTTGAGGGTTTGCTTCATCCATAGAAGCTGAGCGCAGCAGGATCCAGCAGCAATGTATTCAGATTCAGCAGTGGAGAGAGATACATAGTTCTGCTTTTTTGAAGACCAACAGACAAGTGATCGGCCCAGAAAGTGACATGTGCCTGATGTGGACTTCCGATCAACCTTGTCACCAGCGTAATTAGCATCCGAAAATCCAACCAGATCAAACTCTGAGCCCTTTGGATACCATAACCCTAGAGTTGGGGTGTGAGCCAAATATCGAAGAATTCGCTTCACAGCTAAGTGATGCGACTCCTTTGGTGCCGCTTGGAACCGAGCACACATGCAAACACTAAGCATAATATCTGGCCTAGATGCACATAAATAAAGCAAAGAACCAATCATGGAGCGGTATACCTTTTGATCGAACTCTTTACCATTGTCGTCAGGACCCAGATGATGTTTGGCTGGCATTGGTGTTGTGAAGCCTTTGCAGTCTTGCATACCGAACTTCTTCAGGCAATCTTTGAGATATTTCTCTTGAGATATGAAGATGCCATTGCGTTGTTGCCGTATCTGAAGACCGAGGAAGAATTTTAGCTCTCCCATCATGGACATCTAATATTGCTCTTGCATCATATATCCGAACTCCTCACTGTACTTCTGATTAGTGCAGCCGAAGATAATGTCATCCACATATATTTGGCACACAAATAGTTCACCATCATATGTCTTCGTGAAGAGAGTGGGATCTAGGGAACCAGGTATGAAGCCTTTGCTCTTCAGGAAGTATTTGAGTGTATCATACCAGGCCCGAGGGGCTTGTTTGAGGCCATATGGTGCCTTATTGAGCTTGTAAACCATGTCAGGATGTTTTGCATCTTCAAACCCAGGTGGTTGTGCAACATACACTTCTTCTTCAATTTTGCCATTAAGGAAGGCACTTTTTACATCCATTTGATACAGAATGATGTTGTGATGATTTGCATAGGCCAGCAGTATACGGATGGCTTCAAGTCTGGCAACAGGAGCAAATGTTTCATCGAAGTCAATGCCTTCCACTTGAGTATATCCTTGAGCAACGAGACGAGCCTTGTTTCTGACGACTTGGCCATGCTCATCTTGCTTGTTGCGGTATATCCATTTGGTGCCTATTATGTTATGCTTCCGTGGATCAGGACGCTTAACCAACTCCCATACATTGTTCAGCTCAAACTGTTGAAGCTCTTCTTGCATAGCTTGAATCCATTCAGGTTCCATAAAGGCTTCATCAATTTTCTTGGGTTCAGTGATTGAAACGAATGTGAAGTGTCCACAGAAATTTGCCAGTTGAGTTGCCCTTGAACGAGTCAGTGGACCAGGTGCATTGATGCTATCAATGATTCTGTCAATCTGCACTTCATTGGCAACACGAGGATGTAGGGGTCGAAGACTTTGCTCTTGCTGATCTACGTTGTCATAGGGAGGAATGTCTTCAGGCTGAGCATTGTCTTCATGTGGATCAGGTGCTGAGGTGATAAGTTTTTCTTCAGGATGAGCTTTAGAAGGTATAATTTCTCCAGTTCCCATTAGCTTGATTGATTCACTGGCTGGAACTTCATCTAGCACATCTAGTAGTTGCTCTCTTTGTGACCCATTGGTCTCATCGAACCGCACATCCACTGTTTCAACCACTTTGTAGTGAAAGAGATTGAAGACTCTGTAGGAGTGTGAATCCTTTCCATATCCAAGCATGAAACCCTCATGTGCTTTTGGAGCAAATTTTGAGGTGTGGTGAGGGTCCTTGATCCAGCATCTTGATCCAAATACTCTGAAGTAACTGACATTTGGCTTCTTGCCAGTCAGAAGTTCATAAGATGTCTTGTTCATCAGCTTGTGAAGATATACACGGTTGATAGTATGGCATGCAGTGTCAATGGCTTCAGTCCAAAATTTTCTTGGTGTCTTGTACTCATCGAACATTGTTCTGGCCATCTCAATGAGTGTTCTGTTCTTGCGTTCGACGATGCCATTCTGTTGTGGCGTGTATGGAGCTGAGAATTCATGAGTGATGCCCAATGTATCAAGATATGTGTCAAGGCCAGTGTTCTTGAATTCTGTGCCATTGTCACTTCTGTTGTGCTTAATCTTGGCGCCATAATTGTTCATAGCCCGATTTGCGAAGCGTCTGAAGACATCCTGCACTTCAGTCTTGTAAAGGATTATGTGCACCCAAGTATATCTAGAGTAATCATCAACAATAACGAAGCCATAGAGGCAAGCAGTAGTGGAAAAAGTTGAGTAGTGAATGGGACCGAAGAGATCCATGTGAAGCAGTTCGAAGGGTTGAGTAGTGGTCATGATTGTCTTCGAAGGATGTTTTGCCCTTGTCATCTTCCCAGCTTCACAGGCACCGCATAAGTGATCTTTCTTGAACTTGACGCCCTCGATGCCTATGACATGCTTCTTCTTTGCAAGGGTGTGGAGGTTCCTCATGCCAGCATGCCCAAGTCTTCGATGCCAAAGCCAGCATTCTGAAGCCTTTGCGAGAAGACATACTGCAAGTTGTGGCCCTGCTGAGAAATCTACCATGTACAAATCATCTTTCCGATACCCTTCAAACACTAGAGACTTGTCAGATTCCATTAGTACCAGGCAACGATATTTTCCAAAGATTACAATCATGTTCAAATCGCAAAGCATTGAGACAGACATTAAGTTGAAGCCAAGGGATTCAACAAACATGACTTTATCCATGTGTTGATCCTTTGAGATTGCAACTCTACCTAAACCCAGTACCTTACTTTTACCAGTGTCAGCAAATGTGATGTGGCTCTTGTCAGATGGATGTAAGGTTGAGTCCATAAAGGGACTTCTTTTGCCAGTCATGTGATTTGTACACCCACTGTCAATAATCCATTCTGAAGACTCTGAAGTCGCTGGTGTCGTACCCTTGGCACCACGTGCCATGAAGCAGTAGGTAGGAGTAGAGTCGTCCTTGTCATTTGCATCGGTGTTGGTGATGGAGTCATTGTCTTCAGTGTTGAAGATGGACTTGGCGACGTAGGCTGTAGCTAGACTCGCAATGCCTGAATCCGACTCCTCCTCAGACTCCACCCCTGCCTCCTCAGAAGCGGACTCCTCCTCTGAATCCATTTCCTTGCCAACAAACGCACGAGCCTTGCCAGATGAACTCTTCTTGTGTGATGAAGACTTTGAGGAAGACTTGGACGAAGACTTTGAGTATTTCTTCGTCTTCTTATCGTCAGAGTCATATTCCTTGCTCTTCTTCTTCTTTCTGTTCTCATTGTCCCACTGTGGACACTCAGAGATGAAGTGTCCAGTTTTCTTGCACTTGTGACATGTTTTCTTCTTGTAGTCATGAGCAGAAGCTTCATCATTCCTTGAGCTTGATCGTGAAGACTTTCTGAAGCCTTTCTTCTTGGTGAATTTCTGGAACTTCTTCACTAGCATTGCAAGTTCCCTTCCAATGTCTTCAGGATCATCAGAACTGCTGTCAGATTCTTCTTCAGATGAGGACACAGCTTTTGCCTTCAAGGCACGGGTTCGCCCATAGTTTGGACCGTAGATATCTCTTTTCTCAGAAAGCTGAAACTCATGTGTGTTGAGCCTCTCAAGTATGTCAGACGGATCGAGTGTCTTGAAGTCTGGACGTTCTTGAATCATCGGGGCTAGGATGTCAAATGAACTGTCAAGTGATCTCAGCAGCGTCTTGACGATTTCATGTTTGGTGATCTCAGTGGCGCCGAGGGCTTGAAGCTCATTTGTGATGTAAGTGAGCCGGTCAAATGTGTGCTGGACATTCTCATTGTCATTTCGCTTGAAGCGGTTGAAGAGATTGCGAAGAACACTGATTCTCTGATCTCTCTGGGTTGAGATGCCTTCATTGACCTTGGAGAGCTAGTCCCAAACCAGCTTGAATGTCTTCAAGGCACTCACACGGCCGTACTGTCCCTTGGTCAGATGACCACAGATAATATTCTTGGCAGTGGAGTCCAGTTGAGTGAACTTCTTGACATCAGCAGCAGTGACACCTTCTCCAGCCTTGGGAACGCCGTTTTCGACGACATACCATAGGTCGACGTCAATGGCTTCAAGATGCATGCGCATCTTATTCTTCCAGTAGGGATATTCAGTTCCATCAAAGACGGGGCATGCAGCGGAGACTTTAATTATCCCTGCAGTCGACATAGCTAAAACTCCAGGTGGTTAAACCGAATCACACAGAACAAGGGAGCACCTTGCTCTGATACCAATTGAAAGTGCGTTATATCGACTAGAGGGGGGTGAATAGGCGATTTTTATGAAAGTCTTCAAAACGTGGAAGTTATGAAGACAAACAGAGTGGACAAGCCTATCACTATGCAGCGGAAGTTAGATTACACAACGCAAGCCATAGTCAAGTATACAATATAGTGAAAGCACAGTGACAAACAGCTTCAGTGTAATGAGGATCAGGTTGGAAGAAGTTATGAAGCCAAACAGATCATACAGTCAAGTTGTGAAGACAGAAGATAAAGCAAGCATGCAATAGCTTCACAATGTGTACTGGTAAGTAAAGGGAGGTGAAGATGAAACCAGTGACACGTTGAAGACAATGATATGTTGGACCAGTTCCAGTTGCTGTGACAACTGTACGTCTGGTTGGAGCGGCTAGGTATTTAAACCAAAGGACACACAGTCCTGGACCCCCAGTCCTGAACACGCAGCTCAGGACACCCAGTCCTCACCATTTTCTCCTTGAGCTAAGGTCACACAGACCTCGCCCAATCACTCTGGTAAGTCTTCAAGGTAGACTCCCAAACCTTCACAGACTTCGTTCACCGGCAATCCACAATTTCTCTTGGATGCTCAGAACGCGACGCCTAACCGTCTGGAGGATGCACAGTCCTCAAGTGTAATAAGTCTTCAGATCACTCAGACAAGAAGACTTAAGTGATGCCCAATTACTCTGGCTCTGGGTGGTTAGGGCTTTTCTCCTCGCTAGGGATTTTCTCTCAAAGGCTTCGAGGTGGGTTGCTCTCAAACGACAAAAGCCGTGCACTGAAATCTGAGCAGCCAACCGTTTATGGTTGTAGGGGTGGACTATTTATAGCCACTTGGCAACCCTGACCTGATTTGTCCGAAATGACCCTGGGTCACTAAGGAACTGACACGTGTACTAACGGTCGGATTTCGAACTCTCACGGCAACTTTACTTGGGCTGCAAGTAAAGCTGACTTGTCTGACTCTGGACAAGATTTTCTCTCATTGTCTTCACTCGAAGACATAGGATTTGAATTAGGCATCACTTCAGTCATCCTGACTGGTTCTCTTGGACCCCACTTAACAGTACGGTGGTTCCTATGACACAACATGAATAAAGTAAAACTACGAAGGATCTAAGTCTTCGAGTTCCATAGGCTTCATGGGGAGTCTTCATATGTCATTGTCTTCATGAACCACCATTGTCTTCAATGTCTTCGTACATTTTTAGGGGTCATCTCTGGTAACTAAACCGAATCAATGAGGGACTTCTACCTGTGTTATCCTGCAATTCTCACAAACACATTAGTCCCTCAACTAGGTTTGTCATCAATACTCCAAAACCAACTAGGGGTGGCACTAGATGCACTTACAGTAGTGAAGGTTTAGGCTTCGGATCTGTGAAGTTCAGGTTTTGGAGTAGAGGTCAGAGGCTAGTGTGGGTAGCCCTGTCGGAAACTAGAAAGAAGAGGCTGATGCACCTGCCCGGCGGTGGGTGGGTTCAGCTCGATCAACTGGGATAGGAGTTTTTTCTCTATCTTGCTCCATGGTGTTCAAGCAGTGCGTCCAGAAAGCTGTGATTCATGGGAGGGAGCAGCTTCAATAGCTTTGGCTATGAAAACTCTTGGTCTTGGAGCATCAGTGTCATCAGTTCACCCAAGATCAGCAGGACAAATAACTACTAGGTTTGTGCCAGAAAAGCGTCTTGCGTGACGGGGAAAGAGTGGAAAAAGAAAGAGATTCATCAGCTATGGAATCTGACAGGTATCGGTATTGAACAGAGCATCCCATGGATGGTAATGGTGCTTCCCCAGCTGCTGTTCCTACTCCTTTGGCTGGTGCCAAATTAGGTGACTTTGAAGTTGAAGCTTGCCCGCAGAACGATGTAACCATGCTGGTAGTACTATGATTGCCTTAGAGCGCAGATGTCTCTGTCCCTAGGAACGTGATGCTTAGGTGCGAGGTGAAACACAAGCAGGAGATCGAGAAAAGAAATCATACGGATTGCAACCTACAGATGAAGAATCTGCTTCATTGTTCCCACCATCTATATCAGATGTTTAATAAGAATAGGAATCGAATAAGCTGATGATTGACCGAGGAAGCATTTGAAAAGAAAGGAAGGGTGATGCTTGTTAAACAAAGCTGCGTGTGGGGCCGCCATGTATAGCTGTAGTTTCTGCTGTAGCATCGGTTATTTCCATTATTGCTGTAGTAGCATCGGTTATTGCTCAGGTTACGAATGACCCAATCTATCTATGGCAACCACCCCTACTTTTAGTAGATGGAGATGCGCACCTAGAAAAGACGGATGAAAGAGAACCTGCCTTTCTGACTTCTTCTCTTGTCTGTCCTTTACGTAAAGCGATCTATGGTCTCAACAAGCCCCGATAGCGTCGGTTTTTGAAGTTCAGCACAGTGGTTATGTTATCCAGGGAGGGTTTGCTCGGAGTGATCATGATTCGGCCATGTTCGTATCAGTTTATCCTCGAGGACGTGCTATTCTGTTGTTGTATGTTCATGATATCAAACTGACTGGTGATTACTCCGTTACCATATCGCTGATCAAGTGTCGCCTTCATCAATTATTTGCTATGAAGGCGCTGACGCGCCCTAAGCCTTTTCTTGGCTTGGAGGTCGCACATTCTCCTCGTGGATATTTGGTATCTCAGATCAAATAACGTCATGGCTTGATCACTTGAGCTCAACTCAATGATGAGAAGACTGTTGACACTCCCTTGGAGCTTTACGTTAAACTCCGTCCGACTGATGGCTCACCATTATCTGATCCGACGCAGTACAGACAGTAGGTCGGCAGTTTGGTTTATCTGACGATCTCTTGCCCAGATGGCTTTTCCTAAGAAAGTCAGCCTTTCATGGCTGCCCCCCGGTCAGTTCACTTTGCAGCAGTTCATCGGATTCTTAGATATATTCGAGGTACCTTTTCTCGAGCCGTCCTTTTTTCCGTCATCGTCTTCTTTAGAGTTGCGTGCAACTACTGATGCCGATTGGGCCTTCAGATAGGTGCTCAACTACAGGCTTATCTATTTTATGGGGAGACGAGACACTATCTTGGATGAGATAAAAGCAATAGATAGTTGCTCCTTCCACTGCCGAAGCGGAGTACCGTGCCATGGCACACTACTAGATAGATTGTATGGCTCCGTTGGTGACTTTCTGATCACGGGTTTCATTTGAAAAACCCCAACGCCATTCATCTTGCGTCAAATCCGGTCTTTCATGCAAGAGTTTCATTTTTGGCCGCTACTACGTTCGTCGAAAACTTCTTGATGGCACCATCATCTCATTACCTTATTTTTTCCCTTCGACTTCGGCTATGACCAATGCCCCACCTAGCTGAATAGGCGTAACAAAGCTACCTGAAAAAGGCAAGGTGCACCTTAGATTGAAATCGACAAATTGCGTTTTGCCAGATGGATTCTTTAGAAAGATTCCCGGATAAAGTTCAGTATAATATTTAGTTATAATCTAAATAAAGGCACATACGTGGGCGGGCAGGGGGCCCACTACTTCTTCATTCAGGGGGGCTAGCCTCATGACTTCCCACTGGGCGAGGGGTGCACCTAACCCACCTACTCACTCATCAATTACGGTGTTCAGCTGACTTGCACAGAAAGACCCCTATTGTTTAGTAATTTGGCGCCCCATCTTTTGATTGACTGTTGTCAACTAATCTTTTCAATGTTCAATTCTACTCTATGTTAGAACATTTCTGTGAATGCTATTTCGATCTAAGTGGTCCTATTCTCTGTCCCGTGCTAGGAAGCATTACTCCTCTTTTCATTCCAAATTCTTCAATAAGACCGATACGATTGATTGGTCTGTGTGTTTCTCTTATTACTTTTTTGTATCCCCCTGTTCCTCGGATACAATTCGATCCTTCTACGGCCAAATCTCAATTTGTGGAAAGCCTTCGATGGCTTCCTTATGAAAACATCCATTTGTATATGGGTATAGACGGTCTTTCATTATTCTTCGTGATATTGACCACATTTCTGATCCCTATTTGCATTTCAGTGGGTTGGTCTGGTATGAGAAGTTTTGGGAAAGAGTATATTACAGCATTTCTAATTCGTGAATTTCTAATGATCGTCGTGTCCTGCATGCTGGATCCTCTACTATTCTATGTTCTTTTCGAAAGCGTGCCAATCCCTATGTTGTGCGGAGCTGAGCATCTTCTATTCGCTGGGATCAAGCTTTTCCTCTGCAGGGGCCTTGTGCAGTAAACCCCCTACGGGCGGTCCCCCGTCGTCGTAAAGTAGTAAAGGTCCCCGCGAAGCTTTCGGGAAGAGGGGTAGTCTTGTGCGTAAGCATACCATTTCTGGTCGAACCACCGAACCACACATCTTTTTTTGGTGGGAGGGTACTCCGAGTAGTGGGTACCTCGTAGGACCTCGACCCGCCTACTCAGGTCTTGTATGGATATGCAGGAAGGGGTGCTCCTAGGTGTGTGTAGGGGGTGTGTTTGTTCGCGAGAATGAATTCCTCGTCAAGTCAGGGGGGTGTGGACACACTTGCGCGAATTCGGGTAACGGCTACAAGGGATAAAAATAAAGGAAACTGTACCCGACCAGGGATGGACGTAAACTCGTAAGCTACCGAGGGTCGGGATAATCGTCCAGGTCTTATTTAAAAAAAAGCCGCCCCGCCACTGCAGGCAGGTTAGTTCCTCTGTCGTTGCCGGAGAGTTCTTGGCGAAGAGACCTTAGGATAAGTTGCTAAAACAAACGGAGGGGAGGATCGACCCGTTCAGTAGAATTCCGAAGAAAGACTGTTGGCAGCAGGTGGAGACATTTCTTTGGCCCCCTTCCAAATAAATGCGGGCAGGGTAGAGCTCGGCAGGGGGTTCGAGAATAGGGTAGGGTTTTTGACGGTCGGGTCCCCTACCACTAGTCCGGCTAGCCTTCTTTCGGGCAGGAAGCAGGCCTAAACGACGGGCGGGCATCTCCCGCTACGCAAGCAGCATTGTTCGCCACCACCCGAGAAGCAAAAGATTCGAGAGTCAAGGCGGAAAAGACAAGCATAGTGGTCTAATGACAAGGGCCGACGACGGAAGCTCAGGACGGAGCCGTATGATGCGGATGTCTCATGTACGGTTCCCTGAGAAGGGAGTGGCTACCCACTGGAGCTTCGACCAACTACCACCGGTCAATTCCGCTTTGGGGCCACCCCTGACTCTACCATCATTATAGGGGTATGGGGTTCGAGACAAAGAAAGATCAAGGCAGCATATCAGTTTTTCCTATATACTTTACTGGGATCCGTTTTTATGCTATTAGCTATTCCGTTGATTCTTCTCCAAACAGGAACCACCGATTTACAAATTTTATTAACCACTGAATTTAGTGAGCGGCGCCAAATCCTTCTATGGATTGCTTCTTTCGCCTCTTTTGACGTCAAAGTGCCTATGATACCAGTTCATATTTGGTTACCCGAAGCCCATGTAGAGGCACCTACGGCTGGATCCGTCATCTTGGCTGGAATTCTTTTAAAATTGGGAACCTACGGGTTTTTAAGATTTTCAATACTCATGTTTCCCGAAGCGACACTTTGTTTCACTCCTTTCATTTATACTCTAAGCGCGATTGCTATAATATATACTTCCTTGACCACTTTAAGACAGATCGATCTTAAGAAGATCATTGCCTACTCCTCAGTAGCCCATATGAATTTGGTGACTATTGGTATGTTTAGTCGGGCGGCGGCCGTTAGGTCACCTATTTTGAGTTATGGACACACAAGCAAGGCCAAAACATGTGTGCCGGGCGTGCGACCCATCAACCTACTAGCAATAGGGGAGAAAACTTAGCATGTCGCAACAAAAGCGTCGATTCGAGGCGTCAGCAAAACACCGCCGTCTGTTCCTAAAACAAAACCCCTTAGCGCCCCGGGACGGGAGTGGGGGACGGCCCTACGCAGACAGCAGCAGCACCGGCTCTACGAAGTCCGAATCGAATCTTTCGGTTGGCTTTCCCGTGAATAAGAATTGTTGGGCACGGCGAAGCGAGCGCTTCTAGCTGTTTCGCTTGCTTCTTTCTTATTGTGGCGGCTATTATGGCGTGGCTGAAATGAACGAAAAGCGAGATGATTCAAATCGATTGATAGATGACCTGATCTGTTCTGATAGATCGAAAGGTTTTCTATCAATAATAAGGGTTGACCTCTTTCTATCTATTGATGATACAAGATATCTATCTATTCTGGATCCATTAGAAAGAAATCGATATGTATCTGATTTTTTTCTACATCGTATGTAGAGCGCCCAAGCGTTTGGCCAGCTCAGTTCTATTATCCATCGGTCCAATGCACTGGCTCATCTCATGAAGGGAAAAAGCAAATGTAGTTAGTTGTCTTGTTGTTGTTCGCCGCCTCGACACATTCCCCGGCATCGTCCCACACAGAAAGAAAGAGCGTGGAGCCCCGGCCCGACCTGTAAGTCCGCTAACGTAAAGCGAGGAGTTGAGCCTGAACTGGCGAACCGAAGTCACTTTCGTAACCATACTTCCTACAGCTAACACGTGTCGTGTGCATCTGTTTGCATCATAATATCCTTATATATGAAAATATATGGGAAGTGTTTGAAAATGTGTACTCCTAAGAGGGTATGTTTGTAAAGTAGAGAAAGTGCTGGAGGGCCGAAGTTACTTACGTGTAACTAAGCAGAGGATTCTACCAGCAGTCTATGAGATGTCAACAAGGGATGTCAAGTGAAGTGTTTAGAATTCTGGAGCGTTTGTCAGGTCATGCTCACTCACCGAATCCTTATCCACTCCCTGTTCGCCGAACATACTCTTTGGTTGCTAGCACTAGATTGTATGAATACTACTTAATCAAGTTCTATTTATGTGTCCTTTAGTGGGAATTAAGAAACAATGTCAAACTCCGAGGCTGTCACCACGCGAACACACGTCATTGGTATCTGAAACCAAGTCTTACAAAGCTATCCACGTCAGCACAATGCAACACTACTGCCATATAGGCTGACGGTAGCCTGTGCAACCCTACAGTCGAGTTACCTGACAATAGGTGGGTACAAACGCTGTATTTGATACTTAATTTTTTTTTTATGATAAAACGTGCGACCCTACTGTCAAGAGCCTCAGCGGTAGGCTGGTAAACGCTACCGCTATCGACCCTGCGGTAGGAAAAAGATCCGATCTCGAAAAAAAAATCGAACTAGAGCTAGATCTCGCTTAACTTTCGCAGAAGGGTCAAAACAACAAATTTGGCCGTGAGCCACACACATCTAGCAAAGCCAGATCCAGACCGCTATGACCCAGGTCCACACACTGGACAGTGGACACGCATCAGTCTCTCTATGAGTGTTGCAGTTTTCAAAGATGAACTATCAAGTGTTTGATTTCATTTCGTGTGACCTTGGCTTGTTTGCTCTTTTCTTTTCTCTCGTATGGCATGCTACAGTCCCAGCAAATTTGCCGGGATTTTTTTTCTTCTTCTTCTTAATTTCATTTTAGTGGAATGTTTGTACCCAAAATTTTACAACCCCATCCCAACCTTCAAAAGGCACGTGTGTACCTGGTGGATGTCCACTTTCTCTATGCAGCCAGCAGCCATGGCTTGAGGAAAACATGACCATGGTATCTGGTTATAGTAGAAGGCACGCCACTTCAGGGCAGTGGTCAAGCTTCGTGAGGGCCAAAGGGGGCCATTGCCCCCTCCCCCCGGCCCCAGTGGCGAAGGCAGAAAATATTTTCAGGTGTAACGAAGTATATGAAGGAGAAATTACAATAAAAAGATGGCTTGAACATAGAGCTCCGACTTAAGCCATATAGGCCAATAGAACCAAGATTCAACATAACAAATGTATGTGTTTAGTGTTACATTATGAACTGGAATGAACAAAGCAAACAACCTTTTTATCAACACAAGATGATTCCACATTATAATTGAACAAAATCCAATGTCAAAAAACCATTCCCTATCCTAATTGAGAAAAAAAAATCCAATGTCCAGAAGGTGTTGAAAGTCGACTAAAATATGTGTATTGGTAGAGTTACGACTAAAACAACAAAATTCCCACCAATGTCACACACAAAACTTAAGGGGGAGACATGACTAGCGAATCTCCCACACCAAAACAGATATAAAATCGGAGGCACTAACTACACATCATGAGATCCATGCACAACTCGATCAAACAACATCTCGCAAATCAGCATTAAACCATATGATGCAGCGGACCTCTTTTACGCGTATAACTCACACGGGGATGAATTAGGGTTCCGCGGAGTAGAATCAGAAGATGGGGCACGCGACAGCGAGATTTGGGATTAGGTCCGTACCTTGCTCCAGGTGAGACCATTACGCTGGACATCGAGCGCCAGTCACCACCTCGCCTTGTCTCGCTTGTCGACAGCCATCGCTTGCCGCTGATTGCGGCCGCCTACCCCCTCCCCCCTTACTCTAGAAAAACTACCATAACTATTAGGTTTGAATATTAATTATTTCTCAGAGTTCATGCATAGCTTATTTTCTTCGCCCCCTCAAGAATCTTCATCAAGCTCCGCCACTGCTTCAGGGAACGGACTGACTATACCAGTACTAGTACACGCACAGCTGACCTGTCACGAATATTAATTTTCTCCCATCAGTTGTCAAGGGACCCCCTCAAATCAAAAAAAAAACAGTAGTCAAACGAGGACTTTGCACAGCTTAAACACTCACAAGTTTATTGTTCCGACAAGTAATGTATGCTGAGTGGATTAGGTCCATGTAATTGTGCAATCGCTTGATGATTGGCCACGGAAGACCTGACTAAACGTGTAACTCCATGTCGATTGTTCCGCGGGTGCATGTGCAAATAAATGGATGTAGTGTGTATAGCCTTAATTTAAGTAAATTGCATAGAACCACCATTTTAAAAGCTAGGTTTGCAAAAAACACTATAATATATTTTTTTTGTAAAAAACACCACGTCTACGATAATCTTTTTACAAAAAAACACTGATCGGCGTATCTTGCGTTGTTAAGTAAGATTATGACAGATGGGTCTCATTTTTGGCTGACGTGGCATAACATTTTACCAAAGACAATGTTACATAGTAAGCAAAAACACCCGCAAGTTTTTACCCCTGTTCTCCGCAGGCCCTTGCCTTGTGCTGCCATCAGCCAGCCGTCAGAGGAGAGGAGCTCCCCACCATGTGCGTCGTCACCTTCAGCGAGGGATGCCGCGCTGTCGCCCCGTTTTGCCCCAGCGCCGCCACGTCCGGATCCGGCGAGTGATGCCGCGCCGCCCCGCCGATTTGGCCTCCAGCGCGAAGAGACGCCCAGCGAAAGCTGCCGGATCCGGCGAAGTATCCCGCGTCGCCGCCACGTCCGGCGAGGGATGCCGTGCCGCCACCCCGTTTTGCCCCCAGCGCCCCACGTCCGGATCCGGCAAGGGATGCCATGCCGCCCCGCTGATTTGGTCTCCAGCACGAAGAGACGCCTAGCGACGGCTGCCGGATCCAGTGAGGTATGCCGCGCCGCCGCCCCGATTGGCCTCCAGCGCGAGGAGGCGCCCGGCGCCGGCTGTCCGATCCGACGGGGGATGCCGCCGCTACCTCGATTTGGCCTCCTGCACGAGGAGGCGCCCAACGTAGGCTGCGTTGACCGCCCCAACTTGTGGCGAGGATGCACTCGTCTGATTTCATTTTTTTTATTTAGGGGTGTCTGTGTAAAATCTATGGACTATTTTGTTATGCCACGTAAACAAAAAGGGGCCCCAACTATCATAAGCGTGCTCAACCGAGCCAAATTCGCCGATCAGTGCTTTCTGTAAAAAGATTACCGAAGACACGGTGTTTTTTGCAAAAAAATGTATTGTAGTGGTTTTCGCACACCTTGCCTTTAAAGTGATGGTTTTCTGTAATTTACTCCCTTAGCTCGGCTGTCAGATTATTATAAGCTAAGCTGAATAACAATCCACATCCTTGCTGATGCCGACCGGGAGTTGAAACTTACAAGAGTACCAAGCTAGCTAGCTGGTTGAAAATAGGCCATTGGTGTTGCATAATGGAACCAAGGCCTGCCGCTGTCTCGCTCGTGATAGCGATCTTGCGTGCATGTAAGTCCAAAGTTACGAGCTCGAAGCATTCCCTAGCGATCTCGCAATAACTACCGCTGCTGCTGCCCTAACGTTGCGGGGGTTTCTTTCTGTCTGGAGGTTTGCTACGACGGTTTATTTTCCTTTTCTTCTTCTTTTTTACAAGGAGCTACGGCCGTTCTGCAATCCGTAAAGATAGTACTTTCTTCAATCTAAATTACTTGTCACTCAAACGGATGTATCTAGCACAATTGAGGGAGTAGTAACTTGAAGAAGACAACACATTGCATGGTTTTCATCCCTCTCATTCCTACCTTTCATCTGCAGGGGGTCTTTCATTCCTGCTAACTTGAAGTTTTACAACAAATTACTCAAGTTCATACATGAACCTGCATGGCAAAAAAAACAAATTAGTCATGAATGTAGCCACCGGGTTGTTCTAATAAAAAACGGTCCTCTCGGCCATTGCCATCTCTCACATGCTCTCGACGGATCTTCAAAATGCCAGAATAAAATATGCAGAGCTTTTCTTCGGCGAGGTTCAGAGAACCCGAATGGCGGCCACTGCCTCTGTCCCCTGGGATCAAATGTGTCGCCCGACTGAGCTTGGGGGATAAGCACACACAATTTGAAACTTCTCAATGATGCCCTCGGAATTAGATGGTGGTGGCCAGAAAAGGTGAGCCTGATCAGAGCTTGGTCGGGGCTCTCGATGTCGATCCCTGCGGAAGTTTGTCGTGGACGCATTTGACTGATCCAGAGCCCCGACCAAATTCAGTAAAACGCAGTCAATTGCTGAATTCTTAACCCGTTGATCTTTACCAACGGAGACTTACACCAAATGGTCCTTAGTCGTCCTGGCCTGCCTAGCAACATCTGTCGCTATTTCTATCCACGTGAGGAAAGGTGCCGATAGTCCGAGCTTAATACTAAACAGACAACGTATAAATGCCTAATATTTTTAAAGCTAAAGGCCCCAATCAAGCCACATACTGGGTTTGAGACACAAACTGGTCCGACGCACTCTTATGTGTCATCACCGTCATCTTTCACCAATTCATCTTCAAAGCAAACTAACACACCGGCCTTGCTAAGCTTCTCTGCCATCGACGCCATCATGACGCCAGACAACATCCTCCTCCTGTGCGAGTCCATTTCCACGCATCGGACGTCGAGTCTCCACAGCGTCACGCCGCCGAGATCTGCCGCCATCAATGTGTAAGATGAAGCACCGCTCCACCAAAGAAGTCATCCTTCGGTCCCTCAAGCCCGTGTGCACCTCCAAGAAAAACGCCCCCAAGGGAGAAACGACACCAGAGAGCCGCCGTCATCGGATCTACTGATGTAGGGTTTCCCCGGAGGTAGCAGAGAGTGACCTTGAACTTCTCCACCGTGATGCCTTCAGAAAGGGAACGACGCAGACGGCGTCGCCATCCTCGGCCTTGGCAATAGCAGATAGCAGTTTTTCACCCAGATCTGTTCAAAGAACCTCCAGCACGGACCGCCGCTGTCATATCACATCAAGGAGAAGCCCCCACACCAGCGCCATGCCTCCGTCGCGCCGCCGCATCTCGCACTGCAGCCATACGTCGGGAGGGGGAGAAGGGCCCCACCGCCGCCGACACGCACCGGGCTTAGCCCGGCGGCAGTGAGGGAAGGGGAGGGTGTAGGAGTTGGCCATGGGGTGGAGGCTAGGATTCCCCTGATGTCGCCCGCGAGAAGGACATGATTGAAAGGGTTTATTTATTCATAGTGTTTTCGCCTAAATGGATGAAGTTTTTTCTAGGTTAGAGGGCTTGATGTGATTGTTAGAGCGTTTGATCTAGAAATGATGCGAGCTAACCGGCTAATGGGGTCAATACAATACCTCTAACTTGGTGAACGGGTTTGGACAGCGTGCATCTCTTTTTTCTCCACTTCCGTCTCCTCTACTCGTTGGTGTCATACTATTAGACGATTCTCCTATTTGAGCCGACTGGAGAAGAGGATTGATGATACATAATTAACAACAGAAGCATGACTGCGCCGCGTGGTGTTCAAATTTGATCACGCTTGCAGCATGTCCAACAGAGACGTAAAAATATCGAATGCTAAAATAGTTTTACAGTGCTACTGTAGCACTTTTCGGCGGCGCGGTCAAATTTGGTTTTCCATATGCCTAAAAACACGCGTAAAAAAACACAGTGTAAATTATGAAATGTGCGCGGTCTAACATCCAACATTTACAGTGTGCGATAGCGCTTTTAAGCGCCTTCTTTAAATTCTTTTACGCGCGCACTATTTTGTAGCATCCGCTGGAGCTTCTCCGAAACCTAAAAAAAATGATTTTTAGCACGCGGAGCAGTTTTTGGGAGCTTATTGAAGATGCTTTTAGTCCATCAACGCGGCTCGCTCGCTCATGGACAGTACCGCTGCGTGGTGCTTGCAGGCACGGCCGTGAATTGATCCTAGAGCATTGGCATATGTTCCTTCATACCATCGACATTTAATTTTTCATGTATTTAACAACTTAAATGGTTCGCTGTAGAACCTTTTCAAATTCACTGCACCAGCCTTCGAGTGTATGATATGTGGATTCATTAGATGGCTGGCCCACACGTCACACACCCAAACATGGTGCAATTAAGTCACCGAAGCTGCCTTAAACAAAATAGCCCCACAAGTACACAATCGTTGAGGCAGCGGCAGCGGCGGTTGTTGAAAAATCGCTATCAAGGGAATGCTTTGAGCTCCTAACTTTGGACTTACATCCACGCAAGATCGCTATCAAG
The DNA here is from genome assembly GCA_034509565.1 of Triticum monococcum. Lineage (NCBI taxonomy): Eukaryota > Viridiplantae > Streptophyta > Magnoliopsida > Poales > Poaceae > Triticum > Triticum monococcum. Next base: position 698,024,930 of record CM067845.1, read on the forward strand.
TGAATGCTTTGAGCAACGTAGCGGCCGGCCTGGCCCTTGGTTCCATTACGCAACACCAACGGCCTATCTTCTGAACCTTAGGGGTCCCTTTTAAATTTCAACCTCCGGTTGGCATCAGAACGCATGGAGATTTGCTGTTCAGATTAGTTTTTAACCCGACAGCCAAGCAAATTAAGCCTATACACTACGTCCATTTGCACATGCGCCCGTCCTACGTGGCCAATCATCCAGTGGTTGCACAATTACATGAACCTAATCCACCTAGCATACATTCCTTGTCCTGTCTAGTTATGCACTTATGCTTCTCCACCGTCAAATGATTAGGCATCTCTGTCGGAGCAACTTTGTGGCTGCTTAGCTGTGTATGTCCTCGTTGTCAACTAAGCACTCTATATATATTAGTGCGAGTGCTGGTATACTCTGTTCCCCTAAACGCCGTGCCTTCTACAACCAGAAAACATGGCCATGTTTCCTGAAGTCATATTGTCATGGAGTTTGGAGGCACTTTTGGAAAGTTAGGTCCGGCTGCAAAATGGATTCTTTTTCTCTATAGTGCACTACTGGAGCCTTTGGTTTGAAGGAACGTAGAATAGGAAAATGAATGA